>OY390736.1:21424835-26224835 GCA_959613385.1 Geotrupes spiniger | reverse complement strand
CAAATTCGATTCAGTTAATTTAATCGAATTTGTAATTTTCGCGTGATATTCAATTGCAAACTAAATGATTACTCAAGCTGGGGAAAATCGTTTGGTTCGTTTTGTTCCTTGATTAGTCTTCTCACCTATTTTCTTGCCTTTTATATGTTTCATAATCACGTTGTTTGTATTCAACATTTTTCTCAGTTTCATTATTTGATTTCGTCGATCATTTGTTGTCCTGCAAAAACAGGACTAACAATATTTTTGGTAAGTAATTAGGTATACAACCGAAATGAAACAGGATGATATGATGGCCTTAGTTAGTTATGGTTTATTAAACGTGCGATTTTGGAAATTTGTTTGTAAAATCACAATTAGAACCAACACAAATTGGTGCAGAAACTTGGTTCGTAAAAACAACAATGATGCAAAAAAATCTATGACGAATCGGATTCAATCTATACGATTAAAGAGTTTGAAAAACAGATTCTCAAAATTTGGATTGGTACTTTTCAAGTGAATTGGAAAATTAAATTCAATGTTAGAATGACCCTGGCCGTAACAAAAACTAATGCAAAATAATTAGCGAAATTTACACCTTTTGGAGAATTTTATAAATACTTCTTGTAATAAAAATATGAGATAATAAAGAAAATAGCTATCAAGACGACTAGAGTTTTATATACAGTTTTAAAATCGATGTCGTAGTTTAAATTCGAGCGACCTCAGGGAGCGAGAATTTTTAATTCTTTAATTTTTAAACTATAAAACTCGTGTTGTCTTCAAGATTTTTTCTGACACTAATAGAATTTTTAATAGGATCTTGTCATAAATATATTTTGAAAAATGTCAGTTTCAATTTCGTTTGTTGAGTTAAATCGGTCTGTCTATGAAAAAAATCTTGTGTGTGATATAGCAACGAGTGAACAAAATAGTGAAAAAAAAATTGTTCCTCAAAATTTGCATGAAAGCGTTCCTAATGAAATATTACAAAAAGTTAACGAATTGCGGGCAAATTTATTACCTGCAAAATCAAAACATACATATGATAAAGTGTGGCTTTCAAACATTGGACATCGGAAAAATGGTAAATGATGTGACGGAAGACGTTATCTTGGCGTAACTTGATACAAGGGTAAGTGTCTTGCAATGTCTCTTGTCTTGAATTAAAATTTTACATTTTACATTTTACCAAAAATGGTGACCGGCATCTTTCTGGCCAGAGTATTCAATACTCAAGGCATCTCTGAAAGCCAAGGACAATATTGATATTGGAAAATTTGGTCCTATTGTTCCTTTTCTGAAAAATTTGAATGTTGGCTATCGTTCTCTCTCGACAAGAAATCCAAACATTTTTGGAGGAAGCTGATGATGAAACATATTTGTTTATGAAGGTAATAATTTCTTTTTAGTAGGATAACACATTTATTTATACTGATTTTATACCTTAGGTCGCGTTGGTGTTCGGCATTGGAAGAGCGTGCAGAAAAGAAGCTTCAGAATATGAACTATAGTGATACCTGATACAAAAACCCATAAAGAAAGGAGAATCACTATTCTTAACGACGGTTTTGGTATTAAACCAATTATGTGGTACCGTTATGTGGCTCTACGTCTCGTACTCTACAAGTGGTCGGAATCAACACGTTTGGTGAAATTCCCAAAAAGATAGCGATATTCTTGAAATTGGAAAACACAACTAAATAGTAAATACAGGACATGCATTTCGACATAGTTCGGCAACTTTATTTAGTAACGCAAGTAATGTTGCATTCATAAATTTTAAATTAACAGTTATTCTTCTTGTAGGTGGAGCTATTACATCATTGAAAAGGCATGGGGGTGGGAGTCCTCGAAAGTTGCCGAATCTTACATCGATGAATCTTTAGAAGAAAGGGTGAATATTGCAAGCTAGGTATTTTATGGCAGGGACGATATTAATGTGTATATTAATGTGGACATTACCAATCAGAATTCGAGCGACAATGCTAATAGGGATGTTAACAACCACAATGTACGAGCCCCAATAATAAGAATTCACTAAAAAGTGGTAATTTATCTTTTCATAAATGTAATTTTTATTTAATAAAGTTTATTTAAATTAGTGTTAAAAAATTAAACGTATTGGTAATGGTTGGGCTGATCTGGGTTCAGTTAGTTAGTAACCCAATCTAAATTACTTGGAATGTGTTCTGTTAATTTCTGTTCATTATGGTCTGGTTTCTGGCATATAATTAAAAAAATCCGGGTTGTATTGGGTACAAAGAGTTTTAATTACGTTGTTACATAACATTTAATTTACGGCCAATGAACTTTAAAATTCGCTTTGAACCAAGCTAGCTATGATCAAATTCAAAGTGATGTTTTATTTCAATTTCAATTTGAGTTTAACTCTGTAAATATTTTTTAAACGGCGTTTAAATTCATATATCAACAGACAATTGACAACTCATTTCGTACAATTGTGATTTCACGATTGTTCGTCCACCTACGTATATTTGTTAGTGAAATCAAAAATTGTTGATTTTATAAAATATTTGCCTATATTTGGAGTAATAGTTACTTATGCATTAAGGATTGTCATGTTATCCTCAACTTTGCAGACCGAGGCGAAAACAGGAGACGAGACAAACATAATTTTTTTTGCACTATTAGATTTTGAATGCGTTAAAGCTAACTATTCATGTAGGTAAATCTATTTCGCTAATTAACGCTAAAGTTGCAATTACAGCTTCTTTATTCTGTTAAATTCTATTGATCATGTTGAATTCCGTCTCGTAACACCATCTTGTTTCAATTTCTGTTTCACTGGTTCCCTCACGGAGTAAAATTTCGCAAGAGCAGATGAGCTTCTTTAAAAATGTTCGACGATTGGTTAAATTTTTTTCATAAATTTTTGACTTACGAGGAATTTTATGGTATGTTTTAGAACTGGATGGCTGATCGATTGATGTAGTATAGATCTGGTCGACAGAGAAGTGGTTTAATTATCAGTTATTTGTAGTGTCTCTGGTTGTGTATTTAAAGTAATTAGTGGATGTTTTGACTTTAAATGTCTACTCAAATTTTCGATTAAACTGGCGGAGTAACTTATAATTTGAATACAGTATTTACTCCACTTTGCGATTGATCCTTGACCCAGTGTTATTATAGTGGCCCCAAATTGCAGTTTGCACATAATTTTTATATAACATTTTTTACTTTCACAATGCATCATATCTCATATCATATCACTAAGTGAATACTTTAGAGTGGCTTATCATATCATTTCGGTGTCGCACAGGAAACAAGGAACTAGTGAACCAGATAAAAAAAACTAGTTCGTTTAAGTGATTTAGTTCACTTGAAATATGTCACCAAAATGAATTAGAATGCCCATCACTAGTGCAGTATAAAGACGTGAACATAGGTCTCTGGTGTTTTTTTTTTAGTAAGGGGTTTTAGGTTTTACTCTATTATAGTGAGGATAATATTGAATTGACGATAAATGGTAAGTTGACAATTAATCTGGAGCAACCCTTTGGTAACTACTGTTTATAAAGTAATCGAAATAACGTCTACATAACATATTTATCACTTTAACTAACTTGAACGATTAACGATTAACCAATTAGTAAAATTTTAAACCCAATACTTTATTTCGTACTAACATTTGGGGTCATTTGATTCGTAAGTGCACAGTGTTTAAATGGGACAGACTGGGAAAAGTGTATGCAAATCCGAAAGTGCTCCGTTGCACACGTTGCACAGAAATGTCACGATGTGCCATTGTAAACGGAATATGACACTGATGTTATGGGACACCTCGGCTGTAACTAGGTCACACCCCTCAATTGTCGGTCGATTTGCACAATCGAGACTGTCGGGGTACAAACCAGAGAGGGAACTATGTGTATAGATAGATGCATTATCACTATATAGAATTGTAGGATTTTAGACGACGTGGTGAATCCAACGTTGAAAATAGTAAGAGGGCACTGTTGAACGATGCGTTCTTACTATTTTCAACGATGACGCCACGGTGCATTCTGCACTGCCGAATTGTAATATAGAAGAAGCTACAATAAGTTAAGATGTACCCATCGCCAGATATTTGCAGTGGTATAGAAAATAAAATGGAATCATTGGTAAGTTTTTATAAAATGAACTTGGGATAAATCAACAGCAAGTTCACATGCTGGCCAGGTAACAAAATGTCTAAATCAGTTAAAATACATTTAAGGGTGTAATGACGTACCAAAAGTTTTAAGAAAATTTAAAAATATAATTATCCAAACTATAATTGTTTTATTTAATTTGGTAATACATAAAACTATTCAGTGAAGCTTTAAATTTAATTATAATGTATCAGCTAAAGGGTCGTGGGTTTCAATGGTTCGCAATTTGGTGCGAATGCCTCTCATTAGCCTTAGGCCGGTAAACTCTATCTATTGGTAGAGTCTTCGTCGTAGTTCTTCTTCATGTTGGGCTTCCCACCCACCGTCGTAAACTTTTCTACCTAGGAAAGCCCAAAACTCTTCTATAGGACGTGTCTGTGGATCATTCGGGAGAGGGGGGGTATTTTGTTGCCTTAACGAATCTTGGCTTCTTCTCACTTAATGGCAAGATGCCAGATCCGGCCAGAATGTAATATTATCATTAACGTGATGCGTTTGAATAAAATTCAGTAATTGGGGAGGCATCTTCGAATATAAATGTCTTCGCCCATAACTCGCCCAACACAAGGGCTTGAAAAACCAGCTTCCCAATGGCGCACCACACTACTACCTTGTCCTCAAATTTTCTCAAATGCACTCAATTTTCTTATACTTTACGTACCTTCGTTTCTTTTTATTTCGGAGTTAGAAAATGTGAAATCGTTTTCGGCGTTTCATTCGTGGCATTGTTTCTGAAATGTTCTAGTTTTAATTGTCTGCAATATTAGAATCCTCTCTAATTGAGCAGCTGTGTATTTTGGACATTTGTCGCTTTCTTTTAAATAATTTCTGCTAATTTCCCTCTTGGCTGCCACAAATTTGTCAAACTGTAGGAGAAACTTGACAGTTTCTCAATATCTATTCATCCATTGATGGCTTTACTTTTAATGAGGAAGGAAAAAATAATACGAAAATTTTTCCCAAAACTTTTGTTACATGCCTTAAGGCATTTTCGTTTTCTCAAAAATATAGCTATGGTTCGATATTGCGAACATACGTGGCTATAAAAGCTTTCCAATGTTCATAAATTGTTAGTTATTCCTCCATCATGTTACTAAATAGACCCGTACACCATATATGATCTAGCAGATCGGTGTTAAGATTGAAAATACAGTCGAGGGAAAAATAAACATGCAATAATTTTTACTTATACAAACGGTGAACGTTTTACATCATTTTATATTCCACTTGCTTTATTAGAATTGTAAATTTCGCGTGTTGAAGGTGCAATGGCATCATCGAGAGCGCCCATAAAGCGCATCGCACACTCGACGGCTTGTAATGCATTTACAATTTCGCGTTAGGAATAAGAATTTATGTGTCTGGAAGTTTTACAACTACGAGCATCTGTGCCGTAAAACTGCATGTAAACACGGGAGAACACTACTTATTAATTGTCTGATGCAACGCATGTACGGCATTAGGCGAACGCTAGTTGGGCGAAATTAATTAAAGTTAGACCGGAGGTGTCTCGGGATCGCGCAGTTTGTGACAAAACTACTTCGCATTAGTTGTTGAACGCACGCATGACAAACGGTCGGATCAAATTAAAGAGACATGGCACAATTAGACCGGGCCTGTAATACATGGCGGCCTCAATTTATGGCGGTAGTAATAGCGTCATATTTCATGACCCTACCTAAATTGCATCGGGCAAGTTTATTGGCAGTTTTTGGCACACTCACGCACCATCTGCTTCCGACTTGAATCGATTTGATTAAAGTTGAAAATTTAAAGTCGATTATGGTGAAGGCGCGGTTGTAATTTAATAATAAAAATTGGCACGTTATGAGTTCCTATATTATTTAAACAAGGGGTTCCCAAAGCACACCTAGTGATAAATTTACATTATTAAATTCTTAATATAATAAACTTAAAAATAGGATAAGGTGATTCAACTGTTTGTTACAATCGGGTTTACGTTTCAAACAACCAATCACCACGAGAAACGGGAAAAGTAATTTTATTTTCGCTGAAATCACCGACTATCGTGAACATCGTTTATCGAGTTATCGTTAGCTGTCCGATAGATGTGTCCGTTTATTTAATAACTTTCATTTCATGATAACAAATATTTGTAATAATAATAGAGCAGTGGGATTCAATCGAAGCCATGATGATCATAAACAAATTATCTAATCCAATATAAAATAATGTACTAGTAAATCGGGCCACGTGATTCCAAACGGTACTGTGAACCCCATTGCATAACAGCCACCAAAACACATTCATTAATTCATTAACGATCACACTCGACTATTCCTGAATACGTTCAACTAATTCCGAGAAATGCGCGCACGATTCAGACAGAGAGTTCGTTACCGCATCGGAAGCAACAGAAGCATAAATTTCGCTCGATTTATTTCACGTGCCACCGAACAAACCGCCCGTAATTAAATTAGTTACAAGTACTTATTTGTTATTCCTTCGCTGATGCGTTGCGTTCGCGAAACATCAAATGCAAATGTTTCCATTTGGAACGCGCGTCGAGAATTGCGGTCTGGCGGCACGGACGTCTCGTTAATATTAACAACGCCGCCCCGATCGTAACAAGTTCGTTTAAACTGACCATCGCATCAAAAATTCCATTTCGCCCCGCATTACGTGGGCCGGACACGTAGACACATTTGTGAATTTTCGAGGACGTTAAGTGCGAACGGAATGTGCTTTGAATTGCACGTGATCATTTTTTTATATTTGATTGAAAAATTTTATGGTTCGCACAAATGCGATTCGATTTGGGGCGAAGTCGATTTTTGTAGTAGTTCTGATACATTTTTCCTATTTTTCCTTATTAGGAAACGTACATAAAAATCGATCATGTCTTACGCCTTGTTTCATCCTCCTTGGATCGCTGAAGGAGTAAATATAAGGAAACCTCTTCAAACGTGATGAAGAGTTGTTATATATTAACAATATTTACACTGACTCCCTGTTCCTCTACCATATAACGGTATCATATATTTCAATTGCTACAGTCTCTAGATATTTGCAATTTATTATAACGAACTGTTACGTTCAAAGCTTGTCAAACGAAGATATAATCTTAACGCGTCTTGACATTCGAGCGTCCATCGTTTAACTACTATTGCGCATCCATGTAATTTGATTTGTTTTGTAAGGATAAACAGCCAATAATTTTGTTGTTCTTGCAAGGCATTTCGAGCGGAACGAGGTCACTAAAATGTCCCACTGTGTATGTAGTACTTTCGAAGAATTCGCAGGAAAAACGTGATTTTTTTAATGGGGTTTAATGCCCTGGTGTCGACATCTACAGTGACAACGTCATTATTGTAACTTCATCATAACATATTAATCGACTGCAACTATATCGAGTGTTATACCTGACCTATAGGTAAATTATGTGCGACCTATTATTATCTTCAGCACCCCAGATTCTTTTCTTAAATGTTTTATCTGACTTCTGTACTTATTTTACCAGAATAATGCTATAATTAACAAATTTCATGCATTGAATATTTTAGTAACGCTTATTATAAGTTATTCTTCCAATTCAAACTGATTTTGCTATTGGATTAATATTAAACAAATTATAAATTAATTTTCCGGAGCAAACAAATTTCGTTATGGAATTAATATTATACAAATTATCAGTAAATTTGCGGATCCAACCAGAATTTGATATCGGTTTATTATTCCAGCAATAACTAATTATTTATTAGACGCAAACAGGTTTTGTTATTGGATGATTACTAAACAATTTAATTAAACTCACAATTTATTGTAATTAACACATTTTAATGCCGTATTAACACCTTGGCCATTTAAAGTGACTAATTTCTAAATGTATTTGAATACAAATTTGAATCTTTAATTAATTTCTTTAAATTTAGCTTTTTTTATTTCACATTTTTGTTACATATTTCGTTCCTTCAAAGTTGACAATATAATCGGCTACCGGTTACCTTCGAGTGTGATTGTGAAGTCTGTTGTTTTTGATATGATTTGTCGGCCATATCGATGGTTTTTCAAACTAGTAGAAACTGTTGCCGGTGAAAATATGTCTTGTTAGGTACCAGGCATATTGGATTTTCTCAATCACTCTTACTACATTTGTTAATTCTTTTGCTGTTTTATAGTTTTATCTACTTATCTACTTATCTACTTTCTTCTTTAGTCGTTTCACTATTTTTAATATTCGTTTTACTACATAATTTAATTTCATAATCCTCTACAATGACATAATAATATATCTGCATATATTCTAATGTTATTGTTGTTGGATATGGGAACGTAATTTTAATAAATTTTTTCCGGATGCGATACTATAACTTTTTAGTGATATTATATTTAAACACTTGGACATCTCTACTCTTTTCGGTCTCGCACCTATCAGGACTCGTACTAGTCACGTTGGAACAAAAGCCCCTGGATGAGACAAAAACTCGCTGGTTTTATTTAATTGATTCACTCTTTGGCAGTTTTAATTGTGGATAATTTGACGCATAAATGATCGGTGCTCTAGTTAGGCAAGCGAATATCCTATTCAACACGTCATTTCCGGCAGCATCTTCTATAAAATAGCCCAGTCTTGCTCAAAAACCAATTTACAAATCAATTAAAAAAAAATCCTTCCATGTTTCATATATTAAACAAAACCCTTATTATATTAATTTTCAGATATTTCGTACAATATTTATATATAAAAGTAATAGGAAATATTTTGTAAAGGATGGGAGTATGGAGGAAACCGGGAAAGACAATAACGTGATTGGGCGCAAGTGTACCTTCTCAGCCTTCACATTATATCAAAGATGTGTTGGGTACGGTTGTGTTGGGTTGGGAAGGGATGGGTTGGTGATATAAGTTCTGGTCGCTGGAAAAGAAAAGTACGAATACGTCAAAGAATGAATGTTATTTGGATTTGTGGTTAATGACTGAAGGGAATATATTAGAGCATCGACTACTTTAAACACTATTTGATATCTGAAAATGGATGATTTAGGCACTAGCGGTGTGACGGTCGCCGAGTTTAGTGAAATTTTGTACTAATTTTCCAGAAATCAATTAAAATTACACCACTAAACATTTTCTGCAGTTCTGTCAATTTGCATCGATCTGTGGATACGACAACAAGAAAACGTTGGAGGGAATGGACATTTAATGGTTGTTAGAAAAAGATGCCAACAAAAGATTCACAAGGACAGTAATAAAGTGATGTAATATCGATTAAGATCGACAATGTTTTAAATAACATAAACATATTTGGAATAATGATATAATGTAGCTTGTGAATCATTATTTAACTTTAGTTTAATTTTTGAACGTAAAACTGTTTTAATATAAATCAAATTTGATATCACCGAGTTAGTTTGTATACGAGAGGCATACATCATTATTTTTAATATTACAATTTGAAATTATGAGAAAAAATAATTGATAAACATTTTGCATTGGGTTGGATTAAAAATTACTATATTTATTAAAAATAAATAAAATCACAATTGCAATCCGCAAATTTCAGGCTTTCTTTTTTTTGCCAAATGCATAATACTTGGCATCTCAGTTTGGTCTTATAACAATCTGTGGAATATTTTGTATTACAGTTTGTTTTAAAATATTGAGCGAATAGTATCTGTCAATTACGGGATTTGTCAACTTGACTCACCTCTTGGTAGCAGGTAGTAACTGATGGTGTTACTACCTGCTATGCCAGCGATTTAATTGTCGTTTCGTTCATTTTTCGCGTATTCCTGCAACGTTTATATCTATTCTTGAAAATCACGTGTTCATGGTAACTTGACTCATACGTCTGTCTACTTCAGTGTTCCATAATTTCATTTCGACTGATTTTTCTATTCACTTTCTTTTTTAAGAAAATGTGAAATTATAAATGAAAAATGGAGAATTCTGAAGCAACAACTGGTGATTTCATAGCTGTTTTAAAATTTATAAAAAAATTAAAGCAAGTTCATCAAATTTGACAGCAAAGAATTTGAAATACCAACCAGGCCCTTGACGCAATATTGTTCACAAATAATAGATTTAGGCGAGTTCAATAGTAATCCGCGGAAGCTGCGTATTGGATTTGTAGCTCAAGGTATTTGAAACCGAAGACGAAAATTCGTTGGAAGAATATATAAAGAAATGTTCTAATATCTATTATGGCTTGTCTCCAAACAAAATTAGTTTGCGTTTCAATATGCAAGAGTAAAAAAAAGTACGTGATAGTTGGTCGACAAATGAAATGGCTTGTCAGAATTCGTTTACACCTATCATGAAAAGACACCCTAGTTTATCTATCGGAACACCATATGCCACAAGTTCAGCTCGAATGTAGTTTCAACCAATCCAACGTCAACAAGTTGTTCGATAACGTGAAGTTGGTGCCACCGTCTTAAACCAACACCTAAGGACATTTGTAACATGGATGAGATGGGCATTACGACAGTTCAAAGGCCGAATAGGTGGTAGCAAGAATGGGTTTCCGGCAAATCGGTGTGACCTCTCAGGAACGTGGAACTTTAGTGACGATGGCATTCGTCGTATCAATTTATGAAATTCGATACATTTTAGGGACTATTTTCTCGCTAATGCACGTCCACTAAGAGATGGAGCTTGCTCGCAATCATTTTGGCTGGGTGAAAGAAGGAATTTTCTATTGCACTTCGTGAAATATACGAAATGCTCATTAAATCAATCGCTTCTGCTCCTTTTGAGCAACTATAACTTGCACTTGTTGATCGAAGGTTTAGAATATTGGAAACATAACGGAGTTACTATGCTTCTGTTCAAAGTGTGTAAGGATCTTTCAGCTTGTGATTTATTAGCCATCCATGATCCAGGATATTCAATGATAATATATGACCTCCCTGGCATCGTTCGTGATACACTGCCACGAGTTGCTGCCTCACATAACATTGCAGCTGGCCTTAGAGTAACAGGGATATGTCCTTTTGATTGCGATATTTTCACCGCAGTGAATTTTGCGCCATCCATTGACCGTTCCGCCACACAATGACAGTGACATTGAGAATTTTGTGGTGGATACAATTATGCGAATAGAAGATTCATTCATGCCGAAGTTCATCCCAATCCACGAGCTCGGAACAATATTGTGGAACGAAGTCCTTATCTGCGAACTATTTCCGTCAGAAGGCAACATCTCCAATAGTACTCAACCATCTTTTGGTGGCCTAAAAGGAAATCCATAGCAACCCCTGAGGAGGTTCGATCATTATCAAAGGCTGGTCCTAGAAAGGCGCGAAAAAACGAACAGACGAACACGGCAAGCGGCGATACTTAAAGATATTCATATCAAAGATGTTTTGGCTGAAGTCAAAACTGTGGAAAAGAGACCAAAGATAACTTCCAACTTTTGTTGGAAAACGAAATACGAATATACAAATAAATTGAGAATCAGAATCAGAAGAAACCTTTTGTTCAATCTGCATGGATAGTTATGATGAAACTTTACCAGGTCAAGAATATGTGCAATGCACAACCTGTACGATGTGGACCCACAAAAATTGCACTAGTGGGCCCACATTGTTTTATGTGTGTTCCAGCTGCGACTCATGAAATGAGTCACCGAGCCAGTAATCAGAATTGAGCAACATCGAAGAATTTATATTTTAATTGTTTTTTTTAACATTATTTCATTTTGAGTTCTTAGTATGTATCTGATGTTTCATTTCAAATTTTGGATGCGTGGTATTTTTTCCTGGCGAAATTACCAGTAATTTTATGAAAATATTATATATTATAGTTGTTCTCGGATTCAAGAGATTATTCAAAATAAAAGTTTTTATCAAAGTTACCTACATTTCTTTTTTTCCCACACCAATCAACAGCTGAATTTCAAAAATTTTACAATAACCTTATACTTCATGAAACGAAATTTAGAGTTGATGTTAATGCGCGAATGTTTCATATAACATATTGTATGTAAAATAGTACAAAACGGCTTAATTTTATATTCTCTACCGTTAAGAAGTTGTATTCAAGAACACGATTTTTTTAATTTTTTCATTTCATGTCCCTCTGTGAGTGCCAGCAGAATTTATAGTGCGTTTAATGTAGATAGCTTACAGTCGATATTATATCTTGACCGTGTGAGTGGTTATGTGGACTAGCAGCAAATTATACGCACTATTAAAACAACATCTCCTAACATCTCCCTACAATTATTTCTTTGTTTCATGTGCGATATTTAATCGTCCATCTACACTAAGCGTGTTGACGACAG
Source organism: Geotrupes spiniger (assembly GCA_959613385.1). NCBI lineage: Eukaryota > Metazoa > Arthropoda > Insecta > Coleoptera > Geotrupidae > Geotrupes > Geotrupes spiniger. Next base: position 26,212,448 of record OY390736.1, on the reverse strand, counting down.
CTTGAGTAATTTATAACATCAACGAGGTTATAAGATCAAATATATTTTGTTCTTATTACATAGTTTAATTGTAATGAATGTATGCGGTTTGTTTTTATAGACTTTTATAGAATTTCTGTGTTTGCTTGAAACGAACACAATCAACAAAGTCACATTTTCTACCATTAACTCAGCTTAGGACAAACAATACCCAAAAAAATCTAAATTAAAATTATCGCCTTTAAAGCAATCTCCTTCATCGGTTACACTTTGCCGTCGGGTATCTTGTAATCCAACCTTGTGTAGATGAAGTAATTAGTGTGTCTTATTGGGCGACGAAAATAAATATGCATTGCCAGCGAAGCATGATGTTTCCAATGTCACTGTCGACGTGCTTGGCGGCTCTGATTTCCTCGGCGTGCGATTTAAACGTGTGGGTCACTTTTTATTTGGTTTATGTGTGTCGAGCAGCAAATTCTTGATGATGAAACGAGATCCTAACACATTGCGACATTCATATCGGCGTATCGTATTACTCTCCCGCCCGCATCGGTTTCAGGCGCGTTGCACCGTGCGCTTTATTGTCGCAGGCGGCAAAAACCTTACGAATGTAAAAATTTCTGTTTCGACGGACAACTCGTTGATCTAACAAAAAATTATTCAATCCAAAATACCATCGTGGATGACTATTTGTAAGTTTAAAATAGCAGTAAGATTTGAGGGCCAACAGGGTGGAAATAATTAAAATACCTAAAATTAACGAGTGTTTAATCGTATTCTTTTCTTTGGTGGCGGCACCAAAGCAAAATTGACCATCGCCCCTATAATTTTTCTACCGAGATGGGTAATAATTTGAAGGGCGGAGCGCAATTTAAGATCATTGGCCATATGCTATTTATAGCAAAGTTAATCTAATACGTAGAGACGTCTATTGATGTACGGATTTTAAAACGCCATGTTTAACTTGTTTGTATGTTCAACGACGATTAGGTTTACACTCAGATCGTGTAATCCATTTTCGTGTTTTCGCAATGATAACATCATTTATCAAAAGGAACGAGAATTGAGTTAAATCGTGGCTTAGCGTGTGGAGTAATTACTATAGTTTGATACAAATGGGCCACACACATTTTACACAACGACAAATTAAATATTTATTCCACAAGACAGACTGTGGAAAATGTTTTTCACGTGGTAATAAACGTTTTTATTTCAGAAAGCAGCTTTATTACAAAAGCTGGTTCAAGAGAACAATAAGTGGATAAATAAATTATTCTCTAGTTACATGAACACAAATTGAATTATTTATGAAATAGGTCGTGCATTTCAAAGATTTATTCAACGATACGAAACATATGCTTACAGTTTTATTGAGCAGAGAATCTCTTTTGAGGCAGACACTTGAAACGTAATTTATCATTCAATTTTCCGCTCGCCCGTTTAGATAAATCTCGTTCTGGAGTCTCGGTGTTTTCGAGTTAGGAAAACCATCACACGCTCCTACCATTTCCGCACGAAAACAAATAAGAAACGTCGCATAAAGCAGTCGCGGAGTGGAGTCGAAAAAAGGAGATTTGCATCTCTTTCATTTATATACGGTCCGGTTTGAAGAGGTTTAATGAAGCGACTCAAGATTTATCTAGGCCGCAATTTACGAACTGCGCGCTGAATGTAATTTTCCCTCTTTGTTGCGTTTTACGCTCCGCTCCAAATAACGTAATAATTAAGATCGGGCGGTAGTCGCGCTAGATCTAAAAACAAAGGTTCCCGAAACCGCCGGCGCGCCGAGTTCGTCCCGTTTTAATTATCTCTCCACTTGTATAAGTTAATCTTTATGCATTTCTGCGTTTAATCCACAATTTACGATGGCAAATCCCCTCAAATTCGTATAATCTCTCGTTAAAATTACCGAGGAATACGACGACGTATGTGCAACGCAGTATTTAAATTATTCCAAAATTAACATATATCCTATACCCAAATCAACTTCAATTAGTTAAATAAACCCAATTCAATGTACACACGAAGTATATTTCCTCCAAGTTATAATATACGAATGTTTCAGTTGATAAATCAAATATTTTTACTACGGCGTACATCAGGGAACGAAACGAGAATCTTGACTCTAAATATTGTTAAAATGATATATAGTTCGAATAATAAAAAAGCAGATAACAATCAAACGATAAATCTGAAAACTTGCTACATGAATACATATAGCAGAAATAAAATATCATATGTAAGTCTTGCTCAAACTAGTTTTAATCAATAGCAGTCTGAGGTGGCAGCTTTTAACTACAGTATTTGAAACTTTCGTTTGTTAGGTAATTTACCGCCCGGTTAAACACAAATTTGTTTACGATAAAAAGCAAAATTGATACTATTGTACATATTTGTATTAATTATAATAATAAGAAAAGTTCACAATTCAATGCTAAAACTGACAATGCAACAGATTAATATCACCAGAGTTCTGGTTTTCCTCTACTGAAAAATAAATAGTGAATCATTTACAATCCTCCTTCCACTCACATTTAATGCTACTAAGAGGGTTGCTACTATTGGGTTTCAATATACTGTTTGCTAGTTTCGGAAAAAAATCCTCTATTATTCTACTTATAAGCTACGAGCATTCTGTTGACGTGTCGTTTACAGATTAGTTTCTATAGTCTGAGAGCAATCAACGTCCTCATACTTCAACTTCTTGGTCACATTTGTTCGAAATTAGGCCGGTTTAATAATTGGTTATTTATAATGTTCTTTATAATAAAGAGTAAAAGCTTACGAGAGTCGCAGGTGATTGTTTATTGCTGTTTGTCTTATCGATTGAGCTATTGATTTCCTTTAAAAATGTTGACCCTGGAGCCTGCTTCATGAAAACTATGGCTGTACTTGTTGAATACTAATTTTCAGGTGAAACTTTGAAGCAGAATGTTTCAATTGTTTTAGATCTTCAGTATTGATAAAGGTGAATGTTTGGAAATAAAATACCAGAGGCGATTTTTTTCAGGATATGTGGAATATGCGTCAGAGAAAATGAAGCTTTGGTTGAGAATGGGTAATGAGGTGAAGAGAACTTAAAACTAAACTACTACTGAAACCAGAAAATGTTGATATCGAGGGAAAGGGTTAGTTATTTCGTGTTATTGAATGTCTATTAGCATTCTTTCGATATTTCGCCTTAATGTATTGCTACATCAGGAACGCGGAAGTAATTTGACAAATTAGTTGATTTCGAAATTATAAATAATGTAAGGAATACTTGCAACATTTAGACTGAATTGGATTAACAAACTTATATAAAATTTGAAATGAAAGTAAAAATAAAACGTACGTTAATGATCTTAAAACGTGCTCACTGATTCATATGTTAAATTTGAGGTTTGAAATCACATGGAAGGCAGTAAGTTCAAGATAGCCAATTGGCTATCAATTCAAGTTGATTTATACATCGGACCTAAAATTGATTCATTGTGTCCACGAATATGATGCATTTCTAAAAATAAGCGATGTTTGTTGATATTTGTGATCAAATTCAAAATGCAACGCCACAGCAAAGGAACTCTTACCGATACGACAGTCACCTCTATATTGAATAATCCCTATGTAATACTTATTGCACGTTGAACATAGTATCTTGTAAATTATGTCTGTAGTATCCAAAAGGGGTACAGATCGGTCAGTTTAGTTCTATGATAAACTGTATATGTTCATTGAAATTATTGAATATATGTAAGGTGCATCCATGCATTCGGGTGGAACTATACAGATGACATCATCCAATCCTTTTTATAAAAGGAATTTTATGTGGAAGTGCAGAAACGATGTCACCATGGTTTAAAACAATTTGAACAATGATAGGACTGAGTGGACGTCCCATAGGAGCAACAACTCGAAAATAAAGTGGAGAGATGAAATTAATGCACCAATTTTGAAAGCACAGAACAAAATTATTAGGTAATTCAAAATTATTTAATTCTAAAACTAATGTGAAAGAATCTTTAACGTTGTAATCGGTCTCACCAAGAGAACGTGTTAAAATATCTGAAAGATGTGATGAAATTGTATACGTTGATGAACCAAGAAACGATACAATAGGACGTAGAGGATTGTTAGACCATATATCGTACAGTTGGTTTCAAAAAAATCGAGTACACTTCATAAATCAGTCGGCATGGTTTTGAAAATTTTTTACAATGTAAAATTGTCTGTTTGGATTTAGGTTATATTTTATGTCATATTTTGACAACAAATGCACGTAGCTTTCAGAAAATCAAATACGGGATGCATGGATAGGTACCAGATTTTTTAAAATGAACTATATATAAGCTAGAATTACAACCAAGTTAAAACAATAAGATAATGAATTAATCAATTAATTTTTATTAAAAACACCGAACCATAAACGAATACTTAATATTTTGTTATAGCCCCATTTGCTTGAGGCACCTTTTCAAGTCTTCTAGGCATAGAACCGATTAAAGTAAGCCATAGATTTTCATCGTGAATTAATTCTTCCCACGATTCTTGAACAGCTTCCCTCAGTTGGTTGGCATTTTGAGGGAAAAGTCTCCTCTGTAAATTTTTTGAACAAGTAAACCCCAAACATTCTCAATCAGGTTTATGTCGGCGCTTCTTGAAGGCAAAGGAAGAAGCTCAATATTATTGCTGCAGTGTGAACTGGACAATTATCTTGTTGGTAGACAAAATTATTATTCCCGTATAGTTGGGTTCCCGATGGCAGCATAATATCTTCCAATATTCTTACATAAGTTTGACTGTTAAAACGCCCTTCAATCCCTCAAGCAACACCTGGACCTTGAACGCACATCCAAGCCCACACGTTAATTGAAAATCTCCCCAATCTGTTATCCGAAGTAACATATCTTTCTTGGAATCTACAATTATCTGGACGGTAAAGGCGCAAGTGACCAGAATTTCGGGACTGAAAAATTTTTTCATCGGTAAAAATTACACTGTTCCAAAATGGTCTTGGCCGGTGCACATAATTTAGACAAAAAATTATTCGTCCCTCCTTCTGTTCTTCAGTTAACATTACTTTCTTAGCGCTTGACCGGTTCCGTAAGTCCGAATATTTTATCCTACGATGAACTGTAACCCGTGAGCCAGGAAAATTAGTTGCCAAAATGGCCCCTCTCGCTGCATCAAAGGGATTTTCCCTGAAATGATTTAATAAGGTTTCCTCTTCTTCGACGGTGGAAATGTTTCGACGCTCTGACCCCTGTTGTCTTGCAATGGTCTCGTCATGTTCCCATCTGCTTTTTACCCTTTGGACGCTACTTTTCGCCAAATGGCAATGCCGCGCTACTGCTCTAATAGACCAACCTTCTTCTAATTTAGAGAGAATATAAATTTTGTCATTTTTAACATTTTATTTGTTATTGTGACGTCGACAGTACTGATTTACTACACTGAAAAAAACTGTACTCGATTTCATCGAAAGCAACTGTACATGGTATAGAGTTATGCGTTACAAGTTTCTTGTATATATCTTGTTTAAAGAATTTTTGGAGGAAAAATTTGTTGAACATATCGTTGATTTGTGTTGTGCCTACGCTGGAGGGTGTTTATTTATTCTTTCATATGTTGTGTTATGATGCAACAATCCCAACATCTTTTCTTCGTACTTACCCATTCTGAGGAAATCATTTTTCCATAGTTGTCTATAGATGCAACTCTTTGCTGGCGATTTGCAAGATATGACATTATCAATTTTAGTGCAACTCCTCTAATTCCCATAAGACCGAGTTTCTTAAATAGTTTCTTAAAATAGATACTATCAAAGGCTTTACTTAGATCGATAAACATTCCTATAATGTCTTTGTCTGTGTTTATTCCGTCCATAATATCCTTAATTGTTTGGTATATTGCTCTGTCGGTAGTTCTTCCTTTGATGTATCCATTTTGCATGACGTTAAGTATCATTTGTTCATAAAAAGTAATACAAATGATCGTAAATTACTGTTTCAATTAATTGAACACCTTGCATATTCACTACACCTGGCCCCTAGTGATACCAGATATTACGACGATAATGAAGTGATGACGGCCGTAAACGACTGGTTGTAAGAGCAACCGAAAGAATTTGTTTCCAGAGGAATTAAAGGTTTGGAGCATCGTTGGACCAAATACATCGACGTTCAGGGAGATTATATAATTAGTGATATGTTACGTAGTTCAGAGTTTTAAAATCAGTAGCTACATTGTTTTCTAACAGAAGTTAATTCATCAAATGTGTGTATAGAAAAACAAAAAACATACGTGTCGATGAAAAACAAAACGAAGAGAAAAACTATTCCATTTATAACTGTTCCTGGAAACGAAATTACTATTATTATGGTAAATCATAACATATTCAGACCCATTGGTCTACTATCGTCAAGTTTAGGTCTCAAATGAACCGAAAACCACACATACCAAGAAAGAGGGCACGCGAGCACGTCCGAGCGCGATATGGGCGAACGTAGATTTCAAACCGACCAGCAAAGAGATCCATCCCAGTTTGTAATTGTAAAGTATTCAAAGTATGCAAATAATAATCAAAATAAATTAAAAATACACAACTGTATACCATATCCTCTACTAGAATAGTTGGCTCAACTAAACGAATGAACAGGTTCGCGGTTATTGAATAAATTTAAGTAGTAACATATGGTAATTTATAACTTCCTTCTGTCAATGTGCAATATATGTCCATTTTTAAGTTATTTTACGATACCCATATCTCCCACGCCCCACAATTATCAAAAATTAACGTAGTAAAGACAATATACAACATCGTTAATAATTCCCAAATTATAATTTCCGCACACACACAAAGTTATTTTCCATTAGGGTCCAATAAAAGCTTTACAACCGCCATTCGTGATATTTATGATATTCAAAATACATTAAAATAACACGTTCCGTGAAACAATAAACATTAAAACTGGCAATAAAACTCCATAATCGTTAATTCCAAGCAGCGAATTGTAACGTTCCGCTTCGAAATTTACACAAAGTGGCAAATTGTGTTACCGAATAACATCCACATAAGCTAGATTTAAAATTAAATCTTGAAAAAATTAAAATACGTAGCCGACATATTTTCCTTTTCACTCTGCGCGCTCGTGATTTAATGTTGCTACGTGTGCATCCAGTCGCTTTGGGATATTATTTCCCGGGCAACCTGAAAACATCACTGCGAGCTACTCTAAATTTCGCCGTATAAAGAAAACGGAAACGCATTCATGTGTTTGTTGCCGACCTTCCATTTAGCTGCAATAAGAGCTGGACTTCCACAACGGATGCAACCTTCGACTGCAAAGCTCCATCGAAACATTAATGCCAACGGCGAAATCTAGTCATATGTTAAAATAACAGTTATAATGGGGCAATATGTAAAGCTTGGCTGACAACTGGAAAGAACAATTCGTTTCGTACAAGTAATAATAAATCTTTAGATATTTGGTACGGAGGAATGTTCATAAAACGTGATTTATTTTGTACGTGATAGAAATAATAAAAAATAATTTTTGCAAAACAAAATTATTTTAAATACAAAAGAAAAATGAATTTATAGAAAATATTTAAAGTGACGTTAGTGAACTTGCGTTAATATTTATTATTATTTAAAATATTTTACATAATTTTACGTACAATTTAATATTTTAATTCTTGGATTATTTACATATATATAAATACAATGTTGAAAAAGTTTAATTTTCGATGGAACTTTTTCTTATATTTTGTTTAACATTTTCATATCTTTACGATATTTAAATTTCGTTATCAGAGAGCTTTAGAGCACGGGCGGAACTTGCAGCTTAAAGTTTCAACTAGCTAGCCAGTTATAAAACTATGTGACGTAAAAGCGTAAATCACCCAACTTGGGATGAGCAAGTCGTCTGCAATCGAAAATACTTCACGCGATATTCGCATACTTCAGTCACCTGCAATTTGCATTCACGCCACAATTTTAATTAATATGGTAGAGTATTCTGGTTTAAGTGTCGACTTTCTCAAGGGGATGTTTTGATATTTATAAACTTCTTTAATAAGTTTTAATTATGGACTCCAGTTGTGATTGTTTAATTTTAATAAGGGATGCACTGCTTATACATTAATAATTTAGATGTAAGTAGATGCAAGTTTCCTAATAGGAAAAATGATGTTCATAGTGGAATTCTGACTTGGACTATAATGACACTATTCGATAAGTTTAAGCCAACTTTCCAGCTATATTTCACTATATTTAAATAATAATCAGGTATATTGTTATCTCTTGAAGAATCGCCCATATATCTAACAACGTCCACAACTATTTTACGTTTATCCTTCTAATTCAGTCAAAATTATAGTAAAATAATTATAGAATTATATGAAATGAATGCACAAATGAATACATAGAGATTACTATAAACATTGTTTACTTTAATACATACATTTTCTTAACAAAATCCGCAGCTACTGTTAATATAAAAAATAATCGTTTGCCGAATTAATAAAATCAACTGGGCGTTCTCTATTTTATTGAACGACTACATCGGTTCAACATACCGTCCAGTTTTGACAGCTGTCACGCTCAATGCAATAAATTTTCAAAATATGTATTTAGGCCGCGAAATCGACATGAGTTAAAAAAGCTTGATATATAACAATTATATCAATTGCCACATTAGCTGACTGAGCAACTGTGTAATTAACAAATACCCCTGTTATTATTTATTATTTTATACAACGATCACCAAGCACTGATGCTGTTAAATGCTACTAACAATTTTGTTTTCTAGGATAAATGCAGATCTTTAAAGATACTATTCGATTTTCGAAAATTCCGTTTATCCTTGGATTAGTTTTGCTGGTATTATTAAATATACATTAGTGTTTAGTGCGTTAACATTAATTCCACGGGGCAATATTTATTATTGCTGAGTATGCGAACTTCAAGGCTAACTTGTTTGTAAAAGCTGTGCAACAGCACGTTTTTGTGTACTTCTAATATGGAATATACAGTTTTAATGATAGTACCTGAGGACTTGAAGGATATGTTGAAAGCACACATAGTCCTGTAATTATCTTTAAGGGATCAGTTACTTCAAAAAAAGTAGTGCTGGACATGAAAATTGACACTTGAGACAGATAATATTTGGGTAGACAACATTGTGACATAGATAATTTTGTATGTAGGTTTCCACATCACCCTAAAAATTTCATGAAAATTGTTGTTTGAACAATCGTAGAGTATTGAAAACTAGTTGCTATTATAGTCGTCATATCATTTATAATGTGTACAAAATTGCAATAAATTGTAGTGTGACGGTTGTAATTTTAACCAGTGTTTGTTCCCGAAAGTATTGAACATTGAAGGTATTGTAAAACGGAAAGATTTTCAGCCACTTTTGATATTTGACAGAGTGTAATAAAGATTTATAAATCATTACAGAACATTGTTCTCGTTTTTGTTCTTACTAGACTTAATGTGATCCTTCTTCTCGTCGCTAGGACTCGTAGATACTCTACACCGGTCAACTTTCGATCCCTTGGTGCATTCCGAATATTGGGAATTTCTGCCAATGTCCTCATTGAAATATTTTTTTGCCTTTTAGAACTTTTTTGGTTGTTGGTAGATGCTTGGACTTGCAGTTGAGATGCTGAAGCTACCGTCACATCGTTATTTTGTCGCGTTTGACTTATTGTGGGGGATCCGTTTAGGAACTGTAGAACTTCTGATAAACTCCATTGTTATCTTACGGTTTTCCATAATTAATTAGACATTTTTTTCAAATTAACACTAATATTGAGAATACTCCACAAGGATTCAATTGATAATAAAACTGCAATTAAGTAGCCAATAAAACCCTTTGTTATTTTAGCCAAAGTCACCCCAAGAGATCAGTCGCACCACCGCACCCCGTCTTACTGTATTTATTTATGTAATACAAAGGGTGTTAAACAACAAGTGGCTTTGTATTAAATACAATTGGCACTCAGTCGTGTGAATTCACGTTTACTATAGCTGACTTTAGTAGACCATAGACTTTGTTAGATTTACCTCTGTGGTTCTTCACCCACATAAGTAAATCTAACAAAGTCTATGGTCTATTAAATCAGGTGTGCTTTGAGAAATTTGAAAAAGCTGAAAGTAATATCCTAAATAAAACATGAATATTTAGGACGTGGATAAAAATGGCCAATCCTATTTCTGCTGATGGTTGTCGGCTATATCTATAACTATTGGATAAAAGGAGGCTGCTTCGAATCTTATAATTTTTGAGTTTGATTTGATAATATTGTTCTACTGTGGGCCAGAATCCATTTGAGCTAGGTTGTAATATAATATAATATAGAATGGAATCCTAAAAACACAATTTTTTATACGCCAAAATATGTTAACATAAAAAAACTTTATTGGCATATTCACTTTCTAGCAATTCTTTATCTCATTTCCCTGTAACACCACCCTTCGGCTCCGCCCCTTTCTTCTTCAATCCCCCCCCTCCGCCCGCCCTTCTCTTTTCAATGGTTTTTTCTTCATCATTTCGTTTCCCTGTTTTTTTTACATGGTTCTCTCGCAAACTTTTTCTCCAGCCTTTAATTTCTTCTTCGCGTGTTCTTTTAAGAGCATTTTGCTTTCCGGTCCTTGCGCTTCAACCGGATTCTATCTAATACACCCCATACACTTTATTCCTATTTGGATATGACAGTTCCCACATTTCTTTAACTCCTTCAATACAATTTTCATTATGCTTACTTCTATTTTCCCCTCGCTGTCATTTCGTACGTCACCGCTCTTTTCCCCGCCTTTATGCCCATCCTTTCACTCTTTGTCGCCTGTCTTATCACGTAATCTGGCGTTTACCAGGTTCAGTGCCTTTTTCAGCTGTCCTTGGTGTATCCTATCTATCATTATCTGTTCTTTCCATCCTTACATTTCCGATCAGTATATCAGAATACTCTTGATACACATGTTCCATCTCACCATTCTTTCTTCGAATTTCCCTTTTATCTTTCCCCATAGGCTCCTCTTCAGTCTTCGTCAATCCTTCGTTATTTTATCTTTTCTGCTCATAGTTTTCATGTGACCTTCGCTACTATTATTGCCCCGCATTATATACACGAAATACGCCCATTTCTTCATCTGTACTATTATTTCCCCTTTCCATTTCACCTGTACTTCCCTCCTCTTTCATTCCGTCTCGTTCCTTTCTGAACACCATCACCTATGTACAGGAATCTTTTTAATCTTTTTGGCATTTCTTGTAGCCCTTTCTCCGTGCCCGCTGGTATGACGACATCGTAGATTTTCTCAATTTTACCCTTCCATCCTCTCTCTTCCTTAATGTTACCTCCAATTCCAAAATGTATATGTTGAAGAGCTGTGGGGTGTGTGTTCAGAAATAAATTAACGTGGCAGCTTTATTATTTTATACCTGGTCATTGAGCATTGAAAAAGCTCACAACAAACCAACCAACAGAAAATTGACATTAATTAGGTTGAGATTATTCCCCAACAAATTAATCAGAATACATCACTCTTGATTTTATTTGCGCTCAGTTAATTGAATTTTTATTGAACTGTTACAAATTTATATTTATAATATTTTGTTATTATAACTAGGCAATTACCAATAAGGTGAACTGCCTATACAACAATCAATGATATTTTAAATTCAGTAAAATCAAAACCTAAGAACTGTCTACTATTATTTATTGTATAAACATATACAACAATCGAGCCGGATGAAAAATACAAAAACCCAAGTCATGAGAAAGAACCACAATGTCCGAATACATTATTACAATATTTTTCAGGGGCAACAACAATGGCACGAAACAATTCAAAAATGATTCAAAATAAATACATTGTTTAAACGAATTAATGACTAAAAGCGATTTGGTTGGGTTGGGTTGGGTTGGGTTGCAACTAAACATGATGTGGTTGAATTTTAGAAGTTGTAAATTGTTATGATAGTAATGTGGATGTTGTAGATTGACGAAGGGTACCTATGCATTCGATTAGGCCTCACAGCAGGATTTTCTGCTTCCACCCCAATAGCATGTCGAAGATCTTACATTGGTTTCAGCTTTATCAATACAACTTGAACAGTCGTGATACAAATGATACAACGCAAGTTTCACTTTCACGATGTGTTTCATCGACCTGTATGACGAACTTTTAGTATTATTGCCACTAAAGGTCAAATACGTCAAAAACGTCATACTTCATTCAATAAAATTGCAAGAGAAGGGTTCGCTGCTCCTTTGAAAGAAAAAAAATCATCAAAAATCACTTTGTGCGGAGACATATCCAGAACAAATTTACAAGATTTTACGAGTAGGGGATAAGTAGGTGCCAATGAGGGTGCCCATGCAGGTGGGATTAAAGTACTTTCGAAGACCATGCTATTTAACTGTACCTTGCGAATCGGAGGTAAAAACGATTTTTATTACTTTAATTTAGTTAGAATTTTCTGATTTAACAATTTGCATGTTAGATCCCACTTTATGTCCAACTATTGTAATTTCATTTGAACTTTGAATAATTCGAACAAATAGCATGACGACATTTCAGGTCGGAAATTACAAAACTGTCTACTTTGATAAAAAATATTCATAATGTTAAGCCGCTCCTCTCGTCGAATGCAAGTCGTACATTTTCATCAGTGCGCTCGCGAATTAAATTTTCTCCGGGTTCATTATTAAAGAACGTACATACACGCACACGTCCGGTAGATGCAATTCCGCCATAAATTCGCATCAGCGCAAAATTTCCGTATAACGCGCCTAATTTGCGCGGGGTAATATTTTCTCGCGTAATTCCGGTAACGTTGCGGTTTAATAAACCCGATTTCATAATGCTCACTTTAACTTTTCTTATTACTCGGAAAGTATTATTGCGTTTTAAGACGCGCGGTAATTGTAAATGTCACTAATGGAAATTTACGCCGCTCTTACGTAGCAGTTTCTAGTCGTGAGCGAAGTGAATTTTCCGTCGCCGAGAAGTTCTCAAGTGGTGTTGACGTTTCGCGTAATTTAATCGGTACCGTTTAACGATTATCGGTCGTCCGTTACCGTCGACGCTTCAAGTATAAATTCGCTCGCAAATGCAATAAAAAATGCGCGCAGAAATCTACATCAAAGGTTTTCGTCAAACGAAGAAAATAATTAAAACATATTTTATGAAGCTTTAAAGACGATATTCAACGATACTTATGGTTAAAAATATGATATTGTGGTGCTCAAAATTATTATAAAATATGTGTTCGTAATAATTTTTTAAGCGATAGAAATTAAGATTCAATTTAAATTGGAGCGTAAGTGGTCGAAATCGTCCATAACATATGGATTATAATGTGGCATCATGTGTTCCTCCACGCGCTGGCGAAATATCCTTTCAAATTAGTCGACGGCGTACGATGAGCATTTCCAACTATGTACTTATGGCGTTTGAATAGACAAAATCTTACCTCAGTTAAATATTAAGTACTATGTAATTAACAACTAAGTAACTTGGCAATTACGATAAGTCATGCACAAAATAAAATTTACAATAATACAATGACTCAATCCCAGAGTTCTGATTAATCACACAATTATCGAGTGATATACTGTTGACATGTAAATCTTATTATTTATTACATCTAAGAGTCATGAACACAGAAAACTTCGGCGATTTCAAAACTTCCTTCCTCGAATAAAGTGTTTTACCAAAAAAGTTTTTATATAGGACTAATGGGGCATGAACGGAAAATGGTTTCATCGTAATAAAAAAATGCACAAAAATGACACATTACTCGTTTCGTTTTTACTCCAGTTGTAGGCATATTGAACACATTTGTTATTAAAAAATTGTGCACATTCAGAGCGAAACGATTGTCTAAACTCTAAACCAAACAAAGTAATAATTTTGTGTCGTATTTTCTCTCATGATTACAACGTTCGTTTTTATATTTTATATACATAATGAAAACTGTATTTGCTTTGACCAGTCTCTCATTCCATGGTTTAATAACCCTTTTAATATATAACTGCATTTTAAGCAGTTTCGATTCAGTAAATTTATGAATGTGAATATATATATGAAATGAACATGTAATGTCTATGAACTTCAAAAGTTGGCATCAATAGATTTACCCCAAACCACTTAAGTTATAAACCGTATTTTACAACGTTCCAACTAGATATTATTTCTTTGATTTGATTGATTTAAATGTATATTGTATGTTATTTTCGTTAAGAGAGAGCAAGTCATAGAGTGGTTCAGGAAATAAATAAAAATTAAAATTACGAAAAATTCATTTGCAGTCTAAAGCGAGAGAAATTAAGTTGGTGATAATGGGGTCAAGTTCGGCTAAAGAGAGGGTGATGTTATGAAGGTAGAGAATGCAGATTGATCATACTATGATGCAAAAAGAAAAGGAGGTGCAAAGAGGAATATGGAAATTCCCAGAAAAGCAGGGGGAGGACTGAGGATGAGTAAAAATGGGCTGGTTGGTCTGAGACGAGAAAAGAAACCTGAATCACGGACAAGATGGGGCACTGGGAATAGGGGGGCGAAAAGAGTAGGAAGTGGAGGGTGAGAATGCGAAAGATTAATACATGTTCTGGAATATAGCAGGTAAATTGATATAGGTGGTTGATTATTTAGCGATATGAAGGACTATTTGGACCATTCGATTAAGACTGACAGCAACATGGATGAAGGCATAAACGTTGGAGAAATCAAAGGAAGAACATCCCCGAGTGATTTCTATGGAAGTAGCAGGTGAGAAATAAGAAGAAAAACAGAAAATATAGAAAAACAGGCGCAAGGGAGAAATGGGTGGAAAGGGTAATTTTATTACATATGACAATACAGTTATAAAGGTTGGGTTGGGTTGGCTCCCAAAAATAATACAAGATTTGAATTTGTTGCCATTTATGCAGTAAATTGTTGGCAACCCTGAAAAATAATTTGATAGCTGTAAGTTTAGGGTTAGTAAAAATGGAGCGTTACACGATACAACAAATGTATTTTCATTATTGAACAATATCTCAACAATAATGAAAGTTGGCGGCCACAGTTCGAAAATTTCATACAGAATATGGTGGGAATAGTGTTTTAACTTCGTCAACTGTGAAGGGATTAATTGAAAAATTCGGAGAGACTGGATCTGCTGGAGACGGTAAACACACTAGTAGTCCAAAAAACAAGCCGTTCAAATGTTAATATCGAAGCACTGGGTGAGAGTGTTGGTGAAAATCCCAGAACATCAATTTGGAGTCGTGGACAAGAATTGCAAATTTCAAGAAGCTCTCTGCAGCGTATACTAACAAAAGATTTGTGTCTCCATGCTTACAAAATTCAATTAACACAACAACTGATGGCTAATGGCCATGCGCAGCGAAGAGAGTTCGTTGAATGGATTACTGAACATCAACAAGTAGATGCTGATTTTCCAAGCAAAATCATCCTAAGGTATGAAGTGTTTGGGATTCGGAGAACCCACATGTCATTGTCTAAAAACAAATGCATCCACAACGTGTCACTGTTGGTGTGGATTTTGGGCTTGGACCATACATTTTTTGAAAATGAGGTTGGTCAAGCAGTGACTGTTACTGGTGCTCAATATCGTGACATGATATCTGCCGAAATTTGATGTGGCCAATATGTGGTTTCAACATTAGATTTTAGAACTCTGCATCGGCGAAATTCAGCAACATTTATGCAGAATGATCATGGAAAAGTTCGACAAAAGAGTGCATATGTGCAGCAAAGTCGTGGAGGGTATTTGCCCAATGTGCTATTCAATAAATAACCCTATGCTATGTACTTTATGATTCAATAAAAAAATAACAACCTAAAGACTAAACACTGTGTTTTCTATTTAATTCAAATCTTGCGTTAATTTTGGGACAGGCTTTATAATCCCCAAAAGCCTTTTTCCATTAGCAATTGTTAAACCTAATAAACGTAGGACGAAACCAAAATCTTACACAACAATTGTAAAAGATACTAGAGGATTAAAACAAAGATGCTTTGACTCTGAACATTAAAGGAAATTAATGTAAATTTTGATGCCTAATGACAATTTTCAAAAATTAGATGTAAAGGATGTCTGAATATGTAAAATGAAACCTTAGAATCACCGAGTACATCGTAAAAATAATAACTGTTGGTATTGTATAAGGAACTCACTGAAGAAATAAAATTTATATACATTAAATAAAACATAATATACGAAGAAAATATCAATCAAAAACTATAAGAAAACCAATTAGACTAAATTAGAAACAAACAACTGCACACTTGAAATATAAGAACCAATGTTATTAAGTTTCTGAATGGTCGATCAAGAATGTAGGTGTATGAGTTTGAGTATAATTGAAGATAAATGGTCACGTATTACTGAATTTTGTGGTTCCAGTTTTATCTGCTTTCATTAATTTAATTAAATTTATTTTATAATTGTTATTTTTCCTTTAAAGATTTTATAAGCAATTCTTGGAACCCCTATGGCATCACCATTGAGTCCAATAATTGCTCTACTTACAATAGATTTAGTACTAGGTAACGTTTTGCCAAAATTATCTTTCAAATATTCCGTTATTTTTAGATATCTATTTTCAATAGCAGCAACGCTTGGCATTTTATACTGGGCCCCGCTTTCATTAGAGTCAGCTTTGTACGTCAGTAATTAATTTCTTTAAATACCAACTCGATTAAAGAAAAGCGAACAAAATATAAATTTAAAGCGTAACGACTGCAGATAGTTGTGCAGTAGTAAGGTGATGTGAACATTTGAATTATTTTGGTGTTTTCGCTACAAATAAAAAAGAACCCGACCCTGCGTTGCTAATCAGGTTGAACTTTCCGGACGCATTTTATTATTTCAAACAATTTGGTTATCATAAACTATTGTGTAATAGCTCGGCTTACTGTATTATGTAATACTATAATATATCCTGAATCGTCGGATATTGATGAGAGTTGCATTCAAATCATTGATTCGTAGGCGTCGATATACGCCTTAATTATAAAACTAAAATAAAACGGATTATTAATATAATTAAAAAATATAAACTGGAGAAAAGAGAAAAATCTATTGAAAATACTAATGTTGTTTCATATTGATTTGATCGACATTTGAGCAGAAAAATAACTAAAAAATGTTATGCGTAGTTTCAGCATTTTACACACTTTTACATTTTTCGTGATAATAATTTAAAAATTCCGCTCGCTTTAAAGTGTATTTTGCTCTGAATTGAACAATTAGTTCTTGTAAATTCTAAAACGAAATTCTCGTCTTTGTCATGCATAACGGCACCAGCGTAATTTCTGTCAATGATCAAATTTGCCAACCTAATTTCTTGTAATTGTAATGATTTCGCTACCGTCACTCTTTTTAAATTGTTTCACATTTATTCCTTTACTTTTTTATTAAATTTATTTTAGTGTTCCGTCAAATTATTCGTTCTCATTGTTATCAGTTATTCTTCTTTTCATAGGCTACGTTTTTGAATGTGTCGCTGAACAAATAAATTAATTGCTTGTTATGTGTCTCTTCATGGGCCTCGCCCTCGCGTTGTTCCAATACGCGATACTGTTTTTGTTGGTAACGAATGATCGAGGAATTATATAATGTAATGAACTTTTCCTTGTGAAGCCGGTATATATGTGTGGTCAGTAATCGTGTTCACAAAAACTGTTCTCAATATACCCGCTGGATCTGAAGTGGATGGATTACGTTCAATAAATTATCATTGCCGCAAACTAGAAACGTGGCGATCAGCCACGATATTTTTAAATCGGCCTAACTTGAAATCAGTCGTCATATATGTGTTATATAATTCAATTGTAATAGAATTGGGAATTGATGTTAACGGTAAATCTTCAATTATGACGTATAATGGAAAAGAACCTGCATTTTCCCCAAACATGCGACGCTTTGCATAATAATCTTTCGCATTAAAACATTTATCAACAAACACAGTTTGTGAAGCCCATAGCCCACGCGCGCACAATGCCGCTTAACTACAAGGAAACGCTTATTAAAATTTTATATGAAAATAGAAAGCTTTATGCATAAAACGTTTCCTCGGAAAACGAAAACTTACGCAAAGGCAAACAACTTTTTGCATTATATAGTTAGTCCATAAATCTTAATTATCGTCTTCCGCATTTTGCATCTAGATACAGAAGTTTGCTCGCGCAAAAAAAGGACGAAAGACAGCGCGGACTAACTTTGTACGTCGCAGCGTAATCTTTCAAACTTGCAAGTTGCGCAAAAATAAGCACGGCAGACGACACAATAGAAGGGAGGGAATATCTTAACGTGCTTTAAATTCACGTCATAAGTTGGTTACTTATTCGCCGAAAGTATCAAAGTCGCCGACATATTTCTTCAGTTTTTTTCGCGACTCGTCGCATGCATAAAGAGGGAATTTTGCATTCGGTACGTACACTTAAGTCTCGATTGCGGCACTCTCGATTTCTTTTGGCGCATAAATTCCGTTAATAAATCGAGTGGCTTTTATCGAGATGAGGGACTTTTCGAGCTATTTTCGTCGAAGAGACAAAATTGTCCATTTCCTTACACGCCTTTGTGAAAGTTATCAGCTGAGTCAGTGGGTTATAAAATATGGTAAAATTATCGCAAAATTATGTAGAAAGGGCGACACAGTGGATCAATTTTTGTAGTCCTTTTAGATTATTTTTCCTGAAACGCTTTGGCTACAGTCGAAATATAATTTCGTAAAACTTTTAAGAATCGTGGTTGGTGTTGCTTGCATGCTTATACGCTTTTTCGTACACTTTTGTTACGACTACTTAAAAATTATGTAGATAATTCCTTTTTGCTTTCATGGCTTCTCAATAAGTTGGCAGTCGTGAAATTATTTTTGAACTATTTGACAAAAACATAACATTCAATGTTTAATGTTTCAATGTTACATTTATTTATAAAACTAAAAGCTGTTCAATACAGAATCTACACAATCCATCCGATTACGTAAATAAACTCTGGAATAAGAACACAATTAATTGTAGAATCTATGATTAACGGGAAGGTTGAATTTGGTTGAAATTTTTTTACAGGACGCCACATGACATATGAAACACTTGTAATTTTGTATTAATTGCCGTTACAAAATACTAATATTTTGCCCATTTATAAAAGTTTAAACATACAATACGTAATTAGTATCGAATAAGCGTATTTATTATATTATAATTATATTACAATAATAAACAGCACACGCGGTTATTATGTTCGTGTTGTCATTAAAGCGCAATTTATGTTAAAGAGGTCCTACATTATACACGCAAACGCAACATTAGAGCAACATCTGTACGGCGCATAAACCGTGCTCTTCAGGATAATAATTTCAACAGGGTATATATTAACGACTAGCGTGAGCATGCACATCGGCGCACTTAAGACGAAACACTTAACGATCTGAATATTTCCAGGACAAATTACAAATTTAATTTGTGAATGGTATTGTTGGAGAACAAAAACGAAATTAAATGAAAAGCAAGTTGTTTGAGTTTAAATATGACGCATAATTTGCCTGACAAAAGTTTGTACGTATCTATGCAGTGTGCCAGCGTTAGGAGGAAGTACGAGTCCTTTATTAACTTTAGAAATTAGGATGTGAAGCTATTCATTGCGTTTCATTATGGGATGCCAGTTTAATTTGTTAAATAGTTCATTATGATCGCGTGGATCATTGTTATATTTCCCGTTCATTTTTTTTTATGTTTATATTATTGTTTAAGATATTTTTGTAGTATTTATTACGTCTGAAAACCAAATAATTCACCGTTTTAGTTTTTGTACATTGACACATTTTATAAGTACGTATATTGGGGTGCTGTTCGAATTAGTTTATTAATTGAAAATGTTTTCGTCAATGCAAATCAATGAAATATTATTTTCATTTTGGCTCATTCTTGTATCAGTTTGGCATTGGACGAATATAACGAGTATTTTTCAAAATTTTAGCCCTACAATTTTAGCCATTTCTGATATGGTGAAATGAGTTGCTTATCATCACCTGTTGACTTAGGTATAGCTAATCTTGCGAAGAATCATTTTCAATCTATTCTAAATGCATGTTTACGTATGGAACGATATGGTTGCTCCAACCATGCGTATCTACACAAACGCATGTTGTTCTCGGTCATGTTCTATTATTTCGTAGAATTCGATCATGTAGCATCATATTATCTTATTGCAAATAAATAATTCCTGGTCAATAAGGAGGAAATATGTTTCAATTTTATTCAAATATAATCATTTAAATTTAATTTTATTTGTTTAAGTCAATTAAATTTTAAATTCATCGATTTATTGCTAGTGGCAAGCAGTTGCGTGTGACGATTTCCTACGGCATCGTGCTTGTATTTGTTTATGACGCATATAAATGTATGCTATTTGCAATTCGTGAACGTAATAATATACAGCGTTATATTCATGAACATTTTTATTGTACTTGTTATATCTTTGTATTATTATTTTTCATTTAGAATAAATTAAAACATGTTTATCTAATTGATTTGCTTCGCTAAAATACCAACAATATAAGAACTTTGCGTACCTGCAAAGTGAAAAGTTCGAATATTTTCGATTGAAAAATTTCTTCAGATATGAAAATTTTACCAAGCGCATGAAAATACCAATACCAACATCAGAGCAATATTAAATTCTAGTTCTGAATTAAGTTTAGACCACACTGTCAAAAATGTACCAGAATTTGGTAGTTAATCTGATAGTGAACAAGGATATTTGAATATATGAATATATAAAGTAATGTAATTGATAAGACCTAAAAAATCGGCGAATATGAAATTATTTAGTAAAGATTCGAAGGCACGTTGATGAAGAAAAACTTGTTCTGGTATTGATATTTAGTTTGAATAATTTGATTTAAAACTGAATTTGCACCCATGTTAAATAAATACAATAAGGTAGAGGAGTCATCTATACCAAAGACACAAGGGTCGAGAAAAAGTATAATTCGATTTATAAAATTCTTATTATTATTTATCCCAAACATAGGAAACGAATTAATGATTCCAAGGGGCAATATAACAACACACTTTCAAATGCATTTTATTATCAACAAATTTTGATATGTTTTGGGTTTGATTTGCAATTATTTTTAAATATTAGTGTAGATTAGGCTTAGGTTTTGTTTGTCTATTTTATAATTACTACTATTGTGGACTTTTTTTAATGTAGATCATCTCGTTAATGATTCTTTTGTGGTATTGACTTTCTATTTCCAAATTATCGGATTGTCGGTGTTAATGATAATAATAATATTCTTTAGCAATGGCAGTGGTATCTCCGTTTCGGGAAGTTGTGCTGTATTTATGTACATTCTTTTATACAGGAATTGTTCAGTTTGTTGTACAGGTTCAATTGTAGTCATCACACTTATTTGTAAATTATGTGTTGCGGATTTTTTTAGTTAAATTTTGAAAAGTGCTTTCTTGATATTATTCCTCTGTTGTTCATGCGCGTTTAATTTTAAATTCTACGAGTATTTTTACTGTAATTATTGTCTTGTAATAATATGAATGTAATATATTGAAATAAATTTGTCTTTTTTAGTGTTATTATTCTCTTGATTTATTGTTTTATCGCGTTTATTTTGGTGTGTTTTACATCCAAAATAACAACAATAAAACAATAAATCTAAATTTAATTAATTAATTAATTAATTTAAATCTAATTTTTAAAAATTAAAAGTTTTAACAAATCTATCATAGATTAATTTATTATCGTTATTTTGGATATTTACTAATGTGTGTTCCTTTATTTGTTTATTGATATTTATGAAATAATCTTTGCAATGGGGTGAGCATTTTGAAAACGATTTTTTTAGTATACTGGTGGCCAGGTCGATGGGGATGTTAGTGAACACAGAAACAATGTCTAGACTAATTATCTGGTGGTTTTTAGACATTTATAAATTTTGTAAAATACCATGTGTCTTTGGTGTGGTATATTGTTTTTCCTATAATTTGTCTTATAGAATTAGCCAGGAATTTACCAACATTATATGTGGAGCTCTGGGTGCTGCTAATTATTGGTCGTAAGGGATTGTCTTGTTTGTGTAATTTGGGCAATCCATACAGCTTTGGTGGTGGGCATTATTTGGCTAATTTTTTGTCAATTTGGTTATCTGTGTGCCATTTTGTTAAAGCTGATGTATGTTTTATTAATATTTGTTAGCGGGATCGTGTTCTAGTATTTCATATGTTTTATTATCTTCTAACATATTATTTATTTTATTTATGTAATCATGTTTGTTATTACCGTCTTATTTGTTTTGTCCGTTAGTTTTTAATGAACTATTGGGTTTCTAGTATATGTTTATGAAATCGGTGTTCCGGTTTCTTTTCTGGTTATTATTATTATTATTATTATTGTGGTTGGTAATAATGTTGGTTATTTTATTTCTTACATTATTGTGAATTTGAGATTCTAATCCGTTTATGCCACATTCAATGCTAGCAATAATGTGTACATGTGATGGTATGTTATTTTTTTTCTATAACAAAGTTGGGATCAAGCCTCGGAACAAGTTGAACATTTTCAGGGATTGTTTCATTGGTTACATTTTCTATCCAATTTTTATTATTAGTGAATGGGTTGTTATGATTTCTCTTTTGTTGCGTAATATGGTTATTTATATTGTTTTTATAGACATTTTTGCATTTTGTAGGGAGGTATTTTATTTTTTATTCTGCATTTCCAAAACAACCCAACACAAGCATACCAAACCCAACCCAATCCAACACAAGGGTTGAGTTGGGTTGGATCGCTTATGTCAATAATGCAAAATGCACATTGTCGACAAAACCAACCATACCTGACTTAACCCAACTCAACACAATCGTACCAAACCCAACCCAACCCAATCCAACAAAAGGGTTGTCTGTAATATTAAATGTGCATTATTGACAAAACCAACCAAACCCAACCCAACACAATCATATCAAACCCAACCCAAACTAATTCAACATAAGGGTTGAGTTGGTTTTGTCAATAATGTTGAATGACCCAACACAATCATACCAAACATAAATCAAGAACGTACTAAAAACGAGCAATAACATATTCTCAACATAAAACACATACACCAAGTTCTTTATGAAGTCGACTCTTTTTGTTACCTATACCGTATATTCTTTTTTGTTCATAATGTTAATTGCATTGCTTCTTTCTGATTTGATGGTTACATGTTAATTTGTTTCGACTTTCCTGTCGATACTTTTGATTGTGGTCTAATTACGGTTTGTTATTATTTCGGTAGAATGTTTATCGTCGCTTCATTGTCTGTTGTTATACTTTCATTTTTTTTATGTTTTCCATGTAGGCATATTTAATAACTTTATTCAGGATTTCCATTTCATTTTATGTTTATGACTTGTTCAGTTTTTCATCGATCCTTTTATATTTGTGGCAATGTAAAAGAAAACACGAAAGAAAATAATCAATTCCTCGAAACAATTATCAATTAACCATTTATAAAAGTGGTATAAAAATAAACTAATCAAAGGCACTTTTTGTGCTCAATAGCAACACCATGGTAAATTTTTGTGTTCGCATTGAATTCAAAAAATTACCATATGTGCAAGGGAAATATAAAAAGTATAAAAAGCAAACTGTTTATGTTTTCGTGTTCAACAGAATACTATTTTTGTAAAAAATGATGTACTAAAAAATATTTAATCACAAACGAAAGTCATCTCGGTCAATGCAAAATAATCTGTGTTCAATAGATAAGCATGTGTTCATTTCACTTGCTTTCCGTAGAATTTGAAATAATAATAATTATAATAAAAATAAACGTAAAGAAAAATAAACAAAAACAAAATCAAATATTTGAAATTTGATGTCTGCAGTTTATTTGTGGGACAATTTGAAAACCCACAATAAATAAGAAACGGAAGCATTCAAAAGAATTGCAGTTGTGCTAGAATCTAAAACAAACTTGAATAACTTCAATAGACTACTGTGTTCTTCGGTACAATTAGATGAACTAAGAAAGTGTTTAGAAGACAATGTCACATTAATAATGTTTATAATGTTAAAACATGACTTTAAATTTTTTAATACATCGTGATGTAAACTTTTCAAAGATTATTTTGAACACACGGGATGTGGAAAACATAACAAAATTAATTATTGCTAATCCCTAAAATTTCGAAGAACGGCCACACACCAACTGTGGCCGTTCTTCGAACACACCGCCTTGCAGCACTGAAAACCAAAGATCCGGGAGATACTTGAGATGCCAGCATCGTAGATGTTCGTGAACTCGTCTATGGTCAGCGAGCCGTCAATCGATGTATTCAACTGCTTGAACATCAAGACCACGTCTTTCAGACTGGTCCGAGGTGCATAAAACACATCAACCCGTAAAATGCCGAAAACGCACTGTCGTCGGCGTTTGCTTGCACACCAGCAACCTGAACGTCAACTTGCAAGTCCTGCGCTTTTACAGAAGCAGTTCGCGTTCGATTCCGGTGAACGTCTCATAAACCACCGCCAACATTTCAGTTCTTATCACGACACATTTTACTGAAAAATCATTATGGAAGCCAATATTTGAATGCCTCGAAATTATCATGGGATTTCCTATTTTGTTGCGCCCATAAAATGAATATCGTCTTTATATCTACACAAGAACTATTCCCATCTTCGTTGATTCGTTTTTAAATACTTGTCCACCCTTGCATCATCGATGTTATAGAATGTCGTACAACCTTTGATTATTTTTGCCGTTTCACTGTATCGACCTTTAAATACTACCTAAACTGTATTGTCTCTATGAGAGACAATGTTGACAATTTAGCTAATTCTTCTTTAATGTCGGACCAGAATGAAATATTTCACATTTCGTTAGGATTTTATCATTTATCATGAGAAAGGGTTACAGCAAGTACGTTTTTTTTACAGACAAACATGGTGTGAAAAAAATTAAATAACTCTTTTTTGAAAGAAGTAGGCAAGTTTGGTACTCTGATTTCTTCCACATTTATTGGAGAAATATATCATGTATTTTAGCTGTTCGTTTGTTTGCTGTAATGTTACAGACTTTGCCCAAAGTTGCCAGGAAGCCAATCGTAGAACTATCTGCGACTAGTTGTTTGAGATATATCACACCCTAATGGACTATTTAAAGTAGTAAAACTTTATTTCCTTTCAACTTATCTAATACGCACTTTAGAACTCGGTGCGTCGTATCGATTTTCCATAATTGCAACCAACTCCAGTAAGCATTGCAAAACAAAAATCTAATGCAAAGAGAAAATATACGTATTTAGATTAGTATCAGCGTACAAGTTTTGGAAATGTTGACAATCTCACTCTCTTTCTCTCCCTGATTAATTTCACAATTATTCAATATCGCATGTGCAGTATGTGCAGTACTTCAAATTATTCCCCCGAGTAGTTTCCTGCAAGTTTATTATTACGATATACCCCATAATCACAATGTGTAAATTGTTGTTTATCATTTCGAATTGAGTGAATACGTTTTGACCATATATGTGTGTCAACATGAGTTTCTATTTATTTAGTTCGAAAGATCGATGTTGATATTTGTATACGTACGTTTGATTGTTCAAGTGTAATTAATTCGGTTAATAATGCTCTGTAACTTATTTTAAAGTTTGAAATATAAGCTTCTGTGCACCCGGACTTAGACGCGTCGGTGTGGATATGTGTGCTACGATGTTTCAGCATTCATATCGATTTTTCCTTCATCAATTGAATGACTACAATGACTATCAACGTTCACTAAAGATTAATCAAAATATTCTTGATTATTCGATCAGTTATGAACAATAAATTATATTTAATTATGTATTATGTATTGTATTAAAATATTTCGTCTAAAACAAGATGATTCAATGAAGAGTTTTCATAAAGTACAATCAAGTAATCAATAGTTCAAAGATGTGTTATGATCAGGGCTCGGCTGTTAGGAAATCGTTCACAGTCCGCCAGGTAGATAACCATTCTCTCGGCCGAACTTAGTTGTGTCTGCTGGTCTACGCAAACAAATATTTTTTTATTGTCAATTCTGTCAACATTAATTATCGTTTCGATAATTAATTCCGTAACACCTAGTAACTCAATAAGAGCTGGCTCACGCCAAGGTCCGGTGGGATAACTTCATAATTCATAATTACTGCATATACAATCATTGACTGTGAAATAATAGATTAATAAAATATTTTTAGCTATATACCAGTAGTAGCGAGAACCCCAATCACATTAGTTTCCACCGTAATTAATTGTCGTACTACAATTGTTATTAATTCCATTATCGACTATTTTGTTTCGTGTTGTGCTAATCGAAGTATTTTATCGTAGGGCGTTTATCATACCGTGCATTTAATCGCGGCCACAATGTATTGTCATGCGACCTAAATTTGTTTGAAATATCTGAATTGTTCGCCTAAGACGACAAACTCAAACTCGAATAGCTGACAAGCTTTCGTATTCATATTCCTACAAATAGATAACACCCTAAACATCGCAGTCGCGTTATTTATGCTTTTAATTACCGATACAATTTATTGCTTTAATTCGCACGTTAATATCTTTAATTAAATTACGTCTTGCAATTTAGTACACGGCACGTTAATTATTTACGACTTTTATTAGATCACCTACCAGGTTTTGCGAATATTTGCTTACGATTTTGTTTAATTATTCTTGGGTGCCACCCGCTGGGCTGCGACTATATTTTAGGGCACCGATTTAATTATTTTCTTATCCCATTTTCGCTGCCATAAAAGATTTCATTGGTAAGAGATTGCGATAGGAGCTCAAAATCTGCGAGAATCTTTTGTTGCGTGAGCTTTCGTCCTAAAATCCGGGCGAGATATCTACAATTTTATCAAAGTGGCGCCGGAGTACAACAAAGATGTCGGCACACCCGGTCAAGGAATTCATGTCGAAGCTGTCTTTTACCGGATTATTCGATTGCAACTGTGAGTTATTTTTGGGTTGTTCGTCTATCTTGAGATTAGTGTCTTCATCGCGACATGCACTGGTTCTTATCGTTTAATTCAAGGTAGGTCATATGTGATTTACAAATTGGGTCGATGGTGGATACAAATGCTGGACACTCCAAATTGTTCGCAGGTACTGATTGGAATTATAGGTGGCTGGAGGAGTCTGTGATGGTCGTTTAACGTCACAAAGTGTTTGAATAATTTATTATATAAATAAATTGTTTCCTTTGGCATTTATTGCATTTTCTATTTTGTTATTTCTGTGGTTATTTTTTTTTAACATTTATTTGTATAATTGTAAAACTATGCAATAAAGTGTCCAATCTTCAATGAGTTCATAACACAAATGTGTGACTTCCAAGACTTTCTACATATTCCAATGTTTACTGTAAAAAAGCATTATAAATATTTAGAGTATATCAATACAATAGTTAAAAATAATTACGTAAATGCAGAAAGCATTCATCAACGAATTGTATTATAATGAAGGACATATTGGACACCTGTAATGATTTACGTAAAACATCTGTAAATTAAATTCACACATTTGACAACCAACCGAAAATAATATTATTATTAATAATATATATTTAGAAAAATATAGGATCGTAATGTTAAATTATTATAAATTTATTTCGAATTGATCCCAATATTTTCAATTAAGACCAAAAATAAAATATCACTTAGTGGCTATTCTGACCTATTACATATTCTTTTCTTGTCCTAGTGATGAATCAAATGCTGCAGTATGTAGGATATCGGCCATGAGAATGTACTATAATTTAATTATTGTCGGAAGTATTTTATTCAAAGAGCAATACACTACATTGCTGTGACTAAAACTTCAGACATTACTCAATAACAATGCCCAAGAACTTTGGTGACGATTGTTGTTATTATGATTGATTTTGGAACTACGCCTAAATGAAAGTTGTGGAATTCATCCTCAACATAGAACTACAACTACGGGCACCATAATTTGTCGAATTGTCGAATTTCAAATAAGTAATCTGTGGTACAATCGAAAAAATCGTTTAAAATCTCACGACGTTGACAACATTTTCTCAACTAAGTGGCCAGGATAATATTTCCAACGACATTCCCCCTTTCACATAGCACAATCTGGCGTCGGTATCTCCACTGTGGACTCTGTTGAATCTTCTCAAGCTTCTTATCATCTTTAAGCTTCCCAGCTATGTTTGAACATCGTTCATATAACTCTTCCATATATATTATATATTGCTTCTGTGCCTGAAAATGTAAACTCAAGAATATAAATTCCTTGCTGTTCGCAATATTTAGTAAACGATTTCAACTTGACGAAATGTTTGTGGTTAAATTCATCGTAGATTGAGATATCTCAAGAACTCAATCTATATGACCAACTGGTTGGTCGCAGATTATTATGTTGGTGGTGACTTCGTTGATGAAGGTTGAATTGAGCAACCATTCATGAATACCTTTCTAAATTCGTTTGTGATAATACTCGTTGAAATATGACCACTGATACCAAATATATTTATTACATTAAGTATCTGCCATATAGAGAACTACTTAAAAGGAGGTGTCTTTTAGAATGACATTAGGCATAAATGACAATAGAATTTTTCATTTTATTTCAACACCACACAAGTTAATATAACTATTATTTCAAAGACGAATTGCTTGTCTTGGGAAGCTATTAGGGGATTAATCCTATAAAAACGCAATCCACATTTTCGAGACTAGAAGGACTACGGCGTTTATGTGTGCTTTGGTTTATTTCTGATATTGCCAAAGCCATCCTTCTTCTAAATGTCAAATGGTTTAATTTCCCATTCTGATTTTTGTGAGTTTGTAAAACGTTCTGAACCAATAAATCGATATTGTGTGGAATGAGATAAAAAAGCAACTTCTTAAATAGTATTCTTGTCACTCCATTTTGTTTCAACAATATTATCCGTTGTCTTATATACCATATACCATATACCATATAATCTGCCACACCATGGGTTCATCGATGCTATGGTATTCACTATGAGGTGCAATTTGTAAACTTTTTTTATTTACTACGTGAAGCCTCACTTTAGCAAACCGATAACTTTTGTCAAGCTTGTCATTATCGCGACAATATATATGTACGAATAAATTCAAATCGATCCCTAGATAAAGTATTAACAATGATATCACTGTCGCGGATATTTTCCCAGAATATACGCCAGATGGCGTATTTGATCTTGGTAACGGCCCGTATATAAATTGAATTTATTTTGAATAAATCCATCATCTCATGGTCAAAAAAATGGTAACTCACTTCGTGTGTTATTGTTGAATTCTGGACAGACTGTTGGCCATTCTGTTGCTGTACATGTTTCCAAATCTTCATCATACCCCTTATAAAGTTGTTTACTGGATTTACACATCACAAACTTTTAGAGGCCTATTATCGTATTCATCATCAGAAGATACATTTATTTCGTTCGATAAATCTTCACTTGAATTAATTGGAGGCATGAGCGATATTGGCACTTCTTTGTTGTCATTTACACCTGCTTCGTGGCTTGCCAATAATTCATGAAATCCGTTTTTTTTAGTTATGAAAATGTATTTGAAGAAACAATTGTACATTTTACCTACCTTCTTAAGCCATATAGCCTGTCTACCTTCCTGGTTGAAATAGGTTCGGTGGAGTTGAGTCTCTTGCTTGGATCTTCCATATCGTTTTCAATTCATTTCTGATTTGTAGTTTGTAGTGCATTTCTTTCCTCGCCTATCAAATGCTTGTTTTACTCCTTGTCATCTTTTCCTAGGTGTGTCTCTTGATTTTCTTCTGACGTTTCTCGGTTCGAATACATTTTTTGTTAATCTCGAGTTGTCAATTTCCCAAACGAACGCTTCTTTTATATTATTATTTATATACTCATCTTTTAAGTTTCATTTCTTAATTTATCTAAGATTGTTTTGATCTCTATTTTTTTTAGATATCTCATTTAGATGGTTTCAAACTTATGTTTGTGAGCTTATGTTAGCGTCCATGTGATTTTTTTTGAATTTCAATTTCTACTTCTTTCGGCAGTTTTCATTTTCCAATGAATGAATTATTAATATTATTAAATCCATCTTTCGTAGCTCTTTCTCTAAACTCCACATCTAGTTATCCTTCTTACCATGGATCCTAGATAATTGAAATTTTTGCTTGTTTTAAATGTTTTTCTTTCGAATTTATTTTGTGCTGATTTAAGTATTTTGGCTCTATGGCTATTTCGATGTTTTCATTCAGTGTTTTTTTTCATCTGGCAAAGATCACCATATCATGAATGCAAATTTCCTAGATATATTTTTTTTACTTTTCTTTTGCTTCTTTATGACTGCTACTATAGAAAACAGTAGGGGCTCGGAATACATCATTGTTGATCCTTGAAATAGTTTCAAACATTTTCTCTTTTTTCGTGTTTGACCCAGGCATAGTTAATTATAGTTTGGTGATATTAGATTTTAAGTCGTTCAATCAGGCCTTTTCAATCAATAATCTTTTTTTTAATTTTCCAAAATTTTCTCTTGGCCTAATCAAACGCTTTCTATAGGTTAAAAAAGTACGTCGCCTCCCTCATTTATTGCTCTTTTTGCCACTTATTGTATAACAAGGATCATCATTTACGCCTCGATTTGGCCTACATCCAAACTGACCCTTCTAATATAATTTTCATTTGTTGTCCAATCTTTTTGCATACATTTTTTGACTGCCAAATACCCCTATATTTTTTACAAACTTTACTGTCTCCAGTATTGGTGTTATTATTCACATTCTCTAATCTACTGGCGTTTCTAATTTTTAAATCAAATTGCCCATTTTTATTTTTGAATTTTAAACATGTGTTAGGTTTGTGGTTGGTGGTACCACTAGTCACCAGCGTTCCGGATGGTAATTACGAAGGATTAAATATATTGAAGGATCAACAATTTTACAAACACTGTATTATACATGACAAGCTGTAAAAGATTTACGTGCGAGGTTCAAAGTTATTTTTCCGATACATCTGATACATCTTCCTCCTTGCTCTTGAATAACAGACATGCGATCTTCAATATTTATAAAATAATCTGAATAAAAATATTATGTGAACCAGCCGTATTACTCAACCATTTTCATTAAACACTGCATTTCGAAAAATAAGAACTCAAACTATCATACTTCCAATAAATGTTGACGAATTTCTATTGTTGAAGAATTTTCAGTTAGTTCTATATTAGTGATTTGTTTAGCTGGTAGGGATAACCAAATAGGAAAATAAAATTAGCAGAAGTCTGCTTATTGTCCTTTTAAAAGGACAATAGGCATATCTTGATAAATAAGGAAAGTGGTTGAAAAAAAACCATTACACTAAATTAATGTAACTCAGTGTTTTCGTTTTTCGGCTATATGCGTTTTCAGACGTTGAAATCTATGCTTATTAACATAGATCAATTTTCCAATATATGGACTCGATCATTATTTAGTATCAACAAAATGGACTATAAATTAATACATCTCATGAAATATCGTTTTATTAAGATATCAGTTTGGACACTTAATTATGTCCCAAAATTAGACGCTCAGAGACGTTTTAGTGGTGATATATTAAATCTGAAGGCTGTATCAATAAACCACAGAGACAGATTTATGCGAAAATGTAATCAATAACTCCGTATATGACGCTGATATTATCAAGAGAAGCTAGGTGCATAATTTCATGATGTACTCCATACATACTGGAAACATACGTAGCTACTTCAAAAGGACACAAAGAAATTTGTAATATCTAACGAATATTTTGTTATTGCAATTTAATTTGTATCGCTCTTATTGAAAAACAACAAATGAATATGCATAATGGCATAATATCCAAACGTGTTTTATCGGCATAATGACAACTCAAATAGGTGAAACGTAAATAATATTTTTTTTTATTCTCCGTAACAGCTTTATAAGTTTAACTTTGTTATGTAACGTGTACACGAATTTTTAATGTATGTTGGATATAACTCTTATTTTTTTATCATTTTCTTTCAGTTATTTTAGGATAACTTATTAAGAAATATCACCCCGACAGGAATTTTGTCAGACAGCCTTCGGCGTGCCTGACATAAATATTC
Organism: Geotrupes spiniger; assembly: GCA_959613385.1. Taxonomy (NCBI): domain Eukaryota; kingdom Metazoa; phylum Arthropoda; class Insecta; order Coleoptera; family Geotrupidae; genus Geotrupes; species Geotrupes spiniger. Next base: position 26,180,329 of record OY390736.1, on the reverse strand, counting down.
TCAAAATGGGTCCCATCTTTCACATAAACGGCGAAAGAAAAACTCCAATGATAAATTATCCCACACCGGTCGCGCGTCATACGAAAGCGATTTACTTAATATCTTCGATTTTCAGATCGTTTCCGCCAATCCCTCGCACCCATAAAAGTAATAGCGCGGCGCGTTTCGCAAGGCCTCGATCGATGTTCCCCGGCAAATTGTGCGAAAAGGGTTAATGCCGCCAGATTAAAATCAACCACAAACATTTCAGGTCACACCCTCAAGCTCGTTTGCATTTTTTCATTTTTCCCCTCAGCCGCAATCGATACTTTCGCCCGTGTACGTTACGTTTCCGGGTGGCGTCGGGGTGAAAACATCATTACAGATATTTATAAATATTCAATTTCCGACGTGCGTTCTGTTCTCGTTCGGCTGAAGTGGAAGAATGTCCTCCGCATAGCTAACGAGATCCTTTATCTACTTTGACGTTTGATCACGATTTCGATCTAAACATCCGAAGTAGGTACGAGGCGGCCGTTAATGGGCTTCCACATAGAAAATGGAGAAATATAAGATCTAATTTGATATTTGATTCCAGATAATTGAAATGTATTTATCAAAGAAGTGGAAGTGAAATTAATTTCGAAAATTGCTTATAATCAAACCAGACAGAAATTAATTTATAGTAATATTTATTCTTAAAACTTCTAAAGCTAATAACTAATTTTAATTGTAATAAAATTGGTTTACATGCAAATTGGTTGACAATTTCAAATGATGAAGAGGCTATGAAATTGTCCACGTAATAGTAAAGTATGCATACAAACTCATAATCGTTATTAGCGCCGATCGCAGCATTAATCACAGTTTGATTATAAAATTATAATTTTGGTCCTCATCGTAATATTAAGGAACAGTTTTTTATAATTAGATTACATTCGTTAACTTCGACAAGGAATACTTGGAATGGAATTTCAATATCAGTTATTGGTATTTTCACCGTGACTGAAATTGGATAAAGTTTTCAAGATTTTGATCAAACAAATCCACTGCACTACATATTCGTGTTTATTTCATACGCTGGCATCAAATTACTTCCATCACCGGTAACTGTCTGCTGAACATAATGAAGAAACTTCTAGTATGGCGTTCGCGAAATAAAAGAAATCATAATTTCCTTTCCCTTTGTGCATCACAACAAGAGAAACATCTGAACTCCCGACGAACGAACCGGAACATCTTATTTGTAAAATGGCGTCGAGATTATATGCAAAAGTTACCGTCTTGCGCGAGTACACAAAATCCTCCTGTCGCTGCTTTCGAAGACAACATAGCGTTGGCCCCAAATAGCGTTTCGCTGAAATGCAAACATCGAATTTCGCAAATGTAAACATCGAAATCTCGTAACGCGATCCGACCGGCCCTGCAACATTCGATATTGAAATTGTTATTTTCATGGGATGTTAGTGCTGCTCTATTGAATTTTAACTTTGGTGGCAATTGATTTTCGGGATTTAATTCACGCGTGATTTATCCACGAACGGGGGGGCTTCCGGCCGATGAATTTATTTCAGTTATCAGTTATTTTATCTATTTTAATGTAATTCGCGTTTACGTTCGCGGTTATTCAGGAAATTCAGTCGGAGGTTTAATTAAATTTGTTTGTTTGGAACGATCGGACGAGGAGTGGAAACTTCCTGATAGATTAATCTGTTTATTATCAGCCCGCTGTATTCACATCCGCAACATTTTATTGAACTAATGAACTGGTTTATTAGATCAACGAAATTAAATATTTATTTATATGTCACGTTGAGGTATACGTGATTTAAACTGAATTAATTCGGTATAAAAGCGACATATTTTTTTTAATATTGAATCTCATAAAAAATTAATTGGGCAATAAACTTTCTTCAAAGCAATCAACTCAAGTGGCGAACGACCCACAATAAAAACGGAAAAGGTTATATCAACTGATTTATTCGACATTATGTATATTTTTAATTCGTTTTATGGAATGTTTTGTTAAATCAAGATCTTGCAATTATTAATTGTATTAAAAATATATTATTAAAGCTGTGCTTTCATCTTATTATTTCTAAGATAATAATAATTAACTACTACTTCCTGTGTCTCCCTTAAAATTGTATAGTAAAATGAAAAGCGTATTACGAAACAAGTTAAATATCTTAGCTGTTGGGTTCACTTCAAGATCATCGGTCACACATTATCCGATTAAAGAAGTCGCTACGATTAAAGGATCTTCAAATAAATAACCTTCCTACAAAAATGCTAGGTGGCTAATTTAAGGGAAATATTTTTATAAATTTTCACGGAGCCTTTACGGAGCCCTTTTAATGTAGCGCGATTAAATGTAGACGGGAAATTACTGCCGGAGACTTAAATAACTTAACGCCATCCAATACATTAAAAAATGATCGCAGAGTGAATAAATGATGGTAATTTCTTTCCATTATTTTCAACAGAAACAAATATTTATCAGAAATCAAAGAAAGCGTTTACATTTCTTAGTATTGAAAGCATCTGCTGATACACTTGAAAAATTTAGCAATAAATCGAAGCTTGTTAAAACGCTATTTATTTTTATGTGTGTGGAGGCGTGATCGTTTACTGTAAGAGCTATAAATATGTAATTGTTTGCGTCAGATCTGTTTTTGCGATATCAGTTGAAATTCTTCAACATAAACATAAAGTATTGCAATACAAATGACTCAGCACTCAAATTAATATAGCTGCATGATATTTTGAAATCGTTTTAAATGAAAGTGGGAGTTGGATAGCCTAGGTATGCAAAAAGAATTGATGCGGGGGAAATATTGCTGGCGAAGTGAAAGAGGTAGTGGGATAATAAAGAGGTCCGTGGGAAAGAAAGCCCAGGCGTGGGAAAAGAAACGGATGTATAGAAAAGAGAAGCGGGCGTATTTAAAAATGTATTTGAAACTGTGGTATCTATCTAAATGATCCACAATGACATAGAGGATATAAGACGATCCAGGTGATCCATTTATACTAGGCACTGCACATATTATACAATTACAATTCGGCAAAACATAGCCAACGACGTGCCTTGTCTTTCGTAATCCACCCCAATATAGCCCCATGTGTTATCCCGCCGATCTGCCTGCCTGTTGATGCGGTGTTTCTGGCAAATCTTATGTGGTAGAAAACTTCAAAACCTTCGTTTTCATTGGATTTAATTTTACAGATAGCCACATTATAGCTCGTCGAAAACCACATTGGCTCACAAAGTTCATTAATGTTTGCATTATAAACTTATTTTAGACAACTATTACGTACTTGTAAGTATGGGTAGTAGATGTATTCAATTATTGGCAAGACACTGGCCACCTAGATTGAAGATACTCTACAAATGGAAGTTTGAGCTTATAATTTTGAAAACTTCTTTAAATTTTGTGCATTATTAATTTACAGGCGGATGGATCGGAAAATCAACAGATTGAGTTGGGTTGGCCTTATGGGTCGTGCTGAGTGGGGGTGGGGTGTCCCAGAATATTTTAGCATCCACCTCCATGTCTCCACTCTATAACGAACCAGGTTTAAAACAATCGTATTACATATTTTTATTGTTGTCTGTATATTCCTGCGTTATTCCTTCCTTTTTTTCGTCTCTGCTAGTTCTGTCCATTGGAATGTCTGTGATGGTCACACTCTTCCACGCCGTTATCTATCTTAATTGGATTGTGCTCCCACACATAGACAGCTAGCTTTCCCATGTTTATACACAGGCCAGCTGTATTCTTACATCAGCGTTCACGTCATGTATTCGAAGTCATTTTTGTTCAGCACTATTAAGACTTGTCATGCCTCGAATTGCTGCGCCATCATAACATTTCTTTTTTCAGAACTTCAGTACATACTCTACGTATATCTCGAGCAGCGGGGGGGGGGGGGGGGGGTATTGACCAGCCCTGTTCATCATATTCTTGGAAATGAATCTAGTCGTCACTATTTACATTATTTTTATTTTAATTCCTATATGTTCATGAATAATTCTTGAATATATCTTATTAAGTTGATGAATTTATTTCTTCAAACGTTTTCTATAGTTTCCTGTCACCATGTCTCTTCTCTAGATACCCAGATCTGCTTATTCGACCTTGATTGTGTTAAGGATACAATATTGTCATTGGTCGGAATCCACTCCATACTTTTGATCTTTTCTTCTAATAATGTTCCTCCTCTACTACATATTTTCCGGCAGACTGGATGCAGGTATTCATATTAATCTTTATGTTATGGCTTATCTCATTTTGGTGTAGTGAAGCCTATATTCAATATCCCATTTGTACTAAAGTCAAATTTTTAACTATCCATTCAGCAGATATCACTTATCACACAGATAATGTCGTGAACTGATTTTTTATCATTGTTGTTATAATTGACTGCTAGTTCCTCAAGATTCTGTCTGCCTTTTCTACTGACTCTTGTGTTATTTTTATTTCTTCGCCCGCCACTGACATGCATGCAGTTCCTTTAGTTTTTCCCGTAATTCCGTATAGTACATTTTGCAATTTTTGCCTGATATTTGTTTGGTAATTAATTATTTTTTCTCCTACATTATTAATAAATTCTCAGGATACAGGAACATAATTCGTCAAATAAGCCTTTACAGAAATATACAGAATGTAGGACCGATTAGTTGTATTACATGTCATTCCTTGCATTATATGAACAATTTATAGTTGACGGTCGTTAACAATTGTATTCCTTTACGGCAACAAGGATAAACACCACATTTATATATTTACATTTTACATATCGATAAAAAGTACTCATCCCACAGGTATGCATTTCATGTCCACGAAGATAACAATTTCAAGAACGTCATTTTTCAACATGATTAAATTGTACACAGCGGTCTTGTCGAGTAATTTCTATATAAATAGACAAATTTTAGAATTATTAGTAGATGCTCATTCATAAAATGTATCTATTTCAAGTCGATGTCTTCCATTCTCCAGTTTAAATCTCTATAAATCAAGTTGTGGTCCCTTTGTGATTTTTCGATAATTATCGCACGACTGCGTCAATTAATTTTTGTTGTTCGAATCTAGAGGCATGTATTATGTACTTATTATCCTTTTATGCAGGTCAATATATTCTCAGGTATGTCGTCCGATCCCGGATGGATTTTTCTTACAACATTGTTGTATTACGTTTTCTACCTCTGTCTGCGACAGGATTGAGGTATTTATTGTTTAGTAGTTAGTTAGGCTCTATTATTAGCTTTATTAAATCTTTTATGTCTACCTTGTCCGTATTAAAAAAACATTTATTGGCATATTTCTACGTAACACAATATTTATTTTTCAAATTTAGTAGTTCCCCCTCTTCCCCTCTCTTCATACACCTCTCTCAATTCTCTTAATCTATCACTGACCTCCCCTTGAGCCCTATGTATGTGAACTCCCCTTCTGTGTCTCCATTCTCCCATCCATTTAGTACTTCCCAGTTCCTTTCTTCTAACTACTTCATCGATGTTTTTCCTTCTACCTAGACATTCTACCTTCTCTCCCATCTACACCTCTCCAATCGTCCAGCTGCTTTTTTACTCCCTATTATTGCATTCAGATCTCCTCCTTCTATTATGTTCTCCCCTTCTCGCTCCATTATTTCTTCTAATTCCTCTGTTCACTTTTTGTTCACCAGTAACTCTGTTGTAATAACTATACACTGTAAATATTCTTCACTTTCCTTCCCCCCTCTCTTCTTATCATCCTCCCTTGTATATTCTCCGTACTATATCTTATTTCTTCCATCTTTTCACCTGCCTCCTTTACCCTGTGATTATTCCCCCCTTGCCCTTCTCCTTATCTTTTCCCTCATCGTTGCCTTGCATCCCCCGGTATTAGCTTCCTTCACACCTTCTAACCGAATCCTCGTCTACCTAGGTTTCTATTGACCATTGACCATTGACCATTGACCATTGATAGTCAAATTTCTCCATATATTCTTTTAAATCTTTACTTATCCCTTCCCTCGTCCACTTCGTCCATTCCGCTACATTTCAGAAACAACCCTTCCTCCCCTTTTTTTCGCCCCCGCCTCTTCCTTCTTCGCTTATCTCCTTAACTCGATATGTGAAGTATGTACATTGCGCCATATTCTGCTTCCGACACAATGCCCGAGAAGCGCCGTTGGTTTCATTATTTTTTTAAATAAAATTAAATTAATTCAGAGACTTAGAGACTTACAACATTTCACAGTTGTTTGTTATTAATAATGTATAACAAATTTATTTTCACACCAGTATATTTTCGATTGTTCTCATGTTGTTAACAGTTGTTAATAATAGTTTGAAACTTAATTATGCTAGAAACTCTGACCTAAGGTCACTAAATACGTAAGATTACAACTAACGTAATGGTACCGTGACAATACGACCACAATAATGAGATGTTCGGTGATCAGGTAAGGACACACAAACTCTTCTTTGCGGTCATAACCGGATTGCAGTTGTTAGGAATTACTCCAGAGAGCCTGCACAATATTAGCGAGACGTGTAAACCGCAGCCCGAGTGGGCGGTCAGAAATCCAATTCGAATCCGCTGTTACTGCGAATTTCATCTCTGAAACACAATTCCAACGACCGCGTGCAGAATCTTCTAATCTACGAAACTTTCATGTTAAATATGGCACTTACAAGTACGACCGTCCTTGTTTTATTTATCACATGCTCTTTCCGCACTTAAAAAAACGTGACGTGGTGCAATACAAAGACCTTTATACCGTTGACGGGGACGTAATTTATAAAAAGACCCGGATTACACTGAAAATCTAAACCGGACATTTCTAGACAGGTTGTGGAAAGCAGACACATCCGGGCGAACCATATCCGCAAGCAGGCGTTTTTATAAGGGCTTTCAGCGCTATTTTTCGAAACGGGACTACTTACTCTTTTCATTTGCCAAAATGCGCATTTGACATCATAAATCGCGTTACGTGACGTAAATAATTAAATGCGAACGAACATACATGCAAATGTGAATTTTTACGATCGAACGCACCTCGGAATAGTTGACCTATTTAACGAAATGTAATTACGCGTGTACGGGAACACGCCCGCGATGTAAATTAAATGTAGTAATAAATGCGAAATGGAAGCGCTCGTAATCAACGCCGTAACCAGGATTGTATCCAGGATTGTCTTTTATGTGGGTTCCAAATGATGACAGCGAACAAGATATTTCTCTTGATTATTCTGGGTTTAATTTTGCAATTACGCAATTACGAAAATGTATTACTGGCAAAGCTTTTAGGACGGGAAATATATTTTTAGATTCGCGTTCACTTCGAAACGCCAGTTGTTCAGATATTATTTAATTGTAAAATGTATTACTGGCGAGCTTTTAACGTCGGGAATATTTTTTTACTGAATTTTTTTTCTGTAAAATAAAGGGCAGTTTGAATAAATTTGATATATATTTTACGCCAAAATACAGAATGATGGTTGAGGTTGGAAATTTGAATAAAGCTTTTAACACAGCAAATCATTCGATAATTAATTTATCATATTTGTTGTATCCGAATTTATTTGGAACGGTTTACAATGTTTACAACACAAAATGCTGAAAATTTCCGGTTGTCATTTACAACTTTACGTTAAATGCAAAAAGCTATTTCAATTCATTATAAAGGTGGCTCAATACATATTTGTTTCATTCATTCCTTGAGAGTAAATTGAAGAAATTATATGTAGTTCAAATATGAATCGACTATGTCGATTGTAGGATAAATTATATACTAGGTGATATGCATAATTTTAAAATCCTATATCAATTTAATAAACATTTATACAAAAGAGTTTCGAGCAGAATTTTACAATTCTAAGTCAATTTACGAAAGACTTACATTGGATGTAAATGTTAGAATATTTTCATTCCACTCTTATAATTCTGCGTAAAGTTCGGTTGGTATATATTCTAGTCTAGTCTATTACATGCATTTTGAACAGTTTTCGTAGTGGAAAGTTTATAAAACAATTTTTGCACCTTTTTTACACCTTTCACTGTGCGTTTTCTACAAAAAATTCCGTCGATCAATTTTATTAATAAATTACCTATTTGCATGAAAATGAATTCCATTAATGACTGTCTTAACAGTTTCAATTTTTTCGAGTAATTGTAACTAAGACGATAAGTACATTTAAAACATTTCTGTTAGCAAAGTACTTCAGCATATCGAGAAGTATAAATAGAAAAATTGTGTTATTTGAAGCTACTTTTATACTTTTATAAATAATCAATAATTGAGACTGTTTAAAGCTATTTAACACATATGGAAAACTGTCATCATCGAGCCTTAGGCAGAAGTGATTAATATTTTAAATACTTTTTAAACTCATGTAAATTCTTTAAATAATTATTGTTAATATGAATTACTTAAGTGTAGTTTTATATCATTCGTTAATAAAGACTTACGCAAAATTTCAAATTTAATGCTGAGCAATCGAGAATTCCATTGCATTTGTGCTTGTTAGCTCCAGATATAGCGAAATATTTGTAAATGAGCTTATTGATACAAACACAACATTTGCAGGAAATTAATAATTAATGTACAATCGAAAATAAGAATATAATCCAGTTATAGTTTAACCTTGAACTTATCAATTACTCTAAGATAAAATTAACAATTTAAATAAACTAGAAAAACGAAGAAAAATTAACATTCTCAAAAAGAAACACAGAAGGTAGGTAATTAACATGTAAAGAACCTTCCCATATATTCATTTTTAAAGTTTTAATCATGACAGGAAATTCAATGGATGTTGTGTAATGGTTTTGGGTGGAATCAGTCTGTAGGAAAGAACCAACATTGTAACCCAATAAATTATTCTAGCTTGTGGAGCACCTATTTTTTTAAATAGTGCACTGTAAGAATTCTCCCTGCATATGCTTACATTATTGTATATTTTTGGTAGCCCTATTGAATTGTTAACTTTATATTAATTTTAATCATTTATACGTTAGTTTTCATTTTTTGTCAATTTGTAGAGTAATAATTATAACGTAATTACATTTTATTAATTACTTATCTTACTATGATCTAAACCGACGCACGGCCTAAGTATGAGGTATTACAAAATATAACACATAACATTGAACAACAGACACACAGCCATGGCAGCAGCAAAGGCAGGCATTTAAAACGTATGCGAAAATGCAATATTTCAAATATTTAAAAATTGTCGAATTGTCGAAATTGCAAAAAATATTATTAATTATAAAAATTTTAAAAAATCGATAAAAATGTTGCAAAATCGTCTACAATTTAAAACAATTCAATTCAAATCAAAATGGACAGAACCTGCCAAAAATCTAAAATTAAAAAAAAAAATGTAAAAATGTCCAAAAGCGTCTGGCAATATTAAAATAAATAAAATAAAAATTGTAAAGAAAAATTGCAAACAATAAAGATTGGAGAAATATTAAAAATGGTGTCAAATTTAGAATTAATAAATATCAGAGATAAAAACTGTCAATACTGACAAAGGTATAACAATTATCAAATGTCCAAAATATCGCCTTTGTAGAAATAATCAAAATTGGTTGAATGTCCAGTTTGCAAACAAAAAATGTGGAAATTGCCGATAATACCGAAAAATTACAAATATGATCTAAAACAAAATTTATAAGCGCCAAACATTTCTACAATGCTTGCAGTATTATTAAATAGTGTTATCTGGTTGGTGATAACTTCCGTTGCCTTCATTCCCATTGTTTGTGATTTATTATATTATATTTTATCACTGCAAGCGTGAACAGTGTGTCCCTGTTTATTCCTTAAATATTTCCATAAGATTCGTCAATTGTGTTTGCTGCAACAAATCTGCAGAGCTGCATAAAATTGTTAATCGGTTTGTAGTAAGCCATATAAGACTGAATGGGCTGCCATTTCTAATGCCGAAGCACATAGAATTCATAACAAAACGTCGCTTCACAAGTCGAGCTTAAATTGCTGAAATCAACGGTACTCATGCGTCCATTGCCTGCTCCAATCTCATGTCTTGCAATTGAAAATATTATTAAAAAAATCGATTATGGTATCTATAGTTGCAAAAAATCTTATTGTCGATCGAATGGGGAGCAAATCCAGTTGGATGCACCAGCAGTGAGACAAGTATTGTCACGAGTTACTGAAATGCCTCAGGAAAATATACGTTTGGGACGACTTGATTCAACCAGATTCGTTCGTTGTCGCCCAATCAAGGTATGTTTAACGTCTGTATCCGATGATTGGCTTTGCACTCAAATAAACTGAAAACATCTGTACAATGTATTGGCATATCGATTTCAAGATGTCAACCCCTATTCAGCAGGAATTATATAGATATGTAAAAAAGAACTAAATCAATGCATATCAGATGGGGAATCTAATCTTCATTCCTATAATAATTTCTGCTTCGGAAAACTGACTGCGCCCAGTGGAACTACTACACAGCTTCATATAGATAAACAGAATACTCGTGGCGTTCTTTCAAAAACACATACATTTTATACTAGTGTTTGTGACCATTCATATGATATATTGATATCTGAAACTTGATAACTCTCTAAAAAACGCTGTGGTGGAATGCTAGTCGCATAGGCAAATGATATAGTATACAACTTAACACTACTAATATTATAGCACTTGTGCCATTAATTGAACATGTAATTTGTAAATGTTTTATTGGCTCTTTTGCTTTCCGTATAGTACTATAGTACTATATATTCCTCCTCGTGTATCTTTACTTGATCTAGAACTTTTCACAGATGCACTGGAAATATATATTTTTGTATGTTTGGTATGTTAAATCGAATTTTATTGATGACACTACATCGTGTTCTAAAACTTCATTCTTCCTAACTTTCTGCAGTCTACATGATTTCAGACAATATAAAAACATATTAAATCTAAACAATAGTATTTTATATTTGGTGTTAATAGACCTCCGTTTTGACATCTTTGTCGTTCATTGTGATACATGAAGATAAAGCCTTATGGTATGAATCCTCAGAAACAAACAAAACATCCGTTTGTTTCTGGGATTCATACCATTTAGGCTTTATCTTCATGCGACAATTTTTTACCTGAAATTGGAATTAATAACTCCCTACCAATGATGTGGCTCGTTGTAATTTTCATAAAGAAAATGTCGCCATGTTATCTGATTATATTTTTGCAGAATGATTGGCGTTGATAGTTGTACTGCGATTCAGAAATTCTATGATACCCTACATGGTATGTTTGATACGTCTGCATCGAAATATGCCAAATAAAATTCGTCGAGCAGCACTCTTGACGCAAGTTGAAGTCTACCAATAAATTAGTCAATGAATTTAAACGGATGCGAACTGGATTTCCCATTAATTTTGTATGTGTTGCTATTCCTTATTTCATTATTTTTGACATTCATTCTAAGTATTATTATATGGTCGTTGTTGGTCGATTCTTTCTTCTTTTTCTCCTTATCTATTATCTTCATCAATTCATCATTATTCCATCACCGTTCCATTCTATCGATGTTAATCTCATTGCAATCAATCTTTGAATTGTTGTCCATTATTCATTTCTTGTTGTCTCAATGTACAGTCTACTGTAAACTTGTTACGATTGAGTAGTTTTTCTTTCCACCTTACAATGTTTTAAATTCGAGCATTTAATTCCCTGACTCCACTTTCACATTTTGATTTTCTTTTATTGTTTCTTTCTCCTGCCTTAGACTTTGTTGTAGTTCTATTCGTTTTGTTCATCATTGTAATCATTTCATTTTCATTTGAATGAACTCATGAATATTTTTTTAGTTGCTATTTCCAAATGTTTCGATGGCATATCAATGCATTTGCTCTTTATCATCTGAATATATTTCACCAAGTTATTGATTCGCACGTAGTTGTTTACTGTGATTAAATATGTATAAGAATTTGCATTTCAGTCGTCCGTTGCCAGTATTGCGCCTTTAACTTAGAGTGCACTAACCATCCGGCTTAGTTCACCGCTGTTCCAAACCCACCCCACGTTGGTACCAGTGCTTTTTCAATTAATTCTTCATTATTAAACAAACTATTTCATCTTTACTTTAGGACTTTGATCCTCGTATACTCTGTTCAGTCGAACTCACTTCCACACATCAAAATTATTTATTTACTCCTTACTGGTTAAAATTCGACTTACGTGCTATATATAATTAGTATTATTTGTAACGAGATTTCCTAGGTATGTCTCGTTACAGCTTTGGATGTAAGTTTACATATTTTTTGTTACACTGCTAGAAATGTTACCAGGTACTCTTAGATAAATGTTGATATTAAACTTAAATTCTTAATTTCGATTACCTACACGACATTAAGTAAATCAAATTTGATTTAAGTCCACTGTATTTAAAACCATGTAAATATCCGTCAGTTCCAGAATATTCGAAAATTTAACAACGAACGCCCATATTTCAACGAAGATGGACTGAAAACGTGTGTACGTAAATTTGCTGATACGAACGCGTTTAAGATAAATATCCAACAGCAGCATAATGTGCCCCTATCGTACGTTGATATTTGTGACCGAAGTTATGTGCATTTACAGATAATTAGATAATGTGAATCTATTTCTAGCAGCGACGCTATCGCCGGCAAATGTCATTCCATTTTGATTAATATTCCAGCGAAATGCGCACATAACGCGCATTGTTTTAATTTTTTTCGGTCGAAATGGAGCTTGGCGCGCAGATTGTTATTAACGGATGATGGCAGAGATTTACGACTACCAAATATGACCTTCGAAGTACGACCGAGATTCATATTTTTGCAGCGAAAAATAAATTAGTACAAAGCTCACATTAAAAAATATTATTATTAAAACGATTTTAAGATATTTGTTAACTTTAACCATTGCAACTATGAGTTATTTGTATTATTTATTTAAAGAGGTGTGGAGAATATTTTTTTAAAACACTTTTTATATATCCGCAATATCGAGAATCAATATACAATATTTATGAAGACGTCGTCAATAAGGGGACCGTAGCAACGCCACAAATTACATTTGTACGAAAATTCACTTGGAATTTTCTTTTCCATTCCAATATAAACCGAATGTAAATATTGTTTTAAATTATATTCTGAAGTTCTGAACGCAGAAGGTAACTTTGATATCGATTATTGTTTACGCTTCGTTATTTTTTAAAATAAACACGTCTTATATTGGTAGATTGTAAAACAAATTTTAACGTCGATCGGGTTTCCACGAACTAAAACTAATTATTTCAACAAACGAAGTACCCGTGGCTTGTGGAAACCATGCCCCTTTATTATGAAAACATTTAGATGAAATTACTTTAAAACCTCGTCCATTAACTGAACCAATAAATCAATTATCCAACAGATAAAACATCTGTTCGTGGGGACCTAACCTAAGCGTTCTAGCGGCAAATAAAATGGCTTGGCCTGAACCAATTTATTTTTTTAGCGCGTCCACTCACATTGTTTGCCCACCTCTCGTTCCAACAATGGATACTTACGGTTTTCAAGGAAGTGAAGAAAATTGTCGCGAAAAGGCGACTAAGTTATTTATAGTAATGTGTGTGTGGCGTTTTAATGGTTTCAGCGGCGTCGGAACGGTTGAGGGGGCTTCATTTGTGCTCAAGTGAGACTGTGCGTGCGCGATAACCCGCCGAAAACAATGAATTTGGAATTAACGTTTCAATTGTGATAAAGGTTACGCTTGAGATCTTGGCATTGTGCACCCATTTCGCGCACATAATGGGGAGATTTGGGTGCGGGTTGAACTGTCGCGTTGAGATATCTGAGGTCGGTTATTTTGTTGTTTAATGTTTAATGTGTCGACTGTTGAATTTTACGATGTGTAGTGAATGGCATGCAATTTAACCTTGTGTTAAGCACTTTACACTTTAATATTATGCTCAATTTCGCATAACAGTTACTTCTAAAATCTCAGAAAATACTACATTAATAACTTATAATATTACAAGAACCCAATTCATACATTAATGAAAATGTCAAAAGCGGCTTGTGTAATATAATTGCAATATGACGTTGCTTCTTATTACATAAATGTAACCACTTTTACATAGCCGTTAACATTCAATCGAATTAGTGTTCATATTTTTTCTCCCTTTTTTATAATACGGTATAAATTGAATCAACTGGACAGCGCACAGCGGTGTAAGAAATATAACCACAGAACAGCGCCAATGGACGTAGACGTAAGGTCGCCAGTGATCGCAGCAAAAAATACGAAAGGTCTAAACTCGAGGGCAGATTGTTGGTCAATTCGATTAAAATACGGTGACATGTATTAGTTCGAGCGTAACGGAATTATGTCGCAGCCCTACATTTCGCTGTTTGCCTCCAGATCAATAAATACAAAATATTCAGAGGACATGTAACCCATTATTTTTTACTGTTAAAGTCGACTAATAAAAAATATATTGCTGTTATAAAGTATGTTCAATTAAAAAACCTTGTCGGCCATTAAATTTTTAACAACGCGTGCCTTTGATCGTAACAAGATGTAAAATATAAACAGGACAGTTAGTTAAACGTAAAATCAACCTGATCTATCGCTAAAAATCACCCCTAGCCTATCTGAGAATAAGAATAATTACGAGGCATAACAATTTTCAAAATCCTGTTGGGTTTTGATATGTACTCAGTTTTTTTCGGGTCAGGTCAAGGTTGTGAGTTGAGTCGCATTTGCAATTCTCAAAAACTTGGTAACAAAACGTGTATTGTATGCATGTTAAAGTGATTGAGATAAGAAAAACAAGACGAATGATATCCATCCATGATATTAGAAATGAAGGATTTTCGAAAGTATTAAGTCGGAATGCTACTGGTGCTTCATTGCAGGTGCAAAGTAGAATTGTAGATTGCATGTAAATGAATGAAAATATTGCCCACATTTATGATAAAACAATATGAAATAAATTTATTAAATATGTTTTTTATAATTTTTCCTCTCGTATTTAATGGCATTTCATCTAAAATTACTTTAATCGTAATACAAATAAATATTTGCTTTGTAGTTAATCTGTAATGTTTGTATTTTGAATCAGGTGTGCAATGAGGAAAAATATTATAATTTATGCTGCCCAATGTTAACGATATGATTTATTTTATATGAAGCTTTTAGATTTCGTCCACTTTTATAAAATTTTCGCAATTTTTAAATTTTAGACAGTTTTTGTCTGTCATATTTGGTATTTTGACTTCATAATTTTCGTAATTGGGACATTTTTGACAAGCATGCAATTTCAATTTTTTTGCAAATTTTAGCAAAATTATAATTTTAAACAAACTTTCGAAATTGTCGATGCACGTCACTATCACAAAATTTTTGATTTGACTTTTAATTCCGTTTACCCACTAATCCAAATGGAAAATATCCTTGATAATAATTATGGGATCGTGTTTTGCAAAACAAGATTTTAGAACAGCTCAATATAAGAGGAACGAATCACCACTTAAGAACAATGGTGGAAAGTGAAAATCGAAGAGTCTAGATGATGATCCGGATTATGAAATGAATTAGGGAACTTTTTTCTTTGAAAGCTTGTTCAATACTTCAGGCATAAAACCTCAACAATTGCTTACAATCTAAGACAAGAAGAAATAAAAGGGCAGTTCATAATTACGGAAAATGGTAAATTATATGCAGAGAATAACGTGATTGTTGACGTTAATATTGTATCGCTACGCAATATGAATATATATTTCTCTACTGCCAACCAGATGAATATAGCTCCACAGCCTCAATTGAAATTACGAAAAGATTCTTAAAAAACTCAGTTGATACAACAAAGCGAATAGAACATCAAATAAATTTATTTCTTGTCTCTATAAGATCAATAATGATATTGGGGCAAAATATACTAATGAAGTTGCAAAAGAAAAATAAAACACTTGCGAAAAACAAGTAATAAAAGATTCCTTAGAAAACTTCCAAAGAGATTTATTATATTGCAATTTGTTTGGACAAGTGTGGAACCCAAATTAAGAACTTGATCCACCATACTACGTACATCGAAATTAAATTCGAAAATTACAATAAGGGACAAGTAAGAAAAGATTTCCAATACAAATACTCTGCGCTGTTCTAAGAGAATTAATAGCCGACAGCTTTCATGAAGTATTCCAACTTGGACCAGAAGTTAAAAAAATAATCTCAACCGGAAGTGATCTTTACTCTTATCACGTTTTCTATATCTCGACAACTGGACGAGTCATCGAAAAAAAATTACTTGCAGTTAAAGATTATGAAATTTTAAACAACTTTTATTTGAAAAGTTCTTTCGAAAAATGCTCTTGTTGTCGCAACTGTGCCAATTTGCTCGAAAAATGTATCTAAGCATAAGAAAGTTCAGTGTACTTTCCACAGCAATGTAGCTGCTAATAGCGAGCTAATACAGATTAATACACTTTCAATTTTTTTGACGTTTCGATCTATTTAAAAACTTAATTTTATACGGTCATTAATTGCAATCGTTAAAATATTTAATAATATTTGCAACAGTTACAATTAAAGAAGTCCCGAAGAAGTTTAAAATATCCAATTTCCAATAAATATATAATATTAAATTTGAGTGTAATAAATAGATATAAAATTAATGGCAGTTTCCATGATGAAACGAAAGGTGTGCAGAAACCATTTTGGTTAATTTTTAATTATAATAATTATTTGTTAAGCTAGTAGGAATTCATATGGTGACACTATTTCTGATTTGGTGCTAAGTCTTTTGCAATTGATACAATTTTGTGTGTACAATAGAAGTGCAATTCCTATGTTTCCTGATATAACTTGATTTGAAATTTCGGAAAAAAGGCTGTGAAAGGTTAAGATTTTCTTTCGAAACAAACCAGTATCCTTATATTCAAACGAAATCCCAACTGTCACTTCTGAATGCACGGATTTCATAAGTTTTCAATATTCTTAACGTCCACACTCTTCGCTACGGAAAAAGTATCGTATCATCATAAGATCGTTTACCCGGATATTCAAGTTCACTTATCAGACATAAATTATATTTGGAGCTTGTAGAATGTCTTAACGTTTCAAAGTTAAATGTGTTAAACATTGGTACAAGTTTGTTCAGGCTTGAATAATGTTTTTAACATTTGTTTAGAATATTTTAGAATTATTTAGATTTCAGTCTCATTGAAATCATTGGATATGTAGGGCTAAATGAAGCTTCAGCTCTTTGGACTAGAAAGGCTTCATAGAAGCTCGTAGACAGTAAGACATTGCAAGTACAAATTGTTATCATAAGTGTCTTAGATACGATTCGCACTTTGAATTTGGCTCTAGATATAAATTATTTTAGTTAAAAAATAACTTAGATTTGTACTAGAAGAAGGTCTTGAATGTTTACTTAGAATGCATTGACTTATAAGGTAAGGTACTCAATATATTGCGGTTAGACGTACATAACATAATGAAAGGTCTTACTTTCTTTGGGCTCGAGTCCTCGTATGAGGACATGGATAATGTAATGTCTTTTATTTTTTATACTGAAAATATCGTCGAATGAACCTGTACAATGTAAATTTTATTTCTAATGGAAATGTATTAAATGATTCAGTACTTGAAATTATTATTAATAGGTTTGTTGGAACATTTTCAATTACTTTGTACTCGAACTTCGAACGGTACACAGAAATATTCTTAGTTCTACAGAGAGAATATAAACTTAGATTATTTTTAGATTTGGAACTTGTAGGAGTTTTAGACTACAATTTATATAAGCGTAAGGTAGATTTCGAGTTTAAATAAAATCTTCAATATATGGTAAATTTAAAAATTGCAGGAATTGGATACAAAATTATTTTGGGTACAACATAGACAGGCTTAAGCAAAAAATAAATGCATTTTAAATTTGACTAATTATTGCAATTTGATGATTTGACAAATTATATATGAAATACAAATTTTCTATCAACGTTTGTTTAAATAAAATAAAGCATATATTTCTAATTAAACATAATTATTTAAAAGAAACCTTATACATGCAACATATTACCAAATCCAAATACCAATATACCAATATATGCAATAAATATGAATACAAAATACTTAGACTGCAATTGATTCAACATAAAATATTCGGTGTAGTAACACGATAAAAACTGTCGTCATAAATGATGAATGCTCCCTCGTATTCGGCATAGCTGCGCCGTGAAATGTCCAACATGTAGTATTTAAATTGATGATGGGAAAAGTAAAATAGCAAATATTCCACCAGCGCGGTTTTTATATAATTTACAATCAAAAACTAGCGCGTCAAATAAATTTCACGGTTCAAACGCATAAGATTTAGCGCTGTAATGGTGATTATAAATAAAATAGCAAAAATGCACTACACGCATACAAGAGGAGAAATGGTAGTATATTTTAAAACCGCCGCGTAAATATTATAAAGAAAAAATATATTGGATACTATCCAAGAAGGCAAATTATTAATATAATAGGCTCACCGCCACTAATAAAACAAACGATAGTGTAACGAAAAACTTGAATAACAATAAATAAAATAAAAAGCTGGATCCAGGAGAGGTATATGTAGATTAAATATTTAGAAAGTTTGATATCGAATAGGTACCATCATCGTAAATGCCAGATGCTGAACCGTAAGCAATACATAACTGTTATTTATTATTATTATTATTGCAAACACTACGAAATTATAAAATCATTTCGAAATCTCCTCGCTGGTTAGCAATTCAAAGTCAGGTTCGCCTTTTCAAGGCAAACCGTAGCGCAAATAATGGAGCACATAATATCCAGGCATGTCACAATAAGGACATAATAAAACTGTTAAAATAATTGAAAGACATATTTTATATTAAACTTTTATTTATCTTGTATTAAATGTGCAAATAGTGCGGCGTATTTTTCCTGTCGATAGATCATTGTTATCTATGACGTATATGAGATTAAATAGGAAAGATGATGGAATGATACTATTGTAATATTTAAAAATTTATGAATTGGTATCAATCTTGAATTAACATGCCATGAACACGTTCGCAACGTATTTTTTGGAGAAGAGCTGCTAGTAAAGGTGCATAGAATGTAAACTATGATAATACTGGCCATTTGACACAAGGTCGTCCTGTTACTAAAAATTGGGTTGGGTTATGTTGGATTAGTGGCAACTTATTTTTGTTCGCATTTTTGCTGGAAAGCTTTTAATATAATAGAATCGATCGTACAAGAATTCAAAATATGTCGCTTTTCACAGTTAATCTGCTAATTAATGATTGTATACGCAGATAAATCCAACATGAATAGAATTTTTGTGGTATTAAAAACAATTGACGCCGGCAGCCCTTCAAAATAACCATTTAAATAATAATCATTACAATTATATTAGTGTAACAATATTTGTATTATTTTGGGTTAACTTTTTCTGATCTTACCCAATATAAATTTTATGCACATATTGTTGTGTTTTTTTATTAAAATATAAATTTTATTAGAAGTTATTAGTTAGATTAGAAAATAATAATTTTATTTAAAATTATGACGAGAAGGGAAAGAGGTGGTAGGGAGATCACCTGGGTGATCACCTGGTAAAGGAAGAGCAGGGATGCAGACAAGTGTGGGAAAGGAAGGTAGGGACTGAGCTATAAAAGCAGACGCACGGCGAATTACGAGGAGTTCAACGAAGTGGCCAGCCCAAGGCAGAAGAAAGAGTTCAACGCAGCGGCCAGCCCAAGGCAGAAGAAGGAGTTCAACGCAGCGGCCAGCCCAAGGCAGAAGAAGGAGTTCAACGAAGCGGCCAGCCCAAGGCAGAAGAAGAAGTTTAACGCAGCGGCCAGCCCAAGGCAGAAGAAGAAGTTTAACGCAGCGGCCAGCCAAAGAAGGAAGAAGGAGTCGGGAGTCCGAGCCAGCGTCCAGCCCGAAGCAGAGAGAGTTCGGTCCAGTGACCAGCCGGAAGCAGAAAAATTGGTAAGAATATGTAAACTTGCTAATATTTGATTGATGGTGCCTGAATACAGGGCAACAAAATGACTAGATAAGCGGTAAATGGAATAATTTGCAACTTGTTTGGCAAAATATAAATTTAAAATGAATTATGTTAGTTCATGAGGTGTTAATGTATTTGCATTTGATAAGCAAATAGAAAAGGAATAACAAATTGTAGTAATAAATTTTATTTGCACTTATAAGCAAATAACAAAAATATAAGGGCAAATTGTATCAATAAATTTTATTTGCAATTATTAGCAAATAACAAAATATATATAACAAATTGTATCAATAAATTTTATTTGCAATTATTAGCAAATAACAAAAATATATATATAAAACAAATTGTATCAATAAATTTTATTTGCAATTATTAGCAAATAACAAATATATATATATATATATATATAACAAATTGTGTCAATAAATTTTATTTGCAATTATTAGCAAATAACAAAAATATATATATAACAAATTGTATCAATAAATTTTATTTGCAATTATTAGCAAATAACAAAAATATATATATAACAAATTGTATCAATAAATTTTATTTGCAATTATTAGCAAATAACAAATATATATATATATATATATATATATATATATATATATATAACAAATTGTATCAATAAACAGTACTTGCACTTGTTAGCAAATATAAAAGGATATTAACAAAGTGTGTCAATTAAATTGCAACTTATTGAGCACAGAGAGAATTTTTCATAACAAATAATTTTAAAATTAGAATATGCATGAGTAATAAGACAAATATCGACGCGGGATTAGATTATGGTAAGGACGGACCGGTCAACGCATCGGAGTCGCGCAGCATTATTGCTCATACCCGGCATGTGGAAATAATTTGCGTATACGAATTTTGTTTTTTTTTAGGCACCGAGAACTTGTTGACGATAAACATTTAAACGTATATTTATTCATATAATATTGTATATTAATTTGGAACATTTAGAGAATTTGATTTTGGTAAATATATTATTTTAATATAAAATATCGTTGTATTATTTAACCCGATCAAGCCTGAACAAAAGGATAGCTTTGACAAGAATTTTATATAGTTGTGAGTTATTTCCTAAATAAAATTAAAATTCAAAGCATAATTCATAGCAATATGTATGTTTACATGTTACGTAAAGGAAATTCTCTATCGAGTGTCAAAGTGGGTAACGTGCTAATTCTGCAATCATACTAATGGCCCTATTATGCCAAGCCAACGTCAACAATCGGCATTGACAATCGTTTTTTGTTAAGCTGCTAATGAACACAAGTGTGGTGGAAGATATTATGGACTTTAGCGCCCAGTTGCGATAACGTCATGCCCTGATATAATTGATGAATGAACACTTTGACATTGAACCCTTGTCAAAGCATGAATAAGATAACGAACAAAGAACGTTTCGTACTGTTTAACAACAATTGTACACATTATGGCCCAGAAATGAATGTACAAAAATGTATTTAAAAAGAAACATACCAAAAAGCAGCTCTCGACGATTTATTATAGCTTGAATATAATCTACCATATACATAAATAACAGTACGCCGAACCCGAAGCATTGTTAATAATGTTAGCATCGCAAAGTCGGGTTCTTGTTTATTTTTACGCGAAAATGAACCAATGACGCACGTTGCCAATTATATGTATGTCGCAACCAAATAAGGATTTAATTCTTTCTCCTTGTAACAATGACTGATATTTCATTTATTTTTGTTGGCTAACACATTTCAAGTGATTTATAATTGTATTTATGAAGCGATTATGAGACGTTATCGGAACGTCGTGTCGTATAGAAACATCTCACCCAATTAGTTGGTCCATTTACTCCTTATGTCAAGACGTGATAATATAACACATAACTAATGAGAGTGAGTTTCAGTTTTTCAGAAGTAACAACAATATATTCAGCGCAATGAGGCCAGCAACTCAGTAAAGTAATAAATAATAATTTTAATTGTAGTATCAACTGTCTGATGATAATGCCATTTGGTAGAACTAAATAGTACAATAGCAAAAGATATGTTTATCAACTTTCCCGTAAGACAATTACATAGACAATTCAGAGTGTTGATATAAGTTCTATTTGGACAAATAGGCAATCGATGTGCACACACAGACCGCGTGATAGAGAGGGTTTATGTGAAGAAATTTTACGCAATTGTTATCTGAGCGACGAAGTTCGTACTGATAGAAAATGTCCATTGTGTCGTATTTTTCAAAATTTGTAACGAAGTATTGGTGAAGTCTGCGAGGATTAAGTCATACACAGCTTCAGATTAAATCCCCTCAGCGTCTCTTATCTCATCTTTGCAAAGTTCTACGTTTAGGCAATAATCGTTGATGTATAAGATTATTTAGTATCAATATAGATGGTGATTGGTGATGGCGGATTGACTGTTGATTTATGTTTAAGTTTATATTGCTATCATTTTGTTACATTTTTTAAATATTTTTTTTATCACAGGTCGAACAACAAATATTAATTTTCTAAATTAGCACCGACATATGTATTGATGTTTTGAAAGCCCATTTTCCTCTATTTATTTGGGCATCACACTCTTATAGGGTTGTATAATAACATTTCTGAGAAAATCTGTTAAAAAAAGCACAAGACGTTGACTGAAAATTTGTTATTACCATTTTGTTATTAATTTAATAGGTAGATTAATAGGTATTAATCATTCCTTCACTACAACATGCCAGATCACAGACATAGTACTTCTTGATTTTTCCCGATAAATGCATTAAACATAAATTGATAGAATACAAGAAGGTGGAAATTCTTCAAGAGTGTATTGTTGTTAATGGTCACAATAAGGTTTTTCAAAATTGTTGAAATAATATAATTAAATAACAATGATTGGAAAAAAAATTTTAAAATATGAAGTGGAATAAGATGTGTTATCTCTGATCTGATCTTTTTCTACCACAACCAGGAAAATATAATATTTAGTGACACATTCACCAAATAAATAAATATTTTCCAGATTATTCCGTATATTTGTAACATACTTAATCTCAATCTATTTAAAATAAACCGGGTGCTAGTCAACATACGTGTTTGTCAGACAGTTTCACACAGAATTATAAGTGACATAATAACAATTAAATATAAACGTATTTGAAGTTAAAAGACTGATTCATAACTGATATTTATTTATTAAGGATAAAAGTCGGCGTTTGCTAACCTCACCACAAACTGGAGATGATGTTAAATTGCACATTTTTAGAATTAAAAAATATATTTACAAAATTGTCGGTGTTGGTTAATTAATTTTTTTATTAAGATTATTGAGTTCAATACAGATTAATAATTTGATGATTTAATGATAAATGACCAGGCCACAGTATGTTTAATAGGAGAATTCGCCAGGCAGCTTAAAAATAATCGGTAACCCAATTGGTACGATAATTACGATAATTTTGCCAATATTACTTATTCACCGCATATTTGCAGGGTTAGATATAACCGGCAAAATTGATCTGTGTTAAAAATTTCCAGAGTTATTATTATTAAGTTCCAGAGTGCATATTTTTTCACACAGATCTATCACACGCGTGTGACGATCGAAACCTGACGGCCAGTTCAGCATAGCAGGACCCAAGACAAAACAGTCTGAATGAGTTAATTTGTTAATTATGACGATTTAACCTAAAACACTTAGATAAAATATTCCTACTAACCGAGATACAGGATGTTTTATTTAAACATACAACGATTAAACATAAGTATTTGGGCTTCATAAATAATGTATTGGAACTATTTACAACAAAATAAAAATAATCAACAATGTTATAATAAATTTTCAAAATGGACTCCGTTGACTTCAATACATTTTTGAATTCTTTTGCCAAAATTTATCGTAACCCTTAAAAATATGTCTGGGTAATTTCTAATAACATTCGCTGCATTTTCTTCTTCCTCTTGTCTATTCATAAAAGTGTAGATTGATGTTATTTGTGTATGTTAAACTGCAAAGCAGTCAATTTGTGTACGTGCAAAATTAGTTATTGTTATAAAAGCTCTCTTTCCACGTAGTAATAATTTATCAAATGCAGAAATGCGAGATATGGTATGTGCTGTCCTACTGTTCGTCCTACTGTTCGAAGATATTTGCACGCATATCGCAACAGACGACAACCTCTTTACAGGACTTTTAAAAATATTTACAACCGATTAGGGGAAACCGGCCAATTTCATCCTAAGCGAAATATAGGACGCCCAAAAACAGTTATAGGAAGATGATATTTCAGAAAGAATTGCAGATGATCCCCAGTTAATTACAAGACGATCAGTACTGGAATAAGCCATATTTCAGTTTTCAGAGTATGAAAAAATAAAACTTCACAATTTCACTTCAGTCCAGAATCTACTATTCGGAGACATCCTTCGGCGAAATGCATTTGCACAATTTATCATGGAGAAGATAGTTTTCGTAACAATTAACAATTTCGTTATGAACACTATTTTTAGTTTCACTCACAGGCTTTTCAATTGGATAAATGGTCACTATAGGGATACTGAAAATACACATGTCAATAAGGAAGCACACTTCCAGCACGAATTTGAGATAAATGGTTGGTGTGGACTTTTTAGACATAGTTTAATTTGAATTATCTTCACATTCATCTTTACAATTTTCTTAAATTACGTTTTTTTGATGATTTGAAACAGTTGCCATTAAACTAAAGAAAATATATGTGGTTTGTGCGAAATGACGCTCGCTCCATCGCGTTTTTCCTTAGTGGGGCCAAGTTATTTACGAAATAAATTTCCTCATAAATGGATAGGGCGAGGAATTGAATTTCCTTGGGGTTCCTTATTAGTGGTGACATATGTAGATACTAGTGTAAGCTCAGGAGATTAATTGCTGATAATAATTATAGCAACAAATACAATTATGCTGGGAATTATGAAAAATTTTAACAAAAGGAGTGAGTGAATGTGAATGATATTCTCAGAACATGGATTGTCTGATGGGCTCAAGCACCGTCATATTTTATCACAATTGGTTGGAGCATACTATTGGATACGTACGAACATAGCTTATCGTTCGAACTTCTTTTTTAACGAAATATGTTCATGGTTCACTTCTGCTATAGTCGATGAAATATTTTATGTGTGTAATAATTATAATACCAACATTAAATTTACTATTGAATATGAAGACTTAAAAGCTTAAACTTTTTGAAATTAATAACATCACAATTCTTGATTGATATCGTAAAATTTTTACCCTATTAATTTACTTAATAAAATTTTATATATATTTCCGCTGATGTACAACTGAACATTAATACTAACATCAGTCCGGATGACATTAAGATTTTTAAATCGTTTTCTTATGTTCACAACTTAACGAGTCGACTTATCATTTCATTTTCTATTAGTATCACAACGGCGACGAAGTTTAGTTTAAAAACATTTCGAAACTTTTCTCTAATACCAAAGACCGTATTAATATTGTATTATTTATAAATTAAATTGTGAGGATTGTATGAATGTTTATATTTTTGTCAAACATGCCAACAATTAAAAAGGCGTATTACTCAGCATAAAAGTAATATTAACTGCAAATCACGCGCTTGCTCTTTTCTCATATGCCAGATATAATATTGATTGGGATGATGTTTTGGAAGTTGAAAAAAATTATCAATTATTTCATTTAGAAATGTGCTTCATGATGAGAATGCACACACTATTAACTCTAGCAAAACATAATATGTCCTAAGTGTCATATATGCTAATCTACTGGATAATTCTTCAGAGTAGTTGTTTTTCTAACTCTATGGTTGTTTCCTATCTTTTATTATATATATACTTAATATAATTACCTTCGTTTTTGTGTTCATGTCGTGTGCCATTTTGTTATTGTAATAGCATTATAATTAGCAAGCTTTTTTGTCAAAATTTATTTATCTAAAGAATTTTTGACCTGAAAATCCAACTTGTTACTCCTTATTTTTAATAGATGTTATACTTTATGTCTGTTTAACAGAATGGTCTGTTATGGCCCTTATTTTATATGAACCTCTACGAAGGAGTAAGATATAATAACAATATAATAACAATGTTACGGCCATCAAAAGCAAGACTTTCACACATCAAAAATTGCATCTGCGTAATTTCACTCTAAATGAGTAAAATAGCTATTACTACAATAGCTCAGGTTTATAACAAATATACAGCACGTATCATTTTCATTTTCAAAGCGAATTCGCGAAACACTTGCGTACGAAACAATTTTCCAGGAAGTCAATATTTTTATAAGAAGAGGAGTCACGTCAGCACTTAATTAACGTTATCGACACTTCTGAAGTCCGACCGCTACCTATCATAAACACAGGTAGAAATAGAATTGCCGACGAATCACCGAGTGCTTTGCGCACTTGCAACACTAACGGCACATCAGAACGGGGAAACCTTCCAAAACCAGACATTAAGTAACCAGAGGCGGCTCAACGATAAAAACCTTAATCATTTAATGTGCGTTAAATTCAAGTAGTGAAAATTTTGATTTATTATTTAAGATACAGTATGTACATTTGGCAGTATCTGCGAAATGGAATTTTCCCAAATTATAGGAACGTCCAAGAGGAAATCTCTTGCAAGTTTCTACGGTTTTCATTTCCCAAGCCAACAAAGAAAATATAAAGAAATTGGCTGTGCATACAGGAGAAGACTAGAACTATGTTTGAAAATGAAGGATGGTTACATATTCGAGCAGGAGGTGAAAATGTATCTCAAATGCCAAGAACTAATGAATTGTTTTCATCTAACCATTTTCCATTGTATACGCAGACAAAGAATAAGATAGTCTTGGAAATACTAGAATATGTAAAATGGAATTAAGAGCAATCAGCAATATCCGGATCAATGAAAGTTTTGAAGTCAAAGGTGCAGTTTCATTTTCATCGGTGCTAGGGGTCAGATTGAAACTTTGTGTTATGACTAAAAGCAAAGTAAAATTCTAGTCGTATGCAAGGGTGTGTGTTCTGAAGCGAGTTAAGGATTGATTTGGTATAGCTAATATCTTACAGTAAGACAAGCCACGGGAACTGCAACTAAGATCCCTCAAAGAAAATTCAGAAATGTACACACACGCCTTTAAAAATTCGATGAGCCGTACCAATCATCAATTCCAGGGAATCCATCGAATGATAACATTTGGAGTTTAGGATTATCAAACATTATCAAAAGTGTGAAAACCATTATCGTGGTTGTGCAAGAGTCAATACATTTATAGAGAGGTAACAAAATTATATTCTTTCGCATGAAGCTCGTAGTACTTCAGGGTACCGATGGTATTTTTTTGTAGTGACAACCAAGTTCATAAAATACTTCTAAGGCGCAAAATATCTTTGAATGATGAGACAAAACGGTAGTTAATATCCGACTGCCGGCAATATGATGATAAATGCTCGACATTATTATTCTACGGTATATCTAATATAATCACAATCAAAAAGTTTCCCAGACTTCGTATAAAATATTGTAAATACATCCCTGCAGATTTACGGAGACATTTCCTATTAAAATCTCATTAAACGCCACTGTAAATTCAAGCGAATTAAACTCAAACAAAAGGCTCTCCTTATTGGTACACGCTTAAAATTCCTATCCGACATCGAAATTCCATTTAAATATTATCGGCTGGAGTATTAAATGAAACGGCAAATATTTGTTCAAATTTCCATTCATAGTTTACATTGTGATGAATCGACGGTCCGGCAGTGCCGTGTTTCAACGTCGCCCCTCTTTCTATTTTATCGGCGCCTTTCCTCGTTCCTTCGAAAAGCCGCTTCGGTAATGACTTTCAGGCCGACTAACGAAATGAAATTTCGAAATTGCACGCTGTACGCGATTAGTCCCTTTATCTGGTGCAGAATTCGTTACAAACAAGATTTCGCCGTTAAACAGTTCAAATCCATCGGTTGCAATTTCGATGGCCTATGCGCTTAATCTGATAAGTTGGAGTGCGAAGTGGCGTTGTTCGCAGCGTATAATGAAAATCGTTTGTTGGGGGGGGATTTAACCGCAGCAAAAAATCTGCAGAGTGGTGGTCTCATGGCATTTATGGAAAGTGGGATGAAAGTTACTGGTTCATTAAATATTTTTTTTTCATTAACCCTACTTGATTTATTTGACAATAGCCTAGTGTTTCAAAATGTAAGACTCGTTTTCGTAACAGAAATCTTCCAACAAATTATCTCGTTAGATACTTTCAAGAATATTCTCCTCGATTTTCCTGTACGTTATAATCGTTTGTGTGTGATCCTTTAAATTTACATACAATTTGAAATTCACATAGACATTTTTAGATGCGCAACGCGTAAAACAAATCCGCGAACAACCCACGAGTTTCGCCGCACTAAAATCGATAGAAGTTTAATTTGCACAATAAATTAAAAACGTTCCCCATTGTGAACCGTACCCATGCCGTTATGACGAGTGCAAGATGTTTTTTCTGAATTAAAATTTAATTGAAACGTACTTTTTTAAATTAAAAACTCGGGCCGCCGAAGTCAACAAAAGAGACAATACAAACTGAATTGTCTGCAGTAATGGATGTTTTTCGATGTTTATTTTCGTTCGCCCTTATTATACCCGTACTCCAACTTGCCTCGACTGCAAGGGAAAAATGGTCGGTTTCGCCGGTTATCTTTTTTCTTGTTTGGGAGCAATTTGTTTTGTCAATTGTGTATGTGTGTGTGTTCTTATAATTAAAAATATATCGACAAAATATTAATATAAACAGAATTAAAACTGTAGCAGGAAATGTGTACTAATTTTTTAATTAAATTAAAGTGGGAAGAAATTTATAAATAATAATGAAACAGTTGTAAATAATATCAACATTAATTAATTTAGGATGAAACATAAAAATCTTAATTCTAACAAAAATATCAAAGGGCACGACTACGGTTTTTATTAAATAAAACAAACGATCGTAACAATGATTTCAGACATAAAAGATTTGTCGTTAAAATCGAAAGATAAATAAAAATTCACTAACATCCTATTAAAACGCACAAAAGAGACGTACATTTTCTCGAAACGAAATCGGAACATACGCCGCGAACAAACGACGGCGCACCACGTTTCCGCAGATTGAGTTCAACAATCTGTGAAAATGGACTATTTATAAAACTGGACATCTCAGATAATGCGAATGAATTGCGACCGTTACGTCATTTTTTTTTATTCTGACGGTTGGGCGTCAACTCGCATGATCGATGGTCGTCCGCTGCGGGATGCGGTATTTTCAGCCTCAGTTTTGCCTAACGGACGGGCTCGAAGGGGTAATCACCCCGATCAAAAATACCCGGTGTCTTATCTCGCTCCTGGCGATAGCGTGCACCACGTTAATTGACAGACTAAATAATGACAGCAATACGGAGAGTTATGTGGGAAATTATCTTGAGAGATGGCTGTAACAATTTCGACGGCGCTTGGCCCTTTATCAAATGGCGCGTGATTACATTTTTGGCGTCGAATTATATCGATCGTTCGAGCGATGGTGCACCTGTTTCTGTCGCTCATTAAAAATAATTGATTAAAGCATGGCGCGATTTTTTCTCCCGGACAAAGGTACTTCATTAAGGGAAAACGAAAAATGATTAATTTTACAGATTCACAGATGAGGTTTCATGAATAATAAAATGTACAAAAATCATTTATGTATTTACCTTTTGTTACAATTAAATCGAATGAATTTGACTAAAAGCCTCAACGCACATTATATTTGGGAAAATGAAAGGTAGCACACAGCGTTTAATAGGGTCTCAATATCTAGATAATATAAGAGTAAAGTGGAAAGTTCTCTGCCTGGCAGAGAAACACAAAATACATTTACTTTTCTACGTAGTCCTCTTTTGCATAATGGACCTTGTTCAACATTTTTCCAATTAATGGATTCCATGCCTGAAGTGTGATTACGAAAGGTCTGTACAATATCCATCTACTACTGCTACCTCTTAATTTGACTCAAAACATTTTTCAGCCACAAATTTCTTTAGATTTGGGAATAGGTGGAAGTCAGAAGGAGCCATAGCGACTTTATAGGCACGTGTTTTGTCTTGCTGGAACGGAATGATTTTTTCTTCCCGGCAATCCAAGCGTCTTCTCCCGAATTCTTTCATCCAGTTGGCCCAGAAGCCTTGCACAGTATTAACCATTTATGGTTTTACCCTTTTCAAGGTAATCAATAAGAAGGGTCCATTTTATATTCCAGCAAACACTGGTCATTACGGTAGATGAAATCGATTTCGTCTTTTTTGATGCAGAGCCACCGGCTTAAAT
The DNA here is from genome assembly GCA_959613385.1 of Geotrupes spiniger. NCBI lineage: Eukaryota > Metazoa > Arthropoda > Insecta > Coleoptera > Geotrupidae > Geotrupes > Geotrupes spiniger. Next base: position 26,150,021 of record OY390736.1, on the reverse strand, counting down.
TGTTTTCATTGCTGTTTCGTTTCTGGCGTGGATCTATGTCTCAGTCATAATAACAAGTCGACGCAAAAATCGCTTGGATAAAATTGCCCAAACATAGTTGATAAATTAGTTTGCGCTATTTGCTTTTGGTCAGCCTTTAACAAATGCTGCACCCACCTTGCACAAAGTACCGACCAGTATTTTACGCCATTTTCTAATTACTACATAATTGTTGTTCTTTTCCTACTTTTTTCGCTCTATCAATGGGCAAGTCATGCTTACTCACTGATGGCTCAGGTTCGATACAACGTTAGCTCGTATAATTCACGATTTATTGGTCGCGTATTTTGAATTACATAATTATTAACTTCACGATAGGAAGTATTTATTTGATTCTATTTACATGGTTTGAAGAGCTGTATCAAAAGAATTTACTAATTATATGCTTCAACTTGCATCCAGTAATGTGGTGCAAATTGTGCCAATGTAGACTGACCTAAAACATTTCACTTATTCACGATAACGTACTATTTAATTTTGGTCTTAAATGCAACACAAATTCTTTTTTTACAATATTCGCAAACCACAATACGTTTTATGTCAAATATAATAACACATGTATACATATAAACTATTTGAGTAAAAAAATTAACTCTTTGGCGAAAATTATTTGCGAATAATCCGATGTAATCTGTATTTAATCCATTTAGGATATTGACTAACGATATAAATAATTGTTTGGCATAAAACAAGTCATTTATCCCCTGTGCTAAATATTGGAAGATATTCCCATTGATGTTCGTTTATGATAATCCGATCAAACTGCTCTTAGGAAGAAGGAACATGATTGATCAAGACATCTTAATTCTTCAAAACAGGAGGTTGTAACGTGACCATTAGACAAGGGCACTACGACCGACATTTCCGATGGAGCAACTAGTACTCACTATGATAACCTGGCAACCTCAGGAAATGTTAACAATTTTCCTGGTAGTTCCAAAGTTCGTTCGAGATTGAACAACTGGGCTACCAGTACTGGCTGAAATGGCCGGGTTAGGGTCACTGCCTGCCTAGTGAACAAGAGTAAAATTCTCATGAATCTTCAAAAACGACCTATATTCTGAAGTCTAAATACAGCATTTGGAGGAACCCTAAAATGTCGACGCTCGCATAGTTACTCAAGTTACTCATAGTTACTTTCGTCAAGAAGATTCAGGAACCTATCACAGACGCAATGGAATAAAAATACATATTTTTTTCTAAAATCGCACTTCCCATCAATTACTTTTTGATTGGGGGATGTGAAACCAGCGGGTCAACCAAACTCTAAACCAACCCCGACCAGCAGTTCTCATCTGTTAGCCAAGCTGTGTTGACTTGAAATTGATTTAGTTCACGAGGAGTGTTGAAAAATTGGCCCAACGAGTACATCAGGCGTCCTGTGCGTGATCGGAACTACTCCACCCAAGAACAAGTTGCTGTTGGATTTATATATAGCGATACCTCATAAAGGAAGCATTGGAGTATCCCACCGAGGGTTTAAGATGGATATGCAGGCGCATACGACCACCCCATAACTTTACATTTTGAACAATTTTTCTTAGTAACACTTTGACGTACTGCGAACGGAAAAGATAGTTAAAAGATAGAACTAAAATAGTGTTTGCAAAACTGTAAAGGCCTACTTGATTTAAAAAAATCGAAAGTAAACTAAAAATAAGTTTCAGACCAAGCAGGGCGGATCCTCAAAATATGAAATTCAAATTCGAAAATTTTTGGTCAATCATACCTATTATAAACTCAATCCGTGGACATACTGTATATTAATTAAATTCATGTATTATCACTAAAATCCCCTTCTGACTGCACCAGAAATAATATAAATGTTCATTATCCGACGCACTCGTGAAACACGATTACAAAATACACCTTTAATCAAAAGGCTGATATCTGTCATAAATATACCGATAATTGTCGTTGCGTTAATCGAAACGAGATAATGATCTCGTAATTATGACATTTCGTTTAATTATACGACGAAACATACGCAGAGCGAATCAATCTCAGCCGTCATTCCTAATAGAGCAGCGAATACGTTGATGATCTACTGGAATGTGAATTTATGCCCAACATTTGGCGCAGTCAGTTAATATTAGAAATTGTTACCGCGCATTCAAACGAAGTAATTTGTGTCGCACTTACAATGCATATGATATTGATTTGTTGAGTGTTATTTGAAATATTGCGAGGAGCAGCATAATATTGAGCACATGACACGGCGACGTGTAGTGGTTGGCAGAATATGGTAGAGAGTTGGTTCCAAGTGACGAAAATAATCACGAAAAGTATGCATACTTGTACGCCGGAAGCTTTTGAATAATAGTTGTTGTATTCGATAATTATGTTAAATTTATTTATAATAATAAATCTGAGTATTGTACAAATTTGCGATTATTTTTGTGAACATGGTCGTATAAAACAAACTGAAACAAATAGGGATACAAAAGGAACATCTGTTTCCCAAAATGTAATCAAAGTTATTGTTGCTTTACACGGTTATTAATCAAAGAATAAAAATAAATGAGATCGCACCGACCAGCCTTGGAAATTGCATTGATCAATAATGGGCGATCAAAATCTAATTATTGAGATCTCCGAACACAGAGTGCGATATTTGTCGCCATTATCAATGCAACGTTTTAATGGATTACCCATTGAAAAGGATTAAAGCCATTAACCTAGATTTTCGCCAGAAATATTTACAAATACAAACGAAATTCCGCCAGCCAATTTCTGTAAATGCAGAAATTGAATCATTCATTCGTTTCAGTCGGAAATTCGATAACGTTACTTACAGGGAACAAATAGCGCGCGCACTAACAATGAGAATAAATTGTCCTTTATTTTCGGTAATAAAAATGGAATTTAGGAGACGAAATTTTAGAGTTTACGGTCCAATTGGAGTAACATTGCAATGGCAATAATACCTTATCATAATTTACCACATGCAGCAGATATATAGCGCCGAATAATTTTGATCTAAATTATCGCAGATATGAAACGGTATCAAATTTACATACACTTGATGTTATAGAGATGAATGTAATATGTAATTATATCAAAAAGAAGCGCGCGTAAAATAATGCTATGGAAAATTCATTATAAATAAATTTTAAGATACAGACCATTGTTCATTTTGTTTTAGTTGCAGATGTTTTGTAGTTGTAAGTAACTGTTTAAAACTTGTTATGGTATCACAAAAAATTACTTAGAATCATGTATTAAAATAACATTTATGTGAATAGCTTTCTATGTATATTGTACATGAATTCAATACATTAATATTGGCGCATGTCGCAACGTCAATAATTCATTTATTTTATACGTTTGATAGGCACTCGCCTGATGATGATGTCCCAAATCTGTTCGTCAAAAAATATTAACTATCCTGACCATTTTAGTTTAGTTGAAAAAAAAACTTGGAGGATTATTTGTTTTCTAATTTTGTCGCATGAGGTCCTCCCAAGCTTTAGTGTAATGGTTGGCTTTGTGGATAACAAAGTGGTACTTTAACTTCCCATAAAATTATCGCCTCATTGTTTTTATTGTGTTTGTCGAAGGGGTCCAATTTTTTATCCAAAGTGTATCCTGGTTGCTCCATACACTTGTTATTTCATTAGATTCTATTATAAAAAATATTAACCAACTTGGCGCACTCAGGTACTTTATTCCTTGTTTCTGTATGTGTTATTTTATGTCAAGTTCTGTCTCAAGTGATGTACGCCATCAATGTGTTGTTTGTCCAGACCCAATTTCGGCTAGGAGAGAATGTGTGCTCATTTAAATATAGGCTTCTGACCATAGTTGCAATTGCGGTCAATTGGTTCGTTGCAAAAAATTAGTTTAGAACACAGAAGCAAAGTTGTTAATATTTATGTTTCCAGAATAAAATCTGGATGATTTTTCTTTGTACCTCCAACATTTGATTTCGGGCTAATATTACATTTTGACATTACTTGCATTACACAATTACATCAAAATCATACATTTCAAATTTATGGCGTAAATTCAGCTTAAAAGCATGAAAAAACTCCTTGTTAAACTGTAATCTAATCTTTGGTCAAAATCTCGCTGCCTCTATAATTGAACCCAAAAAGCAAGAATTCCCACGAAATCACTTCCAAACTGCGTTAAGAAACATGTTGATCTTTATCCAAAATTCCAAATGGATTAGATAACTTTTTAATATCGCACACGTTGATCCCCTCGAAACAATGAAAATAGAGGACGATAAAATGGCCTTGCAGAAACAAAGCGAACCAGGCCGTTCGGGCTGCCTGGGGCTGGCGTAGATTAGAAATTATCGGAGAAAGAAGAAAGATCACGGCAACGCAAAATGGACGAAGAAAATATAAAATTGACTACATCTACTGTGTCACATTATTTTCTACCGCAACAAGAATTTGAAAGTAATTTTTCCAGTTCTGACGAAGAACCTTTGTCGGAGCCACCAATCTCTGCTGTATCGACTGAAACGGCTTTTCTGAATCATGTACCTGATCTAGTCAATGTTTTTTTTTTGTTACTTGGATTACACGTCGATGATCAGATGCAGATAAGGATCAACAAGCACTGAGATATTTTGCTCATTTATTGTAACTGTTTATGTGAAACCAAGACTTCAATGCAGTTTGGTAGTTAAATCACCTAATTAATTAATTAAGATTTGCGTTTCTTCAAACTTTGAAGAGTTACGAGAAAATTAATAAAGTTATTTCTCAAGCAGCTTTGAAGATATTTTGCCACACTTGTGGCATAGTCATTGCTAACGGAACGGACAAATAAAAATTCCAAGACGTTTTTAATTTCAAAGACCGGCGACTTTTTTAACTTTTAGTAATAAATATGTTGCATCTGATGTTAATCGTGTATACTGTGTGGATCATACATTTGTATTAGATACTGAAATATCAGAAGACAAGAATGGCTAGAGAAAAACTAAACGACGCCCTTGTGCGTGTTGTAGATCGTATAGCATCAAGTCATTACACTTTTCAACAAACATCGTTACGAGATCCAATGAAACTGTTAAATACTGGTTTTCAGATCCAGATACCAAATTAATGACGTGCCCAAATTATCGAAATGTCTAAATTGGCACAATTAAAAAAAAAACGAAAAAATTGTCTACCTAATTCAAGTCATCGCAAATCCACTATATGGGCAAATTATATAAAAATAGATGAAAAGCCTTGCGTAAAAATTTAAATCGTAAAAAAGTTACAAATTGTCTAAATCAAAAATGTCAAAATATGACAAAATGATGAAAATTGCAAAATATTTCCTGAATCCTCGGGATCGGCGAAAGTGTGGCACTACACTAATCTCAAAATATTAAAATTTCGAAAAAATTAAGTTTGTTAATCATTTATCAAATCTGAAAACGAGGTAGTGCTTTGAGTATCATAAAGTTAAAATAGAGCACTAGATATGTCGAGTTTAAGGATCACATTGTGTAGGAATCCAAATAAATATCAAACTAGAAAAAAAGTAAAAAAAGTCAAACTAAAAAAAAAAAAAAAACGACAAAACTCTCTAAAATAGCAAAATTGTAACTTTTCATAAATGCAAAAATTAAAAAATAAGCAAAAATTGCAAAATTGAAATTGAAATTGCAAAACTGTGAAGTTACCAAAGCATTAAAAATATAAACATTTCATAATTACCAAACTGGTTGTAAATTTTTGTAAATTTTGAAATGACCAAACTAGTAAAGCTGTCTAAATACGAAACTCGTCATATTTCATTTCTCAATTAATGCGAAATAATCATAAAATACCAAAGTTGTCAACATTGTCAGAATGTCGACGCTGTATAAGGCGAAAACAAGTAACAAAAACGACAATATAATAAAATAGATAAAACTGTTAAAATAACAAGTTTTAAGATTGTTACAAAATTTTGAAAATTTCAAACATTGTAAAATTATAAACATTGTTAAATTGCCAAAATAGATATGTCAAAATTATCTAAAATTCAAAATTGTGACAAACAAAATAACGTCCAATGAAGAACAGAAGCAGTTTCTTTTACGCTGTGTTAAGGAACACAGAATACTTTATCGTGAATCGACCCTAATTTTGGGTCGCATAAGGACACCCTAATATACACATATATAATTATCCCTTTATTTAGTGTAAATTGTGAATTTACGTTGTGATTTGTGACCTTGATTATTCTCTGCTTATTCTCCAGACTTTATAAGTCACATTTAATTCTCTTTAAATGCGATACCATGGCTTTTTTGTGGGTGTTCTCAGGTTAGGATACATAAATCAGTTCCACCGTTTCTGCGTTTTATTTTCAACAATAAAGTAAAACAGAAAAAGATTTTTTGTACATGAATTTACCCTTTTTTATAGGGAACTACATCTTTAGTACTCGTTAATCTAAACAAGTCAGGAGTCCGATAATATACTTGTTTTTTTATTATTTTATAATGCTCGCGGGTTGTTTAGATTTAGCCATCAGGCCACCCTATTCACGTTTGACCGACCGTCTGTTTTTTTTTTAAATCAAACAGAAAGTATTATCCTTTTGAATTATTTTTCCCGATCCTCGCAAACAACGACCAATCATTGTATATACAGCCCGTCGTTACATAATGGGTATGGTGTTGTGTGTGCTTTGAAAAATCAATCAAACTTCCCTTTTCACTCGGCGGAGTCATGTGTATATTATAGCAGGTTGTGGAATGATTATTGACATGAAATGTGGCCATGGAGTATATTAACTTTTATTATTCCTTAAACAAAGTTAGTGCAAATATTAAAGTTTGAATATTTTATGCCCGGAATGATATAATCAATCCAGATTATTCCGAATGTATGTTAAACACTAACAATATTTCGATACCCCATTCCGATAAATGCAATAGCACAGTTTTTCGTTTATTTTTCCCTAAAAGGGGATTCGGTATTTATCGGAAACAATTCTACCAAAACTATGGGAATGAATCGCTTTGGTGTATTTTAAATCGAGCAAAAAATCGACGGATTTTTTTACTAATTCAGTATGTAGGAAACTCGACAAAATACCGCCACCAAAAACGCGCACCGTGTTTAATGAGAGGGCGCTGTAGCCGTTACTTTGTGTACATTTACAGTCCCATTTTGCGCTTCGGTCAACTATAAACGAAAGAGATAACTTTTTCCCTCGCCGTGTCGCGATGACCGTTAGTATTTCGCACTTGCGACCCGGGCGTGCATATTTCAAGCTGTGTAGCGTAATAAAACTAATTAAAATTGAGCTACGAGCGCCAGGAGCGAAAAAGATAACGGATAAAGGGCGCCAAATAAAAGGAACCCCGGGGACAATTATGCGAAGAAGCGAACGAGCCAGTGGCAAAGCTCATTAACGCGTTGCAGTATCGCGCGGATGAACTTTCGGTGTCGATGAAGTGCCGACCGAAAAAATTATTAAAACGTAATAAAATGAAGTTATAAATGCATCTGTATTATTATATGTGGACGTATAATAACGCACGTCATATATTGGATGTGGTGAAATTGCAATTTGGAAAGCGTAAAATGTGTTTGAAAATACGGTCTGAATAAATTGGATACATCGGAACTCGTTGCCTAAATAAATAAAATAAAAAAAATGTACGATCAATATTAAAAACCACCCGACCAGATTTTTATATTTTCAATTTCCTTCTTCAAAAATATATCACATGTATATCCAATTTTCCAATTTTGCCCTCAGGACGTAATATTGTTATATATCGTTATTACCGTACTTTGTTTGATAATAAGGTTAGTATGAAATGTATACAGGTTACAAATATTTAAAGTTTTTAAACACAGATTCAATAAATGCAACACTACATAATATTAATAACACTACGTGTATTAAACGTGGTAACTCCTCGTCTCTCGTCTCCTGTGTCGAATTTAACTACGCTTTCTTTATCGGGGCTATCGATTGTTTTATTGATGAATTTGTATGCACAAATTATCGTGCTCGCGTTGTATGTATGCAATATTGAAGTACTGCTAAATAATTAGTGGCTATGTAGTCATGTTTTCAAATCCCTTTATCTTGTTTATTTTCTTTGATTTGTTTAACAAAGTAGTTTTTGAATGTGTCAAGTATTACATTTCTTCTTGAACTATTGAGTTTATCTAACTTGTTGTAGAAATCAAAACCTATTTATTGTGTAATTAGTCCTAAGTGATGAGGGATGTGAATTATATACGATTTATTTTTTTAAATCTGTTGCGGCTCTTCATTGCGCAACTTTTCCAATTAAAACATAATTGCATATATTTAATTCGCAACTATTCATTATTTATACTTTGCGAGCTTGTCCATAAATAATTGCACCAAAAATTATATTTTACTATTTCGAGTGCGTTTGATCAAAAAACGAAACGGAAATCCACCAGCAAAACTCAAATGGTGTCATGTATTTTAATACGAATTTATTACAACATTGCTCGTCGTTATAATCCCCGATAAATTCGAACTACACAAATAAATACAAATCCACTAGACGGGATGATTTAAAATATTTATTGTCGATCTCGATTTGCGTTTAATGCGATTTCAAACTTTGATTTATCTCATAAATTTCATTTGGAGTGTAAATAATTGTAGGACGTATAAAGTTTTTCGTTTAATCGAAATTCTACTCCGTCACTGCTCATTTTGATCGAGGAAATGGTTACATTTTCAACGCCTGCACCCTGTTCGAGTTTTTACGTTTTAATTTTTGAAGATTTAGATATTTTAAGTTTAAAAGCATTGGAATTTGTTGTGGTATTTTTATTTATTTAGTTTGTAACCACTTGGTATTTATAAATTGATTATCTGGAACTTTTCACCGAAAATAATTATCGAATCGACGGTCGGTAACTTTCGTGTTCAGTTTGTTTTTATTAATGAGCTACGTGAAATTGGGTAAACTGGGTAAATAATTGCTTCGTGTGGGATTTCACGATACTTTTGAATCTGAAATATGTAATCAGTGGACAGATGGTTTATTTTACCACATCGACGTTATTTCAAAAACTAGTACAAACCATTATTCACAATAATGATTTATTGAGAATTTATTTTCGAAGCCTTGCAATAATTTCATTCATCGGGAACACATACCCAAATATATTAAAGGTTTCACTTTTTACATTTTCAGTCAACAGATATTTGATTTGAACATATTGTACTAACTCGAAGTATCGAGTAGTTGAAGGAAATAATTAAATACAAAGTCTTGTACTTTGGAAATTAGTGTTGCATATTTTACGCCTGTTTCTAAGCAGGGGTTACGCTTTGTAGGTAGCTACGGAGACCGGAAACAGCATATTCGGTTTGTCATAACTTGAACTTCGACGTCCCCTTATTGATTTTGTCTGGCGAACGCCACTACATATCAGGAACGAGGAGAGCAACACCGTACGAAAAGAAACTGTTGCATATTCAAGGACGTCTATGCATTTCGTTATCGTTGCTACAATAATGTTTTATTTATAATGGATTAAGATTATGGATATTTAGAAATCCATTTTATTCATTACGAAAATTATATTTAAAACAATAGTCGTGGAATTGTAAAAGATTGTGGTTACTTACTGTTTACTTTTTAAATAACATCTTTACTTCCACATATCATATATGCAATCGAATTATCATTTAATTACTATTGATCTCGTAATGGAAATGCCAACTGTAATGCGAATGTGAATATCTGATTGTGATAGTCACTATGTCTATTGGGAATCTGATATTGGATATTTGATATTCAATATGCGATTGTTAATGATAAATCACAATTACTGTGCTATTGGACAAGCCAATGAAGGCGGTCTCGACCATTCGAATATTATATTTCACAATTTATTCGTTTATTATGTCACATCCCTTCTAAACTTAAAGGACGTTGGCCGTGAACAAGGGATGGTTGAAAGACATCTGCGTTAGGCCGACCGCACGTGGCGCCATACTACGAATGTTTATAACCTCTGGGGCATTAACTGAAACTGATCTTTGTGAATACATGAAACGAAGGAAAATGCAAATGTATGTTATAAACTAAAGCAATAAAATTTACAATATTTATTTCATGGCATATTAGTTTCTATCTGGGTTCCGGGCGGCGTTTTTCAAAATAAAGCAGTATTATCTTGATATTTGTATAAATATCAGGCAGTAGCGTGCGAGAATGGTCCATTTGGGTATAGCAAGGCGAATATCTGTGACATGAAGTTATATATGCCTTCTGAGTACTGGTATACGCGATGGCGTGTTATCGGGTAATTTATTATAACGATTTCTATGTTGAAATTAAATGAATGTTTGATTTTCATTTTTTTTTCAATGTAAGTACTGAGTGTAAAAACACTTTCCCTCAAGTCGCGTATTGCAAATATATGCAAACACATACATCGTTTTATGTTACGCGAAGGATTTTCCCTACGTGCCAAAATATTCGTAATATGCTTCGAAATATCGGGCGGTCAAAATGTATATGGCCATGTAATATATATGAAATGTTGTAGGTCCAGAACAATTCCAAATGTGAAAAACTCACTAATCACAATTATGTTACATGTTTTTTTAATATTATCTATTTTTGCATATTGGGATGCTAAAACTATTAGGCAACAAAGTTACGTTACTAGAGAAAGATTTACTTTAAAATATAAATCTTCTAAACTAAGTTCCGATGAACACAAGACAAATTCGTGTGTGTCAATCCACTACATAAAGGCAAAGTACAATACAGCAGCAGACACCTGTCAATGAATTTCAGTAGAAATTTTTAAAGCAAGATTTTAGAATCAGAAGTACTAAGGATAAATACAACAACACAATCGCATGAAAGTTTAATAACCCGTCTAGGTAAGCAAAGTCGAATACTCAGAGATCTAAATATCATAATCGGTTTGATAAGCGACAAAAATCTTTCATTGTAAATATATATGAATGTTATATTAAACAACTATGTACGTGAACATAAATACATAGTATCACTGAATGAAAATTCTCGAAGAAATTTCGATATTCATACCAAAGTGTGACGACTGTCATGGGCCCAAACTACTGACAGAAACAAGAATAGCCATATCTGTGTTATGAAAAAATAATTATTAAACATTATTTAGGTTTATAAGACCACCGATCATCATCAACATTGTGAGAACAATGCAGGACAATGACACCTAAGCCACTTAGTTAACATTTTGAAACTAAAACAAAGTGAAGAGATTCCGGATGCGAAATATATCAGCATTAGTTATTTTTTTTAACTGTGAGATAATAGTTCATGCAGACACGAACAATAAATTGGGCGAGAAGCATTTAAGGTACCGGACGCGGTGATACACCAAACAATTCTTTAAACGATAAACTAGTTGCACATAAGCGAATGAGAAAATATCACATTTGAGTACAACAATGGTGAATGTGGGTTAAAATATATCGAAAGAAGAAAAGGACGTGGAGCTGTTCGGAATCATGTAGCTGCAATAGGTCTATGGCGGATTCATAAAACATAAAATGAAAACATAGCAATCATACCAATCATGTTACAGCTTCATGAAAACCTCGAAACATTTCAGCAAATTTTTCACCGAGGTAAAGGTATTTAAAATTAGAATAAAAAAGACAACCAAGAAAGAAAATAACGTACGGATTACTAAAAAATATAATAACAAAATTAAGACAATTCGCGCAGGTTTGCCATATTAACATTCTTTATGGGGCGGATACTGAAAATGTGGAAATATTGCAAGGTATCACATACATAGGTCACAAGTAATAGTTAAGATAATATCAGGAATTCGTACCATGCTGGTAGGCAGGATGGCGTCGAAATATAATTATTCAACTGCTATTCTGCTACTATCTATGGACGGTACAGTAACCAAAGTCGCTCAACAAGTTTGGTAATGAGATAGAACAATATGAAAGCTACCACTTGTCCAATCGGGAAACAATGAAAATCTGCTACAATCTGTGCGTAGGGTAAATTATTTATATAAATAAATCCAATAAATATAAACTTGGATAGATTTTGGTGATACTTGTTGTAATTATTTAATAATAAATTAAAACAAAAATTGTTCAGTTACACTATATTTATTTCATTTCTACTACAATTGTACCGCCACACAGTGGCTTCATCAGGTAGATGAATGTAAGTACAATGATACAAGATGAAAGCACTATATATAGGAAAGTAACACAAATCAGAGGGGGGGGGGGGGTCTCTATTTTATGTTCATTATTTGTAATATGTGTTTAATATGCTACTTGAACGTTATTACTAATTTTCTGGAGCGCTTTTTTTATTTTTATTGAATGTATACCAATGTAAGTTAAGCAGGGAATGTGTTGCCTTTGACTATGGGGTACATTAGTGTAGTGTAATTGGAAGCTATGCTATAAATGTAGTTAAGTTCGGTATCCAAAGTCAATGGTAGACATTGGCAGGTTTCATTGAGTGAAAAGCTGCTACTTTGTGACTGTGTGTCGGTATGTGTAGGTTTGTTTTGGGTGGATGGAATTAATATGATTGTGAAATGATTGCAATTGTCTATCTGTCCCTTTAAAACAAACTAGGATATCATCAACATATCTAAACCAATATGGACAGTTTTTATTTAACGGGTTTTTGTATATCAATGTAAATTTTATCCATGAAAATGTATGCAAGTAACGGGCTTAGTGGGTTTCCCATCGCTAATCCTTCCGCTTGTTCGTAAAACTTGTTATCGTATTGAGAATAATTTTGTTTAAGGCACGTGTTTAAAGCATTTAAGATTTCTGACGAAATTATCGAATTAGTGTTATTTTGGGCAAATAGTTCTGAGATTATGTTAATTACGTGTTTAGGCGGTATACTGCTAAATAAATTAGTATCGTCAAATGAGACAAGTTTGCCATTAGGGGGAATTGTTATGTGGGAGATTTTTTAAACTATTGGCTAAATTTCTCGACTGTATGCTACTAAACTTAAACAGTGCATGTATATTATTAACAACATGTTTTAATTATTTATGGAAAGTTACGGTGGAATTTTTTTATTAAGTTCTCTCAATGAGTTGTTATTTAGGAAATCCTCGATTTTAACAAATTTTTCTAATAATTATTACCGTGTTTCCTTTGCCAGCTTTAGCGAATACCACATTATTTTCTTCCTCGTTTTGTTTAATAGATTTCACAGTCAGTGAAAGGTTGTTATTATTAGTCTTAATTATTTATGTATTCACGATGGTATTTTTTAAAAACAATGTGTTCCCGAATTCATCGTAAATGGCGTTAACTAACCCGGTTAAGGCCATTTCTGTTTCAACGCCTAGGTTTTTTAAATGTTTATTCTTGATATTAGATTTAATGTTCAATTTCAATCCTTTAGCCAGTAAGTCTAATTTGTTATGACTAACTTCACATTTAGAAAACTTCAGATCCAGTTCAAAAAATCTCCCAAGGAACAATACCCCTAATGGCAAATATATCTTATTTGACGTTACTAATTTGTTTAGCGCCGAAAGAGGTAAGTAATACAATCTCAGAACTATTTACGCACAATAACACTAATCTAATAATTTCGTCAGAAATATTAAATGCTCTAAACACATGCCTCAAAATTATAGTCAATACGACATCAAGTTTTACGAACAAACAGGATTAGCGACGGGAAACCCACTAAGCCCGATACTTGCCATACTTCATGAATAAAATTGAAATTGATATCAAGAAATGTGTTGATTAAAAACTACCTATATTGGTTATATGTTGATGACATCCTAGTTTGTTTTAAAGGATAGACAGTTGCAATCATTTCAGAATCATATTGATTCCATCCATCCAAACATTAAATGTACCTTAGAACAAGAAGCCAATCATTCAATAAATTTCTTAGACCTCAATATTAAAAATAGCAAAGGTATTTGTATTTAGTATTTTTCACAAACCTACACATACCGCCACTGTATACACGCTAAACCATACCACTCTATCTATCACAAATTAGCAGCCTTTCACTCAATGGTTAATAAACTAATTAACACCCCATTGTCACAGAACTTAACTACATTTTTAACATAGATTCCAATATTATCGAAAAAAAAAAATGCCAAGATAAAACACTTACAGTAATACACCCCAGAGTCAAACACAGCACACCCAAGACATTTTCCAGCCTAATTTACATCGATATAAATTCAATAAACATGAAAAAATCAAAAAAAAATATAACATTCAAGTAGCATTCAAAACGAATTTTTCACTAGGGCAACATATTACAAATAACAAGATAAAAAGAGAAAAAGTCGAACTCAGGGGTGTATATGTATATAATTGTCATGAAGTTTTCGTCTATGAAATAATAATCCTAACAATTTATTAGAAAACAATCGCACTTTTAACCCTAAGTTTGAAATACTACATGTTCAGGCGAAAAGTATGAACCTTAATTGTCTAGAATGTTTAGAAATCAATAAATACAACAAGCTAAGATTTTTGCTAAATGATCACACAGAGGTTAATAGCTCGCCCTTACTAAATATTACGTTTCACAATACCTAACGGATACCCTCGTATTACTCTTGTATATATAGCGCTCTCTTCTTGTATCATTGTATGTACTTACTTTCATCTACGTGATGAAGCCAGTATGTGGCAAAACAATTGTACTAGAAATACAATAAATATAGTGTAACCGAACAATTTTTGTTTCAATTTATCAATAAATTCATTTTGACAAGAAGTAAGAAACTAGAAAACAGGAACAATATTGAAACAAAGGCAATGAACGAAGAACAAACAAACAAATGCTTCACCTGTTTTACATTAACAACCAATGTAACTTCAAACCGAAACCTGTGGTGGAACTAGAAGTTTTTCAGCCTATTTGTCAACAATTTGTTAGGCAAATAAGTAACTTTAACCATGAGTGGTATAAACCATGTAATGTAAACAGTTCCGTGTGTGACAAACACTCCATAATCTATTTTTTATATACTTTTGGCGTATTGAGTTATTCATATGCATAAATCGTATTAAAAATGAGATATGTTTTGTAAAATATTGCGTTAAAATTATGTAGTGTCGTTAGTGTATGTAGTACATGCCTCAATTTCGGTCAATCAGAATCGAGACTTCACAGCCAAGTATATATTCTGGAACACATAAACGCAAGTGATACTAATAATAATGTTAATTTGCTTCTACTATCCGCGAAATCGCACAAGTTTACATATAAATTGCTTCACTCTGGTAAATTAAATCAACTGTTTGGTTGTATACATTTACGAATATAAGAGTTTCGAAATAACTTTGTGTGTAAAAATAAAAGTTATTTTCAATTATATTTATTTATCATTATTTTCTTCATGCCGACAACATTGCTCTAAGCTGGTACAATATTTAAGGGGCAAATAAATTAATCCCATAAAATATTATCACGGCATTCGGCACTGTAGCATACTGTAGCATTATAAGTCCTTCAGAAATAAAATCACAGCATTATATTGCCAATCGCATTAAAATTACGTGTATTTTAGTACAAATTTCTTAGCAAACGTCACGATCTCAACAGAACACTAAATCAACTATTAGTCTTTAAAATAAAAAGGAAATTTGCGATCCTATCGCTTCATAACAGGAAGCATACAGATGCACACGCGTTCCATTAACAGTAAATATTTACGTTTGTTCGAACGTACCAATTAATCATCGGAATCCGTGCCGCACTACGTGACGTCGCACAACTAATGAGAGAATGGCATTAATACAATTAAATCTGGGTGTATTCGAACTCATCAGTGTCCGTTTTGTGTCGAGGGTTAAACTCTATTTTTGCGCCCAATTAAGTGCAGCTGTACGAGGTTGGACATGCTCGCGTTGTTCAATTATTTCGTTCGACACCGTGCTACGGAAAATGGGAGTGCATCGCCATTTACATGGTGTGAAATGGTGTGTTAAATAAGTTATAATGCACACACAACAGATTAAATTATAGATTTTACTGCTTTAATGCGCGCGAATGCATTAGCTTTATTACGGGCTGAATTAAAATCAGTCAGTGTGAACGGGGCGAATCTGTGGATCATCAACAAAAATTGCAAATTACGCAAAGTTTGTGTTTTTAATTTCTCGAATTGACGCAATATTCAGTGTTTTTGTGTAATTTTTTAAGGTATTTGGAGTGTGTATTTGACTCTGTAATTTGTTATATATTATTTCAGTAATTGTTCAATTATTTTTTTACATTTCGAGTAGATTGCAGACATTTTTGTCTGCCCCCAATCCCCACTGTATTTAATTATCTTTGGCATTTTTGAGGAGACACAAAGGTATAAAACTGACACTGTATATTGAGTAAAGTTTAATGAAAAAAATTATGGCCCCCAATTATCTGTTTTGAATATACAGGTGTAAACAAAATAAGTACTTTAAATACAGCTAGTAATAGAACAACAATAGAACAAGTTCTAAATCAAATGTTTGTAAACAAAATTCAAGGGGTCACAATTATATACAAAGTTGTTTACCCGTTCATGTCAAAAAATAAAAATATTTTCTCATCAAAACATGCTGTAAAGAATTATTAATTCATCCATCAAGTAAACAAACTGTTACGTTTAATTATGACTGCACTATTCATAAAGGTGTGTTTATTACGAACATTTAGTAGCAATTTCGTCTGTGATATTTTTATCCAAATACATAATTTGCAGCGAATTATCTTTCGGAACAATACGAAAACAATTTCGATAATTTTTCTACACCTCACAGGTTTAAAGATGTGTTATTGTTACATCTTTTTATCTTACCCGATAAATAAATTTCGATACTTTTTCTATCCTGACAGATTTAAAGATGTAATATAGTGACATCATATTCTCGAAATTCATAATTCCATTACCTTCTTCAGTTTCTGATCAGCTCCCCTCTTTCTTTAAATTTTTCTGTTCCAGTTTCTAAAACCTATGAAGAATGAATTGCATTTTGCATCCTTCATGTGTATGTACAAGCTTTTCTCCTTGAGTACACACTTAAGATTATATATTTTATCAGCTATATTACCTCATCCGTAGCTCCACTTCTGGGATCCTCTCTTCAGCACTGTCCCCTAAACAAAATCCTTCAGTGTCCAGTCGACTCTTCCACGATAATTCAGGAAATCTTGACATTATTCATAATTTCAGTCATGCCTTCGCCGTATTTTCCCACACATCATATTCTAACTTCTTTAGTTTTCTGCTGCACTCGCTTTATATATTATTATTATATATTAGATATTATTATAAACCCATATTTATAGGGTTATCCTATGTTAGCCTAAAACGATCATTTCTTTAGCTGTTTCCTTAATTTGTATTATGGACGTGAACAATGCACAGAAATGACGGAAGCATTGGGTGGAAGACCTACGAAATGGGTTTAAGTGAGGAAGAAAGCTGATAGTGTGAAGTAGATTCTTGCGTGAAACATGATGAGGGCGCTGAATAGGCTGATGAGTCTCAGGCCAGTGCGGGGAGAAAGAATCGAAATAATAATAAAAGAGAGGTAATTTTTTTTCTTTTTTAATTATGTTATTTTTCGGAAGAAGTTTAAGAAAAATACCCCAGCTCAATATTATGGACTTTGAAAGAGACTTTGGAATAAATAAGAGGGTGGTGTAAAAGGTCAAGAGCGTAAGTGGCATAAATTAAATATGAATCAAGGAAGGATATGCTATGCAATACGTAAAAATATAAACATACAAAATGACAATTTTAAGGGCGAGCTTTTGCAGTGATAGATAAAACGGAGTGTACTTGTTGTTACCCAATTATTAAAATCACAAAGCAAATTGAGTTTCATTACACGGCAGTACTTTCGTAATTTAATCCTTTGGCGACTCCTGGTACACACATGAACCACTACGTTTTATGTCAGGGCTAGACATTTTTAATTCGGTTAAATTTGGTTTAGATGTATTTAGTCTTCTTGATTCCTCCACATGTCTTTACTTTATGATCAATCTGATGAAGAATTAAAGTTGAAAAAGAAAACGAAGCTCCAGAAGAGAATGCTGGTCCGTATGGTTTTTTCAATTTATAGTTAAACCCAGATGAATCTTTTTTCCAAAATTGCAAATTTCTAATAGACGCAGTTGTACACTAGCCTATACAAGTTAATTTGTCGCCGTATCAATGTTTCAACAAAATATATTTCCACCTTCTTTACAGTTATACATTTCTCAATGTACAAATGAAAGGATTCAAATATATAAGCTATCAAGGTTTGAAAGAAACTGCTAATGGTGAACTTCAAGTTGTGCTTGGGTGCATGCTGGTTATGTGCTCAAATTAAGTACATCCATACAAAATGCAATATGCATAGATTCAAAATAATTTCTTCAAAAATGACAAATGACGACGTAGTCCATTATCAGGATAGTAGCTTTCAAAGTATAGATTAATCAATGACAATGTTGAAAGGTTGTTCGTCTTTGGAGGAGTACATGCCACAAAATCCTGCAAAGAGGGGGATTAAGTGGTGGCTTAGAGCAGATATCTACACATGCCGGGAAATTTGTAGATGAAGCTCTTTGGTGAACGTGTAGTGAATAATCTAATCTCTACAGCAAGAGAGAAATATATTACCTTTTGTTTTGGTCTCTGTTTTACTTAGACCACTCTACTACAGAATATAGATTATACAGATTGGAACAAAATAGAACAAAAATACCTAAAATCAAGAATAAGCTGAAAAGATGGCTCGAACATCAGTGTTCCCAGAAATGCTTCCATCATATACCGAGATTATGGGAGGGGTTGATTTGACGTACCAGATAATGGGATTATACGAACTAGATCACAAGCAAATGATAGAAGAAGGTTTTCTATTTTTCATGGCCTGCTTATGATGGCTGTCGTAAACGCGTGGATTATCTATACAGAGAAGGCAAAGAAAAAAATCGTTTCTTGCAATTTCGAGTGCCCCTAGCAGAAAAATGATAGCTGATGGAAGAAATACAGCAACTGTGCATGGTTTATCGAAGAAAGGGACACCATGTGGGAAAAGATAGCGACTCGAAAATGTACCTTTACATGTTCCAGTGGGTACACCGAGAAGAAGATGCCAGAAAAATAATACCCAAAAACTTTCAAGAGTGTGACATTCCTTTACGCTCTAAATATTTCGCAATGTATCATTCTTAAAATGTTTCCTATTATACACAATAAAAGTATTTAACATTTTTTAAGGAGACTTTTTCTATAGGACTGATGGTACATAAAAGTACACCAACAAAAGACTAAAGTTGTTTATATGTACCACCCCCCGAACCCCTTAATATTTTGTCGACTTGGAATGGTAGCCAAATATGTTCTTCTAGTCAACAACAATTGTCGCCATTATATTCTCACTCTCATCATACCTTCATCAGATTCCAACCAAATTGGCCACTTTTAAGGTATTGTCTGTTATTACTTTAAATTTCTTACGTCCATTTGGAACATTCTAGTTATCGAACTTTATAAATATAATAGCTGTGTGTTCGTAGAAATTTACGTCATTTCTGGACCAATTTTGCATGTTCCCATTACTACGACTGACCCACTTTGTGATATAACTAACTAACTACCCCGTTTTTCAAACCCATCCTCCTGCCAACCTTTTCAGGACTTAGTGGTGAACAAAAGCATATTAAATCTGCAATTTTGTTGTTTGTATCTTTAGTGGGATCATGAATTATGTATATACGGCGCTCCTAAATCTGAACTGAACTTCACTGTAACGAGCCGTGGAACGATCGTTTTGAATTATTTTTCACACGAACCAGTACAAATTATAAATCAACATAATACCGTTGTTTATTTTAAAATACGACTTAAAATGGTCATGCTGAACAACTGATATAATTTATAGCGTTGTAACAATGCCATTGCACCACGGAGCTGATAAATACACAATTTCGTTTTTAACCCAAAATACCTAAATGTCAATTACAAACAGCTGAAGACTGCCCGCGGTGATAAATTTGTTCAACTAAATTTCCCGTGTTACTTAAATCCCCACGGTCCAGGTGGGCCCATTTGCAATTTCAAACAACTCGCAACATAACACCGAAATTTCTTATAAATCGCCAACTCCTGAAAACGGATAGGTTTTTATTCCGGTCGCGAAAGTTCGCCGCGGCAGAAATCGAAATATTTTATCCGACGCTGTTGTCATTTGAAATTCTATGCACGCCGATATTTCATTGTCATCGCGGCGGTTTTCAGTCGGGGAACGGCGGCACCGAGGATACATTTAAAAGTAAAAACGGCAAGATATTACGCCGCCGCATAAAATGAGGTGACGAATAAACGGGCTCTTTGTTTCCCAACAAGTTTTTGTGCCCATTTAATATTAATGACACGTTTGGAACTCGTAGCTTACGAAACGGTGCGTCGCTTTTACACCAAATTACAATGCGGATCCGGTGGAAGTAGCTCTTGAATCTATTTACTGAATGAATTATGTACAGTACAGCCTTAGGTATTTTAACTTTAATCGTTTGTTCTCAACTCCGGCTATTTACCTTCGTTCCAGCAAGTGGTTCTCAAGTGAATATTATTAATTGTTTTGAGAAATGCATTAATAATAATAGTGGTTCGTACATGAACATGATTAATACTATGAAATATTTCACTGCCATCGATAAACAACGAAAACGAACAATAAGTAGAATTTTGAACATTGGACTATAACAGATTAGTTTAAGAAATTGACAATAAGTTACATCCTTAAGTATCTACCTGCCTCAAAATCCCAATATGCATCTTAAAATACTTCGAACAATGAAGGCATAAGTTGTAGGACTTTTCGTGAAGTACACACTTAAGTGTAATATATAAAACACAGCATCGAATTCTGTAAACCGGATGCAAGTAATCAAAATGCAACTATTTGGGAATTAGAATTACAAGATCGCAAATCAATCTTATATGACTAAGGGCACCCGAGAGCATCCGAGCCGTAATAATGCAGTTCCTATATATATGAACTTGAAGCAACAAAACCTGAGATTGTTAAGAATAAAATCCCAATAAGCAGCTTTCCGCAAGCTCTGATAAAGTTACTCTAAGCGACCCTTTCGTAGGGTCTACAATAATAAATTATTCTAACCTTAGTAATTTTCGAGTCCGAAATCCATTAATTCATTTGAATTTTTACTAAAATAGATATAATAAGCTAATCCATCACAAAAAAAAACACTTTAATTCATTAATTAATCATCACTTCACTAAAAGACCCTGTTAACCATAATTTCACAACTTTAATCTATTTAGTAGATAGTTTAATGGAGCGTATTCCCCACGGTTTAATAACAAAGTTATTATCGATGACAAATTTGCCCGGCGTGTTTGAATAAAGTTTAATATTCATAAGAAGAACGGCTCGGGCATTATCGATGACTCGATATTTATCGCGCAAAAAAAGGCAAAGAGGATCCTCGCGGAAAATACGCGAACACGCAAACAGGGCACGGAGGCGGGGAAAACTTTCGAGCGCACACTTTAAAGGTATATGTTATAACGGAGGGTATTAAATTTTAATATAAAGTTAATCATGTTCAAAGTTTGTTTCGTCTGGGAGGTTTGCACAGATACGTTTCCGCAGACGGCTTCGAATGCGGCCCATCTCGGGGCGCTCGTTCGGTTTTATTGAAGCGTACGCCCGAGCCGCCGACCGAATTCGCCCCCTATGCCTTCGAATTGAAAAAGTGCCCGTAATGCGCACGATAATAACTCGATTCAATGATTGGGAAAAATTGGTTCGGTTCGTATGGAGGAAAATGTAATTTTGTCTGCAAGAAACTTACGTGTGTGTGTGTGTGTGTGTGCGTGCGTACGGAGGGAAGGCAATATTGCTTTTCTTGTTTGTGTTAACGAAATTATATTTTTCCTCGTTTGAAAAACTTTCGGAACTATCATGAAGCGTTCGGGATATAAACTTGAAAATTATAAGTAAAGTAAAAAAAAGCCCAACTTACTCTTACCAGTGCTCTTGGCTCCTCGCTCGTTGCGAATCAGAACTTCGTGGTCATCTTCCTCCCAAATTTCACCATCGGCCACTGCCAAACTAACGACAATGATGGCCAACACGAATATCACGAGCCACTTCATCTAAAACAAAAAAGAAAAGTCACGATAGATATTTTTATTCACATTTAAAGTACATATCGATAGTCTCACAAATGCAAGTTGAGTCATTTTTAATCACACCAACCCTAGTAATGACGATGACGTCATGGACATTTGCAAATCGCATTATAAATTATGGATTGGGGCACAAAAATAATTGATTGATTATAACATTTCCGTTTGTTGCAACCAATATAACAGAGTTACTTAAAAAACCATTTATTTATTCATCATTATCTTTCACAATGATGACGACGGTGACATAATATCTAAATACCAGTATAACTTTTATGTACCCCAAGTAAATAAATAACCTTAATCTCCTATAGGAATTATATCCATTCTTATTATTATTTATTAATGCACTTCATTAATTTTTTTTATATTTTTCAATTATTTATTCAATTCTACCACGGTTTTTCTTTGTTTTTCTGTTAGCTTTTACTGCATTTGAAAAATATGGTATGAACAAAATCGGTCCTACGACTATTAACGATTAACTATCAGAATCAGCGACCCCGTTTGACTAGTACACAATATGCCGAACTAGGTAAATTGACGAGGGGGTGCTTCACTGGTTTTAAATCTAGTGAGAAACCATAAATCAGGCGATGATATCCAACTGTGATAGTGGACAAGTTATTGGTGTACACCAACGTTTAAATCGTAATTTATTACACAATTCATTTAAGACTTTAATTGTCTTAAATTATATAATAATAAATAAATCATAAAAATCTCTAGACTGATTTTCAATTTGTATAACAATAATTATACATACAAAACCACTATAATAAATAGGACTATATATATGTTTTTACGAAAAAGAGTTAAACGCACAATAAAGCATAATTTTGTTTATAACTTTTTGGCAAACCTAAAAATATTGTATAAATAAATAAAATTCAATTTAAGAAAAACATAGTAGAAAGCAATATATTTCTTAGTATAGCAACTATGAAAGAATGGCCGAGGTTTGTATCTAACTATTTTTTGTAACAACATCATAAATCATTTTTTTACCAAAACTAATTAATTATCTTTGGTAACATTGGCCTCAAAATAATGTGTATTTAGTTAATTTATAGTAATTATTTCTTAGAAATAATTTTAAAATGTATTCGGTTATTTCAACAATACATTGGCATTTCAACGTATTTGTCGATATCAACACATTCCTAGACTGAAATGGCAATGTTGGTCTGTAAAACCATGATCATAAACAGATAATGAATGAATTCCTGTAATTGCTATTTACACCAAAGTTTGGATCGTTGTGTATTGCAGACGAGGAGTATTATTGCGAGTACGAGGCCTTTAGGCCGTGCACTCCGAGTCTTGTAAGATAACTTTACAGACATAGAATGTATACAATTGTTCTTGAAACTGCAAAAATTTCTGTCCTAAAATCCAACCATTAGTTTTTAAATAAATTTAAAAAGTCATGTTGGTTAAAGAAAGTCCGAGACCATTTACCTATCAGGTCAGTCTTGTATTTGTAACATTACGTGATAGTTTCAGGAAAATATACAAACAGCAAATAAAATTATAAATGGACAGATTATCGGGCTCGTGTGGACATTGATTTTAATTAGAATATTCCTGTGAAATATCTATCCGAAAACATTACATTTACGTTCGCTGCAAGTAATTTTGAAACACCTACTATTTGTTTCGAGCTGCACACGAGGCTTCAAAAATATTTTCTGGGGTATTTAGTCTTTGGAAGTTTTTCAAAGAAAACCATCGTGTCAAGGTCTGTCATATAGCAGAATTTTAATTGCACGCTTGCGTTCGTGACCAAGTAAATAAATGATGAAATCCTTTCCAAAAATATTCCAAAACTTGAACAACTATGGGTAGAATATCCCATATAATTTCACACATAGTGGTAATCAATGAACGCTCAGATCCAAAGTGAAAACAGAAACGGCAGACAGGTTAAGAAGAAGCTAATTGCAAAATAGTAAAAGCAGCCGTGTGAAGATTTTTCTTGAGGCTAGGTTGGGATTATGCCCTAACATTACAATTACAAACCAAATATCAACAAACCTCTAACAATGCGATCGAAAATGCGTGTTATATAGCTTTAGCTTTAGTTACATTAATTCGAATGTGTTCTAGTTCAAAATAACTTTGTGATTGTTTTTAATTGCTTCGTTCCTGTTTCGTTCCCTCTGCTGTATCCGTTTATTTTATATAGTTCGTTGATTTTTACATTGGCTTTGAGTAGTTCTGATCCATTGACTTCAATATTTCCCATCATTTATATTTACTTAATTTCACATTTAATTTTAGTTTTATTTGCATATTTGTTCGTCTTGTCTTTTAAAAATTCTTTATGATATCTTTCAGTTTCGTCCTCCGTTAACTTTTGATTGTTATAATTTATTTCATTTTGATGTACTTATGCGTTCGTCGTGAGTTTCTCCTAAATTATTATCGTTTATCATATATAATGTTTGTTTTCTTGACAATTTGACAATGTTTAATACATGTTGCATTTTTTTTCGAGAAATGTGATCTTTATATTTTCTGTGACGAGTAACTTACGCATACCACTAGCTTTTATGAGTATTATTTTATTGCGCTGGTTTAACCCTTTTTAACCGATTACCAAAAGAACTTAGGAACTTAAACCTATGAGCATATTTAAGAAGAGACTTGAGGTATTATTAATAAACAAATATTTCTACAATGGAAATGAATCTATGGACAACAGCTTAAATGTAATTAGACGACATCGAATATTTATTAATCATGATAATAATACATCCTGTATGGGCTTTTTTGTTTTGTTTGGTTCAGGAAATTGACAAGGAATAGCAAGGGAAGTAACTTATGTAACTGTGGCTGTGCAAAGATTGAGGACATGCAAATTTTCATTGTTATAGTAATAGTAAAAGTATTATTTATTTCATCTGGTACAATACATTCATTGACATACATCGGGATTTGGATTACATACATATTAATGAACATATTAAAACTACACATTAAATAATGTTTTCGTATCAGAATTGCATGACAATTATTCGCCAAGTGAATAAAAACTAGTCCAGATTAAAAAGTGTTACACATCAATTTTTTAATCTGCTTAATTCTTGCAGGTAAATAGTTATATATATTGATGGCATGATGTAGGAATTCTTAGAGACAGTAGACGATCTGTGGGGAGGATTTTTTACGTGGATACCATATCTCAATATATATGATGATACTTCAGTTGTTGTTGTTGTTGACTATATATTAGCTCTACACGACTGATACCTTGGTTTAATACATATCATTCTTTTATTCTTATTCTTTCTTCATATTACAGTTATTCCATTTGCACCTTGCAATTCCATAGCATATTATCGAATACACATAAGCGTAATAATAAGTCGTAAAATCCATTATTGATAGTCATGAAGCTCTCACAACACAAAGTAGCTGACTGCAAATGAGCAATGCGTAGTTGATATGATCATTCCATGACACCTTGTCATCAATGCTAACATTCAAACTTCACTTGCGCCATAGTGCTCTCGTCGAACCTCACCATTATGTTCAATGTTAGAGACAATATAATTCAAAAATATTATGAATAATA
This sequence comes from Geotrupes spiniger, assembly GCA_959613385.1. Lineage (NCBI taxonomy): Eukaryota > Metazoa > Arthropoda > Insecta > Coleoptera > Geotrupidae > Geotrupes > Geotrupes spiniger. The sequence continues at coordinate 26,124,257 of OY390736.1, read as the reverse complement.
GGGGTCCCAAGATACTACCCTGTGGAACCTCTAAATATACGTTTCTAAGGGAATCCGTTCCCTACTATTCTGATGACAATAGTTTGAGATCGGCCATACAAAAAATATGATAGCGATTTATATATTTTTTCTAACAGCAAGTTATGGTTAACCATATCAAGCACATGGAATTAAGATATCTCTTGATAAACTGCACTGTAAACCAAACTGATTAAATTAAACTTTTATGTTTCGTTAAAAATGCTGATAATCTGCTATGTAAGCTTTATCGTATATTTTTGAAAATATGGAAGGTATGACCTTGTATTACGAAATATTTGGATTGTCTTTTTTTATGTAACGTAACGTAAACAAATTGGTCCGATTTTCCAATACAATGAACCAAATAGCAACGAAAATATGTACGTAAATAACTAATCGTAAACTGCATTATTTATATTCCTGTTTATAGATCCAGCTAAGTCAAGATTGAATTAATATTGACTTGGAAATTCACGTAATCGACCGAACATCTAATAAATCAACGGCAACCTCGAGGCAACATCCTGTGTAAACATGACGATTTCCGCGATGATTAGAATCATTACAAAAATAATACCAATAAAAATGGAATTTTCAAGAAAGCGAGAAACACGAAAATCAATATCAGAAAACTAAATCAAATTAACTCTTAGCATATGTTGCCATTCCAGTAAATTAAAAGAGCTATTTCAGTACCTTTGATATAAAATTTCTCCTAGGGTCAAATCAACGATGTACTTTAATTACAATATCAGACATCTACGAACGTCATCAAATAAATTTTAATAATCAGAGGATATACATAACCGTCATAAACGATTTTTTATCACCACACGCGAAGAAATCCCTTAGTGAAAAGTCTAATTGAATAAAATTAACCCTGAAATGATTGAAACTTAAAGTCGATAAGAATCGCCGACGCGGAGAAATGCATCATAAAAATGGTTGGTCATAAATTGGCTTTAATGTGAATGAAACTATGTTTAATGGCAATTAACAAATAGAAAGTAAATAAGATTTGCATTTATTTCGTGCATTTTAAATTATGTTTGTTAAATTAAATAATAATTTAATAAATACGTAGATGATGGATGAGGGAACGGCTTTTAAGTCACATATGTTTAGATCTTGTATTAAATAAGTCATATATTTATATCACTTATGTCTCAAATGACAGATTTATAATTGCAATTTTTAGCTGCTATAAGTAATTTAATAAATTTAATTAATGTTGCGTTTGCTAAATTAAATAAACAACGAAACGTCAAGTCGGCAATTTCTTTATTTTCCGTGAAATCTCTTAAAGTCTTAATTACCGAAGTTATGCGGTTCAAGTAAATAAATCAAGACGATAAATTAAACAACGCTTGATTAATTGTTAAAAAACGACGGCGAAACGAAGCAGCGAAAAACAAACTCCGTCCGTGATAAAACGGTCGCTGCAGCATTCAAATGTAATTTTTCACCGTCGCCCGTAACTCTTAGTTACATATTTTGGGCAAAGTAAGCAAATAAAATTATTACGCTCAGTTGAGGCTTAGCTAACGTAGATAAATGTTCGGTCTATAAAGTTTAAAACACACAAATTCAGCAATTTGGAAGGTCGGACGCGAAATTTCGCAATACTCACGAGTATTATAAATGCAAATATCTGTATTAAGCTCGACGGCCGGCGTTGTTTCTTTATTTCAGTGCCCCGCGCGCGCCAACATGACTGGACGAATAAACTCGCACACGTTTCACCTTTTCTTTTGCGAAATAAATCAGTCACATTTCGCAGTTTTAATGTGTGAGTTTTTCCCAGACGGGGGTTTTGCTTCGCCTCGTTTTGTGTATTTAGTTAGCGAAGTTTCAACGGCGATTGTTTGACGCTAATTACTTCAAGTTTGAGTTTCAGGAAATATTGAAACGCTTTTCAGGAACTTCAGGGATTTTTCAGATTGATAAGTTTCTTAATAATGTTACGTCAGTGAACACTTGAACACTCACGTGTTGTAAATTTCGTTTTAAAATTATCACTGAATAATAGATAGATAGATATTTTATTGTGTCTATATATGCAAATACGAGTACAAGGTATCGGACATTATTAGATTAGTCATGGTATGCTTAATAAATTAGTCCCTGTTTCCTAAAATAATATTTACATTTCATTTCACAGAATATTAATGTTATCTAAATATTGTTCAATTGAGTAGAAAGGATGCTAGGTAAAGAACACTCGCCATAGTTGTTTAAAGTTTTTGATGCACGTCTCATTTTGGATTAATTGCGGTAGTTGTAATACTTGTCACTCATGAAGTTCACCGAATGGGACACTGGCAGCTACAATCCAAGTCCAACCTGCATTGATTTACACCTCCGGTATTATAATTGTGGAAGTCTTTCTTTCTCTTTGTCTCGTTTTCGAAATTCTAAAGCACTAATTTGTATCAAAAATTCACCAGATGTAATTTATTTTGTTAATAATTCAAACTCTGGGATAAAATTTTAAATTCACAAGTTTGTGTTTTGGTATAATTTTTTTTTTAGTTTCTTTAATAAAGGCAATTAATTTTTAATAATAAATTAAAATAATTACATCATACCAATCCATATATTTAATGAATATAATTGATTGGCGCTTACGAAATTACATGTGTTTGCTGTATTACTTTACTTTCGTCTTATTTCATTTTGGCTCTCCGGTGGATACTAGTTTCTTGGTAGTTTACTTCACGAGCGACTTTTAAGACCAAACTCGTACAGAAAGGCAATAAATTCAACGAGTTCCTAGATTTATCATTATTTGTACCTACGTCTCAACTATATAAATATTTATCGTGAAAAACGATTCCGGTTACCAAATCTAGTGAAAAATAAATTCGGTTAACGCCTGTGTGCGAAGTTTTAACGTTCGTTGTATGGATTTTTCACGGGCACGTGCTCGACACCGTCCAAATGCTTACCGAACGAGCACTTGTTAGGCGCTCAGCACGTATGCGAAGGAAAGAATTGAAATGAATAACGTATCAACGAAGGATCGATTATTCTCACGGGCGTAGTTGTGTTTATCAATGGCTAGTACGAGAGCAGCGCCCTAATCTCCAACTTTGTCGAGGACGCCATACAAATAGGGCGTCCGTAACGAGCTGCTATTGACAACGATGCCCCAGTCAACAGATTAATTGGTATGTTACTTTGATCTAATGAAGTTGGCAACGAAGTATACCATAAAATTCGTAATTAAATACACATTTCATACAAAATTCGCCCCACTTCACTAAGTTGATTGCATCAAACCTGATTTTATTCGGTCGAAATTTTCGGTTCGTCTACCTTACGGCGTTAACTTGAAACGGAAACACCAACTTGGTAATTTTTCATTATTTTACACCCACCTTTAATTACCGACGACTCGTTCGTATCGGCGCGCAAAGTTTGAGTTTTAACGCCGAATCATAAGTTTCCAAACGAGATCTTCGCGCCGTAATTAAAGTAAGCCCTCCGCGGAACTGAGCGACGGGGAAAAACACTAATTTGAGCGTTAAAACTTCCGCCTCGAACGCCGCGACGTCGTCGCTAACCGATCCGGGCGAAGACTTTTTTCATTCGAATAAATACACCGGGGCCGCAAGGTTATTTTCGTAAGGCGATTTCGCCCGCTTCGTTTCGCAAATCTTAGGTCTCGAGACGTGCTAATGCATAATTCCGCTCATTTTTGTCGCCGGTCGGTGTGGTGTTTAAGTACTCGATGCGATCGACGGGTTTATTTTAATGAGGTGTTGAATCCGTTAAACTGGCCGTATTTATTAATTATATTTCTAAGGACTTAACAAAAAATGTATGTCCATGTAAATGTGTTAGATGTAAGGATTATGTAAGGATGTTTGAAACTTGCATTGTAAGGATATGCAAGTTTCAAACATTAAGGACTCAAGATGTCATTGCGTTTGTTAGCTCGAAAAACAAACAAAATAGAATGTTTACGTAATTCCAACAAAAATGATCAAGATAAGGTTATAGATTCATTAGGTAAAATAAATGAGCAGTAACTCAAAATTAATACTTAATTACCTCTTTAAGCGAGATAACAAATAATGGAACCCCCCTTAATGGGAACAATAGCTACAAGTTCGAAATAATGCCAGAATGAAATCCCTGATCAACTAATACATGGTTTAGAGAAAATAGTGTTTGCCTACTCAATGCTCGCCCACTATTATTTAATTAACAATGTTTTCGTGGTTAACAGATTAAAATTATCTTATATTTTACACAAAATTTTAATTATTTTTAACAGCATGCATCAAGGATTTAACATGATATGAAATGTTCTTTTTGTAGGACAATTTTGATTTTTTTAATATAAATATAAAATATAAATTGCCATTCCTTAATTCTTTGAGAAGTATTGAAAGGAAACAAATTAAAAAAATATTCATGAGAATAGAAAGCCATCAATTTGTTCAAGTTGTTCGTTTTGCAGTAATTTTTGGATTTCATCTTTAACTATAACGATTTTTATACAAATGAATTTTCATTTATATATACGAGGTTAAGGTAGCCCCCTCTACTGACAATAGACCGTTACCACCGTTTCGTCTGTTTTTTGGAAAACCTCCTGGAATGAACTTTTTGGGATGACGCGCTCTGTCGCATTGTCCTCAATGTCCTCTATGGTTTGGAAACGACGTCGTTTCAACGTGGTTTTAAGTTTGGGAAAAAGTCTACAGAGGCTATGTCCGGAGAATCCATTTTATTGCGCATAGCATCCCTCAAACACTATAGAATTCCCTGGCAGACTTCCTTGTTTACCATCTGACCACGTTGTAAAAAATCCCTACAGACGTTGTTCTTCAATCCATTCTTTCTCTTTTTTGCACTAATCCGACGAACATCTTGTACACGTCCTCACTTTAGCGGCTGCAGGTGTGCTCAGTTTCAAAAGTTCGGTTTCTTTTTGAACAAACCTCGCCTACATATTTATGAAGGTAAATTGATAAGTACCTACGCTTGGCAAGAGGTGCAGTTATTTATTAATTAATGTGTTTATATTTGACCGCCATCCAAAGTGAACCACTATCATCGTGTTTTTACGAAAATGGAAAAGAATAAAAATAGTATCGAGCAGTGATTACATTATTATTGTTTAAAAGGAAAAATAAGGATGAAATTAAAGTGGAATTAAATGAAGACAGCTGAATTTAAACCTCATCACAACCGTCTTTGACGAAAAAGCTAGCCGCGCGATGGATTGGCTTAGCTTGGGTTCGGTTGGGTTGGGTAGAGTTCGGTTCGTAAATAAACATTTAACTTTTTTCCTCGTTATCTTTTAATTCTATTCGTCCACCTATATTTTATTTATTGAAATTTAAATTTAGAAAACCCAACCTAGTCCAACCCAACCCAACAAGTATGAAACGTCCGATTTCGAATCAAAAGTTTGATTTATTATATCTTATATAAGCAGTACAATTAATCAAACTATGAACTTAAACTATTAACACAGTCTTGCCATCTTAACGGTAACTTGTATATGCCGGCAGCGAAAACTTTGGAGGGTTAGAAGCGATAAAATCGCGAAATATGCTTTTGACTGCATTTTCAGAATTAAATATTTTTCCTTGCAATAAATGGCCCAACGCCTGAAAGATCTGGAGAATACGGTGGGATTAGCATGTCTCTATTGGCCAATCTCGGCTGTTTAATCGCAAGCTCATCACTTCGTCCAGTGCAGTAGACATCAGCTGTAAAGGACTGACCAGGTCTCATGAAGCGGTAGTGGAGTTAACCAGCGCTGGACCACCGAACGTACACCATTAATTTTTTTCGTATATATGTTCAGAAGGTGTTTCGAACTTTCATCTTTATTCATACATTGTGCTGAACACTTGCGATTGTTGAAGAGATTTATCAACAAACATAACAATACGATGTAAACATGCGTCGCTTTGATAGCGTGGTAGCTAAGAAAGGCGAACTTCGATATGACATCTCTTCTGACGCTCATTTAATTCATGAGAAACACATCTATCCAGCTTATTTACTTTGCCGATCTATTTCAAATGGTCCATATTGTTGGAATTGTAACACGAAAACTTGCTGCTAATTCACGTGTTATATGAGATGGTTTCGAGCTTACACTACAATTTTCAGTCCATCATTATTCACCTTGGTGTCAGGTCTTTCATGTGGCTCGCTTTCAAGATTAAAATCTCCAGAGCGGATTTTTTTGAACAATCGACGAACTGTGCGTGTTAGCCACGTGACATTGTCCTAAAACATACAACTCAAAAGAAACTCACAAACTAACGCATGAGCTTGGAAAACAGACGATATACCTTCGTAATAAAAAAAGACGTGTCAAAATGAAAAGTCAGGGATATGAACTACGAAATTTTGCACATAAAAAAGCCGACATTTCATCTTAACGACCAATAGATTAGAAAAAATCTTAAAGGGTTCGCTGTATAATAGAATATATTACAACAATCATGGTGGTAGCAATGTATGCTCCGACGGCTGTCTTTTAAGTTTTGCATATAAAGCTGGGATAAAACAGTAGATGGGTTTTGAAGGCTTTATTGTATTTCGAAATATTCTCCACGAAGATCAATGCACTCGCATGAGCTCGAAACAATTCTGGAAGCAGTTATTCCACTCGTTTGTTGGTGCAGTCAAAATCACGTTTTTAAATGCGTCGACTGCTTCTTCTGGCGACTGAAACCTTTGACCACGTAGTCCATTCTTGATTTTCGGAAAAATAAAGAAATCATCGGGACTTAGGTCAGGATTGTATATGTAGCGTTAAATTCAATTCAATTGTCTTGCGGGCTGTGTGCGAACTTACATTGTTTTGGTGGAGAATGATTCGCCTTTCGGGGTGGTTTCTCGAAGCTCCGCGATTACGTCCGGCAAACAAATAGTTCAATCGACAATCGACATACCATCGACAGCAACAGTTCTTTGATCTTGCAGAGGAATCGTTGCTGCATGACCTGCTTTTGAGACAAATGTCGCGGCCATATTTTTGGACACCTTCGAGAACGGATGACTTTTATTGGTTTTCCTTTACCTTGACTACAGTCAAACAGACGGCTGTCGTTTATTTTCGGCTTCATATGAGTAAAGCCACGATTCATCACCTCTGAATGCTGTACACGTTTTTAAAATTTCCTATATTGAAACGGTCAATAGCTTTTTGACACCAATTAACCCTAGCTAATTTCTGTTCTTCAGTCAACATATAAGTTATCCAATGGGATACTAATTTTTTACCGCCAATTCCTCATGCAAACAATTTTGAATTGAAGTCTTTGAAATCCCCAAAGATACCTCAATCACGCAATATATCACATGTCGATCTTCCTTGATAAGCTTAAACGCCGCCTACTATGTCCCTGTATGCAAAACTTAAAATACAGCTCTCGTACTCATTCAAAACAGTATACATGCAATACTAGTGTTATAATAGATAGTTAAAATAATGTTCATATCGCACTGCTTAAGATATGTAACCAGCATGACTTAAATGCATTGTCTCCTTGACGTCGCATTTGGGGGTTTTAAAAACCGACATATGTGCTTTGCTTTACTTCTGTGGCCTATGCCAGTATGTCCCACGACATTTTTTTATGAAGACTGAACACTATGGCATCAGAAGTGTGGCACTTAATCTGCGTCGTTCGTACATGACTGATCGCGATTTATCGACGGTAAATCAAGTAGAAGCTCATCATTCGTTCAGAGAGGGATACCGCAGTGTAGTATCTTGGACCCTATTGTACATTAACGACCTACTGTACCACGTCGCAGAGTGCTGTTCGCTGATGCCACCATGATGATAACATATATGTCTTTGACAAATCTAGAGCATCAATTACGGGAGGCAGTTCGTAGTGCTCAGAACAAGGGAACTCTTACTACATCCAACTAAGATATTAGGAAAGGGAAGTAGATTTTCTAGCAGAAAAACTTGCGGAGTTTATGCTGTTCGACGAGTGGCTATTATGATTGGAAACTATTACGCTGCAACTGAGTACTTTGCTCTATTTCATTGCTTTGATGCAATTCCACACATAGTAGGATTCTGACATTGCAGAAGAAGGCAATCGGAGTGATAGAAGGGGTGGGGTGGAATACCAATTGTATATCCCTAGACTCCAGATACTAAACGTTTTTTCACTCATGACAGAATTAGGGCTACAATATTAGAAGATCTGAGGCAATCATAGTGCCTTACAATCGCTGGAGGACTGCAGATGATGAATATTATTGACTATGACTTCTTTATGTTATTCCTAACACTTGGCAAAACATCCAACCTAAATTTTTCAAGAAGGAAACAAAAAAGTTAGTCCTCAAAGTCGTTCCATATTCGATTGGGGAGTTTTTTTTTTGCATTTTGTTAAACGTCACAAGGCAAGCATTCAAGCCATAGTGTGTTACAACACCCCTCCACTCAGAACTTAAATTGGTAACTGGGTATTCAGTTCACTCAGTGAAAAAGAACAACATATTTAGCTTATTACGGTTTATGTATTATGTATCTTGTATGTTTGCTTCATATAAAAACTATTTGACAGTTTCCAAATGATTATCGAATCACGAAATGAACCTTTCACAACTGTGAAAGGTTCTATTAGTTACTAAATGCACATAACATCATAATATGGTTGCAGAAAATATATTAGTTGTGCGACGTATTCGAAATATTTCGAATGAATTGACTCGGCTGACACTTCTTCAAAAATTCAAATTGTTTCTACACCTTTTCAAATAGAATTGTTATTGCATTTTGTTCCTTAAACATTGATTAATAAAATGTTAAACAGTGAACGTTCGTCAATATTGAGAAATAAATTACACTTACGAGCACACCACATAATGTAAGAATTTCCAACAAAATGAAAATATTTATCGATAAATCATCCCAAATTGAAGGATATATATCTCTCAAGAACTTCTAAATGCTGTGTTTATGTTATTGGGTAACATTCACATTCATGTTATTCATGTACCATCTATTGATTTCTTCTCTAGAAATGTTCGAAAATGGCCCCTTTTCAGCATGACAAAAATAATGTAAAACGGAAATATAAATTGATATAAGCCACAGTTCAAAATAATTCGATTTATTTTGTTGCGGACGTGATTTAAAGATGATGAATGGTACGATGAGTATTATTACGATTGGTTTATGAGAGTACTTTGAAAAGCATGTATGTATAAGCAGACTGGCTTGGGTTGGGTTGAAACTGGGTCCTAGATCCTATATTTCACCCCACGAGAAAGGATATGGAAATCAAAATTACGAATGCAATTCGAGATAAACTCGCAGATGCAGATTCTATTGATTCAATACACGAAAATGCATTTTGATAAATGTGTTCCTGTACGCTTTCCATTTACATAACTGCTAACACTGGTAATTCCATAGCTACGTAAGGAAGATGTTTTTGAAACATGGAGTGCATAGAATTTATTACTACGAGTATGGTGTTTTACATAAATGTATCTTAATATTTTTGTGCATTATTTAAGAATGTAATCCTGTGAGTAAATATCCTGTATAGACGGTGTGAAATAACTTTAAAATATGCTCAATCAAAATCTAAATATTTGTATGTTGTTATTATTATTATATTATTGTATTATTGTTATTTAGCTGCATTAATTAATAGCTTTCAGTTCAATCAAATCAATTCAAGAATTTACTATTTTAAGTAAATATCATACAAAAAGTCGTAAATGTCCCTGGGACACGAAATGTAATAAAAATTAGTAGAACCATTTCTGTTGCACGAAACCATATTTCGAAAAAAATCGAAAAACATGAACACATCCTACGACTACTAGCTCGTGTAATAGTAAATATTTATTTTTGTCGTTTTTAATTCATTAGCGGAAAAATTATGCTATAATTAAGTTAACGCTTATATTTAAATGCTATAATTAGATATGCTTTTACAGTGAGTTGGAAATATTTGGCGAATTTGATATTTATTTTCAGTTCATGCCAATAATATCACTAACTCAGTTGATCAAATGGTTCAAAACCACTTGAAATATGAACTAAAAATATAAGTAAATACGACTTCCTAGAATTCCTGCGTTTTAGACGTCGACATTTGTTGAAAAAAAGGATTGCTACGTTTTACTTATTTCGAGCTTTGTGCATTTTAGACAAAAAAAATCAATTTGTAGAGCATTGTTAATTGAAGCAACCTGACGCAATTTCATGTTTCGTTTATTTAAAAATCTTAATCCTGGCCACATTAAACACATTTCAAGTTTTTTAATAGTTTTCATGTGACGTCTTCGCTTGTATGGTGGTAACAACGAAACTTAACATTAATAAGCGCACAGACATTTATTCGAACAGGTGTTACTAAGACGAAGAGTGGGCACATATCAATATAATTGTCAGTGGCTACCCGTCATATAGATTTTTTTCACACAATTAAAAATAAATAATCTTTTCACGCAAGGAAGAATGTTTTCGAATCACGTACCTGAAATTTCACCTCCATGTCATTAATCTGACTAATAATTTTTTCGAACATAATTTCCTTTAACACTTTTTTGCGGGGAGTATACCCACAAACAGTTCAAGAAACCAAGACCTGTTGGGTCTTGGTTACACATAAGATAGTGGACGAAAGGTCAAAGGATCCACATGAAGATTTGAGTACCCATGATTTGGAGAGAACAAAAAAATTACTTTGATGCCTCCTGTTGAGTGAAGTAACAGGATCGCAAAATTATATGTCTCGTTAAAAACTTAGTAAAACGTAGACTCCAAAAATATTTAAAGCAATGATTTTTCCGAACAATCAGATATTTTTACGACAATTCCAAAACCTGTTATCAAAAACGACGTTCGTTTCGCTCTTTTAAATGCACTTTATCCTAAAATTTCCATTAAATATTTGCGCATACTATGTGCTACGATGTGAAGATTATGCAATTCAAAACTTTTCGCACACTCTACGCTTCGTTGAATAAAATCGTCTGAGTTCTTGCACACAAATTGAAACTACATTTCTGAGGGCAAAGACCAGTCGCCTGGCCAATTGGCTATCAACCATCAACGAATGCTCACACCCACGTAATATTTGTTTTGGCGTTAATGACCCGCGAGAGACAACTACGACTCAAAAAATTCTACCCGCCTTCCAGTTAATTAATTAATTAATTAAAATAATTGATCACCAAATCTAATCTAATTATTTAGCTATGTATTGGCACAGTAAATCTTGATTGTATTTCAAATAGAATAAAATAATGAGGAACCAAATGTAGCAAATAACGACGACTACGACGACAAGAAGTCGTTACAACTTAAAACGGGTTAACAATTTAAAATATATTAGGGTAAGTGTTTTTGATATGCTTGTAAAATTGCTATAAACTGATGGGTAGCCATTATACATTTTAAATAGGGTTTTCAATCTTTTATTTCATTATAAAATTTATATTATCTATGATCGATTTTTGTGGAGTTTTGTATTGTAGAACATAATAACATATTACACGTTTACGTTTTTATTGCGTAGTTGAGAGCGACCAATAAATATTTCGAACGTTCTTTATAAAGTATGCAACAAATGTATAATTTAGCAAGTCAACAAAAAAATGTTTATTAGCTCTGAAACAATATATTTTAATCTGCTGTCCACAAACACCAAGGCAATAAATATCTACAGTGCAATTTATTTACACTAGCTGTTTATTTATTCAATTATTGTAATTTAAATAGTTGCGCAACAATAATATTTACAGCATAACGAAATCTTAAATACACAGTTATATTTCTTGTGTGAATTATGCTGCAGAATATTTACATTAGTTTTGGAGAAATAACAGCGATGCTTTGTTGGAAATCTTTTCAGCGTAAGCCTACCTTACTTCTTCAGTCTAAATGAAGAAATATTGTGGACGTCCAGCCGTTACACACGCGTCCAATTTAGAACGAAAACGTAACAAGAATATAGAATAGCGCTAACACGAGGATGGAGATCGCCTACAGAGTTCTTTAATTAATTCTATTCTCAATTACGTTTTATATACACTGCTCCAAAAAAAAAAAAAATAGGAGGCCAATATTATAAATGGCTATATTATTCAAATATATACAGATTTGTGTATGTGGGGTACAGAATATAAATTGTACTTTGTCGGTATAAAATCATCCTTATTACAACAGACCCTTGTATGAAAGTTCTTTTATATTGTGATGGTTAATATATTAGGGTGAAAAGGAGTTGATTTAAATGTTATAAATAGTTCATTAACAACAGTAAGAAGTGTTTGGGATAGTCTAGACTTGCCAAAAGGCCATAGCTTCCAAGCACTTTACTAAACAGAGAATAGCATTGCATATTATATATACAATAACTATGTTGATGTTGTACATCCTTACTCTCAAATATTTCATCATAATGTATTTATGGACACAAGTCGATTATTTTCGCCTTTCCTTTAAAAAATAGAAATATGCCTCAAACACAGGACCCTTATTTGCTGAAATTGCGTATTGCCATCAGTTGTGCTCCACGAAGGATCGATCGCTTCCATAAGGTCTAAACAGCGATTTGAATCATTCCGATTATAAATAAGAACAGCTTGCGCGAATGTCGCCTGGTATCAGTACCACATGACCTGCCTCTTTCAGTTTGGAAATTTTTGGCGGGTGCTGGTAGGTCTAAAAGTCTTCGTGCAGTTCGTGATCACATCTTTTTCTCTAGATTCCGTTTTCGCTTACGGGGCCTTGGATCCTTTTTATGATTTTTCTTTCATACGTGTTAACCATTTGGAGTGTTCTCTCAGTAAAATATGATCGTGACTATCAGATATTAATCCTACCTTCTTTTGGCTTTGTCGTAAACGTACATCGTTCCAATTTTTTTCGTAAATATTATGTCTTTGCGAATGTAGCTAAATAATTCCATCAAACTTAAAAGAAATGTTGTCAATGGTTATTAAAAGTTATTTTCCGAATGTAGCATCGATATCTTTGTAGAAATACTAATATTTTCAATATTATATTACCTAAAATTCATGTGACTTAAATACATGGAATGATACGGAGATATGTGCATTAGTTTTGGACAGTTGTTAATGGCACGTCGATGCACACAGTATAGATTACAGTGGTACACTATAGGTTATAGGTGTGTTGTTGTGATTTTGGCAACGTGGTGGTGATGTAGGCAAGATAGTGTTGATTATCCGATTTTGATGAGAATGATTGGTACCTATTATATTGTTATATGCACTGTTGTATGGTAATCACCCGTAGGGTGTTTGTGGCTATTGGGTACTGCGTACACCCGAAGTAAAATGGGGTCGATGACTGACATTTAGGCTGAATCAAATAGCATACTATTGTTCTTGGTGGCCCGACAGGTGAGTTATTGGAGAGAGTCGATCCGTTCTCCTAATAGGAGGTGTACATTGAATCCAGAAGACTAGCTGTGCTATCTGATATCTGGTAAACGATAAAGGTGTCCGAAGTCAATACCATGACAAAACAATAGTCCTGAGAGTATCCAAGGATACTAGAGCTAACGTAGCGGTGCCCCCGGAATGGGTCTATGTTACGGTTAAATTAGACCTCACCAGGCCAATTATAAGAGCATGAGCTTAAGTGCGCAGTAAATTTATAGTTTGTATAAACTTGATATTTCAAAATGGGGGTTTAATAAGTTGTATATGACATTTTTAATACTTATTTGATATAATATTGAATTTACATTAAATTTCAAAAAAGTCCCCAGTGTCCCATATATTTAATACACTAAATTGCACCCCATTTAGAATTTTTCGTAAATATATTTATTTTGATTTTCCCTAGTTTATGTAACAAATGCTGAAATATGTACAAATTTGATAATGACACAGTAATAGGTTTTACGTTAGTGATATGTTTATTATTATATTAGAAAAATTACTTGAAATAACTAATTTTAATAAATTTATTTGACGACTGCATGATGAGAAATAAAGTAAGTATTATAATTTGATATTATTAAGTTGTATCACAGTCGATGTTATATCAATTTAAAAATACAAAGTACTACATTTTCAGGTGTACACTAATAATTAATTTATAACAAACTATTCTCAAAACTGAATAGTTTTCTTAATTCCAATCTGTAAAATATTGTTATTGTTTGTTACAATTATAAAAAAAATGCAGTGTTCGACACTGAGCTTTCTTTGCTTAGATACACTTCCTTATACATTAAGCATAAGAAATTAATAAACAGTTGAATCTAAGCAGCAAAGATGACTTGATATGTTCACCTATTTTCAACATATTTTTAAATTTTTAACGATTTTTTCGATTTGTTACGATTTTCAATGATTTTACAATTTTTAACATTTTGTGACAATTTTTTTATGTTTTACTTTATAAGCTGGGTCTAATAAATTCGCTTCATTTCTAGCATACACGCAGTCGTCGACCACGCTGGTCTGACAATTTAATAAGGTTTGTTACTAAAATGCGGTCGTAGCATTTACGTATTTTTATATATTCTAATTTTCGTATGTTTATAGACGTTATTTAATTTAAAATGTGCGTGGAGGTATAGTAGGCTTTATTCATCATGATCATCATCATAGTTACTATTTTAACTACTATAACTATTTTCCACAAGAGCCATGGACGAATTAACATTTCATACATCTTTTACAGAAAAAGTCGTTGAGGCTGGTGAGCAATGTGGGTTTCTGAAAGCATTGTAAGGAGGATGTGGAAAAACATTTGTATTAAATTATTATTTTGCTTAAGGTGTTAGAATATTGCCACATAATAGTCGCTATTGCATTTTCTTTGTGGCCTTCGTAGAATTTTTTTCCAGTGACGTGTTATGGTTTTTCTAAGAATGGAAAAATTGAGAAAAATGTTGGTCAAAGCAATTTAAATGGGGGCTTGAGTCCATCGAAGACGATCCTCGAAGTGGTCGACCAAATTCAGTCATTACCGAAGAAAATGTTCGAAACGTAGAATAATTGATTTTGGAAGATCAGCCAATTAAAATAATATGTGATAACTGATATTTTGAAAATTTGCAGTGCACGTGTTTGGACCATCATCCATGATAATTTGACTCCATTCGATAAACAACATAGTGTTGAATCTTCTCACCAACTTTTGGAGCTTTGTGAATGACAAACTGAAGAAAGTATTGAGAAAATTGTAACTGGCGATGAAACGTTAGTTGATCGCTATGGTCCTGAAAGCAAACAGGAGTCGATGCAATGGAAAGTTTAAGGTCCTTCGGGTGGAAAGGTTATGGCTCAGGTGGCAAGGTTTTTGGGTGGTTTACTAATAGGCTACTTGCAACACAAGACCAGGATGAAGGGTAATTATTATGCTGAGATTTTAAACAAATTACAACAACCATAATGGAAAACACAAAGGAAAATTCAAAAAATGGAATACTGCTTTTGCTGTTCTTGGCCAAGATGGTCTGGAAGATTTATAGTTCACAGAATTAAATCATCCACCCTATAGCCTTGACTTAGTACCCTGTGTATTTTTCTGTTCAGGAAGTTGAAAAAGTAGTTAAGGGGAGAAATATTTCTAAACGTAGAAGAATTAACAAGCATGGTTGAGACTTTTTTGCAGATAAAAAATATTTTGATAGTTTATTTTCGTTTATTGCTAAATGTAAAAAATGCATAGTACAAGTACAAGGGTATTTTATTGAAAAATTGCCAAAGACTTCAATTGTATTTTAACTCCTTCAATTTCAGGTGCCTTTTTATCACCTTGCCCTCGTTATGAAGTTGGTAAGGGGGTGGTAGAAAGAGTGAGATATTCAAGACAAGGACAACAATACATTGGAAGACAATAAATTACTAATCTAATTTCCTAACTTTCGTCATCTACTTTAAACAAATATTCATTACTCGTGGTTTATTTTAGCACTAAACTAATTCTACATGAAATAATATTTCCTTTTCTGTAAACGTAATTTTATCGGCACATTTTACGCTGCATATTTTATGCATGAGCCAGGAAATAGTGGGCGACGTCTTGATTATTAAACGAGATGTACTATTATATCCGCGAAAATTTGCATAATAAATGTCCTCGAATGTAACAGAGCTCGTACTTTTGCCATTGGAGTGCACTAACGTGTCGACGCTACACTTTCAGGTGTGCTTTGTATATTGACAATCGATACGAAAACCGCACAGTTCCTTTACCATCGCCGAGTGCAAATATTTATGCGCTGACAAGCTTCGTTTTATTTCGATTGCCCCTGGTCGCATTACGTGCCATCATTCGATAATAAATTCACGAGTATGTGGGGCCTCTATGCGCACAATAGAAAATGCAAAATTAATCATTTTCAGTTAAATTAAACTTGTGTCATCTATTTTAACGTCGCGTCGTTACAAATTATTAATATCATTTCTCAAAGTCTTACTATTTCAATAATGTTTTATTGTACGTCTATGTGAATTAATTCGTGCGTGGCAAGGTTAGTGCCACAGTCGAGGGTGGCATAATTTTACGCGACCAACTATTTATCGTCATACTGCCGCACAAATCACTATTTTTGGATTGTCTAAAATGACCTCATAATCCACTAGTCTCATATTTATCAAAATTTCGCTACGGAAACTATTTCGAAAGCTTATAGCTACCGGTAGTTTTTAACTATGCAGTATTTACTTTAATTACAAACAGGAAATTTCCCTACTCGATGTTGTGCAGGTTCTTTTTATATAAATAATTTACAATTAATTTTATTGCTAATTGCGCTTGACGGGAGGCTAAAAACTAATTTTAATTAAAACTTCATTTCATATTTATATTAAATTCGCAACCGGCGCTAAAATTATAAATTGTTCTAGTTTATATTACGAAATATACGGTCTCAGGACTTTAGAAACATTGTTTCATTAAATCATATTTTCTTCGTTTCGTTATACACGTATCTACTATGCTGCTACTGGAAAACACACTTTAACATAATTTACACGCCATTAATGCAAGCCAAATTGTTAGCCGTGTTAAGCACACACAAATAGTGAACAACACGGGCGTATGCAACTGTGTACTGTAATGAATATTTAAGTACGTAATCATGGACTATGAACGCAATATTCGATTGTGGTTGGTTTTTCTGTACAGTTCGCACTAATCCGTTCACCAGGCAATTAGTTCCAATTTGTAGCCCATTTTTACAGTTTCAAAGCAAACTGACACATTTCAGTGAATTTCCGCTGAAAATAATGTCGAAGTTCAATTTTCTACGGAGACATAAAAATGTTCTAGCTTTGGTTTTACTTCAATTAATGATAATGGTAAGTAATGGAATCGGATGAACGTTTTGATACTGAGCAAGTGATTTACAGTCGATCCTAATTCTGGCGAAGGTTAGAATCCTATTCCGTTGATTAATGCCTCCATTACGTCCGGTCTAAATGGTTACAAATAAACGCTGCAGCTTTCGCAGTTAATGTCATTGCTGCCGAAGATATCGTAGCATTTCGGGCCACTTGCTTGAAAATTAATATGTTTCCTATACCCGTCGGTGTTCGTTCACAATGGGCACAGGTATGGGAAACAATTTAGCGAAATTACGAATGGAAAATAGATTTGTGATTACTGCATTAAAACGTCGTTGGTTCTAAATTACAAATAAAACTGCAATTGCTTTTCAAATTTTCGATGGAAAACAGAAATGAGGATCATAAGAACAGAATCAATGAAATTTAAAAAGCGACGATTCCTTTAATTTTCATTGTAATATCGTTACATTTGTGGTTTAATTCATAGTTTATTTTATATTTCATTAAACTTTGACATGGTTTTCTTTTGCTTTTGTTCATGTTATCTTCATTTCGTTTTATTTGTGGGCGTTCATGTTCTGTTTTGTATTCATTAAAAGCCTTTAAAATTATTTAACCATTGAATTTGCAATTTTCCAATATTTACATCCAGCTGTAATGATTTCTTTAAGTCGGTTTATTTTATTGTTAGTTTCTTTGTTAATAGATTTACCAATTAATTATTTTAATATTGTTTATTTTCATTTCGATTAATTTTTTATGTTGACTTGTTCTAACGATACAGGATCATGGGTGATCAATTATTACAATCACAAACCAACAAGTAAACATCTTATGTACGCGCTTGAAAGCCACTGAACTGATAATATAAGCAAGAAGAACAACTAACTCTCCACTGCAGCAACCAGAGCGTAATAATTTGCATATACTAAAGTAAATAACAGCCATCGTTTAATTAAAGTGCGGTTCAGGAGGCAATACTTCCTGACCTAACTACAGCTGAATAAATTGAGACAATAGCTCAAAAGTTAAATTTGTGATATAATAATGAAATATTACTCAATTTTATAAAATACTTCCTGGAAATAACGACGAATATCATTCCCTCTTGAAAACCAGAAATTATTCCAAATGCCCAACAATCCAAGCCCCTCCAATATGAAAACAGATTGAACATCGCCAAGGGAAAACAAGCAAATACTAAACTGGACATCGTCCAGTTATATCTCAGCTTAATCGAGAAAGTAAGCTTTCCAGCAATCACCAACACCCCCATAAAACTGGTAAGTAAAGTAAGAATTATAACCTCGCTGACAACAGTCTTAACTCAAAGAATACACAACGATGTGTTAATAAAATGCCACTAAAAGGGGCAACCAAGCTTAAATCTCTTTTCAATTCGTTCTTGTAATTAAAATACTTGATAATTAATGGAAGTGACATTTGATAGGTTTATTACACCAAATGTTGTTAAATTATATTCAATAGCAATCGTTCGAATCATGTCTATTTTTTATGATATTACTTCAAAATAAATTGATTTACTGAGACTGTGGCTTTCAAATAATACACACAAATTAAAATATAAATATAAGTTTACGTTTAGATTCTACTGAAGATGGGAAAATATAGTTATAGTTGAAATACGTATATAGATTCGTAAAAATCGAATGTGGGTTTTTAAGGTTAAAAATTACATCTGAAAATTTATATGAACAAATTATCGTGCTCGTGTTTACTCACTGTTTCAACAGCGAAATTGGTATCGATGATCTACAACTGACAGTTTCCGGTTACATTAACAGTTTCTGTTGTATAAATAAAAGTTTTAATAACCATTCTCCATTTGGCAGTAATTTTCGATAAGGAAAACGTTAATAACTTTAATAACCATTCTCCACTTGGTAGTAATTTTCGATAAGGAAAACTTGATATTCAGTTTTAAACATTATGTAAAAATAAATCTGTAAAAATTTCATACACTATTTACTTCTCATGGTCTTCTACAGGATAAAAGTATTAAGTTTTTAATTTCTTATCTAATTAAATACAGTTCTCTCTGGAGGCAAGGATCGAAAAGTAAATTATTTAATGTTATGACCTTCTACTTCATATATCCTCGACATTAACGCCTTTTTCAGCCCCATTATTTTATGCAGCATTCCCAATCGAACCCCTGTTTTATTCAAACTATTTTAAAATTTTATCATTTTTCTCTTTTCCTCATTTGGACTTACCTTTTCACATTCTTCAAGTCAGTATTTCCATATATCCCTTTCACACAAAATGCTATACAGATCATTCATCCAATATATTTTTTGCCACATCATATCAATGTTCATATCTTCCTCTCCCATTCAAATATTCCAGATATTCGAGTTCTCTAACATATGGATACTTTTTGAACCTTGTGTTACATTTGACTTCCCAACCCATATTCCCTTTCCTGTGCCTCTATCTGCTTATATCCACTATGTATTTCGGACATCCTGCACTTGTGCTTCTATATTTTCTATTTTCTCTTCCAATCTGGCCCTTATCATCCCGGTCTACATCTTGCAGGCTTTCAAAACCCCTTTTCAACTGCTCTCATAGCCGTGTTTCCAACTTCTTCTGCTTCATTCGCACTTCATACATCAATATACTCCTCATAACACAACTATACAAACTTCTTTCTTTAAGCTTGCTTTGGAGTAAGATGGAGTTTACTTCACGTTCCTCCTTAAAACTTCCTCTGCCTTTATTGGCATACACATTTCAAGAATATCATGATATACCACCGTGGATACATCTATTCATTTGCGTCATTTATCTCCACACCTTTCCATTCCACTTTTAATCCTATTTTTATACAACCCCCTTCCGAGTAAACCATGATTTTTTTATTCGTCTTCACTTCTACCATCCATCTGTTCAGGAATCTTATCAACTTGTCACTTTACGTTACGTTACGTTATCCAAAAATGCTGGTTATCATATTCTTCTTTTCCTAGTATTATTCCTCTCTCATATCCATTTCTTAATAAGAGGTTTCTTTTTCAATAGCCCGCCATTTTAACAATTTTCATGAGTCAACCAGTAACTACTTGACATATCACAAGTAAAAACTACGCCATTAGTAAAAATGGAACGATATAAGCTTTAACAACACACTGATATTAAAATTCACTACCAAAATTGTGAAAATTTCGCGGTCACAGTTTGTAAAAGTAAAGCATTTTGAGGTCGTGTTGAACCACCTTCTCGGCCAGCAATTGTGCAACTGGTACAAAAATTTGAGCGGTTGGGACAAGTTAGTGATGTGAAGAACCCAACTCGTGCACATCGTTCAAGAACAACTGAGAATATTTCTGTTGTAGCCCATAGTGTTGACGAAAACCCAGGTTTGTCCATTTCTCGTCGATTTTTTGAATTGGGCACTCCACAAACGACATTACACCGTATTATGCATAAAGTTATTAGTTAGGTCTTAAGTTAACACAAGAACTCACGCCTACCTATAATCAACAACGTCGTGTCTTTGCTGATTGGGTCCTTGAAATGCATCACTAGACCTTACTTTTTCGGAAATGAGGCTGGAACAACTGTTACGGTTAATGGATTGCGCTATCGAACATTGGTTAATAATTTTGTATGGCTAGAATTAGAAGATATTGGTGTGGACGGCGTTCATTTTCAACAAGACGGCGCTACGTGCCACACAAGTAACGATACGATTCCTCTTTTGCTTGAAAAGTTTCCTAACCGTGTGATTTCTCGAAAAGGCGATCACAATTGGCCACTGAGATATTGTGATTTGAAACCTTTACACTTTTTTCTTTGGGGCTGCGTGAAAGATAACGTCTATGCCAATGGTCCACAATCGATTCAAGACCTCAAAGATGGAATTCGTGAAGTTATCGAGGACATACAGACGCAAATTTGCGAATTGGTGATGAAAAATTTCATGAAAAGAATATTGTCCTGCAAGAGTAACCTTGGCGGTCATTTGGCTGATATCGTTTTTCATTATTACTGGCATATCATCCCCTTTACAATTAAATAAACATCCTATGATTTCGCTTAAAAATACTCTTTTGTTACATATCAAAATGAAATCTCTTATTGGAAGACCCTTTACCAGTTCCAGGTCCGATATATAAATAATAAGAAATATGGGACTTAACGAGCAATCGCGCCGAAGTGCTCTCGACGTTGTGAAACCCCCTGACAATGCATTGCCCATCCTCGCCTTGCAACATGTTTTCTTGTATAATTATGACGTCGTATCAATTGTACCCAATATCCTATCAAACATTGCTCTCAAATCTACAAAGATGGTATGCAATTTTCTTCTCTTCGGTATTTCCATCCCCACTATATAATTGCGCACGATATAATCTATGGTTCCTCTATCTTTCCTACATCCTACCTACCATTTTGGTAGTGCTTCTATCTTTTCTACTTCCTGTTCCAATCTGCACCTTATCTTCCCCGTTATATCTTGTGTGCTTCCGATGGCTTCCTTCCCTTCCAACCATATATTGCTTATAATAACATTGTTTCTAAACTTCTCAAGCCGATATCAATCCCTTACTATGTACCCATCGTCTCTAGGCACCTTTCGGTTTTTTAAATTTGGTTTTCACTCCGCTATTTGCTATACGTTCATCCACCTGTAACTATTTTATGAACTTCGCTCACAATCCCTGCCCTTCTTCTTCTTATTTCTCCACCGTATACCTTGCCCTAAAGTAAATAAACGAATTTAAACGATCCCTCACCACCGTTCATACGGAAAAAGATTCTTATGGATATTGGATCCACCGATTATAACTAAGAGAAAGTTGCATTAATGATATTCCAAGCTTATATTTTGTTCTAGATTCAGTCAATGAGGAAATTAATGCACCAAACAATCTTACAGGGAACTGCCGATCTCGGTACTTCCCCGATAATTTTTTCTCATAGCTGAGATTTTTGTCAACTTATGTGACCTAAGTTCTTGACCAAGAACTGTGGAATTTTTGCATTCACGTAGAAGTACAATAAATAAACGTCGATTATTCCAATAATCCATTATTGTGTTAATTTAAATTTTACGTTTTTAGTCTAATAATTTTGCTAAAACTTGTAAATACATTTAATATAATTAGCGCCAGAAATGTTCGAGTGTTTGTTTATCCCCAATATTTTTTTCGATTCACTATTAATTATCATCAACCTTCTCTTCTAGTTTTCTTAAATTAACTTGCGAACACTAGAAATTAACGCCCTCTTTGACATCTCATCAACTCTCAATTATTGAACGGCAACTTATTACCACCTTAAGGTCATATAAAACTAAATATATACATGCGTACCCCCGTATCCTAAACCATTATCAAGTCAATTGAAATTTAATAAGGCTACACCTACGCTATACCGGTGGCGATCGATGACCGATGAAGTTATTAAAGCTGATGACATTGATGTGAACTGCTGGTGCCAGTATGAAAGTGGAAACAAGCCACCTGGTGGGAATGAGTGCAACACCTGGACGAGGAAATAATGAACAAAATGAATTACCCCAAATTATTGCTTATTTTAGTATTCATTAATTGGCAAATACTGGTATATTTTAAGACAGAATTATAAAAAAATCGCTCTCATGCCCAAGCTAAAGTTGACATATACGAGAAAGAAAACATTGATACGCGATATGTTGAAAGAATTTCGAACTGCATCTTTATAACCAACGGTTAAATCCAATCGTATGGTATGCAAAGTGTGTATGCTTCCTTCCTTCCTATTTTCAGTTTCAGAAGTTAAAATATTTCAGCATTAGTGCGACTTCGCTTTCAAACACTCGACGTCTAAATTATTTCAGTATGTAGATTCGAATCTACGGTTGCATGCAGAGGCGGTTTTTCTTGGAGCGTATCAACTACTGAGGAAACTCTGTATGAATTCATACCATCGTAAATCTTTCCTCTACATTATTTAGATCAAAGGAATAAGTGGATATGTAGAATCAAGTTTCAAGACTACACCCTCGTCAAAACTACAATGCAGACTGCTCAAAGTTTAAAACAACTGTCGCAAAGTATCAAAAATAACTTCTCAACAATTAACGAAATGACGGACGGAGGAAGGCACTTAAATGGCTCGGAATGTTCCATTTCAAATTTACGAATAAACCTCCTAATGACAGAATGCACGTCTTGTTTAATATTTAGGACGCCAAGATATGAAATTTTAATGTATCACTTAGCCACATCTGCATATCAAAGTCACTTCGTAGCATAAGATCTGGGGTAATGCATTTCCACGATGAAAATTTATGAAACCGCTTTACCATATATACGTGTCCTTACTTCAAACTCTCATCTATCTATTCGCCGCTTTAAAATTTAAAATTGCGGCACCGAAATAAAACAAGTCAAAGCAAAATGGTCAATGCTCCCCACGTCGGTGAATATTTTATAAGTTAAAGTCGGTGTAAGTTATAGTGTTTATAGTCTCGCGTAGAATTCTTTTGTGTTTCGTACACAAATGATGTATTGGAAAATTTGCAGCTGTTATTTATTGATTTGCTGCAATTATTATCTAGTCATGATTTTTTGCATATATGTCGCCCTAATCAAGTGCAAATTTTAACATTTAATATTACAATGGAAGAGTTATTAAGTAATGGGGACTCAACGGAGAAATCGTGGGAAATAGTCCGAAAATGCAACCAATTGAAAATTAATGGAGGGGCCGATAGGATATGTTAATTTTCAGGTGATTTTCAGTAGAGCTAAAATGTCAATTTACTTTTGCATTAAATATACCTATCCATGAGTGGGCATATCACCTCAGGGTAGATGCTTAATTGATGAACATCAAATCCCAGTATTCGCATTGCGAGATTTCAACCCTGATCTTAATCCAATTGAGCATTTACCTAAATTTATTATAGTTGAAATGTAACTCAATCCCTGCACTAATGAGACAGTTACAACTGGGTGCCACCAACATCTAATTTTATATTGTTATTTTGAAATAAAAAAAAAATCTTATAGTTCTTTCTTCAACTATTATTTGCGTATTTCATTTCATTTCATTTATTTTATTTTCAGTTACTTTATTTCATATACCATCTCTTATGCATCGTATTATTTTGCTTTTATGTTTAGGTGAAGTTATATTTGCTTTAGCATTGTTTAGCTAAAGTACCTCCTTGCACTCAAAAACTAAAATTAAGCATAATACTTACCTAAATGAGGACTACTTATTAATTGAAATAAAGTTCATCGTACCTGTAACAAAAAAAAATATTTGAAATGTCGATGATTTTTGTACAGATATTGATTATCTTTTATTCAAAATGTACACTTTGAAACACATTCCATAACAATAGAGTGAAAGGATATGTCTTCAAGGTAAATCCACCTCCTTATTATGATGCCGGAGAAACATTTTAAATTCAAATTGTAGTCATAAAACTGGATGCATAACATCTTATTGTCTCGCAAGAATAAATATTAAAATTCCATTTATTTTGAGTATCTTCGTGGCAGTGGGTCGATATAAACCAATAAAGTGCTTGTCGAGTAATAAATTATAAATTACATGCATGTTTTAAATAAATAAATGAATATGCGAGTAGTTCATTCCAAATAAAACAGTGGAGATTATTTTTGTTGAATGGTTATTATCAATTAATAACGTTTTGTTAACATTTTGGCATTTAACAATATTTCCAAATCAATAAAAAGTGTTTTTATTATTATAATTCCACAATATATCCAATGTATGATTTTTCGTGACAATAAAGAATGGAAATGAAATTAGAGAAAATGGAGAAGTTAGAGGCTTGAATGTATATATAGGAATTTTTGCAAGAGGAAAGAGGTTATGAGGTTATGACCAGGACGTAATAACTGAATCAAGAAGAAATCGCAGAGTAAAGGATGACTAACAGGAAGCAATGTTTACACAAGCTGCAACTATAGAAATCTTTGCACGAGATATAGTAACCAAAAGGGGAAATACTTTATTTCCTTTACTTTTATTTAAAATTACGGGTTCTATATCCTTTGGAAAAAGAAGTAGAAGAAATGTATAATGGCAATTATACACGATTAATAATTGTAATTATTTAAAGATAAATTCTCTTGCTTTGCAATATTGGTGTCAAGGTCAATCTGCATTGTGGAAATGCAGTCGACGTTCTGAGACTAATATAATAACACGTTCCTGTATTAAGTCACTGTTAGTTTTAGTTAAATTTTGATTGCTTAGCTTCCAAAATCTTACAACGTTATCTATATTACTCTAATCTTTATCCTTGGCTTAATTATATTTGTTTACACCAGATTACAATTAAGCTACTATCAGTTCTTTGTAGAAGTGTTAAAAAGCAAAACAAAACGAGAGATAATATTGTGTCTAAAAATAAACTGCGATATCTGCGGAAGTGTGATCTACTTCAGGAAAAATGCATATTAAGATACTTATTTGCACTCTCCTATGACTGGCGTTTTATCTGCAACGTGTTTGAAACCATTGTCATAGTAGTCGTATGAAGTATCGTAGCAGGATATCTTTCTAATTTTGTTTAGTATAGAATTGATATCCGATAGTACATCATATTAATCTCAATAAAAAAATGATCATGTCGCAGATTATATTTTTTTATGGGATATTATGGTAAATTGCTATTACAAGGTGTAACATACACTTCTCTTCAAGCAAATTTTTAGCTGTGTTAATCATTTCTCTTGTTGTTTCAGTTCCGATTTTGTGTCTTCCTATTGTAAGACATTGATATGTCGTAATTTCAAGTTTTAGGTGTTCCTTTTCTGGATTTTCTTGTTTGTATTCATGTTTCCTATATCCTTTTAGCACATGTCTTTCTTCCGTTGTGTCAAAGTTTGCAAGCGTTACATTTTTATACGATCTAGCTGTTTATATGTGTTCTCTCACTTCGACATTTCTCATATTGTTATGCCCAAGGTGCACTTGGCTTTCAATTTATTTGTTGGGGACTATCTTTGGATTTTTTTAGACGCTCATCTTCATTTAGATTTATATTTTTTCTATAAATCAGATTTTAATTCCTGGTATAATTTACTGATCATGTATACCAGAAGGTATTTGACGGTTTCTGTCAGGTCTTATACCATATATTATTTATATTCATTTTCGTCCTTCCAAACTCGACCTTCACCGTGTTATTATTCAAGAGCAAACTCCACGGATTCCGGATTTGTTTTCACATAATTTCAATATATTTTTTAATTATTACGTAATTGCTTCGATTAGGTTGTGTTTCACGATATTGCCCATGAGAAAGCTTACCCGAGCAATGGGTCCCGCATCTGCTCACAGTTGACAACAAATGCAAACATGTGACAACTTTATATACATATTTGGCAATTTTATTAATTGTGTTCACTACAATTTCTTTGCCGATTCATAATTATGCACGAAACGTGGATCCATCACTTCATACCAGAAAAGATACAACCCTAATGAGGAATTTCTCATAACAAACGCTTATGGCTTCAGTGTTTTGGGATACAAATATCACAGTAACTGGTAAATATTATTCCGATTCATTGAACTGTTTGAACGAAAATTTAAAGAAAAACGACCGCATTCGTCAAAGAAAAATACTCTTCCATCAAGACGAAGAACCAGCTCACAAATCCACAAAATTGATGGTAACATATAATGAATTGGGCTACAACTTACTTCTTCACCCACCACAGATTTAGATTCCTGCGGTTATATCACTTCCAAATTTAAAAAATGGATTGGTGGTAAGATATTTGGCTGTTATGAGGTCATCATTGAGAAACTCGAAAAATGTTGGAATAAAGACTAAAAGAACACCATGTTGAAAAATAAAATGTATTTTGCCCAAAAAATTTGTTTTCTGTTGTCTAGTATTTATCACTGGCCCGGTCGACTAGGTTGTTGTTCAAAAATTATATGGCCAATATACCGCCATAGATTGTGCAACCCTTTCCTTGATATGTACTCCTCACGTAATTTCTCATACTTTCTTTCACACGAAGACAACAATTTTTTGATGTACGATATTCAAGCCTCCATTACTTCATCTTTGTAATCTAGAACTCCATCTGCATCACTTATTAATCTAATTTTCTGTTGATTGTTACAAATGGGCAAAATTTGGTGTACCTACCAATTTTTTTTTTAAACCAATTTTTGAATCGCATAGTAATCTTGATTTATTTTCTTTAAAAATTTTTATTTTGTTATCTTTAGTACGTTCTTCATTGCAGTTCCTTGTTCCTTATATGTCTATATGTTTCATACGATAATTTGTTTTATATTTTTATTTGCTTCCGTCGAATAATATCGTTTTGCAAGAATCATATACCTATTCCTACCTCCTTGGACAAATTCAGAAACGTGAAATTGTCTCCGTGTCCATTTAGTGTCCACTCTTACATGTTCTAATCTAGGACACTTACGATAGAGCACTATAGAAATTTGTCTTTTTATAGTGCTCTTGTGGCATTAAAATGTCACTAAATATCATTAAAGTATAAAGAATAGTATCAAGACAATATTTCACTTCTTAGTTTTGAATATTAGAGAAAATATTTTAGAAAATAAACAGTAAACAGCCACACAATGTGACTCTGACATCTCAATTTGAATATATAAAGGCATAAGTGATAAATAGTGATCGAAATAAGTAGAATATAACTGAAAGCACCAAAACAACGTATTACATATAGGTTTAACGCCGAAAATAAGCAGCAAATTTGAAAATAGTTGACCCTGAAGAGAAAGTCTTAACGTGGGTATGTTAGGTCACAAATTTTTGGATGGAACCATTATGGAGGTATAAAGGGAGATGTAATAAGGAGTATTATGACATCAAATACTTATGTCTATGATAAGGATACAAAAATCGACAATGAGCTCTCAGAATATGGGTGGAAGTCAGTTATCGAAAATAATTCAAACGGTTTAAAATGTATCAAATAAAATATTTGTGCATTTAGAAGGATTTTAATCAGTATAAGAGTTGAAAAGGAATAAATAAAATAAATAACGTGGCTTTTTGTTTCAAGAATATCTGTATATACTGATAGCGGTGTATTGTAAATAGAATGCTACTACTTTCTATGGGGCTTTGAAATAAAAGTAAAATCAAACCATCAGTTGCCCAATGAGAGTGCAGAAATCATTTGAAAAATGCAATCATCTTTGTATCTATTTTTATTATGTGCTCTGTTGGTCGTTTCATCCGTACATAATAGGTGGTACCATTTGGTCACGATGTAATTGCTGAATCAATGAAATGAAATAAGCAAAGCGAGACAAAGGGGATCAAACAAAAACTAAAAAATACATTAAAAATACCGAAAATCAAGCAACTGAACTGAAATTATTGTAATAAGAAAAGCAAATTAAGAAAATCATCGAAACACAATTGGTGGCATACCGATGAGGGTGCAAGATCGACTGAAGGACCTACCACGTAAATGGTATAAGGAAGTGGGGGGCACAACTTATTAAGTTCTGGCATAATATTTTCTAGCCTTTACCTTTCGAATTTTGAGAAAGAAAATCATAAACGAAATATTGAAAATAAATGATTACAAAAACAATCGATAAACAAGAAAACGAATGATCTGAATGAACTCAAACAAAAATAGCAAATGAACTGACCTATATACTAAAATGAAACGATTGATTTACATGAAAAATAATGTAAAAAAAGTATAAAACATGAGACGTCCCAAAAGTAAATAATTAGAAAAAAATTAAGAAAAAACTAGAAGAGCAATGCCAAAAAGAAAAATCAAAACATATAAGAAAAATGAAATGAAAATGTAAAACCAAGTGAAATGGTCGAAAAATAACTTATTACAAAAGTTAAATAAGTAAAATAATAAGAATTAAAAAGATGATAATTAAAAGATGTCAACAAAATAATTGGAAACAAAATAGAAACAACAAAAAGCAAATAATAAAATAAAAAGGGAAGAAAAATTTTGCAGAACAAAATACCAACCATATTAACCAAATAAAATGGTTAATATAAAATCATTGTTACATTATGAAACAACATTGTGTCGGTTCAATTCTGAAACCCGTAACCTGAAACTATTAGTGAAGAAGTATTTTATAAATGTCAATGAAAATTAGCCTCAAAAATTGGATCAACGTCAATGAAATGTCAAGAATTAATTCTTCATTGTCATAATCAAAATGATGCATAATTAAATTTGTGGTATACGACCGAAAATTTTAATTATCTAACAATAATTTTATTATCTGACAGCAACCAACCAGTTATTTCGATTTACAGAAATCCTATGTGTGACTGTACATAATCTTTTAGACGAAATTTCAAACAGAACCCCCACTGGAAAGATTTACTACCAAAATAATACACATATGTAATATATCCATTTTCATCTCATATTAAGTTAAATTCGTGAACTGTACCATAATATTTATGGTTCAATGTGCCAAGCTATATTTACAACTTCTCGTATTATCTATCATACCAATTAGCTACCGTAAATTTAAGAATGAGAAAACAAACAACTTAACAAGTTTAAATGGAAACTCAATTATTTAAATGGTAGATCCTCTTTGGTAATACAGTTTCCCCATCATCAACTGATAGAATCCAATTTCTTTATGCGAATAGAAATACATAAAATCTTTTAAATCCTGAAAGTTATTTGATTGCATTTTGTATAAAATAGCTAACTAGGTTCCTTACTTCTTTACGATGGATTAGCCTAATGTATACAGTTACTGCTGGCGTGTATATAGAAACTCGGTCGAGAGACCGCAGTAGGACTGATTTAATTAATGTTTACTGCTGAATATTAATATCTCTTAAAATATTTGATTAAACAACTGATTAGTTCAGTACAAAAGGTAAATAGTTTGCTCTGGACTATTATATTGAAATTTATGAGTGTAGCGTATACGGTTTATTTGAAATATTGTATTTAACCTGCGTTGAACCGGCCCTGAATCTGATTCCTGAGTAAGTATGCAGTCGAATATTTGTGTCATATTCAACGAACTCCTTCGATATTCGTCCACATTTCGTGGAGGAATTAAAAAAAATATTTTTACCATAAAGCAATCTAATAACTAGCAAGATGATTAACTGGTTCTATTTGTTATATCAAGCCAATCCAAGTAAGTAGTGTAATCATCAGTAGATTGAACTTTAAGAGTGTATTTTAGTTCGATATTTACTAAAAGCTGCGTCAATCACAGGGTTTAGTTTTTGTTTCAATTTCCAGGACACGAACTTTAAGTTAAGTTAAGTAGTATAAAATAATGGACGGTAGTTGTCCAATTCAGATAAGACATCCATGGTAGTTGTCCAATCCATGGATGTCTTATCTGCCTTGCGAGCCTCTGAATTAAAAGGTAAAATCATAGGAAACTCTTCTGAAGAAGTTCTAACAGAAAAAATGTTGGGACTCTAGTGGAGCATATCGCCAGTGCGTTCACTTACTCCTTGAAGTCTAGCAGCCAACTTTATTCAGATATAATTACTGGAAAAGCTCGGCTAACAAAAGGCACGTACTACTAACTTTAATGTCCGCCTCATGGGTTCTTCTAGTTTTCGTAAAAATCGTAAAGAGTTATTCGTACAATGTCATTTGGATGGTGAAAAATCTAAAGTCCAGTTGCATGTTTTCGCTACAGTTCCAGTTCTAGCCAGGGTTTAATGACGAATGTATCACCAGTGCAACCTATATCGACTCATAACCCTGAACTCCAGGCTGTTATATTGGGTGCTCGATTGATCAATAATATTTCTCAATCGTACGACAATGATTTCTAAGAAAAACATTTGGACGGATTCCAGTTCGCTACATTTAGAGTTGGTGAAACTTGGAAACAACTAATGTTGCCGACTAGTGAGGCTTCAAAAGAACAAATGATGCCGAAATTTGACACAATGTCTACATTGTTCATTGGCTCGACATGTTTCAAAAATTACATTTGACAAGAAATACCCAATCTTAAAAAGAGCTGGCGACAGTGGCAGATGTTGGCAAACCATTTTGGGAAAGATGGGTGTGAGAATATTTGCCTATCTTAATAAGACGTTCAAAGTGGCTTAAGAAGCCAATTGAGCCTGGAGGCTAGCATCATAAATGAAAACCTTTCTAGAAGCTTTTGGCCAAAAGGGATCGTTCTCGAAATTTTCTGGAAAAGATGAACAGGTAGGTTAACAGGCCAGCCTGTAAAACTAGCGTTGGATCTACGTTCTGTATCTCCTGATCTCCTTTTATGAGCCAGTTAGCAGGAGAGAGAGTGTTGACGACGGATCTCCAGTCTCATATATGAATACGTACATGGATAATTAAAGAGTAGATAGGATGTGTCGAAGTAAATAAATTAACAATAAATAGTTGAGCTAAAAAGAATAACTAAAAGTATTTTTATCAAAACTAAAACTAAGTATTACTGTAAATATAAATTCCTCATTTCATTAGCATTTGACACGAACGATCGACTAAAGTCATAATTCGAATCATGTTGCACCTAAGTAAGTGTCGGAAGAACGTGTTACGTTTTACCCATTAAATTCAACTTTTGTCACACCTCCCATAAAACGCCAGTAAAGTAAAAGTAGCAAAAACTTAGACGCATCAAAGTGTGTACGTTCAGATTTACGACAGACACATGAAATAGGTTACAGCTCCGAAACCATAGCACAATGCCCGTCCAAAACGCCAGACATAAGGAAGTCGTTCGGTCGCATTAAATCCGAACACTTTATTTGTGTTTATGTTTGTTTTCAAAACGTATCTTTTTTTACGAACCGCCACTACCATTTTACAAAGTTATTTACGTCTGTTTTATGGGCCGTTTTTTAATTTACTCTTACCACTTCCACTGGTGCTACATTGTTGTTTTTTATTTCGGATGTGACATGTGGCAGTAAATTTTATTTTAATGTTGTGTTTTGTGCACCACGGGCGACGTTTTACAAGTTTAGTTTTACATTTTGCACCCCTACATTTTGGTTTCGAATCATAAATTATACAATTTGTAATTAAAGCAAAAAGTCACATAAAAATTGTTACAAATCAATTTGTTTGTATATATAAATGCCGTGAGTGAATCAAGCTGCATTGTTACTTGCTATGATTCGTAACAAGGGGCGCAAAGGACTAAATTTTTGTCGTCTTTTTTTCTCTATTGATAGAAAGCGTTTATCAACTCTTAATAGTGAATTGCTCTCACCGGTCGCATTATCGATAACAGCGAGTTAAAATGCAAGTTTATTTAAATTAAAAGCACAGTAGATATTTTATATTGGTATCAGCTTTCAAGAACATTTTAATTTAAAAATCTAAAATCTGACCTTAAAATGAGCACTAATTTTCTACAAATTTTCGTTAAAAAGAATTCATTTTGTCGCGTCTGCAAACCAAGAACTTTTAACGTACTGAACAAATATCTGCAACATAAAAATCCGCGATGATTAAACCGGCAAGAACGAGGCATAAAAAGCGAAATACCTAGCAACGAAATGTCTTCTTAAGTTACTTAATTTTCTTTTGAGATCGAATTACACAATTAAGCGCATATTTCTGTGCGAAAAGTTTCGACACAATGTCAAAGTATTGCGTTACAAAGGCCGGAATGCTGCGAAGCGAAAATTATATTCAGAAATGTCGGGTATTTCTCAACAAATATCGGAATAAATTCCGGACGAATATGATCTAAACATGAAGAATTTAATAAACTTTGCTTGTTGAAACATCCTTGCGCGAACGGGTGATTACTTCTTTCGTTCTTTTTTTTAATAAACAATGTCATTGTGTGGAAATCACCTTCCTTTAAAAATGCTTCGAGCATACATATTTAAACTATCGAATCACCTTTAAAACGTGTACTTAGTATAACAAAATTTGCTGAAAAAAGCTGAAATAATGATACAAATTTACAAATCGCTCCAAGGATCAAAAAATTCTAATAAAATAAATAGCTAGCATTTACATTTCTGTTCAAAGTAGATAAACGTTTACATACACAATCGATCACTTTTACTATTGAATCGGTAACTCTCGATATTAAATTGCAATCCGCGTTCCTCGTGGTCTTAATAAAACGACCGAAGCGTGCTGTAACGAAATTAGACGTATTCCCTTGGCACGAGGTATTGGTGCAAGGTAAGCTGTAAGATTTATTGGCAATGTTATAACACGAAAGTGGAGAGGTCGAGCTTTTCTATTAATAATTCTTCATTTTATATAATATAATTAATTTATACTCTTGGCCATTACGCCATTACTTTGCGATAGATTATTACAAAGTATAAATAAAAGCAACAAGCGTCGTTGTTGAAAGGAAATGAATCGATGTGTGACACTAATTTAAGAATGACAATAACTATTTCAGACATATTTAAACAATCAGAATGTTCCAATTTAAAAAAATGGGTAGTGGGATTTTAATCATGCATATTTAAGCACCTACACAAGACGTTATTCATTTTACAATAAAGAAGTCAAGAATCTAAAGGATTGGCAACAAACAAATAACATGGTAAATAATAAACGACGATGGAAAATTAAAAAAAGGCACAAATGAATAAGAAATAAAATAGTAAATTAATTTATGATACATGAACTAAACGGAAACAAAACCACATTTACTGTCGACAAAAGACAAATAATGGAATACAAAAGAAATGAAAAAGAAAACAACTAAATGGATCGAAACTTGAAAATAATCCTAATAGTAAAACAAATACGAAAGCGTAAAGAAATTTAAGTCACCGGTTATATTTGTCGTGTTGATTTGTCGATGTTTCAACAGATTTCAACTCTCCGAGTTGTTCAAGATTGTTTATCAATTTTGAGAGCTAGCATGTTACGTAGAATTTTTGTAAAAGATATTTAGCTTTGATTTATCGCATCGGATATTATTATTTCAGTAATCGAGTTTTACCCGGATGTTTCTAGAAATAGGTACGTAAAAAATTAGACCAATTTTATGAACTATTTTAAAGTATGTGTAAGTTTATTAACGGATTTATTAATAGTTTACGAAGTATTAATGTAAATTGTTTACATGAAACGTGAGAAATTAAAATAAGCAGTATTATAAAATAAATTACACGTGCCATGTAATAATAATAAACTTAGAAGGTCAATAAAAAGTCGACAAATGAAAACGCGAAAGTACCTATTTATTTATTTAATCATACAATCATCCAACAAAACAATCAAGATACAGGATGGGATCATAAAATTTAAATTACTGTGCACACAGAAATATAAAATAAGTACATACAAATACATACGTGACAGAAACGCAAGAAAAGCTCATTAATAAATAATTTTCTTTATATCGGCCATATTGCAGTGATGTATATCCAGAGAATGTTGGACATTATTGGCCATATTTGAAATATGTAGGGTATATTTTTGGCACTGATACCTTAGTTCCAGGTCCAATTAAAACGCCCCCGTACAGAAAAATCTAAGGATTTGAACGTTTATCAATTTAAGTATATTGCTATGATCAATACAGTTAATCAGAACTTTATATAAGTTTGAATCTCCGAGCGTCTACTTTTTAGTGAGCCCAAAGAAAATCTATCTGTTGTTCATATGTATGTCACAGTAGGGACGCCAAAGGATGGCATACTGAACCCATGCTCTAACAAGCGATGAATACAGTAACTTAAGTGTATTAGCACTACCGAAAAGTGGGGCTTTTGCAGTAATAATATCGTTGATAAATATATTAAAAAATTTTGTAGGGCCAAGTTAGAACACTGTAGAACTTCAGACATTGAATAAAAGTCTACAGACGTGTGGCCACATCGCTTCACATGTTAACCCCGATTATAGAAATTAAAGAAATGTCATTTATTGCGAAAAACCAGAAACTGTGTTTTCTTTAGTAATGATTGCCTTTTAAAAGTCTATTTGCTTACTTTGCAATCCTTATATCATGTATCAACATTTATAAAACTGTTGCTTATAATTTCTGACGAAAACCACGCAGGGTAATTTCTACTATGTGTCGTGTTTTTAGGGCCACATTGGTCAATCAATTCATAAATTCGTAAAATTGTTCAAATGTGAAATTTAGAATAGTCAGAAATAGAATAGTCATCGCAAACTAAGGCACATAAACTAGTTCACCGTATGTGGGTTATATTAAGTGATACTACACACGCAAACAAAACTATGTCAATACAACAAGGCTATGCAATGAAATTAGATTACAATAAATCATCTACATCAGCATTACGATTTACTATTTATATTGAACGGAAGGTATAGAAGGGAGGGCGCCCTTAGCCAGATCGTACAGGTTATCAGATTCATTCCATTATATTATTGATGCATTGCGTCGGTTCGCAGAGCGAAGTAAGGTTTGTGTCAATCGTGCCGAAGATGCTCAGCGCATGCATATGACGTAAATATTTTATTATGCCAAAACGGTGACCATGTATTACACCACAATAAACGAACATCACATTTTGACGGAAATGTTTATTATCCAGCCTTACTAAACCTTGGTGTATCCACCATGGCGGCCACAGTTTACTTCAATCCTATATACATACAGTCAAAAGAACCGATAATATCAAACAACGACTAACATGACACTAAACAAGCACCAGTTGGGAAACATTACGACAACCACATCCAGACTTCATATACGCAAAAGCATATACACAATAGTCACTGTCACATCTAAAAACTAAGTAATTACAATCAAACATTTGTAAACGCGAGCTAATCCCGGTTTCAGTAATTGCCAATGCATCAAAGCCACATGGCTCCAAGACATACCTGATTATATTTGTTTTAGTATTAAGTCCTCTAACATTTTGATAATGGATTAACACACACGATGAGCGATCAACGGGGCTCACATGACTAATTGAGTATTAGTTGATAGGTGGAATTACATCAGTCAGTAAGCGACCAGGGAAGGTGGGTATTAATCACAATTCACTTTCAAATAAATGATGCTTAGATTTTTTAAATGGTTTTTTGTATGACATTTTAATATCCTTAATAGTAATTCCGTTACTGCAACGATATTAGTGTACAATTATGTACATCATAACTTCCAGTACACAGTGGACCAGAAATTTTATTTTCGCAGAATTTAGATACATGGCAAAAACCGTTACTCTCGAAAAAAGGAGAGATGTACAATGCATCATATACGATGAAAGTATAAAGTCCAATTAATAAATTACCCTTCTTAATTATCATATCGTCAAAGCGTCAAAGAACAACATTCCTTGGACAAGAGACATAAGTAAAGTTACAGAAAGTAACAGAAATAATAGCAATGGATCACTCGGACAGACAGGCGAGGGACACAATAATGAGAGAAAAAATAAACATAAAGCCGCTTGAAGGACTAATAGAGGAAAGACAACTGAGCTGGTTCAACATATACACAGAATGACGGAAGAGAGAAAGATAAATAGAGACGAAACGACGATCCAGAATGAGATCGGAAAAACAAGTAAGAAAAGCTGTAGGTGAAACATCAAGTGAAACGATACCAATAAACTGACACAGGATAGAAAGTTATGGAAACCCAAATTATTTGAAGTACTTATAAATGTAGCTTAACAAGGTGAAAAAGGATTTGAGATTAAATAAATAAATTATCATATCGTACGGGCATAAATCCACCTAATATTTGTTGACATTGAAATTGAGGGAGCAAAACTGACGAGACTGTAAGATTCATTCACACTTTACACTGTAGGTAATCTACTGTTTAGATTTAAAAAATAAATATCCTGTTGATGCAGTTGTTATATACAACATTCACGATAACACGCGCATACTTGCACATACTAAAATTACTAAATCCACAATTGCACTGTTAATGTACATATTATTAATTAAGCTAGGGAAAATCGCGAAAATGTTCCGATTTGTTTATAATTTAAATATGGTGTGGAAGCGACGAATATTAAAAGTAAAATAAATTATTTATATTTATTGAATAAAGTAGTTGTTTATAATTTAAGTAGACTTAGTGTCGTGGTAGTGCGAGTCGTGAAAATTAACAAGGTAATTTTACTTATACATTTATTTAAGTATGTAAATTATTATTAAACATGAAAGAAATTGTTTATAAGGCACGAGTTAGATACATATGCAGTGCCTCGCACTAAATAAATGTTCTTATGCTTAGATAAATTTCGGGCACTCTGACGAAATAACTTGATTGCCAAATAAAATTGATTGAAATTTCCATATTTATTTTTTTCTTATAACACAATTTGTCTGTAAGTCGTACCATTTTCTAGATTTCGTCACTTTCGGTAAGATATAGCT
Source organism: Geotrupes spiniger (assembly GCA_959613385.1). Taxonomy (NCBI): domain Eukaryota; kingdom Metazoa; phylum Arthropoda; class Insecta; order Coleoptera; family Geotrupidae; genus Geotrupes; species Geotrupes spiniger. The sequence continues at coordinate 26,086,614 of OY390736.1, read as the reverse complement.
TTCAAAAACAGGCAATTTTGTTGGTTGCTATACATGGTGTTAAAAAGTTAGAGAGTATTTACACGGAACTTTTGGACGAAGATACGTAGGAAAGGGCGGACCTGTATCGTGACCTGCAAGATCGCCCCATTGAAACCCCTTGACTCCTTTCTTTATGACTATTTGAAAATGTTAGCGTACGCTACGCCTGTAGACTCCCGGAGCAATGAGTATATCAAGGATGCCACCGAATCCGAGCCACTGTTGGTCTTTTTGAATGAGTTCGAAAGTCCATACAACGGAGATGTGGTGTAAGTGGTGTAAATGCAAAATGTTGCGTATCTCCGAAACCGTCCATTTGCGGACCCATGTTCATTATGACTTTTCGGCATATTTTGGGCCATACTATCAGCTTTGTGACGCTTTTTTAACACCTTGTATAATAATAATAAAAATGTTTATTGCCCAACAGTAAAACCAATAATAGGACAATTGTGTCTAATCATCAGCATCTCATAGTCCACATGTTCTTCAGGATACAATCCATCGAGTCGAAATGTCAACCACTTCAAGAACCGTCGTCGTTGAATTCGTTCAATATAAAGCCAATACGAAATATAAGTGGGTGACCAAACTATTGAGGCATATTCTAGTTTCTTAGAACCAAGGATCAATATAAAGTGTGCAATAGTAATGGATTATTGAAGTGTTTTGAACACGCATTACATTATAAATCGCAGGCTTCTAGAAGATACCATGCATAAATTGGCAAAATGTTGAGAAGTGAGAAGTGAGTCGGTAATCAAACGACGAAGAGATGTTTCACAATATGGCCATGAACTTTACAGCCCAAGATTTGTCAACATTCAGTTTCAGCGGATACTTGGCACATCAATGGACAATAGTGTTGTCCTGCGAGGATTCAACTTCGGTAATACTTGAGATGGACGAGTAGATTTTTATCTCATTGGCAAAAGCAATTACAAAACAAGACAGAGAAACGATAAAATCATCGATTAATAAAACGAATAGTAATAGCCCAAAATTGGACCCTTATGGAACACCAGACGTTGGTTGGGACGAAACCAAATGTAGAAATTCCGATGTATAAAATACAGTTGATTCTAACGGGCAGATAGGAACTCATAAGACCCAACAGTGCGTGACCCAATCCAAATGCACTCAGCGCTGAAAAAACTATGTAGACTATGTCAACCTGACCACGACCATCCAAGGTTACACTAATGAACTGAGTTATACAACTAAGATTGATTATAGTTGAGCTATTCGGTAGAAAGCCGTGTTGGTGCGATGACAAGATAAGCTGTGATTTAATATTGATTTGTAAATCACTTGCTCATACATCTTGGCAAGATTTGATAAGATGGCTATAGCGCGATCATCAAATGAATCAACTGTTTTCAGAATGGGAATAATTATGGCTTGTTTCCAAACATCAGGAAAAACAGATACTTTAATTGATAGATTACTAATTATTGTAAAATGCTTAGCAAATACAAATCTTGCATCCTTATCTAAAAAACTGGATGAAATCATGACCAGCTGTCATTTTACCATATTAGCAAAGGAAGCCATAACTTTGAGCACGTCATCTTCAATATATCTATTGGGAGTACAAAAGGTCGATTACTATATACGTCAAGAGACATTACAGTAACAGGCAGTAACATTACATTGGAGGAGCAAGCTAAAAAAATACTTTGCAAATCCATCCACAATATTCTGTGGATTGTCAACCTGCGAACCATTATGTTACAATACCTGGATACACTTTTTTGATCGAATGTAGCGAAGTACTTCTTTTGCGTCACACTGTTTTCCACATATTTCAGGCACTCACACGAAGTAGTGTAGTACTCTACGCAGCTTGTGTAGTCTTTTAAATTCAGTGTGGTAGAAATAAGATCTCGTTGCTTTCTATTAGCATCGATAATACTGCTTCAATTGCAATTGGTTTCAATTAGTTATATCCCTGAAAAACCATGGCGGGTAATGGTTTCATTTAAAAGTAGATGATTGCGGAACAGAACGATTCGTATTGTATAAAAAGCATTATAAAAATCTATGAGAGTAATGTTTACGTCGGTGTGATCATATACCAAGCCCACATTTAGGATATCAACATATAATTTAATGAAATTAGCTCTCCGAAAAATATAACGTTATTTCGTTAGTAACCAATTTCACGGTTTTGTTGACTTTATGAAATTTGTGGTGATAGTTATAAAAATGCAATATGTGTTTGCATCATCATCTTGCGAAATAGGTTGACATTGGTTAAGAGTAATCTGCTCCATGTTCAGGTAAAAGCATAATTTCCTGGCTGTAGTTGAATTTTTACATTTCATAGGCATCTCTAAATCCACAACTGTAATATTATACTAGCTGTTGTTATGACATCACTTCTTTCTTTGGCCTTTATTTGTTTCAATTATTTTGCCAAAAGTTTGGCACCTCCCCACAGTCATTAATGCATATTCGTTCCTTCCAAGCCTTGTCTAATATGGTCATATCTAAATATTCATTCTTCCAATGCGCCAGCCAACATCCCTTTTTGCTCGCGTGGTCATACATCCGGTACATATTGAAATTTCTCACATCTCGCCACATTGTAAAACGAAGGAAATAATTCACAATTTTGTACCGACTCATTCAGCCATGATTCAGATATGATAATAATATCGTAATAACACATGTGTTGGGCTTCTTTATTCTTGTGTATCTGTATCTGTATCTGCATCGCACAATTGACAACTGACGTACCTCTTGCCTAGGAAAAATGTGCCTAAGCAAACTAGTTTCAGTTCAGTTAATTTTTTATAATTTTAGCTTCAACAGTTGGGCGATAGAGCGTGCACAGACTCACGAACGCACACAGGATATAGATACATATACATGGTCCTGAAAGTAGCCATACTCAATTCAGGTTTGGTGAAAATGTGAAAACTAAAATTGATAAAAATTACTTCCGACGTGACGTCAACAGAAACTAATGAAACGTCACAGTGGACACAACGAGGTTAATCTAGCCAATCCAAGCTCCAAGGATTTGAAAGCTACACCATATAATTTTAAATTCGTAATAAAAGGGACGAATTATTTATAGATGTCTTAATGGTTTGTTTCAATGTACGGAATTGAAACAAACCATAGAAAACAAGAATCTAATAGGCTTATGAGAACAACTATTTACAATAACATATACATAGAGCAACGGTATCTTTCATTTATGTATAATTTGAAATATAATTTTGTTAATAGTTATCATTATATCATTATCATTATTATTATGTCATTTTTATCGCGTATATAGTCGTATTAACGGCCGGATTATTGAAACATCACGTGAATGGAATGAAATGGCTAATTAATTTGCACAGCAGGTTCGGTTGTTTAGTGTATGTGGATATTTTACAAACACGGTCATTGTCATAAGTTGTATGTTAGAATTCTGGAGAATTACTCGCGACCATCAAGTGAGTTTTTCGGTCGTTAGCCCCACCTTTTCAAAGCAATTAACTAGGATAAATAAGTCCAAAGTTGCAGATCTTTTACAGACATCTGAAGCAAGTTTCAGCTTCCACTTTATTGTTGATACCACCTCAATTTACTTGCACACCAAGATGTAACTAAATAACAATTGAGAATAATAATGAATTAAAAAATAGGAACATGAGATAAAAACATCCAAGCTATAGAAATAAATTAAATGAAAAAATGAAACTAATGTCGATCATACCATAATGTTTAACCATAATTTCCAAATAACGCTGAGAATCCAAAGCATCGCGTTGCGCGTTTAAAATCCCGAAATTTTGAAATTTGATAAAAACATGGATATTACCCACTACCGCACATGAAATATTTATCACTGGACATAATTCGTTACATACAAACGTTATTCACTGGTGCGTTGTTAAATTTAAATAACACAGCACGTTTATAATATATCAGAGTCGTCGCTTTATAAATGTTTAAAACAAACGATGCGCGCACAAGCCGTCGTTACATTTTTGCGTGCATGTAATTTTAAATTAGCAATAACACAAATTAATTGAATTGTGCGGGGCGAAATTTAAATTTTAAACGAACGGCTTTCCGCGAACGAAATCACATCCATTCGGATGAGTCCTTCGGCGGTAATTTACAACAAACTCGCCCGAACTTTGGTCGACGGAAAACCGAACGAGTTGAACTCGATAGAGGAGAGCCATCGAACGAACGTCTGATTTTCCGGCACTTCCTCGCGATTTTCGTGCCGAAATTAATGGTGTACATCTAATGGTCTTTGTCGGCACTCTTACGCCATAAATTGCAATTAAGGGCACTAACATTTCCATTCGATGATTTCTGAATGTGGCTTGGTTCCTTCGTACCTATGCTAAACGATAAGTCGCGGGTGGTGCGCGCATTTCAAATTAATTGTGTTTCTGTTGTGCAAGAATATCAAAATCGTACAAATCACTATTTTCTCTTCCGTATCACATCACAGCAATTAGTAAACAATTTTAGAACGACAACGTGTAATTGTCGAATTGAGTTAGAAATAAAACAAATTACATGACAAATGATTTACGTTTTCATTTGCTTTATTGCGCTCACATTACTTACAACTACCGCTTTAGCAAACCACGCGACCCTATCGGCACTGTTTAAAACTTCGCCAATTAAATACGAAACAAGTTTCGTTGGGCTTTCGCTTTCTCGAAACTGTCACTGTTACGAGTAGTTCTAGATACGGTAGGAAATTCACCGATATGGTACGTTTATAATCTAGACAAAACTGCACACACGGATCGATGAATTTTAAATTAAATTAACAATATTTTTAATTTCTAACGAAGGGTTTCGTTTTCTAAATTTGTCAATACATCTTGAAACAATAATTAACAATAATCGGCTAATTTAGCATAAATTGTTTTTTTTGCATTTGCATGTAATAATAATAATATGATATTTATTTTTTATGAATTGCATATTAAATAATAATTACGAAAATTACAAAAAATATCACAAACAATCCCAGGGCGAAATTCTAGCAAAACTTGATCTTCGTTTTCACCCCGATATAATAAAATAAATATACATAAAACATTAATAAGTAACAAAATAAGTTAACTCCGCCGCATTCCTAATCATAGAGTATAAGAATTAGTAAAGAAAAATAAAAAAAAAACATACGACATATCATAGCCCTAGTGTAATGTCGCACATATAAAAAATCCGCGGTGGTCCGCACGAAACTTTCTTATACTCAGTTATACTACGTTTTTCGAAAAAACTTTTCAAGTGAAAGTTGTTTAAAATATCAATATTTATAATTTATGTAAGAATATTGTTTTCCGTAACGTGTACCGTTTTCGAGATATGGAAAAAGGTGATAAGAGTAAACCATGACTTCCGGTTGAGAGATTGCGTTCAAAATAGGACGTTTTCCTCCTTGCTACATACAAATCTTAAGTTTAAAGTTTCAGAGCTCTAGCTATAATCGTTTGGACGCTAGAGCGCGCACAGATACACAGCCACACACACAGACACACATACGTCATTCCGAAAATAGTCAGAAACGATTCAGGGGACCACAAAACGTGTATATTCCTATACTTACTTATACATAAAGTATAAGTAAGTAAAAAATGACGTACGTAAAATAAAAATAATAAAAAATAGCATCTGCCCCTTTTCTTCCGTCAAAAATCTTTCATATTCGTTCTAAATTACGCTAATTTTAATATTACTTGGTACTGAGTTTAATATCTTAAATTGTAACTGAAGCACCTTCTAAACAACGTTATGTTGTGAACATGCAGAGATATAAGACCCATTAAACGAGCATTTATACTGTGCGCATATGTTCTATACATTATTTTGGTGATTAAATAAGGTGAACATTTAAAAAGGACAACTTTACAAAAAAGACACCTGCTTGTAACCTAAGCCTCTGCTCCATATTCAACCACCCCACCTCCTGCAACTTATACGATATTCTCTCAAACTTGTGAATCCCAAATATAAAGCGCAAGCAAATGTTCTGCACAAGTTGTTTATAATTTGAATCTATGCACGGGTGAATTACTGATTCACAATATCTAAAATTAGATAAAACAAGGGATTCACATATTTTTTTGTAGGAAGAAATAGGTCAGTTCTATGAGGGTAAAGTGGATAATTAATCGTGAAAATCACATATTTGTTTTTCGATTAAGAGATGGAAAAAATAATAAAATATGATCTATGAATATGGTCCAACGAGTATCAACAAAATCATAGACGTAGTACAAACAAATTTAAACATTAATCGTAACAAAAATGTTCGCAATTTAGAAAGAGAATAGTAGTGGTAGAAATAAATACTCATCATTGACAATATATGCACCCCCTCCCTCATAATCTCATTTAACTCCTTCGATGTCACGTTCATATGATGGCTGTATATCGTGTAAATCCGCCAACACTTCCTCTCCTTTCTAATTGCCAACTCCCGCGTGTTCTCTAAACCCTACTCCTTCCCTATAATTCGAACTTTTGCTCTTTATTTTTATTCGTCTTTATCTCCCTTCATATCTCCCCTATCTAAATCCTTCGGACATGTTGTACACTTTTACTTCCCCAATGTTTCTGCCTCCATCCACGTACTCGTTAGTCAAACAGAATCGAATGTTCAATCAAATATTCAATCCTATTACACTGTGCCCTTCCACCAACCTGTTTCAATTTCTTAAAGCCTGCTGCATTCCAGAACTTGTATTAATCTTTCGAATTTCCCTTCCCCCACTTCATCTTCTTGTCATCGTCCTGTTCCTCATTCCCCTGTTACGTGATTACGTTTTTTGCCACTAGTTTTCCTTCTTACCCATTCCAGACCGACCAGCTGCCGTCCTCGACACTATTTTTACAAACGTAATTTCTTTTCCTTTAGACTCCAAATTAATTACCAATTTCAGCTCGACCTGTATTTATTTCCTAAGCCACTCTACGATTTGTTGTCTCTCATTTCGATTGTTTACTCATAATTCCCTTATAATTGTTATTTCTTTTGTTCTTTGTATCCATGGGTCTCCTCCAGCTTCTTAATCCTTCCATCTGCCGCACTTTTTTCGCTATTCCATTCTTCTTCTTTCTTTTCCCTCCACCCTCAAGCGTCTTGAGATTTCTTTCTCAATTCTCAATTATATAAATAATAACGATAATAATTACGTCATGCAACGATACAAAGAATTATACAATTATATAGAAAAAATCAAGCAGAATAACCTACAACATTATATTGAAATTGTTAGAAAACTACCGCACTGATTAAAATGGCCCACATCTCAAAAACAATTCGTACATTAATTATTTTGTTGGGAAGCGCAGTTGGGTCTAAAATATTCGATGTTAACGAGCCCAAAATATAAATATAGCTAGTGTTCCATTAATTGACGTAGGATATGAGTCCTTTCAGTGTCTTAAAAAAATATGACGTCTGATTTGAAATTCAACCAGTAAAGTGGACCACCAAGTTGGTATGAATACAAAGGTAATAAATTGCATTATTTAATAAACAAATATAATAAGGCCGAACATTACCAAGAGGAGGGGGGGGGGGTAAATCATGTGGTTTTGGTTTTCAGTGTGTCTTTTACCGAAGTGTAAACAACAGTTTTTTTTTGCATTAACTCTGTCAAATTACGTTCAAACAAAATAGCATTCGCGGGGAGTTTTATTCTTATTTCTCAATTTGAACAAAAATGATCCTGGCAAGTCATCGATTGCTTTCGAAAACTTAAAGTGCTTATGATCCATCGACTAAAACGTATGAGTACTAGTTTCGATGCTTGAAAATGGACTATTTCGACTCCGAATATAAGGAACGTCCAGGCCAGCCGAAAAAGATCTGTAGAGTACGCCGAAGTATGTAAATAAAGGACGGATGTGATAAAAGCGAAGAAATCCTACTAACATGAATAGCAAGAAAATGAAAAGCAAATTTATGACAAGAAATGACATTTAATTAAATGACGACAATTGAAACGAAAACAGGCAGATAGTGAAACAAACCCACGCGAAACAAAACTAAAAATGAAATTGCAACTAAGCAACTAAAAAAGCCAACGAATCAAACGAATAGAGCCAGAAAGTAATGGAATGAAAATAGAACGACTTACGACCGTTTATGTCGTTTCGATATATTTCATTTTCGTTTGTGTAAATTTTATTCTATTTTTCGCACATTGTGACTTTTAGTTATGGCAATTCTTTTCTTACAATTTCAATTTAATTCTCGTAGATCTTGTCGTTAATAGCATTTTCATTTAATTACAACTTTTCTTTATCTTAAAAGATTGAGTTAGAAGGTTGAATTAACTTCAGAGAGTTCCGTGTCACTATTTGAGCCAAATAAAAAAGTCACAAGAGGCGATTTATTAACTTTTCAGTGATCAATTAATAGTAAACAAAAAACAAGAAAATTAGAAGACACAATAAGTAAACAAATAACAACTTGAACTTGCAAATTAAAATAGTGTTATGAATCAGTCATGAGAAAATAATTAAAATATTGAAAATACCATATAGAATAAAAACGATTAAAACAAGTTAACCGAATCAATACAAAAAAAGAAAGAAAATAAATTTACCAAATATTTTCCGTAAAGAATATTAAATATGTATGCAGTTTGAAAATGTGTGAAGCTGTGCTAACCTCGAAACGGGAAGACATTTGTAAAGGAATGGCAAAACTAACTGGGTCGACAATTGTTGATCTCAGATTACTGGTAAATCCGGACATAGAATTTGGGGGAGAAACGAGATCCCATGAGGCATCCTCCTGAGGCCGATCAAAGTTAATTAAATTTTCATTTGGTGTGTATTTTTCTGTTCACTGATTTTTGCTCCATGGAGAAAATTGTGAACGCTAAACAAATTTTGATAACAACAACATAATTAATATTTATAAAATTATGTACCGAAAATTATATATATTTTTTGGTTTTCTCGAAAAATAAATTTAAATAAAATTAATTATGCAGGTGAATAAATTGAAATTGACGGCATGTTGAAAATATATTTTAATTAACTTCATTTGCGTGGTTTTGTTTACATATTTTGTTCCTATTATGAGGGGAAATGTTGTAAATTTTACATGAATGGAATTACATATAAATCATCGTAATTTATGGAAGTCTCATTTGAAGTATGAACTTTTTGATGTTCAATGATATGCAACAGCTGAAAATATTTATTTGATTCCAACCGTTGAACTAAAAATCATAGAAGTTATATTAAATAATATATAACCATAATAAAAACGAATTTACGCACGATAGACGAATCGCCTCATTTCGAGCGCATAAACCGAAATTGAGACATCGCCAGATGTCTAATTAAGTCAAAACGCAGTTTATTACAATTTCTCGCCCATTAATGTAGCCATTAAAATTACGACCTCCATCGCGAGAAATTGCATTCAAACGCGCGTAAAATAACCGACTCCCTCCCGTTTCGCTCGAAAATTCACATCGAATAACGTTAATAAAACCGGGGAAAAAGCTCGCCGTTCGGCCGAAAGAAAATATTGGGAAATTACGGCAACGTCGATCGAGAAACGAAACAAAACGAAGGAATTGGTGCACTGGAGCTTTGGTTATTACGAATTATTTTTTCCATCGGCAGTTCGCTGTCTATGATCTGAAAAGCAAACGTTCACAACTGCAAGCACGAATTTACATGAACCTTCGGTTTCAAATAACATCTGCCTGGTGGTGCGTTATTGCAATTTTAAAATTTGTGCGTAATGTAAACTCCCTAGGGAACTGAGGGTCGTAATTTTCGGTACAATATATGAAGGCTTTATTGATATTTCGGTACTTACTTCGGGACATTTTAAGGTGACCTTTTTAAATGGCGTGACGACCCATAAATATCGAGAAAAATGGGCGCGAAGCCCTCGTAAAATACCGTTCTAATGGAAAATTTATATATTATTACAGAATCAATGCGCCAATATATATTTTTGGGTTGCGAAAATTGTTCGAAGGATTTTACATTAAATGAAGTTAAAGTACGCTTGACTAGGTAAAGCACAGAGTAAGTTTTCGTCGGATAGAAATTTGGTTTCTCTTGAACGGGCAATTATTTGATCGTGATGTCTTTGTGATGGCCTCTTCGAGTGTTTAAGTCTCTTGAGATGCGAAGGGATAGATAATTGAAAACTACGCATCTTGTTGAAACCGACCCATTTAAATTCCTTTAATTTAGAAAGGTCGTTTGGTTCTTAGTGCCATAGACAGGAGAGCGACTAAATCCCTTTTAGCTAAGGGAACTTTGAATATTTAAAATACTTTCCAAAATCCGTGGGAATGAAATGGAATTGGTTCGAAACTTTATGACAATGCAAAGTCCCGATGGAGTCGTAATTAATGGTTACGTCTATAATTAGAAACATAATGAAATTGATGTTCGGTCTAATTCGAACTTGGAAATTATCAGTGCGCTGCCACAAAAGGATTTTTCACTGTCCTACAAAGCGATTACGTTCAGTTTGGCGTAACGCAGTGTAATAGCATTTGCGGGATAATGTAGTTGTTCGTCAGCCTTCTTCGAAATATTCTTCGTTATTATCACATTGTTTAAATTATGATAATTTGTTTGTTTTAATATTTCTACTGTTAAATATTTAATAGCGTTCTCTTTCCACTACGCCTTTAATGAAATAGATTAAAAATTTATGAATATTTATATATTACTGGGTTGCGGTTATTTTCCCCATCTTATTTATATTATTATCATTGATGTGTTAGTAAGCACAAATATCCTTAAACGTACCAACAATGTAAAAAATTGTATCGTCGAAATTTCAGTACATCGTGATACGGATGGCGGAAAAATCAATGAACAGAAAAATACACACCAAATGAGAATTTAATTAATTCTGATCGGTCTCGGGGGGAAGCCTCCTGGGATTCCGCTTCTCCCCCAATTTCTCTGTCCGGATTTCTCAGTAATCTGAGCTCAGCAATTGCAGATCCAGTTAGTTTTGCCATTCCATTACAAATATCTACACGTCTCTAGGTTAAGTCGCAGCTTTGCAGGTTTTCAAATTGCATACATATTTAAATATTCATATTTCAGGGGTATTTAATTAGGTACGGAATTTATGCCGCAGTATTTCCTGGAATGCGGACCATTTAAAGTTCAGGATAAATTTCATTTAACTGGGCTCTTAGCTGTTGGATTAAAGCAAATTAGTTCGACCTTCATGTATCATTTCAACTTGATTACGTTAATGTTCATTTATATTTTGAATTTTGGTGTTTTTTTTTCATATAGAATATTATCATTAATTATGTCATTTTATGTGTTCATTCGTTTCTTTCATTTTCAAATTATACATTTCAATATTGTTTTGTTCCTGCAAATTTAATTCAATCTACGAATTTAATCCAAGCTCTTAATATAGCAAGATTATTATTAAACAACAAGATGGACAAGAAATAATTCGAAGACCAAACCATAAATAAAAATGACATAATGATAGAATGAAATTCTCACAAACGGAAAGGAATATGTCGCAACGAAATAAGTGGCATGAAATCGAAACACGCAATCTGAAAATTGACCAAATAGAGTTTTGTTCGTTTCGTTTTCTTAGTTTGAATTGGTTTTGTGTTTCATTTCACGGCATTTTGCTGCTTTCATTTCAGTTGTCAAGGATTCCTTCGTTTGTTTCGAGTTTCACCCAGTTTCGAAAGTTAATTTAATTTTCGTCTCGTGTGTTTTGTGTCCAGGTTTTGTTATATCATTACCATTTAATTTTTAATTTTATAGTTTCTGATTTCATTATATTTCCAGCCCGTTTTAACTTTCATTTGATTTGGATTTATTTTTCTTGCTTGCTTTTGTTATTTTATCATTGTTTTCTTATTTTCTGTGTATTAATTGGCCTATAATTTTTTAGTACATTCAGCCATTGTATTTGGCACCTAATATACAATATAATAATATACAATAACGTGAAAAATATCCATCCACTTAAAATAAAACTTTTATTTTATTTTCCTGTATTTTCTCCCCCTTGCAAGTATGCTGCATTAGCTGTTTGATGTCACCTGAATCCCCACAACTGGTTGTGTAATCCTCTTATCGCCATGAATGTTATTCTAAAATGACAGTTCCGGGGACGTAACTATTAAAGAACATATACCCTTGAATATTTACAATTTATTGTCGTGTTTGTGTTGTTCCTTGTAACGTTATTTCATTATCCCTGTTGAATTCCTTAATGAGAATCATATTCATTGAGATGTCCGTATCAACTTTTCTAGTTTATTGACCACCATTCTCGGGTCATTACATTCTATGTCTATTTTTGCAATTTCCATTTTCCCTGTCTTCATAATTTTCCACATGTCCTTATCTCCTGGCTTTTTCATCCGATTTTCACTTCATTTCTCTCCTTGACGTCATTGTCCATGTAATTTCCAAAATCCTTAATTTGCTCTAATTCTCCAGAACCTATTTTTCATAAGAATCCTTTGTTATCTATACTAAACTAGTCAGTCTATTTACTCGCTGTAAATTATTTCAACATTAATATCCATTTGTTTTTCCTCCACATTTGTATTTTTTCGTCTTTCGTTAATTGAATTATCATATTTAATATTATTTCAAGTTTATCTTAATTTTGCTAACGTTGCTGGAGATCTTCCAGTTTTCCTGAATTTGCTAGGAAAAAATTCACAATCACCAAACTTTTTCGTTGTTTTCTAATAATCTCTTTGCTGTCCACATTGCGACTATATATAAATCCTGACACCAGAATCGGTTTACAAGACTTCATAGGCAATATTAATATTCCCTCAGCCTGATAAATCCTCCAAACATGAAACCTACAATGGTTGTAACGTACGAAAAATTCTCCTTAAAAGAATATATATAAATGTCCAAATTTCAACAAACTTGTAAATATAATTGGTAAAGATTGTCGAAAATCTTTTTGAACAGGCCACACAAGTAAATTAGCCAAAAATTTCATTAGCAATTACATGACATTTATAGTGATTCTAGTGTTGACATTGACCACAGATTTTTAATCATCGACGATCTTCCTTTGCATTTGCAGTTTTTTCCAATCCTACGCAATAGAAAATACATTGCTTTCAATAGCTCGAGATTGCATTCTTGGGCCTCCATCTTTCAATTTAATCAACATCTTTGCCAATGATATTATTCACTTATTGAATGTATTGGCACATTGAGTTTACGCCCAACTTGTAAAGAGTTTGAAGCCAGCAAACTCGCCTCCAGCTGTCCTTCGTCTACAGGGACTCCAAAGTGTAATTAATTTCGTAGCATTTAGTTTACTGGCTGACACTATGAAAACCTTCTGCCTTATCAATTCCAATGATGGAAGTTCACGAGGCCTTCTGGATATAATGTTGTTGTTTTATTATTTTACGTTCTATATTATTGCAATTTATTTGTAGAGAAAGGTATCTAAATCAATACATTTTTTACAACTTCTATTAATAAAATGCTAATTTTCTATATTAAATCTCATTATTAAAACAATAGTTTAATCAAAAGGTTGAATAAAATGTTCACCGCCACACTGTATTCACGTATTATTGACAACATGAATAAAATTGGAAAAAATATTGCATGATACACGTGAATAAATAAATTTTATCCGCTCACACTTTTATCACACTGGGCTTCGTCTTTCCCATGTATCATCATTTCGGCTATAAATGCCTCTTCTTGTTAAGCATTCAAAAATTATCATCATCAAATACATATCTCCCCGATCTCCCCTCTTTCATCTTTTCTCGCCAATTCCATTCCCTCTCTCCCTAATAATTTAGTATTTAATACTCCAGAGTTATTATTTCGAACTTCAACGCAATTTCGCTCGTTCATTCCACAGACCACGTCCACTATTAAAGAACTCGGCGCTAATTGCCAGGGGGCTCCACTTAATTTAGTAAAAATAATTTACAATATGTGTAAAACCAACATATTGTAAATTATTACTAGCTTCACCTATACACCCTATACACAGTGTGGGATTATTTTTCGTCTAGTTAACTCTTCTCAAACACTTCCAATACGTCCAATATTCCCTTCGACCCCTGCCCCCCATCCCATATATCTAAATACTAATCACCATTGTCCACTCTTACATTATTTCCTTCCTTTACTGCACAATATAGTCCACACAAATGTTCGTCGCAGTTAACACAAACTCAAGATACAACCACTCTTTCGATTCAACTGTCAGTTCCTCCTGGCTTCTCGTAGCACTCTTTTCCTAAGGTAGACGAGTATCGGATATAAAGTTAATCTATTTTTCCACATCCCTTGTAGTGGTCAAATATAAGCGAAAACGGGAGAGGTAAAGACAAATAATGACAACATTGATCATTTACGATTTAAATCTTTAATTGGCACAATCGCTGTAGAAATCATAGTTGTAAATTAAGAGAGATATCTTCATTATAATATGTTCCTCATCCTGTGATTTTCAATTCTCTCTCAATTCTCTTTTGGGCTTTACCTTTATGTTAAAATGTATCACCAACCTAAAATGTTTGTATTTTTCATTTCTCATATTTATTTGTTTTTTTTTCAGGCGATTAATCATTTTTTCAATTTCTCATTGTTTTATTTATTTATTGATTAATTATTTGTATTTGTTATCGATTTTATAATTTTGTCATATCTATATTAAAAACAAACATTGAGCGTCACGAAAATGTATTCATTCGTCGTCATAACCCAGTTGTGTGTGAACCGCTAACTTCAAACACAGATCAGACGCAAAAATTCGCTCTAATACCCTTGTCTGACATAAGCTCACAAGGTGCTGTAAACAGATCGAAAGTGAAACAGCGCGTAGAATACAATTTGCGCCATGTATACCGTAATCTTCTCCTTAACTAAATTACCTTGTTAATGTCTGGCGCTCTTAATAGAATATTCTATTTATAAGTCACAATCGCCAGTTTCGTCAATATGGAGAAAAAGCTTCAAAACAACCGGCCCGTTTCTTTAGTTGTTGAAAAGAAACTAAATTAATAAAGACGTGGTGATAAACTTAAGACGCGTTTTTCGAGGCTTAAAAATAGACGGGCATTCCTGAGTGGCAGAGCTTTCATAATAAACATATAAATCTCGAGCAACGCGTTTTTGTATAATTATCCTTTAGACGCTGCAAAAAAAACTCAGGAACATATGTTACACTACTTCTATTTAATTTGGGCACACTTAGAAGATGTTTCAGACAAAGTAGTTATTTTAATTTGAAAAACGAATTTGTGCAGATGTATTTTTAATTCCGCAGCTTTTTAGTAATTATCACCGTTGCATGGTGGCTTTTAGCACAATTACCTGTTTTATTATTGCAAATTGAAAATACATCAAAAGTTTCGTTTTTTGTTGAATGGTTCATTGAAAATTACCGTTGCAAATCGTGAATTTTCCAACCTTATTATTACAGATGAATTTATTTTAATTTATTTTAAGTTAGCATTCGTTAGATGTTAAATGAAAGTGAATTAAATAAATAAATGTCCAGGAAGTAGTCGAATTTTGGCTTCAACATTGTTTCATTAATACTTATAGCATATTTTGATGTATTATTCCTCCATTAAGTAAATTAATTTTTAGAAATTAGAAAAGTACAACTTAAAGTTCAGGAAACTAGTCCTTAATACAACTTATTGATTCCTAGAAATGTTGACCAAATTTAATTCACTATGAGAGCTTCTATTGATTATGAACATTTGCATATCCACAAGTCAACAAAACATACATATTTTATATACACAGAAATGTAATTTGTTTTTAGTTTTTTTTTCCATTTAATTAATATTGAAAATATATCGTAAAATTGATTAAGCTTTTTGATTTATGTAATTTTAAATAAATAAAAACCAAGCGTGCTCTTTGTTTGGTGCTTCCACATAATCAGCAATAAAACACTAGAGCACCAATTTGTCTCGTTCCAGGACACTGTCTTATTAACGTTTAGGTTATTTGTCTTCATATTCCCTGGTGTAATTTTGACAGTCCAAGATCTATAAACTTCAACTTGCCGAGGTTCTGTTAAACTTCAGTGGTAACGGTAACGATAATTCTTCAGTTTGTCTATTGGTCGCCGGGAAATTATTTGAGGCACATTAGATTATGTCGACAGTTTAAATTTATTGTACGCTATTAATTAAAAAATTGTTTGAATAATAATATTATATTCATACAATTATTTTATTTAAATTGAAACGAAAAATGTATCATGGAAATTGAACGAAAATGCACAAAATCAAATCCAAGAACAGAGGTATTAAAATAACGAACAAACAAAACACAAATTGGCAATGAAAACGAAAGAATAACAAAGTTGAAATTATCATGTAGAAGGGGATGTGAATAAAAACAAATTAGCTAAGGCTAGAAATTATAAACATGTTCCCTATATTTGGATAATTAACCAAAAGTTGTATTAAGATATGAAAATAATAGAAAATTCTTAAAAATATTTTCAATAAATGTATGTATGCTACCTTGTGTAATAACATATATATTAATATAATGACATAATTTAAGGCAGAAATACATCACCGAATCCTTTGTCAGTCCAACGATTGAAGTCGCCTAAATGGCAAAACTTCGTTGGATGGGTGCAACTCAACCCAATCCAAGTCAATCCAACAACTTTTAAAGCCACATATATACATAAATATACGAGACAGAGTAAGAAAGAAAATGTTTAAATCAATAACCTCCATTTTAGTGGAGAACTAGAAAATGAAGACGTTAGTGAATACAGATAACCATGATGATGTGGCCAATCAGATAAACAAAAACCACAAAAACATAGACGAACTCTACGGCAGATTATTAATAATTGTATTACGAATGCCACAAAGGAAAACAAATAAGACGTAAAAACAGCAAATATCGAAAAATAATCTGCAAAGTAGAACAGAAACTGACCGTAATAATGAACACAACGAAAAATCAAAGAGTAAGGGAAAAAATAGTTTTTTAAAAAATTGGTGAAAAATTGAAGTAGGCATTAAAGAAAACCAAAAACTGGCCCATGAGATATTATTTGAAAAGGTAAACAAACCAAAGATATAATAATAAAAGATAAAATTGAAAAATCGAATTGAAGAAGGCAAAGAAAATATGAAGAATTAAATAAGAACAAAACAATGATAAGCGAAATCTCACCAGGAGAAGTAAATGATGCAATATAAGCGATCAAAAACACGAAACCCCAAACAAGAGTGATTAAAAAATGGACGAAGAAGAAACGTATTTTGAGAAGAAGAACAAAGCTTAGATTAAAATAAATAAAAATATTTAAAGTGATATGTTGACAAATTTCGTTAATAAGATAATATCTTAATCTTACTCAGAAATATATAAAAATATAATTTATTTGAAATTAACATTTGTTCTTACAATTTTAGTTGATTGATTGTGTTGGATTTGGATAGGTTTGGGCTATGTCAGGTTGGGTTGGGTGCATTTGATTGGATTGGCTTGAAAACAAGGGAAGGTTTCCAATGCCAAGGTTCAAAATGTGCCTATATTTATTTGGATATTTAAAATAAAGTTTTCTCTATTTCTTGGTTTGGTGGCTTATGTGTGTGGGATGGCGTTTGAACATATATTCTGTTAAAATTTTTGTACAACCTAATAATCTTCTAGATTTATAGCATTTTTCCCGGCGACTGAAAGGTGAAATTTTTGGCGAAGGAATGGTGGCCCCAGGTATCCTAACCCTTTCGAGAGCTACTGAAGAAGCTGGCAGAGTGACCAATGAAACGTAAAGTTGTAATCGAAGACAACGGCAAAACCCGAAAGAAAATCTTTGAATGGACCTTGGCCACGAACGATCGTATTTGATCGAATAATAAGTAGTAAATGAAGTGATTATCATCGTCCACTCGTTTATACAAGACCACATGCGCCACAAGTAAAGATGTGGACATCTCCATCTACACATTTAACAATTTCTTTTCCTTGTTTAATTTGCAAGATTACATTAAATATTTATAATGCCAAGAATATTTATTCTACGAATTTGAAATTAAAATTCACCATTATCTCGATCTATGTGCCCATAAGGTGCCCATCCTCGGTTTCATCGAAACGAAAATAAAATTTGACCAAAATGTGTTGAGTTCGAAGTAGCCACGGTGCAGCAACTTACGTATCTAATAAAGGCAACAAAAAAATAAAACATACATAAAAGAACGCTACGTCAAATCTAAATCACAAAGAATAAATATCAAATAAAACAATACAAGCATCATAACGCATTAATGACTAATAAAAGAAAATCCGCCAAAATGCTGCAATATCGTAAATTGTAAAAAATAAATGCAAATAAAGTCCAATGACAGGAACAATGAAGTAAAAGCCAAAACTCAAATAAAAAATGAAATTTTAAAAACTGTAAATTCCTAAGCAATATATACATAAAAAACTAAACAAAAATTCATAATAAAGCCGAACAAAACGAAACAAAATAAACAACTTTTAGAAAAGAGTGTAAAATGAGGTGAGTTTTTGAATGCATCTGAACATTTTTTTAACAACAAACCTAACCTGTTTGCAATGTTTAGTATTTGTTGCCCAGGAGCGAAACGATCGTTCAAGAATCCGAACTTGTTGTTGTTTTAGCCTGCCCATTCATGATCATGGCATTCCTATACTTAACATCAATATAGTTTTATATTAAAGAGTGGGCACATATTTGACATTAGCTGTCTTAAGCGCAGCGGTACGTTGGGTCGGTCTCTACTGTTAAAATGTATTGTCTTAAGTATCTGGTTAGTAACAATTTAGCAATTTTTCCACAAAAAAAATCCAACCAGGGTTGGGTTGGGTTGTCTTGGGCTGTCTTGGGTTGGTTTTTGCAGATCCAACCAGTATAATTAGCGAAAAATTTATCGTTGTACCAAAAGGAGTACAAGTCAAGTACTACCAACATGAATACGTGGTACGATAAAGAAATTAATTATTGTAATTATTATTGTTTAAATAATTCTTTGGATTCTGGATTAGCTTCGATTCTTCTACAAATTTGATATTTTGCGGCTCCATCAAATTCAGATAGCTCTTGGAATCTGGCTAAAGAATCACTTATCTTAGACCTGTGGAATAGCATTATCGTTTTATTTTTACATTGGACGCGGTTATCGCCCCAAGAAGCCACTATTGTACATAAGTGTGTTTGCCTATTTTCCCATTTTCATCCGAAAATGTTTGGTGTCCAAAATGATGGTTCCAATTCAAGAACCACTTCTTCGCTGAAACGCTGTTCGATGTTTTTGAAGCAAATTGCCACATTGAAGAAACCAATTCCTGGGCATTGCCGAAAGATCAATTAGTTAATGACACTAACCATATATAATCACTATAATTTAAAATACATCGTAATTGCTGTCGAATCGTACAAAAAACGTCTCACCAGAATGTTTATCGCAACATTAATGCATCAGCCTGACCGATTGCCTTAAAACAAACAGTTCGAACGGTCGAAATTGCGAATCTAAACTAAACAGAGAGATATATTGTTCCAGACAAATATACGTTTTTAAATTAAACAGAGCTCCTTTAAACACGAAAGTGATCTGAATTTATTACCAAGACACGTATTTCTATTTTTTAGCCGCCCAATGCATTTACAATTCCGTGAAACGGCGGCGAAAAAGTTAAAATTAACGACTGGTTGAAACATATGGTCCGGCGGAATTTAAGTTTTCAACAAATGGCACGTATATTGCATTTATTTATAAACGTCGCCGGTTGCGTGTTATCTTTGTTTGTGAAATCACTGCATTCAATAATAACGCAATTGTATACACACAACAGAAATTATTGATAAAAGTAATAAGAATAATAAAATTCTCGTTATCTAGTATTTAAAAAAAATTTATTAATTAGTTCATTTCTTATATGATTAAATTTCACTATAATTATAAAAATAAGTGTTATATTTTCAATATAAAATATGTATGTGTGTATAAATATGTCGGCTTTATAATGGACCATTATGGACACAATTATATAATATTATAATAATATAATTTCATGTTAAGTTCACAAATCATATTAATAAATTTGATGAAATATCCTTTTAGAATTTAACAATTTTCAGAAATTAATTTGTTGTTCTTTATTCCACCGTTTTTTGCAATGTGCGTTCAGAACAAATAAACAACGTGTATTGTTTTCTGAACGCATATTTGACTCAAGGTGTAACAAATCAAAAATAATAATAACAAAATAAAAGTTTCGATTTGTAGTATAATGGAGATGGCCGTACGGTGGCTTAATTTTAAATGAATAGAAAGGGCGCCAATGATTTATCGGCAGAGTCGACTTTGCACGAATCAGTTGGTGTTAGCTAAGATATACGATATATGTCCATGTCAATAGAGTGGAACGCTATAGACAAATATAAAAAATATGCTATAAGTATCGATAGTATTTAAAGTAACGTACAAAAGCTCCTTTAATGACAAACTGGACGAATATTTAACTATAGAAAAGTATTGGAACTGTGAAAATAAAATGAGTAATATGAGAAATCAAAATTAAATTTCAAACTTAACAACTAAAATATTTCAGGTAAAGGAACATGAAACCGTTGTGAATGGACAAGAAATCTTCATGTAGCTTGGAGTAGTGTAACTTAAGCGTTTTTAGTTTGATTTATATGTAATTGTATTTAAGAAATTAATTGAAAAATGAATTCGTCCAAAATTTCGTCTACATTATTTTTAATTTATGAAATAATACTAACGTTTTATTCTGGCCAAATGAAAACGACGAAAAAAAATTTGAAGAATCAATAACACAAGTTTACTAATTCGGGTAGAGTTTTGAACCCGAGCAGATGAGAACGATTCTTAACGTTATTTGATGCCCTGAACTGAGATCTTCAATCCGTGTGACAAGAATGGTTCTAGTTTTCGAGGTCGCACATGGTGGCACATTATGAGCCAGGACAACAAAACGTATCCTCTGTACCACTTGTGAACCCACAGGATGTTTTATTGCCAGCTGTTCATATTAAACTTGGCCTTATTACCGGCTGTCCAGTACTTAATCAACTTGTTTCCAAAACTGTCATATTCAAAAATCAAAGAAAGAATATTTGCCAGACCTGATATTCGCAAACCCAACCCAACCCAACCCAACCCAAGATACATTTTCCGCATGCACATCTTAATTTTTTCCCATAAAACTTGGGCGACAAGCAAAGAGAACGGCTACATGAAGATATAGCGAAAATCGAAAGGCGATACCATGGATTTTGGGACGAAGGCAAGATGAGCGACTACTGCTGGACCCTGATGCGTGAAAGAGATACCAAGCAGTATAAAAGACTCAGTTCAACCTCTGTTTATTTCTGATTTATACTTTTTAAGTCAATAAATGGCAATTTCTGGTCAAAAATAGATCATGAATTTATTGAATATTTCGAAAACTAAAACAAATTTTAAACAACCGGCTGCTGATTTGGATTCAGCACCCCAATTTAACTTATAAACAGCTTTTGGTTGCTCAGGTCCAAAACCGTGTATACTTGTGAAATTATTTCGATATTTGTAACTCCTATGAGTTCTTACATAAGAAAAAAATGTTTACCATTACAGAGCAATCCTCAGATACAATTATAGTACCAAAATGGAATATTTCAAACGTAGTGGCTTGCGACGCCCATTTTTCTATGCGTTATTCTCGGAAATTGGCTAGTTTGACTGTTCTTGCCCAGAGCTACCATACAAACGTTCGTTCGTTTCATAAAACTGAAGAATGTAACTCAAATAAGATAAGGTACAGAAGGTGGCAAAATATTAATTTCTGACAAGAATATTAAAAGACTTTAAAGGGAACAAACTTAAATAGTTTGGACGCCACATAAGAACGTACGTCATAAAGATGCGTAAACTGGAAAAACAGAGCAAATGGAAAAGGTAAAAGAAACTTAATAAAGATCATAAAGGGATTTGTATGGACATAAATAAGACGTCGACATTGAAAGAAGATAAAGATTACATCTGACCTTAGAATCATAAAAACATAAATATTGTCTAATACATAAAGATTCTTTACTATTTTTATTTTAGTTGCACAATTAGTCCAAAATTCCAATGACGTCACAAGACAGTTCGTCTCATTTGTCCCATATATCATCAGAAATGTTTCCGATAACTTACTCGAGTCTATAATAAAATGTTGCTTACGTGTTATTAAATTATTATTTCAATTTATTTGTTTTTTAATAATAACAATTAATTCTTCACATTCATCATATAATAGAACTGGACATTTCCCCAAAAAATATGTTATGGTCCAAACTTTTAGCATGACTACATAATAAATATACCATATTTCAACGTACCAAAATTTTGTACTCTACGTACAAGTAATTTTAAAATGAAATCTTTTTCTCAATTGACACCCAACGAATGGATCATTTTTCCTGTAAATTACAACAACAATTATCACCCCATTGATATAGCTTCCTTCTTCTACACTACACACAACTTTGTTGATAAACCGTAAAACATGTTGTGCATTGAAATAACGTTCTTCAAGTGGGAATAAAGAATACGAATTCATAGAAATATTAGAAATTCACCACCAACCCAAAGTTGATTACCCATTCTGTTCTAAGTTATTTACAATAGGAAACTGTTGTACTCAAAAATGAAGGTATATTCGAATAGGAAAAATGAATGTGAATACATAGAACTATTGGAAATACTCCCCCAACCCATAGTTGATTACCCATTCAGTATTAATTCGGTGCACACAAATAAAGTTTTCTTCAACTGGGCAAAAATAATATAAATACATATTTAGAGTTTTAATTTACAATAGGAAAACGACGGGAGATAATATCATAAATTTTTTGAACAAAATAAAATTATATCTGGAATAATTCTGCTACTTTTGTGAAACTTTAAATAAAATATTGTCGAAATTTGGATTAAAATATACTTCAATATTTGATTATATCATGCAAGGCATTTTTGTAACTAAAAATGAAAATGTTACAAATGAATGCTGGACAAAATTGCGAAGTCTAGCAAAAATATGTTCCACCAAACAAAAATTACTGAACTTGTCAAAGTCTCAAACAAATATTATTATTTTTTCAATACAAGTATAGTGCGCAATATAAAACTAGGATCAAAACGAATAAATATTTTGTTAAAGCTGCGAAAGATATGTACTTTACTGGAGGTACACAACTTTACTATTATGTAGCACTAAAACATTTCCCCGACGATTCATTTTATTATGCAATGGTTACAGTAACGTAATACGTTACCCGATCTGTATTAATTATATGCATGTGGTGAAATTGCAACGAACATTAATTGGATTTGCACAAAGAACAGAACTGGAATTCGAGGAATATCGTTTCGTACACATTCTAAACTCGGCAGGACACATCCATCGATTGAACTAACCTAAATTAATAAACAAACCACTGTGCATTCATTGCTTTGTGTTCTAATAGTTGACATATACCGCCCTTAACAGCAAACGTGATTGCTAAATAATTTGGGTACCTAGCTATGCAGAGGCTGGTGAGCTCACAACAAGAGCTAAAACATATCCCAGGAATTCAAGTCGGTTCTTTTTGCTGATCCTCCCTTCATAATAATAAATTGACCAAGACTGTGGTTTTAATAATAAGTATTTAGATTTGTGAAAAAAGTGTAGAAGGATTTTTTAAACTCATAGAATTTATATTTATTAGTTAATCTACGTCTATAATTACGATGACATATTGTTTCAGAATCCGATAATGCATTGTTGTTCATTCAAAAATCATGAGTGAGATGTCAAAAATTGTTTAACATTGTTTAACAAAAATACACTCGTCTGAAACATAAATTTTGTGATTTTGTGAAAAATTTTCCCAGACAGTATTATCAGAGCATATCCCTGGATAATTTCTCCAATATGAGCTTTTGATTTTCACATTTTTTCATTGGGAAAACTTTCAACCCCTTCTCGATCCGTCCAGGATACTATAGAATGAACGTCAACCCAAAACACAGTTTCCTCGAACATGGGTCATTCAATATGAAGCTTAAAGACAACTTTCCATAATTGCGGCTAGTATTGGTGCTTAGCGATACTATGAGCGTTGATCGAAGGATTCGATAACCTTGTTGCGTTGTGTTGGGCCAGGAAATCCAAGCCTGAGGGAAGTGACCTCGCCAATCATACAGACCGAGAAAATCTAGTACACTATATGACACATTGAAACGCATCTATAAGTTGATTAGAACCTACTTCCGTTATTCATTTAATAGTCGGTTTATATATATTATTATAGTCTATCAGTAAATGGTAAAATATTAGGACCTAAACTCATCAATTCTTCAAAGTGCAAAAAGTATTGTAACTATCCAGTCAGCTAGTTTGTTATAGGGAAATGCATACAGCAATAGTTAATCAAATATGTTTGTATCAATCGAACAGATCCCAAATTGAAGAATATTTGCAAAATTTATATTAACGAAGAAATATTTAAAAGTAAAAAATGTTAATATGTTTAAAACAGTTAATAATAATAAGCAACCAAATTCCCACTAAAGAAAAAAAAACGTAACGTAAAGAAATGTAGATAGTTTATTTTTAAGAATAATGCGATATCCTAGAATTAGTTAATTGGTTACGACTCAACAATACTAATGTGAAGGTTATTTATAATTAGATTTTAATTGAAATTTTTTACCACGTCTGTCGTGGAAGATAATTAAATTTCGTTTAAAAACATTAAATTCCATGAAATGCCAAGTTTAATAAATTAAACATTAAAAAAGTCTTTTTTTCTCAGCAGTGGGAATTTAAGTCAAGCTTTTTTAATTTTTTATAATTTACGCACCGAACGACCGCGCTGGCAAAATTACGAAGACGATATTCTTCCGCATCTAGATGATGCTCAATTTAGTTTTAGAACCGGCCAATTGACTTAATGGAAATTAACATTCCGCTCACGACGTGTGTTTACAAAAAGGCGAAGTATCCGCACGTTCACGAAAAGTCTGTTGTGAAATAATTTTAAATAACATTCTGTTGGCAATAACAAATCAAAAATACTACGGCCGATTTATAAAGAATTAATATATAAAACAAATTAATGGTGGCAAAATAGTTTTAAGCAACTACTATTTCTCAGAATTTTTTTCATATAAATTTTTGCACAGTTTTTGAAAATCTGCAATAATTAATTAACCAAATTTTTCACCAATTTCGCATATTTGTCTCCTTGCCGATCTAATCAATGATACGTTCCAAGGAGAAATTTTATAATTGAAAAATTTTAAGAATAAACCGATTTAAAACAATTCTTCGACGCAACCGACTTTAAAAATCTGAATGTGTTTCTGGCGAATGTCTTCCGGCGCACTTTAATTCGAAAATCCCGGTGGTAAACAAACAAACTCACCTTTTTAAAAATCGGAATCCGGAACGACGACAGCAACGACGGTGGTAAACAGAGAATAGCAGAGCACAACGCCGAGTGAGCTATGCCTCGGATAGGAGCACGGAGAAGACTTCTATTGATCACGGGCACAGGCGAGAGAACAGCGGGCGGGGAATCAGGATGTGTTCCGCCGCCGCCACCGCTGCGCCCCTCTGCGCGCCGTCACCCACCACTGGTAGGGTTCCAGGGCATGAGGGTACGTACGTATACAGCGGAGCCTTCTCTCACCGATGGGACACATCTGCATGTGGCTCCCATCAGCACATGTGCGTACACCGGGGTACCAAATCCAGAGCGGTATTTATGCACGGTGGATTTTAAAAGATGCATTTCGCGGGAGCTTCTACTATCGTGTTAGATACCTGCGTATGTTTTTAAAACATATGGACTAAGTATTATTAAACAAAAACATTAATTGCTACTGCTTAACTGCTTTGATTGATAATTTCTAGTACTTTCGACTACTTAACTGCTTTCATTAATAATTTCTAGTATTTTCAAGTCAAATATATATTGAAACATTTATCCCATCTTGTATAGCATTTCTAAGGTTTTAATTTTTGAATTATCTTTGTATTTCATTAATTTTGTGACAATTTAATAATAATTGGATGTTAACGTCATTACGTTTCACTCCGTATTAGTAGATGTGAATAATCTTTTCCTATTTGTGGAATGTTTACTAGGTTTCTTGCCTTTTTATAGAATTAATTGTCGACATTTTCAAATTTGATCGTAATCGAGCAAGATCTGCTATGCACGTTTACTTCGACTCGCTATAAAAACTAAATTTTGAATTTTATATTCTAAAGCGGTATTTTCATTGTTCAGTTTGGTTGGGTGCATTTTCATGGTAGACTATATATTTCTTTTCTTTTTCATTGGGCATTAGCGTCAGTTTCGCTTCAAAGATTTACATTTGCACTTCGCTCTTAATGATGTTGCTGCTATTTTGTTAATTGACATTTTGATACCTTTTGATTTCGTTCAACATTTTAGGGAAAGAATACGTAGCCAATTTATCGATCCTGTCATTCATCCAAATAGGTGCAAATTGATGCCTTAATTCTAAATGGCGATAGTGTTTATATTCTAAATACTTTTTTATGAAATTGCTCGTTTATCCTTTACATGTTGACAAGCCGTTCACTATGTTCACTATGTATGTTCTTTTCTAAATAAATAAAATTAACACAAATATTTTTTGTCTCTGTTCTATCGTGTTCTTTGATTCTTGTTTCGAATTGCCTTCCTGTCTGTTATGTAGACTTTTTTACATTCTTCGCACGTCGACTTATGAACACCTCATTTCAACTTTCTGTCCGTTTTGTCGTTGTTATTTTGTATAGAATTGTTGGTCTTGAAAGCAATGGTTTGGTTTTTCAATTTTTTAATGATCGCCTCTATTTTTCTGAAATTTTGCCAATATATGTGATAGGGTTATAATTCATGGGAGTTTTAGATTGAATTCAGGGGTAAATAGATATGGATCATTGATTGATAAGCATCGTTGTGTATGGCGTGAAAAGAACTTGGGATTGTAGTAGATAGATATAATAATGGGCTTAAATGGCTTGCAATTGACAATTCTCACGTCTGATTATAAAATTCTGATTGAAATTTACAATAGTTTTGCTATAAACATATATTTAGACAATTTTGCAGTTCGGTTTTTAAGATGGGGTTAGTGTTATTCTTTGCAAGTTTTAACGTAATCTAATACATCCTATAGAGGGTATACTCGGGGCAGATTGGTGACTCCAAATGATATTTTGCTGTTTCGAGGTATTTCCAAATTTGTGATTTTCTTGATTAATTCCGAGGCATTTTTAATTGCAAATTTTAATTGCAAATTTTGGTTTAAAGTTCGTAAGTTTATGTGCTACATTAATTAGATGTTTACAAAGGTTTTTGCAAGGGGCTTTTACATATGGCACTAGAGGACGAATAGGTTTATTTCTGTATGTAATTTAATTAGCCCATATAACTTACGTGACTGCGTGTGACTTAGTAACTAATTTGAACAACAGGATTTTATTGAATAGGCCTTCTGAATAATTTATGGATTTTTAACTTGTTTTTGAAATTGTATTTTACGGTCGGATTTTAATTTAACAAAGCATCGAGGAACTCCTGCACTTCATGCACTTTATGTACACATTCACTCTTTGAGATTATAATGACTGTGTTACCTTTACTTGCTTTAGTAATAATTATGTTCTTGTCCCCTATTCTTTGTTGGTTCATTTTTTTCTCATTATTCAGGTTACGTTTGGTTTTATGATTTTACATTATGTTTTTGGATTTGCATTTTTAATAATTTACGTTATCTATTAGTCTGCTTATAGCCAAGTCGGCTTCTACTCCCAGATTTTCAAGATGATTTTATTAATAATTATTAGGTTTTAAAATACATTTAAACGCATTTGATAGTAAGCTAATTTCTTTATGGGTAAATTCTACTTCTGGAAGTAAAACTAACACTGTTACTAATAGTGGTATTTAATTGGTCAAGTTTGCACCTTTGTATTAAATATTGTTGTGTATTATGGGGTTGATTCTCTCAAGAATGGTTTCGTACAATAAGTCGAACTCAATGTTATTAAATTTAAAGGTTAACTGCGAATGTAGTACCTTATGGTGTAAAGATAGGTTGTCTCTGATGCTGCAGAGGCCTTTCAGTTCTTCTGTTATCTAAGTTTTCTGTCCTATCATGTGTGTCGGTGTCGCTTCTTCTTCTCCTTTGTAAGAACGATATATTGTGTTCAATGTTCTGTATTTTAGCCATAGTTTAAAAAACAATTTATCCTGTTTGCCATCGTTTGACGATTTTAACAAGTTGAATGATTGTGGATGTACTTATCGAAACTTCATTTCACGAAATAAAACTAACACAAATTGTTTTAGTTTCAAATATATTGTAGATACAACGTTTTGCCAACATTGTGGCTTCATCGGCGAAATGCAGATACAAGAATACAAATATATTCCTTAATACAAAAACGATATCACACAAAATTTATAATAAGCATGAATTTTCAATCTACCACAAGCCACACACACCCACTACAATATATGCACGTTTTTTCGTCCTATATCACACAAATTATCAGCCTATCAATCAATGATCCCTAGACTTATCAATACCCCAATCAATACAGACAATTTTAATTTGAAAAAAACAGAATTAGTACAATAGCTTTAACAACAAACATAGTAATTGACATGGTAATACATAAACAAAAATGCTCTCCTCTATTTACCCCAGAATTCAATCTAAAACACCCATTATAACCCTATCACGTATATTGGCAAAAATTCAGAAAAAATGATTGTTAAAAATGGAAAAACCAAACCATTGTTTTTAAAACCAACAACTCCATACAAAGACGGATAGAAAATTGAAATCAGGTGTATATAAGTTGACGTGCAAAGTATGTAAAAATGTCTACATAGGGCAGGCAGACAGGTCATTCAAGGCCAGAATCAAAGAACACGAAATAAGCTACAACATGAATAAAACCTACACTACTTTTGCTGACCATTGTTTCTATTTAAGGTAAACCTGTAATACACCCCTTTTTCAATTTTTATATTAAGGCATATATCTGTTTTCTTATATCTGTATTTCGTCACCTGATGAAGCAACAGTGTTGGCGAAACATGTGTACAATATATTTGAAACTAAAAACAATTTATGTTAATTTTATTTATTGAAATGAAGTTTTAATAAATAACTCCACTCAATCAACTATTCTTTTCTAAACGTTGACCACGTTACTTTGATCGACAAGACTCAGTTTGTGTACAACCGGTACCTGAGAATAATTTCCTCGTTATATTTCTTTTGTAATAACTAATTCTGAATTTAAAGTTTCTAACGAAACACTGGAAATAATGTTACACGAAATTGCAGAAGTCGCAATAGAAACAGATTAGTATATATTATATACAAGCATTGTTGAACGTAAAATTTATTTCCTTAGTTCTATTTTTGCAGGGCGTTTATAGTTAGAATGAATGTTGTTGAATGGATATTCACATAGGCTGTGATTTTAAAATAATAATGAAGTTAATCTCTTTTCCAACAAAAAATTCAATATTACTTTTATGATCTATTTCGTTTATAGCCTCTTTCGGTATCCATATCGTCCTCTAACGTGCGTTAGGTTTCTACGCATAAAATGGATATTTTATAAATAAATGACACTCGAATTGTCTGTCCTCGTAATTTTCTCGCAAGTTTTTGAACTTATGGCGCATCTATTAACATCAGTTATGATCTGTATTTCACCAGCTTAATTGACTACACTAATTAATTTCATTGACCAGAAATGTCTACCAAAGGCATCAATTATTCGACATATTCCAAACTTTTTGTTGAACTTTAGTTATTTCAAATGTATGTAGTTTCATTCTGTGGTTTTAATTACTTTTTGACTATATTTAGCTCAAAAGTTACAAACTAACAGAATCAGAAATCGGATCAGTTTAAAATCACCATTTAGTAATTAATCAGGTTATGTACATTTACTTGGACTGGCATTTGAACTAAATACCAATCGAAAATTAGTTTAGTCACTATTTTCAATGTGCAGTTTTGTACCTTACTACCTCCTTTTGTCAGTAAACAAACTTTGCAGCCACAGTTTCGATTCAAATATTAAATAATTTCTTTTGAATTACATGAGACTAAATGACTATTTTGTTTGAGACATCAATTTGGGGATTTGACAAACGTTCACATTGGCCATGTTGGTAGAAACCGTAGTCACGTACTGTATGAATATATGCGCGACATAACAAAATAATTGGGTTGTAATTTACGTATTAGTTATGGAATGTCACGAAAATAAATGCCTGCAACATGAATCATTCAAATAAAATATCCAAAATTGATTATAATTCATGTAAAAAATATTTTAGTACGTTGGAAAATATACTCTTCAATAAGAAAATTAAATAATCAAAATTAGTTCACGCGAAACATCATCAACTATCAAACTATAGGTCGCAAAGGAAAAAATGTTCCTATAAATCAACCATTTCAACATGGGCTTTTCCCTAACATTTTAACTCAAGTTCAAATTCGTTACAGTGAAGCCAATTTATAAAAAAAGACGATGAACAACCATTTAGCGAGTATCGTTCAATATCATTGCCCACAGATTTTTCAAAAGTATTTAAAAAGGTCACTCGATCGAAATCGACTAATAATGCGCCTCTGTGACCCACAACCTTCAAACTATGGTTGGAACCACTAATGTAGTGGTTCCAACTGCGTTTTTTTTTTACTTATCCCAAACCTTAGACATTCTTAGTTATGTAGTAATATTACATAAGCTTGTTTCGTATGGAATTTTAAGTATCTTCAATCTTATTAAGTCTATACCCAGATTATTAATATTACGCATAATGGTGTAAACGACCTCCCAGAATAAATTACAGTATCAAGAGTATCAATTAGGATTTTTCGTTAGGATGATCATGGTATCATAGCTAAAATATCATCCAGTTCACAAAATAAATCCAAATCACATCTGGATTAACTATGAACGAAGTCACAGTTCGTCGTTATCCACTTCCAACCATAACGTTAAATTGGTGTCAGACCAACAGATTACGGTTAAAGGGTCAATTGTTCCCATAATTAGCCATAATATGAGCAGCACATTGTATTCTTTACTATATGCTCAGAAGGAATTAATCAAGTTAGTGTTCAATCTCTTATCTTATTTTATGCCCATGTAATGTCACACATGATCTGAGGAATTTCAGTAGAGTTTTTACATGAAAAATAAATGTACAAATTATATTTTCATTGAACACGTTTGATGCTTGTACGCCTCATGATTGAAAATAAACACGAATGTGATTTATTTGCAGCGAAATACTTCGAAGGCCATGCTAAAGAAAATCATTTTTTCGTCGTTACTACTTGTCTTATACATCTAGAAAATGCAATTAATGCTTTTGAACGAATTAATCCAGCCCTGTTTAATTAATATTAAATTGCATTAATTGCACATTTTAGATGTATGATAAAACAAGTTTGTCCTCGAACAAAGTGAATACCAAGAACACTAGTTGTTAAAAACACATTTATGTAGTATATAGTTGCCGTAACTGCCAAAGTTCTTAGAAATGTTCAAACTTCATTCATTTTAACTCGTTGTCATTTTTTTATATTTTCTGTTTTGTTGTTATTAATTTTTGTTTGGATTCAATTCAGTCCCGTTTGTTCCTTTTTCAGTCTATTTTTTTTAATCTAAATGAGCAGTAAAATTACTGGTTAAACTAATTATTGCTGTTATATCGCCTAAAGCTTTATTAGTACTTGGATCACCACAACTGATTCGTGATTATATTTTTAATACATACAGTTTTGAACAATATTGTAAAACAATGGTGCGCTGCAAGATTTAATGTCATTGTGTATTCGCTTGTCGGCGGTGGTCACGAATTCTAATGAACTATAGCTTTGTATTTTAACGCGGTACCAGGTCTTTAAAGTGGTGCTTTGAAATGTGGCATACGTGCAAGTGATTGTGAGCATCGATTGTCTAATTAAAAATAATTTGAATTGATGAATCATTGGTGTGAGTTAGATTTCGGGTTTAATAAATTAACAATTTTTTCGATTTAAACCAATTCATTAATCATAATATGTTCCTTAATCATTTGCATGATTTTACAGTGTTCGTATCATTAGGAAAAGGAAGTTATTAACAATGACAGTCATCGTTACACAACCAGTATGGGAAGCTTTATATACGTGCAAACAATACATGAAGTGGGCGCCGGGTCGGATTTCAAAATATGGTCAAGGGGCTGCAAATGTCGAATCAAGGGGACCGGCATACAACTAAATCGAGATAGAGCTCTGAAAGCGTAATATT
This sequence comes from Geotrupes spiniger, assembly GCA_959613385.1. Classification (NCBI taxonomy): domain Eukaryota; kingdom Metazoa; phylum Arthropoda; class Insecta; order Coleoptera; family Geotrupidae; genus Geotrupes; species Geotrupes spiniger. The sequence goes on along the minus strand of OY390736.1, from coordinate 26,054,196 downwards.
TTTACTATAAACAAAGAACATACAATCGATTTTTTAATGGACAAGGGGCAGACAACCTAGATCCGTAATTGGAATTCAAATCACTGACAAAAAATAAATGTAAACTATTAGCAAATAATTTGAAATCACTGACAAATGAAATAATAAAAAATTTGACGCAAAATATATGTAGAAAGAATTTTATTTACTTCCTATTGGTTTAACTTTTTATTTCAGGAATGCACAATTTAAACTTTTCATCCTTATAGTTTTTAGAGCACATATTTATTTGTTATTATTGTTTCTAAATTATTTATTATTAATTTTATTTATTTGTACAGCGTTTTGTATTCATGTTTCTATTTGGATATAAAATAAATAAAAAATAATACTCATTAACTAAAAAAATTAAAAAATAAATATACAAAGAGAAAAGAAATAAAAATAATAATCAAATATGATTAACAATAAAGACAAATTAATAATTAATGAACGATTTGTAAGAGAAAAGAATCTAGTTGAAGATAAAAATGTAATGAAGAAGATAAAAGAATTAAGAGAAAAAATGTCGAGTGAATGTACTAATTCATTTAACAAAATTGTAACAATGACGAAGTTGAGTTTTAAAATCTCTTTCCTCAGCACTTATGCTATTATCATTTTTATATGCTCAGTGAAAAATAACCAAAGCAAAAGCAGGACTAACAAGACATGTATGTAAACTAAAAGATGTATAAATTGAAATTAAAAATCTATTCTAAACGCTAACGAGCGCGGCGATAATTTTTTTATGCTGCCCGAACGGTGACAGATACAAGAAAATAGTGCATAAATGAAAATGTAGATAATTACATTTGTTAATGGTTTGTTAATCCCATCTAGGGAATATGTTTATCTTTTTTAGTTTAAAAACGGGACGAGTTCAAATGCATACATATGTTTCGCAAAAACATGTTTCGACTTTGAACGCCACCGGCTTCGAAACCATGCCAGATAGAGGAGTGCTAACGTGATTCCGTTAGCAAATTTAATTCTCTACTCCATTGTTTACATATATTTCACACTCGAATGGCTTGCGCAGCGTTTTCAAAAATATCTACGCCGCGCAGAATATCGACGACCACGGTAAGAAAATCCTTCGGCATCGGACTTTTGCATTTTGAATTATAGCGCTGCGTGTTTATACTTCGCATTAATTAATGGCTTGTTTTATGTCGAATTAATCCCTTTGAGAGTAGCATATGAGGGCACAAAACGTGGTAATTATGGATGAATATTTTATTTTTAATGATAACACTATCATTAGTAGATGATAAAACTTACTTGAAAAATTAAATCGTTAAAGTCATATAGTCCAAATTAATTTTAGTTTAAAATTGTCAACTTACTGTGACACATTGGTAGGTAAAACTTAGTCACCTAGTTTAGCTACTGGTGATAATATCAGAAGTGAAAAATCTGTAAACAATAACTGCTGAAATATGCAAGAAAGTTAAAGTCAATATTGTACGACATACCATACTTGAGTAAAGTTATAGCATAGCGATAAATTAAATAAATTTAAATGTAAATTTAAAATTTAAAAAGTGTTTTAACCGTTTGCAAGCCGTTGGTAACTATAAAAATTGTATAAGAACAACTAGCCATCACAATCCCTGATATTTCTTGTAAGAACGTTCAAAACTCATTGTCTCAATGTTTGGGATAGTTCGTGAATTCACGTGGAACAAATTTAATAAAGGGATAAGAAATTATTATTACCTGACATGATGCATAGTGTCCGATGTAACCCGAGCACATAAAATAGTCTTCTACACAACACTGCACTATTGTATAAACACAAAATAAAACTAAACTATAAAATCTTTGCGAAATGTCACCACTATCGTGTCAAAATCTATCCCCGTAACGTGCAAAACGCGTCGATATCAAAACCGGCCACTGAGCACTAATTCGTAGCGTTTTACCACAACTTATTTTGGAAAATCATCCATATTTTATTGTGTGACTCAACGGCAGTAAGCACAATCATAAACTGACTAATATATTCATTGGTAAAACATATGCGCAATTACGTAAGCGGCATGGATTTCTTTTAATGCATACCTTTTTTTACTTAAAATATTTAGTCATAATATGCAGCGGGGTACATTTTTTGTTAAAACGTTAAAACATTTTTTCATGAACGACTGATTTATATCTTGGGAACGTCATTTCAACGTAAGCTACGAAATTTTTTCTGTGCCACTTTTTTGGATCCTGTATTTAGAAATCATGTTCAAGTATCCTTATGTTGATAATAAAATAAATATTATTGAAATTCGCGACTTCTTTCATTCGGTAGTATTATCGTCGGTGCTGAGGAGCAAAATGTTTCGATATCGTTGATTCAAATGCGGGAGGAATGATTTCTTGGAGTTTAAGAAATTTCAAATTCTCCCACACTTTCTTGACGCGTTCTTGGCCGCACTTGCCCTTCTAATATAGTACCATCGCTCGCTCTTGCTCTTTTCACCCGGTTCGTTGTCCATTTTGGAAATAAGACGCAAAAAAAACAATGCATTTCTGCTCACCTTGTGAGTGGATGTGATCTTATTTAATGTCAAGTTGTGATATTTGTACTAATTCTACTCCTTCGTCAATTTTGTTATAATATTTTAATCTTTCTCACAATATGTGCCTATTCTGTTACTATCTAGTTATCATTTCTTATACATTTCTCTATACATCTTACTTAAAACTTAAAAAAAAAACCTCTAATTTTTGCAACAATCCTTTTACTAAATAAAATGAATCCATCCTTAATCTCATTAAATTAAATAAAAGGGAAATTCCATATGTGCCGAAATCAGGGATGACGTCGACGTTTGTGTTTCTCTGCTTCATGGAAATATCTCTTTTTTGCATATTCTGACCTCGAGATCACCACCAAAGATATTAAATTATTCATTCATATGTTACATACGTGTGTTACAGCTATTTTTAAACACATTTTATATTTACTTTATTACCAGAAATTAAAGTATATTTGCTTTTTTCATCGTTCATAATTAAACAATTTAAAAAAAACAGTAATTTGTACGATTTGTGTAATTTTTTAAGTATGTTAATTGACTATTTATGTGGCATTATTCTCGAACGTCTGTTTTGCGAAAGTCAGGTGACAACGCAACTTTGCCGCGCACGAGCTTTACTTTCCTCGTCGTTTCTTCATGGCGCGGAAAACGTGACAGCCTGTTTTAATGGCGTATTTTTTGTTGTATATAGCGATATACACTATCCCATGCCTCTGACGATTTTACGTCGAGGAAAGCACTTCTAGCTTTTAATAATTCATTTCGCGTTGGAAGTGTCAACACATTTTGAATTAAAATTATGTAACATTCGATTATTATTGTATTGATTTACTTTCAGTTTCCAGAACATGTCATGGAATAGATGTACCATTTTTTATTTAAATATTATTAAGAATAAAATTGTCTGCATTAGGTTTAATTTGGTTTCGCTTTTGTTGAAACCAAAACAACTTCACATATACGAATTATTTGTTCTTCTTGGCCAGCAGTCTGCTGTGTGAGTGATATAGGCTCTTGGTATTTTTCTTTCCCATATATCAAGGACACCTTCATCCGCGTTTAGTGACAATGCTTAATAGGCAAATGTTTTGTTAGATTGGTTCTTTCATTTTTATAGTATATAAGAATCAAAAATATTTTGGTTTGTTAAAAAGTGCACCGTGGTCACTATGGTGGAATGTTTCCATTGTCCTCTAATAACTAAAAGACAATGGAAAATATTAATGGAAAAATATTAGTATTTATTAGATTTGAATTTTAACAAATTTATTAAAAATATCTACGATGCATATTTTCTAAATGTCAAAACTATCACAAATTTTCGTGGGTATTTGTAAGGAAAAATCACTCAATTTGTCTCCGGCGCCGGTGGTATCACGAAAGATACCTCTGTGAAAAAGTGACGAGCTTTTTATTAACCGCGCCTTCGGTTGCAATTGCGGTGAATACATTTCGCCGTATTTATTACGGCAACTTGGCGCATTTTCATTCCGAGTTCCTTGTAGTCTTGATTCTCCAAATATCCGTTGAAAATGTATTCTTTCGCGGATGATAAAGTATTAGAATCCAACGAAGGTCTTAAGGATTTAACAGTAAAACGATTCTAAGATTATGTTCAAGATTTTTTAACGCAGAGTGAGTAGAACTAAATTGTTGTCATTATACTGTAATGAATTTAACTATTTATTCAAACATAACTTTTCAATTCGAATGATTGAAACATCGCAAACAACGTTTTGTTATTAAACGACAATATAAATAAGCCCTCGCAGGGGGTTGCTACAACCAATTAAACAATCGAGACGTTTCGCCGGAAACTTAGGCGACAACGCGCAATCGATTGGAAAATCTCAAAATAAATCTACGTCTAACGACGCTAAAGTAAATAAAAGGAACGAAGGTAATTAAAATCAGTCCGTGTATAAACTCAAATATAAGCGTTCAAATATTTTGAGTTTGCAAAGCGCTTCTGAACATCGAGATTGTTTATGAACGTGCCACGTTACTTCCCTACTTCATGACTGCCCACCTCCCTCGAAGTGCGATTAAAATAGAAAACTGAAGAGTAATTCATTTGCGAACTACTTTGAAATTTATTATTCGACAATTGATCGTTCTTCGTGTTTCACACTTGTCTCGTACCGAACAGAATAAACACGAGCGCGTGTCAGAAGCAAATATTGTAGTCTAATGCCTGGTTATCAATAGACATAAATTTTGTGACTCGGTCCTAAACAAACAAATCACAGTTTGCTTTACTAGTGAGCGTAATATATCAAGGGTGGGACTAGTTGAATGTAAATAATTGACTTTTACAAAGATGTATCTAACTCGTAATAGGGGAGTTAGGCATTATGGTAGAATATATTCATGTAGGAAAGTTAATTTGTTACATACCACGTCGTGTCGGTTGAAAGAACACCCAAACGGTTGATTTATTCCGTAGCTAATAAAGATTTTATTTTGGAAGTTTAAGTGTTATGAATCAACTACAAGACTTTCAATAGCAAGCTATTAATGAAAACTATGCCCTGAAGTGATGCGAAATGATTAGTAAATGTAAAATAAAATGTTCTAAAAATTAAGGTTTCATTTCAGCTAATTCAATTATTTACCGTTTCTCTCCTTTTCCATAATCCTCCTTGTTGTTCACAATGGGTTTACTTCCTATTCATACTCTCATGATTTTCCATTATCACACTTTGTCAGATTTATTTTGCATTTATTTTCTTATTCATCTTTTCTACGACTTTAAAATGATTATCCCTTTTACTTTTTAGAATTTTATTTCTATCCTGAAGTGTTTCGTTTTCCTTTAATATTTAATATCCTTCCGCATGACTATAAAAGAATTTAGGAAATATTGACATACATAAATCAAGTCAGTGTTAAATTGTTATGAACGTGAAGTAGCTTTGAATTTAATGTGCTTATGTTGTCTGTAGGTATAATAAACGTCACGATGATTTTGTTCGAACGCTTATGTTACACGAACGATACATTGTGTTGGACATTTATAAGCAGGTGAATATTACGTGTACACTGACCAAATATAAATCGCAGCTGTCATGCACTCCACACGACCGAATCGTGCATTTACATTCGTTGGATTTTGAAGCACCCGAAATCGTAAGGTAATGTATTACATACGATTCAATGTCACCGATTTTCAACTTGCTATTAAATCATTTTTACTTATTTACTTCAAATGCTTTGTAAATCATCACAAGGTAGTATTTTCTATGTAAGCTTGGTAAAGCTTATAGCAGTGATATTTCGATTCAATCCAAACGCATTTATATAATTTCAAACTAGTTACAAAATTTCAAAAATATAACTAAATAATAAGTGAGAACCAATCCCAAATGAAATTCACATAGTAATTAACAACTCAACACGACACAAAACAACTGAAACGCAAATAGATCGATAGGGACAGTTAAAAACAAGAATTGGACTAATGGAAATGAGACCCCACAAATGAACACAGTATCAATTACCAATTTCTACAGTATATCATTTTACCAATTCAATCCGAGTAAAATGTATTATTATGTATTTGTGGGATGAAATTTTTATATAATCTTATTATAATATATTTAATTAAATGTGAACTTAATTACTTGATTTGGACTTGTGATGTGTTACTGAAATGACTTATGTTAATCCTCTAAAGAATTCGTAAAAATATGTGTAACAACAAGGTGTCACAATTTGTGTTATTTATCATTGAATTTGGTTATTTTTTATTTGCAACCCTTTGTTATATCTTAATTTAAAACTTATGTTTTTAAAAGTTAGTCTTACGCATGAGTAAACCTTATGATCTATTTATTAACTACTACCTCACCTCACTCATTCAAAGGGTTTAATCCTTTTCAGACGTTTGTCGATATCAAGATAGTCAATAATTTGAATAATAACATTAACGAAAACTAGGAATCGTTGTTCGTTATCCTGCTGTTTTGCAAATTACTTGCCCGACGATGTCCATATCTGGCCTCTGTTGCGGATGTGCAAAGGAGCACCAAAAGTGTTTTTTAGTGTTTTATTCTGAAAGTGTTCAATCATCTGAATGTCACCCTTGCTGGCGCTTCGCGAAAGATGTGCAGGTCCACACAGGATTGACTATCTATTTGTATACTAGAAGTTTATTATACAAGGATGATTTAGAAGTTCTTCCAAGTAGCATCTTTTTGTAACATGACCTCTTCCCGATTTTTTTGTTTACTTATAGCTCCCAAAATAGGCGAGCGTCAAGATTAATACCCTAATAGCTAAAAATTATAATAATTACATATATAATTATATATTTATTTATTGTAATTGGGGCATATTGAACAATTTAATTGATACTTTAGATGGTTTGGATTGGTTTTATTCCCCATATGTTGATCCATCTAGTAATTTGATCAACAGAACAATTGACTTTTCTGATTCAACATGGGCATATCCGATTACTAAGATGGCGGTATCATCAGCAACAGTTACAATTATGTTATGTGCTATGGTTAGAATATCGAAATGATACAGCATATAAAGATCACATAACACTCCCTTGTGGTACTCCACCGTTAATTGGCCTAAGTTACGAATATCTTCTTGTTCGACTTTCAATTACCTATCATATATCAGATAAGTTGATTTACTGGGGATAATTGCGCAGGCAGGAATTTGCACAATTTATAAAACAAACATTGCCGGCGTCCTGACCGACACCTAGAAAAATAGTAGTGCCTTTTCTCTTCAAGAGCTTTTTCTCGATATTTTCATTTAATTTTATTGCCCTGATTTAGTCATTCCTTTTGGTCCTTTTCTAATTAATTTTGAAAATTTGATTTTCCTTGCTATTTTCGCTTTCATTTTTCTTTTAATGCTTTTGCCTCGTTTCCTTTTATTTTTATTATTGTTCTCTATGGTTTAATTTAACTTTATAACTATCACCTACTCATTAGCTTTGATAGTTTTCTCATCAGCTTAATTATTTATTAATGTTATCTTTATTTCCTTCCTCAGTTTTATATTTCGCAATTTTTGTATTTGGTTTTCCTTCACGTGCTCCTCTTATTTTTGTCGTAGGACTCGTTATCATATTTTCTTTATTTTTATTGTTGTTGTTTAAGGCTCATTTAGTTTGTTTTTTTTAATTCGTTACTCTTTTCCTATAGCTGATTACAAATTTTTCTCGTGTGCATTTCTCAATATTTGTATTTATTTTGCATTTATTAAATATTTAAAATAATTTTCCATATTTCTCATTAGATTTTATTTTCCTCTATTTTTTGTGCTTTGTTCTTAGTGCTTTTTTGTTTGATTTCATTTGGTGTTTCACTTTTGTTGCGATTTCCATTCAGGCGTCCATGAACGCTCAGTGAATAGTATCTGTTGTTTTAACAACAAAACAATTATTAATAAAAAAAAAATCGTTTTGTTACCAAAAATAAAAAGTATAACTTTAACAGTTAATAAGTTTGAGACTATGTTGAGATTTGCTCTGTGGTGGTAACCTGGGTTGCTTTCAATCTTGCCTTTCATGGGCAAAAGGCATTGTGGTGAAGAGGTAGACTTACATGTATGTATTGTGCCTTTATCCTTGCCTTTGTTCTTACTTCAGGAGCACCATTATCACCGCCCTTTCTTGCAGGGTAAGTCGTTATACTTTCTCATGCCCCAACAATCGGGGTGGAGCCGGCATACCACTGCGCATTTTCACAAGCCCTAGGGTCAAACTGGACAACGACATTCGCGTTTCCTTCTCCACGTTGATTTTTGCTCGATACTTGCTCTTTATCAAAAAGATTGACAAAAACCTAGCCTCTCAAAAATATATCGAAAATGCACTTAAAATTTCAATTTTGTCATAATCATAATATAATATCTTTTATTGAAATACGGTCAAATTCAATGCTTTAAAATTTTCATTCTGAAAGTGATTCTTAAACCAGGTGATAAGGTGTGATAAGTGTTATCCAAAAATAGGTTTCATATCTTAAGCAAACTCGAAGGAAGAAATGAGGCTCCAGAAATAACACCAAGAAATGAAAATAATAAACATAAAGGATCACTTTCAATATCTGGAGAATCCACCAGAAATAGTAGTAAACCAGGTTAAAATGATTTACACGACCTACAGCTAAATAAGGTGGCCTTCCATACATATCAGATAAGACAAGAAAATAGCTTTCGTGTGGTAATGAAAAATCTATACGAATTTGGTCACAGAATGAGAAACATTATTTATTAAAAAATGTAACATTATGGAGGCCCAACTAAAATGTGGAAATCATCCAGCCAACTATAAAGGCTGCGAGGTTCATAAAAAATTACAACAACCTGCCTTAAGACTAAAAACTGTACCAAAATCAGTATACCTCACTTATATTAACGAATGTTTCGGAAAATTATCGTTATACATAAATACTAATGTAAATTAATCAAATAAGTACAGAAGCTTGAAAAGTTGATAGAGAAAAAGTAGAAAGAATGGATACATACTATGATCCATTAAAACAAAGTTCTTTAACAAAATGCAATCGGAACAAATTTAAAACTAGCCCTGAGGAATACTATGTCGTAAATCACGAACCAGAAACTAAAACATTTGTTGGATTACATGATGTCGATGCCATGTTAATTTTAACCCAATTGCACAAATCATAGTTATTATTATATACAGGTTACACAATATATCATACTAAATACCCAGATGGAACTGCCCATGCAGGTACTGCAATCATTATCAAGGACTTCATTAAACACTATGTAGCACACGAATAACGGACAGCTCGTATCCAAGCACAACGTGTTAAGGATAAGCTTGGCTCGTTCTTAATTTCAGCTATATACGTTTATTTACAATTCTTTACCACTCCTGGCAACAGATTTCTACTAGGCGCGAATTACAAAGACAAACATGGAAGATGGGGATCGCAGATAAATGTGACCAGAGGAAGACAACTAGTTAAATCCATGGACGAAAATAATTTGAATACCTTGTCTACCTGCAGAAACCCATTGGACGACCCAATCAAGCTGCCAGATGTAATTGACTGTGTAAGTTATCACATCATCTAATAACAGAAGAAAGCTTTGAATTCTTCTCTGATCATATTCTCATTCTTCATAAATTGAGATCAGTCTAGGTCACTACCAAAAACTAACTAACCGCAACCAAACTTAATCAGTATATTTTTATTTTCTTATACTTTATTTATAAAGTATTTAAAAATTACTACATTGGTTAGTAATCCTTCCGCTAGAGGAGTGACATCTGTTCAAACTGTAAGTTCATGTCACAATTTCATTAGTAACTTAGACATTATTATGTATGTGCATTTATTTATCGTACCAGAAATATTATAATATTACACACATCCTATTCCCTAGTGTCAACATTTTTATTATAATGGACTTCAGCCATTCAGATAAAGAATTGCAACATTTAAATGTTCAAACATTGTTTCATAATAGTAAGGCGTTTGGAAATTATTGAATTAGTTAATTCGTGGACCACCCTAAAACAGGACGAAATCATATTTGGGTGGTAGATCTCAATAGTTGCATGTCGAATCTCATTGCATCCATAGAGGTATTCCATAAGGGTCTATGCCGAGACCACTTCTGTTGTCGTATCTGCTATGACCTTATAAGGAACTGTACAACTTGTCTATTTATTGCCTTAAAAATGATTTGACTCTATATGTATACTAACAAACCAAACTTGTTAGAATTTATAGCTTTCTACAAGTGCACGGTTTAAAATGTTTAGGGCTTTTTCTGGAGGAAACCATTAAATATAAGCTCTATTTCTTAATTGTAACATTTTTCTCCTACTTGTATTGTTTGACATGTAACCATTTCCTTTTTGTTTTTTCTTCCAAGTTGTCTTTTTATTATCTCATCGATGTTGTTTACGTTCTCTATGTGCCTACAATTTCATTCATCATTAGCATTTTTCATCATCTACATCACTTTCAGAATCTCATAACTACATAATCCTTAATCATTTGACGAGTTTGAGCTTTCGTAATTATTAAATAATGTCTCCTACTAACTTAATGTAAAAATATGTAATTCAATAAAAATTATAAATTTGTCCACACACCTTTATAATAAATTTATTTGTGTCGTCTTTCAGGATTCATCAGATCAAACATGATTTACATTCGTGTTAGTGTACTAACGCCATCGATACGTGAATATCCTCACACTCAAGTTGCTTTGTGACCAGAGACGTATACTTTGACCGACTAAGTATTGGTATTGCCGAGACTTGTAACACTTATATAAGGCTAGTAGAACTACTCCTTAAAGAAAAGAATGAAGCTATCCAAAACTATCTTAAAAGTCTCACACTCACAGAAACCACTGATTATTGGTTGTGGAAGGTAACAGCAAAAATCAAGAAAAATCATAAGCGCAGTCCACCTATAAGTGATGGTACATGGACTAGAATAGACAAAGATAAAGCTGATGTATTTACCAAACACCTGGTAAAAAGTCTTTACACCTTTTGTTTCTGAAGTGCCACAAGGAGAGGAAGACATCTTCTCGGCACTTGAACAAAAAACCCACGAATCCCGTAAATAAAGTCAAAAGCATAATCAAAAGGAACATCAACCATAAGAAAGCTCCAGGATGTGATGTGATTACCAGAAAAAATATTAAGAAACTACCAGAAAATGCATTTTATTAATATCCCACATATTGAATGCTATTCTAAGGACTGGGTACTTCCCAAGCCAGTGGAAAGTCCGCTAATTGTATCTATGCCCAAACCAGTTCAGAATGTGACTTCTCACCGACCAGTCAATCGGCTTCTTTCATTATCTAAACTATTTGAGAAATTATTTCTCCAAATATTGAAACCATAACTAATCAAATTTGATGTAATACTACTAGATCATCAATTTGGATTAAATGAGCAACACGACACCATAGAGCATATGTATCGAGTAGTAGCACAAGTGGGTGATCTCTTCGAAAATAAAAACTGCTACACCGCCTTCCTGGATATCACTCAAGCCTTCGATAAGGTTTGGCACCAAGTTACCTTCCCCATATCACCAGGTCCTGAAGTCAGATCTAATCAATCGTCTCTTCGTGGTAAAACAACTAATAGACCTTTATCCTATCGAATCTGGTGTGCCGTAGGGAACCGTGCTTGTCCCTGTCCTATACACATATACTGCTGCCGTACAAGAAATACCTAATACATTGACCGCTATGACGACCATAGAAATGTTGACGAATATAAAATAGCGATTTCAGCTACAGGAAGTACGACTGGCCAAAAACGGCTGTGCTCAAAAGATTGGTGCATTCGTTCGAAATACAACGCAATTCAAGTGTAATATTAAATCTCAAAATGGCAATCCAAAATTACATAAGTCATATGAATATTACACCTTTAATATTTAAGGTTGAATACAATTTAAAATTACGAAAACAATTCTAGAAAACAAATGCATTTACGACATGAAGTTGCAGGGAAGAAAAGTGCCAGATTATATTTCACTTATTACGTGCGGTCTGGTGTCAATTTCATTTCAGCGTCGGAAGAAATGTTCATGAGAGCGTAACAAACTTTCAGCGGGGGCCATATTTTAATCTACGATAATTGCGGGTCAGTTACTGAAACGGGTTTATATTTTGATAAGAACTTCTTGGGGAATTTACACTTATACACATGATATACGAATACACACGATTCCCGGGTGCTTTACATAGATGTCTTTCAATGTTACACACATTTATAGTATTTCTGTCCACTGACATTGTGAAAGTCATAACACACTCTATTTCACCAAATATACGAGTAGGACGAAGTCGATGTTACTTTGATAACATCTGAAGAAGAAGAAAGCGCGATTAGTCAAGTCAAGTCAAGTCTAATCTCCACAGGATCAGCAATGTAGGAAAAAGGAAAATAAAACATGGTTCGTTTCAAATACTAACATTCGAATAGAATATATTCGAGACTGTATGCGTACAGCTTCGGATCGAATCCCAGAATAGTAACTGAATTAGAAGTCGAACCTATGCCTATTTAACCGATTAATATCAAATAAAATTTTAAGTGTAAGTTAAACAAGAAAATCAATTTGATTTTTTTATTTATTTATTTATTTATTTATTTATTTATTTTCGCAATTAAATTTCATTTTCTTTTATGTTCGCTTATATCGGTCCTATGCAATAAAAGGATAAATAGATAGATGGAGTAAAGCAAACTAATTCCACAACCAACAAAATGTTATCGAAACTCCGCCGCACGCTTCCAACGACCGCGATATAATGCGATTATTTTAATGCACTTCTTTTCACCATCGCCAGCTGAAGTTCTAGAACGGCGTACATCCGTTTTTGTTTATATCTAAAATTACAATGCTGAAATACGACAAAAGAGTTTCGAACTGGGTCATCTGATGCACACAGGACAAGAATTCTATGAATATTCGTCGGGTAAGCGTCAGTGGCGTGCCGAAGCCTAACGATTCTCGCTCTCTTTATGCGGCGGACGCAAAGAAATGCGCCTACATATTTCAGTGTCAATTATTTTCGTTCCGAATTATTACGCTCTCACAACATACAGTATAACGAATGTCGCATTTATTATGGACCGAAAATAAACGCCGGCAGAGGTTGCGATCTTATTATAATTTACAGACAGCATTCGCCGGGTATTTTGTCTAGAGTTACAAAGAGATGATCTCGGGATAGTCTTCCCGAAATATATCCGTCGATTAGTGTGTTTAGGGATTTGTTTTTTAGATTTAAATTAGTCATAACAAATGTAAATCATATGTGCTTAATATAGATCTACAAGTTACTCCATCATCTTTTTTTCTTAGACTAATCGTCAGCGTAGATAATTACTTGTGTAACCCCACAACATCAATAACACGTAGGGAAAATTTATACAATCTCATATTACGCGTACGTTACACAGAAAATCCCTAAACATCCAGACTACAGAGTCGCTTTGATACGGTTCTAACTCAATCGGGGGTTTTATGTTTGAAACATATAAACAAATCCATTTACTCAGCTTTCCACTGCATGCTATTCAAATCGCAATAAATCCACATGATTAATTGGCATTTTCCCAAGTCTTTAAAAACTTGTTGTTTGCATTTCGCTTTGATGTACTATTCATTTATCAAGAGCGAAATTGTTGGGGCAGAGCCGGTGTGGAAATTTATTCCGACAATTTGAATCATGAATTGTACAGAAGATTTTTATGTTAAACACGTTCTGATTCTTTTTTACTTTTCATTAAGCGAGCGCTTTGTTATTCATATAGTTTTTATTTCTATTGTTATAACAAGGGGCTTTTTATTTTGTTCGTTTTTATTTGCATTCTACTTGCGATATTTGTACGATCAACATTGAAAAATAACATAACGATTTTAAGAAATAATTCCCCGTAACGTAAGTGATTTAACAGTGTTTTTCGATTGCACTAAATGATGAGATAATAATATTAAAAAATTGAGACATAAATTCCATCCCATTCGACAATACGCGTCTTCATAATTTAAGTTGGTTACGAAAGTTTTCTCATCTTAAAGTATTAGTTCGAGTTGGATTCCCGAGCAGCAGTGTACGTGAGAGGAAAACCTATAAGTATCAGGTGTGTGTCGGCTCAGCTTCTAATTTTCTTCTCGGTTGAAATTTTTCATAGGATGACGGGCGGCGTTTAAGAAAGAGAATTAGTAAATTGGAAAAGACTCTCTCGCTAATGATGCATTCAGTCTTTTAAAACGGGTTTTATATGTAACTCGAAGCTCGGGTATATTATTTTTATTATGCAATGTAAAACTGTTTTTTTTTAAATAATCATAACTATGTCTATGTTGCCAGCATTGAGATGTACTTATTAAATTTAAAAAAGCTTAACAAACCTTAACAAAGTAGATGATATAACATCTACTTTGTAATTTTAAAACCTTATGAACAGCATTCGCCAAAGGTACTTAATGAGGTACTTAATTAAATCGTTAAGAGACGAATCCTATTGGATTTATTTTTCATAAATTCTCTCTAGAATTTTCGTACAAAATCTCAGTATTCTTGAAATACTAATACACACATTCATGTAGCTTTTATACAGACAAATTACTCTGTATACTTAATATTCAATTTCAATTTCAATTTCAATTTTTTCGGGTGGTGTTGTATTGCACGTGGAAAGTAGTAGTAATTATTGTATGTAAATGAACGGAAAATATTACTCACATTCATGATAGAACAATATGAAATACATTTATTAAATATGTTTTTAATAACATCTCAGATTTTATTTAATGTATTTCATTTAAAATTGTACTTTGTAGTTAATATGTAATGTTTGCATTTTAAACAAATAAGCAATACTGATGAAAAAAATAATATGCTGCCCAAGTCAGCCATGTTAACGGTATATTTTATTTATTTACATGAAGCTCTTACAATTTCTATAGTATTGTCTCCTTTTATAAAATGATATATATTGCATATTCAAAAATTTTTGTTTTTTGCTATTTTTAAAATTTAGAAAATTTGGTCATGTTTGGCATATTGACTTCGTACTTTGACATTCTTTTTCGGATATTGTTGAAATTTTGTTTTATTTTAATATTTCAGGCAAGTTTTTTCGTTATTGGCAATTTTGGAAATTTAAACATTCGGCCATTTTTGACATGCATGCAATTTCGGCATTTTTGCAAATTTTAATAAGTTTTAAATTTTGTTATTTGCATTCTTTCATTCTAGAAAGTTTTGAGTGGTTTTCATCGTTTTCTTTTTTGTTCATCTGATTATCTCATTTTACATTTTTTAGCATTCTTTATTCTTGTGTTGTTGTTGGAAATTTGTAATATTTCCCTTTTTAAATTTATTTTTATCACTACACATTTTTGCATTTTGATTTTTTCATTTTGTGTATTTTTGGCTTTTTAGCCAATTTCTCGCATTAGTTAAAAATTTTGACAAATTGCACATTTCGTCAAATGATTACAGCTAATTGTTTATTTTGATAAGCTTCCTTTTTGATAAATGAAAATTTGCACGTTTTCGACAAATGTGATGTTTTGTGATTTTTTTCGCGTAAATATCTTTATGTATAGATATTTACTTTTTCTCCCATCTATCGCACCAATTTTTAAATTGCGTCGTCATTGCATCATCATTTGTTACGTAAAGTACACAATGGATTGATGTGTCCTAAAATCCAAAATTTTAATGAATACTTTCACAACGTATAAAAAAACCAACGTTGGTTGCATTGGGTTGGGTGGAATTAATTTTAAAAAGTTTATGAATTTGGACAACTATTGAAATGAAACTTTTGAAATTTGAATCGCGTTAGAATCTTTAGTATTTTGATTTTGCTGACGTCGTCAAAAATTTTGGAATTTTATAAATTTTTGGTATGTTGAACAAGTATTGACTATTTTGTCAAACAATATTCGACAAGAATGTTATTTCGTCAACTTCTTTCGTTGCTAGTCTAAATTTCTTAGTCTGTTATTTTATTTTTCTTCCAATTTCCCTTTTCAGAAAGTTTGTTAAAAAAAATTAACGAGCATTGGGTTGGGTTGGATTGGGTTGGGTTGGGTTGGGTGGAGTAAATTTTAAAATATTGGGGAATTCTGAGATCTATTGTAATTAAATAAATTTCTACATCTTGGGGGCTAGGGGGCAACTTATATTTCCATATATTTTTACTTTCTTACACTTTATGTATAAGGAATTCTAGGAATCATGAAAATTAGTACTAACTACTAAACTAAAGATTTGAACGGAAATGCATGTTTTGAATTTCCTTAAGCCTATTCGGACTATTTTCGAAATGGCGCCTGCTTGTGTGCTTTAACGCCCAAACTATTAAAGCTAACACTATGCAACTTAAACATATTTGTATACAGCCAGAAAGAAAACGTCATATTCTCAAAGCAATATCTCAACCGGAGGTCACTTATTACCTTGTCCATAATCTCGAAAACGATACGAGACATCAAAAATATTGTATTTGAAGATAATTAGACTGCACCAATTTGCTCGAAAACTTGTCTAAGAAAGTTCAGTACGGACCACTGTAGATTTGTATTTGTTTTGAATTACAATACAATAACAAAGTAATTCTATTTTCCAAGCCACTTGGTGGTCGTATTTGTGTTTATAACTTTCTAAAATTCTATATTTACTTAGCTTCCCAACAAGCCCAATATCATGCGTCACGGCTTTCCTCACATAATAGTAAGTGAGCTGGATGAGCTTTCGGTATTAGTTTTGCTTGATTTGTCTAAAGCCTTCGACACATAAGTCACGAGGTGTTACGGTAAATTTTGCACTATGTTGATTTGAAGACAAATGCAATAAACTGTGATTGTCTAGTAAAGAGGAGAGAGAGTGTAAAGTTGATTGTCGCAGTCGTTGGCTTTAAATTGAGGAGTCCCTCAAGGTTCAGTTTTAGACCCATTGCTTTTTGGTACATACCGGGTGGAAAGTATCAAACCCGAACATAGCAGAATGCATTGGAATATACGTTTATGCATATTCCTGCTCCCCATTTCCACCGATAAAAATTATAATGACATCAAATGAAAGAGAATAATAAACGGCGTCAATTGATACTAAAATCTTCTCTTAATACCTTATCATTAGTTTTTTACAAAGCAATTTAAATCAATTATTCAGTTGTCAAATCTGACAAATAGTGACTTGTGCCGACAGAAGCACGGCCGCCCATAGTTTATAGCACCTGGGTTTTTAATATTAATTGCTTTGTAAAAAACTAATGATAAGGTATTAAGAGAAGTATTGTATTAAGAGAAGTATTGTAATTAATCCAGTTCGCACATATCCATGTTTAACTTTCATGGTTAAAAGTTCTCTGCATATTTTATTTACCTTCTTTGGATACTTTTTATATTTGTTTTGTTGTGTTCTCATTATATTTTATTCTATATTCATTTGTTTTCATCTGCGCTGTAAAAGCTATGACACCTTATCCAACATACTCGCCGGGCATCTATCTAACACATTACAACTTCATCGAGCATTTCGACTACTTCTTAAAACGTAAATTTGCTAACAGCAACTCCAAAACTCGGGGAGTATAGAATTACCAAAATAAACAAACTTGTAATGTGTCACTCATGTTTGTATAACTCGATGCAACTTCAACGAAATGTATGTGTGGTGGTGTAATGAGACCATAGGGCGAAATAGCTGCCATCACCTTAATACATTCGCTGAAATTTAAATTTCTAACTTGTTGGCAAAAATGTCACAAATATATACTCAGTGACATATAAACTGCACCACCTAGAAGGGGTGGGAATTTTTGGACCAAATTTGTCAGGAATAGTGGACTAGTCCAGGGAAATAGTTGATTAAAATTTGAAACCCAATCATCAAGTAGTCATGGGATTTTTGATGTTTGTGTCATTTTTTAGAGATGGTGATAGACAAGCAATTATCGAGTCATTTTTTGAATTTCATTTGTTGTTTTCGGATCCCATTCTTTAGTTTAAAGTGTTTCAAGTGTTTAATGATGCCTAGAGGAATGAGACCTCAAGTTTACCAGCAGTTGAGTGACTTTGACCGAGAGCGGATTGTTGGTTTACGAGAAGCAGGTTTTTCGTTTAGAGAAATCGGCAACCGTTTGGGACGGCACCACTCAAGATTAATGCGTGTTTATCAAGCGTGGTCTGAACATGGGGTTGAACGTCGGAGAAGAGGCACTGGGGCTCAAAGACGAACCGATGAAAGGCAAGATCGCCGCTTAAGACTAATGACCTTGAGAGACCGATTCTCTACAACTAGATCAATAGCTGATCAATGGTTAGGTGAACAGGGTCGTCCGATAGGCTTGCGAACAGTTTATCGTCGAATAAGAACCTTTGGCTTGCTGTCTTACCGCCCACATCTTGTACTACCCCTCACTGCTCAACATCGCCAGGAACGTTTGGCCTGGTGCACGGAAAGACTTCAATGGAACTTGGAGTGGCATCGAGTTGTCTTTAGTGACGAATCGCGATTTTGTTTAGGAATGCATGATGGTCGGATGACTGTTAGACGAAGACGCGGAGAAGGGCGCAATCCTGATTTTTCGATTGCGAGGCATGTTCGCCGAACTGTGGGGTTGATGGTGTGGGGTGCTATTGCTTACGGCAGTAGGTCACCCTTGCTCTTCATTAGGGGCAGTATAACCGCCCGACGCTACATTGACGAAGTGGTAGAACCACATGTTCTTCCATATCTTCGAGGGCTGAAAGACCCAATTTTCCAGCAAGATAATGCACGACCTCACGTAGCAAGGGTTTCTCTTGACTTCTTTGAAGAGGCCAATGTTAATCTTTTGCCTTGGCTGCCAAGATCTCCCGATTTGTCGCCCATTGAGCACGTGTGGGACATGATGGATAGAAGATTTAGGAATCTACCGAACCCACCGTTGACAATAGAAGCTCTACGGCATGAAGTACAGGCTGCTTGGGATGCCATACCCCAAGAAGACATTGATCACCTGCTGGAATCAATGCCAAGGCGGGTCAATGAGTGTATCAGAAATAGGGGCGGACCAACACATTATTAAAGAAAAGTCAAAAAGATGAAGTGTTTTCTTTATCAAATTTTAATCAATTGTTACCTTAGACTAGTCCAACGTTTCTGCCAAATTTGGTCGAAAAATACCCATCCTTCTAGGTGGTGCAGTTTATATGTCACTGAGTATATTTTAGCAAGCTAATACATTCCTCCTCAAACTCCTGTGGAGAGAACAGAAGTATTATAGTTAGATTAGGCCATTCATTAGGCTTCGCATAAAAAATGAAAGATTAAACTTTTTTAAATCTGCATTAAATTATTCGAGTTCTAGACGCCAGTTATCAACTGCATCTTAAGCAGATTTCCGCCAATGTTACTAACATTTTCTGGTTACTCCCGACATTAGAACAGCTTTCTATAAATGTGTAAGACGCGTAATTACGATACAAATATAGAAAATATACAGCGGTCTAAGAAACGGCAAGAATGCACAAACACTTTATCTTATATTTGACGATACTCGTTGTGTTCTGTACCAAACAAAACTTTGTGGACGTGCCCTTTCGGACACAAAAATGTCCTTATAATTTAAATTGTTAAATCCATTTCGACGAAACATGTTTGACTGTTTCTAACGTTATATATATAAGTGGTTGAATTATTTTTAATACTTTTTGTATATTACTAAAGACATATCCAACATTTTTCGTCGTCTATTTATGGTAAGAAATTTAATACAATGGAATCGTTCCTATTAAACTTTTGTGTCTATAAAATACACTGAAAGATTTATTTGACTGAATGGATTAATAAAACGGTGCATACAAGAATGAAATAAAAAGTTTAAAATACAAATCCACCAACATTTGCAAATGAAACATGGTTACAGAAACATATTGTTATTCTCAATTAACTAATTCTTTACATTCTATCACAGCTGTGCTTAAAAATAATAATCTCCATCCAAAGAGATTTTCATTATAAAATATGGCCGGTATTAACTACATCGCAATGTGCATTTATCGCGTCAGATATTGCTACAGAAGCTCTTTAATTAGCAAAGGACTGCATTTTAGCTACATTATCTGCAATTTAAGCTCTGTTTGAAACACAGACAAATGCAGTTTACTTTAGAAGAGGAAATGTATGTAATTAAGGGGATTACACTTAAACAGCGGCTCTGTCTTTTTTGCCTTAATCCCGTTCTCTTGTGACCGAGTTAAAAAAACCAAACAGCATGAAACCGTTTCATTAAGAATGTATTTACTGAAACGTTTAAACGTTCATCGGTATTAGCTTTAATACAGAGATCCGGGATATGTGACTTCACAGCCGTGCATTTTATTGACTTTTTAGAAATGTAGCCATGACTCGCGTTATGAAAATGGTTTCATGAATCCAGATTTACGGACAGTATAAAGTGCATGCATGTTTACGATAAATGCTGCACAAACCCTTATTAATTTTGAAATGGAAATACAAATTATGGTCAATGATGATTTTTCGGTGAATTGCAATCAACTATAAAACCTATTATTCAAGGGCCCATTAATTATTTTACAGCACGAATTGAAGAATTAATTAATGCGTGTATCGGTAATATTAAAAAAAATCACCTCTGCCGTGTGTATTTAAAACGATTTCAGTAATTGCAAATATTAATTAATTCAAATAAATAAGAGTGGCGCAAAATACTATTATTATATTAGCATAAAGCAATGTTTATAATTAAGTTAATTAAATTAATTCACTCATTCCAGCTTCGACCATTCACTCTCGCAGCGATATGGGCTAATTATATTTTGGGACAGAAACTCAGGTGCATGATATATTTAGATCTTAAGGTACATGGTCCATGCATGCATAAAAGCACAGTATGACAGGAAGGCTGTCGTGGTAATCTATTGCTAATTTAAGTCGACGACAGCGGCGCAACCATTACATTTTAACAACAACATATTTCCCAATTATGATAAAGATAAATCTATTACTACTAGCCAGAAAATATCATTGAAGCCAACTAAGTATCAGAATAATCTTTAGATGATTCAAAAACGAATTAACAACCTATATAGTAATTTTTTAAATGATAAAACTATTGGTAAACATAACGTATTACGATTAAGAAGTGAAAATTTAAACGATCGTAATATATTATTTATATATTTTTTTAATTTAAGCTGCATAGTTTATCATTCACGATTTTCTGTTAAATGTTATTTTCAGTTAATTTAGATTGTGACGTTTTCTAAATCATCCTTTTTATTTCCAACGAGTTTGTATTACCATGGACATAAAAAACTGCCAAGTCTTTTCCCAACGTTTTATTTCTATTAAAAATAAATCTCAACAAACTCTTGGAGATGTTAAGAAACTAATCTGTGTTTCTGGGACAAATTTATGTCAAACTCTTCCCAGAAATCAAACGTTACCCAATTTCAGCGAAGTTTGAAAGACAAGCTAATTTGTCAATTCTAAAGCTTTTATTGCAAGTTCGTAGAAAATGGAGATCCATCGGCGTAAGCCAAAGGCACGCCTTGAACGACCAGAAGTGGGTTATATACTACGAGAAGAACTAAACATACAACGACTATTTGTTATCAATATAACCTACCAACCCCTCGTTTAAGCTTCCTCGCAATCATGGGTTGATTCGTTTATATTCATTTCCTTCATATATTCAGATAAAGTTTTCTTACTTTCCAAATTCGCCCGTCACATTGCATGCCTACCACCCAAAATCTTCCCTCTTCTATCTTATAGGCCACATGAATTTAAAAAAAAATTCAAACACAAATATTTTTATTTTAGAAATAATTTTTATCGGTGTCCTATGAACTTTCGGCACATTTTAGGTGTTTCCTAACTTCCCTCTTATACATGTTTTAGATGTGGCGAAGAACTGTGAAGCAGTAATTTTTGAGGAGTTCTTCAAAATGCTATGAAGTTTTTGAATTGGTAACCTCGAAGCCGAAATTCTTTTCAATTAGTTCATTCGTTAATTATAAACATAAACTCTTTGATATATCAGTCATTGACATTTAGTTTATGTAAGTTAGGTTATTTCAAGTTCTCAACACAAGCTCAACATTACTAAATAATCACGAGTGGTGCCCCAGAAAATCAAAAGTGTAAACTCAATGACTGTAAATGTCGTGTGTGGGCGTTGGTAGAACGGTGACAAAGATTTAATAGGCTGTACGTCATCCGACGACTTGGGTTGATTAATCCAACGCAAGACCTGTGTTGACCGCATATATCTCAAACTATTTTCCCAACCCAACACAAGCTATCATATTTGGGCATTATATTTAGTTTAAGAAAGTATACCAAAGATTCTAATTGGCTTTACGTCAGCTGATGACTTCGGTTGAATAACTATGCAAGACTGAACTCTGGAAACAAATTCCAAACTATTTTCCCAACATCCAATACGACGTAATTCAAGCTATCAAATTTGGGCTTCAAATTTAGCTTAGGAAACGATGCTATCAGATTTATACTAAGAAACGTATATAGGATACTATTCCAAAGATTAATTGGCTTTACGCCATCCGATGACTTGGGTTGAACAACCCTATGAAAGACCTGAACTGGCCAAACAAATTCTAAATTATTTTCCCAAGACCCAACACAACAAAATCTGAGCTAGCTGGGCTTTAAATTTAGTTTAGGAAACGATTACGAAGATTTAATAGGTTGTTGACAGATCGAGTACAAGATGAGTTGGCAACCAAATCTCAAACTTCTATCCCAACCCAACCCACTATAACCCACAAATCTAGCTATAAAAATATTCCATATTATCAATGAGTCGAATTGACCCTAAAAAAACCTACCTCACATTACTTGTGCCGTCACTGTTAAAGCAAGTTTAATCAGAGTCAGGTTGAATTTAGTTTGAAAAACGATGATGAATGTGAAATTGGGTTGGGTTGGGTTGGGTTGGATAACCTGAACACACAATATATCAGCAATTTAGAAAGTCGCAATCTCAAATGTATTCCTTGAATTACTATGTATTGGAAAATTGTAACTTAAACCTACCTAAAATCTACCTGTTTCTCCAACATTTGCTAGTATATATATATTATTTCTATTGTTAGTGAAGCAGTAACTTGTAATTTCAGTCAAATTAACCCCAAACGAATTAACTTGCAATGACAAACGTACTCCTCAATCAAATTATTTTGAAAAAGGGCTGTTTAGTTTACTCAACCTTGACGCTTTCAGGGCTTGTACGGCATAAGATGTGGTTGGTGAATCCATTATACCCATCAATTATAGTCAATCAAAATTAACACAAAGTTATTTGGCCTATTGCTTAATTATTGGGCCCGGCACATTGCTTTTAGACTTAAAAACAGTCCAAAAATCGCCCAATTATAAAATATCTCAAGGAGGATAGATAGAGTTGAACAGGACCAATCCAAACCAATCTAAACCAATCCAACGCAACCCATGTACAAATTACAAAAAAATGTCAAATTAAATCACCAATGCATAAAATTTTATGTCTATTTGGAATTCAATTTAATTGTTTAATGTACCGCTTTAGTAGTTGAAATAATTATCTTCTACTATATATACTAGCTTTCCGAGGTGAGTACAATTTATAAGCAGTTCCTCGACATTTTGAAATATCTTAATTACAATCAAATTATCTGTCAAGGACAAGGTCGCAATGCATGGCTCTGGGATAAAGTCACAGTCGATCACGGCTACGTTTACAGTCAAGGGACGTTATACCGTTGCGAATTAACCTTGGCCACGAATTTATTTAAAAAAATCAATTTCAATTTGCTTATGATAAAAACAAATAGTTCTAATAAAAGGATCGATCAATCAATTTTATTAATTCAGCTGCCACCAGAAGAGGTGGGTGTTAAGAATTATTCGCAGTTAGTCGCGATTTACTTCCTTTTTAAATCGATGCACATAATGCAGCCAGTCGTTAACTTTTTCCTTGTACTGTACGTATCGTTCTACGTACCTTAAAATTTCAAATTAACATATATTAGTCGGTGAACTTAGATGAACTAAATTCAAGGCAATTTCAATCGTCAAAGGAACGTACGCCCAAAATAAATAAAATGAATAAAATGCACCTTTAGTGAGATTTCGGATAGCACGATAAATATGTTATTGTCAGATGTTTTGTTTGACTATGTCGCTTAACTGTTAAGAAAATGCAATCTAGGAAACCAGTTGACAAATAAACATTTTATAGAGTTTATATCGATCTTCCGCAACGATATACCCTAGTAACTTACAGATGAGTAATTCAACCATTTAATTTCGTGCGGCCGCTGAAAAAGTTTTTCGGCTCTCGGCCAGTATTTCGAACGTATATGAGGCACGGTAATCAAAATAAACCTAATAGCATTGACTTAGTGATCGAAGGTCGAGCTATACGGAAGTGGACCGTGCAGTGGCGTAACGAAAATAGGAATTTCGATCGATAACTCCGCCGTGCGCGGCTTGACGAACATCAGCGTTATGCATTTTGCAAGTTTTGCTGGTAACTTGGCTCTTAGTCGGCACGCATAATTAGTTAAAAGTGTCAAATGGCAACTGCTTCACAAACTGATCTTTACGTAAACTCACAATAGTGTATTTTAATATATGACTTTGGCAACTAATTTTCGTTTTCGAGTTAAAAAAAATCAAGCAAATGCTTCAAAATATTTTTGTAGCATTGTTTATATGCAAACATAATTATTGCAGTGGACAATAAACAAAAATAGTACACACTGACATATTGAATTGCACGCCACCAAATCCCCAACGTTGCAAACATGACTCAAATTTCGGTTAAATTTATTAAAAAATGATTTTAACAATTCTAATAGAAAAAAACAATCTCCAAGGATGTCATTATTTATAATTATTAAGTTTAAATTTCACTAATCATTTTGTATCATTTATGAATAACAAGTTACTATTTTGAGAACTCGTTAAAACGTTTCTTCAGAACATATCGCAATAATTTATGGATAGAAATAGGGTCATCCACCGAAATTGATATAAATGTTTACGAATCATCCAAATTTGAAGTTTTTGTCTAGGTAACAATTACTTGCCTACAACTAATATTATTATTGTATTATATATTATTTAGACAACGATTCGTTTTATAATAAATTAGCTAGTAAATTATACATACAACACCTTACATTTCTGTTGAATTTTCGACTGTCTGGGTTAAGCGGCTTAATTATTATTTATATATTCACAGTGGAGTTCATACGGAGAATCATATTTAAATAAAATTAGGCACGTTCCATTGTTGATATTCTAGATGTTGCGTGCCATATGTCACCACCGGCAAAGCATTGAAATGAGGCAAATTTCATGAAATCGTTAAATTTTATTTAATTTTATGTAACCATGAAACAGGACATACATAAAAATAAAAAACTAGTTACGTTCGAGAACTTGAAATAAATCACGTTTATAACATTAATTGTTACGCCACAACAGTTCATTTTGTGGTTTTAAATTTTTCAGCAAATAAAAGTGTTAAAACGAAGTTACGATTTGTGCCAGGTAATCGTATAAATAATGCAAAAATAAACAGGCATTAATGCTGCCGTACGCGACCTGTACAGCGCCGGTAATGGTACATTAAAGTAGCGACTACAACGCATAATGCAAAGTGTTCGCCGAACGACCAGAATAAAATAAACTTTTAGTTTCCATTTTGCACGTACGAGCATTTTCATGGCACGAAGTAATTTTATAACGCGCGATTTTGGACCTTCCATCTCCTCCGCATTTTCATCAAAAACCAAATAAAAATTGATCAAATAAAAAATAGCATAAACATGTGCATGTCTTTATGTTGTGTCTATGAAGTTATCTGTACCGAAAAGTTTTGAATGTTTGATTTGGACCTCCAAAAGTCAATTAATGCAGATATCTACCTTCGCGGATATTGGTGGATATAAGCAAACAAGCTTCATAGACAAGCACTATCAGAGGCGTGCGATAAATATCTAAAGTTATTTCATAGGGCAATAACACAAACGAAAAGTCCCAGCTGTAAAACGGCAAGTTTAGAATAGAAGAAATGGACGGGATTTTATTCACAATTACTATAATAATATGTCGATTCATAATGTTTTCGAGATTAGGAAATACGTTATTCCCAACTGTCATTATAATACCACAGGTGAGAAGTAATTAGGGCTATCAACCATTCGAAGACTACATGTTCAATAACATTTATGGGCCTTTATATAATTGAGTAGAACAGACAGTACCATGCTCCATTTGACTATGTGAACTTTCAACCATAACTTCTCACCACGATGATTCTCACAATTTTTCAAAGAATATCGTTAATATGCAAATTCCAGACTAACTGAACAAATGTCAAATGAATTTAAATGTGATATATTTTCACGGGATAGTACATCAACTTATTATATTGGAAAACAGCAAATGTATTTTGATAATTATTTAATCGAAATAGTGAATGAATTGTGAATAAAATAGTATACAAACCTCGGTGGAAAGTTTCATTACGCCTCGAGATATAGCTACCTTATCTCTCGGCTGCACTGAAACACTTTCCACCTCCATGTAATATACTACTTTAGGCAAAAGTGTATACCATTGAAATGTGCGCGAGAGAGCTACTAAAAAGCACTCGGCAACACAGGCCTATAAAAATTTTCTCTGATAGCAGAACAGCACTGCAAGTCCTGGGGTGCCAGGGAATAAGACATTCCAAGACACGTACCAGGACACTGTTGGGTTTGCGCAGGAAAAACTAGCGCACTCTAACAGCCCTGGCTACTGGTCATAGCCGACTAAGGCATCACATGCAGGTTGGGAGTGGCTGAGGTCGCCTATGCCTTGAAACTGATGAGACAGCAGAGCATGTTATGAGTGCCTGCCCCACAGGGGACCAAAGCAGGTTTGGTGAGCCAAGCTTGAGCTGGGCGAACTTGATAAAATCTTACAGTCTAAAATCATTCTCTATCTAAAGATAATGGAAATTAAGGGTGAACTATAAATAGTTGTGAGCCACAATAGATCCTTGCAGTCGCAGTAGAGGGGAGGTTTAACGCCCCACTCAATATAACTAAACTAAACTAATTAACTAATTAAACTAATTAGAAACGATTTTAAATTATGTGTTTCTTACATTACATAATGGGGAAAAACGAGAAAAGCAAATGCAGTTGAGTATTTTTAAATAGCAACAAGATACCAAGAGAAGAACAAGATATACATATAAATCTGTCAAAAACACAATGAAAATATGAAATTATAGACAAGATAATAACACCACTATAGAGAACAAGAGATAGTAAACATTTTGTCTACGAAAGGCAAATATACTCGAGAATACTATAAAATACGTGGAGGAATAGCAGTGTGGGTTTAAAAAGCACAGTAAGATATGGCACACAGGACAATTCTTCCGATAAGTATTGCAGGTATAAAGGCCTAAGCACAAAAGAAAAGTAAGCAATTGGTCGTGACTAACTAACTTCAGTATTATACAACGCAGTCTATCCCCTTGCTCAAAATTGTTCAAACTTAAATGTTATTGAAATTGATGTGTTTTAAAAACTAATCCATCTAAAAGAGTGTTTCAGCCCTGACCCTGATGGCATAGATGAATATTTCTTGAAGATATGTAATCGATCCGTTTCGTTTCCTCTTTCGATTATATGCCAATCTACTTTATCATCTGGTTCTTACCCAAATCACAGAAAATTAACACTTCCGATCTTCAAATCTGGTGATAGATCCTTAGCAGCCAGTTACCGATCATATAGTATCCAAAATATTTGAACATATAGTATCTGAAGGTATTTATAATAATTGTAATAATATAATAGACTGGAACCAACATGGTTTTTGCGCTGTCTCGAGTAATCAGATAAACTTGCTCCAATTTTCACAATTCATTAATAGTTCTTTAAAAATGAGGTACAAGTGATCTATGTTGATTTTTCCAACACTTTTGGCCATGGCTACCAGACACTACTAATCGAAAAAGGCTTCTGGGATGGCCTAGCCACTTATTCTGTGGCTCGTATCATACCACACCAACATTATAAGCGTGATATATTTCAAGAAAGTCATTTACCCCCTTTTTTACATTTGATTAATGACATACCAATTATTTTTTCATTGCAAATATCTTGCTTATGCTCATGATTTTCCGCTTCATATTGTTGCCGGCGGACTTGCCGGCTTATCCAAAAGTGAACTTGATGCTATCATATTTTGGTGATATTTTTACACACACTCACATATGACTATGAACTATAGCAAGTGTTACTGTATCACTTTTTTTAGGAAGTTAAACCCAATACTAATTATGATCTGGGTGGTAATTTGGTAGAAAGTGTTGACCATGTAGCTGACTTGGGTGTCACGATCGATTCTAGTAAATAAATCTCTTAAATATTGTGGTTTCATCAAACGTTCATGTAGCGATTTCACAAACATTATATCCATTATATTTCTATTTAATTCCAAAGTGAAATCAATATTAGAATATTGCTGGGCTGTATGGTCTCCCCATTACAATAACCTCATCAATAGAATTGAAAGAGGACAAAGAAAAATGGTAAACTTTCTAGTGTTTAAACTTCAAATTGTCATGATGTGCTATGATTATCACGAGAGGTTAAGATTGAATCGTTGGGTGGCAGAAGGTGGAAGTCGATTTAAAAATCAGCTTTCAACTAGTCCATGGTGAATTACACTCCAGAGCTACTCTTCTTTGCCATTCCATCTTTCCACTCGCACTCTTTAGATACATTTCACTTATCATCACACAGAATATGGTAGACACAACCCAAAGGACAGGCTCGCAGCAGGGATGAATTCGTTATACGACACCCATATTTTTAACACTTTCAGATCCTTTGTTAATCGTGTAAAAACTCTGTCATATTGATTTATTGTATCATGTGTTTATATGTTACATTAATGGATGCAGTGTAAATCTTGTGATGTTGGAAAATAGACGTAATAATAACTACAGGGTTCTGTAATGCCAGAATCTGAAAAATACCTGGAAATAATATGGAAAGAATTGATTGAAAAGGATTAACATGAGAATGAATACAGCGAAATCAAAAATCATGGTGGTAGGAACCAACAACAAAAATATAATATAGATATAAATAGAAGATAAACAAATGAAGAAATATAAATACCAGAAATTATAGTAAATAATAGTAGTACACCGATAGTAGTAAATCATTGAAAAAAACAAAAAACAACTACAAGTATGAGAATTCTTGATGAAAATTAAAGGGACGCCAATGATGAAAGTAGCAGTGATAATTCAGTAATATAAGCTGAAGTGCAAATATATGAAGCGATAGAAAATTTACAGAGGATCATAGAAAATGGAGAAAGATTTTTTTAACCATCAACTTCAGAAATCTTTTTAAGAATATTATGATTGTTAAAATATTAATTTCGAGTCAACCAAAAATTTAATCTGATTGTAAAAATATTTCTGATGAACCTCAAAAAAGAATTTAAATCCCAACCAATTCTGTTTGGTTCAAATTCAAGGGACGGTCAGCAAAAATAAGTTTTCCAAACCTGAGGCCCGATAGAACTACATTGGAAATTCTTATTTGAAATCTCAGAGGTAATCATCTCTGCACAATTAAAATGACGTCGTCCAAGAAATTCTCTTCAAAGCCAATGATCATTCTCTTCGGAATTCACTAACTACGCTCAAAAAAGTCCGCTAAATATTTTATAAACTCTCGTTAATACCTCTCAATAATCTTCATACATACAATGGCCGAAATATAATACATAAAGCATTTATGATTTACGAAACTTTTCATGACCTTTACGCCCTAATTTAATAATAAATAGGTAGATTTCTTATTTTTAATTTATAATTTTAAATTTCAATAAATCCAAAGAGTCGAATAAATTGGAATTATCAATATAAATAAAAGGGATAACTTCGTTATCATTCGATAATATCATCAAAACATATAAACTGTACTTTACAAATGTAAATTATCTCTTCAAATGTTTCTGTTTCAAGTCATTTTATTGCACAGTTTTTGAGATATTCGCTTCGAAAGTACCGCAGCAAAACTTTTGAATCCGATAGGGCGCAGGAATCTAGCCATAAATTTCTCCCTCGACAATTTTTCCACTCCGCTAGACAATCCTCTTTCGGTGCGACCCTGAAATCTTGTGGGATCGTAAAGCACTCTGGTGGGAACTAAGGTGTCAAAATAACGTTGCGAAAACAATTAGCAAATTAAAATACACGTCGACGATAACGATCTTCCCCGCGGAATCGCCGCGTAAACCGTGCACCTACGCCATAAAAACAAATTTCCGCGTTTTCGTAATATAATGAGATTGCCACGCAACATTAATTCAAATCTGGGAGGAACTACAAAGACATTTGTAGATAACGCCAATCACTCGATTCGAGGATTTTCGGCCACGATTACAAATTCAAATTTAAACGGCCCGATTAATCAAAGTCTCCATTAAACAAATTTATAAACGCGGAGATAGATATCGGTATGCAAAAACTATCAATTAACATTCATGTATGCGGGATGGCGATGTAATCTCAATACTGTAAAATTAGCATACCCTTAAGGTATTATCGTATATCAGCGTGGGGTATTATAAGTCTCGGAGGAAACACGGGTCCTTTGTTCTCGTTATTTGAACGTTTTGTTGCAGATTTGCGGCAGAGACATACGAGTTGAATGGAAAAACGAAGAAAGTCACAGTTAAATATAAATTGCTTTTGTCTGATATACCCGGTACATTAATTGAGTCAAAAAACACCCTTCGAACATGGTGATAAGAAAGTATAATGTTCATAATATTACAGGTGTAGGAAAAATTAAATTTTGTTTACATTAGTCTCAGTAATTGCAGAGTCAAAGTCAATAATTTAATAAAATAATAATTTGATTTACAATTCAGAAGTTTAATTTCAAAAATTAAACATGCGAACGAAATAGTTTCAGTAAATTAATTGGGGACGAAATATTTAATATCAAACTTAAAACGTCCAAAAAAAGGAGGTACAGGAGTTGATATGACCCATCATGTCCTGCAAGTTCTATTGGAATTTTCATACTGAAAAAATAATTACTATTTAGTTTAGTCCTGGTCCTAGTTTTGAATTTTTGTTTTAATTTTGTTCTCAATATTGTGATATACTAAATTTTCATCACTACACACCTACAGCTCCAAGACTCCCTAACCGATCACCTGAACGTATACGCTATGTGGTCAAATTAATGGTGACAACGTCCTAGTATATTATCCCATACATCAAGTATTTCGTGATCGATAAACGCTTAAACATTGTCACCAATGCAAATTCTATAGAATCCAATTACATTTATTATATATAATAAACGTAATATATAATTGCGCACGATTTGGATTTCAAAAGGAAAACTTTCACGAACTTTGACGCTAGTACAGAAGATCTAGCGGTTGGAACCAGAGAGTGATTTTTTTTATCATATATTACATATCAACAATATTCTATTAATTTAGAATACTCATCTGCCATATATTTGCGACCATAAATTGTGTACTGAATACTAATCACAACATGAATATTTTGATTCAACAGTCAATAAATGAATTAATAACATATAAATTGCTTGCGCACCGTTAATGAATTATTTATTGCTTATTATTAGTTTTCGTTGTTTAATTATAATTTTATTACCTTTTGAGGTTTATATACACTGTAACTCGTTTATTCACTTCCCCAACTTGAGTTAAGTTAGTAAGAACTTTTTGTCAATGCTCATGTTTTTTTTTTAATATGGCTACACACATTTTAATTCATATTAAAGTTAACAAAACGAGTGTTGCTATTGGATATCAAATGTACCAACCTAGAAGTTACGAAATAATAATAAATATATTATTATTATATTAAACAAAACAAATGAAATTAAATGTAAAGTGAAATACTACGGAATACTAAAAAAAATAAATGTATGTGCGACATAAACAAACTAAATTAAATAAAATTAAATAAATAGGTGTCAATTTAATGGAAACAGAAATAAAACAAAACAAGTAAACCCAACAAATACATGAAATACGTATAAAAAATATGTCATCGAAATTGTAATAAAAACGCTAATGAGGGTAATTAAATTAATACAATATAGCAAAAAATGCGAGAGGTAACAAAACAATTCCTTTGACAGTGGTTGTTGAGATTATTCATATCAAATCCTTATTTGATTGATCCCAAGGTGAAACCATAGTTAAAACTAAGTACAGCACTGCCAGTCCTTATTTGTATGATGAAGTCGATTGGTAAGCGACAATGACTCTACTAATTCATATTTATCTATTAAATTTTACGAGAAGAGGAAGGTGTAGGAACATATAAAAATAATGAAGCCTGAAAGCTGGAAATTGAGGCAATTTGCAACTTGCAACAATAAACAAGGCAAAAGAAATGAAAAATGCGAGCAGACCACCAAGACCATGTACTAAAAACGGAAAATGAAATTAAAAAGAAAAAATATTAAAATAACTGTGCGATTGTAATGCATAAGAAAGGTACAAAAATAAAACGAAAGAAATGAAAAATTAAAGCGTGTAGCCATCGTGGTTACTAAGCGGTGCTTATTTATAATTTAGCATCGAATATCGAGACAATAAATAAGTTCAATTATTTATTTAACAAAATAGCGATTTCATAGGTTTGATAGCGCTAATTTGTAATGATTCCATAATTCCGCTATACAAAATTATTCAAATTTAAGGATCACTG
Organism: Geotrupes spiniger; assembly: GCA_959613385.1. Lineage (NCBI taxonomy): Eukaryota > Metazoa > Arthropoda > Insecta > Coleoptera > Geotrupidae > Geotrupes > Geotrupes spiniger. The sequence continues at coordinate 26,021,316 of OY390736.1, read as the reverse complement.
AAAGATATATAATTTTAACTCGACCATGCCCGTTACATTTATATGCGGATTGATTACATATAATTTAGTTTGCGAAAGTAGTAAACAATTAAAAATAATAAAAATTGAAAACTCTGTAAGGGTAAGTATTTTTTTTTAATAGCATGGAAACATCAAATGAATCGGTAAATTTTTATTTAAGAGAGTATTTGCAAGTATCTGTTAATATAATTTTGCATGAAATAACATTGGTTCACAGGTCAGTGCCAATCGCGCCGACGATGCATTGCCACTGAATCGCTTGCTGACAATGTACACGTACTTATCCACGGATAAGAAAGTTAATTATAAACTAAACCATAACAAACATTTTGACGAAAGTGTTTTATTCGGCTTCACTACTCTATTTTGATTACATTAGCCCGGTGTAAGGATACAGTTTACTTGACCATAATATGAAAGATTTTCCACTAATTTTGGACACTGTAAAATGTCTTCTGAGATCAATAACGTGCACATGTATCATTCTATTTTCTAGCAGTGCAATATTTTTACTTTCTTATATTTTATGTATAAGTAAGTATAGGAATCATGAAAAATTTCGACCTCGAGATTTTAACGGATAGACGTGTTTTGAGGTCCCCTGAATCGATCCTGACTATTTTTTGAATGACGTAAACAGAGCTCTGAAACTTTAAACTTAAGATTTGTATATGGCTGGAAAAAAAACGTCCTATTTTGAAACCAATACCTCAACCGGAAGTGATGGTTTACTCTTATCACCTTTTTCCGTATTTCGAAATCGGTACGAGTTATGGAAACATCATTCTTATGAAATTCAAATTTTTTGTAGATATTGAAATTCTAAACAACTATCATGTGAATAGTTTTCTCGAAAAATGTAGTGTAACTAAGTATAAGAAAGTTCAGTGCGGACCACTGCAGATTTTTTTCTGTTGCTGTCATGATGGCTACTGTTGTTGACGATTTCTTCCTGAAGCCAAATTGTTCTTCTTGTAGGATAATTTTTGTTTCTAGGTATTCAGTCAGTCTATCTCAATAGATTTTCCAAAAAAAATGACGGTGTTAACAGAATATTACTTGGATCCAATGTCTCTCCTTTCATAAATAATCCAGATATCTTCAATTTGACCCGAAGAGACCATCTTCAAAAGTTGTATTTATGAACAAACCGCTTGGCTTTGCCAGCTCCCTTTATAAACTTTATGTTTACACTATATGTCTTCTGTGTTACTGTTTTCAGTTGACTGGTGATTGTTATCACTTCTTACTCTGTAACTAGTTGCCAGAAAAGAGATTCAAGAGTTCGTATATTCACTTTTCTTAGATCCTGGTGACCATTCCATCGTCAAATGTTTAAGTTTTGCTTGAGCCTATGCGATACCTCACCACCAACATTCACAAAATAGCTGTACAAGGTTTCAGAATTCTTTGGAGAATACGCAGGTTTTTTGTTTACCTGCTCCCTTCTTTGTTAATAAAGCCCCATGTTGATTTCGTAATGTTATCAAAGTTGATTATTCTCTGCAATGTGCAATTTTTCTTTTATTTATTTCTTGTCAATAGTAGCAGTTGAAGTTGTTGTACAATCAGTATTTTTCAGGATCTTTTTGTTGCACACAAATGAATTAAATATGGAAATAAAAGTGACGTTTTGGAAACCGTAAAAAATTAGTTAGTTCGGTTTAGTGCATCAGAATACTAGCAATTGCCGATTGCAATAATTATTCCAATATACCCACCCATCTTTTATACAATATTAAATATTAGTAAATGACGAATTACCATTTCCTGGCAATATTTATTTACTGGTGGGCCTGAACTAAAGTATAAACATATCGATATTATAATTTTTGGCTATTAAACTGAAACTATGGTTGCTAACTAAAATAGTTTCCTAAAAATGTATACAGGCATTGCTCTAGTTGCTTAGATGCATCTATATGTAGCGGAGAAGACCGTATGTATGATATTTTTATGATATTTTTATGTGTATGTATGATATTTTTAAATAAAAACGAAAAATACGTACGCGATTTACTGTCCAAAAGCATGGGGAACTAGCCGCTTGCCACTTGTCACTTTCAAGGAAACACTGCATTGAACACTGCTGTAAACCCGCATATATCCAAATTAATATTTAGCGTGGAAAGTTTAATCGTGCGAATTTCATCGTGGGAAATTCGTCTTGAGAAAATTCATCAACCCAACTCAATCCAACTGAACCCAGGCCAGCACAATCCAAACCAACTCAACTCAATCATAATTTTAACTCTCACAATTAATTTTTCCACGATGAATTTTTCAGACGATGAATTTTCCGGACACTAAATTGATCTAATGTCTGAATGCATTGTACCACGATGAATTACACTGATAGAGATACACAGCAAACAATTCCGTATTCTTTTAACAATAAAATGGTTACATTCGATACACAGAAAATTTTAGTGCTATACATAGTTTGTCATGGCGTTAGCATTTACAGGAATTATGCATATTTTAACAATTTTATACAATGAAATCAACTAAAGCCAACACCATAAACAAACGTATACAGTGTAGCAGTGAAGACCTAGGTTATGATTTTTTCAAATAAAAGCAACGCATACGATTTACTTTCCAAAAGCATATGGAACTTGACGTGGCAGCGCCATTTTCAAAGAATCCGAATCATTTAATACTGTTGTAAACCTGCATATATCAACATTATAGACTCATCGTGGAAAATTCACTGTAGGAAAATGTATAGTGGCAAGTTCATCATGGGAATATTCTTCGTGAGAAAATTCATCGTGGAAAAATTCAACGTGAGTAAAAAAAAAATAATCCAAACCAACCCGACTCATTCCAAACTAACCCAACCTAAATCAACTTAACCCAACATAATGCAATCACAATTTTAACTCTTTACAATGAATTTTCCCACGATGAATTTTTCAGACAATAACATTCTCTGACTCTGATTAGAGATACACATCAAACGATTCCTTGTTCTTTTTTGCAATAAAACGGTTACATTCAATATACAGAGAACTGTTAGCTTTCGCGGCTGTATTTACAGAAATTTTACTTATTTTAACAATTTTATAAAACAAAATCAACGGAAACCTAAACCATACAAATGGAAATAGCAAGTTATACACAAATGATGTTATTTATAAGTTAATTTTACGTTTCGCTTAAAATTTCAATTATAACATTTTTAGCTAATATTTTGTACACGTACATTTGCTCGGTGTAACCACTGAATCGTTACGATGTTCCTTAAAATATTTTCTGGCGCACCTTCATAATTTCATTTCATTTGAGTCAATTTTTTCAGTTGCATACGTTTGTGATCAAATTACCATGCCCTGACACATCGATTTGATATCAATAGGATATTTGTAAGATTTTATTTGTCCCATATCTTCAATCATTTTAAAAGTATGTCATTCAAAAATTTTCCAAATATCTTCAAATTCACCTATTGTTTGTCAAATTTTCCATTTTTTTTCAAATATTTCAATTTTTTTCAAATTGTTCAATTATTTTTTTCAAGCTGTTTCAGCTATTTCTCGAGTCGTGTTATAAAATAATGCGTACAAGAGATTCTATTAGAGCCGCTTAAACCTCTTACCACCCATTTTGGATCAGAGAGAGAGGCGGTTTGTTTCATTGAAGAAGCAAGAGGAATGCGTAAGAAATAAGATATTATTTATAAAAACGACAGAAATTATGTTTGTTCTGAGAGTTTAGATTCATTTGTCTAATTAAGTTAATGAGAAACCTATTTTAGAAAAGGCAATTAAGGGTAGGTTTTCTTTTCATCCTCTAGTTCTATGTTTAAAAGTGTAATTTTATATCGTTGATTTTAAGTTTCTTTACAATACATGTTCGATTTCCTACCCCTATTTTTATTCATTTATTTCATTGTAATCCGTTTGATTCTATTTTTATAATAAATTTAAACTTAAATACTTATTGAACTTAGTAGCATTTAAAGAAACCCGTCGCTCAACTTTTGGATGGAAATATAATTGTGTCAAGTAATAGCTACAATTAGTTCTCATTCTGTACTACTATTGTTTATGTATTTTGGAGATTTTACTTAATAGTTTTGTCTTCGGTTGCACCTGATTTACAATTTGGAGAATAAATAAATTCAGCAAATGCAAACTCTATTATTAGTATAGTGTTTATGTGAGGTTAGTGTAAAAAAGGTGTGTTCATGTAAATAGGTTAAATTGGGTTGGGTTGGATAGAGCTGCGCAGAAAATCCCATCCCAATGGCCCTGAACCTAATTCAAATAATGTCCAATGTAATTGAGATAAGTTACACAGATTGTTCGCCATTGGGTTCCATTATACCAAGTTCAGAATTTACAGAGTAAAACTTGTCTGAATCCACCTAAATCCAAGGCAGTTTATGTCTAGGTTAGGTGAGTTTAGCTTCAGTTTTATTATAAAAAATAATTGCTGCGCAAATTTCACATAGTTGTGTAAAGTAGGTAAAGAGATACAGTACACATCGCTGTACTAATGAACCTAACTGAATCAATGTCGAATATAATTTGTGAGAATACATATTTGTTTAGAGTTAATTGCACTTAGTTGATTTTGGTTCAGTTGTAACAGGTTGCCAAGTTTTTGTTCTTAGTTCAGATGACTGAGTTGGTTGGGTTCAGCTGGGTTGAGTATATATGTACCTATTCTGCTGCGCATACTCAGATCTGCCAAATAACTTTTCTTTGTTTGAGGAAAATATGTTAGTTGGTTTGGGTTCAGTTGCATCAGGTTTAAATTTTTAAAACGGAACACATTTTAATTCAATTGAAGTTACCCCGAAAGAGTACAACATTTACAAATTCGCATTCGCAACTAAAGTTAGCTGTTTTGATATTTTTGAAAAATAATTAAAATGGTTTGTGAAGGATAAATTTTACTATATCGACTTCATTGGCATCAAGTTGAGAATTTGCAAATTAAAATCTGAATCCGCAAACTCTCAATATGTTTCGAATATATGACAGCGATTCTTAATCGAGGGGCGGGGGGTACACGAACGCGAATATCATCTCATTAGGTCTAACTGAATTAATTTCTGTTTTTTGATTTTCTTGTCATTACAATCAGTAAATGATAGACGAATTGAACGTTTTGCTTGTAGGGTGGTGGCAGCTAACCAAATATAAATTTGCTCACAAGTTACGTTGGGAGGGTTTTGAGTGATTATCTGCGCAAACGTGACAGGCGGTAGAAGAGGGCGAAATAATAAAGGAACCGGCTACAGCTACCCCATTAGAAAAACAATCTTGCATCTCTGAAGGAGGTCCTTCTTGTGACCAAGTTCCCGGATCTCTCTAGAATTTTCATATTTTCCTTTTGCGCGGATAGACAATATTTTGATTTGTGATGAATTAGAAGCGGGTCGATATGCACACGAGGTTAGCTACTGGAGGCAACGTGAGATCTGACGGGAGTCCTAAAGAGACCCTGTTACATAAACGTAACGTACTGGCGGTAAAGTATATGGTGCTATGTATATTTCCATGTTTTGCCACGAAGTGTATTTGCTGCCACTAAATGGGTGTGGAAACGCATCTCTAGCAGTTTCACGACATGATACCAATTAGTCGATGAACGGCGAGTTGACAATTAATTTACTGCAACCCTTCGATTACTAATATTAATTAAGTAATCAAAATAAACGCCGAATGACGAACATGAATGTAACACCGCTATATAATTTTTATACGTTGAAATAAACAAAAAATTACTTGCGTAAACCAAATATTGACGTTTGCGAAGTTAAAATTCAATTACGTAATTTAATTAGTAAAATTAAATCGCTAATTAAAAACGTTATTTGCCAAAGTTGATTTAGTAGGAAATAGTGGAGGCGGACGAACACGCCAACAACAAAACGTTAAAATTAAGCCAAAAAAAGGCAAGTTGGCAGACTCGTGCCGCTTACTGAATACACAATCTTTTGTTTCAGCCTTCGTGATCCGACTCCTATCCGACAGATTACGTACTATGACGAGCTAAGCATAAAATTTCGCATTATTAACAAAACAGTGGCTCGTAGTTAATGGAGCGGATAATTTTTTAACGAAGCGTATCAGCCGTGTAACGAATTACTTAATTTGAAAATTTTTATTGCAAATTGAATAACAAGCGGGTCCCGAAAACGGATATATTTTTTCTGCATACGTTAATGCGGGATATAAGCGCCATTTGCAGATGATGTACATGAATAATAGTTAGTTAATTCAATTCAATTTTGAATAATTTCGTATTTAAACAATAGCCATTAGATAATTAGGGAAGGGATAATTTATTTCAGAGGACTAGATGTGCGAAAGCCCGCATTAACCGGAATTAGGTAGCATGCCCTCTTGGGCTTTCGGAACATCAATACGGTCGTTTGGATAATTAATAACCTTAATAATAATTATTTATTAAATGTATATTTAGTCATGTGTTAATTGTCGAAATTGCTAACGACATTTCTGTGCAGCGTTTCGAAATTTAAAATTCATTACGACCGTAACATTCAAAGATATTAGAGGAGGGTGAAAAATCAATATGACCGAGACGTGATATTGCAACGGAAAGGCCCGAACAAAGAAACAACTTATAACTTAAACACATTTTTAAATTTAAACTTCTAGTCCGCTTTGTTCGCCCTGACAATCGACTTTGGCTCCGATGTTTACCATTTATCGCGCTTTATTCGCTCCGCAATGAAACGGTGAGATAAAAGATGAAAGCAGCTGACGTATTGCGTATTTAATCAAAGTATTAATAACACAGACGTTTCGGCAACGGAACAAAAGTTTTGTCATTTTACGTCTAGTTTTAGTTTCGTTGTTGCAGATACAGAGCCCAATAAGGTTCTCCATGTCGGACATTTATTACAACTGCAGACGTCGAATGACAACTGGAACAAATTGATGACAAATACCTTTAAAATTTATATCGCCGAGTTTTGTTAGAAAATAAGTGAAATTTACTGTTTTTTAATTTCACAAACAAGAGTAAAAAATAATTCAAATTTAAGGAAATTAAAAAATATATTACGTCTATTAGTTCACCGTTAGGTTATTTACGAGGGCAAGCTGATAAAAATGGTACCTAACAATGAAGGAGGTTGTGAAAAAAAATTGTATTAAATTATTATTTATTATTAAATATTAACTGTCAGAATATTGCATTTTGTTTGTGGCCTTTTGTAGAATTTTTTCTAGTAACGCGCTATGTTTTCCTAATGAAAAAATTGAGCACAAAAGAATGGAACTAAAAAAATCGCTTATCTACTGTTTACTGATTCTCTAAGTGGTTGATCGACGAATTAAAATCGTTGTGATAACTGAAAGTTTACAAATTAGCACAGAACGTGTTTGGACTATCATCCATGATAAATTACTTCCAGATGGGTACCGAAAATGTTGGCTCCATTCATCAACAACGTCTAGTTGAATCTTGGCAACAAGTTTTGGAGCTTTGTTAAGGAAAAGAAGAGGAAAATATTGCAAAAATTATAACTGGCCATGAAACGTGGGATCATCAGTATGACCATGAAAGCAAATACAAGTTGATGCAATGGAAACACTACGGCTTGCCACCGCCAAAGAAGTTTAAGGTCCAACATCCGCCTGGTAAGGTGAAGACGGCTATATTTTGGCGCTCAGAAAGAATTTTACTATTAGGCTACTTTCCACATAAGAACACGATGAAGAATAACTATAAACAACAAATTGCAACAGGCCATAAGGCCAGTGCACAAAGCTGTTTTTGTCCCAGATGCTTTGAAGGTTTGAGAGTTCACAGAATTAAATCATCCACCCTATAGCACCGAATTAGCATCCCGTGCTTCTATCTGCTCAGAAAGTTGAAAACGCAATCGAGGGGATAAAGATTTCTAAGCTAGAAAGAATTAACATGGGTGGTTGATGGTCTTTTTGTGGAGCAAGATTTTTTTTAGTGGTTTAATTTCGTCAATTGCTAAATGTAAGGAATGCATAAAATAACAAGCAGATAATATTGATAAATGACCAATGACTTTGATTGTATATAACTCTGAGGAATCAGACCTTTTCTATCAACTTGTCATTGTATCTTTTATCAACACCCCCTCTCTCTAGGTTTTATTTCGTATCGATGACGCCATTTGATTTGGATTTGATATGTCGCGTTGACGCAGGTGCGTATGCAGATTATTTAAGCAGTACGTAAAATTCTATTTTATAAAACGTGGATTATGGTCACCAAAAGTCATCCATAATCATTATGACTATCCTCAACATTATAACATAATTGGATAACCCATTCAAGTTCAAACAAATCCACTATCTGATCATACCCCACGGGTGTAATCGAACGCGAACTGAACTTTCCAGGTTACACGAAGATAATTAATTACAGTTTTTTGCGTCCGACGACCGCATCCTGTCCATTCAAATCCCGGCATTTCGCCGACCGGAGAAACTCCTTATCAAATAAGATTTACGATCGGAGTCGCTGCACCCGGCGCATTTCCATCGCAATTTTCTAATGGCTCGTCGGGACGTTGCAATTATTAATTTCGTTCGGGGCGATTAGGTCGGTGGATCGTTGGAATCAATTTAATTCAGATTATGCGAGTGCTCCTTGGTTTCGCGGCCAAATATTGGAGATAATCGGGATGGGATCGCACGAATTAGTTTCCCCCGGATGGCAATAATCCGCAGCTCTTTAATACACTTATCCAGTAAGCAAATGACGAGTAATTAGTTTCGAAGGATTAGTAAGTAGAATTCGAATTAATGTCTAACTTTGGACGAATTGGGATGTCTGGATTGGAACCGAACGAGTTTTCGACAGAAATGGGTAGAAATACGACGGATCGGAATTAGGATGTTATTTAAATTCCTAGTCAAAGATATTAAATAGAGTCGATATGATTACCCATCTTTAACTAAACTATTTTCAATATATTTTTCATAAAAGTCACATTATTTATGTCAATTATCGTTTCGTTCGTATTATGGCCTCATCAAAAATAACTGGAAGCTGACCACAAAGTTGAGTTGTTGAACAATTTAACTGCAAATTTAGTCTTGTCATTAATAACCCACGTCATCAAGATTTTTTTAACAAGAAATATTTGAGCAATAATTAAAAAAACACCATTACATGATATATTACAATCGCTCATTGATGAGCCTGTACTTGTGGTAACAGTGGAAAACAATCCACTGTCAAAATAATCCAAAAATTATATATATTGGTACTAAAATGCTAACACTTACTAAATAAATTAGATCTGCAAAAGCAACATGGTTAGGATTCCAAAACGATCGTTTCGCTGTTATAATTACCTCATCGGCAAGCAATTTGTTTTTGACATTCGTGGCTGATGACGTCACAATAAAAACGAAACGATTGTCCAGGAATCCAAACGGTGTTGTTTCACTGACGAATCCAAACAATATTCTTTTTGCATACCTATGTTGTTTAATTAATGTTAATGTGGTTGATTAACATGGACGTACTTTCTATGTATTATATTTATTTAGAATGATTGGCGTGGTTTTAATTTAAAATCTGTTCGCTTTTTGTTAATTTTATCAGTTTTGGACTTGTGGGCATTTATATTGTATTTTATGTAATTATTTGAGCTTTATTATCTAATTGTTTTCGTTGGACAATTGAAATTAAATTATGGTAAATGCATTTGCACTTCTGTTGATTTTGTTTAGTAATTTTTGGCAATTTAGTGAATTTAAATTACTAGTTGTCAAATTTTGTTTACAACTTTGGCGTGTTTGCAAATGTTGCCATTTTTATTAATTAAACAACAAAATTAAAACAAATGATTATGATAAATTAAAATCAAATCAATAGTATAATTTAAACGAATTAAGTCAAACTAAGGCAAGTTAAGGTAAATTATGTCGAATTACTTAAGTAAATTCAATTAAGCAAAATTATGCCAAAGAGACAATTTAAGTTGTGGGTCATTTTTGAACATTTTGACTTCTTCGTAGTTTCGTCGTTTTCACATCCGTGGTTTCATTTTTTATCGTTCCTTAATTTCGTTAATTAAATTCAAGCATTTTACATTTTTGAAATTATTATTTTGCGTTTTCTAAGATTTCGACATTTTTAGCAATTAAGTCAAATTATACCAGCAAATCTGCACTAAAGAAAATAAATTAAGGCACATTAAATTAAATTAAATTAATTAAATGTAAATTAATATCATTGAATTTTCATAATCGACGTAATTTAACTCAAGGTGTTTTTGAGTTAAATTACGTCGATTATGAAAAACTTGTCTGGATTCGTCGGCAGGCCACTGCAATTCTACGTAAGTAACTTATGTTAAAAAAAATAATCACCATTTCGGCTTCCTATTGGAAAATATTTTATATATGACAATTAGTTAGTACGAACTGTGCGAACAGGGAATATTGTCTGGTTTTTGGTTTTGGTTTTGGTTTATTATTATTATTATTACAATGTTGATTACGCAGAATGGGTGCATCTTGCTGATGAAATGGAATAAGCAGAATCACCTGTCTAGGTTTCTCAGTATATAATTGTGGTAAATTATAATAATTATGATAATAAAATATAAATAAATCAAAGAGACAAATAATATATTTTAACACTTCTTGAAAAAAGATTTTTTTGAAAATTTTGACACGTTTGTTGATTGCTATTTTTGTCGTTATTTTGGTTTGGTTTGGAGTGAGGAGTAGGAGGAAATAAGGTGTCGCGAACAATTTTAAAAAAAAAAGGGGTCGCTCTAATTTGGGAAACACTGGTATATAGATTAGAGATGTCCTCCTTCAAACTACCAATGGCACAGGGAACACATGCAGGAGTATTTCACTGATGGATTTTCCAGGATCTCATATATGTTTTCCTATCAATTGATCGCCTGTAGTTTTATACGCGGGGACAATATTTCACACTATTTGCATTTAGCTAATTTTTTATTTTAGCCAGTACAGAATTTGATGTACGGATTGTATTATTAATTTAGTCACCACATTGGCGTTGCAAATTTGATTCCCGTTGCAGCAGAGATTCGATTAAATCTCAACCCCATTTCGGTTTATTGTACGAAGCATAGTAATAAATCGCTAAATGAATCCTATATGTTAAGGTTTGTAGCGCTCACATTGGCTACTTTTGTAAGTAAGAATTTTTGCATTTGGTGTAAACGCATAGGATATCTCTCAATCGTCATCATCACGATCATCATAATCTCTACAGATCATTATAGTAATTCCCCTTACGACCATCTTCATAAAATTTAATATTTAACGCGATTTTGAACCTCGAGATTTTCGTATGCTGCTCTTTCTCTTACTCCAATATGCATTAATGTGGCAAAAATAATTTATCTGTTGAAACTTTGCGACTAAGTTAATTATCGTAAGCCAGTTTGCTCGGTGCGACACTGGGGATGTACCGTTATCTTGAAGCGTTGCCGGTTTAATAAACAGACGTGGACCTAGCCGGGTAAAAAGACCAAACGATAAAAATGGGTTATCGAAATAAAACTACTGAAACGCCACACTTAAGATAGGTATTCACAGAAATAGACGTCGATCTATTTCTTCCTGAAGTCGTTCAGGACGGAAAGATAGCGTCAGTGGCGTTCCATAAAATGCTGGGTTTTCAGTAGATATTTCCATTTTCTGTAAACGTTTTGCATACGTAACGGTGATAACTTCAAACTGCGACGTTTATGCGTTATGGCAGGGCTTTGTTTTTAAAAGTAAAATTACATTATGAATCGATCATATAAACGCATATATAACTTCTTATTTGCTTTTGAGTTAATGTTGGAAATAATACGCCTGGCTGAAAGAACGTAAATGTCGATATTGCAGGTCACAAATTTTTGACAATAAACAATTTGTGGGGTTGTTAAAATATCAAAATCATTAAGGTAATCTCATGTGTTTTATACAAAATACTTTTGCCAGTAACTTTATAATAAGCAAACGGAGAAGGAACTGTCAAAGCTCGATCGAACTCTGAACTCTTCAAACGGTTTAAAATTTATAAATTAAAATAAAACACTTATAATTATGGGTACTTCGATGTATTGAAATGATTATTTAGATTGGTAAATAGGTATAAGGGTAGAAAAGTAAAAAAATGTAAATGCCGCTATACACGAAAACATAATAAGGGAGAAAGTACAATAAGACATGGAAATAAAGCCTCGTGGGAGGAGTTTGCCAGAAATGTGGAAGAGAGCTGCATAGAAAATCTAAAACCGTTCTGCAATATGACAAAGAGCAAAACAGATAAGATACACACCAACCAAAGAATAGGGTTAGAAACGACAACAACCTGGTGAGACAGAACAGAATTGTGTTCACTAACAGAGAGGGACAAGCAGCAAGGGAACAAAATTGAGGATATCAAGAAGATGAATCACAGAAAGGAAAAGTTACTGGAGAAGCCAACGTCACATCAGAATTGCTAAAAAACTGAATATTCTTTTGTTAAATATCTCAAGGACCAATAGCCCTGAAGAACGAACTAGAAGAAAACGTCACTGTGACACTTACATGATAATATGTTAATCATCAATTGCAAATAAACTGTACTCCAAAATTACAAGAAACTATTAAGGATTGGCACCAATGGCAAAATGGAAAATATATAACAAACTGCTTTCCGTCCTGATAAACAAACACACGACAATATATTTACTATTGCAAATGTATTGCAAAGGGGATAGACCAAAACAAAGATATCTACTTGATATTTATAAATGTTAAGGCAACCTGCGAACATTGACCACAAAACATATATGGAAACCATTAGATAAAGTGGAAGCTAATCCGAAACGGATTCGAACAGTTAAACGCAAAATAATAGAAGTGGCAAGGTTTTCTTATATTCTTGTTCTCCATATTCTCTTTGTTTCCCTCGTCTCGTCCATTCTTTGTATATCTCTACCATCCTATCTATCTTTCCTCTATGTAATCCAGAGTTGGATCAATCGCTAGTTCTGGTCTTATATCAATGTTAGCTACTCTATCTCTCGTTGTAACTCCCTTCACTAATCTTAAATGGTTCATTTCCACTGCTTGCATTTTACTCTTCGCTCTCTTTAGTAGGACTCATGTCTCACATAATTTAATGTCTAAATCTAAATATTGGTCGAAATATATCTTCTTTGATATTTCCATATCTGTTATAAATTTGCCACTCATTATATGATGTGTTTTTATTGTCTTCTCAATGTCTTCATTTACAGATCTTTTTATTGTTGTTCCCAAGTACCTGCATTTTTCCACCTACGCCAGTGTCTCTCCTTCCAGTCTTATATTGGTATCTTCCTCCCCTCTGCCCAGCATCATTATTTTAGTTTTGCTCCTATTCATCTTCAATCCATATTTTCTCAGTGTTTCATTCCACACTTTTAAGTTGACTTGTAAGTATCTTGCAGACCTGGCCATCAACACTAAATCGTCCGCAAATGCAGAAAGTGAGATGATTATTCTCTCTAAGTTTAGATAGCCTATCGGTAATTTTTGTATTTTTGGCTTACACTCCTTCATTGGTTTAAACATTTGTCGATCTCATGTTCCTACTCACTACATAATTGGTGGCCCTCTTGTATATCCTCTTTATCGCATTTATCAATTCATTTTCCACTTTCTCCCTCAAATCTGTCAAAAGCCTTTTCTAGATCTACAAATGCAAATTAAGCTTTCGAGTCCATCTTCAGGGTTTTCTTTATTATTTCCTTAAGGTGAATATATGGTCTTGCATACTTCTCCCCTTACTAAATCCGCCCTTCTCTTCCTCCATTTGTTCATCATTTTTAATGCGTTACATAATAATACAATTCCCTATAGATATTGTATCTTTCTTTTATGTATTGGTACTATCATCCATTCATCCCAGTCCTCCGGTGTTTGGTTTTTCTTCCATGCTTCATTACACAATTTTCTGAATACGGGAATGGAAGACAGATTTTTAAACATTCCTGCCGTTATCCTATACTGCTCTGAGGCTTCACTGTTCTTCATTAATCGAATTGTTTCCCATATCTCTTTCATTTTTATTTCTTCTTCTGGTCTCACTTAATTTTCTCTCATGTTTTTCTCTTTCTCGTTATTATTATTTTCTTCCGCGTTAACATTTAAGAATTCTTCAAAATATTGCTTACATGTCTCCATTTTTAGTTTATTGTCCATTATCACGCCTTCTTTCTTTATTTTTAGTGACCTCATTTGTATTGGTTTTGCCTGTCTGATGGTTTTATCTACTTTAGAAAGCAATTTAATAAGTTGCAATAAAGGAAAATTAAAGCTGGAACGATCATCAACAAAAATGTCAAGATAAAGAACGAAGGCAAATAAAGAACATCTGGAATTAAATATTAGAGGAGAGTCACGGGCAACTCAAGAAGACTGAAAAATGTCATAGTAGATGTGGATAATGATTTAAGAATATTTCCAAAGAAAAAAGTGTAGCAAAGGACGAAAAAATAATGAAAATATAGTAAGAGTAGGACACTATAAAAAAATCACATTAATGGAAGTATGAAGTAATTTCGACAATGGAAATTTAAATAATGAATTAAAACTTTGAGTGACGAAAAGAACGAATGGATAATCGGGAGACTAGGCAAAGACAATACCAAGAAAGATAAAGGGCAAAGAGTGGGTTCAGGTACTTATTGCACATGGGAGACGAAAATACACGAAAAATAATGGAAAAGAGAAGAAAAGTTAAAAAACGTCGAAGGAAATAGGATGATAGAATCAGCGCCGTAAGAAAAAGGAAAAGCAAATCCATAGAGGAAGTAAAGGAGATGGCAAGGACTAGATGATAATACAAAATATATACGAAAACGCAAAATTCCGATAATGCAAATTTACAAAAGCAAAAATAATAAATAAACTTAATTTATTATAATTCTGCAATTATCCTACAGGAAATTTGAAAATATTCAAACAATATTCTCCCAAAATAATTGTCATTAAAATTATACAGTCGAGACCTTATACATATACCTAATAATGAAAACATTTCTCTAACAATAAGTACGATTACATGTAATTTAAGACGACAAGTAATTATTTTCAAGGGAATACCGAGTAGACTACTCGCGTCTAACTTCGCACCATCCTCAACGCTCGGAACGAGAACCAAAGTAGACGGGCCCGAATCGGTGCGCGCTGGGAAATGTAAATTTTAAATATTGTTTTTATTTATATGCAAATTTCCGGAATTCTTTTTCTTTTCGCGTTTCGAGCACTCGGGCAGCGCGAGAGCGCAAAAACCCAAACATATTTCACTCGATAAGCGTCAAAAGCGCATCTTTAAGCCAAATATTGACGTATGGGGGCTGAAAATAAAAGACAAATCGACGTTATTTACAGCGGATTTCAAATGTCCGTACGGCTTTGGGAAATATCTTTATCGCGATGTAATAGTCTAACATAAATTGAAGTTACATTTGGGATTTTTCACTCTATAGTCGGCGCTATATACAGTGAGATATCGTCGCTGTGTCTATACCAGGTGTCCCACTATGTTTTCCATAAACAAGCTATAGATCTTTTAACATCATTAAATTGTTTAGATGCTATTTTTTTAACCCCTTAGATAATCTCTTTTTTGAGGAAAATAATTCAGATAACACAATGACGAGATAAATTTCGACAATTAAGTTACTTGTACGAATGAAGCTAACTGTATTTAAACAGCATTCTGATTGATTCACTTGTTTTTGAAAAACGTATGTATTTCATTACAAATTAAAAACGTCGATTTTAACTGTCGGTCATAATATCCACATCGACAAAAGAGTTTAGTGCGTCTTTTCCCTTTCATCATATTATCGAACGTAATGACGTGCTTCCGGTCAGTAGCTTTGTGAGGTGCGGAAATTGGGTGCCCAAACCTTCCAACCCTACTAATTGAGTTTTTACCGCCGTCCCCAGCGAAGCTCCACAATGGGACGGTATTTCATGCTAATAAAACGCTTACGAAACGCTCACGCGCCGGGCTGCCAAAGCTCACATGACGAAGGGTGGAGCAAAGAAACTAAATTCGGGACAATAATTCTCACATTGTTGCTCTCTGCTATGTTTCTATGTGTTGTGTAAATCATTAATAATTGCAATGTACTCGTACAATGGTAATTATGTGTATTTTTTTATTAAAATGGACGATAATATTGTTGAATGAAATTGTTAATTATTTTTTTTTAGTGTTTTAATTTTTATATTTGGAATGACTGTGACTAAAATACAAAATTTACCTTAGGTACAATTAAACCAGTTATCTAACATAAATTATACGGGCACACATGGCACATTATTTTTTTTTTGCCTCGTATTTTTTTAAATTACAATCAAAATACATTGAAAAATATTGGGCTCAGAATATATATCCTTTTTAGTCGTGTATTGTACTTTTTAGTTTTCGTTACATATTTTTGAAAATCCTCTCAACATTTTCTGTACTGTAGGATATTTCCTACCCTACTGGGTTTGAGAAAAAATTGCAAACAAGAAATCATGAATTATATAACTTGAGTGAAACAGGAGATCAAAACAGCAAAAACCTAGCCCGAAGCAATGACCAAACATATTTCATTCGATTTAACATATTAAGGTCCCGCAAAATCTACTAAATTCTGCTTTATCTTGACACGTACCAATAAGTTTATGTGCCCAGTCTACGTCTACCAAAAGGTCCCAATTTAAGAAAACGAGTTCAATTATTTCGCAGCACATCCGCAGGACCAAAGTATCAGACCGGGCAGAGTGGAGGAGATAAATTCGTTCGTCGAAGTCTCATTTTATGAATAATAATAATGGGATTTATGGATATCGGTAAAGGTTCGACCGTAGTTGGCGTTTTAAGCTGATTAAATTCGCCAGCTTTGCATGCCTCCGTCGCATTCGTAAACTTTAAATGGCATTGTTTTCAGCGGGGACCCGTCCTGAAATATAAACCTCGTCTTCAGCGGACGTTGACGAAATATCCGTACATTGTTATTCGTAACGACCTTTCGCCTTCATACACATATTAGATAAATTCCGTAATAAAAATGTGTTGCTCCGCAGGAATTGTAGCGACTATTAATGACCGCCATAAATTAGATTTAATCATTTTTGTGTTACGTTTGCACATTTGAATTTTAAAACAGACAATTTTCAACGATAATTTATGTGCACCATTTCCTCGGAAAAATGCCATTCGTCCGAAACTTACTGGCCCAACCTTCGTAAATGTTTACGAATTTGTCGGAACTTTCGTGGGACATGATCATGTTTTCATATTTATTACAAATTTGAAATCGTATGCTATCGGAAACTAGATGTGCATATCTAATATGAACAAAAATTGTATTATTGTATATTACGTAAATTCCGTAATAAATTTCAAGTTGATTTATATATAGCAATGAAATTAATTCTATTGGGAAATTCCGGTCAATGCATTTCTTTACTTCCATAATTTGAAACATTTAATTTATTGATGAAAACTAAACTAGATTGGCCACTGTAATTTGTGTGGGGTCTAAATAAGTATTTTTGTTTATATAGTGTTTCTATTCAGTATGCTTTGGCGTTTGAAATATGCTTTCGGACTGCGCTTAAAAACGATGGAATGTGTGGATACGCCGAAGTTAAATTGTGCATAAATGTATATGAGAAAATTATTATCCACGTATTAATATTTACAAAACTTCTACCATCAACAACAAAACAAAATCGTTTAAAATTACGTGAAATTAAAATTGTTTCCATTAAATTAAATGAAAAATAATCACTTAATCAACATAAACGTAAGTTATATATTATAATTGAAATTAAAAATTTTCGTACGTCAATTATTTTTATAAAATTAATTGAATTAAATTCGTTGCAAATTTACATTCACGCATACCCAAACCTGTACACATAAGTTACAGATAAAATGTATATAAACTATAAACAATTCGTAGCCAAATTCCTCAATCCATTACCATCAATTATTGTTTTAAACTGAAGCTGCATTCTTTTTAATCTGATACTTCTCTCGTTGTGCAAGCCGAATCGCTGAAAAAAAGCTCAATTCGAGAACATCGCCGAGCCAGACTAAATTGGTTTCTTTATCTATTCCAAATTCAGAATACTTTCTTATTACACGCATCAAGTATAAAATTAGAATGATTTATAAGTATATTACATATAACAATTTTTAGAATTTATACGATTTTGCAAATATCTTAAAAAAATTTAAACAAAATTAAACAATTGCAAACGAGAACTTGAACAACCAAATGAGGCCAGAAATAAACAAGTGCCAATGAGTAAACGTAATGAACTGAAATGAATACTGAAAAAATATATAAAATGAAAACTAATGTCATTAGAAAAAAAATAAAAAAGTGCGAGGTTGGCTTGGGTTGGGTTGTGTTGGGTTACATATTTGATACGAGAAACCTTGATGAAAGATAATCAAGTTGATCGGGGACATGACACAGAAACTGGTAGATTTAAATTTGCGTTACTAAACCAAACTAAAAATAAACCAAATTTAAATTTAAAGAAAATTGTATCACATTAAATAAAAATGACAGATGCATATAAATAATCTGTAGAAATATTGTATAATTGTGAAAAAGTATAATTAGTTAAGAAATATCGCCATTTAAAATCTACTGAAACAAAAAGAACGCAAGTGATGTGTGGCTATTCGTAGAAAACTCTTAAAACTTATAATTAATCGTAAATCAACCATTCCCATTGTTTAACAACTTCGATGATAAAATAGGGATTACAGCAAAAGTTCTACAAGCTACGTTACAGAGGTCATTTTAACGGTCTATATGAATGAAAAAATCGAAGAATTATGCTGTGTTTCAGTCCACAAGTCGTCCACACGGAAATATAGCAACATTTAGGATCAGCAGAAAAAAAAATTCTACAAAGTCAACCAAAGCCTGAGAAAGTGAGAAAGAATTATTGCAACTAAACTCAAAGTATCGCAACTGCAGCAAATATGTTTTAATGTGAATTAACTTTTCGAAATAATTTCCCTTTCCATCAGAGGCATTTCAGTTCGTAAATACAAATAAAAAATTAACTTCTGTGTATTTTATATACATAATTCCATAATTATTATCTTATATGCCAGTGGCTTGTTTTCTATGACAATGGAAATTTCGGTATAATAAACTAATAAATTGCTCCACCCTTTAAGTTCATTTACTTCCATGACGCCCTTCCAGAACAGTTTGCTGTATAAACATTTTCTTAAGGTAAATGTTTCATGATTGAATTTTGTGTCATTTATTTTTATATTCCAATTTAACAATGTTTTTTCGAGAATGTGTATTCTTGTCGAAATAAGTTTTCAGACGACACTCATGTGACGTTTGGTAAATAAAAGATAGAATAAAGTTTTTAATTTTGTAAAGCAGCTCTGTATACCAAACCCTATCATTTAAAAATGCTGATATGCAGTATTCTTTAATATTTAAGGCATTGAGGGTGGTGCTCTTTAAGTACCGATATTGTTGCATTGCGAAATAGGTTCCACGAAATTCAAATTGACGTTGAGATTATCTCTGCTAATTTTCGTTGTTGAAACCAATGTTCAATTATAACAATTGTGTTAAATACGTAAGCAATAAACACAATCCGAAATTGGGTCCATGCTTAGGACCATTTTATATTTCTTATTCATCAATTTATGAGTAACAGAATCATTTGTGTAGTTGCTGGTATAGGTGATTACAAATTCTAATAGTTCTTCATCTGGTTCATTCTCATGACGTTGAAATTTCGTTTTGCAAATTCCACTTTCTCGACTATTTTCCTTTAACATTGTTTGTGAGATTGTTGGCTTATTCGCAGAAGAGCAATTAGACTTGATTGGCTTCTTTGTAGAATGATCGCAACAATTCTGATTGTATATAACATAACTAAGCAATAAATTACGATTCTCTCTGTGATCTTACTTTGGATTTAAAACTGACATTAAGACCATTGAAAACATTTCCAACTACTACCTTACCGATGAGTAATCTAATTCTATATCTAATGGCTCGCTGAGCCAATATGGGTTCCTTTACATACGAATGAATAACTGTTTTCTTGTAAGTATCGGGAACTGCCCTCCGTTGATAGTGATTACGAGGGATCTCTAAATAGTAGTGTAGT
Source organism: Geotrupes spiniger (assembly GCA_959613385.1). Lineage (NCBI taxonomy): Eukaryota > Metazoa > Arthropoda > Insecta > Coleoptera > Geotrupidae > Geotrupes > Geotrupes spiniger. The sequence continues at coordinate 26,001,136 of OY390736.1, read as the reverse complement.
CTCCATTTGGTAAATAAGGTATGGATAATAGAGCCGCAATAAAGTTCATATATAAATTTTACTAAATCAGGACGTTAATTATATTTAGAGCCAAATACAAGAAGGCGGTAATATAATAATAGTTGACGCTACTAGAAGTGGTGGTACAAATGCAAACTTGAAAGTAGGCATTAAATTGATTATTTTATTTAAGAATCTTCAGTGCAAATTTATCTCTAAATATTAATAATTATGTTAGAATTTTTGTTATTAAATTGTTTAAATTTATAACAAATTATTTCATTTGAAAATGATGTATCGACTAAATTTAAATTGTTCATTACTTTAAAATAAACCTCACCAAAAGTCAATTCGATATTACCAATTAAATAAGTCGTAAATACATTTTATTTAACACGATAAATCGTAAGTTGGTAAGTATTTATTGTTCGTTTCGTGTTTTTCTAAAGAAACGTCGTACAGCTATCGTATCGTTCAGCTTGGTATTTTGATTAGGATACACTACAATACATATATTTATAATATTTATATATTTATTTAAATTTATGGAAATCGTCCTCAAATCATATAAATATGTACTTGTAGACTAAATGTATTCATTTAATTTTATTAAGTTATAGTCGTTATTTCCAAATGTGATATGGAATATCATATTTTTGCCACAGATTATGATCACTCGCTTAAATTAAGCAACTAGATTTTTCTTATTGTGAATTAGGATCATCATCATCATCATTGTATCAGAGTACATAAGACAATCAATAGATAGATAATCATAACAAAATTGCTAGCTTAATTACCCCCAATGTTGCATACTCCACCACCTAGTAATACGAAAAGATTTGCACTTACCCTTTACAACTTTATTCTACATAGTTATAAAGTAATACAGATGATTTCTTAAATCTAAATACTATAAACTTGTCTGAAGTGAAAGTCAAAAATGTAGAGTATTGGAAAACGATTCCAAAACTATGTTTAGTAGTATAGTAAAGTAGATGAGAATGAGTAACTATTTTTCTACAGTAACAGTTACATTTACATGCCCGGTGGGTGCGTCATATTATGCAGTCGAGCTTATAGAGCGGGATTTTGGAAGGATTCATTAAAATACTGATCGAAGAATTTGTGCTTCTGTTGAACATGATGTTGCACAGTGTAGTGGTCGATTCGTCAACTTGGATGGTTAGGCATAGCTATTTTAGTTTTTTATTACAGACTTCACTATGGTGTACTGTATTGTTGTGTGCGGATTTGATTGTTATTTACTTTGCTTTTTTACCAGACCATATGTTACTGTCGCTCATTTTTTTTAACCTGTATCGTATTACAGTATATATTTTTTTGAGGAAATTTAACAAGCACCTATCAGATTGTACTGAATTGTATTTTCTTGTTGACTCCATTTGAATTACGCTGTTTTGCAATCTTGTTCTTTTGGTAATCTAGATACCTTTTTTATTATCTTCAGAACAATAAGTAATAAATTGAATAAATGTTCATTTACATTAATTATAATTTACATGAAAGATGGACTTATCTTACACCTAAATGGTGTTGTGAGCATTAAATAAAACAGATCCATGGAGACTAACTGGTGGATCGCTAGACAATATTGTTTCTGTGTTATTACACTTCGTCAGTAGCGATTACCAAGAACCTTCGATGTTGAAATGCCTTTACATGTAGTGGTCATCATGAACCTGTTTTAGTTAATGTTCACAACACCATTTAGGTGTAAGATAAGTCCATCTTTCATGTAAATTTTACATTTTTCTGTCACATTTGATATGACACATTTTCAATTAATTATAATTGTTACTTTGTTACATCGTTGTATTATTTTTTATTACTACGGTACCGAATTATTGTACTTCTTAGGGTTGGCATATGTGGTGAATTATGGTCTTCTCTTTCAAGCATCTTGTTAATTTCTCTACACCCCGGGTCATAATAGGTTAATTTTATAGTACTATTTGTCAACGTCAGCTATAATGTATTATTTTTTTTAATCATCTGTAATAGATTTACGACTCCGTGGACAATTTCTCAGTACGTCATATGTAATACTTAATCATTATTTTCTTCATTTTTACTAATCCTAATTTCTTTGTACGTTTCATAACTAACTATGAGTTTTTTGAGTAGTGTTTAACCCCTTCTTCTTCATCATTAATTGACGTCACTCTTGACTATTGCTGGATGTATCTTTGCCTCTTTGTATGATACGATGATATTTATTGCATTTTGCTAAAATAGTCCTGTCCGTTAGTCACAATGACTAATGGGATAAAAGGAACACGTATCTTCTATTGATTGGGTAGAGTACATTTTTGACATTGCTTTGTCCAGTATATCATTTGGTTTATTTTACTATCACTCTTTTTATAGATGCGCGATAAACAATGGAGTAATATAAGTAATATAACACTTACTTAATATTGTATTGGTTCAGTTAATAAAACTCGAAGCTACAAATATCTACAAAATACCATAACCGCATTTAATAAATCATAAGCAGAACACGAATTTTCGTGGCCTGGGTGAAATGTTTTGGGTAAGAGTGTCTCGCGCGGTTAATAATAGCTTTCTTATGAACCGAATATATTGTAATTCACAACAAATTAGTTCCCACTGAAAACGTTAATGATTAGATTCCTCCAAACTTATGTAAAAATAACAACACTGCTTTCTACAAGGCAGTTATTTATTTCTATCTTTACTATCGAAACGATAGGTGTTTAACTCATCTCTTCTCAAATATGACGCTATATCAAAAATTACCCATATTTGGCCGCAGCAATTATTATTACAATTGCACCTTCGACGCCACCATTGGAACGTATCGGAATTCTGAGTCTGTGAGCCTTCCGTATTGGCGCTATCGTTGCATAATGCATCCTTCGTAAGTTCCTGGCCGCAGACTTATCAAAAGTATGATGGCAAGATGCATTGAAGTGTCGGCAAAGAAAACATCAATATAATCAGCTGAGGTCTTTGAACCTATCTGCGAACCTACCAATAAATTACTACTACTACTACTAATAAACTGTGCGATACGGTAACCGCGTTTGGCAATTTAAATCATTGAGCAAGTGCCGTGTAGATTGGCGATTAACATTTCGCAAAGGGCGCAACAAACGCGATAAACAACATTTACGTTAATTAAATTATCATATCCAATCAGATTTTTAAGTTGTATTTCGAATATTTCTTTACGATCAATTGGCTTAGAAATTATTTCTTACGCAACTATAAAATTAGTAATGCAATTCTATGTGCAGCTCGTAAAATAGTCCTTCATAATCAGATTTCAAACAAGACTTCAAGCGACTGCTATAAATTATAAATGAATTATGCAAAGACTAACACATACTGCAGCACAAAGTAACAAGATTATACCTTATAATAGATCGTGATTTATGTTTTGATGTTTCTAGCGAATTAATAGTACATTGTATATCAAAATTTACGTACTGTACGACGGGTATTATAACGAATTCGAGTGACGACACCCATACGACTAATCGAAATATTTAGAATAACGCAATTGATTTATTATTTTCTTATTGTTTATTATTTTATCGATACAATATTTTAATTAAACTTATATACTCAGTGACATATGAACTGCACAACCTAGAAGGGGTGGGAATTTTTGGACCAAATTCGGCAGGAATAGTGGACTAGTCCAGGGAAATAGTTGATTAAAATTTGAAACCCAATCATCAAGTAGTCATGGAATTTTTGACGTTTGTGTCATTTTTTAGAGGTGGTGATAGACAAGCAATTATCGAGTCATTTTTTGAATTTGTTCCACTTTTCGGATCCCGTTCTTTAGTTTAAAGTGTTTCAAGTGTTTAATGATGCCTAGAGGAAGGAGACCTCAAGTTTACCAGAAGCAGGTTTTTCGTTTAGAGAAATCGGCAACCGTTTGGGACGGCACCACTCAACAATAATGCGTGTTTATCAAGCGCGGTCTGAACATGGGGTTGAACGTCGGAGAAGAGGCACTGGGGCTCAAAGACGAACCAATGAACGTCAAGATCGCCGCTTAAGACTAATGGCCTTGAGAGACCGATTCTCTACAACTAGATCAATAGCTGATCAATGGTTAGGTGAACAAGGTCGTCCGATAGGCTTGCGAACAGTTATCGTCGAACAAGAACCTTTGGCTTGCTGTCTTACCGCCCACATCTTGTGCTACCCCTCACTGCTCAACATCGCCAGGAACGTTTGGCCTGGTGCACGGAAAGACTTCAATGGAACTTGGAGTGGCATCGAGTTGTCTTTAGTGACGAATCGCGATTTTGTTTAGGAATGCATGATGGTCGGATGACTGTTAGACGAAAGCGTGGAGAAAGGCGCAATCCGGATTTTTCGATTACGAGGCATGTTCACCGAACTGTGGGGTTGATGGTGTGGGGTGCTATTGCTTACGGCAGTAGGTCACCCTTGCTCTTCATTCGGGGCAGTATGACCGCCCGACGCTACATTGACGAAGTGGTAGAATCACATGTTCTTCCATATCTTCGAGGGCTGGAAGACCCACTTTTCCAGCAAGATAATGCACGACCTCGCGTAGCAAGGGTTTCTCTTGACTTCTTTGAAGAGGCCAATGTTAATCTTTTGCCTTGGCCGCCAAGATCTCCCGATTTGTCGCCCATTGAGCACGTGTGGGACATGATGGGTAGAAGATTGAGGAATCTACCGAACCCACCGTTGACAATAAAAGCTCTACGGCATGAAGTACAGGCTGCTTGGGATGCCATAACCCAAGAAGACATTGATCACCTGCTGGAATCAATGCCAAGGCGGGTCAATGAGTGTATCAGAAATAGGGGCGGACCAACACATTATTAAAGAAAAATCAAAAAGATGAAGTGCTTTCTTTATCAAATTTTAATCAATTGTTACCATAGACTAGTCCAATGTTTCTGCCAAATTTGGTCCAAAAATTCCCTCCCCTTCTAGGTGGTGCAGTTTATATGTCACTGAGTATATTATTAAGCGGTCAATGGAAATTAGGTAAGAATGAATTTATTACTTAGAAATGCAAAGAAGAAGTACTGCAAATGGGACAATAAAACAAGGCGAAAGTGGTACACATACGGAATATATCAAGCTAATAGGAAAAAGTAGAAAGACAAAGGAAGAGATTATAGAAAATAACAAAGGGAGAAAAATACAAATTGCAGAGGAAAAAAACAGAAAACATACGCAGCAGGAAAAAAGATTCTACTATGAAAATACAATAAAGAATATGGAAGTCAGAAAATCAAAGGAAGTTTTCCAGGGCAAACAAATAAAGATAATGAAGGCAATTTAATACAAGGGGTGGGAAGAATTTTTCGAGAAGTACCTAGCCAAACAGTCGAAGGGAGCTGAGCAAATAGAAGAATTAGAGTACGAAATGGAGGAAGAGGAAATATGATCAACAACAGAAAAAGACAGTAATAAACATACAATTCTTAAAAATCTCAAAGCGCAGGATATGGAGGAGCCTATTTGCAGGAAACGATACACCTTTACAATACACGATATCCTTTTTTGCAATAAGGTGTTTCGGAAACCCCCTTGATATAACATTAAAGAAATAAATCTACTTATTACTCTGTCAAAGTCGCTTACCTATATACCACAGTATTTACTGTAAAAACTAGGAAACAATCAAAATAAGTTCGGATCTTGTTTTCCTCTTTAGCCAAAGGTCACTGCTTCAATTAATGAAACTTGTCATTAAATCCCCATTTCGGATACACTTTATTTTTTCAGTGATAACAACCAAGTTTAGTCTAAATCGAATGAATTTATTATCTTGTCCATTTTTTAATTACGTCCTTCCCCCAGTATACCACGTTTTGAATAAAACACAATTCACAGAAGGGCGTACAACAGCATGGCAAACATCACCCGAGACACTAGGACACGACACTAAAAGATTCTCAGATTTATGTGGCCTAGTTACATCCTGAAAGTGGACGACTTAAAAAAACGATTTACCGCGAAAGGTAACTTTTTTTCCAAGGACACCCATATATAATTTTTACGGTAGTTAAGAAATAAAAATTTAAAAACAATTTTTTTTAATATCAAAACTAGTACTTGGACATTTTTATACTTGGGGCGGGATATTCATTGTCTTAGAAATACAAGTATTATATGATCGCTCATACTATCCACTCGACTTCACCCGAAGGTTGCTAAATAAAAATATATCATATAAACAAAAAAGAATCTAACTTCTTGCTAGTGAGAAAAACTTAATGCTCAACTATACATACATTTATTTTCTCTATTTAACTGTTATTATTACCCTCAGCTACAATTCGATCGACAACAAACGACCTCAGATAGAAAATATTTCTATCTGACTACTAACTATTCAGGTATTTATCCAAATTTACAATTTTCAGAGCGCTCAAGAATAGTAGGGTATTCTTTTGCATCCATTGAAATGTTTACAATAATGAAAACTGAACCACCACCCAAAACTTCACACTACACAATCATGTGAATTATTTTTAAACTGTCGATGTACTTCGTCGATACTTTGGACATTTTCCTTATTGTGACGATAAGCAATTACTTCGCAGCACTTCTCGAAAATTTCTTCCTGAAATTCTTAAACACGTTCTTTAGAACTTAATCAAAGATATCAATTTTTCATTGTTATAAAAATACGGACCGTAGTGTACAAGAACGACTATAGCATTGGACCTTTTCTTATACGCAGCACTCCGATTCGATCTACTCTGAAAGCTCGTTGAAACTGAAATGCAACGAGGGGTCGACTGACGAAGGTTCATCTACACAATGCTTTTTGTGGCTCTCTAGCTTCCTCTTTTACTAATATCTATTTCAATGTGATATTTTTGTTCACCAGAAAATGTAAAACACAAATATAATAATTGTACAATTATATAAAACTGTCCATACCAAAAATCGTTGAACACATAACATGGAATGTATTCATTTACAAATGTTGCAGCAAAAAATCAAATGGCGATGATGTGAATTCGCGTATGCATGATAATCTCGATCGTGATGAAAAAAATTACTTTTACTGATTGTTCAAACAAAGCCGGCCTTTATTTTTTATAAAAGGGAAGCTTTTAGCTTTTGTTTCAATCTAATTTTAACGTAATTATCAAATTTAGTAGATTATTAATTGCGGATTAAGAAAGGGTTGTATAATAACTAACGCAATGTTTTCAGGTAGTACTCATCGCCCTCTTTTGCATGGCAGCTTATTCATAATATTTTAACGCACTGAAATCGACTTTTAACGTATTGTGCTGAAAGTGAATATTTTTCATGCATCAAATACAAAACAATGAAAAACAAGGGTGGCTTTCATTTTTGATCAGGCCCTTTTTACACGAGCAACACTTGTGTTACTACTCATCTAAATAAATTGGATTACGGATACAATAGAACGAGAAATTAATATTTATTTGAAAGAAGTATTAAACGAACCCAAACCGTGTTATATAGATTAAGTGTTACGTTATTATTTTTCAGCTAAATTTATTTCATGTCTGACTCATTGAAACGCTGAATTGCATAAACGTGTTACTTTGTTATTAGAAAAGTAAATATAAATTAAATATAAATTATGATAAAATTACAGTTTAATTTTGAACAAAAATTAGACGAAAAATATTCTCTGGATTGAGCTTTTTCTTGCTCAATCCAGAGAACTTGTTAATACAATTCCAATTGTTAATTTATTCAGCAAGCGTTGGGGATATTATTCATTGCATCGGCTACTTGGCAAAAATTTAATTGTTTAAATTTTAGATACATTGGCAATTTCTTTATGTATCATTTGCATTTTAACCCCGACTTACAACTTAATTTTTTTCTGTCAGGATCTTCTGCGCTGGTGTCAATCAAAGCTTACACACAGGCCTTCGGCACCAAATGTTATCTTCTCTAGGTCGATTCGTAACCTGCTGGGTAGAAACCTGGACACCAGCCTTAAAAATGTCGTTTGCGAGGGCTCTTGAAGCGTGTCTATGGAGCGCAGACGAATATTATTCAAAGTGTCGAGTTCGTTCCTCGATCTAATAATATGAGTGGAAAAGAAATTGAAGGACGACATTTCAATAACAGTAATTAAAAACGTAATTTTAATTACATTAAAGAACTGCCATTCACCATAATTTAATTTGACGATCAAGAAAAAGCGTAGAATTTCCACAAAGCAGACGTGGCGCACGAAAAATTGCAACTAATAAGCGGAGCTTAGTCGAAGTGAATACCAGATTTTATTAAATTCTATGGTTCGAGTAATACATCATCTGTTGAATGCGCCGTCTCAGTATATTACGCATGTCGACTAAAACAAAAAAACCGTTAAATTCGTGTACGAAATTGTCGCATAAATCACTTTTATGACGAGTTTTTATTGGGCCGTAGTTCGAAAGAAAGCACAATAACGCGAGGCCCTGCCTCGAATGCATCTTTAGCCTGTTTACATGTATTTATGTGTGGAGCCAAGTTTCGACCGAAGTAATCTAATCTTTTGCGCGGTTCCGCGAAAAACAATGCGGGGCGAAATACCAACGGAATTCAATTTCGTTGGTGGCGCTACGTGGAGTTATATTCTGCATAGAAGACCTTTTATTTATAGCGATCGTAAAATCGGAATAAAGGTTTTTCACTGTTCACGTTTATTAGTCTGGCAGGGATGTTGCTAATTAAATCGTGTTTCAATACGGTGAGTGTGGTTACACTATAACTCAAATTAGAGCACGCATTTTTAGTTTGATATGTTGTAATTAGTAGTCATGGAAATGGTGTATTAATAGTAGTATTAGAAAAAGGCAGAAATGAAATGAAATTCGACTCTACCTCTCTTCTTACATTTCACCAATACATCCATCAGAATGGGGAGCTCCTTCTCTTTTCAGTTATATTATTATTTTCTTCTTCATCCTGCTTCACCTTTATTTCCCTTAAAATATCTAGCCCCTCTCGGTCTCCCAAACTTACTACCCAGTCTTTTAATTTCTTCTTTTCTTATTCTTTCAAGCTTATTTTTTCACAAACTCTCAACCAATGTTCCTATTCATACCAACTATTTCCACAGTGCTTGCACTTCTTATATTTCTCTGCCATCCAATATTTGTAGGCCTTCTCCTCGTTTCTACATCTGAACCTTACAATTTTTTTTCTTTTTCTGCCTGTCTCCCGCACCTTTAGTATCTTGGCTTCCTCCCGTCTAATTCTTTTGTATTTTGCGTTGTACCTCGCATTTCCGATTTTACTTTCCCTTTCCTGCGCTTTTATCTACTTCCATCTCTACCCTTGTCCTCCTCTCCACCGGGTTTCCACACCTCCTCATTTCCGCCTCTCCCATGGATAACCTTGCCTGTTCATACATTTCTATCCTACTTTCTCTTGTTCTCCCTGTTCTTTTAACTCGTCTAATACAATTTTCTTGCCCACGTTTAACTGACATACCTGATAGCTGAAAAATATTTTATCGAAGCAAGTGAAGAGACAAGTTTGGCTTGACTTGACTATCACGTTATAAATATTTGGATTTCTTATTGATACTTTCGATTGAGTTCATTATTTAATTATTAAGTTCCCTAATAGTAAATCGCAGACTATGGTTGGAAAATTAAAGTAAAATAAATTAAATATTACCCTCACCTCGCAGCACTTTATCGTTCGTCAATGGTTGCCTTTAGACACACAGACACTAAAATTATGCGCGAACAACGAATAAGTTTGAGATAAAATAATATTGTTGTAAACCGTGGTCCATAGCTCTCAAGAATATGCTGCTGAAAAATATCAAAATGTCTGTAAATCTGATTGTGCACTAACGTATGTTGCAAAAGTTTTGAGAATTTAAAAAAAAAATTAAAAAAGAAACTTGCAATAATATATTTAATCTGTAATAAGAACAACTAAAAATAACAATATTTCTTAAACTAAAAATGATTTCAAAGTACTGCTAATGGGCCATGGTCTTCCACGGCTCGCAACTTTCTCTAAATGTTCCTCATTAGATTTTGGACAGATTCTAAATCAATTTCTCTGATCTTCAGCATTATTCTCCTTCTTAACTGCTGTTCATTTTTACCTTCCCAGCCATTATTATAAACTTTGGTACACAGCTGAGCCCAAAAAGTTTCGATAGGTCTTGCTTGAGGAAGATTGGGAGGGTTGTCGTTTTAATCTTTGAACTGTAGCAGCATTCAGCGCTCTTGGACGTCCATTTTTTGGCAAATTTATACAAGGAATACCTTCGTCACATTCACGGATCGTTCGATAAATTGTAGCAACGGAAATATTTTGTTCTTGATATAGGCGAACTATTTCTTTCTTTTCAAGTCGTCCAACTAGACTGTAAATACTCTTCCGAATATCTAATTTATACGACATTTTTACAAATTATATCATAACCAAAATCGTTTTATTTTGAAGTTAAGATGTTGAGTGGTTACCATGGTGCAGATTTTTGAATTGTTTTCAACGGAGATGCTACCTCCTGAACTTTGAAAAAATTCTCAAAACTTTTGCAACATACGTTATATAGAAAATCCTGTACTGAAAAAATTCTCGACAATATTAGAAAACAGATTTTTAAAGAATACCGGAGCGATGCGAAAAATTGGAACATAAACTGACAATGTATTCGATCACAAGTTGAATCAAAATCCATTGACGCCAAAGACCCAAAGACAAAAGCAAAAACAGACCATTAACATTTTTTGATATGCAGTATGGAGATTTACCTAAAATGATAATGCATGTAAAACGTATTTCTGAAACACATTAGGAATTTCTGGAACAGTTGTCCGTGATGCTTAAAAAACTGATATTGCTGGTGGCATTGTTTCAAGTGATATGAGAAGACGATATGTGCCGCCCAGCACAATCTAAAGTTCTTAATAGAGTTAGAGCACCTATTAAATCTTTTCTGTATTACGCAAGTCATATTGCGAAACGAATACAGGCCCACAATTAAATAGAGGAAACGTGTATGTACAAGTTGTATTTAGGCAAACGTGAACAAGACCGCACCCTAAACTAACAAGTAGCCAACTTTGGGGATGTGACAAATGTTTTAGTACAGAATTACCACATAAAAGCGTTATCCAACAAGAATATGCTGACCATCTGAAGGAAGTATGTAGCTAGACGATATAAACTTTAGAGACACGACAAAGAACAGAACAAAAAGTCAAGACCTAGAACCGTGTTTATAATAATAGATAATTTGCAGAAATATCTTCCCATCCCGTACCTCCGAAATAACCAAAATTTGTATTATCTTAAGCTGTGGATCACTTACTATGGGATGAGGCAGAGCTTGGACAGGAGGCAATGAAATTGCATATGTATTGGATCAATGGCCTGAATATATTATAGTTGAATTTAAATATAATAATTTGATACACAGCAGCCCCAGCAAGAATCGTACAATGATGACAGTGGTAAATTATTTATGGTTATTGAAAATGCGTGCAAAGTATGATTCACTAATACTATATACGTATATTTAGAATTGCGTCCTGAATCGATATATTTTGTCTGAATCCGATATTGTTTATGAGACAGTAATTTGTATTTTTTAATATACTTATTTAGTCTTTATTTCACATTTTCGAAAGTTTTAGCAAAGATTGTTATTAAAGACATAGGTCTATAATTCGTTGCTTCCATTTTAACAACATTCTTGTATATTGGCACAACAACTGCCGTTTTGAAGGCCTAAATCTGTATGTAAGACTTTGTTTATAACATTAGACGATAGCGGTTTCGCAATAGAATGTGTAATTAATTTCACAGTTTCCGCTATCAGTCCATCAATCCCGAGTTAATGACTTTAAAATCAACGTCCTCATTATTTAATATAATTCGTCCTTATTAGAATATTCCTCTAATATTCTCTTCTAGTTGAAGTGCAAATGGTCTAATTTAAAAATGCTGAAATAATACATTTAACTTAAAAATATATATTCCCATTGAATTTGTGAAGGCCAGCCGCCATACCGAAAGGTAATATAACGAAATGTTATAAACTTTTTAATAAAAATAATTGTTTATTCGATTAAGGTTTCATACCCATCCTAAAAAATGAGTATTTTACGTTTAGGACACTATACAAATACATAAACATTGTTCTATTACACGACAACAGTCGCAAATTCGTCAATGCTATCTTCGCAGGCTTCGTCGCACGCTTTTAATTCAACAAAAATCTTAAGCTGACATGTTAATCATTCCATATTTTGATATATAATACATCGAATAATCCCCTTAAAGTACTGTTTCCATCATAAGCATATTTTGTAAACAAAGATCAATTTGAAGGTATTTACATTTATTATTTACTATGACAACATAAAACTTTAAAATAAGAAGGACCCTTGTAATTAATCCACATAATTGGTATAACACGAAACAGTTTTACTTGGGTTTCCGCATTACCCATATAATGATATTCCTAAACTGAGGAGAAGTCTTCACGAACCCAATTTTACGTCAACCACAATTTCCTTGAAGGGAAAGGGGTCAGTTCACGTTGCTGTTGATATTTTGAAAGACAAATAACGATTCCAAATATCGCTCGTATTTTAAAAATCGATTTTTAGAATTGACACAGGGCTTACGAGTACTTATCTCGGATAGATGGTAATGGTAGAAAACCTACAATTACATATGGAAAGCTCTCCATGCGACAACTCCATCAAGTGAACTTTCACAACCGAACCAATTTATTAGTTCCCGTAAAAAATCAATATTTCTTATTTATAAAATAATGTATTTGAAATTAATTGTAAATTGTTATCAATATATTACTTTAAAATAATTACAATTTTCATGAATATTTGGTAAAATTTAAAAATTTGTAAAAGTTTGGATGGACCGTCGCACAGTGGTCCGAGCGCGGAAAAAAGTCCAAATCATGAAAGTACGAATTTAATTTTTTTTCTTTTTTTTATTGAAAGTTCAATAAATGAACTATCTTTTGGTGCAAGCATTTTAAATTTGGTTGATGTTGTCATATATTTAGACGCGATCAAAGTTCATCAATGGCTAATGTTCTCTAAATTGTAAAAACTTAATCCAAATTCAGATTTAAATATTAACTAAAGTATTACATTTGGAAAAGTTTTTTTTATTAATTCTTAACTAGGTATATATAGATCTTCAATTGTACCAAATAATAATAAAATTCCACCACTTGGTTAGCTGAAATTAAATCATTTACTCAATGATGTTCGTTCAAAGTTAAAATGGAACACATTTAGAGTTATAAAGTGAGCTCCACGACCCTCCACGTAACAACTTATATGAGGACTTAGGTTATAATCTTGGCTATTGTCTCACAAAAAATCGTTTGCGGATTCTTGCGATCTTCGCTGTAATGAGCATTAACATTTGTCGGCGCGTTGTCCCCAGGATTACGCGCGACCGCCCAAGTGGTCTGAGACTCTATTTACGTGAACGATAAAGTAATTATGCAATTACGGTTCATTATTATAATTGATGGAACATATTCTGCACATAGCTTATAATTTGGTTATATAATTTGGCTTGTAATAGAAAGTCGGAAATTGAAAAAAAATAGATATAGTGAAACAAGGTGTTGGAACAATTAATGACGGAAATACTAGACGATTTTTCAACAATCCGGCAAAAAGTGCAGAAAAAACAGGAGTGAATGAAAATTTTGTCAAAAAATTGGGAACAATTTTGGAAGTTATCTTAGGTACTGCTGCAATTGACGCAGAAAAATTTGGAAAAATTTGAAACAACAGTGTTAGCTGTAGAAAAGTACGAATGGTATAAAATGCCATCAAGTGTACACAATTCCCATTTGTATGAAGAAGCTCAAGAATGCAGAAATAAAGATTATAAATGTTACCGAATACACCATTCAAGAAAATGTAGCCGAATAGCCGCAAACGAAGATGTCATGCATATGATATTTCTTCAGATCCTGTTGTTATAAATTTAAAACCAGATCCACGGAAAAAATAGATCTTTGTGAAGAAGCCAAACTAATGCACTCTGATCCATAAGGAAAATTTTAATCTACCACTGCGGAAGTGAATATGATTCGCGTAGCACCTGGTCTTCTTCATGCCGCTGGCGATATGGTAAGAGACGCATTTTTGTTATTTGTATTATGTGCAATAATACTTGTATTTATAGCAGCTATAAATTCAAATTTGAAATTTAAATATTTATGCATTTTTACCCATAACCCTGTGCACAAAAGCTACATATTATGAAATTTCTAATACCTATTATAAATTCACAATGCAAATTTTCATAAATTCTAATGAGAAATAATATGTAGTTGCTTTGGAAAAAAAATTATTGGAATTGATCGAGTACTTTTCGAGATAATGAATTTTTTCCGCGCGCCCATAAGACCCGGACCACTGTGCGTCGTAACGAAATATAAAAATATATAATTACAAAAATGTAATAAACTTATAATTGCAGTACACGCCGAAAGATCAAAGGTCTGTTAGATTGCCTAGTAGCAATTTCGTATGCTCAAAGTTCTAAACTTCTATAATTTAGAAAAAAATCATATCTTGTTTGGGTTTGTTTTACATGGAAAAGTAAAGTTTGAATCGAAGAGAATTAGAGGCAAAGTTTAATAGTGAAATTATGTGATCCTTGTATTGCAACTTATTTGATTTAGAATTTTGCCATACGAGATACGTCACCTGTTGAAGCCTGTATTAATTTAACTAGTTATCATATAACGTCATAATTATTTTTGCACTTCTTAACCACCATTATCAAGCTTTGCAGTGGAGCTTTTACGTTTGTATTTTGTAGTAACGAAGGCACCTTTTTAACATCACCCAGAGAGACGAAGAGCTCCCTACTACCACTATAACCATCAAATGTCACTGTGCGCGCCATTACAATTTCCGAAGTAGAGGGTGAGGTCGATACTAATAACTCCAGAAATAGCGATTGAGATCTTACACTCGATTTAAATAAATATAATTATTTCCCAACACCAATAATAGGACAAAAAGAAAATACAAACATGCATACAAATAAACAAGATAAATAAAGCACATGATATAACCAAGCAACAACGCTTCATAATTGATTAAAAAATATATGAATATAATATGAATCGGCACAACTAAACATCCTCACCCATGGAGCCTTCCACAGGATATTGATTTTTGGTGTTGATAAACTAAACATTGAGAGACAGAAACCACAGCGAGGCACTTGAAAATTTAGCCTCGGTAGTAGCTGTGGACAGTCAGTTTGTCCATTACACAATTTCCAAAGAAATCTAGTGCCATGAATTTCTCTACGCAAAGAAAGAGATTTCACATTGTGTCTAGTCATCAGCATCATATAGTCTACATGTTAATTAGGCTACACAAGCCATGACAAACATTTGACCTGACCACAACCATCAGAGTTTTCACAATAAACTGAGTTATGCAACTTAAGATTGTTTATAGCTGATCTGCCCGACAGAAAGCCGTGCTGACGTGATGACAAATATAAATAAGGTCTGATAAGATGGCTATAGGGACAATAATGTGTCAGCAGAGATTTAATTGTGAGAGGCGTCGCCAATAGAAATCTTGCATTCTTAACTTGGAATTAAATCTTAACCAGCTGTCATTTTATTAGCAAAGGGAGCCATCATGTTGAGCAGTTCATCTTGAAGGACATATTGGAGTACAAAGGGTAGTATGGACGTCGTGAATGTGCGTGCAGTAACATTACATTGGAAGAACAGGCTAGAAAGGTACTCTGCAAATTCATCCATAATTTCCTAAATGAAGCTTTTTGATAAAGTTGAAGACCGCTAATCGAAAAGCATAAAGTACTGCAGCTGAATAATCATTACGAATCGCATCAGATCAACAAAGCGACTTGCAATCGCAGCTTAAGTTGGTACATCAGGGGCAAAATTTTAGTGTTACTGCAGTAGAACAAATCGACTCCTAAAACATGAAAACCGTTTGCCAAATGAACGTGCAATCGCTATAATTTTTAAAGTTTTCATATATCTCTAGAACCACCCAAAACTATCTCTACTCGATATAACATTATGTCTGTAGTGACCTCGTCAATCAGACATACACCCATGATGGCTACCCCATAAAATAAAATATAATCAACTAAAACCAATAAATCGCCTTCTTACAAGAGTCTATTATACATTATTCACATACACATTCAAATATATTGTACTCATATATTCCAACATGCATCAAATATTGTCTTACATTATTAATGACAAAATTAAAGTAGCAAAATAGTAACAAAGTGTTTTATTTAATAATTCAACTGAACGATATCTACATTAGCGGCATCGTTGATCGCGATGTCAATATTGGTGCGAACTCGACATTTGTTGTGCCCGTCATCCCCCATGAACTGAACACATCGAAAATTATAACTATTGCCTCAATGCTTTTCGAGTCACTTCTTATTCCATTTCTATTCAGGCTTAAATAATTCCAACTAATACAGTAAAAAAACCATTATCTTACAGCCATTCTCATGTATGTAATAAAGCATTAGGATTTATACATCATGAATGTATATTTCAAATACAAATATTGAATTTCATTTTGATTGTATTTTTATACGACCTTAATATTAGCAAACCCGTTCAATACGCCGGCGTTTCCATAAAAATTAAAAACAAACAAAGCGGAGCTAAACGTTCCGATTTCCATTGAAATTTTAAATCAATCATAAAACCGATTCGGCCCGCACACAGTAAGAGCCCCGATGCGTTTCGTACGTGATGTTAATTGATTTTCGCGTCCCCTGTTTTTTTTTCTTTTCTCCCGTGATTTACGCCCGCATTCCGACGGAAAAATGGATGATTATATAATCGTCTGTCAGCGGCTGGGCGTTTCGCCCGGCCCAAGTCGTCCCCTCGCGCCCCCTACGGAGACCGCGAACCAGCTGTTAATGCTAGAGGGGTCGTGATGTATATTGCGGAATAATGAACACACCATCCGTCATCCCCGGTTGTTCGTCACACTCACGACAAACTCGCGTGCACGTGGAATTATCGCGACCACTTCCGCTTATTGCCTGTGCGGTCCAGTGCCGTCTCGAGGGATCGCCCAGTTTGGCCCAGATCCGCGACAAAAGTGGCTCCGCAAACAGATACTAGTTGCACTAACAACAATTAGTTTAATTAATTTCAATTTCAGTCGTGTTTTACTAATTAAATATTCTTGATGTTAATTACGAAATGGCATACATATCTTTAGCGAACGGTGAACATATTCCCTTGGTAGCAGACAACTTTTATAAAAAATATATATAACATAAGCGTATATCCGGCAATATTTTAACGAATCTATCGCGAATACCTACAATATACATATTTCAAATGTCTAGCGCGAGAAACTGAAACGAAAAGAACAAAAACAAATAAATCAATAGATGCTTATATACAGTAATAACAGATTTAGATAATAAATCTCACCCGAAGTTAATCTGATGCCATCTGTTTTCAAGCATTTTTACGCACTATTTCAATATCTCACGTTGACGATGATGTCGTTGTATGGCAAGCCTACTCATTACATCGTAAATACCGTGAACCTGCGACATGAGGAGCGAGAGAGCAAGTTGACTTCAAACTAAATATATTAGCTACATTTACATGGGAATATACACACCAATAGGTTTGGTTGACTTTATTGAGCCAAACATGAATTGGGCCGCTCTTTGACATTAATCAGAAATTGTCTGTCACTGTCACGGCTTTAACAGTAAAATTGAAATCGCTGCCTTACTATAGTGTTTGCGTGACGTGAGCGAAAGGAAATATATGTGTGCTCGACTCATGGCGATTTAAAAGATCGACAATGCAGAATACGCTCACGACTTTACGCCATTGATATGCGCCGCTATTGTCTGGGCTTTATTATATCGTTCGAAGGCTTGCACAAAAAACTACTTTTACCTTTGTATACTGTTGCGATATGTTGTATGTTTGTTAGATACTTGAACGTTGTACGTAGTCGGAGTGATTGTTGTCGGACTACCGATGAATTGCTACTTGAAGCTGTGTATTTGTAGTGTACGGATACCGGATTAAAACTTCTTTGATACTGCTCGACTGTTGTGCCCAAGCGATGAATAAATAAAAGACGCTCTTATCTGTTTTTGTAAACATGATTATAATAATCATGAAAATTTTCGACCTCGAGATTTTAACGGATATGCACGTTTTCAGCTCCCCTGAATCGGTTCTGACTATAAACTTTTAAACTTAAAATTCGCATGTAGCAAGGAAGAAAACGTATAATATTTCAGCCGGAAGTGATGAGTTGCTCTTATCACCACGTGTTATCGAAAACATTATTCTTTTTAGGTATAGATCAGATTTAATACTGTTACATTGATAAATTTATTCGCTCTCTTTTGTATAGTTATATGCCGTATCGAATTCTTTCGAACGAAATCCAAAATCTTAGTCGCTAAACACGTCCGAATTTAACATATCTTTCGGAAAATTTAAACACGTCTGAATGCTGCGATTCGAAAAATGTGTCCAAACTAAGCTTAGTTAGCGCCTCCTTGTTTCTTTGATTTTGTACGGTTTTCTGTCCCTCCGTCATCAGATCGTGAATTTCCTGCACGACCAGCGCATACTGTTCCTTAAAATAACTTTTGCCCTGCAAACTTATCACTTCCTACACCAAGTTGACGGTTTGGTCGTTCGACTGCGAACAATTCTTAATGTCGTTAATCTCTTGAGTCTGCTCATATACCATCTCCTTGAGAGTCTCGTTCTCTTTCTCCAAGGCGCTGATTTTCTCTAACAATTCATAATTGTCGCTCATAGAGTACTTGGTGCATCCCTCTGTCAACTTGGCGAGTTGAACTTTTTCCTTGTCTTTAAGTTCCCTCTTATAGTGAGTTTTTACTTTCTCTGTCCACGCCTCTAGATCATATAATTCCATTACCGCCAAAATTTCGTTCGGAATATGCGGTGCAAATTTGTACTTGAATTTACTTGCTTGTCTTAACTAGCATTCTTGCACCCGCATCAAACGTTTGATTTAGGCCAATGCTCGGTTTGCGCTATACTTTTCACCAATAAACCGTACGAACTTTCTCTGACGTCGTTGCCTAAAAGGCTGTCCGTGCTGAAGGCTATCTCTTGAGATATCAGTTGCGCATGTTCGTTTTCAATCACCAATTTGGGATCCCATGCCTTTACCAACTCGTCGACGCGTGATGCTGTCGACACGTAAATGACCTTACAATGCAGACTTTCAAGTAAAATATTTCTGCCGATTGTATTTTCGATTTCAGCTTTTATCGAGAGGCAAGTTGAGGCTCGAAGATGATTAAAGTTGATATGGTATGTTTTCTCTCCGGCGCTCTTTCTCCAGATCAAGCTCTCTATAATAATATCCGGTCGGTACTCCTGTGTCCTAGACGACAGTCCTTAATTCCGAATGGAAAAGGTTCTACTATAGACATTTCAGAAACCTTAACGATACGTCCATTTTCTGAGGTCAGGGTGCTCTCAACTTTTATGTAGGGTTGTCTTTCTGCAACTGCATCCCACAGATCAGAATGTTCTGGTACGCACTGGAAGACGCAGATCTCTTCATTGGTAAGGATTCCTTCAAATAAGATATTGAAGATATTGAAACTTTAAATAATTTTTGTTTGAAAGGTTTCTTCGAAAAATGGACTATTACTAAGCATAAGAAAGTTCAATGCGAAACACTGCAGATTTTTTAATTTAAGTATAGAATATGTGATAAAATGTAAAGGAACAGTAGATTTGAGCAGTAGAATTTAATAATACATTTAATATTGTAGCGCAGCTGTTTTAGCAGAAATACATATTTTTGCTTTTTATTTACATTCTGTAAAATGCATACAAATGTGCACAGTTTTGTGTCGCCAAGCATTTAGGGGTTGAGAAGGGTGTCGTTTAAATGATAGGGAGCCTAAAAAACGACACAGTTGGGCTTGGCATTCCGCACCGTGACGTATGTATATCTGTTACCACTCGCAGTGGCGTGCGAAAGGGTATGTTATATAGATATGAACATAAAATGATGTGTAACTATTGTATTTGTATTATGTCACAGTCCCCTCGTGATGTCTGTAACATTTGTGTTGTATTGTTATTTGTGATGTTGGCGGCAAACTCATCTATGGTTTAAGTGTTAGCTTTTCATCTGTATGACTTACAGTTAGAATCGAATAGCGAATTATGAGGCTTGGCCTCCGATTATCGGACTGCGCCGACCTGTCCTTGAAACGGGACAGTGATTCTGGAACCTATGCCCAGAAGGCAATGTATGTTAATATCCAAAATTGCCTGTCGCGTAAGTCAGTTCGGTTCCTGGCAAGGTATGAGGGTTGATGCCCACTGGTTCACCTGCAACTCCGCAGGTTAAACGCCTAGTACGTAAATTACTTAATGTTTTAGATCTACATTAGTATGCGACGATATCCAACAAATTGTAAACGTGTACAAAGCTGATAACATGACCACTTCAAGAATAGCTTATTAGAGGCAACGTGGGACCGTAACTCTATGTATCCTATTTGATGTATTGTAAAATATGCTATTTATAATTTCATGTGGTGCCATTATTAGTAACGCTACAATATGTGTGACTGTACGTGTAGAGCTTTCTGTCAATGAATGGGTACAGGACTTACGTGCGCCACTTGTGCTTTCTAGCAGGGATACTATCGAAACGACGATAAACGGTGAGTTGACAATACTTCTGCTGCAACCCTTTGATTATTAATATTAATTAACTGAGCGAAATAACGCCTACCTAACAATATTATTTTTTAGAAAGATATTTCAGAACATTTTATTTGTCGATGAGTCCATCCATATAAAAATATTTATAGGAACGAGGACACAGTCTATACCATAGTAGTGCTTGTGTAACATTTAATTCGTTCTGTGGTCATGATAATTGAAGCAGAAGTGCGAATTCTTCGCGTTTCAGTGTCATTTAATATTTAATTTAGAAGAAGAACCGCATCTTTATACATTGTATACCGACGAACGTCCACCACTCTCTTTGCCAATGCAGGCGGCAGTAAGGAAAATTTAAAAGCGACACGATTGCAATGTCCTATGTTGAAGATTCTGTGAAATATAATTTTACCGAAAATTCACTTAATCACATTATCCATGTAGATAATAATCCTCAAACATTTTGAATTCAAACTTCTTCGACGAGGAAATAATTTTTATAATCCGTCATGGTGTACGTTCACGTTTAATATAATAAATAATTGTATTCGCTATTATTTTTTTACTTTATCATAATAAAAAGCTATATCTCAATTTTAAATCATAAATGTTACGGTTGGCGATAAAAGTTTGTATGCATCAAGTCAATAAAATGTTTTTATCGAATTCGCCTGTTACGCGCCTCGCTCGCTCTAAGACTCATTCGACAGATAATCACTTTGCTGACTTGACACATAAATATCTATCACTATCACAAAACAATAGCATTATTGTTAGCATAATAATATTTATCTTTGCTTTAAAAAATAAATGGCTTATCAACCACAAAGTCAAAGATTATTTTGCCGTAAGTTAAATATACAGCAGTTCCTTTTTATGAAACCAGCAGTCATAATAAATCTTAATCTCTTTGTGGACAGGGCCCACAAGCGTTTTGATACGGACCCGACTCGTTCACTTAACGTAATTAATTCCGGATTTACATTCGACCGTGTGTTGTTCCCTGGCACAGTGCACAGGTGATACTATAAAGTAAGATATTACCACCGGCCGGGTAAAATGCGAAATAAGAATAAGATAACCGGACGGCGTAATATTTTATTTTAATGTGCGGATTTTGCAGCTTTATTCCGCGTTAGAATTGCGCACGAACAATAGATGCATTTAGACTTGCCCCATTAAATTAATTTGTCGCTTGCGTTTCGTTCGTAGTTAATTTACGTACTCTTTGCATAATAGACCTGGCGGTATATAGTTTGCTATGTTTATTGCGATGTAACCGTATATTGGAAAGATAATTGGGCGATTAGTAAAGAAAAGTATAACAGCAGTGGCGTAGCAAGAAATGAATGGGTCTTTCAGATGAAGTTTTCGTCTTCCACTAGTATCTTTAGAATGTCTCCTTATCCCCACTCAGAAAATACGTCAAACTTAATAATAACTTTGTGACCTACCTGCTCTGATAAGTTGTTATTTTCATCGCAATAAAACGATAATAATAAATCCACCAAATATATTTATTATGAAGGCAAGTTTTCTTTTTAAGCGAGTATCATATATCCTCATATATTTCAATCGCTCCTTTTCCTTATCTACTTATTTTGTTTTAAATTCTAAAATTTGAAGAGGTTCGTGACCTACCTATCTTAGCAATAATACCAATAATTTTATTTAGATTTTTCATAATATTTTACTGATGTATTATCCAACTCTTAGTCTCTTCTTGGATAAAATCTGAAAACGCTGAAGTTTCTGCTATTGTCAAAAGGCCAAGTTAATTAAAAGTTTAGGCAAAGAAATGTACTCGATATAAAATTAAATGAAAGTCGTAAGTCGTATAACAAGCAAAGTGAACAATTATAGCTACAACGACTACGAGAACGAGAAGTGGAACAATAACGACGACCGCGAGGACGACGAGTGGGGTGAGGACCGCGGCAATCAAAGCAAATTTAAATAAGAAACTAGTGAACTGAACTGACAGCGAAAAGAGCTTACAATTTATCAAACGCTACGTGAATCATGACTTTATAACAATTAAGCGATCAAGTTATTTACAAATATAAGCGAAAAATACAAATAAATCACCTTTTTCAATAAAATTTCACGTCAATAGTTAGTAAATTATAAATCAGGTAATATCAATTGTAATTGAGAATACTTATCTGCGAATATGGAAACCTCAATTTTAATCAGTAAATCGCAATTCAGAAATGGTCAGTTTTAATTTAGAACGGATTGTTTATGCGAGAATTTTTATAATTATGTGTTAATTACGTAATTACATTAGTGTAAAAAGTCAAACTGTATTAATGGAATTTAAGTTGCCCCAAGACAATGCACCTGTGCACACTGCAGTTTCGAGCAAATCTTCCATGGTACAGTCCATGGCCCCCAGAGACTACTACCAGTTTGGAAAATTGAGAAAGGACATTCGTGGGCGCCATTTCAATATTTCAATATTTTTTAGAGGTATTTTATTGTTGCTGAAATGATGTAATAAGTGCATTGATATCAGGAGGGACTATGTTGAAAATGTATACGTCATTTCTTCCATAGTGAGGTGCTTACCCCGTATGAAGTTATTTAGCAACTTCATACGAGGTAAGCGCCTCACTATGGAAGAAATGACGTATACATTTTCAACATAGTCCCTGGCTAATTCGATGAGCTAAATCTTAGGAAAAACAATATACCCCACCAAATTTATAAAAGCCCAACAACTACCGACCACCAGATAATTATTCTGGACGTTGTTTCTTTGTTCACTAACATCCTTATCGACCTGGCTACCAGCATACTAAAAAAAAGTGCAATGTCCTCAAAACCCACACCCCAGTAAGCAAAGATTTGACTGAAGCAACTATTTTCGCCTTAATTTCACATTTGAACTAAGCATTTCGACAACTATGTTGTCTTCTGCAACAAAAACACTACACTATTTCTGCTGAAGATGACATAGTAGTCGAAATTTACATTGAGATTGAATAAACTGCTGTGTAGTAAGGGTAATTTTTATTTTATTTAAACATAATAATAATAATAATAAAAAGTAGTTTCCAAAATGAAATGAAAAATTACTCAATAAAGCAGACACAATTTACAAAATAAAGTGTAAGACTGTAATGGAACCTATGTAGGACAATGCGAACAATACCTGCATAAAATAATATACTCACATAAATACATCACATGGTTCATACCGAAACAGATATACCACAACTCTTTCAAACGTGCCAAAGAAAACATTTTAGAAAGGCAAGAATCATTAAGGAGATGATCTACATTAAAAAAACAACAGAATTTATTATAAAACAAACACAAAAAACCTGAGCCTAATCTATAATAACATTTTAAAATAATTTGCAATGAAACTAAAAACAAAATTAAAAACTATCAAAATTATTCCTATGTTTGTGATAAATAATAATAAGAATTTTGTTTGCATCTGACCTAATATACCTATAATAATATGACCAAAATGTTTGCATTCATGTTACTAATATTTTAATAATGTACTGGGGATCGGTTCAACTGTTGTTAGAATGCCAAAAAACTCAAACGTTTGTTTGCATCTGACCTAATATGGCATATAATAATATGACTAAAATGTTTGCATTCATGTTACTAATATTTTAATAATGTATTGGGGTTGAATTCATTTGAATTAAATTAAAAATTAAATAAATTGAGGTAGACTGTATACTACTAGACCGTATACGACTAAGACCAGAAGTTATCAAATCTTTTTCATGTAGCTTTTTAAGCCTTTTTTAGTGCGGGCAATTCTGGTAGTTTACACTGATCAACTTTTTGTCTTTTTGTGTTAGGCCGGTTCATTTGCAAGATGTCCACGGTTTTGAATTGCAGATCAGAGAAAGAAGTTTTTAAAAAGACTCTTAAATTGTTTATTTCTAGCTGGTCCCAGTCAAAGTTCGATCCTAAATCATTCATTAACTGTTTATCAATAAAATCATCATGGGCTTATTCTGGCACACGATAAAATTCTCATTTTCTCAAATCTTATCAATTGGATTAATTGGTCTGGAACAAAATGGGCCCTGGTTTTAAAGAAAAAGAAATCTGTTTTTCGATTGTAGAATTAGTTCTCCCTCATTTTGAGTATGGCCCATGACAAGAATCTTTTGTGTTCTTTGTTTAAATTAATACTTTAGTAGTGCATAAATCAAAGCTGCTATCAAAAATCTGTTTGTTTTTGTTTTTATTGCACTGCACTGTCGCTGTATAGTGTAATCATAAAAAAATAATTAATATACAATAAGATGCAAGTACCAATCTCTATTACGCGTTTTCCACCCTCGCCTTCATACCACACAAAAGACAAGGTTTCATCCTCTATTAAGCCAGTTACGGTTAAATTTATGGTATTAAGTCTATGGCTTAAATCTGTAATAAAATACAGTAAGGTACCTTTAGGTATTTGAAAAACTGCACAATTTTTTGTGCAGTTAAAAGATGATAGTTACCACAGGGTTTATATTTAAAAATAATTTACAAACTCCAATTTTTTCGTGGTTAATTTTAAAATAAAAATCATTATTTAACTTTTAGCTGTCAATATCTATAAATTGGCTTAGTAGAATCTATATTTCTTGATACAAACAATATTTAATCATTTAACCTGTAATATTCATTAAAAATTATTAATCTTTGTTTCCCAATTATCTTATCACAAGGTGGTTCAATCATTTTTGCTGGTACTAATCTCTTAGTTTTTGCATACGACGTATAATTTTCTCCTGAATTTCGTGAATCTTTTAATCATTTAATACGCTTTGTTGGTTCTGTACTCTGGGTCTTTTTCCATCACTATCGATTCTGTCGGATTGTCTTGTGTATTTGTGGTTGGAAAATCCCTTGAAGGACGTGTGACCAATTCTACATTGCTGGGCTCTGGTGAACTCGACGGCGCTGAAGATGTCCCTAACGAGGATTTAGAGTCTGAGGATGATGATCAACTTGGATCGTACTTAGGATCTTTTACACTATCATCATCGCCTTCACTAAAGTCTGTTATTTTTTTGAAAAACATCTTTTTCATTTTGATTTGGGTAAGAAGTTTTCTTGGGAGTTTGTTTTCCTCAGTAGTTAATTCGCAGTTATAAATATTCCTTGTGCTCATCATCATATCACAACTAGAAATAGTTATTAATGGAGTTAGGTATCTAAGATTTATGAATGAGCAGTCCGTTTGTAGTATTCTTCCAGACAATGCAAAATCTCAGCTTAATCAAATATGTCAGTTTACAAGCATTAATTAATTAATTGTAACGATAAATATTTCAACTTATAGGTTAAAAAAATCGTTAAATTTTTAACATTTAATGCCTAATTTTATAACAGCAAACTCGAAGGTATAAGTTTTATATTTTATTTAACGTTATTATTGATTCACATAATTCAACAATTCACCTTACTGGAAAGGCAATCGAATCGTTGGAAAGATAAAATTATTCCGCATGAAATGATACTATTTAAAACTTTAAAACGATTTCATAATATTATATGATTTTCAAATTTGACAGCATTTGTCAATAATTTGAGAAATGAATAATAATTCCAATGAAGACGAGTTTCTGTTGTAAAAACCTCGTCTTTGTTTTCCTTTGCAGGAAGTTAGAAATATGTTTTCAGTTAAATATAATACCGGATCCTCTGCAAATACTATTCAAAAATATGTAGAAATATTTGAAAGAGATGGTACACGTTAGTTACTGAAAAACTCCTGGCCAATGTGCGAAATGCATTTATAATAGATTAGGATTGAGTTGAGTTGAGTTGGGTTAGGTTCGATTGGGTAGGGTTGGGTTGGATTGGGTTGGGTTGGTATCATTTATATCAAAGCAAACATTTATTTTAAACTGAATTTCGTTATTATTGTTGTACCGTTGTGCCCCAATTCGCTGCATCCTTAGGGTAGCATCAGTAGCACCGGCCCTGTACAGTTAACATTCATTTCTGAATTACAATTTATTAATTTAGAAGTATAGTTGATTATAGTAGACGAGAAATACGAGTGGAACAACAACGAGCAGATTACGATGATAATAAGTAGAGTTGGATTGGATAGAGATAATGGATTCTACAGAAGACAAGAAATATTATAATTTATCGAACAATACGTAAGTCAGGTGTATAATATCCTAAAAGCATCACAGTGCTTCAGAGTCATAATCACTGCTGCGCCGAAAAAAAAACCCAAAAATAATTCACATGTTATTTAATGACTCTATTGGTAAATGATTGGGGCAAAGACATACTTTTCGTTTATAATTTTTACATGCACAACCGCATGCAGTATTTATTATTAAATTAATTTAAACATTACAGCCTAATACAATATAGTTAGTACATAAATATCACACAGAGTTTATTTATTTAATATTAAATTTAATTGAAAATTGTTTGAAAATTTTATCTGGTTGGGATAACACATGCAGGTTTTCAGTTTATAATTTGTACGCGTG
Source organism: Geotrupes spiniger (assembly GCA_959613385.1). NCBI lineage: Eukaryota > Metazoa > Arthropoda > Insecta > Coleoptera > Geotrupidae > Geotrupes > Geotrupes spiniger. The sequence continues at coordinate 25,973,899 of OY390736.1, read as the reverse complement.
AAAACACTCGTTATTTAGTTAATTATTATTAAACACATTTGAACAGTGTTTACAATTTACCTGTAACTGTTGTTTGCGATGACAAGCAGGTTTATTCAAGTGATTTCTACACCTGAAATTAGTTAGCAGTTAAGATATTTAATGTCAGATTCATTCACGTTTTTTACAATTTTATTTGTGAATGTTGGCGGTGATAACAAAGCCAGGTTTAATTTAGAACATGTAACGCTACTAAGAGAACAAGTTAACCAGCGTCTAAGAGCCTTGTCGATGTATGCTCTACTCATTGCGGTCAATATTACTTGCTCCATCCTTCGACAACTCTATTTTCATGCATTCTAATTCTAAGTAATTGTTAGATAACGGTCTCCCATTCTGCGTCATATTATTGTGAGCATATGTTTAATTTTTTCCTCCAATATTTTTATCATTTCTCTGGCTTGTTTACATTTCCAACTAAATTGCAATTGGTCGTTTTGTACCGCATAGACTCAGTCAGACTCGAACGGAAAAAAAACATGGAAAATTAAAGCAAAACGCGGTAAATTTACGGGCGTGTTTGTTTAAAGGACTGAAAAAATATGGTCCATCCGTGATGAGTCGCTCGAAAAGTAGAAACAGTAAATGGTTCTGCCCTTTGTCGAACGGCACACAAGCAACACAAATCGATTACAAAGCAAACTCACACCGCACTCGCCGCTATAACTCCCTCACCGCCCAGTTTCGGCAAAATCCAACTGGAAAAATAGGCGAGCCTGTTGAATATTTGGTGCGAACTTCGTAAACTTGCATATCACTTACACGTGAGATAATTGCGAGGATGGTTCACAAATGCGTCATCTCTCGAGAAATGTGATCGCAAATTCTTATTTCTTAAAGTTAGTCGCAAGAATGCTATTTTTCGTAATAATTCGAGTGTTGAGTGTCGTTTAAATAAGTAACGGTGTGCCTGCTGCCTTATCCGTTTTACCAAGTGTGTGTCCAGTCCAATATTTAAAGATGGTATTGCTGACTTGTTAGATAGAATTGTCATTCAAAATAGATTGAAAAAATTGAAAATAGTCCATAAATCGCAGCCTTACAATTAGAAGTTCAGTATAAACTTAGAAAAGGACCTACAAGGTTTCAGCTGTTTCTTAAAGAAGAAAAATGTTTACATAGGATGGAGAATTTCTTCAGTTTTCATCGATGGCGGGTATTATTAGATGCTTTAAATGTCAAAACAATGAACAAAAAACTGAAATCTCCAGTTGTTATGTACTTGTCCTATTTGTGGAGGCGAACAAAAAAGTATGAATCAACTAATGCTTAAATTATGAAATTTCCGTGTTTTAAGAGAATCAGGAAATCAAAATATTGATACATTTAAAACAATAAAATCTCCACTAAAAATAATCCACATAAATGTTCAATTTGAGTCGAACAAACTGCAAACTGTAGCTTTAACGATGCATTCAACTAGTACTGATATTATATGTATTAGTAAGCATTAGGTAAATAAACATAATCAAAATCACTATCAAATAACAGACTATGAAAGGGTTGCTATGCTCGCTCGAAGTGAATACAAGCGGAGGTGTAGGAATATTGGCTAAATGTGGTTTATATAGGTCAATAGATGCTATTCAACAAATGTCAATTGATAATGTTTGTGAAGTTTCAGCAGCTTACAATGACAAATCTCACATAGTTATAGTCGTAACATATCGATCACCAACTGCTGAATTCACAGCATTTCTCCATATTACGGATAATATGCTGGAATACACTATATCTAACTATGAAAATACCACTAAAATTGCTTATTTAGGAGATTTTAATATTCACTTTAAAAGTGGAAATTATTTTAATTTTGGTTCCACAATTTATTGAGGAGTTTTGGAATAAAGCAAAAAATATTCTAAGCAACACAAAATAAAGTTTGTAGCTTGTCTAACATTTCAAATTGTGTTGCGAATGTTCAAGCCATTCGCATATCTGATGACCATTATGCACAAATATTCGATATAATAACGCCAGCAAAGTGTAATGAGCTGCCAAAAAAGATCAGAAAATTCTAAGAGGCAAATTATAAAACTTTAACAACTGCACTGCAAGTGAAGAATGGGCAGCTGTTTTCTCCAGTGATAATGCAATATGTAAATTGGATAATTTCATAGCGATTTGCCATTTCGAGAATGGTTTCTACTTCAAGCAAATTATAAATAAAAATCCCCTTAAATGATTGAGTTGATGCGAGATGCATATAAATATATAGAAAAGCTATAAAACCCAATTTGCTGACTATGCTGAAAATATGTACAATAATACTATAAATACAGCTAACATGGTCTCTGTTAATGAGCAATTATTGTTGTTTTACACAACTACGACTAGTAGCGAAATATCGAATATTTATTTATTCATTTATCCAATCGCTCGAATTACTGAAAATGATTAAGAACTGGATTATAGAACCACTAACATCAGTCATGAATGGTTGCCTGGAAGACGGGTATTTTTCCAATTTATTGTAATTTGAAAAATATTTCCAATTTATAAAAAGGGAAATGTTGATGATGCTAGTAATTAGCGACCAATATCCATCCTACCAGCGTTCTCAAAAAAATGCTCGAACCTATAATATCCAAACGAATTCTCTGATACATTAATACTTTCTGATATTTAAGTAGGGAAGAATTTGGCTTTAGGCCTAACCATACTACATCTGAAGCAATTCAACATCTACTTGAATGCCCGCTGCATTATAACATCGAAGAGATTGCCTAGTGAAACTGTGTGACCTTTCCAAGGCTTTTAATTATGTGCCACGAAATTCTTCCAGATAAATTAATGGTTTATGCAATTGACAATGACTAGATCGTATTTCAGTAAAAGTACGCAATATATTTTTGTTGGGGATACAAGCAGTAAAGCTGAAGTAATAAAGTTTGGGGTACATCAAGGATCAATCCTGGGATCTCCTCTTTTTATTTTGTATGTGAATCATCTGCCCAAACATTTAAGCTGTAATTGAATAATGTTTGCAGATGACACTTTGATTGTGTCAAATAAAGAACTAGATATTCTGGAACCAGGCTTAATTACAGGCACACAGAAGACCTAAGGATTGCAAGTGCATTACTGAAAAGTTCCTTGGAGTTTTTATGGATTCAAACCTGACATGGAAAATACACATTGATTTATACAACATATTTTGCCCAATTTCACTGCTGCGTTACTTATGCAATTGAAATTTGGAGAGCACCTGCTCATTTGCACAAACTGCTGACTATACAAAAGCAAGCTGTTCGAACTATAAAGGGGTGCTCACATGATATTCACTGTAAGTCCCTAATCATAAAACAGAAAATAACGAGAGCCCCATACATCTACATACACAGGCTTTTGGTAATTGTTTTAAAAAACGTACAAAACTTCAGCAGGAATGATTATAACATCAAGCTGCCGATTTTCCAAGCTCAACAAATCGGTCTGTGCATTTATAATACCTACCAAATAGCCATAAACGTCAAGTATATTCTTCTTTCAAGAATATTCTTCTTCAACATAGAATAGCGAAGCGTTTAAACTACTCGAGGATCTCTTCAAACTGTTTTTAGTATGCTAATAAGATTTGAACGTTACTATCCTTGTTGACATTCGTTAAGCCTATTCTGACCGTGTATTCTCTGTGTGTGTGTGTGTGTGTTACTGTGTTTGTGTCTGTTACTGTGTATGTAACAGTGCGTGCTCTAGCGCCTAAACTATGAAAGTTAATGTTATAAAACTTTAAACTTAAAATGTGTATATATACAGCAAGGAAGAAAATAATATCTTAACTGGAAATGATGGTATACTCTCACTTTTTTCATATGTCGAAAACGGTACAACGGTACTCGAACAAATGGTTTTAATTTTAAACAACATTTATTTCAAACATTTTTTGGAAAATGTACTTCATCATCGCAACTTTGCCGGAAAAGAAAGTTCAGTGCGCACCATTGCAGATTTGTTTTAAACTGGTAGTTTGCCTTTGTGTATTCCTTAGTATTACGTCCTTAATATATTTTGCATTACTCTGTTGCTTGGCCCGTTACGTGTAATATTGTTACTAGTAGTTAAAAAATTATTGTTAATTTAATTTCGTATGTACGTCTCTGGTTATAATTTAATTTATATGCAATTCTTCACTTAAATACTTGTTAAAAATATTTACACACGCGCAAAATATTTATATACAAAAGCAAATTTGAGATTTTTATAATCTCAGGGGCATTTTATTTTTATATCTTCATTAATAACAATACGTATTAACGTTGTGGAAATTATATGAAAGATATACCAAGTGAAAGAGGTCTAAACACCCTGTATGTATTTTTAAATGATATTTTATTTGTTTGTTTGTTATTTGTACATGTTAATCGCCACAAAACAATAAAATGAAAAGTGATAAGTTTGAGTATCTGAACTCAATCTATAACTATTTTTCCTTTTTGGTTTTTTTATTCAATACTGATACTGATTTAATCAGTCCACACCTTATGTGCTCCAATGTTCTCGAGCGTGAGCTCAAGACGGCAGGGAATCTAGGGTTAGAGAATTTGAAGAACACTGAGCACAAATACTGTCAACTTGAACTATTAGTTCTATTGGACAAGATGTCAACTACACTGGCAATTGCAATTGTATGGTTTGATGATGTTGGTAAGCCTATAAACATGCACGCGGTATACTATCCAATAAAATCATTTATACTTAGGTCTTAAAAAGTAGCTTAGGATTGTGAATGGCGTTGCACTGAACGCAAGGAACCAACACATATTATCAAGTCGACAAATAGCAATTCGTAGCTACCAATTTTAATCTCTTCATTATTATTATTATTATTATTATTATAAGAACATAATGCGATCCTATAGAAAAGCACATTATATATTTTTGTAAAAGTGATTCGAACATTCAAACCGTTCTCGTAGTAAATGACAATAGTTACATAACCCGGGTATTAAAATGCTGCGAACTTTAATTAAATGGGTTGAACCTACAAATTCAACCCGGTTTATATACTTAGACGATTGATTCGTCCACGTTCTATTTTTATTTTTTGATAATTCTTTACATAAAAGCTTAGCATTTACTACAGGTTGACATTTTACAGTCGTTTTAAATTGAACATGTGTCTTTGTGTTAGAAAATTGTCTTCCGTTGGGTTACGAACAGCGAGTTCTGACTAATTTTAGCACAAAAGTGTATGTAACAACTAAGTTAGTAAGTTTGGAGCCTCTTGCGGAAGAGCTCGGAACGAGTGTAAAACGTGTTTTTTGCACGTCCAGCTTTCGAAGCCAACCCAACCCAACCCAAGTCATTTACGGCCATTGTAATTCATTATTCATTTCAATTTGTAATTTGTATATAACTATTATTTCTAAACTGAATTGTAATCTTGTCAATTGTGACAGACAGATAAATGATAAAAATCACCCAATTCTATTAAGACCATCTCGGTCGTTAAATTTTTGTGGGAGAAATACCTTTAGGGTGATTTTTTACATATTCTCTTACATTCTCTTATAATTGCCATGATTTCATTTTATATTTTTAAATACATGGATGATACAATGATAAAATAAAAGAAAACTAAAACTGAAATTTTAAGAAAGTAAGTTCATGTGAAACAAATCAAATGTTGCTGAAAATTAAATTATTAAGAACGAACTGAAACTTTGTTAAACGAGTACAGAGGATTTTCAAATTCAAATTGAAAATGCCAAAGGAAACAGTGTAAAGAGTGTAAAACTGCAATATTTGCAGTAGCCTCTTTTATTTGGAATAGGTTCGGATTCATCTTCAGGGGTTGGAATTCCCGATAAACGTCTAGCCGATTCGCGTATGTCTCTAGACAAGTATCTGCAAGTTGCTCTTTCTATCATATTTTCTGTTACTAAATGAATTGCCAATTCTTTTAGAAACAAGATGTGCCTTTTGGTAAATTCGGCGTTAGGGTTGTTGGCTTTATAAACAATGATCAACGCCAGCTACGTTCAATAGTCCATAAAATATTACCATTGGTCAACGTCATGTATTTCGGGCCACATTGTAGGGCGTCATACGAACAACTACATCAACCCCCCCTTTAGTAATATTATAAGATGTAACAATTGCTGGCTTAGACTTCATAGAAAGTAACACCGACGCACAGAACATGACTTTTTACATCGCTGAGGGGTACATACAGGTTGAAAGCGATACAAGTATGTTTTTCAAAGTTACCTTTTATATATTGCTTGGACTCAAAGGTCTCACTCGTCTACTGGAGGGTTAAAAGGGCTTACGCATGTCATGTCATGCAAGTCGAAATGCAAAAGTTGATCGACGTCATCAACAACCTTGCCAAAACGGGTGTTGTAGCGCATTATTAGTTTGAACGCGAATTTCTTATTTTTGTAACAAAAAATACCTTACACCCTGCAAAGTGGACAGGCTATATGGATTAAGTAAGCGAGTAATATTTTGAACTTTGACCATTCCTCTTAAATGTATTTAATTTTTCTCGGAGATCTAATCAAAATTATTTAGTGTAATTAGTTAGTACTACCCCGAAAATGGCCAAATAAACATAATAACGTTTGCTAATTGTGAATGTGAATGTTTAGTTTGGTGGTGAAATGTGGAAGAAATATGTTTTTTTCTGTCGATTTTTGAACAAACTCCAAGATACAAACTCACAATTTATTAGGTTAAATTTTTTTCTCGTTTGTGTAAAATAAATAACGCTTTTCTACACCCGATATTCATATTAGCGCTTCCGATTTTGTCATTAATGCTTTGGGCTCGAAAAAAGCACATTCCGCAACTTAAAAAAAGAATAGCACTCACCCTTTTATCCCAATCGCGTCACCTTGTCACGATGTCCATTTCGACGCAACAATGACGTCGCCATCCAAAAAATGCTGTTCATGAAACGTTAAAATCTCTCAGTCTATCCACAAATCATTATATTTTAATTTAACGCGCGAAACACAAACGCAACTTAGTTTATCTCATCGACGGTCAATTACATTTTAATGTAACGCGAACACAAACGAAAATTCCGAAAATTCGTAACGCGATTTATTATTGAAACATGTCCGTACGGGCGACGCCGAACTATTAATCGTTGAGTCACCGGCGACTGGATGATCACTTTTTTGGTGCAAAAACTGCACGTTGCACCTAAGCAACGTTATCTGTGCATTCTTGCGGAAACAACTATCGAGTGTTAAAATAATCGACTCTTAAAAACTTCGTTAATCAAGAAATTGTTACGGTTACGAAATTCCACTCCACTTTAAAATACGGGAGAAATTAAAAAGTTGTTTAGTATTTTTAGCCTATAACGATAACACGAGAGATTAATATGGTGTTTGAGATTGATATGTTTTTTATATACCAATATCTAGAATTGTCAACCCGAATATTTTTTTGGTTAGTTGTGACTACCTTGGAAGAAACTTATAGGAAATCTAAAAATTACACAGTTTATGATTTCTATCAACATATGTTACTCCATCGTTTTGAAAAGGGAAATAAGACGATATACGACACTGAAAATGTGTAACCCAATCATGGCCCATAGGGCGAAGGGGCCCCTTGAAATCTAAACCACTCCATGTTTCACAAGTAAATAAATTTAATGCAATTAAAATGAAATGCACAAGAAAAATTATTGGGAAGACAAGACGTAATATCTTTAGGAATTATATAATTTGGGAAGAAGTGGGTCAGAAGATAGCGATAAGAGAGGTGGTGGAGGTGAATCAAAAGTAATTCACATATGAAACAAGGAAGGGTAGGAAAGCTCAAATTTAATTGGAAAAATTGGATGGAGACGAAGACGTGGCAATAGAGTATGAGATATGAAGATAATAAGCCAGGATAGGGCAAAGTAGAGGTCATGTATAAGTATGTAATAAATATTTTTGGCCATGGGACTCTGCGTTTATGTATGAATTTTATTGCAGTGTCAAGCAGTCTTCTTCAAATATTATTCCACATACACATATACAATTATCATTTTCGAGAAGCAATTATCATCGTAAATTACAAAAGGATCACCCAAAATACCAACCGGAGCGTCATAAAACACCCGGTATGCTAATTAGAATTGCCAACGTCGCCCCATTTGATTATAATAGAAAGCAGTAAACCGCTGCAAATTAATGTCCATTGACAAAACCGCCGCTAAATAGTATCACGTTTCACTTGCAAAGACAATTTAGACAATGAAGGACCCGATGTATGAAGCGGGTTGGATAAATTGCAGAGAGTCGTTTTGTGAATGTGGTGTATAAGTGGCATGCACATGTACAGCTTTCTTCATGAAATGATAGACGTAGATGATGTAAAAATCTCAAATAAATAGAAATACAAAATTATTAAAATAATAAAATTCCACAATAAAGCAAAACTTCCCTAATCATACTAAATAATTGGTTTGTATAAAAATTATAAGATAAATTCCACAAACTTTATATTACATTCATCAGCTATTATTTGATTTATCAAATAACTCCGACTCGTTAAACTTTCGAATAAATTAATTTATTCAATTACATAATCCCTAAAAATTTCCTGAAGGCGCACTTATCTGATTCCGCTACTTCTCGCAATAAAATGAAAATCCAGCGTAGGTATACTTTCCGGAGAATATATTATTTTAAAAAGTGAATATTTTCAGTATATTTGATAATCGATTTTAGCTCGGCGCGCGTCGCGAAGGGAACGCCGAGATCTAATTTTAAACCGAGTACTGGAACAGATAGCGTCTTGTTCCATTACAAAATCTGCATGTGCAAAAGTATCTTTATGGTCTTGGACAAATTGCTTGCTTTTTTTGTAACTAACGTCATGTCAGTTGATAAAAATAACAATGATCAAGATGAACGATGGGGACATTTTTTAATAAATTATGTCATTGGACTGATGGATGATAAAATTAAGAAAATGTGTGGTTCGTATTTTTACGTTTTATTAAAATGTCTACATGGATTTTAAAACCAGCTCAAAATTTCAATGAAAATCTAATTCTAATAAAATGAAATAAATATACCAATCATTATTTGTACATACATTACGCAACAGGTAAACTGAGTGGTCTTTATGTAATCGTTTATTTTTAACATAATTGATTACTCAGAATGAGTATGGCCTGCTGATAAATTCTAACGAGAATGAAAAACGTGTACAGGTCCACATGTGCATTTCCATTTTCGGATTCTGTTATTTTTCTTATTATATTGCTTGTGGTTAAAAATTCGTAATTGAAAATTGTAAATATTTTTGACCAGCACTGAACTTTCTTATACTTAAATCAAATCCAAATGTGTAAGCCTACCCATTACAGTGGCCACATGCGCTCGTAAATCATGGAGCTCTGCACTAAAGCAAAATGATAGCATTATGCAAATTCTAATTCCCAAAATGGCCAAAACAATTTTTTTAATTTAATATCAGATCAAATATTTGTATGTCATTGTTTGTTTCCCTAGTTTTATCTAATCAATTTTCCTTTATAATGAAAATCGTAAACTTTCATCTCGTCCATCTAAAAAAAAAAAACTTTCGCAGTTGCTTATTTACAAATCAATTTAGTTTCCCCGAGAACAAAAACGCTTCATTGAATATTTTAAGCGGAGAAATACCGCAGTCGAACAATCCAGACACTTATTAATGAATCGAAAAGCGGACATAGTTCACGCTGAAATGTGTCGCCGCAAAAGTCCGCAGAGAAAAGAGACAAACGAACGAAAGCTGTGTGTAAATATTTGAGTGGAAGAATGCCGAAGTGCCGACACATGATGCCCATTCAATCTTACGCTACCATTCAGCGAGTTTTCGCAGACATTTGCTCCACAAAACCACTTCCACCATTACATCGGAAACAAGATCTGTGTGAAGACGTCAACGCGGTTTTTATCGGGTTTATTATGTAAAACAATTAGACAATTATTTTATACAGATGTCCATATGGTTCGATAAAATTAAGATAGAGATTTTAATGTGAGAAATAATAATATGCTTACAAAAATTACAGGAAATTACGACGTGGGCCATAGAGTTCTGGAATACCAAGGCTTCTAAACTTTTCATGATTAATATGTTTCATTCATTCACATTTTATACCAAATATGAATATAAACATTTAATCTTCATTTTCTTCTATGTTTGACTTTGAAAGTTGACATTGTCATATTTTTTAACGGGACTACGATTTGTTTTGTTACTTTAACAAACGTTTGTGGACAACATTTTTTCAACGGCTTGAAAAACGTTATAATAATTATTATAAATTAATACAATTACAATTGCAACTAAGGATAAAAATGAATCACATTCGATATAAATAAGGAAACTATTAGAAACAAATATGAAAAGAAAGTGGCACATAGCAGTTGCATCAATGTATAAAGAAACGAACTCAGAAAAAGAGAAAGCAATATGAATGTAATGAAATGCGAAGGATCAAAAATAAGACGGGAAGGCCTTATTTAGTCAAATATTGAAGAGATATAGAAAGTGTGGATATAAGATGCTAAAGAAAACAAATACAAGATAGAAAAATCTGAAGGTTGCAAGGAGGAGCAAGACAGACAATAACCAGCAGACTTAAGAGAGGCAGACAACAGAGTGGTCCACAGCAAAAAAGGTATTTATAAAGCTCATCAAATTGAGTTGATGCAACTCCAAATAGGAATGCTTGTACATAGATATAAGTACAAAATTAATAGTGTCATCATATTGTTACGTGATATAAAAATATTGAATGAATTCAACTACAACTGCAAAAATGCAAATATGTCCTTTTTGCTAATACAACCTGTTTAATTAATTTAAACTCCTTGTATTCTAAATTATTAATATCGGTCTATTGTAAAATATTGCTATATGATTATATTTATAAAAATGTCATTAAATTCGAAATTTTTGTATAGTAAGTTTTACCTATTTATGAAAAATCACATAAATTCGGTATATTTACAAAAGTTGCTTTAAAGCTTTTTTAGTAAATACTAGAACAATTTCTACTTTTTGAAAGATGAAGGCTTCTATTTTGAAGTGACTCCTGCTCATTCTTAATTTCCATTGTAATGTTAATCTTTCATAAAATGTCAGTTGCACGTCTTCGTGCAACGTGATCATCGTTCGCATACGATGATGATGCAACACTAATCATGAAGTGAATTATCTACATTAGCCAACGAATAGTTTAATGGGAAGGACGATCAGGAAAGTGTTAACGAAATTCACAAATATACAAGAATTTCTTTAGATTCAGCAGTCGTCGTTGGACGATTGTTTCGCTCAATTATGAGCTGTTCAGTAATAAATTCCAAACGTTGTAAGCCAACAGGGATTAAACAAAATTTGTGGAACATTAGTTAGAGAATCATAATTGGCAATGCTTGTCAAACAACAATCACAAGATATTTTAACTCTAGTGACCAACTGAATACAGCAGTAGGTTTAAGAAAGCCTCAACTCAATAGTGTCAACGCAAACAAATCTTGCCAATCATGAAGTAACATATAAAATATAAAACATTTCTTGTATTGCATTTTTTATACTGATAGACTTTCCAATAGGGATAACATTGAAACCGTGCAGACATTTTCGATAGCTACTTGATATTTATTTTCAGTACTGGTACTGGACAAATACCTAATTAATTTACAACCCAAGAACGCTTTCGATCATTAAAATTTATTTTGAAACCTGGTCTTCAATTCGAGATTACGTGAATTTTATGGTCCTCATAATCTACCAACTGAGTTCGCTATTCGTCCTGTTGTGAAGAAATTTTGTGCCACGTACACTTTACATGACGGGAAGCCAACAACGCGTCAACGTAATGGGCGTACAGAAGAAACTGTGAGTAAAAGTATGACGGATGATCCGGAATTATCAATTCGACGTTGATCGATTTGACCTCTGTCCGTTGACAGAGGTCAAATCCCCCAACCCAACCAAACCCAATAATTTATAATGCAATGCTACGATTCTTTGTAATTTTTACGATATTTCCATTTAATAGTAATTCTTCAGTCCGAAAACGGACTGATGGGAAAATTCAATTGTAAAATAAAAAAAAGTCCGATGAATTAAAACATTTTGATAAAATATAAAAAAACTTTGCACTTGAACATTTTCAATAAATTAAGGAGTGGTTTCATCGTACCAGTAAAGAGTTAGTTAGAAATATCAAATATACAGGCGAGTTTAAGAAAATAACGAATGAGTTTGGGTTCGGTTGGGTTGGGTTAAGTTGGGTTGGGTTGGGCAAATTAATGCTTCGCCCGCATCTAAACGAAGGTGGTTGCAAACTAAAACTCTTGAATTGATATTCTTCATCTGGAAATCATTTCGACTCCTTGTGTTTCTCTACGAAGTAAGGCAGAGTTTTCGTATTATTTCATATTATTTCAATTGGATTAGTTGGATTGGGGCGGGTTTGATTGAGTTGGGTTGGGTTGAGCTGGATTTGAGTGAGTTACGTCAGATTGGGTTGAGCTACCAAATCAATCCAACGTAGCTCATCCAAATCCAGCTCAACCCAACCCAACTCAATCAAAGCCACCCCAATCCAACCAACCCCAATTCATTTTTACTATATTGCAAATTATTCGCAAAGCGCATTTGAACGTTTTTGGCCAAATATGTTTAATATTCATTGGAGTTCATGTATTATTAATATGGGTGATCCCATGACGAACAATATACTCACCTCAAGCAATTAATCATCATAACGTTTTTAATGTCAATTGCTTGCAACAAATTTAAATGATTCACTGGCTACAAAGTGACAAAAATCAGGCCAACTCACACCAATTGCGTTTTCATGAATCTTATAAAATTATAAAAAAATAGTTTTGAGATCCTTAAGAAACACCCTTCCAACTGATGATTGATTATAAAGATTTTTTGGTTCACATGATCGATTACAAAGATTTATTTGGTCTCAATAACAAGCGTAAACGTTAAAAATTAACAAATTCGTGCAAAACTTGGAAGTAATTCGAAAGTTGTTTATGCAACTTGTGCGTAAAGTAATTTTGGCGCTCGTTGAACGTTTAAAACATCAGCTGTACGATTACACCCAGCCCGATCCAACCCGATCCAACCCGATCCAACCCAATCCAACCCAATTGTGCTTTCATAAATCATGAAAACATAAACATAAATTCTGAAAAAATGATACCCCACATGACAAATTACAAAGATTATTTGGTGTCAAAGGCCTAGTTAGTGTAGGAACTAAAGTCCATGGCTTGCGCCTGGATTTCGGGAATTGGGCTCTTGAGGACCTTGATGTCGACCCTTATTTTTATCGAAAAATCGTGTTCAATGATAAGACTCATGTTTGACTAAATATGTTAGTGAACAGGCAAAAGTGTCCTTTATGGAGTGAGGCAAATCTACAAAAATGACTCAAAAATATGATTGTTAATCTAGTGATTTGTGTTTTATTACGTCGTTACTTTTGTATTATTGGCTGCGGAGTCAACAATTAATATATTTCAATAGAGATATGATAATCATTTATTACAGTTACATACTATTAACTTACTGAAGCTTAAAAACTTGAATTTTAACCTGACCATTTTCATTTTATTTATGCTCTGGTTGCCGCGATCTTTTGACGCCGTTTGTGATCATTGTTGATTTTTTAAACCACCCGCGTTTGATCTTGTACCTTTGTTGTTCATTTTCGTTATCTTATTCTCTACACACTCATAAAGAAATATTTTCTTTGATATGTTGTTGATTTCACGCTTTGTACTCGCATACAACTCAGATGATTCCGAATGATATATATCAGGTGATGTTTGCACACGTAGCAAAGAATTTACGACTTTTACGACTTAGTTGCGACTTACAGTAGGAAAATGTGGAAAAAGTGGAAGCGAAACCTAAATTATTTAAATCTATTTATTTCATACTTTGCAGTAAAGTGCATAAATCACTTCAAGAAGTAGCTTATATATTTTATGAACTGATCCACCTGATCACCTTGCATTGACAATATTTCGCATATCTAATTTAAGGTACATTATTGTACGTTATATACAATCAATTTGGTCATATTTTCTTATTACTTATTTTTGTTTCGTTTGTTCTTAATTATAACGGTGGTACTTGTCACTCATGTTTCATTATTTACAATAATACATTGTTTAATTTCTCTTATTTCCACAATGTTGAGATTTACTAAAAATACTAATAATTGATTTATGATTTATGATTTATGAGCAGCGTCAAGATCGCGACACGTGCAGTTTGTCACCAAAATCACAGCATTTATTACTCTAGGTACATACTTCAAACTGAATATGTATGTCTTTTCAATATGATTCCAACCAATTAAGTGTACAATTTCCTCCAGAATTTAATAATGCAGCAAACGTAACCCCTGGAGGTTAGCTCTGTCGACTCTTTGGGTTATATAATTACAAACAACCGAAGTTCGTACACGAGTTTACATTAATGAGCCCCATGTGATGTGGTGCATTATTTCTTCATAAACTAGTTTATTATTCGTTAATGCCATCAAAAGGTATGTCGTACATTTCTCTAATTCGTACATTCACAATGTTTTATGTGTCAATGAAAACTTTTTGAAACCGTTCAAATAAAAAAATGAAAAACGTTATGTTACCAATAAGTGGACCCAGAAAGTTGATGAAATAAATTCATTGCTGATTTGCTTTATACTTGAAGTAATACCAACCACCTCGTGTTAATTAATTAGACAATATTCAACACTAAACTATCGCTTGGATTTAGTCATCTGTCGATCAGTTATATCAGCGATTAGATTCAATTAAAAAAGTTTTCATTTAGGAATATTATAAATAATGTAATTTCTCTAAGTCTTCATGATTCTATCCTAGAATGTATCATTACAGCGCACTCCAGAATTTCGGTTTGTACGTTGCCTCTGAGGCATAGGTGATCCCCCCAATGGCCTTCAATTACATTTCCAGAACATTTTTAAGTGTTTACCTCTTAGGTGAGTTGCAGATCTTCTTTCCAGTAGACGTAGCTTAGCCGCTATTTCATATGTTAGTTTAATTTCCATTTTGTAGTAAAGTTTATCGTTCATTTATTACTTGACAATAATTACAAACCAGTTTATTGACACTAAAATGCCGCAGTAAATAATTTTATTACACACATTTGCTTTATTTTGACGGCAGATGGTCATAAAGCTGAGAATTTCCCAACTAAATCTTATAGTATCCCAGATACAGGTACCGTGCAGCTTTATTCAAAGAATTGAACCATCGAGTTTTCTAATTCAAAATCGATAGCTTTGTAGTCTGCTTGTTTAATATGCTGGCTCTGTTACTGCTTTTTCCCATTTTTAATTTAAATACACAACGGAGCGGTCTTTATGCAACTCCGAACGGCAAAGCTGACAAATAATAAAAGATTTTTTTCAATTACAGTCCCGTGAATAGCGCATAATTGGCGGAGACCTTTTGTCTGGTGTTTGTACTAGAAAGTACGACACAAAACTTAATTTAATTTCACTCGTTCTCCGATAGGAGAACCTCGGCTTTATAATGCGGCTTTTATCTTTCCTGCATTTTAACAACCTTCCGATTATCATTTAACCCCAACGCATTTGCATAAAATAATATGCCCACCTCTTCCCTTTTGTGATTGCAGCGACTTGGGGGACTGCCTAGCAATATATTTTTTTAACTGTGCAAACTCGATTAATATTAGTGCGGGTTTAAATTCTCTACTTGTTGCGACCAGTGCTGTCGACTGCCGCAATACCTTTCCGCTAAATGCGGTTTAATGCCAAATTTATTTAATCATCAGAATAAATATGCTTTCGTGTTTCTTATTGAAATACGTACGGAAGCTTATTAATCGCTTTTTTTCTTACTCCAAACATAACTTAAACTTATCGATTACAAATGAAAACTCCAAAGTTTTTTAAGATTTTATCGAATCGTTCGCTTATTAATTAATTACATTTATAGAAATTCAGAAAAGTACTAAACAAAGTTATTGATTTTTCTTTCGTCGCAGTTTCTGAACGAACAAAATTTATTTGCGAAAAGAAATAAAAGAATTTGTCTTATACTTGTCGAGTTAAAAAATCTTGAACCGGTTTCAATTCATTAAATATTTACCCACAGTAATCGTAACAAAATAAATCAAACAACCCAACCCAGTATTGCATCCATGTCGAAGTTAAGCAATATTATTATTCATGTTATTTCGTTGGTCTAATTATTCTTCTTATTATATCTCTCCCAAATATTTTCTTTCTTCTTCTTCTATTTATTTCCATGTTTCATTCGAACCGGTTTTTAATCCTCTTTTCTATGCTTCATAATGTTTCTGCCAAGCTTTCTCTGCCGTTCGTCCCTATTACTTATGTATGGATTAAACTACATTCCTCCTATTTTAATCTCGTTGTCAACTTTTCTCGCTCTTTTTATCATCTTTGATCATCACACATTTTTCATTGAATGGCTGGTTGAACTCTATTTGTACTTGGATATAATTATAGTAGCATTTCTCTATTATTTGATTGTTACTATTGCTCCTGTTAATTAAGGGACTTTAAAATTTAGATTCTCAGAATCAAACAAAGGACAATAAAATTAAAAAGGAGAAAAAATTATAGAAATACAAGAAGAAGTTTCATCCAGATTTTTTGATTATTTTTATTTGGGTCAATGTTAAGACGATAAGGAGCAATAAGGATTACAGTTGATTTATAACCAAAACTGTCATCTGGTCTGGATGAAATTCCCAGTAAAATAATTAAATATGTTTCTCAACATAGTGCTTCTCCTTAATTATAAACCTAATGTTAATAGTTGGTGAGATTCCAGATGGTCTCAAACAGGCCGAGGTAGTTCCTGTTTCTTTACTGCCAGCATTATCAACAATCTTCGTTAAGTTAAAAGTTATATATGAAACAATTTTTAAACACTAACTCAGAAACAATATTTTAAGTTTCAATCAAAATTTTGTTCCAGGAAAATCTTACGATGAGGATAATTATAATTGTTTAACTTATATAATTGAGATATAAAGTAACGGTGCGTTGTTATGGCATAAGGGAGTATCTCACATGGCTTCGATTATTAGAATAGTATTTAACAGGTCGAAGTCAGAAAATTGGTATTACTCGGTCAAATAGTAGTACTATAAACTCTGAAACTAAGAATGTACCACAGGGAGTCCAACAAGGCTCAATACTAGGACCCTTGCTCTTCTTTATATATGTAAATGACTTAGTTATGAATACATTTCCATACCAATTTGCTGATGACCAGTTACATTAATGTAGGAAGTTTAATTATTATCAAATATTGCAGTGTCAAAAAATGATCAGGTTGTGCGAGATATATTCACTAAAATTAAGTGGTGAAAAACAAATTTCTTAGTATTTAATACTAAGCAAATTTTTGTGTTTAAAAATTGATTATATGTCTAAATTGAAGTATCAGATAATGATTTTACTGCATTAGATAAGCACAGCTTTTTATGTATTATATACAATTAGAGATTTTTTTATGAGTTTTCTTATAGTTTTAAGTTAACCAAAAAATATCAGCTTCGTGAATACCAGGAATGGAGATGATCTGATTGTACCACCTCATAACTTTGCGTTGTATGATAAGAGATCACATTTCAGAGAGTTAAGGGCTTTCAATGCTTTACCATAACAACTTAAAGGTATTCAAAAAAGCAATTAAGAGCATGTTACTAGAGACTTGTATTTATAGTTTCGAGGAATATTTTGAAATAAGAACTGATTTAAAGTATACGTTACTTGACTAAATATTGTGTTTATTGCATTGTATGTATGTTTCTTGTATATGTATATATATCCCATTACTGACGATGTTAATGTTTCGATGAAATTTGACAGCAAATAAAATTTATTATTAATGTTATTATTATTTCTACTTTTACTTTCTAGTTCTCCATCATTTCTTCTAGCAATTTAAGTTTTTACTTTTTATTATATTTGTTAGTACTTACCTTCTGGTACATTCATGGTCAATTTTTTATTACTTCTTATGCATTTTAATGTAGCTGCTTCATTGTTCTTCCACGATTATCTCAATTCTCTTCTTTTTCTTTCTTTTTAAAATTTTTCTTCGTACTATTTTTATTCTGTCTTCATTTTTCATTATTAGATTTTTGTTACGCTTTTTTCGTTGATTTCTCCGGTGACTTGTAAAAATTTTAATCATTTTTGCGCATTTATTCTATCTCATAAAACGATTAAGTTAAAATTTAGCATTGACATAGCTAGAACAAGGATTTGGCATATCTGCTATGAAAATACTTACTAAACTAACTTTTTATAAATGAGTAGTAAGTTTGTGGTAGTTTTTTACAATAACTTAATTAGTCCATCTTCCACCTGTGGCAATAGAAAATTTCAGCCTAATTGTTGTACGCAATCCTGACATAGCATTTTCTTTCAATATTACGGTTTATTATGTGCTAATGTGTCACAAGAGGTTAACAATTTAAAATTACAATTAATTTGTGCTAAGTTTTTAGTATAAACAACTTCATTATTCCATAATTAGCTTTTTTGTTGCAATGCTCCACATTAATCGAAAAAAGCAGAAGTTCAATTTTAAACGATTACCATTTCTGAACTATTACAGATAGACATTTTGCATTATTTTGTATTATTTCATATTGTATTATTTCAATGATTCAATTCTACGCCCTAATTAATCAATTCAACCAGTATTTTTTCTTCGATCTCCATTTTGAGTCGACCTACTTCTTACTTCGTTTCACTTTTTTCAACTTAACTATTTCCTCGCAAATATTTTAATCACGAATGTTATTAAATCCATTGCTCTGATCAACAAGGAACTTCTTTTAAAATTAGGCATTTCACGCTCCTGATACAAAAATACTATTTTGGATCGAGCAACTGTGGCGTCAATTTCAAGACGAAATGTAGTATCCTAGTTACTCGTGTATTTCCAAATAATCATTATAACCAACTATGTTTAATAAAACAAATCGTTTCGAAAAATGTAACTGAATTGACAGCACAACATGGGCAGACAAACCTGCTCAGGAATTTTAAAGTTTACACACGAGTACATTCTTGCACACCAATTGACGAAGTTACCTGAAGGATCTCACCACTTCAATTATTGATTTTGACCTGCTCTCGCCCAGGCAGGATTTGTATTGAGTACTAAACATTCCTAAACTTCTGAAAGGTTTATCATACTTATCTCCTAATAATGCATGTTTCCTTTCTTTCCTTCTATTTATTGTTTCTTTTTATATTCAATTATTTGGTTGCCATTTACACATTTCTCTTTTTTATTATAATTTTTATTATTTTTCCATCAAGAATACGTAAACTAAAAATTCAAGTTATCTGAAGGCAAAATATAAATATAATAGTTTTATTCTATTATATATATAAAAAATATATATATACCACCCTCTGGCTGTTCATTTAACGATTTCTTTTGTTGCGGGTTCAACTTACATTTTTGTTATAATTCATAATTTATTACTGCACAAAATGATTAAATAATTTATAGAATGAAGCTGTGTTCCGAAACACAACACAACAAAGTATACGTAGTTTCCATTCATGTGGGACCTGGTTATACACCAAGCAATTATTAAACAGCATCATTTTCGGCTCAAAGAGAATATCCAGTCCACCCTTAAGCAGCTCAACGTACATATGTGTGTGGTTAGGCTTCAGTTTCCATTCAATTTAAATTAAATAGTGACCAAATATATATGAAGTTCATTTAAAGCCCCAGATGTATTTCGAAAATTTAAAACAGTAAAAAAACATATATTTCTCTTTGCGGTGTAGGATTATAAATGACATTGTTGGATATTTTTACACTTTTTTTCATTTTAATATATATTGAGACAAATTATGCCACTCCCGGCTCCCTACGTAAGTTTATTACAGCTCGTATATATGAAAGTTAACTTTTACGCAACTGCTCGTCTAAAGATAAATTCTTCGGATCTCGATGAGTCGTCACATTCCTGCTTATGGAACTCTATAAAGTCTCGAGAATGCAATATAACAAAGCTTCCAAGCAAAAGAACTAAATAACATTTTTAATTATAGTTCATAGTTAAGGAGTAAGTTTTAGCTGCTTCGTCCCGTTTTAGTGGCATTAATTTAAAACGAAATTTACTTTCCTATAACAATTCGCCGTTCATGTTTATTTAAAATTGGAGTGCCCGGATTAATTCAGAATGTTTCTCCCAGAGGGCTTCCCGCCGTAATGCAACTTGGATTTCAGCTGAAACTTTGCGGTTCTATGAAATATTTAAAAAGGACGACGTTATAGCACTTGTAGCAATAAAGCCTCCGCGCAGTCAAATTCAGACGGATACATCTTGCCATCGTACATTTATATTAAATGCGTCTTAATGCCTATAAAATTGTATCTTCTTCACACTATGATCAAAGTAACAAATGATAATTTACTTAAAATGTACTAAAGAAAACAGTGAATGTTATTCATTGTAATTTCTAGATGAAAGAGAAGCATGAAATTGTGTTTGATAAAACATAGTATAAGTATAAAAGTAATTTAATAAGTAAAATAGTAATGCTTAATGGTAACCAAAATATCATTTATTTTATTTATTCATTCATTCATTCAGGATACAAACAGAGCGAACAGAACTAAATCCAAAAAAGTACCCCCAAATTAATAGCAAAGCCGTAATATCTAATATCTAACTTAAACTAATTATACAAAGATAACTATGTAAGTGGAAAATAAAATAAAATCAAAACTAAAGCTAAAGCAAAATCAAAACTAAAAACGAAGGGTGCAAAATAGAAATAGAAAATGCAGAACTAGTAGTACTGGTAGATAAGTGCATATAGACATTATAAACCATATAAATCAGTTGATGACATCTGTATAAATTTGCCTATCTACGACATTCGCAAACCATAGAGAGCAATAATCGCTTGCAGGTTTGCAAACGAATGGTGAAAAGTGAGAAATTTAATATACGGTATAAGACTGACATAAAGGACCTAATGGGGAATTCATTGCAGAGTTGGAGCTGCTAAATGGAATAAGAATCAAAGGGTTATCACGCAATGTTCGATTGGAAAACCTATCGTACTTGTGCAGTAAGTTCGGGGAATCTGTTATGTTGTCTATAATTTTAATAAGAAATAAAATATCATTGACGATGATGATTTCTGATAATGGGTGCATCCCTAAATCCAAACAGCAAGTCTTGTAATCAACAGATCAGAGTATAGAAATTTTTTTCAGTAGGTGCTTTAAGAAATCAAGTTGGATTTTTAATTCTCTGTATATAAACGTGATACTGGGGATTAAAAATTTGGGAAGCATAGTTTACGTGACTATGTACATAAGCAAAATAAGGCACCTTTAGGGCATGAACTGAGTTGAAGTGACGACACGCACGAATTATGAAACCCAGCATTCTGTATGCTTTTTTATTGATGTACATGAACAAACATTAGATATCAATAGAGTCAAAGGTAACTCTCAGGTCACTAATTTGTTCAAATGATGTAATGAAATTTTTCTTTATCTTGTAATTGAAAGTTTGGTAGCATTTATTCACATTTATGTCATTTTGTGGTTCTCGCAATATACCACAAGTCTGTCAAGGTCCCTCTGGATTAATTTGCAATAGCTATCGTTGACGATGCAATGAACAAATTTAAGGTCATCAGCAAATAAAAGAAATTTACAGAAATTGAAGCATAGACGATAAAAAAGGGGACCCAAGTAGGACCCCTGAGGAATACCAGAAAGAACTTCAAAAAATTCAGATGTAGACGTTTACTGTGACTACCTTATACCTCTGAGACAAGTAAGAGCCAATCCGACGAAGTAGGCTCCCATGCACACCGATTTCAGCGAGTCTGTGCAAAATTATATTTTTATTGATAAAAATAAGTAGTCGTGAAGAATTGATTCAAACATTTTAGGGAAAGTTGAAAAAATGGAGATGTGGGGGAGAGATGTATGAGAAAAATTGATATATTCCCATCGAGGTGCAAAGGGCTTTGATCCCGACTCCTAGCATTGAAGCAACAAAAAATTACCAGGAATTTATCACCTGTTCTTTAGATACTGACGCAAAAGATACAAATTCCAATTCCTATGATTATCCCGACATTGGAGGAACGCACGTCTGAAGGGACGGGTGCGTTTACTTACGAAGATAACAGACGTCCACCCACTTTCAACGAGGAAATTAATTGTCCAAGAATGAACACGTACCAGAAGAATGGGATGAGAACCCCATTCTTCTATATTCTATATTCCCCCGTGTCTGGTCAGACGTATGTGAATACAAACCCTACACAGGCAATTAATCCGGGTACGAATTAACGCAGCTGCATCAAGAACCAGATAAATAAAGAAAATAAGAAAATCAAATGTTATCAACAAACTTGACAAAACGGTTGGATCTCTGGGTCTGGAATCGCAGTGCAAACATTTATCATGTTGCGATAATGGTCTCCGTTAACTGAAACTGCATTGCGTTTTCGTTCTCGAAGAAATATGGCCCAATCTCTCCGCCATCCAAGTGAAATTAATGTCAGCAAAATCAAGAATGTTGCGATACCCAATCGGAAAATGCACGGCGTTCGATTTAACTGGACATTGTATGGATGGAGATAAAGGTGTTTCTTTAAAATTCTTAAAAATCTTTAGAATTCAGATTCACACTTTCAGTTACTGCGGCAATATTTTCGGTGTCAATATCTTCGCTTCTACCCGTGTACTTACCTTCCCTGCCAGTATTCTGCTAATTCCTGCATTCCACGTGTGTGGTCCTCAGTCTACCTCTCCCCTTTCTTCCATCAGTGTTCATTTCCCACAATATCTTCACTTGTCATCATCTTTCATCCTTGTCATAATTTCATACCACATGGCTTGCTGTGTTTCCATTTTCTCAGTTATACTCCTCCTGATTACTTTGCTTCGTATCTTATCTCTTATTGTATATATATTGCAACCCCGTCAACTTGTCACAAGATCTTCATTTCTGTAGCTTGAATTGTGCTATCATGGTCCATAATTCACGACCATATATCAAGGTGGGTGCCAGCAGTGTTTCGTACACTTTAATTTTCCTTCTTTTAATGATTTCTTTTGTATTAAAACACATTATATAGAGCTCCATACATTTTGCAATTTTCATTGCTGCTTGTTGTGGGTTCCTACCTATACTCATTACCTCTGTTTTACTAATATTTATTTTAACACTGTTCTTTTTGAATGTTTCTGGCTAGGTTTTTATTTTATTTTTTTGTGTTGGCTATCCATATCAGGTCGTCGACGTATAAACTTTCACTTGTAAGTTTTAATCTTCGGTATCCTAATGGTGAGCAGTTATATTTTTTCTTTGCTTCACGCGCTATTTCATCCATGAACGTGATGAATAGCACGGGCTTAGTATTCCGTCTTGTCTAAATCTCTTCTCCGTTTTTAACGTATCTATCATATTTCCTCCGATTCTTGGTACCTTCCACATACTGGGTATGATTTTCTCATGTACTCTTCCTTTTCTTAACACCCTCCATATGTCTTATCTTTGTATAGTGTCAAAGGCTTTCTCTAAATTTATTGCAGATGCATATAGTTTTGTGTCTAAATACGAAGATCAAATCCTGGATTGACCTGTTTCCTCTAAATCTTGATTGTATGTCCAAAAAAAATCTATTATTAATTCCAAAATTTTATAAGGTATAAAATTTTATGGGGATATACCACTGTAGTTACTGCTTATCATTTTTTTATAAATATGTGTGACTATTGCTCTCTACCAGACCGGGGGGATCTCGTGGGTATTCCACACTATCTGCATTATTTCGTATAAGAATTTTACTCCTTCTTTTCTCAAATTTGTTATCATTTCCGAGATTATTCCGTCTTTCCTTGGTGCCTTTCCTATTTTTTGACTACCACTACACTTCTCCGATTTTAATTTTCTCTCTTGTTATATCTTCTTCTCATGTTCTGGGTTTTCCTTTTCTTCTTATTTGCTTGTCCTTGCTTGTCTTCTTCCTCTCCTTATAATACAATTCTCTCTGCATCTGACTAGCATTTCTGGTCGATTTCAGATAATATTTCCTTCCTTGTCTTTTTCGTTGATTGGTGGATTCTTTCTTAGAACTTCTTAATATCGGGTTTCTTTCAATTTACTCGCCAAATTCTTGCCATTTTTCTCAATTTTTCTCTTTGTTTTTTATATATTTCGTACATTGTTTTATGAATGCTTTCCCTATCCCATTTTTCCATTCACAATCTTATACATCAACATTCTTAACTAGTTCTAACTTTTAATTCCACAGATTACTTAGATCCATATGTTTTATTTCTTGTGTATTCTCTCCCTATTTTTGTTTCCATTTCGAGATGAAATTTTCTTCTATTTGCTTCTTCTTGAATTTTGTTACTTTTGTTGGTATTATAACGTTTCTAACTTTGCTACTCCTTGGTTTAGGTTTTGGTTTCTAATTAGTTTTAGTTTTATTTCAAGTAAGTAACGGTCACTTCCTATATCACTTCCTGTTTTGACTTTGACGTCCATTAACTTTGATTTATTAGATCTTTCTACAATGATTAAATTTATTATTTTCTTTTCTCCCCGAGTAGCTACTTCCCTTGTACATTTATGGATGGCTATGATCAAACTGTCTATTACCTACTACTAAGTCGTTCAATATACAGAATCATTACACCTTGTTTCTCACCAATTTTGCCTGTCCTTTTATCTTCCTTCGTTATTTTTTTTTTCGGTGCTCGTCTGCTCGTTTTTCTATAACAAGTTTTACTTCTCCTTGTCCCATTTCCACATTACACCATTTATGATCAGTCTCTGATATCCAGATTTTGTTGTTTTTATCTTCCCTTTCCTTTCTTCTGATGTATTGCTGAATTTCTTATTATTTTTCAGTCAGGCCGTCATTTATAACTACTCTGTCTTTCCACCAAACATGTTTGGTTCCCTACCTTCTTAGTTTTTTTATATTTGCGTCTATTCATTTGCTATTTTATAACATTTATTCATATACATTCCAATCCACCAATCTAATACGACTTTCCGTTTTAAAACGTTTATTTATTTTAATCTGTTCGTTGGCCATTGGTTCAATTATTGAACTAGTACAGTAAACGAGGGTTAAAAATGCCATTCGTTTATTGATTAGAAGAGGCTGAACAATTTCAGTTTCAATTTCAAACTACGCCGTTTAATTGTGTTGTCGTTTTTTGCGGGTGGCAGATGGCCATGATCTAAGATAAGCCGATCGTTGGACTTTACCAAATCCTCCGAATAATTACATGTGAGTACATGTAATCATTTTTTTTATTTGCTGCTGCCACCCCACAATTGATGATGTTAAAATACCTCCAAATTGATTCTCTCCAGATAAATCTTTGACGCGACAAAGCTGTAACATAATAACAATCCTCGCACAAAACTGTTTAATTAAAATAGAATATTCTTTTTACAAAATTACATAAAACATGTGAAATGTAACACCCAAAAAAAAATACTTTAAAAATAAATTGTGCATCTACCACTACGAATATATGCCTATAAAACTATAAATTTACCTACTACACCACAAGTTGAAGACTATGATAATTAAAATGTCATCTTGTTTGGTAAATGTACGTCTGCTTATTAATCATTCATTACTATAGAGTACAATAGGTCAGAACTGGTCGCACACAGAATCGGAAGAGGGTATGTCCAAGAGCACGCGTTTACATTGTGCAATATATGTACCCCATGGGCACCATTCAATTACTGGCAACACGACAAGCAACAATTTAATAGGTTAGATTAACGTGAATATTTAATATTTTACAACGAGCGACCAAACTGAAATTAACAATACGACAAGCAAAAACGTACGAATTTTTGGTAACACGTCGTAGTTTCTCGACTTTGTCTCCTATACTCATATTATTTTAATATAATTATTATTAGCCTCACCGAAAGCCATAATCATATATAATTGAGTAACACTGCAAAAATCGATTCGAACATTTAAATTACATTTATTTCGTACGATAAATATTTTTTACGGGTCCATAAATTTGATTCACGTCGAATTTTTTTCTGCCAGGCCGCGCGTTCGAATTTTCGTTACATTTAAAGCGGATATCTCAACTCGCAGCGTTCCGACCCCGCGAAATTATTTCCGTCGGGGTTGGTGCGTACGACGAACGAAAAAACTCGTCGACGCGACGTGGCGAATGGTTTCAATATCATTGCGGCGTTCGTTAGCCGGCTTATCTAATTTGGACGTCGGAAGTTTCCGGACGGTGGGTGCAGTGACGAATATCAGTAATTACGTAATTAGAAAGATTATTATTAAACGGGTTACATTCGGAGAACTTTATTGGGAAACTTTGTACCGTAAAGTTCCGAAGTGAATGTAGAGGTAGAGATAAACCATTGCCTCAATGATATCGTTAAGAAGTCGTTTTCGTAATTAAAATCCAGTAAAGTAATTTTGCTCGGGTTGTTTTTACGTTTGCACATGCAGTGTTAAAGTGAGACTTAGTTGAACTTTGAAAAGAACCAAGGAGGCGTTGATAATCGTAGTAGACCATTGTTTAAATTTATATGCGATGAGCTGCAATCACTAAAATCAGAGGGAAATGAGTAGCAGTTTTGGTTTTGCAGGACTGCTACTCTGATTAGTCAAAAGTTTATGGAATCCAGAACAAGGTACGCTGCGACGCAAAAAGTATAGTGTAATGCTAACAATTTCATTGTATTTCTACTGATATAGTGATTTATTTCATCATATAGATACATTTGGATCAAAACCAATTGTATGTATATTATGTGAACTAACAATCAACGTGCTAGCAACATATATCTCAATTGTTGATATTTTATTAAATAAATTGTCCGAGTAAACCTCTTAATCGTCCCGGAACACCGTACAATAAAAAATAACACCAATCTAAAGCAGCTATAAGTGATGCAAAACAAATTCCGCAGACTCATTCATAGCGAAGAAAGATACACACTTCTACATTTAACAAAACAAACTAATGACAAAAACATCTCAATGGCGCAAATTTAAAATTAAAAAATATTCACCTCATAGATGAAGGCACTGAATGTGTAGAACATCAGTTCATGTAAAGTCACCCAATAAGCACGTCTGTAGGAGTAAGTATTTAAAAAGTTATTTTTATGTTACATTTACTTGCAAATTTAAAATTACTATAAACAATTTATAGTAATTTTAAATCGAAAATAATATAACTTGCAACTTACGTAAACTTGAAGACAGCTGCTGAGATTCAAATTAAATAGAAATTTCACTAATACTATATTTACTTTCTTAAATGTACATACAACGTTCTGCACTTAACTAATTTATTTTCCACGTAATTTTCATAGTAGCTACTGAAAGATCGCTTATCTCTCAAGTAAAATTAAATGGGCAATTGCCTTCAGGGTGTTAACAAATGCACTTAACAATGTTTAAATTTTGACGCAATCCAAATAATTCTGTTTTGGCGATGTTTTCGATCCATAATATATATGTTGATATATAACATTTTTGTCTTTACCATAACGTTCTTTTTTTATGAGGTTACATAAGAAATATTTTTAGTAAAATTTCAAAATCACATTGGTTTCCCAGTTTTAAATTAGGGGAAATTTTAACAAATAATCAGTGTCAAGAGTTGCACAAGATTAGTCATTTCATGTTTGGTTGCTGTGCGGAATTGCAAACAATTCGTCATCGCAACATTTATCGTCTTGAATATCTGCGCAAGAACCTGAGTAGTTCCTGTAAAGCCCATTTTTCGTTCAAAAACAATAAAGAAGCTGAACACAATTTTCGATCAGATTTTACTTGGTGTGTAGACTGCCGCTAATCGACCACGATAAGCAAAATATAAACGAAATGAATTATGGCGCCGGACGCTGAGTTTGTTTTTGAAATTGCATTTTCAATCGTGCTCATTGTTCGACAGGATGTGGGTAATTGTTTAAGAAACTGATTAGATTAATTAAATTACGGTCTCAGGGATTAATCAAAAAAATTAAGCACATATGGTGCGGGCGTCATAACAGCGAAATTTTAAGGCGATAAGATTTACATCTTGTGTGGGCTAACGTGTCCCCTCTTCGAGAAAAATATTATTGAAAATATGATTTTTAAGACGGGGGGGTTAACGAAAAACAGTCAGTCATTCACGAGCCCCTTCGGAAAGCAATCAGAAACGGGCTTCTTCGGGAAGCAGTGTGCGGGATGACACACGCAGAAATTATCGAAGTCTAGAGTAACATCTTGGAAAATAATTAAAATAATCAGTATCATTAAAAATCAAAAACATGTAGAAAAGTGAAAAATTCTATTATAATTCAAATAGATTTGATTTTATTTACGAATTTCGGGTAAAAATTAAGTTTGTGCAAGAAGAAGATTAAACAGAGACGAATTATCCCTCTTCCGATCCATTATTGGGATTTATAGGATCAAGAGGAAATGTAATAATTTTTATTAGTAACAAGTGTGAAATTATGTAGGTTCTGGTAATTTCTATTTTTGGTTTGATGAATTAAATTTTAAAAGGGGAACCTGTAAGGGTGTTATTTCCTTCCTCTAAAATAAAAATTAAAAATTATAAAGGTTTTAATGAAGAACTTTTTTTTTTGTTTAATGTCGATTACAAATTCGTCCGTCGCATCATTTTAACGCTTATTTTCATTTAATTTAATCTTTTTTCTTATATAATAAAGTTAATTAAACCATATTTTTGTTTTTATTAATTAACTAATGAAGAAAGATCGAACCCTAATTTGACGGAGATAGTCTATTTGTCTGCTGATGGCAGCGTTATAAACAATAAACAATTGCATAGAAGTAGACGACTAGCATTTTGAGTGATTATCCGCGAGAACGGAAAATTGGGAAAGTAGAAAAATCTGGGAATCGGCCGTGCTACCCCATTGGACAAAGGATTCCTACGCTCCGGTGGAAGCCCTTTTGGTGACCTGGAACTTTTCCAGATTTTCGGAATCACGTTCGATTTACGCGGATAGCCCGTATTCTGACTCACGAGCGTTTCGGAATCAGATCGATTTTCACAGGTGCTCTATGCTTGCTGTTAAAGTAAAATATGTTCTGCTCACACCTATTAGCAGTCTCTTGCGATTATTTTTTTATTATCTACTAAAAATTGAGCTTTTAACTGAAGGACAACTTAGTGAAATATATTTATATTTTATATGTAAGTATGCCAAGAGGAGAGAGTCCTAATGTCCAATTGTTTTAAGGATCTTTAGCGATATAAGTATGCCAAGAGGAGAGAGTCCTAATGTCCAATTGTTTTAAGGATCTTTAGCGATATAAGTATGCCAAGAGGAGAGAGTCCTAATGTACAATTGTTTTAAGGATCTTTAGCGATATAAACGTATTCTCTCCATGTGAATAGCTTTTCATATTAACAAAGAATGGGTAGCAGGCAGCAGGCATATTAGGGGAAGGAAGGCTACTTTGAACATCAGTAAAATCATTTTTGCCTTACACTAAAAAATGAGCTACCCCATACGAATTTATTTGAACTATATTGTCTCCTATATAAGTAAAATTAAGAGTTTGGGGAAGACGGTGATGGGGGAGCTAGAGAAGCCGGAAAGAGTTATCAAGTTGGCAGGTAGCATCAAGAAAACTGTACGGGGATGTCGGTGGGGGATGTGAAAAGGAGACGAAAAGACGGGCGGCGGATGGAAAGGAAGTCCAGGATAGGGAAGGAAAGATATGGAGAACGTCGTACAATGGAAGATACAAGGAATTGCAGGTGCACAATGGGAGGCCGGAGTATCTGGGAGGAAGGAAAACAGCCGAAGAGGAAAGGCTAATGGCTACATTCCGGTGCTGATACAAGGAGAGAAAGAACAAGTATTGGATGGGAGAGGAGTACAAGAGGTGCGAAGCATGTGGAACAGGGGCAGATGAATGGAAACACTGGTGTGAGGAATGTGAGGATATGGTATGGAGTAGAGAGGAAGAGAAGCTGGACCGAGACTGAAGAAGGATGCTAGGACAGAAAGAGGAGGGAGAGGAGCTTTTAAAGAAGAGAAAAGAAGATGGAAGATGTGGGATGGAGAGAAATATAATGCAAAATTTGTTGTAGATGCAATGACAGCATGAGAAATTGAATTCCATTCGATTCTGGAATGGAATTGAGGATCCAGGAAGGTGCACGAGGTTTTGGGAGAGAGGAGAGACGCGCAGGATTAATTAAGTTTATAATATTGAATGTGTAAAGCAAATATGTAATACCAAAAAATAAGATTGTACGACTACCATAACTAAAATTTCTACACTCAGTTCATTTTTACCGTAAACACACGAAAATTTAAATTGGAAGTTATGGACGTTCACACTTTCATTCCGGATAACGCAACCAACATTGCACCTGTGGCACGCCCATAAAATTTAAACGTTACGATGACGTCACCCCGTAATGTTTACATCAACAAACTACCTGTACGCCGCCATCTCAAGACGCACCTGAGCTGGTAAGTGTTACACTTCATTCTGAATCTTTACAGAATAAATGGGCCATTCAAACGAACCGCCGTTTTCGTACCCATCAATTCTTATGAGCCATTGGAACAATAAAGAACAATTAAACTTTAACTAATTAATGAGTCAACGCGAAAAGTTACCACGCCCCATAAACGACCTCTTGGTTTTAGATGCGCTACATCGATGTCATCAATGAACCAGTGCGATGTCCGTGTTAGATGTTGGTGAAAGAAAGGCATATTTGGATAGCCCCTATTTTAAGAAGCACGAATACGGGGATTTTACACCGTTTTACATCACCATAAGTGTTATTACGATTCTCGCCACCGTTTTGTTTGTTCTTAACATAGTCTTCGGCTGCTGTTCGAGATATTCGACTTATTGGAACGATAGGCATACAGGTGAATTTAAAATTGTTATTTAATTCCTTCAAAATTTGCTGTATATACCGTATATTAATTTAGTCCAGTGTTTTTGGAAGCACTCAAAAACGTATTTAATTTATTGGTTTTTCATTTTTATTGATTCATTTGATTTACCACACTTTGTTGTATTTTTATAACTGATGTATTGTTTTTCTGTGCATATTTGTTTGTAACCAAGTACTCAAAGTGAAACTAAAGATATTGTAATTTCTATCAGAAAATAATTATATTGCGGTTTTACCTCATATTTTTGTATCACTTTTAGGAAATCGTTGGTTAACATCGTTGTGGACATCGACCCCCCACAATCAGCCAGCGCTAGATTACACCGAGATCAATCTCAATTACATTCCGAAAATCGTCGCCTACGAACCACCAGATCATTCATTCGAATACAGCAATATAGATTTCCACTCACACTCCAGTGAACACATACAGTTTCAGCAGAAACAACCGCAGCAGTTTATTGAAATGCAAAAGAGAGAAAGCGACATTTAAATTGTGTCTGAATTTTCAACGTGCAAGATGTTTCACATATTTTGGCCAGCCACAGCCTGTCTGACGCTGGTACTGATTGTGGGCGTAATAATGGCCATGCTTAAGTATGGTCCTCGTCTGTGTAAGACGAGGCACTATACATTCTCTGATGATTTTATAGAGGACCGGCAATCTCACACTCAAATCATTATGTAGCTTAAATTGTTTGATGAAATTTAAAATTGTAAATGTATTAATGAAAGGAATTAAGGAAATTTGATATTAACACAGTCTCTGAGATATTCATGGTAAATGTTCCACATATTTTAATTTGTTATTGACACATTTTTATATAATGCAAAAAGTTATTGTATCTCTAAGTAGGTATTAATGAGTATTTTATATGTTTTATTAGCATTCGAATCAGGAAAAATTTCCGTCCATTTTATACTTTTACGTTTAAACTTTTATATGTATTTTTAAATAAAATATTTGTAGTTATATTTGTGTTTAAGCTTCCTTACCATAATTACTTTCAGGGGAAATTTTGTTCCTTCCCATACAAGCCGTATTAAAATTTAGTTTAGTTTGTTGTTGTTTAGTTTGCATAATTTTTCAGTTAGTTTAGTTTAGTTACTATAATGAATCGCCCCTCCACTGCGACAGCAAGTGTCTATTGTGGCTCACTACTACTACTATTTATAGTTCACCATCATTTCCCATTCTCTTTAGATAGAGGAGGATTTTAGAGTATGAGATTTTGTCAAGTTCACTAGCTCAAGTTTTGTCTCGCTAAAGACTGTGAACCTGATTTGCTCCCCAGCGGGGCAGACATATATGACATGCTCTGCTGTCTCCTCAATTCCAAGGTATACTCGGCACTTAGTGGCCTCAGCGCCACTCCCAACCTATGAATGTGATGCCTTAGTCTGCTTTGACCAGTAGCCACGGCTGTTGAGTATGCCCAAACTCAACAGTGTCCTGGTATGTGCAGCAGATGGGCCCTTCAGTACTATCTTGGAATGTCTCATTCCCTGCCAGTATTCAAGTACCTTGTGCTCCTTCTAGCTCTTATTTGAGCTTCTGGCCAGCACTCTTGTAATCTGGGCGAATAAATTCCCGGTTAGCTCTGCTCTTTGCCAGGGAATCGACTGCTTCGTTTCCCTCTATTGCAGCAAGTCTGGGTATCCAGACCAGGCTAACCTTGTTGGCTCTCCCTGATTGAGAGAGAACTGCTTGGCAGTCCCTGGTCGACATCAACGTACATTGATTGTCAGCAAGGACTTGCAGTTCTGTTCTGCTGTCAGAAAAAAATGTATTGTCCTGTGCTGCCGAGGGCTTTTTAATAGCTCTTTCACGCACATTTCAATGGCATGGACTTCTGCCTGTTGAATTGTTGCATGCTGACT
This sequence comes from Geotrupes spiniger, assembly GCA_959613385.1. Taxonomy (NCBI): domain Eukaryota; kingdom Metazoa; phylum Arthropoda; class Insecta; order Coleoptera; family Geotrupidae; genus Geotrupes; species Geotrupes spiniger. The sequence continues at coordinate 25,940,978 of OY390736.1, read as the reverse complement.
TCTTATTCAGTCCTTGGCGGCAGAACACCACAGCCCCTGCCCCTGCAGTTGTTTCAGAGCCATTCATGAACCAGCGGGAAACTGCCTTTAACAGGGCGACTTGATTACTCTTCCATTCGTCTCTAGTAGGAACTATGACTTTATAGGGCAGTCCCAAGCTGTATATTGTAACCATTGTGTCAGTACTTATACCCAGGATACCCAGGTCGACAGCCTGTTGCCTTCCTGGCCTTACTTTGCAGCAAAATATGCAAAGTAGGAAGATCCAGTAGCATTTTCATGGCTGCTGATGGAAGTATCAGTTAACTGAATGTGTTTGCAATGGACAACCAACCTTACATTATATTAAAATAAATAAACTTATTTTATTGTCATATTAATTTTATTTCAATTTGGTAAATATCGACAGATTCAACATCACTTACTTCTAAAATAAATTGATCATTGTTGGATAGGTGACAATTAAACTGCAAATATATTATAAACATCTTTATTGAAAATAATTTATAGCGTAATACTATAATATACAAGACGAATAAAAAAAAAGTACATCGCACATTATAAACAGAAAAATAGCTTCAGTTATTGTACAAGAAATAAACAATTTCCCAAAATGTAGAATCCCCTGTTTAGAGTTCATAATATCTTGAATCACATTTTACATTAAAATAACAAAAATATACAGATCGATTCACTTATTTACTGTAATACCACAGATTAAAGTCGGAACTAAAATCATATAAAAAGTTCAATAAAAAGTCAAAAATAAACACGATTCACTAAGTCCACGACTACAACCGTCTATTATAATTTGATATTTGCAATCAAAATAAATGTGATCTTTTGAATTTAAAACTTCATCTAAAATATCAAGTCACATTTTTTCTATTTGCATCTTCTCACTGTAAATCTGACAGCAAGTTTTAAAATGGAAGAACTATAATCTATAACAATTGTCTACAATCTTAAAGGTGAAGGGTTTTGACATACAGTTCTATTATTAAGTCAAATCTGATCTAATGTATATTTTACTATTTTTATTTATGTAAATTTCTGTACCTGAAAATAACACTATAATTAACATAGAACTAACATCGTCAACACCAAGTTGTTTTTAATTCAAAGACTCACATTCCTAATAGACAATTAAAGTCGTTTTGCCATTAACTGGATTTGAAATAAAAAGTACTTTAATCAGTGGTAGTATCTTGTACTATAAACATTAACCGTGTGGTAAGGAAAATGATTGGGAAGAGAGAGAAAATTAGCAAAGAATAACTTTATTGAAATAAACTTTTCTTCACATCGAAAAAGTATCACAATTATCTCATTAAGTTACAGTATGTCTTTTATAACAAATAAATCTCGCAGTAAAAAAAAGAAATGTTTATTTCTACGTAAAACGGCTCGACAACATGTGACTTACTCTTAAGATTAAAGCGTTCACCACATGCTCGCGCCTTATCGTAGTGGTAAACATTTCATCCTTAAGACTATTTATGTGTACTCTTTTGTACTTAGATTTGGCGCAAATTTTAACACCTACGAAATAAATAATAAACCCAATCATTTTCCCATTTTTTTATTTTTGTAACGACGATATCTTCGTTGATATCCCTTTATTGTTTTCACTTGGTTTGACCCAGCCCATTATGTCACGTTATCTGTCGACACTGAAGCTGTCAATACTTCGTCGAAAGACTGTACAAGACAATGTTTAAGTTCAGCGTAACTCACAACCAAAATGCTCTGCTCATCACGAGACATAAGACAAACCTATTCATAAAAAAATAAAGTAAACGTTCTGTTACCTCAACATTTCTCTAACAGTGTAAAACTGATATTTCAGAGTAAATTGATTACTATTCTAAAGTACGTACTTTTTCAGGAACGCCAGTGTCCAATTTATTCAGACATTGAATAACATGAGCCATATCGAGCCAAGGACGGCCGTCTTCAGTTACCTGATGGAAAACGTAATCACGAAACAGCTTCAACATGTAGCGATCACCGGTTTCGCTCCAAGTTCCGTCCATGTTAAACCTACGGAGAAATACAAAATGGGACTTTTGTAAAGGTACAACTTGTGCAATTATAACTCATACTCAGGTCGTTCATTAATCGTTCCCAACTTCACCATCAACCTGAATAGCCGCCCGTTTTCCATTTCTTTTGCCACTTCGTTTTCTAAAATGTCTGTGCGTGACTGAATGCTATCTAACTGGGTATAAAATCGGGCACCTATCATCGGCATTAAATCTGTAACGCTTCTTCGCTGTTGATGTGTTAACAAGTACCTGAAGTTGGAATAAACTTAATAAACAGACATCATTGTTGATTGTTGATAATAACACACTTTAATGAAACGATAAATATGAATAAATCAAGTGAGTTATACTGCTATTAAAATATTGACAAAAGAATCTGGAAGAGTGCAACAACACAATGAAATAACAATGAACCGTTGTGTAAGAAGAGGCAGGATACGAACAAGTTAGTATTGGATCAACATGTTTTGGACGCATTTGTATACTAGAAGGGACAAAGATGTTCTCAGTTCACAATAACAAACAAAGTGCATCGTTTTCTCAAAAAATTGATTGCTTCAAAATTACCACAACAATTGTATTAATTACAATACCACAACATTGTCATAATGTACATGAGTATATATATAAGTTTCATTATCAATTTTCGTGATCACAGTCATTAATTGTGTCAAAATATTGTTTTTCACACCAAGACACTTCAACAAGAAATTCATTATCATAAAACTTACATAATTAGATTTCTCAAATCTGACGTATATGTTCTAGTTACAACATCGAGAGCGGTCGATATGTTTTCTCTCTGCACTGCATGTGTCGACTTGCAAGCAAGTGCTAAAACAAGTTTTCCAAGTGCAGTTAAGTCATCCTGCTGGTAGTGTTGTATCATAGCTGTCGGGTTGGCACTGGCACTTGTGTCGCTCATAATGACATCCATCATACCAAGACAACTCAGCCTCAACCTGCTACCCGATGTTATTATTATCTTCGTTGGATCTAAGCTACGACAGGCCAGACCTGCAAAGAACCAATCAAAATATCGAAATAATTCAGCACTATGATTATCCTACAAAGGCACCTGAACAAATAAAATAAATGTATGAAATTTTTACTACAAATTTGCATCCAACTTTTCCAGATTCTGAAAGAATAAAAAAAAACGAACACAAAGTTCGCATACAAAATAAAAAATAAATATATAAAGGTGGAACGAAACTTTACATAAGTAGAGTAATTTGTGAAATCATGTCGATAAAATTATTTATATTTTATATATTACCATTACCGAAAATCAAGAATATATATAGTCATCATTTCTTTTTTTAACTATCGACTACATAGAAAAAAAAAGAAAATACCAGTGGAATGGATTATCCGCAATGCTGACGTTAATTGAATGATATAGTTCCAAATGAGCGGTTCAGGAAGTTTATTGCTTTGTTGATGGCGTAAGATATTGTTCTTTTGATGGCTGTACGGCCTCGGTGCTGTAGGATCCGCCGCAAAAGGATCAGTGTATCCGTTGAGTTGATCAGGCGAAAAGTGTTTATTAAGAAGTGTCTCTGATCCCGGATGGTAATCATAAACAAAAACCATGGCTGAAAATTACATAATTCTCAATTATTTTACACTTTGTCTTGCGTTCAACTAGCAGAAATCACTTACAATTATCACCAAACACTTTTGTAGTAAATACTTCTTTTAACTGAACGATATTGGAATGAACGAGTTTTTTCCATTGGTCGACGTATGTCATGCACTTTGTGTTTTGCAAACGAAAACCTGAAATTTAATTCCAACTTAACTTCTTTTTTTATGAAATGGTTGTAACCATTCACACTCTTCAACAATTTACTGTCTTGTTTTTAAATTAATTAAATTAAACTTTGTTCGAAGAAGAAAATCTTACATAGATGTACTAGTTAGGCTAATACATTATAAAACGATTAATAAGAAGTGACATTTACGTACCATGAATTCTTCTTAAGCAATAACGGATTCCAGTCTTAACGTTGGTAGCCTTGTACATCGACCCTTGGTAACCCAAATGAGCTTTATGGAGCGGATTATTTGGAATGGGCTCGAGGGGACACAACTCATGGTAGTTGTCCACTTCTTGTGGTAGATCTTAAACACAATTAGTAAATTGATAAAATGCAACATAAGATAATTTTACCTGGAAACTGTTCCGGATCGGTCTGCACAAGCGTCAGGGCGTTCCTACTAAGTATATCCATTCGAGTGTCCTCGGAAATGAAAAACGAAGAGTTACCGCCTCTGGTCTTGATGGTAGAGACATGGCTCGGTGTTCCAGGGTACACCTGATATGACGAACTTCCGCTGCTGTTTACAGAGATCGAGTTTAATGTGTCGTTCGACGTGTGGGAGTTTTCCCCCGATGTTGGGTAAAAATATGTCGTTCCGCCAACATTTTCCTACGAACAAGCGGTATTGGTCCAACGGAATAAAAACTATCGCATAAACTTATTAAATGGGGAACAAAGACATACATTTTGGGCCAAATTATTGATTATTTAAATGGAAATAATACACAATGTGCCGTATGTAAGTAATCAAATATAAAATATAATAATTTCTGTGGAATCTAAATAATTACAACATACCTGCCATTTGTAATAATAACAGTACTTTTTAGAATCTGGTGGGATTAGTTGCACAGGGAAGACCACAGGTACCAAAAACATATTTTTTAATTTAACATGTTCAACAGTCACTGTGTAGAACAAGTGGCAAGATTAAACAACATGGTAAATGAATGACTAATTGTTTATAGAACTTACGGTAGGAATACAACACATATCTAACTGCAAATTGTTTCGCATAACATCACCCACCATTTATAAACAATTCACAATGTAAATAAAGCACCAGATAAAATGCCTGAATGCCAAACAATACAGACGGTTGTTAAATATAATTTTATACCATATTTAACATTATATTTATTTACAAATTCTTATATGTATATACATGTATATGTAGTGTAAGTTAATTGACATATGGTGAAAAGGGTACAGTGTTGTTGATAAAAACTAGGACTGCAGATAACAGCTATGATTACTTCACATACACCATTCACCAATCATACCATGAAAGATTTGATACAAGAACTGCAAAAATAAAGTGCACTTTTTCAATGTAACTCTGCTGTTATACCAGAATGAAAAAAGAAACTTTTAAATTCCATCCATCTCTGTGTTTGTATTCATAGTAATTAATAATTTGTTAAATGTTAAGGTGTGACAAGTGTCTTGAACATCACTATTCATGTCCATACTTATCAATAAAATACAGCAATGCAGGTTTGTAAATATTTAAATATTTAGAAATGAACTGCAGGTAGTGTTCTAAAGACACAGATGTTAATTACAATAGAATATCAATGCATTAATGCACAATTTGCTATCATATTTACCACAGTATTGCATTTATCGAGGCAACTTCGCCGTATAACAAAGAAATAAATGCACTGTATTCTACCTTTCCGTCACTTTTCACTCCCATCCTGAATGCAATGACTAGTGGTCTTAAATCAATCTCTCGTTGAATTTTTTATAAATTTCAACAACACATCATAGTCAAAAGGCAATAGCAGATGCAACTATGACGGTAATCTTTTAAATTATTCTAAGAATGCAGTACTAAAATTTATATCTGAGGTATCTCAAGAAGATAAATGGTGTTGGTCATTTTGTTTAACCTTTTCGAATAACAATAAATGTTTCTGTGACAAACAAATATATTCATTAGTGAACACAGTTACTTCAGATGAATTTTTATTACCGATCACTCGAAAATCCAAACTGTTATACGGTTTCTATTATCACATTACTAATTATCCCAAGAAAATAATCAAAGGCATTAAGAGCACTTAAGGAACAGACAATAATATTAATTTAATTCATTACAACACAGTGACAATGAAAGAAATGAATTTAAAAAGGACTTGAATTTATGCAGAATAAAAATGTAAATATTACTAAACAATCAAGGAATGCCATAAGAAAGTTTACATGACTGTGGTAATCTTAAGTATCTAAAAACATAGTTAAAATGTAATTAATCATCCAAAGGAAATAGACTAGGAAACACAAAAGTGCAGAAAACACCAGCGTTTAAAATTTAAGGCTTTTTATAAGTATTCTATGTAGGTCACACATCAAAAAATTTAAAAATATATATAAATGTGCAGTAACGACAAACATATGTATCCCAATTGAATGAATCAAAAAATTCCCTCGTTATAGAAATGTTTCGAGAGCAAAACATTACCAACGGCAATTACAATTAGATGATTACGTAAACTTTACAAGTATATTAATATTATGTTTATGTTCAATTAATTAAAAATATTTTTAGGAACTTACTTGATATGCTACGGCAACTGTTGGTTTTTCAAGCGCACCATGTGGTGTAGGAGAACAATTATTGATAGCATTAGGTGGCGGCGATGGTTGTGGCGTCAAATGGGGCGAAACAGTCCCGCTATGCGGTGAATCGACAAGTCGAGAATAGCCAGGGCCACTTGTTGTTCCTGCCAATCCGGGAAACGAATTAAAAAAGTTCGGTGATGCTGAAAACAGAACGAAATTAGCGAACCGACGGTGGTTTCTCGTCGAACACGAAAATATTCAACGACCTCCTTTAGCAAAACATGAGCGGCACGTTGTCGTTCAGCGATACGATACACATATGACAGTTAAATAACAGTTAAAAGTGTGTTTTACCTGAAGTACTACTCGCGATAACTCGAGGTCCAGGAACAAATTCAGGTGATTGTGGTGTAACTTTTTTGGATGAAACAGGAGAATCGAGGCTAATTTTTGAGAATGATTGAGATAAATTATTTGTAACCACTGGTGTACTTGTGTTTTGACGATTCTACACAAAATAACCTATAACTATCTACACAAATGACAAAAGATGCTACAATATTACCATATAAGTGGCTAATTTCGATTCTTGGGGTACTCCATTGGGAGGAGCATATGTTAAAAACATGGGATGATCCATTCCAAAATCTGCAATGCTTTTCAATTGATTATAAACATTAGTATAACAAACACATGCACTATCTTTTTATCTCAAAGATGTCAAATTTGTCATTTTAGCACCCTGAACGCTTCTGCAAATTAGGTTAAACTTTTTAAACTTGCATTAAACATGACTTGACGCTTTCGAAACGATATAAAAATTAAAAAGGAAATTAAGGAGCCCCACAACCACTTTAACGTACAGAAAACCAACTATACTACTAGACCTTGGACATACAACAGATGATCAGTAAAAAATGTTTAAGCTTTTTTATTACTGACTTATATATATACAAAAGTCACTGTTTATGTGCAAATAATGCAAGAAAACATATTTTTACGAGTTTAATGCAATAATTAAAGAAATTATTGACATAAATGTCAACTACGTACTCTCAAAACAAAAGCTTGTTCACTTCATTTTGCACTGCTTGTGTAGGGGGGGAGCCACAATCTACGATGTACGAAAAAATTATCAATCGCATGAAGGGATCGAGGATACGCCGAAAAAAAGCTAGTACAGGTTTGAAATAAAGTCGCTTGCATTTTACGGATGTTTTATTTTACTCTGGAAAAATTTTACAACGTCTGGGTTTTGCAACAGGGCTTTCTTTTTTTCGTTTAGTATATCGTGCAGAGAAACGTGCTTAAAATAATCGTCAGGTGTCACCGTTCCGTTTAATGAACTAGTGTTTTTTACATCATCGCATAAATTGTCGAAATTATCCGGATACGGTTTGTCGCCATCCGGTTCTTCCTTAACGACAACCGCATTCGTATCGACCACAGGTTTCACGTCTTTCTGTTCTCGCTCCTGTTGATCGGAAAGCTTTTTCTGGATTAACGTGCTCAGACGCTCCTTGACGTTCTCCGAATCCATGGTGTTTTGCGATCATGAAAATACTCGCACAGACATTAAAATATATTACCCGATTGCGACGCTATAGAGAAAATTAGCGTTTCATGGTGGAGTCGAACAGCTGATCATGAACAGCGTTGCCAAATAATTTATTTGATTATCCTCTTACGGGCAACTACAATTAAATTACCAAATTGTGTGCTTTCTTATTAGAGAATTGTACACAAATTTCACGACTGATACTACTAATTTCATATTGTGATTAGTTATCTAGGTCGGAGGTAAAAGTAATTTTAACGACGTGAACTTAACCTTGGTTTCTCTTTACACGTCGATTTATTTATAGCATTGCTCTTAATTATACGTGTCAAAATTCTAACACTATTTAAAAATTTCATTGTAATTAAATATTCAGAAATCCCTGATTCCAGGCGTTCTATACAACATAGAATTTTTTATGGTATGAAATATTCTGTTCATCAATAAATCATATTTATACAGTTTGCTTTGATTTTATATTAGTACATTGTACATTCTGCTATTAAAACTGTATTTGATAAAATAAATGTAATTGATTTTTAAAGTTTTTGGCGGTTAAAATCTAGAACCATGGACGATAAGTACATAGAGCAAGGTTAGGGTGAGTTCGAGGCGACGCCGACGTGAACATTGACCCATGTTCATAAGTGTTTATTCCCTTATTTTTAAAAAATTACATAAAGCGTAACTAGATGTATTCATTTTGAATCACTGAATAGAATTTTTGATCTGCCATAAAATCATTCATATACAATACATACATAGAAAAAACCTATTTAACTACATATAACCTCTTTAATATTTAGAACTGTATTGAATTGATAAGATTCGTTCATTTTAAGATTGAAGTATGCTACGGCTTGTAGGCAGCGCTACGCTCACTAAAAGGCGGGTTTATTTGAAAGTTGATTTGTTTATTTGTTTTATTGTTGGATCCACTCCATTTGCGCAACTCTTCAGATGAATCCTACAATTATCTTGTGACGTTAATGATAAATTCAAATTCAAATTCAAAAATCATTTATTAAGTGCGAATAAATATTTTTACATTTCACATAAAAAATAACATTTAATCTAAAGCCTCTATACACGTAGCGATATATCGCAACACTACCTTTTAAATTTGCCGCCGAAATACTTTTTAACCTGAATGTACGTTGAGAAGCAGTGCCGCTCTCGCCACGCCCCCTCAGCTGTCATGTTTGCTAAGGCGAGCTGTATCTTTGACATATGTGTCATATATACATAGACATTTCTTAACTTGAAAAACGTCATATTTGTTTTCAGTCATTACAATTATAGACATATAGCTCACAATAAATATGTGTTACGCCAAGGTTTTTATAGTTTTCTTTTCCCTGATTTTATTTGACATTATCGGTAGTCTACCACCCAAGAAAATGGCGCAAGGTAACAGAAATCAGTTCACGAACATGAAAGAACCTGACGAGAAAGTTATGCAGATTATATATATATGAACAAAAATAATATATATATACAATGGAATGACATCGTTGTTTGTGTAAGTTATCAATGGTTTCCATCAATCTCAGAAAATACGCAGGAGCCCTCCATTAACTAACTCAATGGGTGAAAACTACCTGCAACAAATGTCCATTTACACAAACGCGATAATAAAATCCGAAAATGGATTCACAGAGAATTTACCACAGATTTTATTTATAGAAATAGAAAACTACTATTCAAACTTTATATCAAATTGTTCACAGAGAACAACGTAAATATTCCTCCACAATTTTCAATACAAAATATATGTTTGCAATTTAACCCCTAGAAACAGACAACCAATATTGCACATGAATCACCATGCTTGAAACTTGTAAACATTTATATAGCAAATAGCAACTATTTCCTCTTCTATTAAGTTATGGTCGTGAGTGGTAGATGAGGTCATATCTTAAAAGGTCCGCCAACATGAGAGTAGTTCGATAATCTTCTTGTAACGACGTTAACGAACGGTTGTGTATAATAAAAATGGAATTAGTTCGATCTAATCACACATAAATTATTATTAATTAAAATTATAATTTTGTTAACCATGAGGAACTACAATGCAACTGGATCCAGGGAACCAATATGGACACAAGTTGCGAGTGAACCGGAGGACAATCCTCGAAATATTTCTCAGGAAAGAGTACGTATGCTTTTAATACCGTTTACTATATTTTATAAATGTTTATTATTTGTTGTTCAGTTACAGGGAACACCGAATACATCAACTAACAGTACAGTTTCGTGCACAAAAGTTGGTGACACAAAGGGCCTTAATGTGATATCGACGGCTATTTTTATTGCCGGAGAAATGGCAGGTAGCGGTATTTTGGCCTTACCTAGAGCTATAGTTAATACCGGTAAGTTTTAGATAATTGTGTTGTTTTCAGTTAAAAAATTTTGCGGTGCAGTGCACATGTTTTAAACTTTACGCAACAGATAAATTTATTAATAAAAAAAATTGTCACTTATCATGCTTTCAGTGGCATAATTTTGTTATTAAATTTCAGATAACTGTTGCAATGCATAAATTTATATTTCATAATATATTTTTTTGTTTTCTTTAAGTTAGGAGTTCAGTGTACGTTTTACGAGTGACGTTATTCCTAACAAATAATTTTAAATGATACCTATGGTATAATACTCATAATTATTTAATCATCCACAGTATTTGCTGATAAAGCTCAGAATCAAGGTTATAACCTATTATTTAATTTAATGGTCACATGTTCATGTAATTTATTGCTGGTCAAGAATGTGACTTTTCTTTAGTGTTTATCTGGAGTCCAAGTAATAAATACTTTATGGTGTTAATATTTGATTACATAAAGTACAGCATTTTCATTGTGTACACTTTACAATGATAATGTTATCTAAGCAAAACAAATTGTAAATTAATTTCGTGTTTTGTACTATGATTAACATGACTTAAAAGTTGTAAAATATGTAATTAGATATAAATTTGTTCACCTTTTAATGATAGTCATAAATTTATCAAATTATGAGTGACTTTAATGTATAATTACATAAAATCAAACTTTGTTAAATTCAAGTTTATTAAAAACAACAATTATTATTTCTGCCAGCTTTACAAAATTTATGATGAATTTATATTACTCAAATTTATGATGAATTTAGTGAGTTTATTCAAAATGTAAAACATGCAGTTACACTACTAACTAGTGAACAGTCCTAGGCTTCTACGAGGGGTACACTGTTACCAGCATTTTTTTCTCAAGCAAAGAAAGTTCATACACAGTATTTTTTCATCTAAACTCGTCACTGTTTCAACACAGCCCAACCATCCAAAAATGCTTTATAGAATGGTTGAAATCATATTCAAATCCATACAGTGGTTCTCTTGGGCTAACCTTTATTTTACCTTTTCTGTAGATATAGGAACTGAATTATTTAATACCTTTACAAACTCTTCCCACAGGTTACACACTAAATTAAAACTTAAATTATCTTTCTCGCCTGTTTTCAGGATGGATAGGCTTAATACTGCTAATAGTGTTTTGTGTTAACGCCGGTTATGGTGGAACAAGATTGGGTGCATGCTGGGACATTTTAGAAGAAAGGTATCCTGAGCACAGAGGTCGTACCAGAAATCCATATGCGACAATAGCCTACAGAGCTGTAGGACGATTTGGAAGGTAAAAGTCCAACCCAATTTACATCTTAATCCACTTTAATTTTAGCATAATTGTCTCTGGATGCATACAGTTCACGTTATTCGGCGCAGGAACCGTATATTTGCTGTTGTCGTCGCAGATCTTTCAAGAATTATTGAGCAGCTTCTTTCCGAAAGTCAGCTTTTGTTTTTGGTTCCTGTTAATCGCTGCGATGTTAACACCACCCATGTGGTTGGGCTCACCGAAAGATTTTAGGTAATATTCGTTATTTTTAGAATCTTGTATTTGTATGTTTTTTGTATTTAGGGCTGTAGGTGTGTTAGCTATAATGACGACTGCTGTTGCATGCGTGTTGTTTTTTACCCAGATTGTAATGGATGGTTTAACGAACTCGGAGCCCGTGCGGCATTCGACTCACGGATTCCATGATTTCTTCATAGCCTTTGGTACTTTATTGTTTGCTTTTGGTGGCGCTTCAACTTTTCCAACGATTCAAAACGACATGGAGAATAAAAGACGGTTTTCTGTTAGTGTCATCATAGCTTTTGCCGGTACATCTCGTTTATTATTGTCTTGCAAACTTACGTCGTTCTTTTTTAGTAATTTTAGCCCTGTATTTACCGGTAACTGCTGGTGGGTATTTTGTCTTTGGAGAAGACCTGCAGACAAATATAGCGTTGTCTTTATCCAAAACATCACTGGTTACTTTAGCCAATATTTTAATGGCGATACATTTAATTTTCGCTTTTTTAATCGTCATTAATCCAGTGTGTCAAGAATTGGAACAAATTTTCAATGTACCGCATTGTGAGTGTTTATTATCATGTCAGATGTGGATGGTGATTTTTATTATTCTAGATTACCATTGGAAAAGATGTTTTCTTCGATCTGGAATGGTGATTGTAATGATGGCAATTGGGGAGAGTATCCCTAAATTCGGTAAAATATTATCTCTCGTGGGTGGATCAACGATAACTCTTTTGACTTTCGTTTTTCCACCTTACTTTTACATGAGGTTGTGCAAACAAAAAAATCCGCTGTGGCCTGAAAGGTATTGTTAATTTAGATAATCAAACAGAAAAATAATCAATTTTTTCCAGGCGTATTCCAATACACATAAAAATATATCTATGGGAGTTAATTATAATTGGACTAGTTGGAGGTACTGCGTCGACGTACAGTGCAATAATGGATATTTTCGGCACAGGATCTTTTACAAAGCCATGCTATTGGCCATAAGACATAGTTGTGATAATTTTTGGTATCGAAGTTACCTATTGGTTTTTTTTTCAAAATGAGGATTATTTTAACGATTAAGGAAAAATGATGTTTTAAAAAGATAAACATAACTTCTTGAGATTTAAAATGAAGCTCATATGGGAAAATATACAGCCACTTTATTTCCAGATATATCGTGCTTTTATTAGTTTTCTAACCAATACCTCTGGAAGTAAAAATATGTACACAATTGCACAAAAAAGATGTTTATTTATTTTTCATATTTATGTCTAAGATGTATTTGTGATATTTTTAATGTTGAATGTTAAATTATTGACATATTTTATAATACGCTCTCATGTAATTTTTTTAATAAATCTAAAACATGTTTTCGTTAATTTAATACACCCAATAGAACTAGAATAAGTTACACGATGGGGTCTATATTTTTGATTGTTTCTTTTCTCAGATTTCGTGGATAATTTTAAAAATCATTAATGTTTTTCCAACTCAATTGCAAAATTTCAAGGATTTGATGTATGTAATTTAGGTTTTTTTCTCTTCATAGAATCAATTAATAAGTTTAAATTTTTGAGCTTTTTAACTATTGTCCTTTTTGTATATTTTATATATACGTTATACGTATAATTATGTGGTATATTTGGATTAGAATCCTATATTTTGTGAAATTCTGTACAGTTAGCAATAATGGGGGGAGGCATTAGACTAGAGATATAGATGTAAAAAATAACGAAGAAAGAGGGGAAATAATGAGAAAGAAAATAAAATTCTAGAGCAGACCAAATAAAAAAAAATTATACCTGAAAACAACAAATCTATTAAAGTTGAAAATTAAAGGAAATCGTATTAATGAAAATAAACAAAAGTTCTTAATATTGCTTTTTGATTTTGAATTGTGTTACCCTTTGCGACGTTGCTTATGATCAATGAATACCACATGATACCACGGATACCACCCATCGGAATATTAGCAATTGTTTGCAAATTTGGCCAATGAAACGTCTCCGTTTACAACACTCAAGGATTACAACTGTTGAATATTTCAGTGACAAAACACATCACGACAGATTTCTATAATTTGTGGAATTGTAATTAATATAATGGCAAATATATTTATTACTAATTTTGTTGATTACTGCCAGACATAAAATAAACATTACATGACATCAAAATTCATAACGGCATATATTTGTATTTCCCGATAATTTTAAAAATTTACATTGACAGAAGGCAACACCGTGATCAATTGTCAGAAGTGTCAAAATTAAATGACAAGAAAATAATCCCTTAAAATTGTATTTAAAATTGCAATGCATTAATAAATTGCATTGCAATTTCCAATATATATCGCTATGTAGAGGAGGTAATGAGTTGTTAAATTATTTTAATTATAGCACCTAATTTGTTTAATTTCGTTTAACTGGTAAACTGTTCTATTCTTTATTGTGTGCTGATATTGTAATAAAAATCGTTTATTGTAGAACACTCGTAATAAATAATTATTACCATGGCGGACACAATGGAACTATCCTCGGCATCAGACAACCTCACTGGTAATTTAATATTATTTATATATCTGTTGTTAAATGACCGTTTGATTTATACACTTGTAATCTGTTAATACTTTTATCTAACATACATATTCATTATCTATTGTGATAAGAATTTGTGGATTTTTGATAAATTTATCGGTAGACTAATTGTAAAAATAATCTTTTTAATAATAGTAAATTTTTTCTACAGATGTTTTGTCCAGTGGGCAAGATTCAGATGTTGATTCAACGCATAGTGTGTGTTCAGGGTCTGACACTCATAGTGGACACACGTCTTTATCAGGTGTGACTGAAAAAGGTTTAATATCAGGCCCAACTGTTCACGTTAGTTCATCGTCGATAGATGTCTCAAATACAGCACTTTTAACAACTTCCAGCTCTCCAGGTAGGCTATAAATATTTAAAAAAACCTTGAAGTTAAAATCGATGTTTTAGAACCTGATGCAAAAAACAACAGTACAAGTACGGCAAGCACCACATTAGCTAACTCAAACAAAGGAAGTTTATTGCCTTGGGGAGCACACAAAGAAAGATCACCACATCCAAGTGCAGGACCAACCATAGACATGGATATTCGGCCGGGTGAGTTCGTTATGCGAAGCCTTTTCGCCGATTTTACTGTACAAGCCGAGAAGAAAATCGAATCGGTGATGGGTGAGCCACAGGTAATTAAACGTAATGAGGAAAGTTGAGTTTTGTTTAAAGTTTTTATCCTGTTAGGAAAAACCTTTGTCGAAGCTATTACAACGAGGTGAGGATTCCCAATTTGATCAGCTGTTGAGTGCGTTTGGATCTGTAGCAGAACACTGCCTGCCGTCATTGTTGAGAGCTTTGTTTTCTTGGTATGAGAGACAAATGTCGGAGGTTACCAGTTCGGAACAAAAAAAAGTAGATCAGAAAGGAAAAAGGTACAAAATAATTACCCAATTTACTTAGTTTTCATAATTGCATTGTTACAGCATCATTAATATTGTGTCAGGTAATGCTTCTGAAACTGTAGAACGTAGCGAGTCAGACATACAACAAGAACGTAGAGATTTAGCCGTCGAGTTTATATTTTGCTTGGTATTAATTGAAGTTTTACGACAATTATCCTTCCATCCTGGACACGAAGATCTTGTGCAATACATCGAAAATATAGCATTCAAACATTTCAAATATAGAGATGGGTATGTATATGAAGGTGCACTTTCATTTAAACAATGTATCGGAATCGTTTCTTTTTTAGGATCCAAACTGGCGCAAACGCAGGCAATATACATATCATTGCCGATTTATATGCAGAAGTAATTGGAGCGCTAGCACAGTCTCGCTTTATGTCAGTTAGGACGCGTTTCATGCAAGAATTGAAAGAGTTACGAGCGAAAGATCCCAGTCCACATACAACCCAAAGTATCATAAGTTTACTCATGGGGATGAAATTTTTCCGTGTTAAAATGGTACCTATTGAAGAATTCGAGGCTTCGTTCCAATTCATGCAGGAATGTGCACAGTATTTTCTGGAAGTGAAAGACAAGGATGTGAAGCATGCACTTGCTGGGTTATTTGTTGAAATACTTGTTCCTGTCGCAGCTGTATGTATATATCTTAGTACTAACAGAGAAGAATTTGAATATTTAATACAGTTAATATGTGTGCATGTGTGTGTGGTGTTGCATACGAATGCTTGCATGTATTATATGAAAAAATTTATCCTCAGTTTCCACAGCCTTATTCTGACCCAATTCTAGCCTCCTTGTTAACATGATAATGTCAAGATTATCTAGATATAAAAGACTGGTATTCATTCTATGCTCCCCTGATCCTCTAATTATGTAATTCCAGATAATGATATCACTGTATCTATAATAATCTTTTGTACCTTAAATTTGGCCAGTTTACATTTCTTTAAATTTAACATTCTTTGTAACCAAAAGAAATCTACTACTTTAATATGAACAAGTTTGAAAAACCAACAAACCTGCGCTACAAAATAGACATGCGATAATTGTACCCGCGAACGTATAAATGAATTGAATTTTAAACACTGTATTGACTACTTTGAATATTTCTCAGCTCTGGTACTGTTAATTTTGTTTTATTATAAATTCTTTTGCAGGCTGTTAAAAACGAAGTGAATGTTCCTTGTTTGAAAAACTTTGTCGAAATGTTGTACTCTCAAACGTTGGATGCCAGTACCAAATCAAAACATCGATTGGCTTTGTTTCCATTGATAACGTGCTTATTGTGCGTTAGCCAGAAGGCTTTTTTCTTGCAGAACTGGCACTATTTCTTGGCTATGTGTCTGTCCCATTTGAAAAATCGTGATCCAAAAATGTGCCGAGTGGCATTAGGTAAATACACTATAATAAAAATTTCATATATGAAAGTATTATTGAATATCCAAAATACTAGTCTATAGATCTCCTCGAATTAGAACGGGTTTGTTGTATTGAGTCAGATTTATATAAAATCTCAATTCAGTGCAGATTACAAAAATGATTAAGTCTACTGGTCATGCAGAACTGTTATATAACACTTTCTTTTTAAACTATACCTTTTATTGCCAAAGATGCAGAAAGCTATTCCTGAATTGTGATTTTATATTTTAATTGTACTTATAAGTAATTTTTGTTACTGGATATGTATATAGATTCTCTTGTAAAATATTAAATTGCACTATTTTATAAAAGTGAAGTGTATTACATTCTTTTTCATCATCCTCTTGCAAAATGAAGCTGTAATTAATTAAGCAATAATTCAGTAATTATTACATTTCCCATTTTTAAATTATTAATTCAATTATTATATTATATTGTAAATGCTTTGTTTAATTTTCAGAGGCTTTATACAGATTACTATGGGTTTATATGATCAGAATAAAGTGCGAGAGTAACTCAGCGACACAATCACGATTGCAAAGCATCGTAAACTCTCTATTTCCCAAGGGTTCCAAAGGTGTCGTTCCTCGAGACACTCCTCTGAATATATTCGTGAAAATAATACAATTCATAGCACAGGAGCGCCTGGATTTTGCGATGAGAGAAATTGTTTTTGATCTGCTGTCTGTGGGCCGGCCAATAAAAATAATCTTAACTCCTGAAAGAATGAGCATAGGATTGAGAGCATTTTTGGTAGTTGCCGATAGTTTGCAACAGAAAGAAGGGGAGCCACCTATGCCTCGTGCTATGGGCGTCTTGCCGAGTGGTAACACACTAAGAGTTCGCAAGACTTTCCTAAATAAAATGTTGACTGAAGACACGGCACGAAGTATAGGAATGAGTGCGTATTTTCCACATGTACGGAGGGTTTTCGTCGATATCTTAAGAGCGTTGGACGCACAATATGGTAGACCGTTAATGATGACCAGCACTCAGAATGTTAACAAAGAACCAGATGAAATGATTACTGGGGAGCGGAAGCCTAGAATTGATTTGTTTAGAACTTGCGTGGCGGCTGTTCCAAGACTTATTCCTGATGGAATGACAGGATCTGAACTGGTGGACTTGTTATCAAGACTGACTGTTCACATGGACGAGGAATTGAGGGTGTTGGCATTCCAAAGTTTGCAAACTTTAGTGATGGATTTTCCTGACTGGAGACAAGACGTTGTGTGGGGTTTCACCCAATTTTTAGCGAGAGATGTTTCCGACACTTTTCCCCAATTATTAGACAGCGGTTTGAGAATGTTGTTGCAACTTTTAACAACTTGGAAAGCTGCAATTACGGCTGTAAATAGCAATAGTGGCACGATGCGCATCGGTAAAGATTCTGACGTAATAACCAAACCTTTTTTGCGTGATGCGGCCGCAACCAGCCGGACGGATACACAAAAGCCTGAACCACTATCATCAGTTTTACACCTCGTCGAAGCTTTCGCTTTAGTGATACTGTGTAATTATCGGTTATCATACAGAAGACTGTCGGTCCATATCTTACGAGACGTTAAAACCCTCACAAAGCTTTTAAATTGTTCTGAAGACCAGGCAGCTATTGATGTTATGGATCAATGTTGTCCCCAGGTCATAGAGAAATGTGTTCCGTATTTACCCGCCACTGAAAAAGCGGCTATTCAAGCTGTACCCAACATTGATTTGCAATGGCTGGTGGATCGAAATGCTTGTATTTGGACAGCCGGGTTGCATGAGGATGCGCCTTTAAAGAGTGGATCCAGTTTCAGCTTAACTTTCGTGGATCCTTGGAGTATCTGCTTGTTTGGATTTTTGGAAAGGGATAGGATACTGACGCTGTGTCCAACATTGGTTAGCCATGCTTGGCCGATCGTGTTTTCCAGAGTCAATGCGCTGTATGCTGTGATAGATCCTACGTAAGTATTTAATTTTAAAAACTTCATTGTTTTTGTAGTAGTAATAATTGTTTATTAGCTTCAATACAAATAATTTTATTAAATAAAGGTCAACAGCGCATTTACAATTTTTTTTCTTGACTTTTCATAGCCCTGTTAATGATAACCGAGCATCTCTATTGAGGGGCTCAACAACGGTCAAGAAACCAATGAACGAGCGAGACATCTACATACACGTGTGGAAGAATTATATAACTTTCGCGTTTCGTGTGGTTCCTCCAGTTCCCAGCCCTATCATGCGCTGTGCAAGTCCTGATTTGAGCTTGAGGTAAGTATGTGTATGGCGTGCTTGAGGTGACGTCGGAGCTTTGATCTTCTGGTGTTAGCTTTTTAATCGCTATGTATACATGTCGCTTCGTAGTCGCTATGTAAGGTTTGGTTAACGTCTAACAAGCAATCGGTATTGTTGCGGGAAGGTTGGGGTTAACCTATAGAAATACTAATTGACTTTTTAAGTTCTTTGGAGAACATAACAGAAAACAATCTTAGTACAAGCCTAGAGAATTTGGAACAGGCACAGGGCCTCGTTTCAACTGGGAGGTTTACTTTGCCACTTTCCGCTATTCGCAAACAACACAAACGAACCAGGTGACTTGAAATTTGTTTTTAAACTAGTTGCACATAGAGTTGAGTTTTTTTAAAGGATGTTGACCGTTTCGTTACATTATAATTTTAAGTACATTACTAACAATCGATTAGATGAACATCAAAAATACGAGATATCACGCAACGTGGTGTTTTTATGGTTATGTGTATATATTGTAGATTTTGGATGCTAGGTTTTAGCTTACACTTGGTCAAAATAAGTCGTTTCAGCTCTTGAAAACATGTTTTTTTTTCGATAAAACATGCAATATCCATAATTTTTTTGACTAGTGTACATAATAGTGGTCATGGATATATAGTTGGTAATTTCATTGACTTTCATGAATTACTAAAGTTATTATTTCGAGTTTTAATGTTAATTTCTCTTTATTAGCTCCTCTCCCGATAGTTTAAGCGCAGAACGGAATGATACTAAAACTCCAAGTGCAAACGTGTCACCGAGTGCCCTCTACAAGTTGGTGGTACCCCTCCTTAGATGTGAAGTGAGTGAAGTACGTGATTCAGCTGTTCTTGCTCTTGGAAATGTTAATACTGATGCATTAAAGTAAGTTGTGGAATTTAAATAAGATATATTACCTCAATACCTAACTGAAATATATAACTCTAATGTTTATTAAGTGATTATCCTTGTTGTTAATAATATTTTTATTACAGAGATTTAATGGAGGAATTGGTTGTATATATCCGGGAAGCTGTGGACCGCAAGCAGGAGAACGTTCGTCGAAGAAAAAGGCGAGATGCTCTACGGCTGCAACTAGTTAAAGTGTTGGAACTCATAGCTGAATATGGAACATTTGGCGTCAGCATTTGTGTCTTAGATAGAGATACACAATCTCTCCATTCAACGTTTGTCGAATACATGGACGGCGCACGCCTGTATCTCGAAGGTGAAACAGACAAACACACAAGCGCCGTTGAAGAAATTACACTGCATTTTTGTAGCTTCATAACGAAAATGATCAAAAGTTTCACATGTAAGTATTACAGTTTGTATTTGCATGTACATGTTACATGTAGGTTTTGCATTAATTAGTTTTACTTAGATCCCTTGAATTTTATGCTTACATAAATAAAATATATAAATCCAAAAAGCAAGTTTTTTTACATTTATTTGAATCGCAGTGTCCAACGTTTGCAACACTATCCATACAGATTTTGTTCTAGATTAACATTAATTGACACAAAGTATTACATTTGGGTATTTTAAAAATAAATCGCTATATTGGCAGTGATCAATGTTCTAAATTTATTTGATTAATTATCAATAATCTTAATAAAATAACCACGTAGAATTATTTATGTTTGTGTTTGTTCTGAATAGTGGAGACATATAACACATTGTTGAAGAGAGATCTGCGGAGGAACATATTCATGTTATTTTCTACTTGGTCCGGCAAATACGGCACTCCTGTTAGACAATCATGTGTGCAAGATTCCGAACAGGGGCACAAAAAACGGTCCGAGTTGCAGTACGCTGCTTTACAAGCAATGAGTGCTTTGCTGTGTTGTGGGCCATGTTTCGATTCACAAGGACTTGCAGAAGACGGACCTTTTTATCAGTGGCTGGATGTCATGCTGGACAGTAATGAAGAAAAGGTATATTTTTAAATTTTATTTAGTTTAGTTTTCTTTGGGTGTCACAATCTGGACACATTTAAAGAATTTGAATTTGACTCATTTGACAATACTTCTCTAAAATATCAATATTGGCAAGTAGTGTACAATTATATTAATTAATTGTGATTTATATGTGCCTTTTTTTCAGATCTACAACTTGGCACGCGAGACTGTCGTGCTTCTGTTGGAGTGTAATCCTGATATCGGACCTCTTTTGGATTGGGCAGTCGATCGCTGTTACACGGGAAATCCTGCCGTAGCCGACGGATGCTTCCTTGCCCTCGCTACTGTATTTAGCGCAAAGTGAGTAATTATTTAATGTAATTAATTTACGCCGTTCAGTTAGAGTACGTAAGGATATTAATGTACTCATATATATCAAAATGAATTACTGGATAAACAATCAAGAAGAAATTACCTCATTTTTCAACGTGCATAATATTTGTTGTCGATTGATACTAAAGATTAATTTTAGTTCTGTTATAATTGCCGTGCGTTAATAATGTTGACTGCGTCAGTCTTTACCAGCGCGTTTGCTGGCATTTAAGACATCATCGGCATCATTAATTACTGCTCATGAACACTGAAAATTGGACATTGGCCAAAGTAATTTTTAATAATATTAATAACTTATTGTATGTAGTTATTTCAATTATTAGGGATATGATGATGCTACTTTTCTTTCAGGGAATATCCTTGCGATCACTATACAGCTGTCATAAATGTCACCCTCATGAATACGGGATGCCCGAGACCGGTGGTTAGAGACACCGCCCTTCAACTGCTGCAACTCCTAGATAAGCGATTTTTTGGTGCTGTTGGACCACTGGCAGAGGGAGATTTGGGTAAGTGTTTCCACTTTTATGCATTGATATTAGTGTGTAGTCAACAACTAACTTGGAGTTTCTGAATCAAGTGAGAACATTATTTTTACACCACTTTACTGACATTGAGTATTAACAGCAAGAAAGGTAATACAAATCCTTCATGGCTTAAATTGATTAAATTAGTTTGAATTAATAATAATAGTAAATACCAAGTGATATTTAAACGTTATTTTGCGGTAGGTATTTTTAAGTACGGTTTGAAAAGCACATTTTCTATGCTATTATTCTAAAATAATTTTCTATATTTGTTGTCAAATGAAATTTTTAGCATAAGAGCAAATCTTTTGATTTGTGCCATAAACTTTTAATATATGTGGCCCTTATTTCATTGTTTGATTAGATCAAGTTAAAAGCTTTATGTAAAGTTCCTCATCTGTTTTTCCTACAGTCGGGAATAAACATAAATTATTAACACTAGCAAGGAAATCCATACAAATGCAAACATTAATTGGTTCACTATTTTTAGCTTAGTGAAACCATATCTTAACGAAGATGTTGTCTTATATAAACCTTCTATATTATCGCGTTCGTATCAATAAGACACGCTTCAAATTTTTCCTTAAAGTTTATAAATAGTCTAAAAGTAATCCATGGCAGTTATTTACTGTCTGACGTTTCAATGCCGCCGCTTTCCTCGCAAAGCTAAGCCGGATTCTGATTATGCTTTTATTTTACCAATCATTATTTTACGGGGGATGAACGTCGCACGCGCTTCGCGTATGGAATAAAGCACCTACGTAATATGTACACTTCAATCTGGTTGTATAATAACATTTTTGAAGTAAATGCAAGAAATGAGAATTGTGTTGAAGGCAATGCAATTTAAACAATAATTAAGTCATCATGGCTCTAAACATCTTGTATGGTTGTATATATTGTTCGTTTTGAAAATTATGCAAAGCGTCAATATAATTTTTAGTAATCAAGAGTTTAAATTCTGTAGTCTCACATATTATTTTTTTTTAATTTTTGAACATTTTTCAACGCAATAACAAAAGAAAATTCTCTATAAGTTTATGTTATGTTTATTCAATTTAATTGAAAAAATCAGACGAATAAAATATGACCTAATTAAGAAGAATTGGGGCTACATTTTCTTTATTTTGATCAAATTATAGAGGAAATTCCCCTATTTGCTAATATTTCTGTGGGTCTAATAAGAAATAAATTTACTTCACTTGTAGGAAGTATAAAACTATAAAACAAACGATAAATAATTTTTCAAAAAATATAAAAAATATAACAAAATAAAAATGGAACATGAAATGAGCATACAGTTATATTAGTTATATTTTTTATTTACATTTTTACATATAAACAACAAGCGTAACATTTGAATTTTTAACTTTTAATAACGCCAACGCATTATATTATACATTATATTATTGATGTGTTTCTTGTACATAGTTAGAATTTGATGACATGCATTACATAATTAATTTGGGCGTATCAGGAAGTGCAGTATTCGGTTGTTCTTTGGTTATGATATAACTATTTTCTAGCAATCGATAGAAGGTATATTTAGTAAGTAATTTCCTTTGAAATTTGTTTGGTTCGTTCAATTCATTTTCTATTAATACTATTCATATTTTCGTTTTGTTGTTGGAGTTTAGTTTTTAGTTTTTATTTGTTAGTCTCATTTTATTTTCCATATGTAATGCTTCCAGTGATTCAATTTTTCTCTCACTTATCATACTTTTCGGCGTCACAGGCAAAATATTTTTTTCGCCCTTACTATTTTGAAAGTTTCAAGCGATTTCTGAAATATATATTTTTTTTATTTCAAGGAAACGTTGTTCTTAATAAATATATATACTTTAAAACGATTCAACACAAAAACATTTATTTCCTTTAACAATCTACCAAACCAACTAAATTTTCTAATGTGTGCCTTACCCAACTCAACCCTTGTGGGTGAAGTTTAAATTTTATTTTCTAACCCTTTTTACATCGAATAAATGGATGACGGACATTTATTTCCTCGACACTTTCTTTTTTCATCGAAATTCAATTCTCCTATCATCATGATTTTTTCGTAGCAATCCCTTATACACACTGTGTCTACGTTAATAAAGAAAATTCGACCATTTATTAACTACAATAAGTACACTTTTATTTACAACGCCAAAGCAATTGTTGAACTAGTGAGATTTGTGGCACAAGAAAGGGCAAAACCCGGCCAACAAATATTTCCAAAGAAATTACCTTTATAATCGCTGGCCCCATCTTTGCAACCAGCATGCGAACCTTGTAATATCAAACATGCAAATCCAGCTATATGGATTCTTAAAGATAATTTGTGCCGCCTACGTGTTTAGTATTTCCATGGGAAATGCGCGATGGTGTTTCACCAACTTCTCTTCCTAGATGTGCGATAACTTGCGTGCAACTATATTTTGCTGGTTTTGCATGTTTGCTTGAATACACTTAAAAAAGCAACTGGTGAATTAATATGGAATTTTTTAACACGATGTTTCTAGGATCCACCGCCAGTTTAGGTGTTAAATCGCCACGTTGATACGCGAGCGCTTTGAAATTACTAAAGAACCTTCATCGCTATAATTTGGCAATTGACGTTATCGTTGTTTTTGGTTGATATCGGGGTCCTCCGCTTCTTCGAGACCCCCGACGAGCCAGTTGATTGGGTCCTGCTATCTGAAACTTCAAAATGGTTTGCGTTAAAGGTCACATTGCATGTAAATTTCATGGGTTGCATACTTAATCTAATATTGAATTTATTTAAAAACCTCGACATAAATTATTAAATTTAAATAAACTTAATTTTTTTATCGATTTGTGTCTCACGCTACATCCACACGACATGCATCCGAGATTATGCGATGCAGCAATTTCGTTTACATTATTGATGGAACACTTCACCGACAAAGTAATTTAGCTGTTGTCGACATCGGAAACCGAATATAAATAAATTTAAGTAGCTTGCCAATCACTCTCATCAATAAACCGGTAAATAAAAATAGACCATGTACATTTTGAAGTTAAATGAGGTCTTTGTTTATCTCGTCTGTGTTCTATAAATTATGATGTTTTGTTAATTTCGTAATAATTTTGAATCGTCTTTCACAAAAACAAATGTAAAACACCATTTCACTTGAAATGCTGCCGGTGTTTATGTTTAAAAATACCAACGTGTTACATTTATATACATCAAAAAGTAAAAAAAAACCTTTTCGATTGAATTTATTTTCTATTGCTAACGTTTATTTTTGACATCTCAACTAGGTGTATTGCGCAGCGTCGTATTTGGTTTGTGGTGACGGTCATATTGTTATTAGAGTTTAATTTGGAGCTTTGGACTACTTGGCTGTCGATATAGCACCTAGTTCTTACCTGTTAGAGGAGTTTGTTTACGTTTAAGACGTCTCGGACAAAAGACTGCATAGACAGCCTTTCGAAAGTTTTGTCCGCTGATGCAGTAGAGAACGAAATCTATCCCGAAGTTTGTATTAAAGAGGACGAGGCAGTACTGCTGGACGGTGATGAACAGTGCGATGTCCGATATTTCCAGTACTTGCGACTGGAAGATGAAAACAACGTTTTAATATGTTAAATATTTTGGGCGAGAAATTTAATTGCAACTTTAGTACGTGTCTGATTGCCAATGTTGATAACACTTTGGCCAATTGGACTGCAATATATTTATTTTTATTATTTATTTTAAGGAGAAAACCGTTTTTGTGTCGTACTTTCCCCGATGGCGTTCTCCGCGTAAATGGTTCTGGTGACATTGATTAAACATTTTCGAACGCTCTCGCTATTTTCTGACTATTTTCGTGTATGTGCCTACTCGCGTGCTAGCGCCAAAACTATTAAATCCAACGAAATATTTGTGTGAATGTACTAACGCCATATAGACGTCAATCACAGAGGTCTGCTTTGACCGGCGCATCAGCTGATGTATCTTTGCCAATGTGTTGTCATCCTTTGAAATTTATTTGGACAACCTTTGTGATCACATATCAGCACGAGTGTGAGGGTATTTATGTCTAGACGGCGTTAGTACACACACAAAGTATTCGTAACTCATGTTGGATGAAACGCCTGCTACGTCCGCTGAAATTTGTTTTATTTAATGTAAAATTATGAAATTTTCTATGACAGTTGCGTAGAATTAAGTATTGATCAAAATTATTGACGAAATTTAACTGTATCCATGCCCAGAAGGCTGAGCAGTGTATTAGCAGCTAATGAGACAATGACAAACTATTAGAATTTTGTTTGTATTAACTTTTTATTTTGTTAGAAATATGTCTGTAATATATTTTTACGGTTGTTCTTTATTAATTATTTTCACCTGCAAGATACGTAGTCCCCTGTTAATTCGACACACTTAGTACAAACGTCTTTCTAGTGTTTTGATGTCTTCTGAATACTCCGTGTTTCTTCCCGAATGGACCAAAATGTTTCATCTCGAATGGATACCGGAATGTTTTTCGTTGCGTTCCGTCCGAATTATACTCAATACATTTAATTCATTTATTGATAAACACACATATACATTATGTATAACAAAAGAAACGTAAGAGAACTGAATCGTTTTAAAGTAAAAGACTGACTCACTGGCCGAATCACCTTGAGAGACTCCCGAGTACTGTTTTTGCCCCTAACTCCCCTTCTTTACTAAAACTGTCCACTGCACGACCCTGGTGGGGGAGTACTACCCTCTGTCCGTCATTGGACGAATAAATGTTTTAGACAAACACAAGTCAAATAAATAAAAGGAGACGTAAAATACACAAGTGGACATACATGGGACTGAACACTCCGATTTCTCAAACCTTTTTATCTCAATGATGACCACAGAATTGAGCTATTTTTTTATGGAACGCAATATTGCAATAATATTCGCCAGTTGTTGCTCTTCCTCTTTGGTGGACTATGTTTTACATCCCAGAAAAACTGTAGCGATAACCTTTTCAGCTGACGCAATAACTTTTGGCTTCTTCGTCGCCGATTTTAGTCTATGTTTCGACTGTTTCTTCGTCGCTGGTGAATAGTGCTGGATCTCTGTTTTGTTCAAAGTTATGAATCGGCGAGGAAACGCCAAACATCTGTCCGAAATTGTCACATGATTGCGTTTGTTCTCACGTATGGGCACACGCGGCACTCATCACATGGATAGCTTTCCCATGTGAGAATTCAACACACACATTTAAAACTCAATCAAAACAAAGATTTCGTCTAAAAATGTCCAATCACAACAACAATATCAGGAATATAAAGACACTGTAATAAAATTTAACTTGAATAAAAAACGGCTGCATGATAAGTTTTTCCAAGAATATAATATAAAATAGATGCCTTTTCGGCTTTGGAATTCCAGACTGCCAGGATGCCAAACGCAAAGAGCTTCAAAGCGAAACCGACAAAAAAAGTTCTGATGCCTTTACTCTGAGAGAATACTTCCAACTGCAAAATATTGGACAGACCGGAAGGTTTACTAAAGAAATTCTATTTCATAACTGCCAAAGAACAAGCATGCAGAGATAATCAATGAGTTAACTCCAAAGTCCAATATTTCCATATTGAAAAAGATAATTTTGGAAATGAAATGGGTCGTATACAGTACAATTGGTTATTCATTCTCCAATTAAATACAACACGTGGTTTGGACAATGCCAGATTATATTTCTCATGATTAATCGTTGCATTTCCGTTATCATACAAATTGTTAAATTCAATTCGAATTATAATCGGCAATGCCGAAACCACTAGTTATACGAGTATTATAAAGTTTATGAAGGCCGGAGACCTCGCTCTAACAAACACATTCGCTATGTATGTAACCATGAAACAAAGATAGTATATGTTCTTGCCTGAAGCCACAACGAAGGAAACAAGAATAATTATTCAGTAGATAAAAAAGGCACCGGTATGAATGGGTTAAGGATGTCTGACGTATGGAATAATATGGATTAGAGATTAGTTTGTGATAGTAGCTCTAATAAATGGGACGTTAAGAGAAGGCAATGTACTTGATGAAAATGCCTATAGTTCATCCCATTCATAAGGGCTAAGTGTTCAATACATACAACAATTACCGTCCAATATTAATTGTGCCGACTATGGAAAAGTTTGCAACGAAGCTTAGCTATTATTTAAATGCGTTTGAGATCATGAACAGATTTCAGTATGAATTTCAGGCGGAAAAATGTACGACGGATTTCCTCGATTTAATCAACAATAAGGCTTTTGATAGCATAAGTCATACGAATTGGGTCCTATATAATATATGACAATGATGTTGGAGGTGTGTACGAGGAATGTAATTACTTGGTACTATGCTGACGATAATGTTGTCAAAATTAAAATAAAGTAAAGTTTTTCTGTTTATATCTACTTCCATGTGCCTTTATTACCGGGCTACTTCCCATTGCATTGCATCTCTATTTTAACATTTTCTTAAGAACATGGCGTTGGTAAATCGATGTTCTCGGTCGTTGAAACGTATTTCTAAACCCCGGTTGTTGACTTGAGATCAGATTTGATGACAGCTTCTCGGATATCTTGAAGATAATATGCAGCAACACTAAGTCGTTTCATTACGTGGTTTGCTAGAGTACGAATTATATTTGCAGTTAAAAGATTTATTTTTTTGCAATTCTTTCATTATTAAATGAAAAATGTAATTTAAATTTAATTTGTTCTAATTCTAAATAAGTACATCGTTGTATTATTGTAAGATGAAATGTGCAGGTGCACGTTTGTTGCAACGAAGCTTATTATTTACTGCTCAAGGGTATATATAATAAGGAGTATAATAACAAAGAATGTATGTTCAATTAATGTTTTGTGTAACCATTGGTAGCAGCTTTTGTATGATACTTTTTAGGATTTGACCGTCTAGGATTAGTAGGTTAGAATTTTTGATAATCAATAAAATTAAAATTCTGAATAGGTACAATTTGTTCGATCTGAAGCGAATGCATGAAAAGTTAAATGGGATGCCATTGTTTCAGCACAACATTGCTATTGAATAATTTGAGAACTAATCTCAATGCACGTCAATATGTGCCATAGAATTTGAAATATCAACATTATAGCAACAGGGTTTCAAACAAGACTGTTGTTTAGTAACGTGTTTCATAACGACGTACTGTGCAAGTGACAGAACATTAAACGATAATTGCGATAAAATGGGAATTTCTTCAAAATCCAAACGTCGGAGCTAAATGCCACATTCGTGAAAAGTGCCCACGTGATAAATTCCTGATACGTATTAACAATAAATATAACCTGAAGTGGCTTGGCATTCCCTCGAGCAAAAGCACTGTCTAACGAAAGATGGCTTTCCGTTTTAAAACGTGCGTCGAAAATATTAATTACACGACAGATAAAATATATAAAATATAAAATAACGTATGTAACAAAGGTTTTGGGAAATTTTTATAATTATTCAAACTAATTGTTTCATTTAATTTGGTAGTACAGAAAACGATTCAGTGATGCTTTAATTATAATTATAATGTATCACATAGCCGCTAAAGGGCCATGGGTGTCAATGGTTCGCAATTTGGTGCGAATGCCTCTCAGCAGCCTTCGGACGGTAAGTGGGTTAAACTTTCGGATCTTTTGGTAGATTCTTCGTCGAAGTTCTCGTTCATTTTGGGCTTCCCACCCATCATCGTACCGAGTAAAGCCCAAAACTCTTCTGTAGGAAGTGCATGTGGAACATTCGGGGAGGGGGGGGTTAGATGGGAAGGTTCATGCACGGCAAACCTTCCTAACATTCCTTAATGACGGGGTAAATTGTTGTCTATTTTGGTTCATTATTGGAGACAATGTGACGTTTGGGCATTTTGGGCAACCAAATTTCCGCAATTCTAACTTGTAGGACATTTTGTAAAACTTTGTAAACATAAATGTTTTGTCAAACTGCAGGACAAACTTTACAGATTCTTAATATCCAATTGGTATAAAAATAATAAGAAAAAAGCTCACAAAACTTTTGTTACATACGTTACTACACGAATTATACACAGAAATATAAAATATGTGTATAAACAATTGTTACAAAGTGAATATGCCAATGAAGGTTTTTTTTTATAAAATATGTGAAGCTTATTAAATTTTTAATTGCCGCAGTTGCGTAATATACTTTTAAATCGAGTTAAACCATTGTGTTCGTTTTTTAACTTTTCGTTTTGTCAGAATTATTATGATTTTTGTGCTCCCTCCATTCAACTTTTGTTATTGTCCACGTCAAAAGCACTTCTTCGTATCAATTAGAAACTTTTCAGTGCCGTTTTGTTCCGAACTTATAATTGGTGTTTTGCTTCAAGAATTTAAGTGGATACGTCTTTGTCACGGGACTCCTTGAACTTACGGAGTTTGATTTTCTTTTATTTAGTTCGGAAGTCTGTTGCGCCGGATGCATGTTTTATGAAAACACCATTGTTGTTTATTTGTTGATTATTTTATTGGATATATGAATTCAAAGAAAACGAATAAATAAAAATGAAGTAAAGTGAAGAATTGCACAACTTTTAAAGATTTCAAAAAGAAACATGCAAATTAATATGGATTTTCACCGTAAGTAAATATTGGGTGATGTTTTGCAAACGGAATAGTCTTTGGCATACACATTTGAATTGGACAAGGCTCAACAAAGAACGTGTAAATTCTTACTAACAAAAATATTAATATAAGGTAATCGCTTAATCGACCGATCAACTTACTGAAATTATGATAATTAAACTCAATTACTACGATTGAGCAATAAAATTGTTATTAACTTAAACTCAATATTTCTCCCTTCCTCTAATTGTAAATTAATTTCGTTACTGGTTTAAGTTTAACCCGCTGCACTAAAAGTTGTGGAGCACGATAAACACGAGTTGTAATATGTAATAAAATTTTATTTTATTGGTACAACAGCGAGTACTGTTTTAATTACATGCGGTGAACTGAAAGTTAGAACATTAAACCGCAACTACATATATATTTGACACACTTGCACATACTTCGAACATACTGGCAAGTTATTATCCTCGCTGGTTAGATCTAATATAGGTGTGAAGTTAAACTTTATTAGACGGAGTTGGGATGTATATCAAGATTGTCTTCCTAGCCATGAAGAACAAGAGAGTGCCCTACATTGATTTTTTATCGATCTTAAATTATGCCAAAAAGACATAAATAGATACATGTTGTTTTTCCTTAGTATGTCATGTTTCCTCAAAAACGCGCGAATCCTACTAGAGATTTCGCGAGTTTATAATATTTTACTGCAGCTTCAAAATTGATTTATTTTTAAACGTCTATAGGTATATTAATCGTTTTAACAGTTTACTTGAAACGAAGCCCGGTATCCGTTTAGTTGAACATCGACCTAACTTTGTAGTTAAATCTGTCCAATTTAATATGACGTGTTTGATGGTTATGGTGCCAATAATGAAACCAAATATGAAAGATCAATCGCCGGAATTCACGTGCATAAATAACTTTTTTTTACATTTGCATATTTTGTGGTAACGGTTGGCGTTGTTATTAGTCACAAGCAATTTTTTTTTACCAGTATGCATAAATTTCCATTGATATGAACTATGTTATGTTTATTCAGGGCTTTTCCGGCGAATTTAATATTACAAACTTAACTTTAAACACTAGGGGTGCTGTCATATTCAAACTAAAAAGTTCTTTGTGAGTTTATTAACGCGAAATTAAAAACATCATTGTAGAAATGAAAAAATAGTAGTTAAATTGATACACATTATAACAAAAATTTAAAAGGAATAAAGCATGGTGAAAATTTGTAAAAAAAAGAACAGAAATCTGCAAAGGTCGGTAAAAAGTCCAACAAAACCAATTTAGGTCAGATCATCCTTAGTGAGAATATTCAAAGAATGTCAAAAGACGACGATTTTTAGTGTCATTTTCCGACTATACGCTTCACGTCGCTTGGGAAAAGATTTAATAAAAACGTTCCTAGGCAGCGGTGTGTTTGAAAGGAAATTGACAAGTCACGGTGTATGAACGTCAAATATAAAGTGAAGTACGTACAAGAAATAAAGATCAATGATTCATTGTTATTCGAAATCGGTCAATATCAGGAAGCAATCATATATGTATAATAAAATTGATACCCAGTCCATCTGGAAATCAGTTGCAAATAGAAATAAGAAGTTTAAAAAAATATTTCGATTTAATCATTTCACCAGACGAACCCACGATATATATTAAAAAAAAATAAATAAAACGAACGCTGAGTAATTAAGAATGTGGTTTTGAGCCCTTCTAAAATTAAAGTTCAGAATCGTTAATATTAGATTTAATAAAGTTTTGTGAGGGGTGCATAACAAATGCGATATAATTTCGGAAACTTTATTAGAGTCTCTGAAAATATATATATTTTGGATTTATTTTGTTTAATTTGTAGTTTTTACAAATGTTACTTACACTGCTATTGCCCTGAAAATATTCAAAAATGAAACGAAAAAGATATTATCATTGAAATTGTATTTAAACAACATGAAGTTATGTCAACAGGATTATTAGTAAGATGTTAATTATACTCGTTCACATCGTTTTCTTTTTCCTCGTGTTAGACAAAGGAATTAGTAGTAGGCAGTTTATAAAATCCATGATAGATCGGAGGTTTTTCTGACAGGTCATATGTCTTTTTGTTGTATATAAGCGGTCCTCATGATGACGTAAGGTGATGTGTTTCTTACCGTTTCATTATTTCAAATTCAACGTTTCATTTAGAATTACTGTATACCTAAAAATAAATGGGTGCCATTTTCTAAGCTAAACCATCAATTTTATTTATAGGAACAATGTTTCCTCCTGTATCAGCTACTTCTACAATATAATGTTTCGCAAGAAGTCTGTGAAGCCTTCGATAATTTATACAAAATGTTTATAAAAAGTAGAAAAAAACCTTTATTGGCATATTCACTTTCTGATAATTCATTATCTCATTTCCCTCTAACATCTTCCTTTGACCCTGGCCTTCTTACATTTCCTTCCGCCCGCCCCTTCTCTTTTCAGTTGGGTTTTCTTCACTCTGCTGTTCCCATTCACTCTTTTTCCTACTTTCCTTTTTCATCCCTTTCATTTTCCATAAGATTTCTAGCCCCTAATTCTTCACCAGCCTTTTCATTTCTTCTTTTCGTCTTCTTTCAAGCTTATATCTTCACAATCTCTCAACCAATGCTTTCATTCATCCCAATCTTTTCCACAGAACTCGCACCTCTTATATTTCGCTTCCATTCAGTATTTGTTGCCCTGTTCTGTTCTGTTCTTCCCTACGCATGCCATCGTTAACTCTAATGAAATATGTAAATACGGGCTTAAACATCCTAGGGTCGCATAACTTTGCAAATTAATTTACGATATGCCCTGCGAGGGTCTTCATCAAATGAGGTCCGATAAATTTCGAAATTTAACTACTAAAGATATTTACGAACACCATAAATTTCACTTTGCAGCGAACGCATTTCAAATAAATTTTATGAAATTGACTAATAGTCATTCACGCGTAAATGGAAATAAATGATCTTTTACGTTCATTTATTTATTTAGACCGCTGTTCAATCGTGTTTATTCCAGGAATCTTTTAATTGTGCGGCATATTCGACACGACCACTGGAATATTTCCAGACCGATATCGAAATTAAACTTTCATCAAGCGATATATTTGCATCGAATATCGTTCATGCAATTTGTAGTATGGCGAACGTGATCATTTTTCAATCCCCGAAGAATGCGTAATATTCTGAATTTCTTAATACGTTTCTATTTTTATCTTATTTATGTTAAGCTAGTCGGAATGAAAGTCGTTCAATTGAATGCAAGTATTTCAAGACATCAATGCAGTGTGCGTTAATAATTTACAACTTGTCGAAGAGTTCAAATGTTGTTTTCGATTGAAATTGAAGTAATGAAATGTTCTGGCAATTCATTCAATACGTTTCATACATTTGTCGGGTTTCAATTTTCGTTGAATGTAAATATTCTATTTAGACCTATTTAAGTCATAATGAACGTAGAAATTAGTTGTTCGTTAATTGTACTGATACATGCACTGCTTACGACGATAGGCAATTGGTATGTGGCAGGTCATAATAAGCAACAAGTAAGTCGAAGAGTAATATTAATTAAAACAATGAGCACGACAGAGCACGAATGCCATTTGAAGAATATATGGTATTAACTTATTGGATACTAAATAAATGCAACATTTTTAAATCAGTTTTGAATCTTGCATAGGGGACTTACCCTTACGTTCATTTTTCCAATTTGTAGGTCCAGTTTGTAATGTGTATATTTTTCCCTACCGGTAGACCGATTACCCATATTTTAGCAATAAATTGGTGTAGGGAAATTGACTATATATTTGTTCAGTTTTTTAATAATTTTCATTCTGGCAATGGCGAGTTTAAATGAACGTGAAATAATTGAAATACTTACGATGCTGATACCGTTATAACGTTTTGAATGAACGGTTAGCGTTAAAAATGTGCTAAAGAACATCCTGGCACATCGACAAGTCATGATAAAAAACTGAATGTTCCCCATTTACCAACCAGGCAGAGGATCTCAATGTTTCACAGTCATAAGGACATAAATTGGTGGAGGAAGATTTGGATAGGAGACTCCAATGTTGTGAGGAAATATCGGCTATGTGATATTCACAATTTTGTCAACACTATTGTTTTCTTTTTCAAAGATAGTTTTTGAAATTTGAAATAATCAGAAAATCCTCGTTGGGTTTCGAACACTATGCAGTATCCCCAAAATGTTAACTTTTGGGAAGGCATTTTAGGAAGTAATACCTGCTACTGCTGCTCTATATCCAAACGGAAAAAAATATATATATTCCCTATAACACTAATCTGGTTGCAGGAATATGGCGCCCCACCATAATATATAATATA
Organism: Geotrupes spiniger; assembly: GCA_959613385.1. Taxonomy (NCBI): domain Eukaryota; kingdom Metazoa; phylum Arthropoda; class Insecta; order Coleoptera; family Geotrupidae; genus Geotrupes; species Geotrupes spiniger. The sequence continues at coordinate 25,906,182 of OY390736.1, read as the reverse complement.
TAAATATTGAATAATATATTTCCAAACAGGTGGTTTGGGAGGCGACCATGGAGTAACGAATCTGTTAGATATTTTCTTTAAAAACTAATAAAAACTTTTAAAATTCGAGTTACCAGAATGTTGGGACAAATTCCTCGTGAACTGTAAGAAAATTTATGTGTCTTGTAAATCAGTTGGGCCATTGTCATATTATAAATGGAAGCCAATTTGAATATTTAATTCACTAGAAGAAAGTGTTTGTTTGTATTTATATATTTACTTGTTATTGTTAATGTTTCTGTAGTTCATAAAATAATTGTGTTTTTGTCAGTTCGTTATTAATTTGTTTCTACGATAATATATTGACCGCTAACTTTATTGTGAATAATTTTTTATACGATAAAAATATGAAATTTGTTAAAATACCTTTATATATAACTGCATCGAGACTTCTTGGTGCCAGTCAATCGCCCCCAACAAAATTTGGTTTCACAACAAAAAAGAAAATAATATAGTCGTCGCTTGATCCTAAACCTCAAAGCTGGCAACCTAATACTACGTTTCTGGTAGTCATATTAAATAACTTCTTAGTATTCCTTAAATTTATTTGAAAAATTAAAGTCTACGAAACTTAGATACTAATCTAAAATGTTTATCAGAAACTTAAGATTAAGTTGTCAGCTTTGAGGGTTGTGGTTAATCGATCTATGGTGATTACTATTTAGAAAACTTGTTGTTTATTAAGTTGACTTGGAGTTTTAGGCAAACGTTATTTATAACATACCTCAAAAAATCTAAATGGTAAAGTTAACTTAGCCCAATGACATCATCAACACGACAAATTGTCATCCATAGATTTTGGGTTGAGCTAAACATTTTGTCGGAGGTTGATCTAATCATCAAGCCAACCTGCGTTTTCGTACAAGGCATCAATTATGGGTTGAAAATGAAAATTGTGATTTAGTCGTGGGTTAACCTAAGTGTTAAAGGGTAACACTGACCCAACCTCGTCTATTTCTGGACAATATATCGAACACTTTGTATGTCATTAGCACACCCGTAACGTTAAAGGTTTTCAATATTTGTCAATATAATTATGTCGTAGGTTGGGTTGACTCAACCTTTGGCCCATTTTTAATCAACACAGCCAAATCTAATCTAATTGAAAATTTCTGGACAAGGTATCGAACGCTTTGTCGAACATTGGCACATTTATAATGTTACAGACTTTAAATGTGTTGATATAATAGTGTCGTACATTGCATTGACTCAACCTAAGGCGTGTGTGAAGTAAAATAATATTTAGTGCCCAAAAAAAGCCCATGATTTAATTGCACAAAATGAATTTAATAGAAGTGGCACGCGAAGCCTAAACTTAAACATCAAACCTAACTAAGGTTTCTGTTCTTAGAAACTCGAAGATTTTTCACGTAAATGAAACCTAATCAATTAACTTTCCTTTTAAGTATTAAAATAGTCGCAACCTAATGGTTGTCCAAAATAGTTGTTGACGCAACAGTTCCCAGTAATATTTAGCAGTGTGGTATTTTGCTATACATTCCAGTTTCTCGAAACGGTTTTATACTTATCGACATTCGTCCTGACCATACGGCGTATGAGTGAGGGTGGTAGTCGATATAATTAACGTCGAAGGAACACCACCAAAGCAACAGATTTTGACCAATTCTCAAAACAGTTAAGCAGCTTTCCAATCAACTCCAGATGATTTTATTGAAATGTTGGCCATCATTAACTGAAGTTCGTAACTTATGGCGATATTTGTACACATTGACTTCAAATTAAAATTTATCATAATTATTATAATATAATTATCATAATTATATATTGATTTTATCCGCTCCAACAAGTTCGACGTCCGCCACATTCAACGATAATGTCAATTATATAAAAGAATTATTGAACATTTTTTTCCTTCCCATTAAAGTTTCTTCAAAAAGAAACTTTACGTTTTCTTACATTTGAGCGCCTGCAAAAAAAATCGTGCGGCAACAGAATCAAAATACTATTTGCTCGGGAAACACGTTTTTCAATTAACCGAATGCAGGTTGCGCCGTGGTCGATCGTTCAGTTTATTCTTTAGCGTCATTACCGCCGTCAGTAAAACACGTCGCATGTGCACCACCTTGCAACATCTGCACAGAATATTTTATGCTATGGGGGAAATTTTCCAAATCGACCCCGACTTAGCAAAAAGCTCCAGTTTGTGAAATATCACGAAATTGAACTTGTGATAAATATGAGATTGTAATTCGAATAAAAATCCGTATTGGAACTTTTTTACGTTTTTCCGTCATTCGTTTTCTTTTGGGTTTGTACTTGATTCGTAGTTATATTGTATTGTATTTTCTTGGTCTTTTATTTATATTTTACAAATATTTTCTTTCCATTTCCTATTGCTTTTAATAGTAATAGCAAAAATTCAATATAGCTTTACTGTACGTTCAAACGCAGTAATAATTAAAAGAACGTGCGACGACTCTACAAGCAGTCAAATCTCGTTAAGTGGTTTACATAGCGTTAGTTGTGGAGTTTTCATTAGGAGTAGTAGTGGCGAATGCGATTTGCTTTTTTCGTGGTCAATATTCTCAATATATACGCCATGAGAAATGCATAGTTGGTCATGGTCAAGTTGACGTTGCATTCCATTTTTGCTCCGTGCAGGTTTCTGCAAGATTGTGACAAATTTATTGATCTTAAATCCTAAATAACTTATAGTGATTGTGGCGTTTTTTTTGGCGGTGAATATTATGTAGGCAGTGTGTAGTGAATTATGTAAAACCGTCTATTTGAGTTCTTTTAAATACAGTTATAACTATTTATTTTATCATTACGGTCGAGTTAGTTAGCTCGTGGTATTTTGACGCTAAATGTATATACTATATGTCTTTTACTTGTAAACACGTCGAAAAGCATGCAAAACTAGTTTTAAATTAAGAAATTTTATTTTGGTTTGGTTCGATTTATTGGAGTCGTACTTGAAAATTCCAGCGGCCACATTTGTGAAATAGTGGTCAAGCAGACGCAATAAATTTACAAACGCACTCTGCCACCGCGCGCGCATTAGCGGTTAATTGATTTACAACATGCATATAATTATTTAAATACTATACAGAACGGAAATTTAACACATTGTGAATAATTCTCGGTCGAATTTGTCGAGTCGTGTTGGGTTAGCGTCAAGTTACCCTTGGCCATGAAGTCAACCTTATATAACGAGTAGAAAATTAATATACTAATGTTATGAGTGGCTCTGTTTCTCGTTTCATCAGTTGTGTCACGGAAGGAAGATTATAATATTTGCTTATGATACCGTAATTATACTGTGTGTACAATGAATCGTCTAACGATTTCAGTTACAAATGCTCAATCTCTGTTAAGTTCTTAAGAACTACCCTAGACGATTGGACATTGGAATTACATTTTTATTGTAATTATTATCAATATTTGCAAACATTTACGAAATAATTTGCAATACATATTCGACACTACTATTTGTCATTACTTCATTATCGTCGTAATATGCCCCCCCCCCACCGCTCCAATAATTTTCGAAATAAAAAAAAATCCCTAGGGGCCAGGTCTGGTGAATATACGGGATGTTCAAACAATGCAAATCCAGTTGCTCAATTTTCCACGCCTTTTTTCCTTGACACAATCGCGCAATCTTGAAATTAAGTTGGCATAGTAGGAGCCTGTTATTGTATGTCCACGTTCCAAAAAATCAGTCATCAAAATTCCGTCTGCGTCCCAAAAAATTGTGGCCACAACTTTACCAGCTGATGCCAAAACACGAAATTTGCGGGGTGGAGGAGAACCTCGGTGATGCCACTCCATACTTTGTTGCGTCGACTCAGGATCCAAGTGGTGAACCCACGTTTCATCAACAGTGACGAGTCGAGAAGAAATTAATCTGCTTTAAACTTGGCCAAATTGGCTTCAGAATGCAATACTCTAGAACGTTTCTGATCAGGTGTCAACATTCGTGGGACCCAACGTGCAGACAAGTTTTTTAGCCCCAAAATATTTGTTAAAATATTTTCTATATTTTCATAAGAAAAAATCGTAATTTCAGCTATCCGGCGAATGATCAGTCGTCTATCTGTCATTACCATATCGTGTACACGATTAACATTTTCTTGGGTGGTACAGTCACTGGTCATCCAGCATCCTTCACACACCATTATATATTACATATTTTTCACCATTTGGTAAGAAACGGCACCCTCACCTAATACACCTACCGTGTCTTCATGAATTTCTTTTGGCGACAACCCTTTCTTTTGCTAGTTTTTTTTTTATAACTGCACGAACCTCTGATTTTTCCATTTTTAGAATTTCTCTAAACTTGTCTACTTACATTCTAAGTTATATGAACAGGTAACACGTGTCAAAAGTACAATTGGACCGACGTAACAACAAATGATTAATACTTTAATGTGTCAAATTGATTCAACGTCACTCAACGCTACTATGTCAAGGACGCTAAATAATCTCCCCTAGTAGATAATGCTGAAGATATTCGTGAATTATTAACGAAAGTCGCAATGATGTTTTTGAATAATGTTGTATTGAAATATACAAATGTTTTATTATTAATAACCGATGCTGCAGCTCATATTCTCAAAGCTGACAGAGTGTTTCATCACTTGTGAATATACTGGAAACGAATTTTCACACGTTGCTTCAATAATGGAATAATATAAAGAAAATAGTTTTGAAAGCTGGGCGAGAATATATATTATGAAAAATTGCAATTTTTCCATTGCCTCATGCTCCTGTCGTTACGTGTTTGGAGTACATAGGCGCCCGTGCTAAAAAATATTCATTGTTCCTTTAACATATGTTTTTGACTGGCCGACGCTTGTCAGGTGCAATCTGTTGTTTGGAAAAACTAAATTATTGAATCAATTGAAATATATTGAAACATATTTACAATTTGCCAAATAACATAATTTGAATATCTTTTTCGAGGAAAATGACAAAATTAGATTTAGTATTATGTAAATTATAAACTATTTCTAATTAATTTTTTGTTATAGACTTATACAAAAACGCAATTACTATTAATAAAATTCTAGATATCGATGCATTACGACAGATTAGTTTAGTTAAAATGGGAGAAACAGAAATAATATCCACAGGGAATTTTGATAAATTGATAACGTCCAAATAAGGACATTCACTGAAAAATAATTAGTACAAATTCTTCAGTTCTTACCGATATATGTAAGTGTATACGTGCATATATATGTAATTATTTAAAAATATTAAACAATTAATTTAAAAAAATCATGTTTCCTTATTCTAAAATATGGGCTTTTTATTATTCACGTAAGCGTCGAAAAATTATATTTCTTCTAAGAAAAGTTAAGCAAACTATGAAGTTAACACCGTCATCCTTATCGTTAAATTTAATTCCGTCTACGCGGAATATTGATATCGATACTGGTAGTGATAAAATGTAAAATAATTAAAGGGGTGTATCTAATTAGACAAAGTTCTTTGCTACATTAATGCACTTATATGGCAATTATAAAACGTTTATTATTACACTTTTAGTATATTTATTATATTATTATTATTAATATGTGTATAATTGACTTATAAATACGGATATATATATATATATATATATATATATATATATATATATATATATATATATATATATATATATATATGATATGATATTAATTAAGGTTGTAATTAGCAAATGTGTTTACTTCATTTGCAGTGTAAACTACACTAGCATGTTGTTCATAACAGCTCTTTGTATAATTATTATGGAAATTCATTTTAACAAACCTCTCCCCCAAGCATTTCAGTAATTTTGTTCAACGTTTTTGCGCAAAGCCTGATTGATTAAATCAAGAAGCATAGAAATTGCTTTGGAACGGTTTGTTTCTGATTTTGATATTTTTGTTACAAACGAAAAAGATATGAAGGAGATATAGTCAGTGGCTGCCAGATCAATGTTGTGCGATGGATGTTCTAAGAATTGCCCAATAGGGGAACATTAGAGACATGTAGCGCGATTGACAAGTACTATATGCCGTGAAGGCCTTGGGTTTATTTTACAATTTTATTCCATTCTTTTCTGTTTTTCGTTTTCTCTTTCCAACGTTGGTTCTTTATGCTTTTCTGTTCTTCTTCTGTCTTTGCAAACGTATAACAAATACCCTCTCTGATATTGGTTTTTAAAACAATATATTATTTGTGTTGAGGAGAGAATTCATCGCTTGGGTCCCGCACTTACATCATTTGTCGATTGAGGTACATCTTGGCATTATCATCCTGTTATGGTCATACATGAAGATACAAGGGGAGTTTTTATGCTATTTACTTTGCTATGAAAACAATATGCTATCGCGACAATTTTCTTATGTTAAGGTTCTCCGATATTTTATAGTTTGGTTCCAATCGTTTAACATTTGTCATTTGCATCAGTATAAATAGACAAAAATGACTAGAACACAGAAGCGTCATGAAATTGTTATAGAAAGGTAGTAATCCGAAGAATATCCATGATAGAATGGTGGCACTGTATGGAGAAATACCGCCAAATAAAAGTTCCAGTTGCTGCTAGAGATATAGGAATATCAGGGAGTGTTTTAAAAATTCTACATGAAGATTTGGGAACGAGCAAAGCGTTAGCGCAATTGATACCCAAGCTCCTCCGTCCCGAACAAAAACTGTGCAGACAAGAAATTTTCGAGGTGAATTTGACTATTTTATCATAAGATGGAGACTTCTTCCATAGAATTGTAACTGGGGATGGCATCACTGTACAATGTATCCTATAAAACAACAGTCCATGCAATCGCTTCATATTCATCATCCAATTTTCTGCGCAAATAATTATGGCTGCAGTTTTCTGGACGCTGAGGGGATTCTCTTAGTTGAGTATATGCCAAAAGGGACTACAATAATAGAGAATGTCTACAAAGACATAGTTAAGAACTTGAAGGCAACAAGAAAACGACTCAACAATTATGATCAAAATTCTGCTTCTGCACGACAACTGCAGGGAGCATAAAGCACAAATTGTTCAAGAAATAGTAGACAAAAGCTGCTTTACGTAATTACAACATCCACGTTCAGACCTCGCCCCCTATGACTGTTGCTTTTTATCAAACTTAGAAAATACTGTGGACTAGTATTTTGCCAAAATACCAAATTAATTACCAAAAATTTTTTTTTCGAAGGAATGGCGTTATTAGAAAAATGTTGGAATAAATATGTTACTGTTAATGATTCTTACGCTGAAAAATAACATTTGTTTGTCCTATAACTCCTTGTTTTCATAGCTAGGTTAATAGATGAAAATTAAAGCTTAATTTATAATAATTTCGAACAGTATAAAAGGGGCGAGTTTCATCAATAGAAGCTTTTTATTTCAGTTCCTACTACAGGAACTAAAATAAACGTACATAAATATATTGTATTACATATATTTCAATTTGATGATCTTTATGTTTTAGTTCTGCCTCACGAATTCAAAAAAAGCTTTCGTTCCGTGGACCCGACATGTTGACAACGTGACTTGAATATTTATGCGAGATAATGCGCGTGTAACTTGTCGTTGGCAGACCTGAAGTTTTGCTACACGCCTTGGTCTTTGTTTGTTGAACGTTTTGTGGTTCGTTTGTGAGCAGCGTTTGCGGCGAAACTATGACTTGTGACACAGTTTGTCTATGTATTGCGTTTCAAGTGTAAACGACGTTATGAGGGAACTGTTTAAACAGCGTCTCGTCAGTTTCGCTCGGGCTGAAATTGTCTCAGTTTTATTATTATTCGATGATGTTTGGTTGCAGTAAACGATTTTTGTTCTTGCAGTGGGATTTTATTTATCAAGATGAACCTTGAATTGGAAATTGTTCGACGAAATTTGTATTTGCATGTGTGCCTTCCGAGCCCTTTTTTGTAGTTTAGTTTTTCCAACTCAACCTTCTTCCATTTCACTAATAGTGAATCATTTCATCAGTACGTTGTTAGCAATTTGGTGGTGGTTCCCCCTCTATTCTCTAATTATGTGCTCTTGTTAATAGAAATTAGAAAATGTGTTTTAACTGTGTAGAAATAATTTTTATTGTGACACTTGCGCTATATTTTTTTAGAAAGAAATTATTTCACGCAACTGTATTTTTTATGAATTAAATATAACAAGAAACATTAAAACACTTAATGATTTTTCATTTACAAAAAATCCTTTTTCTATTTCGTATTTTTAAACAACTTTTCAAATAAAAATTGTATAAAATTTCAATGTCTTTAACTTTTATATGAACCGTTTTTTGATAACTCGTCAATATAAATTAGTTTTATTTTATTGCTTTAACAGTGTTTCTACAGGTTTAATCAACTGAATATATTAAAACATGAATTTCTACATTTTTTCATTGTTGGGGAAAAGAATCCTTCATTTTATTCGTCACACGTGTCTATTTTCAAACACTAACACTGTGTCAGCCCTTATTGACACATCCCAATGGCTTTCGTACCACTCACCTTGTTCTTCACTCGTTGCACCAAGATTTTCAGGAATGTAATCAATATGGATGTTGAGGAAATGCACTTTAGCACTCATTCTAGAGGCTAGATTTTTTTTAAATGTAACATTTCCTCCACAATTTCCTTATAGTTCTCAGATTTCTTATTGCCAAGAAGGTTTTCTCTCACTCGTTTGTATGCCAACCATGCTGATTTATCTCTAGCTCGGACATCGACTGAGGTAAAGTCTCATCTTGCATAAGTTGACGAAGCTGGAGGCCCTCGCAAATACCTGCTGCTATCTTAACTTCAGTTTGCTGTGGGAATTTAGTAACAAGAAATTTGAAACAATCACTGTCATTATTAATTACTAATTTGGTAAGAAACAGTGGAAGAAGGACATTAGATGAAGAAGCCAATGGTTCATACTTCACATTTTTTTCCATGAACTAAATTGTTCATTTGCTGGCCTAGAAGAATATGTATCACTTTTAGATCACTACAGACATTCTATTTATTTTCACATACATCTTATCATCTTCTCAGCAAAACTTTCAAAGTATCATATGAATCTTTTAAATTAACTGAATGACCTACTGGTACAGAAGTTTGTAAATTTTCATTGTGCAGCAAAATCGCCTTTGAACTATCAATATGAAGTATACACTCTTGAAATTCATATGAGGTATTCATAGCATTAAAAACACCAACTATGTTGTTACAGAACACTAGTTTATCAGGGTGTGAGAAGATGGGAAGTTCCAGGTGCTAATAGGTTTTTTTCCTTTAATCTCGAAGCAAGAACTTCGACAGGTACATATCTCTTACCAGATCACTTAACTGTGCCTGTGCAAAGTATTGAGTCTGCTTCGAGTCTTGACGTTCACCAGTAGGTTGAAAGTCCATTCCTATTGATGACCGCGGCTCGTTTTCTTCACTGCTGAAACTTGAACTGATTACCAGGCTACTAAGGAACAGGCATGTGCAATGGGACGAATTACAAAGTCCAAATTACTGGGATATTTAAAAGCACTTTTATTCTTTCTCGTTATACCAGCAACGTTGCACAAACGCCACACCATTGGTGTACCAAACGCCAACGACTTCCTTACCAAAAATCCACTGTCATATTTTCGGTACACGAAAAACATACGTAAGGACGAGCCCACTATTACCTAAATCTTCTCTGTTTTTGAGAATAACTATTTCACGCATAACAAAACGAATCTGGACTATTTAAATTTTTTCACGCACACATACAAGCTAACTGTCGTCGACAACTATTTACAAAACTAAAATATTTTTTATGAATGAAGTTTTACAACAGAATATCGCGTTTAGATATTGTCACGGTGGCTGAGCTGAAAGCTGCCGGGTTCATCGATGTTGTTTTATCCCTTTGTTACTGAGAATAAAGTGAACGGACCTGCCAATTATAAAGAATTGGGTGGATAATCCCCTAAACAAACAAGTACATGCCCTAACACGAAACAGAATCGAAGGGTAGGAAGGCACTAAAGAGAAACTTGTAAGAGATAAGATGATAATTATTATCTATTTACACATATTTATCGTTTTTCAATGTATTCATTTATATTTCATTTAATTTTGACAGTTTTGTAATATTTCATTGAAAACAATTGATTTTATTTTGTATGGAATAGCCCGATATAGGAAAACATACAACATATTTGAAGTTTGAGAATTTATGTTACATATACCATATCCTGCTGAAAAAATAAATTAAAGCACATTTTTTTTTGTAGACTTATACTTATTTAAACTGTTAATAACTGGTGAAATAAAACTAGGGTTGGTTTGACAGATAAGGAATCAGTTTACATTAAGCAAAAATTGTGTAATTAGTTCTTCAATTTTTTTGGTGTAGATTTTGTTTTAATCCTTTGTTTAGTAAATTCATTTCCTCTACGCTGAATCGGATGTGATCTTAATTAATCTATTTTTTTTGTTACGCGAGTTAATATTCGTTTGTGGATTACCGATATTTTGTCATTTATTTTCTTCGTCTATAGGTAATTCCCAGATTACTGGTTCGATATGCATGTTGATTAACAAATGCGATTTCATCAAATCAAATAAAAGAAACTATCCATATAATTGAACGACAACTCAATGATGAGAACGAAGAGGAAATGTATATTCAAAAAAAGGGTTAAGTTAACATCACACAAACGACATGCCAATCCAAAGTTACACTTTTATTTACAAAAATAATATTTTAATCTATGCAAAATTTTCTGGGGCAAGCCTTTTATAATAATTTTTCTCTTCTCTTTTAAAAAATGTGCTTTCATGAGCCATCAGTAGATTACTAAATTCCAGACACTCCAGCTTTTTATTTATTGTAACACCAGCACCATTCTATTTAAAAATTAACTTGTTGTAAACAGTATTTTTTATAGAATATGTTTGAAAAATAAAAATTCGATCGCTTAATAATTTTTCTTTTCCAAAAATTGGGTTTTGGCGATTGTTCAGTAGACACTTCCCAACATCTTCTTCCCTTCCCAACGCATTACGTGTTCTAAAACGAAAGCTCTGCAAAGTTTTGATTTCCCAAGAGGATTTGCCGCATTGTTATAACTCAGCCAATGATGTTAGCTGTCTATTGAAATAGTGCCTAACTTTATAAAAATATTCGTGATACCTTGCGCGCCTACATTTACTACAGATTTAAAACTTTCATTTCTTCCGATACGTATTTATGGAAAAAGATCGAACTCGTCCTTAGACCATATCGTATACGAGTGTTTCTCAGCTTAAATGTCTTGAAAATGAAAATAGTGGCTGACGTGGACATGTCGTTGATTCTCTTTGTGCAAGGAAGCAAATCATCCATTTTTATGTCAATTACACATTTTAACCTTATTATATATTATATATTTTCGATGTATATATTTGGCTTTTAGCGTCGGAAACTCAAATTAATCACATGTCCCCCGAGTCCCCGAGCCATTAAAGCGATGATTTTTTTTCCTTTTAATCTTTTAAGTGCCGGGTTTCTTTCACAAACCACTGCCGACGTTAAGCAAAACGAAAGACACTGCAAATCAAATTTGACGGAACGTGAACTGTATAATACACGGCAAACAATGGATAAAAGTTACAATACCATCATCGTAACTTAAAAGTGATCTCAATTTCCGTTGTTTCGCATTTCTAACATGCGACGGAAATGATAATCGATAATATTATTTTCTCCAGAGTATAACACGCAGCCCTTTCTTTCGTCAGGAATGTTCAAGAAAGTTGAATTTTGTTAAAAAATTATTTATTTTAAGGTTTAAAGTATTAAAATTTAGCTTTCTTTGGAATAACATTTTATGTTATCCACGGACTCACTAATTACTCAACTAATTATAACTTAAAATTGTACTAAATTTATTAAAGAATTTATGTCATGGAAATATCAGGAACAATATAATAAGGAAATAAAGATGATGCCTTTAACGATTATATTTGTTATGATTTTGACTTACTTGAATAAGACCGGCGAGGAGCCTCATGATGTAGCTTGGAAGGTTCATGCACAGGCATGTCGTGGATACGACGAGCAGCATCTTGGTTATTTTGTACTGCGATATCGGCGCCAGTTTCTTCCTGTTCTTGGGCGATGAACCCCGTCGCCGTTCCGACGAATTCTGCGAGATCAGCCTCTTCCTTACCTTCGCCATGACCCACATGTTTCGGCTGATGAACGCGTTCAGAACGGCAACTCCAACGACCGGGACTGCGTACGTCATAATCGAGTCGAATATATTGAAGATTTTGGCTTCGTCCTGCCACTCCAAAATCAGCGTGCACGTTAGTCCTCTCGGGGGAATATCGCGGGTGCCGGCGAAAATCAACAGAGGCGTGTACATGACCAGAGATAACACTAGCAAAATTACGATGACCGTTTTTGCGCGCTTTGTGTGTGAAATTTTGCAAATAGCTTGCCTGTGCAGGGGGTAACCGACCGCCAAGAAGCGCTCCCCCGTGAACGCCAGCACCAACCACACCGACAGGAAACTGCTGACGCTTGACAGATATATGACGACTTCGCAAACCACGGGTTTGTCGAACACGTCCATGTTGACCATCGATAACCACGGCACGAACAACAAGACGAGGAAAAAGGTGTCGCTGACCGCCAATGCCGCTAAGTAGTAAGACGAAGACACCTTCTTCAGCTTCGTCGTGAAGAACACAAACACCGATAGGCCGTTGCCAAGAACACCCAGAAAAACCAAACACGGCGTGTAGTACAACGTAAACAACTCCAAAACCCTGTCCGGTTGTATCGCTACATCGGCCTGCGTTTCGGTCGAATTGTTCATTTTGATGCACAGAATTTTACGGAAATTCACTCGTAACGTGATGGATACGCGTATTTTGTTCGCTTGGGGAATGTCCGAACGACAGAAGGATTGGTCGGGAAGTGGACCGCCGCGACGCTCATTCATAAGCCCCCGCGGCGCGGACGTCTGCCTACCTGTGGAGTCAACGCATGCTAACTGTTGCGCTTTATTCCGGCTGAACAGGTCGCGTGCACAAGATTCAAACGTCTACTTCGAAATAGAATCTCACACGGTTTGTTTTCACATTAATTGTATTAATTTTACTTGCACATCGACATAATATTTTGCAGATTTAATCGTTTAATGATTTTGTTGAAAATAGAACATACATAACAACCAACAATAAATTTCTATTAGACAAAGCAAAAATGAACTGAACGAATGCAAAAATTATAAATACAAAGAGAAAGAGAGTAAAGAGTAAAAAAAGAAAATCGCCACACCGAATTATACAAAATAAAAGTATACACCTAGAAATATCACCATGCATTTAACGTGGGCTTCATGTATTTCAAGTCTAGCTTAGGTGCTCGATGAGTTTTCTATGAAGATTTGTTGAAAAATTTGGCATACTTTTAATTTAATATAATTGGATTTCATATGCTATAATATTTCACCTTATAATACTAATGAGGTATTTTTAATAATGTAGTGGGATAGTACTAAAAAACGAAACAAGAATCAATAATAATGCCAAGAAAGCTGCAATACTGAAAAACAAATTGAATAAAGAAATCTGTTGAACTTCGAATACTATATAATATTATAATCAATCGCATGAAATGTGCTACATTCAGCGTTCACTAAAATAGTCCCCCACCAAATAATACGACACATTTGAGAAATGTTATCACCGGTAATATGATAATCAATGCAGCTGTAAGGCATTGTATTGATCAAATAGCAAGTTTGGTCCTTACAATTATGCCTGAATAGAAAATAAACAATATTGTCATATGACACGATAAATACTACAATAACCCCCGCTACTCACACGTATGTTAAAATAATCGAAGTAATTTTGTTAATAATTTTTTTAAAAAATATACAGATTTTTTTCTTCTTGTTTTTCGCGGACCATACATTATAACGAAATAATTAATCATGTGCATCTCAGGAGTGAAGGTGAGTCTTGTACGCATAAGACTTACCATCGATTTAAGGTTTTAAAAGTAAATAACTAGTTCAGTGGATACAAAAATAAACGTTAACAGGCAAGTTAAATATCTACGAGTACTTGCACTTCAACTTGAAATAGATAAGAAAAAATAAATTCCCCTAATACCATTCACTTCATCTTTATTTTTTTGTACTGTGTTTGCGAATTTTTTCACAGCCTATCTGGTGCCATGGCTTAGAAGTTCTTTGTTATTCTCTGTTTAATTTTATTTCTTTCTTAATTACCTTCTGTTCGTTTTTCATCTCTTTGGACTTGCATGATTGCCATAATTTTATTTAACTTGTCTTCCTCCCCTATTTGTTATTTCGGCGATTACAAGTGAATTATTAAACAATAGGTCAGAGCCGCCCGTTGGCAGGATATAGTTGGTTAGTTCCACTGTTCCACTGTATCTGCTTAAATGGTTTATCCTTGATTTGTTTAAGGAGTTAATTTCTTTAAGAATTGCTCGATGGGTGCTTTTACTTAATTTTCAATTTGCTTACAAATACTTTTTGAAGCGAGAAACCAAAGAAAACTATTGGTTGGTGTAAGAACGAGACAGCTCCGTTGATTTGTAAGCTTTTTCTAATAATTAAACCTCCTTTTTGAACCAGGGTCTTCGCCTTGCACCCTATATAGGGATACAGGGAGCGGCAGAATGTACTGCAATTCAAATTGACTTAAAATGTTAGAAGTTATATGCATTGGAAATGGCGTTACCGCGTTGTTTTCAGTTCACAACGATCATTCAATTAGAAATTTTTAAATAATCAACATTAAAGTAAAAAGTTTTAATGAGAAATACTAAATAAATGCAAACCTGAAACAATAAAGATAACACAATAAATACACTAAAAACTCCCAACTACACCCTGAAGCATATAGGAAGAATAATTTTGTTATAAAATGTTTGCTTTAAACAGTTAAGCATTTTATAGCAGACGATATGTAAACACCTGTACCGCTCGTTAACGTAAACAGTTCTAGGCGACGCGACGGTTGGTTAGTTATACTGTCTGTAGGGAAGGGAATTCCTCAGATGGATGTTTACGATAAATTTGCATGTTGTCGTAGTCGTGTTTGGACTTAAGCTAGTATATTGCATGCGTTTATGAATTACGACAATAGCATCCACATCTAATCAAAGAAAGTGTTTCATATTTACTGACAAAGTGAAATCATAGAAGAAGCATTGGGGCGGGAGTGACACAATTAGCAAAAAATATGGAGTATCAAAAGCAACAATCTGTAAAATTGTTGTGTTGTGTTGTGTTTAAAGAAGCAAATTTTACGTAGAACGTGCGATACTTTTGCAGGCCCGGGAAATCAAAAAATGTTAAAAAATGCGAAGCCGGCTAGAATGGAAAATTCGATGTATAAATGGTTTTTAAAGCTAGGTGAAACTTTGTTGCAATTAGCGGCGAAATAAATAACGATAGGAACTGTTAAGTGAAAAACTGAAAATTTCGTAGCCAACGATTCAAAACATACTATGGAATTCGACTGCCATCTGTATTTGGTGAAAAATTATCAGCACATCCATAAAAAGGGAAAATTAATGAACAAATCAAAGAGCTAGATTTAAATATGGAACAAATTTACAATGCTGATGAAAATGGGCTTTATTGGAAACTGTTGCCCCAGAAAACCTATGCTGCATGATTTGAAAAATTTGCTCCGGGTAGAAAGCCGGAAAAACAACGACTATTGTCGTGTATTGTTAATGGTTTGCACAAAATAAAACCAATAATAATATGAAAAGCAAAAAATCCGCACTTATTAAAAAAATAATATCTCCATTGTTACGACTATTTATCAGCTTGGATGACTAGCAGTAAATGGTCCCACACTAGCTTTGTCCCTCGGGTATGACATTGAATCTGTAATTACAAATGTTCTAACATATGTAACAAAAGCATTTTTGAAATATAATTATTCAAATTATAATTGTTTTATTTAATTTTGTAGTATAGAAAACGACTCAGTGAAGCTTTAAGTATAATTATAATGTATCACATAGCAGCTAAACGGCCTTGGGTTTCAAAGTTTCGCAATTTGTTGCGAATTCCTCTGATCAGCCTTAGAACGATAAGTGGGTTAAACTCTCGAATCTTTTGGTAGAGTCTTCGTCGTAGTTCTTCGTCATTTTGGACTTCTCACCCACCGTCGTAAACTTTTCTACCGAGTAAAGCAAAAATCTCTTCTATAGGACGTGCCTGTGGAACATTCGGGGGGTTATCCTCTTTAGGCACACATGGGATATTTGTTGCCTTAACCAATCTTGGATTCTTCTCGCTTAACGGCACGATGCCAGATCCGACCAGAACATAATATTATCATTAACATGATATGTTTGAATAAAATTTAATAATTTGAGAAGGCACCTTCGAATATAAATGACTGCATTTACAGATTCGCCCAACATAAGGTCTTGAAAAACCAGCTTCCAAAATGGCGCACCACATTAGTACCTTGTCCTCAAATTTCGCTTTTTTCTTATACCTTACGTCATTAGCAACGTCCTCAATGTTGCCTTCGTTTCCTTTTATTTCGGAGTTAGGTAATATAAAATATTTTTCGTCGTCTAAAATTATCGTGGCTCCTAAAACGTTCTGATCTTAATTGTCTGCAGCATCTTGAACGAAAAATTTTCCCAAAACTACATACATTCTTGAATTAATATAAACTACAGTATGTTGCCTGTACTGATTATCATTATAAAGATATATGATGTTATAAATAAAGGTCGCCTATATAAAGTGTGTATAGGAGTGTATACAGTGGTGAGATTATTGACATTAATAAACTGTAGTCATATCTGAAAATAATAGTATATTGTGTACCAAGGCCAAAAAGTGGCCTAAAAAAATGTGAAATAAGGGAAATTTCTTGGAAAAATCGGTTATTTTCTATTCTGAATAACTGTTCAATGCTCATGCCCTGTAAATTCAGGCAGATGACTCAAGCAAGGTTTTTAAGAGCAAACATATGTATTATTAAGAAAGTTGTAAAATGTGTATGCACGGTGGCATCTTGCTCTAGTTGACCTCTCATATAACAGATATATCGTTCACAGTTATGACCAACACTTTTCCATGTGATTATCATAATAGTATCTGAGATACTCAGGTGTATATTATTGACGTCAAGAACTGTTGACGCCGGCAGATAGGTCTGCATACAGTTAGGCAGATAGATAGATAGATCAGTATCGAGATTATTGGAGTATACAGCTAGTTGGTCAGTCGCTGTGTTTAGATCTACAGAATTTGCGACACAATAGATGGACGTTCGGTTTTGTCTGCTAAAACCATGCTAGTTTTGGTTTTGAGAAAGTTACGTTGTATTGAATTTGACCGTCAAAGATTAGTTGGGTTGTTGGGTTGGGTTGGGTTGGGTTGGCTGGGTTCCATTTCGAAATATTAGTCAACTTTGGATAGGGTCTACTTTACTTGATGGGGTGCCATTTTGGAGTGGATTAGGTAAAAGCTCAAAGTTATACATCTGCCTGTTTCCCACGTCCTTTTCCGACCTATTTTATTTTGCAATTTCCTCGGACTGGTTTGAATGGAAGACCTAAATGTTTCAGATGTCGTGGTCGGGGAAATAAATAACATCTGGGATAATGCGGATGGGATATGTGTATTCTTAAGTAGTTAGATATATTTTGCTAGTGCAGTTCGGAAACAGCGAACACGAGTTCAGAAATGCATTTGTAATTAAAGAGCGATCTCGGATTTAGTACTTGAAATTGGAATTTGACATTTGATTGCAAATGCAATTTAAAATCGGTTCAATAAAATAAATATCGCGAATTCCTCTTATGCGTCCGAATTCGATTTAATGAAATGTGTTCATATTGGATTCTAACAAAATTTCACCGATCGTGCATCCCGTCGAAGCACATGTGACACATAGTTGGTAAACAAAGGGAACTATAATGGGTGGTCCACCGACGCTAGCCCTGTCGCTGTTAAAGTCAAAATTTTAAATGTAAATTTGTAAATATTTCTTTAATATTGAGTATTAACGGAATACAAATTACAAAATACATCACATTTGCATAAAGAAGTTAGTTTATGTAAGGTATAGTAGTTGAGAACTTCTGCATATATTACATTATAATTATTAAAAAATACATATTAAACGTTGATTCTGCATTAAACTTAAACACGGGACTAATATTAAGAGCGTGGAAGTTTCCTCATTAACCATCAACTTTTTCTGGTACATTAACTTCACGACTTTGACAAGTAAATAACTTTATTGTCGTAGTTGTTGTAGTTTCGCTTAATTAGTTTGTATCAAGTCTTGCCATGTGGTTAACTAGTGCTTTTCTAGTTTAAATCTAAGAACGTTCTCCCGTCTGAAGGTGATTTAATCGTTAATGTATTTTCCTATGTTTGTGCTACACATTAAGCAACGCGTTAATAGGTAATTGATTGGCTATCGCAAACAAAGTTGTTAATCATCTGGATTTTGACGTCGTGGCTGGACGACCTTAGTAATTGATACGGAGACGTTGCAGTAGATGAATTAAATCTTTGTGGGGTTAAGAAATTTAAATATTAAAAATGATTTTGTTGCATTTTAACGTAAAACGTACATTGGTTACATTGATGTTGGTGCCTAAACCTTTCTTCCCCTTAAGTGCGGCAATTTGGCCGTTGTTGCATTTCGAATTTATAAATATTTTCATTTGAATCCTACGAAAATAGACAAGTACATATTTTAAACCAAACAATCGATTTAACTTGTTAATAGGATGTATACTAACAGTGAATTATTCTCTTAGAAAATAAATTATTATCGTATTGTGCCAAATGTAACAATAAACAACAAAGACCGAGACTTTTCTTGCAATACACCAGTGCAGTGATATAAATTTTAAATCTGTTAACATTAGTTTCCAACGAGAGAACATTTGTTTTAACGATTGCTAACCGCTAAAATAAAGGAAAAGAAATATAGAGGAAAACATCAATACAGGACGAAGACAAATCAGCCAATTTGGACAGCAACAGAAAATAAATCTTGAAACACATTTCCATATTTAAAGTGTAATAAAATAAAAATAGAGAAAATGAAAGAAGCGTAGGTTGTCGCGGCTGAAATCTGTGTTAGAAATGTTCCCCGAAGTCTCTTGGTCTCTTCTTGGTCTCACTGACAGAAGAATTCACGTTTGGGGATCATTTTACAACACGGTTGGCAACCCGAGATCAAATAAATACAGATTGATCGTGCCCATTGCTTTTTCGCATTGCTTAAAAATTACGAAAAATTCGCTATAATAAGCGATGACATATGATTCTCATAAGAGCTTAACGCGAAAGTCCATTAATCAAATATATTTCCGACTCACGGAACTGGCAGGGGAATTAATACTGAAAGTTCAACTATGCAAATGCAAGATACCATCCCATGAATTTAATTGTACGTAATACGAGGGGAGATCATTATTTAGCGTCCCTGACATGGTAGGCGTCGAGTGACGTTGAATCAATTTGGCACAATTTGTTGTTACGTTGGTTCAATTGTAGTTTTGTCACTTGTTACCTGTTGAAATAATTTAGAATTTAAGTAGACAAGTTTAGAGAAATTCTAAAAATGGAAAACTCAGAGGTTCGAGCAGTTATAAAATACTTGCAAAAGAAAGGGTTGTCGCCAAAAGAAATTCATGAAGACATGGTGAGGGTGCTGTTTCTTACAACATGGTGAAAAATATGTCTCGAGAATTTAAACTGGGAAGACAAACATATGAACATGCGAAGGGTGCTGGACGACCAGTGACTATCGCTGCACAAAACAATATTAATCGCATACACGGTATGGTAATGACAGATAGACAACAACAACAATAACAACAACAATATTTTAATAAATATTTTGGGGCTAAAAAAGTTGCCTGCACGTTGGGCCCCACGAAGGGTGATACCTAATCAGAAACGTTCTAGAGTATTGCATTCTAAAGCCAGTTTGGCAAAGTTTAAAGTAGATCCGGATGAATTTCTTTCTCGATTCGTCACTGTTGATGAAACGTGGATTCACCACTTCGATCCTGAGTCGAAGCAACAAAGTATGGTGTGGCATCGCCGAGGTTCTCCGCCACCCCAGAAACTTCGTGTTTTGCCATCCGCTGGCGAAGTTATGGCCACAATTTTTTGGGACGCAGACTGATTTTTTGGAACGTGGACATACAATAACAGGCTCCTGTTTCTGCTCCTGCCCCTGCCTGAAAACGAAATAAGCTATCATTCTGAATTTTTCAGGGGATGTTTGCAACGTTATAACGAAGATACACGCAAAAAATTACACGAATACAACAACAAACAAAAAAGTTGCAAAATAACAAATTCGTCCACGTGAACATTTGCCGCAGCCTGTACATGCTTAATATTTTCTCCGAAAAATAAACAAACGATAGAGCAGGACATTTGGAAGATATTAAGAAAATGGAAAACTGGTTCCACGAAAACCTACTTACAATCAACGAATGGAAAACGAAGTACATCAATTTCAAGAAACAAGTAATAAACATCAACTTAAATGTTAAGTTATCCAACAATCAAAGGAAACAAACTACTTAGGACTGGAACTAAATCATTTTTTTTTAAATGGGACTCCTTAATAAATATTATACATATAAGACCTCCACAAATAAGGCAACAAATTTACCACTCAATTTTCACGAAAAATATAATCATTTAATAAACATATGGAGCGACACTCACTAAAAACAAAATTTACAGAAAATACAAAGACAACAAAACAAGATATTAAAAATTCTATACTCAATAAATATACTTACCCCGTCAACCGAAATATACAAAATAACACACGAACAAAACATTGACCGGGTAAGTCGTATAAATAAATACAATGAAATACCACTGCACATAACATAACATAACACAAAACAGAAGAACATAAATGTTCTTCTGTTTTGTGTTATATTATATCGTGTATTCTCTTAATACCAGCTGCCCGAGATGGAACTTTGAACTTATCCCGAGGCGAAGCAGGAGAGGGATGGAGACGAAGACGGCAGTGCATTCCTCTTTATATGTATTATTAATGTGTATACGAACAGTGTATAGTGCGCGAATAAATTTCATTTAATTAAAATAAACTATAGAGGTAAACTTACAATCATCATCGATTGACAAAATTCTTTTCGTCGTCGTAATTTTTGATGCCCTTGCTGAAAACTATACTTGACGTAACATGTCATTAATGTTATATATAAATTCGTTTTTTTTTCTCCAAACTGTGAATTTTACCACTCGCTTCGCAGAACATTCGCGAGATCATATCGTTTCATTTCGCGTATTGCGATTGCCAATTGGTTCATACATTTGCTGCACAGTAAAGTTGGCGTCGAAGGAAATAAACTCACCCTCGCGTCGTCGAAGTGGAAGTTTTTTTTGCGGATTCTGCAACGTTCGCAATTTCACGACACGTCCAATTTGAAATTTTAAACGAAATTGAAAATGACATATTTTAAGGTTCGATGAACAAAATCACTCCGAAACTGAAAAATACGTATTGGATACATTAGATTATAAAGCAAATTGGAGTAAGCATACTCCTGGTTAATCCTGAAATGTTTTTCTGTTATGTAAGATATCAGGATTTCAGTGTACTGTTTCAGAAGGGTATGATTTAACTTCTGTCACCTTGTCAAAGGCTTGTTCCACGTCTAGAAAGCTGCATCAACTCTTTTCTCGTCCTTTTTAAATAATATTAGTTATTCTCTGGTGATTTGGGATATGTTTCACATATTACTCGAACTCATTACTCGAACTCATACTTATGTTGCATTTTTTACCATATAAGTTTACATAAAATTAAAATGATTGCTAAGCAATATCTAAATATTAAATTTCTATTAAACGAGTTAATATCCAAATATAGCGAAGTTAAGTTAAACAGGTAAAGTTTGTCATTTACACAACTTTAACTGACCAGGTGATTTCCAACGAATTTATTGAAGCATTATAAACAAATACCGTAAACTCACTCCATGGAGAAACTAATTATGATTTATGATATTTTTAGCGCGATAGCTCTACCGTTATGTGCACAACGACATACTATAATACTTACATAATTTAATAAAATCCATCACTTCAAGGCATATTTTATAATTCATATTTTGTCTGCATACTTTTATTGCCTCAGTAAAGCATTTAATTATATTCGTTGTTTCGCCATATATAATATTATGACCGGTGCAAACCATTTATGTTTTCAACAGTCGTGATTTTAAACCGCTCTCGGTTGATCCGATAAACAATGCAATAAATTTTATAGGCTTTGCAGCAACTTTATTGCTAGCTATGTAAACTCAATTGTCGGTAAAGTTTTAGTCGAAAATAACAACTCCTTTGGGAGCATATATTCAAATAAAAATTGGTTATTTATTTTGATTGGCGTTCGTGCCGTATCGGCCGCAGTGCAATTTTATTGAAATTGTTGATTCATTTGGTATATATACAATGTGCTTATCGATGCGGATCGAATAATTAAAAGTTAGCGAATTTTAATTTTTAACGTTGATGCTCGACAATTGAACAATTTGGATATCTGTGAAGATTCTCCTGCTTTCCTATAGTTTACGACGATATGCCCTAAGCGTCGGGCATATATTCCTTAATTAATTATACATAATTCGACTTTTTATTTCGTTGATTGCAACAACTAGCAGATATGCGACAACAAATTCTTATGTAAATTATAATCTATGTTAACCATTATTTTATACTTCTAATAAACTGATTTTGTTTTCAGCCGAAGGTGATAAAGGACGTAGCACATTGGACACCCTCCTGGCAACAGCGTATTGTCGATCTCAGTTCTATCTCTCTAGTCAGCTTGCACAACTGCATCCAGAACTCTCTATGCCCATGTTTTCTGGTGAGTTTTTAATATTTGTTATTATATGGAGAAATTCCGCCTTTGAAGTTAACTCTTTCATGTACATCAATATGGGAACGTGTCGGATGCTACAGATATATTTGTTTTTTTAATAATATTTTACTGTGGTGCCAGGCTCTGCCACATTTCAATATTAGGTCAAAAACTTTCATCAACTTATAAATGTAAAACAAAATATTAATAATAATGTTAATGAGACCATTACAAATCTAGGCTTTGTATTTGAGACACACACAATTATATCGTTTTCAAATACGAGGCGATTTCTTACTTCTGTTTTGATGGCAGTCATAGATGAGAAACTTAACTCGCATAAATATGATGTTACGAATGGAACATTTAATAGCTTCATTCGGCAACTAAGGATATTTCTGCATCCTTTTAGTCAAAAATTCGTCCGGGTTCTGGGAAACAAATTCAAGCTTCAACATTCCATCACTTGATATTTCAATAAGTTTTTCTTTCATGTTTATTGGTATTTCGACATGTCGAAAGGAACCGTCTAAAAACAGGTTCAGTATCCATATGTAACTATTTTGAATTTCTGGTGGAAAATAATCACATAGCTTTTGTTTTAAATTGGCCAAAGCAACTTGCATGCCTGCAAAATTTGTAACACTATAATTGGATACATCTTCCATAATTTCCCGAATGCACTGGAATAAATCGAACTGCTTTTTGCCAATTGAAGTCGACCATAAATCAATTTTTCTTATAAATCCCTTAATTTTATCTCTGGCTGTAGTTATATTAATGTCGCGACCTTGTAATATAGTTAGGCTATTTTTGTCGCTATTTTGGTTTGAGTAAGGAATAGGAGGAGATAATGGGTCGAGAACACTGGATTATTAGATACATGTTCCAGTCAATATTAATCGATTCGACCTTTTATCATTCAACCGTAATTGTAAAGGTCTTCATTTTGTTCTTAAATATCAAATCACTAAATTGCGTTGGACACGCTTTCACTCATGCTTTCAACCTTCAACACTCCCATTTAATGTATGAGTCTAAGGGTGGAATTCATAAACGCTCCTCGAGGCGTCCTCAGACTCACCTCATCCTCACCTCAACTTTGAAGTAAATTTTCGAATTCATAAACGATCCTCGACTCACTTTTCACCCAAGTGTCGGCCATATTGTGAGTTCAAAGTGAGTGAAAAGTAAGGTACCGCAACTGTCACCTTGAGCATTCCTTTCGTATCTTTATTGTGACGTTTGGCGTATAAATTGTCATATTTTATCGTTATTTTTGTTATTCGTATTGTGTGTACTGTATTGTTGAAACGATTTTTTGAATTTTGTGCAACATGTGGAAGACGAGGACGTATATGCTCAATTTTCAACACACGACTATAACAAACAACTTTAAATTGTAAATTTATTTTTTTTGCAGTAAAAGAAACAATTTCAATTGTGATAAATATTTTTACAGATTTTACGTAATAAGGGAAAGTCACCTACACAATATTGGCTTAACTTTTACGAACTAAGTTTCTAAAGTTTCTTAAAAACAAGATACGAACAACAATAGTTTGCAATTAATTATTACGTTGTCACATCGGCCTCATACTTTACGTACTTTTTAATTGATTCGTAATAGTTATATCTACATTATTGAATTCATGATGATGATGATAATGTAATGATCCATGATTTTACATGCTTTTACATGTACCGTAAAAAATCTTCCTCTTATTTTAATGCAATTATTTGAAAACCATAAAGATAGTATTTTTCTGTTTTGTTGGGTTGGGTTGGCTGGATTCGAATGAAATCCTTCTGATGATCGATTGACTTGACAAACGATCAAAGAACAGCGCTCCAAAACTGACACAACCAAAACTACTTCAATTTCTCATTTCAAAATATCTAAACCACAAAATGGTACAAATGTTGTCATATCGAGCAAGAGAAATATGCAAATAATAAATAAACACGAAATTATATTTGAAGCAACAGAAGCACAACGAACAGTTAAGAAACTGCGATAATATGAGGAAAAGAGCGAAGACAAGTGATGATCCAAAAATTGTAAGAAATATTTCTAAGGATGAAGACATGTATGACATATGTAGGATAAAATTACCTAAAAGGTTAAGTGCAACAGAAACTATACGAGGGCAACATTTGCAACAAAAGAAAAAACAAAGATTGTGAGCAAAAAACTTGGGCAACGGATCCAGATAAATTGATTAAATTTGCACGAAAAAAAAACAATTATCAAAGCACAGAAACTTTAAATTAGATTTGGAAAAAATTTAAATCTAAACGCAAGAAACATACAAATAGAGCGAGGAAATTATGGCAATAACATCTATCGAAAAATTTTGTTTTAGTTTTGTTTACGACTTTCTTATCTGGTAGTTCTAGATTGGACTGAATTGAGAGGTGTTTTCGTAAGGTTCATCCACAATCTGACTGGTTTGGTTAGGTTGAGTTGGGTTGGGTTGGGAAGCACAACTGAAAATTCAAATTCTAGTGACGAGTATTAAACGAAATAAATATTTTGTAACAAAAAATGGCATTTAAAATTCATAGTGCCCTAGTAAAGGCGTAAAAAAAATTGGATGTGGCACCGAAATCTCGTATCGTCTGCACCTAAAAAGGAAGAATCGAATCAGTAGTAGAGAATATGGTTTATACTGTCTAAGCAATTTACGCATACGAAGTACGCCACATAGTTCTAAAATCTAATGAGAAACTTCTAAAACCAAAACTAGCCTGACCTGGAATAAAATTCGCAATGCCGGATGAATACGAAAATTGGACGCGATAAAAGTTATTTTCGTCGGGTTGTTGAAACTAATTAAAACAAGGTAAACGAGGTACTTGCCTTGGCAAATTACCCCTTACATGTTACAAGTTATTATTAGTTTTTTAATTGATCGCCAAGAATTAATTTTGCTACGAAGAATTTTAATATTCGATAAGAGGATGAATAACAAACAAATAAGTGCACTTGTTAACTTGGATAATTTTAATTAGTGTTGCATTTCCTATTCATACAGCACAATCTTCGAGCATTTTTAATACATACGCGATTTTGTATTCGTTTTGTTTTCCTTTATTTTGTATTTGTATTTAATTTACATGCATTCACCTGGCTATATACTTAATTTCCATATATTTGTTATCGTTTATTTCATATATATTTGTTTTATTTTCATTTGTCTGTTTCCATTTCACCTCGAGTTTCACTTTTATGATTATCCTTTAATATTTATTAAACTAATATTCCTTTAAACAGGTAAACCTTTATAAAATGGGATAATTTAAATCCGCGGTAATTTAACAAGAAGTTCATGTCAATTATTTATTTCACGTATTCGTTTCAGAGATAACCCATCGTTTCCAGACGGCGCGACCTGAAGTCAGGCAGTTGCTCCTTCATTACCTGCTTCCCTGGTTGAATAACATGGAGCTGGTTGATCCAAACGTGCCTCCCACCAACTTGCTCTTCTACTATCAGGTGCGTTAAAATGCGACGCTTCTCCACCCTCTGCACAACTTGAAACTTTGTAATTATTCTTCTAGTTCTACGCGAACGAAATTGGTCGACCAGGAGGACGAAGGGAGGGTTGGGGTTCCGCCGAGGCGACCGAAATGGTTCTTAACAACATATTTTACATCACTGCCAAGGTAAGTTTGTAATTTAAAAGCAAAATTCTTGACGCTATTAACATAACGAGCGTGCGAATTTTATTTCGTTTCACGATGAGAGAATTTTGATGGGGCGACACTTTGATTATAGACGGATTCTTAGAAACGTGGAAAAATCGGTGTTTCATTATTTTATTTCTAAGAAATTTAGATTATTTTGCGACCAGTTACGTATTAACTGACAATATTTGTTGAAGAAACTAACTCGTTTCATTTGCTACGATGTTTCTGGTGCGAACATTGGAATTACACCGGGCCTTTCAAATCATTGCAAGATTTTAAAAAATATTCGTCACAACCTTATTCATAATACACATTAAGAAGTGTTTTGAAACGTTAAATTTAATTAACTTACCCTCGGCAATTCGTAATGTAATTAAAATGCTTTGTGGGTACCTTTTATTTTACATTGTTTTTCTGCTTCGATGTTCTCGAATGGATTTTAAATGAATTAGTCGCTGAAGGGGCATTAAATTTAACTGGTGTCACGTTTTCTTCCTGTATGGAGCCAAATAAGCCCAATTACGTAGATTTATGCTAACGATGGTTTTTATGTTGCTTTCAAATAAAATTAAATGCTACTTGAATTTCGTAAAGAGGGAGCGAACGAGGAGTGAAACGTGGCCTTATTTATGTCCGAGGATAAAAAAGCTTCAGCACCGTTTTCAAATGAAATTTGCGGTCGTTATTTAATTGCAATTTTAGTTTGGCGACAATCATCCGAAAGAATTGGAAGAAATCTGGGCGACTTTGTGCACATCTTGGCCGAACAATATGAAAGTTATTATCAGATACCTAATTATTGTATCCGGAATGGCTCCCAATGAACTCTTACCATACGTAAGTTTGATTCTGATAATCCATTAAATAGGTAGATACAATTTGTTCATTGAAATTGGTGAAAGCAAATTATATGCACAATAACCACCCATATTTAATGACTCGTTTTGCTGATTCTGTCAATGTTATGAAATAGTAAAGGAATAATAGTTTGCTGTGAAGTAGAACGACACCTCTACATGTTAAACACACCCAACTTATAGTCTGTTATTTTTTGACCTAAAACTAAGTTTATTATCAAAATGTCTCTATTCGAATATTGAAATATGCATTTGCTTTGTACAGTTCAAGTACAAAAAATACTATGTTATAAATGAAATGAAACATATGGAGTGATTTTAGTAACAGTATTGGCTCCAAAGTAATTGGTAACAATATGTTCGGTAATTTTGAACCTGGCACAGTTGAGCTGTTCATTCTCTCATTACCTTTGGCAAATCTGTATAACTTAATTAAATGTTGTATCTACATGTTTAATAAGTCATTGATTGTATATAACATAGTAACATGATGCACCCTTACACCCTGAACAATTCATAGGCAAAACGAGTCATTTTGTACCTGGCAAGGGTTCAAACGGCAAGATTGCTGGACGAGATGATGTTCGAACTCCAGACCGTCGAGACGCTCAATTGTCTGATTGAAAGAACAGAGACGCCGCCGTTCTATCGCCTTACGGTGATGCGAAAAGCTTCAAGTCACTCGGACGGCGCCGGCGGCGTCGCAGGCCAGGCCGATTCCAACAGTCGAAGCGATTTGGGGGTCGAGAAGGGCACCATCCATACAAAGAGACATAGTGGGGAAGATCCTCTCAAGTCGGGAACGCCGAAGTCCGACGCTATGAAGTCTCTGCCGGACTTCAATTCTCCGAAAACGAGAGCCGCCAATGGTAATTTGGTTGGTAACATATCTGAAGATCTTTGCACACCAACGACAGATGATGTAAGCTCACTTGAAATTAAGATTAGTAGTAATTTAGGTTAAGTTCTAATCATATTTGCAATTGAATACTTTCCAGACGATTGTACTTCTTTAATTTTTTTGATTAATTTATTTTCATTTTATTGATTTCAAATTCACATTTTTATAACTGTTACATTTTTATTAGTACAATAGGGGCACTCAGTCCATCAAAAACTTTTAATCCTACATAGCATAGTAACTGGTCATTAATTTAAATAGATTTTTTTCAGAATTCAACTTAAATATATAATTAATAAATGAAATAATTAAATGATTATTAAAATTCAATCCATGTTTCAATTATGTCACAACCTTGTAGCATAGTTGGAAGTTGTGGTTTTCATTTTAACGTTTTTATGTTCTTGCTAAGCTCTAAATATTGAAAATATATATTTTTAAAGATAACATAACATTGGATTGCAGTTGATTAAACAGTATATCACAGTGAGGCATAATCTGATGAAAAAAACTAGTACAAAAATCTACTAGTACAAAAATTAAATTATATTGAGGTTTTAGTAAATCGTAGTACATTTTTACAATGTTGGATTTCTGAGTTCTGCAGGCCTCTGAGGATTTGTTTTCCATTTCGCGACCGATACCGCCAGCAGATAAATTGGATATTGCAATACCACAACCTCATCCATTACCTATGCCGGAATACGGTGGATATTTTGCGCCTCTGACGGAATATTTACCTGACAGTTCACAACCAATATCAGGGTTTCACAGGTATGTGCCCTTTTTGTGCAGTCTTCTGAATGTAGAAATGTCTGTACATTTCAGATGCAATGTTGCTGTAATGCTCCTATGCGATGTAGTAGTTGATGGTGTTGAATTAGATTGGACAGTTCATGTGCCCTTAATGTTGCACATCCTCTTCTTGGGCATGGACCATACAAGATTTTTGGTACATCAGCACTGCAAGCAGTTATTATTAAATTTACTGATTGTGCAGGCGCAACACAACGACCATTTAATGGTTGCTCACATCCTCTTGAATAGCAAAACTAATGAATTGAACCTGGGGTTACCAACCCCGGCTTTACCGGTTGTGAGCCATATATTTACAGGTATTACATTTTACGACTTTTTGTGGCATGTCACTGTTATTTTTGATGTAAACAATTGTGTGTGAGTCTAAGAACACATAGTTAACATTGTGTGTGTGATTTTCATTTTTTATAATTTTTTAACGTAGTGAATTATTTCTGTACGTTAATTTTGAATTCTGTTGACTTTTAAAGTAATTTCTTTTCAACACAGGTACAAAAGTATACTCGAATACTCGTATGTTCGTCGTAGTGTCCATGTTTTATATTTAACCATATTTTCGCCAATACACGTAAATACTGCTTTCGTTTCAAAAAACAAATCTTTCTTGTGTTGTAGAACTTGATCCAATTTTTGATATTTATCTGCAAGGTCCTGTTAATCTTGTGTCGAATGTAGATACAAATACTAGTAGCACGAATGTTGTCTCGTCTAGTGTTAATGCTAATAGCGCAGGTAATCGGTTCGCATCGCTAAACCACTCGGATATTTAAAACACTGCAAATTGTAGGTGGCGACAAGGCGAAAGAAACTATTCCACCGCCGCCTGTTATAGTTACCCCGGAAGATGCGTCGTTGTGGTCTGGACTGGAAGTAGGCGCTAACTTGCCCATTCACGAGGTCATCAAATCTCTCATTGACTTCCTGGCCACACGGCAGAACCAACCTTTGTGGAACTACGAAGATCTTACGGCGAAGGTGTGGCAGGTGAAAAGTGCTGAGCAAATTGATGTGTTTCTCCAGCATGTTTTACGTGTGTTCCAAGACTCTTTGCCTAATGCACATATTAATGAACGCTGGGCACAAACTGCATTACAGTTGGGTTTAAGTTGTTCGTCTAGGCATTACGCCGGACGTTCCTTGCAAATATTTAGGGCTCTGCGAGTTCCAATAACTTCTCGAATGTTATCAGATATTCTTAGTCGGTTGGTGGAGACTGTTGCCGAACAGGGTGAAGATATGCAAGGTTTGTTAGCTTCCATAACAGTTCATTTAAGTCGAATTTTATTCCAAAGATAAAATTTGTAGAGATTATGTCGAATTGTATTGTATAACTAGTGTATTAGCACGTTAGTTGCTGATGTGGAACAAAATGTCAAGTACCTACATAAAAAAGTGTCATATTGGTGCTCTGAATGGTTCAACATGCTGGCCAGAACCTGAGCAATCTCAATTGGTTCTATCAGCAACTAAGGTGTTGGAATGATCATTATTTTTTATTTCATCAAAATATTTTATCAAGGTATTTTCTTTCCCCTTTCCTTTCCATATGATGCTCTGTTTATTTATAGAGTCGTCAAATTGATTTAGTAAATTATGATTTTCAGGGTACGTTACCGAATTACTTTTAACACTAGAAGCTGCTGTCGATTCCCTAGAATCAGATTTTCGACCCCTTGACTTTATGCGTGATTTCTTCAAATCGACTCCGAACCTCAACAATAAAGAAACAGCGATCTACAAACGAACGGGTGGACATGCCGTGTTCGGTGAACCTACGACTCCATCGTTCCCATATCTGAATCAAGTGGGTCACGCACGCAGTACTAGCTATTCAGTGTCATACTGTTTAAGAAAAACTACCGGTTCGCCAGCAACTGATGTTAAAGAACTACGTGGTCGTGCCGGTTCAGAAGTGGAAAACCGATCTGGTTCGAACTTGAGCAAATTCTGTTCCAATTTGTCTAGATCACGGTCAGCGCAGAGCCTGAAATTATTAGGAGATTCTGCCACTCAAGATGATAAAATGACTATCCTCGCCCAACTGTTTTGGTTGTCTGTTTCACTCTTAGAATCCGACTATGAGCATGAATTTTTACTGGCATTGAGATTGTTGGCGAGAGTCATGCACCGGTTGCCTTTGGATCGGCCGGATGCGAGAGATAAAGTTGAGAAGTTGCAGGCACAACTGAGATGGAGTTCATTTCCTGGAGTTCATGCACTGTTATTGAAGGTAAGTTTTATAATCTCCCAATAAAATTATATATTAATATCGAGCAATAGATACAAATCTTTATCATTTTTAGGGATGCACACATACAAACATCTACGAACCGGTAGTAGCTCTCTTATCGCAATTCACACCCTTACTGGATCTAGTAGTGGTAGATCCATCGCAAAGCATAGCATTCCCTATGAACGTCATAGCCCTTTTACCATACATGGTGTTAAATTATGAAGATGCCAACGAATTATGCATACGTAGTGCCGAAAATATAGCCCAAGTGAGCATAGAAAAAAGTAAAAAATTAGAAAACCTCGGAACCGTAATGAACTTGTACAGTCGACGAAATTTTTGCAAGGAAAGTTTTCAGTGGACTAAATGCGTCATCAAATATTTGTACGACACTTACTCGCATTTGAGTCTTCCTATGTTAACGTTCCTCGTCGAAATACTTGAAAAAGGTCCCACTAATTTGCAGTTACCCGTCGTCAATATTTTACATTGTATGTTGCACTACATCGACCTAGCTTCGGCAGCTGCGCAACCCATAAATGCCGATTTGTTGAGGGTTATCGTTAAGTACATTGAGGGACCGTACTGGAAGGAAGCATTAAAAATTTTAAAATTGGTCGTAACGAGGTCAAGCAGTTTGGTTGCACCACCCATTTCTTTACAAACCCATTGGGAGAGTACTCTGTCGTCGGCACCACATCCATCGTTTACTGAAATTGAAGTGTTTAGCAAAAAAGAGTTACCAGGTGCAGTTAAATTTTTATTTTAATTAAATAACGTTGATTGGTTTTTTTTTAAAGGCAGAACAATGGACTTCACGTTTGATGTGTCACAGACTCCGGTTATCGGCCGACGGTTTTTAGCTAAAGCTGAAGATAATTTACTGACTAAAGCAGTTGCTTCTCCACGAAGGTCATGTTCATTAAGCCCAGCAGATACGGCTCCACTATCAGGTTGGAAACGACCATGGATGTCGCAGGTATATCTTTCTTGCATTAACTTAATATATTATATTACAAAAATGACAAATTATTGTTTTCAGGGTAGAGTAAGAGAATGTTTGGTAAATCTTCTAACAACATGTGGTCAACGAGTAGGTTTGCCAAAGAGTCCTTCGGTGAGTTCTTTACTTTCTACAGTGATTATAATTGCTCTAACATGTAACATATTGTGTTTGTCTACTAGAATAGAAAAACTGTTAAAGAAGCATGTATGTCTAATCGTTTAATGACTTACAGTTTAAATTTCGTACTTAACGGTTTAGCAAATGTTTTTAGAAAATTTTACTTACCATCGAGATTGTTTTGCTGATTTATAGAATAGTCATATATAACACATATATTTAACAAAATCTTTTCTTTTCTCTGTTGGTTATTACTCTGGTGATCTCCATGTCTAGGATGATATGATTAACATTATATACTCCAAGGTAACATTAACTAACATGACCTTACACTGTTGCGAAAACACCAAACACCACAGCTTTTAGGTAACAAAAAAAGCACAAAAATCACTATCACGATATTATCAAAAGTCTTTTACATCTTCATATTGTTGTCACTTAATCAGCAAGATTTCGACGTTTAATGTGATATAACGTTCGAGTTCATGTTATTTGTTGAGTACTTTGTAGTATATTTCACGATTAGTGTGTGTTGATGTGTCGGTAGTAGAACTTGCATGTTTCAGTGTTTTTGTTTCTCTGTCACAAGCAAGAACAGTAAATTTGGACCAAAAATGCACAAAGTATGTAATAACACCTTATTTCCCATCACTTTTTGTCTCTCTTTGTATTTAAAACTGTTGCTTGTCTATTATAAGTCTAGGAGTCTATTATTAAATTCACTTGATGAAATATTCTTATTAATATTAGAGGCTGACATAATGTGAATTAGTTACGCTTAATCTAAGATTGAACAACTAGTAAATGGATAGATAGTAAAGTCGTAAATATCACATCACAAATGTGACTTCCTGTGAACTTGATAATAGAATTCAAGTGCTTGACCATATACACCTATTCTATTTTATTCTCAAAGTTCTAATTATATATCAAAATATTATGATTACCGCATTACAATAATTATAAATTTTAAACATTATAAAAATATTAAGAATATTTAGGTGTATACTTACAAAGCACATAATAAGCCTGTACAGAAATACATAACTGTAATAATTTGCTATTAAGATAATTTGCTACATTCTCGATGTTTATACATTCACATTTTGCATAACTCTAAATCGTTTATTTTTTTAACATGGTAGGTAATATTTAGTCAAAGTTCGGATATCCTCGAACGTCAATCGAGCATGGCATCGAGCACAGAAGAAGTCTCCGGAGCAAACAATGATCTGAGTGGTGGTTCACGGCGGGATGACGCCACGGCTGATTTTGGTGTGTTCAAGGACTTTGATTTCTTGGAGTACGAAAGTGAAAGTATTGAGGTATTCCTTATTGAAAATTTTTGATGTTTTTCTTTAAGCATTTTTTTGTTTTAGGGAGAAAGTACGGATAATTTCAATTGGGGTGTCCGCCGACGACCACTCAGCGAAGGAGAAGAGGAGCAACCAAGTCTACGGCAGTTAGAAGACAGTATAAGTGAACAGACACCGGTCTTGACTGTCAGAAAGGTACATTCGTGCCCCTTTAACCACAATGTAAGTGTCTGCTTTTGTGATTCTATCTTTCCTCATTTAGTGTCAAATAAAATTTTCTCTGATGATTAAATACTATTCTCATACATCGCACTTAAGCCTATTTCTAGGTTGTTTGCCACAACGTTCTTCAGATCAATTTATTTTGTTGGGTTTGCTGTCCGGATTGTAGAGTTAAAATATCAGAATTACTGGAGCTAAAATGTTTGTGCAGCGTTATATTTCCGCAAATGAAACAAACTATTTGCTTAATGTGAAATGTTTTTTTCCTTACTTTGTTCAATTGTGTTTACTGTAACTCCTCAGTTGTTTTCGGTGCTTGTTTTCCTCGTAAAAATTTGTGTGCATTTTATTTTTGATTTGCTCTGATATGCACAGTTTCTTGTCTTTTATTTGCTAGAGAGTTGCGGCGGAAGAATCGTCAGATGACGAAGTAGGCTCAGAATCTCCATTAGATGAAATTGCTGTTGCACCTGAATTTGAAAACAGCTCTGCCGGAGGTAGTGTCGTCTTTCCACCATCTTCGTTGAGTCTCACCAGAACGAGACACGATTCAAGTGCAAGATCTGATACAAGGTGTGTTTTTATATATTTAACAACAGTTTGTTAAAAAATATTACATGTGACTTCTCACAATTAATGTTTCTAGTGGATCGAGTGCGGGAGACCTAGGAGATGTTACTCCGTGTAATGCTTCGCCCAACTTGTCTAGTTTAATAAACATACGTCCCATTACCAGGAGCGACACTTTGGAAATGTGGACATCTTACGTGCAAACCAGCATGCTTCAGACCACAACAAATTCTCTGCAGTTATTCCATCAGTTACAAAAGCTCATACGGGTTAGAATGCTTGTAGATAAATTATCTTCGTTAATTTTTATGGTTTTAGAGTATTTCTAATTCAACTATCCTGATAACGCAAGAGTCATGCGTGCATTTATCTCAGTCCATCGCCAGTAATTTGCCGACTATTAAAATAATTAACTCACGTCTGACGTCGATGATCGATATTGTAAAACACCGTATATTGCCAGTGCATTTCATTTGGTTCAATACTGGCAGTATGAGCAACATTAAGCTATCTGAAACTTTAAGATACGGTGTATTGGAACTACAGGAGCATTTGGACACTTTTTGTGATAAACGTGATCAAGCAACAATGGTAAATTTATTGATATTTCTTCAATATTCATCCAATATATTAACATAAAATCATATTTCTTTATTAAATGAGATGTTTATTGAAAAGTTAATTTTCTAGTATTCGGATTCCGTTAAAACTTCTTTGAAATTGGAACTTTTAAGTGGACAGCAAGGCGATACTCGCCATGAAGATTATTTGCTTGACCTTGGTAAGGCTTTATACAAGCTTCATTTTCAACTTTTGTTGCTAATTGAAGCTGCCAACAAGATGATTGTGACCTTGAATAACACCTTGAAGAACGCAGAGGTAATTTATTCCGACATCAATTATTAATTTTCTATATATGAACAATTTAATACAACGACTAAATTATTTGCAGTATAAAGATGTAACAGCAGAAATAATTTCAATAAGAAATGCATTAAATAGAGCCATAGAAGACACAGAGGCCGATGGTGGGACACCGACGCCCGTGTCGTCCACGGCTGCCTCTCCAGCACCCACCAGCTTAGAGGAATTAGAAACTACCCTGTATGATCTAATATCAAACGAAAAATGGTTTGCTGCTATATCTTTCATTAAACATCATCGTGGTCATTTTCACGCCGATCGCGAAGGAAGTATGGATTTGGAGGACGATATCATTTTACTCTTAAACAGTTATTGCAGAAAGCTGGTGAATGAAAAGCCTGGTATGAAAGTCAATTAATCGTGTAGTGTTTCGGTTACAGTCGGAAATTTCAGATTGTTACGTGATTACGAACCAGGACGGAGATTTACGTGACGTTTTTGGGCGGCTGTTCCAGTTATCGACCGCCGTTTCCGATTTGGAGACAATAATCAAGGATCGTGATCAATCGGATACGTCAGTTGCGAGTCAACCGAAAGACTAAATTAATGTTATGTAACTGAATGTCACTTATCTGTGTTAGATAATTATATCTAGTGATTTTCTGAAGCATCTTGATGTATTTTTCTTTTTACTTAGTAATATTTCTTTTTGTATTATTGTAATGTATAAGCATATTCATGACACAACTAATTGTCTTGTTTTATTTTACCAATCCTAGCTAAGGAAGAAAATGGTATATGAAATCTAATTTCTTAATGATTTCTTAATATTTAAAATAATCGGAGATAAGAGAGTCAAGAATCAAGGGTTCAACCAGGATTTGATTTAATCACTGAAATATTGCAAGAAGTACACCAATAAGTGATAACCAAATAAGAGAGATACCTGGCTTTTACTGCAACTATCTCTGCATGCATCTGGATAATATTAACATTATAAAAGTAAAAGTTCTATTGAAGTGTGCCATTGTTCCATCACTCGCATCGAATTATGTGATCTAGAACAGTTTCATATATGATGTAACGTTTTCGTTTACTTTGTTTGGTATATATAATGCAGGAATGTGTAGGTATTGCACTAGTTATTAAAGGGAATATTTTAATTAGCAAACTTAAGATTTTTGATCCCTTTTGACTAGACAAGGAGGTGCATAGATAATATCTTGAGTATGTTGCCATGTCTCAGATATTTTCGCATTATGTTACTGTAAAGTTGTGATTATATTGACTTTAATTTGATAATGTAACAGCAATTTTTCAGAAATACATATTTTAGTTTTTTATTTACATTCCCTAAAATGCGTACGAATGTGTAGTTTTGTGTCGTCAATCAGTTAAGGGTTGAATAGGGGGCGTCGCTTAAATGATAAGGGAGCCTAAGAAAGGACACAGTTGTACTTGGAAGTTTGCACCCGAACGTATACTTGCAAGCACTTGCATGCAGTCAGATGCAGTGGCATGCGAAATGGTGTATTATAAAAATGTGAACATAGAGTTGTGTAACCTAGTATAGTTCTGTGAGTTGTGTAAAAGTTAAAGTTGTCTATCTTATTTATGTATTATGTGTACCTCTTGTATGACTGCCTTGTGGTGTCTGTATAGCGAATAGCAAACTACGAGTTTCTGATAACAAGAGTGGTTATCGGGGAACCCCAACCTGTCCCTGTGACAGTGATTCTGGAACCATATATCAAGAAGGCAAGGTATGCTAATATCCAAAGTTGCTTGCTAAGCAATGCCAATGTACGATTCTTGGGCACAGCATGGGAGCTGATGCCCTTTGGTTCACTTGCACGCCTAGTACAGCAAGTACTTAATATTTCAGGTACATTAATTAGCATGCGAAGATATCCAGTATATGGTAAAGGTGTCCGAAGCTGATAATGTGGCAGATTCAAGGATAGCTACTAGAGGCAGCGTGGGACCTGGCGGGCCAGTAAGTTACTGTATGTATCGTATTAGCTGTATTGTAAAAGGTGCTATTTATATTTTCATGTGGTGCCATTGTTGTTAACGCTAGAATGCATGTATATGTTGAGTATGGAGCTTTTTGTCAATGATGCAGGACTGCCATGCACTGCCACTGTCGTTTTCTAACATGGATGATACCGAATTGACAATAAAAGGTGAGTTGACAATACTTTTGCTGCAACCCTTTGATTATTAATATTAATTAGGTAATGGAAATAACGACTATAAATAATTAAAAATTTGTGTTTCATTTACTTAAAATTCTGCCATTACGACTTCACTAATTACTAAAATCGTAAAACTTTTACTTCAATGGAAAACCTGAGGTGGTTGAAGTCATAGGAATATTTTATATCGGGATATTTTGTACTTGATTGAAAAATCTTTTACAACAAATAAAACTATATTAGTACCACAAATTCAATATTTACAATACCATAGTAAAAAACTATTCTAACTATTTATAATAAATGAATTAACCTCTACAACCAGAAAGAATATTGATGTTCCGATTTCTAGAAATATTCGCCGATCGTGTAACGTATCAATCTTCAGGTAATAGAGCGTTAAGTAACGGTAGGTTTCTCACGTAATCTCCAATGAATTTGAAAATCACTTGGACTGATTCACTCCAGGACCATATCATGTAAATCAGTCCAGAGTAAAACAGAAGCGTAACGAGTTTGTCCATTCCATATAAACTATAAGTAAATTTATAAATGATGTTAATTGACTTTATTGACCAGACTTACATTGTTTGCTGAACACGGCATCGCGTTAGCGATTTTAAGTCTTCTTTCATGCAATATTGCCGAGCGCCCAAAATACAATAAACCATATACGTATCCATCGGGTATATGTTGTAATCCATCATGAATAACTTTTTGTCGATTTGATTTAAGTCGTCTGTTAATGCGAGAAATTGCTCACTTCTGAAAATCCATGGCCTCGTCGTGAAAAATTGTAGTAACTCGAGACCGTCGTGGATTTTCCTCTGCACTCGCATCATACTAAAAAACTATGTTCTTTTAAATGCACATTGAATAGTTCAACCTTACAATCGTTTTTGGCCAAATATGAAAAGCAAGCAGTCGATGAGTATAGCAGGAATCCAGTGGAACAAAATACAATTTATGTAATGTATTATGTACGATGAATGAATGTCGCCGTTTGGGTACCAAATTTGCATTTCAAATGGATATTTGTAGGCGTGTTTCTTCCCCAGACTCAGTATGTCATTCCATGTAACTTGCACAACGCTGTCGTTTGTCATGTTGTAGACAGGAATTTCATTCGGTCTAAAGAAGCGTATTTGAAAAACCGATTTCACCACAGAATCAATAAACTTACCGATTTGGTGCAGACCCCAATTTCCATGCTATGACGATTATACCGTTTATAGCTATGTCGACTGGGACGATATTTGCACGATTTTCTCCTTTACAGTGCATCGAACGTAACACTCCTTTCGACGAAGCCACCATAACTCCCATGGGTCCGTTTAGACTGTCCACCCATCCTGGTATCGGATCCACACAACTAGGAGTTACTGAAAATCATAAATACTAGTAGCTTAATTTAAATTAACAAAACACTTACCGATTGATGGCCGCACGATAGCCACTCGCATATTTCCAGCTTCGCTGGCCACCAAACTTTCCGCCAGTCGTTTGCTGTACGTGTATGTGTTCGGATGTGGAGCAATCAAACTGGGTGTGGCTTTGACAAGCGCTTCGTTTTTCATCCACTTGGCAACGCTTATAACGTCCTTTGGGTCGTCCGGTGAATTATAAACCTAACGCAAAGATAGCTTAAGCGGTATTGGCACAACTGTAACCGTTTTACCTTCTCTTCGAAAACCTCAAAATCTGCCGAGCAAAAGGCCGTGCTCAAGTGAATGAGCGCTCTTAAATTTTTGATTTTCTTGGACAAGTCTATGACTCTTTGTGTGCCCGCCGTGTTCAGTTCGATGGCGTCTTTTAGTTCAGCTTCCAGTCTTAAAGTTGCACCCATGTGAAAGACGACGGATACATTGTCGATGATGAGGTTGGTGTCATGGGCATTTAAACCCAAACCTTCAGATGATAGGTCTCCTGATAGTGGTTTGATCTTCTTGAGTACATTCGGATTGATTGTTCGTAAACGATCAAACATCTAAGAAATAAAATAAAATTTCAACCAATTGCAAATTCTCAGTTTGATAAGTAAATATAAATTGTAGTTTTTATTTATTCGATAACAAAATGATTCGATTATTCACGGGGCCTTAAAGTAAGTGAATCAATATTCCTTGAAAGTTATCAATGGTGATCGAGACATTCGGCCTCCTACTTACTAACTCGTTACTTATTGTGCAACTTATATTGGAAATGGGGACAAAAGGTCCTCAAAGTATAAGTCTTGTTCCAAGTCAATGGAGATCATAGGTTCTGTCCATGGCATTCAAACTGCCAGTGCTACATGAATCAATTTTGTACATAAGTACCAAAAATGTGACCTTGACGGTGAATACATGGAGAATAGAAGAACAACGAAAATATCAAAAATGAAGCGCATCGTAGCCTAAAGAAATTTTTTGGTGCATTTCAACAAATCTACATTGTTGTTCTTGCTGGTTTTGTTGATACTATAAAAATAGCAAATAATTGCGAACGCTAATTATAATTATTTTGTTTTTCTTACAAAATTCCAATTATACTAACTTTTTATCGCTTATCATAATTTTTATAATTACTATTTAAGTGGCTTCGTTAAGTTGACGTCATTAAAATGTTCACTAGTTGGAGAGCAAGCGAGCAAGCAATTGCTGATGATTTGTTTCATCGGTAAGAATTTTTAGAGGTGTCTTTAAAACCAATCCCCAAAGAATTAAGAGCAACTAATGATACCCAGTTTAAATTTCAGTTTCGTTTAGTTTCTACCTTTTCTCGCTACTTTCTTTATTGTTTATTTCATATGCGATTCTTTCATATTTACTCGTTTATTAATTTTTCCTTTTCATTTTTCATTTATTAACAAATATCGAATTGCGCCTACAGTTTTAATGATTTTATGTTTCTTAAGTTTCGTTTCTATTAATGTTGTTTGGCTTATTTCCTATTATTTAATCTGTGTCATTTGATATACTGTTATTTTAATTTTGTTTCATTTGTTAGTTTGTATACTATGATACTAAGTTATATAGTACGAGTACAAGAAAAAATATGTAATTATGGTAGTACCTAACATACAATTTTAATATCAGTTACAAAAAAACTACACTGAAATTTTTTCGTAAGCCTCATTATATTACATCTTATTTGTTCTGGAACCAGATTGCTTTTTTTGCAGCTTCTTTCGTATAAACGAAATTTCAAACTGACAAGCGAAATAAGTGATTACAATTATTATCAGTTCAGTAAGGCCAAGTGCCTACACACAACATGAAACAGCATATGATTCAAAACAAATGCGTAAGATTAGTTTTTCTTTTCCTATCAAAATCAGAAAGAATCAATTTCAGTTTCATAAGTGAACTGAATTCGGTCGTCGCGCAAATCACAGGATGGATTTCCGAAGTGGTTCCAAAAATAGATATTAGCATGTTGATCCCAATTACTTAACATTTATAATAACGAGAGTATGGAAGTTATGAAGTGTTAGAGAGATGCTAGGGCAATGACTTTTCCATCGGCGCTTGCAAGAATAGTGACATCTTCGTGACCAGTGTCAAGAATGTAGTAATAATGTCGTTAATTGCTTGTATACACAAAACTGAGTGAACTTTGTGCATGATTATATGATGGTTATATTACATTCATAATATTCTCCCGTCCCAGTAGGCTGTTATTACGTTGTCTACTGAATTGTAATGGAATTGAAACAGTGACTTGATAAAACGCTTTAAAGCAAAATGGATCGAGTCAACTTATAAATTATAAAATTATCAATAGATTAATGGCTCTACATGAAGTAAGAATATACATTGACCGCCAAAAAAAGCAAATTACATATCGAAGAAATAAATGATTAAAATTTGAAAAATATTTAAAAGAAAGAAAAAATGTTAATAATGGGTGGTCATCTTTGCTGAATAGATCAATTTAATAGTCCTGGCGTTCTGGGAATTAAGTTATTGATCTCCTCCCATGCTATCTGTAGTTCTTCGCGGAGTTGCTCCAGGTTGTGTGATAGATCTGGGATCTTGCGAGCCATGGCAAGGCATCAATATTTTATGCGGTCGGACGTTAACTTGTTGTAATATGCGGCCAGGATGACCTCGAAGATATTGAAGAGTTACAGGTTCCAGAATATCGTTAGTGTATCGATGGGCGTTGAGATTTCCAGAAATAAAAACTATAGGTGACCTGCTACCATTGCGTATGGGTGCCATACGCAATGGTAGCAGGTCACAAAAGCTAAATCCGACCATGTGATCGCTATAAACAAAACCGAGATTCATGGCTAAAGACAACTTGTTGCCATTCAACTAGCCATTGTTCCCTTAGCCGACCCCACGCCAACCTAGCACTCTATGTGCTGGCGTCAAAGGAAGTATCAGAATTGGGCGAAATGCAGATAATCCAAAAGAATGAATCCTTCAATACACGGTCACGATAGGTGGATATTATCTAGCACTCCTACCCAATGACCTACCCACTAGCCGATAGGTCTCAAAATGATCTCTTAGAGCCAACAGTCGAATATGCCGTTATTTGTGGTTATTACGAGACGACCAGTACTTCTGTGACTGGTTTTCTAGAGTTTCATTTCACCAATTTCTCCAACCCCATCGCACAGTTGCATTACTTCGACCCAAGCTTTTGCAATTTCTCTTAACTTCCTCGTATGCCCACCTCTCTTATCTGAGGAATTTAACAAAATATCAAGAAATTCGGAAGTAGAGGAATATTTATGAACCAAAATGTTGAGTACTGTTCTCTTGAGGTGAGCTTAACTTTATACCAGCATTTTAAATTTGTTGTCTACTTGTAGGTGACGTTTTGTAAGAAGCATTAAAAATATTTTGATGGCAAAGTGATTCGCTAGATTATTATAACAACACCTTAATTTCCACCAGAAAAATATCAAAGAACTGATATCATTTAAATGGTGCTATACAAAAGATTATGATCAATATGTCAATATTTATTATTGTTTAACGTGGAAAATTTACGATTACTATTGCAGTAGGATATTATCATTGCCCACTGATATTTATTTGTATATCACTAAAATAAAATAATGTAACTAATTTACATCTTTTAAAATACCATTGAATTCTAGATATTTCATTTTCTGTAACGATATTGATAAATTAAGTGCTGAACCTGTCACCGTTTATTTTTCACGTGACCGCTTCATAAAGCAAGCGCTGTCACGTCTCCCCAATAAAAAGGTGTTAATTGATAAAGTAATTTTAAACAGTTGCATTCTCAAGCGTGGGTGGGAATATATTTACTGTTTACGTTTTTTTTTACATCATCGCCATTGTTACAGTCGTAC
The DNA here is from genome assembly GCA_959613385.1 of Geotrupes spiniger. NCBI lineage: Eukaryota > Metazoa > Arthropoda > Insecta > Coleoptera > Geotrupidae > Geotrupes > Geotrupes spiniger. The sequence goes on along the minus strand of OY390736.1, from coordinate 25,863,146 downwards.
ATACAACATTTTAACAGATCGTGCTCTTTGATTTACGGTTAGAGTTGGTTGGAACTTGAATAACCAGACTGAAGGAAATAATTTATTATTTATAAATTGATCGTAAATCGAAGGTTACCATGAAAAATGCGAGTTTTATTACGTATATGTTATAATTATTTTGACACGTGAAACGCGAAGAACATTCTGTATATAATTAAAAAATTATCACGCAATTAAAAAAGAAGAGCCGATGACTTCGTCACGAGAAAGTGGCCACATTAAAAACAAATTTGTTGTGGCCAATTATATAAAAATGTCAAATCTGAAATTAGTTTTCTAAGTATCGCTTAAGCATTTGACCGTCCAATATGAATATTGAAATGAACATTCAATATTATATTCAAATGTTGAAAAAAATATTTATGAAACGAGCTTCGCATGCTTTCAAGCGCGAATCGGCAGGGGAGTTTTTTAATGAAACTTGGCGCACGTGTAAGCTTATACTATTTTTTATACAACCATAAATATGAAGAAAAACATTATCCACTGTAAGTGACGACTGTGACTGTGGGTAAACGAAAATAATATAAAAAGAGAACAACATCTCAACACTTTTAAAGGAAATTATGCATGTTTTTAAATTGTACCACGCATCTGTCAAAATATACAACAGGAATGTTACATTTAAGTTGTATATAAGACGTGAAAATGAAAAACCTTAATATAAATTAAAAAAATAAACACAATTACATAACAAAGAAAGTAAATATGAAGTAAACGAACTGAAAGAAGAAGAAATGAACATAACAAAAGAGAAAACAAACATCTTGAAATACCATAAATAAAAACGACTAAAACTAAATCCAATTGAACATAACGCTGAATAAATTTAAACAGAGGAAATGAAAGTAATTAATATATTTTCTCAGTTACGTATAATTTTTTAATATTAACAATACAGTTAATTGCGATACGGCTAATTTATAGCCAATTGCGATGACAGGACACGTATGGTGTGGTGTTTTTTATACTGTTTCGAAATATGAGAGGATTAATAAGTTTTTATTGTTTACCCCTCCTATATATAAAATTATTTCCTAGCCCATAAATGCCTTGTAAATTAATTAACCCTTCGTCAGGTTAATTAAGTAATTGTAATTGTATTTATAAACCTGTCTGTCCTGTGTATAAATCTATTTGCTTCATCCTTCTTGTTGTCAGTTTTCTTCCTACGTTTTGCCTCATTTTATATTCAGCCATCTTAAGTAATACAAGTAAATGTTAATAACTGTTCATCTACGTAGATGTTTGTGAAATGAGCATCGACGAACAATCTTCACATCCAGTGATAAAAAGCGCTACATTTGCCCATTTGATACATAAATAACTATTTCATAACCAGTTACGAAAAGTGCCACGTTTCGTAACGTCAGTTAATTTTGACAGGATGGGTGGCCCTTTATTTGTCAAAATTAGAAATTGGCTATTTTGTAATTGTTAATAGCACAGTGATATACTTAGCACACTGTATATTGTAGTTCCACAAAAGGGGCCTCGTAGCAACTATTAGCGCAGGTCCTTAACAATACAATTAAGAACGTGATACAAACAACATGTTAAAATTACATAGTAAGCTAAGGAAAACACGCCTTAAAAGACGGACAAAATAACTAAGAATGAACACATTGCACAAAATGTGCATATATTATTTATTGTTTGTATATTATCTCTTCCTTTTTTCGTGATTGCATCCTAGTTTTCTAGATAGTTTGATTTAGCGAGATTGTGCGTCGTTATGATTCACATATTATTTTTTAACGATTGTTATTTATTGTGTTAAGTTACATCAATTTTCTACCATTATTCCTTGTTTAGTAAGCCTTTTAAACCATATTATTAGACCGAAGATTGATTAGCAGGTAAATGCATCGATTCCTTTATAGTGTTTTTGCAGTGTTTAGAAAAACAATCTCAGATGAATTCGCAGGCCTTTGTAGATTTTTCCATCGCTTTACAACAATACAATTTTGCCATATATTCTATACAAGTTGAATGCATTAATGAAATATGTTATTTATAGATTTTTAATTTTTTAAGTAAATAAATTTTGATATTTTTTCCCATTTTTTTAACTATGACTACAATATGTTCGGTAAAATGCAGACGCTTTTATCACGAGATGGAAATCAATGGAAATCAAATTGATAAATGGTTTTCACGTTAAATCCCACATCAGGATGTCCCTTTAAGATCATGCGATCGGTAAAAAACATATGATTTTTTTGAAAATTCTTAAGAAGCTTTGCGAGATCCTGATGACATGCATATACTTTCAATCATTCTGAATGTCATTTATATTTTACAAATATGTTTTCTTCTTCAGTAATAAACTTTTCTTCGCATTTCGTTAAGTTTGCGTGTAATTTTCATATAAACATTAGTTTTTATATTAAAATATTGATGATTAGATTTAGCCAATAAAACTTGTTATTAATTTAAATTTGCGATGACGTAAACGCTATCATATTATTTTTCTACATAAATGCTGTTTGGAAATGTCAAGGGCATTCCTAGTTTCTGGAACCCATCCAAAAAACTTGAATAACCAACCATGAATGTGTTCGTTCATAGATTTTGTATTAAACCTTGAACAATAACGATGTTTAGCTCCTCTCTTTCAACCCATTTTAAATAAATTAAGACGCAGGAAATGAATTACAAACATGGATCCAACCGACCCTGCCAACGACCAACTGCCTATTTTCAAAACGCACTGTGACGAAACCCGCAATTTCGCTATAAAATATTACTCAATCGATGAAATGATTGAACGTAATTGCAACGAATTAATTGCATTGCTAATTTCTCAAATTAAACTAAAATCGACGTGCGCAATACGTTACGCAATTCATCACGCAATCTTGCAAATTAATCGAATCGTTAGTAGGTTTGATTTGAATGTTAGAGTTTGGCCGAAGGCGATGATCACCAATTAAGAAATTTGATATTTTAGTTGGTCGATCGAATTCATTACCGGTAACGCAAACATTGTGTTAAGTCTCTCTTCCGGTGACTTTCCACGTTTGGGCCTCATTAGAACGTACAATGAGTCGATCTCGGGGCAGGCGAACAGAAGTTTCTCGAGCAGTACTTTTCCCATGAAACCGGTTCCGCCGGTGACGAAAATGGACCGTCCTGTGTACCATTCTGCGACCAGGCTCGTTTCGTCGTTCATTCTGCGGAACAATACAAAACTAAAATTATTATACGCATTATTCACAAGAAGTGATTACGCGATTATAATGACTGGTTGCGTCGAAAGCTCATGAATAAGTTTCAGCGTAGACTTTGCGGAACGCGATGAAATGAAAGCAATTTTTCCTTTCATTTTATCGTGAGTAGAGAATGAGCAATTTTATTTTCTGCAATTATTCAATTAATACTTAATTTGCGAATTACATTAAATACTATCGATATAATTGATGTATTTCTTGAAAATTATATAATCTAACGGAAGATAATTAAATAGTCATTAAATTCAATGACAGCTACATGTTCTGATTATGCATTTTCCACAATGTAGTACAAATCTGGGCGTATATTGATTTGTAGTAGTACATACAAAGCCATGAGTTAACGACTGACGTTTTAAAATTACTTTGCCAAAACTACCAAAATCCGAAGTGTTTCGACGCCACTGTTACCAAAGAATATTAATTTACGAAAAACAATTCTTTTAATAATGTATAATAATTTGTATTGTTACAAAAATCAGTTGAAAATAAATTTCAGCGTATATATTACAACTCTATGAGCTCATCAGACCACCACACATACATTCGCCAAAGTTAGGAGTCATGCAAACATGAGTGACAATGAGTTTGTGTGTGAGTATCGCTGACATCTAGACCCAACCCAACCCATGCACTTGTTACTACCACATAATTGCAGAGGTCTTTTGGACTGGTCTGACGCGCCCATAGAGGGCGAAACAGCTGTCATGGTCTTAATACGATCGCTGAAATTTATTTTCAACAAAACGGTCTTTATGCCGCATCTGCGGAGTAATTGCAAGTTTTTATAGTACCAACGGTGTTGGTCGAAAATACCTGTGCAATTGTGTAGCAGTAACAAGAGTTACGTATGATGGCGGTAATATTCACACACAAATTAAAAAAATCACTTGTTTAATTTTTTTCTCTACGTTAAACTTTGTTTATTATCTGTTTGTTTTGTTTTGAAAAAAGTGATGGTCAACGGAAAGTAATAAATAGTAAATTCAATATTGTCCTAATCTAAGATGAACGTACAAATATTTTTTACAGCATATGCACTGTGTTGTAGTTGCAGCATACGTTACTTTGTGTTTAGTGTTTTCCGCCACTGCTTCATTAATACCCATATACATACTCTTCAAAAAATGGCAAAAATGATAAAATAAAATTATCAATTCTTTAATAACTGTCAAACATACAAACGAAACAAAACTTCATTTCTTTAATCATAGAAAACACAGAAGATTGTGAAATGCCCAAAAAACAAAAAATATAATTTAGCAATGTCAGAATTATCAAATTCAAAAATTCTCAATTATCAAAAAATGCATAAAATACCAAAATTAGCAAAAATGTAATTTTACAATGTTGCCAATTTCTTTTTTCATATCCAGTCTCTAAAATTGAAAGTACATTGCCAATATTCCATATAGTTTCAAGATTGTAAAAAATACATAAATGTCAAAAACGAAAAACTGTAAAAAATGATGCTAATCGTTGTGAAGCGATACAAAATTTAATAAATATCGAATAATAATAACAAAAAGTTACAAAAATTGCAAAACATGTAAAATTTGTAAAATTTGCAAAATGGTGAGCTGCATAAATATCACAAATAATACAAAATTTAAAAAATGCAAAAATAAAATAGAAGAATAGAAAATTGTGTGGAATGCAAAATGTCATAGCTGCAAAAGAATTTATAAAATGGTCGAAATTGCCAAAAAATACAAATCTCCCAAAATGGAAAATATTGCATTCTCTTGTCAGATGCAAAACCTTAAAAAAATATGGAGAATTTCAAATGTTAAAATGCAATTTTTACAAAATTATGAAAATTGAAAAAACTTAATTTTTCAGAACTTTGTGGTTTGTTCTTATTTAAGTCGTATTCATATATTCAACATGTTTTGTTTTACAAAGAGTTAGTGTGTGAGCATTGGGGCCATCTGGACATCAAAACCCCCACACTTGTGCTTCTACGTAATTGCAGTGGTCTTTATTTTATTTTGTAGACGGCACTGTCCAGAGTTTCAAATACTTCTCAGCTGCCGGCACTAAATACTCTGTCTCGCTGTATCTTGAGCTCATCAGGGCACGACACTTACATGAGCTCAATAAAGCGGTCTTTAGTGCCGACGGCTACGTAGTTCCAAGTCTGAACAGTACCGACTTAGTCACTCGATAAAGATCACGAGTGTGAGGGTATTGACGTCTAGATGGCGTAATACTCACGCACAAACTCTTTGTCACTCATGCTTGTATATCTTAATGCACATATTTTGCGGTAGTCTGTTGAGATTAAGATACAGCGAAACATCCGATACATTCAAACAATTGTCCTTTTTTCGTCGGTCTTCATCTTACGATTTCAAATTGTTTTGCACTGGGTATATATACATATATATAGTTATATTTAAATTATTTTACATTTATATTGTTTTTTTTTTTCGCGAGTTTTATGTCATTGCCTACTGCTCTACTTTAGTTAGTTCTCAAATTACATTCAAACTTTACATATTATTTTTTTATCATTTCATTTTCGCCACCTACGTTTTCAAGTATATAATTTCAATCTTTCACAATGATTGCCTTATTCCAGTTTTAGCTGTTTTTCAATTGCTTGGATTTTTCAATATTTTACTTCAACTTAAATTATTTTATTCACTATTTTATATTTTCATTTGCACCTTTCTTATTATTTGCTTATCATAGACATTGTATTTTCATTTCACGTTTTCGTTTTGGAAAATTTTGCAATTTGTTATACTATAACAATTTCTTGTTGAGTTTATTTTATTTTTAAAAAGTACTGTCACATTTATTTCTATAGTATTATTTTATTGCAATTCTAACTTGTGACAAAATTCGGTTTTTCTTGCAGCTTTCTCATTTTTTAATTGTTTCCCAAAATACAATAAAAATAAATAGACAAACGTTTTTATATATATTTTATATATATATATATATATATATATATATATATATATATATATATATATATATATATGTGTGTGTTGGGAAAAATCATTTTTTCACAAGACCTAAACACTGTAGATGAATACATTATAATTTACCAAAAATTAATCAATAATTGAAAAATTAAAAAGTTTCGAAAAATAAATTGACACAAACGAAATAATAACAAATTGGCCCAGACGTACAGCAGGAAAATATGACTGAGAATTTACTCAAACCCACAAAAAAATTTGCAACGATCAATAATAAATTAAAAACGAAAAATCGAAAAATATCAAGAAACAAAAAAGGGGGAATATTGTAATTATTTGGGAAGACCTGTCCACTGGTAGTTTCTGAACAACACTAATGACCAACATACTTCATGGAATGACAGACCCCCTCCTATTATTATTGATAAATGGCTTTCACATTGAATTCCAGCATCAGTATGTTCCATTAAGGCTTAAGAGATCATGCACTTTGTAAAACACGTTTGAAGTTCTTGAATACCTTGAAATTTACCCAAAAAATTAATCAACAATTGAAAAATTAAAAAGTTTCGAAAAACAAATTGACACAAACGACATAATAATAAATTGCATTGGCCCAGACGCACAGCAGGACATAGACAGAGAATGTACACAATGACACAAACAAAATTTGCAACGATCAATAATAAATTAAAAACGAAAAATCAAAAAAATATCAAGAAACAAAAAAAGGGGAATATTATAATTATTTGGCAAGACCTATTTACTGCTACTTTCTGAACAACACTAATGACAAACAGACTTCATCGAACGACCCCACCCCCTTATTAACACATTCTAAATTATGTTAAAAATGAACAACAACTTCGTTTACTTTCTATCTTGAATTTATAATTTAATTATTACCTATATAGCTATTTACATTATTTTTTTACAAAATATACATTTCCATTATTTCCAACGTCTTGACTCTGTAGAAATTATTATTTTTAAAATAGTCGCATTAGACTCTTTAATTCATAATTGTTTAAAAAAGAATACGATTTAAAACCATTTTTTTTTTAATAAATTTTCATGTGTATGTCTACACGAATATAATGAAAATATTCGTGTAATGTAACTGTGGGCGTTCTGGGTAGAAAAGAATAGAAGTGAAAGTTCAATCATTGGCAAATCGACATTTCTAGGAAATAAACCAAACTTTATTTCGTGTGGCTCTCACCGATTACATATGCCCGTTAGGGAACGGGTTTTTGCATAGACGATCTCATCTTATTCGTTTACGTTATGCAATTGAAGAAGGGTGCGGTTATTGGTTAACAGTCTGAAACTACCGAGAAGTGTACAATTGTAATTGTAAAATCAAATACATAACAATAGAAAAACAAATCAAAGACTACAAATATAAATGTACCTGTATGTTTGTAGTATGTTTGTAGTACGTTGCATCGTAATGCATAAATCATTTTTAAGCAAATAAACATGAAACATATCCTCATACGATAATTAATATAAATGATATTTATGTTTGCACTAGTGCACATAACGTCCCAACAGACAATGAGTAAATATACATATAAGTCTCCATCAATTTCATACATATGCTCCTCAAACGAGAAGACAATATGTGTTGTGTAAATAAATTTATGTAAGTGCACTTGAAAGTTCAAATGACATTTGAATTATATGGTTTCCCATTCATTAATTTTATTGTAGTAAAGTTAAACATCTAAATTTGTCAAAAAAACAATGCAAATATAATAAAATTAAAGTAATAAAAGCAAACATTATGCAACAGGATGCCAAAAACTGAGTAAAAATTAAAAATACAAACTCATCTTTAAATTGCAAATGTAAAAATAAGAATTCGTTTGATTTCAAGTTCTGTTTCATTTAATTTGTTGCTAAACAAAAATGTTTTGTATTTGATTTATTTTACATTTCTTAATTTTTCACATTTGTTTTCTCCATTTAATAATTTAATTGTGTATTAATTTATTTTTTTCTTCTTAATTTTGTTTCTTGTAGTTTTGTTTAGTTGAGGTAGTTCAAGTTAGTGTAGTTCTGCTCATCTCGATTTAATAGCAGTTTACGTCGATGTACTGCAGTTTATTTCAGTTTATTTTTCAGCAAATACTTTCGATATTTCATAAGTTTCATTTTTATTTAGTTTATGCTGCGTTCATTACATTTGCTTATTTTTTCGATTTGTATTTTTTCAAAGTTCGTTTTGAAGCTCAATCAGAAACATCAAATTAAACAAAATTTTCAAAATTATGATTGAAAATGACAATTTTGAAAATTGTGTTTAGGTGCAAGTCATGCAAACATTAGTGTGGAGGTATTGACGTCTTTTCACAACTCGCCTAGGAATTGTTATTTTTACGATACAAACAACGTCAACATTGTAACCAGCAAAAATATTTCGCAAATGTTTAAAACAGCCAACATTATCGTTAGTCAAAATGCTACAACAGAAAACAATTTCTCGAAAATGTAAAAAGTAGCCACATATTGTGGAGAAAACCAAAATGCTGAAAAGTTAATGTTGTAAAGGATTTCAACATTGATAAAATATCGAAACTTAAAAGTAGTCAAAATTTTTGAAAATATTTTATGAAAAAATTATAATAATATTTCCAAATGCAAGAATATTGTTTGTTTTTCTGTTTCAAATTATTAAACTTATGATTATTTTAAACTCATTTAGGTCGTCATTAGAAATCTACGAACGCATCATATTTCGTTTAGATTCGCTGCAATTACCGGTTAAATGTTTAAGGAAGTGAATTGTATAAAAGCCTATATAAAAGCACTTGCATTCATAACGATCGTTTTCTTTATGTTCTCTGCAATAATTGCACAATGAAAAGCATGGAAAGCGTATATTACAAAACGCTTCTACGTTTAAGAATAGATTAAGAACCTAAATCTTCCGTAAAAGTTAACTTTGAAAGCGATTTGTTCATGGTGCAATGTGCGCAATTAACGTAACGGTTGGTTTCAAAAATACACAGTTGTATAAAAAATCTTACTAATAAAAGTAGTACGTTGTTTGAAATATTGGGCTTAACAATTTCGATGTTGAGAAATCGAGCTCATGGACACCAGCATTAAAAGTTCATGTTGACGTCACAATTAATGTATTGAGATAAAACGTAAATAAATTATTGCACTTTTGCACCTTGCGTAGATGCACGTTTCGACTTTGTTTAAACAAGTTACAGCAATTAATAATCCATGATCTGATGCCTAATGAAATTATTTTCTCGTGAAATTGCTACTCCACTTCCTATTGCACGCAAAACTACGCTTAACTTTTACTGTACCTGGAAGAGAAGGGAAGAGTTGTTAATTTCGTTGCACGTGTTTTTATTTAAACAATTTCTCAATTGCTTTTCTATTACTTTCATTGAATTGTGTTTGTAAATATGTCGTACACGGTAGTTTTAAACTGTAAAAATAATAACTTATAAATATATAAATATCTCTAATAAAATAGATATAAATCAAAATGAATTATTAAATTAAACAAATTAAAAATAAATCAATAAATCTTGTACATGATACATATTTTTACAGTCAATCTAATGTGTCAACAAATTAATTTTAAATAAATAAGTTAGTTAAAAATAACAAAATTTTTCGTTCTAAGAAAGAACGAATAAATATTTTTAGAGGAATAAAAATTTGACAGGAAAACGTGATAGTGTAAACACTTGTAAAACATATTTGCATATATTATGAAGCAAAACGGATGTAAATATTTGCATTGGAACAATTATAAACTAATATAACATGCAAATTGTCTCCTATCGATAATTTTGTCCATTTTACTATTTTACAAATTTCGATATTTTTGCATTTTAAAGAATTAAGATATTTACGGTAATTTTGCAAATTTGTGTACGTTTTGGAGTTTTTTGCAATTTTGACTTTTTTGATTTGATATTTGACATATTATATTAATTAAATTTAATGTTTCTTGAAATTATTATAACTTACATTTTTGATGTCTGAGATATTTTTTTGTACAGTTACGTTACATCATTTTATATTTGTTTGCAATTTTGATTATTTTTCCAATTTTGTATTTCCTACTTTCTAGAAAATTATTACAATTTGCATTGTAGAAAATTTTTATTTTTTATTTTTCGTATTTTTTTTTTAATTTAAACATCGTTGACATTTTTGTGGTTCCAGCATTCTCATTAAATTAATTTAATTTTTCAAATCATGTTAAAATTATTTGTATTGATTTTGTTTTTATTTCTTTTGTTATTCTACAACCCAAGCTAAACATAAATATTTCGAATATATTTTATTGCAGATACATCCCCCCCCGCGCGCATAATTAGCTCCCTATGTTCGAAATGTCATTTTTACGATTTTTATTTTTTTTATTTTTTGACATTCGTGACAATATTTAGTAGTTTCCAATTTTGTATCCAATTTATTTAATTTTTTGAGATTTTTAAATATCTTGGCAATATTACATTTCTGCCATATTTTCCCAATTTCTGTATTGCTAATTATGACAATTTTAATTATTTTAATTTCAAAGAATTGTTACTTTGACTTTTAGTTCATTTTTCAATTTGTTTAATTCTTGATATATCTTTTGCATTTTATATAATTTTGTCTTTTTGTCTTTTTTGTTTACAAATGTAAATTGACTTTTATGTAGTATTTTCTAAAATTTTAATATTATTTAAACATTTTTAAAATGGCTTTTTTAATTTTAACCTTTTCTTGCATTATCGATAATTTTGACATTTTCTCAGCTTTTTACAATTTTGATTTTTTTTGTATTTTAAATCCTGTTTATAATGAACTGCACGCTTACAAGGGGCCAACGTAAAAGGGAATCCCGCAATGATGTGGTTCCAACATTCTCATTGCATTAATCTCATTTACACATTAAAAATATTTGTGTTGATTTTTTATTTATTTCGTTATTCTATAAACACAGATAAACATAACTATTTTGAATATATTGTATTGCAGATACTTACTGCAATTTTGAATATTTTACAATTTTGATTTTTTTGCTTTTAAAATTTGTAAATTTGTGTTCATGCTTTTGCATTTTCTGTATTTTTTATTATTGATATATTATTTAGAAATTAATTTTTTTACGATTTTTATAATTTTTCAGTTTTTGACCATTTTTGTGCAATTATTTCACACTATTGTTGCACATTCTTTGACATTCTTGACAATATTCAGTGATTTTATTTTTTGTATTTCTTATTTCCAATTTTGTTACTTTATGCATCGTAAACACTTCTGTTTGCTAAAATCTATTCCAATTTTATTGTTTGGTCACAATTTTGGTCATTTTGAGGAAATTGAAAATTGTCATATATGTTCACTATCTTTGGCACGAACATAAATATTTAGAATACATTTTATTGCAGATATATAAAACCCTACATAAGTAGCTGCATAATGTTTTACAATTTTAATTTTTTTACATTTTCGAGTATTTTTACAAATTTCCTTACTTATTGTCGATTTTAGTATTTTCCACATTTTGGTATTTTTCTTTAAATTACAATATTTTTCATAATTTTGTAAATATGTGTTCATATTTGCCTGTAATTTTTTTTTTTTTTAATTTGGCGACATTTGGAAATTTTATTATTTTGCGATTTCTATATATTTTATTTACAACTTTTATGTTTTGGTTTTGTTATTTCCAATTTTGTATTTTTGACAATTTTACTACTTCTTGCATCGTAAGCCCGTATGTTCCAAAATCTATTGAGGTTTTATTCTTTTGACGAAATTGAATATTTTTAAAATCTTGATTATGTTTGCATTTTAGGTAAATTGACATTTTCGCTATTTTTACTTTTTGAACATTTTTAAAAAAAATCTGGGTATCTTTGGCAAATTTTGCGTTTTGCCACTTGAGTATTTTTTACAATATTTTCGACAAACCTATTTTCATGTTCTGCCAATTTTGACTTTGTCAACAATTTTTACAATTTTTTGCAATAATTCATATTATTTTTTATTCTATTTTGTCAATTCTATCGATTTTTAATTTTTTTAAGTTTGTCAGTTTTCCTTTTTCCCAGTAGTTCACAGTGTTACATTTTATACAGAATTTATACACAATTGTGACATTATTTCACATTATCAATAATTCGACACTTTTGAGAATTAAAATCATTTTAATTTTTAAATAAAATTTTTGAAATTTATATACAAAGTGTGGATTTTTTAAACGACCCTGGCAGAGAATACGTATTTTTTCATTCATTCTAAATATATTATTTTTATTGTTTATTGATTGGTTTACTTTATTTTTGGTTTTCTTGATGGTTCCTTGATTCTTCGAGTTTCAATGGTGCTTCACCTGTTCTGTTTGGATTATAATTATATATTTATTTATTCATATTTTCCCAATTTGTTACTATTTAAATTTGATTTCTATTATTTTCGATGGTGCAATGCTCTTTCATGGGTTCCAATTTGTTGAAACTTTCTCTTAGTTTTCTGTGAATGTATACGTTTTTATTTGCTACGTTTTTTTTCGTTTCGTTCTACTATCAGTTTAATTTATATTTTTTTATTTTAGATGAACTTTTTTCATTTATTTCTATATTTTTATTTGTTAATTGTTTCATCAACTTGGTTCTCCCTTATTTAATTTTTGTTTAAGACCGCTGTGGTAGTTTTTAACAACTGTTGTAGGACGGTGGCGCCAATATTAAAAAATATATTTACTTTACATACAACGATTGTTTACAAAACAATATTTATGAATTTACGTATTTAAATGCCCATTTTAGTAACAAGTAGCCGTGAAGTATCAATTTAACGTCAAGTTAACAAATAAGTCGTTAAAGCTTACCTGCCGCGAACCACAGAGCAAATGCACGAATGGGAATGTGAAGAATGGTTTACGTTCGTCGAAAACTCGCGGCGATCGCACTACTACTGTTAAAATTGCGATCCGCAATCCCCAACCACCATGAACAGACTAAGGAACTTTCTTCGTGCGTTCCAACCATTAGGCAACATTTTCCTTACCTCGATAACGATAATTACCAATAATCGAAACGCATAGAAATCAATTAGATGTGCAAGTAAATTTTGAGCGCATCAAAATAAATACGTAAATAACTAGTTGGAGCTGTTAATTGACACTAACCATGCAAGTGGCTCGCTTATTGTTGTGGACAAAACTTGCTTCAATTCATCACGTAATAGCACAATATTGACGTAGGCAGGAAATAAAAAAATTGTCTGCGACGACATGCACATCGGGATTGGGATTTTTGTACGAATAAATAACATATAAACAAATAAACTTATACGATTAAAGGCCGATAGAATAAAATAATCGGTGAACAATACTCTGCCAATATAATAACACATGTGTAATAATACTTAAAAAATCAACGAAGATAATACGTTGGCATTACGACATTTTTTCATTCTTCAATTTTTAAGTTTTTTCTTTTTCAATAATTTTGAAATTGTTTAGATTCCACGTTTATGTAATTGTCAGTTTTGATATTCTTGGAATCCTTTGCGTGCCCTTTTTACATATTTTGCATTTTTGTTTTTGTCTTTTTGAGTATTTTCTCATTGGTATTTTAATACATTTAATGTTTTGGCATTGATTACATTTTTGTCATTTTTCGCACAGGCTTGACTTTTTAGTCACTTTCGTATTTTATTAATTTTGATTTTTTTCTTAATATGTCGGTAGATTGTAAATATCTTTTTACAATCAATCATCGAAAAAACCAATCTTAATAAAAATATTATTAACATTCAGTGTAGTGTTGGGTACACGATTAAAAAACATTTAAATATTTTATTTAAATGAGAGAAATTTGTGTAAGGTATTGCATAATTTGAATAGGAGTTTTCGCCATTTTTTATTTAATATGTGTGCCTAGGATATACAAATAATTTCAAGTAACCTCGCAAATGCACACTTCCTTAAAATTAAACAGACGACGTAAATGATCCCAGAAATACCAATGTCAGTATTTCAAAATAATACAGTCATACTTCAATAAATATTAAACATTTTAGAGAAAATTTTTTTAAAAAAAAATTTACGCCAATAAATTTGAATAAATAAGAAATTATTAAATTATCACGCGCATATTATGGAAGTAATTTGTTAGATATATTTTTTTAATTCTTACGTTCTATATTTAGAACGCCAGTTTTGTTAGCAGAGTAAAAGTTTAAAACTTGCATAAAATTCCTCCGCATTTCTACTTTCTCTAATTCTGAATGTCTGTATATGTAACGATTGGCGCATTAGCGCGAATGGGAATGTTAATAGTAAATTAATAGAATTTCGTTTTTATTGCAAGTGCTTCGAAAGGACTTTCCGGATAACGAATTGCAATAGATGCGCGTGTGCAGTTTCTTCAAAGGAAAACAAGGAAATTTTAAATTATGATTTCAGCAGATTAACTTATAATATCGAGGCAATCACTTTTACGATTGTAGAAATTAAATATTATGTATGTATCACTTATGACGATCGAATTTAATAAATCTACTATTTAACATAATTATATTGATATTGTATTATTTCTTCTATAATTTTCATCGTTCATTTTAAAACTGTAACAAATGCATCGAACGCATATAAGCGCCCTCGAAATATAAAACGAGAACTTAAAATAATAAATAGATCTTAAAAGTGGAATTTGAATGAATTGTTTGTGCATTGTGGAAAACAAAATGCAGAAAGTACCATTATTACATTCTTAATTTTCTGAATATTCTTACCATGATATACGACATCGTACATAAAAGTGGGCTAAATAAATTTCTGAGCAGCATTCAGGAGCATTGATAATACTCTTTGGTTGAATAATTTATTCTACGTATTCATGCCAAAAATTTTATCTGATATAATGTAATGTAATATAAATTATTATTACATTTACAACACATATATAAAGACATAACAAAAATGCTTTATTTCGTTGCTTAAGCATTAAAAAAGCATGAGAAAATGCTTTGGATTTTATTGTCAAGGAAATTTCTGGTGTTACTATTGTTGATCTGAAGAGCAAAATCAAGACTAGTAGAACGATGTATAACAAAGAACATTCATTGGTTTTGAAATCAATGAAAACTGAAATGGGAACAGAGGATTTGTACGTGCCAAAATTGTTTTGGTATAAAAGATCATATATGTTTCTAAATGTTGTTGCAAATACAAGGTTCAAATTTTATACTTTTCATTCTTTATTTTTGTTTACGTTACAGAAAGATTCTAAATCGAGAAACCAAAATTAATTCAAAACTTCTTCCAAATGGTTTTAAAATGTAGGTTCTTAAGGGGAAAGTATCATCAGCTACAAATACTTCACTTTTTGGAAAATTCAACTGATTCCTAATAACTTCTAACGCAGCATTCAAAGATAATTTTGCAAAAACGGCAACATCATTTGCTCGTCCATTACGTTAACGCACGCAAACAAAATTAAGCTATATGTGCCTTTGTAATTAAAATACTCAATCATGCAATAGACAACAATGCGGCGAAGATTTGCAGGAGTTATCTAATATACTTACTGTAGCTCTAAAAGGTGTTTTAGACTGAATTTTATACCACTTTTGTGAAATTGTTCTAAATCTAAATATCTTAATGTTACTTGCAGCTTTAATTTTAGTGGAATTGCTTGCCGCATCACTGTATCTTGTTTTTGTGCAATTCGGAACTTTCCGTAACAGTTCGTCCAATTTTCCTTGAGGCATTCTTAAATAATTTCTATAGCCTTCTTTATCGTCTAATGCTAACTCATTTAGCAAGGTTTCTGATTCTCCCAATCTATGTTTTCTTCAAAATCTACTGCCTCATCGAAAAATGACGTTTCTTGCGACTTTTGTTCATATTACATACTTTTTTCAGTTCTTCTATTAACAAAACTGCAACCATCTGCACACATTCACGCACAACTGCATTCGACACCTTAAAATTAAAACAGTCGATCAGTTCCTATTGAAATGTGTGAACTTAAACCCACACACACAAACTTTTTATGTATCGTGCCTTCAAAAAAATTTTCAATAGTCCTATATTTTAAAATTTTACGAAAAAATATAATAATTATTTAATTGATGCTAATTGAATAAATGTGTACGCTCTCTTTCAATGTCCCTTTTAGCTATAATTTTACGGGAACTCGCTTCGTCCGTTCAGAAAATACGCACTGCATAAATATTTATTTCATCATTGGTTTGGTCAATTTATTTTGAAAAATAACATTACACATCAAAATTAGAAAAACAATCCAATCCAACCGAATGAAAGAACCAAGTAACTTAAGCAACTTAAGCAAAAGAAAACTTGAAACTATTTTGGATTATTTAACGTAGAACCCACACCTAACCCAATTTAACATAAATATTTGTGACTTTCCTTGGTTTCATTAAAAGTTGTTGAGCCGGTGTATGTTCTATAAGTTTTTTACTGCAATAAAACTAATTTTAACTAAACCGAAATCAACACAACAAAATACAATTCAACTTAAAACATAAACGCGAACATAAGTCCAGTCAGGACGTAGAAGAATATCGCAACGTAATCGAACCTAACACAATTTATTGTGGGTGCTGTCTTTAATTATAATGAGTTATGTTGGATTGGGTAGGGTGAGGTAGGGAAAACTCAAAGGTATGCAAGACATTGGGCCAAAAGCGAAGGCGAAAGACAATGGCCCTGCGGGACCTATTTTTGTTAATGCAAACTTGCGAAATGCTTCAGTACTACAAAGACTCTCTGAGGAGAGGTATAACAGTGAAACAAAAACTGTCAGAATACCAATTATCATCTGAAATACCTGCAAGAAGTTTTCTCTTAATTTCACAAAAAATTGCTTTTATTTAAAATCTCATAAACTTGAGAAAAGAAAATTGGCGTCGACTTTTGCTTTGGGACGAAAGTAGGTTTTGCCTTTATCACAATGATGGGCGTGTGCAGATTTATGATAATCTCAATGCAATACCCTTGTTAGAAACAGTTTCGATGGGGACGTGAATCTATCGAAGGTGATATTCAAAATAACCATCTTGCACAAGTTGAACATCGTTATGGTGTCAGCCAGGTGAGTTCCAAAATTGTACACCTGAACAAAACTAGCTATCATTTTGCAGTTATTTGGAAACTTAGACTTTGACTTTCCTTCAGCCATGAGATTTAATTCTGATATTTTGGCACAAATTAGACGGACAACGAGACTTGGGTGAACCATTAGGATCCTGAAACAAAAAGAGAATCCAAGCAGTAAATTCATAATGGGTATACACCCCCCAAAGAGGCACATACGCAACCCTCCGTTGGAGAATTTGTGTTATATGAATATATAGCAAAAGAAATAACAATAAATGCAATCTATGTAAAGAAATTAATCAGAAAAGACTTCGTGCATGACAAAGCGATCATGCACAAAGCTACCAAAATGAATCAAATTCTGCAGGAATGTAGAGAGAGACCATCCTATAGTCCAGACTTGGCTTCTTCTACATTATATTTCTAAGGCGCAGTTTTGACTCTAATGATGATCTAAAAGCAGCCATCAACTACTTTTTTGAGAATCAAAAGGAAAATTTTTTTTATAAAGGTATAAATTCACTGGAGGAAAAATTGCGCAAGTGCGTTGATGTAAAGGGATTATATTTCAAATAAAAATTATCAAAAAAAAGTACGACTTTTGTTTCATAGTAGATTTTTTTTCTAGTCCTCTTCGTATTACAACTAATTCTAATTTATTTAACCGTTTACTTAAACCAATTTAACATTTGTTTCGGTTTCATTAATTTAGTTTTCATTGATTTGTTGTAAGCACCTTACATTTCCTAATATTATTATCAAATATCAGCTACTCGTAAATATTTAATGCTGCTAATTTGATATATTTCAATTAATTGTCACTGAAGATTTATTAGAATTAACTACGTGTGAAAAAACTAAGTGAATTTTGTGGAGAGGGAAAATAAGGTACATATACTTACTCTCCATTTGAGAATTTATTCGTAGGAAATCACCTTTTTTATTTTTCCTGATTAAATTGTTATAAAATTTTATTTATTTTTATTTTCGTGTAATTTAGTGCACAAGCTGGTTAAAAAGACTCCTAAAAAAATTACTTTCCTTCAGCCTTGAAATTTAATATACCCATTAGCTATAAACATAACATTAAGATTGAGTGATTGATCTTTCTCGTTAGATTATAAATCAGCATTAAATTTTACAACTTTGCCCCTCAACTATTAAACAAAATCCCCCTGGTGAGGTTGCAATGTGAACATTAGCCACTATTGTGTGGGCCCTGCTTCAAAATTTCTGGAGGGAGCCTTTTTCAAATAATAAACAAAAACACGCCTATAAACGAAATATATTTGAAAATAACAAGCAACAATACACATTAAAAAACGTAAGTCTTAAAAATATGTTCTAGTGGTTAAATAGGTACTTTTCTGCGAACTTATTTATTATATCATCCATAGCTCAAGATTTTTTTAGTTTCTCAAGTTCTTCTTGTTTTACAGACAGTATTGATAGCCGTTCTTATCCCATAGTAGTTCTGAGATAACTTTTAATAAGTTTTAATTTAGAAAAACTTTTCTTAGCCGTTCCGGTTATAACAAAGGGTTAAACATAGAAAGCATACTGTTAAAACTCAAACTCAAATTGAAATTTATCAATTCTGCAAATTCCTTAATGGTATGAATTTTCTGAATTTCAAACAGCTTCTCAAAGCAATGAATTGACCATAATGATGTCAAGTCAATATGGTATTTACTAAAATATGAAATCTCTAAATGCATCAGCTATCGTTTTACATTTCGCTGTTGTAGTAAAAGGGGTTAAAGATCATAAAGTAAGATGTTAAATGGTATTTTAATTAAATATTTTGCTCCAGGACAACTGTCCACGTTAAAGAATAAAAAATAGAGATTGTTGGTATGTCCTCCAATTTCACTACATAATGTAAGCCAATTAATCCTCACGAACTATTTACGCTCAAGTGATGGGTCTTCGCCACGGAACTGCGCTCACTTGCTGTCATAAGGGAATTGTCAGTTCTTATGGCAGTAGTCTTTTAATCACATTGATCGAGTCAGCGGTTGGGACTAGGTGAAACATGATATAAAAATGAGTCACGAAAACACTTGGTTTAATGTTCACAAATATTTAATTGTAAGGTGACAATTCTTTGGGCTTTAGGCCATTACCGAGCGGTTACAAACATCTGTTTTTTGATGTGATTTTAAAGTTATATGGCGATGGCAAGACATCTTGAAAAACTTTTTTTCTTATATACAAGCAATGGAATCACCTAATGATCATGCTACGACGAAATACAGATTACTGCCGTGTTTAAGTGTCCAAATGTACTGGGGACAATAATTTAATTAAGGTTGAAGTTGAAGTTGGATCTTCAAAGAAATTACACGTAGTTGTACATTAGATTACGAGAATTTAATAAAAAAACGCTATCAATAATTGTAAAAAATTAAAAAACGAAAATACAAACATTTACAAATAAATGTTTATTTAATGTTGAATCCTTTGCATCCATACTGCTTGTGCTATGTTCAAGTGTCTCAAATTTATGAATCTGTTAATAACACTACTCATGTTATTCACATCTCAGTAAAATGCACCGTCTAAATCAAATATATTTCACCTAGTTTTTCCTTAGGACCAACTTTGTAGTTACATTTAAATATAAAAACATATAAAACAAAGAAATCAAAACTATATATTTAATTCATATAAATTTCGTATTTACACCACCCGCATTTCAACATAGTTATGTAAATATACTTTTAAATATTAAATGTTGATCAAATATTAAACCATTGAACAATAAATTCAGACCTTAATCGGTCTTCACCTGAAATTCAGAATGACTATCTATTAATTAATAAATATGTAGGAACCTTGTTTATAAATAAGAATCCTAAAATTGATCTTCTTATTCCAGGGCTAAGATCATAGGTTTTCAACAATTTTAGTTAATTGTGATAAATACAATTGTACCCCACCCAAGTACATGATTTTTGATTATAATTTGGCACATAAGTTGTGAACCAACGATATTGTAATACTGCAAGTTTCCACAATTACGGTTCACAAATCAAACGATTTGATCCTTCTTAATCGTCACTATTGCTCTTGTAAGTTTGAAAAGTACTTCTGCGATGAAAATACCTCGATTTCTTCATTTGGCGGGTTGCTGTTCAAATCGATACTCTTTTTCTAAAACAAACTCGTTACAGCCGAGAAACCCGATACTTTTTCACTTACAAAGAGCGGAGATAAGAAACTTTTCAGTCTCGTGGTGTTATCGACGATGCCATGTTGTTTCTCCGCCACGTCCAACTTGTTCTCTAAAACAGTTACAGTGCTTTTAACGTGATCGACCAACTTTTCAAGTGTGTCGATTCTGCTAAACAGTTCTTTTAAGTCCGGCCTATGATCGACAGTTTCGGACAACGTTCCCGTGAGACCGACGGAATTGCATCTTTCTTGTTGTACTACGGCCACCATCGTTTCAAATTCCTCTAGACGTATTAGCATTTCGTCTATCGATTCGTTGATGGGTTTCAACTAAAAATGTTAACAATGGAGTTTGTTGAACGAATTTATAAAGCGTAAATTTACTTTTTCTTCTAAGGTTATGTTCATTAGTTTACTAAAGTCGTGTCCTGTTTGATGCAGCATTTTGTTAGAAACTGTAAACGTCCACCTGTTGACATTGGGCCCGTTCAGCCCATGGCAGCGCCGGCCGGCGCTGCCGGCGCTGTCCGACAGCGGTGGCTAAAATCACCGCTTTCCGACAGCGCTATCAGAAAGCGGTCGCCATATTTTCAGCGAAAAATTTCACCGCTTTTGTACTAAGCGGAGTGGAGGGGTTGGCGGATAGTTTTCAAATTCAAACTTAAGGTACGGAATTAATTGAATTATTTACTAGAATTGTGATATAAAGATATTTATGTGATTACCGTAAACTGAATCAAGTTTGCGTTATTCATTTGAGGTAAGTAGGGTGTAAAATAACAATAAATAATTTATTGCCCTCATCATTTCAAATTATGTAGACGGATTTTTTGTAAATATACCTACAATAAAAGCGGAATGTTTATATAGTAATAACAAGGATACACTTATTGGTAAGGTTATAACCGTTCTGTCGTCAATTAACGACGTGTTGCGCATGCGTCGGCATAAATTAGCTATGATACCGTTCAGCCCAAAAAAGCGCCGCCGAACAGCGCTTTTAGACAGCGAAAAGCCGCTTTTGTGGGCTGAACGCGCCCATTGATTACAAATATAAACGTCAAATATGATAGAATTGTCAGATCATAGAGATTGGTATAATAGTAATTTAGATTGAATCGTTCAACTAAACTATGTCACTTAAGTGGCTTAATTTTTTTATTATTTTATTTATTCTACTTTAAGTTCAACAATGAATCGCTTTAAAGCATTTAGGGGAGACCCAGCGGAATACAGAATGAACTAAACAAAACATTCGCGGATTATGAAGCATCAAATGAACTAATTTTTTATGTCAGGATCTCTCAGTAAAATTATTTCGGTCCTCCTAGAAAATAAGAAGCGAAAGCAATCATGATAACTAATTAAATATAACTGATAAAGTTAGCTATCACAATTCATTTAAGTACAAGAGTTAAAGTGAACTATTTCGTTAGCAGTTCCATCATTTCCCATCTCTAGTGAGCGCCACATGATTGACAAATTGTCGGCCCGCCACGTGCTTCCGGCGGTGAATTCAGAAAGTAGAAACCATCGAGCACCTACGCGGTGTCTACACGTGCAATCCAACTTTATTACATTTTTGTACTCTTTAGGGTATAGTTGTACAGAATTTTTACTGATTTGCGGCCAGGATGCCATTGTGGTCCTCCAATCAATCGGCGAAGCCTGCAATTGCTTGTCTACAATGTGGGAGATTTTGGGCCGGATTCATAGTGAGGTAGGAACGCACATTTCGATGAGCGAAGCGATTGAATGCTTATTTTTTATTTATTAATTATACGTTTGTCTACGCTTCACGAACATTCTAAAAATATTATTGTATAGTATAACCTTCTTTTTCTTGTAATTTCCAAAGTTTGTGTTCATTTTTAAATGATGATATTGAACGACGGTCTTCTGATACAAATATGAAGATTTTATACAACGTTCTACTGACTAGTTACCAATACTGTAATTAACAACATCATCGTACACTTTCCTGTGTTTTATTTAAGATAATATTTTTGCAGATCGATCTGATGGATGATGTTCGTTCAATGGATAGAGGAATTCGAAAACTTCTTGGAAAGAACTCGGTGGATCAACATTATCATGCAAATGAGTCAGGTTTCAGGACGAAACACATGAACCTGCACTTATTTTGAAGGTGGGTGAAATGAAATCTTAATTATAACAAACGAAACGAAAATTATGAAGGTATCAAAGAAATTATCAACACAGTGTTCTACGCTTTAGCAATTCTGAGCATTTGCAACAAGATTTTCAAACAGTTCTTGTGTATCTTTAGTTTAATGTAAGGGATATACTAACGGTTGGATTTTTACAACTCTGATTGCATTTACGTGATGACTTTTGGACGACGGTCTTCTGATACAAATTTGAAGTTTTATACAATGTCCTACTGATACATTATTCTCTGTGCGATTATATTGTCCATCATTTGTTAATTTTATTTACCAGAGTATTTCTTTTTAAGGTTTTTCGGATCAAGTCCAGTTATGGATAACAATCATAATGACTAGGTGAGTTTTGTGTTCGTTGTCTGAAAGAATTAGGTATTAGAGTTAATGCAATTTTGTGAATCGTTTATTTTGTTCGTAACATTTATATTTTATTTATTTGGAGTAATTTTCAATGATTGTAAAAAAATTTAATATTTGAGTACAATTTGCTATAACCAAAATGATTTATACTACTTTTTAGTAAATAATCCATGTCACAGTAATTCATTTACAGTGCAATCAAAATAACCATCGATTGCTTTCCACGTTGAAGTCGGTGGCAAACACATCTTAACGATCCATCGTTGGTATGGAATATTGGTGATGCGTATTCATTCACTGTCGTAAACATTGGGGTAGCAAAAATGTATATTTGCTCAAACCTACCATGGGGGCTGTTCTTGCAAAGAATTTTGAACTATCATCAACTTTCTTCAAGTATGTATTTTTGATAAGAGCTTTTTTTTCATGAACTTAACACATTTAGAAACCTATTTTAATGTAGGTATCCTCGTTTTTAATGATTATAACATATACAATATGATTGTAAGTGAAGACACTTTTGTATAAGGCAGACTATGACATGAACTGAAATCTTTTAAGCTGTTGCATTTCTCTATATGTCCTTTAATTTATTTTTTATTTTTAGGTCATCAATTCTACCAACTGAAACTTACGTGAATTTCTGGACTAAACTGAACTGGTGACGACGATCTTTATGTTTACATTGAAGTGTCTGAAGTATTATAGCTGTAGCCACTATACCTCTAGCAGAATTAGGGCAAAAGAAGTTTATATATTAGTTTATTTAAATATCAAAATAATAAAATTAATAGATTCACTTAATATACTTACTATGTATTAGAAATTAATGAACTCCATCCTAACATTATGGTTTCTCGTTCAGATAAAGGTAACTGTACGGTGGTCATAAACAAGAAATGCTATGAGAAAAAAGTGACAGAATTGTTAGGAGACAACACTGTACCAATACTACTCAAAATAAAAATAACTCGCTAATTAAAGAATTGAAAGACAAAAAATTCATTAATGATAAGGAATTAATTTGCAATAATGGTATATTTACCAAAATCTATGGTTTAATAAAAACACAAAATAACGTACCCCATCAGACCCATGCTCATGCTCTCCTACATATAAACTTTCAAGGTTCATTTCGGATGTCTTGACTAGCCTTACATCTAATTTTAACTGTATTGTCAAGTATTCATTTACATTCGTTAAGGAAATTAAAAAAGTTAAATTACCAGAAGACCATGTATTAGTATCACTTGACGTGATTTCTTTATTCACGAACATACCCCGTCAATTAGTAATCACTATTATACAGGAAGAATGGCCTAATATTGAATTATACACTCTGATTGACTTACCTACTTTTAATAGAATTATTAATTTTTTGTTTAATAGTTTCTTTGCTTACAAAGATGATTTCTTTTTCAAACGTCTGGTTCGTCAATGGGTCACCCTCGCTCGCCAATTCTTGCAGCATTAGTAATGAATAAACTTTTGAATACAGTAGTTGCATTACTGCCGATTTACCTTGCCTTTCCTTTACATGTATGATATTTTTACATCGATCCCCAATAAATATATCAATTCAATATTGGGTTATTTTAATTCTTTTAATACACTATTACAGTTTATTTTTAGAGTTACAGAGGAATAATAAATTAAATTTACTTAATTTAAATTAAATTAAAAACCACTGTGATTAGAAATGAAGATCAGTCTCTATTTACATTATGGTACTCCAAACCTACTAGTTCGGGTCGTTTACTGAATTTTTCCTCACAACAATATTAAACATAAGATTAATATTGTTTTGTCTTTAAAGAACCGTGGAGATATAAAAAATATTATATAATATATCAACCTTGAATAATTATCCGACAAAATTTATTAATAAAATTATTTACACTAATAATTATAAAGAAATAAAAATAATATTATCACTATGGATAATAGTGCGTTGACTTTCAAATTCTATTTTTTCCTATATATATTAATGGTCTTTCAGAACAATTAAACAAAATTATTAATAACACAAAAACAATAGGTTCATACCTGTTTGTAAACTAAAACTCCCACACTTTTAAGATCCAATCTACTATATAAAATTCAATGTAATAATTGCTCATTTTCATATGTGGGACAGACGGAGCTATATTTAAAGCGGAGAATGCAAAGCCATAAACAAGACTGCACATGTTTATACACAAATAATAAGAAGTCTGAAATTACAGCTTTGTGCACACATGTGCATGTATTAGAAATACCCCTAATACTTGCAATATTAAAAATGAATATTCTATTTTATCTATACAATAACATCTAAAAATAGTTAGTTTGGTTGCATACTCCGTTTAATTCTGTTTTGTTTTTTGTTGCTTCATCTTTTTACATAGATTCACGTATTTACGTGCAAGAGGTCCACACACACATGTTGATTTTGTTTCATTAATTGTCGTCGAGTTTTGAATTGATGTATTGTTTTATAATTTTATATTTTGTGGAACAGTTTTACTACGTATTTTGATCATTTTGTTACTGTGTTTTGAGTCTTCATGTCAAGTAAATAATAATTATTACATTACGTAAGGATATTTTGTGTTAAAGGCTGCATTGTATTTTTATTATTTCTACATTAGTTGTAATTAAACTTTTAGATTATTTTACTATTTGATGCTTGTGTTTTTAGTCTGATGATGTTTATTAATTAAAAACGAAACGTTATAATGTGATATTGTTTCTGAATTACTGTCCAATATTCCAAAGAGACTACGTCGATTAGAGATTAAGTATGCAAGATACTGATATAAATAGAAATAAAATGATGTCCAATTATATTTTACTGTTACTGTGCTCCTGATACAAACCTGCTAAAACTTCATTTCAAAACTGATTTTAATCGTAACAAATACTTTGCTCCTGATGTTTTAATCTGTCCTTGCATTCATAATTCAAATTCATGAAAATTAAAAATTAAGTTATTTGACTAAATACCTAAAGACGCATTTATTTCGTTTTAATTGAATTAGTTCCCTGAAGTACAAGGATTTTAAGTGCATTTCTAAAGTTACAATCTAAGCAAAAGTGAATTGCTTCTTAATGGGGGTCTGAAACTAATAACTATAACTTTAACGAGTTATTCCCAGTAATTGTTCACAAGGGTTGTTTAAAATCTAGGGGCGAGTGAATAGAGCTCCGCTAGTGTAAAAAGAGCCCAACCTTCCGGAGTTGTCTCTTTAAGCTGCACTTCTCGGTGATACCCAGGCGATCTAAGAATAATCATTTTTAGGCGGAGGGTCGTGATGAGGGTCTATTTTGCTGACAAATCTTTTAAATGAAACATGTTTTTGTTAATGTTTTCAAGGTTACATTGTACGGGCGGGCAAGCATTTTACTGTAATATTTGAGTCGCGTTTTAGTCTGCACTCCAGGAATTTCATAATTACAACTCAAGTAGCACTGCCACTGTGGTATATTTCTGAACGAATCCTTTGTGTCTGACTAGTTCTATTTCAGAACGCACTCTACTCAACCGCTAGCGCAGTGACGCAGCCAATGAGGAACCGTTTTGAATTGAGCGACATAACATGTTTCTAATTTGAATAGTACACTGAACGTTACATATTCGCGTTTAAAATATTGGTCGTGTGTCGTATACTAGTTTTGTTGTCTGGGCGATTGGCTCCGTTTATATTTTTTGTGAATAATCTCATTTCGTTCGAGGTATTGCGTAGTGGGGTTTGCCGACGTTTTTGTTAAGGTTTCGTCAGCGTTTGCAGTTTTTTGTTGACATTTTGGATCAGTGCGAGTTATCTCTGCGCGTTTTACAGGTTAAACGTTTAAAATTGGTTTGTTTTCTTATTTTCATTATATCACAAGTCACTTTATCTGTCAATTTAAACATTTACGCTTATAAATTGTATGTTAACAGAGGTTGGATGTCATTCCATTGAATCATTTTTTAAATTTGAAATGCAAGTTTAAGAAGTTGCGCGTTGACTATCTTATTCTGCATCACTTGCTTTGTTTTTCGTAAACTTCTGCATTCAAAGTTATATTTATCCGCTTTTCTATAGTAATTATTAATATATGGGAAACCTTTTGACGAATCCTTCATATGTTTGTTTATTATGTTATAGAATGTAATTGTACCTTGATTGTTTATATTCAGCGTTGGATGAAAAAGAAGTAGATATGGATTCGCTTGATGATGTTATTGATTTAACTGACTCACCGTGCAAGAAATTTACATCTCAATTGCTGGAAATATTTCCCGATGCGTGTCCAAATTACATTAATCGTTTGTGCGACAGAGCAGGCGAGCAGCCTGAAAACATACATCTGCTCATTGATGAGATAATCAGTGGTAAGTTACGACCGTACAACTAAAAAAGTTTTATTTTCAAAATTAAGTTATCCAGATTTTTTGCTCTTTGCATGAATGTTCTATAAAATTAAAGACTTTCTCAGTATACATTATGTTTCTCCCATTAGAACCTGACTATCCAAAACGAGCTAAGAAGGTGACGAGTCCGATCAAAGCAATGGACAGCAACGAGCAGCTTGCGATATTGGAAGAACTTTTCCCGGATGCAGATCGGGACTACTTGCACTACCATGCCAAGCTTAACGCTAACAACAAAGAGCAATTGCAAGCTTTCATTGAAAGCACATTCGAAAAACGTAATTACCCCACAGTAAAGGAACAGTTGAGGTTAGATGGTGTTTTAATAATAATAATAATAACTCGTCATATTTGTTACAAGCAAAATTGTTTGTAATGCATTATTATATTATATTATTCATTTACTGGACATGTAGTAGCTGTTAGCGAGAATAAATAAGGTCTGTACGCATGCAAATGCAGGGCTAAAACTTACGAACTTACGAACAAATATGAATTTCACTAAAATGAATATATATGATTCTGTCCACATTTCATGTTGTTATTATTCAAAGTCCCTATTATATTATTTTGGAATTAATTTTTTACTTTTTTCTGCTTTGGTTTTTCCACTGAATATTTTTATTGGTGGTTTTCTATACATTACTTTGGGTTGTGCTAGTATGTGATCGCTCAGCATCTGCGCCCCAGCAACGTCTTAGAAATGTTTTACCCATTATGTGCTAAGAATGTTCTTTTATCTGTATGTCTCTATGCTGAAAATACGACTAATACGAACTAATAATTTCTTACCATTGTCATTACTTTCTGAATATTTACTGTGTTCTCCAATAGTTGGCTTTTATACTATACTTGTACACTGATAGTAATAATTGATACTAATTTTTCAATATCTAATAATAATAATAATAGAGATTTATTGTGTAATAGAATTATACAATATATTACAATAATTATATAATAGGTGGTAGTAAAAAAATACAAATTACATAAAAGGGCGAGTTCGGCGAAACGCATGCAAGCATTTTGAACCCTTTGTAGTTTGTTTTTATTATAAACAGTTAGATTGTTGTAATAAACAGAACTGCAATATTCTAAATTTGAATAAATTAAGCTTTTTATTAATTGCATTGTGGTCTTAGAATTTAGAGAATATTTGAAGCGATTAAGCATTTTTAATTTCTGGAACGACAAGCTATAAATTTGTCTAACGTGACCTTCAAAGCGTAAATTTTTGTAAAACAACAGACCAAGACTTTTGGCTGATGTAACCCATTTAATTACAGTTCCTCTAAATGAAATTTGGAAGTTCTTAAGATCAATTTTGGAAACATTATAATGTGTGCCTATGCACATAGCCATTGATTTTTTAGAATTAATTTGTAAACCATGTCCAGTTTGATAAATTAGCTAAATCATCGTTTATTAGATCTAGTATTTCCTGTGTGTGTGTGCTTTACCTTTTCATTAGTCTAATCTGAATTCAGTTTCCTGTTGTGATTAGGCTGTGCATTTTTTTACTCTTTTCTTTCCACTACACTTTTATTCCACCTCCAACCATTCTGCCTATAATCACCTTATTATAACCTATTACTGCGATTATTATTATAATTTAAATTTTTTGTTACAGAAAACAACAATTGTCTGCTCAAGCCAGACAGTACACGGACGCATTTAACATTGAAGAGTTTTTAAACATTTTTCCAGATCCAGAGAAATACTTCAACGATCCAGGAAGAACGCCCGCTATTTTGCTTACCCGTGAAGAGTTCCCATACAATGAAATTGAATATGCCCTTGTGGTATTAAAGAATATATATTCTACCTTAAATATACGTTTGATCAACTCGACCTTCTCCGGTAACAACTGCAATGTTATAAAAGCAGCAAATGATTTGGATTTGAAGCTACAGGCATCCATTGGTCGGACGCGCAAAAAGAGGATGCCGTACGATACAAAACAGTTTGTAATTCAAAATATTCCGCTACTCCAAGAGATTGCTTATGTACAACATCGCAAAGATATAAAAGTCTTCTTGAAAAATAGGGCAAAAAACAATCTGAAAGAAAGAGATCATGCCAGGAAATACAATCTCTTCCAAACTTGTGGCTGTTGTTTCGATGAGGAAGTGATGCCGCAAGATGTTGCCAATTGTGAATTGGGTTGTGCGTTTTGTAAGGAGTGCGTACAGACGAGTGTGGAGGTGTTGTTCAGCGAAGGAAAATTAGATTATCCTTGTTTGAGCGGTTGTGGCTCGCATTTTAGCTTGCAAACTTTGCAGGTAATTTTTTGTTGTACATTACATATACAAGTATTAGTTGCTTGACAATTCAAATTGACATTAGTATTGTGAATTTCAGCACTTGCAATTATTATTTAGTATTTTTATTTATTTATTTTATTTTTCATGACCAGTATAACTTCAAAGTTTTCCGAAAGATACTTTGAGGCCTACATAAATTTATTAATTACATTAAGGGTATAAGAATGAATGTTAGATAGTTTTAATAATTTTAACATTTCTCTCATAAGCGTTTTGCTATTTTTGAAATTGTAAATTCTTTTAAGTAGTATTAAATGATAATTTAAATCCCTAGTTAGTACCCATTCACAATGGGCATTAAATATGTAGCATTGACAGTGACCAGCTAATTTTTACATAACCAAATGTAAAGGGAGTAGTAAATATTATTAAACTATAATCCACATATATTACGTATTAGAGTATTAAAAATTTTACAAAAAGTGAAATTGTGTGCCAAAAATGTTGCCAGATTTTTCTCTAATCCCTAGATTTCTAACATATGGAACAACTTTTTTGTTCTTGCATTATGTGTAATTCTTTAACTGTTTTATATGACAAAGTAGCTATATAATCAATCTAGTGTATCATCTGTAGATTGTGTCAAAACCCAAATTGTTCTCAAAAATGGTCCAAAAGAAGCAGCTTCAAGAAATCAAGGCAGCCGGTATCGAAGATCTTGAGTCTTGTCCATTCTGTGATTTTGTCACGATTCCCGCGCCCGACGATAAGATATTCCGCTGCATGGATCCGGAGTGCATGAAGCAATCCTGTCGTCTATGCAAGGAACCTTCACATGTTCCTCTGCGGTGCGAAGAAGTCGAAAAAGATGATGAGATCAAAATCAGGACGTACATAGAGAACAAAATGACTGAAGCCCTACTTAGGTAATTTCGATCAATTTGAATTGGTCCTAAGTTTGAATTGATTGTCTTGCAGGAAGTGTCACAAATGCGGTCTGTGTTTCATAAAATCACAAGGATGCAACAGAATGACTTGCAGTTGTGGTGCAAAGATGTGCTACGTATGCGGAAAGGCAGTCGATGATTACACGCATTTTAACGGTCAAGAAGGTACTCGATTTGATTTGTGAGTACTTCGTTTAAAAATAATTGCTTTATTGTTCTATTAAAATATAATAATTTCATTAATTGTTGCAAAGATGATTTTGATTTTGATGGTAAACGCTAACGCGAATAACTATGTTGCTATATACTCATATTTTGTTTGCAGGTGCCCATTATTTAGTGACACTAACGAACTTGACCTTAATTTAGTTCTCAAAGGTGCTGAACTGGCAAAAGCTCAAGTTGGTGTGATCGATGATGCATCGAAACTTAAATACGACCCCACTATTGATGTGCCGAAACACTATAAAGAACAGCAGGAGATAAATGAGGAGGTGATACCACCAGCCCAACCTGTTCATGTAAAATATGTTACATGTAGTTTGAATGATCATTATTATACGTGTGTGTTTGTAGATGCACGAGAGAAATCGTCAAGTGTTACCTAATGGAAACATGGTGAGTGTAAAATGTGTTTAAATGAGGTTTAAATGATTGTTATATTTGTAGATGCCAGGACAAAATCACCATATGGTAGCTCCTAGATATGTAGTAAATGTAATATAAGTCATATGAAATTTAGATCTAGTACTTTATTGTAATGTGTATTTGTAGTTACCGCGACAAATTTATCGGGCAGCCCCTGGAGAAATGGTAGGTTTATTATATATTGTATGAGGTTCAAATGATTGTTATTGCAATGTGTGTAGATGCAACACAGAAATCGTCACACGATCCGTCCCAGACATGTAGCTATAATATATGTTAATTTCTGTATGTGTGTTTGCAGATACCACACAGAAATCACCAAGGATTGCCTCGTGGGAACATGGTGAGTGTAAAATATATCATATGAGATTTAAATGATTTTTATTGCAATGTAATGTATATGTAATTGGTACAGCGAAATCGCCAAGTGTTACCTCCTGTTGATATGGTAGGTTAAAAATATAATATGCGTTCAAATGATCAAATGATCTTTATTGTATGTGTGTTTGTAGATACGAAGGAGAAATCATCAACTGCCCTATGATGAAGACATGGTAGGTGTAACATGTAATATGAAGTTTAAATGTTCTATACAGAAATGTGTATTTGTAGATGCCAGGGTTGAATGATTAAGTGTTATCTCCAAGAGATGTGGTAAGCGTAATAGTTATTTATAAATTGAAGTGGTGAAATATAGTGCCTTTTATCACGAGACATGTATATTGTTCGAGGTGTTAACCAAAATGAGCAACACAAGTGATAAAAATACATAATTATTCATATATTTAGCGCAAGAC
The DNA here is from genome assembly GCA_959613385.1 of Geotrupes spiniger. Lineage (NCBI taxonomy): Eukaryota > Metazoa > Arthropoda > Insecta > Coleoptera > Geotrupidae > Geotrupes > Geotrupes spiniger. The sequence continues at coordinate 25,831,056 of OY390736.1, read as the reverse complement.
TTTTCCAATTCAGATACAAAGTGTAAATGTCAAAGATTTCGCATTTTCCGTACAATTAAAATTACGTCAAAATGACATTTTGTAATTAAATTAATTAAAATTAAAAATTAAGAATATATTAATGAAAGCCAAATCTCACTTTTTATCACAACAGAACAATTTTATGCAATTATAATGATTTATTAAAACTTTGTAATCCGAGTTGGAAAAATATGTTGCACGAAAGTTGAATAATCCTTGTTATGTTAGTAGATAGATGCGACCCAAGCCACATGTTACATTCTGGAACTATGGCAGGTGTAAATATGTTATATAAGATTTGAAGCATTTTGTAATTGGTTCATAATAAGATTGAGTCTTGTGTATATATGTGAACAGGATTCTATATATATATATATATATATATTATTGCATGGATGATTCCAATGTTTGGTTTATTTGATAAATGTGTTTAGATTTAAATTTTAATTACATGTAAATGATATACTATTTTTATATACATACCTATATTTTTGATACTCTGTCTTTTAAAATATAACAATTACATTTAAAATGTAATGTAGATTATTTGATAAATAGCCAAGCCATGCTTTGCATTCTGGACATTGTGATTGAGTGTTAAAAATCCATTAAAATTCTAAGATTGACGATTCAGATTATAAGCATAGCTCTTGCTCTCTGATAAACTTAATACAAAGCAATATATTTTAATGTTGTCAGCTCTTATTATCATATTTTTGTTAAAGATTTTATAGTTTTTAAAGAATTTTATATTGTTACACAATTCAAGGTATAATTGATACGAAATATATATAAAAAAGACTAATTACCACAGATTTGCAGGTCAATTTTGTTCTTACGAATGGCTTAGGCCATCGTTTGCAATATGCATGTTGTCATAATATTAAAATATTTTTTTTATCTTTATGTAGTGTGATTAAGAAAGAAATTAATCTGATTAATTTACTAGCCTAAAAGGTGCGTCTCTGATATATTTTATTGTTAACTTTGGATACGCCTGCAAAAATAATTTCTTAAGTTCTACCACTTCTAACACTTTTACGCATCTATGGTTAATTTCTTTCTTATCACACCTATTATATGTATTTTTAAATAGAATTAACTATTATTTTGTTTGTATTTATTTATTTATTTATAGACGGGACAAATAGAACCTATTTATTATTTTCTCAATTTTTTTTATTTTTGTAATTTGTTGAAATAAATTTATTTTATTTTTATTTTTTAAATTTATTTTATTTTATTAGGTATTGGATCAATCTTAGCTAGTTAAACTTTTAAAATTTAAGACAAGTTGTGTGGTTCACTACCCTTAGTGCATAAAGACCATTTACTCAATGCGATACTACGAGTGGTTCAGTAGGGCAACCGCTGCTTGTTTTGTAATGCGTGCAAAGGCGTAAAGCATGATTAGTTGGCTCAGAGAGGTACTGGTTTCTTATGCGCCAATAGTGGTTCAAGCAGGGTTTCACAAACTACGTTTGTTGAACACAACTTGTGTACAATACGGCTACCATGGACCATAGTTGCCCTGCAAAGTCCAGTTTCTGCAGCTCCACCTAGCACAGCTAACCACTTCGAACTTAGTGAACAACGAGCTTAAGATAATGTGAATAAAAGAACAATGAGGACTAAATATCAAATTTGTTCAAAAAAACTTTCACTTAAGTGTATTAGAAAGGTTTTCTTACATTCTTTTTGAACCGCTATTCCTGGTCCATTAAATAATAAAATATTAATATTGAAATGGCATAATTAAAATTTTTAATGTAATGAAAACTAGTTTTAATGCTTAAACAGGCCAAATTCTTATTTTAAAGTCGTTTATAAATCAATTGCAAGTCACAGAATTCACAAAGTGCCAACGTGCTTGGAATTAGTGTTTATTACACTCAATTTTGTGGCAGTCTATGGGCCCTGCTTTGATGTTGATTCTCTTCACAATGGAGAATTGTATACGGTTGAAGTACAGTAAACAAATTTATTCTAAGGAATAAGGATGTTACATTTGCAAAGAAACGCCATATTGCTGACAAGTACTCTGAAATATGTCTGTTACATCTGATGTTAGTTAGTTATATTTAGTGGGGCGTTTAATCGCCTCTCCACTACGATCGCAAGGATCTAATGTGACTCCCCACCATTTGTATACCCTCAATTCCCATTCTCATTAGATAGAGAAGGATTTTAGAGTGTGAGATTTTATCAAGTTTTGTCTCACCAAAGACTGAGAACTTGATTTGGTCCCCTGCGGGGCGGGCATACATGACATGTTCTGCTGTCAGTTTCATGCATGTTCAGTTTCAAGGCATAGTCGGCACTCGGTGGCATCAGCCACTCCCAACCTATGCATGTGATGTGGGTACTATGACCAGTAGCCAGGGCTGTTAGACTGCGCAGGTCTTTCCTGCCCAAACACAACAGTGTCCTGGTACATGCAGCAGATGGGCCCTTCAGTACTATCTTAGGATGTCTCATTCCCTGGCACTCCTGCCAGCATTCAAGTACCTTGCGCTCCATCCAGCTCTTATTTAAGTTTCTGTCCAGGGCTCTTGTAATGCCAAGAGCCGGACGGACAGACGTCTGAGGTAGTGATAACAGTATAAGGCTTGTTTTTGTTACGAATTATACTTTGTGGGGAATATTTTATAATTAACGATTCCACAATATCTAGTGACTCAATTTCAATTTTAAAATTTTAAATAAAGTTTCAAATTTGCTACGAACAAACATCCAATAATATAAATTTTACCCCCTTGTTATCGTGAAATACGCGATTTCGACGAACTGAGTCTGAGTGGGGAATTAGTAAGGACAATGGGTGCGGCTTTTTGTATCATTCCAATCTTGCAAGTACTATTTCAGAACGCACTCCTAACTGCACGTACCTAGTGACGCAACCAATGAGAAGCTGTTGATTTACGCCACCTAACATTATCGTTATTTGAACGGTACACAAATACCGAAATACTTAAATATATTATAAAATTTATGTGCTTTTATTTCATTTATGGAACACATTGACTCTCAAAATAATTGTTGTGTGCCGTATTCTACTTTTGATTACTCGGCGGATAAAATTATATTTTTTTGTGAATTCTCATTTTATTCGAGGCGTTTCGTGGTAGGGTTTTGGGGGTATATTTGTTAAGGTTTTGGTGGCACTTACAGTGTTGCGTTGACGTTTTAGGAAGGTGTGAGTTGTCGTATTTCCGCGCAGTTACTGGTTACACATCTTAAATTGGTTTGTTTTTTATTTTCATTACATTTACAATAACATTAACTATCATTTATAAACACGTAGGTTTATAAATTATACGTTAACGTTGAATGTGATTCCATTAAAATATATTTTTTTATTTCAAGTGCGGCGCATCGATAATTGAATTTCAACAAGTGTTTGACTTGTATTTATGTATCTTTATTGCTTCACTGAAGCAATAAATATATTGATATTATATATTGATATGCATAGATTTAAAAACGTTACCTGTTGCTTTGCTTTTCTGAAACATTAAAAATTATTTTAATCTGAATTGTATCGAATATACGAGAATTATAATTCATATATGAGAGGCCTTGATTCACATCTTCCTCGAATCCTCCTATTTAATTCGTTAGAAGATGTAATTGTGTCTCTGATTATTGATATTTCAGCGCTGAATGAAAAAGAAGTGGATATGGATTCGGTCGATGATGTAAACGATTTATGTGGCCCACCATGCCCCAAAACGTTTGCATCTCAATTGTTGGAAATGTTTCCGGATGCCTGTCCGCATTACATCAACCGTTTGTGCGCCAATTCAGGCGAGCAGCCTGAAAATTTACATGCATTGATTAATGAGATAATCAATGGTAAGTCATCACTGAAGAGCTGAACATTTATTTTTTAAAATAATTTGTATGAATGTTTTTCATTTATTATTAGTGGTAACGATATAGTGTTTGAGCGATAAAATTAATGAGCATCTTAGTAACTTTACGTTTGTTCCATTAGAACCGGACTATCCAAAACGAGCTGAAAAAGGGGATACTCCAATCAGGGCAATGGACAGCAACGAGCAGTTTGAGATGTTGAAAGAACTTTTCCCAGATGCAGATCCGGACTACTTGCAATACCATGTCGAACTTTACACTAACAACGAAGAAGACTTGCAAGCTTTTATTGAAAACACATTTGAACAACATGATTACCCCACAAGAGCAGAACAGTTGAGGTCAGATGGTGTTGTAATAATAATAATAATAATAATAAGTCTACATTTTTGTTAGAAGTAAAAAGAAAAGAATTAATTATTTGTTTAGTGCACATTTAACAGTTGTGTTCATCGCATTATTGACAATCAATAAGCTAAGACTAAATAAACTTTAATATATAATTAATTAATTAAAAGTGGCAACTGAAAATTTACAAACATTATTAACCAACAATCTATTCATTAAAAAGTTAAAATACAAAGAAAAGGTATTGTAAGTTAGTATTTCTACTCATTTATACGTCGGTTTTATACAGGATGGGATCAAGTTGTAAAATTGAAGAGCCAAATCAGTTGTACATATTTGAGATGCTGATCATATGTTGATTTTCTTTCCTCCTTGTCCTGTAGTTATGACCTAAGTACTTCTTTATATATTCATCGTGGTTGACAAAGAAACATGTTGCCAATATATACAGAGTTGTTATGTCACATATTTGTTCAGGATATATAAATTTGATAGAGTCTGGTTGTCTTATAAATTATTTTTAGTATTGAATTCTGGACCACTTTTAATTGTTGTGTAATGTGTTGTAGCACCGTCCCCAGATTATTACTTCATGTTTTATTATTGATTCAACTAATTATTTATATATTATTAGAAGTAATTTTTTTTGTAGAAAGTTCTTCAACAAATAGAACTTATGCATTATATACCTTATTTTCTTTGTGATGTAACTAATATGCGTGTCCCATTTCAAGTCATTGTATATTTTTAAATATTTTATGTTTGCACTTTATTTCATATTCAATCTTATCTATTGTAATGCTGTCGAATGGTGGTTTCCTTAACATTCAACATATACTTCAATTCTGTTTTTACTGTATCCTTCATGTGATTCCATGTTCCTCCTTTAAAAATCAATACTCTGTCGTCAGCATATGATATAATTTGTCCATTTATGTTGAGTTTTGTCAGTGTTTGTAAAGGCATATTGTGTGCAAATAATTATATACCATAACAAAATTCCACTAAAATAAAAATGCATGAAAATTATTTACTCGCATATACACAATACAATTTACTGCAATTATTATTATTATTATTATTATTATTTATTCTCTTCATTACAGAAAACAACAATTATCTGCTCAAGTCAGACAGTACACGGATGAATTTAAAATTGAGGAATTTTTAAAAGTTATTCCCGATCCAGAAAAGTACTTCAACGATCCATCAAGAATGCCAGCTATTTCAAGTTTTTGTGAAGACATCGCATTTAATGACATCCATTACGCCATGATGGTATTAAAGAACATGTATTCCAATATAAAGGGACGCACGATCAGTGAGACATTCGCAATTAACAACTTCAACGTAGTGAAGACAGCTAATGACTTAGACATCAACCTACAGACATCCACCACTCTGACCCAATCAAAGAGGAAGCCGTACGATACACATAGCTTCCCCACTCAAAACATTCCACTACTACAAGAGATTGCTTACGTACAACACCGCAAAGATATAAATCTCTTCCTGCAAAATAGGGAGGAGGAAAATCTGGAAAAAAGAAATCACGCCAGGAAAAACAAGCTCTTCCAAACTTGTGGCTGTTGTTTCGATGAGGAAGTGATGCCGCAAGCCGTTGCCAATTGCGAATTGGGTTGTGTGGTTTGTAAGGAGTGCATCCAGACCTATGTGGAGGTGCTGTTCAGCGAAGGAAAATTAGATTATCCTTGTTTGAGCAATTGCGGTTCACATTTTAGCTTGCAAACGTTGCAGGTAATTTTTTCGTATATTACACACCCCACAATTCTTTTTCAGTTTAAGTTTTAAATCCTCATTAAGTGATAGACGATGATTTTAATATTAATCAGTTTAATCTTTGCTGTTTGTTTTGAAACAAGGTTACAATGTTGCTGGACAAGTTCAAAGTATCTGTTATTGTAAATAGCCAACAATTGTTCGATAGACCCAGGTTGTGGCAGGCTTGGTACATTTTTTAAAATACAGACTGAATTCAATATTTTGTAAAGTAAGACACTTGGTAACAATTTTTAAATGAAGCCAATATATTAATCGTTTATTTACACATTTTCTTAAATAACTCTCATAATTTTTTGTACCATCTGTTATACAAAGTTTAAATATGGCAGATATATATTTTCATTAAGTGCTTATCAGTAAAAAAAATTGTTTTGTATTAACTTTAACTTGGATGGTTGGAATTTCAGTAGGATTCACAGGTACATATATCTTGTCATGAACAATTTTAATAATTAATTTTTCAACTCATCTTCGTACAAATCGTGAACCTTTGGTCTACTCTCTTGATTTTTAACATATCGTGGAACAATTTGCCCTGTTCTTGCTGTGGTGTGCAATTATTTAGCTTTTATCTGTGATAAAGTTGCAACGTTGCAAGCCAAATTACAAATAGATGTCCTGGCCAATTGTTATAGGTGATTTAAACCCAAACGACTAGAGACTCTACGGAATTATCTTCCAAATATTTTGTTACGAAAAATGTTCATTATTTTTCCTTTTTATCATAGTGTTGTTAATATTATAACAGCTAACAAACTAATCTAACATGAAAATGATAAATAAAATACCTTTTTCTTTATTGTGACTGTTCCATTCTGCTACTTATTTATCTATGCAATCACAATATATCACTGATATATATATAAAAGAAAATGTCATTAAAAAAAATTAGTCCTGCCTGCATGCGTTAAGTTTTCTAAAAAGTAACTCCTTCACAATAACGGCTCCACCAAATGCACGCAAAAGAAAATTAATAATCATCCATGTATTTTATCATTTGTAGGATGTGTCAAACCCCAAATTGTTCTCAAAAATGGTACAAAAGAGACATCTTCGAGAAATGAAGGCGGCCGGCATCGAAGGTATTGAGTCTTGTCCATTTTGTGATTTTGTTACGGTTCCCGCACCTGGCGATAAGATATTCCACTGCATGGACCCGGAGTGCATGAAGAAATCCTGTCGTCAATGCAAGGAACCTTCGCACATACCTCTGCGGTGTGAAGAAGTCGAAAAAGACGAAGAGACCAAAGCGAGGACCTACATAGAGAACAAAATGACTGAAGCTATAATGAGGTGAACTCGATTGATTTGGTCGTAAGTTTGTTTGAATTGGTTTCCTTGCAGGAAGTGCTGCAATTGCGGTATGCCTTTCATAAAATTGTATGGATGCAACAAGATGACTTGTAGCTGTGGTGCAAAGATGTGCTATATATGTGGCAAGGCAGTCAATGATTTCTCGCATTTCAATAGGGGATTTGAAGATGATATTACCAACAAGTAAGTATTTCATTTAAAAATTATTGCTTTCTTGACATCTATTGCAACTTACATTAAAATGTAATAATTTCACAACATTTTTGCAAACATAATTGAAAGTGAACACTAAGTAAGTTTCAAATTGTTGTAATAATGTCATATATGTACTTGTATTTCGTTTACAGGTGTCCTTTATATAGTGATACTAACAAACTTGACCTTAACTTAGTCCTGAAAAGTGCAGAACAGGCAAAAGCTGAAGTTGGTGTGATAGATGATCCATCAAAACTTAAATTCGATCCCACTATTGATTTTGAGAAACACTTCAAAGAACAGCAAATGATGTCTCACGGAGAGGTTAGTGTAAAATATATGTTATGTGAGGTCTAAATGATCTGTATTGTAATGTGTGTTTGTAGTGGCAAGAGGTGAATTATAATGAAGTCCATCATGTACATGTGGTAAGTGTAAAATATGTTATATGGGGTTTCCAAATCTTTACTGTAATCTGTGTTTGTAGGTTTATCCGAGATATCATCACGTGTTACCTTATGGAGTAGTGGTAAGTGTAAAATGTATTATGTGAGGCTTAAATGATCCTTTTTGTAATTTATATTTGAAGTTGCCACAACGATATTACGAAATGATACCTCCTAGATACAGGGTAGGTGTGAAAGAAATTATGAGGGCAGACAAGTTTCTAGTTTTGGTAAAGTTCGGCTTTATTGATTAAATTCTTTGCTATTTTTTTAATGTCATTCTGCAAAAGACTGCTGTTTATTCAGCTAGCTACATGATTCAGTTTGTGTCAGTCATCGAAAATATTGAGCACTGATTAAATTATTATTTTTGAAAAGGGAGATCAACGATGAAATCAAAGCGGAACTAAATGAAGTTTATAGGAACTCTACATCTTTGTTTATAATTTACATGTAGTGATTGAACATTTTTGATGAAGAACGTCCAAGTCTTCCAAATATGGTCACGTCACCAGAAATGAATGACAAAATCCATGATATCGGATTGAATGATTCCAGAGTGAAAGACATGCTATTTGTGCAATGGGCACAGTTTGCTCATTATTGACAACAAACACAATCGTGATTGGCGATGTTCGGTGTGATCCAAAAAAATGCCAGGGCCAATGCATCACTAAACATATATCCATTACTACACACATCATTTCCTCAGCTGAAAATGTTGTGGCTACAGTTTTCTGGGTTGAGATTTGAAGACTAGCTCACAAATTCATAAAATTTATAAAAAATTAATGAATTCTATTACGAATTGTTTCCTCATATTCTCAACATTTAGTCCTTTGTGATTATAACTAGATTTTTATTTTTTTAAATGGCAGAAAGATATGTGGTTCTAATGAGGAGGTTATCATTGTGGCTCATATTTAGAAGGGTTGGAAAAATCATAAGTCAGATGAAATGATCCAAAAATTTTAAAAATGTACAAAACATGTCGAGCTAAAAGGAAACTATGTTGAAAAATAAAATCAATTTTGTCCACAAAAAATTCTTTTTGCTTGCCAAGGCTAGGTATTTGTCACTCTGCCCTTGAATATGCCATTTAGATTTGGATCTTTATTGCAATGTATGTTTGTAGATGCCACAATTAGATCATCATGTGTTTCCTCCTGCAAACATGGTAGGGGTATCATATATTGTACATAATGATCTTTATTGCAATGTGTGTTTGTAGATGCTAGAAGTAAATCATCAGGTGTTTCCTTCTGTAAACATGGTAGGGGTATCATATATTGTATGACGTTCAAATGATCTTTATTGCAATGTGTGTTTGTAGGTGCCACAACTAAATCATCGGGTGTTACCTCATGGAAACCTGGTAGAAGTATAATATACTGTATGATGTTTAACTGATCTTTATTGCAATGTGTATTTATAGATGCGGCCGAGAAATCATCAAGCATTTCCTCCTAGACATGTAGGTGTAATATGTTTCAGTAATCTTTACTATGATGTGTGTTTGTAGATACCGCGGAGAACTCATCAAGGGTTACCCCCTGGAAACATGGTGAGTGTAAAATTTCTATATGATAATTAAATGATGATTATTTTAATCTATGTTTGTAAATTCTACAGCAAAATCGTCAACTGTTACCTCCTAGACAAGAGGTAGGTGTATAATAAATTGCACGAGATCTTTACTGTAATTTGTATTTGTATTGTGATTTAAATGTTCTTTATTCGTATCTGTGTGTACAGCTGCAAGAGAGGAATCATCAAGTGCTGCCTCCAAGATATATGGTAGGTGTAATAGTCATTTATAAATCGAAATAAAATATTTGCCAAGATTTTATTTTATTTTGTGTATACTATATACCAATGGATGACAAATGTTACTATCTATAAATGTGATAAATATTGTTAAGTTTTTACCACTTATTATAAAAAGAACAATTTTACGCGACGTATTAAAATATTGACATGTTGCAACAGTTGCAAAATATGCTAAATGAGGTTTCAATGTTCTTTATTGTAACGTGTGTTTGTAGATGCAACCGATAGGTCAACAAGGGTTACATCCTGAAACCGTGGTGAGTCTAAAAAAATTGCAAAAGTTAAAAGTACTAAACAGTAATATGTATTTTTAGATGCAACAGCAAACTCAAGGAACGGTAGTACCTGGAGGCATGGTGAGTGTAAAATGCATTGAGGTTTAAATAATCTTTATTGCAATGTATGAATTCTCAAACAAAAAGATCGATTTCTTGATACAAAAAAAATATATATAATTTATTATATGAATGTTTGTACACAGTGGGGAATTCCTCACATGTACCCTAATAGATAATACACTTGTTATAAAAAGAACAACTTCATGCAACATATTAAAATATTGACATGTTGCAACAGTTGGAAAATGTGCTAAATGAGGTTTGAATGTTCTTTATTGTAACGTGTATTTGTAGATGCAACCGATAGGTCAACAAGGGTTACATCCTGAAACCGTGGTGGTGAGTCTAAAAAAAATTACAAAAGTTAAAAGTACTAAACAGTAATATGTATTTTTAGATGCAACAGCAAACTCAACAAACGGTAGTACCTGGAGGCATGGTGAGTGTAAAATGCACTGAATGGGGGTTAAATAATTTTATTGCAATGTATGTCTGTAGATAGAGAGATACCACGAAGGGCAGGCACCGAGGGCAGATACGGTCGGTGTAAAATATATTGTATGAGATTTAAATGTACTGTAGTTTAATGTGTTTGTAGATGCACTTGGACATGGCAGCTATGTCTATCACGAGTCGTAAGTCTGATCAAGTTTAACGTTGGAACACATGGAGCACTATCATTAAAGTCCCGTCACATCGGTTCATAATAAGATTCAGTTTTGAACTGGATTTTTTTACTATGCAATTTTTTTTGTATGGAAGATTCCAATTTTTTAATACATGTGTATTTTTACACAAGGTGTTTAGATTTAATTTTTAACTAAATCTAAGTGATTAAATATTTATATATGTATATAGTTTTGATACACCGACGGAGTTTTTTAAATCTGACACTGAAAGTACTAATGCCAGGTGTCTAGTCGTAGTCATATCTCTGGTATGTGCCTTGCAAATATATTTTATTTCTATGTGAATCCTCAATTTTTACTTGTAGATTCAAATTTTTATCTGTATGTTATAGAATTGTGTTTATTTTATGAATGTTTTTGTAATACAATAAACTGTTTTTTTAATAAGTTGTATTTATTTCAAATAGGCAATATTTTATTTTTGATGTAATTTGGAATAAATTTATATAATAGTACGAAACATGATGTTTTTTTTTACTAATTATAGAATATAAACACCTTTTTGATTTTTCTGTAACTCAAATGAAAAGATGATGTTACAGGTTTACTATGGCAATTTCTGTCAGGTTGTATAGATACTGTTTTATTTTGCTCTGATGTTTAGTATGTGTGATAACAGCATCGTAAGAAATATATTTAAAATGAATGTTGGTCTTGGGTCCCCTGGCTCTAAACAGTGTGACAATAATTACTGAAAAATTCACATAATGGTTTCTCATGTATTTAGCATCAGAACTGTTGGGATAAACTTTTACACCTATTGGATTTAATGCCAAAAATATTTTGAATCTTTCACTGTATTGTTTTGAACGTCTGATATTTAAGTACTGTGGTCATTATTTATTTGTATCCACAATCTACATCTTTGTTGAACATTTTAAATAGTGGTGATAGTTTTTTAGTTTGCAATGGAATTTGTTTTCCATTGTACTTTTTAATGGCAGATAAACAGGTGGGTGTTTAATGGATTTATGTCATAATTTGATATTTTATCTGTATACCCTTTACTCATTAGTTGATTATGCATATGTTAAGATGAGGGGATCTCATTTTTGCACAAACAAATATGAATGCGTTTTATGACGTATATTTATAAACTGCAATATGGATAACACAAGTCAAAGATTACGTTTTATCTCATGTAACTAAATAAATTTATTTGTTTTTAAGTGCATTTGTGTTTACAATGGAAGGCGTAACGACCTACGTAAAAGATGGTGGGAGAATTATTAAACTCGTCAACACCGAAAGAAAAAATGCATTGTCTATTATTTCATATAAAAAAATTATAAACATTTTAAATGAAGACGCAAAAAGAAATGATACCGCGCTAACTGTGATAACTGGTACAGGGGAGTATTTCTGCAGTGGCCATGACATGAAACACGCCGAGGATATCAAAACGACCAACGTAAGTGATTCGGTGCAGTTTTCATCTGCATTCATAAATTACCCAAAAATACTTATCGCTGTAGTTAATGGCCCGGCTATCGGAATTGGCGTAGCCATGCTTGGCCTATGTGATGTGATTTACGCTTCTGACAGAGCGACATTTCATACACCCTACGCCAACCTGGGCGTGTCAGCAGCATCGTGTGCAAGTTACACTTTTCCTAGAATATTGGGAAGAAGCAATGGAAGTCAAGTGTTACTTCTGGGACGGAAAATGTCTGCGCAAGAAGCTTTACAATGCGGCTTGGTGTCGAAAGTTGTACCGCACGATAAGCTAAACGAGTTATTCGCCCAATTGCAAGAATATGGGAAATTACCAGTTAATACAATTCGCATCAACAAAAAATTGATCAATGATAACACTGAAAGAAAACTGCGCAAATGCAGTGATCAGGAATGTAAGGCGTTGAAGGATATCGTTGATTCTGAAGAATTTGTAAATGGTTTTATTCTTTTTATGTCAAGAAGGAGTAAATTGTAATTGTGATAATTTATTATTTTGTTAAATTGGTCTGGTATATTTGTTGTTGAATAAATTATAATATTATTTGCAATTATAACGCTAAATATTTAAATTGCAAAAAGTCAAAGGTGAATTGTTATCATGGTGTTTGCTCTTTGCAATAAACAAAATACAATTATCTATTCGTTTTTAAGTTACCGAGTGGAGTGCATTTAAGTTTTTACTATGGACGGTGTACTTGCGAACGTAACAGACGGCGTAAGAACTATTAGAATTAATAAACCTGAAAGAAAAAATGCGATGTCTATTGATTCGTTCATCAAAATTACAACAATTCTCAATGAAGACGCAAACAGTAACGATATTATACTGACTATTATAACGGGCACAGGGGAGTATTTTACCAGTGGTAACGAAACGAAACGAAAGAAACAGAAGAATGAGAATCCGCAGCATTGCATGTTAGACAACGCGAATGTTCTTGTAAAATTTTTCAATGCTATGATAAGCTACCCAAAGACACTCGTCGCTGTTGTTAACGGCGCCGCCGTTGGAGTTGGCGTAACCATGATTGGTCTATGTGATGTCGTTTATGCTTCCGAAACTGCTACGTTTCATACACCCTTCGTCGACCTGGGGGCATGTGTGGAGGCATGTGCGAGTTACACTTTTCCTAGATCCATGGGAAAAAGTAAAGGTAGTGAAATGTTAATCCTGGGCCACAAATTAGCCGCGCGGGAAGCTTTGCAGTTTGGATTGGTGTCGAAAGTTGTACCAGGTCATAAACTGGGCGAGTTGTGCACACAATTGCAAGGATATGGAAATTTAGCAAACGTACGTACCAACAACAAAATTAGTGAGAACTTGATTGAAATGTGCGAACGCAGAAATCGTGAACGTGAGATGATGAAGAAAATCGTTGTTTCTGAAGAGTTTGTTAATGATTTTATACCATTTATAACGAAAAATAAATTATGAGCATTTATGAAACGAAACACGACTACATATATCTTAGGGGGTAAATGAAGTTTCAAAAATACATTTACGTAAAAATTGCAGTTAATATAATAGTGTTTTTAAGTTATTACGTTGTGCATAATTGACAGTGTTTAAAAAAACAAATAATTATACTATAAACAAGTTTTCGAATAATTTTGTGGTTGAGTGCACAGTTGAGTGTATGCTTTCGCAGCTAAAAGAATTTTTTCGGGGATTGCCCTGGTATAACCTGACATTTCGCAGATCATGCTGCCAACTTATTCAGAAGTTCTCTAAATCCCCTCTTGTTTCGCATCGCTGATCTGTGTTCGTTGTGGTCATTGCACAATGTCCATTGCGATAGGATTTCTTCGCTGTTTTTCTTTTCCTGCTAGTCTAGTAATACTGAGTTGGGTTTGGTTGGGTTGGGTTGGTATACTGAATTAAAGAACATATGTATACAAAATGAAAAACAGAATCTTTAGATATGCAACGTTTTGTATTTTTCGTAATACGAGCGAAATAATTGTCCAAGAATCCTTGCACATCAAACCTATTTATTAATTAATAGCATTTTAATGCATGATTATTATCAATTTGGTAATTATTATATTTGTGCATTTATTCATACATTGTTTATAAGCAACTCCAATATTGAAATGAACATTATAAATATTACTTCCCTTTGCATAGCTGTCAAATAGGAACTGAAGCATGTAGCCACAAGTCCTACAGGTGACAGTAATCTTTTGAAGGATGATTGACAGAAAAATAACATGAATTTTATCAATAACGCTGTTACTTGTCAAGGCTAGGTACTTATCTGACGTATAATAATTGTTGATAATATACTTGTAGGTTAACTTTGGGTCATTTAGATATAAGTTATCTTATAAAAACAATGACTTGCTTTCCAACAAGTGATTAAAGTTCACATATTGAGTGTAGAATGGAAGGTATAATTACGTTTGTAAAACATGGTATTAGAACTATAAAATTTAATAGACCCGAAAGGAAAAATGCAATTTCTAGCGTATTGTACGAAGCTATTGCGAAAATTCTAAACGAAGATGGAAAAACCAACGATACGACAGCGACAATATTCACCGGTACAGGTGAATATTTCACCAGTGGTAACGACCTGAAAGCGGTCATGGATAATATGCAGGGTGACGGCGATCCTGAAGAAAGAATTGCCAAAAACACGCAACAATTCAAGTCGTTCGTATCTGCACTGATAAACTACCCGAAAATACTCATCGCCGTTGTAAATGGTCCGGCCGTTGGAGTTGGAGTGACCATGCTCGGTTTATGCGACGTAGTTTATGTGTCTGATAGAGCAACTTTCCACGCACCGTTCGTTAACCTGGGTTTGTGCGCGGAAGCCTGTTCCAGTTACACTTTGCCGAGAATAATGGGTAGAAGTAAAGCTAGTGAAATGATATTGTTGGGGCATAAGATGTCTGCACAAGAGGCTCTCCAATTTGGATTGGTCTCGCGAGTTGTACCTCACGATAAGTTGGACGACTTGTTTGTTGAATTGCAAAAATATG
This sequence comes from Geotrupes spiniger, assembly GCA_959613385.1. Taxonomy (NCBI): domain Eukaryota; kingdom Metazoa; phylum Arthropoda; class Insecta; order Coleoptera; family Geotrupidae; genus Geotrupes; species Geotrupes spiniger. The sequence goes on along the minus strand of OY390736.1, from coordinate 25,815,750 downwards.
GAAAGTTACCTATTAATACTGTTCGCATTAATAAGAAATTGTTGGCTGCAAATATTAACAAGATTTTGTGCGAGTGCAACGATCGTGAATGCGAATCGTTGATTGAAGTCATAACATCTGAAGAATTTCTTAACTCTGTTATGAGTTTCATGTCGAGAAAGAGCAAACTGTAATTTTATATCCTGCAAATGAAATAAATTTTTTTATGAATATTGTGTATTTAGTTGTACATATATTTGATATAACACGATTTTTCCTTGAACCTTAACAAAGCACTAAATATTCTGATTTGGTATAACATATTTTTTCTCAAAATTTACCAATTGCTAAACTTTCGTCGATTTAATTTATCTATGTATTTCTTTTAATTTGTATACAATATGATTATTCCCGAACTTGAACCATTCCTAGTAAAACTGAAATGTCCGCTAAAACAATATTTAGTTGGTTCGTGTCTTTTTCAGGTACATACGTCGTGAAGTTTCATTGGCAGTGAATCAGTGCCCATGCTATTAGTATATTTGGAGTACAATTTTATCACTGTAATCGATATTGACAGAGTATATCAACAACCATTCTATTCGTGCATTAAGCAGTAGTGGGCGTAAAAATTATCAAAGTTGATATGATTATTTCGGACTACCTTAAAATGTTGGTGCTGAGACATTAGATTAATTCACTCCTAGTCATAATTTTTTTTATCTTCGCCCGGCGTTTCAACCACTTTGTCTAACTAATTATAGTATTTAAATTGAAATTTAGTTTATTGTAATTTATTCTATACTATATTGCTGTTCCTGTTACTTATATGAACATATTTCGTATAGTTCTTATACTGATATTTATTTCCTTACAAACCTTGAAATAATCAATACATAATAAGCTGTGTAAAAGATGTTCAAAAATAGATTGAATAATCTTCTCAATTAAGATCGGAAATACTTTAATGGTGTTTTCTTGCATTGAAAATGCAAAGAACTATAAAAATGCATTTTCAAATGTATTTGTATGTATTATAAATATATATAATCAAATCTGGTGTTAAATAAACATAACAAAACACTTTAATATGCAAATATTCAGATTTACAAAGCGAAAGTTTTGTACATTATTTTTTATAATGTGTGATAAGAATAAATCTACTGGATACATCTAACGGCTAAACTTAGTTACTAGTATTGCTCCAACAATATTAGACGTAAATGTCTAACAATTTTGTGAAAATGAATACTATAATCACGTTAGTGAAAAATGGCATTAGAACAATCAAACTAAACAGACCTGAAAAGAAAAATGCATTTACAGCCAACGACTATAAATTAATAGGAAATATCTTCAACGATGATGCACAAAATAACGATGCTATTGCAACAGTTTTAACCGGCACAGGAGATTATTTTAGTAGCGGTAATTATATGACTACAATGGATAGAAATCAAATGATCAGTGTAACCGACAATGTCAAAGAACTCGTTGATGCGATGATAAACTACCCGAAAATTATTATAGCCGTTGTGAATGGGCCTGCTATTGGTATCGGTATGACTTTACTAGGGTTGTGCGACTTGGTCTATGCATCTGATCGGGCAACTTTTCAAGCTCCGTTTGTGAAACTCGGATTGAACGCAGAAGCATGCTCGAGTTTCACCTTTCCGAGAATTATGGGTCGCAGCAAAACCAGCGAACTCATAATCTTGGGGCAGAAAATGAACGTGGACGAAGCTCTCCGTTGCGGTTTAGTTTCGAAGATATTTCCACACGATGAAGTCGATAAAGTATTAGAAGACATTCAAGAATATGGTAAATTACCAATCAACACAGTCAAAATTAATAAAAAGTTGTTTATGGATAATTTGTGGCAAACGCTTCTTGAATGCAATAAACGTGAACACCAAGCTCTCTTGTCGTTAATAGACGAGTTTGGGATGCAAAGAAGCAATTTAAAATGATCGAATATTAATTTCTAGCAATTGCATATAAGGGAAAATATGTGTAGATTTTTATTATGCACCTTTATTAGGAAATCCAAAATTATGGGAGGTGTACAAATTTTCGTTTAGTCTAGTCGGCCCTCTGCACGTTCTTGAAATGTGTGGAGGCTTAGAATTTATTTTATATTACAAAAGTTTTAATCAAATCAAAATTAAATTTTTGCGAAATACAATTTGTTATTAGAAATTAGGTTCTCGATATAACTGAATGTCAAATAAGTCTAAACGTAGGTTTATTTCAACGGCTATTTTTCAAAAATAGAAATTTTTTACAATACCTGAAACTTGTTTTTATATTTCATATTACTGTGCTTTTAATTAATTTCAATTACATATAAGACCCTATTTGTCCGTACCCGACTTTCTGGAACGTTTGGATCAGTTTATTTTATATGGGTTGCCAACATTGCTTACGATTGTTGACAGACTACGAAATACTTGACTATCAACTATTTCTCCAGCCACCATGTGATAGTTAGTCTTTGAATTTGTAAATTTCCTCATCAATCATTTATTTTATTTTCATTTGTTAATGTTCTTTTTCATGAATTAAAATGATTGAAGTATGAGAAAAAAGAACAACAATTACAAAATAAAAACAAAGAGAATATATTTAATTTAATTTCAAGTACATTAATTATATATAAATAGCGTGTGTACTACATAACAATCATATACTGTATGACCTTCCCGTGGTATTATATCAGAGGTGAGACATTGCCAACTGTTAAAAAAACAAAATTAAATTTGAAACTAAATAAAATTACTATGTAAATACATAATCACTTTCTACATTTACATCCCAGGGTATTTGGAACATGTCGGTCGGTAACGGAGTACAGTGAGTAGACTTGAAGTCCTTAAGATATTTTGAAGCCTGTAGTCAAAAGAATGAACAAATTTTATTCATGCACGTGCAAGTGCTTGTGATTGAACAATCACCAAACTCACCAGAAACAACGTCATTTGATTCTTTTGTTCCGTGTTCATGTCATCCCCGATTCTCATTGGATAAGACTTCGATTGTTCAGATACGTAAGTTTCAAGCAGTGACGTGCACAAGTCGGCGCTTACACCATTTTTCTTCAGAAAATGTTCTGAAAGAGCACACTGAATTGCAACAAATCTGTAATTATTCTCTGTGTATACCCTGATTAGGCGATGAAAACGACAGATATTCGTTAAGGAGAAGAATTTGCAGGTCACCGAGTATCAACGGATATCGGTATTTCAATAATTTAATTAGCAAGTCATTGCCTCTGTTTGTCGTCAGGTCATTTTCTCTACAAGAAAATGTCGTTAAGGACCCATTGTTTTTGTGAAGAGACTTACCTAGTGCACAACACTTCGTCTTCTGTCCTTCTGAAAAGTAATACTGGTCCTGGGTATTTTGACAGTTGTTCGAAATTATTTAAATTGACATATTCCCGTATCGCCAGCCTAACTACCGACTCAGACCAACGAGGCATGTGATTTAAAGCCAACGGCATCACATCATCGAAAGAAGCGTCCAAAATCTACAAAGATCTTCAGTAATTCTTGTATAACATTTTCCAAGTTAACTTACAATTCCTTTAATACTGGGGTAGTTCATCGCCGCCCAAGTAGCTGAATATCCTCCAATACTCCAACCGAACAGTATTATATTCTCGGGTTTAAAACCTAACTTGTGTATGGCAAACTGCATGACTACATCAACAGCATTTTGTTCCTGGGAAGGATACGGTGTTCCCTGATGCGACAAAAGAAAAATTAGAACAAGCCAATTTATTAAAAACAACTTACCGTACTGCCACCGAAACCCGGGTGATTCCATCCAAGAACGGAATAACCGGCCTCTATAGGTGTCCCCATAATCCCAACTTCGTAGAAACCAGCGTTACCCTCACAGCAAATGATCAAAGTGTTTCCATTTTGCGTAGAGTGTCTTCTCTCGATGAACATTGCGTCTATGTCATTTTCGTCTCTGGTCCTTAGCTTATATCGCATTCCACGATTTACTTCTATTAACTTAGATCTTCCTTGCAGTAAACCTTGAGCTGGAATAGTTTTGCACCAGAGTAAATAGGGTGTTTAAAGTTATGTTGGCTATTAGTTCAGTCAAGAAGCTAAATAGCTAAATACTCGAAGGTCTTATTTCAAGAAATATCAATAGTCGTATAACGTTATATATTTTTAACTTATTTTGTTTGGTGAAGATTTTTACAAACTGTTTCTGTTTCTGAATTAATTAATACAAAAGCTTAATTTGTCATTTATTCAAAATATGGTATCATAGGGATTCCATCAGAATCTAAAGTTGAAAATTGTATTCCGAGCAAACATACAAACATTATGCTTTATTTATGCATATAATAATGGGACCAATAATGGGACTTGCTGAATATTATCTATGAGACCAAAAGGAAACTAAGATTAAGTGGTTGTAAGATTAGTGACCATTAAACCTGGACGTTTATTTTTAAACTAAATACAAACTGCATCCGGTGGGTTTTTACTGAAAAATATTTTTGAAACTCATACGACGCTTTAAGGCGTAAGTAATTGTGTATTACATTTATGTTACAATGTAAATTTGGCTTCACTAATATTCATGATAGTTGAAATATAAGAAAACTGTTGAAAAAATATTGCTACTAAAAGTTCCTTTCCTTGTTGAGCAATTATTTATGGCCCATAAATATATTCAAGCTAAGCCTTTAGGCCATAATGCGGCACTGGCAAAAGATTAGTTCATTAAGGTCAATTTACATAAGCATGTTGTATAAAATGTGCCACGTAATAAATTTGATATGACCAAGGCAACTAGGTGATAAGATTAAATAATAATAAACACATCTGTTGGTATTTTCTACACAATTGCTTCAAGATATTGGTTCATAACTTAACTTAACATAAAATGAATATAGTGACATTAGTTAAAAACGGAGTTAGAACAATCAGACTAAACAAACCAGAAAAGAAAAATGCGTTATCGACACCCGACTACAAATTACTTGGTAACATACTCAACAAAGACGCGCAAAACGACGATGCCGTTGCGACTGTCATCACCGGAACAGGCAATTACTTCAGCAGCGGCAACGATATACTTGGAATGGAAACAAATCACGAAGCCGTCAATAACCTCACCAACAACGTGAAAGAATTAGTCGATGCGATGATAAACTATCCGAAAATACTCATAGCCGTCGTGAACGGACCCGCTATTGGAATCGGTGCTACTTTGCTAGGTTTATGCGATGTCGCGTACGCATCTGATCGGGCGACTTTTCAAGCTCCTTTTGTAAAGGTCGGACTCAACACAGAACTGTGCTCAAGTTTCACTTTTCCCAGAATTATGGGACGCAGCAAAGCCAGTGAGCTTATATTTTTGGGGGAGAAAATTAATGCGGATGACGCTTATCGATGCGGTTTGGTTTCGAAGGTATTTCCGCACAATGAACTCGATAAAATGTTAGATGACATTCAAAAATTTGGTAAGTTGTCAGTAAGAACTGTGAAAATTAATAAAAAGTTGATTATGGATAATTTGCGGCCCACGTTTCTCGAATGTAACAAACGTGAGTGCGAGGCGCTTAAGGTTACTTTTTTGTCTGATGAGTTCAAATCTGTGATGGAGGAATTTATGACCAGGAAGAGAAACAGTACATAAATTGTAAACCTATTGAATTGAATTAATAAATGATCTGGAAAATTACATTTTATTTGGCAATATTGCTTGCTAAGAAATATAAGTTCATAAATGTACCAACATATCGTATATATGTACATAATATGAACGTGTATGGATACAACTATATAAGCTTTTTGAAATTATAAAGATTCAAGTAAAGGACTACCATTTTAAATTAAACCTTTAACGGCGATAAGATGCATTCTAGGTTCACATTGCTTCAGGAATAGTAATCAATTAATAAAATTATTAAACATGTGTGCTTATATACCTTGACCGAGCCTCGAATAAAAAAAAACGCGTGCGATTTTATTCGAATTATGTAAACCCTATTATCGAATGTACATATCATGCACATCAATAATTACAACCATCAGTTAATGTAGCGAGAAAAAAAACACTTTAACATGCAAATGAGTTAATGTGGTATAGTTTCGACAATAAATGTGCAATATCTAACCGAACCGTATAATACGCAATTTATTTATTTTTGAAGCCAACATAAAATTCTGTTTAACATTCCTTACTTATATACCTTAATAAATTATTTATGCAGCAATCGTTGCATTTATGTAATAGTATTTATTCAGTTGTATGCAAGTTAATAAATAATAATTCTTCACACCACTTAATTTTTAGAGAATCTAGATATAATAATTGTCATCTGCAGTAGACTAAAAAACAAAATGTTAAATATATTTCTATTAAAATATATCAAAAAGATAACAATCTACAAATATTATCGTATTATAACTGGACTAAAACTTTCGACACCGTCAGCCCCAATATCTTTTATTTATTCTAAAATATAATGGACAGCACAATATGTAGTGATGATTATTCATATTCAGATTTAGAAAATGTATTGCCTGGTTTTCTACAGTAATGTACCTAGCTACTCGGATGACTCAATTATACTATTCATTCACAGCTGATGAATTAAATCCAAGAAGACATCAATACTGATTTTTTGAAGGACAGAAGGATTACTTACATCATTTGGATGTTAAAATTAATAATAATCAATTGTAAAGTAGTGTGTTAAATGCAATCGGAATTTGCATTGAGGCAAAGAGATCATGATTCATATAAAATGAGAGATATTAAGTTGCAGACGATGGAAAATCATAGAAAATTATTTTATTTCATAAAATTATAACAATCAATATTCCACCATATTTATACAATGAAATAACTTTTAGGACAGGTGTGCACAATCTAATTATTGGATACAAATGACCCATCACATCACCTCAATATATAAGTTATGCTTTTGAATAAAGTTGATATGTCGTAGCACATAAAATTTAAGGGCCCTCTAGTTGTAGTATCGTCGCTTAGTTCCTTAAGGTTCTGCTATCATAATTTGTTGTTACAGGTTCAAAATGCCACATAATCGTAATGTTTGTTTCTTAATTATTTCTATTTTTTCTAACGTAGGATTAATGAGATTACAATAGCCAGGGTTGAGTGGAACAGATGTTTGGGATAATCTGGGGTATTGGTTCATTTAGTGAAATTTACTTAGTCGCTTGTTTTGATTCTTATACTTAATGTATTGAAATTAGTTTATAGTAAAGACAATAACCATTGCAATTCACATATCAGGCATGTGGAGTAATTATCTAGGTAGGTAATATTGTTATAGGACAACGAAATATATATGAATGAATCATATTTTTGTAATATCGGTGAAAGCAAAGAGTAACCCATCAGAGAAATAACAGATCTTATGGTGGCAATAACATGTGCGTGAGAATTAAGTTACCTGAATTTTGCACAAACTTTTCTGCGAGTGAAACAATTCAACAGGCAGAAGTCTATGCCTATTAAAAAGCCCAGGACAATAAAAAAAATTTCTGACCAGGGACTGCCGCGCAGTGCTCTCTCAACTAGGGAGAGCCAACAAGGTTAGCCTGGTCTGGATACCCGGACACACTGAAATAGAGGGAAAACGAAACAGCCGATTCCATGGCAAAGAATTTATTGGCCCAGAATCTTCTTGGGATTACAAGAGGCCTGGACAGAAGCTCAAATAAGAGCTGGATGGAGCACAAGGTACTTGAATACTGGCAGGAGTGCCAGGGAATGAGAAATTCCAAGATTGTACTGAAGGGCCCATCTGTTGTACGTACCAGGACACTGGGGTTTCGGTTTGGGCAGGAAAGACCTGTGCACTCAACAGCCCTGGCTACTGGTCATAAGGCATCACATGCATAGGTTGGGAGTGGCTGAGGCCACCGAACGCCGACTATGCCTTGAAACTGAGGAGACAGTGGTGCATGTCCTGTGTGCCTGCCCCGCTGGGGACCAAATCAGGTTCACAGTCTTTGGTGAGACAAAACTTGAGCTGGGCCAACTTGACAAATTCTAACACTCTAAAATTCTCATGTATCTAAAGATTAAGGGTGAACTATAGTTGTGAGCTACAATAGACCCTTGTGGTCGCAGTGGAGAGGCGATTAAGCGCCCCACTCATTGTAGCTAACTAAACCTAATTGTAATGGAACCTGTCGCATGATTACGCATCGCGTAAAGAAAACTTACCTAATATAGTTTGTAGAAGCGACAGCGAGCCAGGATACACCAGTCGGATACCAAACGTATGTATAGCAATATACGCAATGACATGACAAGGCAAAGAACTGACCAACTGAAAAGCATTACGATGGGAAATCGGTCTCGTTATATACAAACGAGATTTGGTAGCATCCCTAAAAACAACACAATTAACATTAAATAACACGACAAACAATCCACTAACCCTTCCACATCTGAACATTTAAATTCGATGGGCCAGCCGTAAAACTCAAAGTCGTATATCGCCAATTGTTGCTTAGCCGTCGGCGTCAGATTAGCCTGCGCGTTCTTAAGAGTTTTCATGAATTTCTGGTAAGTGTTGTTGTTCGAACGACCGACACCCCGAATACAAAACGACACAACCAATATAACCCCGAGGCTCGTCATAAATTTAGAGAAAGTCAATAGGCCGTCTGTAACCAAGTAGCCTTTACGGTACAGGAACGTGGTGATGATAGGAGAAGTGTAGACACTTATTTTCCATATCATGTAGAGCTGAAATTAAAAAATTAGCAAATCGTTCGGATAAAGTTGAGGTGACGTACGGATTGTATGACTTGGTCTCCCCATTTTTCGAACGCTGTTGGTTCGTACAATTTCTGCAAGAAATGCCGTTAGTCGAAGTCAGATAACCTTAAATGACGATTCGTACCTCGACAGGACCGTTACCGTACACTTTAATCAATCTCGGCGAAAACATGCAATCCCAAATTGTTCGTATGGCCGACATTTTACGGTTTTGGAGTTATCGTGTCGTCGATAAGCGCCCTAACGTAGTCGAAATCTTGCAGTTAATCTAGCCGATCATAATTTTGCGCAATATCATTCATGGAATTCATTAAGTTTGATTAATTGACATTAGTCTGCTATTCTAGTTAAATCAACTATAGTGAATTTTATTATTTAGTTATTTGATCAATGCTGCCAACCTGCTGACTAAGCATTCACAAAGCTAATCGGTGTATGTACGTGGCGTATGTATGGTGGTATCATATCAGGCTAATTTGCAATACTATTAAAATTCCAGCATTCTCAGAACTCGCTTTAACTACTTCATTAGAAATCGTTCCAAGATCATTTTCAGCGATTGCATATACACAAAACAAATACAGAAATAAAAATAAAAAACCTGCAGTGGCCCGCACTGAACTTTCTTATTCTTATACTTTTTCAAAAAAACTTTACAATTAAAAGTTGTTTAAATATATTTAAGTTTTATAAGTACATTTTTTCGATAACATGTTCCGTTTTCGGGATGTGGAAAAATATGATAAGAGTAACACACAGACACAAACACACAGACACACAGACCTCATTCCAAAAATAGTCAGAATACATTCAGGGGACATTAAAACGTGTATATCTGTTAATATCTCAAGTTCGAAAAGTTTCATGATTACCATACACTTTGTACTTTCTTATGCATAAGTAAGAAGTAATTAAAGCTCCAATAAATAAAATTCCAAGAAGAAATCAATTAAAATTAAAACTAGAAAAGGAAAGAAGGAAAGTACGAGAACATCTACAACAATTCAGTTTTAAAATAAGTGGCTGGTGTAACAAAATAAAGATTTTTGTTCAAAGCGATTCAAGCACCGTTATACAATGTATATCCTTGAAATGTTGAAACTATTTTGAAAAATAAAATCGGCCCAGTTAGGACAATAATTCGCTAAGGTACTACAATCGGCACTTAATGACACTTTATGAAAAATGTTATCAACAAATCCTTCACCGCTTCAGTTTGTATAGTTATTTAAGCTTCAAGTTAAGCTACCTTATAGAAAACTATCGAATATACTTCTTCCATTTTCAACAAACTTAACATATAAACCGATGTTTGTTTCATACTTTAATATTTTTTAATAAACATTTATATTTTGCTTTCCTAAGGACAATAGTCTTATCAACAAGATTAAGACTGAACGTATTTTTTTCATGTTAGAATATTAACTCATTATGTCACTCAAGTGTTGAATATTAGTCGTGTGTTCATTATCTACATTAGTAACAAAATTTACATTAAAATCACCAAATAAATAATTGGTTTGTTGTAATTTCTAAATGTACTGACGATGCAATTTAATTTATCCTTAAAATTATTAAAAGGCACAAACACAACAATTTTGTTACATTTACTATCAAAATTGACAAAAACAGTTGAAAGATCGTAAGGGATAAAGAAAGGACGAACCTGCAAGTGGGAAGTTACAATTTTTTCCCAAACAACAGAACTGCAAGAATTTCGGTGTAATATAATGTGCATTTCTTTATATCTGTCTAACACTGAAGTACTTAAGTAGTATGTTTAGACTGCTAACATGAATACTTTATCCGGAAAATTAATTCCACAGTGCACGTTTGAACTGAACATTTCTTGAAATACGAGGTTATAAGTTATGGAACCAGCACCAATTATATTTTCATGGTAATATTGTTAAGCTAATTAGTTTATAATTATTTCAGAACTGTGGTTGCGAAGTAGTTATAAATAAAAGCATAGAATACATCTGCATAAATGTTAACATATCCAGTGACTCATATTATTGTCTAATACATTACGTCCTAAATGTGTTAACAAAAATTGCTTTTATTTTATTTAATTACACTTATTTAATTATAAAATGTTACAATTGTTGTGATTACTTTTAATATAATATTTATGAACTTATTCGACGGTTATTTTGCACAACGAATCTTCGATAGAAGAAGTTAAAAAATAGTTTTCGTACGAACTTAAAATTAACGTAACGTAATTAAAGTAATGAATAATACTATTATTGTTTTGTCCTAATATTAGTATTTATATGTGCGTTTGTGCCGATTTGGCATTTTGTTCTATATGCAGCTGCGTTTTCCTTGTGCAGGTGCATTGTTGCGTAACTTTTTTAATGATATTGGACTTTGTGGCGTTTGAAGCTCATGGAGTTCACCAATGGAATATCTTTTAGAGTAATTTCTTTAAATTTGGCTGAATTTTTATATTGGGTAATATTAACCGTTATTCGATAATGGTTTCTTGGGTATTTGAATAAACATATGTCGAAGTGGAAAATTTGCATCCAACTGGCACTTATATAAAGAACTTACCTTAAAATCGTAAAGTACATCACTACCTGCGTACAAGAATCATTATTAACTCATCACTACCCAAGAAGATTACATCAATCGACCAAGTGTATTTTATTCGAAATTACTGATAAAAATAATTTCGCGATGTTTGATTGAACGATAAAAAAATCGAGCTTCAGGCCTCTCGCACTTCACGCAACAAATGAATCATGGAACGAAAATACCAACTAATAAATTGTAGTAGTCCACTCAACCTAGCATACCTTTTTTTACTGCCTTTTCAAAATCTTGGTCGGTCTTGCCGACATCATCGCATTATACAACATGCACACTATATTAGTAGCGAGGTCTCCATCAAGTTTTGTACCAGCTCCTTTTCCCCATATTAGTACCATGATCGCCGACCTCTATCCCTTGGAAAGCTTCCTTTTTCAATCATATATATTTATTATCATAGACAGCAACTTACTCCGGCGCATATAACCACCTAGATTAGAAGTATCTACTCCCTCCTACCACGTCGTCGCACGATACATACGGGACAAGACCATGGTGAATGACTTGGTATTACGATGTGTAAGACCAAGTCTAACATTGCTTGTACTTGGTTTTGTACTTCGTTTTTTTATACGAATCTGTAAGCAAGTTGTTCTATGGGATGTTCTTCAGAATGAAATACATGTTGTGCGTTCTGAGGTCTCTCGTAATTATAGCGAGTGTAGTCTTCTTCATGATACATGCTTACGTCTAATAGTCTTGTAATTTCAATTTTGCTAATTTGATTGAATTTGTTGTACATTTCGATTAAAGCATAACTGTTTTATGATGTTGTAATAGTTGCTGGAATGTCACAATTCTGGATTCTGTTCGTGCATTGGAAAAGTGCCTTTGGTCCTGTGGTCTAGTATTGTATAGGGATAACTGAATTTTCTGTTGTTAAGTCAATTTAAGATTATGTATTCCGATTAATACGTGAGAGATTTCGTGAAATTTGAATCCATTAAATTGCATTGCATTTTGTTGGTTGAATTCCCCGAATGTTGGAATTGTGGAACAGAATTGTTCTTTGTTTTCTTGAAATAAGGATTTAACGATGAAACATCAGTAGTAAATATTGTTAACATAATATTTTTCTATGACGGATGGATCGATAAATGATTTTTTGCCTCTGTATCCAATAAGAGTTTCAATGGTTGTTGTGCTATGATTATATAGGGTAGTTCTTTTTTCTCTGAATATATTTGGGGTCTGTAAAAATAATTCTTGAGATTTTCTTCCGATACTTCGTTTTCTCTTGATTCGTAGTCTATTTATTGGAAATATTGTTCCTCTGGGTATTCGTCTTCTGCTATTTCAATTTCTTGATCTTCTATATTTTCCATGTTCTTGTGAAATAAAACTTTGTGGTCTATTTTTTGAATAGTTCCTTGCAGTTTGTATATTGCTGCTTATTCCTGACATTAGAATTGGGTGATTTTGTGGTTTCCAAACATTGAGTTGTGGTGGTTTTCCGAAGACTTGTTTATTGCTAAAGAATTTTTGTGGTTGACTTTGTCTTGGTTGCATGTTGACTGGTTCCGTGGGGCAAGGTTGTAGTTGTTGTTGATGCTGGTTACTGAATTGATTGTAATGTTGAGCTGGGAATTGTTGTTGTTGTCTTCGGAAGCCTTGGTTTGGTAGTCTGAAAGTTTGTCGCGTTGAACATGGAGTGGAATGTTTTAATATTCATTGTGTTTCATGGAATATTTTGTGGTTGTTTACCTTTGCTGACCGTAATTTGAATTTATGAGATCTTACATACAAGATTATACGCTTCTTCTATAGATGTTGCTTTCATCACCAATAGTGTGTCCATAGTGGTTTGAGTCTAGTTTGTCTTGCGAAAAAGTTTTGCTGCTTGAGATGCTTGTGACATATAAAGTACAGTAGTACCATCCATCATTCGTGAAATTGAAAAGGATATTCGATTGGTTTTTGCCCGAGGTCCATGAGATCTTAGAGTAAAGAGTTTTCATCTCGCAGATCTCCAAATGTGTGTTTCAATTAGTGTTCTATTTCGTTCCAGGTAATTAAACCTTTGATTGACACGACGTAGTTTGTTATACCATGTAATTTATTTTTATGCAATTTAAAATTAAATAGTTTTGAAATTGACCGCAGCTGGGTTATGAACCCAATATCGATTGGTGCTCATAGGATGTGACTGTTACTTCCAATGTGTAGATTAAAGATACGACAAACATTTTCTTGAATATGGGATTAACGATATAAGCCCTGTGATTCGTTGCAAAACCACTGTAAGGAATCCCATATTTCTCCCTAGTGCCCTTGCTGATTTAAAAGTTGAACTGTTTTTTCTTATATTGTTAATCGTTTGCGCAAGATTTGTAGACAAGTAACGTTCCTACTGGTTCTTGGCTTTGGAAAGTTCTTCACGATGAAGTATGGACATCCGTTAAATACTGGTGCACAAATTAATATACGATATACTAATCAGACCATCCTGCAGACTGTGTTGTTTCGGTTTTTCTGAAACAAGTTTTTAAAAACTTTTTTATTTTGAACTTTTACTTAATTATATTTAATTATAAAATTGTTACAATTTTCGTGATTACTAATAATAGTTAAAATTAATGTACCGTCTACATTAAAGTAATGAATAACGATCTTATTGTTTCGTCCTAGCATTCATCATTTATTTATTTTTTTATTTATTTATTTATAATGTTTGTGTCGATTTGGCATTTCGTTCCATTCGTGCAGGTTCTGCATACGTAACTTACTTCTTACTAATAATTCTGGTGACTTGGAATGAAAACATTTTTGTACGCGCTATTCAAAAATTCGTCCCACTTCGTAGTAAATGACGAGATAAAAGTGCAATTTGTGCAGACAGGTAAATAATAAATTCCTTAGATAAGTCCTTAAAACAGGTAAGTAGTAGGTAAACGCATCGAAACTGGCTGAACCCGAGCTACGAACGTTATAAAAGGTTGCAAAATAATTGTCAACAACATTCGTCTAGCAGAATGCATTGGGTTAGTTTGGTTTTGCATTCGTCGCTCATTTTGGGCAGCTTTTGTAAAAACGTAAACGACGATCGTAAAGGTCGTTTATTCGGCTATGGCTACAGCTACACCACGACGGTTGCGGAACCTTACGTGATAACGTCGTTAGTGCCATCTTCATGTGTGCAAGTGGACGCAACTTTACCGCCATGCAGAAAAGTCAGGAATTTCAATTCTTTTCCTGGTTTGCGCGGATGGGCGGCTACAAATTCTACGTAAGTTTCAAGTTTCTATTTTTTTTGTAATATAGATTTTTTTTCTCTTAAAAATATGATCTAAATAAATGTAATAATGTAATAATCTAAAATTAAAATTGTTTTAGAATTTTTCTCAAATAAAATTCATTTAAATTTGTAAGGGCAATACAATAAATTAAATCAAGTTCTACCTCAACAATTTATTAACAAACTTTATGATTTAATTTTTCCAGAAACTCAGCTCAAAATATGACAACACAGGCAAAGAATGCGACCACCAACTCATCGGCCTCTGGAACACAATCGACACCGTTATCGTGGGGCGAATATTTGGGATTTGCGGCCCCAACCGTCACGGTGACTTCTACGTTTTTGCAAACGACAACCGTTTCTGATCCTGGAGTCCTTGTGACTTTTTCAGTGCGAGGTTGTCGACCGCTGCGTCTGCCCATGGACTTAGAAAGATGTCCAGTAAGCACTCCGTTGCCAGCACCTGTGATAGTGCCAACGGCTACTGTTACCATTACACAATCCTTACAATCAACCTCGTTATCTAGTGGAACTTCTTTTAATGTTGAAAATTCTAACGTTGTACAAGGCACGGAGATGGATGCGAGTACAGCGGAGCAATCCAAACAATCAACGCAAGCTTTGAGCGGTGTGAAAACCACCTCTTAATTGTATAATTTACTTAGTATAATAAATGATTTTTGTATAATAAGCGTTTGATTTTTTTATAATGAACTTGATGTGAAGTGAAATAATTTTTCAATTAATTTAATTGTTTCTAAACCTGTCTGGACGTAAGTAGGATTAACTATTGAAGATTTTTTGTTGGTGTGTTTATTACTAAAGATTGCATTATTATTATATTTCATATATGATGCAGTAGTATCACAATTGCCCCAAATTTGCATGCACTACTTGCGTATAGAAAGATCTGAACTGTTTCGTTTCCCATACAATTTTCAAGTGGTGTTTGCTATGTTTCCATTTACATATTGTTTGTGTTAGTTTTAGATTCGATTTCTTTCACGCTAAAATGCGCATAAAGTGTGCCAAAATCCGGCTCCTTTTGTCGCATACCGTCACGAATCCCGACACTAATTGTCGTATTCGTCGTGCGCTTAGAACTGAAAATCGTGAACGTTTTCAAAAAGCAACCTATTCTTCTCGAGTGGAAGCGCGTTTGTTTTGCGCGTTTGCCTGCTTTCACCGCCATGACAACCGTGCAGATTTCATTAGCTTCTTCGCCAGTTAATTAACACGGTTTCGGTATAATGTCTTTATAAGTATCTTTGCAAAAACGAAAAGTGTAATCATCGGACAAATGCAGACAATGCAATGCAGGGTTCTCAGAGACAATAAAATAATTTGTAGCTTTCTGATTATATGAAATAATGTTTCAATTGTTGTAATTCTATACGAGATTTTTTTTTTTATAATTCGTCATGCACCAATCAGTAAGATTTGTAATAGCTTGTTATAAACTGCTAGTACATGATCATTTTACGTTCAGAAGTTAATCCGGTAAAAATGTAGGTGGAATAGGGTAGATTCCAAAAGAATATGGTGGTGTATTGGAGACACAATTTATCAGAATTAGGGACTGAGCAAAAAATACAACTTTCTCATTTGTACAGAAAATTCATTGTTGGACATGCAATTTGGGACACTATGATTCAATAACTATAATAACAATAAAATAAGTTTTCAAGCAAATAGAGACAGGAAAACTGCCTGGAAAATAACGAAATTGTTTAAAAACGTATTCCTTAATAACAGATGATTTAAAGATTATTTTTGCCGAATTAGAAAAAAATGAGTGCTGTGAAAGAAATTGTATTTGTGTTAAGATAACTGACAGAATTTCATTTTGTGCAAGTATGAAGTTATTTTCATTAAAAATGGAAAAAGATGAACGGAGTGTGCGATCTCTAGTTTTCTCACGAAGTACCATCAATAACGTTATTAGATGATTTCACCATTTTTATTAAATAAAGTGTGTCAATTTCTTTACAAAATATGCTAAAAGGCATCGTAAAATAATATAAAATATGCATTCCGTCACAGATCGCAGTAGGTAAACAAGTTCAGAAAAAATCGAGTGTCCCAAATTTTGTGTCCAGCAGTGTAATTGATTTTGATTCAAGATTGATGGACAATTTTCAAAAAATAAGGTGTAGAGGTTGTTATGTCGCCTTATTTTTCGACCCTGTGCCAATTCTTCGTTTCTTTACATGTAATTCCCTTCCCTGTCAGTATTCTCTTAATACCTGCATTCCGTGTAGTCTTTGGCCTCGCATCCCCATCTTCCATCAGTTTACATTTTCCACACTGTTTTTACTTGTCGATCATCTTCTTTCTTCTTCCTCTAGTCCTTTGATTAGTCTATTTTCAATGCCTAGTAGGTCCATATAATACTCTCTTCATCAGTCTAGCATTTCTGTTCCATTTTAGATAGTTTCGTTCCTTGTCTTTTATGTTGGTCCTTGGATTCTCTCTTTCGTTCTTTGAATATTAGGTAATCCTTTGGCGTCTTTGACTATTTTTTCATTTTTTCTCTTTGTTTGTTATACATTTTATACATTGTTTTATCTTTGTTTTTCCATAAATAAGTTGTCCATATTGTTTTTTTACCTCTTCTTTAATTGTATAGTACTACCATGCCGTTTCTTTCCTTCTGTTTGTACTTTTACTGACTCCACAAACTTCTTCAGCCACATTCTTAACTACCTCTTTCAAGTTATTCCAAAGTTACTGAGATCGTTTATTTCTTGTGTGTCTCTTCGTATTTTGTTCCTATTTTAAGTTGGAATTTTTTCTATTTTTTTCTTCTTGTAATTTGTGACTTTTCACTTGTCGTTATTCTAACTTTTCCAACTTTGCTACTTCTTCGCTTGGGTTTTGGTTTCTAATTAGTTTCAGTTTGATTTCAACTAAGTGATGGTCACTTCCTATATCATTTCCTCTTTTTACTTTGATTTATTAAATCTTTCTAGTGGTATTAAATCTATTATTGACTTCTCTCTCCGAGTAGCCACTTCCCTTGTATATTTATGTCTTTATGAGCAACTTTGTATTACTTACTACTCATTCAATATATAGAATTCAGTGATCCTTTGTCCATTTGTATTTTTTATTATTTCACCGAATTTGCCATTTGTTTCTCCTCGTCTTTCTGGGTCATTACCTACCCTACCATTTAGGTCTCTAATAATTATCAGCGAGCCTGTTTTCCCTTCTACTTCATTCTGCATTCGTCAAGTTCATATTTAGCCGTTTCTTAATTTGGGCCGTAAATAATTAATATTGTAAAGATAATGCCAATAGTTTTATATTCTATTCTCAGTATTCTTCATGATACTGATTTCTATGCTTTTCATTATTTTGTTGGCATTCTCTTTTGTGACTAAGCAGGCTACTCATTCTTTGTAATTATCGTTTCTATTAACCCCATTGTATACCAATACGTCTTCCCTCATTGCTTCAATACATCCACTTTCTCTTTTCTTCGTTTCCATAGTTGCTAGTAGTTCTAGCCTTATATTTTCAAATTCTACTACCAACTTTTCTTCTTTGTTATCTCTTAACGTTTCAAGTGCCTATATATCAATTGGGTTTCCATTTTTGTTCTATTTTATTATCCTTAGATTTATTATTAACGTCTGCTGTTTCTTTTCCGTTTATTCCCACCTCATTCTTTTTATTCTTATTTATAATTTTATTAGTTCCTTGTTTTTTACCGGTCTGTCATAAGTTTTGCCTATCCTATTACTTTCCTTCATTAGTTTTTTGGTTCAGTGCTTGTCGGCTTTATTAGTAGTGTTTGCTTCTCATTGTCCCATTCCCACATTAAACCATTTATGATCAGTTCTTGTTATCCCGTCTTTTTCTATTTGCGTTGTTTCTCTCTTAATTTTCATTTCTTTTGAAGTATTGTTGGATTTCATTTTCTTTTTCTGTCATACCATCATTAATAAATGCTCTTCCTTGACGTCTTTTAACTTACTTTTGGCTTTCATCGCTTTTATTTTCGCCTCCATATTTTCCATTTTCACTAAACACGGTTTGTTCCATATCTTCTTCATTTTTGCTTCCGTCTTCATGACCCTTACCATAAAGTTTTTCACTGCTTCTTTTGGCATTATGTTATAGTTCGTGTCTATATTCGTCCCTACCATAATCAGGTTATACGCTTCTTTTCTCTCTCTCTCTTGTTTATCTTTTTTCATTTCCTTATTTTCCTTAATAATATTATTCATTTTTTCTTCAAATTTTTCTTGATTTCCTCCATCATATTTTTAAACATTTCTTTAATCTTCTCCATTCCTGGTAGTAAATCACCTGGTTTGTCTTTAACTGGGGTTCTTCTAGTTAGTTTACTGTTTCTGAACACTTGCTGGGCTTTTTTCTTCTCTTTTTCTCTTCGGCTTTATCGTCTCATTACCCTTTGTTAAAATTAGACTATTTCACTATTTCTTTGCACATTTATTTTCATTATTCCACCGACGTTTAGTTTAACGCGTCTATTAATTTTCGATTTTATAAGATTTATTCATACACATTTAAATCCACCAATCTAATATCACTTTCCGTTTAAAACGTTTATTTAAAATCTATAAATTTAAAAAGCCCTACCATACTTTTGAACAAATCTAATAATCTAAATACGTATTTCCGCGACCAAGGTCCTCCATTAGAATCTAAAAAAGTAAAATGTTAAACTTAGTATTTTCAGCTAAGGTGTTATCTTTGAAGATATGCTTTTCACTCGATTACCTTTGAGATAACTCTTAAATGCAGTTTGAAATAAAAGTTTTAATGGCACTTAATACTCTTCGGATTGTATGAAATATGAATTCTTTTTCATGCAAAATGAATTCATTAACATGAAAAATTGCGTTACAGCGCAATGCCTTATGGTTGCCCAGGTACTTGATGTTATTCTCTGTGCTATTATCCTTTGCAGTTATGTAACTACATATTAAGTGGCGCTGCATTTATTAGAGTGCAGACAGAAAAACCAACGCGGCTCGCATCAACCATTATAATTACGCTATTATTACTTCAATATTATACTAATGCTTATAGTATTGCTCGAGAACGCGTTCTTCAAATTCATTGCAATGAAATTATTTCATCAATAACCTGTAACACTTGCCTATAAGGTTATTAGGAATGTACCATACACAACGCAATTGAGAACGCCTTCTCGCGGAAAAATTGTGCCTGACCAAGCGCGAAAAATCGCCATTGTTACGTTCGCCTGACGTGCGATTTGCTCGACACTTTTCGAGTGGATGTGGGTCCGGAAACTCACATCGCACGCATTAACGAGAGTGTAATTGCAACGGTGAACTTCATTCTAGGAATTTTTACCCTTGATTCGTCAGCGAACTTCCTGCTATTGATTAGAAATTTCATTTTCGTACATACGATGGGAAAATACGCGCCGCGCAAAAAGGCAATAGGATTAATGGAAGGATATGAAAGTAAGATGACGGGCTTTCTGTGGTCTTGTTTTACGTACTATTTATAGTAGAAACTGTGCGTACGAGAAAAAGCTGTTAAGGTACCTTGTAAAGAATTGGATTGTTAAAGGCAATAACTGGATCAAGTTTTTGATGGGAAATTTCGAAGAATACGAGTAAATAAATTTGCATTTGAACATGTCGTTCAAAAAAAACCAAATGTTCCAAATTCAAAAATTCATAAAATTGAATAATATACTCAGTGACATATAAACTGCACCACCTAGAAAGGGTGGGAATTTTTGGACCAAATTTGGCAGAAACATTGGACCAGTCTAAGGTAACAATTGATTAAAATTTGATAAAGAAAACACTTCATCTTTATGATTTTTCTTTAATAATGTGTTGGTCCATCCCTATTTCTGATACACTCATTGACCCGCCTTGGCATTGATTCCAGCAGGTGATCAATGTCTTCTAGGGGTATGGCATCCTAAGCAGCCTGTACTTCATGCCGTAGAGCTTCTATTGTCAACGGTGGGTTCGGTAGATTCCTCAATCTTCTACCCATCATGTCCCACACGTGCTCAATGGGCGACAAATCGGGAGATCTTGGCGGCCAAGGCAAAAGATTAACATTGGCCTCTTCAAAGAAGTCAAGAGAAACCCTTGCTAGGTGAGGTCGTGCATTATCTTGCTGGAAAAGTGGGTCTGCCAGCCCTCGAAGATATGGAAGAACATGTGGTTCTACCACTTCGTCAATGTAGCGTCGGGCGGTCATACTGCCTCGAATGAAGAGCAAGGGTGACCTACTGCCGTAAGCAATAGCATCCCACACCATCAACCCCACAGTTCGGTGAACATGCCTCGCAATCGAAAAATCAGGATTGCGCCTTTCTCCACGCCTTCGTCTAACACTCATCCGACCATCATGCATTCCTAAACAAAATCGCGATTCGTCACTAAAGACAACTCGATGTCACTCCAAGTTCCATTGAAGTCTTTCCGTGCACCAGGCCAAACGTTCCTGGCGATGTTGAGCAGTGAGGGGTAGCACAAGATGTGGGCGGTAAGACAGCAAGGTAAAGGTTCTTATTCGACGATAAACTGTTCGCAAGCCTATCGGACGACCTTGTTCACCTAACCATTGATCAGCTATTGATTTAGTTGTAGAGAATCGGTCTCTCAAGGCCATTAGTCTTATGCGGCGATCTTGACGTTCATTGGTTCGTCTTTGAGCCCCAGTGCCTCTTCTCCGACGTTCAACCCCATGTTCAGACCACGCTCGATAAACACGCATTATTGTTGAGTGGTGCCGTCCCAAGCGGTTGCCGATTTCTCTGAACGAAATCCTGCTTCTCGTAAACCAACAATCCGCCCTCGGTCAAAGTCACTCAACTGCTGGTAAACTTGAGGTCTCCTTCCTCTAGGCATCATTAAACACTTGAAACACTTTAAACTAAAGAACGGGATCCGAAAAAGTGGAACAAATTCAAAAAATGACTCGATAATTGCTTGTCTATCACCACCTCTAAAAAATGACACAAACGTCAAAAGTCCCATGACTACTTGATGATTGGGTTTCAAATTTTAATCAACTATTTCCCTGGACTAGTCCACTATTCCTGCCAAATTTGGTCCAAAAATTCCCACCCCTTCTAGGTGGTGCAGTTTATATGCCACTGAGTATATATACGACTATCTTGTTTTTGTATTTGTTGTTCCAATTGCATAGCTGTGACTTGCATAATGTAATAATACATAAAACTTATATCACACTTGGTATAATATTAAATAATTCCATCTGCTATTATTATTCTTGAAATTCTGGATTGTAAATAATAGAAGATAGAGATTACTGGGTTAACGACCAATAACGTAGGTATTAATATAACAAAAATAGCAAATTATTCCGCGATGTAATAATTATATGTAGGTTTATTTTGTAGCATTTATAAAAGAATAACACACATATTTCATGGCGAAATAATCTGCTGATAATTTAGTGTACGCGCAATTAAAAACAAATTATTAAGACGCTTTACGAAAACCCGGTGTATGAACTTGAACACCAATTATCTTGAAATGTATGCTCGGTCGTGCGATAAATACGTCTAGCGATGGAAACGTAAATAATAATTATTCCGGTTGAACGGCGTGTACGTAAAAATCAACGGAACCGTTAGGTGAACCCAGAATGCAACAGCGTTTAATTTCGTTAAGCGTTAGGAAATTAAATTTTGCTAGACTAATGAATATCCAATGAACATTTCATGGATTTATTGCGAAGAACATAAAGTCTATTTGTACTTGTGTGTGTTAATATGTGTTACTAAAGCACCTGAGAGTTCTCAAACGGTGGTTCGATTGTATTAGATATTTTATTTTTATCTTGGATTGCTTATTTTGTATTTGGTTGTATGTGTGGGGTTCTATAGCTAATTATGATGCGAAGAATAAGAAATAGTTCCTCGCACGGATAGGTACCCTTGCGAAGTTATCTCAATAGTCTGTCAAAAACATGGTGGTACATACATAATCATTCATTCTAATTACCAAACAGGGCGTCGATGTACTTAATTACATTTTACCTCATCTACATTTAAAAACTTCTTCCATCTTTCGCCACTTCTTTTGCCGAGTTCGAGGTTTCTCCTCTTCCTCTTCTATTGTGCTATTCCACTTTTTCTTTGACATTCCTTTATGGTTTTCGCCACATATTTTGCCTCTCTGATCCTCTTAACTTGCCTCTCCTTTCCCATCTTTATTAGACGTCCAAACATATTTAATCTCCTTCCCTATATCACCACATGCATTTGTTTTTTTCCTATGTTTAAATGTAGTTTTTGTGCAAAACAGAGTTTAAGCTATCGCAACTAAAGTTCGGGTCTTTTTCTTCGAATTCTTTGGTAAAGAGTTCTAACAGACTGGCATATTGTTGTCCAATTATTCTTCTGCACTTTTCAATATAGCCAGCCAAAAACTATACTTGGCATCCAAAATGCCTTTTACTATTTTCACCTTCTTCGGAATTTGTTCATTGGTTGGAACATGAATTGTTGGTTGGTCTCTTTAGTAACTGCTGGTCCTGGTTTCGTCCACCATTATAAATCAGTGTAAGTCCTTTAGATTGTACTGACACAACTGCAAACATTGCCCTGAAGCGATATTTAGAGTTTTTGTTCGTGTGCGAGCAACCATCAATAATTTTCTCATACCTAATACTTTATTCGACGGTCTTGCAATACAATGTTGTGCCATTTTTTGAAGATTTCTACATACGTAACCGTTTTTAGCTTGCTTCATCGTGGTATTTATTTTGCGCTCGAACAACCACGTTTGATGTCAGCATTGTTTCCTCCAAGTCGTCGGTTTCTTAATATAAGATGTTGTTTTGATTGTATTATAATTGGACGTTGAAGTCAATACCGTTGATCCTTGAGATGGCCTTGAGCTTCTGCTTTGAAGAAGGGCTATAGGGAATGGTGAAATCTGAAATGCAGTCACGATTTCCACAGGTTCTGGTTTAGCCTCGACAACATTGTGGTCTGTATCATTCCTAAAAATTCTGATGTCGTCTGAGGAACTCCCACTAGGTTGCCACTCATCTGATTCATCAGAAGATGATGTGTCTACTCTAGTTCTATTTATTCTTAACTTTTTGCAGAAAGGCCTTCATTTTTGTGTTGGTGTTATTTCTTTTTGAAATTTCATCGGAATTTTCATTATTGTTCGAGGATTGATTCATCAATTGAAGCTGTTATGACACGATCGGTAGTGCAAGGTAGTTTATAACGCCACACAAGAAATATATTTGGATAAAAAAGCAAAATGTCAGTTATCTTCAAAACCGCTCAAACCATTATTAAGTGTAGCAGCTATCCTATATGCTTTGCGCAATAGTATGCTAACATTATATAAAGTGGCTACTGTGCCATGATTAGATTTAAGCCACAAATCAATTTCTGGTTTGTAAAGGCTCATGCCAGGCGATACTGCCACATCCAATGGGTGTCTTTGATGCGTATAATAGGATGGACACGATGACAGTATTATGCGGTTTGTTGTGTTGTGTCCGTCAAATAACAACATTCTTTTGGGTGTTTTTAAAAATGTAGAAATTGCATAAACAAATAAAAGTTGTTTAAAATATCAATATCTTTAACTTTTGTGAGAATATTTATTTCGATAACTTGTACCGTTTTTCGAGATACGGAAATGGCCATAAGAGTAAACCATCACTTCCGGTTGAGATATTACTTTCAAAATAGGACGTTTTCCTCCTTGCTATATACAAATGTTTAGTTTAAATTTTCGTTGTTTTGGCTTTCGCGGTTTGGACAGTAGAGCGCGCATACGCAGGTCAATAACGACTGCAAATAAGAAAAATATTACTATTTGTATTAATTGATTAAGTATGTTAAGCGTGCGCAAGTTATATAAGGGCGCTGCGTCATCCAATCCCTACGTTGCGCAAACAGTAACAATTGTGACAAAATTTCGCACAGATAAGTTGTAGAGAATTGAATTCGCTAAAAGAAAATGCACATGCACAAATAATTTGTCGATTTATATTGCAGGATTTAATTTAAAATACAATTTTGATTAGTATGTGAAATTGCGCTGATACGACTTGCTGCTTTACTTACTTTTCAAAACCTTTTCAGTTTTCAGTTATTTCATCATTTGATTTGGATACAAATACCAGTGTTATAGTTTGTAGTACAATTTTTAATAATAAGATTAAATTGATTATTTGTTTAATTCTTCTTGGTCGTTCCTGTTTTTTGTTCTTCCATGCTTTATATTTTGTGTTTTGTTTGATTTTCAAGGTGTAAGCCTTTTATTTTTTTGGAAATTGGTTGTTTCTCTTTTATTTGATTTCATTGTTCCTTTATAAAGTATGTCTATTATTTCCATTCTTCATTGTTATTTTGCTGTTGCTTAATTTTGATTGTTTCATTTTTGTTTCATAAATTTATATTTAGTAATTCGTTTTATTGCATTACCATTTATTGAAATCTGTAATAAAATCTATATTTCACTCCTCATTCATCTTCGTATTAATTCATTACTTTTATCCTATGTCGACATTACTCAAAAATATGATCGAAACGAGATGCATAGAAAAGTTTATATGTTATGAACCATATCGATGATAAAGATAGCTATATACAGCTTTAATTTTATTTCCGTATTTAATATAAATCTGTATAATAAAATGTGTTACCTAATGGCGGTATGAAACATTTGCAGGTAAAAAAACAAAATAACTTTGCACGAATTATTTTTTATTATAAATAAAATCAAATTATGTTGTACAGAGAAATATTACAAAACAAATTGACACAAACAAATGAACAAAATCGTCATTTCAAATACCAATTATCAACCTCTTAAGTTTTTAAAATTGATTTGTGAAAGTCCGCTATTAGAAATTATTATTAAATAGAATAAAATTTCCTCGGTTATCTGACGGTTTCAAACAAATTGCTGATATAAATTATTTACATTGTCATTTTAAATTATCTTTCAAACACAACTCATTCTAATAAATTTTGAATTTATCAACTCGATTTAAAAGTTGCAGTTTAGTTATGGGATTCATGGGATGTATGTCGTGGTTTGCTAGTGTTTAATCACCTTGGAAAATTATTGTAAGATTTCTTGCACAAGTAATATTTTCTCAGTCGAACTCGAACTGAGCCAGTTTTTATTTGGGATATTCCTAACGTTCACATGTGAATGTCTATCGAAAGTCTGCAAAGCCAGATGTGATGTGATATGATGTGAGGTCACTAAGATTTTGGAATTACATAGTGCGCATTGGTCGTTGTACTGAAACACGGAATTTAGGCAAATGCTTCATAAAATGTTCTTGATCGAAGACTGATATTTATAGTGTTCTTTAGATACAGTGGACTTTTTACCCCAGTTTCAAATTATTATCGGTTTTAACAATTTTTATCGACTAATTTTTACACACATATGTTTTTATAATTACATATTGTTTTCGTATCACAGCAGCAGCGAAGCTTTCAATTTTACATTGCCTTATTTATTATGGTACATGCGTTTCAAATGAAGTGAGTGCTGTGTACTGTAAATTATTTTTGAAAATAGGGAAGATGTGGAAACATTATATTATTAATGGTTATGTACCCGATTATGGCAATGGGCTTCTAAAATAGTGAAACCTGCGACGAACGAATGCAATTTGCAAATGTTTTATTAAAGTATTTTTTCTTCTCAATGCACCGTATACAATAGAAATGCCACTATTTTATTTACATATTACATGCCGGTTAGAAGTGATACAGGTTAAACTATCCAGTCCGAATAATTGTATTTTAGATTTGCAAAAGCATCAAACAAATAATTTCATGCCAGCGCAACCACGGTAATAATTTAATAGCGTTTTCCCATTTTCATACGCCACAATCGAGATATTCAAATACCCGAAAGATTTTCTCTTTTACGTCTGTTGGTCTACATCCGAAGTTTATAAAGTACGTTCGCGACGAATCTACTTCCAGTTAATCGTACAGCGCTATAAATGACTGCAGACATGCAAGAAGTGCTCATATCTATTCTAGTGGCGTGTGCGACGTTCGCCGGCGCGTATCCGTACCCGTATCGTAATTGTTCGCACATTTTCAACCCCCAAAACTATCTCGATCAATTACCAACGTTATCGTTACCTTATAAAAGCAACCTGCTCATTCCAGTGCCGAACCTAGCTTTAATAAAACCCACTCCGGTGGTGACGACGAAAGTCATCAATATCGTAACGAAATACGTCGACAAGAGCCCGGTGTGCATTAAAGTTACCAACAAAAAGCCGCAGTGCGCCAGCAAAAATCCCGTCAACAAGAGCAACTTGGAGTACGTCATAACAAAGGAATATTTCGTGAAGGACCGGGGCAATAAAAACGTCCAAAGTCGACGACAGCACAAGATGCTAGTTAGCGACGATAAATCGAATGCGAGTGCGACAATAGAAGCTAATAATGCGATAATCGACCTGCAAAGCAGCGAGTCGCCGAGAGCTTTCGCCACAAACGAAAAAACGCCCAATTTGTTGACGTCCAGAGTGAAAGACATGTTAATAGAAGATCGATTGGATCAATTAGAGGACATCGTTCCGGGTTACACGAGACGGCGAGTGTACGAAACCTCAACGGTTACGATCACCAAAACGAGAAGTAGCAATAGGGTCACGGCGACACTCCTAGTGAAAAATTGTGTGCCCCTAGGGATGAATTTGTGTCCGCCGAAGACGAAGAAGCGAAAATCGAAAGTGAACGTCAACAGTTTAGTTAACGATCGCGTTTACGGTGTATAATTTATGCGTATGTTTAAACGTTTAAGTTGTCGTTATTACATTAATGGCGGTTCTATACTACAAATAAATTGCAATGCATAAGAAATAGTGAATTAAGTGAATATAAGTATTCAAAGTTTCTACCAATTTAATAGCTATTTATGCAACTGGTACGGAAATGTGAGTAATTATTTCACGCATGCAAAGTGAAATAATCAAATATTTTCTCTACGTGCTGCATAATATATGTTTTTCGAGTACAAGGTGTATTTGGAATTAAGAGTTTTTTGAAATTATGATAATTATTATCTACTGGACGTAGAAAACAAAATTATGTGGTATGAAAAAGAAATCAATATTTTGAATATTATGCTCTATGTATTTAGAACTAGTTGGCAAGCAATTGATTTCCAGAAAATGTCACTGATTTAATACATTTCAGTTATGGCAGTTGTTTGTTACGAAATTATTTATATTATATTTCGTTCAAGGATGCATTTTAAAATGTAGCCGCATTGTTTTACATACATTAGCGTGTTATTTTTTTTTTACTAATTGGAGAAAGGATGAATTAAATACTATGCATTTTAAAGAATGTTTTAGATGTTATTTGAAAATTGTTATCTTTTAATTTGTATATTTATTTCATACAAACACATGATCATAATAAATAAATATTTATGTTAAGAATTATGAAATTCATAAACCGAATAAAAAGACCAACAATTGAGCAAACGTACCTATTGAAACTTACATAAAAACAAAAGCAAATTAAATTAAAAAGAATAATCGAACATATTTTTTTTCTAGTTATCAATGAATCATGGTAAAATACAAACACCATGTAGGTTCCAAAATTGAATAATTATATGTTAAATACTTGAACAAGAATAAACGTTGAAAATATCATAAAAAAATATTTATAAATATAACATCTATGAATTTAAAACACCCTACCACACACCGTATTTCGACAACTTGTTAAACGTTGTTAATATTAATATTTTTAGCTAAGGTGTTATCCTTGAAGATGTCCTCTTCACAATATTATCACTCGTCTAGTGAAGAGAATATCTTCAAAGATAATACTTTACTTAGAGATACTAAGTTTAACATTTTCCGTTTTAGATTCTTAGTTGCCCAAATATGTATTTATCACATTTATACCTAATATTGTCGTTTTTGACGTACGAAAACAATAGTTTAAAATTAAACTAATTGAATTCAACATATGATGAAATATGGGTTATTCGGCGAGCGTATAAACGCCCTGCTTACATAAAAGCACCCAAACAACGTACGCACATTTCGCAAATAAAACACAAATACGTAAAACGTAGAAAATTAACAGATGTTCAGCGATAGAGGTTCGGGTTGGCTTCAGGTCAGTGTCGAACGACGTCCGGCGAGTCAATTGAAGGATGTCGCTTTGTTTCTAGCGACGCGCTTACAGTTCGTTTTAACGTATAGTAGGTTGAGTTCTCAAACACGTAATCGTCAATTACCAGCTTGATTTTTTACCAAATATGTTGTCCTTCAACAGAATATTCTTCTAGTTCTTGACTAATCTAATTTATAAATGGACAGAGACTATTAAAACTATACACATTTATAAATTTGATTTGAAACCAACAAAATGCAACGAAAATACAACATAAAAATAAAATAAACATCTATATGAACATATTATACAATAAACGATTTAAACTAATAAAATGAAAAACATACCAACAGTTACAAGTGTGAAATTAAAATCGATTACTGGTAAGCATTTGCTTGCTAAATATTACCTCTGCGCATTTATCATTTTGAAGTGAAAACTGGTTGCATTCCACGAAAGCAGTACTTTCTGCAATATTCCGTTCGAATTCAAATTATGCATCGTTTGAAAATTCTCACTATGGTACGGTATGTTAATTGTGAATCCTTATGTCGCGCACTAACTATAATTTTATTTATTTATTAAAATTTACCGTTTTATTGCAATTATACGTAAGAACATGAATTATTTAATATGTGAGCGTCTCATATCTGCACGAATTCCAGGTTATTAGTAAAATCAAATTGTAGATCAGAATGGTAGTAGGCATCCAGTTAAGAAAAAATGCGTTTGTGACAAAAATATTAGCACGTTGATTAGCAACCCTTACATATGCATAAATACAAGTTAATTAATTTATTTCATTAGCAGTAATTGGCACTATGATTATTTTATTGCATTTGTCGTGAAATGTGGTGTGGGTCACGATCGTTTATGGAAATACGTGAGCATTGCTGCAGTTTGACAATACATTTGGGTTTACAAAGTTTTACAAAATATCCTACAAGTTAGAATTGCGGGAAGGTATTTACAGTTTGGTTGGCCAAATGTCCAAACGTGACATTGTCGCCATTTATAGAAACCAAAATATTTCTAAGATAACAATTTACCGTCATTAAGGAATGCGAGGAAGTTAAATTAACTGAAAATGATAATATTATGTTCTGGTCGGATCTGGAATCGTGCCATTATGCGAGAAGAATCCAAGATTGGTTAAGGCAACAAAATACCCCATGTGTACCTAAAGATATTCCAGAATGTTCCACAGGCGCGTCCTATAGAAGAGTTTTGGGCTTTACTCGGTACAAAAGTTTAAGACGGTGGGTGGAAAGCCCAAAATGTAGAAGAACTACGACGAAAAATCTACCAAAAGATTCTATTCGAGAGTTTAACCCACTTATCCTTCAAAGGCTGATGAGAGGCATTCGCACCAAATTGCGAATCATTGAGACTTATGGCCCGTTAGCTTCTATGTGGTACATTATACTTATAGTTAAAGCTTCACTGAATCGTTTGCTGTACAACCAATTTAAATAAAAAAATTATAGTTTGAATAATATATTTCAAAAATGTTCCCAAAACTTTTGTTGCATACGTTACACATAACATTGTTAATTATTGTAATTATTTGCATATATTCCTTTGGTCGTACAAAAATGACAAAGATTACTTTATAGAGTTATTCGTGTCATAAAAGACACAATAAAATTTAATAAAAATAATTTACTTGCCAATTACTTGTCTAATATTCAATAAATTACAGCTAATATTGAGGTTTCGAAAGTTAAAATTTAAGCGAATTTTTGGCTCTGTTAATAACACATTTAACGATCCCATTAATATTTAGTTTTAGCAATTATCGGAAGTCGAACACGTATGTAGTGCAGACGTTTAAATCTCCAGTATATTATGTGTTAAAATGTAATTAGTGTTTGAACGAAACTAAATCACAGAATTTGAAAGTCGTTATGCAATTTCATTAATCAGACTTCTTCACATACGACCTAAATTTACAATTTCTCTAAATTGGATCATGTGAATCATAGGATTCTGTAATTGTTTTAATCGCCATGTATTCAATAAAAATAAGTGAAAGTAATCTTTATAATAATAGTGGAAATCTGTCGTAAAATAGCTATAGTGACGCTATTAGACAATAGAGCGCACCATTGAAATAAATTTAAATAAAATAAATTGATGACAAAGCCAATTAGTTAGCGTTGGAGGGCACGGGACACTGATCATTTTTATTGAGAACCAAACTGCGCACTTATTTGGATATTATAAGAGCGAAGCAGACAGAAAAAATAGAATTGCGTCAAAATATATTCACATAAATGTTTAAAAAAATGAGTCTTTTGTGTCGTTAAAACTGTTATTACTAACTACTCAATTTTTATTTAAATTCATTTATACATCGCGATAGTTTAATTATGCATATTTGATGAATATTTATCTGCATTTTGCGTGGGAAGTTTATCGTGCTTTAAAAATTAGATATGCGTGATTTGAGTCATTTAGTTTACTATTTAAATGTGGTGGTTGTATGTGGGCAATGATAAAATATACTAGTATCGTTGGTAACCAATTATAGTAAATTTATCATTTCCTATTTCATATAATGAATTAGTAAAGATATTTATTTGCCTCTAAGAACATTCACTGCATATACAAATAAAAAACAACGAACTAGATATTAGCGTAGGTAAAGTTGTACATATTTACATTATTTTATATCGCTTCGTTGTTGATGTTTTACTACATTGTGCTATCATAACGAGTGCTTCACAAGTGGGCCAAGATATTAACATGGGAAATCACATTCGCCCACTAGGATGATTATGTTATCAATAGATAACGTTGTACCAAATTGCAGTCAAAGTCACTCGTGCAAGTTTTAAATAAATAACTTTGCCATCACAATAAATAAATAAATTTGAAAAGTAAAATAAAAAACATCATTCATTGATTAATACCACACGAGTGGAAATTTCAGGAAAAACTTGCTAGGAGGGGTGTACACGATAGATACGTTGAATATTGTCATGTAAGCAAAAGTTTTAAATACGACCTGAATACAACAATCAAGTACCAATTTTGTCCAACTTTACCAGAATCAATTTGTGCTGAACCTGATCAAATGCCTTCGAGAAGCGTATATTGTATCAACTTGATTACTTCAGGGGGAGTCTATTATTTCATCGTCTTTGATCATAGAAACAGTTATGATGATGGGACACGTGAATGATTGACCAATACTTGGATCACTAGAAACGATCAGTATAAACAAAGTTCACTTAACACAACTATTAAATTTCATAGAACCATACTTGTGGATTCGAATAAGTTGCCGATTGCGTCAGCTACTGACCGATACGATTACTTTGCCAAATCTTGAACATATACGAACGAGTCTTAGACAAACGCATCGGAGCTATCGCAAACATTTCACCAGCACAGTGGTTTCGTAAAAAGAGTCGGTAGTACCGATGGTATGTGTGAGTACTACAGATCACCCACTGCACCTTCTTGGACCTTGAGAAGGCTTTTGACAGAATTCCTCACGAACTCAGTTGGTATTCCCTCCGAGACAATGGTTTACAATCACGGACGAAACTAATGTAAGGAGGATCAACAAATGTAGGGGTATACCATGGCTCAGCTCTCTTTCCTCTCCTCTTCATCTTGTGCCTTGACATTATCACTAAAAGTCTGAATACACAACATCCTTGACCGCTGATGTATGCAAATAACGTCGAACGTGACGAGAAGTAGGACTACAGACGACACGGGTTACAACTCAATTTGACAAAGACAATTTACATGGAATGCGGAGACGATACACCAGGTATTGTAGTCGTCGAATACTTTACCAAAGTTGAAACATTAAATTACCTTAGCTGTATCATCTGGTACCCTGGTGACACTGAATTTGCATCCAAAGCCTGTATATATCCGCGACCTGGCTGAAGTGACGAGAGTTTACTGGCGTGCAACAAAAAGATGGGAAACTATTTGAAATCACTTATCTATCGAACCTGTGACGTTATGTAATTCTGAATGCTGGCCGAGTACTAAGAGCACTACTCAATACCTACACTTCGATGAAATGGGAATGTTACCATGCTCGCTGGGATTCATCCTAAATTAGATAAAACGAGAAGAGGGCATACGACAACAAATAGGGGCGGCGCCTACGACAGACGAAGCACGAGATGGTAGACTATGGTGGACGTATGCGCCGACGAGAGGCTGATATTGATATTATTATGATATGTTGGTAGGCACGAAATAATGAAAACTAGAACCAATCGATACACTTAACTGTAGAATCTGGAGGAGAAAAACAATATACTGCGGACCCTGATTCTCCCCGGGACTAACGCAAGGAAGAAGGAGATATTCATACTCAGTGACACCAAGTAGGAACTTCTGCCCAAACTTGGCAGGAACCTTTAACTACTAAAATTGTATAAAATTAAAAAAAATTAAAATAACAAAATATAAACAAAATTTGTATTAATATAGGGTTGATTAGACACTCTCTACTCTATGTGGCATCGATTCTAGCAGATGATACCAAGTAACCTGTAATTCGTTCTGTAGAGCTTGTAGTGTTTGCTGAGAATGCAGGAAGTTTCTTAGCCTTCTTCCCATAATGTCCCAAATATGCTCGATTGGTGAAAGATCGGCAGATGGGGGTGGACATGGCAACAGATTGACTCTATCCTCTGAAAATCGGTTCATCTTAATATGCTGGGTCTAAAGTGGGTCTTCCAACTGCTGAAGAAATTGTAGAATATGGGATCCTACCACCTCATTCACATATCGTTGTGGATGAATACCGAATGGGACCTACTTTCATAAGTTATGGCACACCATACCATAATCCCCACAGTTTGGTGCACATGCCTCGCAACCGAATATTCAACATTGCGATGTTCTGCACCTCATTAGTTCTATCTTCGCCCTTTCACCATTAGTTAAATTGCGGAGCTGGAGGATGTATTAAAAGAAAAGCCAGGAAAGACAAACTTGTGGTCGTTAGTCTGCGGTATAGGCATATTAGAAATACGAGACACGTCCATAAATTAAGAGTACTGGTTGTTCTCTTACACTGTGAGAATTTCTTTCAAAAGTTGGTAACGCTGACCTCATTAGTATGAAAACTGCCCGTTTGTGTACAATATGTCAATAAGAAATCCCACCAAGTATGAGGTGCATCTGTCATCGCGCTGAAAGTAAAACACCTACTGAATTTTTGTCACGAATCAAAACTGATTATGGCGATGGTGAACCGAACGAACGTGTTTAAGTGGTGTAGTGAGGTTAATGATGGCAGAACGAATGTTCATGATGCGCCTCCGATCGCTTTTCGATTCATTCAGTGATGACATTTTGAACTACCCTGACTTGCGCTTTCAGACTTCAGTCATTTTTTCAAGTGCCTTAAGACTCACATGGGTGGACAAAAATTAAAATCAATTATATAAATAATGTTAATTTGTTACTAGGAACAAAAAAAGGAGTTAAAATTTGGTGAAGGGTTTTATGGACTTTAATTATGACATTGTATTTAATTTATTACTTACTCAGTTTGCTTATGAAAACGTTGATTTGTCTGGAGTGTTCCAGTTTCACATGCAAGGATGATTTCTGAAACACTTTATAGAACGGAGCGACCTACAAGAGCGATATAGAATTTGTGGTCACACAATGTGATGGGCGTTCCGACAAGGGGCGAAAGTTTAATACAGTAATTATGCGGTAACCATTGTTGTTATTGATGTATTATGATCATTAGTGTATTATGGTCAGTGGTGTGAACAATGACCAGTATTATTGGGCGATTAACATTGCCATTGTATTGAAACACTTGATCTTTGTTTCTGTTAACATGAAAAGTATTAATGCCAGCTGCTTTAAGTATGTTACAGGTGAACGAGTAATTGGCAAACTATGTTCAGTGATTTTTGCTTATTTGTTGTTGTATATAAGCAGGTCCGCTATGAGATGGTATATAGGGGTTTGATTGCAGTTGAGCTACATTATTACATTTATCTTCCTCTCACATAATGCGCATTATTATATTTTCACATAGTCTTTCTACAATACAAAATTCTTGATGTTTTAAAATTTTATTTTTATGCAGAATTATTGTAATTTTGGTTAACGATCTTTAAACTGAAAAATGTATTTGCAAATGTTAATTAATTAATTAATTAATTATTATTCTGTGCCCGCCGAACAGAAATCGAGAAACATCGCCTTTATGAGCGTCAAAAGCCAATTTCACACACTACATACAAATTAATATAACCAAACAATGCAATGATTAATGCTGAATTTTACAGTTGTGTGTTCTGGGATTTAGAAATTCCAATAGACAAACCCTATTAAAATATCGAGCGCGTGTATGCGGAGGGACTTCTCGATTTCTGTTCGCAGGATGGAATATAGAGCGTGCATTTCTTTGGGTTTGCTTATACGTTTATAAATTTATAACAAATATATTAATTATATGACATATAAAATCAAAACAAAAAGTGCATCAAACATGATCAGAATATTGTATTGATAAAATGCGGTTGAAAGAAATTACTGCGTGTGGACTTATTCGGGTTTAAAAGAGTTTAATAACCACAGAAACGAATAGCTGTCCATTCCGATGTATATACAAGCAGTCGTCCTAGGATAGTCGTCAACTTTTAGTATTCGAGATTACTCTTGTCGCGGAACAGTCAAATAGTCTGAGCTTTTGTCTTTCAGTGGGTTTTCACCGATTTAAAGATCAACTATCTAGTATTTTGTTAGCTGTTATTATACTTCATTGGCTTAACTTCTTGAACACTCCTATCTTAAAATAATGAATTTAATTTTGAGGCAATTTGTATTCTTGAAAAGAAAATTGGAGATTTGTTACGATTAAAAGTTTCAAGTGAGCAGTTATTAATAATAACCAACGAATGTATTTAATGTAAACACAACCTTTTTTATACGTTGATTATATTGAATTGTTCTCGAAACTTTCGTTTACGTTATCAAAAAATATGTATTGAAGGAAGGAAATGTAACTGCTTTTATAAAGAAACATCGTAACGCTGTTATTTAAAAGTCGAGCGTTATTGTGAAGCTCGAGAACAAGCACAAATGTCAACAGATATTAAAGAAACAATCGCACCGCAAAATATACCGTACTTTCAAACCGCCCACTTCGAGGAACTAATAAAACTTAGTGTTGAAGCAATTTAAAAGTAAAGGCATTGAACTGATCAAGTAAATATAGTAGGAGTTTACACCTACTTTAGAACCTTTCGCAGCAGCTTCAATTCCAGAAATACAAACGGTGCCTGTGGCCTGGCTCTCTTCGCCTTACAATGCGCATTTCGTTGATTGTGCCAACAAAATAAACACATTTAATCAAGCGTGATATACACAATTTTCCTTGTGCTGGTTATTGGTTCACGTAATCAGTGTATTGCTTATTAAACTAGGAGTGTACCGCAATTATTTCTGAAGCAATAAACAAATACGTTTATTGCACATTTTATGCACATGTCTTTACTGACATAGATCTGGCCAATATATTCCTAAAATATTGTGTAAGGCTGTATCAATTGGTGAAGGTGTTGAAATTTGCTGAAGGTGGGGCTAATAAACGCAAGGGCAGATAAGTTGAATTGATTTCTTAACATATGCTACGAAGGCGACGTTTGGGCCAATTATTTGTATACGTCGTTGAGTAAAATTTCAGCACTATGAGAATTTGTAATTTGTTGTGGAACTTGTGATCAACCAGCAGCAATCATAATAGCTCAGTGTTCCCCAAAGTTATCTAAAGTGCGACCCCTATTTGTTAAAAAAACATGCTCGCGACCCCCTATTTCCTTCTACTCCACACGCAACCAAAATAGCGACAACAATATCCTAACTAAATTACAAGTAACTGATTGTTTCTCAAATTTTATTTTACTTTACTGTTTAAGGGGGATCCTGCTTTAGAAGGCTCAAAAAATCGATTTGTTTTTTATTGCTCAATATATCTAAGAATATGTATAAAAAGTTATAGCGGCTAATTCGCAATATTTTGAAAGATACAGCACTAAACACAGTGAGGTGTCGAGCAAAAAATATACGAACGCATGAACGCTCGGACAAACGAAACGCGCGCCCCTCCCCGCAGTAAGATAACACCGAACTATGTACTGAAAAGAGTTCAATCGGTCGTTCGAAACAATAATATTTTGAGTTTGTAAGAGCTATAGTAGGATTATAACGAGATATTCCCTAAGTAATCGAAAATTAACATTTTTCCTGATCGTAAACTTTAGAGCGCGTTTTCTCGAGTTTTCGTTTTTACGATTTTTCTAAACTGGTGGGCGTGATTGCGAGAAAACTAGACAAGCAATCAAAACGAAACAAAACTTTTGTTGGCTTCAGTAGCATTCTATTCTATTTGAACTAAAAAGATTAATTAAAAAAAATTCTAAACAACTTTTTTAGCAAGTTGAAATGATTTTCTCTTCCTGCAAAGAGCACATTTATTTTCAAACCTGAGAAAAATCTTGAATTTCAAAATTTTGGGTTTTTTTTAGTTCACATAGAAGAAAATATATGAGAATTACCATTTTCTTTGTTTTTTTTGTTTCAGACAAAAAATACGGGCTTATCTTTCCCACCGATTGTAAATTGCAATTGAAAGGTGTTGCACAAATGTGCATAAAAATCGGTTCCGTTTAAATATTTTTCTCTCGACATATTTTTTTTAATGCTCAAATATGCAATAAAATGCTCTAAAAAGTTCACTAGACTTGCTCATTTTTTTCTGCCCTAAAAAGATTCCCCAAAAAACGCTATTTTAAGGCCTCCTAAAGCAGGATCCCCCCTTAGGTTTAAATTAAATTAAAAATTAAATTCAAGATCTATTCTAATTGCGATCTGCCCCGCTAGTTGCTAGTAACTAGTACTTCT
Organism: Geotrupes spiniger; assembly: GCA_959613385.1. Lineage (NCBI taxonomy): Eukaryota > Metazoa > Arthropoda > Insecta > Coleoptera > Geotrupidae > Geotrupes > Geotrupes spiniger. Next base: position 25,778,077 of record OY390736.1, on the reverse strand, counting down.
ACTGGACTACCATTTACAATAAAAATAAATAATAAAAAATCGACTGCATATTGTATGTACATCGCGATATATTTGTTTGTGTCTATAATACGTACTGTACGTTTTCACGATATTCGCTCTACTGAGTAAATATTTTACTTATTAACATCTACGATAAATTACAAATTATGGATAACTTTTTAAAAAGAAGTGTAGCACCATCTACGTCTGAAAGTGGCAACAATGAAACGAAAAAAAAACATTATTGCGACGAATATCTTAAATATAGCTTTATCTCTATTTCCAATAAACCACAATGTGTTATTTGTGAAGAAGTCTTGTTAAAAGAAAGCAGGAACCCACCAAAGCTACTTCTGCATTTAAATAGCAAACACCCAGATAAAAAAAGACAAACCCGTAGAATTTTTTGAAGGAAAACTGAACTTTCAGAAGCAGTAAGATACTCTTTCATGACAACTGCTACTAATGAAAACGCATTACTAGCAAGTTATAAAGTTTGCTTGGCTTGGGTTCAATGCATATTTCCAACCACTTTTCATTGTCGCTTTTCCTACAATACGCGGATTAAAAAGACATGATTTGATTCATTTTCGATTACCGAACAATTCGTTTTACTAAACTTTAGCAATCGTGTACTAAAGCATATAGCGTACTGTCACTTCAAAGGTGAGAACTAATATCATGTTTGTAATGGCAGTGGAAAAAAATTTCTTTTGTTTAATGACTAGAATAAGCCATAAGACATTTATTTATGATAACTGCAACTACCTGTGATTCCTGTGTAATTGACGAACGTTGCGCGGTCGTTCAGCTTTCGACTCAAAATGTTACAGGGGATTATTGTACTCAATTGACACTAAGAAGAATTACGTACGATTTGCCCTTCTGGAGTCAACTCAATGGTTTATTTTCGTCTCTAGTCATCTTCGCTGTTTCGTAAATTTCGGCTGATCATTGCAGATATCGTTTTGGAATTAGGCTTACGTATACACATATCCAACGTTACATATGTGGTCCTTAACTTTCCTATCTTCTTGTTTTCAATATACTTTGCACGCCATGGGACACACACATGCTTTAGATTGGCATTACTAAGATTGGTTATCAGAGGCACGCCCCCAAATTATTAAACCATAAAGTGCAATCGATTCAACCATCCCGCAGTAAATAAATCTTAAGACTTCGTGTGGTACAAACCATTTCAAATGGTAGAATTGAGAGGCTATCGCTCGTAGTTTTTAACTACATTCAATACATGAGGCTTTCACAGAAACTTATCCACTATTGTCAACTCAAGTATTCAAGTATTTAAATTCCTCCACCACTTTAATTGAACTTTGTTGGTGGGTTCACATGTTAATAGTTCGAGTGTAAGCAGCCGATGTCGTGGAACATCACATTCACAGCCACCAATATTTTAAGATGCGATGGTGTTGTATGCATTAGTTAAGATTTCTTCCTATTAAACCACCATTCTTTGTCATGAACCCATTTTTGGTACCAAAATCATTTTGATATTGCTATTTCCAAGTTCTTTTGAATTGAGAATATTAGTTTATCGTCAACATATAGCAAATAATTACATTCCTGAAATACAGGCTTATTTTTCACCTCCATGCTCAATTCACCATTGTTATTGACATCACATTCAACATCATTGATTTGTGTTTGCGAATTTGTTTGCTATGGCAACGTTTCCATCCTTCATCATTTTCCTTTCTTTTTCTTACGTTATTTATTTCTACCCATGTATTTTTTATGCCTCCTTTCAGATCATTAAACATGTTATGATAATATTTTTTGCCTTTTGCAATTTCCAATTTATCTTGTTCCTTGCTATGTTATATATCTTTCTATAATATATCTTTTGTTCGCCCGTATCATAACATTATTTCCATATACTCTTTCATCTCATAGCAATTTTATTTATATTCACTGTGATTTATGTGTAAATGTATGAAAGTATATCTTTAAATACAAAATAAATTTCCCATTATTGCAATATTGATTTACAATAATCTTGAATTAATTTTAGATTATTACAACGTTCTAAGTGTCCAATATTTCATTCATTATAATGCAATTATTTAACAAATGCTTTCTGCATTTACTGTATTATTTTTAATGATACTATGAGTTTTTAATAATCGATTAAAGATATTTATTTTTTGAGTTGCGTTGTATTAAATAAAATGGTCCATTGCCGTAACTATGTTCTTTACAATCGGTTTTTGTAGTTTATATTAAATGCTGGGATATACAAACACGGTGATATGATTCATTCAAGGTTATTTGTCATATCAATATCTATTGCTTGATTCGTGTGACTGATACACTTTATTACAAAAATGGAAAAGGGTATCTCTTGAATATAAATATAATTTGAAACTATCATTTTGCAAGTGCAGTGAGTGGAAAATTGTGGAAATTGAATAAAGTGCATACAATGGTTTGGCTACCACGTTAGCCTTCGATAAAAAAATTCACAACAAACTTGCATAAAATCGATATTTGTATGTTATTACATCTTATATTAACTAAGGATTACCCTCAAATGTATCCAGATAGTCGTGCCTTTAAAACTCATAGAGCTTACACATTAATAATATAATAATCCTAATGTAACGTTTGTTGATACGGTCGGCTAACTACATGCGGGTACAATAAATGGACAACTTAACCCTCTTTATTCGATAAGACTTGACCCAAATGTCTAGTAACATCCTTTAATTTATTACTGGGGTGGATTTTCCACGATTAACATTAATATATGGAAATGGTTTTACATAACGAAATACATATTTTTATTTTTAGAATCCTCGACATATCTAAACTAAATGCGAGATTATAATATCGCGAGAACTGTAACCAGATCCAACATTTTTACCAATTATTGAAATTGGTATAAGAATTTTCCGTAGACAAATTACTCTTATTTTACATTTTATATTCTACATACCTTGTATACATACTATTTTTTGTATAATTTGATCTTAAATGGCGATGCTGAATGCAATATATAATTGATCAACATTTGTATCGAATGGAAATTTATTGATTCTATTTGTTAGTTGTATTTGAACGTGTATCAGAATATGGAATGTATTGTGTAATTCTTCTATACAAATAAGTAACAACATATATTACCATTTGTGCTTTAAAATGCTGTCCAGTAGGAAAAGATCTAATGGTAAAAAAGTTGCTCTATTATTGTAATAGTGACAGTTCCTCTAAACGAATTATCGATTGAATATTTTCTCAGAATTTCAAAGCACCCGTCATAGAGGGATTAAAAGTTTGTGCTGTTAGTTTAACTTGCATGATTTTCTTCCACTCGATTTGATAGGATTGATGACACTACGCCAAGTAACTAAGTTAACGAAATGAAATGTAACTTCACCAATAGGGTAATTGAACTGTCATAAATTCTTAAATGTATCCTTTTTTAAAATCCATGCCTTCTTCTTTAAAATATTCCACATTCGTATTATTTATTAATTCATTGTCTATTTCTCCATCTTCTTGCTTGCTTCTAGAACAGGAAATTATAAAAAGATATGGAACGAATTTTATAAATTGTCAAGAAAAAACATTACAGGATAAAACTTTGATTTTATTTGCAGTTAAATAAAATGACAATATTATAATAAGACCACGTGCAATCGACAATAGTATGCAAAGATTACGAAACAATTTTTGTTTGGAATTATATTCGGGATTCATTGGTCATTTTGTACTATTTGGAGAAAAACTGAATTGTTGTTCGATCTACATTTAAATGACTTTGATTTAACATTTCAGTTAATATGCTTGTATGTTGGGCAACTAGCTGTGCGAACTGGACATTAGCTGAGCTCAGTATAGTGGCTAAACGGTCGTCCAACAATCCCAAATGAAAACACACTGATGCAACGTGTTTAATTATCATTCATAGCATTTCATGCATGGTTAACATCAGTTTAATATCTATTAGAAACTAAATTGAGATAAAGATTAACGCACCTAAAACATTTTCGCTGTCTGGCATAATAACGTCGACTAATAAGCTGTGTACCAAAGCAGCAAATTAAAATGTCGGCGGTATTATTTCAGCGTGTCGTGCGCGGCAACGCACGGATATTACATTTCTAATAAAAACTCATCTTGCTGCTGAAACCGTTATGGTATCTCGAAATTACTCGCACGGCGAAGACTCGGCGGTAATTATTTAATTGGAGGAAAAATTGTAGCGGAAACATATGAGCGGCCCTGCCGGATTAACGCCCGAGCCTAGACGAGATTAAATGGTGGGAAGTTATCAGGCACAATATGCGCTTTTAGAGCTTATTGTCTTCGGCTCGCAGCGGTTATTTATATTCGCGATGGCCGCATGATTGTGATGTCATAATAAATTTTAAATATTGTAAATGTAAATGAAACGCGCGTCGAGATTGCGCAGTGAGTTATGTTGCATTATTACTTGCGTGAAATTACTTGAGATTATTGTGCCTTAACCGGGAGAAAACCGAGCAAGATGAAATTTAATTTAATTGAATGAATTAATATTAATCTTAATTAAGTAGTGCTTGTTTATGAGATTTGTGCACACATCGTCGCTATTAGCGTTTTTTGGGTAATTAACTACTGTTCGAGGAATATCACCGTTGATTATGGGCTATGAATGACGGCGATTATCGTAGAATTTGAGATAAAATTTATTTGCGTTGTTATTTCTTTTGTTAGTTTTGAAATTTAAGGGGCCGATCGATCGCGTGTTAGGTTATTATTATTGCCGTTTATGGTTTCCGTTCCCGAGTTCCTTTTGTCCATTTCCTCGTATTCTTGCGACATTTCCTGTACATGGGGAAATGGAATTTATATTAAACGTTCACTCGATTGGCGATTGTTTATGACATTTATAATGTCATGATGATTTTGTAGAAGAAAGCCTCGAGGTTAGGTGGCCAAATATGATGGCCCCATGGTTTGATTTTTATTTAATATAAATTGAATTTTTATGTAATTGCTTGTATTGTTCACAGATGGAGATATTGTCAATAATTAATTCCTTTAGGGAACTTCTTGCAAATGCTTATTTACAATCACCCAAATACTTTTTTATAAATTGAAAGATCTGTTTGCTCGTTGGTGTCAAATTTCGAAGGGATGACGGAAAATCAAATTAGTGTAACCACCCGCTAACTACTATAGATAATTAAATAAATTAAAGGAATTTTTGTTATTAATTCCGTCCCTATTACATAAATTATATTTACGAAACGAAAGCAAGTTACAAAGTTAGTATATCTGAAATGCACGAAGAATCACAAAGAGTGGTTATTTTCGCTACAGGAAATGCTATATTTACTTTAAGCTGATAAACGTTTACAACTAACCGGACCCTGATTTTTCGTTTTCGACTTTTAACTGAACAAAATAAAAATGGTGATAAACAATGTGGGCGATTGAATCAAGAAGAGATAAGAGGAGGCATGAAGATATAACAAGTAGGCATTTAATCCACAAAAGAAATAATGAAGTGAAAAATGAAACTGGTATGGGCATTTAGTAAGGATAGGGGAGAAAAGGCAAGTTAAGAGCATCTGTGAGTTAAAACCTGTGTGAAAATAAAAAGAAGGCCTAAGAGAAAACATAGTAGGATATCATACGAGGAAAAGGAAAAACCTGAAACTAAGCGAAAGTGGGAAGAGATAGATACGCTATTTTATTTACTCTTTCTTCTCGTGTGCCATTCTTTCCATGTGACCTTGCCACTGCATTATTCTTGCGTTTATCACTACTTCGATCGTCGGCTCTCTTCATTTGACCTTCTCAGATACCTGTATTCTTCCCAATATGCATCTAATTAGCTTCCTTTCCCACCTCCTTGGTATTTGCTGTGTTTTCACATCTGTTTGCTTTACTTAGCCTCGAATCGATCTCGTTTTTTCTCCCTCGCATTTTTTTCTAGTACCATGTTAAGTATTAATGTCCAAGTTCCGTTCTAATTTCAAAGTCCTTTGCTTTTTTAAACTTTAATTTTCTAAACTTTGTGGATATCCTAAATTCTTCCATTATTTCTTTTTACTGATACCTATGCCTTCTTAAAATCTATAAATATTACGACTGCTGGAATTTGGTACTCATTGTTATAATAAATTGATCTGTTGTGGCTCTCTCTTTGCCGAATCCTGCTTAGTATTCGCCTATCTGTGGCTCCACTATTCCTATTGTACTTTTATATCCATACCGTCTTGTAGATCACGTCCCAATAGGGATACTACATTGTGTTTCATTTCCTTTTTTAAAATTGGTATTATTGTGGAATTTTCCCAGCTTTTTAGCATCTCTTTTTCTCCATATTGACAGTGTTAATTCGATATTTTTTGTTTCAGGCCTTCTTCGGCGTATTTTATATTCTCTGACTTACGTCCTGAGCTTTTGTTGTTTTTGAGCTTACTTATGATTTCGTCTATTTTTTACTTTCTTGGCTCACGTACCATTTGTTCCGTTACGTCCTCTTCTATGTCTTCATTTAACATCTCGTGGAAATATTCTCTCCTCGTTTCTCTGATTTTCTCGTTTTCGTTCTTCCCTCATCTGTCGAAATCTTTGATTATTATTACGCTTCCCTATAAAAATTCCTCATTTTTTCCTTTTGTAGTAGTTCTCTACCTCCTTGATATTGTGTTCGTCATGGCTCTGTTTTTCTGCCCGTTTATTCTTTTAATTTTCGCTATCTGCTCTTTATATGTTTGTTTATCTTCTCATCTTTGTGTTTGGATCGCTCTCACCCTTCGCTTATTTCTTATCTCTGCGACATTCTTGGTCCCAGCACTTTTCTTTCTTCTGATGTATCTTAAGTGTGATCCTTTTTTGGTTGTCTTTAGAATAATCGGCTTCATTTTCGACTATTCTTCGTTTATGTTTTGGGTTAATTCCTGCTCTCTTACTCGGTATCCTCATATTATGTTCCATTTTTGTACTTCTGTTTTTTGTAATTCCTTCATGTCATGCTGCTTCTTATTTCTTTTCCTCTTTTTTTTCCTCTTCGGGTACTTCTTTATTTTCGTGTCTATTCTCAATAAGCAATGGTCCCCGATTTGGGGAAACGCACATGCCTTTATATGCCATTTCTTTCGAAATGTTTGCTCATTATTTTCATCTCTCTTTCTTCTACAACTTCTACCGTTCTCATTCCATTGGTACAGCTCTTCAGATGTTTACTTTGTTTTCACATAAGTTTCTTGTTTCTCTTCCAATCGCGAATCTAGATGTTCCTGTTTTTTATATGCATTTCTTGTGGTGCTATTGTGTTCAATGAGTACATTTTGAGTCTTGGCCATCAGGACTCGAAGGTATATTACGTAGAAATATTATGTTGATGTTAATCGTGCAATAAAATGCCGTGAATATTAATTAAATGGGTTGGACTTGCAAAAAGAACAGAGTTTACGTTCATTAGTCATTGTGTGCAAAAGTGATCTGGTGAATCCTGAAGGACGATACAGCTGTCCTCGCCTGATACATGAGCTGAAATTTATTTTCAATAAAGCGGCTGAAATGCTGCGAAAGGTATCGATTTAGTCGCTCAAAGTAGACCTTTGTGATCACGTAACAGCTTGAGTGTCAGGCTATTGACGTCTAGATGGCGTAAATACACTCGCGATTTCCTTGTAACTTATGTTTTATTCGTTGATATTTTATTCTGTTGTACTACCTAAGTGCTATAATGAGAATAGATTTAATATACCTACAATTTATAACAATTAATAATGAAAAACGTGTTAAATTAGAAAAGGTACTGTTTTTGGTAGGATATAAAGTAATTTAATTTATACGTATGTATAAAAGCCCTCTTCGCGAAAGGTACGAAATTGTGTATATACAGACACTAATGTAGTCATATATCAGCGCAGATCTTTAAAAAACCGCACATATCGACCATAAAACTAAAATACAAGGGGGATATATTTCAGCTACGTTTATTATATATATTCTAAACTCGGCGGCCATAAAATTTTCCAAATCCAATGGTTGAGAGTAGAAGATCTCTCTAAGATATAGATAGCTATAAAATAATACAAACGACCTTTATTTGAATTTTTATTCGTAACGGCCTTGTCGGCGAGACGTGCGCGAGGTACAAGTATGAGTATTTGACATGTCACAGGCGGGTTCTCCATTTAAGTGGCAGCAGAAGCGCTCGGTTATTTAACCTTTCGCCGATGCGATTACATGGCGGACTTATTTTTAACGCGTGGTTGCTCCGCGCAATACTCATCTCCAACTATTGTTTCAAGTTATAACGCTTAATCGCTTAAACTTTAAATATTACCGCTGCGGCGGTACAATTTTCCATTCACGACATTTAATCCTTTCTCTTCGACGTTATGAACAAAGATTAAAGTGTTAAACGCTATTCAGAAACTATACAAGTATACGATATTAACCTTCCTCTATTATGCAACTTAAGAACGTTAATGTTTAATACTTATTATTTCGCCCATTTTAATTTCGAACCGCGAGGCTGTTACTTAAGATGTTAAATTGGATAAAATGCCGATCGTGATGTCGTGATATGAAAGTGTTGATGTTGCTTAATGGGTGTGGGTGTACTTTAAGATTATCAATTCGCACCAACGCAGCGATTCTGTAATTAATTATGTACAGGTGCATCCTTATATTGCAGGCTTGTTTCTTGCTATATTACGGTTGAAACTTGATATTCCACCTACACACAGGAGTCAAAATAAAAAATATGCATATTTTAAAATGAAAACCACCCTATGAATTGATGTGATAAAGGTATTTGAAACAAAGTCTTAGGTAGGCATTATTTCGATTGCCTAATTAATATTAATAATCAAGGGGTTGCAGCAGAACAATTATCAACTCCTCCCTAACGAGAAACTCAATAAATAAAATGCATATATTTTTTAGTGAAATATGACAAAAGAAATGAACTAAAATAAATCGACCAAATTAACGTGAAAATAAATTAAAACAGACTGAAATCTGAGAAACCGTAAGTATTTTATTATTTCTATTTTTACATTGACGCTACGCTTAAAAAGCTCTTAGGAAACATAAGACGCACACATATGTTAAAATGTATGCGTGCACCATATCACGTGTTCATAAATAAGCACGAACATATTGGAACTAGAAATTTGGGAAAATAAACATCGAAACGAAATTAGCTCCAGTAATAATTTGCGGAATCCGGAAAATGTGTCGATAGCAATGACGGCCGTTCCACAGCAAAAATAGTCAGTCACAAAAATACATTGCTATGAAATCTGAAATGCTAACTATGCACGTGTTTCCTTTTGCAGTATAGAATCCTGTCGAATGTGTTCATAATACGTTTTTATCGATTGGTTGTCAATCACCTATTTGCTATCCCCATATTTTATGTGGAATCCATTAAAATGTTAACGATGAATAAAAATATACGTGTGTCATAAATGCGCGGCTTCATTTTAAAGTGTTGGCAACACTTTACTACCAATCGAATTAACCAACAATAAAACAACTATTGTCGAGAACAATTTTTCAATAAATTGGGATATATATCTTTAATTGCAGTTGCAAGTTTTAATATTAGGCATAGTAAATGTTTATATTACATGGTCAATTGTTTACGAGGGTGTTAACTGCCTTAACATTAGAATTAATTAATTTAAATTAAAAAAATATTTTCTTTCATAAAAACATATAAATATGTAAATAGATTTTATGGGTTTGTACCAAATTAAACACAATCATCACTTAAACTCTTTTTAATTAATTCAATTATACGTAATTCATATAAAATTCTTGAAAGCAATTATTATTTTTGTTGGTGCATAAAATTACCTCACATTTGTCAAAAAACATATTTCTTTGCCCCTTAGAACCTGTTCTTTTTTACAACGCTGTCGACTTTCTTCGATAATTGGTCATTGATGCATTCCATCTCATCTTATATTTTTAGAAGGAAGGGCACCTATCAAATAATTGTGAAGATGGTATAAAGTCACAATTGTCCAAACTTACAACGGTTATGGGTCTTCAACCGTTCTTACACTCGTTTGTTGTTTTTACTCCGCCCCCACCCCATTTTTTAACAATTATAAAAACTTGGACCAGTACAAGGTGGAAATGTTGTCGCTACTTATATTGAAATACACTGTCGTGTTTTCTGACCGTCCTTATTTTGCCACATAGTACCATTTGACAAAAGATTTCTTTCTGTTGGAAGCTTAAAACCATAAGGAAAAATTATGACAATTGAAAATATAAGAAATGAAATATAATAATCGGCATGCTTGAATATTCAGAATTTGATGAGGAACAGATTTGCAGCTTGCACAGAATCCTTTATTGGTACCCAACGTAAACACTGCCACCACTTTCCTGGGCACACTATATAATATAAAATGAATTTTGTCTGCTCTTCCTTTCATAGATTTTGCTCGTAGTATCCATAGTCCTACGTAGTTGAAAGATGATATGTGAATTCCTAAAATATCCGCCTACGTCTGCTTATATCAATCGTTTTCCGTTCCATTATTAGTTTAATATATTTCTTCAGTTTCTGTCGTTTCATTTTGTTGTATTACTTCCCTGGCAGTAACTTAGTTTGCTTCATTTCAATATTTTCCTCTGTAGTTTTCATTGGAAATAATGATTATAATTTATTTCATTGTTATTTTAAATTTGTTAATTAGAACTGTGCTAAAATTAGCTTCAAAAAGCTTGCAGAAGCACTTATAATGATATTAAGCAGCAAAACAAGAAACTAAAAATAAAGCGAAACAATTTAAGAAAGGCACAAATATTAATAATAATAATAAATTGAATAGAATGTAATAATTTTAATTTCACTATTTATTTTTTATGCACGTATTTTTTGACAATTTGTATGTCCAAAATTATGCAGGCAGGAAAACTAGCCAATGGAAAACACTAATAAACTTACCCTAACTTACTCGTGGATGGAAATATAAATAAACGAGAAGAGCAGCAAACTTCTATCTTTATTTTCGGTCTTTTGCATTTTACCACTCAATTTTTCAAAGAAAATCTAGTGCAAGATACTTTGGATAAAAACGAGCGAAATTTTCGGAATTTTGTAATTTTTTCTCTTTTGCTATCACAGATCTTTCAATTGAGTAACAACATCGCCTATCTACGAACACTGCGAAAATCAATAAAAATCGAAATTTTCGGAATTTTTTAATTTTTTCTCTTTTAATATGACAGATCTTTCATTTGAGTAATTACATTGCCTATCTACGAACACTTCGAAAATCAATAAAAATCGAAATTTTAGAAATTTTTTATTTTTTCTGTTTAACTATGACAGATCTTTCATTTGAGTAACAGCATCGCCTATCTACGAGCACTTTGAGAAAAGCTAGATAGAAATGCTACGAAAAGACTGTGCCAATGCCCTGATACAATATATGAAAACTGTTGATATTGAAATTGAAAGTCACTAGGACCAAGTCCATTTATATTTTTCATCCAGCTATTATTCTAAGAACCTCGTAAGTTACCGATGCGTTTAATTACTATTATCTATTTCTTATTCTGTTATCCGTATTTGGATTAAAATGCATTAAATTTGTTCAAATATTTGTTGGCTAGAATAGGCACTGCTGAAAAAGCATAATATTTCGTTCTAGCGATTATTGTTGGTATAATTAATTTATTTAATTGACTTGTTGCGACCGTTTTGTCTATACAACATAAACTTGAAATAAAAAATAACTCTATCAACGTTTAAGAGCTTGAGCCGTAACTATATCTCTTAAACTTTACTTAACAAAGCTTACGATTTATTGCCAATGCTCAATATTTCATTCGGTTGTGTTGGGTTGGGTTGGGTTGGGTAGGCTATTTTTTCTTTTTCTCGTGTACTTCTTGAAGAGATTATGAAGGTCGTCATGTTTTCTTAGTATTAGTTTCTTTTCCATCTTTATATGAGGATTGTACTATCTGGGTGCGAAATTCCAGAAGATCCATTTGACGCTTCTTTGCTATTCCCAAAAATTCGCAGTCTTTGCGATAAAGTAGTCAAGAATTGACAATTACTAGATCAATAAAACGGTGATACCATTTTCTTGATCTAAGATGGATTCGGTTGTATGATTTATTTAGCAAGACCACACCTCCCATATACTTATTTATTATAGGTTTTGGACACTTGTGGACATTTTAATGGAAGCCTTTAAATTCCTATCCCATCTTTTCACATTAGTGGTTAAGCACTAAAATGTGCTTGCTACATGGACCGATCTGTTGTCAAACCACATTTTATAGCTCTTCTTCTTCATAACTTAATCATCAGGGAAACCTATTGATACGAATTGCGCCCAAAACTGTAAATCTAGTTTTAGACAGTTCATCAAATATTTTTTGGGAAGAAAACAAGTTGTCACAAACTATTAAGTGATCTACATCATTTCTTAGATTTTGAACGAGTTGCAAAACAATATTCGTATTTGTACGTAAGTCTTGATAACCTTCTACTTTGTTTATTTTTCCTGCATGTATTACGAAATTGTGAACAAGTGAATTAGTATCGCAAATGACAAATATTTTATAACCCCATTTATATGTTTTATTGGGAACATACTGTTTCAAGCTTAAATGCCCCTTGGCACCATTTGTTCGTCAATACTAAGCATCTGTTGTTGAGGAATTTTCAAAAATTTTGATTGTAGGTGATTGACTAATGGTCTGGTTTTATGTAGCTTATCTCTTTGAGGGTCGTCCTTACATAATTTTTTAGCATTGTCATTCAAGTATAAACATTTTTTTATTTCTTCTCTTCGATCTCTAATGATCTGATCTGCAATCTGACTAAATAAATTAATTTGTTCAATAATGTGATCTAAAATTACATCATCGAAAACATTGAGAAAAGATCCAACAGGCGTTTTCAGTTTTTTCACCTCAGGAACATTACCAAACTGATCTGGCATATTCGTAACACTTTTACTTCTGATCAGATCCATTTACAATTGTTTGTTCTTGAGTCTAGAAAACTCTTGTCTACGAATATTTGCATCCTTCTCTATTGCTTCTTCATTCGTTCTAATCTCATTTTTTTGGTTCTTCATTATTTTATTCCAAATTCATCCTAGCAGTATTATTTTTGAAAACAAATGTGTCAACTCTCCACCATTCTCACTCAAGTAACTGCTTTCGCTTTCTTCGGGAATTTGTCCAGTTTGCAAGGAACTATGTTTTTTCCATAAAATGAAGGATCCATAACCCGAGAATAATTAAACATATAAATAAATAATAAAATACTTGAGTATATCAACTAAGCAAAAAATACTAATCATGAGTACCCATATCGAGTACATAGTAGTAGTTTTATAATTATTTTCTTGCCTCAAACTTTACAGAAAAAAATACTGAAAAAATCACTATGTTGTGTTATACAAGACTTGTACATTAACTGACAACTACGTACTGTTAACTTTTCTTGTACCACTATCAGTTTTCAGATGGGAAAGTACAATGCTACACCGGACCATTGCCAGAAAAATATTTCCTGTCCCTCATACAGTTAAAATTTGCTGCTTTCGGCGTTAAGAGATTAAGATTCAATTTTAACCCACCATCAAGTCCATACAACCACTTGACATTTATTTATTGAATATATTGTTCACATTTATGTTCCAACTGTGGACTTTGCAGTGCCCTGTATTTGTTATTTATAATTCAAGTTATCGCCATAATATTTACAATTTGATAAACGATTTCAAAAATTAAATATGTCTTCCAAATAATGTTTACTGATAAAATGAAACTTCAAATATTTACAATTAGATCAAAAAGTTCATTGCTTATATTTGAACACCAAACATCTTTATACTATGAACACAAAGATCAAACAAGAATGCTATTATTATTATTATTATTATTATTATTATTATTATTATTATTATTATTCGTTTCAGGAGGATTTGACATGAAATAGATATAATATTTATGGGTGCGAATATTTTTTTTGACGTGAACCGGATATAGACGACGTTGAACGGCGATTTATATGTCGGTCAGTGGATCCTCGTTGACATGAAAATATACGCATGTCAGTTGTAATTTAACTATGAGATAGTCGATAAAAATGGATAAATATCGAAGTAATCCCTCATACTTGTTGAATCATCATCAGCGAAAAATATCACAAATAAAAATTACTAATTGCTCGTTAGTCAGTCGTTAGGGTTCATTATTCGAATAAACTTTGTTAATATTAAAATTTATTAAAAATTATTATTTAATTAAATTTATTTTCATATACAACATTGTCGTAATGTTTCACTGTCTACCGATTAGTTGCGATTCCACATATAGTGCATTAGTCATCTTTACAAATACGAAAAAACCCATTCAGATTATGTTTGCTACGTGGCGCAATGAAAGCCAGCGACATTCACCGAGCACATGCTTGTTTGGGTCGATAAATCACAATTAACGCCCGCGTTAAAACCGTTAAACTTGCGACGTTTGTTAAGACGAACGGTTCCATTTTTATGCCCAATTATTTGGCACTGACCTGTAAACCGAGAGACAATGAGACGAAGGCAAAATATAAACATGACAAATGTAAATATAGAAATGATCGAACAGGCGACCTATATAAATGCAAACATACACACACGGTCGAAAATAACGATACAATCTGAAAATGTGACGCAATCGACCATCGTTGATGTATAATTTATTCCTGCGAAAATTTAAATACGGCGGCACGATACCTTGCGAAGGTTGCATTGGCGTAACTAACACAATTTTAAGAAGGAATATTATTTCTACTTCATTTAGTTTCGAAATTACGAGTTGGTGTCGTTGGCGTAGTTTATTTCATATTAATGTGTAATGCAGTTAATATTTTCATTAAGAGAATGTCTGCTGATATAGTTGTTGACAAAAAATTATATTTGTTTGTTAATTGTAATCCATTATTATTTTTTTATTACATTGAGTCATAAGTATACATTTGACATAATTTTAGATTTCCACAAAATGTGCAGGATCTGTCATCAATCCAATATCGTTGGTTTTGCAATATTGTGTTTAATCATCATTAAATTCGTCATATGTAGGTTTATATTGAAAAACATGTTCTTGATATTTAATTATATTTATCATATATTTGCACTAAAATTCATAATTTCTTTTTAATACACAGTATCACAGGCGAAACTTCTAAAGGAAACATAAATATATTTGTTATATTATCACTCAGAGATGTTTGAAACTAACTAGATGTCAACATGAGCCCAAAAGAATACTAGAGAAACAAACCTCACCGGTTTTAAGTAGTGATGGGCATAATCGAGATATTTCAATAATCGATTATTAGTAATCGATATAATTTAATAATCGACTAATATTAGTAGTTAAAATTAGTAGTAGTCGTACTAATACTAATTAATGGAACGTACAACATAAACGTTCTAATACCAGTAACAGTGTGTTTTCTAAAGCCGTGCAACTTACAAATTTACATCGCAACAAACTATCGTCTAAAAATTTAGATCAAATTATATTCCTTAATACCACATTCTTATAAATTTGTTTTTATTAATTTTTATTATTATTGTTTAATCTAGAGTTATTAATTTATTATATAGGTACCTTTATATTTATTGAGAATTATACTTTTGTTGTTATTTGCTCATATTTTTATATATTATTGTGGCAGTTTATAAATATTATTGTAAATTTTGAAGCGTTTTATTTACTGACGCAATATCATCAACACGATTGTACTTATTTAAATTATTGTATTCTTCAATCCGACAATGACGATCGGTCGAGACTACAAAAAATAATTGAAAGAGAAGCTTCGCTTAGCGATACGACTAATTAGTTGCCACAATCGAACGAGTCCAATGTTAAAATAAAATATCTCGGACCTGGAACTACTATTAATATTTAGTGGTGGGGTTAAAATATATCGAGATATCGGCCTTCTCGGTCCGGTGCCACACGTTCCGTGATCGACGTACGACTACTAATTTAGTACTACTAATTTTCAGAGTGCATAGTCGATTATCTCGAGAGATTTTAATAATCGACTAATTCGTGTATCGCATCTCGATTATTCCCATCACTAGTTTTAAGTCGAAATTGTGAGATATCTAGGAGGTATCTAGAGGTGCCTAAGGATTATTAATCCTGTGTTAGAGATGAGCCAATCATGCATATCGTATATCTATCAGTGTTTGTAATGTTTTACTATATTTGCCTTGCAAGGACTAAAAAGCTCTTTACCACCAAATAAGTTTAGGGATGATGTAATATTATTATATAAATATATTAGTAGTAAGGGAAAATATTGAAAAAGGGAACAGTATGATAGAGATTTGAAGAAATAATAAAGGTATAGAATGTTGTGGGATTAACAGGGTTAAGAACAGGAAAGGAAATTACTAAGTCTATAAAAATGCAACAAAGCTGCAAAAACAACATGAATTGGTATCAATATAGACAATAAAGACAGAACAGAAACAAATCGATTTTGAAACTGAAAAAAATAAGAAGAAAATAAGCAGATGAATTCATAGGTTATGGCAGGTTCGAAGGATCATAATTCAGAGGAGTTAATAGACTCAAGGAAATAAATGAGAATAAAACGAAGAGTCTAGGCTATATTCAATGTGAAATGATAACACATCGAGGTAGATGTACAAACGTGGGGAAATGAGACGATACCTAAAATATGGAATCAAAGAAAGATCCATAGAATTGGACAAAATATAGATCAGATGTAGACCTTGATACATACGAGACTGAAGAACTACAAACAAGAACTACAAATATTGATATACGAGGGCAAGTCGATAAAAAGGTACCCGAAGGAGTTAAAATATAATAAAAGTGTTTGGTCATCTTTCAATATAACCTCGTTGCACTTGGATGCATTGTGTACATTTAGTAATTAATGAAAATGAATCATCAACATTTTTTTATTGCCCTGCAAAAGTGTCTTAGTTCTCAGTTCTTCGTCGTTTAGAAACCTTTGTCCCTCAATTGCCTTTTCAATTTCATGAACAGAAAAAGTCACAGGGTGCTAAGTCAGGTCTGTCTGACAGGTGGATGATTACAAATAGTCTATTAGTAAAATTCGTTCGAGTCCAAAAAACAGTGGCCATAACCTTGCCAGCCGAATGTTGGACCTTAAACTTCTTTGGCGGTGGCGAGCACTCGCGTGTCCATTGTATCGACTCCTGTTTGCTTGCAGAATCATAGTGATGTACCCACGTTTAATCGCCAGTTACAATTTTCTCAATATTTTCTTCATCTTGTCCTTCACAAAGCTCCAAATATTGAGCAACTCGACGTTGTTTATCGACTAGAGTCAACATTCTCGGTGCATCTGGCACTCACCTTTCACATGCCCAAATTATGAACTTTCAGCTATGATGTCGATCTTCAAGAGTTAATTTTTCTACTTGTCGAACGTTTTCTCCGGTAATGGCTGAATTTAGTCGACCACTTCCAGGATTGCCTTCGATGGATTCCCGCCCCCATTTAATTAACCACAATATTATTGCATTGTACGACTTTTTCGTTCTTTTGTGAGAAATTTTATGAGAAAAACCATAACACGTCACTAGAATTTTTTTTACAAAAGGCCACCAATACAATGTGACACTAATTTGGTATAAGAAAGTCACATTTTTTTAACAGCCTCCTTCATAGTTAGGTACATTTTTAGCAGCATGCCCAAGCAAGGAAAGTCCAGTAGTAATACTGGACGCCAGGAAATTTGGAAATCCGAAAAATAAGACAATGAGAAGATCAAAAGCAGACCAAAAGCACAAAGAGAAGAAACAGTGGATGTCGATGTTTAAATGGCGTTCGACACAGCGATGGTCTATCAGCGACAATTTTTAAGATTGTACTAGATGGAATGGTCGTATACGATGACGACCTATCCATAACTGAGGGGCCCCTCGCACTAGACGAAGAGCTGAAGTTGATAAATGGTAATGCAAAGGAGATGTCTATAAATAAACCAGCACGAATTAAAATTATATGAAAATAAATAGGAGGAAGCGAAGGTACAGTGCCACCAAGCTTACAAAAGCCCCGGAAAATATGTGAACTAATTTCGTAAACAAACGATGCCAACCAATCACGTGCGATATTTCTTTTATGTACATTCACAAACAAAACTGTGGTTTGTTTTCGTTTTGACATTTATGTGTTAAAATCTTCCAAGTATTTATTTTATTATTATTAAAGCTTAATTATGACCATCTGAGTTATTAAAAATCGTCTGTTTCAAGACGCAAGGTACTTATCGTCGAATATTTAGGCAGCTGATACAGATTGTTGTTAGGTTATGTTCGTGAATTGTCGCGTGAATCGCTGAAATACCTTTGGACCTGAATGTACTTTCTGAACATGCAGCTCCCCCATACACGCCCTCTCAGAGCTCTTGTAAGCTTGGTACTACAGTATATTGAGAACACAGTTTTAGGTATAAACGACTTATGAAAAGCAAATAAGACTTGCATATGGAGCGGACGTGATTTTTTTCTTATGATGAACATAGACGAGGAAACTGTTCCAATTGTTGAAAGAAAATAAATAAGGAATATGTATGGTCTAATTTTTGCAGTACATTATTTAATAAAATTTATAATGTGTAATATGTATATATTTTATTTAATATTGCTTTTTCTTTCACCTTATTAAATTATTTCGTTTTAGATTTTTTGAGATTTATTCCATCATACTTTTAGTCGCTTTAGGTGCTTGAGTTTGATTTTTCTATGGTTTTCTTATTTTTCATGTTTGTTTCTTCGATATTATAAAGTTGATTTGTGAATAGGATCATGTATTTTTAATTACATTTCTCAATTCTGGTTACGATTATCAAGAGAAATGTATTCATGTCGAATGTTGACAGTGGTTCTCGGAAAATGTTTACTTCATTTTTATGGGAAGAATTAATATTCGAAATCGTATTTACCTTTAACCTACTTAACAGGGTAACATCGAGTATCAAATATTGACTATTTCAATATTGTGTTCTAAATTTTGTTCAAAAGTAAAAAAAAAAATGACCGGGTTCTATTTTCCATGATAATATGTTACGAAATTTTCATGTCGAAAATCAATTTCATTTCATTTCAAAACCCAGACCCAAAGTATACTTCGAGAACTCTTTACGGGACTTTCGTCATTTCAAGTGAAATGCTTTCAGATCTAAAATAAAATTGCACCTCTCACTATTGTACTCTAGATGTATCTATTGAAAGTTTCATGATTTAAAACTGTATAGTGGGCATTTTTCACTAACTAAGCTGCTGTTTCAATTCAAGTCATAGTATTTTTTAAATTAAAGTATTTTTTATTTTCTATTATGTTTATATTGGAACTTGCTCTTGTAGGTTTATTAAATCTTGTTTTTCATTTACAGTTATATTTGTATTATAATAATTTCTCTTCTTCGTTCATTGCTTTCCACTTTCCTTAAATGCTTTCATGTAACTATCCTATATTTCTTTTAGTCTTCGCTTTCTCTTTTCTTCCTTTGTGCCGTGTTAAAATAAAAAAATATCCTTGTTAGTACCTAATGATATGCCCATTATTTCGCATTATCTTCACCAGGTCAGTTGCTTCTGCTCTATAAATTTGTTGAAAAACGACTTCAGTTCTTTCTTAATTAGCTAATAATAATTAAATTCTATTTTGCGCTAATCTTGCATTGTATCCCAATGGGTTGGTATTTGACAAGTTTTAGCGCCAGAATCCAGGATTCTCACATCTATGTATTGGTATGTAAGAGCTTTTGAAACATTAAGTTTTATTTGCTTTGATATATCCTTTCTTTATATAAAAACTTTATTTATTACACCTTGTTTGCTTTATGTTCATTGTATTCTTCTCTATTCATTTTCCTGTTTCTTCTATTGTAACCACTTCGTATTGGAGCTGCTAATTTGCTGTAATATTACACTCTATACTTTCATTTTCATATCATATTTAATGATACCATCATTTATCATCAGGTTTGTGGTTTTATCATTATCTTTCTTCTCTTATTTTCTTAACCAGCTTTTCTAAATCCTATGAGTCATAGTAATGGTTGTTGGAAATACACACTTCATAAGTTGTGAAGATCTCCGATATCACGTGTTTCATGATTACATTTGTATATCATCTTCCTTATACAAATTCACTCTCAATGGTTTACGTTCTGTATTTACATTGGAAATATTTTGCCAACATCTTATTATTCTTTATTGGCATTCTCTTGAAGGTTTTGCCAAAATCATAATCGGAAAATAAATAAATTAGTCGAAAAATTCATTCACAGCATGTTTCATTATTGTAGAATGTTGATATTTGTATTTAACTTCGTATAACTTTATGAGGGAGAAGAAAACAACTACTAATTTAAAAATGTTTGTTACCTCCTTACTTTCAAATCGTATGAGTTGGTGTTATTTTAATAATAATAATAATTATTAAAAACATTTGGTAAAACCGAAATTAAAAATTATATTCTTATACCAACAAAAAACCGTGGTGTTATTGTACATATACATTTTATTATAAATATAAATTATCAATAAATAGGAGGTTTGGAGACGCCACTGACTTTATTCTTGATTCCCAAACGAGTCAGAAACATCGAACGTAGCACAAAAAGAATAGCATACGAACGAGTTAACCTTAACTTAGTAAGGAAAGTTAAGTCACTTCGGAGCATAGGTAAAGGCTGTGATTCCATACCAGTAGCGAAATAACAGGCTTGGAGTGCGCTGGCGTCGGGGCTATTGCATTTATCTCGCGTTAATTGCCGCTAATATTCGTGTACGTACGGCTCGAGCGCCAAAGTGAGTGAGCATTATGGGAAACAAACTGTGCAAGAAGAAGGTGGATAGTGTTGACAACCCCAAGTCACAACCGACCCCTTTCGATAGGATTATTAACAGATTACATGTAAGATAACTTGTAATTATACTAATTGCGCCGTGGCCTGCGTTTCAAGGTAAACGCGAAACAGTTTTTTCCGTGACATCGTCGCGCAATCGAACAGAATAGTTTATTTTGCGCGTTTAACATAAATGTTATTATTCGTTGGTAAACGTTCGTGTAAATTAATAGTCATTCGACCAATGTTGTACATTTATTTTTTAAGGTATCTCCTTGCAAACCAGTTAATAATTACAACCACAAATACACGTCATACGACGTTAACACGAACGGTCATGTGGTAAGATATTAAATTCTACGATCTGCATCAATTACAAAAATCGATTTGTTATCTGTTACAAGGCAGAATTGATTACGCGTTACTAAGAATGGTGTATCATGGTAAATGTTAAATTAGGAAAGCATTGTATTACAAAGCTTTTTAATTTTAATTCGTGGCCAAGTTCATACTTCGACTGTGTTTGCGAACGATCGATTTTTTTAATAATTAGGAATTTTTTAACTTTTCAAGTTAATGAAACTGTATATGTATGACATATATGTAATTTCGTAGGTATTTGATTGTAAATTACGTGACAAACCGCCCCAACAGGGATTCGAACCGTCAAGCCCAGTTTGCTAATTGTCGCCCTAAACATGGGTAATTGAGACATCGACGTATTTTATTGATTATAATTGGCTTGTTCTAAAACTCATCAAAAAATGCTTCGTACATATGTAATTATGCACCTGCCAATGCACGTAGTTACTACTATTGCAATTGAATATGACTATGCGCGATAAAAATGATATGAATGATATCTAATAACAATGAAATTTAAAACGAAGTCAAGCGAGCACATTGAACTTGTTTACATATGTAATCTTTGTCAATTTGTCAAGAACTATGATTACACGATCTAAGCTGCAAATTTTCAGATATCTGTATGAAAATACAATCATAAACAAATAAAACAAAACAAATAATAACAATTTCCAATGAAATCAATTGAAACTAACGAAAACGAAAATATTCGCATAATGTGGGAGCTTTTTTAAACATGTTGATGCATAACAATGTAATTATATACAACGTATCAACAAAAAGTAAACAAAGCCAATTACAATGAAAAAATTCAAAATACAAAGCGAATTCCGTTTGAATAGAAATTGAGAAAAAAAATAATTGAATGAAAAGATTGTGATAGATCATTCAAAATATATCCAACAATGAAAATGAAACAAACCAGAAAAAACGACAAATAAAAATTAAACAAAATGCAAACAATTAAACAAAAGGATCAACAAATTCAAAATGAATGGAAATCTCTGGACGCGCAGACAAGTCATTAAGGACGATATACGTTTTATTGGCGGCACAAAACTTAATCAATTTGGAAATTTAGTGGATCTTGAACTTGGTTGTTAGAACACACTTGGGAACGATGCTAAAAATTAGAATTTGCTTAGTGTAGAGTCTACCAATTTGTGCAATGTTATTGGTATACTAATCGAAAGTAAATAAGGAAATAAGGTATAACGTTATAAATTAACAACGCATATTGAGATGAGTTCATTGGCGTATGGGTCTGTTCAAAAAGTATTTGAAGAACATGATGTGAAAATGCAACTGCCAAATGATACACCAATTTAGGTAACAATCAAACTTGGATGTGTGAATTATGTTTTCTACGACCGTTTCATAAAAATTTCATCTTCTTCAGAGAAATTAATTTTTATCGTATTCATTTGACAAAACTCAGGCAATAAAGTATTATCGAATTGGTCAGGAAGTAGCTATCTTCCTGAGCAATTCAGATACGTTTTTAAAAAATTACTACAATTATAGTTATAATTACAAGTACTAATAAAATACTTATATTTTAAAAAGGCAAAGCTGCCTCAAATCAATTGTAACGTAATCAGTTATTTATATTCGAACTTATTATATTGTTTTGTAAGATAATGATCGAATAATCATCTTAAAGTATTGACGTATTTAGTGGAAATCGCATATCGTAACAACCAATGTTTGCTAACACACCTTGTTGTTTAGTCTTTATTCGAACGAAATTGGCCTTATTTGAATATCATCGGTCGTTAGTTAGCAAAATGCATGGAATCGAAAGACGGTTTAGTTAAATTCGCTTACCTATGCCAATTTCAAGTCAATTTAAATCCATCTTAAGGGCGAGATATCTGCACATCAGCTCTGCTCAATAATTAATTGCTAAGTTTACAGCGAATGCAATGGTCGGCAATCATTTGAGAGATCAGATGTACATAAGTTTTCGAGTGTGAGCAAGACAATGACACTCACAGCTAAGACAACAACACCTTATGGCAATTTAGCAAACTAATTCTGACACCAACGTTATATACTCAGACGTACAAAAACCACCTTAATGATGTTATTAATGCATCGAAAATGCTGCGAACAATAAGAAAACATGTCGAATTTGTCACAAGAATCGCAGTTTCACAATTTTTGCAATCATGGAACTTGATTCATTAAACCAATTGTTCAAAATTGATAGAAATTTTAGTTAGTGATACCACTTGACTAATAACACCGAACAAATTCTCGTGTTGTTATTAAAGTAATGCCTACAGGTGATCGAACCATCGATCCTAGTATTCTCTGTAATTTATTATATGATTCCTGACAAAGTACGACTGACACATTAGGTTAGTGTTTACGTCTTCTTTAGTCTTAACGCACACGGAATATAAAACCTTTGGAAATGACCCGTCAGCTGGTGTATATTGCGCGTTCAATCATTTTATAACGTACTTAAACGTTGACAAAAATATATTTATAATCTAAACAAATAATAATAATATTTTATTTATTATTAATAATTTTACATTTCAGCAAAATCTTTCTCACTGCAATATTTTGTTCCATATTTGCCAACATTTTTAATAGTTTGATAAGTTGATTAGTTATTGATTGTTCTTACCATGGGCGTCATATTGATTTTTCAAACTGGTCAATGGCATTTTTGAATTTGTGTCTTATTATTTTTACACACAGGTGGAAATTAAAAAATGGATACATTAAAACAAAACAAAAGAAATGAAATAAATAAAAATATGAGTATTTATTATTGTTGTTATTATATTATACACTAAGTCAAAATAAGTACAAAGATAATTTGCAAACTATAATTTTTTTATTTAATTTGGTAGTACAGAAAACGATTCAGTGAAGCTTCAACTATAATTATAATGTATCACACAGCAGCTATCCTGTTTATCCTCGTTATCCTCTTTAGGTGCGAATAAGATATTTTCTTGCCTTAACCAATCTTGAATTTGTCTCGCATAATGGCACCATGTCAGATCCGGCCTGAACGTAACATTATCATTAATATGATGATTAACTTTGTAAACACAAATGTATTATCAAACTGCAGGAGAAACTTGACAGATTCTGAGTATCCAATGGTTTTAATACGCAAATAATAATACGAAAAATTTTACCAGAACTTTTGTTACATATGCTATTATTATTTTTACACACAGCTGGAAATTAAGAAATGAATATATGAAAGCAAGAAAGCAAATCAAATAAATGAAAATATAACTATTTAGACAGCAACTTTCAGTGAAACTCATCCTAAGTACAATGATTGTGTTGTGTTGGATTGAATTGGGTTGCATTGTATTGGCTTGTGGGGTTGCATACTGGATAATTCATTAATTTATTGTACACTAACATTAACATTTTCAATAACAGCTACATTAAAATAAATATTCAATGAAACAAACATAATTTCCATTACATCATGCTAATTTAACTAATTATGTCAACTCTGCCACCAGTTTATATGAGTACAGCTAAACGCCATTGACATACACAACGTGCATTCCGCAGACGTTCAATGAAAATAAAGCAAGATACCTCTACAACTAGTTGATGAAAACAAAATAACATTTGCGTTATAGGTAATTGCAGCAATGTGTATAATGCATTCATTTGCGTGGAGATAAATAAATCGGTCGTGATTTAACTTTCTAAACCTCGAATACAATAACGCAAGAGTAAAATTATTCAGTTTATCAATTATCGTTTTGTTTGATCGTAACATTTTGATAGCCTGCAAATGTGCGTGCAATTGATACTTAGTATGTGACCGCTCTCTATCATTGTATGGGACTCTCATCTATGGGCTCTTTCACAAAAATAATTGTATACTAATATAACATTAAAATTGTTAAAAAAAATAATATTTAATATTTCATATCATATGGTAGGATTTTACGGATTTCAATTGCGAGCAAATCTTTCCTTTTTATTTCGTTAATAATAATCTGAAAATAGCGCGAGGCATTTTAATTTTAATATGTCAAGTTGAAACAATGACCTCGAGATACAAAACATCGAAATGGGAGTCGTAACCATCATTTATTTTGAAATTCAAGCCCGTATAATTGTTGCCCTAGTTATTATATTTATGTCAACCTTGCACGCCATGAATGAAACATATTGGAAACACACAAAAAGAACATAATTATAAAATAAGAAAGGCTGAATGTGAAAGAAGATACTTGGGTCATTTTGGGCTCTTCATCAAGAATTATCAAACTTTGTAAATAAATGCAAGCCACTTGCCATTCTTACTGCTTCTCACAAACCGATAACAGAAATCGATCACTACGTTTATGAAATGCCAAGTGCAAGATAAAAATATCAAAGTATTAAAATGTCTTATGTGGTTGATTACTTAATGAGAAGATATGTGAAAGTGTGAGTTTTTGACTAATTCAATTGTCATTTGGTATTTTTTTTCGAAGATCGCAAACTAACATTGAATCGATTGTCCAAGAAGTCAATATTTTTTGTCTTGTTCAAGTGGTCTGTTTAATTAGAATTTTAACATATTATCAATGAATGTAGAAATTTTATATTTTAGTCTCCCAATTTCGTTATATTTTTATTAATCGTTAGGTGAAAATTTTGGTATTTTAATTATTAACATGTTCCTTTTTAGTCTTCTAGGTTTTTCATTTCATTGGCACTGAATTTGTTGTATTTGGTTGTTTGCATTGTTTCATTCGTTGTTGGATTTTATATCGAAATTTTATATATTTGCTTTATTTCAAATTTTGTACATTGTGCCGTTCCGTTTTCATTTTCAAGGTATTTTCTATTTTCAATTTTTATATATGATTCATGTTGTTTTTCATTTTCTCTTTATTATTATTATTATTATTATTAATCCTTCGTATTTATTTTTCATTTTGTTGTATAAGTGTTTTTCTGCTGGTCTATTATATATGTATCTTGTATTTTATTGCAATTATTGTTGCCCTACCAGGTCTTGTTGGGTTCAGTTTGTGTTATAAAGCGATGATATTAATTGTATTTGTTTTATTTTTGAATTATTTTCTTTGCCCTTTTTATGTTTGATTTTCGTTTGTAATAGATGGTTCAAAGGTGCAAACATTAAATAAATGAAATCATCGGTTAGAAAAGAATATGTCCAGTAAACGTTTCGTGATTAAACGTAAGAATGAGCACATATTATTTTATCGTAATTACGATTGTGTCGTAACCTTACAAGGCTTTAACCTTTTCTATGACAGGTTATGCGAACCAAGCTACGCCTTATAATTTAAACTGTTACTTTACAGTAGATTACGTCACTGTATCATGTTGTGCAGTTCGGTGTAGTAGTGGGAGTGGTTGGTATAATTATGCAAGTTCACTTTTTGTGTTAATAATGTAAACAAATATAATAACAATGCATCTAAAATAATTTATAGGCCTAATGGTCTAGGCGTCTAAATTGCAGGTTAGTAATGCTGAGGTTGCAGATTTCAATTGGGGTATATGGATTTAATTAAATAAAAATTCATAGTCACAATTTTCAAATGAAGTGGTTGAGATTTTCCATGCTGTCCTGTTTCCATATTCTGCTGGAGCAATTTTTAACAACTATTCGGTGGAAGAGGCAAACAAAAACATCTAGGTTTAAGTAAATAAATAAATTTAACCAGTAAAATAAATGCACGTTGGACGTAATAATAGCTATTGCAATTGTGGTCAACTATATAAATAAATATTGCAAATGTATTTCAATGAATTATATAACATTTATTTGGAATAGTATGGATCGAATGAAAATTTGAGAACAATTTGAAGATAGATCGAAAGCATGAAAGAACAATGCTTTTGGGTCCATTTTTAACATTATAATCAATCGTCCATTTTTCTTAACGAATCTTCTTGATGTACTTCCTTAGACAGCACACGCGCCATTCTTTTGCAGATGCATTGGGGGGGGGGGGGAATTGTTGATTTGAATAGAATGTTTAGTGTATATACATATAAACCTCATTGGCATCTATTAACTAATTCACAAATTAATCGTAGAATTTAACTTTAATTATTATATTCCCCGCTTCCTTAACTTTCCCTTGTAATCTTCCTTCTCCTCATCTCCTATTCCCTCCTGAATATTCTTCCTCTCTCCTTCTTTCGCTTGGTCATCTTGCCTGTAACATAATTGCCTTTATATCATTATCCTTTTCCTAACCGCTACTCTCTTCCTCCTTAAATTCCGCAATAGCTTAACTCTCTTCTAATTTTCCCCAACCCCTTTCCTCCACCCATCTCTTTCTTTTCCACATGCCTCTCACCTCTTGTATTCCCCATGCATTTTTTTCGTCCTATCTTCATTGCCGCATGCAAACCTCGCTACTCTCCTATCTTATTCTGCCATTTTTCCTCCTCCCAAGTACTTTGGTCTCCTGTCGTGACCTCTTGTACTTGGTATTGTAAATTGTTTTTTCTATTTTCTCGCTCGCTTCTTATGCCTCAACTTCCTTCCACCTCTCCACTATCTCTCTCTCCACCTTTTTCCCCTGCATTCTTCTCCTTTCTACCTCCCTCGCTGACATCCCCGCTTTCTCATACAAATTATTTTCGTGACATTAAAAGTTTTCACTTTTCAAATAATATAAAAAAGTAAAATACTCTTAATTTAAGTGACAAACGTAGTAAGTTTCGCGGATTTCGTGACAAGTAAACATCGCTTGAATTAATTTATTGAAATTAATCGTAGTAGTACTGCAGAATATCCTACTAACAAACGAGCGTCTGCGTAAAGAAATGGGCAATGCGCTTACCCAGAAGTTTGTAGAAATCCTATGAAGTTCAGTATAAAAAGTTAACAATTCTAAATTAATTTAATACGTGGGATTGAAGATACAGTTTATGAACAGAATTTCAATGATATTTCATTTTTAACTCATTACTTTAGAATAAAGAAACATCGATTTATTTCCTGAGTCACTGAGTAATCCCAACAATTCTTGGTAATGTAAGAGCAATGTGTATATAAAATATAATAAACATGTCTACATCAGGAAATTACTGAATCGGTTATTTGATTCATTGTGAACATTTGGTTTTAAGTGTTACGATGTCATTGTGGCAATTTTATGAGGACGGTTAATTTGTTTGTTATAGTTCGTTGATTGCGTTTGGGAAGTCACCTGAGTTAAGAAAGTGGTCAACGTGAACATACAATTACTAATTCTTTTATTCTTTGTCGAAGTTATGAAGTAAAAGCAATGATTTCTAGTTTCTTCATGCACTTATCGAAACAGCAAAATCATATGTGTAATTATGCGTTTGCAAATTTCTAAAACGTGTGAATAAAAAATTAAAATACTTTCAATTAAACTTGTAAATAAATAAGCAATTTATAATCAACATGTTACTATAATTATTTAAGGAGAGTTGTTTAAGTTCACGCGTTGATTTTTTAGAATGATTTCTCTTCCAGATGAACATTGGTTACATTGTTTACCTTTAACATGGTTTGTATTGCTAAGTTTTCTGGCATATGATGCTTGTGAAAAAGTTGCATTTTGATCGTTGGTTAAATTGGTGGGAATTATTAAAAAAAAAATATCTCTAAGTTCATCTCATTATGTTATATACGAGAATATTTTTGTTTTATAAACTTAGTTGTTTCCAGCAAGAAGAAAACTGAAAGTTGACACACAGTGCAGATGATATCTTTGTTTTGTATTTTAATTAAAGAACAATGATTTGGTGAATTGAAATAAATATATTTGGCTTCAGTTTATGCAATGGAAGTATTAAAATAAATAATACAAAAATCATTTATTTTCGAATAAATATCAGGAATAAATATTTCTTTAAACGCCTAATCAATATCCATACTGTTTATTACACGTCAAAGTTCTGAAATCGATTGTATGTAATTCACGAAATATATATTGTTTAATTTCAGTACAACTTTATTTGTTTATTTGTAGTCTGTATTTTCATTCTTACTAATAAACTAAAGTGATTTTTTGTTTACATTCGTCTCTATTATTAACGTGAAAACCGTTTTCTTTAAATGTAGCGTTGACGTAACACTACTAGTAACAAAAACCAATGAATATTAATTACGTAATATAAATTGGGCATGGTTTCGTTGCTGGATGAATAAATTGACCAATTAACATTGCCCACCATTTAGGTCATATACATAATAAATATTGTTTTCGCATTAGAAATATTTTAATGCGATTTCCATTTAGAAGAAGTTGATGACGGTGATTAATGCTGCGTTATAATCTTTATATATTTTTATCCAAGTAACTTTTAATTAGTAAAGAAGAATATCAGGTAAAAAAAACTTTCTATTGAAATAAATACTTATATTAATTAAAATTGCGACATTTATGATATGTGAGACCCGTTCGGTAATTTAAACCCATTTACTTTTCCAACATATATTAATTTTCCGCTCTAATTTTCATACATGACAAATCGCATATCACCGACTTCCGTTCTAAAATCGACTTTCAGTTTCAACATATGCAAATCGCTTCAAACTGTAGAGGGACACACTGATTAGTCTTTTTCATTCTCGCAAGTTTGTGCTGTGACGTGCCAATTCGCAAACGCCATTAAAATTAATCAGATGCAACTAAAAACGCGTATGATGTAACCGAGAGCCTTCGGATTGTCAAAAACAAACGAACCGGCTAAATCTCGTGTGTTTTCAAAGCGAAACGCGTTGGCTGGGTCGGTCAACAACAAACCAGTTGAACGGATTCAAGGTTGCGCGGTCCTCGTATGTTTAAAGGCCAATAAGATTCAAATGTCCTTAAAAGGAAGTTTCTTGAAGTTTCGATTATAACATTTTCCACGGTGTGCAAAAAGTTGAAACTTTTGACGAAGAAATAGTGCGAACTTTCATATTTGTTGACACACCTAAATAATAATTTTGCGAAAGCATAGTTCGAGAACTTATCGGGAAACGGTATCGCATTATCCACCTACTCACAATTTCGGACACCTTTGGGTTAATACTTGCTTATTTGTATACAACTATTCTTGATATTATCTTGAATATAATAGATACACAAAGAAAATGTAAGATAGACCATTGTCTAACTTTTACGACTTAACTGCTTTTAGCAATAGGGATGTATGCAAATCACTTATAGCTAATATGTTATTTAAACTGACTATAGCTATTATAATTAATAGAATATAATAGCAAGTAACATCGCAAATAAAAAAGATATAGCAGAAGATACAGAAAAAATATGAAAATGGTAAATGTTAATATTTCATGCCATATTACGGCCCCAATGCGTAATATATTTACTGAGAATTTTATCGTATCTAAATACATGTGTCAACAACTTTGTGTACTGAATGTGTTTGCATTTCCAATTGATACACGGGCTTGATCTTGACAGTATACTTGAGAGAGAGAGACAAATTACCACTATGATTAAACTATTATTGATATTGGCATGTACATGCAATTAGAACAAAGCAGAAATCATTTGCTACGTTGTTCGAAACAGCATTATAAGTTATGCATCAATTCCGTTCATTACTAGCAAACATACGTCGCTCAACAAACATCTAATAAGTCGTCATTATGCTCCGTGCAGCTAATGGGAATCTTCGTACAATAGTACACATCCTCTTCTTTTTCTTCGAAGCCAATAATGAGTGTAATATATGACTTTATAACGTTTCTCTTTCCTAGTGGGTTTATTTATGGGCATGCATTAACTGCAACGTATTCCCATACTCCATTAACAATAGCGACTGCCTTACCGTTTCAAATTCTTGTGATTTAATGGTTTAAAGGACTCGCAGTGAGTCCGTGTTTTCAGTATAATAACATCGGAACACTTGTCATTTGTAAATCGTTACTGCCGTTACACGTCGTGGACGCTTAACGAGTATGACTTGGTTTTTCTGAGCCGCTGATTTAGACTTCTAATTATACGGGTTGCATCATTCCGTTAAGTAGTGTGACGACTCGCGTAATTTACTTGTATGTACGGTCACTGTTCGCTACGTGTAGGAGGCTGGACGACAAGCCTGTTTTTTAGATTGTCAACTTACCTTTGTAGTTGCATGTGTTTAGTCACGTGGACGAAATAAACTAAACTTTTGATCTCGTTGGAGTAATATATTCGAATGGGGAGAGGGTGGTAGAATTTCTTTTTTTGCTAAAATGTACATTGTACTTCATTGTTATTTTTCAGTGTCTTATAATTTTACTTCAATTTATTTTTCGTGCATACAATCAGAAATAATTATCACAATTTGTGACAATTGTCGTCGATATTAAAATATTAATAAGAAATGATAAATAGGTATCTCTATCTGCTGGTACATTAGTTAGTAAAGGATAAAAATACAGTTAGAAATTTTTAATGTAAAATGATTCTTTGTTAGGAGATTTATGAAAATTCAGAGTTGAAGTCGATGAAAACATTTTTCTTCTTTCCTTCGTCCTCCTTTTAGAAATAAAAGTTACATTTAGCCTCGTATCAAAATCATATCTTAACTTTTATTCCATTAAAATTGTTACTGATCCGATGTATCAAATGATGACAGCTGTTTCGTCCTTCACGATTCACGATAAATTTGTGTGAATATTGAATGGTACGTCTATGCTAGAAAAACTGTGCTTCTATGCAACTCACCAACAGCACAATCACCAAACTTGACCATCCAATCGTTATTAAAAACTGAAGAGGTATATTGCATATCACCATATACGTAATATAACCAGGAATCACCGGTATGAAGTTCAATAATATAAAAATATATGGTTCTATTTCCGAAGGAATATTCCAACCTCCTGGCGATATTATAATCCTAAATTATCATGAAGGATTGATTCTTATTGTCCTTAATATAATATTATATTATAATATAATTTTCATAACTTAGTGTGATTTCTTGCCAAATTAGAGACTGGACAACCAAGCTCGAAGACCGAAGAATGGAATTATCTTCTATTATTTTCTATCTTCGACCTTCCTTGCCCAGTCTCTAATTAACATTTATCTGATGTCTCTTATTATCTCATTATTCCATCTACTTCTTGGTCTTCCCTTCGGTCTATTCTCTGTCACCGTCAATTCCATTATTTTCTTTATCGCTCTACCTCCTCCACATCATGAGAAGTGATCATGATGTGTCCCAGCCACCTTATTATTTTACTCTTCATGGACCTCACAAATGTCATCATCTTTTAGTCCTTTTCCTATTTCGTGATTCATCCGCTGCCTTGTTCTCTCTTGGTATTGTAATGCTCGTACCTTTTCCTTTAAGAAATTCTTAACTTTTCATAATCTCCCCTGGGCATTGTCATAACATCATCAGCAATGTTATAACAGGTCTTATCAACGTCTTGTATATTTTGATTTTGTGCCTTTTCTTGACTTGCTATTTTTTAACAGTGATTTTTGCTACATAATGCTTTTGGAGATTTGTTAGATGTCCTTTTTTTAACAGTCGATTATTAGCAAAATATGGAGAAGAAACTGCAAGTGCATATATCAAACTTATGGTAGATTATGGGAAATAAACTTCACATACTACTACTAACTAGCATCACATATTAGCATCAACGTTAGCAACTTATTGTTCAAGAATTTCTTCACCAGCTCTTCTGCAATAACTGTCTGTCTCCAGGTATCGATTCCACGCTCTGGATGGGCTTACATAACATTGTATTGCAACGTGTTGTAAGCTGCACCCTTCTTCGATTAATGTTATGCCTCATGATACACGGTTTTAGTAACAAGCACTAATAATAAATAAATTGATAGTCGCCCTCTCGATTCTTTGCGAATCTGGAGCAATCGAATTGACAAATAGAGTTTTTCCCTAAGCCAGTTCCTATGTTTTATCTTTTTTTGATAATAGGATTGAAATCGAATGCATCTTATGGTAAATAAATGATATCATCAGCTTATGAGATTTCATTACTTTCATAAAACTAGAAAAGAAATTACAACTATTTTTCTTAGTGGTCGTCCAATTTATTGGCGCAGTGTATCCAACTAAATAAGGAATAATAAAAGAAGACACGGAGATGCCTATCTCGTCGCCAACTAATGTTCAAGGGATGGGTGCAGGATGGAATTAAGGCGCAGAATTGGACGAATCATGTTCTTAATGGTTATATCGTACCAACCGGCCTTTATTACCGTCACAAGTGTCAGTTCCTTTAAATCTACGAAAAGATTATTTTATTGATATTAGTTCCAGTAGACCTGGAAGCCTTAAGGGTAATTGAGTAAGTAGACGAAGAAACATTAAAGGTTTTTGTTTAAGACGTGTAAGTTACTTGTTTCAAGTAGTATTATTTAAGCCATCAAACGTTTAAGTTAATTATTTAATTTTTATTGTTCATCTGCAAATATTGAGAGTAACGTTATTTGATTGTTTAATGAAGTAAATGCGTATTTTGTTTAAAAACGGTTTAAACAGCAATCGGAGTTTAATTTCAGCGAATGTATGTGCGGTGATCTGATGAGCGCATAGATGGGGAAATAGGTGTGATCACCTTAATAAATTCGCGGAAATTTATTTTCAACAAAGCGGTCTTTGTTGCCGATGGCTGCCTAATTGCAAGTCTATAGTAGCAGCTTCGTTGGTGATGGCGGTGATATTTACACACAAACCTATGGGGAATGATGAAATAAAACAAATGACAACGTTTATATCACAAATAATAATATAATTATAATATTATAATTATATTATAATAATTATTTGTGGTATAAACGTCGTCATTTGTTTTATTTCATCATTAATATGGACTACCACATAGTAAAGGTCTCAACCATCCTTTATATTAAACCTATGGAACTTTATTTAACAATTTATCAACCTATTTTTCCAAACAACACTTTTTACAAAGATACGTAAAACATGCAAAAACATTTTTTTAGAAATTGTTAACGAAATCAATGTTAATAAAAATTTTTGAAACTGAGTTGTAATTTATTTAAATTTTTTAAACAAACACATAAAAATAACCTACCATCGGCGTATATAGAAGTTACTTTACTGATCCAAGGATGCTATGAATTTTAATTAAATTCTCTGCAAAGAAAACATGTTGGATCGTTTTATAATATATTCCATGAAGGATTTTGTTATTCGTATTTACAGGTGCCAAGTGCAGCTCTGAATGTCATTACATGCCAACACACTGCTCGTGCGTTTTCAGGTTGTACTACCGGATCGTATTGGCAATGGGCCTATCACCGTTGATTTATCTGTACACTTATGACGCATAATATCATTTTTAGTAAATATAATGAAATAACTGATTGATTGCGGAGTTACGTCTTGAAACTTTATTACACTGAATAATAACACAATTATTAAATGTTTTTATTTAATATAATAGATTGAACTGAACGTAACGTTAAGTTTTTATTCGCATCTTCCTTGAAATACTTCAAATCCCAATGTCTTTATGGTTCGTTGATTTTATAGACACCCAAGTTCCTTTAACTTCATGGCTAGATAATTTAAATAACAAATTAACGGGTGCTCGTAAAACTGTATGTGGTTTTCTTGAACACATAGGACAGAAAATCTATAGGGATTGCATTGACATTTCTAATGATATATTTAAGTGTTCATCTAGTTATTGAGTATCAAACCAGACTTCAAGGACGACTCGAATTCTAAGAATTTGATACTTGAAAAGTTTTAATTGTTTTAAAAGTGATAAAATGTATATTGGACGACTTATTTCAACAAAGCCGTATG
The DNA here is from genome assembly GCA_959613385.1 of Geotrupes spiniger. Taxonomy (NCBI): domain Eukaryota; kingdom Metazoa; phylum Arthropoda; class Insecta; order Coleoptera; family Geotrupidae; genus Geotrupes; species Geotrupes spiniger. The sequence continues at coordinate 25,743,060 of OY390736.1, read as the reverse complement.
TGGAGGTTGAAAGTGTTAATTACTTATAATTTTTGAGATTTTATTTTCGTCCTTTCTAAATTCATTCTAGAACCATATTTGCACAAACCGTGTTTATCCTTCTGACACAAAGCATTTTTTTATCAATGAAGAGTCATTATATTGTTGATTTATGAGATTGATGGTAAAAAGATGTTTGTTATTAAATTTAATTGGTATGCATTTCATAATGGAAATATTTTTTTTCATGGTTATTTCCAATGAAATGTTAAAATGAGCAGACAACAAAAATAGCATTGTAATTATTTTCACACAGGTTGAAATTCAAGTGAATGTCATGTTGCGGGACTACGTGACGCCAGTTACTTGCAAATGCCAAACCACATGGTATGTTGTTTACACCTGTTTAGTTATTTAATCACTGTTTTAATAAAGTATTGTTTGCTGTTAATTAGTAAATGAGTTGCAAGTTTAGAACAATATGGTAAAAATTCATCGATGGGTAACTGTAATGTGTATTTGAAGAAGGAACATTTTACAATTAGATGTCCGTGACGTTGCATCCGAGTTTTTGAAAACATCCAAAATTTTCGATTTTTTTTTTGGTATGAGGGTAAAGGCGGGGTGGTTTAATTCAAATGCGTCTTTCTTGGAACTTTTCTCCATATTTGTCAACGCTACTTTTCTTCTGTCGACGACCCCTCCCCCCGCGCCGTTGTTGTTCTACAGCTTCACCTTTTCCATTTTCCCAAATGCCTAGAACTGTATACCTTGTCTAGTCCACAATTTTGTATATGTCACATAACTATGATTTTGGTGTGCGGTTTGCTTCATCAGTATGATGTTCAGACTTTCACAGTGATTTTCATTTCTTATTCCACCTCCTCTTATTTTTCGTTTATTTTCGTTTTAAGGATATCTGCCACATCCCATCCTGGATACATTTTTAATCTGCATATTCTTCCTTATTTAATTTTTAGAAGACATCCTTTATTTTTTTTCGTGTACTTTATTTTATCGTAAAATACATTTTGGTTTTTCTTATGTGCTTTGGATAGGATTTGTTCAAAGTCGTACGTGGTTTATTTACTTGCTTTTACTAATGCAACTTCTTTAATTCTTTGGATCTATCGCAATTGGTTATATTTTGCAATATTATTATAAACATTACGTCTTATTTCACCATACTGCCCTTTTATTTTCATGGTTTGCTACTTTGGTTACTCCACAGCTTTTCGGCTGCTTCTTGGATCTCGTCTTATGATTTGCTTGTAGATTGTGTGGCACGTCTGTATAGTTTCCATGTACGTTAACTTAAACGTTTATATACGCCTTTCTTTTTTTATTTCGTTTTCATCCTTTCATTCTTCATTCTGTTCCTCGTGCCCCTATTTTTATTTTTTTTATCTTCGTCTATACTTTTGCGTTTACAAGGAATAATTTTCTTTTCTTTTCTATTATCGCTATGTTTTTTTTTGTATTCTTCAATTTTCCCCTCACTTCTTTTCCTGTTATAATTATTACGTTGTGTGTATCTTGTGGCTTGTCCTTTTGATGTTTCTTTTCATTTTTACATCGCCTTAATTTATGCCCGATTGGTTGGAAGGTTTCGATTACTCATTATTATTATTATTTAGTGATATTTGGTATTCAGATTGTGTTATTTGTATCTAGGCGTGAATCTGTCATGTCGTGCATTTAATTACTTTTTTAAATCCATTATTTTCTGTTGTGTGTATTTAACTTAATGTATCTCTTCCTGTTCTTCCATTCATTACTGGCACTGGCTTTGCGGTATCTTGTACATTTTTTATCACCTCTCATGTAACCGTTACTTACGTTCATCGCTTAAAATGTCATTTGTAAGTTTTTGCAATTTAACTACATTTTTATTGCGACGTATTTATTCCAAACGTGACCCGGATAACGTTATATTTGCTCGCCATCATACTCGATTTTAAATAAATTTTCAAGTTATTTTTGTTGTTGTTGTTGTATTGTAAATTAGATAAAAATAATACAAAGTCCCTATTAAGTTTGAGTTTGGCGGAAAATAATTTGGTCACGTTATACGATGGTTCCTACTTTGTCTCATTATCCGCCCTTTTTAGTTCGTGGATATGGAATATATTAAAAAATTAATTCCAATAAAATATTTACCGAATTAAATATGCATAACAATAAACAATTCATACTAATAAATTTTTAATTATTCATCCGTGCATTTTAAGTTCGTAGAAAGATAATAATCAAAAGTGGCAAAAAATTGCGCGGAGCGCGATTATTGGCTCTGCATGTAAAACTAATTAAACATGCAGGTATGATTGACTGTAATTACGTTTGATCATTAGTTTGTTAATTCAATAAAACGCACACACTCGCGCAACAAACTAATGAATAGTAATTTGTGTTCTCGGCAATAACCGTGTGGGAGTGAATTGCCAAATATGGGTCAGAATAAATAAAGATAATTAAGATCCCTGTGATTAGCTCGATCGGGAAACGTAAAACATTTAATTTGCATAGTTAATATCTCGTTACAGTCGCGCTATCTGGCGGCGTAATTTGCGAAATCTGGTAATAATAAAAATACGAGATTATCGCGCGCGCCTGTGTGCGTACATTATTGCGTTTTAATTCGAAAAAGTTAATCTATAATATAATAAAGTAATTCGTATGCGGGGTAGATTTGATGTTGTTTCCTAGATTGGGAAGAAATGTGTAATTTTTTTAATTCGTTTCGAATTAAAATTACAATTTTATATCGGTGCGCGTATACGTGATGGTTTATTTGATAGATATTCAAATAGTATTTTGTATTTAATTTTGGCTGGGTTTCGCTTAGTTTGCAAATGAAGCAATTAATTTGACAAAAGTAAATAAAGCAAAATTTTATACATATACACAATTTTATATTTATGTGCCATAGGTTGGTTTGGATTGAATCGTTAATTTAAAATTCTTATAAATAGAAACAATTAAATAGAGAATAGCGTTTATTAAAGTGTATGCATTTGAAGTTGCTGAATTCAACAAAGGTGCAATCAAATTAAAATTATTATTATTTCTGACGAAATGATATAAATTCTATTTTTGTTTTTATTAAACTTTGTTTTTATGATTTATTTCACTCTTGTCACGTCCTTGAGGCCTATCATCAGTTCAAAACGTTCATCGTGCTACTACCCTACCCTACGTCGAAATAAAAAACATAGTGGTAGTATCCAAGTATCATCCAGAACAGTAACATACTCAACGATTGCAACTTGCTAGAACTTCGTACAAATCTACCGTTTCTTGACTTTCAGACGAAGAAAAATAGGGCCGATCGATTACCAGATTTTTTACTTCTAACAAATACAATAAAAACAATGCTTCGTCAATACTTTAGATCATTGACGAATTAATGTGATTGGTAAAATTACGAAAGAACTAAATTTGCTTGGAGCAAAATTGAGCTGATTCTATAGCTGACTTAAAAAGCTATATTTGGTACTAAAACATAGTTAATGTTGAATGTTCAATTCATTATTGTTATTTATTTATAATATTAATGAATCTCAAAAATTGCATTTGCACCTGCTCGAAGTCGAAGCTCTATATAGTGTGGAAACTACGTAATGACATTTGTCGAAAACGCAGAAACAGGTCAATTTTTATTTCTCATAATGCTTAGTTTAAGTTTCTTCACTTGTTCATGGCATTAGCCATTTTTGAGCTATGACTTCATACTCAGTGTTTAATGCACGGTAATATTTTGTTTCAGTCTTGGATAGTACTCTTAAGAGTCTTTGTTATAAATCCTATATTATATATTTATCTGCAATAGTTTTTGAAACATTTTGTGTAACCAAAGACTGTACATAAAATTTATTAAATAATGGGATTACAAACAACTTAATTTTCGTTAATAACGTAGCAAATGCTCAAAGTATTCTTGCTGCATTCGGTTGTTGGGGAACTCCCAATCTAAAATAATACTCTACTTCACCGGTATTTAAATTGAGTTTTGAAAAATAATTTAGATGCAACAACTAGACGGACACTAAACGAATGAATGAGTTCTACAAATCTACGATAAGGCCCAAAATTTGAAAGTTTGTGTTGGTGTGATATGCACCGACGTCTTTCGTATTTATCGTCCTTGGAAGTTTGAAGGATTTTATACTGATTTTCCTCTGGTGCTCATGCTAATGGTAATCAAGGAGTGAGAAGTGACGATAACAGACCCAGTTGCACTACTATAGTATTTTTGAAACTACGTAAACTACGTAAATTTCTTAATACCTGACTCACAATTGTATTTTTTTTCTTTAATTTATTCATCTAACGTAAAGTATATATTTACCAGCATTTAATAAAAAAATGTATTCTTTCAAAATAAGTTTTCATCGAACATTTTTATTTTTCAGTTAAAACCGAAGTGGAAGTCGGATTCGCATCTGGAGGATAAGCAGGTTAACAGGTGAGATAAATTTTGAATGGTCTTCGATTATGTAGAGCTTAACCACCGTTAAGGTAGGCGATTCCGTGCCGGAGTGTTCAGCGCTTACCCAGATTTTCATTCGGCCATGACAACTCGCGTGCATGTGTAATCAGTTCACATGCGCTTCGAATCCGCGAATTGGTTTTGCTTTACTTTCACTATTTTTGGCCGGAAATAGCGCGTTAAATTCGAAATAAATTGTAAACTCGCGAACAAAGGCCCCAGCGGTCGATGAAAATTAACGGATGTGACATCAAATATCGAGCCTCAAGTTCTAATTTGTTCGCGAAATGAGTTGGTAGTAAAATATTTTTGCACTGTGTGTGGCGCTCAATTAATATATTGTGTCGAAAATAAATTGTGAAAATAACTTCAGTAATTTCGGCCAAAGCTGTTATTTTTGATCAAAGTTGTTTTCGAATGACATAAAATTTGCAACATTAATGATAACATCAGTCATCGAAAACGTCTTTATAATAATTTTTCTTGTTTTCAAATTATATTTTTAATTATCTTGGCATATATTTTGGATAATACGAGCTGTTTACCTGCTTAAGCTTTGAATACATTGAATTCTAGTAAAAGCAGATAAAAAGGTAAACAACCAACAAAAGAACCCGCTGTAAAATTGTTATTAACTTAACAAATGTTGTTATTGTGATTAACTCGAAAACGCAACTTTCGTTTGTTTTTCTCTTTTCACCATTGTGATCAGTGCAAAAACTATTAATCATTGCTAATTTAACCTACTTTATATCTATGTAATCTATGCGTTCACTTTTTCGAATGACTTTTCTTTTGAAGTAGTACATTGACCGACCGCATTGATTTATTTTTTTAAGGTGACTTGTATTTTAAGACATCTGTTCAGCATTGTAATGTGAATTGATTTGAAATACAGGCGATACCATTTTAGATACGATTAGGTTGAATATTGGTAACATTTTGGAGAAATATTAAAACATTAGCTAATAATTAATGTGGACTTAACAGAATATTCTTATTAAGAGTATTTTTAATATTTATTTGCGTACTGCATAGCATAGCTGCTTTTTCTATATCCTACGATGGCAAATACTTGACTGTACTAGTTGAAGCAATCCTATCATCCACTTCTGAAGTAACTGTAAAGATTTTCGCTTTAGAGTCAAAAAAAGTTTCGTCAATGTTTAGGAAATCATTTGACATGCACCTTAGAGAGTAGAAAATAATGCAATTTTCATTCAGGGGGATACGTGCCGATACAACCCAACCCAACCCTCGATTCATTTCCCACATATTCTTCATTTTGAGATTTTATATATGGTAGTAATTTTCTGTGCACCGAAATGCTCCATTTTCATTAAATTACAATATACTTTTCGATATGGAAAGAGCTGACTTCAAGGGATTAGACTTAGCTTATAAGTAATGTAATTACTACTTGAGATCAACCTTCTTTCTTCTTCATTATCTCCTCGTAAGGTTTCTCGTAATTTTATTTCGAATTCGTGAGAAATAAATTTGAGGTCTCTTCGGAACGATTGGCCAATTGATTGGTTCATTTCTCAAAATATACAATAGGTTTTGCAACATTGTTAACAACACATACATCTTACATAACTTCTTTGATTAAAATATTTGTTTCGCTACTAGCAATATAGCGTAGCATTTTAAGATCTTAAGGTACAATAGAATGCTGTGAAATTCAATTTGTCTGCCTCTGAGCAGTAAGAACTAAACAATTATTGACACTGGCAAACAATTTATATTTTTAAATGGTTAATAAATAGTAGTAGCTTTAAAAATATTTTTTTTATAAAACGATTTATTGGATGATATGCTTCCACTAAAATCGGTGTGTAAATATATATTTTTTTAACTTTAAAAATTTAAGTACCACACGACGACGTAAGAAACAGAAAATTGTTAATAATTTTAGTATTTTGGATGAAATCAGCTCTTAAAAAACTTTTTTGAAAATCGATGGCACAACAACAAGGTAAATATGTAACACGTAGATCCAATCCGAATAAATTACATACATAAATTTCACAGCATCTGACAACTTATGAGTAAAAATTATAGTTGATGGTACAATTGTAACAATTCATGGTTATAGTCTAGCCATATTCAAAGAATTTGTACTTGTCAAGCTAGTTGTGTATACATTAATTGCATTGTAGTTAAAAGTAGTTGTGCCTTCAATAGAAGTAGTAGGGCTCGATTGCGCACTTATCGAAGTAACTGGAATATTGTTACTAGTGTTAGGAGGTCTCAGGACAGGAACATCAAGAAGCGTAGATGTTGATGGCCTTTGTACCATATGTGCTATCCTTTTTTAACTCACAGGAAATCTTCTATATACATTAGGAGACTTCCAACCCCGTGCTGTTTTAGTTGAAGAATATTACTATTATTGGAAGCTAATATGATGGCCGAGATTTTTTGGAAACTATGACCCGTGTAAGATTTGCCCTATAGTGTATTGTGAGCCATATTTAGCTTTTTCATTACGTGTACAAATAAATACTTTTGGCACGTTTGGGGTTAGTCTAATTTTTAAATATTTGTTTACGGTTTCCATCATGCAGAAGAACTGCCTAAAATTACAAAAAATTGTCAAGGTTCTAATCAAGGATCCAATAATAACAAACATTCTTAATTGCAATATACATTTTTGAGTAAAAACTCATAATTTTTAGGATAATGTAAATTTTGAAGTTTTAAGAAAGTAACGGCTTTAAAGAATTTTGAGATATCAATATTTTCTTTTAGACAAAAGGTCGATTTTAGCATAGAATGATGTGCCCATACAGTGGAGGCTTATTTACCATTCGCACAATCTTGCAAATGTGCCAGAAGTACATTTTCAGAAATTATAGTTGCGTTTTTAGTACTACACCAACTTTTGAATACTTTCGTATAAATATTTTTTGATTTTTCAGACTTTAGGTCTGCTACCTGTTCTGCGATTTCCGGCATTTCTGGTGGTTTGTAATTTAAATTCTCACTCATTTTAATAAAGCAGCCACAAAAACGTACTAAAACGATAACAAACTTCTAGTTTTAACTCTTACGTCAAAATGTATTAATTTTCAAACTCTCATGTCAACGAAAGGAAGCATGCTTGTTTCATAATTTCAAATACATAAATACACAATTTTTTACATTAGAATAGCCGTTTATAACAATCATTATAAGGGTTTTGCATAACTAACATAGTAGAAAAAAAACTATATAGACCACGGTAGAAGAGTTTTATACTCTTCGGGCTTTACATCTTTCGGTGCCACGTGCCTCGTGGTATAAACTCAGCATTCAGGCTGTTGTACATACGAGAGACTTTTCTACTTTGGTATATAACTATTACTATACTATACTATACTATTATTATGTTCTAAATTTATTATTTATTTTTTTCTATTTCAGTAAAATTTTTATAGGCGCTAGTAAACCATTTAAAGCAAAATGGTTTACTAGCGCCTATAAAAATCGTTAAGCGGAAAACTACAAAACTTGCTTACTTTTATTTGAATGGCATCATTAATCTTAAAAAGATGTAATTACTTTTAGTACATGTTATATATGTATTTTATTTTATATAAATATTATTGGCCTACAATTGATAAAATAATTCTATCTGACATAAATTCTAAGAACTATGCAATACTTGTGTTTGTAAACGTGAACGGGAAACCAAACTATATGCATAAGAAAAGTGCAGCACCCGCTTAAACACCATGTGAAACAATTGGGCTCCTATACTGAAATTTTTCTATTAGGAAAAATATTTATTATTTTTTGTAAATGCACCATTCGTCGTTTTATGAGAACCATTATCGTCTATTGCTATTGCCAATTTCGAGAAATGCTACAATATCTCAATTTTATTTTAAACAAATATTCAATAATACTAAGACCAAAATTGTCAACAGTCTCCTTCTTCTTTCTTTCTCCTGTTTCATTTGGCATTTCGGGTGTCGTTCCTGGGCCTTTCTCCACCCATTCTGTTAATGTTTTCCTACTTTTTTGCATTAATTTTCTTTGCGTCCTGCCCTTCTTCCTTTTTGTTGTATTTCTTGCTTCATATAGTCTTTTGGTTATCTTCATTGGGTGTCCATACCAATTCAATTGCCTCTTTGTTTTTCTATTCCTTGCCTTGTTCATGTTTGAATATTCCACTTATTTTTACATTTCTTATGTTGTCTCTCTTTGTTGTCCCATCTATTTTTCTCAGGTATCACTGGAACTTTTAGTTCAGTTACCTGGCTCAACTCTCGCTAGTATCTTGTTTAATGGGTATTATACTTTTTGCTCCATTTCCAATATCAAATAAATAAGCTAAAAATAACGTAAATAATTTGGTGTCACTATTACCTTATTATTAAACCCTTTGTAGAAATATGAAAAGAAAAATTGTTTTTAACCAGGTTATTTGAAGTTGTAACAGTTTTAACCAAAAGGTTATGCTTACATTTCCTGTGAATATTACTAAATAAATTATCAGAGTATTTGGCTATTCATCTTTAATATATTTGATATTCATTTTCAAACTTAAATTCTGTTAATGAAAATTTTAATATACGATTGATAAGGAAATTAAAAACTGCAGTTTTATGCTGAAGACTCAGAATCAGATGTTACATTAAGTAATTCCTTTTCTATGAATTACAAAATCGTTACTTTTTTTTAATATTTTGTGAACTCCTTTATGCACCCCAAATGACAAAGTAGATTTTTTTGAAAATACGGTATTTATGGGATTAGTTAAAATATATATTGGGCAAAAACGACGTTCTGTATTTATTCGTTATTTTTATTTTTAGGAACAAGTTAATAAATTCAAATTATGTGCCAATATCAACACAGTTTTTAATTTCGTTTTACATTTCCTGTACTTTATAATTGATGTTTCTAGTGTTTTTGTATTTTTACCTTTCGTGTGCTTTTGATGCTACATCAAAAAGGAGGTGGTATCCTTGGTTTATTTTGTATTTTTAAATTATTTTTGATATGCATTTCTATCACTTTTTGACATTTGTATTTATAAAATTCTATTGCTTTCCTGTTATGTTTTCAGATATGTTGTACGAGTTTTAATTTATAATTCATTTTGTTTATGATTAGTTTGTTGTCCTTTTTTACGATGTTTCCATCTTTGCTATATTTTCATTATAATTGGTTTTATTTAGATATATTTTATTTTTTATTCGTCGATTTCAAGCTATTCTCATGTTTTGAGAGGTTTAACATTTTACGGATTATCCCAAACAAAAATATTGACGTATAGGAGAGCCAACCTAACCCAAGCCAACCCAACCCGACTCAGTCCAACCCAACCCAATCTTCCTGTTCATATTTCTAATTATTTAAACAGTTTGAACACTCTTTTAAGTACTGTGAAAGACGAAGCAGTGGTTTTAGTTTATTTATTTAATCTGGAAGACATTTATTCAAACCACTTTCACCGAAAACATTGAAAATTTTAAGTAATTTTAAGGAAATCAAGCAAGTTTAAAGCAAAATCAAGCAAAATCAAAAACTAAACAAACGCCCTAGAAACGAAAATAATAGAAAAGTAGTGTAAACAAAAATTAATAATAATCGGCATTAAACAGAGAAAATTAAATGTACAAGTATTAATAGCGCAAATTTTATATCACAAATGAAATGTAACGTTTTATTTGCTTTTCCAAAAGTTTTTGTAAAAGTATATTTTTTACTGTTCATTATTTATATTTGTTTTTGTGATACTGGTCTTGTTTCTCTATTTTCGTTTACTTTATTTTGTTTTCATTATTTTTTCAAATTTTTATATGGACGTGAATGTTAGCCATTTTCTAATCTTTGTATTTGCAATTACTTTTATTAACTAATTTCTTTGTTGTATTTTGTTTCTATTTAATTCGCTCAGATTGAATTATTGAATTTATATTGTTGTTTCATGTTATTTTCCCTTATGCTTTATTTGCAGTTTCATTACCCTCTCCCTCCCACATTTATAAACGAGTCGACGATGTTAGTTGTTAATTTGTAACTCGTTCCACGCATACGTAAAAAAACTCATATGACTTGGAGCAACGACCTAACGCAAAGTCAACAATTTTATCACTGAAATTACATTTAAAAAGCAATAATAATATTATAATTATTCATCTCGTCACAGGTACTAAGCGTCGCATTAATGGATTTTTTGAAACGTCGTATCATTGACACGGAACACTAATGAAAATAAATTGTACCACTAAGCATTTTAAATGTGCAACAGAGATTAGCTCAGTGTCAAAGTCCATTACCAGCACTGTTTTTTTTTAATGTACTGTTTGATAATTATTTATGTTTCAATGTTGGTATGCAGTTAACGTTAAGTTATTATCGTTCCTGTGTAATTTAACTCCTTGTGACGTCGGTAGAAAAAGTTTGTTTATTTATGTGTTTGAAATTTACCATTTTTGTGCAATAAACCATTTATGACATGGCATGTCCTAAACGCATAAGTTCTTATTGAAATTTCGATAATTCGAAAATATGATCGATAAATTCTAGTCGTGCATGATTTAAAACAATTATTTGGCAGGCTGCCATGTCGTTTAACAGGAAAATAGTTTACTGTTGGAGGATATCGTAAAACTTAATGCATGTAATTGATCTTTTCCCACTGCACGTGGACAAGGATAAAACTTAAAATCATAGCAGTGCTAACTACAGTAAATATTTACGTGTGAAATGAAATAGTAATTGAAAATTGTGAAATTCTGAGAAATGTAATAAGTTCAAATGTATTTAGTTGCGAAGCGAAGCAAGTTAGGATCTATTTTTTCGACCCTATTTCTGAATTTGTATCCCACGATAATGACGAAACATTCAAATAATTTTATATTGCTATATGGAGCATTTTATTGAAGTTATATGTTGTAAACATTAAGAAACGTTTAGCATTCAAATAAATGCTATGACAATCAGTTGTAATAATCCACCCTTAAAAACTGTTTAACATATACATATTTTTGATAATTCTGATAGAAGTTATGGCTTTAACTTGAATCATTTTTCCAGATATGAAGTGAATCCCAAAAATGGCTCGATTCCACAAAGACCACCACGGCCCCTGTCAAACGCCAGATCTTCAGATTGGACAGAGGTCAGTTTAGAAGTACCAGACGATGAAGTGCAGCTAAAGAATGCGAAATTGATCTTCAACGACGACAGCACCCCGACTCCACCACCGAGAAAACACAAGAAGGGCATTCGCGAACGGATAGAAGCTGTCGCCAAAAGCGGCCTCCAAGCCTTACAAACGAAGAAGCCTGTAGACGAGCCATTGTGCATAAAAAAAACGATAATCTACGATTGTCCACACGACGAAACCGACCACCATTTCCACAGAAAGGATGACCACGTCAAACACCCGACGCCTTCAAACACCCACAAACAATTCGACAAGGAGTCGAAACGCAGGAAAAATTTATCGGTGGTTTCATTGCCGAATTACACCGAGTTGAAATTAAGCCTGGCCAATGACGGGGAAAGTGTCGATAAAAAAACGAATTCAGAATTACGTAAATCGGTGCATTCTTTGCCCGGAGAGAGCAAGAAATTGTCAACCTACTCTGAGAAAAAGGATTATATTGCACGGTGTCGAAGTTTCGGGTCCTCTTTGCCACAGTTGCTCCTTCACAAATTGAGCAACGCGAAAGCTCCCCTGGCCGAAATCGAAAGCGACGATTCCTTTGGCGGCCTCGAAGATTGGGACTTGAAAATAATCGAACACTACAACCCAAAAGACTCCAGTCTTCCTCGAAATGTGAAACCACAAAGAAGCGATAACGATATTTTGGCGGACGTGGAAAGTTTAATAGTCCAAGAGGACGACGTTCCACCGAAACCCCCAGTCAGACGATCTGAATCCTTAATCAAGAAAATCAATCGCGAATCTGCGGAAACCGCCCATAAACGATCTAACGAATTACTCCATGTATCGAACGAACCGATCAAAGCTACCGCAGGGACAGACGTTCCCATGAGTGCGACGCCGCCCCCGTCACCAGAAAAGGTCGTCAAAGATCAGAGTCCACCAATACCAATTGCCGATCTGCCCACCAAAAACGACGAAGGCAAAGTCGAGCATTCAAGCTTGATGAGAATATTACAAGAATTCAGCGTTAAAAGCGCGCAGGAAGGCAGCGCCGAAACCAGAGTTTCGCCCAAAATCGAAGATGTTAAAAAGGAGATGGACAGTAATTACTCATCGATATCATTGACGCCGTCACTTTTGGAGTTTCAAGAGACGTTGTGTCACCCGGTCGACCATTTCTTAAACGCGGAACGTGGCAATTCCACGAAAGATGATTTCGCTAAATGTGGCAACGCCCACTTGATAAACAACGCCGATTTGATTAGGACGTAAGGGGGGACTCTGTTATAAGCCTTAATTATGATGTCATTTTCGTATATTAGAAACCCACGTTGGAGAGTATTAGTCGTAGTTTGCATTTTTCGATGCACATTAAAAATTATCATAATCGTATGTAACTGTAAACGATTTTTTTTTATATTTGTATATAAAAATATTGTTATGTATATAATTTTAAATTATTCGTACGCTTGTAACACAATAAAATGTTTACGTATTTTTCTTGGTTAATTTAATTCGACAATTAAATGAATCGTTACTATTAGTCATCAACCGTTTACGCGATATCTGCCAAAAGTTTATTTTTGGAAAAACTCTGATCAAGGTTTTTATTTCTATTTCGGTCCAAAATGAATTTGCGGTTATGGCAAAAAATATTTATATAATTGTTCAAAGGAATTTCTTTACTACTCGAAGTCGAATAAAACAATATTTGATCTGATTTATGTGTGTTGGGTTGACGATGCCATAAGTAATCAAAAATGAATTCAGATTAAGCTGTAATAAGAAATGTAAACAAGAATTATCGAAAATGCTATGGTGGCCCAAAATCAGATTCAATGGATACTTTGTCTATTCGACATTTGACAATGAACCAGTTTTTTTTATCCGCAACACTAAAGGGGTAGAATTTCTTTTTGAAATGTTTGCAGTAGTGATGAACAAAAATTAATTCGGATGCATTTGACGGATACAAAAATATACCATTTAAATAAAACAACTAGAAATACATCCTTACTTTAAATAAATAATTCAGATTCATTATTATTTTAAGAAACGATATAATAAAGAAAGTCGCCAAGCGACAGTACAAATAGCAATTATTTGGAAAACACAAAATATGACCAATTTAATCAACCGATAGCAATTCTTCCTAAATTGTAAAACAAGTTTTTGAATTAAGTTTGTTATTTATATGCATCTGCAAAAAATATTTCTCTTCTGGAGTACCACAAGGCTCAAACTTGTGACCACTAATGTTTAATCTTTTCATTAACGACTAAAGTTATTGACTCCTAAAAGCTTATTTTTGCTGACGATCTTAAAATATCATCCGTGACTGATTGTAACTATTTTGCCTAATAGGGAGGCATTGAAAGCTCTACATATTTCATTGCATTCCAATACAATTTAATTTAATTTAATTTAGTACTCTTACAATTTGTTAGTCAACTTCACATCCCCGAGTTAGAAGTAGTTCAGAGGAACAATAATGTTTATCCCGAAAGAAATTGTCAGCATTGTTTGCTGTTGTGTTGTCGTAATCTTCCATCACTTTCGTGGAATTCTTTAGAGCATCATGTGCGAATGAAGAATTATGCAGATTCATTTGCTTAAAATGACAATTAATTCACTTTAACGTTGAAGAATTGGCATGGTTACAGATTATTTAAATGTTGCTTAGTATGATGCAGTATATGCTGAGGCTGATGTGATTGTTTTAAACCGTAATGGTGTAGCTGTTACGCATGAAGATTATATGGGCACTGTTATAGTTCAAGTGACGAAGAAAGCTAGTTTTAATTATTATGTATAAATTATGCTTTTTTTATTATTAATAATCAAAATGTTATGTACACATCTTTTTTCATTGTGTGATTTAGATTTTGATGACTAGCAATATTTTCCAACAAATAACTGGAAATATCTCTGCAGAAGCAGTGTCGGTGCTTTTCAATAATATTTGTCGGACCAGCCATCGTTTTATTGTTCCCATATTTAAATACTATTTAAGTGGACATGCAATGTAATTGCTTTTAGGTGGCTCATTTTGTTTACTAATGAATAAGTATAATGCATTTGTGTTCTTTAAAGATGTGTAATACTCTAATTCATTTGACGTTAGATTATGCAAGCAGAGCTTACTATCTAGTGGAACATTTATTATAGAATTACAAGACAGAAGTATTAACTCAATTAAATCAAGTTAGAAAGTAAGGCTCAGCAAAATTTTTGTGTGATTGGAAAAAAGCGAGAAAAGCTCATGAACATTGTAGAAATTATAATAAAATGTAAATGAATTAGTTCTACAACAATACAATTTACGATATGTTTTTCAAGATTTCTTCGTTTGGAGTAATCCCTTCTACGGGATGTTTGTAAAATTCAAAAACGACATCTTACCTAGAACCTAGTTATAATATCGCAATAGAACGTCTCCATTGGTAAAGCGAGTACTGTAATATAGGGACGGTGAACATATCTGCAGGTGTTATAGGCGACACGTGACAACATGGTATTGGCAAGTGAACGATTTGTACATTGTTTCAATAATTTATATTTTTCTAGGTATTTATGATAAATCTGCTGCCAACTATTTTCTGCTGTACTACTCATACCATAGTATAGCAATGATGTACCAGTTTTTATTTCGAGCTTTATAATTAAAATCAATACGTCTGTCTTTTTGAGCGGCAAAATTACTATTACTATCTGGTTCGTTATTTGCTGTTTTTTTTTAATTAGCTCATTCTCTATTGAACGGATTGCAAGTGCGGAAAGTCTATTTGGCCCCCCTGTATTTCGCGAAAATGTTTTTATTATTTTCAATGGAAAAAGCAATGTTTGCTTTCAATTGTTGTCATAGGAATAGTGCAAATAGTTTTTAACAATTTTACCGATTCTCGAAAAAAATAGTAAGGTTATTTATTCCAAAGAAATTGTAATATGTGAAGCGGTCAATTAGCAGTAGGAAATTTTTCTCTTCGGTAAAGAGCCGCTTTAGTGAAGCTGTTTCTAACTTAAATCTTTCAATTGTTGAAGTAAAATAAGTCTCAGGAAAATGTACAGCATCACCGCTAAATAACTCTGTTTCAAATAACAAGGAAGCTTCCAAATAATCACTGATACAAAATCTATCTAACATCACAAATCTCTGTAGCCATGTATCTATTATTATCTAAATAAAAATAAATAGTGCTGGTACATGCACTGTATTATCATATCGTTTTGGTAATAATCATAATCTTCTTCGCCCCTTATTTTTTGAACGGCTTTTTGAAATAGGAAATATATTTTGTACTTTTATGTTGTCTAATTGTCGTTGTAGCTCATTGTAAATAATATCATTGTGACGTAAAATTTTGTTATAAAATTAAGTAAAAATTGAAATCAGTATATTAAAGATAATTTATCAAGTCGATTGACGTAGAGTTCTTCTCACCTTCATTTTCGATTATGCAATTTAAACACTCTATTAAGTCTCCTATATATTTAAATACTGTAGTGGCCACTTTAGAATTAAAATTCCAAGGAACATTTGACCCCCGCGGAGGACGTTTTCCTACCATGGAATCAAGAATTTGGGTACGTTTAGACGAGCGAGAAAAAAACTTGTTCAATATATGCAAAAAAACACTTTAACTTGTTTATTTTGATTTGCAGCAATGAGTAAATATGGCTCTTTTGAAAACCGATCTGACTTTGGCTTGTACCCCATTATTCTGACCACTCATAACTGCAGCTCCATCATAACTTTGAGGTATCAATTTTTCAGGCGTTTTGTGTATTTAAATATCCTGGGTTATTACTAGCTGCGGTCTCATCGTGTCCTCGCAATGCTAATTCAAAAGGCACACATAACCTAATAAAATCGACTAGCTTTCCTAAAACATATCTATTTCGTTTAGCTTGATCTTAAGACGATAAACTCCACTGCGTTGATTTCGCACATCAACGTGATAAAATGTAGCAATGGAGCAACAGATATTATTGCTCACAGTGTTTTTATTTTTTTGGTTAAATATTTTATATCGGGTACCCATATTGAGTCTAAACCGCTGGATCCCGTTAGTAAACAAACAAGACAAAATAGAAAATTATTTGTATCGCAGCCACACATAGCAGAATTAAAATTTAGAGGAACGGTTTTACTTTTAACGTAATACTCTAATTTGCAAATTCGGACGAGGGGGGCCCCAACTGCTTAATTTGTACACGAAAGGAAGCCCCCGACATTACTTTTTTAACGCACACAACGAAATTCATTCCTACCTACACTTAACCTAATTATTTAAAGTAAATAAGAGTTTTTAAAACGAAAGCACATACTTAGTGTTTATATAGTATTTATTATTGTCTCTTCTTTTTTCCCTTTGGTTTATATACTCTTAGCACTACATACATCGCTAAATAACTCAAATAACAAGGAAGCTTCCAAATAATCATTGATGCAAAATCTATCTAACATCACAGATTTCTGTAGACATTTATCTACTATTATCTAAATAAAAATAAATAGTGCTGGTACATTCACTGCATTATCATATCGTTTTGGTAATAATCACAATCCTTTTCGCCCCTTATTTTTTGAATGGCTCTTTGAAATCGGAAATATATTTTGTACTTTTATGTTGTCTAATTGTCGTTATTGTAGCTCATTGTAAATAATATCATTGTGACGTAAAATTTTGTTATAAATTTAAGTAAAAATTCAAATCAGTATATTAAAGATAATTTATCAAGCCTGTCGATTGACGTAGAGTTCTTCTCACCCTCATTTTCGATTATGCAATTTAAACACTCTATTAAGTCTCCTATATATTTAATTAAACTTAATTTAAACTGGTTTCACGTTATGCCTCAAATCTCTATTAGCGAAGTAGTTAAAATCTACAATCGAATTTGGTATTTGCGTATTGATTTTGAAAAAAATCATCTAATGCCATACGGGGTTTCCCCCATTTGCCGCCCCCCTTTTGTTCGAGTTGGATTGTTGGCCTTCACTGCCTGACGTGGGTTGCCGCATGTATACGGGCAATGCCCGGATGCCATACCTGCTTCAATCCATCAAATCAAGTTGTGACCAAAATACAAAGACGAACAAAAATTTAACGCTGTAGTCACTAAATAGTTGAACAAAGCCTTAAATATACACTTTTTTAATGCGATTTTTTTAAACATTTTTAGGTGGTGGTTTCCGTTGGCGCACTAGGCTTAAACTTCGCCAAATTTTCCGAAATTTCCGATATTTACAATTATTACTTTCTTATACTTCAAACTTACAATTTTCAAACCCTTAGTAAAAACTACCATCAAAGGCACCAAATAAGCGCAATTAAAAAAGTTTGCAAGTTGTACGAAATTTTTATTTCATGTCGGTGTCTGTCGGTGTTGATTATTTCGGCGACGTTACGCAATTTAAGAAATTGAAGAGCTCACCCAGTCACCTCCTCCGACACGACTCCGTCCATTTGGATTCAAGATCGACGCCACCATCCAAAAAGTCCACTCACTAAACGTTTAAAGCTTCTCAGTTTATCAATGAATCGTTAATTTGCTTCTTAATTTAACGAGAAATACGAACGCGATTGTGCACTCACCAAACGGTCGCGTTTAACGTCTCACGGGTTATTTATCGGCGCGACGGAAAGTTACATTTCAATGCAACGCGAAACAAACGTCCCAAAAATTGGAACGCTCGTTCAAAACTGAGACAAGAAGCGTCGCAATTGTGAGTCACCGTCGAGTGCATAATCACTTTTTTTCCGCGCAAACTGGCCATTGCACCTAAGCGACGTTATATTTGCATTTTTTTCGGGGAAGTAGTTATCGAGTTTTTGATATGTGTATCGGTGACAATTAGAAGTTAAGATTGGGTCTTCATCGATTGATTATGTACAAATTACTATTTAAAATAAATTACATATTAATTTATTATTCGTAAACCTCATATGTTTTCTATTTTCTTATACATTATGTATAAGTAAGTATAGTAATCATGAAAAATTTCGAAGTCGAGATTTTAACGGATTGAGGTCCCCTGAATCGGTTCTGACTGTTTACGGAATGACGTCTGTGTGTCCTATTTTGAAAGCAATATTTCAACTGGAAGTGATGGTTTACTCTTATCACATGTTATCGAAAAACTTATAAAACTATTGATATTAAACAACTTTTATATGAAATGTTTTTTCGAAAAATGTAATATAACTAAGTATAAGAAAGTTCAGTGCGGACCACTGCAGATTTTTTATATGTATGTATATATGTATGTATGTATCATCAAGTCATGTTCTTATTAATCAGTATCCAAGTTTTGTGTAGGTGTAGCGTAGTATAATGTAAGTGGCGGGCCTGGTGATGAATCAGTTGGCAGCTCTTCTTTCGGGAGCGTTGTCATTGGTGAGACATAATTGAGAATCCCCTCCCCTCTCTGACTGCATTAGTTGTGTTTCTTTTCGAGTGGGAAAATATCTCAAGAATTAGAAAATAAAAGTCCAAGAAAGCTCTCCCATGTCAGAGCTAATAGCTAAAAGAATTTTAAGATTATACGTAGCTACAAAAACTGCATCGCAAACATTAAAAGAGTTGGCAACCTTCATCGTGAAAGTTTATGCACCTAGCTGGTTCAGGATCAAGTGTAATCCCAAAGTTTACAATGGAGCTCAAAACTTGTGGGAAACCTATCTGAGCAAATTCAGAAAATTGTACACAAATGTATCCAAGACAATGGATACTTTCCTCGCCATGGAAACATGGTCATAGCTATGTTGGTTGATGAGAGAGATCATATAAAGAAAGTGGCTTTAAGGTGTATCATCACGGCCCGATCTAGAGAACAAGCCAATATACCACTAAGACGCTTTGAAATCCTGAAAATAAATTTTAGACCATCAGAGTATGTCGATATGATTGTTTGGAATGATGTGGAAGTGACAGAACTAACTCTCACAAGTTTTTTGACTTGTGATCAGGATTTGCAAAGGTTACTGAGGGTGTAAACATAGCTTCTGAGTGCAATCTTTTTGAACTCCTATCAATCACTCACTTAAGCGGTAGAAGAGCCGTCAAAGAAGTCACTGTTAAATCAAAGTTGGTCTGTTATCAAAAGAAAACAGAAAGCTTAATCAAAACTAGAATGATTAATAGAAATATCCGTCCGAAAGATGACACAAAGAACAATTTACCTGTTCAAGACTTTTCTTAAAGACGTAAATATATGCCCCCATGGTTGCGTCGTTGAGAGGGCAGGGTGGGACTCGAAGTGCAACCACCTCCTCGTGGTGAGTCCTGGGTAGTTTAATATGAACTAGCAAAGAGTTGCACAATGAAAAGTTGATTAGAGAAAGCTATGTTTTTATAGCTTTCGTTAATCAGCTTTGCAAGTTTTGATAACACTATAAAAGGATATAAGAAATTATAAAAGATTAACAATATCGGAAATTTACAAATATTTGGATATGTTTAAGCCTCAGTGCAGACTAAAACCACCGCCTAAGAATATTAAAAAAATCCCATCTGTATTTAAAGCCTTGTTCAACTATTTAGTGATTACTCAAGATGAAGTCGGAATTATTAAATATTTTACAAAATTGTTACTAGGTCTCGTAGACATACATTGAAAAAATATTGACTTTTTTTACTTCACCCTAACGTACAGGGGAGGTGATTATGGTTAGTTGAAAGTAAAGAACATTTTCCCTATGTTAATTATCAAAAGAATAACAACTACTTTTTAATTAAATACTTAAGGCATCGAACTCTTATATTTTAATAAAAATTACTTATATACAATTTTAGTTTACAGTAATTTTTTTTAATGTTACGTTTGTGTTCACAAAAATAGAGTTCATTGATATCAATTACATTCATAGTTTTTTGATGGCAACACACAAGCATACAGCACAGGCTGCCTGAGAATTTGGTTTTGCGGATTTCAAGACCCTAGTTTCTCAGATCGACGGGTGTTTATATAAACATTTAACTCAATACGCAAGAATCTCGAAACCAGCGACTGAGCGTGCAGTACACCAAGCATTAAACCAAGAAGAGGGCATAGAAATAACTGATAATAGGCCAAGCATCATTGTCTGCAGCACAATCTCAAAAATAAAGTTTGGAAAATAATTAAAAGACATAATTTTGTTTCATGTCATAAGAAGCCTGTTCAAGTTGCCTGAAGATTATGTCCATATCTAATTAATAAGATTTTATTTAAATACCAGGCAATATTCACAAGAGATTAATGGACAGAAGGAGCAGTAAATTTTTTATTTGGAAAATGGACACGAAACCAAACTGATTTGAATTGATAACATTGTCCCATTTCTTTGTGTTCCTCTTGTAATCAGACAGGATTACATTAAAATATTACGTTAAAGTGTTTGTTGGTATGTTTACTATTACTAGTTCCGCACTTTGGTTTACTAGTAAGCACATTTTTAATTCGCTAGATCCAAAGCCAAGTAACTGGTAGAGGGAAAATACATCCCTGGCCACGTTGATTTCCATCCTTTATTTACTTAAACAAAAATCGTTTTGACTTGAGTTGTATATAGCGTGGAGATTTTGTGGAATCCTTTCCTATACCTCCTTCCATTGTCCTATATATTTTGCTAACCAACTCATCTCCACGCACATCGTGTTCCTCATTTTCCTGTGCTTCTCACTACTCACCTTCAAGTTTTTCGAGGTCGTCTTCTTTTACTTTTTTCCATCTCCCTTGCTTCGTACACCATATTGACTAGACTCCTTTCTTCCATTCTCTTTACTTGTTTATCTTAATTGATTTTGTTGTAATTTTATTTCTAGTGGTTCCCTAAAGGTATTGTTTGTAATTTTATCTCTTCTATTGATTTGCCGTGCTTATGAATTTAATCTTTACTTACCTTACTTTATTGGTATTCATTGATAAATGAGTTTTTTTAAAACCACATTATTAATGATTCGCTTTATTTAATAACACGAATGTAAAGTTGTGTCCGTATATTTTACACTTTGTTTAAAATTTAAAAACAATCCTAATAATAATATAACTATTAGGATATTTAAGGATATTTATATTTAAAACATGGCAGTTATTACTAATCTGCAAAAAAAATCGTACTCGTATATTTGGTTGCATAAGAACGAGAATTTTTCGAAACCACAATAACTCATTTATGCCCAAATAAATTTACATAATACATTTTCCAATGTAATTTATAAAGTTAATTATTTTAATTCGGAGGAGTTTATGCAAAACTGCACAACGGTTGTAGCCATGAAGATATATTTACCGAACCTTCTCATACCTCAAGCGTTGGCAACTGGCGCTCGCTAATTCCGACAGCTGCTGCCATTCCAACGACCAATGCATTTAAATGTTACATTTGACTCCCAAAAGTCACAAAAGATTGTTCGTAGCCGGGTAATCGCCAAAACATGACCTCGTTGCCGTGCGATTTGATTCGTTTGTAAACGTCGACACTAATTTGAATATTTGAATTTAACGTTCGGAATAACTGAGGGCCCCGCATTTTTACGACGCGCCGCCGAAACGGTACATAATTTTGCACGGGCGAAAAACGCGCTATAATTTCCCTATTTGTTGCGACATTCCACATTGAATATTAAATGAAGCGTGCCTGCGTATATTTGTCGCATGTGTTGACCGTTTATCAAAAAATATATTTTAGGAAAAATCTTGTTGTGTCCAGTCAATGATGTTATTGAAACCTCTGAACCATTTTGATACACAACTATCAATTATTTTAGTGTCGTAGGTATCAAATATAAAAGATGTAAAGCAAGACGTGTGGGGGAGAATAAATAAGAGCGAAACAAAATCTCACCCTTCCACTTGGGACATTTTTCATTAATTCCACCATATTAAGATATAAAGTTTCAGTAATGCACAAAAACGTATTATATTACTCGTATTGTCCGGCCAAGTCCAAATAATAACTCTGCGTTTTATTTCGCGTTGCAAGTCGCGTCTGCAATAAATTCCTTTTATTTATTTAGTAAATAATTTTAAGCGAAGTGCCGCACTGAATCTCGTATGTGCCTGACATTTTATCACGTGTAATATTTAATGCACTGCACCTTAATTTTACGCTCGTGAAATTACGAATTATTTCATGCAACCGATGTCATTTCGCCTGGCAGAACAAATACACAAAATAATACAAATAAAAGAACACCACTGGTTATTTATAGTTAGTCGATGTGACATTCGACATTATATTTTATATTTATGATGATGAATATGGTAATAAATATAAGTACTGGATTTACAACTATAAGAAGCACAGTGAGTTCAATGCAAGGTTTCGTAGAGGTCAGTTAATAAAATGATTATATACCATTATGTAGAATAAAACAAAGTGAATTAAATTCGGATAGCGAATCAATGCGAGATATAAAAAATAAAGATTAAAAAAAATCTCTGTTACTGGGAGCAATTACGTCGAAAAAATCAAGGAAAGTGGGTGCATCACAAATGTATAGTAAATAGTGGTCCGATGTGAGGTTGGAAGATAATGACTAGTGGTACTAAGACAGAGTTTCTGCCAGCAGGAGGAACATATCTCAGAAGCACAAAAAATCACCAAGTATTCATATACGAATTGTTAACCTTCCAGTAGTCACGTCAAAGTGTAAGACATGAGTAGTGGCCACTGGTGTTGCACACCGGTTATGCAAATATACCAAAAAATATATATATATATATTGGAAAATACTTTTTGGAAATTACATAATGGGGTGATTTAAGGTGATAATTTAGCTTACTAAAAAAAATTAATGAGCTATATTGCCCCATTTGTCTAGGTCTAGCTACAATGTTAGAAAAACACCGTTTTCTTGAACATTATATTTTATTAAATTCAATTAATAAACAAACATTGGGAATGCGAATTAAAAATTGTTTTTCAACAAAGTAAAAGCCCTTCCACAACGACAAAAATAAAACAATTCTCTCAAAACAATTCACTATTGGCAAGTGCCAATTATATGCTCCAAACACATATATTTTCGACACTTGCGGCAATTAAATCGTGTTTTGCGATTTTTTTTGCGGTACAGTTAAAACATCTATTTCGTACACTATTATTATTATTATTATTTGGGGCTTCAGCCTCAACATTTTAAACTTGGGGTATCAGTAATTCATTGGACAGTTGCTTCAAATAATGTCTTCTCAGAATATTGGTGTCAGGGTGGTTTGAACAGTGTGTTATCTGCGAATTAATGCCAGCTATATTCAAAAGGGTATACAAAACGACCATTGGCCACCCGCGCGTGTTTCTAGAACAGTTGTAACTTGTAGACAATTTATCTACAACATCTATACCAACTTTAGTGGCGTTGTAAGACGTAACCATCGCCAGTTTTTGCGCATTTCCTGATTCTGCATCGATTCCACCATCAAAGTGCATACTAGAAAGTAGCAGCACATTCTTCGTTTTTTTTAGAATATAATAGACAAGAGTACACTCTTTCTAAAAAGCGAACATGCTGGAATATTCTGGTCGCAGATCTGGCTGCGAAAATTCTAAGAGCAACTCTATTTAATTTTTTCTGACAGTTTCAAGTACTGTAAGCTTATGGTCATTGAGTAATTTCTTTACGAGAGGTAGGGTGGTGAACCAGTTGTCAGTTGTAATATTACTAGCAGATCCAACAATATGTTCACAAAGTCATTGAACAACATCGTAGGGACTATTTGAAACCCGATAGGGCTCTTCTGGTTGTACACCTTTATCTTGCTTGTATAGAACATTTTTGCATCACATAATGCTAACATTTTGATCCCGTATTGATTTGATTTTTAAAACATAAATTGACGAAAGCTGCATTTTCCACGAAATCCTGGAATCTAAATCTTCGCAGGCTAATGTGAGGCGGAATATTTCTACAGCAGACCCATCGGTAGCCCACAAATCTTCTCCAGTTAGACGATTTCCATGATATACGCCAGCCATATAAAGTAGTCTGAAGAGAGCACGAATCTCAATTCGATTGGTTAGCGTCGCTTCTATTATACGAGCAAAATTTTTGGCAACAGATTGAATGTACTCATTGGTACATTCCACAATGATATTGACCATCTCGACATTGAAGAAATGTTCCCATATCTGGAGAGGCCCGATCAATTTTTTTGTGGCTAATGTGGAACCAGGTAAACGTTTGACAATATTTTCTTGCTGTGTTCGACCTATTTTTTGTTGTGACACACATTTCCTTCAATACGTAACTTT
The DNA here is from genome assembly GCA_959613385.1 of Geotrupes spiniger. Taxonomy (NCBI): domain Eukaryota; kingdom Metazoa; phylum Arthropoda; class Insecta; order Coleoptera; family Geotrupidae; genus Geotrupes; species Geotrupes spiniger. The sequence goes on along the minus strand of OY390736.1, from coordinate 25,718,237 downwards.
GTCTTTCCCGATCAATGACAATGTGGTGTTGTCTGTATCTTCTTCATGCTCATAATCAGAAAATTCTTGCTAAGAATCACTATTTTGAAGTTGTTGCTCTTCATGTTCCCATTCACCCTGATCTGATTCGTCTCGATCAGAATGATTGTCATACGCAACATCTCGATCTTTATTTTCATTCATCACTTCTTCCAACAGTTTTTGCAAGTGTTGTTGCTCATTTTCGTAAGACTCCATGGGTAAAGAAAGCAATAAAGTTGCAGTTTATTTGTATAATTCAACATAAAATCACACAAGACAAACCTCACGGTCAAAGATGCTCAAAATGAAAACAAAACACAAAAGGTCGTGTTGGTCGCTGACACTGTGGGAGAATCTAATTTTACACAACCACAACTTGCAACACCATCATCAGTACTGTCTCTCTGTTGCATACCGTTGGGAAGGTACACGGAGTGAGAAGTTGCTGCCTCTTTGTTTTCCAGAATGGCGTGCAAAAAAATTGTGGGCGGTCTCTCAGACCGGGCGCGACTACTGGAAGATTAAAAGTGTCGTTGAAGTTTATGAAGGGAGAATGAATTAGCTGTTACGAACCACCAGAAGAAAATTCATAGCACAGTTAACAAAAAATCGACATCGATGTCAAGAGGACACAACAACCGGGCCATGAATAAGAACGATGGTCATTGTAGGTTTTGAGTTTAATTACGAGTAGTTTTTAAATAAATATAACATTGGTGAAAGTATATAAAGTTAATTTCATTTGTTTGTATTTTGGTACTAACTCAAAATAATATTCGTTGGTAAATAATTCGTGTGTGTGTGTGTGTGTGAATGGCGGCACGTAGATAATTTTTGGATGAAATTTCTACCATAGATTTTTCAACTCAGACACAATACTTAGAAAACGGCAAATTGCAAATATTTTTGACAGACGTGTCAGTAGTACTTACACGTTACTTGATCTGGCTCTTTGTTTTTTCCCATTTTATAATAATCATAAAAAATTCGAACTCGCTATTTAAACAGGTACACGTTTTAATCTTCCCCAGACCCAGTACTTACACGTTACTTGATCTGGCTCTATATTTTTGAATATAGATTTACGAACAGTTTGTCTACTAGTGTATTAATGCAACCTAATGTCTAGATGGCGTTAGCTGGTCTCACACTTGTTCTGCTGTGATCACAGAAGTCTGCTGGAATCGACTAAGTCGATACCGTCGAGACTTGTAAAGTAGACCCATGTGATCACATAGTAGTACCAGTATGAGGGCATTGACTTGTTATAACTCACGGTTGCATGACTTTCTGCAGCTGAGTAGAAGTATCATTGGTGATCAGATGAGTCCTGAAGGACGAAACAGCTACCATGAGTTGATACATCCGTTGAAATTTATTTCTTTTTTATCTGGATTATTATATTATAGCTTCTTTAAATATATAGTTCAATGACATTGTGTCTGAATCACATCGTCTTTATTCTGGAACAACAAGTAGCAATAGGTGACAATTCTCCTAGAGATATTAAAAAAATGTTATTAAAGATAATTAGCAATTACTAGTGCGCAGTAGTAATTTATAAACTTGCACTGCAAAGTTCCTGTACTGCTTCACACGAAATCTTCGCCCTTCGAAAACATGCAACTCACTATAGAAAAACAAGTTGGATTTGTAAAAGAGTGATTTTCTTCTTTCTTCGTTTTCATTCGCGTTTCTTATTATCAGTTGTATTTCTTTGAATTTTCAATTGCGTTGAAATGGGTTGGGTTGGGTTACGTTGTGTTGAGTTTGTATTTGGGTTGTTTTTTACTTTTCGTTTCCTTTTACACAGTTACCAGTTTTCTCGATTACTTATTTTCATTATGTTTAGTAAGTTCAAATGTTCAAATTATAGAAATTCTCCCACTTATGAAAACTGTAGAAATATCTGCCAAAATGTAAAATTGAAAAAATTATCAAAATTGTCGAACGTATGTACGTAAGGTGGCAGTAGTTTCAAAATCGATGAAATTGTCAACATTTTGGAAAATCGAAACAATGGATCATGATTTTTCCAGAATCGAGCGTTTTTCTTTAAGATGTTTATTTAATTATTTGGCCAGATATTTATATTATCAGTTAAATGCCTCAGGCAGTAAAACATCATTGGTGTAAATGACTCGTCGATGAATAGGCCTTTTAATACAAATTTTCTTGAGGACTGTGTAACGCAGTATTAATGACTTATTTTAATAACTTTGTTTTTTTTCCATTTTTTCCTTCCTATACTTTATGTATGAGGAAGTATAATAATCATACAAATTTTCGAACTCGATATTTAAACAGGTACACGTTTTGATATTCTCCAGACCTCCAATGTAGATTTGAGGGCCGTCGCAAAATTTACAGGTCAAATCAATATTAAAGCGATCCATGCGATTTTGAGTATCAACAAACGGGTCTTGAAATCCTCGTTTGACGTTTCATACATCTCTCGGTTAATTTTAGTTGGACGCCTCATTACACAAACAGGTTGGTTGAATTTATATGCTGTGGTTTTACGTGATAATCGACGTGGAGGTATTAAACAATTTACTAAGTCTCCCTGCCAACCGCAAGGCCTATATTGAAAACAACCTGTTATGGTCGTATATGTGGCACGATTCCTGCTATTCCAAATATTTAAAAGCTTCCAAAATTTAAGTACAAAACAGTTATATAAATCCTAAATATGCAGACTTAAGAAATACGTGAAATTCCCTGATCTGTTTGCAATATAATGATTACATTCAGTGTGCACAGTGATTTACATAAATCATTATAATGCTAATTGCTGTATTTTACACTTTTACATTTTTATATCCTAATCTATAAGCTTACATTACATTTTTTTATATTCTTTTTATAAGTCACAACCGGTTTAGATCGTTTCACATACATTTTTGGCGAAAAAAGCCTAAAATGTGACGTTTGGCAAATTTTGTACAAGTTGTTCGTTCCAGCTTGTGCTTTCTCCACCAACTTACTTGGAAGAGATGTTGACATCAACAGAGAATAGGCAGGTAATCGACCAGCAACAACTTAGAATTAAGTTAGCGAATTTAGAATTATTAAAAAATAATTGATTTGCTCTGTGGTCTATAGAAATGGAATAATAACCTTGAAAACCCCGAAACTACGATAAACGTAAATTTAGAGGGTATCCAGAGAGAATTAAGCCATCACTAAGATGACGGCAGTGATGGATTAGAGTTTGCCTGTAAGTAAAAAATCGTGTTTTAAATCAAATATTGAAAAAAAGCATATTCTAATACAGCTTTAGTTGTTGGATGTTATGAATGTTATTGGAGATTATTGATTATTGTCTACTATAAACGAGAGTTTACGTTTGGGTACAAGGCCCTGTCCACATCGGTAATATTCAACTTAATATTTATATGTGAAGTTGACAACGGAGACTCAGTATCAACATACTGTTGATATACAAGAATGATTGGATGTTGACTAATTATTTCGGCAGCAGAATTTATTCCCCCAAAGTCAATGAGGCACAAATACAATTATCCATGGGTTACGCAACTTAATGCCACTCCGAAAGGAATTTTAATGACACCGGTCCTAGGTATCATTAAAATTCTTTAGTGTACGCAGTATAATTATTGTGTATATTATTTTGTGACTCACCAATTTCAAACACTGGGCTGCAAGGAATGTTATGTAAATTGAATTTAATCATTGTTATTTCTTCGACGCTGACGGATAAAAAGCGACGCCAGAAATAAGGTATTGATCCTGCAGTGTCGAACTTGGTTAACATTTCCATCACGAAATGTGTTCGAAATTTCCGGCCATGATTACCACAAAACATCGAAGGCAAGAAGCAGTGCAAAAAGTATTTAATAAGTGAAACTTGGAGCCGAACGGGTCGGGAAATTTTTTCATCAGTGTGTCGTCGCAAATCGATTGCAATGCATAATGGGGCTTCCTCGACCTGCAACTACAATTATTAACGGCTTATCGACCCTACTTTAAAAATGACAAACTGTGAAGGTTGGATTGAAACGTTGCAATCTCAACGAAATGTCAAGGAATAATTTTTAGTTTAGCAAAAAATATGCAGATTTGTGATGTACATATAATAGCCCAGCGACGAGCATTGTATAATCGAACGTAATTCCTTAAAAAGTTTACCAGACATTCTTGCGCAGTTTATTCTATGTTGACAGTCAACAAAACAGTGACGAGATTTCTCGCAAAAGATATAAAACCTTGGAGTCGCACTCGTTATCTGCGACCGTTTCGTGTTAAACGCCGCTCGCATCTGAAACTATCCAAAGCTTTGTAATTACAATCCGTTGCAGGACACCGTGCTGTGCTCCAGTGGCGAGGAATGTTCGGCGTAATTTGTAAATTCTTGCGACAACGTGACAGCTTCAGGTTTCCTAGTTCCCCCGTTTCGTGCGAACCATCTTCTTGCGGCAGTTTCTCTAATGACCGGTATTTATCCGAGAGTGTTTTGTTTTGCAAGGACGAAGATACGTTTCGCGTAAAGTTACGAGGACGCGCATTAAAAACGCAGAGGTCGCCACACCAGCACGTTTTTACGCAAGGTGCTTTACGGTTACGAGCGACCAGTAAATTTTAACTGGAGATGTAGAAATGTGCGCAGCAAAAGTTCTAAGCTTGCGAAACATATGGCCTTTTATGCGGTAACAATAACGCCAGCATTAAAAACGTGAAAAGGGTGGAGGGGGGAAATTAGCGTCATCGGTAGGTTTACGTTATTGTTGTTCGTAATAAAACGAGGCCTGTTAAAATGTTATTATGTTTTGTGTGCTCGTGGATGCGCCCTTATGGCAACATCCTGGGCCAAGTGTACTCATAGAGTCCATGTAATTATCGTAAATTTAAGTCCACATTACTACACAGTGAGTTTGATGTACTATTCAAACCCTTAATGTTTAAAATTAAATTAATTACACTCAGTATACCATAATAGTAATTTATTTCAGTACAATTATTTTCAATCGCGTCGTCTTTGAAATTTATCCACGTTGCTTTCCAATTAAAACTTATGCTGTGATATTTATAATAATTTGCTTAATTAGTTTCTATGTCATCACTCTCAATGGAGGGTATCGTATGGAATAGTTTGATACTAAAGACAATTGGGAAACAAAGAATTAATAATATAATTTATAATAATATAAACGGATATAAAATGTAAATAATTTAAGGCATTTTATTTATGTAGTTAAGGATTTATTTGTGAAAATATAATTTTAGTGAAACAGTAGTTAGTATCTTTAAGTGTATATCTCAAACCCATAAAGCTGTATGTAAGTAATTTGTAAGCAAATCCTTGTTTTATTTACTATAATTAATTTACCAAAAAGGACCATCGAAAGGATTTGTGGTAATTAAAGTTACTAAAACTTCATTGCTCGACCGCTTCCAGCTTTTAAAATCGAGCATCCTTAGAAACGAAATAATAACCTTACTCCGAAATTAACATGGAAATGTAAGGGAGGATATTAGCGCAATATTCATTTGTGTTCTGAAAGCAAGAACAGCAGTAAGACGTAAGAAAACCGCAGTACAATAACCAACCGAGGAGAGATACACGGCGTTATTTGTCTGCTATGGTTATCTCGGGGACGGTGATTAGCAAGGCAAAACTAACTGAGGATTATCCGTATCGCCACGGGGACATTCAACATGCAACTGATACCCGGTCTAAAGTTGTAAGGACGCACTTTAATCCCCAAAGAAGGACTAATTTCGTTATTTTATTATGTCTGTTATTTCAGCGCGCGTTTGCTGCATACGCCGCATCGGCTGCATATGTAATTCGAACTTTTGTTCTAACGCCCGTGATGTAATTCCGTTATTACGACTGTGATAGGTGTATATTGCTGTTATTATGCGGATTTAAAATCTCATTATGCAAATGGGAGCAGTTGCGTTGTTCGTTTCTTTAAGCTTCCTGAACTTTTCACCAGATGTTTTATTTACATGAGTGTAATTTTTACGTAAGTTTTTACTAAAATTAATTAATTTAAACTAAAATTAATCAACATTTATAACGAAAGCCAAATAAACAAACGAATAAATATCATAATGACTAATATGACTGAAAACGATATTAGTAAAAACGAACGATAATAAACAGTATGAAATTAGAAATTAAATGGCGAGAACTAATTGAACGAATGTAAATGTCAATCATTGTCATCGCGTTCATAGAAATGAAACCGGAACAAATAAATTAATATTAAGAACATGAAAATATTATTCACCAAATGTCATCTTTTAACGTAGAGTGAACACCAACTAGGTTGCATTAAATCGGATAACTATAAAATTTATAATTTATTTGGTTGCCGATTCAGTTTTCAGTTCACCTCAGCGAAGTGACTGTGTGATTCTTTTTTATGTATACTTCATGAAAACCAGAATGGTCTAATTGCCAAATCGACGAGAGGAAATTACTTGGACTGACGTAATTAAAAAATATTATTACAAAAACCAGAATATCGACATATAAACACAGATGATGTCAATTTTACATCAATTTAAGATCTGCCATATTAATGTACACGTTTTGCTAATCATAATTTAACACTTTACTACTTTAATACTGATGAATTGACATAAAACTTGGGAATCCAAAATTATAATAAATAATTCATTTGATAGACACTTTATGAAGATGAATACTAATTCTGTAGCATCATTAATACCTGCTAACTGCAGATTTGCAAATAATATGTACTTATTCCACTTTAACATAATCATAATAAATCAGCACTACGGGCCTAGTTGGTTCATGGCTTGGTTGCATTTCTTCCTCTATTCTTCTTTGCTCCTTGTTAACCGCTTCCAGTTTGTTATTCCCATGCAGATCCTTTTCTCCTTCCTGTAATACCCCCCATCAAGACCTGTTTCGTTGGTCTATTCTCGGCCATTCTTGCTACGTGTCCGAGCCATCGCATTCTATGTGCCCTCACTCTGCTCGTTATACTAGGGAGTATACAATTGTCGTAACACTTCATTTGTTCTTCTCATCCGTCGCTCTCTCACATTCTCCCCTCTATATATCCCTCTTAATACTTTTCTTTCCCATATTTCCAATGCTTTTTTCTATCTTTGATTTAGCTTCTATAATTCACCTCCATATGTAACTACCGGTCGCATTACAATTTGATATATTCTTATTTTTACATTCATTGAAACATTCTTAGACTCAAACAATTTTCTCAATGATCCCCGGCATTTGTTTTCCTTTGCTAATCTTTCTTCTATTTCGGTTCTTTCTTCACCTTTACTGGTTATTGTTACCCCCAGATAGTTGAATTTTTCCAATCTACCATTTTTATATTGCCGTCCGTCCTTCGTTACAAACTCCAAGTTTCTTTGTTGATTCCCATTTGGCCCGCCTTCCATTATTATATATTTCGTTTTCTTTTCATGTATTTTTAATCCTTTACTTCTGGCCTCTTTTTCTAACCTCTTCATTGCTTGTACTAAATTATCCTTTGTCCGTGTCAAAATTACTACATCTTCAACATACGCCTGTATTTGCACCCTTTGATTATATATCGTCCGTTTAGTTTTTATCCTTGCCGCTCTAACTGCTGTTTCCAACACTACATTAAATAGGGTGGTTGATAACAGGTCCCCTTGTCCCTGTCCTTTCCTAAGCTGAAACTTCCCGTACCTTGTATTCTGTTTCATTTAATGGCACCTGTACTAAACGTATAAGTTTGTTTGTTATTCCAATTTCTCTCATTGCGTTGTATATCATTTCCCTTTTTACTGTATTGTAAGCCTGCTTGAAATCTATAAATACCATGTGCAGAGGCAGATTTTGATCTATACTGTTGTCCATAATCTGTTTTAATATAAAAACTTGGTCTATCACTGATCGATTTTTCTTAAAACCACATTGATATTCTCCTATCTCCAACGCGACCATTTCATTTATTCTTTTGTTTGCCGCGACTGCAACTATTTTATAGACCACATCCAAACGCGCTATTCCGCTATAATTGCTTTGATCTCCTCTTTTATGCATTGGGCAAATTAGAGCTTCTTCCTATGCACTTGGCATTTTTTCTTTCTCCCATACTTCTTTTATAATTTTGTAGAGATTCCTTTTCCAATTTCTCCCCTCCTACTTTTAACATTTCCGCACATATTCCGTTTTCCCCTGGCGCCCTGTTTTTCTTAAACTCTTTAAGTATATTTTTTATTTCTTCCCTAGTTGGTGGTTCACATTCTCCTCGTACCTCCTCTTGTTGCACCTCCGCCTCCGCCCACCTATTTGCACTCTCACTTATTCCTCCTACTAATTGTCCATTCTTGTCACGACAGAATAGAGTTTTATTTTCATAATTTTTTTATAATTTTTCAATTAAGATTAGAACATTTCAGAAACAATGCCACGATAATTTTAGACGGCAAACATATTTTACATTATCTAACTCCGAAATAAAAGGAAACTAAGGCTTTTATACAGATAACATTGAGGACGTTCATAATGACTTAAGGAATATAAAGAGCGAAATTTGAGGATAATGTACTAGTGTAGAGCGCCATTTCGAAGTTGGTGTGTCCAAACCTTATGTTGGGCGAGTTAGAGGCGAAGCTGTAAATGCAGAAATTTATATTCGAAGAAGCCTCGCCAAATTAGTGAATTTTATTCAAACGCGTCATGTTAACGACAATATTATGTTCTGGTGGGATCTGGAATCGTGCCATTGTCCGAGAAGAACCCAAGATTGGTTAAGGCAACAAAATATCACACGTGTATCTGAAGAGGATAATGTTCAACGTACGTCCTATAGAAGAGTTTCGGGCTTTATTCGGTAGAAAAGTTTACGATAGTCGATGGGAAGCCAAAATGACGAAGAACGACGACGAACAATCTACCAAAAGATTCGAGAGTTTAACCCGCAAAGGCTTATGAGAGACATTCGCACCAAATTGCGAACTATTGAAACCCATGGCCCTTTAGCTGCTATGTGAGGCATTATAATTATAGTTATAGTTTCACTGAATCGTTTTCTTTACTACCAAATTAAATGAAATAATTATAGTTTGAATAGTTATATTTCAAACATTTTCCCAAAACTTAGTTACATACGTTATACGTTTCGGTGATGTGTTCTATTACTGTGCTTATTTTTGGATTCATTTTATTTTAGAAAATATGATTTAATGGTTTTTCTGCGATAGGTACGGTTAATATTAGATCGTCTTTATTTGTGTGTATTATTCTAAAACAATTGGTTTACCTTTTTGACAAATATTTACGACCATTGATCTAATCTAGTCAACGTATACAACTCGACAGAAGAATTGGGAATGAGGTATGAACGGGTCTCACTGTCACCAACATCTCTTTGATTCTTAAAGGGGTAAGGTAAAGGTATCTGCAGATACAACGAACATTAAAAAATGATATCCTGACTTTGCGATGCTGACGACGGTCGCGCAATCGCCGCAGGTGAAGCACATGTTGGAAATTAAGAAACAATATTTTATCTGCGATGACATGAAAATAGAGAGTGACTGAAAATGTAGGTTATGTTTACATACATCTCACATATGGTTATATGTGAGGCAATTATAAATAAAAGTAATGGAAGAAATATTTGACGGAGGTGGAGTAAAAACGAAGTGGAACTTTATCTTGTTTGAAAATCCATGGACGAGGTTAATGGCCTTAGATTGTGGTTCCAACCTAATGTTTCGTAATTAATAGAATTTTAATCATAGATCTTAACTACATCATTATGTACTGCAAAAACATTGAACAGGTTTATTGAGAATTTAAATACGTCTACAGACAAAAATATAAAGAGTGTTCGGACAAACCTGGAATTTCTAGATACACTACAAGTTTGAGAGGAGAAGTAAAATTCTTCAACCATATTGCGCAATGAAAATGTGATAAAAAATTAACCCATGGTGAAATATGTCGTAAAGCAAGTGAACTAGGAATTAGAAACATTGCCGAAAAATGCAATATCGACGACAGTTTAAATGTTATCTATCAATGTGAACATACGATCGATCTTCAATAAATTTCCACCTTCCATCTTCAAATTCTAATGCACGACGAAAAAACAAACCTGCTATGTCTCACGAAGCACTGGAAAAGATGATGTATTGTCAAATTTTGTATACTACGATACTTTTATGATGGGGAAGCTGGTGGTAATATGTATTGTCCAAAGACTGAAGTGAGTATGAGCAATAGCAGTATAAACAACGATCGAAAAACTGAAGAATGTATTACTAAGGATATAATTTATATCGGTAATGATATTAAAAATTTATTTTGGTTAGCGAGAATATGTAACCTAGTATGTAAAAAGGTAATATAGAAAATTAATAATTGATACAAAACTTTCTTTACTGAAAATTACAAACGCCTTAAATCCTTCTAAAGAATTGTGGAATTGTTGTCTCAGACAACAAGCAATTATGCAATTATTTTCTGTAATTTTTTGACAAATGTTACCCGTGATAATGTTAATGAAAACTGTACAAATTTCGATAATAAAACCTGCTTGGTTTTTCATACTGTAACGTCGCATGAGAATTGTAATGTAATGAACTGCTCGTGTTATTTTTGCCATTAAAAAGCAAGTATCCGCAGTGACTGAAAATTAGACTAATATCAATACTATGTATATTCAAAAATATTTGAAAGCGTTGTATATAACAGAATATCACATTTCTTTGATAAATTCAACTTACTTTCACATGTTTAACACGGTTCATACAAATAGATGCACTGAGACAGTCTTAATAGAGTTTGTGCAGTATATGTATGATCGGATGTATGAAGGTCATTATGTTGCTAGCCTTTTCTTCGACTTATCAGGGGCGTTTGGCATTCTTGAATGTATCGTAGTTTTATTATAAAAAATCTGTATAATTTCGGTATTCGGAAACCGCTAGTACATAGTGCATAGTGGGTGGAATCGTTTCTAACGATTCGTCGTCTTTTAGTTGCTTTCTCGGGTGATCGGTTTTTACCTGGAGACACAATTTGGGTATCCCTCAGGGATTTGTGCTAGGACCATTAATATGTTTATTATTCATTAATGATGTGCCAATGTCCAACCACTGGTCATATAGTAGTATTTGCAGGTGACATATCAATTGCCATATCTGCCCAAAATGCAAAGCAACTTAAGTTGAAGGTTGATATAGTCACAAAACAATTTAGCATCTGGTGTCAGAAAAAAGCATACTAGTATTAAACTTAAACAAAACCGTCTGTATCAAATGTCACCATCGAGGGCAACTGCCTCAACATTTAATATCCGATTCTATTACTACAAAAGTTATTATATTTTTTTATTAAAAAAGTTACATTTTGATGAACATGTATGCAAAAAATTAAATCGAGCATTTTTATGCAATTATGCAATTAATATTGACCCCTGCATCATTGATGGGTATTTACTATTCAAATGTAAAATTTACATGATAGATGGACTAATATTACATGGTGTTGTGAACATTAATTGAACAGGTCCATGAAGACTAACTGGTGGATCGCTAGACAATATTGTTTCAGTGTTATTACACTTCATCAGTAGCGATTACCAAGAACCTTAGTTGTTGAAACACATGTAGTCAGTACATGTAGTGAGCGCGAGCTAATCACTCCTAACGAACCACTGACAACAGAACACTGACAAGACGAAATCCTGTCTAGCACATTGCTGTAACTAAACGAGAACGACTGTGTCCAGTATCAACATATAAAAGGATCACAATTAACTTATTGAAAATACGTCAAGTCAAATATGAGATTTCACCAAACTGTCGTCTATCAAACTTTATAACAAATTACCCAGGAATCTCATGTTTGTCACAGATCGAAAAGCTTAAAGTTTAAAGTCATATCTATTCTCGAATTGCTTCTACTCAGTTCAGGAATTTATTAGCGCGCAAGTTAATTTAATGAAAATGACATTGATTGTACTGCAACAGCCACTAGCTAGTATCATTAACCATTATTACCAGTTCACGTTGAAAACTCCATAAACTATTACAATAATTTCCAATAATCTAAGTTTATTGAAATTGACTGTCGTAAAAATGGAAGTAGTGACCTTGTTGGGAAAAGTTCTGATCGTCCAATGTTTGTGCCTGATTGAAGACTATGAAATTTATTTGTAAAATTTTTCATATTAATATACCCTTTAAGATGAAACGAATTTAAGGGTGCCACGGGCATCTTACGTAAGGTAATATATAGATCTAGCCTTAGTTTTTAAAACGTATTTTCTTAATCTAATGCAATGAGTGTTTCTTTCACGCTCTCCATTTTTCTTCCCCTAGGTAATCCATATCATATCATATCATTGCCATATAGTTTTCTGTATATAAACTACTCTTATTATTTACATTTTTACCTTGCATGTCTTTTCAAAGTATTTCTTCATCCGTTATTCCTTCTCCTTCCCATCTTACACCTTGTACTAGCAATATTTGGACTTGCATTTGTACTCTCAGTTTTCTGTTCATATTTCCCATTCTACTTCATATAGTTCCAATATTTCGTCTTCCATTTGCAGTTCAGTTCCATGTTTTCTTTCCATATTTCCCTCATTAACTTATCCAGAATTTCATTGTATTCAGAATTTTTCTCATATCTCCCTCCTATTGATCGTTAAACGTGCTTATTTCAAATGTCTTTATTTTCCTTTTGAGACGGCTTATTTTCAATTTATGTATTTACTAAGTGGGTTTAGCTTCTCCATTTTCCCTTCAGCTATGTTTCTGCCTTTTTTATAAAGTCTTTTAACGCTTCTGTAGTTCCCTCGAAATTAATGTTGGAATAGCTTCTCGTGTTTATTATATATAAATTGCAAATTTATCTAATCTATTATTTTTAAAACATTTAACTAATTTCTTTACACTCTTACATAATTGGCCGTGCAGCAGTAGGCCTGTGAGTACTTTAAATGTGAAAGTTTACTTTGCCACATACCAACTTTGACAGAGCATCAACGAATTGCATTTACGTACTTTTTAAAGTAAAACGTTAATTGTATTGACGTCAATGTATTAAAATATCGAGCTTATATAAATTTTTGAAGTTCACATGTGAATTACTAAAAATGAATGAATATATTTATTTTATTGTCGTTCACTTCAACTGTAGATTAACAGAAAAGATTGCCTGGATTTTAACAGGTTCGTGTGTTATTCATTGCGTTGGATTAAATAAATCAGTCAATTTTAAAAATACATATTATTGCTTGCGTGGAATTTTGTTCACTTTCTTGAATGGAACGTTCTTATAGTGGTTGCTAAAATAGCCATTTGGTTTCTTAAGGTACAACCACTACTAATGATTTGGTTGCCATTGATTGTATCCACAATTTCTTTGTAGCAAGTCACATCGATTTCAGTGGTGCGATAACCAGAAATTGAAGAGAGGTCACGTCCAAAGAGTAATTTCCCATTTTCCCACTTCAATCTTCTTTGTTTCTTAGGAACATTTCTTAGTAAGTAGTGCATATGTGGGATAATTAAGACTCTGTACATCAATGAAAATTTATTGAATTGATTATTATATTATTGGGTCATTCAATATTCGCGAAAAATTATAATTTTGTAGCTTTAGTAATAGTATTTTCTGTATTCGTTAAAAAATACACATAAGGTGGATGAACTACGATTTTTGAATCGAATCGATGTAGATGATGTTTGTGAAAAGACACGGTTAAAAATACAGATGAATTTCATCATGAAATAAATGTTGTATTTGCTCGAGACAAATCATTTGTCTTTATCTCCAATGATTAATTTATTTTAATTGCAGTTAATGCAGTAGATGCACTTAACATAATTATAGTCAATTGGTGTCCATGTATTAAAACTCGATAAAAAATAGTGAATGTCGTTCAAATATTTGTATCTGGGAAATGTTAGGTACTCATCAGTTTTCAAACTGAAGTTTGGTCTTTAAATGATTTAGTCTCGTATGGTAATGTTCACAATATCCAGGTTATAATTATTTTAGAAGGCCCTCAATGCACTGTAAGATAGAAACATTAAAAATTTGTTTATTATTTCGCTAATGTTTGAATACATCCTACTCTCTTATAATAGCTGAACATTAAGCTCTCCTGTTTGAAACTGGGCCCATTAAAGACACGCATTGGATAAACTAGGGCCCTCACAATGCATATCCGGCAAAAATAGGGTTGTGCCGTTGCAAATTGCGTCATTAAAATACTCGCGGTTTGTAAAATAAATTAGTCAATACAGAACCTAACAGCAGCATTTGAACCACGGCCACGTTCAAAAAAATTCCGGCACCGAGTGGAAACGCCATTTGCATATCATTAACTCCACGAGAGAATAACACATTACCGGGCGGGCCTTGCAAGGGGGGAGCTCACCGCAGATTAGTTTTCCCATCAAAACGTACGTAATTTACTCCAAACGGTTTTGAGACCGCTGTAAATTAGATTAGCGTTAATGACCGACGTTATTTCTTAAAACGATAGAAATACAGTCGCAGTAAATGCAATTTTGTTGCGTGCCGCAATTTTATTGTACTATAAACCACGAGATATGTAATATACTGGTGCGCGCTTTTTTCCTCCTCGAAACATTGTTTCTCGTTGCTCTAAAACCTTCTGATTTATGAACGCGAAAATTGAATAAAATGCGATGTTAAACATGAACGACGCTTTAAATAACCCTATTAATTTTTATCGGTGAACGCAAGGGGGCGAACGAAGGGAGTGCTTTCAATTTAATTAGATATTGCCAAACAATAAGAAATTCACCAATTAGACGATTGTTATGGGTACTAAAATTGAGTCTTCTGATAAAATGGAACGCGGGACGCGACTGAATTAACGATATTTTCGTCATAAACAGCGCAAATGTACTTGAGATATTTGCAACTAAATATCACAATGTTTAGTTAGGGTTTGTGTGCTGTATCCATTTTAAACGACACATTTATCACACATACAAGGAAACTCACACTCGATATTCTCACGTGATATTTAATAAGAATCTTAAATTGATGTAGATATCTGTCTAATCAGATAAAACGAACCTATTAGGATGGTCGATAGAGAAAGTAAATTCTCACGGCATGAAGCCATAAAATGGGCATTTTCTTAATTATTGTATATACAGGATAAGAGGGGCATATTTGTTGATGACAAGTTTGATAACTTCTAAAGTATGTGAAAGCTCTTCTCTTCAAAATTAAACAAGGATCGATAAAAAGGGGAGGATGGATGTAAAAGAACCCACGGATAGCATTCTCAGATAATTTCAGCTCGGGTAAGTATGCTGGAATTTATCCAGTAATATTTATTTGTAAATGATTTGTTGTTTATATACTCATCCAGAATAATGTATTTATAACTCATTGTTCTTATTGTTATAAAGAAACAAGATTGGATGGGCAGCGTAGGTATTTGTTATTGATTTGTTTAAAAATATTCTTATAAAGATTAATACGATCAAGTCGAAGTATTTGGACATAATTTATTCGTAATTATTTTAATTAATGTACCTATAAATATTTACTGTAAAATGAAACGTAAAATATATATACACTAACAAATACTATATTTGTAAGTACTTTACAATTATAAAAAATAGGATAATATACAAAAATGGTTTTCTTTCAAACAATTTCTTAGGTACTGTGGTTACATTGCAATTATAAATAGAACGTAATTCCCTATAGGTATATTTTAAAACTCTATTGGATTATTACATGCTGCGTTAGAATAGTTTGCGAAATAAACTGGGGCACGTCGGGGTATTAAATAACAACGGTTAGAGGATGTAAGAGAAATGGGATTTATAATAGGAAGGTGCAGTAACAACTTGTATCTTAACAGGAACTAGTTTTACTACACTCAGATGGCGGCGTCTTTGCATGCAAATTTCAACAAATTACTCCATTCGTTCTTTTGGTCGACGTACACGAATAAAATTAATACAGCGAAGTCTTCAAGTTTTAGGGCGACCGTGGTGCTGTAATGTCAGATGAAACTGTTAAGGATCTCGTTCGTATTCATATTATTATTGCAATAGTTTTACTTCTTCCTCTTGCATAATGAAATTTTCTAATTTATCGCGTTTTCGGATGACGATAATCTACGCGAAAATTAAACGCAAGCTCTGCATGTAACTTCGACTTTTATTACTTCGGAGATCTGATTAAAAAAGAAGTTTGCGGAATTATGATTAAAAATATAATATGGTGCTTAAGTTGATATAATAAAAACAGCAGGGAAATGACATAATACAATGTTTTGAAGCACGACCAGACTTATGCAGTCATTTGTTTCATATTTTACAACGACCTCATGATTGTGTTGCGAATTATGCACATATTTCCCATTTTATGAATATGTTAAACATTTACTTATAACTGGCGTGAAAGTATGATAATTATGACTATTTTATTGTCACTTATGTATTTCAGTAGTAGTTTTTATTGTTTAAAATTGATAGTCCATGTGATTGTCCATGTGAAGCAATTGCGATATGCGACGATCTATGTATTTGTGCTTGTGTATTTATTACTATATATTGTCGCCTAGATATAATCCAGTGCGTTCTTTTCGGAATAATTATCGCGAGTAATGTAACATAACATATATGTGTATACTCCATACGAATTAATACCATTTGTAAAAATTCTCGACAAGTCACTTAGAATGGTACTCATCTTGTGTCGTAAGTAACTATTGACTATTAAAGTTTATTGCGACACCTTTTCTGCAATAAGGTGTTTCGGAAACTCTTGTTAAGCAATAAACATTAAAATGACAAATGACCTATCGTGGTATCAAATCCGTCTTTCTATAGACCCCAGTATTTACAGTAAACACTAGGAATAGTCTTGTGGAGAACCTAGTTAGGGTATTGGACCAATTTAATTCATTACAGTACAATTTAAAAATGTACCAAAATAAATTAACTTGCAAACGAAATAGCATTTGCCAATAAAATGTATTATAATGAATCAAATATTGAACACAAATGGCCATGCAAAAGTATACACCAGTATTTACCAAAAGAAAACCACACGTTAACCTTTAAACTAAGCTCTACAATGCGTTCATCGTTGGTCAGATCAGTTAAATATTAGTTACCAATTTGATCAATGTTCAAACTAAATGTGAAAATCATTTAAAAATAAAATATAACGTGCTCGCAATACCCTCCAACGCCATCGAATAACGGCCATGAAAACGTAGCATGTATCAAAGATAAAAAATGATTAATTTCAAAATTGGTCAAACAAATTAAAACTGATAGAATAGAACTAATATTAAAATAAAAAAATCAATCTAGAACGATGTACGATTATAGTAATAAATTATTATAAAGTGTGCTTAAATTTAGATTGTCAGTTTTAAGCTAACAGCGCTAGTGTGTTTTTGTATGATACATCTCCTAAACCAAGCGCTTTTTATAACTGCACTCACAACTGTTGGTTACCAACAATATTTCTTCAAAATTTTAGACAAAAATTAAGAATTCGTAGAAGTTGAGCTTTTAAGAAATTAAACAGTTCCAACGAATCTTCAACTTGTTTAGATGTAGTATGTACGAATGTTCCTACTAAGTAAGCTAATGTAATTAATGTCACATTATAATAACTAATAATATTATTGGTAAATAATGGAATATTTTGAAAAACTTTTGTAAAATACCGAAATCACAATATTAATTAAGATGGGCTGATTTATGCCGAAATTAAGTTAGTTTCAATACAACGACATCTATACACAATTATTTGTTACTGCTATGTGTTCCCCCATATTAGCAGTAGTATCTAATTTAGTAATGGACTTAGAGCTAACCTGTTTAAATAAAAAGGTTAGCTTTGTATTCCAGTTATTAAATCGGAAATATAACAAGGTTTCCCCTAGTTTTTGCAGTAAATACTCGGGTATATAGAAATACGGCCTTGATACCATTTCATTTGTCGAGTTAATCTTTATTGCGTGACAAGGGTGAACTGTAATAAAAAGTGCCAAAAGTGTTTCATTCGCGCACCGACTGGTTTGATATCGTTAGATACGTAGATTAATCAAATTAGGTCAACGCCTCTTTATCTTCAATGTAAGCCATACTTTGGTTTCTACCTTTAAATCGTCCCAAAATTTTGTGTTAAATTCGATAACCACATTGTTTTGTTATTTGAAGCTGGGAAAACATCAATGCAGTACATGTATTTGGAGAAAGTACACACAAGACAAAATTTAATATTTTAGAGGAATCAAAGTCTGAATTGTTGATGATTTATCACAAAACGTAAGGAATTTGCAGATATAAATTAGAGGCAGATCATAAGAAGAAAAATGTAGTGGCAAACAGATCAAATAGAATTAAGATGGAAAGGCCCTATCGAAAAATCGAAAAACTGAAAGTCACACGAGTAATGTGATGTGAATATCTTTAGCGTAGATTCATGGAATGTCAGAAGTACATGAGATAGGGCAATAAAACACTTAATAGAAATTACGCAAAGTATATCAAGTGGGAAATGTATAGAAATGAAAGAAGACATAAAATCCTGGAATACAAGAAATATGTCACTAGCAGAATGAATGAAACTTCTAGAGAAATCGAAATATAAATTATGAATACTGGCACTCGAATGAGTAAGAGAATCAGTGAAGAAAAATTTAAGATGAAGATACATTTAAGACGAAGAATAGAAAGGAATGAACGTAAAAGCTTTTATGATCGCCGAACCGTTAAGGGAAATTATAGAATTCAAGAGAATGGAGGAAGCAAATAATGAAATTTGAACTAGTATGTGAAAGACCATACAATACGTTAATATATATGGGAAAAACGCGAAAATTGGAAGAGAAGAATGTTGGAGTAACGCATTAGAATAATATAATAAAATGGCAACCAAACTTGTACATAGGAGGAGAAATGGATATGCAGGTAATGTGATCAAAGTTCAAGTTCAAATTCAAAAGAAATCAGAGAGAAAGGTTTAATGTTGCAGTGAGAAACAAATAAATCATGAAGTAATAGTAAGAAAAGTAGTAGTAGTAATCAGATGAAGAAACTAAGTATAACTTGGAGTACTCAAAGAAATCAAGCAAGGAGAGAATGGAACATGGAAGATGAAGCTGTAGAAGAATAGGAGAGCGGACCCAGTCATTATCAGAATAACATATCGAACAAACTGTTGTTGTTATGAACTCAGAAAAGCAGAAAGCATTGATAAAAAATGATGCAAATTATAGTACCGACATAGTACAAATGAGATCGGTATGTACCAGTTATTAAGGAATTTCGCTACTGGACGTCGCTTGTAAGATTAACTACAGTAGTTATGCAATAGTAGACTACTGGGAACGGTTCATAGAGTGGAATCGACTGAAGTACTTTTTGTTGTTTTCAAAAAATCATTTGACATCTTGAGAGGCTATCAGATGAACAATCCGCGAAAATAATTATGTGGTTATGGAAGGAGTATTGAAAGCATGTAAAGGCAGGCGAACTACAAGGCATAAATATGCCGACGATTTAGCCGTAATAATAAGAGACAGAAAATAGAAACTCTACTAAAGGTAGCTAAAGAACCAAATAAAAAGGAGGTCTGAAATCAATCAATCAAGGGGAAACGATAACCAAGGAACGATACAAATAAATTCTAAATTATCTCTCCCACCACACTAAGTATATCCAGTCCTTTATTTCTTCAATCATGTCGCCTTTCTATTCCATCTTAATACCTTTGATTTTTGAACACCACGATCTACATTTTGCTTGGGCTGGTCTTCAGTCCATGAATGTCTCATATCTTCCTATCATGGGTATTGATCGCCATGTAAAGACTTGTAATTGCGATCCGTCGTGATGTAATTTATTAGTTTTTATCAACTTTATCGTCGAGTTGGTGCTGATGCGATATGCAACTAAAGGCTACACAACCCTGACCTACGTATGGAGAATGATCAGCGTGGTAACGTCGTCGTCGACTCAAATTACACTTACCATATAATTACTATACTGGTGGCCAACATTTTTATTTGATTTGTGTATTCTATGAATTATTTTCAACTCTACAATTGTATTGTATTCGTTTGTGCAATCTAGCTCGCGTACTAGATAAGTTACGGCAACCTAACGTTTGCAAAAACTAAATCCTTGCATTACTTTTCCATTCTGAACTTTTCCTAGTATATCCGTCACCTCCACTGTATACATAAAGCGTCTGATGATTAGCGTGCATTCTGGAATGTTGTAGAGATCATTTCCAATCGAATTTTTCAATAAATCTGGGTCCGATTCCAAAGTTAGAAAAATTGAAACCATGTACAAAAGATAACAAATCGAAACTGTTTCCTTCAATGATTTTATGACATCGTGTCCACAACTTGATTACTATATTTTTTACTTATTTACTTCCTTGGACATAGAAAGCTTTAAATACTTTGGAATGGAAATACTAATATTCGAGAGAAAGATCATGAGGAAAATATGGCCACCAAAGAATAATAAGCGAAAAAAATAGGAGAGGAGATAGGAAGACATAAAGAATATAGAAACTGGGAAATAGTAGTAAATGGTAGAGGATGCAAACAGCTAAGAACCTGTAGGACAGATTTTAGTAGGAGCGAGGGCAACTGAGTCAGCCACTGAAAGTGAGAGGTTAGACGAGCTCATTACAGTGAGCAGCTTAACTCCTATAATATACACACATACACATGCATGGTGGGGATAAAGGGTAAATACAGGACATTATTCTTAAATTGTATGCCCTAACTGAAGGAGGTGATTATGACATTAAACACCAATTTTGAGAAGAAATGGGAAATATTCTGGAGAAAATACTAAAATGGAGGTTGACGGTTGACGGAAATGTTTAAACATTCAGAAGAAAAATACGGCGAACACTACGTTAATTATAACTGTTGACTTATAACTTTATCAGCGTTTTTCTCGAAACAGCTTTTTCAAAGCCGGTGACCACGATATCTTAAAAACCACTGGACCGATTTACTTGAAATTTTTCCTACTTTTTCATTATATCAGAAACTAGTCCTTAATCGAAGGATTTTTTTCTTCGATACATACTTTGTTTTATATCAAGGAAAATGAAGTGATTTTTTCACCGAAATTTACACTTTCAATCGCCGACCATTTTTTCAAAAATTGATATTTTATCACATCGATTATTCGGCCGCCAACTAGATGTAACCCCTTAAATTAGGTAAGATGAATAAACCAACACCGGATGAATGCACAAGGCCCTATCTCAAAGTCATGTTGACATTTGACGGCTAATACCCTCGCTGAAACACACAATTTACTTTCATTTTGTAATATTATTTTATTTTGAGGCATCGAGTTGAGACTATGAATTTCTAGTTTAATTTGCAATTTTCATTTAAAACGACTTAAATTTGAACGAAACGTTTTCTCGACGTTAGTGCAATATTTAAAATTGATCACGGAGACGAGGAAGGCCGACATGAGAGGATATCGGGCATGTGTTGTTTTATCTTGGAATATTTATACTCGGCGATGTAACTGCATGCTATCTGCATTATTAGAGCTGTTTAACTAACATACTTTGCTTCCAAACTACCAGGGGGCTTTGCGGTATGCAAAAATGGAAAAATAACACTGATCCATTTGCACAATGCGGTTTCAGCCGGAAGATAACGCTCCGACTATTTTCGCGCGTATCAGATCGGAAGATAAATTTTTGTCCGCTTATTTCGAAACGGCTTGTATATTTCGGTTTAATAACTTTCGTATCTGGCCGATCTTAATTGAATTATTCCATGCACCGACATGCATTTAATATTATATTGTACGTGGGCATCGTGTTACGTACAAATAGTCGAAATTCAGTTGGTTAAATGATTTTTATTATTAATGGCTAATGAGCGACGTCATGGAGACGTAAGGGACGAAGAGGAAGAATACTTACAAATGAACAAGGTCACAATATCTATAATTATCACCTTTAATCACCTTTAGCCATATTAATAATAAATAAATAAATAAATAAATGTGACCTAGTTTTCATATTACTTTGTACGTACTTTATGTAATATTTGTAGCTCTGTCCTTTGAATTGTTTTAATGCAATCATTTTCATTTTCATCTTAATCCACAATTTTAGTTTTCATTTTTAATTTGCATGAAAATGTTATATATTTTTCTTGTTCCTTTCTTTGCACTTGTTTCACTTATATTTTATGTGTATCAGTAAAGAAAATTAATTATTCTCCCTTTGCTCGTTCCAATTGGGTAAAATTTTGGCAAATAATTTGCCTTTTTTTTCAGTTCGCTGGAAATTTGTGCAAGTATAAGAAAGTTCATGGCAGACCACTGCAGATTTTTTTAAATAAAAATCTTACTAGTGGCACTTTACATTTTTAATTTCAATTTTTACTTTTTATTCCATTATTATTCACTAAATGATTGTTTTTTTCTTAAAAATAATACGAAACTTATTAAACCACTTTTTTCTAATATCGTATATCGGAGTATTTTCACCTCGTAGAAAATTTATTGGTTATGTGAAATAAGCAAGCCTGTAAAATTACATTGGATTATTACTCGCCGAAGATTGCCATTCTACACCTCGTGCAAAATAAACTTCTAAAAATGGCGCTCGAAGTGATAAGTTGTAAACAACGTAAAGTTTGCGCAAATTGAGTATCACTTTTCATCACGTAGCACCGAAAACTTCCGGATGCCGGTGATAGTAAAATATTTATTAATTCACGTCCGTGACGAGTCCCTCGAGGGTCGTTACTTTGCGATTATATTGACCCAATACGTTTCGCACTCACTTCAGCAAATTAAGATTAAAGTCTGGACGTCTTTCTCCGGTACACAAGCGCGCTCTGTCCTTTGCAGTTTGCTAGTTTTATTTTAGCTTTTCACATATTACATGGTACATTCAGGACAAATTTAAATTTTCAAATATGTATCGTGCATAAAGTGGTAATTCGCATGGTATGGTAGATCGTTGATTGTGAGAGAGTGTTAAACGAGGTTAATACGTCAATTTGGTGTAAGAAGAAGTGTTAGGGATAAATAAGCGCTACACGGTTCTGGAAAAGCCAGCTGTTGTCCCTTGTTATTAAAGATAACAAAAAATTCTATATAAAAGTTGTAGATAGATTTTATATTTTTATATGAGCACGAGATGTGCATCAATAACGTGCACACTGAAACACATGTATTTTATATAACTTTTATGACTCTTAATTATAATTAACTGTGCATTCATTTCTGTTTTGTGATAATCCAATATTTTTGAGAAAATTCGGAAATGAATCAAAGGTCGTAGAAACCTTTAGCTTAGAAATATATAAATACATTTTAATGTAAAACTTTGAATGGGTACTAGCTATAAATTGTTCCCTCAGCTGCCTTTGTAAATATATCAAGTTTCATTGATCTTTATTAATCAGTAGGTGAAAAGTAGGTTGACATTTTTTTTAAGCCCCGGCAACGTATATAGCACATATATTTTATCGCAATGGTTTTGCAAAATATAAGTACGAGACAATTGAACAGAAGTAATTCAAATTTACGCAGTTCTTCAAATACGTATTTGATCGAAATAAATTAGAAATAGATATGTAATTTTAAAACATTTTGATATCCAAGTCATTAATTTGCAAAAAATAACTGTAGAAAATATAATCAACAAAAATGGAAATTTAAATGCGAATCAAACTGTTGAATAGTAACAATAAACTTTAGAAACGTTGCCAACATTGAGACAGATAACATTTTAAATACGCAATGGGAACGTCAATTCAACGTTACATCCATGTGGATTGGTAACAATTAAAAGAATTGACGTACCGCTTACGATAACACAATATCACGGCAAAAAATAAAGTAGGTCAGTACTGTCGCGAATGGACGCGCCTGCCGTGCTACGCGTTTCTTGCATTTTTCGCGAAAAAAATACTTTTCGGGATGCTAATCGGGGTGTTTGTTACTGCTATCGTAGAGTGTGGTGTTTGAGCAGTGTTTCGGATAATCTTAGCGTTACCGGCGTTACTGGTCAGTGGTAGTACGAAATGAAATCGGCGTAAGAGAACGACGGTAAGATAATTTTTTGTAGTTGTATTCGGAACGGACGCCGATTAAATACGCTTCTGTTAATACTAAGAGTGTTGAATGATAACTTATCCGAACTGCATATGATTCATATGCGCTTTGTGTTACAAAAATATTGAAATTTCATTCCAAGAATGATTGTTACGTCGAGGCGAGGTTAAATCGTCTCCTTTTGTTCAGGGGCTTTTTGACTCAATTTTGCGATTTGTTTGCACCGAGAATGTAAAAAATGTATTGTTTGTGTCATAGAAGGCGCGTCAAATATATTCTGATGCCTGCCATGCGGATTTAGTACGTTATAACTGATGGCAATTTAAATGTTCTTACGCCTTCCGCAATTTTGGAATTTCTTTCGATTATATAATTTTAACAGTTTTAAGAAATGTGTTGGCACAGGACAATTTTGATCAATCCATCACAACCCTCCCATATTTTTGATACCATTGAAATTCTTACATTTGATAATTAATTTTACTCTAATGTTGACAAATTGAAACAAACTTACCCTTACCACATAGTATTTTATTCACACTAGATGTACATTTCGACAAGTAAGTTGTCATCTTCAGCAGTGTAATGAGTAAGATTACAACTTAGTTGTCGAAATGTACATCTAGTGTGAATAAAAAATACACACAGGGTAAGTTTGTTTTAATTTATTTGCCAACCACTCTCCAATTTACTATTCTAATGTTGACGTGGATGGAGCACAAGGTACGATACTGGCAAGAATGCCAGGGAATGAGACACGCTGCACACAGCTGCACGTACAATCATACATGTTAGTAATCCAAAATTGAAAAAAGAAAAATTTAAAAATTTTACAAAATTACTAAATTTTATGAATATAAACAGATTATAAAATAATTTTAATAACCTGTACTGTACGAGGACACTGTTGGGTTTGGGCAGGAACGACCTGCGCACTCTAACAGCTCTTGCGACTGGTCATAGCCATCTAAGGCATCAGATACATAGGCTGGGAGTGGCTGAGGCTTTAAACTATGCCTTGAAACTGAAGACACAGCAATGCACGTCATGTGTGCCTGCCACGCTGGGGACCAAATCAGGTTCTTTGGTGAGACAAAACTTGAGCTGGGCGAACTTGATAAAATCTCACACTCTAAAATCCTCATTTATTTACAGACAATGGGAATTGAGATTATAGATAGTTGTGAGCCATAATAGACCCTTGCGGTTGCAGTAAATCGTAATAAAATTTAAATATAAACAAAATTAGAAGAAGAAATTAGAGAATAAACATCAAAAGCTTGTTAAAAACTAATTGCAAAAAGCTGTTAAAATTTGAAAACTAGTTATAAATGGTAAATATTCGAAAAAATCAATGGAAGTCAAAAAAAACTGAAAAAAAACATCAAAAACAAATTGTAAAAAGTTGTTAAAATTCATCAGGAATCGTTAAAATCGCCATAACTTCTAGCACATCGTAAAATTCAAAAACAGGATTGGAAAAATAATCGAAAAATTTTAAAATATGTTTAATAAAGGGAGAAAAACTAAATAAAATAATTTGTAAAAATCGTTGGTATTTGAATATACAATTATAAATTATAAAATAGAACATTTTAAATGTATTAGTATTATAAATACAATTATATCAAAATAACAAAAAAATATTAAAAAAAAGTTTTATTAATTACAAAACCAATCGAAAATGTTGAAAAATTGAAAATCATTAAAAATGGGAAAAATCGTAATAAATTGAAAGTAATCTGTATAAGTATAAGAAAGTCCAGTGCATGACACTGCAGATTTTGTTTATATGATATCTTTCTATCACAATTGGGATGATTTTGTTTTATATTTCATAACTCTGAGCTTAATTAATTGATGCTTTTATATTGACAATTAGCGTTTGGCAGTACATTTTCCTTATACATGGACACACATCATATCAGTCTGATGTTGGTTAGATGATTAATTGGTTAACTGGTTGTTAACTGTTTAACAATTTTGTTTGCTGTGAAAGTGGTGCATCGTGCTAAAGATATCAGAAAGAAGCGACCGTCCAAGAGTCCAATCCATTTTCGTATGGCAAATCAACACCAAATATCCTACATTTAATTAACTTCTTATAGCAGTTTAATTATTGCCCCACTTGCCGTTTATGTTTATAATTGTACAACTTGTAGACATGCATATATTTTCGGAGTATGGAGTTGATGATCATCATATACAATTTCATGTACAATTTTTTTATTAATAACAAAGGCCAATGGCATTTTTCAGAACCGTGAGGCATCGTAATAGAAATATTTAAGCATATTGCTTTATTTAGAGCAGAACAAACTCTGAAGTAAAAAGTCGTAGTAAAATATTCGAAACCTCATCTAGGAATTGATCATCGTTCTTCTAATTCAACACTAACATGTAGTAGTTGCGAAAAACAATTAGACGTAAGTTGGACAACTTTTATTTTCTATTGCATTGTGATGGGATGGATGTAGAGTATAAAATTACTTAAGGCAGTGCAGGCTCGTGACAACATCAGAAGGGATTGAGACTCGCTTTGTCGCAACACCCGAGGGGTAGAGTGTGAGGTACGTTGTTTTAAATGTGGATTCCCCATGAGGTGTATTCCAGAATTATGTGATCTTGGCTTAAAAAGACCCACAGAACTTTATACAATATTCAGTTTTGCGAAAATAGATATTTCTTCTAATTCGGCAGGGGAATTGTTTCGACGTCAGACTTGTGCCTTGATTTCTGTACGCTGCCTAATGACGTCACAAAACATGATAATTACCTAGTTCAAATTAATTATAGCTACACATTTGCAGGCGACGAAACTTAGTTCAAAAAACCACTCATTAGAACTTAATTTGTGTTAAAATCAACCCAGTGGAGATTATCGCCTTGGGTGCTGAAACTTTAGATATATGCCGCCCAGGACTTTATTCTCAAGTATTCAATTTTCTACAACTTTTCTTATGGGCAATTTTGTGCAGGTATTCTAAAACAAAACAAAACAAACTGAGAACATCTAATTCTCATTTCCATCTTACACCTATCCATCTTCACTTCTTGCTAACATTTCTTCGTAATACTTTGGCTATGTATAGCTTTCAAAGAACTGGAGATTTGATCATTATTTGCTTTTTTCATCTCTTCACATCCTCTTAATTTCGACCACTATACCCAGGATCTGCAATAGAATATGAACATCGAGGTTTGTGCTGAGGATCATCTTCACCTCATTATCATTTAAAAATATTATGATATTGGCTACAAGATCGTTTTACACGTTCGAAATTTGTTCTTTGTTTTTCATCAGGCACCATGTTTCGATACCATCGGTCATGATGATTGTTTTCGAAGACATGTGAACCTGAATTCTTCAGCTTAGAGATTAATAACGCATTTGATCTTATTGCGTTATTTCTGGCTTTACGGCTAAGTTTGAAGCAACCGAGTGCATGTCGTCTTTATATTTATTACAGTGCAAGTCTATCTTTCATCCTGAAGAAGAAGGTGTTCCTTTGATAGCCTTCCGGCGCGGTATTATTTAATGTATTTTGAGTTTCCCATGTATATTTAGGTCCAGTGGTACACTGGCAGCGAAAGTTGCTCGGTATATGATCTTCTATAACATTAATCAGAAGACCGTATACCATTTGGTTTGGGCCTAATCGTTATCGTTTTATTACCACTGGGTTGCGGAGAGAATCTTCTATACATGCGTTTGGCATTAAATGGAGTACTTTCGCCTTTTTACATGGCA
Source organism: Geotrupes spiniger (assembly GCA_959613385.1). Lineage (NCBI taxonomy): Eukaryota > Metazoa > Arthropoda > Insecta > Coleoptera > Geotrupidae > Geotrupes > Geotrupes spiniger. Next base: position 25,690,357 of record OY390736.1, on the reverse strand, counting down.
TTTTATGTGTTTAAAATCCCTTATGATCTAACAGTGAAACGGCTCGTTAACTATTCTAAATTTATACTGAGTGTCCCAATGACTTGACCTTAGCAGGCATTGTTATTGAAGTAATGTAGGTTTAAGCTCTGTTCAATGGAATTTTAGATTTTAACTGTATTATCTTTTTATAATTAATTTGATTGTATCTGTGATTTTCTGTAACATTTTGACTTGTGCAATGATCAAGTAGCAAAAGCACAAATGAAGATTATGATTATAATTATGATAATAACCGTCATGCTTGTGTAAAATTGGTAGAACGGTTTGTTCGATAATGTCAGCAGAATATCTTATGCTGCTCATTGTTTGCATCGAATTGGAGTTGGTCTGTCGCGATCGTTGGAGAGGTTGGATTCATAGTGGCATCGACTGGACACATATCCTGGTTAGTCAACATCTTCGGTCTTTATACAGATTGCGTGGAACCCAAGTAAGTGGACGCTGAGTACTTATGGGTGAGCTATTGTATTCAGTTCCGGCGGTAGCCCATACAGTTAGTAGAGTGTAGATATCTCTCGTCCTAAGTTACGTAGTTTCTAGACGTATACCTAGTACTAATTCGCATACGTGCGCTATTATGTTAGGGTTCGTTTACCTCGCCAGAGGGCCGTTCATAAAAATGAATATGAACATTTTCCCTCATTCACCTGCCAGCTAATGGAAGTAAATTTGCGGTAGATGCAGAGCGCGGATTTGATGGTGATTTTGTCACACCTGTGGAATTCAATCCAAACTGGATATTGCCCTGACCCTTCGGATGTCAACTTGATGAACAAAGTATGTGTGTTATGAAAATAAATTATAGGCTTTCGTGATATATTATTATTGCTTTAACTAAATATTTTAGTACTTTTGGAAAGAGTATTTATTTTATTCCGCGCATTTTAATTCATAATTGACAATTCAGTGGTGTAAAGCAATTATTTCCTAAAAACCAATTTGAGATACGTTTTGTCGTAAAATTGTGAAATAAGAAAATTGAAGTAAAATAGTCCAGCTCTGCACTGATTTCTAGTCCCTTTACCCGACAACAACAAGGAAATTTATCGTCGAACTTTCGCGATAAAAGAACGGGTCACTTTATTGACATATTTCATGTACCCATAAAGACTTAATAAGGAGGTCCTCGATCACATAATGAAAGGCCATTGTGTATCGGCAACATCACCGGGCGACATCCACCCTCCGATCGCCTACACCCCCTTCCCGCCCAATCGATACGGAGACATGCACGCAATGCGGATAATCCGGGTAGTCATTCCGGACCATCAATCATGCAAATCTTGCGGGACGCTCCCCTCTCTTCTTATATGGCTTTTCGAAACGCGCTGTATCGCTACGAAGTCCAAAAACTAGGCTAAATGCGTGGCTATTGGAAGGAGACGGCGTATCCGACGGGGTGTCGTTTAACGGTGGCGTGGCGCACAGCCGGGTCTTCGGCAAAAACGCGCATTATGCAGCCGACTATAATTATTCATTGTAATTTGTCACTAACATGTTTCCTGTTTTAGGGCGATTGTTTTCGAGACTATCGACGTTCGAGATTAATCGATTTTCCATTTACGCTACTTATTTCGTCCTTTTGCGATTTAGATTTAAATATTTCGCCATGAAATGACGTAACCAATAAGACATAATATTTTTTTACAGCTTCCTATTAGTTATCAAATATTTAGCTTCTTATATGTATGTAAATACTGAGCACAATATAGAATGTCTTTGTAAAACTGTCAGTGATCAATATTAGTCAATCTATTAAAAACAATTTAGAGAGTAAATTGAACTCAGCAGTATTAATAAATTGCTACTGTGGGATTATTGTATAATAAACAATTATGGAAGTGTGTGTGTGTGAAGTATAAATAACTTAATATTTATCTTGATATTTATCGTCCTTTTTCGGTAATTATGAAATCAAACATCGCCATATATTGACAGATAATTTATAATAAAACATTACCAACTGAAAGGGATTGTAATCTAGCTTAAATGTTAACTCCGGCACTGATAGTACCATTACTAACTTGTCTCTCTCGCCTTTTACAGTTCTGAAACGTTATTCTTTATTAGGAAAAGTTAATTACCCCCTTAATGCAATTACAAACGTTTATTTCTCACTTTGCTCATCTCTCGAGCAGTTAATTACCTTAACTTACTGATTATGCAATATTAACGCTCTCGCCTTTAACGCCAACATTATATATTAAAGATGGCAAATTAATGAATATTCGCGTAAGATTTATGGATTGCGTCCGCAACAATTAGGAAGTATTAATATCAGAGGATTAGAATTTCTGCTCCTTCGTCGTAATCGATTAGCATCACCTACGGTTCGAGAGGGATGATAAATTGCAAAAATGCACGGAGAATGTTTACCTACGTTTTATTGTGCATGAACCGATTAGTTTGAGTTTAAAATTAATTACCGTTCTAGTCGGTGGCGTTTCAGAATACTTTGGTACCCTCGGCACATCCACAGTTTGTGGCTTCCATCTATGTACGTACAGTCAGTGCAAAAATTATTTTTGAAAAAAATGTGACTCAAGAAACAATTATACATATTTTAAAAGTTGCTTAATATAAACTTGCAGAAAACAATAAAGAAATAAAATTTAAAACTAATGGGAATGTGAAACGAAAAAAATAGCAAATAGATATCTCGGTAAAAACGATGCAGGCAATAATACTACTCAGGGGTCCTTTAGAACCAGCGAGCAATAGCAGGGGTGGGAATAATAGAATAGATAAAAATATGAAAAAAGAATAACAAGGTATGAACCAATTTCATCAAGAATTATATCACATATAAAAATCAAGGACGAAATGAAAGAATCTATCCAGAAAATAATAATAATGAAAGACTGGAATGTAAGAATTACAAATGATAAAAGTAGAGGAATGTGATGCAAGGGACAGCAGGAAAAAGGAGATCAAATGTAAATGGCATAAAAATGATAAAAAACCAATAATAGTGATACACTATGGAAACATATATAAAGACAAACATACATTTCTTGCAGAGGTCAGCATGGCCAATAATAACAACAAAATTCAAAACAAAAAGAAAAACATAGGAACAGTTTGGAAGGAAATTGTGGGGCAACTTCAAAGCAAATAGCACACGAAAGGTGGAAAAATGAAAGAAAAGTTTCAATAAAAGATATCAGAAATCAAGTAAAACCAAATACAAGAAAAATAATTAGGATTATGTAAAACTTTTACATCGAAAAAATAAAAAATGAAACATCGGGCGACAAGGACCGTCTGTACAAAGAAGAAGAAAACATACAGATTGAGGAAATAAATAAAAGAGAAACAATAAAACCAATAGGACGAATAAGAAGATGAAAAGCGAGAGCTAGAAATGATCAAATATTTAGCAGAAAAAATGGCAACATGGCTTTGGAAAATATAAAAGGTTTGGAAAAATGAAGAAACCCCAAAAGATTGGAAAACAAATGTCATCTTGCCCATATACAAAAAAAGAGAGCAATAAATTGCGAGAACTACACAATACGTCTATCCCCAATAGTTTTTAACACCAAACAAATAGAGAAAAGGATGAGATATTTTATGGAAGAAAACGAGAGAAGGAGCAAGCAGCTTTCAAACCCGAAAACTAGACAAACTACAATATATACATATTGCAAAATTAATTGAAAAACTGGCATTTATTGACTGAGAGCAGACTTTGTCTAAATAGAAAGTGACAACATTTTAAAATGCCTGGGCACATTCAAAACAAACAAAACTAATACATGTGAAATTAAACCATATAAAAATGCGATGGCGATGGTTGGAGAAAGATCTGAAGATTCGAATCGAAGGAAGGCATTAAACAAGGAGATAGCCCCAACCTATTAGTATTCATAATAGTAATCAACCGCGTTGATTACTATTATGAAGGAGAGCCAGGGCACGGACAGAATAACAAGGAAGGTAAACTGGATACTACAAGATTGCCTAGTGTTGATTGCGGAATCGAAATAAATAATGAAAGTAAATTTGGAGTCGGAGGAAAAAGAGCAATGAACGTATGAATGGAACAATTTCTTCTTAACTGTAAATAAACGCGGAAAAGGACAAGATAATGGTATTAAATGAATAAACAAGAATAAACTCCAACGAAACTGAGCTAGAGGTAGTAGAAACCAATGAATGCATAAGATACGGATGATGGAGAAATACAACTACAAATTATATTATTTATTTAGTTTGTTAAACAAGATATCGGTCGAACCAGTAAACTAAACTAAAAGTATATAAAACAAGCACCAATATGGAATATCACAACAAAAAGAAAATGAAACTGGGTACATTTGATGATGAATCCATGTAGAGGAACAAAGAGAGAAATAAGAAATATAGAGAAAGAATTGCGGACCAAGAAGAACATAGATGCAGATGCAGGAGAAAGAAAAGGAAAGACGGTAGGGGAGATGAAAATAATGACTGAAAATAGGAAGGCCCAGAAAACTAGCCTAGATCGAACGCCCGAAATGGCAAATGGTTGCTTAATTATATAGGGAATTTGACAAAAATCGTTGTTTAGTCTGATTAAATTAAATTGGATTTATAAATGCTACTCAAAAATCTAAAACTGTGGACAGTGAATAATGCATAATAATAAAATTAATAATTTTGTACAGTGTTAACTAAATACCATTCTAATCCTCCTCCTTTCAGTGGAGGTTCGTGCTACATTATGGTGCGACTTGGGTGAGAACTTTATACGTAACGAAAGATAGTTGTAAAATACATATAAAATAGTTACAAAAATCAATAATCAAATAATAATATAATACGATAATAATTGTCAAATATTCAAAGTATGATAATATTTACGTTCAACGAATCCTTTGGTCCCCCAAACAGGATTTAACTATTTACGCAACGAACTCATGCACACATACGCCATTATTTGAATTATAAATACAAAACTGATATTAATGTTACAACATTTAATTCTAAAATACGTTTAAATTAGATTTAAAATATAATAAAAGTGTGAAATATATTTGATATTTCCCACGACTAGCTATTGGTTTACACATTATACGTAAATAATTCCAAATATATCGTACTCAAATTGAATTAAATTGCTAACTAGTTTGTATATGAAGTTTAATGAGAGTATCATTTATATTTTTGTTGGAATTCTCAAAGATTCGTTTCGTTTCCCTTCTTTTAGATAATTTTGTAGTATAATTATGTACTATAATATATAATAAAAAGATTCGTGGTGTCACCCTAACAACATGCATAATGGGTGATAAATTAATCTAACTTATTGTTCCAAAAAGTTCGCATCATCGAACGATACAGAGGACTTGTTTTCGAAGCAATTGTCACTTATTTGATTAAAATGAATTTCATAATTGTTGCACACATAAAATACTACCTATAATTATTCTCATCTATTTCATCTTTACATCTTTAAACCATAACAACATAAACAAGAACGCTGTAATTTACATTTAATAAATAAAATTAAAATGATGAAAATGGCAGCTTAAGAAAGACAACGAAAGCATAAAACGAATCAAATCAAATCAAGCGTTATTCGTACTTTCACAACATCGCATGTATCTAGCAGATAATAGTCAAAATACAATATAACATATTAAGAACCATAAAACCAAAAAGTCAATTTGAAGATTTTTGAACTTAATAGCAGCACCCATTTATATGTTGACACTTGATATTTGACAGTCGTTCTTGTTTAGTCACCGCAAGGTGTTAGACAGGGTATCGTCTTGTTAGTGTTCTGTTGTCAATGGTTCGTTATGAGTGATATACTCACCGACATTGGAAGTGATACACCCAGAAAAATCAACATCCCAGTAGGCAACAATTCTACCCCTATCAAAGTCATCAACATGGTGATAATTTTCGTTATCAATATTATTTTCGTCTTCGACCTGGAGACATTTTGTTACGCTTAACACTATTCTGGAATATTTGTCATTGTGAACAGACTTTAACTGTTTTCGTAGTTTTGCATGGGAAACTTTTTAATTGAGCAATATAATTTAAGTAGCGTAAAATGTTATTTTTACTGCCATGTTTGGGACATTCGTCGACTAGTGTTAACACACTGTCTGCATTACTGTTTGCGATATACATATCGGTATCATCTCACAAACTTTATTATTATCAAGAGCCACATAATTTGCAATTTATCTTTAAGACGTGTTTGCAGGTCACCTTTTTACCGTGCTGGGAAACGTTTTCGGATTTTAAGTGTTTCCTTAAATATGTGACCTTCAGGTTTTTTTTGAGGCCGACATTTCGATGCATTTTGTCAAACAAACACAAAATTTCACCAACACAAAGTTTGCTTCCATCTCATCACTCTTTGGACGGTAAGTGGGTTAAACTCTCGAATCTTTTGGTAGAATTATTTTTAAACTATGAAAATCATGCGCAGCTGATTTTGAAGTTTACTAAGAAAATAATTTAAATTCAAGGTGCACGTGATTTTTGCAGCTAATATCCATTCACAAAATTGAGACGATTAATCGATAGACACACCAATATATTGAATATGATCCCGATTCAAAAAAAACAATGTTCACGTATTACAGCAGCATCTCTAATTCCGCTAATTGTTGCTCAGGTTAAATCATCACCGTTATCTCCGCCAGTGTCATATTTGCCCGCCTTCAGCTTATCAGACCTTTTTGTTTTTTTTTATTATCGCCTATTACTATTGCGAGGATCGACGTGCTCATGGAGCGACAGCACTATAAAAAACAAGCAACTTAGTTTTTATCGTAAATGAACAGTATCGGACGTTTAGTTTCGTTTGACGCGTTTTCGCGAACAATTGTACTTTTCGGCGTCCGTACATCGTGATTATTAATGCGTTCGGTGAGATTAGTGTATGAACAAGTGTTTTATATTGTCGAGGAGTTCCGAACGGCGGATGGTGCGGCGTAATGAGCTCGGAAGGTAGGGAAGTTTTATTGTATTTTAGCAAACCGGTCATTCGTTGTAATAATTGTTGGATATGGCGATACGTGGTTAATAGGCGCCTCCGTGCAAGATCAGATACGCATCCCAATGTTTTGCGCTTCATTTACATCAATGAGTTGTGAAGGGTTAACCTAAAACATATTGATAGGAATAAGATTATAAATTATTGTGGATGGCCGGTTAATTGGCGAATGCAACGAATATATATTAAACGGTCGCGGAATATTTTGATTTATTTGTAAATTATTGACTCGGAGGCAAAAGCACAATCAATTAGTAAATACCCGATCGAGTTCAACTCAATAAGTTATAAAAACTGCATGACGCAAGTAACGAATTAATTTTTTTTTAAAAAATAGGAGACGGTTAAACATATAAGGAATTATTTGGTGTCTTAGCCCAGGTATATCGCGCTCACATTTAAGAAGACAATATGATTCACTGGACACATGACAAGTAGATTTTTTCAGTTTTTTTTTTAAAGTCGGTTAAAATTTCAATATCTTTTTTCGACAACTCGTACCGTTTGCGTGATTGGAAAATGTTATAAGAGTAAACCATTGCGTCCGGTTGATTGCTTTCATAGAAGAGGTTTTGTTCATTGCTATATACAAGTCTTAAATTTAATGTTTCAACATTTTAGCTTCAGTTAGAGCGCGCACACATTAATTTTTTCATTTTCATTTTCATTTTTCGAATGACTTAGGCTTAGGGTTAAAACGTGTATTTCGCTTAAAATCTCGAGTTCGAAAATGTTCATGATTGCTGTACTTTCTTATACATTATTCAGTGTATAGGGAAGTAAAAACCAAAGAAGGAAACTTCAAGTGAACAAGATAATATTAAATAACTAAAAAAGAAAGATGTACCTAAACAAAAACAGATAAGGGGATTAATGTCAGGACTATACAAACTTATTGCATTCCATACTATTCAGGTTTGTAGGATTTACACGAAACATTTTTCACAAAAAATTCTTCGATAATGATCAAAATCTGATCTGTCAAAATCCATTAGGCAAGACATTCAGCCAGGTGCGCTTTGTTTTGTTAGCACCTTTATTTTTTGTATGTACATATGTATATATATAATGGTCCATGTTTAAGTTTAGTCTATTTTTTCTATTTAGAAATTGAAATGTAGACTTAAAATATATTTTGTGAAAACGTGGTTGCGTCATTTATATTCTTACAAGGTTTCAAGTCAAATTCAATCTCTTGCAAAGCTGATTTAACATATGCAATTTAATTTCAATTTTTCAAATTAAATTTGAAGCAAAATTCATAATTAATGTGCAGAAATGTACTAAATAATATAATTGACAATTCATCATAATTAATAGTTAGGTACAGAAACTAACATACAGAAGACACAGATACTTAACAACTTAACGAAAAGTCATTAAAGTTAGGCCAATATTTTAATTTCACATACAACAAAATTTCATGCGGGACATATGATGAACATAAAATCGGATTAGGGAATATTTTACCCCAGTCGAATTAGGTTTAACCCGGGAAAAATTTCCAATAGCGATTTTTTTTCATAAATCGTTACGGGGGTCACTGGTAGTATAAATTTCTGTTTTCGGGAATCGCACCCTATTGCGTCGTCCGCCATATTGGTTTTAAGGGTGTATTTTTCTGTATTGAATAACTCGTCTATTTTCAATTTCACACGAACAATGATAGAGACCAAAGTTGTTCGGAATTAAATTTCCTACAATTTTGGTCTTTATAAATTTTTTCCCTAGGGTCGATATTTTTTCATCTAGACCGGAAAGAAGGGGTGTACCTAAATATCGTATTATCTCGTTTATTATCGACTTTAACGCATTAACGATAATAACCAATGTTGTTTGAAATTAATTTTACAACTACAACCTTGGTCCTTACCCTTCTTTCCCTAGGAACGATATTTTTTCATTTAAACCCTGAAATAGGTGGGGGGTGTATCTAAATATCGTATTATCTCGTTTTTTATCAATTTTAACTTATTGACGATGTATGATTGATATTTTTGGACGCACGCTTATGGTAAAGGGAAAGAGTGGTGCGAATAAACCGTTTGTCGAACTGTATGACTTTTGCAATGAAAAAAATTAACATTTATTTTTCGAATACATAATCGAAAACCCTGCAAAATTTGCATCAGGTCTGCTTGGAACGTTTAGCCCGTGGTTTTTTCCAAGTCCGAGTCGTCTGACTCTCCCTCGTAAACATGGACGTCTTCGTTCGAAAACTCAGGAGTGTCAGTGGTGATTGTGTCTGATGGAGGGTTCGCGTCATTGTCGATGTCTTCTTCGTCGATGAGCTCCTTAATTGCGGCCACATTGTCGCATGTTTCTCCGCCGCAGTTGTGGCACAAAACAGAACATTTTAGTCCTGCTCTGCGATAACCACATATCTTCCCGCATGTCCCTTCGCATCTGCAAGAAATTGTCTTTAACAACAATTCTGCCGCTGGACCTATAGTTGTTGCAACAGGTTCCAATCCACGATTCGTACTCTTCCACCCCCACACTGCAGCAATAAAAAGCATCGGCTTCATACTGCAGCCACATTTGCACCTGCACGTACGTCCGGTATGTATGTTGCTCCGCTGCTGCCGAGGTAGGTAGAAGCGTCGCCAAATTGAATTTGCTCCTCGTAACCAATTTTGCGAAGCTCTTGTACCGTAGGTCGGCTAATGTTTTGACTTTTTCATTGCCTCCAAATAACGCGATGAGGAAACATTCTCCAGCTTGGGCCAAACAATGTTTATGGATGTTTCTGTAGCGGAACAAGCTGAGAGCTTCGCCCATGTTGTCATTTTTTGTCAGGGTGTTCAAGAATTTTAATTTCCCTATATGCATGTAGGAATAAAATATGTTTGGTTACAGCCGTATTACTTGCTTCGTCGATGTATTCCCGTCGATCTTTTATCAGCGTATCTCTTGTAGCACGCTGGGTGCATGGTAATGCTATCGACAGATTGAAGCATTTGGTCATGTTCTTTATCACCTCTAATAATGCTGCACGATAAAAGTGTCTGAACACCACGTTTCTTCACCGTTCACTCATCCTTTTCGCTTGTAGGTTTTCCGCAAACAAAACAGTTCGCCATTTTAGTAAAACACGCCGCTCACCAAAGAATGTGTTTCAAACTAAAATTTTGGCGCCCTAAGTTAGGTTAGGTTGATTGGTAAATCCTCTCTTAGGCCGTTCCGGACCAGTTGGCTTATCATCGAAGGCTGTAAGTCGATAATAAACGAGATAATACGATATTTAGATACAGCCCCACTTCTTTCAGGTCTAGATGAAAAAATATCTACCCTAGGGAAAAATGATGAAGACCAAAATTGTAGGAAATTTAATTCCGAACAACTTTGGTCTCTATCATTTTTCGTGTGAAATTGAAAATAGACGAGTTATTCAATACAGAAAAATGCACCCTTAAAACCAATATGGCGGACGACGCAATAGGGTGCGATTCCCGAAAACCGAAATTTATACTACCAGTTACCCCCCCTAACGATTTATGAAAAAAAATCGCTATTGGAAATTTTTCCCGGGTTCGGCCCTTTTTTTAGTCTAATTCGACTGGTTTATTTAGTTAAGTAGGAAGACACTTAAAAATATACTGGAACTTGATCAACAAATAAATTGGATTAAGATATGTGTAATGGAATTAGAACACATAGAAGTGGAAAATAACAGATTAGAAATTGAAGTATAAAGAAATATATAAAAAATTAAAATGGCAAGGAAAATGACAAATCGCAGGTAAATTCGTTCATGGACTTGGTATTTATGTATTACGAAGGAGCATTAAAATATGTAGAAATTACGCTTTTAAATAGAAATATTTGCAATACACGAGATCGATAGGAAATCATGTTAGAAAAAGACGAAACTTACATTTAAAATAGAAAACAATAATAATTTGTTTGTAATACCAAAGAACCAAGAAAATCAAGGGTAATCAATTTTCCATCGAGTAAGGAGTTCATTGAATTAAGGGATCTAAAAAATTTGCGGATTTATTTAAAAGAGGGACGTAACATGTAGATAATATAGTTAAAAATAAAGGAACTTTGGTGGCAGCAGAAAACAGAACGACGAACCAATGGCAACGAAAACATAAACTCGACTCAGATCCAGATGAATGCCGGAGATAATGGATGGAGTTCTAAGATACGGGAATGGGAACTAGAAAGTCAGAGCACACAGAGGGGAAAAATTGGGGGGGATTGCCCATCACACCATGCTACAATCAAATAAACATTGATAGAAAATTTATCATGGTAAAGCTGTAGTGATTACAGCAGAGTTATATGCTTAAAGTCACTGAAAAGGAATATTTTATCTTTTTTTTATTTAACGGTGTAACACTTTGTTTCATCAACCTATTTTACATATTATTTCGACCAGCCTGAAAACTTGTATTGGGAGCAGTAAATGGCAATTTAATTTGGTCTACTCTCGGTAATCAGTAACAATATGTGTTTATAATTTCCTCTTACAAGTACTACTCTGGTTATTTTTTAACATTAATTTGTAATTTTTGTAATAAGTAAATTGATGCATATTTCTTCGTAATCTGTTTTTTTTTTTTAATCCAGCCTTTAAAACAATTTTTTGAAACGTTCGCAGTTGCTTATAATTCCGCAAACACGCTTTAAAACAACGGCCGCGCTGCGTCTCGAATTATCGAAATCGTCATCTGGTTAAATTTAGTTTCGCGGACGTGATACTGTGCGTGATGAATGAATTTGCGGAAGCTTGAAGAGGATCAGCAACCATGCACTAATTGTCACGTCGGTCAATTTTAAACGAACGTGCGCGCTCCGCTCGAGTGGCCCTTTGTGATTTCGCCGGGCGACGTATTCAATAAAATGACTGCAATAGTCTGATCCCGATGCTGCCGCTCTAATGGTGTTGGCAGCAGTAGGCTGCTTTAGCGACGGAGCATCGTTCATGGAGGATTTTGTTTTAATTTTCGCGAATAATCCGTTTAAAATATAATCCTTGTCAGCGAAGTATTCGCCGAGTGATTTATTAGTAGATCGAAATAATTCAAACGCACAATGTTATTTTTCGTCTCATATATCTTATTTTTTCATTATATTTAAGTATAATCGTTGTGTCATTGCTGCGAAATGATTTATTACATAATTGATGATCAATTTGTCTTGTGTAAGGTGAATGGAGATAACACGACGCCGTCAAAATTACGCATGAGTAATGTTTGTGCACAAATGGAAATAAGGAAAAGAGACAAATAAGTAAAATTCAAATAAATAAAATTGCAGATCGACTTTCTCAAAGTATAAAACATTTGTTTTTAAGTTGCTGTAACTGCTGCAAATTTTCTTCATCGGTATTCAAAACTTTTACCTGCTCATCTAATATTTGCGGTATCTAAATATATTTTTGCATATTCTAAAGCTGCTGCTATATTATGGATCCTTCACACAAAAAAGGTGAGGAACAGTTTAAGGGGGGATCCTGCTTTAGGAGGCCTTAAAATAGCGTTTTTGGGGGAATTTTTTTAGGGCAGAAAAAATTAGCAAGTCTAGTGAACTTGAAAATATTTAAACGGAACAGATTTTTATGCACATTTGTGCAACACCTTTCAATTGCAATTTACAATCGGTGGGAAAGATGTAGACCGTAATTTTTGTCTGAAACAAAAAAAACCATAGAAAATTGTAATTCTCATATATTTCCTTCTATGTGAACTAAAAAAACCCAAAATCTTGAAATTCATGATTTTTCTCAGGTTTGAAAATAAATGTGCTCTTTGCAGGAAGAGAAAATCATTTCAATTTGCTAAAAAAGTTGTTTAGAATTAATCTTTTTAGTTCAAATAGAATGCTACTGAAGCCAACAAAAGTTTTGTTTCGTTTTGATTGCTTGTCTAGTTTTCTCGCAATCACGCCCACCAGTTTAGAAAAATCGTAAAAACGAAAACTCGAGAAAACGCGCTCTAAAGTTTACGATCAGGAAAAATGTTAATTTTCGATTACTTACGGAATATCTCGTTATAATCGTACTATAGCTCTTACGATTTCAAAATATTATTTTTTCGAACGACCGATTGAACTTTTTTCAGTACATAGTTCGGTGTTATGTGACTGCGGGGAGGGGCCCACGCTTCGTTTGTCCGAGCGTTCATGCGTTCGTATATTTTTTGCTCGACACCTCACTGTGCTCTGCTGTGCTGTACCTTTCAAAATATTGCGAATTAGCCGCTATAACTTTTTATACATATTCTTAGATATATTAGGCATAGATTTGAGCAATAAAAAAAATTGATTATTTGAGCCTTCTAAAGCAGGATCCCCCCCTTAAGGAGCAATAGTACGAAAGAAGTTTATTTGAGTGCATCCACGAAAGTATTTAAAAGTGTAAAGGAACATTTGCAAAGTACAAATATGTATATAGAGGATGATAAATGAAGAAGAACGGGGATACAAAGCATACTAATGAGCCAAGAAGAAAACGAAAGCGAAAACCGTTAAGGTAGGTAACAAAAGACTAATTGTTGACAACCAGGTGTGGATCTGGAATACGCAACTAAAGAAACGCAACTAAAGGACAAGGACCAGACAAAGAACTAAACGATTTAGATCAAAGGGAATATATTTTAAGGACGGCCAGGCGGCGGAGCAGACACAGGATCCGATCATTTCTTAGTAAGGATAAGTTGCAAAAAAGTGGAGCAAAAGAAACAACGAAAACATACAAAAACAATATGAAACAGAGTATCGGTGGGAGATAGCAAACAAATGGAAACATGCTGCCAAACCACACAAGTTGAGAAGATGTGGAAACAATCAAAAGAAGTCATTACTGCTAAAACAACAATCCCAAAGAAGAAGAAACAGACAAACATGATTGGTGCTATGAGGAGTGTGTAGAGATAGCAGAGGGGAAAAAGGCAAGAATTACTGACTAACAATAAATAGGAAACAGAGAAAAAATATAGGAACATAAGAAACAATCGAATTAGAAAAAAACTTATAACCATTGAGGAAAAATTCCAAAATAGGATAATCTGATTTTACAAAGAACTAAAATTGACAAAAATGTTATCATAGAGGAATAGCTATTTTGAAAACCAGGAAGGAGTCTTACTGAGTAACCCGACGCAAATAATAAAAATATTAGAGGAACACTTTGATGAACTCCTGAATACTGGGAATAATGAAGACCAAGAAAAAAACTGGTTGCAATGCCAGAAGGGAAGAGGAAAATACAGAATTACCGACGACGTTAGTCGATTCGCTACTGAGGTAAGAAATATCTACATGGGGGAAAGCGTCGGAAACATAAATAAAATTGTAGAGATTCAAAATAGAATAGCCCGATGCATTGCTTCATCGTATGGATCAAAGTCACCATACGAGACATACAGGGACTTGCATTTACTGAACGTTAAGAAATTATTTAAGTATACTTTGATATTGAAACGATTTTAAAGACCAGAATAAGGTTCAAATAGAACATGGGTATGAGACGAGAAGTAAGGTAACTGGAAAGCTAAAAGTGCCAGAAGCGGTAAACAAATACGATGAAAGATCACTAGATGTGATCATACCAAGGCTGCTCAACCAGTTTCCTGATTATCTGAAGCATACGAGAGATCAAAACCAAATGAACAATGAACAATGGGTAATATTAAGAGTAGGTTGAAAAAAATAAAGACTCACGAATAATTAAGATTTAGATAGTTAGGGTCGATAGTTAGTGTCAGGTTAGTTTAAATTATCACTTGCACCTAAGTAGTTAAGTCTTTAAAGTTATTTAAGGTTCATTTGCTGCTAAACTATTGCTCGGCCGCTGATAAGTCTTGTTAACTTAATTGACAGCTATTACGCTTAATAAAACACAAAATAAAGTGATCTGTAATGGTCAGAAATCAACAGAATTTGCGATGAGAAATTGCCTGAGGGCAAGGTGACCAACTCTCTACTATACACTTCAACCTGGTTTTGCAAAACATAATTAGCAGCAGCAAATTAAAAATGGAAGGGACAATATACAACAACGAGCATCAATGTCTAACATATGTGGGCAACCTTACACTCCTAGCAAAGATAGAAGAGGAATTAAAGGGGATCACAAAAATGACGCAAAAGTTTCCAGACTAGAAATAAACAAACAAAATACATGGGCGAAGCTAAACATTAAACAGATGAGAATTATTGCAAATAACTACAAGCGATGGAAGGTAATATGAATTTGGCAAGGTTAAAAATTCTTATACCATGGTATCATGGTAAACGAAAAAGGACATGTAGAGCAGGAAATATGAGATA
This sequence comes from Geotrupes spiniger, assembly GCA_959613385.1. Classification (NCBI taxonomy): domain Eukaryota; kingdom Metazoa; phylum Arthropoda; class Insecta; order Coleoptera; family Geotrupidae; genus Geotrupes; species Geotrupes spiniger. The sequence goes on along the minus strand of OY390736.1, from coordinate 25,675,032 downwards.
GAATTGCGACAGGCAACAAGAAGAACGTAATGCTGAAAATAGTAATGAAATCAATAGAATAAGGTCAACCGTTACATATGATTGTGAGCCATGGTTACTAAAGAAAGCAAATGACGGTGCCCTTGATAGATGGGAAAGAAAAATATTAAGAGGTATATACGGTGGAATCAACATAGAAGGCGACTGACGAAGAAGAACATATAAGGAAGTAAATATTATGTATAAAGAATCAAAGATAATATCCGTCATAAGAGCCCAACGACTAAGGTAGAGAGGGCCTATATATAATGGCCAGATGAAGATTACAAAAAATGGTCCCCAATAAGAAAAATGATAAAAGGTAGACAGACCACTGGAAAGTATAAAGCAAGATCTAATAATTGTAAAAATCCAAAATGGAATAAAATTGTTCAAAAAGCCCAAGACGTTAATAGCTTGTAGTGCATATACATATAAGGAAAAATGTGACAAATTATCGAAGGAAAGCGAAGCCATAAAATATAAATGGATTTGATATAATGTAACGTAACAAACCCCCATATTTGTTTGTATGATAGGCACATAGTTCTTGGAATTCATAAAGATTAATTTTCGTTAAACGTGGTTGTGTGTTATGGGAATTCCTAGATAGTGTTTTCGAGTTAAATTTCATTCACATTTGCAAATTTATTCTCAATTGATTCCATTGTTTTACACATATGTCTTATTCAGCGGTATGTTTATATTGTATTAATTTCATGTACATATTCGTTGTTCCGGTTACTTTTGTATGTTCCAACTGGTAACAAAGTCTATTAATTAAACTTTTTATTTAACACTTTATATATTGATTATGATTACGAGTGCTTATGCAAATTCTATTCGCACTGTTTTAACGAATTCCGCCGAGTGATTGGAGAGACGGAAATTCATTTCGTGTACGTATTTTATTCGAAAGGACGCAATACGTTGTTAACAACGGCTCTGTCGTCGTATTCCCGTAGTAAGGCCACGAGAGCGTTAATGGTTAATATTTCAAAGCTCCGCGGTCTTACCGTGCCTTCTCATTTGCATAGAAAGCAAATAACTTTTAATTGTTTCACGACCAGAATCATTTGCCATAAATTCCGTTTCGTTATTTTTCTTCCATACCGCCGCCGTTTTATGTATGTCATGATGTCCTGCGAATTACAGCATAAAATTAAAGTTTGATTGCTTGCGGTGAGCGTTTAAAATTGGTATTTGTTGAACAGGGACGTTTGCATTGTTGCAAAAATCATGTGACGAAAATGTAATCTTTATATTTTTACTAAGCACTTATTACGTAGTGGGTGTTCAAACTATAAGGTACCGGTCTTTTTGTTGCTGAAGGACTAAACACAAACACTCGATATTTAACCCTTTACTAAATTTAACGTAAACTAAACAATCCGTTTTATAATTAAACAACAATGGTAAACATTAAACACAAAGGTTAAATAAATGAAAATGAATATCGTAGTTAAAAATGATGGAATGACGGAGTGGGCGCGGAAGGTTGGCTAAATGCGAAAGGGATATCGCTAACGTGGTATATGCTTTATGGGAGGATATTGCGGGGACGATTGGAAAGTAGGGTGGTGTTGCCAGACGGGCAAGCGGGATCCAGGAAAGGTAGGGGAACGAGAGACAATTTGAACGTATTAAGTTACTTAGTAGAAAGGGAGTTGGCTAAGAATGGAGGCAATATATATGCCCACAGTAGGTGAAAAATTGGGAAAAGGTAAAATATTGTCGCTGACATTCGCGAACGACGTAGCCATTTTAGCTGAGACAGAGAATGGGCTTCAAGAAATGGCTAAAAAGGCAGGAGACAGGCAGCGAAAGGATTGTCGTAGAGGCTGCGAAAAGGTTGGGAAATTGTAAAGAGACAAGCTTGAAAGAAGACGAAAAAGGAAGGAAAATACTGGAGAAGAAGTTTGGGAGAGTACGGGGAGGGGCTAGATATTTTAAAGAAAATAAAAGGCATGAAGGAGGAATGCACGAAAAAGAGGGAAAGGGAATGAAGGATGAAGAAAAAATAACACTGATTAGAAGGGGGAGGTAGCAGGAGATGGATTTTTTCATGATTTTTACAACAAATTTTATTAATTGTTTTAAAATGTACCTTGCGAATGTTTCCTTTTAAACGCTACTGATAAAGTTTCTTATCTTTATGGCAGTATTTTTAGAATTATAAAAATTACCACATTTAGCCCGCTCGGTATGGGCATATTTATTGGGGTTTTGCTTTCTTTAATTTATTTCATTTATTTTATTATTTTGATTAATGTTATACATCTATGGCAACTATGTCATTAAAAAAAATAACTTATAAATATAAAATAACTAAATTTAATTTACTACATTTGATTTTTAACAAGACTAGTTATGTTAAATTGGCATCTTTAGTAGAGTCTATATATGAAAGTGTTAAACGTAGCAGTTCTATCTAATTGATAACCTTTACAGACATTCTCTTCAATATATCGACAATACCATAACACTTTTCTTATTGTTAGTAACATTTATTTTTATACCGAATGTTGTGAGCTTCAATTTTATCGTAACGAAATTTTGTTAATTGTATTTTACAAATATTTGTAAAAACAATATTGGTTTTTACAAAAAATATTATGGTTTCAACATTTATATTATTATTCTTAGATATACATATATAGATTTTATCTTTTCCCATAAAATTATTGTGCGTTTCTTTCTTAAGCTTTTTGGAGCATTTGAAGTGACTTATAAATTTTATTAATAAATTAAAATGATTTATAAATTTTTATATTTCCATGAATGTCAATATTAATAATTTGTAAAATTATTAATAAAATTGACAGCTCAATATCGTTAGTGAAATACGAAATAATTAATATAGAAATTACAATTATAAACTCGTATTAACACGTTGCAAATTGTATCATTTATATCAGAAGTAAAACAGAACTTTCGACAAAGCACAGTAATGCATAGTGGAATTGAGTCAAAATGATTAATCTTTGACAGTATTTATTTGTCATTCATTTAGCAAATTAGAATACCTTGTTATCGTTTTAGTCTTGTTGATGAAACTCAAATAGTATTTTAGTATTTTAGTAACGATTTGCAAAATAAATTTCAAAAATAACTAACAAACGTGGCAAGTTTAACGGCATCCAAAACGAGATGGGATTCAATTCTGACAATTTGAGCTAATTATAGAATCACCCAGAGCTTTGGAAGTCATACCATAAATTTAAAATGAAATCGGCTAAGGTTGAGATCTAGGTAGAATCCAGTGATTCAAACGGAGGAAAAATCCAAAAGATCGACAGAGGAAGAAAAAGTGGACGAAGGCAGTGTCAACTTTACAAGAGCGTATGATATAGGGAGGAAAAAGAAAGAATCATTGAACTTTTCCACCTGTTGAAAATTGAGTAGGCTAGTGAATAATTAATGACATGTGCATACCAAAGACCGTTAGAAATCCAGATTAAAATGCGCTTTGATCTTCAAGAGTTCAATAGGAAGCAAACGATCGAATGGAAACGATCCATTCGCAGTTAAGGTGGTTTGGGCACTTGGTTCAAATGTTTGTTGTCAGATAAGCGATACAGCTACTGTTGCCGGGACAAAAGGAGAAATGTGGAATTGAAGGACGAGTAGATTCGTCCAATGCTTAAGGTAAAGAATGAGTGTGCGACGGCATTCCGAATGCTGGACAAGTATAACATTGAAAGAAAAAAAATATTCATTGAGGAATCACATTTTTTGCAAATTTTTCATCTTGCCAATACAAATATCAATAAATTGCTGCAATGGTGTCTAGAATCGTTTGTAACTCCAAGGGGTGCGGTTAGTTGTAGAGATTTTTTATTGAGTAAGTAACGTAATTATAGTAAAACTATAGCAGCTAATCCGTCGTTCTAATGATTGATGCAATTTGATGAGTGGGGGGAGGGCAAACAAAATAATCCATTGTTATAAAACAGTGAAAATATCTCCTCCGTGGTTAAAAAATTTGCTGTTGTATATTTTCGACCATATGATTTCTTATGTTTTGTTGACTCCAATTAGTGTATTAGTAGCTTACGTCATTGTTGAAAGGTCATATGGCGTGCAATATCAGACGATAAATCGTCGCTGTACCCATTCGAAGAAAAATGTTTCTGATACACATATCATCGCATTAAGCAAATTGCATTCATGCACGTCATTAATATCCTTGTTAATTAGCGAAAGTGTCACGACGAGATTTGCTTCATGCGTACTTTTATCGCGAATCGTTCACTTTATCTCGGAAATAATTTAAAATTCCTCCAGTGTACGCAGCCATAAATTAGTCTGCCAAAAAATTATAAATGCTAATACAAGAAACACCTCCTTCGCGCCAAACTGTTCCAATTATTTCGAAAATTCTCGCGTCCTGGTGAGCAGCAGTTGTATGTGTCGTCGTCTGGGGAAAAAATCGCGATGATGGACGATCCGAGGAGGCAGATTTAGCAAAGTGGAAATGTGAAATGAAAGAGGAACATGTAAACGAAACGAAGGAAGAGATAAATAGCATAAAAAGACAGATTTTTCAGGGGTGTGGGATGTATGGTACATCCGGGGAAGCCGGCGTGGAAATGGGAGAGAGATGGAAGTGCGCGCGCTGGCGCCGGAACTCAAAAGCTGCCCTGTTGTCATGCAACCCTCTCAGTCGGGCTTCGAGCTTTCTGGTCGAAAGCTCGTCGCATTCAGCTGCACTCGAACGCTCGCGTGATACACTCACACACCTGAAACTTTTGCAACAGATTGAAATCGGAAAATCTTCCAAGTCCGCCGACGAAAACTTTATCACGAATCCGGGTTACGACGCTCCTCATAAAGTAATTTGGTTCAGACTTTACAATTGGAAAACTATTCAACGATGCGATCCCATTGTATACTCACTCTCTCGTCCTCTCTGTCTCTCTCTTTGAAATTTACCTTGCACGTAGTCGTGAAGATTCCATTGACATTATTAATGAATCTTTGAATTTCGAGTTCACAAAGGAGAGTGAGAACGCGCCGCGAGAGCAGAGACGATTCAGTGCCTCTCTTTAAATGTCAAGACGACGACTGCGACGACGGTGAGTTTCTTCTCCCTTTTATTACTAGTGTAGCTATGCGCTCGATTTTTACGATCGCATACTTGCGCGTTTCGATATTATATATTTTCACAAAATTTTAAACAATTATTGAATAAATTTAATGCATGCTGTTGCTTTAAAAATGTTAGATAATATTTATAAAATATATACCAGAAAGTTGTACAAAAAGCTTCTTATTAAGTAAGGGAATTATTATACACATGTTAGCCGTGCAAAAAAGCCAAAGTTCTTTGTAAATCACAGATTGTTCTAGGTCAGTATGATATATGTAACAATAATAAAAACTGTGAAATATACATAACTGAATGAAGAAAAACATTTCCACAGTAAATTTTATTTGTTGTAAGATAAAAATTAAAAATCATAGTTTAATTATCCAGTAACCTTAATACAGACAGTATAATTTGTTGCTATCCATGGGTTGCGGACATTTATTTAATAATAAAAAGTTTTGTCACAAAATAACATTAATTTAACTTTGTGTGATAGCATTGTCCTGCCACAAAATTCTAATGCATTGTGTCCCAATTATTCTCGAATTATATTGTATCGCTGAACGATCGGAAATCATTTATGTTTTATTGCTGATATTTTTTTAAATTTTGCAAAATGGTTATCCACGTTGATGAACCATAAGAACGTTGTTAGTAAAGATATGTTATTTATATACACACTAGATGAATGGAAGAAACTCAGGATTCATAAACACATAGAGTTCACCTAACTCTAGAACTCTAGAAACTGTGTAAATACTTTATTTTGAACGTTGTTCGTAATTGTTTATTCTTTTGCGTCAAGGTTATGAATTTGTTGCTATCTTGATATTTCAAAAAATAAATCATGATGTCACAAGATTTGCATTATCAAATTTGAAATGAGATTTTCCGCTATAAGTAGGATTTGATATACAAAAGACATTAATTAGATCAAACTTACATAATTAACCAGTCACAATAAACTTGTGAGCATAATTAAATTTGACTTCATGTTACCACATCAAAGCGTTCAAGTTATTTAATACGTCATACATTTATTTTGACAACACATTGTTAAGTATTGTTAGCAAGACCAAAGAAGAGCGGAACGATGTCGTCAAACTATCCAACCGCGGTTTGTTTGCAGACCTATTTAATTAAATTCTTTATAACATCTTTTCATGCAATATTTTAATTAATTTAATAGGGAGGTATTTAGTAGTGACACGGTTTATGCTATTATCTTGGTACAGTGCATGTTCCTACGTTAAAATGAGAAATTCGTTTGTTTACTGCGATTCGTGATCATTCACTTCAGGGCCTGTTTATCTGTAAACACCCAATTTTCAAACACCTATAAAATGTAAGGAGTAACGTATTAGGGCATTTAGAGAGCCGCTTGAATAATATTTTATATATCATAAAAATTACTACATTGATGGTAGTTGTTTGTAAAATGTTGTAAAGATTAATCAAACCGGGTGGATTTGCAAAAATAATATGGTTTAATGTTTGAAAGGTTTTTATTAGTATAAGCTCTTCAGTAAGATATATCAACAATTGAAAGCCTAACATAAGTTGTTGAATAATTTTGTGCGAAAGAAATTAGAAACTCACTGTTGGCATAGCGCGTCACATACACTTCTACATTTAAATCGACGTATTGCAAAATTTATGAAATACTCAACAAATGCCAACGTTGAACCTGAATTGATGATAATATTATTTATCTGCATGATTAATGTCAATATCTTAATATTTTTATATATCTTATTTATGTTTATCCTGTTCTTTTGATTTGTGTGTTAATGAATATTAAACAATTATATAAGGGAAGTAATAAAAATGCTCACCACGAGGAATTTGGAAGATGAAAATATAAGCTATTTTGTAAAATTTTGTAAATTTTATAAAGTAGGATATTTGATAATGTATGTATATGTTCTTGGAGATTATTCAAAATATACTTGCTACAGTCTGATCGAAATGATGTTAATTTCTATTGCCATAATTATGATGACAGCTTATTGACCGAATGCTGGGTGCTTTAGTAAAAAAAAATAAGGAAGTTCATAATTTTCTATACAGTTTCACGCAGATGATTTAAGAAAGTTTTCCAAGTTCGTATGGTAACAGTTTCATCTAACCCAACCTGGTAGTAGGTTGCAAATTTTGCCATTTAGTGAAACAGCTGATATACATCTTCATAATAGTATTCATACCACATAGAATGTAGGTTAAGTCAGTTGAAATGATTTTATCATGCAATCGTTTACAAGTAAGCCTCACAGAAATTGTTGCCTATTATATTCATTTTACAACACAATGAAGCTTGAAGTTGTATCGGTGTTCGACCTAAATGAATTTTCTTAGACATTAGTATTTGGGAGTATTCGCAGACTACAAGTCTCATTCCAATCTAAATTTTTAGTCTTAATTATTGCTGTTAACAGTTATCGAGTCACCATATATTTATCAGTATTCTGCATTTTCATAACTGGTATTGCTTCCATAAAAATTTTGATCTAAACTTTAAGATACGATTTTGGTACTGCTTGTTCAGATATCGTTTCGATTATCACTGAAAGTTGCATCGATTCTCAAGGGATATGAAGACCCTAGTGTTAGGATATCAAGTGCTGATGCTATCCTGTAGTGTGATATTCAAAACAATTTAATCGAATATTAAATATGGCAGGTTCTTTGTATATTCGGTTAATCCATCGTCTGATTACGTGTTGGACAAAGCATTGCTGTGTACAGCTACGTCGCTTTCTAGAGGCATCTTTCGTTGACCATTGATTATTTAGCCTTCTAACAACTTACCTGGTTTCCAGTTTCCAGTTGTCTACCGCACATATCATTCGTATTGCCTTAAATTTTCTTCAGATCCTATCTTCATTTTATCATTTTCATTGCATCAGGTATGAACTGATACACTGCTACTTTTTCTTAATTCAATACAGTATGTCACGAGTAGTTTCGTACATGTTTTCCAGATTTTCTGCAACGACTCAACATTCTACCATGATTTCAATTCATATTTTTGTTCGCGCGAGTATTTGATCGATTTGTTTAGATGATGGTGATGATGATTTATTTCTAGTGTCATTTTTATTGTCTCTAGTTTTCACCATTGTATTAATTATTTACAAGTTGGAATTTTCCGACAATCGTCTCGCCCTTCTCCATATTCAATCGATTGATAGTGTCGACTTTAGAATCTATCATCAAATATCTATTTGTATGTGTAATTTCAGCAACTCACTGAAATACGGATTCGAACAGGAACAACTGATGATGATGATGATATATAGTATCGTCAACAAATATTAACTATTTCTAATCAATGCGTAGCTACATGCGACATGTGACCAATGAATATTATGTTTGTCGTTTCCCGCTTGTTCCGTGTTAATTTGCCAGAGTGGTTCAACGGCAAACAGTTACAGCACAAACTTTTGCATTAAATTTAATCAAATATTTGTGATTAGTTGTGGGTTTTATTCGTCAAACGTAATTGTTGAGGCGAATAAATTATGTATTAATACGCTACAACAAAGTATCGTGTTCGTTGCATGTTCTTCAGAATCATGTCAATATATATGGTGTCAAATGGAAAATATTCCATGCATTAAATATATCCCTAACTCCCTAAAATTTTATTGGCATTAAAAATTCGCATAAATAGAAATTGAATTAAATTTTATTTAATTTCAGTAATTTAAAGTCACGAAAAGAACAGAAATTGGTGATAAAAAACAATGTTGAAGCAGTCGAAGGGTCCAATTAGAACAGGAAGACCAATAGTACTCCTAGATTAACTTGAAAACGATTTATATTCTGAGGAAACGTAATTGCGAAAGTCAAGGCCCGCGAGAATAAGAAAAATTGAGGCATGTGCTGGAGATGGAGATGGCCGTTGGGTATTTATTCTAATAAAATTTCCACTAATTTTTGGTTCTTAGTACCTTAACGGTTACTTTTATTAAAGTCATTAATGAAAGTGACAAAGAATCTGTTTCGATAAATAGCTGTATGCAATTTCGAGGTCATGACAAGCATTTGGATTTCTATTCTATCTAATTTTGATAATTTTGACAATTAATGTAACCTTTCAAATTAAATGTATAATATTGTGCGATCCAAGCCATAATAGAATTAAAAATTATGCACAGAAAATCACTACTTAGAGTGGGGCATGGAAATTGAAAAAAAAAATTATGGATAACAAATTCGACCGTTTAAAGTTGTGTAGAATCATTTACATAGCGAAGCGTCTAAAATATTATTAAAAAGTATGTATGTATGTAGTCAGAAAGTTTATATTGTATAGAGGTGTAGAATAAATATTTTTTTAGAATTGTAAGAAGTTTTAGTTTAGTCTTTAAATATGTCCCCTAAAACCGGGCAGGGGTCAATATCCTACCATCTGGTAAAATCTCTATTTCAAATCGCACTTAAATTTTCCATAACGTTTTGGCCCTGCACATACATATCCAGTTTTCAACCCAACCTGCCACATTGACTGCGGTTTTGCAGAAATGCATGTTTCGTGGAAGAATTAATTTTCTAACGATAGAGTTCAACCCATTGATCCTATTTAAATGATTAACAAGCTTATTGTGTTCATAATCTATAATCATGTAAGGGTATATTACACCCACCTTACCGAAGAGAAAGCATAATTTCTATCTGTTTACCATCTGTTTTGGTGAATTTCGTAATCTATTACTTTTTGTCTTCGTGTGAAATTTTTTATGTAGGTATTTGGCCATCAGCTTCAATGTTATGCCGAAGTCGTGATGATTATGTCGCACTGGTTAGTTAAGCTTTTTGTTAGTATCCTGACGTGCTATAACTACAGCTACTTTAGAGCAGATAAGATATAAATGAAATTTCCTTGGTATGACAATCGTTATAGTTAAAGATTAAAATGAGAAATTACGGCCATAACAATATTCGGGATTTAACGATTGGGGAGAATAAAATCGATCAATTCGTTCAAGCTGACGTTTCGATTCTTAATTCTTAATTACAACATCGTGGAATTTTTTGTTACAAAATTATATTATTAATATTAACTGCAAACACATAAATGCGCACACTGAAACAATTTAAAAATTCTAAAGATTACGTGTTGACTTAAAATAGATCTGTAAAACGTGACGAATTTTGCAAAATGCACCATTCGATTGTCTGCACGAAACAAACACACGAGGTGGAATCACTTGATCGAAACTGAATGTGTTAAGAAGTCAAAAATGTTAAATTAAGTTGAAAAGTTTACTTTTCCTTTTGACTTTTCAACTTAATTTTACATTTTCACCTCTTGCAAAAAAAAAAGATCAGCTTCGACTTTGTGATTCCACCTCGTATGTTTGTTCAAGTCTGGTGGTTTTAATTTTCTTGAGGTTAGCAGGTATCCATTTAGAATCGTTTTCGCTCCTTCTAGCGTTCGTTTTTTTGTGCAGAAAATTGACCGGTGCGTTTTACAAAATTCGTCACGTTTTGCAGACCTATTTCATTCAATTCAACAAGAATTTTTAGATTGTTTGACGGTGCCTATCAATGTGTTTAGTGTGATTGGTCTTCGCAACTATAGTTATTTCTACACAACTAACATCATTTATTTAAGGGATAAATTTCTAATTTGTTTTAAAAAAATTGTACTATATTGTAATTATTTTAAGCTTTGAAAATGCTTCAGTAAAGATGCGAAACGTCAACTTGAAGAAATTGTTGGATTTTTATTCTACCTAATCGTTAAAAGCCAAATACTGTTGCATATATATACAACAGTATTTATATATCTATGTGTGCATGCATGGGTGTGCACTGTGGAAAGTACCACGTTAACCGAAAAATCGTCCTTGACTACTCGCTCAACTTAGTACATCTGGCGTCTCGTCTGGGAAGACACAGAACTTCACATAATTGTTCCTCTGCCACTGCTTCTAATGAATATCTCGTTGCCAACAGTTTCAGAAAACAAATTTGTTTTTATTGCAGGGTTTGCTTTAGGTTTCTCACGATTTGTTTCCATTTAGTCATATCTGACTACACACTTTTATCCCAACTTTCACTCCCAAAATCCTTAAAGTTTGTTCTACATCGTCGAAAAACATTAGTTTCTTCATGTCCAACAAGAAAAAAAATAATTTTTTTCTTGTTAGTGAAGTTCGTGCTCAGCTATCTGCCAACCCTCACTTCGTAACTTTGACGTTATTCTGTTGCTTCCTTATGTTTCATGCGATACCTGATGGGCAAAGACAAGTCCCCACTATCCTTTCTTTATTGCCGGCAAAGTTTATGTTGTGTGCTTTGTTATTGACCTCTTTGTTATAACGTCCCCGTTGTATATTTGGGGTACATTTAAACCATGTTGAAAAATTTATGTCATTAGTCCTTAGTCCTTAGTTGTTTTCATGGTTTTCATTCCTTAAGATATTCATCATTTGGTTTTTGAGTTTTTCAGACAGTAAATTATATTTCACTTCGTAGTTTTCAATAATCCTTCATATTCGTTACTAGAGGGCGGCTGTTTATAATTAGCGAACGAGATGTGCGGCTAGAAGCTTTTACATAAAAATCTTCGCTTCTATCAATTATTGCTTGTCGTCTTTAGACGTGATACCCTTTTTCATGCTACCCGACGCGGAAAATTAAAGACGAACGTTACAAATTGTAGCATACAGAAGCTCATTAAAATCGACAATTTGCATTTATAATAATAATGTAAAGTGTGCTCCACATTTCGCAAATTCCCCTACCGTTCCAAACGGCGTAAACGTTACGCCGTCTAGAAAAAGGGAATAAAAACTCGGCGCGTAAAATGAACTCGCTTCATTCACTTTGCCTTCGACTACGGCATTCGCACCGCCTAGTTTTACATTTTAATGAAATGATGTTATCATCGGTACGTATTTTCGGAGGCAGTTATGCAAAACGCGTGAAATTGCAGCGGCAACGTCTATTTCGAGCGTCGTTTTGTTTGTGGCCCGTTTAATTTTTTTCGTTGTTGCCAAAGCGGAAGTTGGATAATGGAAAGGGATCTTGAAAAAGAAAACCAACAATGAGATGCACAGCTTGCGTACATGGATTTAAATGCATGTGGTAGTTGATGACTTATTATTATACATTTGGAAAATTTGAATTGTAAACCGGTTTGATTTTCTGGCACATTTGTATTAATGTTTGTACTCCACACCACTCCACAAATATATTGCCATCACGATTTAGAATTGAATGGTCGTAGTAACGAGTAAATTCACATCACATCACATCGCAATAATATTAAACGATACTCGAACATCGTCGAAATGGTTGAAGCAATAAACGTCGATCGCCGGGGAAGATCAATTTTAAGTCGTTTTTAAATGAAAGATTTTCCGGATAATCATATTATTTATAAAGTGTATGGAAGTATATGATTGTCTTGGTAATATTACTCGTCAGGAATAAAAGATTAACTCATTGAAAACTATTGTAAATTCCTGAAAAACCAACAGAAATTTCGAATAAAACGACCAATTTACTTCAGTTATCGTGTCGCACTATTACGGCGTTGTTGGAAGATGTAGCAGGTTCATTTAAAAGTAATATGATGCAAAATGCTAGATTTACTGGGTATTGTCAGAAGTTAAAATTACAAAAGTCGCTTAGGTGAAAGGGGTAATAAAAACTGGGAATGTAAATCCTTGTACATTGATTGATTGGATAACTTCATTGGAATGAAACTATGTAATCCTATAATGGGAAAGATTTTGTTAACATTGTTTTAATTTGTTGTAATAATATCATCATGTCTATGACGATTTCATAACGTGTTAGTCCAATATTGCTCAAGAGCACAGCAAGTGATTCTTTTGCATATCCAATTTCTTTTGCCTTAGTTCATTAATGTTTATAATGCATTGGTTACTACAAAGCCATAGTCTTTGCACTTGGTTTTTCTGACTTTGATTCCTTTTAAATAGTGTATATAGCACACGTGTAATGGTTTAATAACTACGGACGCATAATTGCTTATCCATCCTGGCTCTTAAATAATGCTCCAAATTACCGAGAGAAGCCAAATAATTTTAACCTTCAACTCATTTAATAGGCCTTAAATAATGTCAAATATTTATATTTATACACAACCTTTTCTTAAAATTGATATTGAAGTCATATTTGAAAAAGATTCGTAGCAGAGTTTTTTTCACTAGGTAATTGACTGAAAATAAAATTCTCATATAAAATGGAACATTAATTGAAATACATTACCCATGCTCCGATAAACTTCATTCATATTACATGCAGCTGAAATTCAAATGCGGAGCAATTTATGGAAAGCGTTATTTACTAGCAAACGTCTCTTGGAGGAACAGCTACTTAGGTGCACGTAAAGCAGATTTAAGTTCGCAAATTTGTCCATCGCAAATGCACGATGTCGTATCAAGATATTCTAATTAGATCTGAAGAGAGCTAAGAGAATACTTTAATTCGAATTGCATAAAGTAGACGTTCTTAAAATAGCGATTTAGCCGATTCAGGTCTTGGCGTGCTCTAGGTTGTCTTCGTTTTGCGTTGAGCGAGATCGCCTTGGAACTGATTTTGTTTTGTGAGCATGTTTAAAATTGCTTTGAATGTTTTAAATAATGCCTTAGGGAGTTCTCCCCGAACGAGTGCTAACTAATAATAATTTTCGTTAGTGCAAACTTAGTTTGATGTTCTAACAGAAACAAACATGGGTGACATGGCATGGCATGGCAATGTACTCCGTTAATCGAGTGGATTTTCTTGTTTTTTCATAGTCGTTTTGCATCAAATGGCATTGATAAAATTCGAAGTATTCGAAGTCCTACGTCAAATTTGTCTAATTCAAAGTGTGTGTTCATGAGGTAAAACTTCTTTTATAAACACCTTTTTCTTAATGGTACCAACGATTTTCAAACTGATGTTAACATCACCGCAATATCAATATGGCATCTACTCAAAAAGATAGTTACTGTGGCGAATGTTGTACTTATAAACAGCACAAATCTGTAATTCTTAATGCTTTGCAATTTTTTTAATAGTACACAAGATAATATGATTCCAAAAATGTTTTCGCTACTAGTGTAAATACAATTACATTACATACAAAAATCATCTGGGATAATTTTTTTTTCATCCTTTTGATAGTAATGAAATTTTACATATATAAAAATTGCAAAAAATCTTCAAATTCTTTCTCAACCGATTCAAAAATCATAACGTTACCAATATTACTCACTTACGTAGTTCATTCAAGTATCTTTCATACATACATACTTAATGTACATACACAAAGCAATTATTCTCGAATTAGGACAATATTAACTTAAAAAAAATTGTAAAACACAGGATATTGTCGCATAATATTTTAATATATGATTCAATTTAAATAGTAACCTAATGACTGCAAGGACCAGCTAAGATTTAGCTCTCAAAATTTTCAAGATGTAAACTTACTTCAGTAGAAGGTGCACTTTGGGTTGGGTTTGGTCACAAGTCTAGGTCATGGTTTGTCCCTCTTATGATAAAATCTAGTAAAGTAAACTACTCTTTCCACACAAGTCTCTGAATCCATTAAGATTAGTTTAAAGGCCTAAATCAAAATTTTATTAATCACCCCATCCTGCTCATCTGGATGATAATTTTGGAGCTTGGGTTTGGTTAAATTTGCTGCTAACGAAACTTTAAACACAATCATATGTAATTAAGGAGGGGTATAAGATAGTCTTGAATCACTTTTTTGCTCTCTATAATGTCCCTTTAACACTGCCCTCAACTTCATCAGAAGCATTCGATAGATGCTCTTGTTGATGTAAATTATAGATTGTAGTTTGGGATGATACAGACACTAGACAATCAAGATTTCAATTTTCTATTTTCTTTGCAGATACTCGCAATCATTCTTTTCTTGCTGTAGTACAACTCAAACTTTGTTGTTTCTTTCAAATAATGTTGATTGACTACTCATCTTTTCAAAGTTAGGCTTTAAATTGTTCAAATTCATCGGCACATATTTTGGTCGATGATTCGAGGGGTACTCTAAGAATTTAAAATACCTATCAAGAAATAAATTTGACTTTCTGGAATAATATTTCTTTGTCTTGCAGGGTTGTAAGTCCACCTCATCCTATAGCTCATGGGCAACTTAAGCGGTATAATATGGTTCTAATAGTGACGGGCACAATCGGTAGAACTTATTCGAATTATTCGTTAAAACTTATCGACGGAAAATAGTCGAATGAAAATAGTGTCAATAAAATTATTCGACTAAATATATTATTTAAAATAGTAGGCGATAACACGTTTAAAGAAAATATTAAAAAAATCATTGAGCCCATATTTCTACACCCATTCAGTTCTACCAATGAATTACGAAAATATTATATCCATTGTCCTGTTAATCCTACACCATTTGTTGCGTTCCTCCTGATCGCATTATCATTGTTCATCACGATCCCGTTGTTTCGTCCTTCAGATTCAGATATTCTGGTATTATTTCATATGTACATACACTTTGCATTTTACCGTAATGTTACTATCCCTCTTTTCTTATCGAAATCTGCCCAGTCTCCGCCACTTCCCATTCAACCTCTTTCACTAGTTCCTTCTACCTTTCTGCTTCCCTCATTTTCATATATCTGTATTTACTTCTCCCATCTCGATTATTCGTTTCTCCTAGCGTTCGTTGTCTTTCAACTATTCCAACCCACTTGCCATCAATTCGCTCCTAATAAATCTTCTCATTTCTCTACTGGTGCGCTTTCTCTATCTATCTATCTATCTATCTATCTATGTCTATTGTACAACTATATAATACGTTCATTATGAAATTTAAAAGGTAGATATTCTATGTGAGAATCTTGATTTCTGAATATTTCCAGATTTAAAAGGAACTTGTCAGTTAGGTAGCAAATATTATTTGAAATATAGTCGGTGTATAAAAATAAATGATTCAAATGTTTAGAATGCGGCCAAGTGAGGTACCACATTTAATAAAAAAGAATTAAAAGCAACACATGGAATATGGAACATTCTCTGCTGCTTAATTAACCATAGAAAATGTAAGCATTGGGTTGGGTTGGATTGGGTTGGGTTGGATTGGGTTGCCACACATCTAATTTCAAACCGTTAGGACAGGTTAATTAATAATTACTCTCTGTTTCTGACGAATAGTAATATTTCCACAAACACCAAAATTATAAAGTTATGTACATTTGAGAATTGTTTTAAGCAGATTGTAAAGCGAAGTAGAAACTTGCCAAAAATCGGGAATTTATGAAATTATTATAATAATATTATAGAATTGAAAAGTATGCAAGTATATGTGAATCAGGCATTGTTTAAACAATTTGCAAATGTTGAATGTTTTTATTGTTAGTAAATTTATGATTTATTATCGTCAGGCTCATCCTAGGTTGATCCGAACGTTACGTCATTGTTTCTTCATATTGTGAATACCGTGCATTCAATTAAATTCCCCATTAAAGTAAGCTGTGTTTATTTTATAAAGTTGACGACACGCAATTGAAGAGGAAGTTGTAGTAACTGTCACTTATATAAAACACATTTTTAATTAAATAATTGAACAGTTATCAGTGCATATCGGAGGAGTAAAATCAATGACATCATAGCCCATCTTAATGAGAAATTTAATTGATGGCACTGTATTAATCGGTTAGTATTTTTGGTTGCTGCAGTTCTAAGGAACTAGTGCTTGTATGTTTAGGGCACAGAAATTTAAAATTATGGAAACGTATTCGTTAATTTTGTCAATGCGACATAAAAACGTTATTTCATTCTGCAAAAATTACTATCACCTGCCAAACTGACATTTACGCAATTATACTTTAAAAGTCGTATTAACCATTTCTTAAGAAAATTGTGAACGATCGGAGATAAAACGTCGTAAGACACACGAGGCAAACAGTTTATTCATTGCTGTGAGCTTTTAAAAACTGTTCAAGGAACAACGAATTAATTTTTACACAATTATTTTGCTCGACTTTAATTTCGTATTATCAATTTCAAATAAATTCAAGGAAGATAATGAGTAGAGTTCGCTTGTGTCGATGCTGGATTATAACATACAAATGTTTAGCTATGGCTTTCGATGAAAATAATATACAGCGAATCTGATAATGTAATGACAGCTGTTTCGCCCTCTATGGGCTCATCAGGCCACTACACATTCATCCGCTGAAGTTGCATAAAGTCATGCAAGGATTGAATATATGGGTGCACTTCTGAGCGCTAGCAATAATTGTATTTACGTCTCTAGTATGACTGACTACCAAACTGATTAGTACTTTAAAATAGCATGTTCGTTTAATATAGTAGGTTTCATTATTTCTATAAAACTGTTGCTATGGACTTAGTTATGGATTAGTATGTTCTTGAATTCAAAGTACGAGTAGATAGATTAAACTTCTATTGTGATCTGTATTTATTCACTTATAATTTGAGACTTGTTGGAGTATAATTTGATAATACTAATACTAAATATTAAGAAGAAAAAAAATGCTAGCAATCGCTATAAAAATAACTCCCAATTCCTTCAGAAATACATTTAGTATTTTTTAATACAAATCAATTATTATTTATTTATTTATTATTTTTCAAAAGAGAAACTCCCACTGAAAAACAACGACTTAATCAAAGTTTGATGTGAAAGCAAAAACTAAAAAGGTGACCACATTGTGACTTATGGGGTTGGGTTAAATCCTGAATAAGCGCATACCTATTGGCGACGTTTTCAATAAATTGTTTGCTTATATAAGACATATGGAAGCGAGTGTGATGTACAGCATGAAACAGAATATATGACAGGTTAGAATATATGAAACGATGGGATTGAATGAGGAGTGAGCTTGAAGCAATAAAAAAGGAAGAAAATAGAGAGGATGTCCAGGAGATACAATGAAATAAAGGAACGCAATTGAAATGACACTTAAAGGAAGGACTGAAAATTATACCACGACAACAACAAATCAATCCAAATATGCAATTTTTGATTATTATTGTCCAATACACATACTGTGTGCCAGCATGCGTTCAATTTAAATCAGACTGAATATCAATTTTATTTCATATACCTATATTAACTATCAAGCGTGAAACTAAGCTCAATTTTGCCGTGATATTTCCTCCGATTCGCGCAGCACTGCTTCTTAGATATACGTATGAATATATCGGTTACAATTATCATCGAAACGTACACACATACAAATCGATCGATAAATAATCCCGTCGGATTGTCGTAATCACGTTCCTTGACGGTACATCACGTCCGTTCCCGTTCACCTGCACCAAGTGCACCCCCGTCCCAAGCATCGTCATTAATTCGCCGTATGATTCCGGAATTGAAACTGCACACCGGGCCGCCTTAAATATGAATGCATATTTACACTGTACCAAGTCCTAGGTGTAATTATACGTGTAGTTTAAACATCATCATAATACTGTGCCCGGGCCGCATTCATCTAATCGCTCATTACTGTGTTTAATTGGTAAACCACTTTACGGTAATTACGGCTGATTGGTCGCCCTGTCTCTGGCTGGCCGTGCCTAGCAATCGACCAGCTCGAAACATATTGGCGTTTGATATGTGGCCTCAATGTGTTACGTGTCGTGACGCCAAGGTAAATTGATCTTAAACGTGCCGACGACGTCAATCGACGGCTATGGGGCACTATTGGCGTAGATCTTCCTGTTTGCCCCGATTCAATACTACTAGCACTCGACGTAAAGTCACGCAATGAAATTGGATCGAAACGATTATTTAAACATACACGAATGCTTAAATTAACATCTATGTGCCCGCCGTATTTATTATCTGTTGACGATACTAACATTTATTTACCTGCCCTAAAATGACACACCCTAAGAGAGTTGGACAGTTATATTGTGCAGTCATGTATACCAACACTATTAATAATTATTACATTTGATATTATTAGTGTGCCTACAGGAGCACTTCATACATTAGAGGCAAGCCACCTATTCATGAATGTTAGCACCAACTTCGTCATCATCTATATCAGCACGGCGCTTTTTTCGGCTTTGCTTAATTTCATTTATATAAGAACTGCTTGTCAATACTTGAGAACCCTCATGTTTTTACTCTTTTGGTCGAGAAATAGAGACACATGGAATTGGTGATAGGTCAATAGGCCTTATATTCATTCCAGCTTCTGTTGTTGCAATGTCTTCTGCGCTATAGGTGTCATAATGAGCATATTCACAGGTTTTGTAAGATTGTTTGATGGGATGTGAAACTATTTCTGGACTTCTACTGTGCTTAAAATAAATAATAATATAAATAAAATAAATGTTCATGGAAAATATCTGGGTTGTGAGGCCAGATCTCCGTTTTCAGAAATCTACTAACTGAGTTTTGATTTGTAGCTCTCGTTTGATATGTCCGCGCAAATATACCAACAATCTAATGTCTTTAACGGGCTAGGGGCGATCGTACAGTGTACAATAATTTACTGGTTGATTTATTTGATTTTTTTTAAATTTAGTTGCTATCATAAAATAGCTATCTGACGCGCTTGCTAAGTAATAATTCTTGTGTTATTTATTTTGTTACATTCTTACATCATCTAATTTTAAGATTAGATGCATTTCTTAGAAATTTCCTTTATTAAACATGAATGTGTAAATTATTTTCACAAATAATCGAAAATAAACGTAAAGCGTAACACAACGAAAAGTAAAAGATCAGTAGATATATGGACTGGGAATACAATTTAATTGAAAGTAAGGCATACATACTAGAAGCAAAGACTGGGAGCAACTTGGAGTTGAGGGGGTGATAATGATATGGGATATCTTGAAATGATAAAGAACTATAAATACAAACCACAAGCACAAGCCACACTGAGAGCAGAAAAAATGGTCTCTATTGGAAACTAAAAAGTAGTTGGTGGGCAAGACGTTGTTCCATTGGAGCGAAAATGCATCAATGATGAGCACAAAAACAACAAAGATGATAAAAAAGGAAGAGGAGAGAAATTGGAGGAATTTCAACGTAAAAAATTGAATGCATACGTCGGTTTATAAAAGGAGGAAAATGAGAACGCACGAAAGATCTATTTGGAGATATTTAATTGTGCTGATGGAGTCGAAATTAGAAGAAGTTGAAAAAAACTCACAGAAAAAGCAACGCAAAAACTAAACAAACGAGAAGAAAAATAAATAATGAATAAAAACAATAATCTAATAGCAATCATATTTATATATCCGGCTTTAGAACGTCCTTCAACGTTTTTCGGTTCTCAGTCTCCACCTATCTCAATCCGTCCAATCTTCGTGTTTTAAGTTTATTTCGGACATTGTTTTTCTAATACCTCCGGTCCAAGTATTTCTTGGTCGTCCACGCCTTCGCCTTTCTTGGGGGACCGAGTTCATAACTTGTTTTGTTATACGTTCTTCTCCCATGCGTTGCACATGGCCATACCAGGTTAGTTGCTTATCCTTATACTTCTATCTATTATTGTCTTCTCAACATTATTGTGTATGAAAAAAAACTAAAATTAAAAGTAGCTCAAAAACTCCGTGTTTGCAATATAGACATCAGAAAAGATATCCAAGCGGATTCCGAAAAAAATTGGGATCATCAATGAAGGCAATATTTGAAAATTTCAGAATTTGTGTTAAGGTTAAAATAACTGACGAATTAAATGAATATCGGCAAGAATTCTAGTTTTTTGGTCTAATCCAATATTTTAATTTTATTGGAATTCGTCCTTACACAAGCTCTTATTTAGGTAATAACAATAGTATGTAGCAAACTGTAATAATAATAAAGTTGAAAAAATAAAAAACCACATTAAAACATAACACACCATCTCGCGTGGTGAAGCAAAATAATATCGACGAAATACAAGGTGGTTGAAACTGATGGACCAATCACTAACACGTTGAGATCATTACAAATTCCAATAATCTGGCTCCAACTAGATATTAAACAGCGATTTAGTGCCAACTTCAAGGAAAATTCGCGTGTGAACACAAGTTTGCCAAGAACCAACCAAATAAAGCCATAACTTGAAATTTGTACTTAGCAATAGTTCTTTAGGAAATTTAACAAGCAAATTGATTTATTTCAATTAAACGAATTTGCATGGAAAGTATCTGAAATTCTAATTATGAGTATGCGAACGTATCCTGATAATTTTGAGGCATGTTTTTCATAAATAATAAATATTAATAATGGATAATATTAGTGAGAAAATCTTGTATTTCACTCATCCATTTCTAATGAATTTCGTTACGATTCACGTTGGAAAATTAATTAATATAGACATGAAAGCTTGCAAAAATCGCCTTTGTCAATAAAAAAATCCTATAACAACAACCAACCCTACTTATCACCTTCGAAAAGGAACGAACTCGCAGAAATATATCTCGACACGTAGTCGTTTTTCTGTCGCCCATTTCGCGCATCTGTAACCTGACAGATCGCATTCGAAGTGGCACAAGAAAACTTTTAACGAAATCCCGGAAAATAGGCTTATCTGCGTAGCCCTTAATAGGATTAAAAGAGGATATGTTGCGCCGTAGGTTCGCTACATAATCATGCAGCTTACAACACTTCTCATAAAAAATGCAATTTATCAAACGAAAAGAGTAGGCCGAACCCGGTTGTTTTTTTCGTTTTGGATCATAACTTTTCTTATAGGCGGGGGTGTCCGGGAAATATGGAAAAATAGATGGGGTAGTCGTTCGTATTACAGTGATAAATGCAGAACTATAATCTTTGTTCTACTGGCGTTGTCTGCGCGAGGACTCGGATGAAAAAATACACTTCTTATTTCTGGCAATTTTTATTATTTACTGCGCAGTGTTAGAGATGAGTTATGTGTTTTTCGGGGTGAGTGCTACTTACGTGGGATTTTTGCTTGTTGAAGAGTACAATAAGTGGTGGAATGACGAGTCCTCAAAATTAATGACATCATCAAAAAGGATCGTAATTATTATTGAGCATAAATGAACAATTTAAATATGTTCTGTATTTACTACGAGTTAAATTAAATTGTGTGTCGTGTAGTGACATAATATCGTGTAGTGGCTCCATCAATTACAACAAACTTACTAAGCTGGATAATCTTCTAATACAACTAATTTATACGAGTAATTAAGATTAATATTAACGTTGTCTCACATTAATATAATTGTCATTTTAATTGCCAGATTTCATCAACGAAGTGAGAATTTTCTTAACTCATAAATATTTCCACATAAATGCCTATTATCGACCAACCTTACATTTATTTGTTTTTTGTTGTGGCGAAAAATATTTTATCTTTACTTAGTTACGTTATTATTCTTGGAGTTTGTTTATTATTTGGTACAATTTTCGATGACCCAAATTTCATAAATCCCATTCACACGGATTTATTAGAATCGAGTTTTTTATATACTGAAATGTATGGTTTCGACGTTTTCTTGTACGCTTGACGTCCAACGTTTTAAAATTTCCTTCACTATTTACATCATCTAACGTACTCAAGTGATTTGGTTAAGAGAAACTCCAGTGCTTCGGATCGAATTATTGCAACGAGGCAATTAATAGTACAAGAAAAATTTCGAGATACACCTTAGATATATTTTTATGAAATATATTTCAAAACTGGCAACGCCATTCACATAGAATTTCATAATGTTTAAATTAAAACGTATTTCCAGCTTTGATTTATTTCGCATTCGCCTTTTGACTTGTGTCTGTAACGTTTTTTTTTTTTGCGAAAGTTGCATCAGCGAGTGGTGAACTCGATTACCTTTGACGGCGATTTATTAATATATAACATTTTAAATTCAAATTCGCAACCACGTTAATAACTCCGCAAAGAACCTGTAATTTAAATCGCACAAAACTTTTTCACGTTTGCACTTCACATTTCGAAACATGTTTATTAATGTCGTTTCAGGTTATTTACTTTTTCAGTGCGTTCTACATCAGGCGTGAATTTTCGTATTTTCAGTTCGTGCCGTTCCGTTTGTGTTGTGACGATTTTCATGATATATGGCGGAAATATGCAGAAAATATCTTGACTTTTGATGTGGACGTGTTAACAAATTCTGACGAAGATGTAGTGGCTCCATGGGACCGAAATACATCTACTCACGCCAGCGAATCAAATCTTCATACTAACAATGTACTATTAAAATTGAATTGTGCGTTTTACTCCAATGCATTATACACAATATCAGTTTGTTATTGATGTGATCATTGATTACATTCAAAACTTGACATGTAATTATTTTCAACCACAATCGAACATTACTAGCCGATAAAATACTGATGATTGCCGTTGATTATTTTACGCTTGGTTTTTCCCTTGAAGCAAATATAAATGAATATATAATTTTACTTCATAATGACTATTGATCAAGTACCTAAAGACCTTTGAACGTCAGGGCTCCTTTGTGCAGAATTGATGAGGAGACCCTATATTCGATAATAGTGTAACTGCGGCAACTGTGTTTTGCATTCCTTCCACAATTTGATTTTAGTTTTAGGTGAACCTGGCATGATGACTCGAAGCCAATAAACTAGATTAAACTATTGAAAAGCTTCGGTTTAGTATACAAATAATCAATAATTAGAATCATACAAATAAGCGATGCTAGGGATCCAAGCATCTTGTCAAGAAGTCACAACAGAAATAATACTGAAAAATGGAAATAACTTGGGAAATGGGAATAGCGAAGGTTATAATTGTTATATAAAAAAAAAAAACCTTTATTTGGCATCCCAATAAGTCCCTCACAATAAATAAAATAACATATGAACTCCTTGTCGTCCTCTTATGGCTCCTTCTCTCTACCTCCTGGTCACCTCATCTGTAACAACTTTTCTTTCTGCCTCCCTCCTTCTCCTACCCTCTTCCCTCCTCCCCTTTAACTCCCCTAGCAGCTCCGCTCCCTCACCCTCCTCTCCCAACGCCCACCTCCAATTTCTACCCCTCTCCACCTCCTCCCTGCTCCATCCCATTTCATCGCACTCCTCCCACCAGTGCCTCCATTCGTCTAACCCTCTTTCGCACGCTAAGCACCTCTTATATTCATCTCCCATCCAATACTTGTTGTTCCTTTCCTCATTTCCGCACCTGAACCTCGCCACTAGCTTCTCCTCTTCTGCCGTCTTGCCCCCACGTAGGTATCTCGGTCTTCCCCTGAACACCTGCAGCTCCTTATACTTTTCATTATATCTCGCTCCTACTATTTTCCCTTCTCTCTCCTGCGCATCCACCTGTGCCCACCGCTCCACCAGCTCCTTCTCTACCTGCTTCCCTTCCTCCCTCCTCCTTTCCACCTCCATCATCGACATCCCTGCCTTCTCATACAACTTTCTTCTCGCCGCTTCCCATTTTGATAACCCTCCTCCCCTCCTCTCCCTCTTCTCTAGCTCCTCTAACACTTTCTGCCCTAGACTATTCTCCCTCCCCCCTCTCACCCCCATCTCGTACCTTACCGCCCTTCTCCCTGCCTCCACCGCTATCCTCTCACTCCCCGCCTCCTGTCTCACTATATAATCAGGCGTTGACCTCTCAAGGTGCAACGCCCTTTTTAGCTGCCCTATCTGCGCCCTTTCCACCCTTTTCTGTTCCTTCATCCCCCAAACTTCCACTCCATACAGCATAATGCTCTTCACACATATGTTCCATATCCGCCATGATTCCTCAAACTTCCCTTTCCTCTTTCCCCACAAGCATTCCCTCAAACCCTCCTCTGCCAACTTCGCTTTTCTACACACGTGCTTAATGTGTGCCTCGCTGCCGTTGCCTTCGTCCAACACATATCCTAGGTACATCCATTCCCTAACCTGTTCAATTTCCTCTCCTTTCCACCTCATTCTTATTTCTCTTCGTTTCCCTCCTCCTTTCCTGAACATCATCACTTTGGTCTTCTTGGTGTTCAACTCCAGCCCCCTCTTGTCCAGAAATCCCTCCAGTCTCCTCGCCATCTCCTTAAGTCCCTCCTCCGTCTCTGCCAATATGACTATGTCGTCTGCAAAGGCCAGCGACCAGATCTTCCCACTGCCTATCTTCACCCCCCACCTTGCCCTCTCTTCATCACCTCCTCCAGCTGCGCAATGTAAATGTTGAATAGTTGGGGCTGAGGGGACACCCTTGCCGCAGCCCTCTTGATGTCCTAAATTTACCTGTAGTTTCCACCCCCGCCCTTACCCTACACCACGTTTCCTCATATAACTGCCTTATACTCGTTACGATCCCCTCTGATATTCCCGCCTTTTGCAATGTCAACTCCAAAGTACTCCTGACCACTCTGTCGAACGCCGCCTTAAGGTCTACAAACATTGCAAACACCTTGCCCCCCTTCTTTGCCAATATAATATAATTGTTATATAGAACAATGATCAAAAGTAGAAAATCAAATCATGCGCCAAATGCATCACAAGAGACACTGCATCCATCTGAAATGAAATAGGAGTGAACTATGGAATCAATAGTGAAAGCTATCAAACGTCAACTAAAATAACTGAAAATAACTGGACTTTGATAATAACTTATGATGAGATACAAAGGTATACACGTGATGGAAAGCACAAAAGAAAATTCAATTATAAATTATTTCCTCGTAAAGAAAACGCAAAAGATGTCAAAGTTACCAAAGGCGCGGAAATAGGGAGTAACAACAGGAAACAAACAATGGAAATTTCCGGCACTGCAAAACATAACTGAAATTTGAAAACAACTCTAAGCTTCAAAAAATAATGCAAAAGAAAAAAAGTATTTGGAAAGTACTTAGTTTCCAAGAACAATATGGGAAATATAAACAGAAGAGAATAGAAGCTTCAGAAAAAAGCAAAAAGTCGGAGAAAAAATAACTAACACAGAAAAACATATATGATCCAAAATATAAAGAACTAACAAATAATCAAACTAGGGAATAAATCAAACTAGAGAATGAAGAGAGCAGAATCAGGGTATAAAAAATGACGGAAGAGGAATTACTATAAGCAATAACGAAATTACGAAATAGGAAAGCACTGGGAAATGAAATGGAAAAGAATCTTCATAGAGAGGGTTTAGGGGAACTATAGGAGATCTTGAATATATTAATCATGAGCAAAGAGGTACCAAGAATGCAAGAATCACTGTACTGACTATACTGGGAAAATATCGGCAAGAATTATGGAGAAAAGATAAGAGTAATCATAGAAAATGCAACAGACGATCCTCAATGCGGTTTTAGAACTGTCAGAAGCGCCCATGATTTCTTATTTATACTAAGGCTGCTTAGTGAATAGGCACTGACAAAAAACAAAGCCGACAAGATATGCTTCATTGTCATATAAAAAGACTATGAAAATCTCTAGAAGAAATGGGTGTAGACATGGAAATAATCGAGATAGCAAAGGCAATCTACAAAGATAATGAAAACTATGTAAGAACTAAGAATGAAATTCGGATATTTTTACAACAGTTTTTTTTCTGCATTAACCAAAGCAACATGAACATGAACATAAAAATGGCGTGATAACAAGTAGAAAGTTATAGGTATTTGGGAACAAGAATTGAGAAATGGTATTTTAGGCGAAAAAATAAATGAAAAAATGAAAAAGAAACTGGAAAAATATTCACCAGTATGAAAATTCCTACGTTATAATATATAAAAGACAATGTTATAGACCAGTCACAATTATACATAATAGTAAACTTTGATGCTGGCAGAAAAACATGGATCAAGGAAAAATGCAGTGTAGATGAGATTCCTCAGGAAGATTAAAAGCAAAACGAAAAGAGTTATAATACGAAATGAAACAACCGGACAATCTATCAACGATAAGATATCAGAGAACCAATTGCGGTGGTTTGGATATGTAATCCATATGACAGAAGAAAAATTAACAAGAAAACTCTATGAAACAAAAGTAACAGAGTAAGAGATAACAGATAGACCATGGGAGGACGGAGTAAAGTGATATGAGAAGGTATAGTGACAAAGGTGGGGGCGTCTCAGTACTTCGCAATATAGCCAAATGCGTCGATGACGGCCTGAAGAAATATCCAAGAAAAAAGAATAAAATAGAATTAAACTAAAAAGGGTGATTTTTGTGAAATTAATTTTAATTTTGAAAAATTGTTGCAATCTGCAAACAACACCATATCGCCTTCATTGACTTCTCACCATGGTAAGCAATGAAAAGTTTAGCCCGGTCGGGCAAATGTGAAAAAGTTATGCTTGAAAAACTAAAATCTGATAGACTTGTGGCCAGTACTGTAGCAAAGAGAAACAGTTAAGAGGAAGAATAATTTCGCTATAAAAGCCTATGGCACATTTTATATTCAATAGAAATTTATAATTTCAAGAATTCAGTATTTTAGATGCATATTTAGAACGCATAGACTACGACTTAAAAGAAAAATGTGGTGTGCAAAAATAGATTTTGGATTTTGGAAGAGAATGCAGAGCATACAAGACATTGAAGACGAGAGAATGTGAATGCAGCCCATGGAATGAGCAGGTGAGCAAGCTCATCCCAATCAACTAAAAGAATAATCGCAAAGCAGGAATGAAGGGGGTTGGCGAAATGTGGAATAAAAATATAGAAGTAAGATGGAGATGGAGAAGGTGACGAAAGGACCGATAATCAAAATTATATTTTTTATGGGCAAGATTCTTGTACTAGAGAAAATCGTTACGCCGACAATAACTCATACAATATTAAGTCAACCATAATGTGTTAAGTTTTTAAGGTTTCTATTTATAAGGACCTTAGCAAAAATGTCACATTTAAGTAGTTCTCACCTAATATTAACAAGAATTATTCCCGCCAGTTGCCCATGTGTGAATATCATTTATTTTAAGCAATCTATATATAATAAATGGCATTTTAAGAATATGTGAACATGACCTAGATATTTTAAGGACACACGTTCCAACATATTGTAGAGAGTTCCAAAACATGTGGAACCATTCGAGGAAGCTCGAAATCTATTAAACCCCGTTGGATTGTCTGGGTCCTTACAAAATGATTCAAGACAAGAATATGAACCTTTCGTACATTTGTTTCTCAAAAGATTATGATTTTAGTTACTTGAAAACAACATCGAAATATTAATAAGAGGCTCCGATCTTGGAGAACTTTCCAAAATGTTCAGGCTACTAATTAAATGGTGAAATCATTGAAACCGAAAAGTTCTTGACCCCCCGATTATGCACAAAGGTGCTAGATTATTGTAGAAAACATTAGGGAACATTTTAGAGCAGGGAATAGAAATCCACAGTGTTAAATATGATTCAAAGATTTTTAGACACTTCATTTTGGAAACATTTAATCAAGTTAGATAACTGATAAAGGTTCCAATTAATCTACAACTTATTTTTCAACATTTTTGGAAAGATTCTAGAAAATGCAATGCTGTCCGAAATGTTATATGAGGTTCGAACAGATTTTTGATACTTTCATAACATTGTAGGGAACATTTCAAAACATTACAGATATTTCGGAAATCGTAGACATGGTTCTAAAACATTTTGTAATGTCGGCAGAAATTATATTACAGGAGCAAACTGAGTTCCATAAAACTTTCTATAGAACCTTCTAGGTTAACGATATTTCGAGAATCATCTACATTGAGCGATGTTCCAAGAGCAAATTTGTAATTATGAAATTTGGGAACGAAGTTTCATGAAACATTTTTGAGAACATTTGGAAATATTGTAGAGAATTGAATGGAGTAGCATGAGTGCAATGGGGTGTTATGTTGCATGAGATTCAAATATATTTTTTTAGTAATTCCAGAACACTATAGAGAATATTTGGAAATGTTAGATATATTTATATATAATCTACTCTTAATCAAAATAAAAAATGTTGCAAAAAGTATAACAACAAAGCCATGATCACAATTTTTCCCAGATTCTCATTGTAAATTATTTGACACAACAACAAAAGCGCGTTCAGAGACACGTTTAGA
Organism: Geotrupes spiniger; assembly: GCA_959613385.1. Taxonomy (NCBI): domain Eukaryota; kingdom Metazoa; phylum Arthropoda; class Insecta; order Coleoptera; family Geotrupidae; genus Geotrupes; species Geotrupes spiniger. The sequence continues at coordinate 25,645,965 of OY390736.1, read as the reverse complement.
ATTTATGAATTTGCAGGTAAGATAACCTGTTTACACAAGTAACTAAATTTTCGCGAGCTGTGGCGTGAAAACGCATCGAGTTTCATTCCATGCTGCTGGATAACGGGGCGAAAATTTGCGGTAGCACATTCGTCAAGGTCCTATTACGCGATGCGGTGGCACAGTTCCGCCGAACGTTGGAACGCACAAGTCAAGTAGCAAGTGAGGCGACCTTTAGCGCAACTCTAAGCTCGATTTAATACCGCCGCGACGCCAAGCGGTGGCATTTGGAAAATGCTGTGTGTGCGGCTGACGTCGCAATATTGTAGAGTAGACGTCTCTTATTAATTCCCCATGTAAATTGGGTAACTGCCGCCGCCTTAAGTCGGTGCCTATTTTCGTGCAAGGCTCCCACTGTTACGCCTACGCTAATACTCCCACGTCTTGTGTCGACATCCAAAATATGTCGATAATTTCGATTGAATTTAATTTCGAATTGCCCCGGAATGGGTGGAAGTATTATTGACGGGGGCATTTATATCGTGTGCTTGCGTCGATCGAACGTGAAATAACGAGGGATGAATTCAACGTCAATTTCCTTACTTTCAAATTGTGTGGCAAATTTATTGAATGTATTATGCCTGATTAATATTAAACAAGAAATTGAAAAATCTTGATTCAGTGAACAAACCAATAAAGTTACATGATTCATTTAATATTTAATTGTAATTACGAAATTCACTTTATCCCAAACAAAATAAATTTAAATAATACTTACTAGGCTGATATATAAAATTTATCCATATTCGAGTTTAGTCGTGATTTACCAGCAAGAAGCTATGGAAAAAATATCAGTAAAAATCAAAAACGATTAGGGATTATGCGACTGACATAGTGGTGAAATCTCCATACGTGAATGAACGACGTGGCGTGGAAACTTCGCCAACTGCCGCAATCGAAATCTAACGGGGCATCCAATACGAACTATGCTTACCCATTTGTAAAATGTTTCAATCTATTATTCTGCTGATTTCATTCTTTCCACGATAAAAAACACGACTTATGATGTAACTAATTAAGGGAATTTTATATACGATACAGATTTGACCCAAATTCAGTCCAAACAATATTGTCATTCTAATGTTATAACGCCTGAGATGTCCATAAATAACAACTTATCAAATGAATCATCTTATGAATAAATCAAGCCCAAACGAATCTACTAAAGATGAAAAACCCCATTTATACATGAATGATGAGTTATAGAATAACGAAGAAGTCTTTTAGGCTGCAGTAGAAATAACTGTAAAGCTCTATCAAATGACCCCAAAAAATTAAAACATCATTCCGGAAACACAGAGGAAACTGATTAAAATATTCATAATAAATAAAACAATATCGAGCATACAGAGAGGAGGTTATGAGAACTTTAGCAATAACTCAATGCCAATAAAGTAGTTGAAAGTAAAAAGCTAAACAAATATTTTTCTATGTACATCTCGAGCTAATAAATAAAATAAGACACAAGCTACAATTTTAGGCTGAATGAGAATAAGTGTTAAGTGACAACTAACATTTTTTTTTAATGGGGATAGTATATATTGCAGTTAACAATGCACTATGTACTGTGGATCATGTGGCGAACACAAAAGCTCTAAAACATACAAATTAACAACGTTCACGAAGTAACCGACGAGTTTATTTCTATTTTTTAATTATCAAAATCAAAACCACTATTGCCTAGTCAAAAACTAGGTGTTATGAAACGAGAAGCGATGATGTTTTGTGCGCCAACGTTGGGGCAGGACCGCACTGAAAATTTCTCAATCAAATTGAATTAATCAAAACGTTATATTAAACACATTGCAGATAGTCATTAGTAAGTTCTTACACCAGACCAACAAATTATCTGGATTCAATAGTTCATGTAAATGCAGAACCAATATTATTCAATATTGTGTGGAGACGTGCAACTGGTAATAAAGGTTTTAAGATTTTTTTCCTATTAACGTACCACTGGATATTGAGAATCTGTCAAGTTTCTCCTGTTGTTTTGCAAAGTTTTACAAAATGGCCTAAGTTAGAATTGCGTATTTACAATTTGGTTGGAAAAATGCCCAAACGTGACATTCTCGCCATGTATATAAACGAAAATATTTCGAAGACAACAATTTTCCGCGTCATTAAAGAATTTGAGGTTTTAAGGTTTTCCGTGTATGAAACTTCCCAATTTTAACACTTAAACACTTCGGCAGATTCTGAAATAAAATCTACAAATTACAAAGAAGTATACTAGATCAATTCTTTGATGCTGTGGTCTACCACGGAAAACAAGAGTACAGGGACAATTTAAAAAAATAACTGCAGAAGTGAGTACAAAATGTGAACAGAATTAAAAGAACACAGCTTTCGAAAGAAGGCTTCCTGACTGTCCAAATGATACAGTTAATATCTACGATTAATATCGGATTCAAAGTTTATCCCACGTAACATAATTAAATAAAATTCGATAGATGTACTGATGAATCCGAAGATATTGCAGATTTTACACATACATACAAATAACGTATTTAAAAAAGTTTTGGGAACATTTTTGAAATATAATTATGCAAACTATAATTGTTTTATTTAATTTGGTACTACAGAAAACGATTCAGTGAAGCTTTAACTATAATTATAATGTGTCACATAGCACATAAATGGCAATGGTTCGAAATTTGATGCGAATGCCTCTCATCAGCCTTTGGGTAAGTGGGTTAAACTCTCGAATTTTCTGGTAGATTCAAGGTCGTAGTTCTTCATTTTGAGCTTCGTTCATTTTCGAGTAAAGCCCAAAACTCTTCTATAGGACGTGCCTGTGGAACATTCGGGGGTTATCCGCTTTATGGGCTCATGGGACATTTTGTTGCCTTAACCAATTTTGGTCTGTTCTCGCATAACGGCACCTTGCCAGATCCGTCCAGAACATAATATTATCATTAAGATGATGTCTTTGAATAAAATTAACTAATTCAGGGAGGCATCTCCGAATATAAATGTCTATATTTACAGCTTCGCCCCTAACTCGCCCAACATAAGGTCTTGAAAAACCAGCTTCCGCAATGGCGCAGCACACTAGTACCTTGTCCTAAAATTTCACTTTTTTCTTATACCTTGGGTCATTAGGAACGTCCTTAATGTTGTTTGTATAAAAGCCTTCGTTTCATTTTATTTCGGAGTTAGATAATGTAAAATATTTTTTGGCGTCTAAAATTGTCGTGGCATTGTTTCTGAAATCTTGTAAGCTTAATTGTCTGCAGCATCTTGGAATCCTCTCTACTAGAGCAGCCATTTATTTTTATAGCTTTCTATATTTTAAATTATTTCTGCTAGTTTCCCTCTTGGCTGTCATATGGGAAATGTGAAATCTTCGGCCTAATCAATCTTCTAGTTGAAACTCTTTCTATATTCCTTGCAGATATATGGAATTCTTAAGGGCGACCGCCTTGGGAAGATTCGTACACGACAAACCTTCGTCATATTCCTTAATGGCACTGTAAATTGTCTTAGAAATATTTTGGTTTCTATAAATGGCGATAATGTCACGTTTGGGCATTTGGCCAACCAAATTGTAAATACCTTTCCGTAATTCTAACCTGTCGGACATTTTTTAAACTTTGTAAACACAAATTTATTGTCAAACTCCAAGAGAAACTTGACAGATTCTCAATATCCAATAGTAAGTTGATTGATTTATTTTTATTAGGAAAACTAATACGAAAAATTACGCTACATGTAACAAAAGTTTTGGGAAAATTTTTTGTATTATTTTTCCTAATAAAAATAAATCAATTCACGCGAATGATTTTCAAAGTATCAAAATCATGCGCAGTGATTGTGGATTTTACTAAGGAAATAATTTGACCTCTAAAATAAATTTTCACAATATTGATAAAATCAATATACTCGTAACAGCGGCATTTCTAATTTCCCAAACAAATTGTCGCTCAGGTTAAATCGTCACTGTTATCTCCGCCAGAAGCACGTCTTCGGCTTATCAGACCTTCCTGTTTTTTTATACCGCCTATAGCGATTGCGAGGATCGACGTGCCCATGACGCGACATCACTACAAAAAACCAGAAACTTTTTATCAGGAACGAATGCAGTCGGACGTTTAGTTTCGTTTGACGCGTTTTCACGAACAATCGTAGTTTTCTGGGCCCTCAATACATCGTGATTATTAGTGCATTCGGCGACATTAGTGTATGAGGAAGTGTTTTGTATTGTCGCGGAATTCCGAACGGCGGATGGCGCGGCGTAATGAGCTCGGAAGGTAGGCAAGTTTTATTGTATTTTAGCAAACCGGTCATTCGTTGTACTAATTGTTCGATATGGCGATACGTGGTTAATAGGCGCTTTCATGCAAGATACGCATCTCAATGTATTGCGCTTTACATCAATGAGTTATGAAGAGTTAATCTAAACTGATAGGAATGAGATTATAAATTATTACGGTTGGCACGCGGGGGGGATACAGCCGGTGAATTGGCGAATGCTACGAATATATATTAAACCGTCTCACAATATTTGTAAATTATTAACGCATAATCAATTGGTAAAGACTCGATCGAGTTCAACGCAGTAAGTTATAAAAACTGCATGACGAAATGTAAGGAATATATATGAATAAAAAACTGTTAAAAGAAATGGGAGATGGTTAAAAAGTTAAGAAATTATTTGGTGTTTTAGTTCAGATAAATCGCGCTAATATTTAAGAAGACAATATGATTCACTGAAATTTTTTATACTAGATACATTTCCAGCAAACTGACATAGTAGTCGTTCATAATTTCAATATCTTTAACTTTTATAAGAGTAATCCATCACTTGCGGCTAATAGATTGCTTTCATATAGGAGGTTTCTTACTTGCGACATAAAAGTCTTAAATTTAAAGTTTCGCCATTTTAACCCAAGAAGGAAACTTCAATTATATTGTCAAATAATTAAACGAGAAATATATCTACACAAAAACAGATAAGGGGATTAGTGTCAGGACCATACAAATTTATTTCATTGTATTCTATTCAGGTTTGTATGACACGAAAATTATTCACACAAAATTCCTCGATAATGATCTGACGCCGCTATATATAATAATACATTTCCGGATCTCGCAAAACCCAATAGGCAAGACATTCAGCCATGTGCGCTTTATTTTGCTCGCACCTTTAGTTCTTGTATGTATAATGGTACAGGTTTAAGTTTAGGCTATTTTTTCTACTTAGCAATTAAAATGTACATTTTAAATATTTTTTGTTAAAAGTGGTATTCTTGCAAGGTTTTCAAGTCCAATTCAATCTCTTGCAAATCTAATTTTACATTTGCAATTTAATTTCAATTTTGCAAATTATATATAAATCATAATTGATATGCAGGAATGTACTAACTAATATAATTAACAATTCATCATAATTAATAATTAGGTACAAAATCTAACAGAAGACGCATATACTTAACAACTTAATTTAAATGATTCTGCTGTCGCAGCTGATATTCATATACATATTCATGTAATATTGATTACAATCTCCGAGGGTAACATTTGCAACAGATTCCATTCAATTACATTTATCAAATTTCGATTGCATCGATTTGCAGGGCGAGTTTACATATATCGCGTAATTAATTTCAAAAAACTTCTACGGTGGGGTGAATATGGTATTGGTGAATATGGTTGCTGAAAAACATCGGCTATGGTGCTTGCATATTGTTAATAATTATTATGTACGAGTATTAAATCAATGTGTAATTTTGGATGTATCGTACCTCTTTGCAGGAAAATGTGGAAACTTTAAATTTTAAACGGGTAAATTTGATTTGCTAAAGGTTGAGTTAGAAGGGGGAAACCCTATGGTAGCAGAAACCTCACGATAACCTACAGCGCTCAAAAGTGACACTGCGGCATCGAATCTAATTATAAAATACGTTGAATTGTTCAACTACATCCACGAATTTGCAAGGCCAAGTTAATTTTATTTGTGAAATATAATTATCGCCCTCATGTATTGCATGTGATCAACTGAAATGTATATATTTTCTAATATTAGAAGAAAAAGGTCACACCACTTTGGATGCCGCAAAGATCCTGCATACTTGAAAATAATTTAAAATTAATTTAACACGATTCCAGTTACCATAAAGCTGGATGAGGTAGTATGTCATCACGTAAACTGTGACACAGAACTGCGTAAATGAAATTGGGAAAAGTTAGATAAATAAAAACATTTTCAGATTGAGGTGTTACAGGAAAAGTTCACAATACATCCTAGTACACATTCATGAAACAGTTTTAATCCATTGCGCAATAAATTGCGTTTCTATTATATCGACCTCAGTCTTTGATGTCACGTTGAATCTAATAAAAAATAGCGTTGTGATGTCGGTTTCACATAAGTCATGGAAGATTAGTAGTATGTATCGCTTACGAGGATAATCTATTGCCTTGAAATTATTTATCGTTGGGTTGAAAACATTTGTTGTGATGATTTTGCTAATTTACTATGTTCCAAGTATAACTTTAAAGTTGTTACATCGTGGGTGCCGTTTTGCGCCATTTTGAAATTTCGAGTGGTCCACACACCTAGAAATTATTCAAGCATACTAAACTCTATGGGATTTTCATTTTTTTTGAACATTTGGTATTGGATTTGAATAGCGAATGATTGCAGTTTTTAGTATTACTTAACCACATACGTCCGACGTCTGATTACAACGTGGAGCATTTAAATTTTTTTAAACCCTTCCTGAAATAAATTTGGCTGTTTCTGATGTATTTTGATATGCTGAATCGAGCAGAATTTCAATACTTCAATGATAAGGGAGCTGGAAATATTTGTGATATTAATGAAAACTTAGCAAAAACGCCATTTCCAACCAATTTATTCGTCTTAAACAATTGGAACGTATCATATATTTTATTAATAATTAAATTAAGAACTATATAAACATTTTAAATTAATATTCTGAATATTTACTTAATATTTCTTTTATAAGATCAACCAGGGGTTTCTCTTATTACATTCCAGCAATAGTCGGCCAACATGTTTGAGATTCATTTTTCCGGAATACCTTTTCTGAATCGATGCAATATCTTGGTAGAATTTTTCTTCATGCTCGTCTGATACCGCTCTCCCAAATTCTTAGGCAAAATTCAAATGAGAATAGAGAAAACGAAGTTTTAGAAGGATATTGCATACCATAATGTATGCAATATCTCTATATGTATGTATATAATACGAGAGTAGCTATTTCAGGGGTTCCTGGTAGTTCTTACAAGAAAATATTTTCAAATGCATCCCACGCTCGTTTTTCAATGTCATTTAAAGTTGTCCTAAAAATTTTCTAATGTGCGGTTCAACAAATATTCCCTGTTAGATCTTTGCCTCACTAGCATGCGCTTTTCTATGTAATACCTTAACAACATTTTCGATGAGACCTAACTTGATGTTGAGTGGTAGTAAATATACCTTATCATTCTGAATTAAAGGGGGATCCTGCTTTAGGAGGACTTAAAATATCGTTTTTTGGACAGAAAAAATGAGCTAGTCTAGTGAACTTTTTAGAGCATTTTATTACATATTTGAGCATTAAAAAAAATATTTCGAGAGAAAAATATTTAAACGGAACCGATTTTTATGCACATTTGTGCAACACCTTTCAATTGCAGTCTACAATCGGTGGGAAAGATGTAGCTCGCAATTTTTGTCTAAAACAAAAAAAACCAAAGAAAATTGTAATTCTCATATATTTTCTTCTATGTGAACTAAAAAAACCCAAAATTTTGAAATTTAAGATTTTTCTCAGGTTTGAAAATAAATATGCTCTTTGCAGGAAGAGAAAATCATTTCAACTTGCTAAAAAAGTTGTTTAGAATTTTTTTTCATTAATCTTTTTAGTTCAAATAGAATAGAATGCTACTGAAGCCAACAAAAATTTTGTTTCGTTTTGATTGCTTGTCTAGTTTTCTCGCAATCACGCCCGCCAGTTTAGAAAAATCGTAAAAACGAAAACTCGAGAAAACCCGCTCTAAAGTTTACGATCAGGAAAAATGTTAATTTTCGATTACTTACGGAATATCTCGCTATAATCCTACTATATATCTTACGAATTCAAAATATTATTGTTTCGAACAACCGATTGAACTTTTTTCAGTTCAGTTCGATGTTATGTGACTGCGGGAAGGGGGGCGCGCTTCGTTTGTCCGAGCGTTCATGCGTTCGTATATTTTTTTCTCGACACCTCACTGTATTTAGTGCTGTATCTTTCAAAATATTGCGAATTAGCCGCTATAACTTTTTATACATATTCTTAGATATATTAGGCGTAGATTTGAGCAATAAAAAAAAATCGATTTTCTGAGCCTTCTAAAGCAGGATCCCCCCTTAATGCTTATCGTGCCACGTTTTTAATGCCTGCCTTACTTGTCTCGCGAGAAGGCCAATGTTTGTCTCTTGCACGGCTGACCCACTGCCAATAACGCTACCACTTTTAATTCTGCACATATGTTCCATTTGTAATCTTCGTACTTTATACAGCTAAGTAGTAACTTTAGGTTACCATATGTCTCTTTCGTATTTGCTGAGTAACCTATCGGAATCAATGAACGTTCGTTGCCATTAAAAAGTAAAACAGCTTCAAAATTTATTTTACGCGAACCTATAAATTTGCCATTGATTTGGTATATAGTTATAGTAACCTAAGTTCCGTCATTAGGCCGGGTACATCGTGACAAAACACCCATTCAACTTCCATTGCAAACATTATTTAAAGTGACGTGTCTTTTCCTTTTCTAAGATGAGTTGTGCTTTAGAAAGATCATTTAATTCAGCTGGGGATGAAGTGAGGTTTAGAAGAAGAATCGTCAGAACTATGGATGTAGTTACGTACAACCAGGTTCAGGCGGAGATTCTTCACATTCCGGATACGAATTGAAAGTGTAACTTTCCGGCCATTGGTGAACGGGTAATGAATCGGGCACATTGGGCACAAGTCGGATTGCAAGGGAATATTAAGATAATGAATGGTGCGCTTGATTTTGCTGGTAACCCCTTTGAAATGCAAAAATAACAATTGTCCACGTTGTTTCGAAGTTCTGTTCAAGCCATTGGAACTGCAAATGGTACTTTACATGCAAAGTACAGTTCATAACATTATAATACCTGAATTAAAATTAAAAAATATTTTCTTTGATAGAAACATGATACAATTTTAGGGGTTTGTATCCAATTAAACACAAACAACATCTTTATTTAATTCATTCAATTATTCCTAGTTCATATGATATTTTTGAAAACAATTATTATTTTATTTTATTCCAAAAAACCCTTTGACGCCTCTTTGCTATTCCTGCAGTCTTTGCGATAAAGTAGCCAAAAATTGACAATTACTAGATCAATAAAATGGAAAATGAATCGGTGATACCATTTTCTTGATCTAATACGGATTGGGTAGTACGATATTAGATTATCTAGCAAGTCCACACATCCCACAAATTTATATAGGTTTTCACTACTTGTGGACATTCTATTTCAAAGGAAGCCTTTGAATTACTGTCCCATCATTTCACATTAGTTAGTGGATGAGCACTAGAAAATATGCTTGTTGTATGGACCGATCTGTTCTTTGCCTTCATAACTTTATCCTCGGGGAAAGTCTATTGATACCAATTGAGGGTAATTCTTGGACGATTCCTCAGCATTGTCATTCCAGTCTAAATCTCTACTTGATGATATCTGTAATCTAACTTAGACTAGATTTTTTTTCAAACAAAAATAGACATGTAAATTACAGTTAAAAATGTTCCATTTCAATTCTATTCAAATTGAGTATTTTGTTTAGATTTTGACGTATAGAATATTAATTTTGTTCACATAACGTGATCCAAAATCACATCACCGAAAAAATGCGAAAACATCCAAATTGCGTTTTCAATTCTATCGCCTCTGGAATATTATCAAACGAATCAGGTCTATTCCTAACACTATTTTGGCCACACCTTTTCATAATTGTTTGTTCCTGAGTGTAGAAGAATATTGTGTATGCATATTATATCCTTCTCTATTTCTTTTTCATTCGTTAGATTTTGTGATACTTCTTCACTAGTGTCTTTTTATGATTATTTTCTTCAAAATTCATCTTAGCATTGCTTTTGAAAATTAATTTTTTCTTCATCACTCTCTCAAGCAACAGTTTTCACTTTCCTATTTTGCATGTGCCTAGTTTGCAAAGTAACCATGCGTCCTTTTTCCATAAAATTTCGAAGGATCCAAAACCGGAGAATAATTATAAATATAAATAAATAAAATGTACGAATTAATTTTTCCAACATGTATTTCATATACCTAGACCGTAACTATCGCCTTATGTCAAATTAAGTTAAAAATTAAAATTCCATGTTTTATATATAACATATATAATTACAAAAAAAATAATCATGAGTACACATATCTCGTACATTACATTACAGTAATTTTACAATTATTTTCTTTCCTTTGAATGTACAGAAAAAATACAAAAGTGGCACATTGACTGTTAACGACGTACTGTTAACATATGCATTATTTTAGAGTACGAACTAATAATAACAATAAAGTTATCGCAGTATACATCGGCATAAAATCGTACATAAACTTTGATAACATAAATCGATACATGCTTGGTTTCCATTAGTACTAGCGGGCATTTCTTTTATTTGGCTTGGTTTAGATCACTACACAAAAGTTTATATACGTTAACTGTATTTACCGACTCTTGACAGTCATAAATCGACATTAAGGTATCGTTCGAAATGCTGAGGCGAACTTTCGTGTCTTCTGCTTATAAATATAACATTGTGCAGCAGTTGTAAGCATTTTTTGGGCATCGATTAGTTGCAGTGGAAGGGATTAGAAGCAGTGGCGTATGAAAATCTGACTTGCTTCGCCACCAAAATTATTACCAATTGTGCATGTTTGCAATTTTAATCTTGTCCAATATTTTCTAAGCACTACAGCATAGTGACTGATGCTGATCATAATAATGCTTTTCATAATATATATATTCCATAATCAATATGGTTTTCTTCGAGTATCTAAACAAACATGTATTCCAATGTAGTAGCTCTCGATAGTACTCGAGAACGTAATTCGTTGAACAGTTGGAACTCATTACACATATTAATAATTTGTTTATAATAATATAATAATATAATAAGTTTCTCTTCTCGATATTCTGTTAATAATATCTGGTATATCTTCTGGATTTGTTAAGTAATAGGTATGAATATTATATTATTACATATTATAGTTTGTACATTGCGTTGGTTGAAGTTGAAATTGAGCAAGGGCTCTTTGCTTCGCGCAGTTACCAAAACAATAACGACTTTGGTTGTTGCCTTTACGCTTTCCCACTTTACGGCATAAAAACTCCACCATTTCAAGTAATTGTCGAGGGTCTCCCGTTAAATTTTAATGTTCAATATTCGACGGGGTGTGTAAGTATCACTAATTAAGTGTTTTGCCTTCCGTGAACGGCGTTTTAATTAAGCTCTTCGAACCGGGGCGTTTATTAAAACAGCCGAAAAATGTTTTTGTTGCGGGGGATGCGCGGAGATTTAGGCGAAAAGCAATTTGTTTAATCCGCCGAGACCGCGAATCGCGCGTAAAATCTAAATTTTACGATAATTTACTGGGCTAATTTGTTCGGATAGATAACATCGAAAGGTAATATTGATGCACTTCATTATTTAAAATGGCCATAATAAAAACTTATATTTTAATGCGGCGTCGCTTAATTATGCCGTGGCGTTCGGTTGTTAAATATTTTTCGGTACGGCGAAATTAATTGTGTTTTTGTATGTAAATACATTGTTTAATTTAGATTGGGAGATAATGCACTATTAATATTCCTACTATTATTCCGTGATTTATACATTCGGCTGAGTATACAAATTATAAATGTGAATATGGATGATGTATGCGTCCGTGCTTTCGTTTAGATGGTAATTTGCCGGTAGCGGCGGACACTAGTAAAATAATAAATTTATGCTAACAAAACACCATTTTTTGGCATTAAATTCTAACCTAATGATTATGCATATTTACTAATAGTTATTTAACTTCCAAGAAATTCGAATATAAATAGTATTTTGCATAATAAACTTTTACATTTATTATTAATAATAGTAAAGAAATTCTATAAAAATTGATACATGATATACGAAAGATACGAAAGATTTTAATGTTACCCACTTTATTTACAAATTCAACCTAAAATGCCCATTACATCTACATTTACTATCACTATTTCTACATCCTTTTGCTTTGTTACTTGATTTCATCCATATATCTTGCGATCTAACAGTGCGTGCAGGCGAATATTTTAAGTTTTCATATCATGTACAACTGTTCGAGATTGTGTGGACACTTTGTCGCTGTTTGGCACTCGCTATTATTTACAGTCTGCAGTAGTTGGAATAATTTTATATACGTGGCGGAGTCAAATGAAAAACTTAAAAGTTCTCTAAGTGCACAAGTTGGCAGAAATATTAGTTTCAAAATCTAAAAGGTCTTGGTAATGTATAGGAACAATTGAAAAGAAAATCGTCAGGTTATCGTTGATGAAATCGCTAAAGTTTTGAATATGACCTATGGTTTGTACATCACATTAGCATTGCATCTTCCAGTTCCATAACACGAAGGTAGGTTCCAAAGCAATTTACTCCGGAATTGAAATAACGACGTGTTGATGCTTCTGGAGAACTTTTGCGATGATATGAAGCTGAACAGGATCTATTTATGGCAAGAATTGTGACTTGGATGAGTCCTGAATGCAAGATTATCATATCGAAACTAAGCGAGAAGGCAAATAATAGCGCCACACTCGTTAAAATCCAACGGAGCGCTCAGTAGGAATGACTATGCTAACCCCTCTTAGGGATTCAAAATTGGTAATTTGGTAAGATTGCAAGCCAAATGTGGTTACTATTACTAGTGCCACATACACAAAACTTCTGAAGAACCGTCTCAAGCTCTTCTCTGCAACGAGAACCAAAAGACGCGGATCTCTGTGTACATGTATTCTTTTACAACACGACAACGTGAGGCTCCATACCACTACTGCGGTGGCAATGACAACTATAAAATCTCATGTTTGAATGTCTACCACATCCTCATTATCCCCGACCTCGGTTAAAGCAATTATCATGCATTTGGTCCACTCAAAAGGGTATTAGGTGGGAAGAAATTTCCGATAAATGATGAAGTGATTCAGGCGGTGAATGAGCGTCTGTACAGGGAACGATAAGATTTTTTCGGGTATTAAAGCATTTCCATTTCATTCGTATTCAAGTTTCTTTTTAATATAATCTAAACGATTTCGTAATGAAATGTCAATATTAACACACACCTGCCTTATTGCATTTTGATTCGCAACTGTTTTCATCCATGTTGGTACAGGCTCTTGGTTTCGTAATTATAATTATTATATCTTTCTCCAGTTGTTAAACTAAACACTAATGCAGGTCCGACACCCGGGAGTCTTCAATTGGTTCAAGTAATTCGTCTGCTAGGCTCGCCATATCTTCAGGTGATTGTTCATTTCCTTAAAAGTTTCATTCCATACTTGGTTCCTTGTTTGGATGTTCAGTACAGTTTCGCTATACCGTAGACGAGCAGGCGTTTATTATCATCACCATTATCATCATCCTTTTTCCGATTGGAAAATTCTTAAGAAAACTAAAAGAAACTTTTTGTTTTCACGCTGGATTAGAAAAATCGAGTTGTATTAACATGCGTTTATGGAACGTGGAAATGTTACTTTTTGTTAGTAATATTGGATGATTTTATGAAAAGTATCTAATTGGACATCGATCTGGGTTGATTTTATTTTCTATCAACCGTTTCTTTTATGTCAGCGCCTCTCACCTTCCTTGCCAGGTTTTACTAAATATTGGGTTATAAACAATTCGTCTTGTATGTGCTCCAGAACTCTCTGTTTCTGTTTGAAAATAACTTACCAGACACTGCCGCTTGTCACCTTGCCGCAGCACCACCTTGCCAAATCTAATGCCACTATGTGATAAAACTTCCTTTGCAACCCTTCGGGAGCGTCTTAATCCCATGACTCATTATTTTGGTTCAGTTCGTCTTCGCTTAAAATTGAAGGGTTGATCTTTAAATGGATAGAAAGTTGTTCCAAATTCCTTGTGAAATGTTTGGCGATTCTGTTCTACTGAGTCTTTACTACACCATCTTTGTGGTCGGACCCATCTTTTTATATTAAAAACAAAATTTTTAGGGATTTCTGCTACTGGAGTATAGAAATATCTGAGTAGAACCCTTCCCTTGCAGAATGCTTCTAACTGCTTCCACACATAAGTAGCACTTTCTTCATCTATTTGACTCAAATAGAACTTATTTTTAAGATGAAAATATTTCCAGAATTCTACATTAAGAGCGTATTTTCAATTTATTTATTTGTATACGTTTGAGATGTCATAGCACCGTACTTTTACAATCTCGATTTTTTATCGTAATTCATTCAAAAGTAATACCATGACATGCTTCCTGTATTGCCTAACCTGCCGTAGATTTTATTGACTTTCCGAAAAGTTTGATAAAAAACATTTATGAATAACACAACACAATGTGAAAAAATCTCGTGGTATCGTTCCTATTATTTTCTTGTCAAGGTTTCGAGTCTAGACCTATTTGAAACCATCAAATACTTAACTGATATTTTTCAGCGCAAAATGCCTTTCAGCTTAAAATGCCTTTCAGTTCAAAATGCCCCAACTGTTCCTTTTTAATCGAGTGGATGATCACGAATATGTAATTATTTTTCAGGCCACTTCTAGTGAATTTAATTAATGGTCGTGTTTTGAAAATGTTTCCGAGAAATATTAAAAGGATATTTTTAAATCCCTTCGCCAAAAAAAAATTACAACGAAAAATGGTTTTTCATTTAATACCAATATTGCTTCACTAAGATGAGGTTAATTAGTTAAATCCAATTTTGGAACTTGGATATTCCTTGGAGTCCAAGGTCACGCAAAACCCAAACTTCAAGAGGCCCAAAAAAACTAATTATATATTTGTGATCAGCGACTGTGAAAATATAATGAACAGTTGAGAAACTCGGCGGGGTTTTTGAAAAGCTGAACATTGTTGTACTGTGTAATTTTAGTTTGGAACTTTGTGAAATACACGTTTTTGAAGATTTAATTATTATTGTTGTGAAAAATGTCTCTTTATTTAGCTGAAATAAAAAAAGCAACTAGCAGCAAAAAAGGAGGCGAAGAAACAACGAAGACAATTGATGATATAAAAGGAAGAGTTGATTTAGAAAATGGGAATTACGATTGCATTCATAAACAACGAAGACAAATTGATAATATAAAAGGAAGAGTTTATTTAGAAAATGGGAATTAGGATCGTATTTATTGTTTGCCACACAACAAAAAAATAATGAATCATTACTATTTTATAACCGTACTTTACAATCGACAGAAGGATTTTTTACTGGTAATGAAAACGCCCCACTGTTAGTTATATGCCTACATTTGGAAATAGTTGGAGATGGCCAGAAATTGAAGATACAATGAAATATGAGTGGTCCAAGATAGTAAATTGTAACGTAACAAAAAAGAAAATTAATGTCCAGGAACAAAATTGCTCATTATTGAATAATTTTTTAGATTTATTGCTAAATAAGTTGTAATAATCTATAAAAATATATGAGGTCATCTTAAAATGTTTACATTAAATGAAACTATACTCATTCAATTCTCTTCTACAGTTTATTAACCATTCTAGAAATTTTAGAGATTTGCACTTTCTAATACATAATAAAAGGAACCTTTACCCAGTAACATGTAATTTAATATCCTGCTCGATGAGGTTGGTAAAAAGAATACTCTGCATTGTTACAACAGTGAATAGTTTTTTAATTTATCTTTCCAGTTCCATAATTTTGTAATCAACAGGTAAAAAGTTAACAAAGAGCACTTAATTGCTTATTTTGACCAAATATGTGATACTGTGTTGCATACGATAAATAAAAATTCTTACGTGCCATTAATATCGATTTCGGATGAAGCTCTAGCCGAGTGGAGTGCAGGTCAAGTTTAATTACCTATACATTTATTATTCCTTAACTGACGTTAGATAAGACACGCAAACCACCAAAAATAATTGCATTTGATTTTGGCCTCTTAAATAGTAAAAAAAAAAAAACAAATGTTGGATCAATATGTTTGATAACTGTGTACGTATTGATTACACGAACCTCAATAGCAAATATATCTCTTGTGAAAACATAAACATTTAAACTTTTACCAAACAATAATGATTTTTCAAATTACCTAATTTTCGGATTATTAAGCAGGATGAAACACTGCATCGAAAATATAATAGTATTTTGCTTTTGTTGTTTTATAAATAATGACAATAACATTAAAAAGAGTTAAATAAGAAAGATTATTATTTAATAAATGCGTAAATTGATTTAGGCAAATGGTTCGGAAATTGTAATGATAAATATGCATTTGGAATGTCATAAGTAACAAATTTATTAATAAAAATAAATGGACATTCTAATGGTAACGATCCTGTCACAGTAATCGTCAGTGAACGATGGGATAGCTATTATTAAACATAATTTAAAACGACCTATTGAGGTTAAGAAACTAAGTTGGTGACATTGAAAAATATCGGCGGGAAGTTAATTGTCTTGGGGTGATTGGTGGACTTAAGGATTTGTGTGATTTTTTATTTGAAAAACTAGTCACAACATCTATATTCCTTCTTCGTATTTCTCAGAATAGCCAAGTAGGCGTTGAATAGCGCCCCAACAAACATTCATATACAATAAGGCACGTATTTGAAGATTTATTAATATTTTATTAAAGTGAATATAATATATTAATAATTATTTAAGGAAAATTTGGACAATTAATTAATTGGAATTAATAACAATACGTTGCTTTATGTATATAAAAGTGATTTTATTTTACAACGTCAATTATGTTCAATTTTATGAAATAAATGCAAACATTGAGCTCTATTCTGCCACTGAGGTATCTTGTGGTAAATCTTATGTAAATACATGTAAGCCGAAGTGTTATTAATCTGCATTACGTATACATACATGGTACGGTAATTCCACCTTAATCATCCAAATACTTGCTAACGCAGATAGTGCCATGTCATAAATTTATTTGGCAATTTGATAACTGCACTGCGAAGCATCTGTTTAAACACGTGATCAAATGAAGCCATATGTATCTACTCAGATGTTGATTGTAAATTATAGTGGACATGGGATATGTCCAGAACACGGCAAATTGGATGGCATCGGTTTTACATTAAAGGCAGTTTATGTAGGGGGCAATCACGATAATGAATTGAATTAGCTTAGCCAAATGTGATTCAACTTACATACTATTTTCTTTATAGTGCATTCGTCACGCTAGTTCATTTAACAGATGCAATTATTTTTGAATTTCAAGTAGACTTTTATATCAATTAAGATTCGTGTATACTGACCTTTCTTTGAAGCAGTAGGTGATTATTCTACAGATGTGATTTTCATTCCGATAGTTTTTATTGTTCATTTTACTTTATTTAGTTTTAATTTTTGTATGAATAACAGTATGTAACCTGCTCGATTGTGAGCTTAAATATACCGTTAGAATTATCATTACCATACAATGATGATTGCCATTAATTTTTGAGGGGTTATAAACTAGTAAAATCATAATCATTGCCGTTTGACTACCAATTACTCTTTTATTTTGTTCCCTGAAAATATATGCGTCGTTACAATCCGAAAATTAGGTAATAGTTCATTTTGTTTAATATTTCCAACGCATAAAATAACGAGGCCTCATTAAACATTTAAAACCTTGTCATGATGGTCGCTGATATTATTTCCCTATTAAAGGTAATGTAAAATTCATGTTTAGTTTTTCCGCAATATACTGCTCGAATTTATTTGCACATTCGAAGCGAAAATTTAAATTTGTTGGATTTTTGTTAGCCATAAAATGTTGCTACGTTATTATCCAAATATTAACCAAATTGAAAATTGTTTGCAGCAAAGACCATTTAACCGCCGACGCAATTACTGCGACATTTATTGCACATTTTTATATCAGAAATGCAAAATGAGATAATATATAGCACTGCGTACAAATAAATTCATGATGTCGATATTATCGAAACCAATAACAAGTTTTGTCTATTGTTGAATGCGAAATTAAATTAAACGACTGCATTTTCAATTTGCAATTATACAAATTGGTTGTGTACTATTTACAATAACACTCGTTTGTTTTGCAAATCAGCCCGTTATTAATGCTAACCGTCTTTTTTTAATTCATCTCGTTCGATTTTAAATATTATGTTAATTGTATGCATGGAGGACATTGGAAATTTATTGTTATTTTTCGACAGATATATGCATAGCCTGTATTCTTTAATAATCCTGATATTCAATATCGACTGCACATTTCTAAAAAAAGACAAATTATGAACAAATTTAGAAGACTTATAGGACAGCTTTACCGAAAAAGAAACACGTCATAGTCTGACACTTCTATGCAAAATTGGGAAAGGAAGAAATTTATTACACACCACAATTGCCAAACATAGTAAATCTGAATTGTCCAATGTTGTATGGGATAGAGCTCCTGGGTTTTGCTGCAGGGAAATAGTATAATAATGAGCACCTATCTCCAGGAAAAAGGAAATCTTTAAATGGACAAGGCAAACACCAGCTCGCCAAATAGGAAATCAAATTGATCATTTTGTAATACAAGGAAATTTGTAATAATATAGTGTGGCAGATATGGGATCTGATCACTACCTGGCACGGGCAATACTTGAACTAGGGAAATTAATGGCAAAGAGGCACATGAGAGTAGTATAAAGTAAGCATAATGCGAGTAAGTTAATGGAAAGTAATATCAACAGAGAATAAATAGCAGATGAATGCCGAAAAGTAAGAGTAGATCTGCCCAATGAAGAAAGCTGGAAGTAATTAACAAAAATGACAGAAAGTGTAGAAGGAAGAAAAAGAAGAAGACGCGGGAGGAGATGGTTTAATGAAAAGTGCCGCATGGTAAAATTCAGTAGAAGTAAAGCTACAAACAGTGCCGAGAAGAAAACAAAACAGCAAGGTAAATATACAGAAAATAAGAGTAAGTGATATTAAAATACAGAAACTAAGAGATACAAATGAAACATAGAAGAAAGGAAATTATTATAAGGATTTAAACTACCAATGTTGGAAAGAATATTTTGAGGAAATTTTAGGTAATACCAACTGTAGGATATAAACGACATAGATCAAGGAATTGTAAATGGAATAGAGATAGTAGAGCAACCGACACGGGAGGGAGAGAAAAAAAAAGTATGGGAAAAGACCAGGAGCAACTGAAGTAAAGGCTGAGATAATAAAGTGTGGGGATGATATCTAAAAGTACGGATATAAGAACTTCTCAAAAGGATTCCATAATCAATGTATAATCCATTGAAAGAAGCGATAACCATACCAACAAAAAAGCAAATAGGTTATCACTCTGTTAGATGCGTTGTACAAGGTACTCACAACCTCATCGGGATGCACGTTTGCGCCGAAAAGGAAATTGAAGAATATCAGTGTGGACTTCTAAGAAATATGACTAGACGTACATAATTTCGAATTTTAAGCTAATTTATGATACAGTCAACAGAACTCGGTTATACAAAGGTATGATAGAACTGAGTAACTAGTTGCAGTTGTTACGGCTAGTAAGGTTGACAATAGAAGGAACTTGTAATAAAGGTAAAGAAAAGAGCAATGTCAATTTCAGAATTAATAAAATTTTGAAATGGTTTAAGGACAGCTGTTTATCCTTATGCTGCAAAGAGTAATATGAGAAGGCAACAAAGTAAAAGGATAACGAACATCAGTGTATGTCATTTGCGGACGACCTTGTGTCTAGGATCTAGTATCAAGATCAGTATATATAAATACGTTATATATAAGACAAAATCAACTATGTATATGTTGCTGGAGAAGAATGGTACCACCATAACATTAAAGGGAGTATTGAGGCCAAAGGAGACTTAGGGTTGTCACTACCTCGGCTTGGGTGATGAATGGTGCCGGTATGAAATTTGAGTGTGCAGAAAAGAATGGTTTTATGAAGGATATTTGTTGGCAGAGACATTGTTCATTTTACGAAAGCGCAACATATTAGATCGCTTTGAAACATGCTGCGAATTGACGATACGAGATTCCCTAATACAGTGCTGGAGGCGGGGATGGACGGACTGCGAAATATGTAACTGGAAAGGGTAGAAGCAGATTTCTAGGAACCAGTAATAGCCAACCGGAAAAAAACAACGACACGAAATGACATGTCTATACATGTACACTTATCTGGCACAGTCGTCTTGGATTTATGTTTGTAAAGAGCCAACTAATTCAAATACGCATGGCCATAGTACTGTAACAAAAATAACTTGACGCTAGTCGCACACAAGAGCTTCGCTTTTCTATAATTATATGTTCTTAAACATATACGATTGTCCATATCCACATTGGAAAAACGCATCTCGACGACATACAAGTGGCGATGTTGGCTTTGGATTTACGTTCATTAAGAGTCAATTATTGAAATATCGAAGACCGTAAAAACCTTTGATTCGAAATGTAGCATTGTGATGCAGAAATAAATTCACAGTCTTCGCGCCTTGGTTAAACTAATTCGGAAATAAAGAACAACAGTGCACAAGAGGACGTATTCTTGCTGTTATTTGTCCTAAAACAAATTGTGTAATCTAAAATTTTTATAGCGAAAGTTTAGATCAACTGGTTTTACTGCTGTTCTAATATTTTAGACATATTCTAATTATTTCAATCGAAATATGCATTTAAATAGTCCAAACATTCCAATTCTTATATTGGGATTACATAATCTGTTACATATCGAGTATTTTTAGAATTTGTGCCTTACACGTTCATATTAATTTAAGATCTAATTAACTGTTCGGTTTCTATTAGTTCTTTTCTAATTATATTTACCATCCGTCATGTTGATGGTATTTAAGTTTAAATCATTCTCACAACATTCTTTTCTTTCCTTTAAATATTTAATTTATATCTCAATAATTTTTCAGTTTCCTGCTCTTATCGTTGTGACTCTTGGAATTATGAATAATTTTTCAAATTAAAAGTTTTTTGCTAATCCCACGGATATGGTGTTAACAAATTTATCTTAAATATTTGCCAAATCGCCGTGTTCCCAATAGAAAAATGATGAATAAAATAAATTTGCTTTTGTTTTTTGTTAACACCATGAACGTTTTTGAATGGGTGTGAAAGAAAGTTTAATTTTGTATTCTATTTTGTATAATTTTCTGCTATCACGTCTTTTCTTAATTTGTTATTGTATTGTCTTTTCTTTCTAGTCTGCTGTTAACGTCTTCTTCTATGTATATTGTGTATATCTGATTTTGACAGTTTTTTGTGTTGACTTAATTTTTGTCAATTTTTTTTGTCTTAGAATCGTCTTCATTCGCCACATATACTATTCCCATACTTATTTTTTCTCCATATATATGTATATCATCATCAAAGTCTATTTTTAATATTCTTTCTGTATTGAATCCGAACTATATATTTACATTTGTAACTAAATTCTTGTTAATACTGCACCCAACCTTCGCCGGTGCATATGTTTCTTTTGCTATGCCCCTGTATATCTTTAATTACCCCCCTTCTAATTTTATTTTGCCTCGTTTCTTATTTTTCATCACAGTTATTGCCACTTATAATCTAGTATTAAATTCTTCTATTACCTCGTTTCCTCCTTTCCTGTCAGACACCTTATGTTCTATGTGCCCAACTTTTCTCCATTTAAACTTAATTTCATTTGTACGTTTACTCGCGTTTGTTGCTGTCGGATATATTCTATTATGCTGTGGTGATGGTAGTGCTATTAGTTTTTCGAAAATTGTTCATTAATCATTTTTGGAATTCTATTATCACATTGTTCTCTTTATTTTTTGCTCTTTGACATTGATGTTTATTATTTTTTGTACGATTCTTTGCTGCTTGTTCATATAATTATTTATAAATATTTTATGTTCTTTAATGTCTTTCAGTTCAGCCTTCTTCTTCTTAATCAATTCTTTTTCATTTTTATTTCCGAATCCCATTAAGAAGGTCCTGTAAGCTTTCTTGCTCATTTTATTTCGATATATATATCTAAGTTCCTCTTGATGAAGGATAGTAAGCCTTCTATTTATTTTTTCCTCTTTGACTTTGATGTTTATTATTTTTTGTACGATTCTCTGCTGCTTGTTCATGTAATCATTTATAAATATTTTATGTTCTTTAATGTCTTTCAGTTTAGTCTTCTTCTTCTTAATCAATTCTTTTTCATTTTTATTTCCGAATGCCATTAAGAAGGTCCTGTAAGCTTTCTTGCTCATTTTATTTCGATATCTATCTCTAAGTTCCTCTTGATGAAGGATAGTAAGCCTTTCTTCAAGTCTATTTCGTTGTTTACGTTAATGGCAATCGTTGTATTATTTCGTCTTTTTTCATTTTCGATAGTTTGGACACTTACCTTTATTAGTAGTAATTATTTTTTCTTTCTTAATTTGCTGTTTTTGTGCTTTCAGCTCTTTAATTTCTTGTAAGCTCTTCTATTGCACAGTTCTTATTCCTTGCAGCTCATGCTCCATATAGTGCAGGAACCCCTGAATTATTGCCATTATCTGGTATAATTTTTCTTCTATGTCTCTTCTTTTTTCTTTCTTGTCTGGGGATCGTATGGTCTTACTAATTTACCGAAGAGTATGGAAAGGTTATCTGAGGGTTTCCTTCTTTTATCTTCATCGGCGGTGTATTTGTCTTCAGAGCTCAGAGTTTCATTTGTTTCGCCCTTGATTCGGTGATTTCATTACTTTATCTCCCGTTACCATACGTACAAAGCAATAACCAGTGCACTGGTTTGTTGTTTAAATTAGTAACTCTATATTTTCACTAGCGATTTATCTTTGAATCATTTTTTTATAATTTAAAATTAATAAATAAACTATTGCTGACACATATAAAAGAAAAGTAAATAAGTTCCATTACAAAGATGAGATAAATTCACGATCAAAGATATTATTAACATATTTCCATTTTTGTTGTATTCCATACTCTAATATTATATTTGTTTAAAATGCTTAATAATAAACTCTTCATTGTGTGTGAATCGTTTTGTTTGTAATTAATCATAGATAAGAATGTATTTTATAAAATACATTTATAAAATAAATGAACAATAAATGAATTAAGTGTGAATTTAGAACCTAATAGACTTAAGGATTTAAGAAATACATGTTATGGAGTAGACAATATTTGGTTTGGAAGTATTTATTCAAGAACAATTTTAATGCTTCTGTAAATATCGAACGCCGCCTTGCTTTCATAACACCAAAAAGTCGTGGAAATGTTGGCCTCATTTTGTAGTGATTTGTTTCCTGTAATAATTTTTTTAACACTGTCATACGTGCAGGCTCAATTATCCTTTTATTAAACCAAAAAAGGAATCATTTAATACCACGCGAGCATATGAACGAAACAAATTAGTTGAAAAGACCTGCGCAAGCGATTTGCTTTTCTTGCATAATTTATGATCTATTCGTCTTCTGAGGACGTTGCTGGGAATCCGAACAACACCACACCGAAGCGACAAGTTTCGAAGTTTGCTGCGCGAACTTGTGTCGGTGCGTACCTTAAACTAAACGGATAAAAATGATTCGTGCCGGAACTCAACGGTAGTAATTGGAATTTCAGGCATATTAAGACAAATAATAGGAAAAGGGGACAAGTTTCGAACTCGGCAGTTTAACCGCCGAAGTTGCGCACTGGTTGGGAGGTCGAACATTTTGTTTTTGAGCTTGCAGCGACGTCCTCCAAGTAACTTCAACCGTAATTACACGAGAGCACTGAATTTGTCAAATTTCGGCTTCTACCAAATTGAAATTCTCGCGCATTTTCCCAGAGGAATGAAACTGTTTTCTTAATTTTTACGAACGATCGGAATGTGTTGGAACTTTAGAATTTTAAATCCCCCACAATTAATTTTGTGCATTGTCGAATATGTTAAACAAAAATATTTGAAAAACCAAATACTTATCTATTGTTGTAATATGCGAAAGAAAACCAGAAATATGTCTACGGTGAGCTGAGAAAAAGTGGTGAGCAGCAGATGTCGAAAATATATTAATATAATAAAATCAGTAATCCATCGACACGATAGTGGCACCACATCCGTTCGGTCTTCAGCGCCGCGTTTTAAAATTCATCTCAAACGTTAAGAGTAAAATTTATTTCGCGTAACGTGATTTTAATAAAACGATTCTGTATAATCGAAATCGATATCCATTTCATAAAATCGAACCGTACATATTTGAAAATTCCGGCGCCGTTCCACCTGAGAGACGCCTCTCGCATCCAGGAGTAATTTCCTCCGATGAATAAAACGTGACACAGGTTTAGCGCCGATGCAATAATCTCACAAGGATTATTAGATCTCGGGGGCCTCAATCGAATCTGAATGCGGTCTCCAATCACGGCAACATTTTGCGGAACGAGCCTCCGCATGTGGTCTGCGGACGAATTTCCTTATCTGCTTTGTTCCCCCTTTCGGGCACATCACAGGAGCCCGAACACACAAACATTCCTATTACAAATAATATCGGGGCTAAATTGGGCGTTTGATTTCTGCTCACTGCCCTATTGAATCCATTTCGCTTTTTAGTTTGAAGTGGAGCGCTTAATTTCTCATCTGAGAATATCACGAATAAGAAATAATGCGGTTATTTAGAAATGATATATGTAAAGTATTTATCACTTTTTTAATGCGTCATAATTGTGTCTAATTCGTCTATTGCTAGAGATATAATATTATATATATGGAAATATCTATCCAAGACGGTGATTTGGAAAAGAAAAAGCACTGTTGGGAGATAAGAAGAATTACAGTAGATAAAATACTGGACAATATTTTGCATGTTTGTGCCAACGTAATTGGGTCAGCTTACCTAAAAGCATTACAGCCGAACGTGGATAAACCAAATCTTTTGCCTATTTAAGTCATTTCTTCAAAAATTCGAATTGTTAGTCTACCCCCTTAAATTAACGTACATAAACCAAATGGACGAAAATTACATGTCCAAAGAGGTGGAACATAAAAATTCTAGAATAAAATGTATACTAAAGCGTTCTTAACTCACCTCAATTAAAAGTACCATACCATGAAACATTAAAATCAAAGATAATAACATAAACGTCAAGATATTCTCCAGAAATAGATCGCAAGTTGGACAACTAGTCAACCTACACCAATCTAATGAAACTTTGATAAATCAAACACTTAGTATGTTGAGTATGCTTTTGCATCAGGATTGGATAGTTAGCCAATTCAACCTAATCCAAACTAACGCCCACCGTAGGCTTTTTTAATCACCTCGAGGCTAGGTAAAAAATATTGAAACTACCTCCAGTTAAATGCTTGTAATAATATACAAGATTTAAAATACTTAATAAAACCCATTGAAATATTAAAAATTGTTTAACTGTTTCAACATTACCAACATTCAACTTCAACTGTTAAATCATCGATGTTAATTATTTCATAAAATTTTACTTATATTAAATTAAAAGAACTGATAAACTGATAGTTCCTTCAATTTCGGTAGATCTCTCCACCTGTTTGGTTGGATCAGTGGAAATTTGTACCATTGAAATTCTCTGTGCTATCGTTCGTTTGATTTACGTTCGTTGTTTACTACATTTTGTAATTTTTCTTGTTGTCGTTGTGAAAGCACCAGCTCCAAAGTTGTTGGATGAATTCGCTCACTGCACTTAATGAACAATGAATAAAAGAAAATAAAAGTAGGTCGACAATCGAGGAGCACTCCATTTCGTAGTTGCATACATTGGAAGACATTGTATGTTACATCTATGTTACCACGTTGTCAAATTAATTACTAGTTTCACGACTTTTCTCCGACAACCTCATTAATTTAAATTTAAATAATAAATTGATTTTTTTAAACTAATTGTGATATTTTATATAATACAACAACCATTATTTATTTTATTAATCTTGGACATTCAAGCACTAAAAAATCGTTAGTATATTTGTCGATGCGTTTGAATTTGTTCCTTCCTAATACTCTTCTTCTAGCTTACGTTTTCTATCTTTATCCTTCTAAATAGAAAATGCGTATTAGGGTATTTATTATTATTTATTATAAGACATAATATCATTAATAAGATTAATATGAAGTTAAAGCGTTTGCGAAATCGTATCAATTTCAAATTCCAATGTTTTAAATAAACTGGTATTATATTTGAATATTACTAATGCTATATTTAATGTTAATATATAAATTTAAATATATGAATTTATTTAAAAATTCAAAATACGCATATGGGAAATTATTGGATATATTACTGGCAATTTAATGTCACATTCATAAAATGAAATAAAACAAATGACAGTACATCACGTTCGAATGTTATAAATAACGCTAATAAACTTTTTAAATGGATTTACAACCAAAATCTAGATAAGCATTTCATATCTTTTATAATGTTTAAAACGTTCAAAGCGTTAAAATTTTACAAAGTATATAATTGAAGCGTATTACTTCTGCATCATCAACTAACAATAGATTATGATCCTTTTCTCGTATTTGTTTCAATTGGAAAAATCATTTGTATTAAAGCATGTATTTTTTCATTAATTACATTTAATGTGTAATGGATTAGTTTTACAGCACGAATGTTCTCTTAGAATAAATCCACTATGCATAATATTGAATTTGTGATCTGCTCATCGTTTCAAGTTATTTTTTATTATAATCGATATGTTGTGCTTTTTAATGGATATGGCGCGCAACTAATATTAGAACGTCAACTTTGATTCTCGGCATTGCAGACTTTTTTAAACATTACATGTAAGTCGTTTAATTGTCATTTATTACCCCATCGATCCTATAGTCCAAACTTCAAGGGATGAATTATCTTCGTTGTTTCTGAAAGAATAAATCCTACGTTGTGAAAAAATCTAAATTGTGCCATATATTTCCTTAGTTTCTAGATAAGTTTCTACCTCTGCATTTACTTTGTAAAAACTTTGGCTCGAGAATTTATTGCACCCAAAGTCCCGGCATGAAAATCCAGTGGCGACTTTTAAGGACGCACACGTTTTTTGTATCGCGTTTTGATTTTATTGTAAAAGGAATTTTGTGTGAAAACCAAATTTGTACAATTGGTTATAATACTCTAGTTGGGTTTGAATAATTGTGTTAATGTACTTGTTACTATTCAATCTGTTGCCCAAAAAGCCAAACATCATGGATTAATTGAATAAACGGTGAAGAGGAGGTTTGAGTTGCGAAACAGACTGTAGATATAAGGAGGGGTAATTTTTTGAGTGAAACAAGGCAAAGTATTGGAATTAATTTAACATATGGGGTTGAAGACGACAGGTAGGATTGCACGATTGGAAACATGTCTTACATGACATATTATGACGAGTTTTGAAGTGAAACATTAAGTCTTTGGGGATAATTCATAAGGTACAGTTGGAAATTTGAAACAAGCGGTGGCCGAGGAGGCAGAGAAAAAATATATCTGAGAAAAGAAAACAAGTACTTGTGAGGAGTTGGATATGGAGAGGCGTTGCAAGATAATGTTATTATTTTCTAGTATTTTATGGAGATTTTAAGATAATTGTAATCATAAATCGATTCTAAAGTAAATGTCCGCACGAGTCGAACTGTATTTCTTCAATTATAAATGTTACTGGTTTTACTTCTAACTCTTCTCTAATTGATTGGTTTCTGATTAAATCTTTTCTGGTTATGCCTTCGATTGCACGGAGGAGCTTTATTTCTGTTGCCTAAACTTTACTTTTTATTGTATCTGAGAGGACCCATGTTTTACATCTGTATATTGGTATTGGTTGGTATTCTATGTGCTTTATTTGTTTTTCCATATTATTTGTTTTTCTATGATGATTCACTGATTTGTTCCATATGGATGTCATTTACTATAATATAAAGAAACTACAATAGTTTCTTTATTTGAGATTGTCATAACATTACTTTTTTGTGTATTTATCTTCATTACAAACTTTTGTAGTGGTTTATATCAAGTATCTATGTTATGCTGAAGATGTTCCTCTGTTATTCCAAATATAGACGGTTATATCCTACTTCTAATTTCTTTACATTTCCCAGACTCATCCTTGATTTAATATCTCGTGCATAACTTCTTTGATAGTGAATTTTGAATCTTGGGTATTGTGCCCTTGTCTGAATCTACTTTGTTGTGCTTCTGCTGGGGCTTTATGGTAGTTCGTAACCTCTTCTCTAGCATCCTTTCATACACTTACAGACTTGTACTCGGCAATTGTATACCTCTGTAGTTTTGGTTGCTTTTCTTAAAAATAGGCAACATAACTTCTATGTCCTAATCCGCTCGTATTATTTCCTCTTCCCATGCTTTGCTGACTACTACGTGTAAGAATTGCATACTGTTCGTTGGAACATATCTGGAGCTATGCCATCGTGTCATGTAACTTTCACTATTTTGAGACGTGCTTTCTGGGTTTACTAATCTTTCAGTTCCAGTTTCTTCTACATAATCTTCGGTTTTAACATTCGTGTTAAGTTCTTGAAAATACTCCTCCCACCTTTCCATGAATCTTGCATTGTCTTCCAGAAGAATACATTCCTTAATTTTAATTATTATATTTTCTTCCGGTTTGACTTTTCTAATGATTTTTACAATTCTGTAGAATGTCTTATAGTATATCCTTATTTGGTTTCTTCTATTTTACGACCAAATTCTTTCCAAGAGTTCTGTTCAACTTCCAAGATAACCTTCTTTACTGTATTTCTCTGTTCTTTGTAACTTTCACCTGTTTGATTTAAAACTATGATTTAACTATTTTTTCCAATTTTTCTTTTTGTTAATAATTTCTTCATTCCGCCATTGGTTCTGCTTCTTCTTCGTGTTTAATTTAACTGTGAAAAATACTTGCTTTCCTGTATTGATCATAACTATCAATAAAATGAATAATTGCTATGCTCCTTCTACATGTTTACTAGTCAAATGAATATTTCGTCTACTTCGTTTTTAATTACTTTTCTAGTTTTGCTAGTTTTAGCAAACAATATATGATAAGTCTAGAGGTTGTTACTAATTTTGATATATGTTTAAAAAAACTATACAAAATTTAATTTAATTAAATTAAGCAATGAAATTGCCTTCCATCACTTGCAAGTACATTGAGGTCGTACGACAGTAAACCCAAATCTCGTGCTCTACGTTTTATCTTTAAAATGACAAACTGCACGAATTAGACGTACAATGGGCAATGAAGTCGTTGCCGTTTTTGCTTCCTCGAACCAATTGACGTGTTATTTTCTTTGTTCGTAAACGCATTGTGACTTACTCATTGTGTCCGGATTAAAAACTGGAAGAGGCGTTCTTTGTTTTGTCCTTTATTCGTTGTTCACGCGACTTCTTTCATCGGGGACGTTCGTCGTCGGGGAGATTCGCCCACCCTCTCGCGATATTTCACAAAGAAAATTTAAGCCCTCGCAATTATAACAGATGAAAGCAGTTTACGCAAATTATGTGTCACGGCGCGTTTGGTCTGCAGTCAATGTTGTTACCATAAACAAGCGAAACATTTGAAGTACGCCAATTAGCGATTCCGCTACTAAAAAGACATTATTGAAATAATATTTTTCTCGCTGGAATTGCAGTACGTAACATAAATTAAATTTGAAATATGAAAGAGCCCAGGGCAAAATAAATGTTTATAAGGCAGTTATTGCGTCCACGAGGAAATGCTCACACAGAAACTGGCAGAAAGCCAGAGAAATTTCTGTTACACTTTTAACTTGGATCACCCACTAATGACAGATGCATTACCCCTAGCTACTACTAAAATGTTGACAGTATTTTATCATTTAATTTCTTTTAGTTTTTGCACCGTATTTTGCATTCAAAATTAAATTATTTACTTTTGGCCGTTGTTGTACTTGAGATTATTTTTCGTACAGTGGTGGTTGCCGAAGAAAAATATGGCTGCAGTGGTTCGTTCAGACGTGTTAAAGTATTGAAATCGGATTTTGGTTTCCATATTTTCGTTTGACAGTTTCACTGTTTGATTTGGAGGCCATATGATTGTAAACACATATGAATTTATGTCTTAACAATTTTTGCATTACATTATATCTTGAGGAAGTTGTAAAAATTACAGGCCCTAGTTTCTTCCAGTGAACAAGTGGTGGCCGATATCTACTCTAAAGGTAGTGGCCTATTTGTTCAATCCCTTGTCTTCTGAAAAACCGAAAATAGTGTTAAATCACATAAGTAGAAGGCGCTGTGTTTTTGTCAATTTTATTGTTATTTTATTTACTTGTCTTATTCATTATACGGTTGTATCATATTCTCTCTTAGCATTGATTTCTTATGCACTTCCTCTTTACATTCCTCATCCAACCAATACTTCTGTTTGTGACTCACACTTTTTGATATATTATTGCAGGTTGCCTCTTTGAGGATATGTACAATTTTCTCTCACATTTCCTCAATCGATGCGCTTTGTTGGTTTTCATTTTCGTTACATAAGTCGCAAATCCTTTTCTTGTACTTTCGGCTAATTTCTCCACTTTGAAAGTCTTCCATATTGTATTGGTGTTCCAGTTTAATTTTTTATTTGCGTCTTTCTGTACCTTTATATTTAATCTTTGCTATCACCAAGAACACCTCTCCACGATCTGATGTTTGTTATCATCCCTGCGTGCTCCTTGTTGTACAATACGCGGTCTATTTGGTTTGCGTCGTTGCTTCCTGGTGTTAACCATCTTTTAATTTCCTTTCTTATAAAATGTGTGCTCATTATTTTCATTTCATGTTATGTTGCAAAGGATATCAATATCCGACTGTTGTCGTTACTGTCCATATGTTTACTTCCTCTCCTACTGCAATGATTACATCCTGCCCTGGTACATTTTCCACCATTGCCTCCAGATGCACATAAAATGCTCTTTTTCTTTCTTCTCCGTCGATGCATGAATATTTATTATGGTCATAGTCTTAAACTTTCCCATAATTCTTATTGAGCATAGCCTTTCAGATTTTGGTTCAAAATGTCTTACGTGTCCTTTTTCTTACCACAAATCCTAGTAAACAGACTAAGATTGGCCAGCCTTTGTATGTCACTTCCCCTTAGGTATAGATTTTCATATGGATCGTTTAAGGTTGGTCAATATTCTTTTATAATTTTAGCGTTATTGTGTAGGTCATGTGGGTCATGTGGGTATGTGAAGTAAATTGCACATAGTTATTTTCACAAATTAAAGTCTTAAAAGTTTTATAGCATTGAAAGAAATTTATTGATATTGGTTTGGGTTTATCTCGCTTCCTCGTTTTGAGATTGATAATTGATCATTATCCTCCATTGTTGGGGATTCTTATCTTTATGTTCATGCCCATAAACTTAATATTCCTTGGTAGTTCAACTTAGCTACAAAGATAAAGTAGATAGTGTTAGTTAGGTATTTATTAATCAAAATATAATAGTTACAAATCTGCTGTAATTGAACATTACGTTTCAAAATAGGAGCATTTGAACAAGAATAAAAATTGACATAAATTTAAATATAAGTCAATGTTCACAAAAATCGGTGCTGGAAAATAACTAAAACAATAAGAATGGAGAAAGTACGATAGCTTAAAGTTCACGGATTTGTATGAGCTGAGCCTGGGAAGGAGGCGTATACCAATAATTGATTTCAGGAGCCACATTGGAGGATGTAGGGTTATAAGAGGACCCAGTTAATAATGGGAAGAACACCCCAAATCTTAAAATAAACAAAATGGAAAGAACCTGCGAAGCCATTTTAAAAAGTGATTGGTAGAATTAGAAAATAAAGCCCAGCTAGGTAGGTAATGGACAGATGGAAGGTCACAGTGAGAGAGAAAGAGAAAGAGAAGACAATTGAGGCTACATATATTTTACAAAATCGTATGTGTAACTTAACAAATATTTGTAAAAAAGTGTGCAAGAACAAGAACAAGAAACCTAGATTTAAAAGAAATAACGTTACGAGTTATCGAAGGGGTTTTGGTAAACAAAAATCATAGCGGACATTTGATTTCTGTTGTTATTACGTATATTATGTATAGGCAAAGGAATAATGAATACAAACACGAATGTGTGTACATCCTTGAGATACATTTCTTTACAAACCTTGAGATTATTAATTTTCAACAACATGTATAAATAGAAAATCAAACTATTGATACAATTGACGATGATGGATCAGAGGTATCCAAATTCCCTGTAATTGTTGTTACTCGTCTTGATATTATTGGAAACCATTGGTCCTTGCATAAATATATTTTATTAGGCCAAGCTGGAAACAGAATTCATAAAACAATCAAACCATATTCTGGGTACTTGAAATGTTGGTACGTTAATATCACTAAATTAATTTTACTACGACAAAATGTACTCATGCCTGAAAACGAACAATTTTTATCCAGCACGTCATCTCATTTTCAAAGAAATTGCACCTGTAAGTTTCTGTTGTTAAGGACATTTCATTGTGTGTTTACAGACATTACTAATGATCGTTGCATATGTATATCATTGAATGTCAAATAGATTCATAGTAGAACCTTTGGGAATTGGATATCCAATTATGGTAAGCTTGAGCTAATTTGTTACGTGTGTAACAGTAACATTACAGGTACAAGATATTTTAACATTAATGTCTTCCAGTGAACAAAATTTTAACGATGACGAATTCTGCATTTTTGGGCATAGAGATAGTTCAGATTCAGAATCGAGTAGTAGTAAGTAGTATTTAGTTAGTAGCATATAACTTTAACAAGCAGTATTATATAAATTGGCGAAAAGAGTAAAGTACTTAACATAACACGTATGTAACATCCATGAGTAAGTATCTACATAATTATGCAAGGTAGAATGGTGCATTGTAAAAAGTAAAATAAAATAAATGAAATTGAGAAAACGTTGTATTTACAAACAAATAATTGTAAATTTAATGTGTATAGTGCGTTCATACACTTAGGCCATGTCCGGTAAAATAATTTGCATGTTAAATATAAGTTCCATTTTCCGCATGTTTGGGTTGGTTTTGTTTATGCATTCATTTTCATATTTTTCTTGTGATAATCGAAAAGGCATTTAAATCTGATTTCTTTGTATTAGGTAACATGCGTTTCTTCTTTGTTGTAGCCTCTCCTACCATCATCCATTACTTCCTTTAAGTAGTTGTACTTTTCATCTGCAATCGCAAATGACTTGTGTTATTTCTAGATAATAACATTTTGTTACGTACATACAGTCAAAATGTAACCCGGAAAATATTAGGTTTCGTTATAATATATACGAAAATAAATCGCTACCATTAATCAGCATACACTTAGTATGTGGACAAATTAAAAAGAAAACTTTTGTCTTACCTTGGTCTTGTTAATTCAAAATTGTTTTCGACCTCAATTCCGTATACGAAGCTTTTCCAAGCTTCTACTTTGTGGCTGTGTTCATCTATTAGTTCGACAGTTAGATTTTCCATCAGTCGCAAGGTAGTAAAGTAGGCTACTGGGAAGTTTAATTGCAGAAACGGTATCTATACATGTCGAATGTTGTAGATAGTTTGCTATAAAATTGTTTATTAACAAATGAAACTTTGAAGCCAGAAATGAACTTTGGAACACTTTATCTCCTAAGAAATGTGTCTTAAAATTTGGTAAAGTGTACATGAGGCCCACAAGGATTGAGTTGAAAGGATCAAGTTGTATCTTTAACTTAAATATTTTTATGTTTTAGTTTAATGATTGGTGCCGATGGCAAAACATTTGGAAAATTCATTGTCAATGTAAACATTTGGATATTAATATGAAGTTTACGAACAACTTACGATTACTTAGTCATAATTATTTTTTAATTTTTGGGAGTAGGTCAATATTTTACCTGTGTCAACTCAGTCCAGATAGATAAACTAAATAGATTAAAATATAATAGTTACACATCTCAGAGAACTCAGTACATATAGGAATGAGATACCTGCAAGATGACCTAGGATAAAATTCAACGAGTTGAATGGGCTGGTTAAGTGTAACAGGTAGACGAAAACTTACACAAACAATGGGATCGAAGAGCCTTATTGAAGGATGTACTAAGAGAATCTATTTAATAATGGGAAGCGAATATTCTTAAAATAAATAAATGGAAAGGACACCCCACCCCACGTAAATCCATATAAGAAAATTATTCGTAGAATTAAAGAAAATAAAATATAGCTAATGCAGAGAAGGTGACGGTGTCTGAGAGAGAAGACAATTCAGTTATTTTGAAATAATTACTGGATTGATACAATACAATACATTATGGATCGGTATGTCGACTAAATTGTTACAACACAGATACAGATTCATAAAGAAACAAATTGTGCTACGTTGAAAGAGGACGTACACGAATAAATAAATGGTGCGTTCACACGGTGTGGTTGGTTGTTAACGTGATATTTAGTTGGTTTCTCGGCGTTGACGTCACAATGCTTAATTTTCTTAACGGCGAATCAGACAGAAATTGTTTGTATGATGGTAGGGTAATATTTGATAAGGTATGTTGAACACATACCTTGAATAGATTGAATACATAAGAATGATACAAGAAGAGAAATGGGAACCATAATTCAAGTAGCTGTCGAAAAAGGTTTTATAATTACAAAAGTGTATGAATTCAAAAGAGTTTTGAGTTGACTTATAATTACATGTGTTGATTAGCCTAAACCAGATAGTCTAACATGATCAGTCACAGTCGATTGAAGGGGAGAACGAATCGATTTTGTCCGTTTTTAACAGAATTTTTTAAAACGCGACATTACATTCAATGAGTATATAGGTTAGATTATCTCATTTTTATTCTTTAATAGTAATTACCATAACCCACATAAGACAGCGTTATTTGAACTACTTGGAGTAATTTCTCCGAAATATAAAATTAGATGCATTGTTCCTGCATAATTGAATGAAAAATTATATGTGTAATTTATTTGCGCACTTGTGCTTATACATTTGTATAACCTTGTGGTTGTATATTTTGATAATCATATAAATTGCATTAGAATATCAATCCAAAGTTTATCGTTATTTCTGTAAGTACTCTCTGGATAAGTACACAAAAAAAACACACGAAACAATGACATTTTCCGCATCGGGCAATTTATTTACTCCTGCAATTCACTGACAAAAGAAAGACGGTACAGGCGCAATTGATAAATGACGCCATTTGTAAATGACTTCCAAGCTTTGATCCTCATTTCAGACGCAAAGCACCGGCAAAAAATTATCATTTATAACGTCGAGAGCTTTTCTTGTTGGGCGCTTTTCTCGTGCCGAAAGGCGCATAACGAAAAAGAAAAAAAACGCTAAGTACTGCGATTGAAAGCGAGAAAAAGAACTTAATTAGTGCGCGTACACTGAAATGCCCAAAACGGAAATGTTTTAATTCCTTTTGAGGCGTTCGCTACCCAATTAGCGCGGGATATACCTACAATGGTGATTCGACTGTTGCTAATTATTTTCGGTTCACTTTTTTTGTCGAGGTGGGCATTCTGTCGAGGGGAAACGTGCCCGTTGAAACGACTTACTTTATAAATTTGTTTCCATTTTACGTGTCGTTATAATTACTAAACCTCGCAACGTTACTAAATTGCGTTCCTCGGAAATTATTAATGAAGGGAAATTTATTTGTCATGTATTACCTAAGAATTTCGACAACAGTTTCCTCATAGCTTCATAAAAATTGTAAAATGCTATATTGCTACTACTATTGGATTAAATGAAGCGAACTTTAATTGAGGAAACTGATGACATATACGGGTCCAATTCTAAATGATAGTGTTTCTATCTTGTTCTTACTTCATCGTGAACCGTGCCTATTCTGCATATTTAATTTCGATATTGAAACGAATCCATTGTTCAGAAACTAGTCAGTAGTTTATTCTGTTGACATTTTTCCTTAAAAATTCAATCGTGGAATTCGATCGCAGTATTTGCAGTCGATTTGATATCATATTTGAAATAATTTACATTGGATAATAGGCTGGTACGACTTGCGGAAGTGAAGACGACTGACTAGTTTTTGCATAATGGATTCCTTTAAACATTTAAATTATTTGCATATAATGCAAGGAGTTCACTGATGATATCAAAACTAGACAGAAACACTAGTCATTAGACCTTCCGTTTGGATTATCATTAGCAATGAACATAGGCTGCATTTAGTGCAATAGTAAGAACAATATAGTAGTAATGAACAACATTGTTATCAAATTATTTTACATTTAAAAATAAATATTAGTCACAAAATTAGTTTTTCCGTTTTTTTCTTAAACATTTTATCTCTAATTTTCCGTCCTATTTTCGTTCTTCATGTTCTCATTGTCTTCCTTCCTTTCAATACATATTAAATGGTCGTTCACGTTTTGGGTAACCACATAGCGATTATTTCCTGTTCGTAAGCAATTATCGACCTTTTAACCTTCCTTTTAATGGACGAAAGAAATAGTAGTTGAAGGGAGCTAGACTTGACAAATGTTTGGTAAAGTCAAGTCAAACTCTATTAATTTATGTTCACGGAACGATTCGGTAATGTAGCTCGGCGCTTTATCTCGAAAAACTAAGACACCTTGGAAGACTTTGCTAACGTAATTTTTTCAAAGTTGGTTTCAACATGACAAAAGAAAAATAGCCCTAGCTTGTTAAATTTATGGAGTGCTGGAGATATTTCACTTTGTTGCTATGCTAACGACAGGTATCTTCATTTACATAAAATACACTATTTACATCGTAAATAGTTTATAGTAATTATTCACCTTATTGCCTTGTATTTGAAGCTTACGCTTTCAAACTTGATTCCATGGCGTTCGCTAAATACATTTCTTTACTTTTGCGTGAATTAATAAAACCAGAAACTAATGACAACGAGAGGGCTGGTGTGGAATTGTTTCGCAGAGATGATGCAGGAAAACTCCTAAAGCGCCATGTGATATTGACAGTAAATGAGGCTGATTACAAAATCCTTTATCCAGAACTTTAGTCGCAAAGAACAAATTCTATAATTAATACCTACACAATCTTCAGATATGTCACGACGTTTGTGTGTCTACCTCACTACCCTTGCTTGAGCAAGTGGCGCTTGCAAAATTAATACATAACGTTAAAGGGGTACTTGCAACAGAAGGTCGAGCTGTTCCAGATATTTTCCAGTCAGAAAATACTATTGAAACTGTGAAATATGTTCGAAGCTCCCAAAAGCGTTTCCGCGAGATTCGGAAAACAATCCAGAGACAAGAATAGTACTAGAAAATACAAACAATGTATTATAATGATATAGGCAAATAATAATGTACCAAAGAATTATTCCCTTTGAAATAAAAAATCAAAATCGTACATTTAAACATTGTAGCTTCCATTTATTTTATAATTTCTTCAGCTCTTTGATTCTCATGTTCCATCATTCTCTTCTCTTATTTAATTTACACATTCCCATCCGTTACTTTGATGAAATGCAAACTTATTTACCCAATTTTGAAAGGATCTGTAATGAAGTGTGAATTTAATTACTGCTTCCAACAAAGCGAGCCGTATAGAATATTAATTAGAGTAGAGATCACAGAATTTAACAGCCCCTAGGTGTAGCAAAAAAGTTGCGCTATATGGTATTATTATGTTATTTATTCGTATATAAAATGTAGATTACGAACCAAATTATTTGCGCTGCGTAATTATAAAAATGATTGAGTGCAAAATTTATATCGCGATAGCGATGTTAAATTTATTAAAAGCCTCGAGGTGAAAGTTATTTCAAATTTAAGCGTCAAAATTTTTTTTAATGTTTCATCAAAATGTGCATCAACTAATTGAGGTTTGCAATAAACAAAAATCATTTTTCTCTGTTAAAACGGAAGTAGCTATGTAGTCCAATAAGCAAATAATATGTACGTTAAAATAAAAATATTAACTAACATTTACCATATCTAGGTTTAATTTCACACAAATTTGACAATGTACATAATTGAGAAGTGAGATTTTTTTTACTTTTTTGGTGCTTCGATCGCGGCGGTTATAGCTTAACAAAGCTGTAGCTTAACATCTTCTACTACAAAATATTATTTTTCTTTGTCTTCAATCCCCCTGGACATCTTCGCCCATTCGTTACGTACCTGTATGAAGTTCGATGAATATTAACAGAAACCGTGCCAACTATACTTCTATGTAAATTTCGGGCGCTTCTCCTTGAATGAACCTAACTGACAAATGTATTATTTTACGTTGCGAATGGCTTCAATCCATTGTAAAACCCGAACGATTATGATTACGATTGCTAACATTTTAAATGCTAACTTCTATGTAATTTCTTCTTTTATCAACTTTACCATGTTTCATGCTATTTAGTTATGTGCATATTTGGCGATCAGCAACTCTTTAAACTAATGATGACTGTGGCTCTAAAGTTAATTAAATGCCTCTGATAGGATTATATAAAAGAAATAGTTAATTACGTTAGCGTACCACGACGATTGATTCAAATCGACTTCGCTACTGAACTGACATTTAAACCAGTGTCTCATTCGCCTCCATTAAGACGGTTGCTGCCATTTGCAAATAAAAACTTAATTAAATCTAAACCTTCTAACATTTCGGTGTAAGTTCCTTTCCAATTCTCCCATTTCAATCCTTTCCATTTACTCTAAAAATGTGTTAAGTTGATTACACATTGTCGGTTTATTCCCCTATTTCCTCAATTTCTCATTCCATGTTTTTGCGTTTTCCAATTGATGCGTATTCATATATTTGCTTAATCTGCCTTTCTTTTCACTGTACTTGTCCAAACCATCTCAGCTTATTTTATGGAATTCCTATTTGTACCGGTGGTGTCCACCACTTATTACAATGAATTATTAAAAAAAAAAACATCTCAATAACAGTTAGTTTGCTTGTTCACCGTCATCTTTTTTCAGGTATTTTTGCTTTAGTATATTTATTTTTAAGACGCTGAATAATATTGAAATATATATGTTTCTGCGATTGTTTCGTTTATTTCATCCTCCACATTTCCCTTTATATTTATTACAATTTCTCTTCATGTATTTATAAACTTATATATTTCTCCAACTCTTTTCGATTTATTCTGTGTTATGTGCTATTTACCTTTACCACCGTGTTTTTGATTGTTCTATCTATATGACTACACCAATTGCTTACATATTACATTGTAGGTCTTTTTCGCCTTCTGAGTTTATCACCATAGCTTCGTCCAGCGTCCATATGTTTAATTTTCCAGATTCTTGTTATATTTTTAAGGTTTACTTACATTTTCATCCAAAACTATATTGGAAATTATTAGGACCCTTGTTTTACTTATAATAGTTTTCTGTTCTTACATAACTTCCTGTATTTCTGAAAAGTTTTTAATGTCGTTCATTAATTCGCAGTCTACAGCACTCTTGCAAAATTACCCATAACATCTCTCTTATCTTTGCAAATGTCCAATAAATGAACAAATTTCATGTTCTTATTATTTTCAGTGGAATATATGTTCGTCCTAAATTCACCTTCTTACTTATTCACCGTTGTAAAGTAAAGTCTCTTGTCTGATATTCTCACTTTGATTTTCTATTGCACTTGATATATTTTCTCTAATGTAGTTCCTTCTGTATTTTTTACAATTAGTAATTGTCCCTTGATTTGTACACTGAAATTGTTCCATTGCAACCCAAAAATGCATGTTCTTCAATTTCCTTTAGAAATGTTGTCATATCGCCCATAATTTCATCTCCCCGTGGTGTTTATTTTATGTATTCTTGTTATACTTTCTCCTATTATGTAATATTTTCTTCTATTTTCTCCTGCATGTCTTCTATAAATATTCATGCTGGGGATATCGGCCCGGAAACGAACTGTATGCGAATATATAGGCTCCTTCGTTATTTTATGGAAAAAAACACGAAGATTGATGTATATAGCAGTAGCGCATATTAAGCCAACCAATAGCTGCGATCTTACGTGATGTGTGCTGGTTTCTGCAAATACGAGACACGTATTTTGTAAGCCTTGGATTCGTTTTCTGTTAAACAAGTCGATGCATGAACCATACACGGGTAAACAATAATTAGTTTGTGGCAATACTAGAGAATTACAGAGTAAGGATTTAGTATCCTTGGATATGAAATGTCTGTGAGGATAAAGACATTTCAAACTGCAATAACTTCCTGCAGATGGGAACCTATTTTATACCTTGTCTTATACCGGGAAGTACTGTCAATTATCAGCCCTAAGACCCAAGCTAATTCCGTTTATTTATATATTGATTAAATTCCGAAGTTTTTTATGATAATTTCTGTGCCCTAATAGTACTGCAGACATGTTAGAATTGAACCAAGTAGTGGGATTGTTTGATATATCGCAATTAATAATATCCAATGCTGTCGAAATTTTGTCAGGTCTAAATGAATACAATAGGTACTTGTCACCTGCGTACATATGCACAAACAATTCTTCACATACTTTTCAAATTGTTAGGTATATATACCAAAAATATAACTGAAACTGAACCTTGAACGAGTCCTCCATTTAACGCCAACTACTGTGACAATCGACCGTCCAGCTTTACACTCTCCCTCCTGTCTTCTAAATGATCATGTAATAAGTTTATTGTATCTGGCTTCAAACCA
Source organism: Geotrupes spiniger (assembly GCA_959613385.1). NCBI lineage: Eukaryota > Metazoa > Arthropoda > Insecta > Coleoptera > Geotrupidae > Geotrupes > Geotrupes spiniger. The sequence continues at coordinate 25,605,116 of OY390736.1, read as the reverse complement.
ATATTCAAAATTTAACACCTCGTGACTTAGTGTCGAATGCGTTAGAAAAATTAAGTAAAAGTAATACCGAAAGCTCGACATCATCCTATGCTTTTAAAATGTGTGTCACATTAAGAAGAGCATCAGTGCAACTGTATTGTTGTTGTAAATTAATGACTTTCTCCCTAACCTTAAAGATAACAGGTAATAAACTGATTGGGTGAAGATCATCCCTGTAACCAACAGGCTAATCACACTTCGATGAAGGTAAAATTATGGCCCTTTTCCAAGTCTGCTAAAAAGTACTTTCCAAAATACAGCAACTAATTATGTGAGCAGTATATTTTAACAACTGTGGACAACAAAGCTTGAGCATCTGAACATCCAACTGATCAGTACCTCGCGAGTTAGTTGCAGTTTGGAACATTTTGAATGAAATGATTAATAATTTCGACAATATTTCGTAAGAAATCAGGTATTTGTCCATTTTTATGTTTTCTTAATTTGTAATCATTTCAATTCCTTCCATATTATATGACTTTCTTTTCGTATACTGGATGTTGTTAAATTACGCAATGATTTATAATAATTGAAATGTCTAGATTTACCCTTGTCTCGAAATACCAACATTAATTTAATGTTGGCTTCTGAGAGTTCTGTAAGAAGCATGCTCATTAAATAGCAGATTCAGAAGCTCCGTCAATCGATCAACCTTGCCATTGATGCTATCCGTATACAGTATATTTGATCAAAATCGTTGTTATCAAATCATTCAAATATGTTCGTAATTAAAATATCTATGGTCTCTATAAGTAAGCACAATCGGATTTATCCCTATTCTACCGTTTGAAGAGATACGATATGAGGTCTTGATCAGACAACTCTGTACTATGCACCCGAGCATAAATATCTGCAGAAGTATCGCATGTCATAATCGTATCAATTAGTATGCCACTATGATCGGTAATTCTAGTTGACTGAATAATTAATTGATGCAGGTCAACTGATTCCAACATAATATTGAAGTACTTTGTCGTTCGAGTTTCCAATATTAATAAATCTACATTGAAGTCGTCAAGGCTATAAATATCATTGACATACATTCAGTCAATATAGATATATTTATGCCTATGCATATTTGTTGAATTTGTAATTGATCAATACCTCAATAATTGCTCAGTTAAGAGAACAGTGTATATAAATTAGCTCATATAAAAAAGGTTAGCAATAACATTTATATAAACCCTTGAAATTGTTGCAGATATATAATTTTTAGGATAAATGTAATTTAAAATCGCAAAATATAGATACTATTACTGCATTAGATATATATTTGTTATTTATGCCTACATACATAAAAAGCGAACAAAATGTCATATTCTGAGATTATTTAGATTTGTATAAAAACGCTCGTTTCGTTCTATTCGGCGACGAAAGGAGGAATTTAATTAAACAAAACGAACGCGAGATTTCGCCGCAAAAGTTAAAAACCGACCACGAAATTACGAGCGCGCGTAAATCACGACCGAATGCTATGAACAACTGTAGTAGTCGTTTTCGGCGCCATAATTGGAATGCGCGGGTCGATATCCATTTACAAACTATTTCATTCTGAGAAATTGTTGTTCTACATGCTAATTTCATTCCGGATTATTGATTGTGCCGAACAGTTTCCTACTAGTTTTAATGAAATGGTTTCCTCGTTTAATACGCCAAGTTTCGGTTGGCGCAGTTGACAAGGAAACGTACCTACAGTTGCGGAAAACTTCCGCATCTTGTATTGGAATTCCGAACCTTAATTGAAACGAGTACGGATGTCATTCGGCACGTATTGTGCGCGCGTATTTGTACGTACAAATTGGCGCATACGATGTCTTTCGAGATGAATACGTTTCACCGGCTCAATCGATTTAGTTTGACTTCGTTTACTTCAGTTCTCGGGGTATCTGCACATTTTTGTTCGTTATGTTGTGAAACCAGTTTTAATTACAGATATTCATTAGTTGAGTTGGAGATTTATGCATGTTCATTGACAAGATGAATGTATCTTTTTGTGCTATATTCATTTAATGAATGGCCAGTTGAGGTTATATATAAATCGTACATAATTCAGATGATGAGTCCATGTAGGATTGTGGATTATATTTATATGCTAATCCCACGTAGAGGAGTATTTTCAGAAAAAACGACAATATTAAAATAAATTCTCGGTATCTTTTTAGTTAACTTTTGATTGAGCGAATCGAGATTATTGCGTTTCTGTAATATGTACGAGGGGAGATCATTATTTAGCGCCCCTGACATAGTAGGCGTTGAATCAATTTGACACATTAAAGTACTAATCATTTGTTGTTACGTTGAATCAATTGTAGTTTTGTCACTTGTTACCCATTCAAATAATTTATAATAAGTAGACAAGTTTAGAGAAATTAAAAAATGGAAAAATCAGAGGTTCGTGCAGTTATATATAATTATAATATTTGCAAAAGAAAGGGTTGTCGTCAAAAGAAATGCATGAAGACATGGCAGGTGTATTAGGTGAGGGTGCTGTTTCTTACCAAGTGGTGAAAAATATGTCTCCAGAATATAAAGTGGGAAGACAAACATGTGAACACGTGAAGGATGATTTTTTTTTCCAGAGGAATCAAACGTTTGGAGCATCGTTGGACCAAATACATTGACGTTTAGGCAGATTATGTATAAACGTTTGATATTTCTTCACTTTGTTTCCTTCTATGTTAGAGACCGTACATACTGATCTCCCCTCGTATTTGCACCGTGTTGGATATGTGATATCTTTCATACGTTTCTGGAAAACTAAATCAATGTAGCGAAACTATGACTATATTGCTTAACACCTTCAGCTAGCACACTCATCAGGAAAAGTATAGAATACTGTTCACATTACTATGATGTGCTGCGCGTTAAAATCTTTGATGTATGGCTTAATTTTTTTAGAGGAAAACTGAAAATTATCAAAATCGAAATTGTTTCTACCAAATTAGTTGCCCCAAAACCAGTTGATTTAATGATTCATAACAATGCACATGTTACAAAAGGAGTTGTTAAAGGTCTGTTAGAGTATATTTTCTGTAGGTTAAATTTTATTTATTATCTGTTCACATTTTACAAAGTCTACTGACTATTTGTGGGATATGAAAGTTGCAAATAATGTCTTTATCATGCCAGTAGTTCTATCGTATATCAAAATTGTTGTTTAGAAATCTATGATTTTAGTGCAGTTCCTCTAATTTCATATTTTTCTAATTTAAGAAGCAATCTGTCATGTTCAAATGTCTTTGCTAATAAATATTGCTGAATCTTTTCACAAGCATTTATTGCATCCATAATTTCTGTCATAGCTTGGTAAATGGCGGCATTCTTTATTTGGAGTAGCGATTTTGCATTATACTTAAAAGCATCTGGGGTATCACCTGTCACAAAATACTTATTTATTGTCTCCTGGAAGTTCCGCCAATGTTGGCTCACTTAGTTTTAAAAGAAGAGTATGTATTTCATCTGAATGCATAACTGCATGGTTTTCAGCGACTTTAGGGTATTTACTATTTTGTCCTGATTTGTTGGCTTTAGGAAAAAACTATGTGATATATGTCTGTTCAAATCTGTATTATTTCTTTCCTATTAAAATAAAACAATTAACGTACCATTGAATTTTGAGAATCTGTCAAGTTTCTTCTGCAGTTTGACAATACATTTTTGTTTACAAAGTTTTACAAAATGTCCTACAAGTTAGAATTGCGGAAAGGTACTTAACATTTTGTTGGCCAAATGCCCAAATATAACATTGTCACCATTTATAGAAACCAAACATTTCTAAGACAACAATTTACGGCGTCATTAAGGAATGTGAGAAAGGTTTGCCGTATATGTGTGTGTATGTGTATCTTCGAAGACGAGTTGCCCTCGAGTATTGAATCATTCAAAGCTTCAGAACTTCTTTAAATCTGCAATAAACAGAAGGAGAAGGAGTTTCAATGGGAAGATTAGGCTGAAGATGTCACATTTCCCATATGACAGCCAGGAGGGAAATTAGCAGAACTAATTTAAAATATAGAAAGTGACAAAAATCCATTACAAATTTAGTTGAAGATATTCTTGTTGGTACGAGTAAATTGGTTGAAGGGTTCAAGTTGAAAGTCAATAACAAGTCTTGGAAAATATTGTTATTTTCTGTGTTGCTGAGGTATAAGTTTGCTACGACTTTCTCTTTATAGATATGAGTAATATTAAAGGGTTGGTGAATGTTGTAATATTGTACACAGCAACAAATCAATATTAATTCTGCTCTCGAACATTTCAACGTTTCAACGTGTTTCAATTTAGATAATGCATCGAAAGCTTACCTTATTTATTAGATGAATTATTTCGTGTTCTCATTTAAGTACTATAATAGCACAAAATGGTGGACTCTCACTCTTGCTGAAAAAACCAGTTGGTATAGTAAGTGTGGGGAGAGATACAAATAAAAAAAATATTAAAGCTGTGAACGGCTACCCGACGGTATCTTAATTCATCGTATATTAAACGAAATGACGAAAAACAGGGGAGATTTCCAGGAATGCGATCATTAGATGGCCTTCCTTTCAGAGACGATGCATTTTTTTTTCTAGTTTAAATCGCCTTGTTCTCTCGGTCTTCCGTTAATCAATGTTTAATTCGAACAATATTTATGGTTGATTAAGCTGCCACCAGTTCAATTGTAAATGAGTAGTGCGTCAAGTTGTAATATACTTCTGGATCCAATAAAACAATTAGGTAAAGTACAATTTAAGTTTGTTACAAAATTTGAATTAAATCCATTGCATTTAATAATTATACAAGACTATAAAGGTTACAAATCGAATATGATTTTTCTAACGGAGCTTAAAATCTCCATTATTAGAAAATTATAGTTTAACCCCAAAATTAAAAAATAGAAGAAGGAAAGAAAAACTGCGCTTGATTTCTTTTTAAAAATATAAGTTTCCCGTTAATTTGAACTTGTCGACAAGAAGTGTACGTACAGAACCAATACAACTTCAACTTTATAAAAAAATCATTTCTTATGTAATGTTTCCCTTTCTAAATCCTACAATTGCAAGTAAGAGTATTTAAATCGTCTCTGTTCGATTTTCCTTGCGCACTTTAATTTAAAACACGACTCGCGAATCTATATATAAAACAAATAAAACTATTGACTTCTAATAACTTTCCAATTAATTAATTTCTGAAATCACGCCCGATTTTTCTTATTTTTAGGCCGTCCATTTATTTTCCCGGTAAAGCTGATTGCGTCGATTTTAAACTTTTTTGTTTTTAACCCACAACCATTTTTTTGAATTGTCGTTTGCGTATGTTGATGATTATGAACATTATGAATATATTGCTACGGTACTTTGTAATTTACTTTCGTTCGGCAAATATAATTTATGTAACAGGGCCGGAATTAATAACATTTTATTTTTCGTCTTTTAATTTATTTGAATTTATGAACGATTTAGTGGCGGTCTACAGTTTTAGTCCTTTCTAACTCGGGTTATTCTATGTTAATGTTTTATAACATAGTAATGGAGGAGTATTGACACAATTTACACAAATATCATAATCTACTTATATTTATATGCTAGATGTGAAAGTACGGGCAAAAGAGCATATTCGCCTTTTCTTCGTCAAAGCACAACTGTACAATCTGTACGCCTGTACAACAAACCTGCATATGGCAATTGTCTTCTTTTTTGTGTGTTTGGACAGTGGAATGGCATCCATTAATTCGTTGCAGGCGATTACTGCTTCCTGCTTGTTTGGCTGTTGAGGGCTTTTGGGTGTGGAATCTGGAACATACTTGTAAAAATTACTTTTCTAAATGTTGTGGATATTGCAGGCAGTAATGAAACAAATAAACCTTAAAAAGGTAAAGTTTTTTATGCCAGTTTATAGTTTTACGTACATATTCAATTGAAATTGGCTCTATATCGCCGCGGTCCACAGATCCAATATTTGCATTATATTCAATTCAGGTTCCTCCAAACGATTCCAAGTGTTATGCCCTTCTTTCCATCAATCATTCAATCATGTTGACCTCACGACTCGAACTAAACATGTAGACATGAGTGCGACCTTTCCATTTTACTTCTAATAAATTATTACCTACTGCAACTACTATCGTTACTAATTTTCTAATCCTAATGCATCTGGCTTCGCTTTATGATAAACAGTACCATACGAATTTGATTTACGTTAAAAATATATATAAATATTTAATTTAAGTTGTATCAATTATCATGTACCATTTATTTTCGGTATAAAAATCCCAATACGTATCCCGTTTCGCAGTCCCACATGTCAGATAGTTTTATTCCTGAACGATGGTTTTTGGGGCCAAAGAAATGGGCACACCTGATTGATGGTTGCTGTCAATATTTTAATACTTGTCGCGTTCTTTCTGCTTAAATTTTGTCTGAAAAAAATTGGAAACCACATGAGTTCTTGCGGTTTTTGTATACAGCGGAGTGCCATGAATATTTTATAAGCTGTTGATCGATAGCACTTGTTTGTTATCTATCAACTTTAGTATGAATCTTTCGTTTATCGGATACATTCATAATGGGTGACAGTTGTTTAATTCCTAGTTTTAAATGGTTGGAAATGGCAACGAATAAAACTGTAATTCGAGGTTGTTTATTCTATGAATACAACCGCTGTATCGAAGCTGCAGTGGCGGCGCGAATTATATGTTCCGCATTCGGAGATGATGCCGTGGTCGCACATCACAGAAATAGTTCAAGAAATTATTATTGTTAAGGATATTCAACAGGTTGTGGATGCAGATTTCAGGATAACGTGCCTAGTCCTTGCAGAAAGGTTCAATGTTAGTTATGAAATCATTCGTTTGCATCTTCATCAGCCAGCAAAGACGTGGACGTTCAGCGAATGGGTCCCAAATGAATTGTCAAATGATTACGGAAAACGGTTCACGCAACCACGATGAACAATTTCTTGATATGTTATTAACCTGCGACGAAAAGGTGGTTATTGTACTCGAATTCTAAGCGTTATTATCATTGGTTGTCGGCTACTGATTCTACACCACATACTCGCAAAGCTTCCTTGAGCTGAATAAGATTTTATTGTGTGTTTGTTGGACAACAACCGGAATTGGTCATTATGAGTTTTTGGAAACGGGTCAAATGATCACTGTTAACTTGTATTGTGAACAGCTTCAGCGAGTACAAGCAGCCGAAAATAGTTTCCTTTGGTCAGTCGAAAGACAGTGGTATTTTTACAGGATAACGACAGGCTGCACAGGAAAAAATCTGGAGTTGGCTGGGAAACTCATCTTCCATTTTCTCTTGACATTTCGGCAAGCCATTTTTCTTATCTCTTGACAACTGTATGGGGCATATACTGTTGTTCAGAATCCATAGAGTTCTACAACAGAGTCATGCGAAAATTGGCGTCACGTTGGTAAAGGACATTGAGTGTGATAGTAATTACTTCGATGAATAATAGTGTATTATTATAAAAACAGCACGAACTTATTTGGCTACCTACTAGATACCTAGAATAATTTTAATAGGCCAGCATATGAAATTTTAGTTTTATTTTTTTATCATTTCGTCCTAAACCCATTGTACTTCTAGCCTAAAAAGTGAATTGAAAATCTCAAACGCCTGTAGATTTTCGTCAAGAATTTTCGAGCAGTCCAGAATTTCAAACATCAAAATCTCGAAGTTGATTATCACAAATAATAATCATCGGTATTTTCATCACCATCGCTATATAGCAACAGAGTATCATTTATTCCGCAATCTAATAGAAGAATTGTCAAAGCTTTTGGGAGGTTCATATTCCATACCAATGTAAGGTTCCTTATTCAACTGTAAAATGCCGAAGCATTCGCTCTCAGTTATCCCTACCTTCTTTGTCTACATTCATCATACACACATCGTAAGCGAATTGATCGCGATAAAAAACGCACAGGGGATAAGAACGATAGAAATAAATATATGTGAAAAGGCTACGCTTTTATGCGACAATATGGCACACACACACCCCACAACCCTTATTCTCAAATACCCTTCAACAATAATTGCATAAATATGTCAACGATTGGATAATTTTGGCGAATTTTACGTGGATATGATAGAAACACTTAAAACACATCTAATTATGCTATGATTTCAAAATACACGGCTCGGTAGACCTGACACAATCGATGCAGGCCGACGCCGACGTTGAGATTGAAACGAATGCGTGGGCGATGAACCAAATTGAGCACCACTGACGACGGATATTTTTCCATTCGTAATATAAAATATATACCTGTGAGTAGGAGATTAATCCTATTACTTGTAGTAATCAAACCCGCGACGCTGGTGGTTACCATTATAAGAAATTATATCACTATTCGTTATGAACGATGAGTTTATGAAAACGTGGAAAAATTTATCGTAGCCGGGCAGATCAAATATAAATCGTACTGGTTATCAATTCTATCTTTGTAATAAGATTGAAAAACCCCGAGGGAGATTTCTAGCCTGGTAATCTATACCGTGAGTGAGCTTATAAATTAATAAAAGCATTTATATTGCGACGATTACATGTGGAGCTTTATTTAGTAAGAAATTTTAATTAATTGATTGGGATTGTTTCTCACCTAGAAAAAGTAAGATATAAAATATTTAATTTATTATTATATTTCTCTGTGAAATTTTCTTATATCTGGACCCAAAACCATATAAAAACTGGACCCAAAGCCATAAATAATCCATCCATCAGATTCATAAATTTTCGTATGTAAACTATTCAAAGTTGTAAGGGCAAATTGTACTCGTCACTGTCGCACATGGCAAGTAAAACCAACTGGACTGCAGATTCGTGGTGGAGATATAAAACCCCAATGCTAATCCAATATCTATAAAGCATGATCAACCCAATTTTAATACTTTCGATTTGTTACAGTTCCCAATCCCAATTAGCATATTGGCCATATTTTTTCTTTCTTGAGTTTCATCTCGATCCATTGCACCAAGTTCAAGTTCAAGTTCCAAGTTCCAACCCAACGCAAGCAAAACCAACCCAACCCAACTCTGGCAGCGATTTAGATCCTTGCAAATCACGTTGAAATTAAAACCCAATCTGTTGATTAGGTTGGGTTGCGTTGAGTAGCCCAAATATCTTCATATATAATAATGTGTAACAATTAGTTTACCTGGGTTATAGATTTTGGAGATCTAGAGTGCTTCATTTCATGGGAAGAATCCTCAATCCTAAATAAAATATTTGCTTTTTGGTTCCCTATCTATGTGAAACACCAGTTCCCGATCAACTCTGCTTATGAATTAATGTAGATTTTGAAAATGCATCCATGCTAACGTATCATGCGTTATGTTGTCTGGTGTACTTTTTCTTCACTGAAATTATTGTACGTTTCTTTTCAATCAAAACCTCCTAACCCATCCCAAAATTTCTGTTTGGGGATATTTTTCGAAAACTTGAAAGCTTTACCAGTTTTTGACAGTTATCATTTCCATGGTCGTAAATGTTAAAATGAAGAGACATTTTATTTTAGATTGGATCAATTCCAAGGTCAAGATCAAGATCAAAGTCAAGTCCAAGAGAATATGGCTTAGTTAGCATTTTCCGACAGGCCTTAATGTGAAGTCAAAACTTCCTAGCTGCAGTCAAAAAGCTAAGAGTTTTAAAAGAAGGAAACAGTTTAGCTTTAAACGATCGAAACTATAACTGAATTAATTTGTATTTACGTCTTTAGTAATTAGTTTGGTTCAATTTGCTTTGGTTGCTTGATGATGTGTTCCCGTTTCTTTGGTGATATTAGTAAAGTCCAAGGTGGGTTCCCGGGTCAAGACCCAGGTCAATACCGAGGTCAAATCCAATATTGATTCGCGGAGATTTCTATTTTAATTGGTTAGTATTTTTACCGTTTTAAACGAATGTAAATATTCTCAAATCTTTACCAAAGAAATTTATACACATTCCAACTAAAAGTTGAAATATTCAAACAAATATATGAAAGAAAAATAATTAAAAAACCATGAAATGACTTAAAAGTATCAAACCGTTAATGCAAGGTTATTTTAAAATACAAGCATATGGCCATCGTTTTGCAAATACAAAACAACAGTCAAATCCCAAATGTTAATACAAAAGAAATGTCAAATCTATGAAGAAGTCATTATCCTTGAATTTACATTCCCATTTCCCCCTTGTCTAAGTGTAATAAGTGTAATATTCTATTTCCTTGTTCCCTTCTAACTCACCTTCCTTCACCCCTCTCCAACCACCTCTCTCTCTGCTTTCTCATAACTTGCAACAATCATAATTTTAGTTAGCCGCCCTCATCCTAATTTTCCTCATTTTTCTCTCTTCTCCGTTAGTTTTTCCAGTAAATCCATTCTTTTACACTTCTCTCCCAACACCTCAATTATTTTCCGCTCTCTTTCTCCTTCTTGCTCCATACCACATTCCTCCCACCAATGTTTCCGCTAGTCCCTTCCTTTACCACATATCTCGCACCTTCTGTACTCCTCTGCTATCCAATATTTGTTCTTCTTCTCCTTGTTTCCGCACCTGGATCTTGATATTCTTCATTCCTGTTTCTCCATCTTTCCTCCTTCCATATATTTTGGTCTCCTCCCTAATACTATTATTTTCTTGTATTTTTCGTTATAACTTGAATTCATTATTTTTCCGTCCCTTTCCTGCGCTTCCACCTGTTTCGTCCTGTCCACTACCACCCTCTCTACTCCACTGCCCACCCTCCTACTTCTTTCTACCTCCTCTATGGACAGTCCCGCTTTTTCGTACACTTTTCTTCTGTTTTCCTCGCAGTTTGATTGTTTCCTCCGCTGTCTTCTGCGCTCCACTATCTCTTCCATCACTCTTCCCCGAACTATAACTCTATTTCCTTTTAATACTTCTATGCCCGGTTTCGCAAACGCTAAGCTTGTTAACGAATCGTCAAAAGTTTGACGATTCGTTATTGAGTCTTTAATCAATCGTCAAATATTTGACGATTGATTACCTTGACGAACCGAGTCGTTAAAGGCTTGTTAACTAATTCACCATTTGACAATCGTTTGTGAAACCGGGCACTAATCTTTTCTGCTCTTTTATCCGCCATGCTTCTATCCCATACATCATTATACTCCTCGCGCAGCTCCCAGATCTTCATTGTTTCCACTATTTTTTTAACGAAGGTGGCTGGTCCCGTGGAGCCCTTACTGCAGCCATCTCGCCTATTGTGCCTTTTAGTATGATTAGCTATACTTTTACTACCGCTAGACCGATGGTTCTCCTAAGAATCTCAGATCCATTATTGCACCAACTGTCACCAATAATCCTGTAAGAATTCCTACTTCCCTTACCTGAGTCACATTTTCACACATTTTGTTTGAGGGAGGGAGGTCGAATGCTCTAAAATGCTAGATATCTGTTTTTCCAGCACTTTATGTGGTGCTTTTTTAATTTTGTTTTATATATAGCAAACCGTCTACGTAGAGTAAAAGGCAGGTTACATAAATATTAGATTGTAATGGTACATTTAAAATGAATATTGGGTTAGGTACCTACTATAAACAAGTTATTAATAAGAGAATTTCGTTAATCGACTATGTACTACCTCTATTACTGTTAAAATATCGTTACGTGAGCAGTTATTTACTCAGCGCATTCCACCCCGGCGCTGGATAATTATGTACAGAATATATTAGTATTAATTAAGGTTCGCTCGATATTATGGGTCAATTATCCCTGTCTGGTTAGAAGTTTCAAGCTAAATGTTTTCGTATAACCTGAGTTTGTGTTTACGTATCTTTCATTATTCATGTCCGAGGGCAAGGTAATTGCTCGTAATATGTTTACATATCAAGTTAATTGTTGCATTATTAACGAACGTTTCCGTGCACACAGTTAGCACCACCGTCGGTTGGGCTAAATAAACGTCTTTTTACTTTAGGTAACGGAATTTTACATTTACAGTTGGTCGTGTGCTCGTGGATTAAAATGTTAAATTATTTATGAACCTGTTTGTTTATTTCTGAGACCGATGTTAATTTAATCGTGCCCACGTTTTATGAAATGTCATTAGAATTGTTCAAATTATTTATGTATATTTTCATCAAATTGTAACTTGTACTGAAAACTCTTTTGTTATTGTATTTTGTCAACAAAATAGCAGTTGAAGCATATGCTGCATTATTCCAACATAAATTAAAATACAAAAAATATCTTTAACGTACTTCACGGCCATTCAGATATGATTAGTCAGTTATGGAAGCAAAGATCACAGTTAGCACATTAGTGCCGACCTGTTTTAATGGTTTGCTGTATAAATAAATACACTGACTACGGGTCGTTATGCTTTGTGTTTTAATTTTATGATGTTTCACACTTTTTTTCATTATTTTCCTTGATTTTCTCTGCTTTTAAATATCTCCTAGTTACTAGAATTATTCATCATCTCAATTAATCTGGGTATAATAGTAAAACTTTCTGCGAAGCTATCACGCATGCATTTGTGTAGCAATTCTGTCAGTTTCGTTCGTTTAAAATCTTTCATGTGAAGTCTGAATGAACTTTGCCAAAAGGGGAACTAAATTATTAACCGTTGTGTGATAATTAAGTGAATTGTCATCGAAAAATTCCTGAAAAGATATTGCGCAAGTGAAACAAGAATAGTTTTCCATTAAAATGCAAAAGTACTGCAGCGTCTAAGGCGGTAATTTTTCATTAAAATTAAAAAAGCGCCATTATCCCTAATCGCTCCTATGCTACGCAAAATTAATAGGCGTAATTTGAAAAACAAATTAAAGCGAGCAAAGTGAAATAATGAAAATTTGTGTAATACGTGTCATACTGGATGGCCTACGGAATAATTTATTCATTTAAATAAATTACGCGACCGAACGTTGTAATTCATCGTCGATTTTCAGAGATTTATTGCGCCAATATTGGAAACTAATTTAGTTACAAAACGCCGCCGTACGTCGATGCATAAACAAAAATTTGACAAATGTCCGGCGTTTAAAAATATTATTAATTATTTCATGTTTAAATTTGTGATTTATCGTCGCGATGAGTTTTATGTCAGTCGGTGGCATTTTTTCCAAAAGTGTTAGCGGCGTCGAGTAAAATCCGTAAAATGAAATGGATGTGGACAGACTGCTAAAGTGATCCAGCACACGCTCCGCGTCGCATTTGCCTAATTTTAATACGCTAGGTATTCACCGTGCGGTGTGTGTATGTGTGTGATATGGTAGTTCATTTATCTCCATACGACGCAGTTCACACACGGAAGCGCATTTTATTTTCGCTGACTGTATCGCAACACCACATGAATATAGAAAGGGGCGGAAACGTGGCGAGATTTCTTGAAAAATTCAACCTGATGGTTCGCGAGTTATGAGATTTCCCAATCCAAATCCACGTAATGGTTGCGAAGTAGCGTCGATGTGCTCGTTTTTAATAATGTTCACGCGTCTTGTATTTTATTTGAAATTTTCGCAATACCTTTTTGCTTGAGACGCCTAAATTTTATCAAGAATGTGTCTAATGAAATTGTGTTATCCATTCAATAAACTTCGGTGTCATGTTATGTAAATCTACAAAAATAAGGCACACGGCGTCTGCGAATCGAAAACTGTTTTGATCGCAGAATTAATTAACTAAATAATTAATTTAACTAACCAAAGTAAATTGTACACAATGCGGAATACATTTAGACTAAATGTATTTTATTATGCGCGGCTAAGATACAAATTCAGGACGAAAATGAAAATTTCCTGGTTTCGAAACAATTTAAAAATGTACTGATTTCTTAAGTTAACAAACATCCGACGATTAAACGAATAGCCGCTCACATGTATGAATACATAAACATATACATCCATAACGTAAAGTAAGAAAAAACAATTTCAATTAATTCCCATGCCAGGTGAAAGATAAAGCACAAAATTAGACTTACATCATATGTGTTATTAAAAAAAAAATAGATTGCCTTTTATATAAAGTCTGGATGGCCAAAATTATTATGATTTGTTCTGACACGTTGGTTGCTAAATGGTTTTTATAGGAATATATATATTTCATCACTTACAATGGCATATATTTGATGTTGTTGAAATTCTTCTGTAAATTAGAATCATGGTGCAAGTAATACCGATGTGTTCTACAAAAGGCATTAAGTGAAATTGTGCTACTTGCGACCAATTTTCCATCGATGTTTGTTCAGTAAAATTTGTCATTCTCAATTTGAAAACAGATATTCAACCCATACAAAACCAGATTGAAAAGCCACAGAAAAGTTTCATGAAAACATACACATCTATTGATCAAATTACTCCTGAAATTAGTGAACGCACTAAAAATGAGAAGAATATCATTATTTACAATATGCGATAGAATGTTGATGCAAATCAAGTAATTGAAGAAAACGAAATGAAGGATAATAATCTTGCTCGCGAGTTATTCAACCTCGTAACTGATAAGGTGAATAACTTCAAAATAAAAACAACGATTGTGTTAGATTAACACTTATATAACACCGATATATTTTTGGCAAATGCCAAGAAATAAATTGTGAAATGAATTACAGCAGATAGTTGCGGAAAGAGAAACGAATTTAATTATAAATTTTTTTTGAAGATCGTTCAAAAATACGTCAATCCAACCAAGAGCTATTTTTGCACCTTGGTATTATGTAAATGTGCGAGGCTTAAGAATAACAGCTAATAATTTCTATAACGTGTTATGCAATTACTATGATTTTGTAACAGTAACCGAGACCTGGTCAACTGGTGGCGTACATACGTAAATGAACTATTTTCAGGGGAATATGTAGTTTTCGTAACGACAATTGTGATTTTAATATTTCTAAACTTCAACGGTACTGCATACTGCATACTGCGTATTGATAAGTATAAGTAGTTTCGTATAAATGAAGACTAATATTAAACTTCTTAAATATTTCAAATTTAAAGCAATATAATTAATTATGCCCTGAATAGCAACGAGCTATTATATCTCATAAATGCATGTGAAAAGATTAATTGTTTAGTTGAATAAAGTGATGATTCACTTGCGCCTGAAGACGCAAACGAAGTTTCAGTTACCAAAAGATTTCACTTATGATTTTAAACGCGCAAATTTTGCTGCCCTTTACAATTTAATGTGTACAATGTGAGCTTTCAGTACGAGTTTATTAACGTTGATGAAATGTGTGCATTTTATATGAAAATTTATTTAAATCCTAATAAAGCTGTGTCAATAAAAAGCAGCCGCATAACCAATGACAACCAAAAAGATTAATTACTTCCAAAGATGTCGTGAATGCATTTGCTAAATATTTTTCTTCGGTATACTCATGTCAAGAAATAAATACAAATAATTTATACTTGTCATCCATAAGTGAAAATGATATTAAGTGGGCATGTCCATCTTAAGAATAAGATTACGATGGGCCCAGATAAGTTAAAGACTATTACTGTTTTATTGGAGTTATTGCTAAGATTGGACAATAACTACAAGAACACACATTTTCTATTGGCTGGAAGGTAGCCCGAATCTGTCAAAATGTTAAAAAGGGTGAAACGCCCCGTTCAAAATTATTGTCAAACTTTTCTAATTATCTAGATTAACAACTACCAATCTGTGTTTCAGAACCTCTTGATTCTCAATGTCAAATTGATATAATTTATACAGACCTAACAAAAGCTTTCCATCTTGTTCAACATGATCTATTGGAGACTACTTACCCCGATTTGGCATCTCTGATAACTATTGTTGTAAATCTACTTAAATAATAGAAGAAATTATGTGGAGGTAGGCAATCTTAAATCCTACTCGTTTGCACCTGATGATGGTGTATCGCAAATTTCCCACCTACGCCTATTACTATTTCTCATATTCATAAATTGCGGAACTGAGTTTTTGCAATGATTTAAATTAATCTATGCAAAATCCTGGGATTTTTGGTTTTGTTCGTCTTCATATCCAGGTTGCCTACTTCACTGGCTGGGTTCGGTTGCGTTGGGTAGGGTAGGGTAGGGAACTATTCGCCCTGATTTTAGTGTGAATTGTGTATATTCATCAATCTAATTGATAAGCGTATGAGACGTTTTTCTCGTCACTTGCTATATTGTTGAACTAGATTTTGATTTGCTTTTAATACACTACGTTATCTCCAGGTATTCTAAGTTATTCATTAGTTGCAATTCATTATGGAGCATTTCAAAGCTAAACATCTATTGAGGTATTGTGGTCCAATTTTCCTCAAAAATTCCTGCAACGTAAACACCCACATGGTTTCGATTGCCTTGTAGATAAAGGTAGAAGAATACCCCTATCATGGCCGTTCGTGAAGTAAAATGTCTGAGTCACTCGTTGATCTTAATTTTCTATTAGAAGTCATTTAGCTTGAGTCCTTTGTGTCGCTAGTCGACTAGATTGACGTCGCTAGATTATCATACTTTCAACGTCCATTCCTTCAGTTCCAAGACATGTATTTTACTATTCTTCTTGAATTGTAATTGAATTGTACTTTTTGGTGTTGGTAACATCCTCATCATGATGAGAAAGGATGTGAAGTAAAGTTACGACGAGAGAATGCATGCTTGCTCAAAGCAGCATAACTGTATAACGCTGCAGACATTAGCACAAGATGAAAGTGACTCTACCGCGCTTGAACTTCGCAATTTTACGGCATGACATAATTTGCATAAACTGCTTTGAGCAAGCATACATTTTCTCGTCGTAGCTTTACTTCACTTCTTTCAGTTATTTTTTCTACTCTTTTTCTTTCGGTGTAGTTGTGACAGTTCTTCCAAGTTTTAGTGTCTCGGGCGATGAACAGACACATCGTCCTCTTTCGTTGGGAATCTAGGAGCTTGCCGTTTCTACGGAAATTTCGCTGCTTAGGACGAATGTTTATGTAGAGAATCATGGTTTTCCGAGCGAAAGTCACCTAACTCAGATTTATACCTCCAAATTTCACCTCCTCGTTTTTCATGGTTGGTTCTAGTGTCATTTCTCCACTACGTGTTTGTTGTGTATATTTACAAAATGTTTGTAAACCTGCGATCTGTTGGTTAAGTTCCACATTATTATTTATCGGTTATTTAACGTGCTCATCTTTTGGGGTTTTATAATATCAAAATGTGGGGAAATGTATTTGATTACATAATTAGTTCGATAAAACGTGGTTGTTGAAATAAACTGGACGTGTCGCTGACCATACTATCGGCTTCCTCAGAAGACTTATGTTGATGTGTACCCATTATGTTCCGTTATCGTCGTTATCGTGTTGTTCGTATCCGATGCTTCTCCTGATTCATTTTGATGGTCCTGGCTGTGACTTTGATGGTCTTTGCTGCGTCTTTGATGGTCCTTGTTGCGTCTTTGATGGTCCTTGCTGCTGCTTCGATGGTTCTTTTAGTGCCAACTTACTTAGCCTTTCTCTGTTAAAGTTGTTCTAGTTATTCACTATTTCCAAGAATTTTTGATTATTAATACAGATTTTTGCTGAATGCTGGTTATGAATGTTTTGATGCGTCAAGAGATAAAACCACAGTTGTTGCATATTTTGTGTAGTCCGTGGATTATAAGTTGTCAATTCTGATTACAGAAATAAGTTGGTCGTGTTTTTAACGCCCAAGGGCGTTGATCACTAAAGCTGACATGTTTTGAAAACAGTTTTCGTTATTTAGACAAAATTGTACGCATTTTTTTCGTATTTTACTTTTGCAAATTCTGACGATTATTTTACCAACTTTGACAAATGTTGGTGTTTTAAAAATTCCATCGTGTTCTATGAATTTTGACGGCAATTTTCTAAATTTTCATTTTTTTGCATTTTAGATCTATTTGACATTTTTCGACGACAACCAGAACGAAACTAACAAATGGGTATTTTCATCTAGGTTTCAAAACATTTTCGCATCCAACCTGTAGTTTTCTATGTACGTGTGTTTATACACACGTGGCTTTATTCTAACTGGAAATAGAACTCATCAATTGCAAAGTTTTCATAATTATTTCTTTCGGAAATTGCAAAATTAAATTAATATATGCGGATGACACCAATATGTTTGATGTTATTGGGAATATTGAGGACTGTGGAAAACTGGAAAGTGATGTGAACTCTTTGGTAAACTGGTGTGAAAAAATGAACCCATCATAAAGTAATGACATGACCTACAACAGAAAACAATTATATAATTGATAGTCAGCTAGATCACGTACACACAATGAGCGATCCGAGCATTTTATATGATGCTATAATTTATGGCCCATATTGAGTATCTATGCGGTAGTTCTCTTAGGGCCAGTTTTTCAATAATGGTTCATCTGTAAGATCATGTGAACGTGGTTCAATAATTGAACCAGGTTCAACTTGTTTTGCGTTGCTCAATTTAATTCTTATGCTAGTTCAATTGAACGCCGTTTATCTGCTAGTCGTGTTCCCAACCACTTTGCGCACCTCACTTCATGTTGAAGAAAAACAGTTATGCTAAAAAGGTTGGCAGGCGTACATGCATGCGGTTATAGCCTTGTGTCTTTTTTAGCAAGTTTCGAGTCCGCACATAAACAATGTGCGGAATTGGAAATTAAACAAAAATATTGAATAAATCTTTTACACAGTTGAATTAATTTATTTTCCTTTTTAAGTTGTATATGTATTGATGGGTTTTGGGCAGGTAACCGCTTCTTACAAGGGTGAATAAAAAGGCAATAAATGAACAAGTAGTACATAATAAGAATTCGCAGCTTAAACACGACATATTTTTATTATAATTTAAAATTGTTTTCAAACCAATTACACTATAATTTTTATGAACAGGACTTATATATAATAAGAGCACATTTATCTTGTCAAACAATTTTATTAAACCAACCTCTGAAAATAATTACGTATAAGGCTATTTCAGGTGATGCTATTTATAACCACATTGTTGTGTTGAATATTGTCATTAACATTATTGACAAAAACCAATACACACTACAATCACGGTCGAATACACAAAGATACACTTCAACATTGTGGTTATGTGCTGTAGTTTAGCGTTAGACCGAGTTTAAACGGACAAATATGTGGGTTCAAGTTGAACAGAGTTTAATCCAAGATCATATTCTGAACTGTGCTTGAAAAACTGGTTTTTTCGATTGAACTAAGTTTAAACTCTGAACTTAGTTTAAACCACTATTGAAAAACTGGCTCTTAATATCTTGGGATCAGGAATACTAGATTATTTTCATTTTATTTTTTTTATTTTTATCATTTTTATATGAATTTGAGTTAATTTATTTCTACTTAAAAACAACATTGTTTTAATAATTTAAAATGCACAATATCTTCTCATTTCCTGGTGTTTTCAATATCACGTTATTATGTTATATTATTGCTATATTTTTGAGCTTCTACCAATGATACTAATGATATTTTTTCTTGTTGTACATCTACTACACCGAACAATAATTTAATTTAGTTCAGTTTAGTTTAATATAATAATGGCTTCTGCTGCTGGGTTATCAAGAAATTATTATTATTATTATTATTAGATAGTTAGTTAACTTACACCTAAATATTGTTATTTTAATTAGTTATTTCCACATAAAAAATTGCTACGAATGCCTACATAAATTAAGATGTTTTTCCGCAACTTTTAATCATATATTATTATAAATATTTGTTTCACTAATTTGTTACTAAGTTGTTCGCCGACGTTTTCTATACATAATTCTATTTTATTTTTTTGTCCGTGTTCAGGTTTACGTTTAGGTTTTATGTCAGACGGAGTTTTTGCAAAATTCTTTCTATACCTCATATAATCCTTTGTCCAATTTTGCGATAATTTTTATCAAATACTTACTATTTTCATACACTTTTTTGCTTTTTACAAATTTGATTCTGCCGTCCAAATTCCAAGCAAGATTAACGGCCAAACATTCTTTCCTTTTTGGCATTTTGCCATAAATTCCAATAAAAACGTCTAATCTGAGACATTATTTTTGTCTTTGCTATTTTCATGTTTTCGATAATATTTCCTAACTGTCTAAAGAAATCTCCTAACCAAAACTATTTATTTTCACTTTAGTAATTTTAATTTTCGGCATCATCGAGCGAATTTTTTGATCCCACTCACCTTCGCTTTTTCTCAAAAGCATTCCTATATCTTTCTTTGGTGCACTAAGGAGATTATCCCATAATAATTGCATTACTGTTTTCTATAGCCATTTGTAACTACTTTCATTTCGGCACTTGTATTTCCCCATTACTGTCTTCGGTTTTAAATAATTTTTTAATATCTTAAATATTCCTTCCATTTGTTCAATATTTTCTATTCTCGATTTAAATATTTTCTGTTTTTAATTCTGCATACGAAAGTCAAAAGGTTGTCTTAGTGTTCTTAGAACTGAACGAAATGATCGATTTTGGTCGCCCTTATTTTAAGACAACTCTATGCTAATACGTTCCTTTGCTGTCGCCACTAACTTATTTATGCGTTTTATTTATGAGTTATACAAGAAAGACAGTAAGAAACGCTCGTTTTGATACAAAATACGTCCCTAACAGCACGTAATTGAATTTTTTCCTAAGATTTTTACCCTGGACATGAAGTTTACTGGCATACGTGTGATTTCTTGCAAATACGACGTGCATTGGTTTGGTGAAAGCAACATTATCTATGTTTCCTTGTGTATCTTGAATATTGCTAATGGTTCCCAAATTTCATTATTCCGCATTTTGCTGCGCTGCATGGACACAATTAGTAGGAGGAGGTATTGATCGAGACCGAAGTAATTACACGTAATGGTACGCAACCGTATGATGTTTTTGATGCTTAAATATGATGCAATTTTCGTCACCCTTAAATATCATTTTGGTAATTTTAAATGTTTACGTTATAATTTTAAATCATTACGATATTTTATATACAAGTATATAAATAGAATTCCAACAAAGTCGAAAAAGTGAACAGAATATTAGCACGAAATGTTCCAAACGAAATAGATTTATACGTCGACCTATTCACCCGGGTGCGTAAATTTAGGACCCTGTTTGTGTACCGGCACGCCGTATATAAGATTTGTTGTTGAAGTGCTTTTGTTCGACCGCCTGGAACGCTGAATTTCGTTCCGGCGAAAAAGGTTATTAAGCTTTGAATGCGTTTGCGATGGCGAAGCTTTTTCATTAAACAACACAAAAAGTTTTAATTATATGCGAAAATGCTCATAATACCGCATGACAAGTGCACATATGGTGCACACACGATGGACTCCGAAACCATTTTTCTGAAAAAAACTGACTAAAACAACCGAAACAAGCAAGTTCCGGTGTATGCATATTTATGATGAAATAATGCAACTGTAAGTGTAAATTCTAATTGTGCGCAATATGCTGTGATCCGGCGCGCTGTGAAACAAACATAT
The DNA here is from genome assembly GCA_959613385.1 of Geotrupes spiniger. Lineage (NCBI taxonomy): Eukaryota > Metazoa > Arthropoda > Insecta > Coleoptera > Geotrupidae > Geotrupes > Geotrupes spiniger. Next base: position 25,583,690 of record OY390736.1, on the reverse strand, counting down.
AGTGGAGGTACTTTAATTTCGCAAGTAATTACATTATATTGTTATTGAGAGGTTGGGTTATTACGCATCAAGTGGAGTCGACTTTGGCTATAGCAGCCGCAAACTTATCCCAACAATATAAATTTAGTAACTATCAAGAGGGCTTAAACTATGCATGGCACCGAAATTTTGAATATGAAAGCGTACCTAACTTCTAAACTCCGCAGATTACTTTCGATTACACGAGCCGTTTGCGAAGTTCGCGAAAGTTTTATTTTGTTGGATGTTTGTTGGCAAAATCATAAATCTTTTAAGTGTGACATAGTAATTACGTAGAAAATTAAGTTGCTTCAAGTTGCTCAATTAAAAATATCTAAACTTTTGGGGAATGTTGACTAATAAAGTAAGATGCTGCGTTACGGTCCAAAATTAAGCGACATAGTCAATACAAAACGTAAATATAACATTTTTAGAAGAGGAAGGTAAATTAGCATTTTAATGTGTACTTCGTGAGAATGAACACTTACTACTTTCAAGGAAGAGTGCACCACGCACTCTTCAAATTAGAATCAAAATTGTGATGAGTGATAAGTTTACTAGCATGGCCTAAACGGTTTAAAATATTAACCTTAATTAGTTCGCAAATTTTCTCCTCGGAAATGATTTAATCGGCAGTAAATTACAAATGGTTACTAACAGGCTGAAACAAGTTTGTAATATTTTTCTTCTATTTATATCCACCCGCACGCATCGGTGGCAACAATTAATCACCTCTAACGCGAAACTGAGACGATAAAACCTCAGATAAAGTCAAATATTAAATAGTTGTCTTGTTAAACGCTTTGTTTTCTTGAACAATCGGAGTATCGGCACGCAACATCACAATATCCGAGCTTTTCGGTCGAATTTGCGTGTCTGTGGATTCGATTTGAAGTCTAATTATTTTGCTTTATACCCTCTTGTATCCCTTGGTTATTGTCATATTGTAGGATATTTATTATAGAATTTTTGAATATATTAAAAATAATAATAATAATATTAGGTCTTTATATGACGAAGTGCAGCTCATCTATTCAACTTAACATTCCCAAATTACAAATTACAATTATCTTACATTCAACTCTAACTTAACAGTACACTTAACCTGCTTAATTAAACTAAACTAATCCTGAATTAAATCAACGCATGATGTTTATTTATTTATGGTGGTATCACGTCTGCTTCCTGATTTGATTCAAAACAATTACATAATACACTAATGTAAGATTCCTTTTCGCAATGAAGTAAATATTGTTTCACCTTAATTTGAATAATTGCCAACTCAAGTTTCTAATATTTTCCGGAAAGCTATTATACACCTTTGGTGATACATAAGAAAAAGGATTGTACGGTGCTGCGGAATTGTTAAGACTTTGGTAAGTAGTAAATCTCGATTTAGAATTTCAGACCGGGGCACTAGCTTCTTTCTTCTGTACAGAACTTGTCAACACTGCGAATAAATGTGAAAATGTGAAGGGTTCTACGATTATGCATATTTATACAACTCATTTCATTGAATTCGTTAGACACGTGATCATATTCCTCTAAACCATGAATCAATAGCACACATGCATTTTGTACGCACTGTATCCTATTTCTGTAAAACACGCCGAGCCATCGATATAATTGAATATTGATAGAATCAATGAATTTTATACGTCTGTTAATATCTTTGTGTTATTTATTTATAAAGATAAAATCTTAAATTTTTATTAATTAATAAATCTAAATTCTTTATATTATCTGATGTTCGAAGTATATTTAGTTTTATTTGGATATTGTCTATGACCCTAAGCTATCGTTTGGAAAACTAATAGGCCGCAAGTCTTATGTGGTTTGGGGTTTATTTACATTAGAGACCGGACGAATTATTGCTTGTACGAACTGCATGTATATAAGTTGTGAGTACGGAATTGTGGGAGGACATATTTTGGGAGCAATTGAAGAAGGTAGGTGGGTAATCTAAATAATTAATAAATATAAAGTAAATATATATATAAAATGTCTACCAGTATAAATATATACTGGTAGACACCTCGCCTTACGACGGGACGAACGAGGGCGTGGGGCGTTGGCAACCAGAAACACCAAGACGAAAGGAGGGCTGTATATAAGCTAGAGATATTCTAATAAACGGTAAAATTGAATTTAAGTTTATAAAGCAGAAAGGGGGAATTATGAGTACGATCGTGGGAGAAAGAGAAAACCGACAAAGGAGATGACAAGTAATTCAACAAGAGTAGAAAAACCGCAAGAACCCAGCCGAAGCAATAAATTCTAATGAAGGATCAACAAGACATGAAGAATGATCCAAAGGAAATTAAGAAAGAAATAAAATTAAACAGAGAAGAGCGAAAAAGTTTTAAATAAGACGGAGAATGAAATCCTGTAGAAGGAAAATATGGAAATTAAAAAAGATAATGAAATAATAAAGAAATAAATGCAAAATATCATAGGCCCTACGAAGGATGGAATAAGACAGTAGGAAAAATAAAGTGATAATATATTGAGCAAGAATGGAAGAATTGAACATAAAGGGTACATGAATGAAATCTTAAAACAATACATGGAATAAATATTGTGCGAAAGTTACAAAAAAGGAGAAGAATTACATGCGATAGAGTTAGAAAATGAGCTTGACAACAAGACAGAAATGTCAAATGGTTTAACGAGGAAAGATAGACCAAAACAACAACAAATATAAAAGCAATGGCAAAAAATGAGGGAGAAATAGAAAATTAAGTCAAAATAGCATATAATAAGATAAATATAAATGAAGTATGGCAGTGGACATACAGGAGAAGCTGAAAAGAACAAAACAATAAACTAATGCATAAATCGAGGCAGGGAAACCTGGACATGGACTGGGCAAAGAGAAAGGACAGGAAATGTGGAAATGGAACAGGAAATAAGGAAAGTAAAAACATACGGAAGTTAGCGATTTGGAATGTAAGGAGTATAAATGGAAGAGAACAAGAAGTAAGAAATTTAATAAATTTGAATTAGACGTTTTAGCCGTAATAGAAACTAAAAAGAAAGGAAAATGAGAAGAGAGATCCCAGAAGGGGGTTATATGGGGATATACAGTGGGGTAGCGATGGGAAGATGTGCAGAGGTAGGAGTGGGATGTCTGACTAATAAGAAGTGGGAAAACTATGCCATATCATGGAAGGGACATACAGAAAGAATCGTCACAGCAAGTGAAGATAGATGGACGAACAACAACAATAATAGCAGTATACGGCCCCGATAAAGATGAAGGGAGAAATGAAGGACACATTTTTGGAGCAATTGAAAACAATAATAGAAAACAGTCAAGGCACAATATAATAGGAGATATGAAAGATCAAACGGGAGGAGAGGACAATGGGGGGGGGGGGGTAATTGGCAAACATGGAGAGGAGAAAAGAAATAATAATGGCATAAAAGTGATATTGTTTAATGAATAACTAATCGCGAACATGCTCTACTAACCTAACGATATACATAAATAGACACGACAACGACTAAATACAACAAAGAAATTCATAATAGACTATATAATGATAGATGAGGTTAAACGAAGGATAGTGGAAGGTGTGAGTGTGATGCAGGGGAGCTGAAATACACAGAGATCATTACTTTATAATAGCAAAAATTGAAAATTAACAACATCCAACGGAAACTAAACAATTTAACGAAAAGATACAACATGAGTCGATAAAAGTATATAAGATGAGAGAAAATAATAGCAAATAATTATAAGGAGTTTGTGGAATGAAACGTAGAAATGATTAAAAGTAAAAATGAGCAACAAAACAATACCTAGGCGACAGAACAGCAACGGGATACGAAACATATAAAAACAAAGAATTGAACTTAAAAACATGGCGAGAGAAAGCAAAGAAAAAAGCTGGACAATTTGTGGAGAAAAATGGAAATACATAAGAAGAGTAACCAAAAACTATCCTAGAAAATACTAAAAAAATATAAGAAAAGAGTAAAGAAATCGCAATATAACATTGAAGAGACAATATACAGTGAAGAAGGAAAAGAATGTATAAGTACTATGAGAAATGGCAAGACGATAGGGCGCGAGATAATATCGGCGGAAATGCTAACGAATATGTAAATAATAAGCTTGGGAAGAGGGAGTAATCCCTAAGGACTGGAAAATAGGGGTAATAATACCAATTTACAACAAGGGTGACAAGAGCGAATGTAATAATTATAGGGCGGTACATGAAAAAATTTAAGAAATACATTTAGACAACGCTAGAGGAAGTGTAATATGAGTTCAGAATACTATAGGCAGAAGCGTTAATGACCATATATTTACATTAAGAGAAATAATCGGGAAAACCCTGCTAAGCATTTATTGACTGGGAAAAAGCGTTCGACAGTTTTAAGAGAGAGAACTATGGGGTAACATCTTTCAATTATAGGGGAATTATAGTTGAGGGAAACGGGAAACGAGGGAAAACGACTTTATGAGAAAGAAGGAGGTAACAACACAAACGACCAAAATGACAATATTTAAGACAATATTTAGACCAGTTCTAACCTACGGAAATGCAACATGGATACTAACAGAACAAATGAAAAGCAATATACAAGCATTAGAGATTAAATACCTAAAGGCGGTTAAGGGAATTAAAAAAGGGATAGAATGAGACATGTGGGGTCATGCGCGACGGGTGAAAGAGGCAACACCAGTCAGATGGATATGGGAAACCGGGATGGGAAAGAAAAGAGAGCGAGGGAGACCACGGGATAATGTAATGCCGCACCTGCAAAAGAGAGGTGTGAAAACGAAAGGGGCAAAGGTCATGGCACAAGATAGAAAGCTGTGCGCAAATTTCGCAAACAGAAGACAAGAAGAATCAAGTTAGGATGAAGTGTTAAGGATATTTAAAATGGAGACAATAGTAATAAAACCCCACACCGAATGGTATTAGGGCGATTTGATTATGCATGTATATATTTATGAACTAGATGCCGAATGTACTCTACTATTCGTGACATGCAGAAGTTTAGCATAGATAACGTTATGCTATCTATTCCCTAAGTCTGAGTTTTTATATCTGCGAAGTATCTAATTACATCTGACATATTAACCAACTTAAACCCAAATCGATCTTTTTTCCCATTAACTCTTGAACTGTTTGAAACTAGTGGGCGGCGAAAAATAATCATTAATAATTTCCGGATCGCACAAATGGGTAGGTATTTCTTGTTTTTTTTAAATATTTTAAGTTTTCCAAAAAAACTTTGCCGTTGTTTTGACGTTGAATAAATTGTAGATAGACTTTTTTCCTGTCTTATAGGGCTAGTCGTGAAGTTCCTTTTTTGCTTATAATAATTGAACAACTCGACTGTGTTGTTTCTAATATAACATGCAATATTATCAACATTATCTATGCTATAATCGTTATGCCAAGGTATTGACTTCCAAGTCTGAATTGAATTCAGCTATATTAAAATTTTTTAGACACGATATGAGCAATATTTTTGTTGCTGTTTTGGCAGGTCACTAGACAAGACAGCACACCGATACTAATCGGTGGTCAGAAATAATATGTAAATCGATACATCTGACATCAGGACAAGCACAAGGCAGAAAAAAATAATTTACAATATCTTACTAAGATAGAATTGCTCGTTGTGACAATGTTAATTTAATTTTTTTCATCCATCCGCTTCTTTGACATAGACCCCAAAACATTTATAAAGTTTTCCATTAACTTGCTCTTGCTTTTTTGAAGTAATCCACAGTGGCGTATCACAAATTAATTTCAACTTTGCATCAAATTTACCAACATTTTGAATAATTGATTAAGACGTGTCCACGCTGTGAGAAAATTATACAATTACGTCGTGGTAATTAATTGGCGATGGTTACCAACGTCCGTGTAAAGTATGGCACTTCATCGGGGAGACTTAGAGACTTTGGAGAGTGGATCCGTTTTCGGATATCGTCAGTCCTAACGATCTAACTTCGCCCAACATGCAAACCCACACGTCTTAGCTTCCGTGCGCACGCGAACCGACCGTCCTTATCTAAAGGGCCCGAACGAAACGGGACAGAGACGTATCGCGGCGTAATGTACGCCGGTTTAGGTTACAAATTACGGTAACCCGATTCGACGGGAAATTCGAGCCGTCTATCCCGTAAAAGGTCGAAAGTATGCGGCGCAATTAAAAGCACATCAAACAAAAACCGTGATCGACGGAATTGAACTGCCGAAATGGGATTTCGCTCGACCGAAAAGTACATTTGTTTACGTTCGCCTCGGTTGATATTGAACGGGAACACGCAGTGGCGTAGCAGAAATGGGCAGGGCGGAAATATTTCTAATTGATTGGAAATGTAATGTGCAAAGTGATTGATTAATCATGCTCATAATAATTTCCGTGAAAGGGGTATATTAGCACGAGCGTTACAAGGCCGAAGTTTCACAGAATATTAAGAAAAATATGTCGTGCTGAAACGGTTTACGGAGCATGGGCAGTTGTCATGCAAAACCAGTCACAGGCACAGCCGTCTATTTCGTGATCATTTTAACGGACGCAATTATCCGCTTGTATTATTTTGCAAAGTAGCAATGTTGGTGGAAAAATTAATAATCAGAAATTTAAAATGTTATTTAATATTTGTATTAATATTTTTGTAATAACAAATATTAAATCTAGTGAATGTATATGAAACCGATACAAAAATGACAATATTTTAGGCATCAAACCAATCGAACTATTCACAAACACGAAAGGGTATCAGCGACCAATAAATAAACTCATCGCAACATTTGCTAGCTTCTTGTTTTCGTGGATTGAATAATATTGTGATATCTCGGCCGCTGTTCATGATACCGTTAATGATTAAATTCGTTAGGTCCAATCTTAGCTCTGTAGGACAGTAACGTCGGAGAGTAATGGAGTAGGAATTGTGGTTTTGGAAAAACGCCTTCGCCGTATATTTACTGTACCATTTTATAATTTCCGTGGTGGATTTCTGCAGACGTATAAAGGACTGTTTACGTTTTCCGTATGGCACTGCTGGTCACTTATATTGGCATATGTATGTCTGTCAGACGTATGTGCTTAAAATTGCTTCATTGAGATATTTATTTTTGTGGTTACCACTTATTGGTTTCACAAAATGACAGAAAACACAATTGTAACATATTTGCGATTTAATGTTGACACTTAATATATACTAGAAATTAACAAATATGAAAATTAAAATCATTTCCAATATATATAAAAAAAATTGTCTTTGTAAACTTCTTGTACCTTTTTATTAACTTTTAGAGGATGACCCAGCAATATTTCGCGATCATGTTCGCATTTCAAGTTCCTTGGTATTGTATTTCCATTACTTTTATGTTCTGATGCAATTTGTCACCTTTCTCCTCGCTTATAGGACACGAATATTCAGGAATGTAGTCCGCATATGAATGGAGATAATGTACTTAAACTTATGTTACTGAAAATCTTGTATTTTTCAACATTCTTCTTCAACAATATATTTGTAGTTTCATACTTTGCTTTGTTTCCTCGAAAGATAGTTATGACATGTTTGAATGCTTTCCACGCCTATATTTCAGTTTCTTAAAATCAAAAATTAATTTCGTTAACTTTGCCTCTGATAAAGTAGGGTTTACACATACTTAAAATTACTTAATTGGTTACACATACTTAAAAAATCTCCTTGTTTTGGTAAAGCTTTGAGTAATTATTTCATCAGCCAGGTTAATGTAAATTCGTAGAAAGAGGACTTTTTCGGATCGCTAAGAGATAATCTTTATGGTTTGAATGTAGGCTGTAAATATTTTTGATTGGCAATACATTTCTGGGTAATGCTCACAGAAAACATGGGAATTTTATGCTACTCTGATAATTATATATCATAGATATTCCTCTTAAATCGTCACAAATTATCTATTTATGATCTGTATATTAAAGCTTGTTAGGAATCAACTTGAGAGGTTTGTAGTGTTCTGCCAAATGGACTGAATGTCCATAGACAAAGTTGCACACTTATTACCCTTGTGCAAGTGTATTGCTTTCAGACCTTTTTTTATGAATCAATGAAAAGCCTACAAGCGTTTGTATAAATGGAATTCTTGGAGAAAAAATGAGCACATTCTTTTCTCTATTTACAGACCAACTAATAACGTAGAAGGTAACGTATGAGTTCTGCTGTGTCCTTAGGACGAATTACTACTAACACTAAATCATTTAAGGCGAACTGGCTGAACGGTTTTTGATCATTGCTGCCATGATCATACAAACTGCTACAATCGCAACTGCTGTACTTTTGGGGCAGTATTTCGATATTATCTGAAATATTTTCTGTGTTAAATTAATAAGTCTCCTTTTTGTTCTTCAAAGTACTAGACCGAAAGTAATATGCGTCACTACGAGTTCTTGGCTCCGTCCTAACGATTGATATACCACAACGAAAATATTGCTTTTTGCCTTTACTACTGCTTTAGTTCTTCCACATAAATCGATAGATCCCTGAACCCCAAATTCATGCCAAAATAAGAGTACACTTTTCCACAACATTGTATGTGTTTTCTGTTGTTGTTTTTTACAATACAACTACCACAAATATAATACAAAAATCCGACCAGTTAACACATCGCGAAAACATTTGCGTAAAAATAAGTAACCACAAACATTCTTAAGTGATTACTTCTTAAGTAAGAAGTTGAGCTGGGACCACTTTGTTACGTGTACTTGACAGAATACATACAAATTTCCAATTTAAATTCTGTGCCAACTATTTTGAACCTTACGGCTTAATTGTGGTTTAAAATATTCAATAATGTTAAGTACAGTTTAATTAAAGAAAATGTGCTCCAAATTTGTTTGATTGCCTTTTCCACCACTTTATGTGGAGTACTTTAACTTTACTATTTAATTTAGTTTTTCCACACTTTATAAAAAGTCCCACGTATGGGATGCTTACATCAAGGTACCAGGTAATATTTACGCCGGGTTGCCAGTAAAAATTTTTAAGTTTGGGGATGTCAGTTTCACACACGTTGCAAGGAAATGGAGATGCAAAGGCGATGTATACAAAGCAATTATATTTTTGTTTCATTAACAACTGATAAAAAACAGTATTGCATTTTGACAATATTGCTCAAATATGACCACGTTTGCATTTACATAAATTATGATTTTCGTAGCAATTCCCTTTTCTTTATATACTTTATCTAAATACTTGTGTTTAAGACTTTTCTGAAACAAATCGTATGTTAAGCATACAGGTCTTGACTACTTGACTTTTCGATTACTTAACATATATGTCATAATAATAAACATTTTGAAATGTAACATTGTTAAGTAAGAAATTCTTAATTAGATACCAACAAAAATATATTTTTAAAAACGTTGACATTTGCGTAGCAATTCCCCGTGCTATGTATAGGTTGTCTAATAACTTTCGTTTACTTTTCGAAAAAAAAAAATAGTATATAAACACACAAGTACAACATGATTTCTTTCCACAACTACTCTACTTTTCGATTACTTAACATACGTGTCATAATAGTAAACATATTTTACATAAATTTCTTAATTAGTCACTAATAAAAGTATATTTTTAAAAACGTTGGATCCGCTGCTAAATTCAATCCCTGAAACAGTCTTGGTTTTAATCAAGCGCGATTTAAAACAATCGCACTCTTTCATTAAAAAAGGGGGATCGCGGACTTCGGATGCAGCGTCATTCACAAGTGGTTTAAACACTCATCACAATATATCTCGGTTGGTTTTAATGTCCGAGGTGAAAGTTTCGAATAACGCTGGATTTAACTTTCATTAGGAAGTTGGCGTTGTTTAATTAATCCGATTAAAAAAGGCAGCGAAATTGCACAAAGCGGGCCAGATCTGATGATGCGATTAACGTCATTTTCGCGAAAACTTTCGTTGTGAACGAAAATGTTATTCGGAGGGAGCGAAATCCACTTTAAGTGATTTTTACATATTTGCGCTTATCCGGGGAAATTAAATCAATTTTGTGTTGCGTGTTATCCGGCAGGAATTTCTTTAGTTACGCCGAATTGATCAAACTCTATTTATGGAAATTGCTACAGTTGCCATTAACAACCCAAATCAGTTAATAATTTAATGTAGTAGCTGGTATTGATTTTTTATAATATAAGCCAATTGTGTCCAATTAAATATGCGGTTCGTCAAACCAACAAGCAAATCGACAAATAAGTTTTTAAACCATCTGTTCAGGTCTCATTTTATTTCGTATCGTGGCCAATCTTTCTTATCCAGACTCATCATATACAGCGACGATTGTAACGTTTTTATCAACAGCTTCTGTGGGTACCGATTGCCTATAACATTTTCAAGTGACAACATGCAGAAGTGTGAACGTGGAATGTCCCACGAACAGGACAGACAGTCACGTGAATCCTGTATTCCTTTGTTGTTGCAAATTTTACCAGTGACGTCGTGCAATGGGCAACTCAAGTCAATAGCATTTAAACCTCTTTAAATCTATGAACTATTACGGAAAAAATAATACAATAGTATACATTACACTTAAAATGTTTGAAGCGTTGACCGGCTACATCACAACATATGACCTATGACTTATGACTTATCCTGCACAGTGTTATCGTCAATATTGTCTTCATCCGTTTGGCCATATACTCCAGCATGGTGTAAACAGTATCAACCTCGCCATCGTCACTCAAATTTACGAGATTTCACGGTCTTCCAAAAGCAAAAATGTTCCCAAAACTTTTGTTGCATAAGTTATCTTGGTAGTTTTTGAAATATCCTCTCCAAGTGACAATTGACAATTTTGGGGATGCTTAATACTAGGAATATCATCTTGGATCTTGTATATTTTTCTATGCTTTCTCCAAAATTTTCTTATTCGCAATTAATCGTTTGGTTTTACGTTTGATTTTTGGATTTTTCAACGATCATACTCTTTTCATCTGATATGAACTTGCTATTTATTTCTTCTTGGTATTATTTTCTTGTAATTTATATTATTTTTGTAACCTTGTTTTGCTTCATTATAATTTTATTTGATTTAGTATACAGATAGTAGTTAGTTATTTACTCCGCTTATCTCTACACCACATCATCTAATAGTTATTAATTTTTACAAACAGTTTTAAATACCCACAGTCGTGGGTATTTATGACGTCGACGTTTCGGTCCATTTCTTCCTATTTTGCCAGTTCTAGTTTTCTCTTTTTCCTCTTGGAATGTCTTCTACTGTGTTATTCAATTTTCTCTTAGGCCTACCTCTTTTGGCTTCGCCTCCCAAATTCTCTTCACCTGTCTCTCCTCGCCCATTCTTCTCTTATCTTTTCTTCTTGCTCCTACTACTTTTGTGTGGTATTTCGTTCATCATTGCCATGTAATAGTACTGAAGTAAAAATTAAATATTTTGTATTAACAAATTTGTCGTAAAATTGATGTTATTTTGATCAAGTCCACCAAGCAAGATCGGATAGTCTCACTCATTGGTTTAAGGTCAGTACAGTTATCCCCCTTTAAGCTCAGTACATTTATTTATAGCGAAGAGAGAAATATACATGACGTAATATATATATACGTAACACGTCTTTAAATCTTGTATGGCTGGCTAGGTCAAAAACGCAGTCCCTTGCCTTATTTTGTGGAATTGAAGACATTGTTTTTTGAAAATCCCAAATCTACACTTACTACAACAAGATTTTTAAGCACGATATTCGTCAATCAAATGGCGAATTTCTGCAACCCCATTCAATATCAGACTCATTTTAATATCTGCAAAATGGTTCTGTAAGATAATATTGCTCTTCTCCTAAGAAGTAATATGAGTGCGTGAATAATAAGAAACTTACAAGAAAAACTGCAGAGTGTTGACCATCTGACAATAAGCTGGATATCAATCTTTCTATAAAAGGATACAGTCAAGGCTGCCTCAGGGGTCTATGTTGGGGGTGATCTGCTTTCTTTGTACAAATTTACGCTACTGCATAAGAACGCTAGTTTTTTTTCCCACAACAATAACGTGACATGCATATTACTACATTTAATATTAGAAAATGCAACAGCGTTATTAATATTCGCTATCAAATATCATTATCGCTGACGATTGGTTGATGCAAACCAATAATCTATGGACGTTACAACTACTGTTCAGCAGTTGTGAAGAAAGCTAACACCAACCGTTTTCTAAGAATGATAATGTTTCAGAAACAATTAAGTGCTACCTACACAATTCTAGAAGTGACACAATTATTGGTAAATTGGCGACACATGCGGTAAAGAAAACGTTGGCATATTCTCGTGCTTGTATTTTCTAGCGTTTGTATGTTACACAATTATTTATGTGTCACCAAACATGCACCACCCAGTAGGTGCTGCGGTACTGATAAGAGGTATTCATGGGGTAAAGCTTGTAAAGTTTGCACAAAAACTGTTTTTATTTAAAAGTACATCTAAAGTGAATACAATTAGGTACAATAAATAATACAGTAAAATAACCATGGACCGGTAATTGTGGTGTGATAAGAGGACGCAATAATTGTTATAGTAAATTATTGCACGTAGCTGGTTCACCGTATGTAGGTCGTATTATCACTTATTACAAATGCAAAACTATGTCAAACTACGAAAGACCATATAAGGTTAGTGATACAATACAAAGTCGTTACACTAGCGCTACACTTGATTATATAAATCGAATCGATTATTGTTCGAAGAGAGTGCGATTGGTGCGACGATGCAGCAAGTTACATCGAGAGATCCATTCGTTCGAGTCGTTCCACCCAACGTATAAGGTAGTCGGTGATAATCGTGCTGGTGTTGCATTGTCATTGAATTGCACATACGTGCAAATATTCAGCTTTGCTAGACAAAAAATGTAACTATGCAATAGACTATTAATAAAGACCATCAAATTTGAAGGAAGTGTATTATTCGACTTTGTATAATCACGAGAGGATAATAGAAATGTGTGGTTGTACTCATTCAAAATTCGCCATTTAAAGGATGTTATTGTATTAAAGTTTCTGCCTGAAATAGTCGATACATTCAATAAGCAATGACCGTAACTTAACTAGACCCAAGGGAAGGTTTTATTTTCCCACAAATCACCAATTTAATAAACTAATTTAATAGTGCAATACATTGAAACAAATAAATGACCTCCACAACGCTCTGTTGCACTATCAGTTCGTAATTAGTATTTATTGTTTTTTTTATGAATCCACGGAGCCACGTGGGCGTGTCTCGATTGTAAACAAATATTTGCTCTCCAAATACAAGATAGATGCAACCAATCGTACAATATGCCATATTGGGAATTTCAGTTGTAACAGGAAGTCGATTTCGTTAGATATGGCTGGCCAGAACATATACCATACTTACCCGTACTCAAACGCTCAGAGATGTAATTGAAGCAGTTTGTAGCAAGACCACTCCAATTAAATTTGGTACAAGCATAGCGAAAACGTTGTTATTACTTCAAATATATAGAACGGGGTCCTCGTCGCAGGACGTTATAGGCGACAGCAAATTAGCGACGACACCGGCGAGGATAAAATATTTACTTAACAATTTATGAATATTCACGGTGATGTCAACCTAATTATCGAGGTACAACATTTTCCTAAATTGGTCATAAATGTATATTGTTGGGAGCGCAAAATATGTATGTGCTTATGTTTTTAAGAACGTTTAAATTCTCATTACCATCAGATATTTACCTTTAATATAACCCCAACTAATATTCATTTGCTGAAATTTCTCACATGCTAATTCGACGTGAAAATGTTACACCGTAGTGCGCGCCCTCATCGACTACTCCACGTAGCCCCCGCTAATTTTAACAGCACTTTGGAACAGATGATGACACGACAAAATGACAAAACTCGAGAGTTATTATGTCGCTAAGTTCCTGCTATAATTAGAGACGCAGTTGACGCTTGTTACCTGTCAAATCATGTCCGTCTATTTATTTATGAGGTGACGAATACGCCCTCTCCGTCTTGCACCTTTTCATGGCCAACGATTTCTCATTTTCCGCGCCGAAGTTTCCCCGAAAAGCCACCCTTGTTAATCTTAATATACCTAATTTCACTTCGCGATTATTTTTAAGGATAATTGGAGTGTACGGAGACTACTTGAAATCGAGTTATAATGAAGCATCGTAAACAACGTTCTGTCTTTATTAAATGCAGGGGGGTTCCTTATGTTGACGTTTTACGTTATTATCATAATTAATGTTTGTTGTAGTGCGCTTGTTTTGGTAATTGGCACAAAGAGAGGCGTCGATGTTTAACGTCGCTTCCACTTAACTCTTTGTTGTTGATTTTCTCCCAGGCACTAGGGCGTTGCAAATAAATTTAATGAGAAAAACGGAAACCGATCTTTTTATACGTCGTGGAACACTTAGTTTGGTTTTCGTTAATTAATATAGTGTTATGCTTGGTATATTTTATAATTGGAATTGAAATGGTCATTAAATTTTGTTTTAGGAAATATTATGGCTGCTCAATCAATTACTTGTTTTAGGATAATATTCCATTCTATTTTCTAATTACCATCAAAACTGTTTTAAATATATAATCATTGACATTGACAATGTAGACATTTTTAACAATTTTCTATATTTTCAGGTAACTTGGAATATCAGAAGTCTCGTTCAAAAATAGGTAAGCTAAGAGATTCGTCTTTTAAAACTGACCTATCCTGTACGATTAGGGACGACAATGTTCTACGAAATTGTGTATATTTTTATTGGAATCATTATTATATAATTATATAAATAATCACAACCCTTCTACAGGGCTTAACTCTTAATGGAAATCTTCGAATCCTCTTTGTTCTTTCCAAGTTTGCCCCCCTTCTCCTTGTTATTCCTTTCATCTTCGGTATTCTTCATATTATATTATCCCATGTCTCCTTTTATCTTCCTGCCAAATCTCTTTGGTCGACAAATTGTCGGTCATCATCGACATGACCGCCGCCATCCCAGCTGTCTTTTCTATGTATTGATCTATTGCTTTAATATCCATCTCCTATCTATTTGCTCGTTTCGAATCCTGTCTCTTCTGGTGACTTCTTTCATCTTTATCAGATAGTTAGAAATGGGTGTTTCGGTTATGATTTCTTTTATTGAGAATATATGATCTTGGGTAGTTCTGCCATCTCCGGAATTACTACGGTTTTTCCATATCTTCATTATTATGCTTAGTTTATTCCTCTATAATTATTATGTTCTTTATAATCCCCTTTTTTAATTGACACTTTCAAACCTGTTTCTCATTGTTTCAATATTTTCTCTATCCACACTTGGAGATTTTTACTAGTAGTTTTTCCTCTGTCTCCCATGTTAATTTACTATTTTCGCCATAATATTATCAATTCCCGCGGTGCCTTTCCACCTTTCAGTCTTTTAGTTGCTTCGGTTAATTCTTCCATAGTTATATTTTCTTGTGCCACCACTCATTATGTTATTTGTTCTTATTCTGCCTCCTACTCGCTCAATTCTTTTTATGCAACTTCACCCTTCAAATAATTTCTAAAGGTAATTTTTCCATCACTCCATGATTTCGCTTTAATTTTGTTTCACATTTCTGTTACTACCTCGCTTATCTCTGCTATTATTACTAGGTTGTCTGATTACGTTTACTATTTCTCCCCATGCTTTCCCCGAAGCTTTCCCACTTTTATGTTTAAGCTCACTTGCCAATTACTCAAATAATAAAATTAGAAAATAACATATTAACAGGAAAGACGCAACAAATCAATATAGATACCAGATTAAGATTTTTCAACTTGCGCCCGAAACCAACGAAAGTATCCCACATCATTTTCATCTTTCCTTTTGTTACACTTGTCATTGAAGGTTCGATTTTAATTAGGATAGGTTAACAATGATTAATTTCATTTCGGTACATCCTATTTGTTATAATTAAACCATTAAGTAAACCATTTGCCGAATTAACTTTTGCCAAATAAAATGATTTCCTGAAGATTAAGCAATTTCCTGCATTATTGCAAATATTTCCTTGGGGGTAATTCAATTTTAACTTCCTTAAACGCGAGCTATTCTCTGTTTTTTAATTTACTTCCGTTATTATTTAATTCCCAAGGCGATCTTGTTATTTGTTGTGCGATAATTCAATTATAGATATTTTTGCTTTCCTCTGTAAATATTTCCGGAATTAATTATTAGTAGATTTGTTGATGATGCAACATTATTAGCAATTTATAAAAATTGTACATGCATTTTTTTAAATCGCTCTATCAGGAAATCAAAAATCTGGCAGAAATTGGATCAAAGTGGAACTTTGAAAAGCTTGGAAAAATTGCTCGAACGAAGGTCTAGAAAATCGTTACGTAGATAGTGGTCGACTTCGTATTACCAGTAATAATGAAGCATAAATCCCTTTGAGGCTTCACGGTCAGTGAGAGCTCATTTGGTAGGAGTAATAGGCCGTGGAATATCCATATGGACGGTGTATCGAATGATTTTTTCTTTTCGGTTGTTTGCATTGGACTAATTATGTGACTTGCTTTAACGCCAGCACACCGAGCTGGTTGTTGTGGTGCCGGCGCAGGGACAATTTCGCTTTTGCTTGTGGCGGTTTGACGCTTAGATACCCGTTGGAAGACCAAGGGGGCAGCTACTAATGCCATGTTAGCAGATCATCTATAGTCTCTGTTCGTGGAAATCTCAACTCCCATCAATACATTGACGGCATTTTGGAACAAGTAACTCTTCAATTTTTTTAAGAACACCCTGGTAGCATGTTGTTAACATATTGTCTGCAAGATGTCCCGATCTATCGCCCACCAAACATATGTGGGACATAATTATTCCAAAGTTTTAACAGTTGCAGCATCCTGCAACTCCGTCAAGAATAACAGTGTCACGTGAGGCGATTCCTTAAGAGGACAACTTGATTCTCAGCATGCCATGACGACTAAATAATTTATTCAGCTAACAATAGATTTCAGCCATTATCATTTTTTTCTTCTTTTAAAAAATTTTCAGTAAATTTTATCGTTTATTTCTTCGATTAAACTAAAACTATACAAATTTAAATTTCTACGGACCTTCTTTCTGGGTTCTCCCTTGCTTCTGCGGTTAATGTTCGTCTTGTAATACAAATTTTGTTAAATCCAATTCCGTTTAGGATTTCCCTAATTTTCAGCATTTATTTAAGTTCAAAGCTTGATAGTCCAAGTACCAAGAATTGTTACAAAGGCATTGATCAACCACCAATAAGATTCTCAATTCATTCTTCGATGTCGTTCTTTAATTAAAAAAAAATTAACGCGCTTTTTATTATTATTAATGGGTTTTGCTCGCATATTAAAACGTACTCAAGATGATTAAGACTTCAGGCCAAGATTACAAGGAAACTGTTACCTAAATATAATGGAATACTTAGGCAAACTTACTTCGTCTTTAAACGGCTTCTTATGCAGAAGGGGCAAGTTTCATTAACGCATGAAATTTCCAGGAAATTACATTTTTATTGGCTTGGCATGAATAATGACTTGAAATTTGTATAATAGTATTTTGTGTATCTAGGCCAAAAAGTACTGTTTTTTCGTCCGAGTTTTCTTTACGACCGAGGCGTAGCCGAGGTCGGAAAGCAAACGAGGACGAAAAAACACTTTTTGGCCGTGGTGCACACAAAATTTTTTAGGCGACCCTCATAAAATTTTCAAATTTATTGCAACATTTACTTATAATTTATTGACATAGTCATTTATGACAACTGAACAATTGTACATATTTGTGACACCTTCAGACATGTTTATGTTTTCTTTGTCTACATTCGAAGTTATTTCGGCTTTATAAACAATAATTACCCAATAATCAGTTAAAAAGTCTATCACCAACACGTATTTACTAATGTAAACAAGATGTACAGTTTGACACTGACGGCAATGTGGTTATTTTTATACAATTTCGGTAACTGTCGGTAGAAGGCGCCACCCTATTGCGGACGAAAATGAAAGCGGACGAAAAACGATTACTTTTCGTCCGCGTTTGACGACTGAAATTTCAATTTTTCGTGTCGGTCGCCTAAAAAATATTCATATATAAAATACTCTAATTTATAAAGAAGAAATAGCATCCCACAAGAGAATTACAAATATAATAATAAAGTTGAAAGAATACAGGGGCGATGACGACATGCGGATTATAACACCGTCATCCAGACGACACTACAGAGCAATGCGAGAATATAGAGTTTGGGTTCAGACGCAAACATTTTTGCACAAAATCATGATATTTAGCCGCAGGTATATACATGCCTTACTTTATTTAAATATAATTTTAGCAACTTTGTTCGGTTTATAAATTATATGACAGGGTTTATTACACAGGAAGTTGACTCGGTTGGGTTCATATGCACTGGATTAACTTTAGAATTGGCTGGATTGAATTGGGTTCGATATTTTACAATTATTTTGCCGAAAATTGTTTATGTTTGTAGAGTAAAGTTGATTTTGAGTTCAACCTTTTTGCGTTTGCAAAACCATAGGTACACCGCTCTAAATTGTTCCCATGGATGGAATGGCGAACTATTTTGGGTTTAGTAAGAACTTTGGAAATGATTTGAATTCTTTTATAGATTACTCGATTGTTCTTAGGAAGTATACAATTTATAGAAATGATTTTTTGTTGTTAATGGTGGGCATCGCACATGTGTGCACTGAATTATTTAACCGTTATTTCGTATTACCACTTTACAATTTTGTCCTAATGTTTTTTTAAATAAAAACTACGTGTAGATAAAATATGTGACATGTGAGGGAGGTGTATTGGAAAATTTGTGCTAACTCGAGATTTTAACCCATTAAGGACTAAACATTGAAATAACAGGAATATTTTAATACCGAATATTTATTTCTTATAAAATTACATAAAGGATAACTTAAATTTTTTTTACGAATAGCGTTTGTACAATTTCATGAAGATTCGAATTACATTTTTGACAGTGGGTTCCTCATTATCGCTCTTTCCTCTTCTTGGATTTTACTACCCTCACACTTCATCAAAGTCATAGCTAAACAGGATAGAAATTGTAATTGCGACATCTTTTCGTCGCTTCATATTATTCATATTATTCATATCCGTATCTTTTGGCGTTTGCCAATGGTTGTACAGTGCTGTTACTAGCTACCGACACAATATGATTGTCGTTCCTCTTAGAAAATCTTAGAAAATAAAATCTAGTGAGCATGTTCACGATTACTTTCAGTCGCCAGAAAACGTTGAAGTTGCAAAGTACAAGTTAGTTAAAAGGAAGAGAAATTGACAAAGAATATTCGATGTTCAGACGAGTTCTCAGTGCCTGCTTTTTTCCCACCATAATATAATAAATTTATACTGGTAGTCATCTGAAGCACTATAACTTGAAGCCAAATCGTACTAGTTTACCTTTTATAAACATCTTCCAAGAATGTCTATCGAAATATGGCACAATTTTCTCATCGATAGATATACCAAATGCACAACAATCGCCAAAGAACCTGTCTGACGTGAACTTGCTATCGAGACTGTAGAGAAAGTATCACAATTTAAACACTTCGGGGTAGATATGTCAAGTGGACATGGTCCACTTAAAGACCAAAGGGGTCAAATCAATAAAGCTGCGGCGAAGGGAAGTCAAATCTGGGCAAATCAATACATGCACACAGAAAACAAAGTAAAAATCTATAAAACATGTGCAAGGCCTATTACGGGGTGTGATATGAAAGAAATAAAACAAAGTGTATGCTACGTATGGTTGAGGTGAAGACCATACTAACAATCGAGGGAAAAACCAGAATAAACAGAGTGAGAAACACGGAAGTTCGGGAACAATGTGGTGTACAAGACGTGGTACGATGGGGGAGACAAAGAAAGAGACAATGGTACAGTCACGTAAAATGAATGGATGAAGACTGTGTGGTATTGTGGGAAAACCCCTGGGCACTCGGTAGGAAGACCACCCACGTTATGGGAGGAAGCTGGCAATCAATATCTCAAGAAATGCCACAGAAGTGAGCTCAGAATTAACAGGAACGAACAAGAAGAAGAACATAAATAGGATATTCGAATTAACGGAATCGGGATAAAATTGAAATTCTTGTTTTTTTAGTTTTTAATGCTCTTCGGGTCTTTTGTCTCCTCTCCTAATCAGGTTATGGCAGCAATTATACTCAGTGACATATAAACTGCACAACCTAGAAGGGGTGGGAATATTATATATCTAGCTGTTCTCTTTAGTTATATTAAACTTATATGCAAAGTTTAACAATGTTAATTAAAGTACAATCATTTAACAGTGTTGGCGATGCACTGTAGAATTAATAAAATGGTCTCTGATAAATTTCATTTGTTGCTCCTGAATATTCCAATAATAATTAAATAAAGAATATCATAGTTTTGCTACTATAATTACATTACCTAGTCATTAAATACTGCTTTGGCATAATATAGTTTACAAGGGTCATTAATATTGATAATTTCTCCATAGCAACAATTTAAATTTCCCCACAAATGCGACAGCACATTCTAAATTAACGACAAGTATTCCCAACTCCAATATCATCGCGCTCGAATACATATTCTTCGTAATTTTCAACAGAATAACTTCAACTACACGCATGCATGAATCTAATATAATAAATTCGGTTGTTTCATTTCCCCCTTTTCGGTGGCATTCGGGGCGCCTTCGCCAGTCTGCAACTCCAAGAGTTTATTGCAGAAATTTGCATGGAATCCAAATTCATGTAAGATATTTAAGTGTAGTATTCTAACTGCTGACATGTATAATAGTTTGATTTCGTGGCATATCTGTGAATTTATTGTTGCCTGGCTTCGACTTTAGACCTCGTTTCGTACGGCTCACGTATGCGCGGGTGTGTGTGTTTTGGAATTAGTCGTTTATGACGACACAGTCGCAGATAGAGCGGTACTTTGTTTATCTTTATGCGCAACGTGCGGTGTTACTATGGATGCGTTACGTCTGTTGTGCTTCGTGCTAAATTGTAACTCTATTAACTTGAAGTGGAGTCAGGATTTGGTGTAATTTCAAAATGCAAATGCAAATGCGTAGTGCCAGGTTCAAATACACATACGTAGTAATATTCTAGGAAATTTTGAGTAACCATGACCGTTTAATTTTAATGACAAACAAATTTGTTACAAAAAAATATACAATATAGAAAACTGAATTATATGTTTCATTCTACGTAAAACTAATGAATTGAGCTATGGAAATTTTAATCAGTAAGTTAGCCGATTTTGTTGCTGGCGAGGGCAGGTGAACATATTTCGATATAATATCGTGTTGTATAATAATTCTAATTTAATATTACCACATCGCCGAACGTTTTCTTCAACTTTTTTGTAGACGTGGAAGTATCGACGATCATTAAGAATTAAAAATAACAAGGGTATATCTATTTATTGAAAATACTACGTATTAATTGACGAAGTTAACGAACGATTTTTTCCCTTTAATTTCCAGAAAATTTTGTAAGAAAAAAGAACTATGTTTCATTAAAATGTAAATGTCTTTGTAACTGAATAGTAACACAATCTCTTGATGTTAAATCAAATAGCTTCTACAGATGTCGATGTTTTTGCTCAGGTCTCAAAACGGCATATTTCATTTATCGAAGAGGCAAATTCGTTTCGAAATTCTACACGGTACTGCATTTTCTCAGACGTAACCTGATATTGTTGATACAGTCAGTTTTCGTTTTATCATAATAAATCGAAAATACACATTTCCCTTTATAAAATCGGAGGCAAATAAAATTGCGCTTCAAGAGACACCCCGCTATACATTGCGTGCACTCAATGGTGAAACTTACGTATACAAAATGAAATAATTGGTAAGTAAACAACATATATTTCAAGCGCTTAACGTGTTCCACAGAATTCTCCAATTACCATAAAAATAATGGAAAATAAATGCACGTTTAATTAATGTTATCGTTGCATTATATATGGGAGTTCTAATTCGTATGCGATTATCTAATTAGTTTTCATCTAAAAATATTGAGTTCCTGCACAATGGCACACGAACATGACCCATCTTCCTTTCGTGCATCACCAAATATTGTACAGTATAGCTAGAACGCAGCACAATATCATAACATAGATCTCACTTCGCTCAAATATCATTTGATGTTACATTAGAGTTAAACATGTTATCATTTTCAAAGATGAAAAAATTGAATTACTTCACCTGGGGCATAACAAAGTTAGACAGCGGAATGGGACATCATATACCACTTTTGTAGTTTGGTGTCGAAATGGAATCCATTCGAGATAATCCATGTAATAACTATTGATATAACATTCTCAAATACTGGGCACTTAAAAGAGTCAAGCACTATCGTCCCACTATGGAAATAGTCTTGGCGAAGCTCTTTAGTTTATGAGTTTGTCCCACAGAAGTCTCTATATAGTTATAAAAAATATTCATTACAAGTACTCTGAAATACTCAACACCTTTACAGCACAGATAACTTAGCAATTATTCTACTAGGAATAAATCCATCGCTCAACTGCAACTGGATCACGGCATGTACGAGGGAGTCCCACACTCACTTGGCGCGCCAAATTTTGCTTGATGGCTTACTATAAACATTATTGTTAATTATCTAAGCTCTTGATTCTCGTACCTATTGGCAACTTTTATTGTTGGAAACAAAATGTTGGTATGGTGTGGCTGGATTCATCTCGCAGGTTCAACATTGGTGTTGTTTGGGGCGGGGTCTTAAATGCAGAGCGTTGTATGCAGAGATGTAACTGTCTCAGTTTTTGAACATATAACATGCAGATGAAGAAATAATCAAAACGTTATATTTTGCTTCATGCCATTATGTGATAATCGCAAGGGTCTGGTAAGCGGCCAACAACATCAACTTTGTATCGAAAGAAGACAATCCCCCAAACCTACCTCGGTTCGTCCAATTGTATCAAATCAGTTGAACATAACAATTCCGAAATAGTTAAATACAATGATGCAGAACATGTATCCAAACCATTTGCAGTTTCTTTACAGAGACGCACGCAAAAGGTCCAAACTGAACAAATCCACAATAAATACTCATATAAGTGCTCGGTTATCTGTATATGAATATATCGTGTAAATAAATGAACAATGGAAAATAATAATAATTTTTCTGCATCATAACAAGCCCGCTTCTGTGATAATAAGAAAACAAAATATCGCAAAACAGTGATGAGTTCCATAACGAAGTTTTTGATCCACACTAGCAGACTTGGAGTATATTTTTGATGAAGGAAATCATGCATCGTTGAATCTCAAATTGATTATTATTTGATATTATTATTTTTATTATTATTTTTATTATTATTATATTATTGATTTGGTTTGATCGGAATGTGTAGCAAAATTAATTGAAAATTTAATTATGGCGTATTATTTGTTCATGAAGAAAATTTATTCTGCTGCTCCCTTTTGACACTCAAAAATACCTAATTCCTTAAACAACTGTCCATGTTGGGTTGGGTTGCACGCCAGCTACACTCGCTGTATTTTGATGAAAATTGAAAATCATTCATCCGCCAATGCAGAGTAATAATTACAATGTAATAATATTTTGTCAACAAAATTATGTTACTAGAAATTAAACCGGTACACAGCTTAAATACACAAAATCTAACGCTTAACTTACAAGTAGTTTATCGTGTAAGCAACAGCGGTTGGTATTTAAAACGAATGCTTGCTCTGAAACGAGGACTTACAGACGATCTCGCATTGCGTCGAGTTATGCAGGTCGCTGGATTATATGGTTAACCAATAAACTACATCACATTTACCATTAAGTGTTTTATTAATA
This sequence comes from Geotrupes spiniger, assembly GCA_959613385.1. Taxonomy (NCBI): domain Eukaryota; kingdom Metazoa; phylum Arthropoda; class Insecta; order Coleoptera; family Geotrupidae; genus Geotrupes; species Geotrupes spiniger. The sequence continues at coordinate 25,559,822 of OY390736.1, read as the reverse complement.
TTAATTGAACACGGGACAAGGTGGTACGATACATGGGTTCATAAGGCGCACATAGCACAACCGAACGATCTTAGTGTATCATCACATCATGTCTGGATACAATGTATCATCTCCTAAATATCTTAACATAGGCGGAATAAGACTTTAATTTTATGACTGTCAATAAAGCAAAATAATTTGCGCCAAATTGCACATTAATTTATTTTCTGGGAATAGTACACATACTTGGTGGTGCACGAAAGTTGACCACTTGCGACTCTGTTTTTGACGCTTCGCCACCTGTGCACCGTCTCCGTCTTTCGTGAGACATATGGGAGTGACCGTGACGCTTAGATCTTGGGTTGGGAGGGGTTCCTTTTTGTTTCTTCCGCTGCATACCGGTAAAAGCGCGTGGATGTCGCGAGCTCGAGTATTCAACAACTAAAATAGAATAAAAAAGAAAGAGTATTCCGAGAACCTTCCCACAATACTGTGACCAAAAGTATAACGGATACTTTGATCAAAAATACTAATATATGAAAATAATAAACATCGAAAAAATCGTATATTTGAGTATGTTAAATTTTGCGGTACATAAAATTTTACAAAATAATCAAATGCAACAGCGGGGTGGGGGGCTCTTTATATACAGCAGGGAGTGTCAGATGGTCCTTGTCGATGTAACTTACGGCGTAATGATCAAATGGGTTCGCTATGTGGGTGTAAATTACTTAGACACCAAGTAAGTTATATTGCACGTCTTTATAGATTCGTTAGTAACATATTCATTTGAATATAAAGGGACAAATTTTATATTTTGTGACACGAAAAAAAAATTAACGTACCTTTGACTATAACACTACTACAAAAATTTATTCACGTGTTACATTTAGAATTTTCATTTCCATATGAAAAGTTCAACGTAAAGTTCGGTCGACTCGAATATACATTTAACTGGTCAAAAAGAAATAAACCAAAATTACAGATTATCAGTTATGCTACATTTAAGAAATTCGCCCAAAATTCTGGAAACTCGATGGCTGTGACGGTGAACCGAATCAATTTCACCAACCTTTCAGCAACCAAAGTTTTCCAGGAGAATTAACAAGCAATACGGGATGTAATCCTGACGATCGGGTATGTAAGGTTTCACAATAGTCGACGCTAACCACTAATTCATATCGTGTCGTTTCCGGAAACGTTTCTTGAAATTTTCGGGAATAATACCCCGAGAGTACCAGCCGTGGATGTAATTAACGGCTTCCGTAGGCAAGTTTACCCGCCACGAGGAATTTCATAAATTCCAATAAATCGTCGTTAGTTCATTTTTTACCAAAATATCATGTTCAACTACAGGGCGCTAACTTTATTTGAAATGGCCACTAAATCCGATAAATCGAACGCCACATGCACCACATCAACGGACATAAAAATGGCCAAAACTTAAACGGGACAAATCAATCAGCGCTCCTCCGTGTCAACCAGTTAAAATTAAGTCGAATTTAAAGGTTAAATTTTATTAAAATTTAAATAAATGAAGAACTAAAACACAAAAAACACTGCAACCGAGATAAGGACGATGACATACAGAAGAAAAATTTTGAAATTGAATGCAGACCCAAATCAAATAAAATGGACACCATAACAATGTCAAAATCGGGGCACACACATTCACAAAGTAAAATCCGGGAAAACGCTTCATAATTCGGTTAGGTTGGTACACACAATCCGAAACAACGCTATATTATAATCCAATATTCAACACCCACAACCAAATGTATTCTTTTTAAGATGACTTTTATCTCACGCAGAGATACTGTATAAAAAACCGCTTTCCATATCTGACCGTGACACACTTGAATGGTAAGACAAAGAAAGCGTTTAGCTTTGTTAAACGCTTTGACTGGGCTCAGTATGAAACACAACTCAAGGAGTACGAAAAAGAATGCCAGAATGAACCATTGTGAAGGAATCCAAAATTACTCATAAACAGCCAGATTAACGAATATTCTATCTAAGGATCACCAACAGGCTGTGGCTCTCGCTGCGCTAAAGAGACAAGATGACAGCTTGATTGACAATGGACAGACGGTATCGTGTCCGCTTCCCATTTGGTGGGGATGTTCATGACCAGCCTTGCGTAGGCGCTCACACCAAAGTTGTGGAGGAAGGTAACAGTCGCTATCAAAGACAAATCTAGAAGAGCTAATTACACAGCACCTAACGCATATAGACCTCTTCCATTTTGTTGCAAAAACTTTAGACTTATAATGATTGTCAGTAATCCGCTGCACCAGTCACAACATGCATACACCCATGGGTGATCGACCGAAAGAGCTCTGCACTTAGCAATGGGCCGTCGAGAAGTCGGTGGACAACGAAGAATCAATCCTGGAAGAATGTGTAGATATTGAAGGTGTGTTTAACGAAACCACCGTTGCAAAAATTAAGGAAGACAGGTAAAATCTGCCGTTGTGGTTGGATATGCAACCTGCTTCCTAATAGAATGGTCATATCGATAAAGGCTATCAGTGTGGTGTTATTATTCCTGCAGTGAAAATGCTTCTGGACAGTTTTCTACGCGAACTGATCCAGAAGGTTCTTCAGATGATTTAGCAATCATGGTCAGTGAGAAATTTGAGAAAGAAATCTTAGGGTACTCCCACCCACTGCCGAGCATGGCAGAAATCAGGGCATTCCCACTCACGACAGTACTGGCCTACCTTCATGCAGTAGGGTGGGATGACCCTTAATTACGGCATCACAAGGGCCCTATTGGGGTCCAAGTGCAGTGCGCTTGTATGCTCTACTAATCCATATCTAGATCAGACAACACATGTGTGATTTACGAGCTTGCAATTCCCTTTACAATTCACTTGATGCTTAATAAGTTCTTAAACAGTTTTAATTTTTCTATGTGAATTTAATTATTGCAATAATTATTTCAGGTAATCAATTATTTGCATTTATCTGAAAATTTGCGACTGTTGATTAATATGACATGACTATAGTTAGACTAACTTTAAAATAGAGGACCACATTTATGTATTAAACTGAATACAACTGTGACTTAGAACACATTTATATTATTATTTTCTTGTGGGTCATATCTACCGGGTTTCATAGGTGAGTGTATGTCACTGCGAAAGACATATCTGCAGAATGTTGACATTCTCCGGTGAATGTCAGTATTCACATCGCTTATTGTATGTGTGAAATATATTTAAATCAACACTTTCTTATTAAAATATATTATGATACAAACATCACAAGCAAGACAACCCAATCCAACCCACCCAACCCCACCCAATCCAACCCACCCAACCCCACCGCAGCTTATCTGTGTATATCCACATACACCGGGTATGGTCCGAATATATAAGAATTAATAATATTCCCCAGATCGGTCTTTCGCCGTAACGTATACTTCAAACAAGAGAAGAGGGCTATCCTAATCCTCAAAAAGAATGTACGGTAAAAATTTAGGATTATCAGTAGAATCGGGCAGAATGGAGAAGAAGAAACGGGAAACAAGTGGAGAGGGAGATAGTGGAGACGTGGAAGCTGGCAGAGGCACAGGAATAGAAAAAATTAGGAATGTTATGTACAACGCAAAAAAAAAACAAAAGGGTAAACGATGATACCAAGAGAGGGAGATCTATAGAAGACGAAACGCTAGCAAAATTCCGGTGCAGAAGCAATGAGAAAGCAAATCGTAGTGGATGGAAGAGAAATACAATCAGTGTAATTTCTGTGGAGAAGGGTGGAATGAATGCAAGGAAATAAAACTGAAATAAGACGAAACGAAGGAAGAAGAGATTAGATAAAATAAAGGGAAGAAGGAGTTTAGTAGGAAAAGGAGGGAAATGGAACAACAGGACGAAGAAAGATCCAAGGAAAAAAGAAAGGGCGGAAGGAATTTTAAATGATATGTAGAATGTGAACATGCTAATAAAGGTTGTATTTTTACGTATCAAACACCTATCATTTCTCACGTTCAAATTTTATAAACTAAGGCTTATTTGTTATTAAAAAATCTATATGTTGAACAAGTGTAGCAAATATGGAACAATTTTCATTTAAACGCATAAATTATTATTCATAAAAAGTATATTATGATTTGTACGTCATGGAAATCTTTCACAAATGAACAACGGTTTTTTGTAGGTCTTTAATAAGAGATCCTATAAATAAATTATCATTAGCTTTTGACGTAGTTTTAATAATCTCCCCGTTTAACAGCATTAGATATTATAATATATCCTAATTTAATCAACTCGCTATTTTGCACAGCTTTAATAAATTACTGCTGTTACAAATTAGTCGTTTCACGCGAGTGCTGATGGAAATTCTATGGAAATTAACAACAAATGTGAAACAAATCTTATTCCCAGCAGAAATGACTAGAAGCTGTTTTCGTAACTTGATCTCTAGATCATAAAGCTCACTATTATAGCGCTAATATACTCTCACCATATGGATGAAGGCTTAGATAGTTTTTTTTATCGTAATATAAAAATAAACTTCACACATAACTTTAGGTGACAATAAATTATGTATATATTGTTTCTCTGTTCGTCTTTGATACACTAAGAATATGCTCGGTATGTCGGCGATGCATATCTGCGGCGAAAATTCTATTTTCGGCGTTTCCTACCATCCACTGCTGTGCGAGTTTTCAGGCGTCTCCGGAGACCAGTAACATGAAATAGAATATCCCGAAACGTCACCAGCCATAACGGATACAATCAAATCTCGCTACCCAGTCACTTGTCAATAACACACAGACGCACAAGTCGGCAAGGTCAACCGTATCAATATATAAAATATCGCGCCGGTTCTTGCCGTCACGAAATTGCAAAAAACTGATCAATGTTTACTGCTGGGGGAGAGGACTAGGAAAATAAACTCGACGGTGTATTCCTGGGAAAATATTATGGAAATTTAATAGTCTGCGTCATCTAAATTGTAAATGTTGTAAGATAAACGGCTGCTTCTCATAAAACGCGCCCAAGTACGGCATTATCACAATAACAATCTGTTTTAGTTTTTCGTTGGTTTTCACAAGAGAACAACGTTACAACGAACTCGTTCTAGACATGTCTGCAAATTGGATGAGTAATTGTTTTCTCAATAAACATACAAACGTTAGGGCATAAGAACAACCAAAATTAAATATAATTATGAACGAATTTGTTAGTACTTTATTTTTACTATTTCTGGGAAGTTCAAATAAATCGTGATAATGTTATCGATTGAAAAGGAAAGACACGAATTGCTGTGACTTACATAAAAATGAAACAATGTCCTTTTGTATTGAAGTTTTATGACGATGACAAATGTTGTTGTAATTTGGTATCCGTTGCCACAAAAACCAAGCATATTTGTAATTTTCACTGTATCAATAAAGTCATCGTTGCATTTTTGCTGAAAATTGTCAACTGGAAGTAGATGGGTACTACAAGCGCGATTTATTTCTTTCTTCTTTGTACGGATGATTAATGCACGTTTCAATCGATTTAAAAGTGTGAAATCTATTAGAATCTACCCCCACCTTTACCACCCTGTCCGTATGTAGTATCATTGTTGCATTCTTATTGAACGTCTGACAGTTGTTAGTGGCTACTCAAATTTGGGTAGTGGGAGTGTGTGAATTGTGATACTTTTCTATCGGTTTATTTGTCATTTCGATTAATTTATGGGAGACAAGTTGAACTTTTAGCCATGTGCTACAAGCAACCTTTTTGTTTGGTATCCTTAACTGCGGATACTACAATATCGCGTTTTCCAATATTAAAGGAAGCTATTTATCTATTTGTAGTTTATTTGCATTTATTCCATATTATTTGCAGTGCGGTTTCATTTCACCCCAATCGACCCGAGTTTGTAATTCGGCTCACAATAAAGATTTAACTACAAGTAAACTCGCACAAATGGAACAAACTTTACAATAGCGGATTTTCTCGAAAGTTTGTCGAAAGTTAATTACATTATTAAAATTATGAAAACAACTAGCACGGAAGCAAAAACACAATTCAATGGTGCGCCTGCAAGGCAACGGCGATACAGTGTAGTTCGTTATATAATTTTTAATTAATTAAAAATATATAACGGAAAATTGCAAATTCCACCAGCAACCCGCACGTCGTTGTTACCCTTGCTTTTAGTGTATTAAAAACAAATCCGATTACGTTAAGATTAACGGTGGATTAAATGGGCCGTTCGGTTTGTAACTTTCGAACGTCAGTTTTTTCTCGCTTCGTAAACTTTGTTCGGCGCCGTTAAATCGCTGTACCGAGGAATCCGACTTCTTGTACCGCGCACATACCGAAACCGGCCGCAATAATTTGCTCTAGCGTTTCGGAATGTTGACACAATGCCGCGCCACCGTCGTGATCAAAGCGGAGACAGTGCGCCTGTTTTATATTAACGAAATTACGAATTGTAATTCGTACTACGGGTGGCGCGAATGCCAATTAGATGCAGCTTTCGCGAATTAAATTTGATTGCCGAAGATATAGGACAAAAAGAAATTTCGTCTAATGATGGTATGACAATCGTATCTTTGACTAATAATATTTGATATGATAAGATTTTGTAATAAATCATTAAGGAAATGAAGCGATGATGAATGAGAATATGAAATGCTGAAATTCTTTTATTTTTTCCAAAACAATTTCCAGTGTGATAAAGTGCACCAACTTGAATGTTAGCTCTGGGTTTTCACTCTAATTTCGAATTTCATAATGGTAGACAATTGGAAATAAAATATTTAGATAAGGTACTTACATAAACAGTTATAGAAGTTGAATAAAGATATCATAGACTAATCTGACTTAGATCCACATTGACATTAAAAATTCCTTCATTCAGTTTTCTTAACAACCCGAGTGCTCTGTTTGTATTGTTCTTAAAACCCTCATATTACAAATTAAAGATTTAAAGTCAGTGAAATGAAGTGAATTAACCTAAAGACAGTTTTTCCAAAAAATATATTTATTTATTCTACATTCTACGTAAAGCCCTGCCGTGAACTTTTATAGCTTTGACGTCACACGATAACCGTTGAAAGTTTTCGTTACCACAACTGCCATGTCGAACAAGTATAGGCAAGTAAACTTTCCATTACTCGTGCATGCACTCCATATTTTAACGATATTAGTTAAAACCTTGGCTACTGGTAGATACTTCTAACAGGTTTTACTGAGCGGATACATCGTTGAATACAATGTATCGATTGCTGTTGGCACACGTCTGCAAAATTATATTCAGTCACGTTGGGCAATCAGCGAAATTAGTTTCATTGCATCTTTAAACGAAACTAGTATTGGTGTTAAAATTAACAAATTTTGCATCGAAGCATCAACATTTTTTTCGTCTCAAATAGGACCGACATGTGCTACATGCAACCAGCGTCTGGAAAATAAATCGAATTCGGGATTTACATGTAAAGTATTTTTCGAGTAGCGTCTAAAGTTACTCATTTCCAATTCGTCCAAATCGTCTTGAAAATGTCAATTGCGTGCCTCGGCAGGAAAATGAAACATGGATTCTGAAAGATTTTGGCTTTTGACCACTGCCTCACCGATGCTGATCGCCGAAACGTCAAATCTTGTACACATTCAGGAATAATTCTGTTTAATATTTTAATAGCAATAGAAGTTCAAAGTCGAGTTCATCATAGAAAAAATGTGGATATGCTTTCATAAGAATTAATGGATGTCTCAAATAATAAATTTAAATAGAAATCGGTCTGGCGTGTTTTGACATGGATACATGACGGAGGACATAAATAGCTAAACATAAAATAGTAGACTTGTTCACGAATGTACATCTTGATGATAAAATAAGGAAAAAAGTCACATACAAAAAAAAATTACATACAACACGGAAGCTTAAGAAATGGAGTAAATTAAACATAAATTTTTTATCAGCAAGAAATCAAAGGATATTTTTACATGAATACAAGAGAAAAGGACTAAAACCAAGACACATTTCACAAAACACCAAAAATCTATTTCAACTGTTCGACCTCAACAACAAAGACTGATGAATAACAGAAAACTTCATTGACAGGTTAATAATTAAGATATTAAATTTTGCCAATAATTTTGTCACAGAAATTGAGACTAAGGGTAAAATAACTAAAGTTGAGGCAAAAGAACTTAGAACATAAAATGCGGTGTGTCCAAAAATCTATGGTAACCCAAAAGTTCCCAAACCAAATGTGCCACGTCGATTGTACCGGGAGTACAAAGCCACACAATGTAAATAGCAAAATTCATTGTTATAATTCTTAATAACGCAAATAACAACACTAATGAACATTACACAGGTGACACGTTCAGGTTTTGCTGAATTTATGGAAAATAAAACCGTACCGGTAAATTATAAAGTAGTGTCCTTTGATGTGGTAAATTTGTTTGGTAACACTACGAAGGAATTGACAGTTAGGGTAATTAGTCAAAGTTTGTTGCAATCAAGTTTTCGGTTGTTCAATGGCATCTAAATTAAGCTCAATAATTTCTCAATATATCATGGATGATTTACTTGATAAATGCATACCTAAATTCTCGTTTAGGATCCCGTTCATCAAAAAATTCGTTGATGATCTGATGACAGCTACCAGACAATAGTAAGGGAGAGATTCTTAATGTGTTTAATAATTATGATACCATTCTGAAATTTACGATCGAAGAAGAAGACACCAATAACTCAGTTATGTTTTTGGACGCTAGGATCATAAGAGACGATGAGGGGATTATTCGGCTGGATTGGTATCAACAAAGTACATCATCCAACCGATATATCAATTTTCAACATTCAAAGGTCATTAAATTAAACTTTGTAAAACAAATGTAAGAAGATGGATTGTTGCTATTAGTAGCAATCAATTTCGTAACAAAAATTTAGAATTGTTTAAAAAAAATCTTCTTAGAAAATGCATATCGTAGGACGCTTGTAACAAAATTACTTTATAGATCGACTGATAGAGTAAACTATGCCAATGTAATTAACAACAACATCGCAGATAACATGAGAGAACCCATAAACATTATCAAAAACTATTGTACCATTTAAAATATCACAAACTTTAGTAACAAAATCATTAAAATCTTTGACCAAGAAAACATAACTATAATTAAAAAATATATAAAAACATTAATAGCTATATAAGAGTAAACTTAAAGATTCAACACCCTCACTGTTACGTTCTAATGTAGTGTACGAGCTTCGTTGTATAACTTTACATAGGTATTAGTGGTCACAAAAGTGATATTAAGAAGAACCCACAGAGATGCACTTTAGCAACTCATGTAAATGATTTAGAGCATAACGTTAACTTTCAGGAAGTAAGTAAAATTTTAAATGTTGGGTAATTATACAATAATCACATATATATATAAAGAGGGGTTTTCTAGAAATGTTTCTAATCAATAAAAATAAAAATTCTATAAAGAAAAAGTCTGATATTCAAAACCTTAGTAACATTTACATATTTCTCTTGGAGCATAAATTCAATGAATTTAATTTCAAAATTGAAGGGATTTTAGCATGATGTGGTCAGTATGGGTAACAAAGTCAAACAGGTTGGCAATTAACTCATAGATGTCAGGTGTCATTACATATGTTAATGGTCGCGTGCACATGTTGATACATTGCAATAAAATTTTAATCCGATGCCATCAATAAGTGTCAGTTAATAAGTAGTACTAAAATTTAATAGATTTTGCATTTTATAAATTTAACGTCGACATCATGTAAGTGTATATTAAGATTTCTTAAAATCCATTGTGTGATTATTGTATTAATTATAGTACCCTGATGAAGACGATGAAATAAATAAAAATCATCGAAAGCTTGGACAAATCATAAAAGAGTAGCCTTATTTATAAACCTAGTCGAATTCCGCTTATAAACAAACCTCAATTTATTGGGATTTATTTGGCTCAATGAATTGTAAACGTTATACATTTTTATCATTTCGAAATTTTCTTCTTCAAAAAATTATAAAAAATTATATACATATAATTAAACATTTGCTTACAACTAAAAATTGTACATATACATAAAAAATATTTTGTATCAAACATTTTAAACAAATAAACATGAAACATATAAAAATAAACATTCATGTTCGTGAAATATAACTTAAAATGTATGAGAATGGAAGGATTACTAACCTTTTCGGAAATTTTATGTAAATATAATTATTTTAACTCTATTTTTTTATAATAATTGAAAATAAGTTTGTGAAATATTATTCATGTCTGTTTTGTCATTTATGTTGTTATTATGTCTTTTTTGGTCCTTTCTTTATATATTATTGCTTTTTTTATTATGTTTTATTAAAGTCGAAATTATGGCCTGCATTGTGAGTATGCTTCTTTAGTGCTCTTATATTTTTCATGTATTTATGACCATTTATGCTATCTTCCATTAATTGCATTGTCTACCCTATATAGCATTTATCACACTTTGCACATTGTATTTTATAGACGATATCTGATTGTTGGTAGGTATTTTGTCTTTAAGTTTAGTATATAAAATATTTTTTTTGTTATTGTGGTTCTTATGAGCTATAGTGAGATTATAAAGTTTGACAATGTTATTAATCGATTCAGAAATATTTCTTATATAAGGAATTGTGACCTATTTATTACCTTGTGTATCAGATTTGTTTTTTAGTTTAGTTTATTTTTATTATAAAATTAATAAATATAATTTTTAAATATATTGTTTATTAAAATAATGGGGTAATTAATGAGTGATGTTTTTGCTTTTTTAATTGTACTATTTCTGTATTGTGGGCTTGTAAGTTTAATAACAAATACATTAAAACTTGGACCTAATCCAATACCACGCCCAAAACAAAAAATACCGACTGATGATATCATTGCCAATATGGAAGCAGCAACTACGTAATGAACATAAACTAGACATAATACCAAAAATTACAATCACAATCTATAACTATAAAAACATAAAAATAAAACAAATGAACAAGAAACTGTCAATAACATCAAAAAAACAAAAACATTCACAAAAGATGAATACTGACGAGTACAAAAATAAAGTATTAACACTGCAAAATGATAAAAAAATTATATGTTATTAATAAAAGACCCTACTAAAACAATATAAACAGTAAAAAAATGGGAAGAAAATAATTACCTACCACCAGAAATATGTAAACAACGCATAAACTCGTAAAATTCATAAAAATGGTATCCCACTAGACCAATAGACCAATCGTCGCATCATTAGAATCACCAAATGCAAATTGCATAAAAAATGTAATCAATCACAATATGACATCAGTGTTTCTTGGAGCATGAAAATTTTCCCAAATATCACTTATACCACTGAAGTACAAACTCATATCACGTGAAATAATATCACTGTACACCAACATACCAAAAACTATTGTTAAAGAAGTTATTATAAACAAATGGAATAAAATAAAATTTTACACAAATTTACCATTAAAGCAATTTCTAATTGCTATATAGAATCAGAATCCACATATTTCCAATTTGATGAAAAATTCTATTCTGCCAGTGTTGCACAATTGATGCTAGAAAACCTGGAAACTAATATTATAAACAAACTTAACATGTTTGATTGTTTAACTGCAATTACAGTTACACAACATGAATATTTATGTAACCTTTTTAACAGTTATAATAAAAAAAATACAATCTACTTTAGAAAATGAGAGTAACAAACAAATAATCTTTTGAGACATAACAATAATTAGAAAAGACGATATAATGTGGTACGGCAAACTTACATGGGGAGGTAGATATCGACATTTTAAACCGAACAACCATATCAACATAAACTAAATGTAATAACTGCTATCAAATTCACAAGCCCACAATACAGAAATAGTAAAATTAAAAAAGCAAAAACAGCACTCATTAATAATAATTATACCATTATTTTAAAAAACCAAATATTTAAAAATTTTATATTAAAAATAAACTAAAAAACAAATTTGATACACAAAATAATAAATATATCAGATTCCTTATATAAAAAAAATCTCTGAATCGATTAATAACATTGCCAAACCTTGTAATCTCACTATAGATCACAAGAACCACAATAACATAAAAAAAATTATATAATAAATTTAAAGACAAAATACCTGGCAATAAAAATTCACATATCGTCTATAAAGTACCATGTGCAAATTGTGATAAATGCTATACAGGGCAGACAATGCAATTAATGGAAGACAGAATAAATGGTTATAAATGCATGAAAAATATAATATCATTAAAGAAGCATACTAACAAAACATGCCATAATTTCGAAATGCTACAAATAAAAAGACAACACAATAAATGACAAAACAGACATAAACAACCTTTCACAAATTTATTTTCAAATAATATAAAAAAAAAAACACTTAAAATAATTATATTTCCATAAAATTTCATAAATTTAAATAAGTTCTCGAACAATTCAATATAATATTTTTATTGTTTTACAATAACTACTTACCCTCATAACTATGGAGATATGTTTTATACAATATGGTTGATAAAGCAACACGTGCGTTTGCAAATATTTTATACATCATAATTTATCTTCATCAAACGTTAGTAATCCTTCCATTCTCATACATGTTAAGTTATGTTTATATTTTACAAATTATTAATGTTTATTTTTATATATTTCATGGTTATTTGTTTAAAATGTGTCATACAAAATAATTTTGATGTTTATATACAATTCATTGAGCCAAATAAATCCCAATAATCCCAAATATAATAAAATTTGCCACTGATGTGACCAAATAAATCATATCACATCCGGCCTAAATATATATTACTTGTAAGGAATTGTAAGGAATCTATAAAAGAGATCTAGGTGCTAACACAAAACGAAACTATGCTCATTTTATTCATCGTGTTTTTACGTTTATGGAATTTTGTATATAACTACACTATTCACAAATGTTTCTCTTTGGAATACGGAAATTTGGTAAAAATAAATTCGTTTAATTTGAAAACTTGAAAATAGCGATTGGGTCGCCACAATGAAGGGGAAAATTTTACGATTTCCTCATGCAATATGTATACATTTTACTATATAGATGCATATAATATATCTTATATTAGGATAGATTCCCTTGTGATAAATGGGAAAAAGGTTTCATAGGTAATAAATATCAACTTTCTTTGCAGCGTTTCGAAATATGGAAACTTGTGAATAGTGAGACGTACGAACGCGCCAGTTTGGCTGTAAATGTAAATTAGTTGAGATGTTTAATTCGTTTCTGGAGTGCAGTAGATAGCTCCGAAGGCAGCAGGTTATCAACCGTTTGCTGTGATGGCCCCCGCATTCGCAAAATCTCCGCGCCAGCTACAATTTCCGGTTAAGTAGACGACATGTGGTTCCGCATCTAAGTTGAGATGGGGAAAATATATTGCGACGGCGTATGCTCCCCTAATACACGTAAACTTTAAACCGTGTGGAAACGTACAACGAGCGCACGAACGTTTAAATGCAAGCTGCCGGTCGGCCGCTTCTCTTCAACGCCCCTGTTTCAAAGTACCATTGTTTTACAAACACAAACCGGTGCGGACCGACGCAAATAAGATTATGGTCGGGTAAGCGACACAAAGCGAGCATATAAAATGTTTCAACGACAATTCATCCGTGAAGATGCTGCAACGGAAATTTAAGTTTCATTCAAAAACAATATTCTATTAAAACGCTAAAAACACATTTAATTAATTTAATTTGGAAAATATTGGTTCAAATGTAGGGCAAAAAGTAAAAAATACGAAACGGAAGAGATTCTACTATGCAATACTTGAGCAACATATGTTAAAAGGGCCTTTATGGATTTGACGTTCCGCGAATGCACGGGTTCAAATTAAATTTTCATCCCCTGCAGAACGGCGCTCAGCGTCCACTCGCTGCAATGAATGAAATATGCGAGAACGGTACGACAGATTTGCGTGTCAAAAATTTAGTTACCCGGACTTTATAACTAGGACAGCGTGAATTAGCCGGGGCGAATTGATTACAGAGACTCCGGGGCGCGTTTTGTTGCCGCGCTGTTTTTACATTTTATTACGGAACGCCGCCGTTCCACTTGCGTTGATTATGAATGAATAATTCCCGTTGTTTAATTGCATCTGTTGGATATTGAAATTAATAAATGTGTATATGTTGTGGACGTTGGCGTAACTAATACATGTATTCTATTCAGTGTATTCGCAGTCATTTTCATGGTAATATTTTGATCAAGTGAAGTACAGCCGAATAAGTCGCAACAATGTGATTGTATATTTATTAACGTATTCTCAATAAAAAAATCAGGGATTTTGGGAGATTTTTAAGCGTCGAGCGCAAGTCGGTTGGAGTTTTAGACAACTTTAACTGTGATGTGTATATTTTGCATCTTGCTTACTGATTTTGCTGTTAGATCAATTTTAAAATGTAAGAATCGTTCAGAGACACGCGTTGCTAAACATTTCATGACCGATGAAGGCTTGTATTTATTGAATATTATACCTGATTATTACAGAAGAACTATCGCATCGACACAGTTTCTGCTGTGTCATTTAATTATGTTCTATGAATTATGAAAATACGCAAATTAGTAGAAATGTGATATGAACATGCGAGTTTTATTCAAAAATATATCATAATTTAAAAAATACTAACATCCAAAAATTATAGTAAATATTCAAATTGGTAGCCATCAGTTTCCAGACAGAGTTCTAGTCTTCGGGGAAGCGAATTCAACACGCGCTCCGACATATCTGGGTTAACTAACCGAACTGCTGTCTCAATTTTATTAATTACATCTTGTTCGTTGATTGGAGGCGTTGCATAAGCTTTGCTAAGCTATGCCTTCCGATGCGGAAAGTTTTGGTCTAACCATTTCCCGAAATTAGGGCATTGTGGGCAGATTCAATATTTAATGGAATAGTATCCAATACTTCTTCTAAGACATTTTCGTATTCAATACCATTGAGACGACTGGGAAGAAATATCGGTCCAACAACTCGAAGGTTTAAAATCCCCAGCCAGACATTTACGGAAAACCTTCTCTGGTGTCCAATTTCGCTAAAAACTCCTTCTCTCGTAAACAAACATTCATTGCACCAGAGAATGTGCAATAAAAAAATCGGCTCTTGAATATTATTGTAAAACATTGTTCTGTGCACATTATCATTCAAGTACAAGGGCTGCACGTTTCTTGCATGAAATGACCTTAAAAGATTTTGTGATAGTACTGAATGCACTGTTGTTTTACTTGGAATGTTCATCTGTCAATCCAACAAATCAGAATAATTCCATTTATAGTTCTTTGGTCTAAGATTTTCCTCGCTGGTTGATAAAAGAATTTTATTTATTTATGTATTGACAATTTGGGCCATAACAGGACAAACCCAAAAATTCTATTCTATATAAACACCAAAATTAATAATAAGCTAAATGAAACTATACTGACAAACAGATATCCCATACAGTTTATGGCGAAAGAGATGACACTAAAAAAAAATATCACATGTACATTATTCTCATTCTCACGATTGGGTAATTGCAGTGTTACTTACGTCTACAAAATGCTACACCAAAGAGGTACTTATTTTATAAAGATTGATCACTGCAATGTGTCTTCTGTTGACAAGTGTTAAAAATTTTGAGTTATGACAAGTCTCTTCGCAATTTGTATATGCTAAAGATTGGTTTGGACAAAGATAATTATCTTATTGCATCTTACGACATTCCTCAATGGGGTTACTTCGTATGAAAATTTTCATATCGTCTGCATACATTAAAAATCTACTATAATGGACACACACATTTATATTATGTACTTAGATAATAAATAATAGTGGGTCTAGATGCGAGCGCTGCAGTACGCGAGAAGAAATGCCAATATATGTAGAAACAAAGCCATGAACCTTAACGTAAGATGATAGCCAACGAAACAAGTCCTCATGAATATCAACATCCGCAAGTTTTATCAACAGTATGACAACAGTTGGAAAGAAGAATGTCGTTCGTCATATATAGGTCATCACCAATAAAGTAACTGGCACTTTCGGGACTTGTGGGCGATTGTTTGATTAAATAAAACGATTACTAAAATTATTATTCCAGAGATGCCTGGTTGTTGTGGTGACATAAAGCTAGAAACAAGGCGGTAATGGTCATACTAACAAATATACAAAGACAGCCAAGCCTAGAGGTCATGGACGCTGTCACAAGGTCGACCCTGTGAACATGCCACCCGAATTTCGAAAAAAAACTACCCAACCCAACCCAACCCAACCCGACTTTGGGAAATCGGAATTTTTCAAACTGCATCCGATTCATGGTCGTTAGTATTCGTTTGTACCATCTTGATTTTCGAATTTACCCAAAACCCGTAAAAGTAGCGACGTTATGAAATTTTCGGAATTCTAACTTGGAATTTGGAAAATATTGAAATTTTGTTGACGGTAATCGATGCAGAATCGTTAGTACCCGCAGGGATCGCTTTGTTTTTCGTGCAATTTCAATTGATCTCAAAGTTTGTAATATCGAATACAAACTAGTAGAAGTATTATTCTATTCCTATTGTATTCCATTATTACCCGTTCATCCGAAGGACCACAGGAAAATGGAAGATCCATGATGATCTGAATTCTAACGGGAAACTACTTCTTGCTTCCACTAGAAAACTCCTCCAAAAACAGATGATAACATAAGATAAAAATATCGAATTATGGTGTAAATCGGTTTCAAAACAATTAAAATTGACTGTCATGCGAATTCGATATAAACTAAACGGTACATACCGTCTTGGAATCTTGGAAGTAGTGAGGATGTATTTGCGGGATTCGAAAGTAACCTTTTTTGGGTACTAACTACTGCATCGATTGCCGTTAATAGAATTTCGTAATTTTCAACATTGAAAAGTTAGATTTTCAAAAATTTCAAAACCTCGTTACTTGAAGTACAATCGACTGATTGAGAGGTGACCGCGTGCAGATATCTCCATATGCGGTGGCTATGAAATCGAAGAGAAAACTCCCCTGCACGTCCTGTGTGATATGTTCATTCATGGGGCACAGAAAATTAAAGAAACTTGCGGGTAGAAACACCCTGGGTTCATGCGAAGAACCATCGATGAATTACGAACCGAAATATACCAAGGGGAACAATAGGCCGGATAGCCGCAATGCGTAGGGAAGAACAGGACAACATAATATCGCTTAAAAATACTTTGATATGTATGCTCGTTGATAGACAATGTCGCTTAAATGTATTTTTGTCTGAAAATCGTAGAAATTCTAGTGTAGGATATTTAACAAGTATCTGCTTTAAAGCTTTGAATGATTCTTCTCAGTCTTCGTTCCATTGAAATTTTCCAATTTTTTTCTCAATTGGTCAATCACGGTGCTAAACAGAAATTAGTTGACACTGTTAGTAGGTTAAGGATGTAGATATGGTTGTCTGAACTTCCAGGCAGAATTAAAATCATCAGACGAATACGATTCGGCGAAGTTAAAATCTACTGTAATTGGCCCTGGGAAAAGTTCGTGGGGTTTTCTTTTTTTTAATAAAATTCAACTGGTTTTCTTATACCGTGAAAATGAATTGATTTCAACTAAATGTATTCCACTATTATCGACAACGTTTTACGATGCGATCGTTGAAGAACTTATGTGGTTTCTAGTTGACAAACTAACTCAAGTAGTTTTCACATGCTTTTTTTGAAGTCAGTTTAATTCCATTGAGAGAGTACTGGAGAGATAGGAACAAGTGATGGTGTTCTGTCTGGACTATACGGTGGATGCATCAAAACTTCTCAACCAAGCTCTCGTAATTTCCGATAGCTCATGAAAGAAGTATGTGGTCTGGTGTTGACATGATAGAAGACAACATCTTTCCAAAGTAGAGTTGAGAATCCTGGAAGTAGCTCATTAAGAACGATTCCCTTCTAGCCCCACGACACTCACAACACCACCTTTTTCAGAGTCAATCCTGGCTTCGCGAACGCTTGTGTATGCTCACCCTGTCTTTTCTATAATCTTTGTCGCTTCCGATTGCCGTACGTAACCCATTTTTCATCACCAATTATCTTGTTTTTCGTGCTCAACTCATGAGGAAGCCATGCATCGAGTTTCTTTTTGTATCCAGCTTTGTGTAATTAGTTCAAAACAGTTTTGTGGTCCATGCCTGGCTCCATACCAATATGGACATTGTTGGATTTTTTCAAGAATTTCATCAGCTTTTTCAATGGTTTGTCGACTAGAGTGTGACTAATTTTTCACATCATGAACTTTTTCCTATATCCATTTTAAGTAAGTTTTGAAGTTGCTACCAGACTTGCAATTTCTTAACTTCGTCCGATTGGTACATAGTGCTTTCCATAGTATAGGTATAAACCTCAAAGAGTGAAATATTTTGATAACTGCACCATTTAGAATTATTCAAGTTTTAATTAACATAAACCCAATTCACCCCAATTTCCAAAGTAGACTTCAATAAAAGACAAAGTGGATTGTGCAGTGATAGTTCCAGCCGCAAAATCACGACAAACATTTTTCTGACTGGCTGATGTAAATAGCAATAATTTTTTATCTCACATAACTAAAACATGCGTTTTTATTATTTTTCGAAGTATCGTGGATTTCGACGAAATAAAAAAAAATTCGCGCTATCTATTTTTTCTGTTCAGATATAAATTCGTTACGTAAGTAAATGGACGGAGTGACGGGGCAAAGGAGATGAAGCAAAGGCGATACAGACAACAGTATTTCCTCCTGGGTGCTTTGGGGACTCGAGTGGGTACGGAGAATTGGGCTCTCGACCCCACGAACTTTACTTTGATCGTCTGCGGCAGCCGTATCGTGTTAGTGCTCCTCTGTGTTACAATATATGATTCCGGTGAGCGAACGCGATAAGTAGAAATGATTGAATATATCGGCTGTTTATTGCATCTACGGCGAAATGAAAATGCGCTCGCGTAATTTGATTTCATCGCAGTGACTTAGGAAGATCTTTTCGTAACTTTGTTGTATGAACATATGCGTTTACTTATTGCTGTACGTACATTCAATGAAATTATTTTAAAATTTTGATACATCATGTTGTCTTATTACTGACTTTCACAGTTCTGGTCATCATAAGTATTTCTTACATCAGGGGAATTGTTGCGTCCCTTTGATCTTTAGATCGATGACTTGTTTACTATATTAGTTAGCTAGTGATACCTATAACAATACTAAGTAATATTATTAAGTTGGGGGATAAATCAATTCACTGTATTATATTTATCGTCATTAAAGCCATTGTAGTATGACCTCCAGGCTTTATTTAAGCCAATGCTACTGCCTAAGGTAATGAAGATATTTAGAGGGATCAATATGATGAATCATGCGAAGCCAAATCCCATAACATTCACACAAGAAATCTTCACATTACTGATAATGGCATAGTCTTGTCTAATCGCAGCCATGTAGTTATTCAAAATTATTCGTTTGTTTATAAATCCCATACAATAAAACTTTACATGAAACATCGTGAACTGATGACTACTCCATTCTATTCAACGTTTAAATATTTCGTTGGGTATGTAGTACCCTGTGATAATATTTCTCCTGAAATTTAAAATCAATTTTGTGAAGTTCACGAACTGCATTGAATCGACTGTACGTTTAAGTTTAGTTGATATAATGTTAATCACTGTTCCGAATATTTGTCTAATTTTACTTATTTGCTGAAATGTATATAATTCAGAGAACGGAGTTTTCCACTAAATCAAACAAAACATACAAAACATTCTAAATAAATTACCGAGTCTAGAAACTCTGGCGAAACTTTTTTACTTTGTGTTGTGGAGCGAGATCCATACGTTCTTAAGTAAACTAACTGATGGACGATATTACTGTAGTTTTGAACGACCTAAACTAACTCGAACTATTTCTGTGCAATCGGTATGATGATCCTTGTTTTCTCTGTTCGTGGAGAATATTCGGACGTTACTAATCATTATGTTACATTTATTAGATTTGTAATATCTATAATATTGTTAGTGATGTAATTATGAAGCAAACGACTACAGGTATTTGTGTATCAATGCTTGCACCCTTGATAGGAATTAACGGCACGAGCTGTTGTGTATATTAGAGAGTATGAGCTACGTATGTCGAAGTTAATTTTTTAAGAAAGTTGCGCAGTTAGTAGCTGACACTCCATCGTATGATCTGAGAGGCATTATTCTGGTGAACAGGTGCCCACAAAGCAAGAAACTTTCGCAAAGGAGTAATAAATTTATAGTTTGGAATCAGTTGCAGTAATAGCTTGTCCTCAGGATAAATTTTGAATGCAAATAAATAAATGATTTTGAACACATTGTTTGAATTGTTGATACATTTCAAATAAAATATTCTTCGTGCTGGATGATGGCATATGAAGCAACATTTTATCCTCTACTTTAACCATAAATTCAGTGCGATGTACCTCACGGACAATTCGTGTGGACGAAGGTCATGTGTGGCCCGTTCCGAGCAGTGATCGAAGAGTGATTTTGTTTGAAAATTCTTTCCTTAAATTTAGAGTTTTCGTTGATATGAAATATAATATTTATTGTGGATATTAACCAGATATGCACGGTGTCTATAATAATGAAATAAAATATTGATTATGACCTACATTAACAGGAACGAATCCCATTGATTGTAAAAGTAGCATCGTCAATGTGTGCAATTACTTGCACTAAAACTATAGATAGCACAATTTAAATTGGTACTACCACAGTAGAAACTACGCACTTTGTGTTAATTGAGTAAACAGCTCATATGTGAAGATTAACAGATATTTTGTAGACTAACAGGTAACGTTAATTAAGCTAAAAAATCAACAAGGTTGTGTGAAAAAGCAAATACGACGCGGGTGTAATAACTTTTTATTACCTCCGCGTCGTATTTGCTTTTTCACACAACCTTGTTGATTTTTTAGCTTAATTAACGTTACCTGTTAGTCTACAAAATATCTGTTAATCTTCACATATGAGCTGTTTACTCAATTAACACAAAGTGCGTAGTTTCTACTGTGGTAGTACCAATTTAAATTGTGCTATCTATAGTTTTAGTGCAAGTAATTGCACACATTGAACTCGAAGACATCCATACATACAAAACCCAACAAATTATTATCCAGTCCTTTATTTAAATTTATGAACTCATTTTTAGCGCCGTCGAATTTACGATACATCTGCTCCAAAATTCATAGACTATCAAGTAGATTTCGACGATTTACGACTTTTCCTTCACGCGAAACAGACCATAAACACGGTATACCTATCGCAAGGAAATATCATCATCAAAATATATTATTAGCAAGCGCGTTATAACGTATAGGTACGTCTCAAGAATGTGACATACAAAGATGGCTAGTACGTATCAGAGATACGTCCACGCATACTTTGATCGTGCATCCAGATACGTGCACAAATAACTTCACGCGTTATTTCCTACATTTCCATCAAACGACGATAGCATCTGCCGTTGCGCGAATATAAAATCCGCTGTAGTCATACGTGAGAGTTCTCTCTAAAAAGTTCGTTTTGATAGCGTCACGTAAATCGACGAGCGTCAAACGAAAATGACACTTCCTTCGTAATAACAAGCTGTATATAACACACGCTGACTCTAGAACCGTTTATAACTTTACAATAAATATAAAAACAAAATTCATTGTATGTATCTTTTACATAGAAAGGAAATTGCAAGACGTGCTTTCTCAGATAGAAAATAATTTCTGCTCAGGTTCAAACTTCGAACGTTATTTTACTTCTACTTGGCTATTTTGTGTATATTAGCAGAAGAATGCGCCGACAGAAATTTACCTTATTGTTTATTATACAACTTTAGAACAACTATTTTGTTTTACTGAAACTAGATATAAACTTCGTAATTTGCTATTTAAGAATGAAAACCATGTAATATTATTTTACTCAAGGCGTCGAAAATTCGTTTACGCTAAAATGATATTTAATGTAAACCTTGACAATAACGTATGCGTCGAAAATTATAGCCTAATCCAATATCTATTCCCGGCATTAAGGTAAAGTAGTAAGTTAAGTATGACGTTACGTTGCTGGATGGATACTTTTAAAATTATGTTGATTATCATATGCTAAAACCCCTCATTATTATTAAGGTATCCGGTAGCCCGGGACAACGTGACCTTGCTACCTAAAATGGTTTTTCGAAGGTTTCCGCGACCGTGGTATAGTGAGATTTTCTTTTGGGTTTTGGTTCGCGTAGTGTTTGTGTCATTATGAGGACAACAATTTTCACGAGCTTTCGACATTCTCGCTGTTGCCATCATCTCGTGGTGTTCATGTTTCCTTGTTTGGAACTAAAGTGAATTGAAGTACATCAGTTCCAATCATGGAAACGTGAAGACCACCAGATGATGGCGATAGTGCCGAAAGCTCGTGAAACTTGTCGTCCTCATAAGGACCAAAACCCGAAAGGAGTGCAAGTATTTGTAACTATTCCTGTATAAGTCGCAACAAGTTTTAAATACTCATTTTCTCCACAGATTAACATTTAATTTACGCGAACACCACCTTGGGTATTCCACATACGTTTTCTCCACAATTCACAAGAATTATGTATTCCACACACATATATTTAATACCGACATATGTTATTTTGCATTTATTTTCTATATTTCATGCTTTAGCGCTACTTCAAGATGACCGTTGGTTGCATTCCATAAGTCATCCTACCGTTCTTTCCTCGTTACTAATTCATTGTAACTTTCTCCACCATTACCGTACGTTGGGACTACACATACATTCATAATCATTTCCTCATGAATACCAACTGGGCTTCAAGATTTTCTTACTTGATTACATTTAGCATTGCATATCTTTTATTACCTTTCACAAACCTATTCCATTTCTTTCTATCTCTTGCAATTATGTCGCTTCCAGTTCCAGTTCCAGTCCCAGTGTTCTCATCTTCCTCTCAGACTGTATTCTACTTTGCTATTCCGATTTCTCTTAGGCCTTCCTTTTTTGTTTTTCCTCTCAGGTTGCACACTTGTCTCTTCGCCCGTATCCTCACGAGGTTTTCATAC
The DNA here is from genome assembly GCA_959613385.1 of Geotrupes spiniger. Classification (NCBI taxonomy): domain Eukaryota; kingdom Metazoa; phylum Arthropoda; class Insecta; order Coleoptera; family Geotrupidae; genus Geotrupes; species Geotrupes spiniger. The sequence continues at coordinate 25,536,722 of OY390736.1, read as the reverse complement.
CTGTTTATTATTTTCTATTCCTCATTTTATTTTGTTTAATGCCTTTGCTTTCTTATTCCATTATTTTTCATTTTTTTTTGCTCTTGACTACTTTTCTGTGGTAGTTCATTTTCACTTCCAATTCTCGCTTTAATTTTTATTGCTATTAAGTAGTGTTTATATACTGTCGTATTTGTATTCCTCGATATTTATTTTTCTTCGATAAATTTAGTATGTATTGCATAGCAGAACATGTATGCTGCGTTTATCCTGTCACTTAATAATTGATCAAGTAGATAGATTGTAATATTAGAAAAAATATCATCTATAAAAGAAGCGTGGAAGAAGTATTATACTGTTACTTTTTTCGTTTTGTTCTGGCATAGTTATTCCACTATCCATTGCAATTATGAACAGTATCGGGCTGAAAATAACGCGTTTCCTACCTTTTCTATCGTGTTGCGGATATTCTTGTACATTCTTACTTGTTTGTTTGCATCCTTATACGTATATATATTTTACTATGTATCCTAGTATCTACGTTCGGTTTCGTGGTTTCTAATCTTCCACAGAACTTATTTCTACTTATGTTTCTAGGTTTTAATTTTTATTATTTTTTTCAATTGCTTGTTGTATAGTGGAAATATTAAAATTTTGTATGTTTTGAGTCCTACATATATGATGCCTCGATAATGTTCGCATTTTTAGTCTACTTTCTTGTATATCAGTAGTATTATACATGTATTCGCCCCTTTCTCCCATATCTTTTAAAATTTAGTTGTTTTTAAACGTTCCAATTCTTCCATGTCAATTTCGATATTGGTTTTCATTTTCATTATTAAATCATTAAACATACTATTTATGGCCTAACATTGATATTAAATAAATATTTTCTGAAATATAATCTGAATTGCGTTGAACACTAAAGTTACCTGTCATCTACTCTCCACAATAAATAAACCGGTTGCAGGAAATTATCAAAGCCACTCAAAAATTATCAACTGTCATTGTAATATTTCATCGTCTATATATTATATATGCAGCTCTGTGAAATTTTCCCATGACAGTTGAACACAGTATGTTCCTCATCACAACATAGTACATCAAGAATTTGATCCAACGACTATATAATCTCATGCATAATCTCAAACATGAGCGTGTGAGCGAGCCCCTAAGAACTTGGCCTTAACAAACGAGATATTGATTAGTAATTTTACTTAACGAACATATTATGAATAAATCCTATACTCAATAATCACACGGAGCAGAAATGAAAAGAATTATTCAAAAGACTAGGACAAATGCATTTTTGGAGACGTTCGCGTTCGATCAAAACAGAATCGACAGAAACGAACGTCGGCTAAAAATACCCACAACACTACCTGGTTCATATTCCAGTGATCTTCATAAAACTAATATTGTTTTAGTCGTAATATATATATAAAAAGATTGTCCGAATAAATGTAAGATAATTTTTGAAAAAAAAATGCAGTTGCGCGCCTCTACAGAGTGACCAGATAAGAACGATCGGAAAAGAAATTTAAATAAAACAACAATCAAATTGATTCTGGCTTTATTTTGAAGCTACATTTATGGTATTATGTGTGGAATAGCACATCATTCAAATGACCGCTTCGACTTCGCTGGCAGTGCTTCAGACAGTCGGTTCAATTTTTGATTATTCGGTACAATATGTGCCAAGTGGTTGACTTGTTAGCGTAGACTACGGACTTGACGTAGCCCTAGACAAAATAATCGGGGGGTGTCAAGTCACGTGACCGTGAGGTGACCCAGCCGCCAAATTTTTCCTTCACAACTTCAAACGTTGCGTCGCTTGTTATAGCGCCGTCGTATTGTAACAACAGCTAGGATATATCGATGTTATCGAGCTCTGGCCACAGAAAGTCGGTCAGCATAGCTCTAAACTGAGGACCATTGACGGTAACTGCCATTTCGAAAGAAATAAGGTCCGATGATGTCGCCATGCCATAAACAGCAGCAAACAGTCAATCGTTATGAATGCTGTGATGCTTGGTCGAACACTTGTGGATTATGTTCGCGCCAATAACGACAATTTTTCTTGTTGACATAGCCGCTGAGCCAAAAATGGGCCTCATCAGAAGATGATTTCCTTGCCAAAATCCTGATCTCCGGCCAACATTTCCAGCACCAAATTAGCGAACTCATGGCGTTGTCTATGGTCGTCTGGCTTCAATTTTTGCATCGGCACAATCTTATATTGATGTAGGCACAAATCCAACTGTAAAATAAGCCGAGTTGACTCTCTGTCGATGTCCAATTTATCTGATCGGCGCCGAATCGACATTTCCGGTTTTTTCTCGACACTGGCCGCAACGGCAGCTATGTTTTCTTCGCTTCCCACCAATCTCACGCTCAAACTTTTCCTCGGTGCGACGAATTGCCTGCGCACTGAAGCCATACAGGCGACCAACCTCATGACGAAATTCACGTTGCTGCGTATTTACAACTTGGCTGGAATTTCGATAATATTTTTTAATAATTTCCGCACGTTCGGCAGGCGTGAAACGATACATGATGAAATGGCAAATCTTACTGAATAGTTCGACAGCTGGATGTCATTGGTAACTTTGACCGCTTCTGAAATATAACAATTAGAAAAACTATTATTACTATCTCGTCACCCTTTAGTTAATCTAGTCTTTTTTGAGAGTATGTCCACCTTTGACTTTAATCCAATTGTTCAGTCATTGAGTCAGTTCAATTTTCCTTGACCCTCATATCCCGGTACCATCCCTGAATTACAGCTGCTATCATTTTTTGATTTTATAGTCTAGTTCATTTTCTGTAGTCTGACCTTATATGTGAACCACAGGTTCTGAATAGGATTCAGGTTCGTGAGTTTTCATTGTTTGCTCCATGTCAACCCCTTTCATCACAACAGTCGCAATGAGTGTTTCTTTTGCGGCGTTGCGGAACTTCTAAGAGGCATCTACAAACTCCAGTCATGAATTTCCCTGTAACCTTCTCTATGTCTTGTTGAAGATCATAACTCACTTTTCCGAACATCACTTTGTTATGCCGTTAAAGAAAAAATTATCTCGAAGACTTGTCGTCTTTTTTCTGCCAAAATTTTATTTTACTACAACCGACCTCTTCTGCGTGTTCTGTGTTATTATTTTATTTACAGTTCCTAGACTCCTTGAACACTCTCGAGCACCCTGCATCGGTGACTCCTTTTTCCTTGATGCCAAACAACCGCGAACAACTAAAACAAAGTTTTAGAATTTTGGATATATGTACAATGTTAAAATAAAATGGTGTATTGATATATATGAATGCTATTATTATTGTATTGTTGCGCGCGGTGTTTTATTATTAGTTCTAATTTTTAATAGGCCCATTACATGTATTTTTACGAATTTAATTTTTTAACGTGACTTTTGCTTTGAAAATATTTATAATAGCCGCCCCACTGGTTATCAGTTATTTTATGAATATGTTTCTATAAACTTACGTTTTGCATGTTAGGTGAAGATTTCCCATACGCCTGTCTGAAAAAATACGACACTCTCGTCGGCACAAAGTTGTTTAACGTTTGTTATGGGAACTCATCGCAATAACGCATATCTCGTTTAACCTGGGCTGTTTGTGAAAGCCGTTTTGTGTTGGATTCCCAAACAAATGCCCGCATTAACGAATGTCTGATTGAATTGACTAGTCGAGCATTGCAGCATTCAATTCTGCTGATTCCGTATTCCAATATATATTATATATTTGGATTTATTGCCAAATGTGTATCTACTAGACCTTGCTGCACTTATCGTAGCCGAATATATATTTGGTAATAGTTTATTACGTTATTTTTCGTCATATTATCGTCGTGTTGTCTTTTGACCTTAGAGCCTGCTTATTTGTTATTTTTTATGTGGATTACAAGAATTCCTATGTGGGAATATAATGTGGAGTAAAAGTTTTTTTTAGCAATCGTTCGTCTTCAATTTTTCTTATTGATACCTCGGCTGTGTGTAGTTGTCGAGTTAAATTTCTCTACTTGCGTGGAATTGTTCAATTGAAAATTGTTGTCGTTAAGTTGGACGGAGCATACAATTTATCATTGGCCGTGAATTGGAAATGATTTTATGCTTTATTTATTTTTTCTTCATTTGGGGGATATTGTTGCATTTGTTTCAAAGATGTTTTAATTCTTTCGAGTTTTATCTTCTTCTTCAGTATTTTTGTAAATTTTGAATAATTATTTTCACACTATTTTCTTTGGCTATGTGTATTTATGATAAATGGTACTGTATCATCAACTCGTAAATTGATTTAATTTTGACATACAACTTACTTTAGTTATTGAATGTATCTATTAGACATTATCTAACACACACACACACACATTCCCTGTAAATTAAAAAAACCATTCATATCATCAGATATATCTCGTTTTGTATGGTAAGCAAATTACCTCTGATTCAACATTGTGAATTATGGGTAATTAAATTGATGTTTTGTGTTAGCTCATAACCGATGATCGATTTGCATAATCTGAGCAGACTTAATTCTATACGCAATTGAGCAAGCAGTCGAGTTTAGTGTTCTTATGTATTTTTATTTGTTTGTGTCAGTATTGTAAATTAGAGTTTTGCACAAAAGAAATGTTTTCCCACGTTTATTATATCAATTAATCGAATTTATATAGACCAAGTTGGTTCCATTGCATCTGTGAAATACTTAAATATTATAATCTCGTTTTAGATTGATTGTTGTTACCCACTTTCCAAATTATTTACATAAAATATCGTATAATATCATATTAGTTTTTTTTGCGCTCCGCGATGATTGTGTAATGTGGTTCGTTTTGTCGTCGAAATTAGTAGAAATTACTGAGTACTTGATGGTAATGTGTTTCACAATGTGTATAAAGAATTACATGGTTGTACACTTATCGGGTCCTAAAGAATGTCAAATGCATTTAGTTTGCACGGCCTGTAATGTCATAAAGTTGGTACGAACTACACTATACCACATAGGCAATATATACGTTATTGTGTGTGGCTTGTGTGTTTGCTATTAGGCCTTAGTTTTCTCGGGATGTTAAATCGTTGATGTACGAAGAGATCTATACCGTGCTTCAACCATGTGATGTCGGTTCTTTCACATTAGCGACTGAGCTGAGGAGGATTGTCGATGTATAACTGTCATATTTATAGCATATTTACAAGGGCATTATGATTGGGATCGCTATTGAATTTTCACTCATAATGACGTGGAAAATGCTGGAGTATTAAACGAGTAGGCTATGTACATTTAGCATTTTTATAAATCTTCCTGAATACTATTTTACATTTCATAATCTTGAGGCTTTGAGCTATTTAGTCTTCCATACGAAGATGATTTTTGTAGCATAGAGACTACTACTAAGCGGACTACGTGCCTAATTTTCGATAATAGTTAATAGTGAGCCTCCCATTTTTCAGGAGAAGGACATTTAAAATTCTTATAGATACTATCTATTCAATACTTTTTTATAAATAAAATTAAAATGCACATATCCTATAAGCTAATTGTACAGCCACCGTATGTAATCTTGAGACGTAAATAGATATTAACACATGAATTTGATTAAAATTGAAGAATTGATAGTCCTGGTAAAGGCAACTTCAAAACATCATTAAATATCATATGAATGTCTGACAGTAACTTGTAATAGTAGTGACAAACTTTTATTGGCGTTTGGTTAACAATAAATAAATAAATACGTGTGTATTTGTTTATGTACAATTTTTATATAATTCTCGTCCCGTTGGGGCCCTCTACTTCTCTAACGCTATATCGCTTATTTTCCAACTATCGTCCTACTATATTTTTAGCGTCCTCAGTATCTCCATGTCTGTATCCTTGATCTAGATATCGCATTATTTCTGGTTTGCTCATTTAACTACACATCTACACACACTTCCATTCAGTGCTTCCATACGTCAACAACGCCAACACCTCCTGTAATTCTCATCCATCCAATATTTATTTCCTTTTGGACCTAAACCTCGCTATTACTTCCTCTTCCTCTCTTGTTCTGCCACTCAAATATTCTATGTTTTCCTTTTCCTTCTTGTGCATTTATTTGTTTCCATCTCTTTACTATCTCACTTTTCACGTCGTTCCCTTTTTTTATCCTCCATTGCGCACCCGTCATTCATGTCTTTCCAAACAACTTTATTTGGTTTTCTTCCCATCTAGATATCACGCTCCTTGTATTTTTCCCCCGACGTTTATTTTGAAAATTCTGCTGCAAACATTCTGCAGCTCTCAATTCATATCATCACAGCTATCATAAGTCGTTTCTTTCTTGCATCACCTTGTATTCTGGTGTTGACCTTTCCAGGTTCAACGCCCTCTTCTACCCCCCAACATTGTCTCCAACTTCTTCTCCTCCTCCTGCTGACCTCCACATTTCCGCTTCATGCATCAATATGCTCCTCATGAATGTCTTCCATACTATCATCCGTTCCTCTAAAGTATGTTTTCTATTAATCCACAAACTCTTCGTTAATGCTTATTTTGCCTTTTTTGGTTTTCCACACACATAAGTCACATGTCCTTCATCACTGCTATTCTTTCTCAATACACAACCTAAATACATCTCCAAATCCACCTTTTCAATCCCCCCCCCTTCCATTTCACTTTCACTCTCCTCGAATACCATCATTATTGTTGTTTTGTTCGTGTAGAAAATCACAGTAGAGTTATATTATTTATCTTCCATTTGTAACATTTTCGGCAGTCTTTCTTAGATTAGCGGTTAATGAAGTCTTGAAATTACGAAAACTAGACTTGGTTAATTAGGTGTGACGCCAGACGTATCCATTGTTAAACCTGGTCACATTGAAAGGTTCATAAGTTCAGCAGTTTTTGGAAGTGTTGATCATGTTTCGATTCAAGGAAGTGAATAGATTGTTGTCTCACATACACTATGTGGAATCGCTTATTACAAAGTAACACAAAATGGCGAAGGGAAGATGAATAAATAAATTCAGAATTTGGAATTGTTTCATGTACATTGCATTTGTTTTTTTTTTCTAAAGCTATTTCACCGTAATGGTACTTGGATTAAAAAAGAAGAAAAGTATCTGTCATTTTTAACCCCCATCCCATATTTGAAATAAGGGAGAATGCAATGTAATTTGAAAATCGAGAAAGAATTTATACATGTAACTATAAATATGACGTTGTCTGACGAACAAAATGTAGACGAATGTTGATTTACGTTATGAAGTAAACATAGCCCATATCAGTAAAGGTCTGTTCAGGATTTAATATCCCATAGACAACTATAAATAACTCTGTAAGTCATATAAATTTGTGTAATAAGTTAGATTTATATGAAATTCTGTGCTTGAAGTTACTCGTTAGGACCTATTTGTGTGATCGAGGAGGAACTGAATATTTTAAATCGCTAAATAATAGTTTTAATACTTCAAGTGCGGTAAAATGTGTCGTGACTCAAGGAAAGGTCGATTGTTGTTAATTATTTGCTAAGTATATTACTAGATAATTCTTTATTATTTTACTGAAATATTCGTTGAGTATTCGTTAGACATCTTGTACTGCCATGTTTGAGCAGCTAATACCACTTGCAGAAAAGGAGTCCAATTCTTCAATTTTATCGCTCATTTTTTTTATTTTAACATTTGTACTGGTTCTATTAAAAATGTGGCACATATAATCTGGTACTGTCAGTGAAATGTTTATTACAAAGTATGGATAATTTTTATCTTCATATTTATGGTTGTATATAAAATGGTATACGCCAATAAATAAGTACAAAAGTGCATTTGAAATTATGAATGTTTTGGATGTTTTATCGTACATACAAATGAAAATTTTTAAGTTATCGAGATATAATAATGAGTTCATTATTGAATTCATTGTGACAGTGGCGATAATTACCAAATACAAATGACTGGAATAAAATAACTATTATTTAGCGCAAGTAAGAAATTATATAGTATCTAAACTAAATAGCAAGTAGTAAATAATTTTTAACTATTATACTCACATTTCCGAATAGCAACTCAAGTACAAGAATTTGTGGAACCTAGCCGTTGGCGCGTTTGACTTAATTCCGTGCCGTATCGTGTGGCAACTTTAGTGCAACACTTCAGCGAAACGTATAGCGTCCTGTTGCCTTTGTTATCCCCGTATAAGTAAACATCCTAATGGGAATTAAAGTTCAAGTGTATTTAGTCGTTAATACCAACAGTATACGTGGATTATACGCCATTGTCCTTGGAATCCTTTGGACGCCCGATACATGGGACGACGCCCCTTGCCCACGTGTAATACGCCCCGGGATGTTTGTTGTTCTCCAGTTTTAGTTTATTGTGATACTGGTGTGCCTATTTAACAGGAGGATTATTGGATTGTAGCCAAATGAACGGGTTATTGATACCGGATTCGTTTTAGTGTTAATCGATGCTCAATTACATTTAATTACATACATATTATGGTGTTACATGTTGTATACAGAGTGCTTCGATTTACTTAACCTGCCTAGGAATCGTTATTTCAATGCAATGCAATCAGAGAAAAATTTCGCTTTATGTCTGTCATAATCATGTTTGATTATTGTTTCCCTTCATCTCATTCATTTACCAAATCACATGTTTTTCTTGTGATAGTTTATTCTTAAAAGAAGCTCTTGAGGGCTTTTGTAATTTGCTTTTTCTTTAATTGAATAATCAAATGAAACATGGGCATATGCAGAAGGATCACGGTAAAGCTTCTTTTGAGGGATCGATAAAAAGTCTCCAGCCAGATTCAAGTGAACCATTTTCGAGGAAGTAATTGACAAAACAACCTTGCGACTTCGATACCAGTTAAATGTTGTTGGAACAAATACCCTAATATCCCCAGGGCCTAAAACCTCAGGCTGATCTATTGGAAGTCCAAAACCAGTCTCATCTTAGGTCAGTGTGTTTTGACGTTCCCGTTTCTAAAATGTCCATTTGTTGAATTTGCAGAGTTAGAGGTCGCACTAGTCTGCAATGCGTTGGGCTGAATAGGTAGCTTGAGTAGTCATATTGTTCCCTGAAAATTATTTATTGTTAATAAATAACTGCAGGATTTTAACTTGTGACACTGTTGATAAATTCATATTACGAATTCTCTTGTAACGATACTCTACTAGGTAGAATTAAAACTACGTTTAAAAGTAAAAATAAAATAACCACAATTTAAAAAAAGTATTTTTAAAATGTTCATTACCAATTTGTTCCGTCGTGCTTACGGCAAATGTTGCATTCAAGCAAGTTTTCATCTCAGTCGCAGTTTTACGATTAATATACCGTATTGCGATTCATTGGTCGACTACTTTTCAATTCGAACTATTTTCGCTATCGAGCCAATAAATTTCTCCTCAAACAAAATGTGCGGTCGCAGTAAACGGGAATATTTTACTTCGCCGTTCACACACGTATAAGTTACTAAGTACTTTTCAATGGCGGAGCCGAAACAGATTTCGAAGCGAACTTCCGGATAGATTTTCGTAAACTCAACCGTTAAGATTAAGGAGCGATTTAATAATTCCAAGTTCTCCGTGCGAAAAACAAGCGTTGTTGTGCTCTTGAAGCTGTCGGCATAACGGTGATTTATTTCGCCACTAATGGCAAACTACGTTACGCTTAAGTCGTTCTTTGTCGAATGAATTAAATTTTTTAATAAACGATTCATATTGCAACATTGTTTCTATGTGAAATGAATTCATAAGCTAATATACATATATGGGTAATTTTATTCCGACGTGTTAATTTGATTTCGAATGGACGCAATCCGATGGACACCTTGCAATGTAACGGCGCATGCGGGTCGAACGAATTCTCATCAATAGTCCAAACGCCATAATAATGAATACTCGATGCTATCAATACAATCCAGATGTGAAATTAATTAAACCGAAATCTAGCTCGTTAATTGATGTACGTGGAAATATGAAATGTTAATTTCTGTTATTGGACGAACGTTAAACGAGAGTTAATTTGCTAAACGGGCGTCTAAAAATGTAATTGTGTGAAATGCAATAACGTTAATGGTTTAATATTTCATTTTCGATATAAATCGAGAAAAATCGTTAACGAAATTAACATTTCATTGTGTTCGATATTTGAACGACTTAATAATAAAAACCTCACACTGGGACTCTTTATGGACTTATCAAAAGCCTTTGACAGCGTAAATCATGAAACGCTTTTGGAGAAAATGTACATGATGGGCTTCCGTGGTACAACTTTAAACTTAATACGATCGTACCTATATCAACGCAAACAAACTACAATAGCGGATAGTGCTACATGTCACAAAATATCTTCGTCATGGGGAATTATTGACAAAGGTGTACCACAAGGATCAATATTGGGACCGTTGTTATTTCTTTTATATACCAATGATCTACCCAAAAGCCAGTCAAGTTTCACAGCATTGTTTGCTGACGACACCTCCGTGGTGATCAATGCAACAAACTTACAAGAGCTGGAGCAACAAACTATCGATGCGCTTACATCGGCGGAAACATGGTTTACATCAAACAATCTAAGGTTAAATGTGGAAAAAACAACTCTATTAAAATTCTCATTTACATGACGAGTTAAATATCACGTATGAGAATAAACTACTCACCTCATCTGCGGATACACTGTTCTTAGGAATAAAAATAGATACGCATCTAAATTGGAGAGGACATGTAGAACATCTAGTTTCAAAAATAGCTTCCTTCAGTTATGCACTGTGGACAATTGCAACGGCTATCAATGAAGAAGCTGGACTAAGCGCCTACCATGCATTCGTAAACTCTGGTTTGCCTTATGGAGTAATTTTTTGGGGAAATAGTGTTGACTTGGCCTAACTGCTTAGGACAAGTTCACAGATTAAAGCATTTATTGACCACCTATTATAGTATATTTGGATTAAAATCCACTTCGTGTAATTACAAAATACATTCCATTACATACTACAAAAAATTGATCATGTAGTTTACCAGCAGTTTACTATCAATTTTGCTTTGAACACGAAACATTACAACGACCGATTTTATTTTTACACTTATTAAAAATTTGCTAACTAGCAAACTTTATAACATTATATTTCACGCAAATACCCCTTGGAGACCGTTTATAATTCGTGTAACTTTATTTTTTTTAAGTACTTTTGATAAGTATATATGGTTATTACGTCGGGATTATACAAAAGACACAAGAAGTTAAGTCGGCAAAGTTTATGAACGCATTCGTTTTCGAATTTATTTTGCGGTCGCTCGAATGGACATTAATTGACTATCAACCCCGTTTTCGTATAAACTTAATAACAGTTCTGGATATCAATTTAATCCTAGTTGGGATTAGAAAGACGCGTGGACCGTCCGACCGCCAGATTAACCGTTTATTTCAACTGCACTTCGGAGAGATGTCCGACTGTAAGTGTCTTACGATATGACCGTGAGGTTTAGGTTGGGTTCTCTCGACCTTTATCTATTGTAGAAAATTAGGAATTGTGATTTTTAAATGATGAATGGTATTTTAAAATTTACTACTCGGAAATCTTTATCCATTTGTAAACGTTTTATAAGTTTTCTCAGGGTTAGAGATTGAATGTTAAATGTCGCAGAAATCATTCGTCTAAAATAGACATAAAATTCAACTAACGTTTCTTATGTCACATAGGGTTGAAATTTTCCTGGGTGTTCTGTGTTAGAGTTGGTTGTAAAATTATCTTCAAAATTGATTTATACGGTAATATGATTCCCAGTACATATGTTTCCGTTGTCTTAGGTATTAATTGACGGTCTAAATGTTTTCTGAGATACTTTTTGTGTACCTGAAGTAGTGGAGTTGACCCAAAAGTTAACAAACATTTGAAAGACGTCCAGGAAGATTGCAGAGCAAGACATTGCTACTTTTGCCGTGTTGCCCGTTTTAAGCTATCGTGTAAAGCTAAACTTATCATTAGGTTAGCTTTAGGAATTACTTTCCTTTCCTTTCCTTTAGGAATTACTTCCCTCCAGCCAGGATTTGAATCATGGACGTAAATAATCAACATAAATCAGTGGAAATTGCTTCTACTTAGTTAACCGTGCATTTTAGATCTGCAAGGTGATTCGTTATTAGCGAAATACCTTAGCCATTTATCCTGCGTTGAAGAAAATAAATTCTTAATTTTGTGGTTCCTCCAAGTGGCTCTGAAAAACATTGTGTTATCAGCTACACTCTTCTTTTCCTTTTATTCTAGTGGTTAATCACTTCATGTTTGTGAATTAGCTGCAAAACTATTTGTATGACCCAACGATTGTGTCGTTGCAGAAACCTGCGATCCTTCTCCTATGTTTCTATATTTTTAGCAGCCTTGGTCTGATTGCTTACTTTATAAGTTTATCAATTAGAACATTTATTGACCACGTGTTATAGTTTAATTGAGTTGAAATTTATTAGTTGACCAACTTTGAGGAATTAGACACATAAGCCAAAAAATTAAATCACTGTGCAAATTGTATCCCATCAAAGTAATGTATGACAGGAATTTAAATAACCTATTTTGACTCAATCTTCTGATGGTCGATTAATTTAGATATTGGCTTCACTTTATTACTGTGGAGGCTTCAAATTAAATTTTGCAATGGCGATGTACGTTTCTGAAATAGTCGATAAATACTTGCAGACAATCGGCGTGAAAAATGATAACAAAACGAAAAATTAACTTGTAGTCCGAAAATGTTGGGAAAAAAATCATCTGCTTTGATTGAATGCATGTAATGAAGCATGCATTTTGTCATTCAATAAAACCAGGTGATTTTTTACCAAAATTTTAGAAGCACAGGTTAATTTTTCGTTTCGTTATCATTTTCCATACCGATCATCATAGAAATGAAATGTGTTCATAATCTGGTTGGCCGAATGCTGAATCGAGGCATTGTCATAAGCAACTCGACAATATATCGCACAATCAGAGAACGCCAAGAAAGGATACCATGTGTAAACTTGACTAAAAGCGGTCGGCCGAGGATGTCTCAACGAATTAAGAAAGGGGAGACTGATCCAAGCAGCTAAACACAAAATTAGGATCTCACTAGCGAGGAAATGCTGGAAAGACTGTGGTGTTTAAGAATATTGTCTTCCGGAAAAAGGTTGAAGACTTCAATAACTCTAAGGCGCAGTTAGAAAAAATTCCGAGTTGTTGCCGCGCACACAAAACAAAACATCCATCTGTTTTACAGAAACGTGGGTATTAAACTTATTGATACTTAACAATTACTAACTAAGGACGCCCCAACAGTCATGTAGACATGTATTGAACGTTCTGCTGCACTTAAACACCACATAAAAGCAATTTATATTTATAACAATCTCCTTCAATATCTGCGAAATGGATTTTAATTTTAGGAATTTCGAACCTTCCAACAACGATTCCAACAAAACGATCTCGAAGAATTGTTCCCCCTACGTACAAGAAATCAATTCGTACTGTAACGATCTAACACAGAATATCGCACAAATCGAAGTTCCCCAGTGCGATCCCATAAAAAAATTATAACGACTAACCAAAAAAAAGACATTAAAGAGTACTATGGAAGAGAAATCACAAAAATTTGCAACACCACGCATCTCGCCCTAACATGTGCATCGTTCTCATTTTCCGGTTTCGTGAAATAACGACTGGGCATCTTAACCGACAGATAAACAAATACGAAAAATATTTGCACAAATACGAAATTACTAAATGAAGAAAGAAATTTGAAAGAAAGATTCTTCGCATTTCGTGTTAGAGGTCGAATATTCCAACACAGTCAATTCAATTTCAACGAGAATCCGTTCGCATGTTGTTCCCATACGTCTGACAAATTTCAACCATACGGACAATCTCACTTAACAGAAATGTTAACAATACAGACAGTAAGAGAAGAGAAGAAGAAATCGAAAGGGTAGATGCTTATTTGGAGACTTTTATTTTGGCCAAGTTTATAATGTTTTTTCTGTTTTTGTTTTCCGCTCCATATTATTTTTATGGAAGTATGCGTACCGCATATTGAGGGGCAAATATTATAGTTTGAATGTTTATACAATATTAAATGTATACAAGTAACTTTTGCTTTAACCGTCGGGACGCATCGCCGCCGTGTTCTTCCTTAATGGGGTATCCAAAAACAATGAGAATTGTTTCTTGTGTAGCAGATATATAGGAAAGGGAAGGGTTGAAATATAATATAAGGTTTAGCGATATATATGTGCATGGAAGAAAGCTGGAATATGGAAGAGCAGAAGAGGAAGAGAGGCAGATGAAGTGAAATGTTTCTTTTTAATGAAATAAACAAATATACTTAGATTGTATGGAACTTTTTGCAGTTACTTTTACTCACTTGTTAACCTAAATGAAATGATTATTGACAATAAACTTATTTTAGAGAAGGGAAAAGAAGACGAACAATAGACCAGGTTCAAGTCACCATCTTTGCCAATAAAGAATCACCAAACTTGAATCATTCCCACTCATAACTTGTCTCGAGCACATTCTACAACGTCGAAAGTATCAACTACATCAATCGGGGAAAAGTGTTATCAACTGTGCAATTTTCTTGAGCAGCTGCAACTTCCTGAATAACTCCAGAAGCAACGTACAGTAATATTGAAAAGATCAACAGGTACAGTAGGCATTGTAAGAAAGGATGGATGGATGATATTATAAAAAGTAATTATTACAAGAAAATGACGAGGACTGAAAATCACGTGGAATGATTGATATCAGGTGTAAGTTCCTTAAGAAAAGTTTACCATAAAAGCAGAAGGCTTGCTGACACCTACTAATAATTAATTGTTAATATATTTTACAGCGTTAAATAGATGTCATTTATTGATGGTTTGTTCATTATTGAATCCACTTCCTTGCTTACAAATAGAATCATCAGTTTTACCATTGGCTGAAATGATTGTTATTATTAGTGCATATTATACCCTGTTCAATGAAGCACATTAGTACATTAGTTACCGCACGAGTATCAAACATTGTTAGTGAACCACAGTTCATTCACATGCATTTTAAATATGGGTGGAAAAGCAGGGACATTTAAGTCCATGTTTTTGATTTTGAAACACTGGATTGCAGTACATTGCAAATTTTATTACCCTTTCTGCGGTTTCTTATTTGCATGTTATTGTTCTTCTCAACAACTTATTTCTTACAATCGAGTTTTGGCCCAAATTTCCAATTATAATCAAATGAAGATCTTTGTTTGATTCTATCTCTACTATCACTACTGCAAAAATTTTAATTTGTTTGTGCATTATATTATAGGAAGAAGTATGGCATTCGATAATATGATGAAATGGCTTAAGCCGTGGTAACTCTAGACATTTTAGGACACGAAAAATCATTTAAGATAATGAAAACGAAGAAGAGGAATCTAATTTGATCTAATTGGTGTAGAATGGATACGGAATGCAAAAACGTAGGGAAGTCGAAAGATGACAGAAGTAACATTTTAAGTGAGAGTTCAGTGATATGAGTTCGACAGTGATATGTAATGCCAGATAGAAGAAGAATTAGTTATGAAACATGGGAAAACAGTAAATAAAATGGTGAAAGCAAGGTTTATAAACAATAAGAAATGTTGGCCAAATTAATAGAAATGTGAGCAGGGATTGGATGTGGAGCGAACGGAGAAATGAATAATGAAAAGGGAAAAAGTAACATAAAGAAGAGGATATATAACAGGCAAATGTGGACTTCGGTAATGGAAACTTTTTCAGTATCAGAAATGTCGGAATTTAATGCACAGCTTTCTTTAAGTTTTTGTGCTTTATTGCTCATATTAGCATTTCGCTTCATGCAATACATCAATAGCTCGGCCTTGTATTACAATTATTTACCCTAACAAATTGTCTACAACTGCTCTTTTAATATCTACGAATATATATCCTTCTTAATGCACTGCCAAGAAAGTACTTTCGCTCGATCGGATTGAACTTAACCTTTTTTTCATTATCGTTTTATAGAGGTTGATCTTTATATTTTCTACAAAGTGTGTAAGATCATTTCTGGTCTATGCTCTCAGAATTCTCAACAGTGAAATCTGACCACATTACCTATCTTATCTCCAATTTCGCAAGGAAGTAATGGGTTAAATTCACCCTATACATATGACCTGAACCCCTCTGACCATTCATTGCAGAAACGGCCGTTCTCGTACCGTGAAGCTAATGAAACCGTAACAACGTTGATTTTATTTTCGAGAGTTCGATAAGATGTTAAATTTAGCGTGCTATGTAGCGCAGAACCCTGAAAGTCTCCTTAAAGTGTCGTGGGGATTTTGCGGCCGTTAAAAGTGGCTAGCTGGGACAGCGCCAGGTGCTCGAGATGCGATATTGAGTTATGAGCGGACCGACGCGATGGCGGTACATTGGTTTTATCAAACCTGGTCCCCGAATCACGAAAATATTGGAACGACCCAATTACAGCTGGTACTGCGAAACCGTTAATGTAATTTATGATAGGTCTCCGGTGAAAAATATAAATTATCTTCTTACGCTCTACAATAAATCATAAAAATTTAATATGCAAAAGCGTTTTCATGCATAATATATTACTGATAACCAGGAAAAGGTACGTGCCTACGATGGAAGGAAAGTGTCCCAAAAAAGTTTTAATGTTAACACAAAATTTTTATGTAAATGTAAAGGTTATTTATTATATAAAATGTGTTATGTAACTACTGGATTGTGTTGGTTGTATCATTGAACTGAAGAAGCATATATGCGGAATTATGTACGAACCGTTTCCAGCGATAGCTACCAATTAAAATATTTGCATAGGATGATGATATATCTCGAGCAATTATAAACTATTCATAATTAGAGAAAAAGTGTCATTGATGTTTTTCACATCTAACTCAACACAAAGACAGCGCCCCTTCCTATAAATAATGGGAACATTCAAAGAATTTTATAAATTGCCCTTAAATTTTAACTTCGAACATTTGTAAAGACATTCCTTTTTATTTCTATGCGATTTTTCATAAACAACCGTCGCGTCGTCATAAACAAGTCGCGCATTCGTACGTTCGCCGAAAACTTTTGACGTATATACGGAATTATTGTTGTAGGACAGCGGGCCGTCCGCAAACATGACGCGTTTTGTGTTACACACAAGCGCACATACACACACGGTGTATATATAGACAATATTTGCGGACCTCAACATGCATTCGCTAGACCGTGAGATCCATAAGTATTAATTGCATTCAAACATGGAATGTGTAATAGATATGTATGAAAATGTCACGTACATTGCTACTAACGTGATCGGATGAAATGCTGATGTGAATAAATATGTTGGACAGAATGTTACTGTAAATTTACACCCGGTATTACATCCGATTCAATTCACTGGTAATATCACGAAAAGGTCAGTAGTTTACTATTTAAATGAAAGCGATATTTGTATTATATATAATATTGTTAATAGGGCCAAGGCGAATTCATTTTAATATGTGTTATCATGAAAAACGGTGCTGGATGTAGGTTTTCTGTTACCCTGCCACCCCCAGCAAAACAAAATCTCCCAGCTGTGCAGCATCGACATTGAAGTTAGTGAAACAAAATTCCATATTAGTTTGTATAGCTAGACGTATCACATGTTCCTTTTTGAATCTTTGAATTAAGTGAAATTATGTCAATATATTATATTCACAAAAGCTCTCCAACGAAATATACCATGAAAAGTTGTATTAATTAATACAAAATTTAAAATATTAGGACAATGTTATCTGTAGCTTATGAGATAATAAATTAACTAACTGAAGTTTCATTTTACAATCTGGCAACACTTTAATAATACCGTTACTATATTATATCGTGTTGAAGTTTATAAAAAATCTACGAAATTATGCACCACAACCCAACTGAACCCAATGATTATTTCCGTGGGTCATTTTCTTGTCGAATGACGTTTCGTTTCACAATCTGGCAACATTGTCTTTTATTCAACATAAGACAATGGATTTTAGTTGTATTTTTTCTGGATAAAACTGACATAATATCTGCAATGGATGAAACTGTATTACAACGCTTGTAAAAGTATAGTACCTTGAAAATTACGTCTGTTAGAATGTCGCTATTTTTGTTTTGGTGCTTATTTAAGTTGTTTGATGCTTCTGAACATCGTTTAAAATGAAACAGCATGTAAATTTCCACTTACGTGGCTTTTCGCCGACTATCAATCAATACCAAAGTTGATGGTTCAACGAGCATATGTTCATATTAACGCGACAGAGACGTCTATATCCTAGCAGCTTTATAAGCTGCTTTTTTTATAGCTGACAGCAATAAAACACAATCAGATTATTTTTTATAGGTTCGTGAAAACATATTAACGGTCTTTCCGATAAAATATTTTAAAAAATTAGAGAACCTCAACTATTACGATCGACCAGTTGTGCTTCAAAATTCTGCAATCTATGCAATTAGCAGAATAGTTTAAGAGTCAAGATAACTTTCATTCTAATCATTTTGTTTCAAAAATGCTCATATAATTGAAAATATTGGTCTTCACGATATTATCTTTCAACAAATCATTTCTTATATTATTTAGTTTCCCTGTCAATATTTTTTTTGGACAAAAAGCTCCATGTACCACTGACTCAATTCAAAATAATAAATAATAACCTACGCCCCTAATGAACCAGACCAGAAATATTTTGCTCGAGTAACTTAATATGATAAGAGAAGAGAGGAAATTTACGAAACTTATTTTTTTTGCCACGATTATCATATTTTCCTACTAATAAGACGAACATACATATGATGTCACGCATGGCGCAAGAATCAACTAAAATCAGGATAAATTTTCTTTAAAGTTTACAGCTATAAAAAAGATATAAAGGAAAACGATCCAACCAAACCCAAAGCAACGCAACTGAATTCAACCCAACCCAACCAAACTCAACTCAACCCAACAGAAAAATCCTAAATAAAAAAGCTACAAACATAATACATAATCAAAATCCAAGAATAATCGAAAATTTAGTATCTTCAAATACGTCTGGTAAAAACTACCCAAAATATACTAATACACTTTTTGAATTTGTAAAAATCATCATTCATTTGAATTAATTTAGAATGAAAAGAAAAATTAAAATCGTTATTTTTAACGAGAAATAAAACATACCAAAAAATATTAAAATATGCAAAAATTGTAAAACTGATCCAGAAACTATGAAAAGTAAAAAAAAAAATGTAAAAAACTAAAAATATCAAATAGTAAAAAACCAAAGCCAACACAAGCGGATCCAACCCAACCCAACCATATAATAATATTCCTATCATAATTTCCCATGGTGCCCTTGGTCCACCTCGTATTCTTTTGTATGTTTTGGCTTCCGAAATTATATTTACTTGTTAAGTAGCTACCCCCACCAACTTAACTGACAAATTCTACTATTGATTGGGCTACCAAATATTCTCTTTCGACTTTCGTCATTTTCAAGCGTATCACTTGTAAACGACGAAAATCAAGACAAATAGTGCAAGACCAAAATTAAGTATCCATTATTGGGGAAAATAGAATAACCAATATCTTCAAGATGAAACAGCTATCAAAACGAATCATACAATCTTCTCTTATTTATTCATTTGTTATTTTAGCCTTCTTCCTTATCTTTAGACGTCTTAGGTACTTCACTTCTGCTGCTTGGGTCTTATTTTTTTGTTGTCTCGTCGCATCCATAGGTTAAAATATTTAATATTTGTACATTTCCCCTTGGGTCATGGAGCCTTTATTTATATGTTCATTGCATTTTTAAATCTTTTCTCGTGTGTTATGCTCGTTTTGCTTGTTCTATTATTATTTTCAAATGTAGGTATTAAAAATATATTTTATGGCTAAATTTAGTGGATAAGCTCTATCTTTAGTCGCATGTAATGAACTATTAACTTAATGACTAGTCGACAAGTGTTTGTAAAATTCTACGGTTGATTTGAACTGGAAAGGCCAATATTTAAGGCTTTAAAGTTTTCATAAAATTGTAAAATTTAGTAAAAATGGAACTTTTGGACTCGAGACTAACAGACAATTTTCGGTTTAAAAATATTATATAAAGCTTTGTTTCAGGTAACTTTAACTGGTCATTTTTCAGTTCTCTTCGATGCAACTCAACATAAGTTTCACGTTTCAAATTTAACGTTATTTGAAAAAGTGACTTGGAAAATATCTGACTCTAATAATTACAGTGATATAATTAAAAATAAAGTGTCAGTAATTCACTGCATCAAAGAAGCCTGCTTCCAAATTTGAAGTGCATCGAACTGCATTTTTTTATGTTTAGATATTTCTTCGCATCACCCACGTCATATTTCGCGACTTTTACGGCGCAGCGTTTGCGTGGATCCGAATAATTTTCGCCCCGTTCACTGCGGACAATCGAAATTCCACCGTTCCCCGTTCCCACATACTAATTCGGTTTGTTATAAATTATTATATCCGGGCCGAGATTAAAACAATTTACGAAGTTATAATTATTTTCGTATTGTGGACCGGCATCGAAATTACACGGCTTCAAATTGCGTGTTGTGGGGGGTAATGAATTTATCTCCGACTCATTTGCGGTAAAGCGCGTAACCGACTATTAAATGAATTCTAAATTTCATTTTGTGAAAATTTTGAGTTTGTTGCACTGTTAATTCATTCTTGGAGTTTGTTTGTGGATAAGAGAAGATTAGGTATGGAAAGTTATCAGAAATTTAAAGGGTCGTTTTATTTTTTTAACCTGCATCATCAACCATTTAGATTTCTCCTCAACCACACAATACATAAGCTAAAATTTAAGGTCGTGTAATTTTTTTTAGAAGGCGGTTATTTATTTACTATACAATAGCATTGGATACAATAGGATGTTTGTAAAAAAGGATTGACGTGAAGGAGTCAGCGGGGACATGTAGGGGCAATCAAAAGGTGGTAGAGTAGACACACTGAAGATAGAAATAGAATGAGGTGAAGCAAGTAATGCAATACTTGCTTCACCTTGCAACCCAACCCAACCCAACCCAGCCATAAGATACCAAATATAACCAATCAATATGTGAATCGGGTGAATCGTATCGCTGGAATGAATGGGAATTTATTTATAAAAATCATATAATCTAAATATGTCACCTTTCTATTTGACCTTGACTACCCTCGTATATCATAATCTCGTAAAATTTGGTAACATTTCGTAACCAGAAGTTTTGCAGGATTGAAACCCAATAGATAACGTAACACGTTGTTAAGTTACTGACTAGCTGTATTCGTGTTTGCAAAAACCTTCTGTGAAACATCGAACTTAATCTGCAAAAATATTTCTAATTTGCTGCACGTTTGTGGATATCAGGGGTCAATAGAATCAATAGCTGGGGTAAATAGTATTAAGTGCTAGGTGCAATAGGGTCAATATGCAAACATGTATAGAGAGTATAAAAATAAAGTAGTGGGAACACATTATAAGTTAGGTAACCAAGATTTAATTCAAGGTGCTAAAAATGATATTATTAATAATGGTTGCAGTATTAGACAAGCCGCGATAATACAAGGGGCTTGAGTGAAGTCACTCCATTTTTCTACAGACCAAAAAGGAGCGTTTGTAAAAAAATTGAGCGACATACTCATATACATACTCATTCACTGTCTTTTTCATGCTTTTGATTAATACCATACACTCCCTTGTGCGCCATATATATCGTTGTCGACGTCGATAGTCAACTTTCTCTTAGCCTTTTTCGTTATCGTACTTATCCGTCCGGTATCCGAGGCGATATCTTCGGTGCTGTGAGCCATAAAACATTTTTATTTTACCTCAGGCAAGTTGTTGGCCTTACATTCCTCGTTCTCCAGGCTTTCGACCGACAGTGATATCCAATGAGCTACTCAATCCACCCGCCCCAATAAAAATAATGAAAGATGGTGTTTTACGGGAGAACATTTTAAATGGTGCAAAATAAACTTTAAATGCCAGGAAAATCAGAAATCACAATGACAAGATCTAAATAAAATTTAAACTGCAAATGAAAGTGTTAGGTTTGCGTATTTTTTTGAACTGCCTTTCTCAGTGTATTTTTATGCTCTTGTCACCTTATGCGAAAACGTTCTTTGTTTCAGTAACTGACCAAATACAATTGTAAAAAAAATCTTTCTAGAAAATTTCAAGAAGTGTTTAACTGAAGCAGACGACGAACTGTAACTGTTGTACAAGGGATTGTGATTATGCATTTTTTCCGAAATTTGATTTTAAGTTACTGTTAGGTTGTCATAATTTCTGGATTTATCGATGTGACTATCTCTCAATAAATGCCGTGAAGGTCTCTAATTGATTAATCAATCAATCGATGAATAATAAGCAAAGATATTTCACTACTACTTTTGAATTTGCTGTCCATTAAGTGGATATAGTGAAAATGTAAACGGGTGCGAGACCAAGACATACAGAACGTAATCAATTTTTCGGTTTTCACAACCGAGCAAAATGCAGCACAAATAATGGGTATACGTAAAATAACAAATATCCCTAAACTGGCGGCTACGTTTCTGCGCTTTCCGGAGTCTGAAAAATATACAAGTCACTACGTGATATTTTAGTGGAAGGTTATATTGAAGAATCTGTTCACAGACAATTAAGATCGATAAAAGAATTGCGTTCATCAACAGGAAATGACTACGAAAAGAGAGGGTCAAAACGTGGTGAGAAAACGGAGCTACGTAATAATACACCGTTTATGTTTAAAATTACAATTTTAGACTTTTTGAACCCGTCACTTTCTGTGCAACTATTTCATTACAAGAAGTTTTCGG
Organism: Geotrupes spiniger; assembly: GCA_959613385.1. Lineage (NCBI taxonomy): Eukaryota > Metazoa > Arthropoda > Insecta > Coleoptera > Geotrupidae > Geotrupes > Geotrupes spiniger. Next base: position 25,513,904 of record OY390736.1, on the reverse strand, counting down.
GGAATATACCAATTTCGTTTCAACTTGAAATAATTCTTTTTGCATCCTATTGTTAAAAAAAAAACCTAATGCTATTCCAGCCTTGTTTTGTTGTAACGGTGTAATAAGAAAGTAGGAACGCCTGCCACCCATCTACCGCCACTAGGCTCGAATTACATTTACAAATTAATTTCCGGTCGTGTGACGAATTGCGTTATTTTTGCATTCTATTAAAGTTCCGGATATCTATTGATTTGTTGATGACGAACGTAAATGCTGTGTGTATAGATGAAGATGATATGGCATTAGCTACTGAAGATCCTTACCATCCACCCATTCTATTACTTGTGCTCAGTGCTCAGTCTATTCCCTTCACAGGATCTATAACTTTATAAAGGCTGTGAGTTAATTTGTACAATGATTTTCTAGAAATTGACTGGTTTTCCTTGAGCAATAAATGTATTATTGTGGCTTGCGCTGATTTTTTATTAACGTTTATGACAAATTGGATGCATACATCCCTATGTAAAACATTTTTCAATCTTCTCACCCAGTTTCGTTTACGAAGGAGCACATTAACAATATCATACTTAAACGGCACCATCGTCAAAAGTTTAAGAAAATATAATTATCCCTATAATCTTCAACAATATAAACACTTACGTAAAATTGTTAAAATCAACTCCTTAACACTTTTTTAAGATTATCTTTCAAACGTGCACACTAAGATTGAGGATGACCCCGCGTGTTTCTGGTCTTTTGTTTCCTCGATGAAAAAACCTTCTGGGGATACCTAATTCAATAACTAATACTCATGGCGCTTCAGGTCTGTTTACACAAGATCATCGGAATTGACGAATACTACTACCTATATGAATGGTTTGCTTGCTAATGTTATTACCCATGGTCGAATCTGTCGTAGTTCAAAAACTAAAGTCACGACTGCATCTCTAGTTTCTTAATTATGGGCTGTGAATTTTCAACGCCATTATGCTATATTCTAAATGTATCTCTGTTGAGCAAGACTTTCCCTGAATGCTCATTATCAATCAGAAATTATCAATCAATTGCTATAATCAGCAACTTTGCTCTGGTTTTCCCCAAAGTAACAACTTGGGTTGTTTCTCATATCCATAAATGATCTATATACCAAGCTTCAATATAATAAATTGTTATTTGCGGATGATCTCAAGCTTTTCGCACAAACAAGAACTATTGATGACTGTATATATCTGCAGCAGCAATTGACTATAATGTTCACTTGATCAATAATAAATTAAGTATGAACTTCCCGAAATGTTTCCGAAATTCATTTTGAAGATCACTGCAACGTTGTTCATCTGTTATGGATTTCGACGTCACATTCGATGCTAGACTAACATTCACCGAAAACGTAATTAAAACTACATCTGCAGCATTAAGGGCGTTGGGATTTATAATCCGAAATATTAGTAATTTTTCTTGATCCTCTCAAATTGTTACATGTTTCATCAACTTTATGATGGCATGTGACAACAATGCTCTCCTGGACAGCTTGGGCATTAATTCTATGTCACTGCGCCAAAGCCAGTCTGACGTCAAGTTTTTATTCAATCTATTCAACAATTTCACAGATGCTGAATATGCTGAATACTGGACATTAGATACCTTGTACCTCAGTATCCTGGCCATTTGCCAAGCACGTTTAATTGTTCACCCGTTAGAACAAAAATTATGATAAAATCGCCTGTTTATAGATACGTACGATATGTACTTTTTTCAATCAACTTTTCGATGTTGATATTCAGTTCAATTCGCTACCATATACATTAAATAGCATTTAAGAATATATTGTGACACATAAGTTTTTATGCATAACCAAGCAAGTCAAGTTTTCTATATACATAGTAATGTTTAATGAAATAGATTACAATTAGCAGTGTCGCTCAAAAATTAATTTAATGTTTCGTTTATACAAAAGTGAATATCAACCAATTCTCATTTTTATTCGCACCATTCTAATAGACTTTACCCAAATATTTTCATCAAGATATTTAAACATTAAATGTTCGAAAACGTGAGCGGGCAATAATCTATACAATAAAAATGCTTCAATTACACGTAAATGGACGCATTCTGTGCTAACAATTACACAATTCCATTGTCCGCACGCCACCATTGTGCGCCACAAAACTAACTATACCGTACGAAAATTATTTGCGACTGCATTTGATTGTCTTTCGCAATTTCGTAGTCATTTGTTCCGTGACGCAACGCACGTGTACGAATTAGTTTCAAGCATCGTTTCATTAATTCCCGTCGGAATACGCCGAATTAGTTTGCCGCTTTTTTTTTATTTGCGCGGACCGGGCGTTTCGTTTTCATTTTCGATTAATATCGGCGCGAACAAAGTCATGTTTTAACGCGTATCATTTGCATTTTGTAATTAAAACGTTTGTTGAATTACTGGCTGGATTACGACACGCCGAGTGCTGATATCGAAAAATTCGCAATTAATTTCACTGATAACGGACGTAATGGCAAAATAATGCCCGGTTTTATAAGTTCGATGGTATGGATTATCAAGATAAATTTATCTATCTGCATAGCAAATTATGTCGGCTTATACGTGCTGATATAAAATATTTAATCGCACACACAAATCAGAAACTATCGTTTAACTACTTTATAATTGCAATATATAGTTATTTTGAAGATATTATTAAATTAAAATAAACTTTAAACAAGTGAGTAATTAACTTACCTACTACTACTTGAATTCAACTTGAATAATGTATACAGTATTTCTATAGAAAGACTTAAATATTTCTGCCTACATAAAGTTCATTTGCCAAAAAGGAACGGTCGCGTCACGTAAAGTCTATGGAAATGGACTAACTTCAACGGCTGAAGGCAGACAGCTGACACCAAGCCAACTAAACCCTGAAGATGATGGATGAGATTCCATTGAAACGTCGAACAGTTAATTCGTTTAAGAGCTACACTACAGCTACGTGCATGACCGTAAAAGTAGAATATATTGCATATGTATTCCATATATATATTTTAAAATATTTCGTAACGTTAACGTTAAATAATTAAATTGCATATAAACTGTGCACACATATGTGGAAGGATAGTTTAATAATAGAGCATTGATACTTAGTAAAAACCCGAATACTTAAAACTATTTATAGTTGTGTTATATAAAAGAAATATAAAAGTTTTATTTAAACTACGCAGAAATAGAATCCTAAACAAATAGGACCAGCAGACGTGACTTGGTAATCCAACAAATACATCTGGGGCGATTCCGTAATATGTTTGATTCCGATTGAATTAGCAAGACAATTCCCTAGAGTGATTAAAAAGGGGCTAACTAGTCCTTGAGATACTGATAACCCAAGTCCGGGAAAGGATCGTTGTTCCCATGATCTGTATGGAAGTTGGAGGTCGATGTTGAAAGAACGAGCCTTAAAAAAGATTAGGATAATTTATTATAATTCATAAATAAAAATGAATTTCACTTACGTTGGAGACTGTTAGCGATATAGAATAAGAGAAGCTACTCAAATACAACATCGTTTTGCCCGCGCAGACTAGAGCGTCGACTAGACTGACACACATGGATAATAATTATGCAGTCGCGAAAAGCGAACAATGTATTTAAAGAAAAGAATTTCCATGGATTCGAGAGTAGCGAAGTGAGTAGTTAAATTCTGCAATAGCGAAAAACGATAAATAACTCAATTTTAATAAATGTTTTCACTCAGGGGTCCTGTGCACTGAAACCAGATTTACTTCTGTGCATGTTACTTATTTGGGTTGGGGGTAGTTTGCAAACAGAAGCTACGAAAAGAGGTTTGCAAATATTCTACGTCAAATGTATTTGAATTAAATACTTACGACAGCATTGCTTAAATTTTCATAAATCATTTTTACTCCTAGACGGAACTAAACCTGTGCTTTTCATTTCCTGCGAGCACTAGATCACATCATGGGATACACTGGAATGATAGCGAAATAATATATAGTTTATAATAATTTCTACCGATTTTCGTGGGTGATAACAATATTAAATGCAGTTCGTGTTTTATTATTTATTACTTTAAGTACTGAAGTAAAATTATACAAGTGAACAATATATAAATAAATACTGTTAGCGTTCATAATCAATCACTGAAACAGCAATGTGACTTCGGTTAGCCATTGTAATTGAAGTGCAAATAGTATATGAATAATAAATTCTGCTTAATCAATGTTTGATGTATTTATGAGAATTCAACTTCACTGGAAACTTTGACTATTCGAAACGCGGATTTTTTTCAATTTATCATTCAGTAGCAAGTACACCGCGCTAAATTTTATATTCCTGATGTAACTTAATTTTTCAAAGATTTGACTAACAACGCTTTAAAAAAATTGGTTTTCAATTTGACCAATTTACCAATTTAATTTCCACGAAGTCACCGATAAATCACGATTATCTACTAGCAGGACAGAAATTATTACCACCTTCTTCATTTTCGTCATCTGCCGCAGAGTCTTCGTATGTGGTATCCACACGTTTCGAAGATCCACATCAACCTCACAAATTAGATGTGATGAAAATCTTACATATATTATAGAGACACTTTTACCCCGCAATACAGAAACATACAGCGGTTGTCAAAAGTGAATCCATGCATTTCGATTATTTCGTCTCTCTTGCTGTGGAATTCGTTTGAAAATGTTGTTCCTGTATAAAGGAATCAGGACAGTTGCAGGATAACATGCATCAAAAGTGTTGTTATCAAAAGTTGTACTCGCTATCTTCAAATTGTTTTCTAACGCAAATACTATTAATCTCTTTCCATTGTCATTAAAAGCAATACGCATGTTCTTTCCTCCCGTTACCTCCTTGTATTCTTCTTCTATCCCTACTGTGGCGTTCATATCCCCTACATTTTATATCGAACCCCAGGATCTTATCCAAAATACTTTCTAGGTCTTCATAAAACTTGGTTTTACTATCTGGGTCTTTTTGTTCAGATAGTGCGTGTATATTTATTAGGTTCATCTATCTAGATTGACCTTTAATTCTTATCCTACAAATCCGAGTATCCCGCAAAGTCTATATTTTTTGAAATTATCATTAATTATGAATTAGTGTTCCCAGTTTCCTTTTATCTATTCGGCTGTAACAAATATATACTCTTACACTTCTGTTATCGTTCTTCCATTTTGTTTCGTTTCCTGAAGTGCCTAGATATCTATCTTGTACTTTTTCATTTCTCCAGTGAGGTGTTTCAGGGCTCTTTCAGCAAAAGTACTTCTAATATCTCATAAACTAACTTTTCCTTTGTGTCTCCCTGGCTTCTCTGGTTAAATCATCGTTAAATATTTAACCCCTAGCGTATTTTAAGTTTGCTTTTGTTCTGCATCACCTCTATTTTATATTCTTCGTTCCCGAGTTTCACAAGACATGTCTTCATGCCTATTTTTCTTACTTTGACTCCAGTTCCTCCTCTCATAAGCTTGTTCATTCCCTTCCTTAAGAGGTTACTATCTCCTGTCCCTAATTTTTCATTGATTTATTTCCTTCGTTAAATTATTTATCTCCATCATGGCCTTTTCATATATGTTCTTGAGGTCGCGTACATCTTTTCTGTAACCCGATTGTTCTTTCCTTAAATACTTTGTTTCTTCTTTTACTGACTTTGTATCTCCTCGTTGGATCTGCTGTTTTCAATTTAATTTCGTTAAAGTTCACTGTAAGATTTAGCATCAAATTTATCGTTTGCGAAACTGACGCCATCATGTCACCGTTGGCTTTTTAGATTTAATTTTTTTTTTTGCAAAATTTGACTCCTCTGTTACATTTTGATTTCTCCGATGTATAATTCCCAGTACCCATATTTGCTTTATTCGTTTATCTCCCTTCGCAAATCTTTTTTTCCACACGCATTAACAGATTCGCTGTTTGTCTCTCTTTTGCTTTTCCAAATAAAATTCTCTGTGTTCAGCATTATGTAGTTGTCTTTGAACTTCAGTTTAGTTAACTCCAGGATTGTCATCTTTACCTATCCAACTCCAGCTACCCTAATTATATTCTCTATCAACTCGTTCATTCTTCCACTGGAATCCACCGTCTTTTTTTCGGTCCCAGGTTTTGCAACATTACATTTTTTATTGTTTGATAACCATGTGAACATTTTGAAACACCCATCAAGCAAGCTTCAACGTAATAGAACCGAAAGCACATTGGTTAAGTCCTTTTGTATATATTTTAAGCGAAACTCAGCCTACTGTAATTTTTACTAATGGGACAAAAATTGTTTTATACCTCTAATATTTTGGGACATCGTACACAGATAATATCTTGTTTAAAAATATCCGAAATCCCTGCTTCGATAAATAACAGTAACTTCAAATAAGAATTGGTCCAGTAGGTTGCCCAAATCAAACTCGTTCCCCATCTTGTTGTCTTAAGTATACCGGAGAGCAACACTCAGAAATCAAACTTTAAAAAATTGTTAAACCACTTTCTTTTGATATTTTCCATATCTGGATCAGTAAAAATGATTAGTTTCGTATACTGAATAAAAAAATACAAAGACAACTAGTATAGAATCCATAATTATTTCTTAGACTCGCCGTCCTTTTAACAATCATAGGTTACTTCTTGTTTCGTGCAAAATTTACACGATTATATTATCTGATTTCTCGAGGGGTGGTGCAACACACACGAAAAGCTCAAATCAATATGCCTCAAATATATCACATAAATAGTAAACTAAAATAGAAAATGTTCATCGTTAAAAAACAAATACAATTAAATCCAAAAGTGACCAATTTACTCACGGAACAAAGCAAAAATACCACAACAACCTGTAAGATCATTCCATCCCCTTTCTATAGTTACCTGAAACCTATAAAAGGTTTAATCGTAGAGGATCGTACTACCAAAAAATTAGCTTATAGATTATAGTTCTTTCTAATTACTAATTATTTTTTTAAATATTTGTCACATCGTTCATATGTTCAATTTCCGATGTAGACTAACCACCTTTGTTGGCTGGATTGGCTGGTGATACCAATATTTTGGGACCCAATCCATAAAATATTTTACCAATAGAATATTGATCACATCCTGCGATGTATGAACGAATTTCTAGCTCGATGGGAGCACATACAAAATGTGATTCTTTGTAACCTAACCATTCTCTGAATGTCTAAATCTAGTACACCAACCATCCCACGGGCGATCACCCAGGGAAATTACGTCATGCTTTCCAGTTAATTCAATAAATTTGTTGTTAATTAGTCCATACAAATGAATCATAGGAGGGACGCGCAACTGTTCTGGTTCATTTCTGCAATCTGAATATCATTTTCGAAATAAATTCAGTGTCCGTGGGCAACAGCGTCGAAAGTTTCAAAGTCAAATGGCCAGTGTGTGTAAAATAAGAAATAGTAATGCAACTAAGTAGTAGAGCTGATTAAGCTCAATGATTTTCTAAATTCGCGATTATTCGATGGAAATAAAATTATAAAAATTCTTATAATTTTAAATTAAATTTTAATTTTAAAACAATCGTTAAAATTAGTGAAAATATTTAAAAATCGCAGAAAACTAAAAATTATTGAAATTAATGTTAAAAGTTTTAAATGCAAAATGTGACAAAAAGTGTGTGTGTTTGTATTAACGCCATCTAGACGTCAATAATCCCACGCTGCTGCTACTAGTAATGGCAGAGTTCTGCTTTGATCGACTAAGTCGATTCTAGTCAGACTTGTAACTACTTCGCAGCCATCGGCTCATTTCCCCTTCATGGGCTCATCAGACAACCACAGATATATTCGTTGATGGTGGATCAAGTCACGCAAGCATGAGTGTATCTTTCACACAAATGTTATTTTTATATGCCATTAATCAATGAATTAATTAATAATAATAATAATGTATTATTTATTAGTTTGTAAATTTCAAACTAGACTGATCGCAATTCTGATGCACTAATTGGAGGCAGCTACGCTGGCGAATCACGCTGGTGGGTGCAGAAAGTTTTGTAGAAATAAGAACACGATTCCAACGAGTTGCAGAGTTATGAAAACTTTGCTTCAATAACTTCTAATACAACATATGCACATACTTTCAATTTAAAAAGGTATCAAATTTACCTTCCGAAGCAAATAACGCGTGGGTGATCAATGCCCGGACAGTGCTGTTCTATGATATATTTAAAGGTTATAGAAATTATGAACGATATAAAATGAAAAAACGTTTACGTATACAATTCAACACTATATTTAATTAGTAGTTATTGCAACTAAACTTTAGTTGTATTAATTACGAGCAATTTAGAGGTCTGTCAAGCTGGCACCCCCACACACTCAAAATCCAAATTTGACTATGCAGGAATTATGTGCTCTTTATGTGCTAATTATGTGCCGCAATCGCGATTTTTGTGCTCGAAGCGGTCATAGAAAAAATCGAATTTGAAAAGTGGGGGTGCTAACTTGATGTCAAGCTAGCACCCACCCATCTAAAAAATTGGAAAGGAGAGATCTGGTTATCGCTATAATTATGTGCTATTTATGTGCTTTCCAAATACCCTGGAGAGAACTTGCTAACTCAACACTCTTGGCGAAAAAATCACCCTAACAGTAAGAGCCGCAAGAGGTAAAATCTATACTAAACGAGCACAAAAATTCTAACCTATACTGAAACGTTGCAATAATTATGTACTCTCAAGATATCGTACTACTGATTTTTGTGCTCGCACCCTTGTCCGAAAAATTCACCCCTAATAGTTGGAGCCATAAGAGGTAGAATCAATACTGAACGAGCACAAAAATTTTGACCAATACTAAAACGTTGCAATAATTATGTGCTCTCATGGTAATCAACTCCTGATTTTTGTGTGTGTGTTTGCTTTCGCTACAAAACTTACGCCAGCGGTAATTGCCCAATTATATATATCGGCAGATATTAGAAGAGCGCTTTTTTATTTTCCTCGTCATATTCGTTATTTGACTTCATTTTATTATTAGCATTTAAAAGTTTAGGATTTACAAGAATACGCATAAATTTTATACTTGCTAATTACAGTTTTTACACTTTTATTCGTCGCATTTATTAAAATTCAACGATATACATTTCGTTCATATTTAAAAATGCTTATAATCGAGCAACGTTTACAAAATGTGTACAGACAAGGGTAAGAGCACAAAAATCGGGAGTATGATATCTTGAGAGCACATAATTATTGCAACGTTTTAGCATTGGTTAAAATTTTTGTGCTCGTTCGGTATAGATTCTACCTCTCATGGCTCCAACTATTAAGGGAGAATTTTTCGGACAAGGGTGCCAGCACAAAAATCGGGAGTATGATATCTTGAGAGCACATAATTATTGCAACGTTTTAGCATTGGTTAAAATTTTTGTGCTCGTTCAGTATAGATTCTACCTCTTATGGCTCCAACTATTAAGGGTGAATTTTTCGGCCAAGGGTGCGAGCACAAAAATCGCGAGTATGATATCTTGAGAGCACATAATTATTGCAACGTTTTAGCATTGGTTAAAATTTTTGTGCTCGTTCAGTATAGATTCTACCTCTTATGGCTCCAACTATTAAGGGTGAATTTTTCGGACAAGGGTGCGAGCACAAAAATCGCTAGTACGATATCCTGAAAGCACATAATTATTGCAACGTTTTAGCATTAGTCAAAGTTTTTGTGCTCGTTCGGTATAGATTCTACCTCCTACGGCTCCAACTATTAGGGGTCAATTTTTCGGACAAGGGTGCGAGCACAAAAATCGGTAGTACGATATCTTGACAGCACATAATTATTGCAACGTTTTAGCATGGTTCAAAATTTTTGTGCTCGTTCAGTATAGATTCTACCTCTTACGGCTCCAACTATTAGGGGTGAATTTTTCGGACAAGGGTGCGAGCACAAAAATCGGTAGTACGATATCTTGAGAGTACATAATTATTGCAACGTTTCAGTATAGGTTAGAATTTTTGTGCTCGTTTAGTATAGATTTTACCTCTTGCGGCTCTTACTGTTAGGGTGATTTTTTTCGCCAAGGGTAGCAAGTTCTCTCCAGAGTATTTGGAAAGCACATAAATAGCACATAATTATAGCGATAACCAGATCTCTCATTTCCAATTTTTTAGATGGGTGGGTGCTAGCTTGACATCAAGTTAGCACCCCCACTTTTCAAATTCGATTTTTTCTATGACCACTTCGAGCACAAAAATCGCGATTGCGGCACATAATTAGCACATAAAGAGCACATAATTCAGGCATAGTCAAATTTGGATTTTGAGTTTGTGGGGGTGCCAGCTTGACAGACCTGCAATTTAGGGCGTTTGCTATGTGTGAAAAACTCTTCAAATAAAGGAAATAATAAATAATTTCATTTATTTTCCATGAAATTTTTGAAATTGCTGATTACTGTGCCAACAATTGGATTATTTAATTCATCTCCTTTTAGTAACGTTAATACCTGGTTCTGGTAGCGGAGAAGTGATATCATTAAGATAGCGGCGCATTTCATTGCTCGTAAATTTCGTAGAAGTCAAAGTGAATGAGCTTCAGGACTTTCAAATTGAAAACAATATTTACTTACCGTTGCGCTATTACGGCGATTAACTTAACTGTTCTGTTGCAGATATCGGCTTGCGAAATCCCTGCCGTTTAGGTGAGTTATGTAGCTACATTTACAAGCTTTATGGCACGGTTTATAATATAATTAAAATCGTAGTTGTTTGTGCTTCAATTAACTCTTGAACGGTGTAATCAACTGTAGCACTTGAGCAACTAAATACGCCATTATAATTACGTACTGATTTCAGCGTTAGTGCTTGTACGTATTTTACGGGATGTTTAAATCCATGGGCACTATAGCGATAGTGCTTTGTGATGGCGATGTGATATCCCAATAAAATGTTGTTTTGAAATTGGGCATAAATGGGGCAAATGAATAGAAGGAATTAAAGAAAATTCGATTCTAATACAATTTTATTTTGATTGAACTAGAGAAATATATTGCGATCAAATTACATAAATTGTTATTTTTTCATATTATGTAGGTCTTGGTTTATGTTATTAATTTATGCAGTGCAGCATGAATAGTATGTGGACTTTTGAGTTGATAACTGCCTGTTTTGTCATGTAAATTTATAAACAGGTGAAAGTCTCGCCTCTAATTCCCTAGTTTCTTGCATTATTTGGTGGATTGAAAACAACTGAGCATGTCATTTTAGGTCTATTAGTATTTTGTATTAGAATTCTCTACTTGCTTCTCGTATAAATATTTGCTGAGACATTTGCCGATCAGTATTTCAGGACTTCTGATTTCGTGGACATTGTTTCCATTGTTGGTTGCCACACTCAAGCTCTCTCTTCATTGTGTCACCTATTTACTAGGTTGTCTTCTATCATTTTGGTTAAGTAATATCCTACATTCTTAGGCTCGACACATAGTTACCGTGACTTGATAGTTCATCCATCAACATTTTTTTTAAATCTCTAGATTAATTATATACTTAATATTTATCAGATGATTCCCCTTCAGTCTTCTTCCTGGTGTTGAAGTCTTAAATTTTTTGGGTTTTCGTTCCACATATCCTTCCCTCATTTCCTTCTTTAGCTTTCATAACTGTGGTTATCTATGGAAGTTGCAATATCTGCTATTACGTTAATATTTTCTAATCTTCTCTTTAATGTGGAAGTGGTCTTTGATTTTGCGTAAAGTTTATGTAGTATTGGTTTCGTTTTATTTATTTTTCTTATTCATTCTTTCGTGTTGGCTTCCATTGGGAAGTTACCAGTTATTTCGATTCATTTCGATGTTACATGATGGAGGCTTGTGTTCACATTATACCATGTGTTCCACATGCCTAGAAGTATTATTATATATGTTTGTAATTATTATTTTTCTAATGTGGCAAGCCAAAAGCGAAAGGAAATTTTCTACAATAAATTTAAATTGACCCAAGAAGAATTGAGTGTAAAAGGTCTGCAAAGTCTGCAATAAAAGAATCCTTTGGTTGATATGTTCACCTAACTGATTTAGATTTTTGTTCCAAATGCCTAAAAGTCTTACCATATATTTTTGCAATTATTATTTTTCTAAATGTGGCAAGCCAGACAAGATACATTTCTACAATAAATATAAATTGTTCAAAAAAGAATTCAGTGCAAAAGGAACCCAAAGCGTGCAATAAAAAAAAATCCTTTGGTCGACATGTTCACCTAACTCATTTAGATTTTTGTTCCATATGCCTAAAAGTATTATCATATATTTTTGCAATTATTATTACAGTTAATTTTATAAATTTCTACAGTTTTTGTGTTATTGACTGCTTAATTTTTGAACACATTTACAATATGAACGCTGCATGCATGTTCATCACGTTTACGAAATTCTACTTGGATCTGACTTCGTAAGCCTTGTCGAATATCTAATCAGCGTCTGTGATAGGTTCCTGTAAGAAAAAAAATATGAGCGGCGCATATGTATCGCTCTAAATAATATAATATCCCACCTAAAACCCAAAGCGTCATAATCCTTTTTTCTGATTATATTTGTTCAATATACACAAATATGTTTAGTACGTGCATATCATTTTATCGTAAAACAACATGGACCTTCAAAGTCAACCAGTCATGCATGCGTTTACACCCAACAAAAAAATATTTATTAATAGTTTAAAAAAAAATTTTAGGTCTAGTAAAAGTTATTAATAACATTTTAAAACGATTTGATAATTTGTCGATAACTTGAAACGTATCTTGATATTATTGGCACTTCAGATAACATTGCAAATCGTTTGTACATAAAATTACAGCTCATCTAAACTTAAACAATTATACTTTTATATGATCAATTTTATAAAATAATATTTTTCATTGATACGCACCTGACATTATTAAATATTATTTTAAATAATATTTTAAGCACTTTTAAAGCAAACTAATTATATTATGGTACTTTCACTTAATCTAAATGATCCTCTCCAGGCTTCATTTCTTGTTGGCGTCTTTACCCGTTATTTTCCCGGCGATCGCCGATCGTCTTCGTGCATTTTTAATACCTTGCTGGGGCTATTAGTATTCCTTTCCTTCTTCTAAATTTACCCTTTCTTGATATTTCTTCCTATCGGAAAAATTTGTCGATGCATATTCTCGCAATTTTTTTCCCTCATTTTCTCACGCTCGGGCTGCCTTTCTACTTTTTATAGCATATATCAAAGAATTTTATTTAATATTTTCATATAAAGTAACATAATTTTCTTCAGTAATCTTCAATAATTTTATTTCCAGAAAAGTTTTTTTATATATTCGCTTAAACTGTGGATATGCTGAAACTATTAAAAAAAAATATTTAACACAAATCTTTTTCTTAATTCTCAAACATGTTCGCTTCCTTTATATATATATTTTCCTACTATCACAGAAAATATTGATTATTTTTTATACTTGATGCATTTCATTTGTATCTGAGATAAGAGTTTGTTTATTGAAGAACAGTGCAAATTGTGAGTACTTTATTTTTTATATAAATGCAATCGTATAATTATCAAAAAAAAAACCATATCCTGAACTTTCTTATACTGAGATAAACACCATCATTCATCGAGGGCAGTTTACTACACATAGTATGGTGTTGGAGCGGGTGCTTGTTTGGTGAAGGGGTTTAATATCCTATGTTTTTATATACAAGATTTTACTTCGTTGCTACTTTTGTCTCATTCTAATTAAAATCAGATCATTATGAATTGTATCTCTGAATCTCTAGAACATAGGGCTAACTCTGCATAACCTGTGATCTACACTGGCACATCAATGTACCTATATTTTTAAATATACAAATATAGAATGTAATCAATTGCATATTCCACACGTTATTTGCTTTATTACAAATTCAGATCAAATAAAATCAGATGCCAATGCTAATTAAATACCACTCGTTTGTTGTTTTCTAACTAAAGGACAATGTCGCTAATTTCTTTTTTTTAACGTCGAGTAATTTGGTACGAAATACCAGAGTAGTTCTATTGGAGTTGGAAGATAATTAAGCAGCGAACAAAAGAAATATTGGTAAACAATTTAACGATGGAAACCATGGAAAAATAGGAATTAGGTGGATTATTTTCACTGCCATTAAATAATATTAACGCAGTGTATATAATATAAAGTAATGATCAATCGGTCCTAGGCTTGAGGTATTTTTATAACAGCTGTATCATATCAACCAAACATCAAAAATCGTGACTCTTTCAGTCAGTCAGTGAGGGAACCTGCAACATTTACACGGTTACGTGAATGTTGCGTACGCAAATTAATAAATTTAACGCGCGTTATTACAACAATGTAATACTCGCGAAAAGGGGCAGACCCGTATACGCAAAAATATGCTTTAATTTCGGAATAAATGGTAGATAATTTCGGTAGTTACGTCTCCATGAACGTTTTAAGTGCTGGGGCTTTAGAGCATTTTTATGTTTTTAGTCCTCATCTCAAATGTCATTATGACTCTTGTCGACTTTGTTATCGTAAAACGTCACACACGGCGTACGCTCTTGTTCCATAATTGCTTTTTTTAACAGCCGCAGACTTAATTGCACCATGGCGTGGGCGGATGACGGCAGACAGCACAGCTGGTTTATGAATTACGCCTATGCGTAAAATTAGTTATGTTTTTTAAATGATTAACTCAACACAATTTATAATCCATAAGGCATTAATGCTACACTCGAAATTTGTTTATGACAATGTCTGCAATTTTGTTTTACAGATAAGTTATTGCGTTCAGTTATCGTCTCTACGTATCATGTGCCCAACATCATGAGTGTAGTATTTAGTGTGAGGGTTTTTTGCGTTTACTTGATTACTTTAAAGAATGAAAACATTTCGTGTATAATATAATAATCTCTAATAATACTGTATATAAAAATCTTTAGTTACATTTTCGGTCAAAATAGGTAATGAGGAAACCTATTCTACCAGCATGTGTTTCGCTTTAACATATAAACCCTCATCTGAGCTATTGTACCATAATAATTAACAAAACACGTGTTTGTGTAAAAGAAACTTTGACTTTTTTACAAGAATTGCGAGTGTTTTTGACTGTTTATTTTCAATTTTGAATTTTTCAAAGTGGACTGATCCTAACGTCGTATATGATTTACAGAAAGATATATTTTATTAATTATTATGTTTCTATAGAATTGGCGAGGCTTTAAATATAAAAAGAAAGTGTAAGCTGGTGAAATAATTTTTACCATTTTCGTATTTTGGGATTTATATTTTTAGGTTTCTCAGCAGGGCGCATGTTTTTAGATGTGGCGTGAATACTAGGTCGCTATTCTCCTTGGAAAGATCCTGCAGATTCTATCTGTTGTTTACTTTCACATATGGTAACATGTCGGTGGCTATTGGCTTCCTGTGCTCGTTTTTGCAGTTCTTTGTATCTCTCGATTTGTTTACGCAATAGTCTGTATAAATTCTTGTTTATATTTTCAATTTCTGATATTTTAGTAGTTTTCATGTCGGAGTGGAGTCGTCCTGGATGGTGGTGTGAATCATCCTTGAGATATCGGTTGGTGTTGATCTTCTTTCAAGATTGTCTTGCGTTGATAGGACGTCTAGGAATAACAACTGATTATTGTTAATTTGATTTACTCGTTCAGATGCTTGGCGACATGTAACAGGTTATTTTCTACCACGTGACCATATTACGAATGTGTCATCAACACACCTTAACCGTACCTTTGGTTTAAGTTGCTCAGTATCCAGTGCTACGTATATATAATTTTGCTGGAACCATGTCATAAACATTTATGTGAGTGTATTAGCCATCTAGACGTCGATACACCAACACTCGTGCTGGTATGTAATTACAGAGGCCTACTTTGACCGACTTACTGTTTTGATTTCCTCCTGGTATGCAATTTGGGTACTGCAATGTGTTTTTGCCAGGTGAAGCAACTCTTTTGCTATGCCTGTTTTTGTTTGTTTTTAATGGTTGGACTCAAAGTGTGGGTATCTTCCTGTGTTTGTCTTTCTGCATATACTAGTGATTAGTCGGTCTACATTTTTCTTTACCTGGACAAAACGGTAGGGAACCTCCTTTTTCTTTCCCGCATGTGAATATAATTGATCGATTTCTGGTATTGAGAAATTGGCGGAATTTGTTCAGTTCTTGCCGTGGCTCCAAATGATAAAAGTGTAATCTACGTATCGTAGCCATGGTTTTGGTTTGTGTGTTGCTTCTTCAAGTGCCTGTTCTTCGAAATATTCCATATATAAGTTGGCAACTATTGGGATAAGGGGGAGCCTATGGGCAATCCTTACGTCTGACGACAGTGTCTTCTACTTGGAAATAAGTAGTCTGAAGGCATAGCTTCAGTATTTCCATGATGGCTTCCACAGACAGATTTGTGCCAAGTTCTAGCTGGTTTACTTCCGTTAGTCGTTTCTTTATAACTTCCAGTGCGTCGTCGGTGGGCACATTGATGAAGAGGCTTACTACGTCAAAACTTACCAATTCATCTTCTCGATTTACTCGATTGTCTTGGGTTAATTCGACAAAATGTTGTGCGTTTTTTATGTAACTCTTCGTTTTTCCTGCCATTGACGTAATTATTGGAACAAGGAACTTCGCTAGGTTGTAGCGTGGTGAACCTCTTGAACTGATGATCGGTTTTAACGGTTCTCCTTGCTTGTGAATGTTCCATAGCCCGTAGAGATGTGGTGGCTTACTGTGTGTGGGGTTTAATTCCCAGTTTCAAGTCAAGTTTTTCCTGTATATGGCCTTTTTATTTCTTCAGTAGTTCTTTTAGTTTCTTCTCAATGCTGGTGGTCGGTTTCCTTTTTGTTTTAATGTAGTAGTCTGTCTGCAGTATGTCGTCAATCTTCTCTTTGTATACTGCATTGCTTAAGATTACCGTGGCATTCCGCTTGTCCACTGGTAAGATTTTTATATTGGTGTTCGAGCGCAGTTGTTTTATTGCTACCCGCTCATTCATCGTTATGTTGGGTTGGGTTGGATTTTCTTCCTTCTTTTTAATGCTGTTCGTACTTTCCATCTGTATTCTACTGCTTCTGTTTCTTCCATACGGCGTGCGGTATTTTCCACTTCAGCTATGATGTCCAATACTGGTACGTGTTTGGGAGTAATGGAGTAGTTCAGTCCTTTTTTAAGAACGGTGTTCTCTTCTGGTGTAAGTGAGTGTCGAGACAGGTTTATAACTGTGTTGTTCTTCGTGTTGATCGTTTTCTTTGAGGAATCATCCCTCCGGGTCTTCAGTATGTTGTTATGTCGGTCCTCTAATTTCCTTCTCATCTGTTCTTGGGTTCTTTTGATTTTGTTCCTGATATTTTCAAAATCTTCTTCGGCGACAATTGTTTTTATATGTACTTCAACTTCTTTGATGTTAACTAATAGCTGGCTTTTTCTCCATCTATGGTAACTAATCCTTTCTCTGGTCAATCGTTTGCTTCTATCTGCCATGATCTTGTAGGCTCTTGGGCTCATCACTGGAGACGTGACGCGTAGGCCTTTCGGTATTATTTGAGTGTCCCGTGCCCTGACTAGAAACTTGATGTTGTTGGTCTCCTTGGTGAGTTGAGTCAGATACTTTTCATATGTTTTCATATGTTCATATGCCGGGTCCATACCGGTTGTTCAACTTCTCTTTGAATTTTGTAGACGAAGTATTGGTAATAAAAATATTGTTTTGGACTTCCATTTGCCTGTATATTGAAAAAAAAATTGTTTACAAAATACACATATACTATATAAACAAAATGAAATATCTAAATAAATATTCGACGTTTCGGCAACGTATGATCTGTTGCCTTCTTCAGGTAAACTAAATAATTTTTGATCTATATATACAAATTCTAGAACGTGCCGAGTTGCTCAAGTGTATCCGTGTGCAACGGTCCGTTTTATTGTTGTTGCGTTCTTGACGGTCTTCTTCCACAGTGGCTTGATGTCGACGCTAGGTGTACTAAATATCTGGCTGTTGGAGTTAATTTAGGCTGCTTCTTTAAATTGCCTTTTATGCCAGTGTTTCTCCTTATGTGTTATTAGTGAATCATCCCATTGTAAACATCGTGGTTTCTCCGTTTTCCGTGTTCGTTTTATGTTCTTTTATTCTTACTTGGAGTGGTCTCTTCCTTTCTCAGATATATTTCCATCCACATTGGCAAGGTATTTCATATGTTTTTTGTCTTTGTATGAATCCTGTATAGTCCTGTTAATTTGGAACGGATGGTATCTGTAGTTGAGAAGTACGTTTTTATTTTGAATTTTTGTCCAATCCGCTTGATCTTCTCGGATGTTCCCGGTATGGAATACAGTTGACCATATGTACCTCATTTGTTTCCGCCCTGCTTGTCGATGTGTCCTTCTGTTCTCTGCAAATAGCTTTTTGATGGTGCCTTGTGGATACCCGTTCTGTTGTAGTGTCCTTGCTATTGTTTTGATTTCCTCCTGGTATGGTATAATTTGGGTACTGCAACTGTTTTGCTATGCCTGATTTTGTTTGTTTGGAATGGTTGGACTCAAAGTGTGGGTATCTTCCTGTGTTTGTCTTCTTTCTGCATACACTCGTGATTTGTCGGCTTTCATTTTTCTTTATCTTGACATCCAAAAACGGTAGGCAACCTCCTTCTTCTTCCTCGCATGTGAATATAATTGATCGATTTCTGGTATTGAGAAATTGTGAAACAATATTTTTATTACCAATACTTCGTCTACAAAATTCAAAGAAAAGTTATTAGTAGGGTAATTTTTTCGTCGAAAATAATATTCATTTTGATATTCCAATTTACAACTGCTAGTCTTTACTGCACGTCTACTCTTTGATTGTTCAGCTGCTTCTACAGTTGGCTGTTTATCTCAAGTGCAATAGAGCTGTTATATGTGATTGATAAATGCACTGTACGATATTATTGGCGAAGCAATAGGAAATACAAAAAAATGATATGTTAGTTTTCTCTAGATGGGGCGCATGTATACCTACAGACATCATTTTGAAAATAGTTAGAATCGGTGGAAAGATTTCCGCCTCTCGTGTTCGAATTGTCATGATACGTTCAGTTTTGAGTTAATTTTTTTGTAAAAGCAAATCTGGATGACGACACTTTCAGTAGAAACGCCTTTTACAAATAGATTTAGATATGTAAACAAAAATCACATAAAAGAAGAATATGATATATTTATAATAATTACTACTATAAATTGTCGGTTTAATTCCCAATTTCATGTACCTCATTTGGGCCTACTTTTCTTTCTTTTTTTCTTAATTAATCCTTTTCGAAATTGATCGTATCATTTCCCATTCTGCCTTTGCTATATATTTATTGTTCGCATATCCTGTTTAATTCTAAATATCTCTATTTTTTCGATAACAGACGTTTGTCTAATGTTTCAGGATTTTCAACCTCGCTGATTATTTCATGCCTTTCATTCATTCCAAAACCCGATATTATTAAACCTTGCACCCTTCTTTAGGTTTACCGTTTCCCTTTTTGTTTTCCTCCTATTTTCTATTTAAAATTATTACCGTTACGTCATTAATGCATTTGTCAAGTCTTTCCATTTTTGAGTTCTTCCATCCTTGTTTGCGGTTAATTAGATTAATTTGCTTCGAATAAATAAGTTACGATACGTCGCGTTCAATTACCGAAACATAAGTTTGCGCTTAAAATTTAAGAACTACTTAAGACTTAATTAGTTGCCCCAGGGAGTTACGTGACATTATTAATCCACACAAAACGTCTACACCAACGTATTCGTTCCGTCATACAATCTGCGAACTACAGACGATTCGACAAATACGTTCCTATCATTTCAACAATCAATACTATGGTACGTTAACGCGAGATTGTAGTATTTCAATCCACAGACGTAGTGAAACTCAAGACGCATTATATATAACATGATGGTACATTCAAAATATGTACATCAAAATGCATTTCTTGATTTTACATCGTAATTACGAGTAAATTAGTAAATTTAAGTCCTGACATCTGACCCAACCCAACTCACTGTTCGGCATTTTAAAAACTATTGCATTCAAAATATCTATTTAACAGCAGCAGCAGCAGCAATTGTCTTATAACAAAAACATCAAAAAAAAAGAAGCAAACGAGGAATTGAAATATATATTTCAAAATAGTAAAATGGTAAATTTTGTATTTCATGCTGGTAGGTTCGCTAGTCTGTGTAATTAACTCTATGTGCAATACTTAGTTATATTTTTAATAATCGAAAAACGTAGAATTTTTGATACATGGTTATCGAAGTGGTGATTTTCTTTTCACTGGCGTTTTTATTAGATTTATTTTGAGTGTTATAGATATACGTAATTAATGCGATGTTATTATAGGTCAGTTTTCATAAGTTCAGTTGGTATATGATCTTATTGATATTTTAAAATTGTCACTAGGTCCACTATTAATTACATTTTTGCCAGTACAGATATAACCTTGACATGTATTGCTTTTCAATTTTATTGATTTGTTGTACGTCGATACATCAACGTCATTTGTATACGAGATTAATTCCGAAACATAGTAAAACACAACATTTTACCTAATCTAAATGTAATATAACGGCATTTCAGTTTGTTCTTCCCTTCTGAGAACCAATCCGTTCTTTTCCACCGTCGTTTCGCCTGGAGGCACGTGAGGGCGTAACAGCTCAACCTCGCAACAACCACGAATTGAATTGCACGCAACGATCACACAATATTTTGATGCTTTATTGTGTTGGGTTTTTATGCACCTCCGTAAAAATTGAGGAAATGGCGAGATTGCGTTCGCACCGTAAAACTATTCCAGTGCATAAAATTTTGCACTTTACACAGTGCATCGCTCCTCGTACATAATACTTTTACTGTTTAGGGAAATTGTGGGCAACGTAATTTCAGTGGTGTGCTATTCCACTCCTCGCAGACGTTTCTCGCACGTCACTCCTTGGAGCGCGATCTTTAATTTAAACTGAACGGCTGTAATCTCTTTTCTGATTTTATTTCACGATTTAATTAAATAAAAGAAGGGACGACCGAAGACGACAAGACAATACCAACTGCAATACAATAATACCTCCTCGAGGGAGTTATATTAAAAATTACTAGGATTAAGTGAATTGTGTAAATTTGATGGAATGGGCATTATTTAAATAACTATATAAATTGTCGTTATCTTCATATTCAAGAATTTAAAATAAGTTATGAAATACGCACGAAAATAAAAATATAACAGCCGTGATAACGCAACAAAGTTGTAACGTTGTAACCGATATTTTCAAGTTATTAATTAATTTCAGAAAAGTTATAATGTTTTATGAAGGAAAATGACTTTCTAATACCTCACCGCTTTAAAATTATGTTAATTCTGTCTCAATTAATTCAAATTTTTCGATAATTAACCGCGCTCCATTTTCAAACGACTCCAACTGGAATCTTCCACCTCGATTTTTGATCTAATTATTTAAATTTAGTCGTTTGAATATTCAAGATTGGTGCGTGCGTATAAAACGATCGTTACGAGAAACTTTGTTACGAGCGGCAGGAGCAGCGTCAATCAATTCCTCATTAATTTTGGCACGTGAAAAAGCAACGCTGAAAGTTGTTTCAAAGAGGTGGCGCGAACTTTTCGCTGAATTGAATCGACTGTATACTATAGGAATATCAGAAAATGATAATAATGGCCAGTGATTTGAAGCAGTAATTGAAAGTAGTTTAATAAATCAACCACGATTGTTGTCACTATGCACAATTGATGTACATTGATTTACTGTCACGAGGGAGTTTGTAGTTATAAATAAACAAAACAAAATATAAAATTGTAACTTTTTAGCACCTGTTATTATTTCAAATAAAATGCGATTTTGGTCCAGTTCTTTAACATATTACATCGTTGGTAATTTCTGCAATTTTTTTAACCGTATATACTACAGCGCTGTATTTTAATTACGTTTAAACCGAACTCTTTCTGAAAAACACGAATGATGGATTCCTAATTACATCTCATACGTTTATTTTAGCAGTTCGTTTATAGAAACTTATCGTTCCAATTGTTTTAAAATATCACAAAAATACAATAATTGTTATAGTATAGAATTAAACCCCGATAAGAGGTATATTTCTGAGCCAGCAGCTAATAACGAAATTATTTTGTTCAGGTATTGATTAAATTGAAAACTACCGATGCGACTAAATGCATTTATTAATTGTACGTATTAGTCGCCCAAAGGTTCAGCACGTCTAGTATACGGTCAATATTCAATATTAATTGACTGTATTTTCCATAATATTTCAGCGGTGACCTTATGTATTACGACGCCATAAATTGCAATAGCGAATGACTTCGCTATTGCAAAATTTAATTAAATCAAGTCCCACTAATTAAATTCGATAATCCATCCAATGTGAATGGAGCATTAAACAATAATAATAAATAATAATTTAGTCGTTTTTGGTTTCCGCCCAAGAATGTGGGCGGAATTTGATATTCATGTCTCCTAATATGCGTTCGTTTGTGGACGGCGAAGCTCACGCTTTGCTTACATGATATGTAATTGAGTTGTCAACAAATACTTGCTTGAAAATAACATAGCCTTTTCAGCCTAGGAGTTGTCACCTGCGCTAAATGTCATTACATAAAAATAATTAAAGTTTTAATGAAAATGTGCGAAACACAAAATATGTAACACTGGATTTCACTTCTGGCATCTTGCGCTTTTTGTGTTCAAACTGATTGCGAGTAATTATTAGTTCTATGAAATTTATATGAATATTCATGTGTCACAAGAAATTTGACAATATCGTCGTCGATAAGAAGCTCCACAAGATCAACAGCAACAAATGATACATTTTGTCCATTGTACGTTTATATATATGGGACGTTTCGCGTAAAGCGGGCCATCTCTCTTTCCAAAAATTGACGCAATGGAAAAATCTGTTCTAGGTCTCAAAATATTCGTATACTTGTGTAGTATCGAATGGAACGTGGCGTTTTGAAAAATTTAATATGGCGGCTCCAATATGGCGCTTGAAATCCGCAAAAGTCACAAATTATCTTACAACATCTTCGATTAAAATGCGAAAATTGGACAAATCTGCTTGAAAGTGATTACTATGAGGTTTTTAAGGTCGCTGATTACGAATCTGGAGACAGAATTAAAAAATTCAAAATGGCGGCCATAAGCATAATGACTCACTTGTCTAAGTAAACGAAAATTATTCGAATCTGCTTGAAAATTATTTCTAAGGGGTTTCCGATGTACACACAGTGTCTGTGTTTGTGTTGATCATCATAATTTCAAAGCGATGCTTGATGCTATTGATATAACACGATTGACAAATGGCTTGAACGATCCAGTAAAGGACTTCAACGATTGCTTTCCATTTGTCGTATGTAGAACACCAAACTCCTGCCTGCTATTTACCAGATTGCGAGTATTGCCCTGATATTGTAACATTTTCTGATTCTGATTACACTGAACTTTTAGAACGAAAAGGCGTCTCAGAAATTATCTTCAGCATACGGCAATCGACTGATTTGACTCTCAATTATGTACTCGTTTAAAGAAATTAGTACCTCATCATTTTATTTCAAAAAATCAATCCAAATATGTGTCAGAGCGGAAGAATAGCCTGCAATCACAGGCAGTACTAGTCCAATGTGATTTCTCTGAAAATTACGCTTATGTCGCTCAATATGCTGCCCAAGCATTTCATTATAATGATGCCAGATAAGTAATCTCATCCATCATAAGGATGATTTTGGCGTAGAAGCCGAATGGCACTGATATGCCACAGCTCGTGGCAAAGGAGCTTCTGACGGTATTGGCGCCATTCTTAAGAGGGAAGCTACTCGTACAAGTCTTCAGGCCAAATCAACAGAAGCCATCTTGAACTCAACAGATCTTTTTGGGTGGGCGAAAAAGAAATTTAACAATATACAGTTTTTCTATTATAGCACAGAGAAACACATGGAAATTCAGAAATATCTTGCAAAACGATTTTCTGCAGCTGGGCGAGTAATGAAAATCCAAAATGCACATGCTTTTGTTATCATCAGAAAAAAATTGCAAATAGTGCGATACTCTGGTGCTGTGGGATTTACGCCATAGTCAGAAAAAATAAAAGGAGTCAAGATAATTTGCTCATAACCACTCTGTTATGTGTTACCATGTCATATTAGTATTGTAATTTCAATTGTTTACTGTTACTATTAACGAAACTGTTGGGAATTAAATCGATTTCTCAATGTAGTAAGTTTTTTAATTTTTCGTCCGCCATATTAGAACGGCTATTTTGAATTTTGGAACTTTGACTGTGGATTCGTAATCAGCATCCTCGGAAACCCCTTAGAAATAATTTGCAAGCCAATTCGAATGATTTTCGTTTTGCTTATGGCCGCAATTTTGAATTTTGTAATTCTGTCTCCAGATTCGTAATCAGCGATCTTAAAAACCTCATAGTAATCACTTTCAAGCAGATTTGTCCAGGTTTCGCATTTTAATCGAAGATGTTGTAAAATAATTTGGTACTTTTGCGGATTTCAGGCGCCATATTGGAGCCGCCACATTTTTTCAAAAAGCCACGTTCCATTCGATACTACACAAGTATACGAATATTTTGAGACCTAGAACAGATGTTTCCATTGCGTCAATTTTTGGAAAGAGATGTGACCCGCTTGACGCGAAACATCACATATATATCAGATAGTGTTAGTTAATGCCAATGTTAAGCTCGTTGAATTCTCTTATTGCTAAAGTTAAAGCTTTTACATACACTTCACTATCTATGACACCTCCTTAGGCTGCAGCACCAGAAACATTTTCTGATAACTCATTACATCTAGGAGGGCACAGAATATCGAATTAAATTCGTACGATTTCCTAACTCGTCGCTTTCAAAAAGACTCGCAGTCGTATAAAACGTGCCTTAAGGTCACTTCTATACAATCAAAATTAAAGTAATTGTAAGCATATTGACATTCAAACAAAGTCCAGTATAGGCATGAGACCCGAGAGATGTCATATATAAAATATACACTTACAATTGATCCCCACTCTTTTTACTTATGTTAAAGTATATGCATATGCATAGCTAAATGCAGGGATATATATTGCCAAAACAGTAGCCTCAATGTTCCTCATTCGATTTTGATAAACTATACACTAAATGGTTTCAAATATACTATGAGATGATAAAAAAATAGTCTGTTTTATCAGTTAGAAATTTATTTTCTGATAATGATAATGAGATTTTTTTTTATGAAAAGAGGATTATAATTCGCTACATTGACATAGAAATTGGTAAGGATACCGATTATACAAAACCAAGTACACAAGTTATTTGTGAAAGTTGTGAATGCAGAAATAAGAAATCGTCGGATTAGGTCGTGGATGAAATTATATCAAAATTAGATTTGTAAAATAAATGACGGTTTAACTACCGTTAAAATAATACTAGTATTCAGAATAACTGAAAACCAATAAAATAAAATAAATATTTCCCTTGCCACAAGTTGGATGAAAGATCTGAAGCATTCACATTTTAAAAAACTTTTTTCCAAAATTGTCAAAAGCAAAGGTTACAGCTGAAATTTTTCTTGGGTCAAGTGAAGAATTTCGAAAATTACTTAATGTGCGCAACACAAAAAGTTGGAATAGTTTTAAAGCTGTAGTTTCTGGATTTTTAGGGAACATCAAAGTTGGAAATTACCGAGAACTAGGGGGATTACATTTGGGCTTTAGTGAGAGAAAGTACAAAAAAAGTTTAAAAGTGAAACCTATTACATTTTCTTTCATGTTCATAATGAAAGAAAATGTAATGGGTTTCACTTTTAAACTTTTTTCCACTATTTAGTAATTTGATATGATAGCAAAAGGTGATAAAAATTTATATATAAATATGTGTTTCGATTTATCAATAAATAAAAATTTAAACTAGGAATTTTCTAAGATATTGATCAACCGTTCGTTCTACTGGATACAAAGGCAAATTTTTCAGAACATACATTTTTCTCGTCTACGTATCAATAAATCTACCGAAATTTAACAACTTCTTATCATAGTCAAAATTCGTGTTGACCTGTGTAATGTATGTTGTGTACTATTGCGAAGTCAAGCCATAAAATTTATAAGCAAATGTTGTAAACTAGAATATGCTTGCTGCAAAAATTACAATAATCTATAATTCACTTCAAAGTTGCCCTGCTGACAAATTGATACTAAACGTATTCACAATTCATCGAGGGCCGTTTAAGATGGAATGTTAGCACTGTTTCCTCTAGGATCGTAATATGTTTAATATGTATATAATTATGTGCGTTTTGTATACTATGACGAATCTTACACCGTTACAACGGTCACAAAGATAATAAAACACTTTCCAATATCTTTAAAAAATTAATGACCCTTAATGAGATCAATACGTTCTACTGAAAATTTAGAGAAATTCGTTTAGCGCCTGGTATTGATTATTGAAATAACTTGTGATTCTTCAGTGTCCAGCGGTAATAGCTGAATCTGATCTTCTTCACTTCATACTAAATCAGACTTTTCGGTCCAGGTTGTTTAAATGTACAAATTAAAATTGTTTTAGCAACGCGTTTTGTTTATTGTGTCGTCGAAGAATTCAAATTTTAATGCAATTAATTTATTTAGAGTCGCCAAAAAATATTAGTAACTTGTCCCACGTTCAGCCGTTCATGTCCGTTACAAGTATTATTACGTGATGGTACCTTCCTTGTGAATCCTAATTAATAACCATTGCGTCCCTTTCGTGGTGCGAAATTAACGATCCAATTGAGTGCTTTAATAATCTCCCGGCGTTATACCAACGGCATTAACCCACTTCAGGCCGGAGATGGAAAGTTCATATCGAAACATACGTACATACGTGGTGCTTTCATATGGCATTTATCCCTTTATCAGCAGAACACACAATCGTTACCGCCGAAATAACGTACACATGTTACGTTAATGCCATTAATTGAGTTTTAGGCGATGTGTTCAACCCTCACGTTTAGCATCCGAATGTGTCTATTGTGTGTGTGGATATGACGTATATTTTTGTCACCGAGCATCCCTCGTTGTAATAAAAAAAAGTATTTTTCGTGAATGGAAATACAGGGAAGACGATTTTTTAACGTTATTACTTCCATTCATACGTGGTGCACAAAAGGTCGTATTGTGACAGCGAAAATCAATATCGGGACGTCGGCGAAGTTTAAATTCCCGAAACAAAAATATTTTTGTAATTCTAAATTTAATTTAGATTAATTTTCGCACTTTTAACTACTTTGTTCTAATATGACGTTGAAATTAATTTGAAATATTTGATTTTTAATGTAATTTGGATATTACCAATAGTTTTATTTTACATCGGTACACATAATTTGAGAAAAATCAAAACACTAAACTAAAATATAAACAGAAATTATATTAAGCAGAAATGCCATTCAGAAAACTTTTTAATTTATGTGGAAAACTGAAACTTTTATTCGTACTCGTTCTGTCAACATTTATAACCTAATATTTTCTCTACTTAACTTCTTTATATAAATCCCGCCTTATAAGGCGAATCGTTTTACACATAAATGCCATTATGACATACATGTGACACTGACATATACTTAAATTTTTATGCAGCGCATAAAAGATTGTGCTGTGGCAGATAGCTATAAAGCCGAACATTTATTATCCGCATAGAAGAATTATTGCCATATCTCACTCTTATGCTTGTGCAGTCATTAAATATTTTTAACGTAACCTAAAAATGGCTTGTTGCTAAAAATTAAGCACAGTGAATATGCATCAAATTCAATATTCGTGGAGGAGGGCTGCGATATTTCGAATGCATTGAATTGCAAAATTCAAACTGGCACTTTAGTTGCCAAAAGAAAATAAATCTTTGGGTGCTATATTCGATGCCAACATTGATCAAAATCAACGATTGTCTACTGTAAAAGCATATAAATAAACTGTTGATTTGAAAGGATAACGGAAATGAAATAACGCAATAACAGATGACTTAAAGAATATTATGATTGCAATGTAAAATGTAACAGCAGTTTTATTACCATAAAGAAACAAAAATGAATTAGAATGCAAAGTAACAGAAAGCTCACAGAATAAAAGGTACATTACGCATTGTAGGAGATTTTAATGGAAGGTGGGAAGCAGAATATTAAAAAGCAGTTGGAAAATTCGGTGAAGCTTATGGAAAACATGCAGAAGGCAATTACAATATGCTTTACCGTATATTAAGAAACCACCGAGAAGAAAGTCCACTTAGCGCTGCTAGGTT
Organism: Geotrupes spiniger; assembly: GCA_959613385.1. Taxonomy (NCBI): domain Eukaryota; kingdom Metazoa; phylum Arthropoda; class Insecta; order Coleoptera; family Geotrupidae; genus Geotrupes; species Geotrupes spiniger. The sequence goes on along the minus strand of OY390736.1, from coordinate 25,485,606 downwards.
AAGAGAAGGAAGAAGGCTAACATTCACGATAGAAAGGGAAAGTAGAACAACTAGGGATAGAGAAGTAGGACTAGGAGAAGCGAGGAATGCAATTAAGAGATTGAAAACAGAAACCGAATAGATACCATGATAAAGAAGATCACGTGATAAAATACAAATTTGTGGGATGAAAATATTTAGACGTATTCCGTTAATTAGAATAAAATAGTTAATGCAAAATGTGATATAGTTTGTTGGTTAAGCACACAATTGAATGGACGTAGCGCATGGATGTGATAAACTGAGGTAGATCACCTGATCAATGATGACTTGTCGCATTGTTAGCTCGACTGTAACTTTTCCTCGTTGTAAATTAAGCATACGTTTTAAATACCTGCGTTGTTTGTGACATGGCAATGTTTGTGTATTTAATAAGAGTATAATATAATATAATTACATTGTAGTCAATAGTCTACATGATTACAGTGCTATTAATATAGTAAATCAAGTGATGACGTGAAAAAATGTATTAAAAAATACATATTGATTGGTTTGATATTCAACGATAGACCCTAACGTATCCGAAAGAAAGTTTGAGTAATTTTATTTTCTAAACGTGTACCTTCCGTAATGATATAAAGTTCCGTGTAGGTTTTGTAGACGTTGGGGAAATAAAATGCACGTCGGCCCAGAGTCAACTCTCTTATCCTTTATTTTAAATTCAAATAAAAGCACCCATCTACCGGCTCTTTTTACGTCGGGGAAATTAGATGAGATGAAGAGCTCCGCTAACGTGAGCGCAATTCCGTTGACGTCTTGTCCGGGACGCGCCACTATTATTGCTCTCTACACTTTCAACTCGACTAAATTATGAACTCGTTTTTAAAATATAATTACTCCCCGGCTTGGAATAATTAAGCCGGAGTCGCTGCTAAATTGCCACTATGCGTCAATTAAAGTTTTGTTAATTTCGCGGAATGCGATTTTCGAACGTTCAATTACAAAGCGGTGCAGTTTTGCGCTTTGTGTTGATGTTGCGAGAATTCGGATGTGTTTCGGTTGGGCTTTTAATATTTTGAAATTTAATTCGACGCAGTCGTACAATTTCGCGGTTCGTCAAGTGGAAGCTTTAAATCCGGGGAACAAATTTGTTGGTCTTGGGTTTGCGAAGCGATTGAATAAAATATATTAATTTATGTTATTTTTTTAATTATGAGATTCAGTTATTTTAGAGGCAAATCATAAAGTTCATCCTGCGATTGCGTTTTTAATAATGCTTAAACATAGCGACACACCTCCTTAACTCAATTCTAATATAAATTTAAGGCGGTGCAATGTGAATAATAATGTAATTTTGGAATTTCAAACAGTGCCAAGGTAAATTGTTTACGTCACTAATACATTTTCGATGTGAAGTGCACAATAATTGCATGAAATACATTTGGACGAAACTCCATGTAACATGACAACTGCAAACAGCGAACAGTTTTCAGTCGGTATAATTTCATGGAAATTTTACTGTAGCGTTTTAATTTGCGTGTCCGTGACAGGAAGTGGTGACACGGGTGCCGGATGCCTGGCTGGCGAGGGGTCGGGAGCATGTGTCACTGTCGGAATGGCCAAGGCAGTTCGGGAATGAAGGAGAAGGGGGGGCTGCTTGCTTGGGACAATGCCTGCGGCACATACACACGGAATCTAAAATGCCTTTTACATTCATGTTGTTTAACGGGATTTTCAGTAACTCCACGATAACGGCAAAATAGTGCTCTTTTTACTTTCAACTGGTCGCAGAAAAAAAAGTCGCACGAAGCTGATGCTATTTCGTCGAAAGCGTTCAATCAGATTTTAACGTACCAGTTTCAAAAGACTACAAATGCGATTTATGAAAAACTAATAAAATGTTATATATATATACGAAAATGTTTATATTGTTTCCAAGAGAAATATGATTTAAATGTCTTAGGACTGGCACTAACATTAGTTTAAACCCGGTTTAGTGGAGAAAATGACACTGAATTCAAAATCTCATAAACCAAGTTTTATAAGCATAGGCTTAAGCTGTCATTGTTCAACCGGGCAAGTTCTGAAATTAATGGGGATATTTTTTTAGAGGGGTGTTATGGGTAAAATGATTTAAATTTCCTCTGTGTGAACGTTTGCTCCATATGGGCGGAATTTATTCTTATTTGCGTCTAAATAATTTTTCAATGAAAATCAAATAGTATGTATGTGATGTTACACATGTCTGCTCCGAAACCTCAGGCGGCACTGGTTAGATCGTTGGAGATCCTCTCTTGACGAATATTGTCGATACGTTACAATGGGTACTGATGTCCTTCTTTGATGCTGTTGTTGTTACTGTTTAACTTTCTTATTTTTAATGCAAATCCTTAGAATATCTTTTGAAAATCCTAGGCTGTATTGGGACATACCTGTAGTTATAAATCGTACTAAAGCTCACTTATCCAGTTGAAATGTTCTCACGTGATACGAGGAATTCTTACCTCATAGAATTACAGCAATTGTGAGCTTCATTAAAAAAGATTTGCTGCCGTTCTCTTGGAACTTAAATCGATTTCTGATAATGCCAGACCTGGTCTACAGCATCTGGTTTTGGAGTAACGACGTCATCAACTTGTCCTTAAAATGACAAGATATACGTGTTTTGTTATACTGTTTACATTTTCTTTTCAACACATATTTTCATAGTAGGTTACATTAATAATGCTTTAAGAAAACGAATACATTTGTTGAGTATATCAGATCAATTGGAAAGTCGTTTCCGCAAAACATGTGGTACTCACATAAATGCAATTTAATGATTAGTTTTCAAAGTAGCCAAAAAGATGTAGAAAGTTTACGGTCAGAATAAACCACATGAGAACTTAAGGCTTCAGCGCTCAAGTAAGGCACGTTCCGGACGACGTCAAGTAATTAACGATGACCTGACGACGCAGCTCATCGTCGAGGATCTTGGATCATGCAGCAGGATATCGTATAGTTTCGACACAGTGCTTCTTTGCTCATTCAACGGTTTCCGAGGCGTAGAAAAGTTTGGGTAGCACGTACAAAAGCTGAAAATGGACATCACATATCCATACTGAACAAAATAAGTGTTGCCGCAGAAAGTACAGTCACTGCATACCATCTGGCAAATATTTAGTTAATAATTTGACTGCAAAATTGCAGAAACTCACCAAGCGTTGTTCAACCGGAATGTCTGATGAGCTCAATTAGAAAGAAAAGCTGCCATCATTTTCATATATTCTCTGAAACTTATTTTCGATTTTAAAAATATCTAAAAATGTACCTTTCACTACTTATTTAGTTCATTACAATTCTATTATTGTTTTTAAAACTGTAAAAAAATCTCATCAAATGGGCCCTTTGCTTATATGTATTTTTGTGAATTGGTCAGAATATGGTTGGATGTCCACGATTTGCGAATTGATTAGTTTCTTCTATGCTGGGTGGACGAAATGGTTGAGAAGAGGGATAAATAAGGACTTACGAGGTTACTTGTAGAAATTCGATTTCATAGGCCTAACGGAAACGTGGATAGAGGAGGACACTTCGAGGAGACATAGAGAAAGCATGTCGGGGGGTTCAGCTGAGTGTGCCAACCGGCGCAGAGGGAGGGAAAAATGGGAAGGGCAAAGGGAGGAATTATCGCAGGTGTGAAGTAGTCATGGAAGGAAGTAGAAGGAGGAAGATATAGATCGGAGTCTATTCAAGGGAGAATGATAAGAAGAGGAGAGGAGAAGTGGAGAATAGACACGATCTACAGTAACCAACAGATGAAAGATATGATAGAGGAATTGGAGAATATATCGGAACAAGTGGGGGATAATATAATAATTGGAGGAGATTGGAATTTGAAGATTGGGAGGAGACAACAGCTAGAGGAGTGGAGAGGAATGGGAGGAAGAAAGGGGACAAGTTCGAGGGGTGAGGTGGTAAATAGAGAAGGAAAACGGATGCTAGAGTGGGTAGAAGAAAGAAACTTCAAGATATTATGTAGATTAAACACGTTGTAGCTGAGTATGCCAAAGTATGCCAATAAAGTTTTTTTTTTGTTTCTTCTATACCTCTGTGTTGAATTGCGGTCGTGTAATTTAATGAGCTCTTCTTTCTTGGGTCCCTCTGCCATCAACATTTTCTTGCGTCGTACATGTGTTTTTGTCTCCACAATTTTCCTGCAGTTTTTCATATTTTTCATTTATCATTTACAGCTTTTTATACCTATACGTTCTATTTAATTACTATTTGGTCTCTCTCTTGGTCGTTCTCAAGTTGGTTGTATTTCCTTCAGCTTCTGAGTCTCACTTCCGCCTTTCTTTTATTTCTTTTCTTTTTATTATCATTTCCTTTGCTCATTCCCCATTTTATTACAGTTATCGCCATTCGTCGTCCCTTCTTGGTTCGAATCTTACTTGGTTCTTTTTATTTTGTGTGCAAGATATCTTCCTGCACCGCATCCACGATTATCCTTTCACCGTACAGTTCTACATCCCTATGCACGTCATGTTTCCTTCCCGTTTCTTCTTTTGCCAATTTTCTCAATCTGCTTTTGAATGCCTCTCTTATATTCCGTTACGTCGTGATTAGTCTCTTATGTCTTATGCTCCGTTATTTTTCCTTGTCCTCCCATGTTCTTAATCTTATCAGTTCAGGAACGTTATCATTCACATCCATCCTCCAAGTTCAATTCCGTCTATAAATTCTTGTATCCCATCTCTTTCCTTGTTGTTTTCCATCCCCGAATATTTCTTTCTATTCTACCTGTATTTTGTACATGCTTTATACTAGCGAATCCAGTTATGTCCTTCCCGTTCTTTTATGTTAGTTATCTCGTTTCTTACGTTGTCTTTGTGATTTGTGTCCCTGATTGCAGTATTTCTCCATTTCTCCCATATCCCCTCTATCTTTGCACATACATTTCGCTTGTTCCGTATTTCGTGCTATTCTTTCACTTACGTCCTCACCTTTCACTTTCCCTTAATATCACCGGATTTCTTCTGATTTTCTGTTTTGCTTTTCCTTTCAAAATCGTGCACACTTGCTTCTTTATATTTTCACTTACTTGTTTTAGTTATGATATGTCACACTTTTAAGGCAAAAAATGAACTTTTTCAAATTTATTAACACATAAGTAATATATTGAGCCAGAACTGGAGCAATATGGAAGAACTAATTGGTTGTGTTTTGAACCAAATATCAAAGTCTAAGAACTGTGAAGGCGAAATCTGCAAATATCATATGATGCACCGAAGCAATCTTCTCCCATTATGATGGCTTGGCAGAAGATTCCCTTTCTCTCTAACAAGGATCGCCCTTTTATAAACTGACATGAATCGTGACGTGATAAACTGAAGTTATTTCGGTCCGCTGGAATGTTAAAGTCCCCACATATTATTATGTCTCTTTCCGGTAGTACATTATTTAGAGTTTCACAGTTCAAAATATTTAGTATATATTTAAAGTTCCATATGCGGCTTAACATGTACTGTCACTATCAGTTGTCCTACTAAATGGATTTTTACAAATATTTTTTGTAAATATATTTTTTGTTGATATCTTCACTAACTTACAAAAACGAGTGGCGCACCAAGTAAATCGGAATTATCACCTCTTCAATTTATTGAAAAGAAATATTTCTTTACTTAATTGGTATAATTGGTCAACAAATTAAAACTGTACCGAGAAAGGCTTTAATAACAAGTCGAAATAAAAGAAGCACAGAATACAGAAAAAAGAACAATAAATTAAAACGCAAGAATGGATTATCTTAAATTAACAGCTTTTCTGGTTCTGGTGTTACCTCCCCAAACACAGCGGTGTGTGGTTTTGCATTATCCTGCATTGACAAGAACTCTTGCCCTACAAATGGTGCAAAAGAAACAATAAAGTCTGCAAGAATATCCCTAATGTAATTGTTTGCATTTAACGATCGTTCTTGAAGAATGAAAAGCTCAGTTTTGCCTCTAACGGAATGCCCGCCCAGACTATAAGAGATCCTTTCCAAAAATGTTCATGTTGAACGACGATGGCTGAAGAATATCTCTCCCCCTGTCTTCTCGAGACTCTATGGCGTCCATCCGATGATCTCAAAGAAAATCGTGATTCATCTGAGAAGAAAACTCGTCTCCAATCACCTTCTTTCCAATTTTGATGTCTTCTGCTAAACTCCAATCTGCGTTGCTTGTGCTGTCGTGTAAGTCTAGGTCCTCTATTCGGCCTATATACATTCAAATCAGTCGCTACCAACCTTCGTCTAACTGTTTGAGCGCATAAAGCTGTCCCACGCACATCTCTGAGTCAGTTCAACCGCGGTTTGGTGACGATCTCGGAGACACTGCAGCGTCAAAACTTATCATCTCTTCCAGATATTATGTGGACCGCGGACAACCTGAACCAGGATGTCGGGTGTTTATCTGCGGCTCGCGGTACATCTGCAGTGTTCGACGTACAGTTGTCTCGGGTTTACCAATACCAAGAGCAGGAAAAGAAAAATAACATCTTAAACGAAAATAAGACTTGTTAGAAAAGTCATTAACACAAATACTAAAAATTATAAGAACACAAGTCATAGCAATCTGTGTCAGTATTTGGCTGCTTTAGAAGCAAAGACAAACAACAAAATGTGGAAAAACTGGAGTGCGGCACTTTTTTTGTAAGTTAGTGTATATTAGCAGAATTTGAATTTGAAGAAGTAATAGTTCTCGTTGTTGCAACTAGCACATCACGACCTCGCTTTCTACCACTCATTCTTTCCTGTCAATCCAAGTCTCTTGCAACACTAGGTACTCGGGAGTTGACCTCTTTAATGCACTCCTAACATACTGTACCAAATCATAATCAGCCTTTCTTAACAATAAATTTGATTAAGTAAATTCATTCCTATATCCCCTAAGTATTCTCTCTTGTATATTCCTGGCACGTTTCCAGTCCACTACCCTGCTTCGGCTCCCGTTTTTTGAATTTCCAGGAAAATACTTCCCGGCCAAATATCGCATAACAGAAATGATGTTTGGAAAATGGCAAATATGTCGACACACTTGCAAATATTGTATGTTTTTAACGCACGAAACGTATTGTACACGTCGATTCATTTCTCATAAAACTGTACAAAGTAATTAACACCTGCAAAGCTGTTTAATAAATGCGTCCAGTGTGAATGGCTCGCGGCTCGGAGCCTGCCATAAAAGAAAACTACATCGGTCTGCAAAATATACAGTTTTTATTGCGGACGTCACGTGCGAAAAAACACAACGGAAAATCGACCCAGAGCACGGACGGTTGCCGGAGGATATGAACCGTGAAACGGAGTCCGGAGCTTGATATTTAGTATCCAGCTTTCCATCTCCCTAGATATTTCAAAATAAAGATTATGTTGTCTAGTTTGCCCCGGGGTTAATTGTTATTTGGCCGGTTGTTGATGTAATAAAAATAAATCTACTCCGAAATCGTTCCGCATGCACTGATTCGGCGTTTTATCTAAAAGGATAAGTAATAAATGGTGGTCGGTGGTCGAACAAAGTGGTTTAATTGAAGATATTTTTGCTATAATTTATCGATTGAAGATGACCAATGTTTAGTTCAAACGATCGGAGTATTTTAAATATCAAACTATGTCCTAGATAGTGCGCTAACAATATTTTAGTTGGTTTAAATTGTACATTTTATAACAATTGATATTATAAGTAAATTTATTTTTGTACAGAGTTTTTAAATATTGTGTGTATTTTGTGATATATCCCATTCATGTGTTTCATTTTCTGGTATGGTTGCGTTCTCGATCAATCGATTAGTATTTTCTCTGCAGTATACTGCTTACTTTACTTTTTACCAATAATTGGTTCCTTCCTCGTTTTTTGTTAGTATTAACTTTTCAATGCGTCTGCCTTCCAATTTCTTTTCCACCTTACTTTTTATTTTTAGCTCTAACCTGTTCTTAGTGCAATTACTAATTGATAATCGGAATCCACTTGTGCTCCTCTAAATGATCTGTCAATATATACCCAAATTTATGTTTCTAAATTCTATCACAAATTATCTAATGTTTTATCAAGCATAACTTTTGTTGCATTGTTTTCTTGCTTATTCACCTATCCACAAAACACACTTATTCACTTCAACATTCTTTCTTATTCGATGTACTTCAGTGATTTTTAAAAAGTAATTTCAAAGTAGTGCGAAATCCCAAACACGCGCTATTTATAATATAAGTGCACCTATTAATTTACAGGCGGTTGATATATCCTGACGAAAAACTTATGATAAATGACCTGTCCACGACAATGGCTGGTGATCAAAAAGTCATTAGTGGCCCGGACTAACCCGGAGCTTTTGTCTCAGATTCTGCATGGAGGCAGGTCTTGTTTCCGAAAGCTCTGCAGCAATTACTTTTCGGTTTTTGCGCAGCCAATTTTTTGTTGCCGCGTGCCTCCCGAAAATCGCAAAATTGTACGTTGTAAATAATGACGGATAAAAACTGTCGAGAGTGTTTTATAATGTGAAAAGAAATCTTCTCGGTTTCATAATTTTTTCTAGTTAGTTATGTTTAAGCTCAAAGTATCTTATCGTATGTATTTTTCGAAAATAATAAGTATGTATTATTACTTATGAATCGATATTAGGATAGGGCATTTTATATTTTATGATAGAATTTACATACTTTTCATATGCATTTAAACTTGAGCGTATATTACATAGGAAAATCAATATCCTGACAGTTGGATATTTTTTTTATTCAATTTAACTTTCCCTAATTATTAATTAAAATATTCACAAAAGGCAATCGCCCATTGGAAGATGTCCAATTTAATAAACTCATCGTCTATATTAAATGATGTTTTGTGTTACGTCTTTACTTAAAGGAACACAACAACAGTGCACCACCTTCAATAAGAGTAGGCGCCGTTGATGCGATAGTCATGAACGTTTTTCAGTCTGTAATTGTTTGTCGTTATATGCAGTTTTCAAGTTAGAATTTAATATTTCGAAGAAGCAACACAATTTCACAGCAATGGAAAATTAACCATTTCAAACCAGTAATACTTTTGACTGTTTTTCAAAATTTCATTTTTATGAAAGCCCAAAAGTGTCTGAAATTAACTCGGACGCAGCTCCCGTCAATCTGGATAGTTGACCACAAACCTGACGTTGTTATACTTATAGAATTGCAGTGGCAATAGAAAATGTGACCACATTTCGTCGATGAAAATGCTATCTCATTGTTTGAAATATTTTCTGAAGCAGTCTTTGACTTCCCTTTGATCTTTTCGTTGTCATTTTTCATTAGGAATCTTGGACTATTCCAATTTTCGATCATTGCAGGAAGACTTTTAGTTTAATCGCCAAGAATGTGTGTGCAAAGTTCAATTTTCAACCTCAAATTAATATCGTAAAGACTGACAATAATGTGTAAAACTTTTATGATTACTTTATGCACATTTAAGATGATTTTTTCCCAACGTAACGAACACTTCGATTTCTTTTGTTGATTCAAATTCTGTATTTTGGTTTATCGAAGTATACAGAGTAAGTCGCCAATGATTGTGATTCAACTGGGAACGTTCGCTCCGGTATTTATTGAGTCGGTTGAATATTACAGTCCAACCCAACTGATTCCAACCCAACCCAACTCAGTCCAATCAAAAGTAACCCAACCCAACCCAACCCAATGTAACCCAATCCAACCCAACCCAATTCACCGCAACTCAACGGATTATTTGTAGAATTATCTGTTGGAGCTTCCACATTACATCCACCCACCCATACGCAGATGACGAAATTTAATGACTGGTTCGAGATATTTCTACCAAATTTAATTCGCTAAAAGCTTTTAATTTTTGAAGATGGCCGGTGCGAGTGCAAAAATGTGAAAAGTGTCAGTTTTTACCATAACAGTTGTGCAAGAAGGAATAGTGGTATTAAATTTATCAATGACGACATAATACTTTCTTGTGAGGAAGTAAAGACTGGAGACACAGCGGAAAATTACGGCCCTATTCTTGGCGATTTTGATCCAATAGTCAAGCAAGTCGACATGTGCATGTTTGAATATATGTTAAAACAAAAGGATATCATCATCCATGAATTACATGGACAGATTGAATTACTAAACGGTAAGGTAAAATTATTAAACCGAATTGACGAGCTAGAAAAAAAGTTTCTGGCAAAAGAAAGCTCTGAATCAAAGACGTGGATCAACTGAGAATGCGGTGGAAAATGACACGACAAAAACTGTAAATACAACGATTGCACATAAAAGTGAAATTGATTTGAAAATTGATTAATAATTGATATTAATCGTACGAATAACATCAGTTATAAACGAAAAGTCACTACACAGAATTTGCAAACATTATCACAATAAAATCACACGTTGGGCATAGACTAGGTTCCCACACATCCTGATGTTGATGACAAGCCACTCGGTGGTTGAAACTAGCAATGTCGCTAAGAGGAAAGGACGAAAACGTGCAGTAATTCGTTACAGCAAAATTACCTGAGGACCGCACCGAAATTCGTCGATCTACGTGTATACAGACTTCACCCGGAGACTTCAGCGGAAGAAATGCGTACATATCTAAAAAAAGACATTTCCAGAAGTACTGTGTGAAGTTGTTGCTTCGAAACACCCGGAAAAGTATTCGTGCTTTAAAGCTAGCATCTTTAATGCAATTTGAAGGAAGCAAGGAATCTCCTGCAATGGCCTACATGAGGCTGTATTAGTAAGTTTTTTTTACCTGCGCAACTGCATCTTTTGTTGTTGAATGTACAAAGTCTCAATGTGGAAAAAATTAACCTTATTGAACTAGATTACATATCTCTGCATAAAAATTTAAATTATTTGTGTTTCACGGAAACTTGGGCGAGTACACTTTCAATTCCTTTCTTACATATTAATACATTTGACTTGAACAGTTTTTACTGTCTTACTAATTGTAAGGGCGCCACGTAGGGGTATTTGCGACAGTTAGGCGGCCATAAATCGATTTCCTAAAATTTGTTCCAGGTAAAAAAAAACAACTACCTGACAATCATGAATAACCATAGAACAATAGGCAACCCTTCCCGGTACTCATTTATATGAGTGTGCACCATAACATCAGTCAAAATTCGACCGATATTCAAAGTGTACGTATCTGTTCTGGGCATTCGTTAAGAAACAGTTATTTAAAAAATTAATATTTTGTTTTGTGAGTTTCATTTCAAGAAAATTGTGATGGATTCGAATATAGCAGGTAAGAGTACATATATATTGATGCGTTTTATGTAAATCTTCCGAATAATTAATAATATTTCTACGGGTAGAACAAGGTAATCGAAATTAATGAAACAAAAATAATTTTTTGATGTTCAAAAAGGTTTTTGTTATACTTCAGGGTGCGTCCCGGTAGGTTTGAAGGTTGTAAAAGGAAAAAGAGTATTTCTACTAAGGAAACACATCAAGATTAGCCGTGATCTCCCGTGAAATTGTGATTTTTAGGGTTTTTTTTTATTAAGGCGTTATTAAACAGTGATTTTTAATTAATTTATTATTTCGTTTTAAATGGTTTTTGTTGTATTCCAGGATTTGCGGGTACCTCAGGGGCTCGAGTAGTAACGCGTAGTTTACTTTTTAACAAAATGCAGGAGCAAGACTTGCCAAATTTTGATGAAAAGTTGATTTATCTCGAGGGATATATTTTGTCGCAAGATGAATATTGTGAAGAGGAAATGAAGGAAATTAAACATAAGTTCTCCTATTTGAAGTCCGAATTTAAGAAAAGGTGGACAAACGCGCATAAAAAAATGGAACTTTTCTTTAAAAATAATGACAAATGGTTACAAGGAACATTCGAAATACCAAGTGTTAAACGGCGTTCTTCTGGTCGACCAATAAAATCATTCGAAGATTCAAGTGAAAGGAGCAAACGTAGAAAAACATTTCAACTACGCAGTGCTGTGGGGAAAGATGTCTTAATGTGTGCTGCTCAAACAACTCTTCAAAGTTCTGGGCAAAGAATTGCATCGAGTATTCTTAAAGATATTACAAAGTCTTCGCAGATAGCTCAGTCATACAAGAAAGCATATAAAAAGTCAAAGCATGAAGAACATTCACAACTAGATCCATTGGCCGCCCTGTCAATGTTCGTGGAAGCCGACCTCTCAAGGCGTGAATACGAAGTAATAAGGAGTACTAACAAGAAATTTTATCCGAGTTACACCGTATTACAGCAAGCGAAAAAGACTTGTTATCCTGAAAAAGAGGCCTATCAGGTAAGTGAAATATGTGCGGAAATAAACTTACAACATTTATTGGACCACACAGCTAAACGTTTGGCTACCTATCTGAAGGATGTATTGACATCACTAAATCTAGAAGAGCACCAATCATTGACATTGATTTCTAAATGGGGATGTGACGGGTCGCAACAAACACAATTTAAACAAAAAACGCAATATGAAGATTCTATTGATAGTAACATTTTTCAAAGTTGCTTTGTTCCACTACAATTGGTTTGTAATATAAACAAATAGTTGTTTGGCAAAATCCCATTCCCTCTTCGCCACGATACTGTCGACCAATGAGGATAAGATTCGTGAAAGAAACAGTAGACATTACAAATTCGGAAATCGCCTATATAGAGGACGCTATAAGCGCTTTGAAAAATAGCGAATTCGAACTCGGAGAGATCTCCATTTCTATTAAACATTTATTGACTCTGACTATGGTCGATGCCAAAGTTTGCAATGCTGCAACATCAACTACCTCAACTATGAGGTGCTACATTTGTGGTGCTAATTCGAAACAATTTAATGATCTTAGTCTAAAAAATACCGTCAACACAGAGGCATTACAGTTTGGCCTATCTATATTGCATGCTAGAATACGGTTATTCGAAAGTATTCTCCACTTATCATACAAAATTCCCGTGCAAAAGTGGCAGTTAAGATCGGACGCTGACAAAGAAATTGCAAAGCAAAGAAAGGCAGAGATTCAGGCGAAATTCCGAGAAAAGACTGGTTTGATCGTCGATGTTCCCAAAGCTGGATTCGGCAACACCAACGATGGTAACACCAGCAGGAGATTTTTTGCCAATCCAGAGATGGCAGCTGAAATTACCGGCGTCGACTACATCCTCATAGCACGTCTAAAAGTTATTTTAGAGGTAATTTCTAGCGGTCATAAAGTCGACTTAAAAAAATTTGCCGATTACGGATTTGAGACGGCCAAAATTTACGTGGAATTATATCCTTGGCATCCCATGACTCCCACAATGCATAAGATATTGATCCACAGCGCAACGGTCATGGAAAAAGCTCTGTTGCCCATTGGATTGCTGTCCGAAGAAGCATCAGAGGCGCGAAACAAGCACTTTCGCTCATACCGGATGAATTTCGCCAGGAAATTCTCGAGAGAGCAGTGTAATTTAGATGTGCTCAACAGATTATTACTCAGCTCTGATCCTCTAATTACCGGTATGAGGCCGAAACCAAAAAAGGGATCAATGCCGCATAGCAAAGAAGCATTGCAAATGCTTATTTCTGCTGAACCCGATACCAACGACGACGAAAGTTCTTCAGAAGAATCCGCGGAGGAATCTGCTGATGACACTGGGGAATGTAGCCCTAACGAAGATATTTGGGACTCTTCATCCTAAATACTAATATGTTTTTCTAATTTTTATGTTATAATGTTTTTTTTTTCAATATACTGTTTTTGACTTATTGTTTTAATTTTTATTTTCAAACTATGTACTCCAAATAGCTTTTACAAATATAAATATGCATAAAAACCAATTTAAAATATATTAAAACAAAGAAATAATTTTGGCCGCCTAAATTGCCGAAATACCCCTATGTGGGGCGGTGGGATTGCTATATGAGCAAGAGTAGGATTGGAAGTGGTTCCGACCGATTTGAATGCCTTTTGTCAGGACAAGCATATTGAAATATGTGCTTCTAGGTATTACAGCAATAATATATGTTGTATAGTTTTAACGTGTTACAGATCACCATGCGGTGATGTAAATTTGTTTTATAATGTATTGTCTCATCTATTGGATTTATCATTTAGGCCTGATATTAATTTGTTTCTGTGTGGGGATTTTAATATTGATTGTGCACCGGAGGAATTTCGTAGATTGACTGATGTTGTTTCTTGTTTTATTCTCCATAGCCTAGTTGAGTGGCCTACTCGAGTAGCAAACTTTGATAGACAATATTTTTGTCGCCAAGAGCGATTCAACAATATGTTCTGTTATCCCTATCATATGTTTCAAAGCAAAATGTCGATACAACATTGGTAGAGAATGATTTGCATATATTACGTAATTGTTTTTATTGGTAACTTAATGAAATTCATATTTGACGATACAGTAAAAAAATTGCCTTTGAGCCTTAATTCCCTTTACCCCCGTCTCGAACTTCGGGTGACTTGGGCCTACATTTATTTTTTTTTAGTTTGGATTGCCATAGTTTGTTTCATTTATCTCGATCTTGTACTAGAGTCCTGATCTTACTTCATTGTATTCTCATGAGTCGGCCTTGGATTATTTCCTGTACACAGATCCTTGTAGGTAGTTCTATAAGCTATTATTTTTACGTTGATTACTTTTTTTTATTATTAATAAGACATAATCAGAGAAATGTTAAACGTGGATTTATTTTATGCAGAACATAATTTATTTATAAATGTAGCTACTAGTATTACGAGCGCTATTTTTGACAACCTAGCATACTGCGGAATTCGTTCTAGAGAGAGAGTTTCCCAGCTAGTGACTCAACAAATTACATCACTCGATAATTGAGATTGAACGTGTGCCTAATAACATGTCTGACGATGCGTTTATTTGGGCATTTTCACGTTTTATAAATCGTGAAGCAAGTTCTATATGCTTTGAGTAAATATACATGACTGTCTCATTTTAACAGCACACCGATCGTGAAACCTACCTGACGTACGTTTGTGGGAGAGTGAAGCATTTACATCATTAATATGCAATTATTGTGATTGATTCCCATATAGTAGTAAGGTGTTTTTTTAGTTTAAGTTACTAGTAGAAGTGCCTTGCAAATGTTTTTAAAACAATAACTTGGTAAATTAATAGAAAATTCAAGAAGTGAAGTACAAGTTATATTGAAATCAAAATGCGATGATATAATCGTTCATTATATGGTTGTTATAATCACATGAATACCAAGCGAATGTTTTACATTAATTTTGTCTATTTTTATCTGTACAAAAATAAACAGGTGAAGTCGCAAACTAAATAAGGCGAAACAAATGAAAGCACTGTATACAGCAATGAATGAAATGGAAATAGATCAGTTGAATGGAAGGGGACGAAAATAAACAAAATAAGGTGAACCAAATTGCAACTAGTAGTAAAAACCTGTGAAAATTGTCGAAATTATCGAATATGCACAGAAATGTAAAAAAAATATACAAGATAAATTACCTAAAATGCAAGATAGTTAACTGAAAATTGGTAAAATTGCAAAATTTTACCAATTTCCAGATCTGGTGATATTGCAAGTCACTTAAAGAAAATCTGTTAACAAATATTAAAAATCTCAGGGAAAAAAAAATTACTACAATTTATCCGATTAGAAGAGTACCTCAACCAACCGAAACAGATCAATACTGGCTACAGTTTCAAGTTAAATTTTAATTTCGAATTTATTTATATAGTGGCTTGTTAAAGTTTTCTGCCAAAGTAATATTTTATTTTAAATTCTTAGGAATGTTTGCCATAATTAAAAGGTAAAATTTTTGCATTATAATAAAAGCAACAAATTTATGCTCAACCGGAAATTAAATTGAAACAAACTTACCCTTACTACACAGTATTTTACTAACACTAGATGTACATTTCTTCAGCATTGTACTCCTTTAAATCTCTAATTCTAACATACTTTGTCATTTTTGTTTTGCACAATGAGACATTTCATAAATCATTTTACAATTAGCCGTTACTTTGACATAAATGATAAATTTTGAAAACACGTTGTTTCGTTTACACCGTTTTAGAAAAATAACAGCATTTACAAATCTAATCTTTCAGTAATCACAGTATTACATCAGTTGCACGTATGAACAACACTTTCCTTAAGAATTTCTTCCTCATCATCATCAGTACTTGATGTTATCAGTATGTACATACATTAATATACCTAAGTCAATAGTTACAAAAGTTACTAAAAACAAATGGAATGAATTCTGTTGCTTCACTGCTTGTAAATCAAAAATTGAAATATTCTTGAGAATGTTTTCTTGATTTTATTTTCGGGACCACCAATATTTAAAATTTGTGATAAGTGTAGCTTTAGAATCAAAATGCAATTAAATGAAAATACATATTACAATTACAGCACAAATTATTGTATGAAAGGAGGGGGGCGCGATGAAAATTACGATTTATGAAAGTTGGGTCGTAAATACTAAAAGGTTAGAGAAATACTGATCTGCAGAGAACATGGACACTGCATACATCAAAGTGAATTGTACCTTTAAAATGGACAATTATTGCAGTTGGTTTTAAAGCTTCTACCGAAAGTTGTCCTAGAACAATAAAAAGCTCAAGAAGAAAATACATTAGTTTTCAAGCAAATAACTGTGCATCAAAATTGCTTTTTATAATACCAAATAATTACAAATAAGCAAACAACGTTACATTGAAATTTTAATAACTTTGACATTATTATCGAGCTGATAGAGCTTTCGTTTTTTCAATATAGACGTCATCTATGGTACAACTTACCAGCATACAATTTCCAATGCGATCTAAATGAACATCAGACACACGAAACGAATTTTTAGCTGCTATTGATTTTACCTTAGATTCTACATATTTCCAATAATAAATTTTATGCACAAATCGATAGTATAGCAATGGTAGCACCTATTTCAAATAGCGTTGCACAATTGGTTTTAGAAGACCTTGAAATAGATGGTATAAATAAACTAAATATAAACTACCATTATTTAAAAAATATGTAGATTATTTGACAGCAATACCAGTTACAACTAAACTACTCGACTAATTCAATTTACCTTAAATAATAAAATCAAAAAAAACTTTTTATATATGCGAAAATTAAAAAAATATAATAAATTACATACAAACAGCAAACAACAAAACTAACAACTGAGTATCTGGATGCCCTAAAAGTTAGCACTATGAATCCTCCACCATACAGCCCTGACCTAGCAACTTATAATTTCTTTTTTTTACAAAAATTACGGATAAAATGCGTGAAATCACCTTTTCGTCATCAGATGAAGCAGTGGAACATTATAAAAACCTAGTTTATGAAGAGTGGCATCATTGCTTTAATAACTGGTTTCATCGAATGCAAAAATGTATTGACGTTAAAGGGGAATTTTATGAAAAGCAATAAAAACTTTTAAATTTTTTAAAAATTAATCCTTGTTTGATTTTCTAGAAATTTTCAGTGTCGCCCTCGTACACGGCAAACCTACCTCACATTTCTTAATGACGCGGTAAATTGTTGTTTAAGAAATATTTTGGTTTCTGTAAATTGCGACAAAGTCACGTTTGGGCATTTGGCCAACCAAATTGTAAATACTTTACATTTCCGAAATGTTAGCTTGTCGGACATTTTGTAAAACTTTATAAACATAAAACAAGTTGATTGCTTTATTTTTAATAGGAAAAAATGTTAGAAAAAATGTCCCCAAACCTTTTGTTACATACGTTATCATTATGTGAAAATTGCATAAATCCGAATATTTTTATATGGGGCCTTTTAGATATTGACCTACTAACTCCGTCTTCAACGAGCTTTGTCAGGGTTGTACATAACCCGCGAAACTTTCATTATCCAGCCGCGTCTCAAGCATCCAAAGTGGCGTACAAGGTAAAATTCAATTAGCTGTTAAATCGTAATAATTTACGACTGCCCTACTTTGTCGATCCGCCGCTCGTTTGTGAACTAATAATCGTCGGTATTCTCGCCACGGATCGCATGTCTAGACGATGCCAGACGCTGGATTGGCTAAATTAAGACAGTACGAACGTGTTAATTAAAATTGTGCATAATATTTTTCCGCAGTCTCGCGGGGTCTTAAAGTACCCGGCCGTAGTATTTGTATAATTAACTCTTGAGTCGCACATAAAAATGTACCATTATTTACGGTGAACGTGCTCGCACCTATCATCCAACCTGAATTTATTATTACCTTGGAGAAATTACACACTTGCACGTTTTTCGCTCGACAGCGAATATAGAAAATATAATTAAACTAACACATAAATTATTCAGCTGCAATTACTTCCACGGTCTGTAATAAAGGATAGGAAAGTCGGCAGCGCGCGCGGCGGCAGAATCTACGAAACAATCTTCCGGTATCCGTAATGAGCCTTCAAAGTAAAATACACTTCTTTTCATTAAGTCGGAATTTATGATGATAAAAAACCAAATTACGTTTTAAGTATACGTTGTAATTTTAAAAGGTTTAAAATTTTAACCAGTGTTGGTTTTTGGAAAACTGTAACAGAGGGATGTGCAAATTTTTGTTCTTTATAGTGTTTAACATAAAAGTTTATGACTAGATTCGTTAACATTAATATTCTTCTTTAAATTGCGCATCACAATGAGATATTATATTAAGTTAATAATTTTCAATTTAATCGAACAGGAAATGTTCGATATGTATTTAAATTTATAGTGAAAAATTATGGTGAATTTTTTATAATAATTTTCGTAGAAATATCATCGTCCAGGCCAGAGGAATTTTCATTAGAAGTAACAATAAAAGTATAATTATGTTAGGTTTGTTAATTTTTCATTATTCATTTTATAAATAGCTCATGAGTCTGCAACCAATAAATTACATTCTTTATATCTTGCGAGAAAATCAAATCGGCGATAAACAACAAGTGTTGTTTCTTTATTAGACAACGAAACTCACCAAAACATAAGAGAGGGCCTTCGTCCGTGTGGGTCCGAATTAAATATTTGTACGAAACGACCACCAGCGGACAGCTTCGTTTAATTTGAGCGTGGAAGTAAACAGAGCTCTATATAGAGGACGCCGCACGTGTCAGTGGGATATTGGGCTTTCCGACGCCACCCTCGCCCCGCGCCCTTCCGTTCGAAATATTTATCACGACGCCGTCTCATCGGACGGACGTATTACCGTGTCACCGGACTATTCCGGCGCTTAGGCGTTATTTATTTTCGACTGGTATTGGAATTTAAAACCAAACGCCCGGAAGATTTTATTTGATTTAGGACGGGGTGCGATTAATAGCGTAATTTATCGTGTTCGTTGGTTTAATTGATTGGAGAGATTGGAGAGATTGCATCTGTTAAAGCGAGCTTCGTTTACGGGCGCTGTTAAACGTTAAATTTGAAAATAATGAGAGTAACGTTGGAGAATAAAGTGGTATTGTGCTGGTTTAAAAGGAACAAATGAAGAAATTTTCCTCACTACAAATTGTACAAATAGTGGAATTCTAATTGAAGGCGCACGGGAATATGCAGCCGATTTGCGGGATAAAAATAGTTATCAATGGTTGATTGATACATCTACATTGTTCTAAATTAATTTTAAAAGAAAATAAATGTATTAAGGTATTCAACCACATACGAAAAAATATTAATAATACCTAAAAGAGAACAATGAAAGAATGAATGTTAAAGTACAGTTAGTGAAGACAAAGTTAAAGTAAGATAAACGATCAAAGTAAAGTACGCATAAACGTAAAAGACAAGATTTAAGGCGCTGCAATGATATACGTCTACCAAAATGTTTGTTTAAAATATAGATACGAAATGGTGGAATGAGAAAAAATTTTACAATATTTTCTCCAGCCACATTCGAATGGTTGAAGAACAGAATTCGAGAGTTGATCCTGTCGAACTCCAACACCCGGAATGTTTCTAGGAGCCATACTGAGCCCCGCCATTCCAGATTTTACCACGGAGGACGTAGAAAAGTGCACGCCAGGCGTTTATGCCAGGTTATCCCACCAGGACCCAGCAACGGGAAAATCATAGAATATAGTAAGTGCTCCGTACCTACACCAATGGAACGTGAGACACTTTAATACTTTTGAATATCGCACGGACGCAAAAATCATTCGCGACATATCTAACAAAGGAAGAGAGTGGTTCCCTGAAACTAAACAATTCGTACCCACCGAAAAAATCATATCCTTCCAGCGAGTGCCGACATGATTCTGCACGCATGCGATTGGTCAGAATTTTTTAGCGAGAAAAAACGAAACAGGGCACAAATTTACCTACGGAAGACGGATTCTCGAACGACCACATTCATAAATAATAAGAAATAGAAGTCCTTAGGGAAAATTAGAAACGAATTTGTATATACGAGTATACAAAGCAATGTATTTGAATTTTATTCTGGTCAGCCAACATTTTGAAATCACTAAAATATTAATTTAAATATACGAATTTTCAAAAGTTCGCTATAAAAAATAAAGGCGGGAAAGTAAGGTAAAAATAACGCACAAAAATCTTGTTCACAGCAAATATTATTGGCGGTATACAGTTTGAAATATTTAATTTACTTATTTGAACAGAGGGATATTAATTTCCACTTTAAATGCGGAGAGACTAGTCTCTATATTGGAATAACTGATACGGTTTTCTTATGTTATTTTTATATAGACCAAATTTTACTGATCAATGTTTCTATTTTCAGAATCGTGTAATCTAAACTCCAGCATCTCGATAGAATGGTGAGTACAATTTTAGTGTTAATTTATATTTCTGTAGAGGATATTTATCAATATTGTTTATGTTCTATATTAAAATCCTTTTTACGTTGTATATTTATAGACTAGTATTTTTATGGAAGAGTGTACAATTTTCGTCCATATTTTTAAATTAACAAATGAAATAATTCAGTCAATTTTTTAAATGGGACAAAATACTTACTGGAGTGTATTAAATACCTCATTTCATTGTGTTACGATGCACGTGACTGTTATTTACTCTGAATCCTGGATAGTTGATCTGACTATGCAAAAAGACCAAACTGTAGCGACACACGTCAGATAAGCCACGCGGTTCATTACTCTAGAATCAAGAAAAATACACACACATAATAAAATTAATATTCTACTCAAAATTGTACGAAGCTTTGTGAAACGCAGGTTTGTGAAAAGCATGAAAAATAAAATCAAACAATAGAAAATAATAAAAATCTAAAGATTCAATGCGATTTATAACATGCACCTTCTACTCCTAATTTCCTCATTCATACGCCTTAGCATTCTGGAGATGCAATGTTCAATATTTTTCTGGGAAGTATTCTCCCATTTTGCAATTACTTCATTGACTGTGGTTGGTTGTTTAAGAGCATCCAATATATGCCCATTGGGATTTAGACTACCTGGTGGCCACATAAATGCAACATCAAAAACATTCGAGTATTTGATAACTTGTGTTACCATGTGAAGAAGAACATAATCTTGCATCAATAAAAAATGGGCCATATAAAATAGCATTACGTTTGCAATTACGAAGTTTTCCTGTTAATAATCCTCTTTCATAGATCTCATATACATAAGGCGCAACACTCTGGAGCCGTCAAAACAGATTATTTCCCAAATCATTACGCAGCCAACACAGAACAGGACACTTTGAGAGATATTCCAAGTAACAAATCGCTGTCCTGACATATGCCTGACAGGTTCACGTCCATAAAGAGATTGTAGCCTAATACTTGTTTCATCTAAGAATAAAACCTGCTTCAATCGTCAAAAATCCAATGCGGATGATTTTTGGAAATACGAAAGCTGAGTTTTCTGCTCCCTGGTGTGTAATTATGCTAGCTTGATCCAGCATTTTTTAAACATCTTCTGTCCGTTTAAGTAGATATTACAAGATGCACACAGAGAAATGCTCATTTTTAGCATAGAAGAAAAAGTTGTCATATTTCTTAGAACAGATGATTCTACTTATGCTAGAATTTCTACCTGTCGCAGTAGCAACGTAACACATCTATTATCATTGATCCAGCAAAGTTGATGCTCTCATTGCTTCTTCTGCAGATAAATTTCTTGGGTGATTTTTCAAGTTTAATACACTCATAGCAGATACAATATATAACACGAAAAAATTCCATGACTAGAGATAAATTGCCTTAATAAGCAGTTTATGATGAGAATTTAAATCAATGTTCACAATTACATCACAATTGTAATTATAAAACAAACATTTGTTGACAGCATTGAAATGTCTGAAATGGGCCACACGCTACTTGCATGGTAATTAGTAAACTAAGTATTATAGTTATCTTTAAAATTATATATATTCACTTATTTCCTTTATTTTATGAAAAGATACGAATAAAAATTTGATCATACGTAAAATCGTATTAGTTAGCCGCTAGAACGTGACTCGTGTGGAGTTGTATATCCCTAAGTTTTGTTGCGGGGCTTTGTTAAATACCTATAGGAGCATAAAAAATAGGTCACTTGACCAGATCATGGTCGTTTGGTCGCCATATTGTAAAATGGCCGCCAAATTGCTAGATTGTTTGTGGGGTAACTAAGTGGGGTGTCTCCGCATCCAGTGGTCCGATTTTAATAGTTTAAAGATCATTTTACTCCTTGTTTGGAGGCAAACAAATTTTGCGATTACACATTTTTTCTTAAATCACGTAGTTTCTGAAGTATAATAAAAAATGGAACAATGGTGTATTTTTTAGGTAAATGTAAAAAAATTGATTCAAAGACCTAAAGGGGTGTACAAATATATATTTACTATTAATCAATAACATAGTCTTTAAAAAAATGTTGCAAATCTTATCACTGCACATTATTTTTAATCTTCTACAGGGACATACCTCTCAAGCACGTCTGGTAATTACATGGCTTAGGGAAATCTTCAGGGTCCGTTGGATCATCTGTCACTTGTGGAATTAGAGTATCGTCTTCCTCTATATAAGCATAGTCCAAATTATTGAGTTTCTCAGACGGTTCCAAAGCACGAATCCAACATTGCAAGCAGCTTCTTTTGATATGAAGACGAGTAGATCTTGAGGTAGGGCCCAAATTTTGAAAGTTTCGTAATTTTTTGTGATGGAACTGACGAAAACGCAATTTATTCATTGTTCATAAACTTGAAGCAAGTGCTCGAACCAACAATTCTTCTGCTTTTTTTCCATGCCCTCATTCAGTCGCCCTTTGCCAAACTTCAACAAGATGTCTTCTGCACACGATTCAACTGTTTTTAAAGCTGCTAATTTCGTACTGACCTTGCTTGTAGTGTCGCAGCCGGTTAAAGAATGAATACCTGGTAAATCTGTTAAAGGACTGAAGTGGAATGTACCGCGATGTTTTCCTACACCAAAAGCAATCCACAGTTCTTTAAGCCCTAACATTTTTCACTTCTGTAGGTAATGATAGAATGCACTAACAAAAACATCGGTATCAGTAGAACAAATAAGGTTCCAAAGTAAGTTATTCTTCAACTATCCCATTTTTTATAGTAAAACATCTTGGCTGACCATCTTTTTCTACACCACCCAGATAAATGAGAACAAATGCAGTGACAGAATTTTTTTTCCGGGATATCCATCCAACAAAGTATGATT
The DNA here is from genome assembly GCA_959613385.1 of Geotrupes spiniger. Taxonomy (NCBI): domain Eukaryota; kingdom Metazoa; phylum Arthropoda; class Insecta; order Coleoptera; family Geotrupidae; genus Geotrupes; species Geotrupes spiniger. The sequence continues at coordinate 25,462,037 of OY390736.1, read as the reverse complement.
GCAACAATTCTCTGTCTTTAGACGAGACCCATTAAGCATCAGTATCTACAGGAAGTGGTGTGTTGTCATTTGGGGCTCCATATTCTACAATGTGTTTCCGTGATCGCTTGGATCTCTCAAACTCTATTACACTTTTTTCCTTATAAACGTCGGAAACAATGTCAACGCGTTCACTTTTGTGAGATGCTTGTCATATAGCTCTCCAAATGCTTCCTACAAATTCTTCATATGTCTTCAGTTTTAAAGATTTAGTTGGCACCTTCCTCGCAAATGCAATAAAGTCTATAACTGTTGCCAGAAGATTGAGGAATTTCGGAATTTCGGTGTAATTGATAAAATAGTATCTGGAAAACTGTTAGATATTTTGACTGTACTTGGCGAGAAGTTTGGTAGCATGGAAACATTACTAAGCAAAATTTCAACCACGATATCGGTAATTTGTTCTTTGCTTCTGTAAACGATTGAAATAGATATTTTGCGTCGCAGTCAGTATTTCTTGTTTCTTGTTTCAGCATATCCTTTAACACAATCGTTACGAATTTCTTCGGCAAGTTGTGCAACAGTTACTTGATTTGAAAATACCATTTATGATACAGAGCGATCCTTTGAGTAAGTAAAATAATTAGTATTACCAAAGTGTTCTATAAGTAAACTTTCCATCTTTTTGTTTGAAATTTGGATGTCACTGGTCATTTCTGGTTAAACTCATTCCGTAGGTATACAATTGGGTATCCTTTGGTTTCAAATAAAAGTGTAGCCACAAACTTCGTAAATGATTCTGCCAGGCTCTCAGAACCAGCAGTTTCTTCGACTGTATATTTTTCAATATCTCTTTGATAATTTAAAATGTATTTTCTTATACAGTTCGTATGACAGTGAATGTCTGCAGCAAATACACTATTTACATCTTTCAAGTGTAGCTGTTCGCTGAAAAACAGCATCAAGGTAAAACCGCGAGGCTTTCAGTAGTTGCTCTGCTCTGAACTTCTCACAAATACGGTACATTCGAATCTCGTTTTACTTTTAATTGGTTACGCACTATACATTTTTTTAACTGTCCGCTAGGTCCAGGTCTACTTTTCTGTTTCTGTCGTTGGGCAGTACTATCCTTCTCTTTCGAGCTTGATTCTTCAGCATCTTTTTCTTCTTTTTCTTCAACTCGTTTCCTTTCAATATGCAAGGTCTGTAGCAGGCTATATGATATTTTATGCTATTTTCATCTTTAATGCTTTCCAGAACATCGTCCCCAATGAGTTCAGAAGTACTTGTACTTCAGAAGTAATGTTTTTTATACCGTTTTCGCTTGAACATACTTGCAAAGAACGTTTTACTTTTTACAAAAAATGCCAAAGTCAATATCACTCATATTATTTCACTTGTTTATCTACCTGTAACAAAGAAGGAGCTTAATATTGCGTTATAATGTAACTACAATAAAAAGACAATGAGTATTATCACAATTCCTTGACGAACTGGAAATATTCAAAACCTTAGTGTATCTCAATAACTAATGGATTTACTAAAAAAAGATTAATGATAAGATTTGTTTACCTCCAGAAAAGGATCAAAATGGAATTCCAAAATTTCAATTGGACCACTGGATACGAAGATATACTAAACGAACAATCTAACAACTTGGCGACCATTTTTAAATATGGCGGCCAAACCACCATGGCCTGGACCACGTGACCATTTTTTTTAAATACTTCTATAAGTTCAACAATGCACCGCAATGAAACTTAGGGGACACACAACTGCACACGAGACATGGTCTAGTCCCTGCACTATATGGTAAAATAAAATAAATGATTAACTGTAATTTATTTAAATTCTTATCAAATTAATAATAGGTACTATTAATAAATTCCAGTTTAATATGTCGAATCGATAACACAATTTACGTTTTAATCACAAATTGAAAATTATTTATAAATTAAACAAATTGTATTTTATATTTTAAATGCAATAATACCTATCTTTTATCTTATGCGGACAAATGAGTTTTAAACAAATATTAACAAAAATTATTGCACTATAACTTCTAAATACAGAATAAAAGTACATGTTTTCTGTTATTTTGTATTCTGTTTTAAAACTGTAAACATTAAATAGCTAATGACTTAAACTAAATGCGGTTCAACTTTTAAATAGTTATAGACAAAAAATAATTTCTTTGTCTCACGTTTTAAAACAATAAAAAAATAAATTATTAATAATTGAAACTAATTGCACATTAACTGCAAAATGCAGAGCAAAGGTAATTATATTTTTATATTTATTTAATTTTATTTCAAATATTTTTTAAAAATAAAAATATAATTGACTACGCTTGCGAAATGTTTGGAAATTTGTTTGTTAATATTTAAACACGGAGAATATTTTTTTATCCTAAATTAAATATTGTCTTACGATTTTGAGAACGTTATATATTGTGATTTCATTAACACAGCAACATATATCACAATACTCTATTTATTATACAAATTACTGTGCCTATACTGACCATGAATGCGACCACATTTATAAATCCTAATATCCATGGTAATTATGTACAGCGGAGACAATTGACTAATGATTTTGTTTATACGATACAGTCAAAATGTAATAATTTACGCACATCGTAAATTTACATCAACGTCAAATGGTCCTGTTGCAGGTCTAGGTTATAACTTTCGGTGTAAAATTATGCAGCTTATTAACATTGTTAATAATATTCTGCCGCACAGGCAATACATTACCATTAGGATTATCAGGTATAAGTAGATAATGTAACGTACGAATAAACACAGGTAGATAATGATTGACCGTATATGATTTATTGCGCCATACATCAACAGATCCGGATTCACGCAAAACATTCATCAGTGGCGACTCCATTGACGTATCAGAGGACGTCGGTAATGGGTACAAATGTGTTTGTGATGCTGCTTTCGACGGTCCGAGCTGCGGTAAAGCCCGTTTTATGCTACGCACATTTGTTTGTGGAAATACACGAAAGGTATTGGTTTTAATAAAACGATAAACGTCTGAAATTTTATCTTGTCAATTAGCGAATTGTTAAGACAATATGTTGGTGTTATGCGTGCATTAAAAAAAGTTGGTTGGGTTTACAAAAAGAATTCGAAAGTCCGTAGCAAGAGATATTAAGATATGATAAATATAGTTGCCACAAGTAATTTAGAAAAATTTCTAACTTTCGCTTTCATATTTTTTCTTGATTTTACACACATTAAAGTTATTGATGAGTGAAGTTTCAAAAGCTGTATTTAACTTTTTTACATCATCATTATTCATTAGCGAAGTCACAGCTCACGGCTTGTGATTAGGATGAGGTTGTTGCTTAATAATAAAAAAAAATGTGAAAGACATTGATAACGTGAACGTGAAGAATTTGATACATTTGTATTGCATGTACTTTGGTCAATTCTTGGCCGGAAATGATATACGACAACTTGTCAAGACATTTCTCGCCTTCGACATCATTTTTAAAAAGATATGTTTGCCTCGGATATTATAATTCCGAATGCACACTCCATAAATCTTCCGAGAGAAATCTTTCGACTTGTTTACTCCCGTCTTCGGAAATACGTGCGTGGAAACTCCCCGGCCCCGTATCAAATAAAATGCAAGTATGCGTGCGTATAAAACACGTCATTGCGATATGCGTCCATAAATCAGCGTTTATCAGCGGCACTCTGTCACCGCACTGATCATCAAAAATCGTCGATCCACATCTGACGCATCGTGAGCGCCGCCCGCATGACAGACTTAATATAATTTTATTGTTTGTCGCGCTGCCGGTATCTGGATTGATGAAAATTTATCGAATCTCTAAAAGGGCACTGAAAGGAGCCTGACTATAATTTGTCATACTTTATTGTTGTTTACTTCCACGCTTAAAAAATGTATCGCTTTATCGTAAAAGGTCGCATCAATCAGGATATTAGATGATAGATGAATCAGAAAAGTTAGGATCGCGGGAATGTCCGGACTGTTCTGTTCATTTGGATTTGGACGAACTATTTATTCGAATTAGTGAAAATCACATTTAATGAAAATATTTTTAAAATTTGTTGCTACAAGTTTTGATAATTTTACCACAAAAATCTGCGAAAGTACAAAAAGGTTTAACCAATATTTAGTGATTCTTGTTTGCTTTAATACCTTTCTATATGAATTACTGGTTAACTGCAAATTAAATTCGAAAAATTATTAGACAAGTTTATCCTATGTAGACTTAATTAAAACAGTTTGGAAAAGTTTCCTGAAAATTTTCTTCAATACAAATTAATATAATTGCTATGATTGCAGTTTTATGATGTCTTTGAAAGGATCATGCATATAATCGGAATATACACGTTTAAGGTTTAAACCAGGATTTGAGTTACTATACTTAAATTTGAATAAACTATACTATCATAAGCGAGAGTGTCGAGGATCATCTAACTCTGGCTTTGTTAAAATTGATGGGGAGTGCGTGCTGCTAAGGCATCATAGATAGTTCGTGACGCTAAAGCACCTACACGTTGTAATAAAACACAAACAGAGACACGGTTGCCCCGGTATGATGCTTTATCGAGCAGCTAGATGAGCTAGTTGTCTCTTCTAATAATTGCTTTTCCATTTCCTAACAGCAAAAAATTATCGAAAACATTTTTGCTTGTTAGCACTTATTAAGCCAGCTAAAGCTAAGAGGGTAGGATATTTCGACTAATTCAGAAATAGATTTTGGAAGCAACATAACACCTAAAGAAATTATATAGCTTTATTTCGCAACTGAAAAAATATCGCTAACATCACCTCGAACGATTTTAACGATCCTCAATCAACGTAGCACGTAACCCTTACTAATCCCATTCTTTCTATGTCAGTCTTACACTCCCATACGATTCGTGAAGTATACACAGGCAAGTTAGTACTTGGAGTAACCAACCTGATACTATTAAAAAAAAAAAACCAAACTTATATAGATGAATGAAAGTTTCATCTTGGGGTCGTCTATGTATGTACAGTGATGATTAAAAAGTTTTCTTTGCTTGTGTGGCATGTTCATCCATAGATGAGGTTGTAGCCTAGCTCCGGTCCATACATCGCCATTGCAAGCACAACAGTTAGATTGTCAAAGCGTGCACGATTATTATGACCCCTCATTTTTGGATATTTGCTCATCAACTCCTTCCCATGAGTGAGTCACCTGTGCTGATGCGAAAATATTGTTAGATATGTGGCAACGTGATAGCAATTTATTTGGCCATGGAATAGTCTAACCGGAAGTGAAACCTTGTAGGTTGCCAGCTAATTAAATAATATCATATTTTATAAAATATAATTTCTTAATTTAAATAGTTATATAGAACGATAATTGCACTTCTAGGGAAGCTATACTTAGGATAGTTAGTCATCTACATTCTAATATTTACTTCATTATTGTGATAAAAGTTTAAATACATAAAATATAGATGTATTAAAAATTACCTACAAAATGTCGAGCGTTTACATGTTACAAAGTATGTCACTTATGTCAATGCCACACAGTGAAATTTTATTCCATGAACACAATATACATATCAGTTGAAAGTTGAAAATATAATGTAAATGGCTAGGGCTTTCGAAAAAGTATACAAACAGAAGATGGAACTCAGCAAATTTTAAAATTCGATCTAGACAGTCACAGTTGAGAGATATTTGTGTTAATTAACAAATTATAATTCTAAAAAGATCTTTTGTACTTTTAAGGGTCAAACGTCAAACTTGCATTTTCAACTTAGTATTACTGTATATGTATTTTTATTGACACTGCGAATCGTGCCAGAAATTCAAAAGTTAAACTAAGATTCTTTTGGTGACCATTAGTTTTGTGTTTCTGGTAGGTATAGTAACATATGTCTCCAGACTACGCCTAATCAATTGAATATAATCGGTGTCCGGATTTTTGTACACATTGTTATTTATTACTTTAGCATCACAAACTTGTATACGAGGACTCACCTCGCCATATTGCACCATTATGATGCAGCGTCTTTAATTCTAATAAATTACTTAAATTCGGCACAAAATCATAATGAATGAATTTCTCTTTAGACTATTTACACTTTAGCTCTGGGTTTTTATCGACAGTTTCATTTTAAATCTGAACAGTTATCCCACCACAAACACGCACAATTTGCTTTTAATTCATTTTATTTATATTCTGACGAAAAATATAATTGTCTAATTATTTCTTGCTATGTAATATATTAATATATTTGGTTGAAGGTAAACTGTGCCAATACAATTTATTTGAGTTAGGACGAGCTCATGAGCCTCACGATCGTCCAAGAATCCAAACAGTTTTCTTTTTTATGTCTTTTAATGCCTTATTAATTAAAGAATATAACCATTTTATTATATGTTGTTTTAGTGTCATGATTAATCGCTATATACACATCGTATCGCCTTTCTGTCCGGTTGGGATCCTTTAACCTGGCCATTTCGTTACTTCTCGCGGGCCTTCGCCGCGTTCAGCGGCGATTATATTTAAAAAATAGTCGTTCGATTTAATTATTATATAGGCTAAGAAAGAAATTTTATCTTGGTGTTGGAAAATAATCAACTTATATTGATGCACTTATTCCAAAAATAACTAACTTTTTTCGTTGCAATTCTGGTTTTCGAAAATAATGAAATAATAATATTTTTAGTGGTCAACGTTGAAATTTCGTTCCTAAAATTAGAATTTAATTAGCCAGTTTGAGTTACCTTTATTACTCATGACCGTAAAACCTACACTACCTATTTCTGACTATGTCATAAGGAGTTATGTGGCTTATTTGACATCCATTTAGGATCCAGGACAAATCTTGGGCTCCGCATATCCTGTATAAAACATCTGTTGAACATTTGCGACATTTGACAGTGGAAAGTTTGAAGTTCCAATGTTTTGGAGGAAACCAAGAACCCATCACGGTGATCTATATTTAGCGACGAGCTTGTTCTGCATCCTGGAAAAATATCCATTCCACCATTCGGCAGTCTGCTTAGGCTCCGGGAAGATGATACGCATCCATTAATATCTGATGAAGTTCAATGGGTGCTATCAGAACACGACAGCGATTTTGAAACTGATTCGCCACGTCCCCATCGTTTCAATCAACAAAAAATTAATGATCTCGTTAGAGACCTGAGCCTCTCAGAGGAGTCTAAATTACTTACCTTAAATGAACAGAATATACTATATCCAGGAACTAATATTACATTTCATCGCACGAAAATACAGGAACAGGAACAGTATCTGCTACACTTTTTGTCTCTGGAAAATAATCTGGTATTCTGGTCTTTAAGAAAAAATGGGTTTGTCAGAATACACCCTAGACGAATTGGGAATTGACAGTTCAAAACGACAATATCACTAATCCTGAAAAATATGAACGAAGAACATCGTGGGCGATTTGTGTCGATCGAAAAATGGTAAACTTCCTACTTGGATAGCTGAGTGGATATAGAAAGTATCATTGATTTTCATGTCTTGGGGATAGCAGAGCTAATGATCAGCACTGGGTTAATAGAGATTGGTCTTTAAGAAATGTCATGATTGAAGCAAAGCAAAACGTAATCAACGAATTTTGCTTTCGAGGGAGAAAATCATATTTCCACCCTGTCATATCATATGACGCTTATGAAGCAATTTGTGAAAGCCTTAAATGGTGATGAACTTCGTTTTGGCTCATGACACGAAAATTTTGTGAGATTGGCATGGAAAAAATTCAAGCCGGAATATTTAATGGTACAGAGCTTATTAAAGATCCACAATTTATCCCATCAATGAACGAGATTGAATCTAATGCCTGCTGTTCGTTTGTTCGAGTAGTGCAATTTTTTTAACCACAGGACAGAGAATTGCGTCGAATTAGTGGGCAATATGTTTTTATACTTTACTCTTCTCAGTTGTAAATATAAAATTTCAGTACCTCCATAAGCACTTAGCTCGGTTTCCAGAAAACTTGTGATTTTAGTGAAGGACAAGAGGACAGATTCCATCAGCGCATTAACACTATGGAAGATGGTTATCCAAGCTGGGACAGCCACCTGATAGCTGACGTCTTCAGAGAGATCATAATAAACTCGATGCGAGAAAATCGTATAATAGAAAGTGTTTAAATGACACGTGATCAATGTATATTTATCCACTTTTAAATTTTGTATTTTTTACTTTTATAACTATACCTTGGGAAAGCCTATCGCTAATCATCAATTTAAAGTATACTAGTATTTTCTGAAATGTCTTTCAAATCCCAATGTATTTTACTTCTTCTGACTAATGCTTTTAGATGTAATATATACACTATTCATCACTATTGATGACTATTGTGCTACGCCTATCATTGTTATTATTTTTAATTAGCAACTTTAAAATCATTACCTAATTTGTAGAACGTTCAAAGTAACCCCGCCGCGAGGAATACTTTAGAATATTTAATTAATGTCGGCCCAAATCTTAATCTCGGCGTCATTTTCAACAAGAGGAATAACAAGAAGAAGAAGTCATATTAAAATTAATAATACTTTCTGATTACTTTAAAAGTTTAATAAGGGAATCAGATACTGTGTACGCGCAGTCTTTGTAAGGTTGAGGGGGCCGGATTACTTGGTATGCAAACTCGGCGCCTTATACTTAACTCCCTGCTAACTTTGTACGAAGATCACTGTATATACGAAGGCTTCCCACCGCGCCAAATGTGTGCAGCAACTAAAACGAAAATCCAGACTAGCACGATACAATTAATGCAGTCAAATATAATTAAACTAAAATGTTTGTATAATACGCTCTCTTAAATAAAACATTTAATTAATTCATGGCGCAGATTTTAGTTTTATAATTCGGCGTGTGCTACGTGATGTTGCAATTAATAAGGTTAAAGCGTAATCACATTAAGGCCGCGGAAATTTAACACGAAGCTATTTTGCAAACATTACAGTTTAGGACTTAAAAAAAAAACTCGAATATAAAAAGGTATTCCACGGATTTTAAGCAATAAATAATGTTGAACGTTGCTCATAAACCTAAACTTACTTACGAAATATAAAATATAGCAGAAACAATTTTATTCAAATAGATCAACGGATCAATTTAAGACGCCGTTGTACATTTTACCTAAAGCTTAATTAGGAACTGATTGAAACAAGGAAGAATGAAGGATCCAAACTCGCCGACGAAAATTAAATTTGCAACGGAAAAACCTTCAGTGTTTGAGTGACGCAAACAGGCACAAGAAATAACTAATTCATGTGCACTTAAGTGGGCGCATTTTCTGTGCGCTTGCGGACTTATTGAGATTTATTTTCTAGTAATGCCTGTGGCGTTTTCAGCGTAAGTCACAGTGGAAAGCCCAAGCGTTAAAGTAAAGCATTTTATCACCGTGAAGTGGAATTTACAACTGCAGATGTCGACGGGACGGACGGACTTTGTTTGAACATATATTGCCACATTTCTCCAGCTTAACGAGAATTTCATCATGCAAATGAAATTTTGAAAATACCTTTACGACGATTCTTTGTCCTTGCAAATAGAATTTATATCCGATGTTGTATAAAAATCAGGACACGACACTCCTAGGATAATAGCAACTGTAACCGTCAAAGAACTCACAAAAGAAATTAGCTGAATATCCTAGTAAATACGTCAATATTAAAATTTGATATCGACGCAAAATACAATTCGACGCAATGCGACTAAGGGGTGGATCGTTTGACAATAGGGATGAGTTAAACGTCGTTCTATAAATGACGAATTTAAATATAGAGACAATAATACCCTCATCCCTTTCATCAATAATATAGGCAATATAGGCAATCCGTTTGCGAGGTAGATGCCTGGTCGACGCGATGTGAAACTATCAATTTGCCCGACGAAAGTTTACCCTAACAAGATAATGTTCGTAGTCGTTAATAATGGCCAGCTAATAAAAAGGTACCAAACTTCAAAAAAGTTAAAGTAACGTCTTTAGTCATTGTTCAATGTGATCTCCTGTACTTCTAGGCATTTTTATATTTAGCAATTAACGCAAGTAAACCAAAAAAAAATATTTTTTTTGCTCTCCAAAAGCATCGTTGAGAAATCATGTCTTTGGCTGCATGTTCAAGTTCCTGAACAGAAAAAAGTCACAGGGCTAAGAGTGATTTAATTCCATAAATTCTAAATCCTTCGGAACATCCTGGGCAACGACAGTTTTGTGTACTGGCGCTTTATAAATCAAAAGCTGAATTCTATTTTTTAATTTTCCTTTGCGTTTTTCCATTATGTTCTGTAGCAACTTGTGTAAAATATTTCATCATAATAGCTCTCATTCATGGGGTTTTATGTGGCAGATAAGTAACATTTTATTGTTTTCTTCTTAAACAATTAAGTTTCTTATTTTAGGGTATTTATAATTATAAAAATTAAGCAACTGTTAAAGCTCGGGTTTATTGTATTCAGCTTACATGCTAATACATTTTCATTGTACATGTTCGACATTTTTGTATAAGCATGTTATTGCCGTTTTTATTTATTTTGAATTAGTTTAAACAATCTTTTAATGTTTTAGTTAACAAATAACAAACATTATAATATATTTAATTCTATACCTTTTGTTACTTGTAGGTTAATTTGATAGCAAAGAAATTTTTCAGAAAATTAATTTGGCAAATGTTCTCTTATCAAGTTCCTTACAAACATGTTTTACAACCATTGAATTTAATATTTTCATAGCATTGCTTTTAGAATTAAAAATAATCTAATTGCTTGTAGAGCGCAGATTTATAGCATTTTCATCACATGCTATATGCAAACATTATATATCATTAAAAACGAAATACGAATCGTAAAAAAGTGAAAATCAAATCACAAAAAAATCTCAGAAATCGTAGAAAAATGTAAATGAAAATTTAGAAAATGTAAAAATTCAAAACGATAAAAGTATCATAAATATAGTTAAAAGTCGTAAATTCAAGGTAACATAAGATTAAGTTGAATTTCTGCAAAAAAATCGTAAAGAACGTAAAAAATAAAAATCATTGAAAATCGCAGACAAATTGCAACAAAGTAAATGGAAAAAGTGGAACAATCATAAAAATCGTAATGTATAAAACGAATTACATCGAACAAAAAACAAAATTGGAAAAAATATATCTAATAGAAAGTTATAATAAAAGCCCTTAAAAACTAAAAAAAAATTGATGGGTATAAGAAAATCCTTTGCAGAGCACTACAGACTGCATAATATAATATGCAATACTCTTTGAGTTGATTTTCGACTAATAGAAATACCTTTGGCACGTGTGCAGATTTATAAACTGTTAATATATCATAACAAATAGAAGAAGCATTATGTGTAAGGTATGTAATTTTTGTAATTCTAAAACTATTTACAAAAATGTAAGAACACTAATGCCCGGTTTCACAAACGCTAATCGGTCGTTAACGGCTTGTTAACCAATCGTCAAAAGTTTGCCGATTCGTTATCGAGTCTTTAATCCACGTCAAATACCAAATGTATTTGACCTGTCCATCGTCAAATATTTGACGATGGATTAAAGACTCGGTAACAAATCGGCAAACGTTTGACGATTCGTTAACAAGCCGTTAACGACCGATTAACGTTTGTGAAACCGGGCATAATTGTTACATCAAAGTTTTCTAAGGACACAGAAAATGTAAGCAGAAAATAAAACTTATTTACAACAATTTTTTTAAAAATCTGCTGTGATGTACTTAGTTATACTTAATTTCTCGAAAGAACTTTTCAAACAAAAGTTCTTAAAATTTTTAACGTTTATGGGAACTAAGAGTAAACGATCACTTCCGGTTGATACATTCTTTACAAACTGAGATGTTTTCTTCCTCACTATACAAAATCTTAAGTTTAGAGTTTCACAACTTTAATAGTTTATGCGCTAAACACAGACACACAGACGTCCCAAAAATATCAAAATTGAAACGAAAGAAAAATCGCAAAATAAAAGAAAATTAAAACAATTCACAATTAAAAGTAATCCAAACATACTTAAAATATTGCCAAAAAAACGTAAAAACACAAAAAATGAAAGAAAAATTTCAAAAACATTTCTAAGAAATTAACAAATATTTGCAAATAGTGGCCATAACCTTGCCATCCGAAAGTTGGACCTTAAACTTCTTTGGCGGTGATCACCACTTGTGTTTCCATTGTATTGACTTCTGGTTGCTTTCAGGATCTTAGCTATGAACCCACGTTTCATCACCAGTTACAATTTTCCCAATAGTTCCGTCATCTTGTCCTTCACAAAGCTCCAAAAATTGTTTCAACTCGACGTTGTTTATCGAATAGAGTCAACAGTTTCGGTACCCATCTGGCACTCACCTTTGACATTCGGCAAATTATCATGGGTCCAAATGGTCCAAACATGTTCCCTGCTAATTTTCACACTTCACAGCTATCACATCGATTTTAATTCGTCGATGTTCAAGAATCAATTTTGCCACTTTTCTTCGACAATGGCTGTATTTGATCACTTCGATGATCGCCTTCGATGGATTTAAATCCCCATTTGAATTACTTTCACGGAGTTTTTATTGTGTTTTAGAAGAGAAAGTAAACAACAAACGCGATTTTTTATTTTCATTGGATTATTTCCATCTTTTATGAGAAATTTAAATTTTTTCGATTATTAGAAAAACGACAATACGTCACTAGAAAAAATTCTACGAAATTCTACGACAATATTATTAAAATGAAACAGCAAGATTCAATTCATCGATGATCGATAGTAGACTTTTAGGGCATTTGATTATTCAGGTTGTTATTAGTTATGACTTATATTATCGGTAAAGATTTTATAGTTGTTGTGATGCGGGTTCTTTTTATTTTTTCGTTTTAAATATGCAAAAATGTTAAATGGTAAAATTCACAATATATATATAATGCAAAATTGTAAAAAAATAAAAACTTTCCTCGACTATACATATTTTGGTAAATTAAAAATGACCAACGTTAAAATCATCGAAGCGTAGTTAAATTTAAAAATGTCAAGAAGGTGACGATGCAGAAATTGTGGAAAAATCAAAATTATAATAAAGTGTAAAGTTGACAATTTGACATAATTGCAAACGTGATAAAAATGTTGCAATATTAAAAAATGTCAAAAGTTGAGGAAAATGCAAACATGTCAAAATGAACTCTTTATTCGCCAAACTGTACTACCAAACTTAAAAATAATGGCATCGAATCCAAATATTTATAATTAGATAAAATTATTAAAAATGAAAATAAACTAATATGTGCACAACAATTTGTAAAAAAATGTATCAATCAAAATTGTTCAAGTTGTAATGAAAAAATGTAACGAAATTGTGAAATTATCAAAAATATAACGAAAGTTCAATGGGAAAAGTGGTCAAAATTATTAAATTATCAACAATATTAAATATATAAAAACTATTGAAAACATCCCAAAAATATCAAAACTGCAAAATGAAATCAAGTCAATCGTAACAGAAAGATGTAATAAAGACTATTGTCAAAAGTAGAAAGTCAACTTTATAGAAAACGTCACATTTATAAATTATCCAAAATGTCCAAAAAGGTAAAAATTATCAAACTGTCAAAAGTGTAACAAAGTATTACAGATTGTCTTATATAAAATATTTTTAGATATTTACGTTAAATGGTTACGTTGGTATGATTTTCTGTTAGAATGTCTTGTTGATGTACTTATTTAAGAAAAAAAATCATTTCAATTTTTTTCTGACAATTGTAATGGTAAGTGCAAGAATAATAAATTGATGGAGACTGTAGTTCTTAAGTATGAAAATAACATAAATAAAAATGTATAAATTTAACAAACCACACTTGATTTTAGCAAATCTATTTCGGGAACTAAGTTGCCATCTTCAGTACAAACTTAAAAAAACCTAAACAAACAAGGAAAAGGGTTAAACTTAGTATTTCTAGCTTTCTAGATTACCACTGCTAGTGTTATGCTATTGGTAATCTAGTGAAGACAATATCTTCAAATATAACACCTTAGCTAGAAACACTAATTTTAACACTTTCCTTTTCATGTTTAGGTTTTTCAAGTTTCTACTGAAGATGGCAAAATACATATATAGATTTGTTGAAATCAAGTGTGGTAAGGTTTGTTAAAGTTATTTCAGTATATGCAAGGTTTTATTTTTAAATATTTTGACATGATTTCATTCGTTAATATGGGTTGTCGTAGCAAAGATATGATTTTATTACTTTATTCTAGTTTGTTTCTGTGTATATAAGAGAAATTAAAAATTATCTGCTAATAGCAGAGTAATGTGTCGATGAAGATTTCCGTTTTTTTTAACAAAATATCAAATGTGATATTAAGAGTCACCGTCAGTGCTGTTTGTATCTAGCCTTAACACTGTTTCTCGTAAAACTTAAACTTAATTCCTTGTACCCGCATCCGTATTTATAAATAATTAATTAGTTCAATTTTTAATTTTTTCCATGTTGATTCTTTGAAAACAGAAAAAAAGCTTGCAGTTTTTTCATTTTTAAATGACTAGAAAATAAGGTAAACAAGGCGAATGATGCATAACATTGAAGTTGCTAAACACAACTTAACCCAGCTCAATCCAGTCAAGCCAACCCAACCAAGCGCAATCCAACCCAACCCAACCAACCGGATTCCGTCACAAAGTCTTTAAAGTTGCGATTTAATGTCATAGTTCGACTATAAGTCGGGTGTGCATAAATTTGCAGCCTACTGATTATTAATTATTCTAAATAAATGATCATTGAAATTAATTCTTCAGATGCAGAAAACCATGGTCAAGGTTTTATCCATTGTTTTTGTAAAAAAGAATCTATCCCCAATTTAATGTGAAGTGAATTCTACCTTTTTTTCCTTGGGTATTAAAGCAACCAAAGTGTCAATAACAATTGTAAGAAATGTAGATTGAGAAGATTAGAAGCATGAAGCAATTCAGAATTCCTTTGTTAGCTCATGCAGGGGAAGAGGACAAGAGAAAAGAATTGTGAGTTGATGTAAAGAGATGTTTATAGCAAAAGGGGAAGAAATTAAGATATAGATATAACATAACCAATGGTTCTTTCTAACGGATATTGTTTCGTAGTGTTGCTGTCCGTCAGGTTACACAATCTCACCAAAGATTTAAATGTAGTTAAAAATATATCTGTACAAACTTGTACAAATAACTTTACAAATAAATGTTATTCAACAATTAAGTGACTGACTGAACATTTTTAGCTACATTGCATATTAATGACATAATTATCAGTTCCAGTCTAGTTTAATGTACCAGACAAATTTATATCTGCATTTAATTTTATATTAAACGCTATAATTTTTGACAAAATTTTAAATTTGATCTAAATATTTACCATGACAATTTATCACCATATGTGTATGTTCGCATACAAGCCAATAATTGTATCCAGTTAAGTAATAATATTCCACGAGGGTTAATTAGAAACGAACGCGAATAAAATTGAACAGCATAATTAAATTGACGAAACTAGAAAGTTTAGTGCTAATTAACGACGACTGTAATAGGTGTATTTCCTAAGGATAATAAAATTGATTAAGCTGATGTTACAGTCGTGTTAGCGTTCAACAAGGTTATATTCCTTCCAAGGTATTTCGCTTTCTGAATAATGAATTAACTCGGCGTCTTTACTTTTATCCCCCCATTGAAACTTCGCTCAGGTTCTCCGAGATGGGAATAAATTTAGAACTTCCTGCGAACTTTTTCCATACGAAACCCGCACTGGCGTAATAAATAATAACGTTAGCGCGGAGAGAGGAGAAAAAACGAAACGTGTTCTCGTGTTTAGGATATCGCGAGATATATCAAATCGATATGGATGAAATGGTGATTTACGACTGGCGTACTTTTACATGTATAAAATATGTTGTTCGACTAGGATTGATATTAATTCGATTTATGAATTTTTGTTAGTATCAATAAAAATGGTACTAACTGTCGTCGTTGGTTTGTTTCATTTGCTTTATTTTTAATTATTTCGAATCTGCCTTTTCAATGATTTTATTTCATATATTGTATTCTAAGTATAATTTTTTCGTTTCACCATGATTGTGACGTTGTGTTGGATTTTTAAGCAGTAAGGTTTTCAACGTTTCTGGCGTATTTGTGTTAGAATGGTTTCTATCATATTAAAATTTCCTTCCTGTTTTCAACCAAATTTTGCCTGCAATAGTTAGGACTTCCTCAAGTGTTTGACCCTTTTTTAGAACGATAAAACTTACCACCCAGCTAGAGCTAAGAGCAATATTTACAACCGTGAAAATGTCAACATGTTTACGGAAGCCTTCTCAGTTAGTACCGTTCGCGTTTTTAGTAGTTGCTGAAGTAGCATCATAATTATTGTTGCTCAATAACGAGAGCTGATCCACTCCAATTTCTCTGTATTGAATATATATTTATTTCATTTATAACTAATGGAGGCACCACTAGGGGTCGAACATATTTATAGGACGTGCATTTTTTCAATTCAACCTCAATAGTATTAAAGACATAAAGGTAGACGTCTACTGCAAATGATGCAAGACAACTTATCCGAATAAGCAAATTCAGGTTCAAATCTTAATCATTGTCAATTTCATATTCGAACTTTAAATTGCATTGTCCCCAATTGTGATTCGACCGGAAAATCGATCGATTAGAAATACGAACCTGGCCATTTAATTTTTTGGTTGGCAGAGTAAGCCTTCAAATTTGTGAAAATTATTATAAGAAATATACTAGTGCAAGCTGTTGAAAGATCAATTTAAAGCCAATGAGAAAAATACAGAGAAAATGCACACCACGCCGAGGAACAATAAACGAAATGGTTAAAAATTGCGAGAAACGAGCGGTAGATACATGTGAGCAGACCAGTATAAAATGACCTGACCAATCTGACCTATGCAGGAACATAATCTACTTGCTTTAAGCCATGGAAGCTATGGATTTTTAAACCAGTTATACTTATACTTTATACCCATTAACCGATTATTTTCAATTACTTCCAAATCGTATCTTAACTCAACAATTTTTTTGTTCCATGTGGAGCTTGACTGAAAATCAATTAATTTTATTTGTATTTCTTGTATATCTAACCAGTTAAAGAGTTTTAGATTTCATTTAGCAAACGGTATTTAATCGGGATGTAAAATAAATTTTGAAATTTGTTCGAATAGTCGAATTGTGTGAAACAACTATCGGTGAAAATTCTTTTGTTAGTTTCTCGTGATTTGGTTTGTCATGGTGTTTAATGTCGGCAAGTAATTCTTACTTGTAATTTGACTTTGCACACTTTGATTAAGTTAAACATTACAATGGTCGTTTTATTGAAACATTGTAGTTTGATATTTAACTCATTTAAATAAGAATATAAAATAGTAACAAAAATATTTTGCAAGCCATTCATTGGCTGTATTGTTCAAGTATATTCTAATTATTTATATATAATCTAATTTCTTCAAAGTCTTTCTTTTCGCTGTTTACACATCGTACGATATCGTACAAAATTAATCTATTGTATGATGAGTTTAAATCGTTAAACAATTCATGAAATATTCTTTTATATAGAGCCGGCACTGCTATAAAATTGACTAACTTAGTCACAACATTCATACTAGCGTATCAACCTGTCTTGGCACATAACGCTTTCTGGTGAATAATACAATGGAAACCAAGAATTGGATATCCAATGCGTTTTGTAAATAAACATATACAATGCTGGGAGCACCGTCCGTTGTTACTGACACAATTTTTGAAGTACATATTTCTTTTTGCCCAATGTCTATTCCTTTTGTTGTTGTTGTTTGTATTGGTAAACTTATTAATTCTTCTTTACCGTTATTCTAAACAAAATAACGTACAAAAATTGCTTAAGTTGTTACGTCCCTAGATTCTTCAAGGCAAATGGAAATAAAATTACAAGATCTATTTGTTGTTGAAAGCTTACATTTTCCGCCATTTCCATAAATCTCTCTTTCACCATATTCCTAGCTAATAGGATGTATTTAATTCTTTGAATATTTTTTTCTTTATTTTCAAAATCTTTGAATGAGTATATCGTACATTGCAACCAACCTCCTTTAAAAATTCACCTTCATTTACGTTTTCCCGCATTGAACAATAGCTTTTGAAGTTTGATAACCAGCAGCAGTAGTGGTTGATTGAGTTTGAATATATTTCATTAAGGATATAGTTTGGGCATTTTATTTTTGAAAACACGTGATATTTTCGAATTTCACGCAGATGAATTGTTTAATACAAAAACGATACATTGGTATATAGATATAGTGGTTGATATTCAGTAATATCAAATCATACATTATTTTTAAAGTATGGATTGTTAAATTCTATTTCATTTTTATAATTTATGAAAGAAAATTTCGTTATGATTAATAAAAAAAATCATATTTTTTGTGCGGGCTATCGAAATTTTTTCCATCCCTGCTGTATAACATAGAGTCCAGACAGAATTTAAGCATGTTGTAACCTAAAGTCTGCATGCCTTACACCAATTTACCGGCATATTGATCGAGTTATCTCATTTTGACTCAGATATCCTACCAAAAACATGCGTTCTTCAAATTCAATTAAGTGAGTAGCAGATCTACAGTTACCATTTTTATAAAATGCCTTTCAGGTCAAAATATCATAACTGATCCCTTTTTATCGAGTAGATGATCACGAATACGTAATTATTTTTTGGGGCACTTCTATTGGATTTAATTAATAGTCAAATCAGTAGGTTTTCAAAAGATTTCCAATAAATATTTAAAGGTCATTTTTAAATCCTTTTGTCAAAATAATTGAGTTTCAGGTTGCTGTAGACCATGAATCAATATTCAATTTTGCTCTTATGAGTTCATTTCAGATATGACAAACGCTAACCTCCAATACCCATCATAGTGTCTTTAGCTATACGTTGAATATTATGGTAGTTTATTTTCTGATCTTAGTGCATAACAAGTGAAAGTATCTTATCTTCATGGACTCGCATTTTAAAATCGCATTTTCTTGCTGGCACAAATGTCATTGCGGTCGAAAATTACACCGCAACAACTCCCAAGTTTTTGGGAATTTCGTAAATTGTAATGCAATACATGTTGGGCATAAAACCCTTCCGGAACCATCTGCCATGACGAAGGCCAATGGATGTTTTCATAGATTTAATGAGAGTTTGATCAATCTGTGTAGACCAGACCAACACATTCGTTTCTTGGAATTATACAGATCCATTTGAAGTTTTTGGTATTTTCCCTTATGCACTTTTCTTCGAAGTGTTACAGCATATCCTGGAGATATAAATAACCGCTCTGACATCACTTATTGTATTCAAATATATTAATTGGTTTCATCGTGTTCAAAAATTACGAGTTGTTGGGTACAAAAAATATAAGCCATGAAGCAGTTTCAGGAATCATTTTTTCAACCTGACGACTTTAGCACAATCATATTAATGGGTAGCTAATGTTCTACTTGGGCACATCTCAACAACTAGGAAAAAGCTTCGACTGAACTCTTATCCTCTCTAGAAAACATTGTCTATTTTGAGTGAGCATTTATACCTATGGGGCACTTTCGAACAATGTATCCTTACCATAACCTTAATTAAACTTCTCCTCGTGAGTTATGGATATCGTAAAACTGTATATGTCCTTTCTTTATCAAAATAAACTTATTGGTACACTTATACAAATACAAATTATACTTGAAATAATGCAGAAATTTATTTAACAATAGAAAAGTAAATAAAACATACATTAACTACATCTGAATGGCAATTGAAAAGAAATAGTTCAAGTATTGTTAAAAAAATGCCCATAATGTAGCAGAATTAGTTATTACATATTTTCTAGCTTCGGTTGATATTTATCTAGATTTCACATTAACGCCCCACGTACATACGTTCATTGGGATTAAGGTCAAGAGATCGCGATGGTAGTGAATTATCGTCCAAAATATGATTTTTACCATCACGCTCAACTGCCTGCATTCATGCTGTTACTACAGGTGCACAACGCAGATTATTCTTCGTGATACATTCGTGATAAATCTCAAATAATTGTCTTGATGACTGCCGGCGTTCGACTTCCCAACTCATCCGCAAAAATCACTCAACCCAACCCAACCCAACCTATAGGTCCAATAATAATACATTCTTGATGATTCCAACCTTGCACAATTCTGTTCTAGGATGAGGATCCTTCGCAAAATACACTTGATACAATGTCTACCTAACGTGTGACCCACAACCATTTGAAAACCTACCGGCCAAATATCTAGCTTATGTGAATTTCTACGCGCTGAAATTTTAACTAACCAGTCTAGTGTAACGTAATCTTAGGATGCCCATTTTGAGAGAAATTGAATTATCGTACAATTTGGTAGTGGCTCAAGCCCGAACGGAGTATAACAATAACTCAATTTCTTTCCTGTGTTCTATTATAAAAAGCGTATGCAACGAGAAAATGAGCACAGAAAATAGACAAATGTGAGTTTACTTTAAAGAAACTCACAACTAACAAATACCAATTATCTTCTTAGAATTGTTTTTTAGGATAAGCAAGACAACATTTGTCACTTTTGTGGAACAGTTTATATTGATTTTGGTAAAGGGTATGAAGTAATTCCTCCCCTTAATTGTAGGTGAACATGTGATCTCAAAATTGCGAATTATTGAGGGGTAATTAATTATGAACTAGCAAATTGAGAAGGAAACTAAAAGGACATGTGGCAATTAGTTTACGAGATGTACAGAATACAAAATTTATGGGGTAATGGCTGTGTGTAAGTTTTAGATCTGGTTAAGATCGAGATTACAAGATTAGAAGTAGGCAATCTATTAAATTTACGTAATAATAGATCATTGTGCCCTGGAGTTGCGAGAAAGGAAAAGGCATTAATGCGGGGAAAGATTAAATCTACGTGTTTGGGTTCGGCGCGATACGTCTGTTTCATTTAGCCTGTGTACACACCCGGACCATATATCATCCCTAAATATTCTAATGTATGATAAATGCGGCGGCGCGTTATATTAAACAGGTTTGATAATGATAAATCCGTTGCAGCGTAACAGCTTTAATGTAATAATGACTATGATTATGTATCTGGATTAATTATTTGCAACGACGATATCAATTACGCTGTTGGCAATCGTCGAAATTAATGCTTTAACGCGGACATAAAACTTACTCATATTTGCAATTAATAAAATGTCACACGTTTTATTGTTCATTATTCAGCATCAAGCGTTGAAATTTATTTTGATGTAGTAAAGTTTTTAATTAAAATTTAAAATACTTCATCATGTTTCTGTAAATGAATTATTTCGAAATGCCATGTTGTTTGATTAAAACTCGGACGGCCATAGCGCGAAATTGCGAAACACTGACGCCATGCTCGTCACGTTTTGTACACACAACCCCATGAAAAAGGTAAATGTGAAAGCGCCGGTGATTTATAAGGACCGGGATTCATATCGCGCTGCATGCAATTTTAAATTTATAAACATTTTCCTGTTTTTGCATTATTGTTTATCGACCAATAAAATTATGTCCGCAAAATTTGATCAAAAGAACAAATACAAATCACCAAATTGCCCCAGTTTCCGATGATCGATCGATTTTTTTTTCGTTTTCCGCAAAATGACCTAAATAGTTCACAATGCATTTTTTTAAACACACCATAAATAACATAAATAATTCACAATGAATGTATTCAGATTTTTTATATGGAGTGAAATACAGTTGATCAAAATATAGCTTTTTGTTTTGTGCAAAATGTTGCAATCTCATACTGAAATTGCAATTGGTTCCGAGCTTTTCAACCTTCACATGCACTTATTCAATTTAATGTGTCGTCATATTTAATATCACGTTTGTAATCTAAGGTTTCATGCCCCGTGTTGTAACTCATGCGAAGGAACAAATTGTATTCGGCCCGCCCGAGGCTGCGTATCGAGATGTGTTATAAATTTTCTAACGCATTTGTGTATCGATGCTTTAGGTCCGTTAGTCGTAAGTCACGTTGACTTCTGTATTATTCTCTAGTATTATTCGCTTCATTTCATATATTTATATAGGTTGAGGAGTATTTATGAGGATTGGTAAGAAGACAAATTGATATAAAACTTCTTATGCCAGTGATTATTGTTTCGTATAGGCGGAAGTAGGGGAGGATCTGAATTGAAGAGAAGTAGGTGAGGTTCCTGAATACAGGAAATGTGTGGGAATTTGAGGGGAGTGAGAGTGAAATGGAAGGGAGGGATAATTGAAAAGGCGAAGGAGTGGATGTACTTAGGTTGTATGTTACGAGAGATTAACAGGGGATATACTGCATGTGTGCGGAAAAGCAAGAAAGGCAGAGAAGCGTCAACGATGATTCTGTGGAGTAAGAGAGAATGTACGTTTGAAGAAATGATGATAGTATGGATAACATACCATGACGACCACTTGTCTGGAGTGGAAGTGTAGGGAGTGATAGAGAAGAGGAACTTGCAGAAAATGTTGAACGGGGAGTTGTAGTGAGCAGAAAGAAAACAGAATAAAATTATACGAAACCCAGGGACATCAGTGACGGTGGCGAATAGGATGATAAGAGAGGGGGACGTCGTGGAATATGAGATGTTAGATACGAAAGAGGAAATACATGTTGGACCAAATATATTTACAGGAGGTGTAGGTTTTGCGGGATAGGAATGGATGCGTGGCAGCAATGGATGGAAAAGTGTATTAAGTGGGAAAACGAAAAAAGGGGAAAAACTGGAAGCGATACCAAGATAACGGACGTGCTGATATGGAGGTATTGAGGAATATGAGGATATTACAGGACGAGAATATGATAAGGAAATAATGGACAGAAAATAAAAAATTGTTGCTACCACTATTACTTATTTATTTAGTCACATAGGCTTTTGACATACAACAATTTCAAAACGTATACTTTTATTGAAATTTTGAATAGCAACAATATTTTGAAGCTGTGCACGTATTTCAGTCTAATACAATGTTGTCCGCCATAAACAAAACAAATATCAGTATTGAAGGTATTTGTACTCCGCTGCGGTATTGTTTTAGGTAATATGAGGTGAAGTAATCGATAATCTATTTTGGCAGTTCGTCCCACTTTAATTCGCTCAGTGATTTAAATAAATTTTAAAATTAACTTCGCAAAAACATTGAAATGATATAACATATAATGATTTCGTCCAAATCTATATGTGAATAAATCCGAAGAATTTATTTTATCGTTTGTTATTGCATATGGTTATGAAAAATTCTCTCCAGATTACCGTTTCTAAAATATTTGTATTAGCATCTGATTAGAAACTGATTTATTAACCTGTGTATTCATTCAATTGAAACTTCGTTGAAATTTTAACTCCCACCTCCATCCGGTAAGAAATAGTCTCATCGTTGATTGCTGGCACTATTCCTGCAGAATTTATAGCAAGTTTTAACTTGCTAAACTTCTTTACGCCAACATAGTATATTATTTAATGAGCAGTGATAATGGTGATTACTGAAATGGGTTCATTACGATAGTAGCGAATGCGAGCGTTAAGTATAAACCAAATTTAAAGTTAAGAAAATTAATAACAGGCAAATATATGCACCATGTTTGTAAATTTGTACGATTATATTGCTCATTTCAACTCGAAACTTCAATCTTTTCATCTTTTATATCAATTATTTAATTTTTTTCTACTTTATCGGTCTATAAATTTCAACATTTTCAGGAACACAACCCAACCCAACTCAGCGTAATTAATTTTTTGACAAAATTTACCAAAAATGCGACAATGTTTATTATTGTTAAGTTAGATTAAGTTAATGAAGCAAAATTAAACAACGCTGCAATTAGGCAAATAAAACCTAAATTTTAACAAAATTCAATAATTAATTTGATTTTTTTTCTAACTTTCAACTTGTCAAATTTATTCGAATTTTTGAATTTACTCAAATTTTGGCAACTAGTATCTAGTATTTTATTTTTTTTATAGTTTGACGATTCAATGACATAACCAAATATAACCCAATCCAAACGAACTCAATCCAACCGAACTATGTCCCATCCAACCCAACGAAACCCAACCCAGCCCAGCCCAACCAAAAATTTTCAAGTACAAAATTTTAATTTCAATTGTGTTGGGTTGGGTTGCATTAAAGATTTATTTTACCAGAGAGGACTAAGTTGGATTGAAGTCGACATAAATGGTAACACGAATGGGAATTAAAAAGGACAACAAGAAAATTGAAAAAAATTAGGCACAGAACGAAACAATGAAACTACGAATTAAATTAAATCACAAATTGTCTTCTTTTACAATTTTACAATTTCTTATGAATTTTGAGTATACTTTTTCAAGTATTTTTTCCTTTTTTTCAGCGTTGACATTTTTCGCGTTTGCGGCAAATTAGTCTTAGATTGCGTTCTTGATTAGCGTTTTGTTACAATTACTTTTATTATTTGTATTGTTTTTAAGATTTAACCGTTTATTTATTGAGAAATTGAACATTTTGAAATATTTTTGAAATTTGTGTTTTTGAATTTTTTTTATTTTTAATCTTTAAAATGTACAATTGTTTTCTAAACATGTTTTGTCTTAATTTTGTTTACAACTTTAACGATTTTCTAAATTTTTTGATTCGTTGTTTGATTTGATATTGTTTCAGGTTTTTAGAATTTTTGATTTCTCTTAATTGTCGCATATTTCTTGATTCTCATTGTTACTTTTTTTCAACTTTTTCACATTTTTCACATTATTATTACGTTCAAAAAATATTCCCATAATTTTTTTGACACTTTTGTACCAATTTTATCCACCGATTGTACGATTCCGTAAATCTGCGTCTAAATCAGACAGACAGTGACAACTATGCAATACAACAAGTCGCAATCAATTGCCCGGAGCAAATAAACGTTGACGAAATATATTTTCCAGTTGAGACGATACGCGGGTGAGCTACTCAAGGGACTTATTGAGGTCTAAGTGTAGTTTGTTCCCTCCACTTATCCAGATCCAGAACCTTACAGTCGAGGGTTGTATCCTCCTTTTTCCTCTAATGTTACTGCCCGTAACAAAGCTAAATGCTGGACGATCTACACACGATTCAGTCGAAATATTTTGGACGAAATGATAAAATTTAGGGACATACAAGAAAAGTATTAAAGAGCAATCAATGTGTTCAATTTCATGAGCGCCTGTTCTCGCTGCTAATAGATATTAAGATGAAATTATAATAAATGGTAATATTTTTAATATACTGTGAATGTAAACAGGGCAAGGATTCATAGTTAGTATAATTGAGGTACTAAAAACAATTATAGAATTTTACAACAATTTTTTTACGAAAGTAAATGACATAAAATGTACGTAGAGATAACTAAAATTAACACGCTTATATTTGGAATCTGACACATAATTACTACATCAAAAGTTATTATTTGACAAACAGAAAACTGAGAAGAAATGACCATAAGATTTTACGTAATCATTGTGGTGGAGATTCGCGATGGTAAATAGTACAAAAACGGTATGTTATGTTCTATACCTATTGTACATATATACAATTACTTTTAAAGCATGCTTTTTAAATGAACTAAAAACAAACAGAGTATATCTGGGCCAAATTTTGTCTATGCATTTATAATTTCAGGAGTATCTCCTATGCATGCGTAATATTTATAATACGTATGCTTGTTATCCTCCATAAGGATACACTTTCTTACAAAATAACATTTGTTTAAACTTATTGATTTCAATAAGAATGAAGCGAACGGCAATGTCGGAACATGAAACCAATTATATTATTATTAGGATTATTGTATTTCTGCCTATGCCACAGGTGAAACCCAAAGGTGGATCAGTCCACGCGGACAATTACTAACTAACAGAATATTGCGAACAACAAACGTAATAACTAAGACGGAACCCTGGAACGAATAATACACTATTCTCTTAAGATGCGTACCGAAGTTGCAGTGGTATTGATGCTACAAGATTACAAGCAACCCCCAAAATTTTACACATGCATAGTGAATAGATATGATTCGTAAGGTACTTGCCTCATTTGCGGTTTAAATTTCAACTTTGCTCGTAGAAGAGCCACTAGTGGTTAAACCATGTAACCATAAAGGAACGGACCATTATATGTCGACACTAATGGCTTACATTTTCGAACATTGTACGAAAAAGGTAATTTACTGAAGCTTTCTCTCTTCATTCTAAATAGTTGAAATATCATTTATGTGTTGATCCATTCCTCGCGCTCCAGCATATCAAGTACGTGATAAGAATTTCCCTCGCGTGGTATGATTCCAAATATGGCTGCCATTTTTCTTGCATTTCGCGATAAAATTTCTATTAGATTTTGAAACAAAAAAATATAGAGACGATACTATTTATTAATTGTCTTGTTTGAAATAATTGCAATATTTGAAATATTATAAGTGTCACGATTATTGATCTGATTGATGAAGACTGCGACCAACTCAACGACATGAACTAAAAAAAAATAAGAATTGTATAAAGGTTCACATATATAAAATCAGCTACATTTGTTAATAAATACGTATAACTGAAGAAAAGCAAGTGATGAAAGTTTCCTTAGAGTCAAATCAAAAATTCTATAAATTGTAACGTCTGCTGTTTTGCAACAATCCCACAAAGCTGTGCCAATCATAATTTGTCGAACAGTGCCACTACATGTTTTAAAACTTATTGAGTCGTTGTAACCTCAGCTTCACAAACAATTAACTACGCTAATTAATTCACATAATTCTTTATTGTATCATTGATATCCGTACATGAACATATTAAAAGAAAACAAATACTTGTTCAATTGTGTTAATAACTTTATGCGATGCAGTTTCTTTAAAAGAAAGCCCTGTATTGCGATATAAATGGCGCCCATTGCAAGAGAATTGGTCGCGACGTTCAGAGTGCATAAATGTGTACATTACGGAACAAATCTGCAAATATTATTCCGCATTGGCCCAAATGCAACGAGATTTAGTACCTCTGAATTCAATACGAGTTCCTGGATTTTTTGCGACGCGCCGCCTGCTTCAGATACAAACTTCGAAGTTGGGGTAGTTTCGAACTTCAGAATTGCTCCGAGCCAAACGAATTGCGATGGCCACCACTTCAAAACTTTATTATGTTCGATACAGATTGCATACTTTCGAGTGGCAGTATACGCCGTGAATATGTTTAAATATTTTCGGTATGAACAATCAATCGCCAACTAGATGCGCGCAATTCGTCGTGAGCTGTAAGTGGAACAACACTGGATAAACGATTATAGCGTAACACCAATTCCGTGTTAATTTATGGTTTTAATTCTAGTTAAAAGTGAGTTGCGCTTTTGGTGAAGTAGGGTGGACGTTTTTTTATAAAATGAAAACGCTCACATCAGAGTGCATTTATCAAACTAGGAGCTAAAGGGATAGGAAAGAACTTCTAAATCTCCGTGTACACAACAAGCCGTACATTATAGGGGCTTATCGTGACTCTTTCGTGTTTTTCTGGCTTCCCTAGGGAGTTAATAAAAAAATCACCGATTTATTTACTTCCCGCGTTCATTACAAAAATGTAAAAGCTGCAATAAATCTTAACTGCGTTAAATTTAATAATTACAGGAACTTAGTTATATTTACGTTTCTGCATAATTATAATCATACCCATCCTATAAATAAAAAAATTTCTAAACAATATCGTAAATTATTTGTACGCTAAGTGGAGACGAACGCCAATTCGGTAAATCTTAAGAGGTCCATTAAAAGGGCCGATAAAAGGAATAACTCTCTGAGGAACCCGCGCAACTCCAACGATCCGTATGAATAATAAACTTTATTGCCTATTCTGCGCCAGTAATAGCGCAAATATACCAATAAAACAGGAAAACTCGTTTATCTTTGATTTATAACGGGAAATGTGAAAAAGAACCCGCCGCAATAATTTGAGTTAATGAGTTTTCGTCGCCGCAATTTACTGCAATTGTTACGGTTCCACTTTCATTGTTGACTCGGGGTACATTAAAAGCGCGGTACATTTTGCACTTAATAACTTAATTCTCAAGTTGGACACAATTTAAAACGCGCGAGAAGCGCGACCGGAATTTCTAGTTACAATTCTGCGCTATAGTTGATTTTCATAGTCGGTTTCAGTGAAGATATGCAGAAAGTATGATATTTTTATGTTGAAGACATATATAAATTTGAAGAGGTATGTATTTAGGAATAGTTAATCGTTACCATGGCAAGTGACATAATTAAGACGCCTACAATTGTCCCAAGAATATCATGGGTTTCACCACAGGCTACATGATAATAAATGACACAAGAGATAACATGGTCATACATTGAAGAAATAAAGTCAATCCCTGTATCTTTCATAGTTTGATCATATCACATCATCTAATTTGGCCAGTGTCGAAGTTACATGGTACATACGAGGTAATGTCATCTTCATTGACGTGTTAGTAATGAGCTTCGTTGTCGCAACGGCATTGCTGCCTTTCGTAGCAATGGTTAATTGTTGTTATTTTTTGCCAGCTGACTAATTTGTTCAGAATAAAGATAAAATGACCGGACTATTTGCGTGATGATGGGGTATACCAAAGCAAGAAAATAACTTTGGCAATAGCAAACTGAATGTGTTAAAAGAAAACGAAACGGGTTAAAGCACCAGAGTAAGACGAATTCGAAAATTAATCTACTGCCTAGTTACTACCAACGCTACTAATTGTAGAGACACTTCTCAATCTAGCAGGAAAGCTAGATACTAGAATACAGGCTAAGAGATACCGTAGATGGGGGATATACGAAATTGAGGGGGTTATACGGAATGATAGGTGCTATACTCAAAATTGCCGCCGCAATTGACAACCCTAACTGATTTAGTGATTTTGATAACAGATGTTTTGACAGTTGGGTTTTGGTGGTTGATGTGATGTTACGTTGAAGGCAAAACCACATCAGTTGGCCTATTCAGCGAAAACGCAATTTTTAGAAAGTTAGCAAGCAAACTAACAAGCACAGAAATGATTTTTAGGAGGTACTTTAAAAAAATATATAAATTATGCAATACTGGAACATAATGTGTCCATAAAATTGTATTTCTTATGCTTTCGCCCTCAAATTCGTCCCAAGCTGATTCAAGCACTTCCACAATTCTTCTACATTTGCGGCCTAAATTTCCACCTATACTTTTATTATAAATTTTATAATATAATTATATTAAAAATAATATAGTATTTTTGAATCGGGTTTGAATGCACCGCAGCGCCACAGTAAAGTAAACTGTATTCATGATTTTGTACCACATAATTTCCCACGGATCAATTGTCGGGTTGAAAAGTAAAATTGTCTGGAAAACCATACGCAACGTTTGGCAACAATATTATTTAAATATCTTTAAGAGCATTTGGGAAATCCTCCACTATCGGCCTCACTAACACAAATCCAACACAAAAATTTTAAAAAAATCTACAGCTTTGTCTAATGGTGTTAACACAACCCCTTATTCTCGCAACGACAAATGTGAGTTCTTAGTTTGTGAAGTAACTCTGCGTTGTATCTGGTAGTACTTATTTCCTAGATGCGATGCATGGACTAATTTAATATCAACTGTAAAATGTTGTTGCAATATTAAATCTACGTATGTTTCGACCCGTTTTCGTATGAATGTATTTGATGAATTCAAAGCAATTAACGAATATTGATTTCAGTTTAAAAGTTAAATCATTAGGTAATTTTTAGCGCTGTTGCATTTTTAGCTCCCCGAGTCAAAGTTATTCCTCTGAATCGCGCAGTTTGTATCTGGGTTATTTTCTAGGTTTTGTAATAAGAGGCATTTGTGAAACTTTCCAT
Source organism: Geotrupes spiniger (assembly GCA_959613385.1). Classification (NCBI taxonomy): domain Eukaryota; kingdom Metazoa; phylum Arthropoda; class Insecta; order Coleoptera; family Geotrupidae; genus Geotrupes; species Geotrupes spiniger. The sequence continues at coordinate 25,432,153 of OY390736.1, read as the reverse complement.
TGTGATGGGTAGTGAGTAGTTCTGACTACAGAACTGAACAGATGCGTTAAAAATGATATATGTACGTTTATCCGGAAATTGTAAGACTTGTAAGACTTTGCCTGTAATGTACAATTGGTAAGTTTTTTTATATCTTGTCGTTAATTTGTTTTTCAAATTCAGGTTCTTCTAAATTTGGTATGGATTATTCTTTCATGTGTATTGCAAATATCGAGCTTTAGTTTGTACTGGACAATCACTTTATCAACTTAACGGTGGTGGTATGGGGATTTGTGGTTTTTAAATTGTTTTGCAGCCTCCCATAAAGAATGTGTTGCTTAATTGGCTCTAGATTTTGCAGATAATTCTCTTCTGCCATTAAAACTTTTATTGCATTACCAGCTTTATTCTATATTTTCTTGAGTTCAGGTGATTTCGTAATTTCCCTTTTTTGCTATATTTTCTCGTATGTTTGCCGAGCATGTTTCTTTTGTTTAGTTATTTATTGTCGCAGAGGCTGAATAAGAAATATCAAGGTTCTCTATATCAACTCATTGTCTAACATGCTATAGAAAGTAATTCCAATTGATTTTTGTTTGTTGACGAAGATGTTCTGTTTCTACGTTTGTATCATGTTGCACTTTGTTTATTCCTTTGACGATGAGAAAGTCAGTCATCTTGCGTTGGTCTGTCGGTAGGTCGGTAGTTTTAGTTCTTTGATTGACTTGGGCATTAAAATTGAAATTGACTTGATTTAATTGAATATTTGGATGGACAATAATAAATCGGCACAATAATAATATGTCTTCGATTATAACGTTTCTTACTGGGATGTGCTCTTCATGAGAATGCAATCCTTCATAGTGTCGAATGTTGTTTTTACATTGACTGTTTTTCCCTGGGCAGTTCCCCAGGGGTAGCTAGAATGCTATATTTTATAGTTGTGTAATATTAGAAAGCTGTGCGTCCTGAAATGAGTTTCAGATATCATCATTATGTCTATTTTGTGTTCTCTAATTAAAGTTTCTAGTTCGAGTTTGCGTTGTTAAAAGTTTAACATTGCGTTCGCCATTTTCAGCATTTGTTCTAATTCTTGCATTAAATTGTGGTCTGTTTGTATTTTCTGTGGATTGGTAAGTTATACGAAGATAGAACTAGGTCATAGTTGTGATTGTAAACTATAATTTTGTTGTACTGCCAGGTTGGTTTCTTTTTCCTTGGTGTTGAGTATTTATCTTCTCTGGGTGATTGCATTCGCAGAGATCATGTTTTTCTGGGACATTCAGCAGCTATGTGGTTCTGTGTACACTTCACACATCTGAATTGCCTTAGACAAACATCTTTAGTTTCGCCATATCTTTGACACCACGTACATACATGGGACACATTTTCTCTTGGGTAATGTATAGTAAATTTCACATTTGTGTAGGATAGTATCGTCGCTGTATAGTTCTTTATTGTTTGCGTTTACTTGACTATATCCATATAGAATAGTGGTATTTTTTTGTGATTGTTGGTTGTATATTAATTATTTGTAATAATTTATATCCATGTCTCTGATTTTATTATGACATATGCCTTCCATTATTTTTATTTATAATTTTATATAATTGTCTGGCAATGTTCGAATTACGAACTTATCTGCAGCAATTATATTTAACAGGATTGATGTCTTAGACTGTCAATCGGTAACATTGACAACATGATTGTATTATTTGTTGAGAACTACAATAGTGCTGTGGAACAAGGGGCATATGTTATGTTTTTTCTTATCCGGTATTATTATCACTCAACTGGCAAGATAATATATAGATTACCGGCCTTCTATTGCATAGAAATACTATCACAACGGATCTTACGTTAGAATTGTATTGGAATTTGTCATCGTATTACTATTCGGAATCACCACATTAGAATTAACATTTTTATGTGTTCTTAGCTTTTGTAAATTAGTAATTTCATCAAGACTATTTTTGGTCTCCAGAATTGAAACCTTACGAATTCCTCCATTTAAGAGAATAATATCAGTCCTTGTTCGGCATGTTTCATTTTATTTGCATAGAAACGTGTCCGATCGATAAGTCAAGAAATACACATTTCGCAAATAACGCGAAAAGTCCTTTGACGCGACTGTTGTCGCGAAATGGAGTTTCGCCGTGACGAGGAGAAATAATTAAAAACAGGTTGTCGGAGGCCTTCGTTTCAGCAGTCAATGCGAAACCCCGCGCAGGAATATTAATTTTGCGCCGAAGTAAATCAAAGAAACAAAGTTTCGAATGCAACACAATATCGCACGTGTAACGGCATGTACGCGCCGCGCCGAAACAAAAACCGCCTCCGCATCGATTACGCTCATGAAGTTCGCCGAAATGGAATGTGTCTCGGCTGCTGAAACTATCAGCTCGGGTAGTCGTCGGGCCGATAGAGCGCGCCTCGCTTCTAGTAATTAACTGAAGTCACGTGGGAATTACGACGGGGTCGGTTGGTAAGCCTGACGCCGCACAACTGCGTCACGTGTGCCGGCATGAGAATTCTATCGGAAATACTTGCTTTGACAACTAATTAACAAGAAATGTAAACGAAACATTCGGGCTGCAATTGCAACATGCAAAAATGCGCGTGAAATTCACTTGGATTCACGTTTCAGAAAGTTGCTACGTCGCTTTTGTAAAAGTGTAAAATTTTGCCCGGACATTGATTGTAATTAGATATTATTATACAGTTATGCATTGGATATTTCAAGGAGTAAAAAATACTTAGACATTAATTTATTAGTATTTTCATACCCCATTGTTTATAATTATATATATTTATAATTAATTACTTTCGTTTATAATTTCGTTTTGCTGAAGCTTTACCTCTTAAATAAGCTGACTCCTGACTCTCTAAGCGAGATACAGCAGGACATAGAATGGTATTCAATCGAATCAGCAACAACCTGAAAACAAAACTGAAAGAATCAAAAGAGCAGTCAATCCAAAATTATCTGTCCAACCTAAATTGTAAAATTGTTTCCTACTGAAGATGAATGCATGAATCGCATTCGAAATGTACATTTGGATATAAATGTGATTTGTAAAAAAGTGGGTTTACGTATTATTTTTTATATTCAAAATTTCACAGTTCAGAATGAACAGAACAACTTAAGGGGGATCCTGCTTTAGGAGGCTTTAAAATAGCGTTTTGGGGGGATTTTTTTTAGGACAGAAAAAATGAGCAAGTCTAGTGAACTTTTCAGAGCATTTTATTGCATATTTCAGCATTAAAAAAAATATTTCGAGAGAAAAATATTTAAACGGAACCAATTTTTATGGGCTCTTGTGCAACACCTTCAATTGCAATTTACAATCGGTGGGAAAGATGTAGCCCATAATTTTTGTCTGGAACAAAAAAAAAACCATAGAAAATTGTAATTCTCATATATTTTCTTCTAGGTGAACTAAAAAAAAAACAAAATCTTGAAATTCAAGATTTTTCTCAGGTTTGAAAATAAATGTGCTCTTTGCAGGAAGAGAAAATCATTTCAACTTGCTAAAAAAGTTGTTTAGAATTTTTACATTAATCTTTTTAGTTCAAATCGAATAGAATGCTACTGAAGCCAACAAAAGTTTTGTTTCGTTTTGATTGCTTGTCTAGTTTTCTCGCAATCACGCCCACCAGTTTAGAAAAATCGTAAAAACGAAAACTCGAGAAAACACGCTCTAAAATTTACGATCATGAAAAATGTTAATTTTCTATTACTTACGGAATATCTCGTTATAATCCTACTATAGCTCTTACGAATTCAAAATATTATTGTTTCGAACGACCGATTGAACATTTTTCAGTACATAGTTCGGTGTTATGTGACTGCGGGGAGGGGCGCGTGCTTCGTTTGTCCGAGCGTTCGTCCGTTCGTATATTTTTTGCTGTATCTTTCAAAATATTGCGAATTAGCCGTTATAACTTTTTATACATATTCTTAGATATATTACGCATAGATTTGACAACAGCGTACGTATGAGACCAATAATATCGCCTAATAAATACTCAAATACCCACCCAAGACAATTTAATCATAAGAACGAATGCGATCAAGATAGATATTAAATCCGTACCACAAATCATTCAGTAAATTACATTATTTACAACAAAGAAAAAATTACACAACTAAACATCAAAAGGCTCCAGGTATAGATAACGTAACCACGGCTATTATTTACGATCAAGCGATAACATACCATTATGAGTTCAAAATATATATGACCTGCTTAGAACCGCCGTTCTTTAGATTTGCACTGCTTTTGACAATTTCGTGCCCAACGTGAGATCGGGAATTTTTTCGGTATTTGTTGCGTTGCGTTGTCTGCATTGTATCAAATATTATTTGTTTCGCCGAAACGAAAACAAAGGTTAAATGTAACGAGCCCGGTGTTAAATGCAGCGCGAAAACATGAACAGAGTCGAAGTTATTTGTAACGAATGATAGAGGTTCAAATGAATGCTCATTTTTTTAGAATGCCAATTTGAAGAGGGGCAAGATATATGGAGATGATTTGTGATAGAAATCGCTGAAGATTTTCGGTGGAAGAATGCATAGGAAACATACTAAAAACTAAATTTTAATTTTGAAGAATGATCAGGAGTCATATTTTGAAAAGATGAGAAAAATATCTGGAAATAATTTGGAAAGTAGTAAATAGGAACAACAGTCGAACGTCAGTAGTTAAACATTAAAATTAATTAGAGTAATTAAACGCGACTTCAATCACGAAGAATATGAGACATATCTGGGGTTGAATTCAAGTGGAGAAATGCCTTCGAACCAATATTGATTGTACCACTGTAATTGTTGAATCGTGAAGAATGTCATGAATTGATATAAACCTAATGTTAGTCGGGTGAACCTGAAAATAAATGTCACCGTGACGAAAACTCGTTGATTTAAAAAATATGAACGACAAAACATCGCTGAACTCGATGTTCTAATTGATGGCGGAATTTGAAACGAAGTAGTGAAGTTAGTTGAAGATCGGTTGCTTAAATTTGAGAAAAACGCGAATTAATTATTTGCGAATTAAACCTTGAAATACATTCTACGAGCTTTAATTTCCTCATCATACCGATGTCTATAAATGACAGTGGTTAAAGACAATGCCAATAAATTGAATCCACTAATACCAAGAAGTAAGAGCTGATTCGTTCAAAAGAATATCAGGGATATTGGTTTGAAAAATCGTTGAGGGTTAAGTTGAAAAAAGTAAAAGAAAAAATTTCATTGTTATTTGAAAGAAATGGGATACATATAGAAGGGAAAGTGTCGCAATGTCTAAAATTGAACGGTAAGCAAATGCTTAAATGAATTGGCACACAGCACGGAAATTCAAAAATCAAAGATGGATTTAAAAAAACATGTCAAAGAATTGCCGAGTTAAAATTGCAAATTAGGCTCAAATGCTAAAAGATCAAGCGGAAAAGGAATATTATTATTATTAACGTAATATATAACGCAAAAATCCGGCGAAGATTCAACTTTAGAGTAACGTAATTATATTTCGTAAATTAAATTATGTTACTATACACACCGCCTAAATATCAGGCATTATAAAATATAACAGTTAACGTAAAAAGCGACATACTTACTTATTAACACATAGACAGATAATGTCATGTTAGCAACAGCGACAGGTATTTAAAATGACTTACTTTGCATCAAAGAGTTACAAATTAACTATCATTGCTTCGAGTCATCTGGGGTGACATGAACCTACTTCATTCTATCGCAAACGTCTAGTACGTTCGCTCGATTACCACATAACATTTTCCATTACATTTTCGACTAACGCAACATGGGAAAAGGTGCTACGACCACAATATTAGAAAACAAAGAATTTTGTGTAACAAGTCAGTCGAGCATTTGACAGGATTTAGCATTTGATGGTCTATTGTCAAAAAATGAACATCATCTGCTCCACCCTACTTCTATAATGTCAAATCTTAAGGGCTGAGAATTTAGAAAAATAATAAACCAAAAAGTATCAGACACTTTCATTACCAAAGATAGACTACACATTCGATTTTCCCACAACCAATAATCCAACCACAGGAACATTCACAGAAGACAGTGATTCTAGCTCCTGATGAAGACCCAGCCCAACAAAATCATCTAAATGAATTTCAAGCTTGTCTCAAGACGTGGAAAATGAAAATTTATGCAATGAAATTTGCCCATGTAACTCACGTTATGAAAAGATCAAAGTATGTTTACTTAAAACAATCCAGGAGAACAAAGTACTTAGGCTTCCACCTAAACAAGATACTTACTTGAAAAGAACACGTTACCAAAAAGCGAAAGCAGGTCTATTTGAAACTGAAAGATCTATACTGGCTGATGGGACAAAATCGAAGATATCAATAGAAAACAAACTGTTGTTGTACAATATTGTAATCTTGCCAATTTGGACCTACGGACCATTTGTGATTTAGAACAATATTATGTAAATAATCTTCTAGAATATTTCCACTTCAAAACTACTTTCATAGTATAACCAATCAAAATTCTACATCTTTATGCAGTTACATCAGCATTTAAACCTTATTAAACGAAAAACAAATAGTTGTTAAATTAAGGAAAACATTCATAATTGAACGTATAAAGTTTACTTGTTAAATAACCTTGCCAAGTTTCAATGAAAAATTATGAGACAACAAATGTTTCAAAAGCTACTTTTTTCAGTAAATATCGGAAAGCTCGTTTAGTTTAACACGAATTGCAAATCAGGCATCAACAGGCCCATTAATTATGCATTAAAATGTTTTGTTTATTTAACATCAAACATTAGTTGCAAAGATTATCCCTTTGAATGCAATTAACGGACATGCCTATATGCAATGAAACATACTAATGAATGGAACGTTACAAATAGCAAAAACTGACGCAACTCTAATTTATCTACAAACAGTGAAGGATTACAGGAAATTTACATAAATACAAACGAGCAATACAGAGAATCTAAAATTCATTTTAGCATTTAATTAAAATTTGAAGGAACATCTAAGTTCCAGTTTTATATGAAGCATAAAATAACACATTTCCCCCGAATTGAGTAAATTAAAGGATAACAGTTTCGGCGAGAAAAACTTTAGTGCGGTTCGTGGATGTGTCTTTATTAAATCTCGCCGCTACGGCTACAGACAAGTACCTTTCGGTCGGTGCTCCACATCGGTATTTCATTTCCGGCATCCACTCGTTCATATCCCGAACGCAGATAAATCTGGGGCTTTCCGAGGAGTTCGCCAATCGAAAAATCGAACTTGAGTGGCAGCCTGAGCGGGGGTGACGGACAGGCGCGTAAAATCAAAGAGAGGTTAGGACATCTCGATAAGGCAATTCAGTCTTCGACTCGGCTTTATGCATTTCCGTCACGTCCCGACGGGGAGGTGTAAAGAATATAATGCTAATGTAACATCAGATGCCATCAGCTAGATCGCATTAGACGGGCGCTGCGCCTCTGTCTGCGGCGGCAGTGGGGCCTTGGTCTGATGCGGCGGTTTGAGCCAAATGCTGAGATTGCTGGTTGCGCCACCGCTTCACCTTCCACCCCTACAAACGGTATCATCAATTTTAAACTACACATTGCGGGAAAGAACACACACGTAATGGAAACTAATTTTATTGCACAGTCGACATATACCCTTAATGCATTAAAATGTGAGTTGATTTATATTTAATTGCGCAATTGGCAAAACTATTGCAATGACATATGAATTATAATTTATCATATATATGGTAATGGTCTGTAATTAATATAAAACTGAATAATGATCATGCCATTGTAATTATTATATTGTGTTTATACCAGTGTTGTTACTTGTGGTTTTATATGCGGTTTTCTTATTATCTAAACTTATAAAATCTCGGTGGCTTTGCACACTGCGCTAGTGCCACGAATCAGCGACTACAATTCATTATTGATTCTTGCTCACCATATGTCGTCGATACCTTTGATTTGGACTGTATATAGCATTTTTGTTTCAAATATTCTCAAATTATTCCCTTCCCATTATTAGTCAATTATGTCCATGCTTCTCACCCACAAGTCACCATCGGTTACTTCAGGCTTATATATACCTCAGTCAAATGCAAATGCAAAATCAACGATTGCATTTCATTATTTGATCTTAATGTACAATGTTTACAAAGTTAGCTTTATTTTTGTCACGAGATATTCGTGACAGTGCAGGAAAACAAACCATATTTCTGGAATCGAAATGGTTTGTCTTCCTGTTTGTTTTAACATGTCTGCAAACCAAATAAATTTTGGGATAACTTATGTACATATATAAGTCATCATTGAACGTCATTTTTATATACCCCTGTTAAATGCTATTGGAAATATCCGTAACTATGTTCGTCACAATAATTTCTAGGAAATGTTATCAAATTTTAATTTAATCCATGAAGGGCATGTACCTAAATGGCTTTATCTCCAACTACGTAAGATGATAAGTAGTGGTTAGATATGAACGAAAAGAAGATGGTTGTAGCAGCTCGAATTCCTTGGTAGAAATATGTTGACGTTTAGTTATAACCAAAATTTCAAAGGAAATTTGTCGAATATCACAATGCAGATTTTTATCGATAATTAGCGAGTATGACCCTTACATTTTTAATCTTACATTTGCTTCATCTAAATGACATAAACCACATATAGTGGTGAACAGAAGGAATCTTGAGGACATGAATGACAGAATATGGAGAGGTGGCGGGAATAAGAAAAATATAGCTTAAAGTACTGTAATTTTGATCCACTATTGCCAGAATGGGCGTGATAAGAAATGCTCCAGAAGAAAAATTAATTATAATTTTTGGGCAAAGCATTGAAGTTTTGTGTTAGTTACTGATATGCCCCAGTAATGTGCTGGAGTATCCCACATCACTGGGCCAGAGTAGCTTCAAGGTATAATAAAATGGATATACAGTCGAAAGCAAAAAAAGTAGACAAAAACAGTTTTCTGTAATTGATTTTCCTCAAATTGTTGTTGTATAAATGTGGCTTTTTAAAATCTCCTTTTCTCACGGCTCACCAGTTCATTAAAATGTCACTGAAATGACAACACTGACGTTTACATGACATTGCTAATATCAAGTTTGTTCAAGCAGCCGAAAATTTCGTGTCTACTTTTTTCTGCATTCGACTGTACTACAGCACCATAACAGATAATTGAGGGTTTATATCGAGAATATATATCGTAGTTACTATGACTACAAACAATTTCGATTCCCCACTAAAAATTTCAAAAGAACTTTTCAAACAAAATTAAAATTTCAATCTATAAGTTTGAAGTAAATTACTTCAACGTATCTTGAACTCAACGACACTTGATTAGTCGAGCCCAATGCAATTTAAAATGGGAAACATATTGCTGCCAAAGTTATCTCATTGCGTCAATGTAAATTAAAAAGTATATTGGATGTGACGCAAACAAATTATTTTTAAAAAAATTCGACAATGGTGCACAGTGCAATTGAAAGCGTTCCATAGTAGTAGTAGTAACAACCTTTATTGGCATATTTACACGCATATTCTGGCTAAACTAGCTATTTACAATTATACATTATGCAATCCTGAACGTCTCTCCTCCCTCCTATATCCTCCTCTCGTTCCTGGTTCTCGCTTCCATTCTCTTTTTGTTGGCTCCCTTCTCCTCCACCTTACTTCCTGTCCTTGCATCTACAACAAATTATGTATCATTTATTTCTCTCCCTCCTACATCTTCCATCTTCTTTTCTCTTCTTTAACTTTCTCAACATCTCCACTCCCTCTCCTTTCTCTCCTAGCATCCTTCTCCAGTACCGACCCAGCTTCTCTTCCTCTCTAGTCCATACCATTTCTTCGCATTCTTCCCACCAATGTTTCCAAACATCTGCCTCTCTTCCACATGCTTTGCACCTCTTGTACTCCTCGTTCATCCAATACTTATTATTTCTCTCCTCGTTTCCACACCGGAATCTAGCCAATAGTCTTTCCTCTTCGGCTTCCCCCCAGATACTCCGACCTCCTACTGTATACTTGCAACTCCTTGTATCTTCCATTGTACCTCGCTCTCTCTATATTTCCTTCCCTCTCCTGGGCTTCCACCTGCGTTCCATATAAAGATTCAAACCAGCTTGGGTCAACCTGAAGCAAGCAAACCCAATTGAATTTCCAAAGAGAGTTAACTCAACGAGTCAACTTTATCTAAAATGGAGATATGTTTTTATATGTTGTCAAATTCCCAGTCCAACTCAACTCAACCTGAGAATAAAGGTATGCCATCGAATGAATGCAGGCTAATACAGCATTACCAACCAAAGTCAACCAAATCATGTTCGATGTCAAGATTAGCACGGGATACATATTCCAATAGAACTAGATGTCTTCGAACCAAATGCAATGAAGACAGAAACTCAAACACTGCCATAGAATCAACTACTCTATTTGGTTCAATACCAGACAGCATATATGTAAACACAATTATCGAGTAAATCCAAATTAAAACAAATAGTGTTATCATTATTTTGAAGTTCATTGAACTCAACTAGATCATTCAACAAAAATTCAAGAACTAGCTGAATGCCCACACAGCAGTCATTTAGTGCTTTTACTGATAAATTGACAAACGCAGGTGTCGTTACTGTGATAACTCGATCGAAGCATCTCAACATTGCAATCGTTGTGTCTGGTTGAGTTGAGTTAGATTAACATTTTAATAAGTTTCAAGAACAAAGTTCCAATAGAAGTAGCTCTAGATATCTCGTTACTGTGATAACTCGATCGAAGCATCTCAAAATTGCAATCGTTGTGTCTGGTTGAGTTGAGTTGGATTAACATTTTAATAAGTTTCAAGAATAAAGTTCCAATAGAAGTAGCTCTAGATATTATTGTTGTACTGGACTTTTTTTGCTCCAGAAAATTTCAGAGTAAATACGCATAACCCACTGGTTAAAAACTTCTTGCTTAAAAGCGCAAGAACGAATTTTAATGCAAAACTCAGCTACAAAATATTGAAGGATATAAGAAGTAGCCATGGGAAGTGAAAATACGACACAGTAAACTTGGTAAAGTTAAATTCTATAAAATGAACGCTACCATCACATCAATAATAATAATAATATGCGTTAGAAAACTGGATACGGCTTAGTACATAATTTCCAAAGTAAATCGTCAAAAATTACTAGACATCACTGAAATTAAACAATTAAGAGGGTAATTTATAAAAACAAATTGGTTAAATGTTATTGAAACGCCATGCAAAAACAGATGCCCGCAATACGGGTGCTGTAAATTTCGATGAAATGACAACCTCCCTCAACTGTCCCGTTTAACATTTTATTTTGTTTTTATTATCAATTATATATTTTAATTTATTTATTTTCTGGTTTCAGCTCGCTTCCCATCTTCAATTCCCGTGATCGGTAAGTACACTGCATTCTCCAGATTAATCGACTTATCGTTATCTCCATTTGTCTCATCCACTTAATTTTTCTCTACCTTCAATGTTCGTTTCTGCTCTTTTTCTACCCAACCCTAACTTTCAGCACAAACCCATTAGATATTTCAGCACAAACATTTCTTCAACATTGAGCTGATTTGCATGTGTTGCAGTGATAGAAACTTAGAGCTTTAAAAGACATCAAAGTTATGTCGATTTTTTTGGGACACTAGTCATCAGGGATACTAATTCCATCTAGGTATAAATATTGCACTTTCAGTGGACAAGAATGATACTAAAAAACTAAACTGACTAACTGCTAAAAATTGTATTTGGAGTCAATTCAGCGAGTTCACTGAATCTGAAGACTATTAAAACATAAACTTTTCAAAAAGAAAAGTACGACTCACAATATTTTTTTATTATAAATAAAGCTGTTGAACTGAAAATCGAAATTATAAGTTGTGTGTTAAAGGAGCTGTCATGTCAGTTTGCTCTTCCATAAAAGTTAATAAGTCACTGTCATCCTTTTGCCATAAATAATATAACTTTGTATATGCTTGTCCATTTTATTCTTAGATTTTTAACCACCGATGTTAAAATTTTATTTTTGTAAAGACCCATAACAAAGTTTTTCAGTCGCTCCAAACAGCGAATGTTCTTTGAGAATAAAAATGTGGTCAATGAATAATTAGCACCTGTTTCTCCTGAAATGTCAGTATCCATTTGCATTAGGTATTTCGTGTTTACTATATACTCCTATTGTTGATCGGAACATTTCTACTTTCCCAATCTTTACGCTTCGTTGTTATTCTCTCTTCGCAAACGTCGAATAGATATTTCTATCTTGTATCTTTTTATTTCCTTTGTAATTCTTTAAGACAAAAGTTCCCTTTAGATTCCAGGTACCCATAAAATATATCCTTTCTTAAACTGTCTTTAATTGTTGAAGTGTATGTTTGGAACGCATGCTTTGTCCGCCCGGACGTCGTATATATTCCCTCTGATCTACAATGTTTGGTTTTTTGCTTGATCAGCCTGTTCATGACATACCAGTTTCTTTAGTTGCATATTCCTGGTCCACACCTGGTTGGCAACAATTAGTTCCTTGTAACCTATCTTAATCATTTTCCCTTTGCATTTTCTCTTCTTTAGCTTGCATCCTTATTATAGTTTATGTCCTGCGTTCTTCTTTATTTCGGCCATCCTCTATGTATGTATAGATTTTTACCTCGCAATTTATTTTATTCGTCAGGACCTTTTTTTCCTCCTCCAAATTTGGCAATTTCACCACATAAATCACGCACGTTGTGCTGAGTTTTTATTATGCGTACTTCTTTAATCTCCATTTTCAATCCTAATTTGCTTTCGAAGAACATTTGATCTTCCTTTTTCATGTCCTTGAAGGTTATTCTCTTTAGCACTGCGTTATATTTCCTTGCTGCTTGATCCATCTGGACTATATGTCCTTTCACTATTTGTATCCTTGCAGTGAGTTGTTCCCTTTCCATCTTCGACTGCTCTTCCTTTTCTCTTATTTCGGCCCTCAATTTCTCATTCGCTTCAGCATTCCTCCTCATATCAATTTTTAATCCATCAAGTGCCTCAAAAATTTGCTTCATTTCCTCTGTTTGTTCTTCCTTGTTAGTCCTTGGTTTGACTTTTTGATATCTTATTGCCACTACTTCCACTTTCCTGTTCCAATAACTCCTTTAGTTCACTTCCCTGTCTTCTACGCTACTATCGCCTTCTCGATTTCGTTTATAATCGGACAATTACGTATTCTTTAAATGAATACCATACGATTGCAATGTTGCCTAGGTTTCTATTGGTTCCCCTTTTTATGTACACCGCTCAAAATTTGGGAGGCGTTCATGTTCTGTGGCCTTGTAACAAATTCTTTCAATTCTCACCTTCTTATGCCTGCCGTTGATTTCCATATAATTCCACCATTATTGTTCTACTCCTGGGCGGAGAGCAATCACGCTCCTCTCTCACAATTATTACACAACCGACCAAAATTAAACTTCGCAAAAACAATTCCCATTTCACTTATTTTTAACTCAAAGTTCCCCGGCGTTCATTTTTATTACCCTACTTTGATAAATCTCGTTTTATTATACTTTTCGAAATAAATTCCCCGCTGTGCAGCCGCCACGACAGACGTCACGTTGTAACATCGACCATGCACGCTCAAAAATTTAAACAGCGATAAAACTGCGCGGTTATAAAACGATAGAGGCGAAACAAACGTAGACCGAGACATGAAATTTATGCTATTTGGGATAAGATTACGGTTAACCTTTAGTAGCAGTTTAAATACACATCTGTCACATTAAAATTAATATGACGTGTGCGGTGGCCGGATTACGTCTATTTCGCAACGTGCGGTACACAAATCTCACATCACGAATGCTAAAGTTGTTATATGGATGATTTGCTTGAATTATGGGTGGTGTGTATGCTAGCCATTAGATGAAATATGAAATTCACCACCTGTGTTTAAGGTGGTGGAATTATGCCTCAGATACGATTTATAAACAAATAGTAGGTTGTGTACGTTTATGGATAAATTTCAGACCATTTTGTGAAGAATAGCAATCATAATTATTAGCAGTTAATAGTTTTATTGAATTTACATTGTGATATTTTAAATCTACAAATTGAAAAATTCCAATTACATTATACATATTTCCAAAGCAATTAATAAATCGAGCAGCAATGACGCCACTTTTACATTCATATTTTTCGTCTCAGCGCCCCTTTCTTTCAAAATTTACGTTAACCAGAAAATGTCTTAAATTTTAATGCAATTGTACTCGACAGCGACCGCTCTGAATCTCACGCGCGCCGCGAAGAGAACTTTGAATAATAATTAAGCGAACTTTTAGGGAGGCATTTAAAACTTTAAAATACTTCCTTGTAGTAAGTATAAATGACCTCCGTAAGAATAAAGATTAAAGTAATCTCCGGCAATTAGGACTGCGAACTATTTAATTGTTGATCTGGACGGGAAGCGTTACATATTCTTAAACCGCATGCCATAATTGCATTCGCCAAATGAGATGTACTTTTATAATAAGGGCTGCATTCTAATAGCCCCTGCGGTATTATTCCGTCCGTGTGAATTTAACTTGTAGATCGCATTAGTTAATTAAGTCGGCTGTTTTTAACTCCCTTCGTTCTTTATTTAAACGATTATTAAAAGTGGAACGTTTTTCCTCCAGCTGCAATTTGCTTTGCTTCAATGACCGTGGGCATCGTGAAATATATGAACATTAAGTAGAGTAGAAAAATACAAACACAAAAGAACCGTAAGACAAGGCAAGTAGGTTCAGAAAAGTAAATCGAAATTAACAACGCTGAATGTAAATAATTTTGCCATTGTTGGTAAATACTTCTTTAGGGTCGATTTCCATAATTAAGTCTTTGACGATTGCGAACCTCTTCTGTGTTAGATCCTCCCTAATAATTATTTTTGTGCCTTTCTGTCTCATTTTTGCATTATAAGCTGAGTTCCTGATGGTTATTCTGCAAAACTCGACTATTATTGGCTGGGTAGTTCCTTTTCAAACCAATGGTGGCAACAATCGATATCCTTCGATGTAAGGTCCATTCCCAATTTATCACGACAAAAAAATACTGCTAAATTTTCCACGTCTTCAGATTTGTTTTCCGGAGTATTAATTACATAGACACCTCCTGGAAATGTATTCGTGTACGTAGTAGTAGTAAGAACCTTTAATTGGCAAATGTCCTGTAATGTCTCCATCTCCCTTTATACCTCCATATCAACCCCTCCATCACCTAGACATCGCCTCCAGTTTTTCCTCGTTTCCTCTTCGTCACTTAATGCACTTTACCAACCAGCCAACTTTTCACCTCCTGTAATTCATCCATCGAATATTTATTTCCCCAATCCTCGTTGCCACATCTAAACCTCGCTGTCACCCTCTCTTCCTCCTTGCTCTTCCACTCGTCAAATATGCCAGCTTTCCTCCTTACACAGCTATATTAGGAATATACAATATATACCTTTTATTATAGTTTGCTCCTGTTTTCTACTTGTCTATCCTGCACATCCTGCATCTATCAGCTCACTTTCCACGTCGTTCTTTTCGTATAACTTTAACCACAACGCTTTATTTACAAAATTCTGCTCCCTCCATTCCGATGCTCTCAATTCATACCTCACCAACCTTCTCCCTGCTTCAAGATCCGCCGATACCCCTGTCCTCACCATAGTCACTTTAAGACTTTTTCTGTTAATGTTGTCGAAAGCAGTCCATAAGTCTACCAATATGGCTTCTTCTTCGCCTGTTCCGTCAAGGCCAGATAGTTTAGCCTCTCGTAAATACTGATTGCCCTTCTGGTATTACCCCTATCATAAAGTGTTGAATTGATTCCCATCAAACATAGCACTTAGATGCTGGGTATCATATCTTTGACAATTGTTTGTTGCAGAATTTTTGTGTTGCTAGTTTCATAAAGTCGTTGTGTCATCCGTTTTTGAGGTCACACTAAATTTGTGCTCGTACATTCGGTGATCTAAATATGGTTCTGTTTGTCCTACATATGCCATTGCAATCCTTACAATCGACTTGAAATGTACGCGATTTTATTTTACTTTGTAATGAATTATTATTATTTAGTAAACAATAAATTAATTTTTTAACATTTTATTTCTAGTACTAATATAAATTTTATCTCTTCCCTTTCTTAATCAACTAGTCCCACCCGTTCACTTTCGTCCGTCTTTTGTCTTCTGCTCTACCATGAAATTCCTGATATCCTTCCCCTTCTTTCTTGCAGAAATTAATAATGAAAAACTTAACTATAAATACAAATTAAAATACACGGCACTAGATTCAGGAACTAATTTAAAAATCTTGTAGTTTGGAGTCACCGCGCAATATTTTACGACCGCATTTTCATAACATGTTACGATATTATCCCGAAGTGACCGCGGAAATATTCGTTGCATAATTCATCGACTTGGTGCCGTAAACATCGCCGAAAGAGACAAAGAACGAATGAGATAAAAGAAGCCCAGCCACAACGTCGAGAAGTATCACGTGAAGCTCGACTCCGGGAACTTTAATAAAACTTCAAAAGAATTGCAAATAAATTGCGATTTACCGAAAAATGTTAGCAGCGTAAACATGTAATTTTATTATGTCCTACGGGGATGGCGGAGTTGCGGCGCGCGGCGAGGCCCATTTTTCATCGGCATAATCGCACACGTGAACCGGCCACGGTTCACGGAGTTTAAAATGGCATGGCGTGTTTTCGGGGCCAGAACACGATCCGGCCGACAAAATGCGGAATGATCTTGTTCGGGGAAGTCCCCGCGTGTGCAACTCGCACTTAATTTCACGGGCCGTCGAGCAGCTGAGGGACGACCAGGTCTAACCGGACGGCTTATGACAATTCACATTTATTACGTCCCCAAATTCCGGGGCGTCACGTAATCCCCGCAAATTTTAAATAAAGCGATTATTGCCGACTTGTAACACATGTCGACATAAGTTAGTCTAACCTAATTCTCAAATTATAATTAAAACTCGTAGTATGTATACAACGAGCATAACACGAACATTTTTATAACGAAATGCTGAGCCGAATTCTCACATGTTAGTGGCTTCATAATTATTAAGTAATAAATTAATACTTTTAAACTGAACGCAATTTTGTCAAAATTCGAAAAGAGAGCGGATCATATTGCGAAGTTTTCCGGCCGACAGTTCCTTTAGGTGTACCAAATAGTGAACATTTTCCTGATTCATTTTAATTTTTATGAATAACTAAACAAAAATAGGACAATATTAAAGATTTTAAGGCACACGAAATGGATACATATAATCAAACAAGACTCTTTGTGATTTACCCTGATTTAGTCTTTCACAACAAAATTTCGTGACCTAACATATTTTTAAATTTCTTGCTCACACCCAACTCTTCCTTGACTAGCCTAGGTTTTCTCTTGACTATATCCTAAATTTACAAGTCATAAAGTTATACTACAAATATTTCCTTCCTGAAGTAACACTCAAGTCACACCATTTCATTTGCACTGATATATTTTCCTATACTGTTGTACTGTTGTCACTATACAGTACAACATTGCTTCTCTCCATCTTTGCGTCATGTTCTCCTATATTCTTACTTTGGTAAAAAAAACTACTGTAACTACTTAATCCCCACCCTCATAATTCGGCCCATATTCCATACTGTTCTAAGCAAGGCATAGACTTAACTCAGAAATCCAAGGGTCCTCCCAATATAATGGAAATAAACAAGCACCTACCCCCTATGCTATCTGTAAACTAAGCTTGGCAGAAGAAATCCTTCATCGTATAGTGCTACTTCCAAGGCAGTAAATAAAAAAACTGATATCAGTACTGTGCGCCATTAGTTCCCAATTGAGTTCAGAAATTGGAAGAATGAGTTCAAACAGACAGAGGTGTGGGGGCAAAAATTGCAGGAGGCCAAGTCCCAACTTGTAGTAGAAGTAGTAGTGCTCACCTCTTTCACCGTAACTAATATTCCCAAATATTCCTTCCACAGTAAAACGGCTAATATTCTACTCTACTCTACTTCACTCTTCGCTCCCAGATATTGGTTTCTTACCCCTTTTACCAATTGTATTCATAAATATATCTTCTGCGTTTTCTTCTCTTTTCATTTCGTAAATTTTCGAAATTTTTACTTTAGTTTGCAAATTGTTTCCTCGTTCTTTTCTCTTGCAGCATTCATTTTATATCATCAGTAGTTTTACATAACACTCTGGAGGTGACATAACAGTAGGCAATACTTAAATGAGTCATGTGGGCATAACGTTCTTAGCAAAGGAAGAAAATTATATGCAAAACGCTTTAAGATGAGCGTCGTTACCATGTGACATGTACCATTGCATTGACTCTTATTAGATCGCGTCGTACCAATATGCTCATGGAAGCAAATGCGAGTTTTAAATTTTAATTAAGTTTGAGTACTTTTCCCCACTTAATTTTCCCATAGATTTCCCATTACTTCATGTTACTGTGGCATTTAAATGACATGTATTTATCAAGTTTCCGAATAACGACGCACAAAATATTTTTACGGTAAATATCTGAAGAAATGTATTTACACTCAATTGTTTTCCTGAATATGAAACCATAGAAAAAGGGCGAACGTTATAAAATAACTCTACAGGATTTATCCTAACAGATTTTGTTAGGCGGAACTGGGGACAAAAATGTATATGTTTACCATTTCAGGTCATAAAAGATGACAATTAAAGATTCATTTGGGCTTGAGAACTTACTACAAAATATATTATGTAGAAAATCTAATTGTTTGAAGGTAATAATAGTCAAATAGTTTGTCACATTCATTCAATGTGCTTCTCAACAATTTTTAGTTTGGACATTTGCTTACTCAACGTTGTTTGTTCAACTTGTTCTGTTCGATTTCTTGACTTCAACTGTGTTTAGATCTCCAAAAGTTTGGGTTGATATAGCGAGTGCACAATGGATCCTGCGTATTCGTTGTTGGTAGGAACATTTAATACATATGGTAAAGGACGAGTATGAAAGTAACTTTGGGAACGGTTGTACAGTTTATTTCTGACATAATAAGCTCGTCCTAAAAATGTAGCAATAAAATTCTTTGATAGATCTTATGTAACGGATGTAAAACATGAGAAATAGGAAAACACAACTGAATGTTTTATAGCCACAGTAGACTAAAGAAAAATAAAAAAATAAATGTCAGATACGTCAAGATTAATTTTAAAAAGTCTCTAACAGTACTGTTTTACTGAATTTTTGCATTTGAAATTTGGCTGGGGATTCATTCGACCTTCAATGTCTTGATTTATTGCGTGCTTTCTAAAGCGGACCGAAGCGATCCTCCATGTAGACCCTACGATTCGCGGTCTAGCACATTTATAATTTCTATATACAGTTGGGACCAAACATCCTTTGAGCCATAATCAATTTAGTGGACGCTTTCCGCCATCTATTTATTAGCTAGAATTAAATGTATTAATAAACCTTCCAAGCCGAAAGATTATTTTATTTCCTATTAAATAATAAAAGAAATTGTATTCAATAATTCTAAATCTAAAATACATTCAAGTTGTAACTGAAGCCATGCAAGACCCATTACGAAAGAGAAACTAATAAAATAAAATGATTCCAAGTAAATTACCAAAACAGAGATATACATTAATAAATTTTTATAACTAAATATTCATTGACAGTTATTGTTCCGTTATCAGAACGATACACATTTATAATAAATATCTTTAATTTCATTTTATTAAATATGCACAAATAGTACGTCTACCATTACTCTTATTAATTATCCTTATGTTACATATTTATAAAATTACGCAGCAATATACAACGACTCTGGGGAACCTGATGATGTAAAAGTTTCTGGAACTTTTATTAGTGTCCCCAAGACAATAAAATGCACTGAAGAGCACTAATACAACTAAACGTATTTACTTATATAAAAATACAACCATTTTAAGTGATTTACAGTCGAGAATTTGTACAATAATTAAAAATACAACTATAAAATGCACTCAGATGGTTGATGAATGACGAGAGTTACTGTTCGTTCATGTACATTGATGGACAATATCGCTACAAACTTGAATCAAATGTATTATGAAGCCCAGATTTTCATATCACTAAACCCAGTTGCCAGTCTACGACAGATTTGAAAAACTCAAATCGTTCAAGAATTTTCATTCACAAAAGAAATTTCAGTGAAAAATAATTTGTAAATATGATGCCGAACGAATGTTGGGATAAACTCTCAAATAACTATGAATACTTCTTCAACATTTCTCGTTAGTACTTTTCCCCTACTAAAAGTTACTAAATGTAGCATGTAGGTTGGTATACTTATATCGAGTATCAACTAAGCTTAGGCAATTACTTAGATTACTTGAAAGTGGTGAATGTTCCAAGGCTGGCTATACCAAGTTTAAGAAGGGCTATAGTAAACTATTATTTGATTCACAAAATAATGATATGCTAATGCGAAATTCTAAAAATAAAAGTACATTTGTGCGAAACATAATAAAACTCGAAATCACTTCGTGCAAATCAGATGGTATTAAATATAAAAAACAAAATGGCAATGAGATCATAAAATGATCCCATAAAATGAAAATTGTTACAGTGATTACTTCGCACGTGACACTTCTATAATTCCATCAAAAAGTTCAATTAAAAATCTTGGAAAAACCATATTTTTGGATTGGATTGGATTCCCATTAAAATGCTTATCAGTTTCATGATAATATATCTCTTGTAATATCGGCAAACCCTGTTGAGAAACTCATAAGGATTGGAACTTTGTACTCGTCGCAACTAGTTGGTTGGTGTCTTCAGAATAATTTAAAACTCAATAAAAGCAATAAACTACTAGTGTGGTACCACACTGTAATACTTGGAATAATTTCTTGGTTGTCAGGTAGACAACCAGCGATCATGGGAAAAACACGTCTTACAAGTATGCTCAAAATTGAGATCATTGCTTTTTGATATAACCGTCCTCTTAGCGGGAATCTGAACCCAGTACTCGAAGCCGGGGATCAAATATAATAATTGTAAATTTTATTCACTGTTACTTAGAAGAAGGCAAGTTCATTTACGTTTCAAAGTTAATCATTATTTTTTCTAAATCAGCCTTTTCATTTTCCACTATTTATAATTATACTCTTTGGTCTTAAACAACATCAATGCGCATGTTTTTATTACTAAAAACATTTTACGGTCCTAATCTCTTCGGGAACTGAATTTTGATAGTTTGTGCCAAGCGTCAATCCTGCAACTGAAGTTTGAAAGCCGTCCTCTAAAAATCACACAGAGCTCTTAGCGTTTAAAATCTTCCGGCAAGTAAAACAATAGTACCGATACCAATTTCTACTACCTTTTTGGACAATTTTTGTTGGTGATATTTGCAGCATTGAAAGGGACATATAACCAAACTTTAGGGAATCTCAAACCAACTATGCACACAGAGTTGCTTACTAATCTAACTAAATCGAAGCAAAAGTATCCACGAAGTAAATCAGCTAGACACAACTAGATGAACCCAACAGAGTAAAATTAAGACAAAAACTAATAGTAATGCCAAGTTTGTTTCAAGTTATAAAAGCAATACCAATACATGTTTTTAATCATTTGTACGACTATGAATGTACAAATGTGACTGTAAATCAACAAGCTCGTAAATAAAAGCCCAGACAAATTAACGGTGGTGGGGCATCAACTAGTTTAGTTGTTTAATAAATTTAGAAAGTTCTTGTTCATGGGAATGATGATTATTGGTATTCTGGGTTGTTAGGATGGTGAAACTTCCTCTGCAGTACGAAAATTTGAGTCTGTTAGGTTTCTAAGCAATGGCTATCTTCAATTTTAGTTTTAATATTGTGAATATAACATAACATAAAAATAAAAAAAACGTAACAGGTGAATTTACTAAATTAACGCACTTTTTAAATCTAAAATACAAGTTTTATTCTCACATGAAGAGTAACTTCATAGATTTCAAATTCGGAATGCGTTCGATCATCATTAACTACTTAATTTTGGTGAACTCGAATTTTCAAATTCGGGTGCGTTCGGACCTTGCTTTTTTAAATATTTTATTTGTTTGCCGTATGCATTAACCTCAGTGCCTAGAATTGATTTATAACTGAAATATTTCCCTGCAGAGGAATATGTCATAGTGGAATGACTTGTCACCGTACCCGAGATACAGTTGTTCCAAATAACGTGGACTGAACAACAATGTACTAATTGGAGCCGTGAACAGCTTTGTGCCACGCCAGTTAATAGAGGTGATTGTTGCATGGAATATTGATGTACATGAATATTTATCAAATGATTCTGGCCGACGTCGCACTTTGTACATACGAAACGAAACGGGGTATTAAATTTGGTAACGTGATTTATTTATTCGGACCAGTAGGGTTAATATTTGGTGCTCACTCACTAATATAATTATATTCAAAAGATTCGATTTTGAGTACATTTATCATTATTTATCTTCAATTCATGATTATAGAATTTATCATATACATTTTTTCAACATTTTCAGAATATTAAATAATGGAGAATGGTATACATTTGGTTAAGCTGTTAGCTTTATTAGTCTTTATTGGGTAAATTTGTTAGTTTTAATAAATAGTGTCCTATTTCCTTAATCTGTAGCTCTGGGTTGGTACAATCAAGTGATTTATAACTAATTTAAAAGTAGTTGGAACTATGTTGTACAGAAGTATGCAGTGGTACAAGGTGATCAACTGCAACTGTTATTTTTGAAACACCACTATTATATACCAGACTCTCTGCCTGACCAACATACATAGTGGTGATACTCCCCTCGAATTTATGGGCGGCAAAAGCCAGTTTCGCACGCTACAGACAAATTAATAAAAATTGTGAAAAAATCATTAAAATATATTTATCAAGTTTTAAATAAGAACTTATGACGACATACTTGAAAGTTAAGAGATATCTTCAGTGCATACCTAACCTAAAATAACACGGCATTTTATTCCATAGGCGTTTCCAGTGAAAGTGAGTATTAATTAAAAGCAGGGCAACGCTTTGGTCGTCGACTGTACCTTCGTACGACACCACACCACTTTACACCGTGTGGCAATCCACTTACGTCTCAACATGCACTTTATGTGTTATAGTATTCAAAACAAACTCAAATACAACTTTAACTGTATTTTTTCAAAGTGCAATTGATGGACATTTAGTTTTTGTCGATCGTTGTTATCGATTCAAATGTGAGCACCACTTGGATAGGTAGCTATATCTTAATAGAATCAAAAAAAAATCCGATTCATTTTCATTTTATGTGTTTGTTTAATAATACACAATTTTACAATAAAATATATAACTATAATAATACCTGGTTAGTAAATGACTCCTGAAAATTCTTAACTAATTTAACTGAAGTGGGTCTTGCTGAGTCCATTTCGCGGCTGTGTGGATTAGACGGATTGTTGTGTCTTCACAAACTTCACTTACAGTATGGTCAGCGTTTCATCCAACATAATTTCTTTAGATTCTTTCCAGTATTTTCTGACCTCTCGCAGAAAACGTCGCCTCCTGGTAATGATCTCGCCATTATTGCGTCAACTTTTTATGAACCTAACCGACATATACATTCAAATTACAGCAGTTTACTCAACGAAAGCCAATTTCTTTTATCGGAGGACTCAAAGTAGCCCGTTTAAATTCCGGAAGGTGTTTTCATGGACAGCATTTTATCCAGAGTAGGTGCTTCATTTCTTTCAAAAAAATAATGATACGTCTGAGAGCATTTTTAGCTTCATCATCGATGTCGAACACCACGTGTCCCCATTCTCGTGCGCACAGAATTATCGCTTAGTATATAATCTCATATATTATACTTTATCAAGTTTACAAAAATCCATACTGTTCTGTATATTTTTTAATAAAATTAAGAAAACGTGTTTGCAAACCAGCAAACATATTTTCGATGTTATCAGAAATGTCGAGTGATGAAATTCTTGTTTTTATATTTACGAACAATATTATAAATAGTATATACTTACCCCTAAATTAATAAGTAGAGTTAATAAACAATAATTTGCATTATAACAATGAAACTTACTTGGCTGTAAACTCGGCGTTTTGTGCCCTAGTGTTGTCGAGTATAACCTTGAAAATATTCAAAATAATTTTTACAAAATAGTTGACGATTTTTCGATTGAGCCATAAAAGATGAAAATGAAACAAAGAACTGGGAAGTGCTCCACTGGTTAGAAAGAAGGAAGACAGGAATTTTAAGAATCCAGCAGCTGGATCAACCCACTTAGTCTTTCTACAAATTTCGTATTTTTCTTATTGCAAATTCGTTATGAATAAATTAAAAAATATCTAGGTGTGAAACTGTACTTATCCGCATGCCAAAACAATATCGTCTTCAAAAGTTTAAACTATAGTTTAACTATTCGCTAACAGTGTTCGATGGGAACTGAATGTTGACTCACAGGCACAAAGTTTTGGAAAAGGGTTAAATCAAATGATTCCGGGTCTTACAATAAATACTAATATTTAAACAATAAAATCAATAAAATAGTAAAATGTATCAATATGCAATATCTTAATATTTCCAACAGGACAAAATTGATTAAAGAAAACACATTAGTAAGTAAACCAAAAAAGTAATTATTGAATGAAGGGCACGAAATAATATCTTCAATGCATTTTCAACATATTTACATTCAAACGCAATTATTCATTTGATCATTCATACAATTAATATTTTTCTACAATATTTTTTAAGTTATGATATCAAAAAGCAACTCGTAATTTCATTTAAAAAATGCACGTGTACCTTACAGTACTAAGTGGCAGCTAGCTGCCGCCCTAGTGTACAAATTATGAAAAACACAATGACAAAACTTGACACTAATCAAATCGAAACAGTATGATAATATCTATAAATATTATATAATATTTTAGATGATGGTTTGATAACATTTTAAACAAAAGCGAAGTTAATAAAAGAACATAGTTTCAATAATAATATTATGCAACATTATTAATCAATACCTTCTTAGTACCCAAACACGCCAATTACAACAAAGTTTTAATTTTATTTTAATTACACGGCACAAGAATCGCTAGAGCGAGCATTGCGATTATTTACCCCACGTTGCGTCCACATAGAGAGCTGTAAACAGAGAAATGGGACGGATATATTACACCTGGGAACACAACGTAATGTGAAGCGTTGTTATTATCATATGGTGGTGGAGGTCACGTGTGCGGAAAAAATACACGCTCCAAATACGTTTGCGCGCGTATAATGGAATTTTTCCTTACGCGTAGGTAAATGTAATTTGTGTAAATATGTGTTATGCAAAACGTGCACGTACGCCGAAATAACCATGTTAGCCTTCCGTGCAAATCAAATGGGGTTTATTTATTCCGATGGCAAATGAAACCGTCGCGCCGCGTCGGGTAATCAGAGGCGAATGTTGACCAACACGACCGCCACGCCGGACGCGACTGCTCGATGTCCTCAACTTTAATCCTTGTTCGATTTGTTTGTTTATAACTCTAGCAAGTGTTTACTATGCTCTGGTCTTATTATAGCATATATGTAGATATACATATATATTGGGTTGGGGAATAATTTCATTCGGTTTTTTAATCAAAAATCAATAATTATAACTGCTCCCACCTTTTGATTAATTTGTTGACTCCGTTTCGCCAGAAATCGCCCGGTCTGGCGAAACCAGAGGCCAGTTTTTGAGGTCCTCTTTATTGTCGAAGATTTACAAGGAGCGAAAAAGATGGTAATCCGTTGGCGCAATGTCCGGAGAGTACGGCGGATTCTGAAAAACCTCCCATTCCAGCTCTTGGAGTGCGGCGTTGAGGACTTTTGCAACGTGGGGCCTGGCGTTGACGTGAAACAATATGATTTGGCCTTGTCGATTGGATCTCTTAAGCTGAATTGCCTTGTTGATCGGGTCTCTTAAGCTGAATTGCCACATTTAATACCACCAAGTCCCACCAAACACACCCACTCTTTTCTTAGTTTCATATTTACATATACGCCCCATTTCCCATCTCACGTGACGATTCGGTACGAAAAACGATGCTTGCGTCCACGTGTTACTGGGTGGCTGGCGAAATGTTGAGAAGCAATTTGAAGGCGAGTTTCTTTATTGTTTTCGGTAAGCCCGTGAGGTATCCAAGTTCCCAATTTATTGACAAATCCCATCGAGTGAAGATGGTTAAGCACTGTCACATGGTCACATTCCATGTTTTCGGCCAATGCACGACTTGTTTGGCTATTGTAAAGTCGTCTAGCGAATAATGCTTTCGAGGTCAAGGTCGCCGTTTTGTAAATTTCGCAAATCATTTCTGTGGAGCATATAAAACCTTCTCCATAGACGTCTCAAATTTTCCAAGCAGCTGCGGCAGCTTTTTCACCACAATCAAAAATAAAGAAAAGTAGATGTCGAAAATGGTAATTTTGTCTCCTAGATATTCCATTTCAAAGCCTGGCAAATTAAAAAAAAATAAATTACTAGAAAGGACAATTATAGCAGAAAATGCTCTCGAATGAATATAAATACTTTGCCAAGCAGGAAACAAATCGTCGTAAAATAAAATAAAATACAAAACCGAACGAACTTATGCACCAACCAATCGGTTTCCCCATAACCACCTCTGTCTTTGATTACTTAAATATGACTGTACATACTGGATTATTTCTATAAAAACACCCACTCTACATAAATGTATCCCAAACGATGCATACATTGGCAAAGAACTTAACTGGATAAACGCATCGCATTGTGAACATTGTTATCTTTATTCCCTATCAGACTTTTATTCATTGAAATAACCGTTGCCATTCGAGGTAAATTTACACAGTTTTGTGCAAAAACGCCTCTGCAAATAGCACACACATCAAAACTGAGCGGCGTAAAATTTTAACTGCTCGTCAAAATTATCACAAAACACCGGCCAAATAATGGGGTGTTAATGCGGTATAAACTGACACCGTTGAGTTTAACTGCAATATCGTATACGAGTGGGTCCATTATTGACGCGGAATCAAGCGGGGGTGGCTTACATGATTTATCAGCGGCGCGACAAAATAGTGCAGTTTATACAGTAATCATCGTTGAGTCCGTTTCATATTCCGGCGAATTGTCCGTCCGAGTTGTACAGGATGTAAATATCGCATTTATGATTTTACGTAAAATCGAGGGATAAAAATAAGGGCATAATTTACGAATAACGGACTGAATTATTATTTAACTTAAAACTGAAATAGATTCATTTAAAAAAAATGTACATACGTGATAAAAATAAAGCAAAATGTACCGACAATGTATCTGCATGGATGGGATGGTGATCATGGGAAGGCTCCAAAAATAAAATTAGAATCTGTGCCTACTTTTCTGGAACTTCAAGGTAATCACTCCCAAGTGTAAAGATAAACGATGAACGTTTGTGAACCATCAGTAATACTTTAAACTTGGGATTGGTAAATACATATTTTTAGATTGCCCTGGGAATTCACATTGACAGTTATTATGTCCAGCCCCTTACACATTATCCACTTTTTCGTCTCTTAAATAAGTATTGGGGTTGCTCTCGCTAGTATAATAGTAACTGTAACATGTACATATATATGTACCAGAATGTATTACCGATATTAATATTTGCAATATGATTTATACTTTATGTATTTATGATTTTGCAAAAGTAACACAGAAGTACTATAATAACTCTTAAGGACGTTATAATAATTTTACAAATCAATGGTAAACGTGGAAAATATATATAACAGCCAAACGAATTTATTAGCTCATGTAATATAAGTAAACAAAACATCACAAGTGTATATAACTAAATAGTAAAATCAAGCGGACATAGATGAGAGAGAGAGAGAGAGTTGTGAGTTTTGTGTACTTTTCCTTATTACTCGTATTTCTCACAATGTTGTCTAGCTTGCATTGTTCTTCTGACTTTAGCTAATGTTCTTCTACTGGCGACAAAATTATATTGAATTGAAAAATATTGAATGCTTATTTTTGTTTCTAGTGTTGACTTTGACACACGCGTATTATTACACGCCTAACATACTGAGAAGTTCAGCCTTTAATCAACATGAGAAATTCAAATTTTTGTATTCATTTATGCTTTACTAAAACAATTAGGATCAACTAATTCTAAATGAAGAATCAACGTTATGGCGGAGAGATGGCTCTTCATCTTTGTTTATTCAGTTCTTTGCTAATGCTAGTTTTTCGATCGTATTTCGTATGAGATCTGATAGCTCTGACCCGGTATGAGTTATGCACAATAACATTTTGTTGTTCAATATTTGTGTGCTACATATTTTTATGGAACGAGAACGTCTTCGATATTTATGAGCACAAAACATTGAGTATTGTACGTCAGTTAGATCTTCAATTTGTCCTGTTAATACTTCGTTGTCACCTCATTACAAATGGCGGAATTTGATTTAGTTGTAGTTTGGAAAATATCGTCAAGGGTCTCCTCTTGGAAAAGCTTCCGAATTCTCTTCACATAAAGTTAACTAACTGAAGAAGGCTGTCGTAAATCCATGTGGTATGTCTTTAAACAATGCTAGCTTAAAATATATTAACAATTTATAAAGCAGTAGGTGCGACTTTTGCCTTCCTTTTGAATTATATTTTTTTATTCGAAGAATAATCGTCGATCCGAAGATATTGTATGTGGAAACAACTGAAAAATATTCAACGATTTCTTGTTTCGTTTCCTCGGACGTTTTTATAGCATTAGCGTAGATGTAGTAGTTCTTGTAACTGATGTAAAGTTGATCGAATCGGTTAGAGCAGCAACATAATGTGGTATACAGCAAACAAAACAAATCAAATAATATTCGTATCGTCATTTGCACCTCGATAGACCCCTATCATCCACTTCTTCTATTCCCATTCCTTCCCTATTATAATTATGTTGCGCAATGTACCCCTGCGTTGATCTTTCACCTTTTAGTTAAAACTATATGTTCAAATTATTCTAAAAGGGATGCACAACAATACCATCCATATATCTTGCAGCGCTTAAATTTCATTATTTTCTATTCGACGAATAGCTGATAACTTGTTTTCTACGCATTTAGTGTCGACGCATGTCCCATTACAATGATTTGCTGTAATCTCCAACGCGACTCGTGAAGTGAAACTGTGCTTTCGATTGGACGGTTTGTGTTTTACGAGTGCGGGCTGGCAGCATTGTAACGCACTAGTTGAAGCCATAACATCGTTAAACTGAAGTATTATTTGTAATTCGATATAAGGAAGCGGGAGTGTTTATAACACGTGATCGAATGATCAAAGGCAAGCGCTCCTCTGTACTAATTTAACAATGTTCAAAGTGGAAATATAATTTTGGTATTAATAAATTTCAAAATTAATAATTTCGTGGATGGAGGTGTACGTTACACCTCGTGAAGGAACAAAGCGCGACGCACTTTACATCCGGTTCCATTAAATGTATCGTTTTACTAGTAAATTTAGGGATAATGTTTAACTAACCCAAAATATAATAGTGTTGTGGTTAGCTATCGTTTATGTGATACGAATTTTAAGGGTGTTATAGGAACGGGTTTAAATTATCTGTATTCTTCAGAAGTGGTATCACTATCTCAACTGTTTTGTACATTTATTGCCAGATTTGATTCGTCAGTAACTGCCTTAAAAAGTAAATCGAATTTGCATGTTTTATAAAAAAGTTATGACCCCTCTATTGCATCTAAGTCCCACTGGTATACCGAAGTTTTATCACCCGTGATAATTTACATCACAGCGGCTACATTTTTCGTCGATATTGCTGCACCGCTTTCATTCCTTACCTTACATATTACAAACTTTAGAAAACATTTAAACATAAAAAATAGAATATTAAAATCGCACACATACAAAACAAAAAATAATGACACAACAAAATAAATAAATAAATAAAAACAACGCATACAGTTTACAAAGTGTCATGCTTAGATTGTTTAGGCGTATAAATTAAATAATAAATTACCTTATTTTATTGATACATAATTACTAGATTAATATAAAAGTTAAACTAGTAAATTATAGTAATGAACTTTAGGAAACTCCCTCTTTTCAATATCAAAAATAAAAAGTTTGCGGTGGTCCGCACTGAACTTCCTTATAAGTATATTCTTCGAAAAAAACTTTAAAAGTTGTTTAAAATTCCAATACCTTACACTTTTATAAGAACAATTTTTTCGACACATATCGTCGAAAATTTTCATGACTACTATACGTCCTTATACATAAAGTATAAGGAAGTAAAAAGTGTCCACACCCATACAATATACCAATAAACATTCTCAATACAAGCAACAAAATAAATCATAAGAAAAACCTTTTTGAATTCTTGTCTAAGTGAACACCTAATGCGTACAACGTTTGCACCGTAGCATATTTATTTTAAACACACCAACTATTAATATTAACTATAAATAATTTATCACGAGAATACGTCACAAACTATGTGCAAAAATAATATTCGAAGTGAGTTCTGTTTTTTTTTTTTTAATTTGGTTCCCAAAACAAAAAATATGTTAGTCAAAAATTTTAATATAAAAAAATAAGCCTTTATTGGCTTAATTACAAACATATTATAGCCCACATTTTACATTCTATATCATCCATTTCCACCCAACTCCTTGTATTGGCTTCCTTTCCGTTCTTTGTCTCGCCTTCTCTCCTTCACTCATCTGCTACCACCCCTCCGGACACCTCTCTCTCATATTCCCTAATTACCTGCAACATCCAAATTTATCTTATTCACCCTCCTTTTCCTACCCTCTTCAATCTTCTCCTTTAGTATTTTCAATATCTCCACCCCGCCCTTCTCTCCCAGCACTTTCCTCCAATCTCTTCCTCTCTCCTTGTCCTCCTTGCTCCATCCCATCCCCACGCATTCCTCCAACCAATGCTAGGCTATATTTATGGAATCATCAATAATGCGCTTATAATTAAAACTTAATAAACGACCCTTTAAAAATCAAATAAAATTTATATTGTAAATTTCATCGTGAATAATGAATATTTAAGCACGGGAGTTTCAATAACGTGGGTCAAATTGCGGTGCTAATTGTTAGAGTCATAACGAACTGGACTTTTAATCATAGCTGCATTACCAACGGGTCGTGAATTATGTATCACGTTTTAAATCGGAGTATTACCGCGAGTTCACTATTTTAATTTTAAATTACTGTATGACAGTCTTATTGCAATGATATATGTACCTAAGCTTTAACTAAGCTTAACACTTAATTATAGTCATTTTTGTAATCATTAAATCCTTCTATTGCATTGGGCTATGTTTTTCGTAATATTTTTTGAGAAATAATGTAATAGTAATTGCTGTGACTGAGTCATGGAATCATAAATCATAAATCAGTGAATCGGTGGATGGTCAACTACTTTTTCATTGGGGGCGGTAAATTCTGATTAAATAAAATAAAATCATAGAAATCATAACTGGCATTTTTCATCCTCGACCATGATTACAGCATTAACACATTTGTTTGCGGTTATGTAGCATAAAAGATGCCGCAATAAATATTCAAAAATCACGGCCACAGCTCTCATTAATTTTATTAGTGAATCCAATTTCTTTAGCTACGATGGTAAATATTACAAGTTGTATATAAGTATTCAGCTTTGGGGATAACGGAGAAGGGGTACAATCTTTGAACGTTGAATGCTCAAAAGGTTTCGGTAATATAATAAAGAAGGGAAAAGAATAAGTGGATACAAATAAATGTACAACAAAATAATGGGAACACCGAGGTATAAGAAAAAAGGCAGCACACATTTTTTTCGAAATTACCTTTTTACCAAATTTGCAATTCCTGGCTTCGTAGGTTCTTCTTCAACTGTTCATTTCGGACGGATTTGGATTTAAATCTATATTTTTTGAAAATCAACAATTTCAGCTCTAGATTAGTATTGTTTTTCTGTCCGTTATTTTGATATTTGTCGTAGGGTGATTTTTCTTTAATTACCTTTTATGTGATTAAGAAGCTGTCCAATGACGATATTGCCCATAAATTGAAGAGAATTGTTGGGTTGGGTTGGGTTGTGTCTACAGGTTGTCTACTGGGGTCAAATATTAGCACAGTTGGTAAAGGACTCTCTTCTAGATATCCTTATACCTACTTTATCTTTTCATATATAAAAACACTACGTGGATGACATAATTTCTGCCATCCCACTAGGAACTACTTTTACATAAGTTTAATAATTACAATAATAACATTTAATTCACAACAGAAAAAAGAAATAACAATAACTGCATAGCTTCCTTACATACTAAATTAATTAGAACAGATAATAACACCATAATTTCATTCATATGAAAGTCTCAAAGTTAAAATCAATTGCATCCTTTGTCTGAAAGATAGAATCGAAATAATTATCCATCTTAATCTTAGAACATTATTTAACATGCCTTAGAGAGATTTCATACCCAGCAACATGGGTAATAAAATCATTTAAAATTTAATTTAATTTGAGGAACACAAGGCACAGTCATGAACGCTTACTAAAGATCACCGAAGATCCTTACGGCTTTATTGATTTTTTTAGAGAATGAGTCTAAAACATTGAGGTATGGTGGCTTTTAGCATAGGAATCGTTACTCCACAATTTAAAAAGATAAATGACAAAGTCTACGTAAATATAGATCTACTAGCTCTAAGTGGCTGAGGAAATGTATCAAAAAATAAATAGTACGATCGAACACTTTAACATTGACCGCAGGGTAAGCAACGGTTGCATTTCTACAAGTGTAAGATCTTGTGTAACAAATAATTTATGACGCTTTAAAAAGCCATCCTATCATTACCCCATCCCCATTTCGAGTTGGCAAAGGTGTTCCTATCAATGAATTGAATCCAAAAACCAATTCCTCAACAAACCTGGATATACAGTTCAGACAAATATTTGTTATAACATTCATAAATGTGTACAAATATTAACTCATTAATCAACTAAAGTTTTGAAAGTACTATTATTGTGAATAGTGAATTAAAATTAACCCGAATGGCTCGAACTACTTTTGTATTCAGCCTCCAGAGATCTACACGTCTTTGTTAACCCAAAACTTTTGTCGTACTTTTAAATTATCCTCTATTTTCCTGCTACAAATAGTTGTGTTTACTTTGACATCTTTTACGTTATTTACCGCCCACTTCTCCAATCCTAAGGGACGTAAAGAGATTTTCAGAGAAAATTAATTTCGAAGGACAAAAAAGAAAGGATTAATAATTATTAGAGTTTCATTCTGCATAGGACGGAATCTCCGAGGATTATAATATTGAAAACAATGTCACTACGACTCATTTAAGTAATAACAATTTGTTTTGGAAAAGTAAATAAAAAGTGCAACGAAAAAGTTAATTAACGCTCACACTAGTTGCAATTATTAACATTTCACGATCCGCCAATTATTACGTAAACAAACACCGATACGTGCAATTTAAATGTGACGCGTTCGAAAACAAAATAAATTGATTATGAGCATAATTACAATTACATCACTTTTATTGTAAACGTAATTGTTTGCGTATAACAAATAGCGGCCCGTATTCATATATGAAACGCTGCAATAACGTACACGTTCAAATATTAAGCGTTAAAATGGCATTTTAATTCAATTAATTCGAGTCGTATATGTTCGACGCGCGAAATTTAATATGCGATTAAGTCGCTGCCACCGCTAGGACTGAATTTGCTCGTATTACTGCGAACCCGCGATGACTAAATATTTTAAAATTAACCCCCGCTTATATAGGATAATTTGTAAATGTCACGACCAAAATGGGATGATGCATTAGTGAATATGCAGGAAAATGTCGACGTAGGTTAGAAGTCCCTCGGTCGACGTTGCTCGTGCTTTTTCAATTAAGCGTTTTTGGGTACGTGTTGTAGATTTTGACAAATTTCGCAGCTAGACCGCATTGAAAAGCACCATTGATTATTAATTGCGTGTTTCATCGTCGTATTCACGTCATTGTAACCTACTTCCTATTTGTGATAATTGATCCACAAAATTTTTTTTAATTATGCTGAGCAAAACATTATTTCTTAGAAATAAATACTGTTCGTATATCATACACATCATATTAAAAAATAACTCAAAAATATTTCACTGATTTAAGCAAATAATAGTAAATAAATAAAAATAATGCAGAGGCATAAAACTAAATAAATTGCTGGAAAGATTTATAGAAAATACTCTATACGTAGGAAGATGTGGATGATATTAACATTTTAATCAAAGGGATGCATGTTACTTTTTCATCTTTCAAAATTATGGGTAAATTATGAACAGTCATCAATCCGGTTCCATTATTTTTCCATACACGGTGAAGAAAAATCATTTTAGTTTGAAATCTCGGTGGATCCTCATAGGTGGGTATCACGTTGGGCTGAATATTTGACTTCACAAAGCTACTATGTACACATCTAGGCAAATTTTAAGCACAAATAGGAGTCTAAGACTCTAGACTCTAGATGGCGCACTAGATATAGACAACAATTGTTGTTCCAGTGATAAGTTGGTGAGATAGCCCAACGCCGAGACTAGGACGATACCTCATCAACGCACACTACTTCCATGTCGACCTTTAGGTAGAAACAGCCTCGAAAAGCAGAGCATATAGTTTAACATATAGTGCAGATGTTCATAAAACCCATAATTTTTTTGGCCAAAATACAAGAGTTTAGAATTTCATTAAAAACATTACATATTAACTTATGTATCGATAGAATAATTCCTGGGAGAGTAAACTCCATTCAGTTAATTTGGAAGCCTTATACATGGAGCTGTAATTTAATTTTTGCAAAATTAACAGACACGTTTTAGCTCATTGATGAGGCAATCCTCATAAGATTATAAATTGTAAAAATATCTCTAATAGAACAGAGATCTAAATCGAAACGTACTGGTTCCATATAAGATATTCGTCATTTTGCCTAAGGATGTATGAATGCATTTGGGAAATAATAAAAAATCTATAATTACAATTTTATAATGACTTCCGCAAATGTTTCCTACCGATAAATACTTTACGTTCATAACAAATTCAATTCCGTTGATTCAACCAATTTTATTTTAAACGGCGCATTTACTTCGAAACGTTCATTAAACATAGAACACGTAATCAGCACAACTGTAACGAGAGTTTTTCCCGTGAAAAACCGCACACAGAGCGCTCGGGCGCGTTTTAAAGTTGGCCGAGTCGAAGCAGCGTCCTCTTTCCATCAGTTCCAGAGCTTCGCATCGCACTCGCGACGATAATTACGATGGTAATGACGCAATTAGTAGCCGGATAATGAAAATGATAATTTTTAAACGCAAACTTTTGCCAATGTAGATGTCTCGAGTTTGTATCGTCCCGGCAGCCAGAGTAGGAAGAGGAGCGTTTCGGCCTTTATTGCGTTAACGTTCGGCGCCGAAAGCGAAAAATAAGAAAACTCGAGGGAGATTTTTTTCTCTAACGATTTTTAAATTATTTTCTTATGTAAATTTACGCTTCGACCCTTAGCGATTAAATTATCTAAATTCACTTTGTGCGTAGCAGGCGGAGCGTCGTTTGATTCGATGAGGACGTTAAGGACGAAACGACATAAAACGCGATGGGTAATTAAGTGGAACACTCCACTAACTTGTGCACAAATAAGTTTTTTGGTCGTTAGGTTTAGTACGAGATTCTTTATTGATATGTTAAGTAATTCATTTGATGATACATGATCGTTTTGGCCGACCTATAAGGCGCCGTCACATAAAATCGATGACGGTTGAAATTACCATGAAATTTACATTATTTAAAGCTATATGTTTACGATGATGTTATGCAAAAATTAAGTAATTGAATCGATATTGTAACACGTATTTGTATTTTTTATAGCCTTCTTGACGTTGCCTGCCTGATCGTGCTGTACACAATTATTATGCATATGAGTATAAGGCTCTCTTAATAGAAACATCCGCCGTGCCCCGCCCATGCATCATATCGAATCCGGCGATACGAAGTAATCGTAGTAATCGTCAGATGGGAGTTACTCGTGTTGCTGGATTACATGCATCTCTTGTTTCAGTGAAACTTCATGCACACCTTCTCTATATCAACAGTACCCTAGTCACGTTTTTTTTTCATAGTTTTCAATCATTGTTTAATTATTGTTGATCTTTTCTGTCATTTATCCATGCTGCAATTCATTTAATTGTTCATAAGTTTCGAGGAATTAATAAAGCGTCCGTGGAAAACACCATTCAAAGATCTTAGAGGAAATCGGACATTGGCCCATACGACTCATTTGGTTTGTGTGTGTCCATCTGAGCAGATTTACGGATTTTCGTTACGACTCTATTGGGTGGGGTTGAGTTCGGTTGGATAGGGTTAGCTTGGGTTACCTTATGCTGGGTTGTTTGATTATGTTCGGTTGAGATTGGCTGAGGTATTTACCTTACGACGGTAATTTGCGTGTCTTTGTAGACTTACAGGAAACCCTGAGTAATGTAAAATGTTCCTGAATATTCCGGTCGATTGCAATAGCAGAGCACTTTTTTGGAATGGAATTTCCCAGATAAATAAGTTCCCATATTTATCGCGTTTGTCACGTATATCTAGACGTTCATAACAGTCTATGTACTACTTGGGTTTTTGACTTTTTCGTGGAGAATCTAATTGGTTTCTAGAACATTCCCTTGCTCGCGTATAAAAGGCCAAGCACTTCTTCTCGGTTCACAATGCATTCACATTTCGATACGAATATCGGTGTCCACCATCGGCCTACTGACTTTGAGTTTGCCTTGTCTCCTGCTGTTTACTAGGCTAGACTTATGAGATTAATTTCAGTTGGTCACAAGGGCTAGCCTGTCTCATTATGTGTAGTTCGATGACAATGAAAATCTCCTTGATTCCTGCTTTATTCTTGTATACGTTTCGTTTCGGAAATTAAAAAATATTCACCTCGAGGTTTTTGAGTTTACAGTTATATCGTTGTCGTACATCCGCGATTAGTCATTTTCCCAATTGTGTGCACTCTGAGCTTGATATTTCTTGTACATCATATGGAATATAGCCTAAATCAATATGAATGACACGTATTACATTTTTTAAAATCGATCTAAGGTACTACATCACATAAAAGAAAAATTGCCTAAATTATCGTTATCGATGGAATATTTCGCCCCTTACATCAATAATCTTCATCAAACTAAGCCACTCGTTACAACTCATAAATTTCTACCGTTTCGCCTTAAATAAGCTCATTTTTATTAATGCTGTTGACTCGCCCCGGTCGTAATTCGTCATTCGCGAAGATAAACATTTCCCTTTGCATAATTAATGATCGGCGTCGTTCTCGAATAAGAGAATCCTTCCGATCGCGATACATTTCGCAGACATCTCGAGATGTTTGACACGTTGAATAATCTACCGTTACACACATAACACACACATACATACACACAGGGTGTGATCGCGAGAGCACTAGGAGCCGCGAAAAGCACTACATCACGCTCTCAAATTCGATTAAAAGCCATCTGTAATGTGTAAGTTTGATCCGGTGATACATATGCAAGGAATCTAGTTGACTGAATGTATTGTTCTGGTTTCCGTCTTGTACTCGTTCGGTGGCGTGCACGTACACGTCGTATACTCTGACGACTTGAATTACGCCAATCAGTGACGAGTGTACCGGGATTGATAGGATTGATATGTGCTTCAAGAATATTACTTGGTTTAGGATGAATAGAATTAACATAAACAAAATTGAAACACTACACCAAGTGGGGTACAAGGTGGAACGTTAAGCTGCGATTACAGTTTGTTTAATATACTAATATTGGTTAAATGTTTTACTGCATCAAATTATTACATTTTTAAACTCATTTCGAAATTGTTATTTTTAAATTATTTGCGACAATTTGTTTTGAATTTAATCGAACCACTGGTATTCAATATTTAATTGATTTTAATTGAATGTGATAGCATATTGGATTACATTTAAAATTTCGTGTATCAAATGTATTTATTTCAATAAGAGAATTGCAGATTTTTCTTCATGTACACATAATGTGAGAACAAATAGGAATGAATGATAAGCAACAAATGCTCCCTCTATGTTAATTATTCAAACTAACAAAGTATTTCAATAACATTTATTGTATGAATATATGGCGCCATACACCATACATAGTATCGTCCACTATCAAACAGTTATGGACTATTGGATAATACGTCCCCCTTAGGTTAAACAATACCATCACATATCTCACTAGATATAAATTTAACCTATATTTTGGTTATTCTATCTTAATTGTTGAACACCCGTTAACAATTGGTGCAATTGGGCAAGTTGCTTTTAAGGTAAATCAAAAACTATCAATGTATGTTAAAAGACCTGTTTTATTATGCACATTTATTATAGACTTGAAATACTGTAATTTTATCAGGTACTCGATAAAAGTTAATTCCATAGTTGGCGATTAAATGGCTCCTTCATAAAAATTAACCCGGGGACCATTTTACCACCCATACAGTTACTGGCGCGATTTTTTATTTATAGCTATTCGAATCCGGAATTGGAACAGTTCCCTGCAAGTTACAAAAAGTTGTTGCACAAGAAGGTAACAAGCACGCAGGCGACTTTAATAAATACCGAAAGAGGGTGTTAGTATTGTTTTATGTGTTAATACTGGAGGACAGATTATTCCACCAAGAATAATACTTCCGACTATAATTCCCCTTATGGAACGCCTTGCTAAAATAATAAATCAGGCTACACGTTTGTTCAATTTCTCCAGCATTTCCAAAAACGCACCGAAAGCACAGTTGAAAGTAGAGTTGTTTTGTTAGTTAACGGACATCCAACTCATAAAACCATAGCGACTATTGAACTGCAGAACAATGGGGATAATACTGTTATTGTTTCCACCCCATTGTACGCGCAGTCATTGTGGCATTGTGGGTGTGGCAATATTTTCGCCTTTCATCATCTACTACAATCAAGAAATTGATTTGTAGCTTAAACCTAATCGTGGAAATGTAGTTATTATATAATGTTAATGCACTATTTGAAAAAGCATATACGAATTGAGCGGTTTTGAGAAATCTGACAGTCTGCCATATAATACAAATATATTTCCTGAGTGGCATTAATATTGAAAGTTCCGGAGAAAACCCTTATTTTAAAAAAAAAAGAACACCAACATTCAATTGCAAAAACCAAGGCCCTTCAACAAAAAGTTAAGCACAAGTGGAACAAGGGCAAATACATGATCTTCTGATGAATGAAATGAGTAACTTAGTGGCAGTTCCTCCGACAACGTCAGTTGAACGATGCAGACCACACGCACACCCGTGGAAATCGTAACTCCTTTTCAGATTTCCTCACTTTCTACAACCCGTCCTCAATTTTTCATATGGCCTAGAAGATCAAGGCCATCTCATGGATCAACGATATTGTCTATATCTTTCCTGACGTTAAAGCTAAAATGAAAAAATATGAAGACAACTGTATATTTTTTATGTAAGTTGTTTAGCAATTCTGCAATTCTGCATACACAGTGCGCTGGCGTTAATGCTGAAAAAATCTATATTTGCGATTTGTGTTCGCAAAATGCATCATAATATAAAGGATCGATTTTACCTTAGTGAAGGGACTATTTCACCCAACCGTTAGGGTAAAATGGATCATTTTCATTCTTTACTTTAATTCGATGTTTTGCTTATGCTTTGAAAAACCTATGTATTTTTAGTTTTTAGACTTTTTCCCGCTATATTGTGCAGCACGTTTGTAAAACGAATTTCTTCTTTGTTAAATCGTGTTCTTATAGTTGAATTTGAATTAGAATTTTAAAAAAACATGTGATACACATGGCTCAACTACAAACAACGTTGAATCATCAAAACTGAATCACACATCTCCTCCAACATGCAATTGTAATTGTAATTGTACCGATACATCTGTACAGCTGCTAATTTCAAACAAATTTTGTTTCATTTGATCATTATCAACTGTTAATAATAACTGCAATTTATGGATTGCTGTCGCAGCAGTCGATGACTGAATGATGATTTCAGAATGAAAACTATGACCAATTTTGATTATCACGAATCTTCCAACTTGCTTTGGGCATCGAAAACCATAGTGCAAAATATATCGGTTTGGACCAATAATTCTTCGATTCTCTAGAATACACATCACACACATATCACAATCTCTAGCTTTAGGCATTCGCTTTCAATAACGAAAACCTCATTTCTCTATAATTTATTCAAATGTCACAAAACTGAATTGAACTCAAGTTCAACTTATACGCAGATTAACATTTCAACCTTCAATTACTTGACTTCCATCATAAATAGATTATTCATTATACATTTTAGTTATCAAAATTATTATGTGTAGTTTTTGCTCACAAGCCAACATTTACGACATTTTGTTGCTTTGTATTTTAAACGAAACACAACCTATAAATTAATAAACTTTACTGCAGCACAATGCATTTAAATTTCCTAATGTTGACCATGAAGGATGGTGGTAGTAATCTTCGTCACTTGTTGTTTATATCTGAACCACAATTTCATTGGTGGTTGTTATCTTCATGTTATCTTGTGCCTTCAGGTGATGGTCGAAAGTCTCTCCTTTGTATTATACCCGACAGTCATAACTTTGTTTGCACGTTTATTAACCCCACTTCTACCTAAATTATAGCCAGCTTCAAAATTTTGAACACATTGTCCCTTTGTTAAACGAAACCAGTGAATAATGAGCGGTTCATACTGGACTTATTATCCACAAATAACATGTTAAAATAAAATTCTGAAGAACATTGAGAAAACATCATTTATGCAAAACTGAGGGTTTCCTTACACTTTAGGTGATGCATGTTCGTGATTTTTTTTAGTGATTTTACACTTTTATAACCTGGGTGACGACATTTTTTGGACTTTTGTAAGTGAACTCTACGACTGATACGAGTATTGTTGGATGGTACACTCGTGTGTACACTCGTAAATGTAAGTATGCATTTCTTCTGAAATATTAACTGGCACTTGTGCCTTTTTTTAGATGAAATACGCTGCGAATAAAAGATCGTTGTTGCTTAAAAATTCTGTAAACTTGAGCTGTGTTTCCCTAGAAAATTATATCATATGATGATATGACACGGAACGCGTAGCTGAAGCTACTCATTTTTGTTGCCAATTGGTTGACATGCTCAATTCAATTTAGTTTTCCGTCCTGTGTTATCCGCTAAATCGTTTATGTATACCAATACGAACAATAATGGACCTGGTATCGAACCCTGGACGCCTCGCAGAACCAATTCCCAATCAGATTTTAACATGTTCCATATCCATCGCTAAATGTTGTCGCTACACATTGCATTCCATTTTGTAGATAAGATCTGGGAAATTTCAACGGATTTCCTGTGAATCCCATGGTGTCGAATTTTACTAAAAGTGTCTTTACATAATGTTCACTGCCACAACATATGATACATGTTACATCATCTCATCTCCCACATTTATACCTTCCATTATTTCGGAGATCATCTGGAAAAGTGATCTTAGATGTTGATCTTCCTTTCATGAAAGTTTGTTTTGGTTTTTGTTCAACATTTGATGCTTTTCCATGAATCAATATATCTGATTTGAAAATATCTTCTCATATATCTTCGCAACGTTAGAGATTCGAACTATTGGTCTATAATTCGTTAGTCTGATTTGTCACCTTTTTTGTGAATCAGTTTTGGTACTGTTATTTTTAGTTCGGTGTGAAATTCACAATTACAAATATATTTATTAGTCTCATTAATGGTTCTGCCAATATTTGTGTTATGTCCTGTTGCGGCTTTATATTTTACTGAACGTATCACATTATACACTTCCTTTCAGTGGGTAAAGTATAGAACGAATACATTACTTTGGCGTTTGAGGATATGCATTAGGTGGGAATTTGTGATTATGTCCTAAAACATATATTTCAATTTCCTGTTTACATTCGTCAGAATATCTCCTGCATTTTTGCCCAAATTTATAATATTTTTTAATTTTAGATCTACTTGTTTTTCCTTGTATTAATTGTTTCATCTATCACGTTCCAATTACCGTTTTATTCAGAGCAGATAATACATATTTGGAATCAATGCTTTTCGATCAGCATTTCCTTATTGACATACGTGTAGTACGCGACACTTTTCAAGCTATGTTTTTATTAATTTGTTGCAGTCCACTATGTGGCATCATATTGTACATAATTTTCTACTTAATCCGTCTCTCTTCTTGACATGCTATCCTCATACGCCACTAATAGCTCACCGGTGATTTCACGATTAAAGTATTTGCTGTACGAGAGAGTGTTGGTTTATGTGTTCATATTCCAGGCTCTAAAACCAAAGCTTTTTAAATACATATTCCTTGTCTACGTTGTTTGGTATGGCTACAGCGCGTTGTTAACGCCAGTTTTTGAGATTTTATGAACACGTCTAAATGAGAAAATCTAACTTCCTATTTTCTAAATTTCTGAATCATAAATCACCAGTGGGATAGTACAGTGTGATCTGATTTTTTTAATCTGAAGTCCGGCGGGGATTTTAATTTATAAGTTCCTTTTGACTATTTAAGTTATTTGGTTACTATTATTCTCCCTCTAAATTTAAATATACACTTCAATTGTTTCATTATTACAAATAATGATTTTTTATGTCGTTGTAATATTCAACATTTTCTTTCAAGCAAAAGGCGATAATGTCAATTATCGAAGCGAGAAAGAAATTCTAAGAACGTTAAACAATATGGCTGCTAATGATTTTTCGTAACTAACTATTTCAATAAGCGCCGCCACTGTATCAAATATGTTCCGCATACACATATCTGCTCAAGAATATTCACGTCGCGGAAGTCAGTCTGCATATCGATATTCCGGGCATCCGAATCCAGGCATCCGATACCTGTAATGAAGCGCTGTGTGCATGCTGTACATGCAATAAAGCTAGTTAAAGTTATTGCGCCTCGAGCACTTCGTTTCGTACACTTTACATTAATTGCGCATTAATAGTTTGCCGTATAATCGATGTTTTAATTGCCGTTTAATTACTTTTGATTATGAACTTGTGAACTCGCTTGTTAACTGTTGTTCGGAACAAGCAACTATTAAAACGAGTCTTCCCATGATAGTGTGCTAAGGCCCAGTCGCCGAACGTTCAACAATGGCTTTGTAACGTATGCACTGCGGGCACTTTTGTTGCTCGCAAGTAATAATCAATTATATTGAATTATCTCGACAAACAACTTTACGTCCTTGATATATGGGCGTTAGATTGTGTTGCAAGTTTCATTTTGTTCGTTTGTGCTGGAACATTTTTTAATTAATTTAATTGTATCAATGATGATTTATTTGTTACTGATCTGGATGTTACTTTACAGGCGTCATAAAATTAATTTTAATCGTCTTAATTGTAAAATTTGTAACATCTGAATTTTTACAATTATCTAATGTTGAAACATCTGCAGGTTAAATATTGCTTGTGAAGTAATGCCTATGCCTATTTTTATAAACCATTTTGTTTAAACTAAAGAATTGAGTTTTATTTTAAAATCTGAAAACAATTTTTTAGTTACATATATTATTACATATATTTTTGTAATTGGGAACGATTTTATAATGTTATCTAATAAGGATTAGTAATCATTATTATTCGTATATAAGTACGAGACAAAATTACTTATAACTCCGCAACATTTGAAAGCCTCTAATAAATTAATCAATGCGTAAGAGCATAAAAGTCACCAGACTTGTCCGAACCACGCAAAACCAAATAAACGGAGTTGATTAAAATATAATTCGGTATAATTCATCCGGCGTATGAATAGCGAGTAAATTTGATTGACGCCGTCGATAATTAGATGAGGTCTTGTTGACCCGAGAGGCGAAGTCAATGAGTTGTGGGTGCGGGTCGACTGCCGCAGACGACTCAATCACTGCTGCACGGGGCTCCGGCCCTACTC
Source organism: Geotrupes spiniger (assembly GCA_959613385.1). NCBI lineage: Eukaryota > Metazoa > Arthropoda > Insecta > Coleoptera > Geotrupidae > Geotrupes > Geotrupes spiniger. The sequence continues at coordinate 25,388,095 of OY390736.1, read as the reverse complement.
TAATTGTCGCATCGATCAACCGGCCATCGCCATCGGTCCAAACGACAAGACCCTCGCCGAATATGAGTCCATATATCTCACGCCCTCTTAAACAACACGGGCGCCGCTTCGCTATTTATTGCGGACTCGGGTGCTTCGCTATTGCCATTTGTCACTGTGGAGCAACACTTCAGTGGATGGAGCTTTCATTACGTAGAAAAGCTCGGACATTTTTGCACTCGACGTGTATAAAACAGCCAGCGGCGGTTATTGCAAAACTCCCCCTTCGTTTCGACGCGGCGTTTTAAAGAAAGCGCTTTTTAGGTATCGAAATTAGATTGCGCAATATTGTAAGGACGGGTGGAAATGTTTCCTGTAATTTTATTTATCGGCGACGCGTCTCGCCGTGAAAATTGTGTCATGATAAAAGTATTTTTTAAAATCTTTTTTCATGAAAATACGATTAGAACGTATTTAACCGTCTCCTTTTTTCACCCATCAATAATTTGCTCGTCATTACCATTAGATTTTATCACCCGCACGTGGGATTCACTTTCACACCTCGGCCTCGTTTCCAAGCATGATTACGATGACATTCTAATCCCTGCCTCTTTCAATTTATTCTGATAGGCCTAAATATACTTATTGCGTGTTGTGAGTACTTCGTTTAATTTGTGTGATAGCACCGAATATTCTCCTGATACTAATTTACCATTTAACGATCAATCATTTCGCTTCGACGTTTCAAGTGTCTATAATTATTTGGAGCATTACCTCTAAGTGAGAGAGCTTGGGCAATATACGCATTAAGCTTAAATATGCTGGCAATTTCTTTTGCCATTTTATAAGATTTTTAATTATTGCTGAACTAGCAGCGTATTGCTGTATTTCCAAGATCTAAAACCAGAATACAATTTTCCGATTTTCTTCGGAAATTTCATTATTGTTCGACGATGAAGTGGGTCGATCAATTGAAGTTATTATGGCATGGTCAGTGTGTGTGTTGTGTGATGATTTAGAACGCCACTCAGGAAACATATTTCCAGTAAATGGCAACATGCCCATTTTTTCCAAACCGCTCAAATCATTATTAAATGTAGCAACCCCTCTATCGTATGTGCTTTTCCAAATGGTGCACTAAAACTATATAAAGTCACTGCTTTGCCAGAATTAGTTTTAAGCTACAAATCAATTTCTTGATTGTAACACGTCATGAAAAGGGAATAGACTGCCACATTCAATGGAGGCATTTCATGCCATTGTGCGAATGAAATGCGGGTGGAAACAATAATGGTATTATGCTGTTTGTTCTGCAGTATTCAACAGCTTCTATGGTTTTATAAGTGTGTATAAGTATCCGCCAAGTAACAAAAGAACTTCAACTTCAACTGTGCTTTGGGTGTGTTTTTGAAAATGTTGTAGATATCAAGAGATTATCAAAGGTGTTTGTTTTCATGTAGGCAGAGCGTTCCGTAAGGGTCGTTCTAATAGACCAAGTTTTTTTACGCTTACACGAAAATATGATTGGTGGTGCAATAAACTGTCCCCCAACATTAACAAATAAAACAATATTGTCACTTGTCCACTTTCGACAATTGTTAAAGCCCCTACCTGCTTGCGACCTTTATGTGCAACTTTCAACAAGTTTGTGTAACTAGCTGGGAACTATTTGAATTCCGGATTCGTCTACAGCTTCCTTGTTGAACCGGCGAGCTCGACCAGCTGGCCTCGATATAAATAACAGAGAATCTTTCACCTAATTCATAAATCCCATCTCATGAATATATATTTTAGTAAGGCCAAAGAGATGATGTTCCATTTCTGAACCATAATTTTAATAAATGTTTATATTTCGTTGGGAGAAAAATATAAACCAAAAATTAGCAAGACATGGATGGGACGTAAGTAACTACCTCAATACAGATAAGAACACTGTAGAACTACCTACTATCTTGCTCGATCTTTTATAGTCGGTAAATTTGAACAGTAAATTAAATATTTTTGCAGCTCTTTTAAAAGGCATTCCGTTTGAAGTTTCTTCCAAGGCTGTCTCCTTGACATTTTCGTCCCCATTTGCGTATTTGGTTTCCTGACATAATATCGAACCATTGCTGTCTACAACATAAGGTTTTTCTAGTATATATTTAAAATAGATATAAATAAAAATTTACGTTAGTAATTGTGTGGTTGGTAAAATTTTACCCTCCAATGAAGGTACCATTGAACCTTCAGCTACACGTAACTACAGAATTAACTTTTATTGAGTAACTGATAAAAGCACAGTGTTTCAACTATATAATAAATTTGCAGAAAAAACATCTATTTTAATATATATTAATATATTTTGACTTACCTTAAAAGTAACATAAAATTCATATTACCCAGCACACGAAATTAACAATTTTATTATAACAATATAATATAAATATATCCCATTTCAATCAATTATTGCATATTTTATTTTGATTTCTACAAGTGATCCAAAGCTATCCAATTACTGTTTGAGAAATTCAGTTATAGAAAATCCTATAATACCAAGTGTCATCTGAAGCTTTCAGTCGAAAAATCTTTCTGAAGCATATATACAGGTTTGGTTTATATTTTGGATTGACTTTGGATTCTTTGTATAATAATATAATTTCGTACCGTTTGTATAAATTTTTAAATATAAGAAATGCAACTGTAAACACTTATGCATAAATGATGGGAACATAGATTAATAAGCATAATTGTAGGTGCACATAAAATTAAAACAGCCTCAATTCAAGTCAAATTATTACATAATTTTACCAGTTATATATTTTTTAGCAATTTTGTTTTATTTTATTATTACCACAATGATCCAAGGTCCTTGTGTATCCGTATTGTCAAGTTACATGCCCAACCCAACCCAACCCAACCCACCATAACATATTATTATGTACCTGGAATGAGCAATTAGTAAAAGTTTGGTAATTCATCTCAGTTCGATAAAATAACAACACGGTTAATGCATTTAGATTAAAACTTCTGAAATTACATTCTGAAACTATTAACGATGGCAATTTCAACTTTCTTGTATGAATTATTTAAAGCGAGCGCCAAGCGCCGACGCTGCGCATTTGAATCGACATATTTCAAATGTTATTACATTAGCACGTAGAATCCCTCACCCAATCGCAAGGTGAGATTACGAACGCGTAATACGTTTCGGAAGTGTTACAAGAGCCGTAATCTAAATTTTCAATATCAATAACTTATGCATTATGCAGATGTGTAACTGGAGGCACACTTTACCGCGAGAACCCGGTGCCATTACTCCGAATTTTCCGTGCCGAAATCCGACTGCAGCATTAAAATATCTCGAAGCGAATTCCTGCGACCTTTTTTATGCGGGAAACTTCCGCCGTGATTCCGTTTCCGAACACGTAGGTAACATGCAAACTCGAATTTTTCGCTTTGATGTACAATGTGGGTTTTATGCCGCGAAATATGGTGTATATTTTATTACTAGGTTTGACAATATTCTCTAATAAAAATTAAAAATAAAGAAACCGCCACAATAATGCAGTATGTTCAAGATTATGCAGCTTTCAAATTATAATTCAACATTTAGTCCGGTATTATAATTAAGAGACAAGAATCACAGCGGCGATGATACTTAAAAATTAAAAATAATCCCATAGTAAAATTTAGTAGTTGGAAAACTGTCCTGCTTTTAACGTCAAACAATATTATGTTGCTTGACATCATATCTTCGCCTACGGCCATTTCTCAATTATCAACATTATCAAAATTGTATATTATTATCATAAGGAATTTTCATAGGAATCAAGCTAAAATATGTCATTACATGTTACTAATCCATATGATTTTCCGTAATGTAATTGTTATTCGTATGATTAAACTTTGTTTTTAATTAATGCACAGCTTCTATAGATTGGCGATGGGGGTAGAACTGCTTGGGAATGTCTTTAAAATAATCAAGGGCGAGATGCTAAATGAATTTGGAAAATTAAAATTCTTTTACAATTTTTATAGATACAAGTTGGCATAGAAATAACTGAAAATAAATATTACTACTTAACACTTGTCTCCATCTGGAAGGGTTTGTTTACGATTGGGCCATAGTTTTTCAGTATTTTCCTCTTAAACTTTCTAATAATTTCAGAATCATATACGGTGGTACCCCAGGTTTCGGTCTGTTGTGAATTGTTTGGACTTTAGTACGGGTTGATTCGATTTTTCACTTCTGCATTATTGTCTGCTGTTGTTTAGTTCGTTGCCAGTCCTTGGTAAGGTGTCGGTGCCGCTGGACTATTTGCTTCATTTACTATACGCTCTCACTCTTTCCGATCAATTATGATGTCCCTGGGTTTGTCGATAGCCAGTTTTTGATTCTTGAGGTCCTCTTTTATATTCTTCAACCGTATATTCTTTGGTGCTGTTCATTGTGTCTTCACAGTGGGAAATAATGATATAATGAAACAATAGAAAAAATATATCGGCCTGAAAGGCTAAAAAATCTTTGTTGGGTATAAGAGAAACCTATCAATAGCAATTAAAGCTGGATAATGATTAAATTTGTAGGGGGATAGTGTCGTCGTTTCTTTGGGAATGCAGCAACGAAAGCGGATCGACTCCCCACCTGGAAGTCCTGGGTGGCTCCGGTGATGTCCTTGGGAGATGGTCCTTGGGTGTATATTGTTCGGAGTTGGTACGGCTGGCTTAATGGTCTGCGACGCAAGGAGTTTCTTACTTCATTGGAGGGAGACGTAAGAGCAACCAAAAGTATGCGAGATGGGATAGTACCTTACCAGTACTTACGAGATCATTTATAGTTGTTGACTAAAAAAAATTATAAAACACACCCAGCAAATAATTCTGTGATTCTTACTTGAGTAATTTATTTAACTGGCCTATTTAAGTGCATTTATGACAACATACATTTCTATCCCCGGCTGCTGTCCCCGGGTTTAAAGGAAGTAGTTCTTGGTTTCGAAGAACATTTAAAACAAATATTATTTCATTGTCGCGAGATAAATTCGATGAAAATTTTACTGGATACAGCCAGAACACATAGAAGAGAACCATAACAATGTGCCCGCTCTGCCATTTATAATACACTACTAAATATATACTACTATAAAATTGACAATGGTTAAATTATAAAAAGAATTGGAATTAAGTTTAAGCTCTGGGTTTTGAAGCAAAGTTAAGGTAAGCACTAAAATAACAATTTCGAAATTCAAAGGTTTGGAAGGATGGCAAACGATTTTCTTTTAATTTTGTCTGCGTCGTAGAAGATCATTAGTTATTTTTATGCATTGTCCACATTTCCTTCACGTTCTTGGTGTCTAGGAGTGTCTAGGAGTCACTTTAGAGCTTATCTGTCGTTCACACTGCAGTTCTAGATATGGGTCTATTAGTCTCTCGGTATTAACCTATTAACCGTCCTATACGTCATTGGCCTTGACGAGTCATGTAATCCACTACATGATTATTTGGATTATTGTGTATCCAATGCATGTCTATTTGAGAATTTTGTTTGTGTGTTATTCGTAGATCATTGGAGCTGGCAAGGTTTATTATTCTGGAGCCATTGCCATTCGAGACATCATGAATCTATGAATGCCAATGAACGGTTGGGCTGGGGACTTCAATTTTCGTTATGTACTTCCCAATAGCCAACTTCATGTCATGTATGGGTGCTTCACTAATTGCCTGTTTCGGCAAGTCGTAGAAGGCGCATTCGTGCGTTCGCGAACTTCCTCTGTTGGAACATGTTTCGAAATCCAGGTTGTGTTGTACAATTTGCTATGCATTCTCAATAGGCGTATCCTTGAAGTGAATTATTTGGGGTGGGAGTCCTTCTTTGATGGCAAACCCTGTTTCATTTGCGTGTCTGTCTTCTGTGCCACTATATAACATAATGTGTCAAACTTTGATATTTCCTGAAGATCACCGTATCTCCTAGTTTGCTGCGGTGTCCATATATTTAGCAAAGGCTTTTGCTAGCGCTGTACCAACTTAACACATTCCATGTAACAGTATTTAAATTCTTTAAACTTTGCTTGGGTCGTTTCTGTTGATTCTTTTAATACCGAAGCTTGGCGTGTAGTTTAATAACCATAGTTCTCTTACACAGAGATCCAAGGTACACCACTAACTGTTGTGTCAACCGTAAGATTTATTTTGAACGTATTTCCATGATGATATTTATTTCCATCCACCTATTATATTCCTGATGTAATGGGAACGATCAAAATTAAAAAATCAAACTATTTCGATTGCTCGCAAATTTCCAATACGCTATTTCCATTGAGCTAATAAAGCCACAGAATGATTGCAATTTTCATCGAACGTTCTTGACTTGTTACACTTTTTTCCGTGTAATCGTAAATCACATTTGATTAGCACATTCTGTTCAACTTAATACTCTTATTAATATCACTTTTAACAAAATATTAGTTCAAACGTGGTGAGTGAGATGTAAATTTTAATTAAAGCAATGACGCTTTGCTCTTTGATAGTTATTTCTGAACATATTATTTTTTCTCGTTAAAACCACAAACCGCGTAAAATCGATGCTATCTTTAAAGCCCGCTGCAATTACTGTTCGTGCCAAATAAGGCATGATGTTCAACGCCGTTTGATTTTAAGTGGAGGCGCTATCTCTATTTGTTATTACCCAAGGTCGTAAAATATGCCGTTCCTGTTAGTTTCGTGCTTGCGTCATAAAAGATTAATAGTTATTGCAATTAGACCCGTGCCACAACAGCTACGGAAATGCATATTTTATTTTCCTGCTTCACATTCAACTATATACTGAGCAAATTTATTTTACAGGCCACTGATTTATGGCGGTAATCCACCCTCCGACATACGTGGAATTTTATTTTGAGTAAATTTTATTGATTCCAACTAACTTTAAGTGTGTGTCATGTTCTATGATGTTCGAAATTGTAAAATTATTTATTAATCCGTTCAAGTCCGAAAGCCCAAACGTTAATAATATAAAATTTCCATGTGGAGCAGACGTTTTAATAAAAGGATCTAATCCAAGACGGTTACCAATAAACCGTGCGCCCTCAATATCTTTTGCAAACTGAGCATATCCGTATGTGTTGTATATATAGCACCACATGTTTCCTTTAATATCGAACGAAGCCTAGCCGAACAATGGAACTCGGTTTGTAAATTAATCTGACTTATATACACTGCTTAATCTGCGAGATTACACTCGTAGAGTTATTGTTCAAAGTTCATATGAAAATTAACTATGTATTTAGCCGGCATTTGCCATTGTTTCGTTAAATGTCACAAGGTTATGTAGTTAGTATAATCTTTTGTCAATGGATGTGTGTGTTCGTCAGCGTTCAGATTATCGAGTGCGCGATTTTGTGACATGAAGTTCGCTGTGCAATATTAATTTTAAATATCCGTGTAAACCAGATATTCGCGTGTAATTTTCATCCGTATTCGTTGATATTATTTATTATTTTTGTCAAACTTTTCGTTTTATCCTTCACTTATCCCATGGATATTTTTCCTTAGCTTTTCTGTTATTTTCATTAGATGAGATTGAAGTTTTTTGATCTGCCTTTGTTACTGAGTTCAATATGTCTTTGAGTACAATTGTTTTTGCCATATTTACAATTTTACAATTGTGTTTTACATATTTTCGAATGCAACTTTGGTCTACAATTAATTTTTCTTTTTGATTTTAATGTACCTGTGTATTTAAGGTTTTTTTAATATATATATATTTTTATTTTTTCGTTATTCTTTGGTTCGATTTGTTTGTTACTGGCTCTTTTATTATCATCGATTTGCTGACATTTTAATAATTCTACAAAATCGTTGTAAACATTATTTATTAAGGTCAAAATTTAATTCAAAACGCATCCATAATAATAACCAAAACACACTAATGATTACATAAGATATTACATTAATCGTATAGCGAGTTTTACATCTGATTTTATTTGATATGCCCCCTATTGTCAGAATAATAGGTTAATTTTATACGTTCAAAAAGCGACTCGTACCCGTTGCGCCCTATACATTTCCGTATAAATTGAGCGGCTTGTTTATGAGTGTATATATAACGCTGTTGCCTGTTTCAGGTCTCGTGGCGGCCCCCGGAGTCCTGATTAATTAGGTGAGTGTTGATGATCTCAGTCATTAGGATGATTCATGTCACCACGGCTTAATAATTAGTCTGGAACACCCCCACCTTCACTTACGCGGTTGTCGTTTACTTTAACCTCGCAGAAAATTCCATCGAAAGTAATTGTTTATGCCAGTGAGCGCACTGTTTGATCGTTAGTAGTTGCTCCCTATGGTGCATTTGATTGTGTGCTCTAGTAATTAGTCGGTAACTTGGTAACATCATTAATTATAGCAGTTTGGATTTCAATGCAAACGAATGAGAGCCAAGATATGTTGGACATATTTCTCGTTATCGTCATCTTAACAGTAAAATTTAACAAAATGTAAGTAAATAAAACAATACCAAAAATTGAGAAATGAAATTTAAAAAATAATAAAATATTAAATAAAACAAAAACAAACATGACCCCTATTAGAACGATCCGTGCCTCTAAGTTACCGAACAGGCAATAAGCGACACGATACGTTTTCAAAAATTAATTTTTCATATCATTTTAGCAAAAAGTTATTAATGAACGAATACAAGAAATTGCACTTAGTTAATTGTAGTTTCATTACCAAAATCGAGTGCCTTTTATTGGAAATTACCAGCGAATGGTGCCATTAAAACGAATCGTATATTTCAGAGATTGAGCAATAAAACGCGACATATATAATATTGGATTATTGGAGAAAATATAGATTCACTATCTTTACGACAAGCAATGAACGATGAATCCCATTAAGTTTCCCAAGGAAGATAAAAGTTGGAAATTAGGAACACTCGAGATGGGATCTATTTCGACGAAGGAATAAAAGCGCTCCGCCATAAAGCTTCGCATTGCATAAAGTTTTATGAAAGTTTGAATACACGGCGCACTAAATAAAAATACGTTTTTCTCACAGGGCCCGGCAAATTGGTTCTGCTGTGCCTTGCACCACAACGTTACGTTTTTAACGAAAAATAACTAAATCGCTATTCACGCTGTCACGTATAGAACGCATTTGCATCTAAGTGGTAATAGTTTTGGCCGATGTTTCTGCAACTACAAAACTGGATAAACAAGGACAGCGACGACCCTCAAGAGGGATGCGAAACATGTTCACAATATATATGTAAATGAAGCGTCGCTTTAAGTTAGTTTAGATTATAATTGCATATCGAAATTACATTACGTATATCAATGACGATGAATTTATAATCCGTGGTTGTGCACATTTGGTTTTTTATACCAAAATATATTCTCGCTGCAGTGTTTATAAATTATTGTTACCCATGCCCTTCGTATGGTTTGTATGCAGTTCCTGAAGATTGATCGGGTTAAAATTGATATTTTATACATTTTGCTCTACAACTACATTGTACTAATTACAAATATTACGCATTTATTTAATCCGGTTGCTTGAATTTTTTACCAATTCATTTGCCTGTCGCTATGGTATGCCTTTCCGTTGGGCTACATATCTCATTTCTTGCAACCGTGGATTTCTCCCGTTCCTCACAGAATCTTCCCTGGGGTATTGCTTCGAATGCTCTGCTATGGCATTTCGTTTAAATTTAACAACCATCCCAGCAGTGTGTGTGAAACAGTTTCGAAATGTGTAATTTCTTGGTGTTTCGTAGCTCATATTTCTAATTTTGGCAAACACGCCATTGTATTCATTATAAGTTTACATATACGGGATCAGTTTGATTGACCCTAACCTACGGTCGGTTTTAGGAAATTTCCCTTTCGCTGAGAACTTTGACTTTAACATGTTGACCATTTAACCAATGCCACATTTCCTATCCTGTTATTTACTTCTCTGTCGAGATATACCGAGTGATTCAGTTCTTCATTATTTCCATTGTTCTCAGACTGATTTTATATGCATTACTTTTTGCTGCTATCAACCTTGACTTGTTTAAAGATCATAAATCTTGCTCCATTTTCCAATCTCGGTAACAACAGTAATGACAACTGTCTCAATACACACTCTGTATCAGCTCAACTCCATTCATAATTTGCGTCACCGTCTTGTCGAAAGCTAAAAAGCTAGAAACTATTAAAGCTTGAATCTTTAAAACAAACCATTCTTTCATTGCATCGTTTTTATCAGCAGTTTCTTCTACTATCCTCGACAGCGGCGTGCTTGGCATGATTTTTATAGATGTATAGATTTTAGATTCACTTGCTTCACAATTCTTAAGTATATAATGGTACTATGATCTCCCCTTTTTACACATTCCTTATAGGTATACAGTATACAGTTTGAGTCAGGAGGAGATAGCAACATTTTCAACATTTTGAGCGATGATACTATGGATCTTTTGGAAACGTGATATCAATATGATTATTATTCTCAACAGTTTAGGAGACTCAGATACATGGAGTTTGTCGCAAAAATAAAAATAAGCTGCAAAAATGTTTTATTTTGTTTGAACTTATTCTCGGTTTACAATATTTATGATATTATGATAATAATCATATTGGTATATATATTTTTAAATGGACCTATAATATCGTCTCCAAATATACCCCCTTTTTATCCTGACTAACCCTATATTGTTCAATAGTTGCCTCAATTCTTCTTTTGTCTTATCATACGAGTTAATTTAGTTTATTGTATCATATTTTCATATTTCCCTCATTCTTCGTTTCCTTTATTTTTATACAATTCATTCCTAGCCATTCAAAAATGATTACATATCCTGTTCCAATTTCCAACGTTATTTTACTATTTACTAGTATTTATATGATCTACGTTTGTCAATCTGCTTTTTGGAGCCCACTTCCATCTCGTGTCATTTAAACCAATTTCACTCTTCAACTTTTAATTTCTTTCCTTTTTTCATCCCTTATATTTGTCTGCACTTTTCATTCCTCGTTTTTAAAATCATTGTTTATAAATATGCATTGATCGTTCTTCCTACTTTATTTTTGTTTTACGTAACCTCAATTTTTCCCGTCACAATTAATTCTGAACCTATGACGATTCTGAACATTTCTTATGTTTGTTCTTTTTTTGTAAAAAGGTTTAAAACCATCATCGTTTCTGTATCGCATCTTCTCATACCCCCTTTCATCGATGACATCATAACGTTATTCCTGATATTGTAGTGATAAGGTGGTTTTCCCAAAAAATCATTTCTGACGCTCTTTATATTTTCCATTGAGCAGTAGCTCTTTATGTATTATTTTTTATAATTCGTCATTATTATTTTCTCTTTCCTTTTATCACTTTTGCACTTTGTCACTGATATAATCAGAGCTAATCGGAAAAAAATATTTAGGAACCTGTTCACTTTCTACATACCCGTCCCTTTTTCTTCCTCCTGTTGTTACATTTCCCTCCTTTTCCTGCTCTCCTACTTCGTCCCCTTTATTGTGACTAATATTTCTGGCCCCCATGTCTTCGCCCATAGTTCTTCCCAATTTTTTCCTTCTTTTCTTACGTCTTCTTTCAGTGTTATTTCTATTCATTCTCCTACCCTTCTCAGAAATTACACCACCTGTACTTGTCATCTATCCAGAACCTATTGGATTTCTCATCGCTTCCGCACTTGTACCTTGCCATGCCTCACCATAAGTATCTTGGTAACCTCCCCTCCACTTTTATCCTTTTATATTTTACGTTTTACCTCGCACAATTTTTTTCTCTCCAGGTTCAGTGTCCTATTTATGTGTCCTAGATGAATCTCTTTCCAACCTTTTTCAGAATCACACTTCTGCTCCGTAGTTCAGAATGCTTGTTATGTATGTGTTCCATAGCTTCATTGTTTCATGGAAATTTCCCCACAAATTCCTCCCCAATCCTTCCTTCGTCCCTTCGCCTTTCTGTACGCATGTATCATATGTCCTTCTCCACTGTGGTTTTCCCTTTAACATTCCTTCACTTGCTTTATTATTTATCTCCTTTCCATTTTGAATACATACATGTATTGTATAACTAATTGAAGTGTTCATAACACTCCTGCGTATACAGCTTGATCGCTTTTCACAATATTCCAATCAATTAATGTTAATAAAATAGTCAAAAGTAAATCATTGTAGAATTAATTAATTTAATTAATTAAATATAATACGCATTGATGATTTATACGACATACGACTCTTCAATTTTTTAATCAGTTACTTGCTCGCATTGATTTATGATTCACGTCAGTTATAAAATTAGAACAAGCAGGACGTTTTTGGTGATATTAAAACAGAAAGTAAATCTGGCCCTGTTTGCGACTTGGACATCTCGTTGCTAAAGGGTAGATGGTTAAGTTCTTTGGTTAATTATTGTTAATTATCTAGAGAACTAATATTACCTGACATCTGTGATCTATTCACTTTGTCTATCCGTCTTCTAGTCTATTGATTGCAAATAGTTATTTATTTAAACTGTCATCAAAATCTACGCACACTCTCGATTATACTTACAGAGCGAAACACATGACCCTGAATTATGTCCATAGCTAAGTTTCCATGTAAAATATTCCTTACATGTTAACAATAACTAAATAATAAACATTTTCGAACGATTACCCACATTTTCCGCAGGTGATGTTCCTGATGTTAAGTCAACCTAAATATATTCCCATGCACCAACGAAACTGGACATACACCACAGCAATTAACTCTAAACCTTGCTACACATCGTTGTTTACTGTGAAATTGAAAGCAAAATACAGAAGTCATAAAAAAGTCATAATTTCGCCCAAACTTTAAAGTTATGGAAAAGTAACCATATTTGAAATGAATTATTCGAAATATTGATCTACATATGTGTATTACAAAACTGACCCAAACTGTTGAGAAAATCACTCGTCGATGGAACACAAAAAAAATTATTACTAATTATTGTTATTATGTAGATTGAAAATTGTAGAAAAATACGAAAAGTCGAAGAAAATAAAAACGCTATGTACTCTATTTTTAAATTCTTGTATATATTAGAAGAAAACTTAATTATTGTGCTGATTTATAGCTCAATAGTCACCGAAAAGGGTTCCATCCCCTACTTTTCCCGTCGCAGCTTCCTCTCCTTCCAATTATTGCCGGAGGGATGTCGGCGCCGTGAGACAAGCCGCGACGTAATTATTACAATTGAGGCGCACATGACGTGGCTTTTTGTTAATAAAATCGGGGATTGTTGCTGTGCCATTCCGTCTTGAATCGGTTTAATTTGAGGGTTGATTTAAATTGACGGGCGCCACGTATCTACGTTACGTCCTTGGGCATCCGCTTAGGTGCAATTACGCGACGAACGTTGATGGCTATAATTTGATTCGTAACCAAGTATCTGAGAATTAAATTGCTACGTAGCCTAATGAAATCGTTTTCTTTCTTAAGGTGTATTGCTGTGTAAAATGCGTTCGTATTTTCCCAGCAAATAAATATGCTTATGAATATTTGTGATGATGATATTTAACAAACAAACAAACAAAAATAGCTAATGATAATAGTAGTAAAAGTAAAGAAAAACAACGATACAAGTACAACAAATGCATAGCAATTTTAAAGAATAAAATGACGCAAGAGGAATTAATTAAAATATTGTTGTGTGTTAAAATAATATTACATAATACATTTACCGAATATTTGAAAAAATAAAAAAAAAATATTAAATCCCAATGTTTTTCTTGGAGTACTGTGAAATATAAAAAACGAAATGAACTATTCTGTACACAAATGTTGTTATTTTGCATGAAGAATTTGAATGTATTGTGAAAAGTAATGGGCTTTGTACTGTATTAGAAAATCGAAAATATTTCAGTGATTTTTACTAAAACCATTTCTGATTATTTTCATACGTAAAAATGTATTATGATTTCTCCCAGAAAAGCATTTTTCTAAAACACAAGAGAGAGGCTGCGCAAAATTATTGTTTATTTCATTTTTATTTTGCATGAAATGGTTTTTTTATTTTTTGTCATATGTTTTTTATCCTGATTAAAATTTTCACAAATTATTGGTGCCAATCTAAGAGGAAATAAACTGAATTAAGTAGTTGTATAAGAACAAACGACATTAAAATCCATCCAACTAGTTTCAACTATCGTTAACTTTGCTTAATTCGACACTAACTGCGAGGTTGAATCAATGAGCATACATACAGCTGCCTTTATATTTAATAACGTCCATAATCCACTGAAACGACACAATTAATTTTTAACAACCATGCAGAACACACCGAAGAAGGTAGTAACTAAATTTTCACTAGCAGACATGGTTTTAATGTTACGTGAAAATCAAGTACTAATAACGTAGATTTCTCGAACGATAATAACTTAAAAAAATTAATAATTTAATGCAAAAATACATGATAATCAGTTAATAAATATTAATTACATTACACACCACGTTATTATAATTTTGTATTGTATTGTATTGTATTGTATTATTGTTATATTTGCACGATTTATTTCCAGATTTTAATGATATTCGTGCATTATCAAACTTGCGAATTGAGCTTAGTCACAAAATATATTTTCAGCTGAAATACACATGAAAATTGAATACGCATTATATAACCAAATTAAACCACCCACCAAACATCTAAAGCAAACGAAGATAACGATTCTCGCCTACCACAATCTTAATTAAAAAAAGTTCCATCGCACTAAAATGCTAACTAAAATTCACCAGTTTTCAATTGCGCTAATTGAAAAAGATTTATGACTGCAGATTATTTCCAGCCACAATGTAAATATTCGTATCTAATTAATGTTCATCGATAGTTTGTTTGAGGGTATAATCGATTCACCAATTAACTAACTAAGTTGACGAAACTGTCACAACCCGATTAGTGATTATTGAATATGTTGACTGCTGAAACCCTTCATCAACGTCAGCACTCCAAACTGCCCGAAACCAATTAACTTGAGGGCGAGCGTGCGGTTTTATGGGGCAAGATTTAAACGAACAAGCAATAGCGGTCTTTCTATCTTAATAAAGTGCGGTCATCGCTTATCAATCCGGACCCTGTAGACACTTCCCGGCAAGATTACTCCCGATAAGTTCGCTACACGTAATGAATTTTGATGACAAGGTTCGAAATTAAAACGTATTTGCGTTGTAGGTATATCCTTAATAAAGTAATAAATTAATATATACGTTTATTTAATTATGGTAACTACGTAGGTTAAAATTATGGTAGCATGTGTATGCGTGTGTGTGTCAATCAACTAATAAGGAATAGGCAAATTAGAAGATAATAGTTCCATATGATTCCATATTTATTTCTGTATCCGCTGAACCTATCTAGGTTCTCATGGTTATGATATTTTGAAACAAAGTTTGCTTGATATTAACCTAGTAGTTTAAAAGTGTAATTATGGTAAAAGTTGTCAAATATAGTTATTAAAAATACATAATTTTAAAGGATTGTTTCTTCCGAAGAAT
Organism: Geotrupes spiniger; assembly: GCA_959613385.1. Classification (NCBI taxonomy): domain Eukaryota; kingdom Metazoa; phylum Arthropoda; class Insecta; order Coleoptera; family Geotrupidae; genus Geotrupes; species Geotrupes spiniger. The sequence continues at coordinate 25,372,610 of OY390736.1, read as the reverse complement.
GCATAGAATTGAATATAGAGCATTATCGAGCTTTGATTTTTTTTTAATTTCAATCCTAGCTTAATATGTAAAGAATGTTCGGAGGATATCGATCGAGTGTTTAGTAACAAGTCATGTTCCTTGGGTACCGCAAAGCGGTGACACAATGAATTTCAACATGGTCGACTTTTCTTAAATAACATCTTTCGACCTCCTAAAGCAAAAACGACAGATAACAAAAGAATTTTTGGTTTTGTACGGCACATGATTGAAAATAACCGGCATACTTCTGTCAGGAGTATTCAAGTAACTTTAAAGATTGATGTGAAAGCAGTTGCCAACATTTTATGGTGCGTACGCTTTGTGCCCATTAGATTCCCCACAATTTGGAGCAGATTGCTTTGACAATGAAGCGTCTCATTTGATGGGTTGAAACACCAAAATTCCCGACTGTTGTTTCTTTTCGGCACCATACCTGCAGTATGGTGCCGAAAAGAAACAACAGTCGGGAATTTTGGTGTTTGAACCGATCGCCTCCAACAAAAATTCGTAAAAAATTCGAAAAAAAAAGATTGTCCGTACATTTTTTGGACGTTGTTTCCACTGTAGCACTGGAGGTGTGCCTTGCATCGCTCGTCAACACTAATCTTACCCACGAAAAGGTTGCAAATTTGCGAGTCGTGTGAAAAATTGATAATGGCAATAAAAACTTAAGGAATCTCAAAAAGTCCGAATTATCAAAAAAATGTCAAAATTATCAAACATCAAATATACAAAAAATGTCTTTTTTCATAAATTGCAAATATTCTCTAATGCAAGCGATGCAAAAATATCAAAATTATCGGAATGCCCTACATGCAATTATTGTAAAAATGATATTTTCCAAAATTCACATTGTGTAAAATATTAAAAATTGTAATAAAATATAAGGCTGAAAATTATTAAAAGTAAAAATAATTGTCATGATTGTATGTCTAAATAAAAATTGTTAAAAAGCCAACATTTATTAAAATTGCTATACATGAAATATTTATAAAACGGACAAGAAAACAGCGAAAAATATTATATTTGTATCAATTGAGTAAAATCTTCGAAAATGCTTACAAAGATGAATAGAGTCAATATTTAAAATTGTGAAAATTTGTAATTTTAATAAAATGATACATTGTTTTGTCTAAAAGGCAAAAATGATAAAAATACAAATTATCACAAAGAATTATTATAGTAGCCAAATATGTCGCAAAAATCAAATACGAAAACGGTCAAAATATCCCAAATTCTTCAATATGTTATTTAGAAAAAAAGTTAAAAATTAAGCCTAAGTGCAACATAATTAATAACTTACTAGCAATATTTTTGCTATTATGCATTTGCGTGTTACAATTAATCTAATCTAAGTTGCAATGAAGTTAAAAATAAAAAAAATATTACATTTTTAATTTCCTTCTGATTCACCTGCACCCGTGATAGTCGTGTAAAATTAATTAAAATAAAGAAGAGCAAGTGCTGCTCACAAACAGGTTGAAAATTATCAAAAGTAAATATACTAAAAAATAATTGTCATGAAATCTTGTTTGAATTTGAAACTGTCAAAAACTGCTGCTTGGCCAACTAACTATTGAAATACCCAACAAAGAGTGTGTTGCAGCGAAATTATCAGATTGTAACTTGTGCTGACGCTAACGAAACGGACGATACTATACCGACATGCAGTACAGATGATTGGTAAATTGACTATGAAAGTTGTATTTCATTGCGATATAATTGCAAAGTCTTCGAAGATTTCTTAAAAGTTAAATAGATCAAATAATTTTTTTCCAAAAAATTATACTCTTTCAGCAAGAGGGGTCTACCTGATAATTTTTAAATTACAGACATTTTTGTTGTAACATTAATTGCAGGGTCCAACTGGACTCGTTTTTCGCAAATTTGTTAGATGTTTCTCGTTATTGTTAAACAACAGGCATGTGATCTACAATATTTTCACAAATGATTTTGATGGGTGTTGAGATGTGGAGCGCCTTTTTACCTTCACATACCGTTTACGGGCTTTGATAAGCCGCTGTGCTAAAACTACAAGAAAGTTACAAAAAAAATTATTTTAGCTTTCATTAAAACTTGGAAACTATGGAAAACATGTTCCACCATTATTGATCGAACTCATAGACATCATCTAAATGATCTGTTAGGTCTACCCCACCCTCTAAAGGAAAAGGATGATTTTTGGATGATGGCTTAAAATTTTGTAAATACATCAATCACTTATTACAATAATAGAAAATGTCAAAACTAACGAACAAAAATTACACTATGCGTATTCCTTGTATTGTCGATGTACAATTACTGTATAGCTCCTCCATTGAGTCAATTCATGTTATTAGAAATATTCCAAAATACAGAATTCTTATCTTAGATTAATGGCGTGACAGGCCTAGAAAACAGTCAGTTGCAAGCTTTCTGAAGCGAAATGGCTGAATATAGTGAACCGCATGCTGTCTCACTGCGCTTGCATGTTTTATAAAATTATAATTGCTCAAAAATCTTTATAACAGGGTGACAAGGTGAGAATCAGAACAGATGAGGGTAACATAAATATTCGATGTTGGTGATCCCACCGATACTGAAAATTTAATATTCTAAAAAATTGAAAAACACCAACATATAGGGTACATGTTCTCACAGTTAAAATGTATATTAGTATAAAATTATTATAAAATAATTTATATTATATATTTATTATAAAAAGCTTAAGATATCCTTTTAGTCTCAAAGGGCTAAGTTAATATGTTCTTTCTGTTGTGCCTTCAAATAACGGGGCATGATGATTTGAGAGAACACGACATATTTTCATTGTCTGATTAAAGATCATTTTAAAATTTGTATTGATAGTATGTTTTTCAAAATATCCAAGTAATTATTATTGTGTTACCACCTGTTTAGGTGTTGACAGCAATTAAATAACGCTGTCCAACAGAATATACGCTAGTGAAACAAAATCTCATCGCAACTCAGTGAATCGAATTAGTAATAAAATTAATAAACGATACGAGTACGGAGACGTGGACATTCCCTTTGTGTACTGATAAACTGGAATATTTACTTGTGACACTTTGGAGCACTGAGAATTTTGGTCTTGTGAGCCTCAGAATTCGTACATACTTAGACAATGTCGTGTAAACTTATTGTTCTAATAAATCAATATTATGCCTCAATAAAATAAACTTGTTTATCTTATTGAGGCAGAATATTGATTTATTACAACAATAAGTTTACACGGTATTGTCCACCGCGTTGACAGTTCAAAGTTGAATGGCAGATCGTGCCACGTTTGATTTTTAAAAGAAAGTTTCGGGACAAACTTAACGCATGATTCGCGCGTATAAACTATTGACAACCCAAGATATTTTGAATTACAATTTGCTTAATTATTATTCATGATGTAAGGTTTTTTAAATACAAATATAATTTTCTAATTTGCTTGATGCTAGTTACCAGTAATAATAAATTAGATAAATATTATGCGTTTTGTTAAAAATTTCAAGTTAGCGTCAGCATTTTATAAAATATTGAAAATAACATTGTAACAAAAAGAGGGACATTTTCGTCGTATATCTGAATTAAGCTTTGTATGTGGAATGTTTGATTAAAATTAGGTATATTCGACATAACGTAATGGAACTCAATGAAAAGGTACAAAATTTTTCCCAAGTAATTTCGATAGTGAAGGTGTTTATACATACGTCCTAAATTATTAATTCGCTAGTTGAGGGTGCTACAATTTGCGAGCATGTACACTATATGTATTTTCTACGCTACGAGGTGTAAAATGCGTAACATGAAGTCTGGCATACACTGGTTTGTCTGACGAGCAAGATATCAATCATATATTTTCTTGAAGTTTCAGAATATGATAACTAAATTAATTCATTTTTCGACACACAATCAAATATCAATAACATTTATTTTGATTGACCCCTATAACAAAACAGACACAAATTTTACCGTTCCATAACATTTTATAGCAAAATATTCTTTGCTGGCCCGGATGAATTTCCTTCCTTAATTAATTATGTGTGGTGTCCGAAATAATAATAAACCTTAATTTTCATTTCATTTTAGTTCTTTAATATTTATGTTTTTAGCGTCCCTGTAATTTTAACATATATTTGTTCAGCGAATTTTCTCATTCACAACGTCATAACAACGATACACGTTCGAGTCAGTTCAAATCAAAGCTCTCATTCTACACAACTCTCTCTCTCTCTCTCTCTCTCTCTATATATATATATATATATATATATATATATATATATATATATATATATATATATATATATACATATATATCATCGGGTTTCATTATATTAGGGAACACGCTAAACGAAAAATAATAGGATCAGGGAATTAGGGATACATAAAATTGCTTCAGTGTAAATTGGTTTTGTGGTTGATATATTCGCGATAGTAAAATTTACCAGTTATATTCCCTTAGTTGGGCTATAAAATTCAGGACCATGTGTATCTACAAATATCCTGGTCTGGAAAACTATAAAAATCTCTCACCTTCATTTGCCATGTAATTTGATGACTCGTTACGAACCTGTTTACTAACCCGTCCAATATCTACTTACTGTAAGTAAGATTAATATCTTTGTTACCTAGGAAGCAATACTTAATTTATCTCCATTTAATGTTACGAAACACAAAAGAATGATAAGAAACAATCATATAAATATATCTTTATAATAGTCCACCTAATGCCTTTCACTAGGTAATTCAGCCTCTCCGATTGCGAGAAACGAGCCGAAACCGCATTTAATTTTCAGCTACATTTTAAAAGCCGATCGAGGACGTTTCGCTGAAAGGAAATGGCATGTGTTCCAGCGAACTACGGCGAGTTTCGGGGCAGGAATTTATTTCGCTTTGATACTGGGAATGCACGTGCAGTAATCGGTCATTGTGCGTAATTCGTAAAATCGAAGTACGAATGCACCGCTCAATTTAACCCGGTATTTCGGTGATGACGGTCTGCGAATTAAATGGGTAATAAACGATGATTATATGTGCTCGATTTTAGCGAACGTCGGGAGACTTTGTTTTGGCGCTGTTCGTTGGATGTTTTATGTTTCGATGTGGTAATATATTACTTGATTAAGTGCCAAATGTACATAATATCACACCGTGCATGCTATTCTAACACATCGATACGTGTATTTAGCACGTTCGCGTACAGTGCGGTATGTAGTGCCAATTAGACTATGATGTCTTGGGACTGTATTGCATTTGCTTTGAGTAACGAAAGCCATGGGTATGCCCTTAACAAACGAAATCACAAACGTAGACAAATTTGTCCCTATAAAGACATCAATTTTGGGCACAAATTTTACATTGTAATAGCGGGATTACCACGTGATTGCATTAATAGACATGTTATATGTAAGTTATGAATGCTTACGTTATAATGTGCGTTGAATTTTGTATTTAGGTTTACCTCATATTTATTATTTGAAAATTGAATATTGAATTCTAATGGTTTCCTTATCTATAGAATTAATTAAATCACCGGTGTCCATAAAGAATTATAAATCAATCGTTTTAGCATCCAGTGTTATTGATGGTATTGATATCAAACAACTTGATTGAAAATGTATAAGACTTTGAAAATGGGAAAAATTATGAGGAAAATATTTTGAATTTAATGAAGCATTAGCAGACGGTAAAAATCAAACGAGTACAAACTACAGTAAACACTATAAAGTATTTTACTGCCTTTGGAATGGTGATGCAATTATTTTTGTCAACCACCAGTAAATATAGCTAACGAATATAAATAGACCTCAATTACAGCATTCTACAACAAATAATTTTAAAGCAAGGCTGCAAAACCTTTATGTCTTAACATAATTAAAACGACAAGTACATTTTCCTGTAATTAGAATTTTTGATGGATATTTTGCTATAAATTCTTATTAACAAGTACGACGTCAGAAAATAATTCCACGTGAAATGACGTTATAAAAAGTTTGCTTGTCACAGAAGATTGCATTTCCGGAAAAATATAAAATTCCATCAATATCAGGGCGTAGTCTGAAGGCCATAATAGGGTAATTCTTTTAAAACTAATTATCCTTCTATAAATTACCACCGTAATGGATAATTATCATGATTATAATATTAAAATTTAAATCAAATTTGCAATCATAACTTTCTTATACTTTGATCAATTTCCAGAAATTGCCGCAGTAATGTTGAGTATAATCAAAACATGGAAATAACATTTGTGTATTGAAAATCACATCAAATAGATTCAACGGGAGTTTTACAGTACGCATTGCTAACCTGGCATGATATGCAACTTAATTCGCACAAATCACGTCAATTTGTGAGGGAGCATAATAAAACAAAACATTGTAAATCCTCTCGACAAACTCAAAACGACGAGGGACACTCGAAAAGGTGGCGCCCTAAATATTTTCTATTTATTATTCTATTTTCGCAATGACGTCTCTGTGTATGTGTGAGCAGTATACCGCCTAAACAATTAAATATAATAACAAAACAAAAACCATTTTTCACAAAAGTACCATTTATTTCTAAATGTACCTTTCGAATGCATTCGACTAACATTAAAGCTATGCAAGTACAGATATGTTAAGCGATGTTTGATCATTATTGAGAAGCTTATTGTATAATTTTTTCATGCAAATCGCTTCTAATGTCTTCAGATTACTGGTGCTGTGTTTTTCCAATGCTGTCACGGATTTTTATATGCAATTTTGCTCGTTGCTTTCAGCGTTCCTGTGCGTTTCTAACGCTTATCACATTTATTACAAGAAGCTCTATATAGTCCTGATTTCTTAAGGAAATATTCTTTATTGACGTTATTGTTTATATATGATTTTAGTGTGCAGGCTGTAAGTTGATTTTTTTGTATAAGTTCAAAAAAGATTTTTCCCACATTGGCTGGTATGTTATTTTGCAGCATCTTTTGTTCTCCTTGGTCTCTTTTACCTATGTAAGCGTGGTAGAAGTATTAAATTAAAAATTAAATTGAGCTAATTGGACACCAGAGGAAAGGTTGATATCATTAGTCCCTAACGTGCCAATAGATATTACCTAAGAGATGCTGGCACCAATTTCAGAATATAACACAGTGCCTAAGAACGATATCCCATAATACGTCACACTCACCCAGCTATGTATGAACCAAAACATGAACACATTCACTGATCAACTTTGCAGACAAACGTTCGAGAGCTATGGGAAACCCTCTGTCGCCTTTCCTCTCCAATATATTCTTAAATAATTTGGAAAATTCAATTAATAATTCAATGTTTCATAAAAATAGTTCATTCATGTGGACGATATTTTCGCCATAATACAAAAAAGGACTTTTTAAGCTCCTTAAATTCACAGTACCCCTCCACAAAATTTACTCTCCAACTGGAAGCGAATGCCACCTTAACTCTTCTATGCATAAAGATAACAATGAGTGATAATATCTTGTCATTCAATATCCATAGAAATAATACTCATACAGTTAACATACATTATCAATTAAGAAAAACTGAAAAAAAAAACATATACGAAATAGAATATTTATAAATAAAATCTTTAATAAATATCGTACAAAAAGGCACTTAACACTACAACCACTCTCACACCGGTAAAAGAGATCAAGGAGAACAAAAGATACTGCAAAATAACGTACCACCCAATGTGGGAAAACTCTTTTTCGAACGTATACAAAAAATTCAACTTAGAGCCGGCATTTATAAATAATAACACACTAAAATCATATCTAAACAATAACACCAACAAAGAACATTTCCTTAAGAAATCAGGAATATATAAAATTTCTTTTAATAAATGTGATACGTGTTATATTGGGCAAACACGAACAACGCTGAAACAAGATCAAAATAGCATACATTGCATATAAAAAATATTTTTAATTTCTCAATACTGGACATCATGTTAGTTTCGATGATGTAACATTGGAAAACTCACCACTAATTACGACCTAAACACATTAGAGGCGATTTTGTGAAAAAAATTCACACTAAACTTCTTAATAATGATCTAATGCCGCTTAACAAGATTATTAGCGTTTGTTGTAGGATATATACCTGCACTTGCATAGCGTAATGTTAGTCCAATCTTCTACCCAGGATGAATGCTTAGCATTCGAAATGTACATTTAGAAATAATAATATCTTTTTTTGTTTTATTTTTACTAAATTCACATTCACAGCTCAAAATTAACAGATTTGGCGAATTGAATAAAACACCACTTAGATATTATATGTTAGAATATTTAATATTTGAAATAGCTCTCTTAGGATTTTTTTATTTCCATTTTATAGTATGTTCTACGAGTTCAGGCTAAATGTATTTGACATAAAAATTCACAAATTTTTCTCCACACCGACGCCAAGTATATTTTATCGAAAAAAAAATCTAAAATAAACATTAAAATGGCTTGGAAAATATTGGAATATACTCTTACATAAAATTGAAACCCAAACATTTGATTGATAAATAGCAAGTGTTATTCGACCATGTGATCCAGCAATACTTGCAACAGCATTTTCGGAATCATTAATTGTTTTAATCCATGTAACCTGTGACATTCCTTGTTGCCGATTTCAAAACGAGCAGATCGCTTTTAATTCTTCCCTTTTTAATCGACTTTAACTTGCTAGGTTCTTGAGGTAGCTCAAATATAACTCTTTTGCAATTTTCAAAGTGATATGCACAATAAAACGCGGCATTTAACCAAGTGGCCAATCTTGCCAACACTAGTTCAGGTGGCAATGCAAACGCAAAAAGTGCTTTGACAAATACTTTTTACCAGATTTTATAAGTTCATGAAGAAGAGGAAGCTGCCTCGTTATAATTTCAGTAACGATATTTAACCCATGAGCTAAGCAAGTGTGATGAATTAAATAAGAATAAAACATTTGAATCAGTTGCATGCCATGAACTTGCATGCGCTGTAATGCCAAATAATATAAGATTATGTTGTTGGGAACTACGTTTGATAAGTAAAAGTTTACTTCATTTATAAATCTTGAATCTGTATTATTGCTCGTTGCTCCTTTGCTTATTTTTTGTGATGAATCTTAACGTTCTTGGCAAAATTCTCAATTTCGTATTGAAACTTTTGCGTATCTCTAAAAATAAAACTTGTAAGTCCCCTTTTAAATACAACAACAGAAGGAAATTACTCGGTATATTAGAGAGGTCTACTATAATTTAATGGCTTGCCGTTTTTTCACATACTCTACACAACAGTCTACCAGTCTCACTTAATCACTTAATAAAAACCCGTCAGCTGCGTTGCCTACTTTACTAGTACTAAATGTAGAGAGATATACTGAAGACAAACAGAAACATCTAAGCGGTTTTTTATTATCACATAAAACCGGGGAATCAGTCGTAACAAAAATAGATTAATACTGTGCATATTTTCGTCATTTTATTTCCGTGTTCAAAAAGACAACGTCAAGACTATTATAATTTCGCTCCAAACAAACACTCTTCACATATTCAAAAACTGACGTTGCGTACACAAATCGCACCAACGTATGCCTCTGTACCAAAAATAATCTTACAGCAGCACCTCATTCCTTAAACATAACTATTCTCTCATATATCTCGAATGCTACTAAATTTAAACACAAAATCATAGCAATATCCAGAGAAAATTCTTCAAATCTGCAATATCTCATAGTTTTTCTCATAACACAGATTTACTTCATCTCTCACGTATTCTTGCCATTCAACCAGTCGCAATTAGCAAGATAAATTTGTTCATTCAAGTATAAATCGATTTGTTGGAGAAATAAAGTATGTCAATGAAAGTATAATTTCCTTCGCCATTCAACTTATTTATAACTCAACAGTGTCACTAATACTCTAGTCAAACAATTGATATTTCACGCCAAATATTAAACATACAAACTTTCCGAAACGGCATAAATATTAAACGTAATCGCATATAAATATAAAACTTCAACAAAAAGCAACACTTTAAATGTAAATTTTCCACGTTTGGTTATCAAAAAAAAAAAATATTCACCCAGTCGATCAGAATCTACCTCGTTTCTTGGGAATTCTCGACGGTATAAATTACTCGAGCCCTGCCGCCGACAACTGAAATGCCGAATAAGGGAAATGAACACGAAGTATACTTAATTTCCACCGACGCGTTACAACCTCGACGAGAGGACGTTTTATTGAAAGGGAACCAACCATATGTCTCCCCTCGGTGCAACGTCGGGACGGTGTATTTATGTAATATTATGCAAGTGCCGACGATATCTCTTTGCTTCGTTATATTTGTGTGGGTCGTATGTTATTATTGTCTCACGAAACGAAATAATAAATGCGACTCGCACAGGCAAATCGTGGTATTTCTATGAAATAAATTTAGGAATGGTGCAAGAAATATGTTTACATATACAGACAATTAGCATTGGTATTATGTGATATAATTTTCGTTCCTTGATATTGCATGTAAAGGATCCTATCAACAAAAACTTGAAAACGTGGAAGTGGTAAAAGCTTTTAATAAAAATATGAAAATAATAACATCAATAATAACTGATAGCCCATTTTGGTACTAAATCACCTCCAAAGTCTCTCAGGCTAGCCTTTTGGACATTCCGACAAGCTAAACTGACAATCCCAGAGCTTCTACCCACAGGGGGTTATAAGCTCTATGATCTACTGTCTCTTTGATACCTAACTCAGAACTTCAAGCAAGTTAATTAACAGGAAAAATAACTCAGTGGAGTTGAAGCAGCCAAAATGAGGAAAAATCAGTGTTTAAGACCAGGATTGCCAGCAGTACAAATTAATTAATTATGTGTACATGGTGTTGTATTGGCGGGGAAATCATTAGTTTTAGTTTGTGAAATAGCGACCAACAAACCCAAAATAGCATGGTCCCCCTAAAAAAAATGGATCATTAGCTCTGATTGAAGATCAATATAAAAACAATGTCATGTAACATTTTGCACATACAGCAAATTTCTGCTTTTGATGTAGAAGATTATCAAACTAACTGGGACCTGAAACCACTGCTGCATACAAAGATGAGCATATGTTACGATATAAAGACAGTTCTCATAAACAAGGCTACCTCTTTGTAGTAAAGTAATTTAATTAAGTAACATATAAGTACGGCAAAATATACTGGCTAATAAGGAGGCAGTGAGCTCAGTAGAACATGACAACAAGAGAGTACAGCTTTGTATGTTCTCTAGTTTCCTCGCGATTGCAACGTGGCGAAGATAGGTTAATCATGCAGACCTAAATGAAGAAAAATGGAATACTAGAGTTCCCAAAATACTTGTATAAGATACCTTCATATTAAAGCCAGCAACGTACAAACAAAAACCACAAGAGGGAAATGAAAAGGTGATAAAGAATATATTCATCCTACTATGAGCAAGTATAGAATAGGCCGGGAAAGGGATGGACACACGAGAAGAACCTGAACAAACAGTGAAGAAACCTAAACCAACCCACCCATCGTTGTAAGGTGCACAAGAATAGGTCAAGAATTAAAAACATGCAAGTTGAAACTATCTCCGCACTAGGAATAAAAATGTAAAATTGTGTAAAGAAATTGAACAATTGATAATATGTAAGTCAGTAGTTGGGTTGGACGTGAGATTTTAAAGGACTATTAAAACAGTGACTAGTCACCACGACTAAAAACTATACGAATAATTCTCTAGGAACGTTCATCTCTCTTGTACGCCGTATATTTTTTGGGTTGTTTATCGCAAGAGCACTGTTGTTCATTTTGTGGCGGTTATATTTTCGTAAAACCGGGATTGTTGCATTATAGAAAACTATATACTTAAAAAACAGGTCAATGCACTACAGTCTAAGGCAGCATACACTAAATTTCCAGGCTTCTATTTTGGAAATTAATAATTTGCTTGGAAACCGTAATCAAATTATTCAAAGTCAAATTAATGGCAAGTAATTGTTTAATTTTTTAATTAATTGATTTTTTTATTTTATCGGAACACTGTTATTATTATTTAACACACTCGTGTACAACAATTATAGCAAAATCGAAATGTTGACGTGGTACAGACTGGTAGTAGTTTGAGAATTATGAGATACTTAGTCCTATTCCCTGTAGTAGAATAACTCAAAGCATTGATCAATAAGCCTGCACAAGAATTTCTCATAAACTGGAAGAGACTTGAATTTTTTTTTTTTTATTTTAATGTTGATGAAATCCAGATAACATCGCCACAAGAAATAATATTTTAATGTACCTAAAACTCCTGTATTCAAAATTCTAAGGGATTATACTCATATGTACAAACCATACAAATTTTCTAATCAGCAACAATTATTTGCGGGTGTCAAAGAAAAGACAATAAAACTTTAAAATTTTAGAAAATATTTTAGAACAGATAATCTTTGCTAATGAAGAGAGTTTTGGCATTAAATGGAGCAGTTAATTATCAGACTGCCGGGCGTATCAAAATTACACTAATCAATTTCATGATGTTAACCTCATTCCTTCTTGATGTTTAGAAATCGGTTCCACACTAGCAAAATTTAACTCGCAGCCAATACGTGTATCAGTCCACATTTTATTGATAGGAACCTCCCTTCACACAATTTTAGTGCTGCTATTAAACAATGTTTTTTCCGGGAATAGAAAGAAAGAAAATGATTTCAAGTGTAAGAGCATCACGCTCTGCTGGCTTATAACCCAACGACTTCTTCCTTTGCAAATACCTAAAATAAAAAATGTATGACAGTGTCTACGTATCCAATGGAATTATTGCATTTTGAGTTTCTCAGGTGTGCTGTGGGAATTTTTCGGGCACGTTCGGGCATTTTTTACGTGGTCGTGGTGGTTATGTGGTCGATTTTTGAACATTTTTTGCAGATAAAATTTGCTGTTGCTTAATCAATGAGTTTAGTAAGATTATTAAGAATAGGTTTCAAACACGAAATTAGAAAGAAAGAGAATCGTCACTAACGATGGATTTAAGCAAAGGTACATGGATGATTGTCATAGACTATAGGAAGCTAAATGAAAAAACTGTACCTGATAAATACCCCATACCAAACATTTCTGATTTATTAAAGCAAGGACGATGACAATATTTTCCAACTATCAGGCTAGCCTCTGGTTTCCACCAGATTAAAATGAATGAAAAGAATATTGAGAAAGCGACTTTCCAAAAAATGATGTGCAGCGTCGTACATTATATCCGAAATGAGATATGTAGTATATTTATACGACATTATTTTCTTTTCAACTAGTTTACAGGAACACATAGAGCAATTAAAAATAGTTTTCGAAAGCCCTGAATATGTAAAAAGTTTGGAAATGACCTCATTTTTCAAAACCTGGACTTTACAAAAATATTCAATTTAACCACAGACGCAATTGACGCATTACAATAGTCACAAGGTGAAATAAACAACAAACAAATAAAAAGGTGAAATAGGCAAGTCCTATTAGCTTATGCTAGTAGAAAATATATTCAACGATAGAGAAAGAAGTATTAGGCATAGTATGGGCATCTAAATATTTTAGACTCACTTGGCTTATGTCAATTTAAAAATCAAACTCAAAATTAATTCATTGGTGCTTACGTCGCGAAGAATTTCATTACGCTATAATTTATAAAAAGGCAAATAAAACGCAAATGCCGATCATATTTCTAGAATTGAGTTAAATTGCTTAGAAAACCAAACAAAAATTACTTATGATTAATTTAAATCCCAAAAGCAAAATTTAGATACACCAAACGCCCAAGATATAAATCAAGATTTATTTAAAATGCCAAACAATTATGCTTTAGCATCATGGAAAATAGGCTGAGGAAAAACAGGAAGCAACAACAAGAGAATCGCAATGGGTTTAGAAGAAGCAGAAGTACCCTACACTTAATATGCACGATAGGAGAAATAGGAGAAAAACTAATATGTAAATGGAAGGAAATGCACACTGGCTTCAATGACCTGATTGATGAGATTAAGCCAAGTGGTGTGTGGGATGCTTGAGAAAAAAGACAAAGTAGAACTTGATAAAAATAATCAAATACAAAAACAACATAAACAAGGTTAGAACACACGTACCCTCACTGCTCACTGCTATTTTAAATAGTCGTGCATGGAGTCTTGTAATGTAAAGAAATGCGTAAAATAGGATATTCGAAGATGAAAACAATACAATTACAAGAAACGTTAATCGCGAATGATGGAGTACTGGTCGCATATTTCGAAGAAGAATTGCAATATAATGTAAAAAAATACCCAACGATGACAATGACTAACAAAGAAAAGAAATACGATAGAAATAAATGAAAAAAACACTAGAACAAGTTAAGAGTTAGAAATAGCTGAAAACAATGATAGAGTACGATGGAAAATTGGACACAGAAAGGAGAGGATACGAAAATTATGAAGATTATACAATACTCTCCAATATACATTTTTGGAGAAAATGATACAAAAAGAGAACACGAGTTTATCCAAAAGTTATAAGACCTTCACCAGGTAGCGAGAAATAAAATAGGACGTCAAAGAATACGATGGGAAGAACACTTCATACAGTGGCACCAAAAACATCTGAACGACTAATAATCTTCGGATTTAAATTACAGTATAAATATAGAAAAGGGCCATAGTCGAATGTGTCAGAATGACCACACCATTGACTTTACGAGATGATCTACTATTTTGCCTCATCGTTTTATCTAACTGGTTGTTGTCCTGTGAAGATTACGATTCTGCTAAAAGTAAGTTTCTTTAAGTGCTTATTGTCATAGAATTGACTAGAGTTGTTCTTTCAATCGCCCCAAGTCATACAACTACTTTGGGTTGGGTTGGGTTAGGTTGGGTTGTTTGACGAGACGAAAAATCAAATACACATAAATCCTGATACACTTAACGATATAGACACTTTGATTAAATAAATAAATAATTGAACGTTAACCCATTAATCGAGCACTTGCTAAGTTAACTGTTAGTTTTTATTACTAAAAAATAAGAATTCTTATTTATGTACACCATTGCGTATCAAAACACATGCACATGAATGCAGATATCGCGTTAAATTTCAAAAAACGAATATGGTTCAATAGAAAATTAAAATAACAAAATAAAAACGTCAACGAAATTCCATTTATAGTTTCTAATCAACGTAATATTTATTACCTAATTACAAATGAAAAACATCACAATCAACCATCGTATGAAAATATTTTAAAAACCCTAAATGTAAACGATTCAGAAATTCAGAAATAAAATTTAGAACAAATAATTTATTACTTGTTCTAGTTTTATAATATAATATTTTCCGTACGTACAAGTTTGAAGTAATATCACTTAAGTCACATTTTCGGTGGTTCCTGGAGTATAATCAACCGAAAAGGCAAATAATGACATGTACACATGAATTACAACTTGCTGTTTAGATTTCAATTTCTAACTCTAAATCACTTAACATACCAGCAGCTATCACTGTCAGAGCTGGAATCTTGAATTCTTAATCGCACAATCCTGCAATAAATTCTCAACGTTTGTACTATTTTCTGGTCAGCATGTTCGTATGGTGTACACATTTATTCAAGATGAAAGGCTCATTTAATGATCCAATAATATATTCCTTTATAAAGATGTCGACAATATTTTAATCTAAATAGCTGCACACAACATCTAATTTACTTATTTTTTATATAATTGTCCTTTTTAGACCATCGCATAAATCACTAGTTGTTGCTTTACAATGATTTGCTTTGTTTTAAAATGAAATTCCTTATCCTTATCTTCCTAATCATATTGTAATCGTTTCACTGATTTCACTTGCACTTGCTAAAATGTAGCTCTATTTTGCTTAATATTAAACCGTGAATAGGTGACTTCATAACTTTACACATTATTTTGCAAAGTATTCTACAATGTATTCTAACACCGAAACAAAAACTTCCTTAAAAGTAAACGAATTTACATAACCTATGCATGAAATTTACGGTGTCGTGGTAACTCTCGAAAACACGCCCAGTTCTAAAAAACTATGTTTAATACCAATTACAGCAAATAACACAAATTTCTGCACGAAGTCGAATGTAAATATTCATTTAATAACTTGCCTGTAGAGTACAGTAATAGATTCGGATGTTTTTGAAGTGTACATAGGTGGTATCAAATTTCTATATACACATTTATTAAAAAATAATTCTTAAAGCAAGATTAAATTCGATTTCGGTAATAAACAATGCACAAAAAAGAAAGGTACGATTGAAAGTTTTTTCACATTGGAGGTCATGGGTGATTTAGAAAATGTAAAGAAGGTATATATTACTAAAAATTCATTCAATGATCATTGACTGGATTCAACCGTCTAGGCATTGAGTAGATTTCGCTTCGCGTTTTTGGAGAGGTGGAATCGCATCTGCAAACTTGAATTAAATAAATACTTAAATATAAAATATACGTCAAACTACATACCTATGCTTTTCTGATATTTAATTTTTTCAATGCAATAAAGAGTACTTGGAGACATACAAAGCTTTAGGAAAACTGCAAAAATCTAATTTTAGTTTATTTTAAACGCATAACATGGTATCAGAACAATTATCTTCCAAAGATCCAGTCGATCCTGTTCGAGCGAATCACCTAGAATGCAAACGCCTCAATTACAACACCATTGTAAATGGGCGTCGATTTAGGGCGCCTCATCATTACACGCCGGAAATTCGTCGGTAATTGGTGTAAGGAAGAAGTACTTACCAATAGGTGTGACGAGCATTGATATGGTGAGAACAAACAAATCTAACATTAATATGCATCGCAGCGTGCGAGAACGTGAATACGTATGCTTTGTTTTATCACTGCACGGTATGCGGGCGTAACGTTCTATCTGGGGCGGCGGAAGTGGTCCTTAAAGTAACTGTAATTGCAGCGGTAACTAATGCTATATTCAGGACGTAAAATTTAAGTATCTCATTTGGGAGAGTTAGATTTTACACGTCACGGTATGAAATGCGCAGGCATCACGTGTTACCTAAATAAAAGTATTTATTGATAACATTGATTGCATTTTTTAAACGAACTATAAATAGATTTCCCACAACCGCAGCACGTATTTCGATGGTATGTATAGATCAATGCGAATGAAAAGGGCTAATAAACAGAGTTATGAATCTAGCTGTTGCAGAGATAACGGTGTTGTGGTACGAAAAATCGAAATTGATGAATAAATGTGAAATTTTTAGCGGTATTTCCGAAATGTAATATTTCCAAATGTGCACGTACATTTATTTCAATTGTTCAAAGACAAATGGAAAAGCACTGGAAATAAAACTTAATCATTTGAAATGTATGTACACTTGAACATGGTCAACTAGGCCGCACCTTGACAGTTCAATTGTTTGGAAAATTAACTCATTAAGTCCAAGATTTCCTTTGGAAAACTAGCAAATGGATGAAGATACTCTACAAATTAATCTCATCTAAAATTTATATTCTCAAAACGCCTATCGATCCATTGAGCACGTTTTGCCTAAACGTACAAGGCAACGAAATAAAATTCATGAAATTCAAAGAATCTTCTTCCACAAAATTCGACGTCGGAATTATTAATATTTAAGCGCGTTTCTTTTTATTGCCGCGAGACGTAACGCGCGATGAAATTAATTTAAATTTCCGGTACACAAATTTAAATTGAATAATTTCCTTCATTAAAAGCTCCTTGCGAATATATTAAGTTGTGAATATTCGTTCCCTTTCAGCCGACCGCGATTCCTCTTTGCGAGGATAAATATTGACAGGGATTACTTCCGAGTCCGACTTGCGGTGAAGATACTCGAGTACACACGGGGCTCCAGATGTTTAGTCACTTGTGTTTACCTTTTGATGATCAATTCGCAGTTTGTCGGCGTCTAAATTATTTACCCTGCGATATATTGATTTTTCTTTGAACGCGCGGTGCGGCCGTGCCGTGCGTTAGTTAAATGTCGGCGGCGGTGACGGAATGAAATAAATCAGGCGAAAATTTATTAAGCCCGTTTCGCTCGACCTAATGGCGTAATAATTTTGCCTTAAAAACGAATTGAAAATTCATTTTCTCCAAATGACTTTATTGTTTCCGAAAGATAAATCCGACGGTCCCGTGAGTAATCACTGCAGTAAATCACCAAGGTCGAATTTACCCGGCTAGATTACACGATTTATTGTATCTCAATGTAATGGAATACACTCGTACAGTCGTAAAATGTTGTAAGCACTATTTGGTTAAAATTCCAAAATAGTTATTAGTTACAGGCAATAACAAAAAATAAGGTTTGCACATGGCGACACAGGTTCCGAACTAATGTAAACTAGATATTCTTCCTATGAATTAAAGGAAAGGAAGTTATTAGCACACCACGCAACCAGTAAACTAAATTAAAGAAAACAACAATGGGAGCATCATAGCATCGTTTTCAAGATTCATTACGTTTTTCACGTGGTTTTAATTCTACTTCTTATGATAAAACAACATATTTTTGGCATGGTGGGGGTTTTCGCAAGTCCTGCGATAGTTTAGGCAAACAAAATCCCGATATTTTAGTACTCAAAGCTAATATAGGTAACCTCACTGTCATCAAAATGAAAGAGGACTATTCTATCAGGATCTCTGGACTTCTGAATGATGCTATTACTTACAAAACTATACATTAACATCGCAATGGAAAGGAACAGAACTATACCTTTCTTAGACAGTTCAATAATTCGGACAGAAGATAATAGTATCAAACTTGATTGTTACCAAAAACTTACTAGTAGGCAGATATCTCAGTTATAGTTCGATTGCACCTTTTTAACATAAATATGAGGTTTTGGTTCTCAAGACCAGAATTTTAAACATTGTTCTTCCTGATCTCTGTCAACCCACCGTAATGGATTATAGAACACATTGAAGAGCAACAATTACAGAACAATATAAAAAATAATTTCTCTCTGTCCTAAAATTTATTTTATGAATTTAATGATACAAAATTCTAATTTCTAGTAGTGTTTGCTGTATGTTTGCCGTTTTGGGTCATTTTCAAAACAGATCTAATTTTGTTCGTCTGTTTTTGGTCGTAAATTTCACTTATATAAAAATACCTTTGCAATTCAGACTATGGATGTTTTCCTAATTTAAATTTTGAATTAGGATCATGTAGCGTGCAAACATTTTTTAACCGCCTCAACCTGGTTCGTCTTAATTTTTATCTAAGAACGTTTTATTTTAACATCTAGACATGTTCCCTGAAAGGTTCGACGTTTCGGCAGAGTCCCACCTGTCATATCCATGTAGCTCTTCTTGCTCTAACTGACTTAGGAGAACCATAAGAACCAAGAAGAGCTACCTGAATGTGACAGCTGCAACTCTGCCGAAACGTCGAAGCGCAACATTTGTACCACCAAGATCGCATTATTATCAAGTCGCAGATTTTACAATAATTCTTGATGTACTGGTCTTAAGTTTCTTCTTGAGCAGACTCACAAGAACCATTCTATTGGGAAGAGGTGGTAGGTAGGCGAGGACGTGTGTGTTGTTAGAAGGCGTCGCGGTGGATACAGTCCGTTTATATGGCTTCATGTATTTTGCTCGTTAGACTGTCAGTCCATTACATTACTACTTCGTCTGGCAAAGTTGCTAAGTCATCGGATCATTAAAATCGCGAATAAATTCGCACCGTCTATATTATGCGAATTTACGAAGGTTTGTTTGTTTGAACCACATATATCTGTGCAGATCAAACATAACATTAACATCAGACCAGCAATTAAAATTAATACAAAAGTTACTTTATAAACTAAAAAATCTTGCATCAGAGGATAATGCTACGAAAATGAATAAAAAAATATGCAAAACGTACGTATTCGTAGAGGGGATTTTTTTGCTCTTATTTGAGCTTCTTAACAACTAATACAAATGACACTCATTATTAAAATTATTGTAATACTATATGATATAATAAACAATTACTATTATTTGTATATTAGACAAAAACACAGCAATACGTAAACTAGTATATAACTAATGTATTACCGGTTTTGAATGATCCAGGAAATATATCTAACAAAAATTAAAATTACACACTGTAAAAAATGTAAATATTATTTGTAAATACTTTTAACTCTATTAGCACAAAGAGCAAAATAAAAATTAAGTATCTAAATGCATCTGAACATCGAACAAGAGGACGATATGCACATTGGTCCAACGTGTTTTAAAAAATAATTAGCGACTGCAGTGACAATATAAATGAAACTAAATGACATACCCATCTCCATCCAACGCTATCGACGTATCAACACCCTGAGCACTAATCCAGCAATCGATACCCAGCAGGCACGATTCTTCGGCACGTGTTTCCATTTTCGAAACTACAGCCAAATAGCGTGTTCGCCGTGGCTGCACACTTTCCAATTTGACTGCCTGGGAACAAAAGAAAACGGTCGTAACGTACGCCATCGTAATGTTTTAGAACAAAATTGATTTTATGGGGGAAGAAAAGTCACTCCTTTATCAATCGACGACAGAGCAAGTTTATCGGTAGTTAAGAATATCAATTAGGAATTGCACCGCAGTCCCTAAACACAGACATGAATCGTAGAGAGTTGCAATTACCCAGTCGTTTTTATAAGGCGAACAAATATGAGACAATATATAAAGGACCATGAATTAAAAAACTGCCGAACATTAAAACAAAATTTTGATGATGGAAAATACTAGTAGTATCAGTAACAACTTTTATTGCATTGCTTACAATTAAAACATATGTGTGAGTTTGCAGTCCACCAACTCACCATTCCTTACGGTCATCTTCATTTCCTCCGCTCCAGCTTTCTTTATCCTATTCTCGTCCTTTAATGTTTTCATCTTCCTCAACCACCATATCACCCCCTCCATCATCTAGGCATCTCCTTCAGTTTTCCCATTTTGTTCTCTTCCTCATGTAATGTCAACAGTGGATAGGAGAGTGTATGGATGCACTATTCTATCCACTGCTGCCATACATCCATCCCTAATCCGCAAAACATACACCTCCTGTAATTCTCGCCCATCTAATATGTATTTCCACTTTTCTCGTTGCCACACCTAAAGCTCGCTATCACTTTCTCATCCTCCCCTACTCTTCCACTCGTCAAATATTCCGGCTGTCTAAACCTAACCTAACCTAAACCTCCTATTTCTTGTACATCAACTTGTTTCCATATCACTTTCCACGTGATTCCTCTCTCTTCTCCTCGATTTCTCCTCCATCACTGATATCGCTGCCTTTTCGTATACCTTTAATCGGTTTTCTTCCCATCTCGTTATTTCTCTCACGTAAAATATTAAAATGGTTGATATATTCGGTTGTCCAATTACATTAATCAAAATTCACTTTTATTTTAATTTTTGTTGTAAATTGTTACTAATAATAAAAGTAATTAAACAAGATATGGATTCGGTGGAGAAAATTAAAAAGTTGCAGAGTTCGTCCAGTTAAATTGGACTATAATTACGTGTGCGATACAGGAACAGATAGCCAAGAACAAAAAATGGCAGATCGTTAAGAAGGAATATCGAGTCTAATCGCCCATATGTAGCGGAAGATTAGAAATAAACTATCTTATCTACTATACGCAATGTAAGGATAAAAAAATGAAATTAAACATAACATCATGTATAAAGGAACTGGTGACGGAATTTTGAAGAGACGAAAATAATTCATAGCTTCCGGCGTTGATGGTCACATCTGCTGAACATATCCACCACCTCGATTAGGTATTCGTTTATTGTCAGTGGTACTGGGAATAGATTCTTCAGGTTTTCCCAGTTTATCCAGGGGAATCCTACACCTGACTTTCCTGGGTTTGACAGTTTCTATTGCCAGAATTCTCAAATGTATAGGCACAGATCGACAAGAGTTAAAAGTCCTATCTTAAAAGAATATCCTGGTGTTCTTCCCCACAATATTGCAAACAAAATCGAGGTGGAAGGTAGCATCCCCCTGCATATCGAAGTTTAACATGTTTGTAAATATAACGTCTTGAAGTGAATGCATTTTGTTTATTGTTTATTTATAATCAGTTTGTTACGGCCAAAGCATTCTTCCAGCTCATGCTTAATGCGGTCCACTCTCTTCTGGAGCTGTTCAAGTTCTGGGGGCTGATACAGCCGCGGATACGTCATCAGCATAACCGATTTTTAAGCCATCACCGATACAAGTAGGCAGGTCGATGCTGATCCACGGGCTCAGCACCAATCCCTGCACAATTCCTTCATCAATACTATATGTCGGAGTTACCTCCCAACAATCGTACGGTAATCGTCCTCTCATGTATGAAGAGTATAACCGCCTTTAGTAGATTTCCTAGGTCATACATTTTACATTCAATAAATTTTCCTCCACAAATGTTAAAATTTTGTCGTTTTGTTTAATTCAGAACGTATAATAACAAAAGCAAAGTGCCGCCATCTCCGTTGAGCATCGGAAACCATGTTAAGGGTCATTCAGTATGTTATACTTATCTAGAAAGTCTGCTATTCTGTCAAGGACAATCTTTTCAAAGATCTTGGAAAACAGATTTGAGCAAGTTAATAGGTCTATAATTCTTCATATTGCAGGAGTCATCCTTCTTGTAGATTGGGACGTTCGTTGAGTGCTTTTCTTTCGATGGAAAGTTCCCTTCCATTATGGACTGATTTAATATTTCCGTGATCTCCTCGCACAAATATTTTATCACCTTTACTTGGACATCATCTGCACCAGCTGAGTTCAGGTGCCTTAAGTTCATAATGGTTGATTTCATCTGACATATATGGTTCGAAGAACATAGTCTTGCCTCTTTGCCCGAAATGTTTTCGGACTTGCTGAAGAAAAATAGTGGAAGTTTTTTCAGACACACTTCCACTACTGCGGCAGGGTTTTCTGGTAGAACCTGCCAATGTTGCCTTTAAGAATTTTCCCGGTGTCGTAGGCACTCCCTGTCACAGTCGGAGTACTGCCTGAACAATTCTATCATCTTGCTGTCCACCCAACCTCGCGCGGCCGGCGACGAAATGTCCAACATTCTTATCGCCTATTAATTTTTGTACAAAACATGACCTTCACAATTTACTTCTATTTGCATCTTATAGTCTAATAACATTACCAACTCAGTTATCGTTGAAAGAAACGCAGCAATATATATTGCTCACTCGTAAAATCTCATTTTAGCTATTAAGTATGTCTAAATACTTAATATATATAATTTTGTTAAAACGAGACGAGAACATTTTTTGATGATTTAATGAAACATTAAAAATATAACTGTAATTATCAATCCAGCCTTAAACGACTAGTCACTGCATTTAAGAGTATTTTAATTATCAATTTAACGACATAAATCAAGTTTCAATATAATTCCATTATGTTCTTGTATTGGTGGCGTACCACACATATCTATTCACTGAATGTGAAATAGAAAACACAACTGCATTATATTTTATTTCGTCGAAAATCATTTTCCCATAATTTATTGCAGCATTGTATCATTGCATTGTTACAACACGAACTACAATTTCATATGAAAACCAACATCCCTGCATATGTGCCCAGCTGCCTGGAATATCTAGATCGTTACAGAGACGCAAATGTGTGATTCATGCAAATCACATAACGTGCCCGACGTCAGGTATCAACAAGTTTAAAAAGTAGATAAAAGTGGAAATAGTGACTGGAAGATCGTGCGTAGGCGTAAAACATTTTTATCGTAAGTGCTGCTTTGTGACGAGAAAGAGAGGAAGCCCGCAAACACCGATGCATACAGCAGTTACTATGGAGACATCTGGGGGAGTCGACGGGCGCCTTAATAATATCGTTACCAGGAACCGCCTTGCAATACGGCGGCTATAATGTCAACTCGAAGTCAATTGTTACGGTAAATATTGGCGGATATAAAGGGGTTTCTGGAACGTAATGTCGATATTTTACCGTAACGTTATTGATTTAATGAATTGAGGAGGCCTAATATGAGACAATTTATTGTGAGATTAAATTTATTCTTGCCAATTCCTGTAGATCAGGTTACACACTTTAATTCGAATTATTCGATGCATTATTGTTGTTTAAGAGAAAAAGAGTATGCGCTTTAAATCACTATGCTATATGCCTTCATTTACACCTTCACTCCTGCAACCAACTGCAAGGATTTTGCGAACTGCAAGTGTAACATTCGAAGTGGTGAATATTACTGACCATGTTGGTCCTTATAGTAAAGGGTTGCCTTGACGAAAATAGTTGCAGTACAGTATTATTATTATTATCATTCACAGCAATACTTTGATAATTTTCAACCAATTCATGTACGTGGAAGTATTTCCGTAGTTGATTCTGCTTCGTTGGAGATTGTGTCAGATTCTAGAGTCATAATTTATTTAGTTTCAATTATTTCATTTTTATTTCTTTAATTTTAATTTGCTTCCGAATCAAAAATTAAGATATTTCAAATAATTACTCTGCAAACAAAATACCCACGAGCGACAGCCTTATATAGGTCACGCTTGAAACTATCCAATTCATAACGCGCATGAGTTTGCCACTGGAACAAAACCGAGACAATAATTTTGCCATTCAAGCGAGGAAACGAACCCTTAAAACTTCCCCCCAATCCCAACTTCGCACGTATCGCGAATACCCGCGCAGACACACAAGTTAAATGCCATTCGTCGCCGTTTCAACACAAAAACGAGTAATTTACTTGATGCAGAAATTGTATCGGCGAAACTCGAAATCGAATTTACTGGAACAAATTCGCAACAAACTTAATTTAACTAATACATTCGCGTAATTGAGTATAAATTGTTGGGTGCTGCGTACAGCTCCGCCATTAGCATATTTAAATTAGGGCTTAGAATTGATTAATTCCGGCAAGTAAGTTATATCTTTACATGCCAACAAAAACGACCGCACGATGGCACCTAGGCACTATATTTTCTATTTAGTTTACCTCCAATGTTTTTACAGTTATTATAGGTTTACATTGCCTGCTGTGTTTTGAAACTTTTCGCGAGTGCAATTAGTGCAAATGAACATTTAATTTGATACGAAAAGAACTAACGGATTTATATATATTTTAAAGGGTTAACGTGAAACATAATGGAAGTTTACATATGAAGGTAATGATTGTCAGTCAGAAAACATCACCAGTTAGTTTTATAATTTCGAGTTTCTGTTGGACAAGCATAAATATGAATAACCGAGCGATGGGAAAAATAGTCAACGCGGCATAGCTTCTCTTACTGTAATGAACAAACAGTTGAGTGAAGTTGATATACGTTAGAATATTTTCGTAGGTTCTTTGTTCTGTGACACGGCTATGAAATTGTTGTTAAAATAAAAGTAATCTGGTTCCATTTTGATCTAAATTATTTCCCTGGTAATCTTATCCTGCCCTTCTTTTCCATTTGTAAATTTTCGTATCACTTCCACTATGTCCTATAACTTCGGAGTGGCTTTTAAATCTTCATTTCTTAGCATAACTTGTCCAAAACTATATTTCTCGCTTCTGTCACTAAATCATTGTACTTTCTTCCTATTGCAGCTGTTTAGTGTTTCCTCTTGTGTTCAGTGATATTTGGGTATTCTTTCTACATATTCGTTTTTATGATTTCTTGATTTACCTTCTCACCTCATAATGGTGATTGTCTTTTGCTAATTGATTTTGTGGTCGTCCCACATACCTCAGCAGCTTTCGCTGCCACCATGTCCTTGAACTCCTGACACAATACTTTTTATCGATGGATTTATATATTTCTCGTATATTCTATCGGTATTATACATCTCATGCCAGTAGGTGTGCTATATTTCTAAATCTACTAAAAATCAGCACATGGCACCCTGTTTTTACCTTCGCCATTCATTCTCAATATATCCCAATCTACCTTTTTTAATTCGTTAGGAGCTAATTTCACAAACAGTTTTACCCGAGCAATCATAGTTGAGATAATATGATGCAAGATGCAGCACACGAAGGAAGTATAGTTATAATAATAATAAATATATCACATTATGAAAAAAAAATATGAAAGGTCATCCAAGCAATAACCGTGAATCAAAGTGCATTAAATTATACTCCTATTAGATTCGAGGAATCATTTAGTTTACCACTTGATCACTTCCAACTTTACTTTTCTGAACATTTTTCAACCTAGTTGAAGAAGATGATGACATTAGACTAGTCATTCCGAATAGAAGAAATAACGTACAATTAAAAAAAAACACAGTGGATTACCTTAACACAGAGTCAATAATGAATAAACCTGATCAATTAACATCAAGCATGTTTCATACATATGGGAAATTATGATCCTGAAGCCAGGTAAAAGACAAAACTGCCCCAAGTCGTAGACCAGATTTCCTTCCCTCAGTAATATTAAAACTCTTTTAGCAACTTCAGTTGAAGAAGTTCAAAGGCATAATACGAATGAAAACTAATACAAGATCACCAATTGGGCTTTTCCCTAAACACTCCACAATAGATTAAGTTCGCAAAAAAACAATCAATCATAGATCTCGCCCAAAGTGGGAAAAATATTAATAAAGCAGTTCAATTATAAAATTCGTATATAATAGAATAATAGATCGACTATTCATAGAGAAACAAAAGAAGTTATGTAAACCAAACAAGAATACCGTTCATACCATGCAAGAAATTTTGGCCCATTGTTGTTAATCTCTCGTTAATCACAATGTACTGCCCACAGTGAATAAGCGAATAAGCTCAAATCAATAAATATAAATTTGCAATCAGGAAAGTTAATTTTGGAATTAATGAAATTTATGTAAAATCATACATCTAAGATCATGAACCTTGAAGCGCAACTGCGCACATAAAAAATAGGCAACACATCGATGTAAAATATATGACGTTGCGATGATTAATTGGCAAAAATACACTACTTACAGTACATAATAAATTGTAAAAGCTGTATTGACCTATGACTCACAGCTCAGGGGCTGTGCCAAACCAACTAATCAAGATCATCAAACAATTTCAAAATAAGACGTGCATATGGACGTCATGATTAGGACAGTCGCGAATAAATCCAGAGATTTGTCCACATGCAAGAAGGTTCCAGGCTCCAGCTTCTTGACCAACATGGCATAGAAAGCAGGCTTAAGAAGAAGAAACAGTGATGAGTGAAAGTGCCAAAGCACAGTGCAAGTTAAAGCACCAAGATATATTAGCCATATCTAGATAGGACATGCGGAACACTAACTACATCGTTTTTTTATTTTGCTACATTTAGATTAACAAAAAATTGCTGATTGTGCGAGCCTGACCAGGCGTAAGATGACAAAATTAAAAAAATCTGCAGGGGTTTGCACTTATATTTACTTATATAACATTTTTCGAAAGAATTTTTCAAATAAAAGTGCAATTTTTTCGAACTCTTGAGATCGAGGTTTCATTATTACTATACTATAATAAAGGGAAAACAAAATTGATTAGCATGGTATGAAGGCAACCAATTAAAATTACAGTTCTGACATAAAAGTACAGAAGATAAAAAAATAGATGTTAGACGTGTAGGTATATGGAAAATAATTTGATTGATAGGTCCAGAGATTTTCTCTTAGAAGACAATTTCAGTCCAATGATTTTTGTGTATTTTAGCAGCAATGGCAGAAGATTACTCTGCAGCAATAATTTTGAAAATTTTCTTAATAAATGTTGTGAAAGTATTCACCTCAATAAAATTAAATTTCTCAAAGGCTCAATAGAACTGCCGACGAGAAATCTACTGCTATATACTGCTAATTTTAAGAAGAAATTCTGAGCGAGTATTTGCGAAATAAACCTCCTGGATTACAGAAACTCCTCATGAGCTTTGGAACCATAGAATGCCTGATATTAATATATCAGAATGTTTTGTAGCACAGTCGTGGCACATGTGTCAGATGAAAATGGTGCAAATGGGACATACAGGCAGAAAAGGGTATTTTATCAGGTTATAGTGAAAAGGCTATTCGATTCAAAACCGCAAATAGTAAATGCAAGGTGTAACTATGATTGAAAATAGAAAAGAAGAAATAGAAGTAATGATAAAAGTAAAAGAAATACAGCTGCAGATGAAAACCAAGAAATATCAGACAAAACTGATACAAGTAATATCAATGGAGAGGAAGCAGCGTCAAGTGACAATTTAAGTGAACACGTGGATATACAGAAATTATAATAGCTCCGGATCAAAACTTAATTGAAAGAGACCCAGAAAGAATTAAAGAAGATTAATGAATGTGTTTAAAATGAAGTAGGGGTAATAATTAAAGGTGTATCTGAATATTAAAATGCGCAAGAAGTACAATCATGATATTGTAGTGCGCGGATAAATCACACGCTTAGCGACGACAAATGACTCTTAACATAAATTGGAGTCAATTTTGATGAATTTACATATTATTTAATTTCGGAAGAAATATATTACCTGGAATAATAAAAAGTGAGGAATAAATATAAAAATTTTGAGTTGATTTAAAATCCAACCTAACACAACCCAACTCATCCAAACCAACCCAGCCAAATCCAACCAAAATATCAACTGTCTTAGTATTATTTTGTCCTTTAAATATAACGCAGGTGAGAACGTTTAAGGTTATTATTCAAATTAGAGTTATAAGAAATACAAAATCATAAACAAAATCGATTCTAAACGCAATTAGGTAGATAACTATGGCTCTTCTGCGGGAAGCGATTGAAGTTGCAATGAGAATTTCTAGAATTCTCCTGTAAAATCTCAATCGTCTAGGACATTCGGTTGGGCTGGGTTGGGCTTAGTTTATTTGAGTTGGGTATTAGATCTTGGAAAAATCTTTAGGAATAAGTTGTGGGGTTGCGTTGAGTTGGTATAAAACTTCACCGGTAGAGACACGGCACGTTTGTGAAAATTGTACTTTTCCCAACATTTTCATGGTTCCTACCCATCTTATTCAAGAAAGTAAATAGTATTCAGTCCCATTTTATTAACTAACTAGAGATTTGTCTTGGCTAACCTTTGATGCTTTGTCTCTTTCTGTCGAAAACATGTCTTCATATCTATATATTTTTATATTTTCCATTAGTACTTTGCA
Organism: Geotrupes spiniger; assembly: GCA_959613385.1. NCBI lineage: Eukaryota > Metazoa > Arthropoda > Insecta > Coleoptera > Geotrupidae > Geotrupes > Geotrupes spiniger. The sequence continues at coordinate 25,343,496 of OY390736.1, read as the reverse complement.
CATCTGCACTCTTAATTTGTCTTCTTCTGTTCCTAGATACTCTAGTTTTTCTTTCTTTTAATTCCCCTGCACTCACTGAATTTGTTTATGAACCTATAATATTGTTCGTCACATATTCTCTCTACTTGTCCACGTTTACCTGTTGGACGAAATCAACAAACAAAGCAATTTGTTTCTCAAGAAATATCAATATAGGCAATATTTTTTTTCAATTGATTATCTCGTGATACGACTTTTACTTATTTGGATGTTTTATTTCCTTTATTTCTGTTGGGGTATCCTTCATCATTTCTCACATGCTTTTTAAATGTACGTGTCATGACTATACTTTGGGAGATAATTCGTTTTTACCTCTGATAACATTGTTACTTATTCTCCACTCTGAACTACTACTGGGTTCGACCCTTGAAAGTCCGATTTTTTAGCAATACTTCCCTAACCTAATGTTTTACGTACTAACTTTCGCAACCATTCTCTCATCTATAGTGCAGTACTACAAAATTTCCAATTTATGCACTCGATTTTCCCCACGGAATGTTGGATGAATAAACTTTACCCACCCACTCTACTATGGCAGTATACAAGTCTTTAAATGCTTTTTACCGAGGATATGTCATCCATGAACTTGTAAGAAGTACTACTTATTTTTATTCATTTTTATGTACTTATATTTTTGCCAGGATCGATAATTGTTCTTACGGGCAATATTTTCTATTTAGATCAATAACAAAAAAATATTGTTTTAGTAAATATTACTGTCGGAATACTACTCGAACTTGATGCAAGATTATCATAAAAGGCAATAAATGTTTCCGCAAATTAAAATATGGCAAAGTAATTGCAAACAGCTCGAGGGATTTATAAAGTCTCGAGCATATGAAGCCCACCTCAATAGACGAAATCTTCTTTTATGTGTAGTTACAAGGTACGCTCGTCCTATAATTCTATCGACAAACAAACACGTTAGTTTCAGTAGTAAATTGGGATAAAATTTCAAGGGGTAAATTCATAAACCAAAAACGGAGAAAAAGTAAATATGTGATTAGCCAAAATGAACCAAAACGATCATAAATACAACGAGGAACTATAGTTATATTATTAATTTTAAATATAATTGTCGGGCAAAATACATAAATTCATTATTTGAACAACGTATGAATTGGGTATCAAATTATGAAAATTAAATAAAATTAAATCTACATAATGCTTCAAAAGAACAAATATGAAATAATTATTATAATTATTAATTCCCAGTCGAAACTGCGTGACGTCATGAATACGCCGAAATTTAACACAATAAAAAGTAATTAATATTCCTATGGTTTTAGAACCTAAAAATGCACAGTCGACATAGATCTATACAAATAAAAATAACCCACTAAGGAAGTGGAAAATTGAAAACTCAAAGCATCGCGTAAATCCCCAAAAGTATTCGACTGCACTGAAACGAAATCACGCGCAAATAAAAAATCGCCTTTAGTACACAAATAGGTAGCGAATATATCGAACGAGAAATCCGCACCCGATCTCTATATTCGATATTACTGAAAGAGTACAAAATCGGAAAAGAGGAGATATTTAATGTCATTCGTTGATTATTATTTTTGCGGTTCGGCGTATTTTTATTGCCCCGGAATCTCCGGGGAAATATCTGTCTACGCTTTTGTTCTGGTTACTCGAGTCTGCCACAGTGTCGGGCAACATTGGATTTTACTTAAGCGCCGGGGCTCATTATTATTATTAAATACAAAATGAATCATTGGCCCAATTTGCTTTTGTACGTAATCCAGTATTCGGTGTGCCAATTAAAATGTTAATTCCAGATCACCAGAAATTACAATGCATTGATTGTTATGCTGTTACATTTTTAGGGTTGGACTCCTTATCAGATTTTGTCACCAATTATTTGAAATTAAATTATTTGTCCTCAATTTACGTTTCGGGTTAACTTTGAAGATAAAGTAATTTAATGCCAAACTTTGTTTGTGTGCCGTGTATAAAATAGTTAGAATTGCATTATCCTTTTCAGAGAACGCACACCGGGTAATAATATGTTTCAAGGGACCTGTCGTGTGTCGACGCTGTCCTCGGTGCTCTAATAATAACCACACAAACCATAATAAAATGCTGGTTTAGTGCGACTGCAATAAATACTAAGCAATCATGTACTGCGACAAGCACGACATCCCCAAATATATTTAGAAGAAGAAATTTATTTACAGTTACAAATTACAGTTTTAAATAATTATTGCAAGTTAATATGACAGCATCATTTTAGTTGTTACAATTAAGTTAATTAACGTTACGAATTTTATAGCCGCCATCGATAATTCTATTTCTCTATGGGTTTGGGGTCAATGGATGTATCTTTTAGAAAAATTGTACATGGTATAATTTTATCATTCATTATCCTACGCAACATAGTTGTTGTAATGGGATGTACATGTATAATGGGGTGACTTGAATAAAATTCACGGTTGTTGTAATATAGATATTGCAATAAAAGCTAGGTAAACATCATTAATTTATCTGTCCCCAACGACTGTCATAAATAAATTATTACGCAATTTTCTCCAAATACTAATCGCGACAAATTATAATTCATACGGTAAAAGAAATTGCTTTACATTAAACAACTAAAAGGATTGCTGCAATTACAGATCAGGTAAACGCAAAACGACAAAAACGTTAATACCCGCAAAAGTTGATATCGGGGGCAATAACTTGGAGCAAGCAGGTCTGAATATTACAAATTACTATGTTTATTGTGCTGCAGCGAGTTGAATGCCGGCAAGTTTCTACATATTCATGCCGCGCAAACCTGTGTATGTATTCATATCTAAGCACATATAATTATTAAGCTGTAAATTGCTTCGACGGCATTAATTAAGTGAAAAGAACGTGTTTAGCACCTTGTGTCACGTCATAATATTAATCGAGTATTCCGAAGTTGCGAACGTGCGAGCGGCTGTAAAGGAAGCCATTATGCAAAAAAATATTTAAATAATATGGCGGCTTTTGATAAAACAGTTTGTTATGTTGTGCAAACGAAACGCTTTTAATTAAAAAAAAGGCGCTTGCATTAATTAGAAATTTCCTCACGATTTTCGTAAATTACTTTTTTTAATAAATGTATTCTGGAGATACTTTATATGTGCATTTTACTTGGACTGAATATTTTTTTATATTTAAGTTTTTAAGAATTTATCTCGTTATTATTGTGACGTCATTTCAATAGTTTAAATTTTCATAGTTGTCGCTGACACCAAATTCTCTTTTGAAACTACTGTCGTCCTTATTATTGTATCTTCTAAAAACTACATCCTAGATGACAACCACAATACATATGAAACCCTAAACAATTAATATTCACATCAGTTCCACAATACTTGACAAATCTCCACCGAACTTAACTAGCAGATTGCGATGAAATTAAAAAAAAACAACAGCGATAAAGAAGAAAAGGCGAACTGGAAAGAAAATATCATATGATATTTTTTTATTTTACTTCATATTAGTTATGCCTCCGCTATAAAATAACCAAGACTTTCTAGATATAATAAGTCGCAGTGTGGTCACACACTTCGACTCCACTAGACCTCCAATTGTCTTGTATTAAACTTGCAAGTAAAACATTTCCGAAGGATTGTTGCATCTTCGACCCTACTCAGCTCATTTCTATCCCATTTTGTAGCTAAAGTTGACTGTTTCGAAAGATCCAATCTAATCAAATTTCTTGAAAAATATACGTTAATTTCTTGCGTACCATTTTTATTCATCTTTCCGGTGATTATTTTATTTGATTACTATTGTCGTTCATCTAAATGGGCAGATTGATTTCAACGATACCCAATTAGAATTCGTTACGTATTACGATTATTACATTATTAATAATTGCATTTCTATTTTAACAACCATACTTTCCGTACGTTGGGTTGCTGCCCAAATTAGTATAAATCACCCCATAGCGCGTTGTTTAGTGAGTTTGATTTCGTCAGGTGTAAGACGACAGAATAGTCGCTGTGTGGAATAGGAATTATATGGGTTTCGTCATTTTGCATTTTCGTTGTGCGTCGTATCATAGCCCAATCTAATTTGAATGCAATCATCACACGACTCCACGACATTTTCAACTTCACCGATGGAATTTGACCTGCAGGACTTTTACACGAAACCAATAATAATAAATGGAAACAAATACCATAGATACTTCTCTTCTTCTCTACTTCTACTTCTCGCTCCCTTACACCTCCCACCATAAATACGACAAAACCAACGAGTTGCTGATTGACTTTCCAAACATCTTAAGATAATTTCTCGAACTTCGTTCAGTCATACATTTTAACTGCAGACTTCTTGCAGTAAATTCTTCTGGAATCATCTGGTCTCTCAAATACATTATCTTTTGTTGCTCCGTAGTACTGAAATAGCTGATTAGTTGACCTATGCACACCTTCAATGTCCTTCAATACAACAAACTAGAAATGATATATGACCCATTTACTTTTCCTCGACCTGCATAAATGCAAACTATATCTCAAGATAATGTCAATTAACACTCTTATTTTTATTTCTTAAAATCATATTGACTTGTACATGTTTTATATTGGCATGTAAGTGATTTTTTCTTATTATAATTTTGCGTTAAATTTTGAAATAATAGCTGGTAAAATATTTTATGGTCACGTTATAATTCAGTATTTTCTTGATATCAACCCAACCCAACCCGAGTGAAAGTTTTAAAGCTTAAATTTTATGTAGGAGTCACAAAGTTTAAATTTAAATTTAAGTGTTTTTCTCGATAATAAGATAAGTTTTAAATTAGGTACCCAGCATAATACTGATAATAAAACAATAAAATGACTGATAAACAAAAAATAAAAATGTTTTAAAAATCCTCATTTGAAAGTGAGGTGCCCAGACTATCAAAGTTAATAGTAGAATTTAATGACAAAAATAAGGACAAGCATATTATAAAAAAATTGAATAATTTGCCCAGTGGTAAAGGCATTAAAAAATTGAATAATTTGTAAAAACTTGATTTTAACCCAGACCAACCCAACCCAAATCAACGCAACTTAACGCAACCCAACACCTATTTCAATATATAATTAAATCATGGATAAATAAATTGCAATTTTCAGGAAAAAATTGACTTCCAACGACTAGCTCTGATCCATATATTAAATACAACAATGGTGCCAACACAGCTCCCTAAGTACTCTAACATTCGCTACTACGTTAAATTCATCAAAGCTTGGGTTGGGTTGGGTTGTATTTCTTGAGCTTATATAATAATATTTTAGAACGCACTAAAATTGTTTACTGAGACCACAAAACAGCTGGATTTTCACAATTCAAACGTTGGTTAGCTACGTCTGTAGATAATGTGGTCGATATTTGACTTCCAAATCAACGTTGTTGGAGTGGCACAAATTGCTTAATGGAAACACTCGTCAATTTGAGCATTCATCATCGTTGCAATTACTTTCGAGGTCACATACAATTGGATTCTATTGATGATGATGATCAGATTTTGCATTTTAGAATTAGGTGCCTAATGTAAATTTAAAATGAAACATAAATAATTTCAAAAAAAATATGTTTGCTTAATTTACAATATGGTGCTTTATTTTAATATTTAATATAAATTTTAAAAAATCGGTACACAGCATAATTCTAAAATTTGATTATAAAATTAAAAAATTAAAAATAAGGTCTATCCCACCCTAATGCTTGGTTGACTGAACCCTTTACGTATCAAAAACAACAATGGTCTCAACACAGTTGCCTGAGAAATCCCAATATTATGTCTTATCAGTTGTATATAAGTTCAATTTTACTTTACTAAATTTATCAAAGTTGTGTTGGGTTGACACAAAATTCTTTAATAAAAAATCCCACCTATGTATCAATTAAAATTTCTTTCAGCCTTGTTCTAAAAAAAATCACGAATATAAACCCGTTCTATTCATCATTCTGTCAAGTTTTTTATATTTAATGAATTTTATAATATTGCACTATTAACACAGGACAACACAATTTTTGCTGAATGAAGGTGTTGATATTTTCTGATTCCTTAGGTGATGGAAGCTCTCAAACTAGCCTCAGTATTGTTTCATCGAGATACATTTTTTCAGAAATCGCTGTAGACATTAACAGTTTTAATAATACATATTTTTCGTAAATATGTGGGCCAGGAAACGGGATTTACTAAATGTTCCTGGTTCCTTTGTGAATGTGACACTAGAGCCAGATCAGGACATTGGACTAGAAAAAATAGGCCAAATTTGGGCAATTTAGTTCCTACAGAAAAAAATTGAAGTACCCACCATTAGTTTGTACTTTTTCTAACAATCCATATCAAATTAGACTAGCTAAAACAATTTGTAACTGCTCTGAATGAGGACAGAGATTGTCTCAACTTTCTTGTTCGCAAAGAAAACTGAAATTAAAATAGCTGCAAATATTTTCGAAGTGCCTCAGATTCGTCAACTTTTGCAGGATGAGACTTTTCCTCAGTCGAAATTTGAGTTAGAGAAGTCAGCATGGTTGGTATATAAACGAGTTACAGGAAACTTTCTTGACAACAAGAAGTCTGAGAACTGTAATGAAATGGTGGAGGAAATGTAACAACAATTTAAAAATCTATGGTGGAGAACGAGTGCTTAAATGTATTTTGTCAACAGCCATGTTGATTACAATCTTATTACAACGAGTACGTACCTGGGTGAGTGGTTTCGCATTAAAACAACGGAAACCCGCTACCAACGCCATTGGGATGTGTCAATGATGGCTGACTACTCTTTGAAAAGGGACACTAGTGACGTACATATGAGATCTATGATCTACATATGATGAAATTAAGTTTTCTTTTCCCCAGCAATGAAAACAAAATAGAAATTCATAATTTTTTGTACATTTATCTTTTTTGAATATATTTATCAATGTTTCAGTTAATTGAACCTTTATATGCTTAATTTATTTGTGATATTTCATTGAAAACATAAGTACATTATAAAAAATTAAAAAAAAACTACGCAAAAGAATCGATCGGAAATACTACTATTTGCCAAGCATTAAGAAAAAATCATAAATTCGTTAATACTATTTCTGAGGACTTTATCAGACGCTATTAATTTGAACAAATATTCATAATACAAAGAAGTATTATGAATCTTTGTGTAGTTGTGGATTTGATGGACGTTTACAAAAAACGTCTGTTCATTAATGTATCTTCGTTCAATTTGAAAAATTCAACATAGTGAGCGGCTAGTTAAATCCTGGGGAACAATGTGCAAATATAAATTTGCTATTTCTTATATATATATATATATATATATATATATATATATATATATATATATTATATTATTGATATCACTTTATGCTATTATGTGCAAATAACGTTCTCATGTCAGTCTAGTTACGTATCACATATATTAATATCACTATAAATATAGTTCTTAATAGAGATTTTCTTCCAACGTCCGTTCATCAATTAATCGATTAAGTTTTAGCAATTAATTCAGATTTTGCTCAAAATATTTTCACCAACATCCGCCATTAGTGAAGTAAATTTGTTGCATTAATTAAAATTTGTAAGTCAACACCACTGCATTAAATATTTGAATTACGTACTTCAAAGTACCAGAAGTGCATTTACATGGAAGGGAAACAGCGCATTAAAACACATTTAAGAATATATTAGCGATACTTTTAAAGCTAATAGGTTACGGTGTAAAGTTTGCGCCAGCCATTAAGTGAGACTTACAAAGTTTTGAAATACTTAACCGCTTAATACTCGTATCTCATCTTCGGAATATTAATTATATTTTTTTGGCGATATAATCGAGTGCTTCTTATTTTCCATAAAAAGTGCTGAAGTATCGATATCAAAAAGGCGATTATTTGTGTTTATATAGGTTTTTAGTTTTACTTTGTATTTAGTTATAGCGTAATGTTCGTTAATTTTACTTCCCCTTTCCTGTTCCTTTTGTATTATTATTTTCGTTCATTTTCAAAAAAAAATGCCACCACTTATGTTCAGGATTTAACTACTTAATTAATCTTATCTCATTTTTCATTTGCAGGTACGATTGGGACGTCTCAAAACGGTAAGTAGCAACCGTAAACCGCATTGTGCAAAGCTTTTGTGCTACGATCTGTCATGTTATTCATAGTCCAAGTTTACACGGACGCAACAAAGTAACTTCTCGACGAGTATTGTGTATACGTGAGGTCGTCCGTGAAGCATGTGAGTAAAATTTCCTTTAGAAGACACGTCCGTGAATCACACGTAATTCTGATATGATATGCATGTCTTAGCCTCACACTGACACTTCCTTCCTTGCGCCAGTAGTAAACTTGCCGTAGCTTGTAATTTATGTCCGTTGCGGGCAAAATATCGCAATACTATATTCACCCTGCCCCGAGTTGGCGCTACGTACCACCGAACGACAGAAAAACTTTTATGACATCGTAATTAAAGCGCACAACAAAGCAGTTTTCTGATAGAGATCTAAGATGTTAATGGACAACAACCAGTTAACCGAGAACGGAAATATGGGATAATTTATTGAGTTTTACTGATGAAGGTATCAGATAAAATTTACATTAATAGTTATAAGCCTGTTACAAAAAATCACGTGAAGCAATAGATAACAAATAATTGCAATGGCATTAAACTTTTTGAGCTAAACATTTCTGGAATATTTTCAATAAACTGTGGTGAAATTTATTTACATCTTTGGGGAATATCTATTTAATTTCATAACAAGGTGAAGTAGAATATCGAAGGGTTAGGAACTGGAGAATAGAAGTTATTGATGCATTTAGGAACTGAAATTTGGGAAAGGTGAAAGAAAATGTCCTCATAATGAATTTTGAACGTATACTAATTGGTGACAAAATTAATAAAACTAAATAAAAATTAATGCAATTAATAATTATCATTTATTTGTATATTTCGTGTATAACGACGACTTTGATAATAATTGAAGAAAGAGTGAACTGTTTTTGGTTTTGAAACTTGAAACGCATTATATTTGTATCATTGACGTTCCGTTGATGTAATTAAAGATTGTTATCGGCGCCCCACCAACAAAGATTGAACTTTCCAGGGAATTGAATATCAGCACGTGATTTTTATAAGTGAGCGCGCGGCGTGTATGAAACTGGAGATCTTGGAACTGAGTTCCTACAAAGAATTCCTTCAGATTCTGCGAAATGACGTCGGAAATGTAATCTCGCGCCGGCGAGAAGTGAAAAGTCCGGAATGAGCGCAGAGCGGGCGGCGGCTATTGCAGCGACGCAAGCGACATGCAATATTCACTGCAACACTCATCCCATTCGGAACCGGTCCTTATTTCCAGTGGACGTCATGTCCGTCCGATTTTATCGCTCGCCATGTTTGCGCAGACTTCAATAAACTTTCGTCCTATCTGCATGTGCAACTTCGAATCCAATTGACGCGAGATGGAAGGTATCATTTTCGATTGAATTAGGACACTGTCCGAAAAATCCAAAGTAAAATCTAAATCAGGTGGAAATTCAAGCTAGAAGTAAATTGTTGTTATTAAACTTCTGGTGACAAACACCTTATCATATACATTGCTTTTTTATGAATTCAGAAAATGGACATTAATACGTACTAACCGCCATTCCAATCTCTGCCAAATATCCTCGATAAGGATAATTAGCCCAAATTATATTTAAGATGCACTTTATAGCGGAAGAATTCGTAACAATACCCATGCCATTGACAAAAGTGTACAAATAATTGGGAAAATTAGGAGGAGGCAACAAATCGATGAGCTGATTTGAATAGTCACGTATTTTCTTCAACATAACGATTTTATATAGCTTACTCCGTCACTCCGATACAAATAATCCCTTCCGAATAAGAAAAGAATTAATATACTACCCACGATAACAGATAGATTAGTACACGGTCAAATGAGCCATATAGATAGCTCTCTTCGCTAAACCTTCAATGATGCCAATATGAAACATGTTCAAGCTTAAATAGCAATAGTACAGGGCAAAGGTGTTCTAAACTGAGGGAAAGTAAATGGAAAACGTAATTCCATTACTGGAATATAATGGAATACAACTGGTTACTTGTGTTGTTGGTACGTCTGCAAACAAACAAGCAAAACATCAAATGAAATGAAATAACGTAACTAAATTAATTGTTTTTTTAAATTAAAATTTATAACTTCTTATAGAGTGTACTAAATAAAGGTTGCCACGAAGCATGTTTCAAATGGTGATGACAGCTGTTACCATACATACATGGAGCAAGAGTGTGAGGTTATTGACATCTAGATAGAGCTAATACTCATACAAACTCGACTTGATGCACCTGCAGCATATGTATGTGCGGTTGTGTGATTAGTTCAAGAGTAGAGCGAAACAGCTCTCATCTTGATACATTCTCTGGAATTATTTTCTACTTATTAAATCTTGTAAAAAGGGTTGAAAATCGTGAAAATTGTAGTCGTCGAATATCGATAATAAATCGTCAGAAATTCTAAATATGTAAAAAAAATTGGAAAGAAACGAAAATATTGAAAAAACCTTAATAGGTCGTTAAATGTTGCGAAAAATCATTGTGATTGGCAATCTAAACAAATCAATGAAAAAATTAAAGCCGCAAAAATCATTAAAATTCGAAGAAAAATATGCGAATGCGAATACCACGAGTGTGGCTCGCTTCCTGTGGGAAGCTTTTATATCTTATATGTATACCAACAAAAAAATCGCTGCTTGCCGGCTGCACATTATGGAACGTAATATAAGGTCCACAACAGCGTGCCTCAAAACCATATTTCCACACGTAAATATCATATGGTTTAAATCATGTACTAACAGCGAGAATAATTTCTGGATTAGCGCTGTTTGTTCTTGAATTTTGTATTACATTCTCCTTCACATCCATTGTTTTATTGTGATTGCGGGCAGGCTTACGCTATCATTTTCTGTCCAATAAAAAATGTCGACAAGGAGTCGACTAAATCATAAAATTCCCTCTTGGGAATTAATAAGAAAGTCCCAGTAATAAACCCAAGAAAGTAGCAGAAAAAATTACTAAAAAGTACAAAAGTAATAAACACAGTGGAGATTCCGGATCATCTGCTCTTATCAACATCTAGCTCCAACAGTGAAAAGACTTAAGCTGAATAACTCATATAATAATAATGAGCAAAACTTAGAAGAGTAGAAACATGAGACCAGCGATGATCACACTGCACCGTCCATTGAACAACTGATCAACAAATACTGGTCGAACATATGGTCTAACACAATTGAACACAAAGTGGTTAGCTGGATGGAGGTAGAGAAACAGAGGGTGATATATTCCGACCACGTTTTCACATGAAATTATGGAGCATGATGTGACGAGGGCCATTGGCAAACCCCAAAACTAGAACGCAGCCAGATACGACAAAGTTCATAACTTTTCGTACAAACGATTCCCATGTACATTCCACAATTAATCGCAACACCTAAGAACAACATAGACAGATTACTGGATAGGGTAGCAAAATGAGAACATCAGAAAGGATATAATATGAGAGAAAATGCAGGCATCGACAAAAGTGAATTCTATAAATATCTGAGATATGAGCAGGACATTGGTACAAACCACGCCAAAACCAAACAACTTTTTATAGATAAATTCGGACGTTGGTCCTAAAAACGCAACTATTTGGGTGAAACAAATACAAAGCAATCAACACATACTGCATCCTCGTACCTACGTACAGCTTTGGTATTATGGCTTGGACTCCAACTGACTTGAAGAACCTGGCCATTAAGACGGGTACAATGTATACACGATTCAGAACATACCATCCTAAAAGCACCGTTGAGAAGTTTCACCTACCTCGAATTACAGGATGAAGCCTTTATTAGGTATTAGTGTGGTTGAATCCTTACAAAACCATTCGGGATATTTAAACGGATAACCCAAGAGCCGTTAACAATATGCTCACCCCAACAGTAAAAAATATGGCGAAGGAACTGCAAACGAATCAGCTAGTTCAAGAACACTCAGCCAAGAACTTACATGGAGTATTCTACAGAGATGTAGAGGCGCATGAAATGTCTAAAGAACTGGCATAAGCGTATTGATGTATTCTCTCCACTGCTCTCATTAGATTAAAGAAAAATTTCAAAAACCTTCACACAAAAGTTACTGCGATTGAATGAAAATTGGAAAGCTCAGTGCTTACCGTTTCTATAGAAATTTCGATGCATGCAAGCATTTCATATGGATTTCCAAGGTAGAATTTCATTTTTTAATTCGTGTTCTTGCAGTAGGAAACTCAAGACATATAACCCAGTTTCTCCCAGCTTTCACCTAATTGTTTCTTATGATTGATTTTACTCAGTTCGCCATGTGCTTGTTGAGCATAGTTCACATTCACTAGTCCTTTAATTGCTTGCGTCGATGTGCGAAGGTTGTTGTTTTCCTTGGCTTAAAACTAGTCTTAAAAGATTCCAACCAAGGCACACGTCATGTTACTAATGACTCACTACACTACACTTCCTACAACATAGCTGTCCAGTCCTAGTATCCTAGTATCATTGTCAGTACTACAAAGGTGATTAAGTTGAAAGTTAATTGTCTCGTTGAATACTTACAGTATATCATCTAGCTTATCGAAGAGAATGTGACTTTATATTGTTTGATAATGCTGTACTCGATTAAAGCTAACTGCCATCAAAATTCAACATGAAATGCCGCAAATTCCGCGATCAAGTTATGCAAGTATGCATGGTGCCGTAATTAACAGCAACGACTTAAATGAAACCGCTAATGTTTATAAATGCAAAACAATAATAATATATTAATGTATGCAAGCGTTATTACTTTGAAAACAATTTACACTGAGTGCGGAAACCCCGAACGAAGTAATGGTTCTAGTGTGCAACATCAATCGCTGAAGGTGGTGGAGCTCCATGCGCTATCTTAATATTGCAGCCGCCTCCTCTTATCGTGAGTAATGCGTCGCGTTCGCGGCGATGCCAAGAACTACGACTACGCCAGACAAAAAGGCCTACTCGATCCCGTAACTACACGTTCATTAGTTTCAATGAACGTCCATGTTGTTCGGCGCGACGACATACGAGCAAATTCCTCCATTTCCGTATATTGGAAAATCTACGACTTTCTACGACTTCTATTAGATGCGCATTTCCGCAGGATATCGCAAACTGAAGCGAATCAATCCCAAAAGTTAAAATGCCCATTAAAGTGAGATAAAATATATAATTTCCGGAGCTTGTTACAAACCTTTTCTTTTTTTGACATTGCGTGTTTTAAATACAAAAATATATATGTATATATATATATGTAACGTTTTTTTAGATATTCGATTTCTATTACAAATTGAGCCTGAAACGAATCATGACAATCGTATAAGTGCAAATCACGAAAACCGTCAACCGACCACGACAGCAATTAAATCGATAAGTTGATTAATTTTAATTCAAATTTGTTTGCAAAGTGCAGGAATAAATTCCAAGAGACTATTATAGGCTATATTTGTTGTGAATGGAATTGGCAGTAGATTTTATGGATGAACGAATCTTACAAGTCGAGTGTTTATTGTGTGGATATAAAGGCGGATAAAGTTCAATCCGACGAGCATCAAACTTTATCTACCATAACTGGAAATTTACAAATTAATATGCAGGGCTATTGAGCTTTGCCGCCAGCCGAAATGATTGTGCATTTTTAATGCATTCTTTATCAACGAAATTTATTAATTCTATTCTAAAATAAAAATATAAATGTGAATATTTTTGGAAACGATTATAAATAATTAGTGATTTGTAAAGTAAAATAAATTCACTATAAATGGCTACAGTGATAAATAAATTTCCAGATTTTGGTGTCGTAATTGAATACAATAAAAGTCTATGCACGTTTTACATTAGCAATTAACAAAAATAAACCATTAAGAAAATGCTGGGCTGTGCTGGGCCAGGGCTCCAGGGTGGATGATTTAATTATGTGGACGCTAAATCCTATCGTAGACAATAATAGCCTTGTGCGTTGTAGTGCAAAAGTATAATTCAGGTTTTGAATTTTCCTTAGCGTTTTTCATTATGTGTTGCAATTTGTGTAAAATATCAGCGTAATAGTCACCCTTCATCGTGGTCTTATCTGGGAAGTAGTCTATTAGTAAACTTCCTTCTGAATAATTTCTTCCTCTTCTCCTTCATAAAGCTCAAAAAAGTGTTGAAAAGTTTCAGCTCGGCGTTGTTCATCGAATGGAGTCAACAGTCTCGGTACCCATCTCACACTCATCTTTGACCTGCCCAAATTATCATTGATGATGGTCCAAACACGTTCCATGCTAATTTGAAAATCATTTTTTCGGTAATGTCAGAATTTGGTCGACCACGTCGAGGATCGTCTTCGAGGCATTATTGTCCCCATTTAGATTGCTTTGGCCAACATTTTATTGTCTTATAAGAAGGACGATTTCCTTCTTTTATAAAATATTTTATGATACAATGGAGCTAAATTTTTTCCATTATATATAAAAACCACAACAATTCACTACAAAAGCCCACAAAGAAAATGCAATATCAACTATTGTGCGACAATGTTCTGACAGTTTAAGGAAAACAATAATTTAATATAAATATCTTTTCACACCCTTCTTAATTATTGCTATGTAAGATATACCATTACGTCTGGAGTAGATACATTCTGTTTAAAACCATATGGCACATTGAATAAGACGTTATATTCATTCAAGAAATATACCATTCGCTTTTTAAGAATTTTTTCAAATTATTTTCTGAAATTAGCGAAGTAGTTTGTAATTTCTGTTTTTGACTCATTTTATATCCTGGTTTCATTACTCCAATCATAAATACACTTGGGCTAATGCGTTCATTCATTATTTTATTTATTAGAAAGGTTAGAGTTTGCAATATCTACGATTTCGGTGGTTATTGCATAATGTCTGGGTGATTTTTTGGATAATATTATTTTCTAATTATTCGTTCTACTATTAATATTATTTTGTTGTATAATATTTGTTTATTTTATTTCTTATTTTATTTATTGTGTCCCATTTTTTTAGTAACTATATTTTAATTAAGCAAATTAATCGATTTGAAATTTTAGAATTGCGGTGAGGATATAAAAGCATTGCATGTAATATAGGAGGAACTCGAATATCGAATAAATTAAATTTTATCGCAAAAATCAAATCAATTAAATTCTATACGGTGATGTCTGTAATTTTTTGTTTTCAGATTCAATATTATCAAATCCAGTTAATGAAAATTTTAATTAACTTTATTTACATAACACGAATAAACCATTGTGATTTTAAAACTTTAATAATTATTAATTATTCACTTTAATTTCTTGCATTGCATGTGTGTTGACCTGAGAATCTGGGCTATCAAGGTAAACGTAAATAATCAATGTTGTTTTATTGTATTTTGTTAGGATATTAATAAATCTTATTGTTGAAAATGTGGTGAGTTTTCGTAGAGTATCGTATATTGTAATCAATATATTTTGGTTTTATTTTACTTTCTTTAAGTTCTGAAATAATAAAATCCATATGTTATTTTGTATTGAGAAGTCATAGAGGTAATTTTTATGCTGTTATCTATTTTAAGAAACATGTTGCCTATACATAACTGTGAGTAACTATCTTCTCTGGTTGTGTCATTTATATATGGAAGGAGACCCTCATCACTCCATACATTGAGTTAATCCTGTACATTGTCCAGATCTGAATGTATGTTTATATTACATCTCTTACTATTATATTTATGGCACGGCATTTTTTATAATTCTTTAAAAATTGACTTAGTCCAACATTGAAATTATTCGAACATGTTAACGGTGACCGATACATAGTAAGAATACAAATTTTTCATTATTGATATTTAGCATTATTTCTAGCGCCAATTCTTCTTATATTATGACTATAATCTCCAATTCGTTGACCACAAATCATCTACTGAGATACCGTTTTTGAATTAATTGGTGATCATATATTGAAAGCGCGAGTATGTGCCTTTGAAGAACTTAAATGAAGCTTATTCAAAAGTAGGGCATATATGTTTGTTCCTTTAATGTTATTCGCTTTCACCCCATAATCGAATGAAATATATTAATTACTACCTGCTTTAAATGATAACGTGTAATTCAAACAAAGTAATAATTCTATTTTTTAAGTGATCGCATTCCTAATCTAGTCTTTCATCATCCTTCGTCACCAATCGCCAAGGGAGAAAACTAAGTTTACCCCAGATACGTCCGCCATAAAGTGGTTTTAGTGTAAGTTACTTCCATATGCTTGCAGCGTCTTTACACATTCCGTCCATTTACTTGCGCGCATAACCAAAGATCGATCAAATGTCATCCGATAAAACCGAAAGCGTCAGCCTGACAAGGAATGATGAAAGATGATAGAAAAAGCCATTCGGATATTTAATACTGTTCCATTAGGATCAGTTATCGGCACTTCGGAACGCTTCAATCGAAGACAACATCGCTCCTCCGTGCGGTTGTTTGGACCTAAAATATTAGACGGGGGAAATCCTAAGAGGCCATCGTAAACCCATAAAGATCCATTTTTCGCTGAGCCGAGAGTCCGCGAAGCGATATTGTTCAAAAATTGCACGTCTGCGACGTCGATATTTATTCGAATAAACGACGCCGTTCCTGTCCAAATGGGACAAATGACAAACGAAACACGAGTAATGGCTCGTTCGAGTGGAATATTATTGTAAGGGGTTAGTTTTATTGAATGGATCCTGCGGAAAGCGCGAGATGGAACCTCACGTCGTTCCCCGCGTAATCTATTTTGTCACCGAAATGGTCTTTTTTATCGCAAAATACATATTATCGTAGATAACGTATAGGGTTTAGAAATAACGTTATCGTCGGGCTCAGTGTTTCCCTATAAATGTTAGAACATAAGTGGGGATGGTCAATTTCAGTAAGTAAACTTTCTGCATATACGTTAGTCAATTGTAATGGAAGTGCTTCGTAGATACAAAAATATCACCAGATATGTTAATAAATTTTATCCCTTCAGTATTCATCCATAAAATTTTATAATCTTTCAAGAGTGTTGAATGCTTGGTTTCCTGAATTAATATCATAACATTAAATTTTGCAAATTCTATAAAATATCGTTGCCAGTCAAGTACTTGCATATTACAAAATTCTTATGCGGAACTCTTTGTAAAGTGCTATGTGATCTGTCTAAGTATAGACGGTGGCCTACGAGCACTACAATCGATATCAAGTACTCCAACAAGCCTTGCATTGCTGTTAAACATGTTTACTTGTGAAAATGGATGACATGCCTGCCATCATAGCCAATATAACACCTGCAATTATTTCTTTTCCGGCTATATTGGTTTAGTTTTACAAATTAACTGTACGATGAGTGGCATTTCTTTTGTTAGATTGGAGGAAACCAAATAATTACAACGAACGCTAAGAATTAATATAATTATTATTTAAAGAAATTAAAAAACCTTTAATTTTTTACTCATTGAAAAACATGAAAATATTGACTACTATCTACTATCTAACTATTACTATGCATGCATGCTCCCTACCCAATTTTTATAATTCATACATTGTTACTGTTATGGCGATTATTGTAGACAATTTTGCTTGGTAATATTATGAGTTTTATAATCATAAGTTATTGCATGTAGTTTCCACAGGATCTTTATTACATTTTTAAATTAAGTGTTATAATAAATACTTATTATAAAACATAATGAAAAGGGACTGTTGCAATAATTTTACATTAGCGGCAATGTAAACAGGATCAACCGATTGTATTCTGCCGACGCGCAGTTTTGGTGGGCAGTAAATTCAAGTGGATGACAAATATATTTTCTGGGATGACAAAGGACGGTCCACTAGAGCCGGAAATGACGTGTGATCAATGGACACCTTTAACCCGGATGAGATCTCCAGACACAGATTGTCCTGCGACGTACGGGATATTAATGGAACTGCCAGGAAATATAAAAGAATGAGGGAACGAAAAAGAGACTGATTTAATGGAGGGCATGGACTTACGTTGTTATAAATCTAGTTTACATTTTTGGGATTGTGCGGGCGCTCCTCGTGAATACATTACCGGGTTTATTTTCGCATTTCGTGCACACAACTTATTTCGGACGCGCGAGAGTAATTTGTCAATGTTTATTTGAAACTTGGTTGGGGGACGCACGTATTTTCGACGAATCCGTAATTCCATTTTCGAAATTGCAAATAACCGAATTAATTATCCGCAAATTGCACGCATACAACAACAAAGAACATATGCAAAAATATTTATTAAAATATTTATTGGTTTTGCGATTTTTCCAATCAAGCAAAACGTGGTATGTTTGTTAAAATGTTAAGTTTGAATATGAAATAAATAACCGTAAAATTATTCTCGGCATCAGCAATAATTAGGTTGGGAAAGAAGTAAATATTTCCCTGGTTTAGTAACAAAGGTCACCACAACCTTAAAATAGTGGAAGCGATGATTTATCACAGCAAGACAGAAATAACTGCACATACGTCTACATTAGAATAATATAATTTAATGGTTGATCTGGATTGGCCAAATTAGACCAGTTTGCAGGTCCATAAAGTACATAAAATTAACTTCGAAAGATGACATTATCTCCTGTAATTTTTCTAAACGAAACTAATTGGAATAAATGTATAAGCACGGATTCAATAATTAACTTTCTACAGTTTCTTCTCAATGGTTTATGTTTCTACTCGCACAAGTATAACATCAAAATAAGTCGCGATTTTACTATGGGTTAGATCCACGAATAATAACTCATCTTATTAAAAAAAAAAAACATGAACGAAACCATCCTTATTTTTACCGAAAAAAAGCAAGTAATAATTTTTTTTATTTACTAGCTGCGAGAAACTTGAACACAGTTTTCAAAAAGCATAGGATGTGTTCAAAATCAACTATTTACCCTCTTATACAATGCAAAAAAAATTGAAAATACGAAATAACATGTAAGGCTTGTAATCAAAAATATTTCTGTAAAACTTAGAACTTACATCAGCTGCCTTCTATGTTTTAATCTCGACACAAATTTTGTTCCTATAAAGTCTTTAACTTGGATGTTGAGATATTTTTCTTTGGCAAATATGAATGAGATTATTTTAGTTTACAACATGCATTGGGATTTTGATGACAGCTGAACTCTACTACAGTTCTGATGTGGTTGCTTTAACATTAATTTAGTGATTATCAAATTATTTAAACTAGACGTACTCTAGTTTAGATAATTGGACAATTACATATTAGATGATAACCCAACAAATATTACAAACTGCTCAGATTTATGGGGATGTCCAAGAAAATATGTGCCATCGCTAAAGAATCAGACGCAATTGTGCCATCGAATCTAGGTCTTTGCTACCCTGTTCTTAAATTATATGTTAATGAAAAATAATCTGCGTAAGACCAGGTGACTTACATAATGTAATGATGATGTTTCTAGTCATTTTTCTTCGTTGATAAGAGCTTTGATGGCAATTTAAATGTTTTTTAGGGCACTAATCATCGAATAGGTGGCACCTAGGTTTAAAAATTTACTTAGAACTTTAAAACTTTTTTCCATTAAATAAGATCCAGTCCATTGTTATTTCGTGGCAATTCTGACAATATTATTACCAGAACACGAACATTTGGAGCCAACAAATGTAAAGAAATTAAAAGAGTTGCCCTTCGACATATTCATATGGTGGACACAATATTGGGAATTACACGTTGATGATTCAATGAGTATCGCCCTTTATTTTATTAAGGTGCAAGTATATTAGCAAGGAACTTATGAGAAATGAACGCCATTGAAAGCGTACACCCAGATTTGTTGAATGAGTTAAAAAAATGGGTAATAAGGACGACTAAAGATCCCAACACACGATCTTTTAGATTAAGATGAAACTATTGTACTGAACAAAACATGGTAATGAAATCCCTTAGTGGTATTATGCAAAATTGACCAACATAAGCAAAACTTTCGAAACGTCACTGCCTAACAGCATTTAAACAAACAAGACAAAACGAAGATATTAAATAGATGTAACTCGAATATAACATTGACTAATCCTTTAATATATGGTGGAAACGATATCAAAATCTAATTAATTGCAGTTTTTGATGGCATAGTATAGAGGCGCCCTTCAAAAACAAACATTAAAAAAAAACCAAAGTGAATCCCACAGCTTGTGGACACCACCGAGAGGACCATCAGCGGTGTAAAATGATATCGATCACATGGTGGATCTGCAGGCAGATCGTTTGTTATTCACATGTTGGTCCGTGCTGAACAGAGTCGCCTTGGCATTGATTTACACGACTACATTAGAATTCGCTAAGGAGCTCAACATTTACATGGTGTAATCATTTTATAGACAAGAAACACACTTATGAAGAAAGCGCAAGAACATTCTACGATTTCTAACAAGATACATTAGTTTGTTTTATGGTAATCATATTCAGCAGCTGTCATTGCACTGCGAAAAGTATCATATTTGAGGACAACCAAATAATACCTTGCAATTGAAATCTACCAAAACATAAAATCATACTCTCCAGTTGTAAATCCTGGTGATTAACTTGATTTTTGCTTTACCATGGCGGATTGGTATTTATTTTGATGACTCACAATTGAAATCTTTATAGATACTAAACAATACAGGTTATTATATATAATTCGATTCCGTACACTCAGATATATTTAATAATTACAAATACCTCTTAAAATTTTAACCATCACCCACTAAAGTTTTTGTCCAAGCAGCTTAGTTTTAAGGATATGTGTTTTTCCACGATAATCATCGGTCTAAATGCACTAAATATTTGATTTTCGTAGGTAGAGTTACTTCCATTCGTTTAGGTGTTTGATGAAGGCTGCACCGATTGATTTCTCTCACTAGGATTTACTTTCCATTTCGACATCTACGGTTATAATTTTTACTGCTTTAGATGCTATAGACGTGACTACGTAAGTCGTAGTTGGCACGTCTGATCTCTACGTTGTGGCACTCTTGCCTGCATGTTATGAAACTCTTTTAATGTTGATAATTTAGAACTTTTGACTTAATATTACTTTTATCAGCGTGAATTGTGATGTTGTCATCAATAAAATGTTATCTTTCCTTTTATCGCAATTCTTAATTGGCTTGTTTGAGAACTGGAATTATCTCTTCTGTACATTTAGCTTTTGTCCATTCAATTTCGTTTGGTTTAAACATTGCCAAATGAGATAAGTCGTAGACTATTTCTGTTGGTGTCATAACCGCTTTGCCTGGGGTATGAGGAACCATTACATTAGGTATTTTACAGCTTTAATTGCCTTTCACAATAAATCAACAGTGAATTAATTTACAGTTTTCCTCAAAATTTTTTTATTCACATTTTTATTCAATTATGTATGTAATTTTGTTATTTCGAGTGGCTTAGCTTTAAGAATTATAGCATAGAACGTAAAGTACTTTACGTTCAATATTATTTCGCTCTGTCGTCCTAAAACATTTGTGCCGTATGTTGAGGATCATAGTTTAGTGGCATAGTAAATATTACTCGCGATGCCTACGATTAAAATTTCGGGACAAATACGGCCCTGGATGTTTCGGAGGCATTAAACATTAATAAGAATATTATCGACATTACGTCAATCTCGCTCGAGACTCTAGGAGACATTGCATTACCACGCAGCGAAATATGAGCATAAATAAAGAACAGCGTATGCAAGCCAATACACAACGTATTTTCCTGGAATTGTACGAGTGGCAGGAAAACGTGTAGACTACTTTGAAATACGAAAACCATATTTTGTGGATAGTTGATGTGGAGAACTTTAATTGATTTTTGATTGTTTTTAGCCTAATTAATTTCTTATTTATTAAGCGAAAAAAAAATTAATGAATTGCAGGTAATGTAATTAGACGGAATTAAAAATTATATTTAGACAAGAAGGCCTTAAAAAACAAGAAATTAAAACAATTAAATTAAGTCATGGAACCAAACAAATTTCCCAATGATGTAATCTTTTCGAAAGAATTACGATGAATTCTGAATGGAGAAACTATCTGGCTGTTCGGGTAAATTCTTGAATTCATTTGCTAACCATTTAGAAAGCAAGTGAGTCTGTGAGTTAATACCCGATACAAAGGGTCTCAACGAATTACCTGGCTTATGTATTTTCTAGGTACATTTATTTAA
The DNA here is from genome assembly GCA_959613385.1 of Geotrupes spiniger. Classification (NCBI taxonomy): domain Eukaryota; kingdom Metazoa; phylum Arthropoda; class Insecta; order Coleoptera; family Geotrupidae; genus Geotrupes; species Geotrupes spiniger. The sequence continues at coordinate 25,321,225 of OY390736.1, read as the reverse complement.
AATTTCATGGAGTGAGTTATTAACTGTGGACAGTTCATTATCCATGAACATCCTTGGCCCCTCAGATGTTAAATATTTGACTCTATCTCTATGATCGGCTTTGCCCATGTTTACTAACTTGTTCCGTTTATCTGCTTTTGAATAAAAACTATTTTTGCTCTGAGATGTTTCACAATAATATTCTTTATTATTTGACATGTGTTGTGGTGCTGTAAGTTTTGCTTGATTTGATTTTCGCACGTCTATCTGATTAAAGGTTTTGAGGTGTCTTTGAAATTTTTCATATTTGTTCTTTGTTCGTTTTCGTTTTTTAAATATTTGATTTCCTCTGATATTAGCATCGACTTCTAGTCTACAATAATCGGTCTGGTCATGGGTGTTCTAGCAATATTGTGTAGTCTTGATTTCGTGACAGATATATTTGCATTATTTGTAGCTGTACTTGATACATCGGGTATTGAAAAGTCCCTGGTTGCATTTTCTGACGTTGCCTTTGTGATGGTTTGCAACGGGTATTGGAGAGTCATAACAAGAAGGAAAATGAAAATTTGTTACTAAAAAACTACTGGAATAAAACTGATAAAATCATGAAAGGATGACAACATTTTTTAATTATAAAGAAACGAAAGGGAAAGCATCAAAAAATAAAATCCAAATTAATTACAAACTATCTAAACTGATCAAATTCCGGAATTAATCCAATCAAAGATATCGACTTAATAATGCTTGCGCTAGGGTGAATCACATCAAAGCGGGGGCACGGGTCCCGACTTAACGTCGCCCAAATAACGTCGTTCGCGTTTTACGTTGCGCATTTTTATTCAACTTTCTTATTTAACGCCGTGGTGATACGCTTTAACTTCGTGCTTGAGCTCACGTCGGTAATAGTTTGAACGATACGAACAATGCAAGAGCAATAAAATCGAGCGTAAAAAGCGCACGCCTATCGCTCTATCTCAAGTTAATCGACCGCGAAGTTTCCTAATAGAAAATATGGAGAAATGTTACTTGCGTGTTCTGAAAATGCATTTGTCTCCAGATATCCAATATATTTTATTACCGATGTTGAGTACATAGCTTAGCAAGTAACTAGGATGAAACGGTTTGTGACACAACGAAAGGATGAATGCGGAGCTAATTATATATAAATGTCTTTAATGCAAGCGTTACATCAATGATCTAAGGTTTCCCAGAAATTTAAACGACACGTAGAAATGGTTTTAGGAACATTACTTTCAAAAGTCACATTGTAAGGTCACTGCAGTAATAGGAGATACATTACATGCTATAATCATGAGCTGAGCGAAGTTTCCAAATTCCAGCAGTTTCTTTTGGATTTGAAGCTAATAAAAACATTGCAAGACATTTTTTACATCAAGGCATAAAATACTTATTCACGACTTTGTTGGGTTTAAAATAATTGTCTCCCGCATCTGTCAAACAATAATCTACAAATATTTTTCATTATTGTCAAAATTCGGTTTATATTAAGATTCATTTGTGCATATTATTTGTTTTTCACTACAGTTATTAAAAAGTTGATGGTGATAATTAACGTTATATGCGACTATTATAAATGTGAAATAAAAAAATAATTATGTTCTAATTTATGTGTATTATTTATAAGCCATAAATTGCACTCGGTTTTCTTTGCACCTACGTTATAATATTACTTCATGGATACGCTTTCTGTCAGCGCCAAATGCACGAACGTTAATTAAATATCACGAATTATTACATATTTCACTCCAGTAGCGATACGGTTACGTGTAAAGAAAAATTGAAAACAAACTCGATATTCTATACGAGAAACTCGAACGCAATAAATACCAGTTCGTTCGAAAAATTGATTCACAAACAAATTCGTTACGAAATCCTAGATTTTTCATAACAATGATTTACGCAAGTTTGATTCGTCGCCTTGTTTGCTTTCCAATCGACGGAAACTTTATGAAGGATTTCGCTCGGTTATTTCTGCGCTTTGGTGGCCTTTTTCTCTCTCTTCACTTATTAAACAGGCGAAATCCCGGCGTTTCCTTTGAGTAATAACGCGCAATTTTCGACGAAACGACGAGCGATAATAAATGAACGACGCTGGAACGAATTGGATCCCGAGGAGTATCGAAATATCGAACGTCGTCCCGCGAATCGCATCCGGACGGCGTTAAATCTGCAGTTATCGTTCACCATCGTCTGTCAGTTGGGTATTAAAGCGGCGCCCCATTCCCCGAACTCAAATTCAATGAGAACTCTTAGACGCAGATTCCGCAAAAGGATGAAAAGAAAACAGAGAGACTGTGCGACGATATCCCCTTGGAAATTCTCGTCAATTACAAATAGGGTGCAGGACCGGTCTCAATATTAAACAATTCTAAAATCGACTGTCGAGTACACATCATAGTGTAAGCATATAATCGACCGCAGGATTATTTTTTTGTTTAAATGCAAAACGATAACCCAACTCAACCCATATATTAGAAATCGACACTTGGTTGGTGTCGTCAAGATCAAGACGAGTTCTCACAGATCGCTTCAACGACAGGCATTTCTCATTTTTTAATTTATATTTTTATTACTCGTTACGTTTTTGGTTCAAGAGAGGGGCGTCTTATTTTATTTTTTCTTATTGTTTTGTAATTTTCAATTATTTTTTAATTGCTCTTTGGTTGTGATTTACTGTCTATTACACACCAATACAATACTTTTGTTGAACTTTTGTGTTATCGTAATCAAAAATATTTGGCAAATTGACTTTTTCTATTTGAACTTGTACTTGTGCTTGTAATATTTGTACTGTTTCTCGTACTACTTTATGTTATTTATCTTAGCGAATAATTCCATCTTAGAAGTTTCTCATGTAACTATTTTCGTTTTAATTTCTTGATACTTCATTGACATGTTGCAATTATTGCATTTATTTGAATTATATTTCTCTTGATTCTTCGTTTCAAAATTGATTTATTTTCCTCCTGTATTGGTTTTGCATTTTAGTTAGTTTTTGTCTTTTATTTCTTTTATTATTTGATTTAATTACTCTTCCAACTGCCTCCACTTGGTTTGTGAAATCTTGAAAGTTTATCTTCTTCTCATCCTCCTAGCAGTTGCTATATATTTTCATTTGTTTTTGCTTCTTTCTGTGTAGAATTTTATAGCTCTTTGTTTTCCACATCATATTTTATGGCATTTTACATTTACCTTTGTATTTCATTTACTGTCACCATTTCTTTTCATATCAATTTCTTTGTTTTCTACCTTCTGCTTTACCCCAGTTAGTGCATTTATTATTTTGTATTTATCGGCTTTATGTTCGTTTATATATATTTTCCGTTTTCATCTGTTTATAATTTAAATTATTTCATTATATTTATTTAATAAATTTTTTCACAGATTGTTTATGGGTTAGACTTTTAGACTTTTACTTGTTCCCATTAAATCTCAATAATTTGATGTATTTGTTACTTACTACAAAAAGAAGAAAACATTGTAGGTAAATCCTGTAAAAGTTGAAAAGAACAGAAAGAAATTTCATTGAGTTACAATAATTCTTATACCTTATAACGAAATAAAAATGTATTACTAGGAAATAAGAAGAGAACACAGGAAGATCCATCATAACAGCACCGGCCAGCGAGGAAGTGTAGGAAACGATTTTTAGGATCGTCTCCTTTTTCTTAGTGGGTCGAACTGTTTTTGTTGAGTTCGTTTTCCAATAGGTGAATAACTCGACTACATCGGCATGTCCAAAAGATTTTGCTTCGTTTATTCGCATATTCGACCATTTTTCTTTAATATTATGAGGTACGTGGCAATATTTCAGAAGAAAATCGACTCAGTCCACGTGACCTTAAGCTGCTGTCAGATGTAAAGCTATCATAATCTGATAAAGTCATATCCATTTCAGATAATTTATATCTGAAGATAAATATTAATTATCCATCAATCAGTTTTTTATTGTTTTACCTCCTTAAAGCTGTTAATGATAAATGGACGATATTTAGAACTTTGGTATAAAATTTATGTCGCCTAGGATGTGATTGAATTTTTTAAATGACTCTTCACAGAACTGACCTTCTCTACAAATATTTCCTAAGGGATCTAATGGTGGTGACCATGTGCATATAGCCATTATGTTTGGTATTACTACTAACATACCACCACAAACTCCCTATTTTGCAGTCAAACCAACCTAAAAATATACAAAAATCTAACCTCAATGATACAAAAAAAAGTATCTAATTTAACATAAAAGCAAATTGACCAAAATAATCATACATCCCACAACTATGCATTAAGGATAACGTGTCTCTAACACTTTCAGAATTTTAAACTTTTTCTTCGGTCATTGGACAAATCCCTCCATTGGCTAAAGTAACTGACATTATTACCACACTATCGAGACTGGCTTCCATTGAACAACACCAAATGTTTTTAGTGTTCAAGGAAATTATTTGCTACCTACTAGAGGCACTTGAAAATAAAAATCTATGCATTCGCGAAAGCTCCTTTTCTCGGGATAACAGTTATGCTTATGCTCCCTCATATAGAACCCGAGAGCATAGTTCCTATCAGCTGCTTGTCGTTCGGATAAAAACACGGCGTTGTTGAACCCTAAATCTTCACCACTAGCTAATCTACATATTCATTTAAATTAATGAAATTAATGGAAAAAACTAATTATTTAATGAACCTCGAAATAATTCATGGTGAAGTCGAACTTATTCGCTAAAATCATGTCTGGTTTTACTAATCTTCAATAACGCGCAGACTAAAATGGCGCCAGCGTTGACCATCGGATTGTGAAGTTTCTTTGCGAAAGAAATCCATGGGCAGTTATTTTAGCATTGATTTTGACTTACTATTATGGTCCAAAATAAGTTCGTTGAAGTTTCGGCCGCTGGGTTCCTGACCAACATATTTATGTACCAAATCTTTCTCCAACTCATCTAGAGCTATAGCTTATGTTGATGGTTTCTACATGACTGCAACGTGAAAGGCAGAGTCACACGTTCACTACCCAGAAATTTTTATTCATTCTTGATAATTGTGGTATATCACGTTGGTAGTGGTTCGTTGAAATTAAATCATACCAAGTTAGCATAGATTGAATACATTTTAAAACAAATTTTAGGAAAGAATATTTTAAACTAAAATTTGGTGCAGTCTTTTTATTTTTCGTTCCAACAGCAATTTCGCATTTTCAAATAAAAGAAGTTATGTTAAAAACTATGTCAGTTTAATGCAACTTTTTTTATATTTTATTTATGCCTCAACCCTATAAAATTTTGATTAATTAGCATTCTGTGATTAACACCATGTTGAATAGTTATAACTACAAAACAATTAGATTGTTGGTAATATAAATGAAGTTACAGTAGTTGTAGAATCCCAGCAGAGTGGGAAAATAAATTATGGTATTGTAACGTAGACATATATAAACAGGAAGTGTGGGTTTGAGAATTTATACATTTTAAAGTTTATATGACTTTGGTAGAAGAGACCATACTTATAGTAGCGTTATGTGTAACAAGCATGCGATTCATAATACTTTTCTACTAAGAAATACAGTATAAGGAATTGAAATGAATCGAAGAGTGGAAAGAGAAATTATTCGAAAATGCCTGAAGAAATGGAAATCCCCATAATACTTGTAACCCACACAATTAAAAATATCTTTGGCACAGTTATAAACAGACATAGAGCAGGGTCAGCCTCAGCCTTGGTTTATTGCAATGAGCAACGTAATCAGATATACTTGATATACTTGACATCTAACAACATTTATTAGTTAGATGCTCTAATATATGCAGATGGTGTGATCATAATAGCAAATAAATAAAATGGAAATATAATGAAGAATTAAAAAAATGGGCTCCACGATTCGGTAAAGAAAGTTTTCCAGACGACGTGACTTGACATGCAAAAAAGAAATGGCCAAGGAATTCATGGATAGCATAAAAGAATATGCAAAACAAGGGAGGGAATGAAGACAATTGATAGGAAGAAAAGTACGGAGACGTTGGATGCAGGAAGGTACATATGACTTAAATCCAACATTCATAAGGACATAAGCAGAGAAGGGAAAAAGGGAGAGATCCATACACTGTCGTAACTTTAATAAAATGTCCTAATCAATAATTTAGCACAGAAATGCCATCATGAATATCTCATGAAATTCAATATAATTAAGTTCCACACTCGGCAAAAAAATCCTATCGTAATCGTTTGTGCTCCTATAAGCATGAATGGGTGTAGAGCCGGCTCTGATCGGATGTCTTCCTCCCCCACTGACGAATTGCCATATTATGCCGAACCATTATAAAAATGTTCGTACGCCTCGATGGTAATTTATTACGATGGGCATAAATCATCTCGAATCGCTAATGCCCTCCCACTTTTCGTCGCTTTGCCTTGGGTTGATGTGTAAAGGCGCATATTCACAATTAACGATCACGGGGAGAGGGGAAGAATCATATTTATGCGACCTCGACGGCGGGTGTTTGCCTCAATAAATTCCCGTTCGATCGAAAAATTACCGCTCGTTATACGGCGAAAATGTTTCTGAACGGCGCTCACAGATGAATGGGGAAGTTTTATAAATCGTACACAATTACGCACCGCCGATAACTGCTGCCTACCAACGGCGGACTTTTTCACGAATATTTCTTCTTAATGTAAAATTGCTGGAGCGCCCGTTTTTTTGCGCGTCTCTCGATAACGATTCTGTCAATTCGTAAAGTTAGCAGCGTGCAATAACGAGTATAAAGTTAATAAAGCCCATATTGCATTGCAGAGAGGAAATTCTACACAAGCAATATCGTGCTTCACAGTAAATATTCGCCCGTGTAATTATATTTTCAACCAATTAGATATTTTTTTCGTATTTAAATAATCACCGGGGCAGAAGACATCAAAATAAAATTACTGAAAATGGGGCTACGAAGAAATATATATTTGTATATGGTATATGACGTGGCATAATAGGGAAGGATTTTAGGGAGAGGCAGTAAATGTAGGGATATTACCGGAAAGGTGATATGTCTTTAGAATATGTAGGGTAATAAGGGGTCATGGACCTATGGAAGCCTTTAAAGCTGGATAAATGTGAAATATGTTGTCGGTACTAAAAAGCACATTTTTTAAAATTATTATCACATAATATTTATCCACGACAGCAAGTTTGCAATGTTTATCAATTTGTTTTTCCTCACCTCACATCATAACAAATGTATTTTACCATTGAATAAAAGTATCGCAGAAATAATTACGAATACACATAAATACTGTAATGTATGTCTTGGTTTTTTCACCGTTGTTAAGGTAACAAGAAAATAGTATTGCCGTAAAAAATACACTGCGTGATCTTATGTTAACTTATTTAGCCACTTATTGATTTTTTAATTCCAGCATTTTGTCGTATTAAGGACCCAGTTAGTTAATAAATTAATTTGGTATTAATTCAACAATTATAAGTGTATCGTCTCTATAATAACTTTCCTATTTCCTATGACAAAAAAATAACACCTGAAAAACTCCATCGAATAGAAACTCGAGCTCATGGGGGAAAATGCTTCGCGATGAACTTGGTACGAAAATATTTAAAAATCTACCGTATCCAATTTCAAGTTATATCCGCTAAAATGCATTAAAGTAAATTAAGCAATTCGCAAATTGAAAACGGCGGCTTTCTGCACCCCTATAATGGTCTCCATGCTTCACAGCGTAAAACAATTTCGCAGTAATTATCGACATTGCAAGGTGAAAGTTGATGTCAACAAGATCACAATACGAAAATAAGATACAAAAGTGGCGGTGTTTGCCTGCGAGGCTTTGAGAACGACTCCCCTATACAAGAACGGCAGCTTTGTGAGAGTGCGAAATTCCGCCCTTCTTCCATATAATGACATACGTATGAACGCTACTCCCAAAGGAATAAAGCTTGTCCACATTTTCAAAGAAGATGCCATGGGAAGCGCACTTCTTTAAGGAATCAAATTCCTTTCAGTGACCTTTGTCACCAACCTTCATTCATCTTCGGTGCCATTTTACAATAAAATTTCATTAGTGGTTTTAAGTAGGTGTTAGTCAATGAGTGTACATTCGTAGATTCAAATTTACAAACGCACACACAAGTGTGTCTGTGTTCTGTTTATTGAGTTTAGTGGAACAAGATTAAATTGCGTATAATATTTAATGAAATTTACAGTGCAGTTCTGTTTACCGTTTCTGCTAAATGTTAATTTATAGTAATATATTTCTTTAAACCACATGTTCGGAAATGGCTTATTTTCTTTTAATGGTAGAAAATTATCTTCACCGGGAAAGTAATCTACTATTAATAAAATGTATCTTAATACTTCAATTTTTATTAGGAAAATTAGTTAACATTGCTTTTCACGTCGTTCATAAAACACTAATTATTTTTAAGTTATTTTTGCACATGATTAACCGACACAGACACATCGCTATTCAAAAATGTACTGAATTTGACTATCATTGATCAAAATCGGATTACCTGATTATTAATCCGACTTTTACATTTCATAACCATAGTTATTTATTGTACATGCATATAAATAACATGATGCTACTCCGAATATCTTTTACATATATTATAAATCCTTCAATTGAATTTTGCCTGCTCTAATCATTTAAAATAGTCGCTATATTAACATTTAAGTGTCAGGGTTGCATCAAGCGTGAAATATATTTTCTCAAAACTCCGCTAAGAACTAAAATATTGACCTGTTCTATACTTCGCCCGAAACGTCTATGCTTCGAAACCATTGAATTGTGCGTAATACTTCATGTATGTATTTTAATGCATATTTCCTGAGAACAAATAGTTGATCATGACTTATAAAGAGCAGATTATGAGAAACTTGACATTTTCTGACATGAAATATGAATGTTTTGCATAAATATTTAATTTGTCAATTTAACTTTAAAATATATTCAACTGATTTTCAACGGAATAAACATTGAGGCTTTGTAAATGACATCGGCAATACGAAGAAAAATAGAGATCGCCATCGAAATTACAGAAATATTGATCGAAACGACGCTAGAGATACCTGTCGACGAGACAATTATTCGCGAACGAATCCACAAAAAGACGACCGGAAGAGAAGCGACAGTCATAGGCACGAAGATAAAGAAGAACATTCGAGAAGCCACGGCCACTCCAGAAATGATGATAAATCGAAACGCGAGAGATCCAGATCGAAAAGTGACAGCAGAGATCACAAACATAAGAAAAAAGACAAGAAGCAAAAAAAGAAATGAGCCAGACACATAGGAAGACGACGATAAAAAACCCAATGATATCAAAACTGAGAAAGCAGCGTGAAGCTCAAATCTGCCACGGACAGGCGCAAGCCCACTCTCGATAAGGCAAGCTTCGAACCAGATTATGATTTAGACACAGAATCCGCAAAGGAAGATAACAAGAAGGAAAAGAAGCTGTCGCGTTCAAAGGCTGCCGAAGAGGATGCCAAAAAGGGTCTTAAAATTGAATAAAAATAAAAGAAAGGGACTTCCAGCTCCGAAAGCTCTGAGAGTAACTCGGAAAGAGGAAAAAGCACCGGAAGCACAAGAAGTCGAAAAAGGAATTTAATTCCAGTAGTAGTTCTAGCGATTCTGATTCGTGTGATTACGGGAAAGAGAGGAAACCGAGGAAAGTGAGTAATATGATGATCTTATTGTTTCAGTGGTGATAAAAGACTGAAACATTTTTGAATATTTACATCTCCTACTACACGTTAATTACTAAACAAATTTTCAATCCTAAAGTCTTAACACTGAAAATGTCATATTTGACGTCACAAAGTTTAACAATATCCAACAAAAAGTTTCATAGACAACTGAGAAATATGAAACCAATTAACTTTTATTTTACAGCTCAAAAAAAGTTTTCTTACGCAAGTATGATTTGCTTTGTTAACAATTGCGAAAAATAGTTCGTCTAACAAACATATCTTTGCCGTTTTAACTCAATAACTGCGCGCTTCAATCTCAGCTTGCAGTTGTAAAAAATATTGTTTGTAAGCCATCATCATCAATGACAAATAGGATTGTCGATTATCTCTTCTTAGCAACAGATGGCCATTACTAACATTTTCTTGAAAACAATCGCCATTGAGACGTCTCAAAATACGTATCATATCATCAGGTAATGGGGCACAGAATAATTAACCTAGGGGAAAGGTGCCTTGAGTAGGACACACAAAGTTTTCTTCAATTCAAATGGTTGGCTTTAATTCTAATAAAGATCTGGAGTAATTGGCAGGTTCAGTTTACAAAATATATTCTAGAGAAGTCTGAGCACGTACGTTAAGATGACATTGTATGAATTATTTGCAAAAATTGACTTTGAAATACTGTCTGTTCAAGTTACGAAGCTAGCTTTTTAGAGTAAGTAACTATATATTTTTTTATGAAGTGGGTAAAAATTGGTGCCTTGAATTGGACCACTGTCCCACTATCAGTGTAATTGGTACTAGATTTCGAATGTTCGGCAAGGGCCATAAAGTCACCTGTTGCAATTGAAGAAGCACTTAAAAACGTCATTAACGAGAAATCATCTATGCGCTGTGCAAGTGACAAATTACAAATGTCTTACCCGAAGAACTGGAATACTGAAACCAAAGCTCACTAATGCATTTCAGAGTCAGAAAAAAGATCATATGTATATTTACGAAAACCTGAGAAAACAAGTTCAAGTCAAGTTAGTACGTTTAATCCCAGGCACATTTTTTTAACTTGGAAGCAGAAGAAACAAATTCAATATTTTATTGTAATGAAACTGGACTTCTTACGGTTACAGATATTCCTTTGCCAAAGAAAGTAAAGTTGACAATGCGATGCGACAATGGAAATACCATTTCACGAGGGTAAATTTAAAAACTTTTATGCTGCATCGTGCTCCAGACTTGGAGTTGCCAATAATTTGGAGTATGAATGATTGAAAATTTGGCCCATGTTTTTCCTTCAAGACCGTCTACACATTCACATCCCAAATCCAATGGAATTTTGTTATTTGTAAGACCTGAAGTAAGTAAGTAGTGAGGCCGTTTCTAAAATCTCCAGAAAGAAAGACATTTCGCTGAGGTTGAAAAAGAGGAGCCACTGAGATTTTAACTGATAAGCCACTAATGAATCTAATGAATATAATTGAAGAACAGTATCATGCAGAAGTAAGAAAAAGTAGATTTTGAAAAGGGTGCAAACGGAAGATTATAGAAGACATCAGCCATTCCGATGTTGAAGACTTTGAACTAGAAGAATTAGATCTAATTTCTGTGGATTGTGACAGGAAACGTGACAGTGATTTAAATGGAAACATCTTAAGCTTAAAAGAAAATGATTTCATGTAGAGCTTTCGATAAAAAAGCACAAAGGTAATTGTGAGTTTCAAGTAAAATTTTTAAGATTTGGGAATTCTAACAATTCTTCATCCATCTGAAGATGATATTTCAAATGTTAAGAAAGGGAATATAATCAAAAAACTTCAAGAACCACATACCAATAACCACATGACATCAAGAGCACAAGAGATTTGGTCTAGATTTTTCAACATATGAACCACAATTTGGAAGAATGTTATAAATGTATATCATTGTTGTTTGAAATGGCTATATTTTAAGACCATAATTTGGGAAATATGTTGGTACTAACGCAAATTTGACAGTTGAACATATTTTATACGTTTGTTTTAGTATAGTTAATTATAACAAACGCTACTGTATAAACATGGTGGGGTTGATCAAATATTGACATTAATTTCCATATATAAGTTAATAATTTTCCTTCGTCATTCAATTAGTTTTCGAATTACAAGATATACAAGTTTGAACGATTCCCTACAGTCCTGCAGTAATAAATGGCCTTGGGCCTTAAATATAACATAATTTCTTCCTATTAACTTTCCCTTGGCGCTGAGTTAGCAGCAGCTCCGTGATCGATCACGCTGCGTTGAAATGAATTGCTTACGCATTTTTCGACTTTACACGACCAAGACATTTCGATTTGAAGCAGCATTGCTATTTATTTTGAAATGTTGTACTTCCTTTCATTAAAAAACCAAATTAATGTTACGCGCAACTTATTTCTGAGCCCACTTGTATTACTCAAACGAAACGTAAAGTTCTCAATGAAATGTCCTCCTTTGTTTCAAATTTTTAACGTTTATAATTCATTCTGCGAGAAAAACTCCGCGAGGGCTTCTTTTATACCTATATTTCAAATTATTCTAAATCACTAACCATTTTCATTAAGTTTTGTCTGCAAAGACCGCGTCGACAATTAAAGTAAAAATGATTACGACCCAGAAGTTCACAATTATATTTATATAAGTGTAGTACAAATATTGGACAATATTCCTGAAATGTTCCTCACATTTCGAGACTATATATATTAAAAGAAAATAGTTGTGACCTAAATCAATTTGCAAAATGATGTGAAAATAAAAGTATAGCGAAATTTAAGAAAAAAATTCTTTGTAAAATTTGTTAAACTCAATTTTCAGATATTTTTGAACACAAAAGATGTGACACCCACCCCCACCGTGACAACTTTATTAGAAAAGCACCTTAGTATTTCGCACTAACTCCGCGAAGTTTCTATTCATACAAAAAAGGCAAGGATGCCGAAAAGAGAAAGCTAGTGAGGGACAGGGAGTCCCCGAACGCTTCATTAGAGATCGTGGGGCGCGACGCAACTTATCCATAAGGAGCATCAATCTTCAGCTATCGAACATGACGCACCTCCCGCCCGTCGCTTCCCTGATGTAAACCCAACCCTCCCGGAACCCGTCGTCTACCGGTTCCCGCAGCGTGTAAGACATCACATTATTTTACTCTCGCTGAATTTAAATCAGATTTCAAAGATGTCTCTGAACTTGTCACGTCGGTAAATAGTTCCATACGTCCTAAAACAATAAGACGATATCGGGTTGGGTATTAGAAGCGGAAACGTGTTCCGGGAGGGCGAACAGAATAAAATTTCGTTCGAATCAATTTGCGTAATAGGCGATCTTTTTTCTTAAGTAATCGATGCCGTTGTTTTCGTTTTCGTGCGGCACTTGCGAAACGAAATGACATATCAACACGCCAAGTTGATTGATTGTTGGGGTGCTATGAAGAAATTTATTTAGCGTCGCTCCGAAATCGATATATTTGCTTATGTTTCCCCATTTGAAAGAAATTAAAATGATAAAACCGGCATATAGTTAACATATAAAAATATTTATGACGTTATTGATCTAATTTTATCTAATAGTGGTTTCAAAATAAACATATACCGGGGAACGTTATTTTACCCACTCGTTCGATGTCTACCTCAGTGGTCGAGTCCCGGCATCTCTCCCTGCTCGGTATAGAAAGTCTACAGTGAATCTAATTAATGAATTCTAGAACGACGTTTTCGAAATCACTGTTTTCATATCCCAAGAGTGTCAATTGCTATGGTCCAAAAATTCATTGATGGCATAAATAAATATTGTTTGCTTAATGGTATTACATTTAGTCATATCTTGCATTATAACAGTAAAGCAATTCCATTAATTGCACTAAAATCTAATAGACGGCATTACTCACGAATCTAATACTGCTAATTATTCATCATAAAAGTTGAGTAAGGCACAAATCATTTTAATAGTGATGTATGTCTGAAGTTGATTCATTTTTATTGTGTTTGACACGTGGGGATACGTTGTGCTACAAAATTCATTAAAATATCATAATATGTCTCTTGCGAGCTTATTTTGATGAATATGGGCAATTTTAGTGATTCCTGGTCGGAATATCAACCTACTTCTGAAGTATTTTTTTTGTAAGCTTATATAAATTCACTGTTTTTAACTTTATAATATTACTTCCATTTTTGTTTTTTTTTTCTCATTTTATATTTGTTTTTGAGTTGTTAATTCATACTATGTAATTGCAAGTTTCTGGTGGAAAATGTTTGGCAGCACACATTGTCGACTGGTTAATATCTTCAATGGTATGTTGGTCGATAAAATCAATACCAGATTAGTTGTGCACAGGAAGAACTACACTCATCCCAAAGAAAGGCGACTTATCGAAAACAAACAACAATAGACCGATTACATGTTTGAACGCTATATATAAAATTTGCACAGGTATGAGAAACAAGAGAATTTTATCTGCAATATAACTAGTAAGGTCAAATATCACGGAACAGAGAGGCGAGAAACGTGGAATGTCTGGATGCAGGGAGAACTTGCTCATTAATAGAGTCATCTGCCAGGATGCAATAATATATAATATATAATCTATCTATGGCTTCGGTGGATTATAAAAAGGCATACGATACATCATCGCACGACCTCATAACACGTCTGCTAGAAATCCTGAAAATTCACCCAAACCTGATCCAATATGTGCGAAATATCATATCCAAGTTCAGAACAAAATTCATCATAAAAACTATAAGGACAACGCGGTGCATCCAATACAAGCGTGGCGTATTTCAGGGAGATTCCCTAAGCCCGCTCCTATTCTGCGTGTCCCTACTGCCATTGTCGATAGGCCTAAGAGAACAGAGAGGATATATTTGCGGACCACCAGCAGATAGGAGCCAAAAGATCTGTTTTATATGGACGACCTGAAGGTATATGCCAGAAACGAGCAGGAATAAAAAGAATGAGATAGAAGTGGTACAAGAATACTCTCAGGCCATCGGAATAGAATTTGGTATTGACAAAAGCGCGACAGTGAATATAAAGAGAGGAAAGTGCGCAGATATTTCCGAGGATATTACTCTTTTGGTCGGGACTAATTAAATGCCTACAAGGCAATGAATACTGGGCATTAGCACAACAGCAACCCACAATGAAGCTGACGTAAAAAACGCAATTATAGGAAGATACTACGAATTAATAACTAAAATTTGGAAATCGGAGCTCACTGGGAGGAATAAGATTATAGCTACTAATATGGTATCCTGTCCAGTAGTGTAAGCTTTACATTTGGAGTAGTGAAATGGAACGTAGAGTTGCAAAATCTTGACCGAGTAACGCGAAGAAACATGAACGAAAGCAGATGGCTGCACCCCACAGTTTCTGTATATGCCTAGGAAAGAAGGGGGACGAGGTTTCATTACTTAGAAATGATGCATGACCGAGTTGCATTAGTCACGGCGTGTGAGAGGTATGTCTCACATCAGAGATCTTCCTACACATGGTGAAGATGCACGAGTCAATAGGTAAGTCGGCGTTCCTGTTTCTAGAAGCAAGAGGAACTGCCACCAAACTTGGAATAATATTCGACATTGATTCGGAAACCTTGAAAGTCCTCAACAACCTACCTATTCCAAAAGTTCGAAATATGGTCAAGGAACAACAAGTAAATGATAATACCCGAGAACATCTTGAGAAGAACCTACATGCGGTGTACTTCAGAAACATGCAACAACTGAAACTGTGCAAAGAATTAACGTTCGCCTTTCTGAATTCCAACTGATTGAAAGGTGAAACTGAAGGGTTCATTACAGCGTGCCAAGATGGTGTATTTAGAATCCTGGAATGCCAGAGACGAATACTGGGTAAACATATTTTGAACGTGAAGTGTAGGAAGTGCCGAAAGCAACCGGAGACTCTTATGCACCTGCTGGCAAGCTGCGATGAATATGCTAAAACGTTGTATATCAAACGTCATAATAATGCGCTAAAAATTTTGTACTACCATATGCGACACCAACTAGGCATTGACGACAAGCCAAGTCATTCCTTACGCAACCGATGATATATCATCGATGTGTAACAGAAGGAATCATAGATTGTACTGGAATTTTCCTTTCTCGACGCCAAACTAATCACCGCTAATAAACCTGATATGGTACACATGGCTTTGGAAAAAAGAGAAATATTCCTAATAGAATTTTCGTCCTCAGGAGAAGGCAATATAGTAAGCAAGGCTGAAGAAAAGATAAAAAAGCTCAAGACAACGTACCGAGGCTACAAGATTCAGTTAGTTGTTTTAATAATTGGTGTGCTTGGGGGTATGTACCCTAATTTCATGTGACGGTAACATTTGCGTTGCACAATTGTTGCAGCTACAGATACAGGCAATTACGAAAATGTTAACGAAGATAATACCCACCCAAGTCGTCAACCTGAACCTGGACCATCTAGATCAAGAAAAGTGTCACTCAACATAGAAAGATATTTCGCAATAGTGGAAAAGAATATTTGACTAAAACGGGAGTAAGGGAATCTTACATCTTATCAAAATATTATATTAAAATATTCAACACGAATTTAAACTCAATTTTAAAGCATAGCGACAACACACATGCAAGACTTGTGATGGCTTAAATTTGAAAGCTTATGATGAAATCGTCAAGAAGAAGTTTGATCTCCAAAGAGAACTTCATCAAATAAAAGCAGATTCAGCAAGAAAAAAGCTTTAGTATGATTCGAAAAACTTGCATACATTCTAACTTTTGTTCTACAGAAAGCTTTACCCTACCCAAAATTAACTACTTCAGTGGCGCGCTCTATCAAAGAAATCTTTATTTATACAATCTGGGAATACATTGGTTTAATAATAATACAGGATCATGAATGTCTGGGACAAAGGTGGAAGAGGTTCTCAAGACATAAAAGTATGTCTTGCAGCATAAAAGCTCTTAAAAATGCATGCCCCATGAATTTTTACAAAAGCATGTCATTATGTGTTACGATTCTTGCAATGGACATAATCTAATAATCAAGACAACGCTTTCTCTTTTGAAGCTTGCAAAAGATCCTGATACTAGCATTGGCACCACAAACCAAAAATGCTTGGTAAATGTATGTTCGTATCTTCCCAATGATGGGGAATTTGGAATAATAGAGGGCGCTAATCGCCGCGTTGGACATACTTGTGGTCGATATTATAAAAACACTCAAACGCCAATACTATTAAAAATAGAAAAAAACTACTTGCGTTTATGACCCTAATTGACGAAATATTCCATGGCTAAAGTTTGAGAGAAATATTTTTTTACAATTTCAATTTAAAGTAAGGACGGGCCCGCTTGTACGCTGTTCGAGAATACCCACTCTATCCAGCAAGTAGACCAGTAACTAATCCAAAGAAGACAGATATGCCTGATCTCCTACAATACATTACGCCAATTTACAACCATTACTACAAAAAACATACCATAGATACTCACACTCGTTTAAGTGCATGTAATGCTGGTGAGCGTTCATATGAGGGCAAAATTACACGCGATCAAACCCCCGAGTGGGTTCCTTTAGCTTGGGGAAGAGATGGAAGTCCGGTGGGCTCAGATCAGGACTAAACCTAGTGAGTTCAATGATCGGTGCAAAAATCAACACACCACTTTGCAGCATTATGGATTTTTGGGCGCAAGATATTCTGACGAAAGTTTTTGTAGTAAGCTCCAATGACACAAGCATCCTTCGCAACTCGATGTCTGGCAATTACGTCCTGTTTATCATAGGCAAAAATCCTAATTTCTTTCATTTCCAACTGTTGGCGACGAACTTTTTGTGCTCTTGGTGATTCTGGACTCTTCCAAACGTTGCTCTGCGACTTCATTTCGGACTAGAATTCATCCGGGTTTCATCAATTGCGATGATGCGATCGAGGAAGGTTTCACCTTCATTTTCATAACGTGCACAATTTCCGAACGATTTACATTTTTCCTTTAAACGAATCCCACTACCATACCACCATATGATACCAACATGTTCTTGAGACTTCAATCGACACAATGATGACAGTGCTGTGGATTATTTTTTGAAGAACCCTCGTATCAATATCATACATATTTCGCTTCGTTCGCGTGTACATTTATTTATATTCTTTAAATTCCTCTCGATCTGACTATTTTGCTAATGAAAATTTACAAATTTAACAAACCCTACCACACTTGATTTTAACAAATCTATATACGTATTTCGGCAACTAAGTTGCCATCTTCAGGAGAAGCCTAAAAAACCTAAAACCTAGATAGGAAAAGTATTAAACTTAGTATTTCTAGCTAAAGTTCGGTGTTATCCCACTGGCAATCTAGTGAAGAAAATATCTTCAAAGGTAACATCTTACCTAAAAATTCTAAGTGCAACAGTTTTCATGTTTTGTAAAGGTTTTTTATGTTTATTTAAGTTTAATTTTTTTTATTTATCAGTTATTTTCATATCTATAGACCACAATCTCCGTGAATTTACTACTATTGTTATTTGCTAATGTTCAACCACATCATTGTTTTCTTGTTTTTGTAGCTGTTTCCCTGTGATTTATAAAAAAAATCATTCATAAAATATAACAAACAAGGAAAGTGTCCCCTCAACAAATAAATATAAAATAGCTTACTTAATTTTACAATTTAAAGTGGCCCCAGCGCGGTAAATATTACACATCAGGTTGTCTTTCCGATGAAAATACATTTAAAAAGTTTGTATTCGCAATCACGCCGCCCGATAAATGTAATAACGCTTTCATAAAACAAACCACAAAATGGAAACATTTAAATCCCCCGATAAAAGTGCTCGGCCCCGAAACTTTAGAATCCGCGCGCTCTCTAAACTCGGAATTATATTTATATTTGGTCGCCGGCAATCAGAAGCAAAGCTGTTTCTGTCCCGCTAAATTGCCCAGAAGTACAAAAACGACTTAACCGTAATCTCCTTTGCGCTAAAACCGCTTTGATTTAGCGAGGGCGTGTGTCGGATGATGTTTATGTAAGTGTTATCTAAAGGAGAAAATATTGTATTGGGACCTCACCGATCAGCCGTGAACGTCGCCGTAAATATTATAAACGGTTTGACTCCCGGCCAACAACGTTACCGAGGGGTGCATGAATAAATAGCTGGCGGTGTTTAGCGCAGCGAAAAGGGTTCTTGACATTTTCCGGTTTTTTTCGCACTTCATACATATTAAAAGTTAATTTCGCCCCGGTGCGCCACGAGTGTGGAAACTTTCGAGGAGTTATTAAAGGAAAAGTAATCTTTTGTGTTTCACACCAACACCCTTTTAAAAATTACGTGAATTACGACAAGGGTATAACATTGATATTTATTTTTATTTCGTAAATATATTTCCTCGCCAGAGTTGGCCTCGAATTTGTTCGAAACGATAAATATATTTTTAAAGAAAATCTATTTAAAAATTAATAATAATAATAATAACAATAACAATAGTGCGTTCTTCTCCAGTAGCCACTAATAGACACTCTTCATTATTGTAAGAAATCTTGCACAATCGTTTCTCAGCTGCTTTCAGAATTGGTTTTCACTTCTTCACGGAGGTATGATTGTTAATAGCTGATGAAGATCTGAAATTATATCCACGAAGTTGATTAACCGTTGATACAAAAACTTGGTCGATTTGCGCTGAAAAAGCATTTTATCTTTTCCTAGCAAATCACCGTCCATCATGAAGATTTTTCATCGGCGCCAAAACGGAATGAAATATGATCGACGGAACACATCAACAATCATTTCCCGACGACAGATCCCGTCAAAACCATCCCGTAATGTAATATGTACGAGCGCGTCGATGCAGCTGCAAAACAAATAAACATGTAAATTACAAGAGCTTTTACGCTGTTTGACACATTGTCGGTATTTGCCTTCCGGCGAATCCGAGGATATCGGCTTTGAGTGTAGCCGGTGCGCCGCAATCTCAAACGTAATAATTCATCGGCTTGAAATATTGATGGGTGACGTATTTAGCGTTCGATATCAGACATGGACGATGAATCGTCGGTCTTAACCAGGACCGGTAGTGAATTTAGGGAAAGAAATTCGTACGTACATTTTTTACTTTTTAAATAAAAATGTATATTCGTGAGCTTTTGACTAAAGTGCACATGGAAAGTGGTAATCTGATGACTACATATTGTACGAAGTACGAAGGTAAATAAAGATCTTTAATCGCGTAACCGTATCATGATTATTCTTTAAGCGCACCTTCAAAAATAATGCAATTCACTGTTACATATCAACTAACATGTCAAACTTCAATAATACTGATGATGTTGTGTTTACCGTTGATAATGTCGTGCATATTCCATGTGACCCACTTAACCGCAAGTGAAGATTTCCAGGAAGTTGTTCCATGCCAGAGATTAACCAAAATATTTATATTTTTTAATTTTAATTCAAAAGTTTATCGGCGTTATTATTTGTGAATGAGTTTTCCATTTTATGGCTTGCGCAATTATTCTACAATTATTTGCAGACAAGTTGTTTCTTACATACAAACTGTCTTCGACTTTTTTTAGCATAACATAACATGATAACATATATCAGTGTCTGGTCCAACTTATTAAATGAGTTTTTATCTTACCGAGTTCAATAATACTGTACAACAATTAATAACTTTTTCAAAATCCCATCGGGTTTTGATATCGTTTCTAGTATTTTCGGAACCGCTGATCGCAAATGTACTCAGCTTTTTCGGGGCTGGTCAAAGTTCTGAATTAAAACGTATTTGGAATTCCCAAATACTTACTTTACTTTACTTTGTAATTAATCTGTAATATATTTTGAATCAAGTGTGCAATGCGGAAAAAATAGTTTATGTTGCCTAAATCAGTTAACTATATAAATTATTTTACATGAAGATTTTATAATTTCCCGAATTTTATCTACTTTTATAAAATTTTTGCATATTTTTTCGAACAATGTTAAATTTTGTTTACCTTAACATTCAATTTTGTTTTTCATTATTGGCAATTTGGTAAATTTAGGCGTTTTTAACATATATGCAATTTCGACATTTTTAAGTTTTAAATTCCGCTATTCCTTGCGTTTTTTCATTGTAGAAAGTTTTGACTGGTATTCATTGTTTTCGTTTGTTCGTCTGATTCTGTCATTTTTTCTTGGTGGAGCATTTTTTCTTTTCGTCTTTTCGTCATTTGCCGTTTCCCTGCTTCATGAAAAACAATAATTGTGCAGATTAAAAAAATCGACATTCCGAAAAGATGCCCTGAACCTGAAAATATTTTGTAAATTTTGGTTTTCCTTTTAAAATCTTACAAAATTGTTTTTTTTATTATTTCTATATTTAATTAATTTGCATGTCAAATTTTTAAATTTTTGTTAACATCGACAATTGTTTGTAATGTTTGTATATTTTTACAGATTATACATTTTTTATTGCATCGCCAATAAATAAACATGTTTTTCCTTATTCTTCAAAAATTCTAACTAAAAGTTTGTCACATTTGTCTGTTTCGATAATTTTTTTGTTATGGCAACAATTTTGATATTTATTTATTTTAGAAAATTTTGTCTTTTGGACATTTTGACCAATTTTTTTATTTTGGTATTTTTCTTAGTTGCATTCAATTTTTTTTCATGTTGTGTATTTTTGGCTTCTTATCCAATTTCTTGCTCTAGTTACAATTTTGTCAATTTAGACAAATTTTAGCAGAATATTACATCCAATTGTTTATTTTGACAATTTTTCTTTTCGAAAAATGAAAATTTGCACAATTTTGATGTTTTCGCAATTTGTTTTGTGTGCAAATCTTACTTATTTACTTTTCTCCCACCTTTCGCACCAATTTTAAATTGCGTCGTTTTAGTAACAAACTGTAAATTTTCGAAAATTTTGATATGTATGTATATTAATAACATGGTCTATGAAATTCTGTTATTATTTTAAATATTTTTAAGATTTATTTCCTTATCATCATTCTTTATATAATGTATACATTGGATTGATGTATCCTAGATCCCCAAAATTTTAATGAAAACGAAAGATTTTACTTGCATACAAAAATAACCAACGTTTGGTTACGTTGGGTTGAGTGGATTAATTTTTAAAGGTTTGGGAATTTGGAGAACTATTAAAATGAATATTTTACAGCTGGCATATAAATTTTGACATTTTAGACAAGTATTGACTATTTTGTCAAACGTTTGGACATTTCTGCCAATTTTTTCATTCGTGGCAATTTTAGTATCAGAATATTTTAATTCTTTTATTCTGCAGATTTTTTCATTTTGGAAATTTTGCAAAGATATCAATTTTTCTACAATTTTAGTATTTTGTCAATTTTGCCTGCCTAAATTTCTTCTTCCGTTATTTTATTTTTTCCCCAATTTGATTTTTCAACAGGTCTGTTTAAAAAATTGGGCTGTGTTGGGTTGGGTGGAGTAAATATTAAAAGATTTGGGAATTTGGAGAACTATTGAAATGAAATAAATTTCTTCACTCGCGCCCAAACTATTGAAGCTAATATATTTTTATTGCCTTCAACAACGCCCTACAAATTACTTCAGCACTTATATTTTTACATCATTTGATGGATATATTAACTTTCCATTGGCTTTGTGTGCTATTAAAAATGAATTTGAGGGCACAAGCAACAGTACCAACAAAAAATATTCTGAACAAGTACATTTTTTAACAACAAACCCACCAATATACTCTACCACATCTCAGTGATGATAAGTGATGATTTACTGTTATCACCTTGTCCATATCTCCAAGACGGTATTAATCCAGTTTAGCCGAAAAAAATATTTAAATTGGACTACGAGATTTTTAATTATATTTTCGTTTTACAATCCAATAATAAAGTAATCCTACGCACAATGCAGCGCAACATGATAGCCGCATTTCTGTATATAACTTTCTAAAATTCTACATTTCATAAGCTTCCCAACAAGCCCATCATTTGCCCGCTTTCCTTATTTCATAATAATTTTAACATGAACAAGTTTCATTACTAAGTATTTGAAAATTTCAAATGCGTCTAAACTCAGAATATTGACCTGACCCAGAAAAACTGAGTACATATTCGTGATCAGCGATCCTCAAAATACTCGAAACGATATCAAAACGCGAAGGGATTTTTGTTCTGTTGTACTGCGTCATTTTAATACATCATACAATTATTGACATGCGAAACATACAATATTTGTTTTTATAACAAACAGTTTATGAGGTATTTTAACAATATTTTGGATACTGGGGTGAATTCTTCCATAAATATATGTGGTACATTCAGCCAGTGGCCCAACGCCACCTAGTTCTTTTAAATTAAAGTTCATTTCGGTTATTTCAATTTTTAAAGGGCACGAAATCTATTTTAAAAACTGCGAGAAACTTTTTTCACAAAGTCACTCAAAGAGCAGAACCCGTTAAGTTCTGTTGGAAAAATCTTGAGCATAATAAATGAGAATACCACAAAGATTAAATAAAGGGGCTTCCAATCGCATTTTATTTTCGTGCCATCGATAAAATAATTGTAGTAAAATTGTTGCAATTTTAAACACATAGTGTCCCATACATTGGTACAAATTATCCCAGAATCAATTAAATTGCTAACGCACTCAAATTAGTTTATTTTTGTGATATTTTCAGGGTTGTCTGACAGTGCTACCACATCGCGCCTTGGTATTATTATTATTGAAATTGTATCATTTTTGTAACGATGATGTTGTACATGTTGGACTGCATTTATTAATATGGTCGTTAGATCTGCTTGGCAAAGTAATATTTAACACCCAGTCATATTCACACCAAATGTTTCATTAATATTGACAATCATTGATAAATAGGACACATAAATGTCAGTACTTATTCTCAATTAATTGATTAAATTTCATTGTTTGTTTTACCATAAAAACAGATTACGCCGTTACACTTCCAGCACGATATTTACGACCTCCGTATCGATGATGCTCAAGTTTTATATCATCGCGCCCAACGAACGTACACTACGGGCGAGGGTTTATTTGCTAGGATTTATTATTTCGGATAAACGCATTAAAATGATGCATTATCGGGATTCTTGTTCGTCGGTCGTATAATCTTCATCGCCGTTTTATTGGCGTCGTTTAAATGTGGGAATGTGTGTGCGTCCGCGTCGCTGGCTTGCGGACGTATAAATAATCCGACGTCGATGTCATTTAAAATATCATTAAATTTCAGTTTGTTTGGAGGAAGCGGCGATCGCTCGGACCGTCGTATGTGTCCATAATTTACTGTCGTCGTAATTGGATTTGCATTCGGTGGAATTATTTGCGATAATTACGTTGGAATTTATAACTTGTGTCGCTGCACGCCAATCGTTATAAATTTGGTGTCAGGAAAAGTAAATTGATTGTAGAATCTGCCCCGTTCTCCTCCATTTGGTGTTTGTGTCAGAGTTGCTACTACGTTTTTGTTAAAAAGGTCCCAATGACAATGGAAATAATAATTTTAGGAGGTCGCTTATACTTTATCCACGACTATTGCGTTATACATACGTTACGCAATTACTTTTCTACAAATAATGGTATCTATAACTACCCAGCGGGAGTTATAAGCGTGAGTTATGATAACTCACGCCTAGTCGTCATAGTAACTACTTACGTAATGTTATCTAATTGGCCGATATTAATTATCATGTCAAACAATTAAATGTCAAATTGACAAAATGAGTTCAGACAGTAATTCAAAAATTTGTACACCACCTGGAAAAAGAAAAATCGCCGAAATAGCAACTCACAATTTTCTGTCGGATAAATCGCACAAGAAATATAATGTGGCCTACCAAAACATTTGGATTGGAGTACAAGTAAGAACGTAAAATCATTGTCAGAAACTGTGCTTCTGGCATATTTTAAAGAATTGCCAATGAAATACAAATTTTCATAATTTGCTACTCTATGCTTAGAAGTACACTCAGTATAAATAAGAGAGTAAATATTGAAACTTTTACGAAACGAAATTACGAGTTTCTAAAAAGTCTAAAAATTTTTCGGCTAAAAAGGTAAACGTTTTTGCCAGAAGAATAGTCGTGGATAAAGTATAGTATTCAACTCGAGGTAATAGCAATAACTCACTTGGATGATTACAGCGCTCGCCTGCGGCTCGCGCTGCAATCATCCCGCGAGTTATTGCCCACATTACCTCTCATTGAATAATATACTATTAACCACAACCAAAAGAAACTACAATACTGTCAGTGTAGACAGATGAGGTTCTAACCTCAAAAAACACATTATATATTCTTCACGGAAATCTGTAAAGCTCTCAGGAATGGAATAATGCCAAACACCATCAAGTTTTTGCCCTGTTCGAAAATAGCATTCCAATAATTTTACTTTCTGCTCTGTTGTGATAACCATTTCTAATTAGTAAAGCAGTTTTCACCTTTGACGTCTTGTTAAAATTAAATTGACATTTTGGTTGTGGCTAAAGTACCTTTAAACATCAATTGAATTTCAGAGCCCTCCTAAATTAAGATTTTTCTTGAACGCACGTTATATTCCAACTTTGCCTTTGGCTTCTAACAAATTTAAAGAAAATTCCTTAAAAACACGAAAGTCTTGTGCCCGGTTTCACAAACAATTGTCAATTGGTGAATTAGTTAACAAGCCTTTCAGACCCGTTATTGCTTGTGAAATATAAAACAATGGTAATTTTGCTTTTAACGGTTCGTCAAGGTAATCAATCGTCAAATATTTGACGATTGATTAAAGACTCGTTAATGAGTCGTCAAACTTTTGACAATTCGTTAACAAGTTGTTAACGACCGATTAGCGTTTGTGAAACCGGGCATTGATATTTTAAAGCTTCCAATAAAAATGTTACACTTTCACAGTTTTCTTCAAGATGTACATAATACAAAATAGAAGAGATGTAAATTGATTTCCGTTGTGTAGTAAAACAGCTTTTACACTTTTCCTAGAGGTGTCGATAAATAAACACCATTCCCAAAAAGTGCCCCAACGGCTTCAAATAAATCTTTTATATTTTTACAGACAAAGTCTTCTTTTGTGAAAAACGTAGAAAATACCTCATCCAGGTTTCCTTCATGATTTAATTTGCAATCAACTAGGAAATTCCATTGTTTTAATCGAGAACACAAAATGTCAGAATGTAGTGATCAGAAGTAAAAAAGGTTATGCGATATGGTTTCGCATTCATGCCTCTTCGTTCTTTAGCTGGATTTACTACGCAAAGATAACAGTCGTTAACGTGGCTTTTGGGTTCACACCAATTCCTCGGCACTGCAAATTTCGTACTCGTTTTCGCGCCTCGATACCAGCCTAAAGTATATAAAAATGTAAATTAATATGTTTATAATTTTTTCTCACCAATAACTGTTTACCTTCGACACGTTTTTTACAATTGTTACAAGCTAGTCTTGATTCCAAATGGGACACTCAGAGTGTGCTTCGTAGACTTTATGTCTTTAATAAATTGGCCGCATAGGTATATAAGAAAATGCATTTACCTTCTTTAGACTTCAATAAAACACTTTAGTGTTGTTTGTGACTCGATCGCAAACAACAACAATTCCTCACCCCTTCCTCTTTGTATTTGAATATAAAAGTTACTGTTTCTATGAAAACTATAAACTCAAAGTTATGAAAGATTTTCTGGGTGAAAATACTAAATTATGAATGTGTCTAAACAATGCCGATCAATACATCTATTATTTAATTTGCATAGACCCATTCTTGTAGAGCAGCACCATAGGCAAGATTTAATAATCTATGCATTTTTGTTATTTTGTTACAAACAGTACCGTACATCCTTGATAAATAAATATTTACTAATGGATTAATAAAGCTTAATACATTCAAGTAAAAGATTTTTGAAACTATACTTCACTATCGCTAAAACGTCCACTGTTATTTTATTGATCTAGAATAAATACTTTTCATATTGCCGTTGATAAATCGTCAAAATATTTATATAGGAAGTCAATTAGTATCCAAATTATGCAGCCGCTTCCAGCAGTGAGGAAAAATATAAAAAGAACTTTATGGCCCTAATAAATTAAATTTAAAAAGGTAGGAAAGTACTTACAGTATAACTGTATTTTCCTTCCAACGACCGAAAGCTACGTGTTTTATATAATTGAAAACCTGACCGGAGAGTTAACTCTGAAATCTATGTGCCCTCTGTTAATGGACAATATTTTAATGGATTGCTTAGTATTCATCTCAAGGATCGTTGTAATTAATTCAGTGGGGCATATACCTAAGATCCAAAAACTGCATTTACTGTTCGTAATAGAATTACTTCGACGTTAAGTTTAGATTTTTCTACAATGATTCGATTTCGCAATTTATGCAATGCAGTCGATCTAACTTCATACAAATATTTACTAATACGTGAAACTTAGTTGCTTTACACATATTTTAAATCAGTTCAATCCCAATGGATTTTGTAATTGACATACAATAAATGCCAGTGACGATTATGTAAAGGCCTTATTGTAAAATTAAGTTGTCCTAAGCTTTTGAAAAGATATGATACATAACATTTTATCGCTCGTAAAAGTGCAGTAAATGTAAACAATCGCAAATAACATTTCGTTTGTAATAATACTCTTAGTGTTCTTAATGTTAGAGTTTATAAGAAGGAAGCACATTATGACGAAGATTATTCAACTCAACTTCCCAAAGGGTTAAGTTATGAAAACAATTACGCCTGTAACGCCGACTCTATTTAAATACATAATCCCTTGTTAATGTGCGCAGCGACAATGTTTGCAATTCCAGCCGCATTTTGACACGAAACCTGAACGAGCGCCATTATAATTGTGCGGTATTTACTACACGCAACGTTCTAATGATGAGAGGCGACGTCGAGTGTGTCTGTACACTTCACGTGTCCACGTGCCACGTTGCCTAGGTTACTAGCACGTTGACATCTGAGTCAAACACGACTAAAGCAAACACAAATGAAAGATGCATTTTCATTGATTTGTAATGTGTTATGTGCGCAATGTTTGCAAAGTTGAACATGTGCAATAAATTGTTTTACATAGTCTCTTTGAATTAACGCCAATAGTTCCATTAATCAAAAAGTGCCTCTTTTTCCACTAAACTAAATAAAAACAGCAACAATATAACAGCAATCAAAGTTTTGCAAATTTGCTGCCAACATTTTAAATTGCGAAAAATTAACTTATAAATATAAAATTGATAAAATTAAAAACCCCTTACCAGACTTGATTTTGAACAAATCTAAATACATATTTGGATTTGCAGAGAATTCCTTCAAAGATTAGAACTTAGCTACCAATACTAACTATAATAATTGTCTTTGTTAGATTCTACTGAAGATACCAACTTAGTTGCCAATTTATTAAAAATTTTAATTACTTACCAGCAACATTATTGCATTTTTTGTCTTTTAATATTTTGGTAAATTTATTTACATTTCAAAGTAATAATATAAGCATTCATATATAAAGACTTTCCCCTACCAGATTTGTTATTATGCCAAAGAGTTGGATCGAAATTCACTTGAACTTTGTACTTAAACCCAGACTTTGTTTCCACTAGACATTTCTAAAAAAATCAGAATGAACTTTTAAAATAATTCAAGAACGCACACATCTGCAAAAACAGCAGTACAAGTTTTAATTATTGAAAAAGCTTTTGCTACGCGAAACTGGTGGCGTCGTGGTATTAATCAATCAAATTAATCAACGATGTCTAGAATTGTCTAAAGGCATCGGATAACTTGAAGGTAGGCAAAACAGTCAAGGGCGAAGGCAAAACGGTCAAGGGCGAAGGTAAAAGACAACTGCTTTACAAATTAGATTTTTAATGCAAACTTTGCGAAATTGAACACTTATTGGTCCGGCACTAGAAAGACTCGGGAGAAGTATAACACCAGGTAAAGTGAGAATGCCATTAGGCAAAGGTGGCCAGAAGACGAATTAACATCTAAAATGCCAGCTTTTCTCTTACCACCATCGCAGATATAGACTTGATTTGATGTAACATTCCTGCAGGAATACATACAGTTCAAATTCAAACACTACCATGGCCAGCACGAAGTCATGATTTCAACTCTACCAAACATCTATGGGATGAGATGGGTAGCCTTAGCGACTAACGACACCGACTTGCTTATGTTAGTAATGAAGTAAATTCAAAGCGAACGTTGTAACAGGAATTGAGGGCATTTAAATCAAACCAACTCAACCCGAATTAAAATAAAATTAATGAAATCAAACAATTGAAAATAGAACTTCATTTTATGGGTTTAGTTGGGTTGGGTTGGGTTGGGTTAGGTTCGTCAGCTCAACTCAACTTTGTTTAGCATCGAATACAAATTAGACAGTGTCTTTGATTTTTCGCTTTTATTATTTTTAGAATTCGTGATTTGTTTTTGCATTTATTTAGTATTTCATTCAGTTTCTTCAATTTTTGACGTTTTCATTTAAAAGTTAAAAATGTTTGATTCAATTCAAAAAATTTATATCTTCACATTTCTCATTTTTAAACTTGTATTTTTTAGACAATGTTTTAATTGATGGCGATTTCTCAACTCGGACATGTTGAATTGTGGTTGATTTTCTTCAATTTCTTAAATTCACTTTTATATTTCAAGACCATTATAGCTCAGACATCTACACTCTATTCACTGTTGCTCAACTGTAAAATAAGCGTAATATTTTGGAAATGATGTGGTTGTTATTTAGCCTTTCAGATTTCAGGGTAGTTTGCGATCATTTTTTTTAATCGATCGCCGGCGTTGTAAATTTGTAATAATAAAATTGTGCCTATTCTCTTTGGTCAGGTCGGATTGTGTTCAATTTGGTGTTAATTTAGGTTTGGGCGTAGGTAGTGTTTTTGCGATTTCATTCGAAAATATAAGAAAACTACAGTTGGGTTGGCCACCAATTGACAAGGTGTAGTTGGCACAAATTTGTAATTTATTGCAAATCAGAATGAATTCGTTTCGCCCATCCAATGGACCCCATTTTTAAATGAGGTGACAAACATGTCGATGAAGAAATTTATGAAAGCAGTGAACACGATACTGACTCTGAAATTGAAATTCGAAACCTTGAACCTGCATGTGACAAGTGATTTTAGTGTTGATCCGCAAGGCAAGGAAATATTGCTAAATCACCTGACGTGGGGAAGTTGTTATTTACAGAAGGTATTTTGCATATAATTTTACGATGGACAAATTTGCAAATTGAAATGGAAAAAGCAAAATTTCTAAATTGTCTCGACCTGAATTGACGGATTTAGATATGGTCGAAGACGAGAAATGGACAAGAGACCCCGTTTGTGCCATTTCAGAAAATTTTCAACAGTTTCAAGGGTACTGTGGTAATAGTGTTGGTTTAACTGACGACCTAGAAAAATTCTCTATGCCTGCATGAGCGACTTTAAAATTAGCAGAACTAATTTATAATACAAATCGTAATATAACCGCAGAGAATTAGTTCAATTCTATAGAATGAGTTGAACAGCTCAGAAATAGAGGACTGACATGTGACTATGACTATGAGAAAAACAAAAAATAAATTTCTTCACGCGAAAAAGGAAAGTTGGTTCACTCTTTGGTTTTGCAAACAATATAACGTTAGTTCCTTATGTGCCGAAAGAATCAATCAACCAATGGTACTTTTTTCGACTGCTTGATTTGACCGGTGTTGATGCACATGTACTTCATCAATCGTACCAAAATTACAGAAAATTAGAAAAAACAAATTTCTTGCCGATCGGCTGGTGAGACCTGAGCTGGAAAGAGTAATAAATGTACCTCGTGAGCTGTGGGCGAATATTATAAATATGTTAGGAATTTCTGAAAATCGTGATACAGTGTCAGAGTCAATAAAGAAGGAAAGTTAGAAAAGCGCAAGACATGTTAATCATGTCCTCCCAGATTTAAGAGGAAGACTTTCAATATTTGCTTTGTATGTCACAAAGCAATATGTATATAAGTACAAAATTACAAGTACAAAATTTGCAACGAAAAATTATAAATGTTGACGTGTTATGAGTTTTGTGATTTCGGGATTTTTTCATTCTATATATTTACTGTAGTGTTACATCCATTAACTTTAAAAAATTGTTATTAGCGAACTTATTTTGTTTTAGATTTCAAACTCATATGTATGTTTTTCTTTTTTTACCATAAATGTGTGTTTTTTTGGATTTACTATTGACCCATTGCGTCATCCATAATAGTTCAAAAAGGAAGCGTCAAAATGTTTGTGATTATGTACAAAAATAAGCAGCGATCATTCATACAGAATGGTTAAAGCTTAATACAAATTTAAACGACATAAAAGTGGAGGACATAGATATAGAATTGAGTGGGAAACAATATTTTTATTTATACAAATAAGGTAGGTTCCTCTATAGGCGATGTAGATATTTTAGAACACGACTATAAATTCAGAACAAATTGGAACATGCACAAATGATGGGTATTGTATAGCAAGACTACATGAATGTGAGTGGACCGATTGTAACAATGGTTGAGTTTATATTTTGCAGGAAATCTTCTGCGAAGTTGATATTTTCCATCACCAGAAACCTGTATGTCTTCATTTGTGATGAATCTATTCTATAGCACTAATACGCGATTGACATTAATTCTGCTTCCCCATAATACACGCCGTGAGCATACTATAAATTTCAACTCACCTCTTGCTTTACCGATGAAGATAGCATTCTAAGAACTTTTCTAAATATCATAACTTTGCTGCTAGGGATTTAAGATCTGACTTCCAATTTATTAATGCATCAGTTTTAGTTCCCAAGAAATCATGTGCTGCACATGCGGTTAATATTTCATTGTCATTTTTAATGTGTAGTGTCTACCTGCGTTCTCGAAAATATTATCAGCTTCCTTTATTTATTAATGTTTAATTTAAAATTATTATTTGTGAATCATTGTTAAAAAGCGATTTGCATGTTGATGAATAAAATCCTTATTTGCTGCTTTAATTCCTGCGCGCCTGAAAATAAAGCTGTGGAGCTTTTTGTATTTCACATTAGTCATTTACGTAATATAGAAGTAACATCGGGACTAATATCGAACGGTATTCCTATATTTGTTATCCTTCACTATCTGATCCGATGACAGAAACTTTTCAACATGTTCTTTTCTTGCCACTATGCATTGATTTATGTGAGGTGCAGGGATGGTACATTTGAATTGAGGTGAATGGCTGCTCATTTGAAAATATTCTAGGTACAGCTCAAAATCACGACCATCAATAAGAACTCAAAGACATAACACCAATGTGTTATTATCAGATTGTCGGTTGGATGGCACCAAATCTTTGTGGTGTGGCTCATTACTGATTGCCTGAAATAGTTTAGAATAATCTGGCGATATAATAGGATTCAGAGAAATATAGTCAATAATAAAATAGTTTTTAACAACATGGTTTATAGAACTAACGTAAATAACAGCAATTGGCCCAGAAAGTATATTGACATATATTTACTGTGGTTTGTACGAAGTTACCATTCAATTAAATCTTACAATTAAACCTGTATTTAATATAAATATTAATGACGAAATCCTATAATAGTTGGTTTATCGCACCCATATTAGATGTGTAAGAGGAAAATTAAATCACAAAATATGTGTTTAAATCCGCTATAAATCTCACTATTTTGTTCGTTCATTCTTTGTGTTCTTTTCTCATTTTCACTGGTAAACTACCAATATTTTTTAATTTGACATTTTAATAAACTCAAAATATATGTTTTTCCTCAACGTGCTCCAATAGACGTATAATATATTGAATGGCGAAATACGAAGTGTCACCTGTAATAATTTTTATGTTTATGGATAAAGTTTCATAATATTTACATTTTTCCAATTTAATAGCAAGTCCTTGAGGGCGTCCGTGATTTAATATTTCGTACAGTCGTTATGTCACCGTGATGGGTCCCACCACGCCCCCGACAAACGCACTTCATGGCAAATTTTCGCCACCGAGCATTATCCTTAACTGCGCCTTGCTTTTTGTACTTAAATCTCTCTCCGTAATGCCTCCTTGTTAGCGTCGCTTGTATCTTAACGCGACGTCGTCGGTACTTCGTAATTTGAGTTATGGCGCAGAGATATAACTTAGCAAAAGGCTGTAATTGCGTTACACAGAAAACGTAATTACGCAATTTGTATTGTACTGCATGCGAATATTACACCAATTTGCGAATAACAATTCGGTACTAACGTCGGTGATTATTTAATTTTGATAATTAGCCCGTAAACACCGCGATTTTGCGCTACGTCAATGCAATAATTTAATTTGTATGCATTTCATTAATGCCGTTTCTGCATGGCGTAAACTGTCGATCACGATATGGTATTTTAAACTGTCCGCTAATGCGATCATATATTTTGTTGATCGTGCATAATCAGCCCATTATTATCACAAAGTCTGCGCCAAAATCCTCACTGGCAACGTACCAGTTTCCAACTAGTGTTGTTGCAAATGTTTCTTATTGATGGAATTATTGGTGAAAATTAACTTTACCAAATTCTTTAGTTGGTTAATAAATGAAACATTTTACTATTGAAGTGGAAATAGTAATAATCAGGGCGTAGCTGTATGTAGAACCTATGTCAAGAGGTAGGTGCGATAAGTTTGTATATATGGTGTTGTGAGCTAACCAATCGTTGAATTTAAATTAAGTAATTAATTAACTCTTGAAACGAAGAAGTGTTAATAGTAATTTACTGACTACTACATTAATTACTAGTACATATAATAATAATAATAATATTGAATCACGTCAGCTAAATCAGATCCACGTGAGTACAAGGTATTTTATTAGAACCCGAGACGTTACCACATTAACTGTCATTTTTGAAGCTTGGATGCTTTTATTATACTGTACTGAAAAATGATGAGAATGCTATGCATGCATTCTGTGCATTTTCAATAATCAACCCTCAACTTAAATGTTCAAATAACAAAGCAAAGCATTTAATAATAAGTCACTTACTAGCCAGCTTCGCAAAATGGAACAGAACTACATAACAATATGAAAATATGACTATGAACCTATAAAATACAGAAGAGCGTATTCTCTTAATACCAGTACCACGTGATGGCATTTTGAATCTAAATACCGAGGCGAAGACGGTGAGAAGAGATAGAGGCGAATATGGAACCACATTCGAACTTACATTAGTAATGTATATATAAATAATATACAGCACGTATATGCAATACAAGCTATGAAGGCCTTAGGTTTGTTGAACAATTTTATTCCATTCTTTTCTGTTTCTCGTTTCTTTTTTCCAATTTTGGATGTTAATACCTTTTAGATCTTGCTCTACACTTTCCAGCCATATATTCCATGGCTTGCATTTTTTTCAATTGGGTCTCTGTTAAGCACCATTTTTGGTAATATATTTTGGGCCATTCTTTCCATATGCCCTTTGATTTCATTAGTCTTGTCAGCATTCCGTACTTATTCTTTCCTTTCGCAATTCTGACATTTATTTCCTGCTCCTCATTTCCTTTTTTGATTATCATGACTGCCAAGCATAAGAACTCTTTTACCTCCAAACTAATTTTTCCTTCCATCGTTCGTAGTTGTTTGCAATTTTTCATCTGCAGTCAGTTCGTTTTCGCCCATTACAATGTATTTGGTTTTTTGTTGATTTATTTCTAGTCCGACAACTGTTTTTTTTCGAAGGTCGTCTTCATATGCTAGACATTGATGCTCATTGCTCATATATTGCCCCATCCATTTTTAAATTACTGCTTCTAATTATGCCCTTCAAAACCAGGTTGAAGAGTGTAATAGAGACAGGGTCACCTTGTGGCCACTCCAGAACACTTTATTTTGTGTTTTATTCAGCGTCATAGTTCTTAACGTTATAAGTCTTTCTGGTATTTTTAGCTTTCTCATTGCATTTGTTCTCTATTTACTCTATCATATGCTTGTTCGAAATTTGTATTCGTAGCAGGTTGTTTAAATTTCTTTGAAAGCAAAAATGTGGCCATTTACCGATCTGTGTGTGTACGTTATACTCCCCCACGACACCTTCAATAACATTGCTTAATCATTCCTTAAAAATTTTGCCAGTACTTTATAAGTTGTGTCCAGTAATACAGTACCTCTATAGTTCTCACATAAAAAATATGCAAAGGGCACATAACTACAGTATTCGGTCGGTGGGATGCGTCTGGAATAATCTGGAGTTAGAAGTCGACGTTATATTTACTTACAAGCTTTATATAATTGACCAATGTTTAGTATCCATACTGTTCTGTATTTGTTTGAAAGTTTGAACTAATTCTGATCTAGCGATTTTCATTGGGCGCCATAAACTTATCACAAAATTTGTTTATACAGAAACCGTAAAAGCTGGTAAATGTTTATTTATTTTACTATACATAGCATGCAAAGGTCGTCGTCAAAAGAATCGTCGTGTGACTAAGGCCATCATACATCATGTGTTCATGATTATAACAATTCATATATTTATTTCATTTCAAAATATTTAAGTAGTCGTCTATTGAGTAATAAATATTATCTGTGAAAAAAATTGAAAGCATAGTTTTATAAATTTGCAGGTGTTGTCTTCGTTTCTGATAATAACTGGCAATTTATTAAAATTTTGAGCTCTCATATAGTCTGCCGAATGTTGCGCAACACTTGTTCTGCACACATTTTCTCGTACTATGTTTTGCCCATAATGGTTATGCATCTTTTTATTTCATTTCAAAATTATGTACGGCTAGTTTATATGCATATAGCGAGTACACTGTCATGATCCGATGTTTACTGAACAGGCCCTCACGGCTCCTTTCTGTATGCACTCACTCCATCAGTCTTACATTTTTCTTTTGTATCACCAGTATACCAATGGTGTAACGTGAGCTTCCCCAGAATATTAATCCCTACGCTATAAAACATTTCACCAATCCGAAATAGGCTTGTATTGCAAATGTGAGAGCTTAAATTCCGTGTATCCATTTATTTTGCTTCTCTGCACATATTTCTAGCACTTTCGGTTTCAAAACAAACGTCCCTAATTTTTTTATATATCGATTTTTATGTCCTGCTGACTATACAAACGTATTAATTATCTAGCTTTCTCTCAGGATTCCTTTGAGTTACGAGTTCTGTTGATAAAGGTCACCTTGCTTTGTACCTCTTTCTACTTTGAAACATTGTCACACATTACGATTTGCATTTGGAGTTTTCTAGGGTTATTTTATTTAAACTTTTATATTTTTAACTTTATCTTCGTCTTTATCATAAGGCTTCAAAGAATATGTATCTAATGGTTCTGTCATAACATCGATGAACAAACTTTGCGAATCATAGTTTTGTGCGTAATTCTTATTATTTGTTTTATGGATGAGAGGTGATTTTTTCCTTTGCAATCTAAGCCCCAATCCTCAACCCAACCCAAACCAATTTTTCCATCCAAAAGACTTGCAGGTATTCATGTAGCATTTCAAACCTAACAAAAAAGTTTACCACACAAATGTAGCATGTCTGCATTTTTAAAATATTACTCACAGGTGCGCATACTCAGACTATTGAAAGCAAGTGGGCTCACATAAAATCCGAAATAGTTCGCAAAATGCACGTCAGTCAACTTGCTTACAGGTTACTTAGAGGAATATTGGTACAAAAAGCAACACTGTCAAACTCCTTTCAACAACACGGTTGCCTCTACTGTTGTCACTAGTCTAAGATTTTCCTCGTTTTATTAAACGATATTGACTTTCACATATATACCCATATGCCTTTGATAATACCTTATAAGCAACATCCGGCTATGCTTGTTTTTATCATCCGCTATTGATTTTCCATCCATTATATTTTCTGTTCTGCACGTTTTTTTTTATTTCTTTCCTCTTTGTACATGTCGAGTCTTCCCAGTGTTTTTGTTTGTCTCCCACAACTACAATTTTATTTTTGATTGTTCCTACCAGTTTAGCCATAGTTACTTCCAAGTACCTTCGTTATATCTTTACATTACTCTCTGTTTAATTTTTTCCAATTTCTAGCTACAGTAGTGATGCGTTGTACAGTCTTGTCCTGTCGATATTTGTTCTTGCTTCACCTTCGTTATTAAAATGGAGTTGTCACTATGGGCACCAAGTAACATCTTGTGTCTTTTACCTTTCTGGTTAGCTTTCTGTCGATCAGTACACGGTTTGTCTACTTTTGTCCTTGCTGTCTGGAAATATCATTTCATATATTCAGCACCACATTGAAAACTCTTCCGCATATAGTTTGGATCAAGAACACTGTCTTGCTTAGTTTTCTTGTTAGCTTTATTATGTGCTTTCCCCAGATTAGCTTCCTGTCCATTATAAC
Source organism: Geotrupes spiniger (assembly GCA_959613385.1). Classification (NCBI taxonomy): domain Eukaryota; kingdom Metazoa; phylum Arthropoda; class Insecta; order Coleoptera; family Geotrupidae; genus Geotrupes; species Geotrupes spiniger. The sequence goes on along the minus strand of OY390736.1, from coordinate 25,284,165 downwards.
TCCCAAAAATGTCCCAATTTTTTGAGTCTCACTTGACTTTTGTTATTAACAATTTTGTTGTAAATTTTTCGTTAATTATTGCATTTCCTTAATTGCTCTTTCCGTAGAGGCGACCAGTAGCGTTGTTGGCTGGACTAATTTAGGTGAATCGCCTGCGTATGTATTAGCCGCAGGTGCGGTAGGACAATTCGTCTACAGGTTGTCAATCGTAATTACAAATAATAGTAGCACCGAAATGGAACCCTGTGGCACACCCCTATTCATTTGAAAAAGTTATTTACCCAGACGTTCTGAAATCTACCAGAGAGGTTCGAGATTATCCATTTTAAGGCATTTCCGCTTATGCCAATTTCACAATATATAAAATTTTGCATTTGCAATCACATTAGCTTTTCTTGATACAATTGTCTTCACTTTTTAACTGATCAATTGAGGTAATTATGGATCAAGATTTTATAAATCCGTGTTGTGTTGGGTTTAGTTGCTCATTTTTTTCAATCAAAGAGGTCCTTAGTTCGAGCCATTGTTAGAGTTATCTACAGTTTTGTAATTACTTTTGACTGTTTAAGCTTGTCGAGTATATTCCAGTTTCAAACGATTTGTTAATATTATAGTACAGTGGTGCACCTAATATGTCTTTTATTGACCACAGCACTTTGCCCGGTATTTTGTCAGTTCGGGATTAGTTTTTCTTGCAGTACTTTTGCATGGCTCCTTCCACTTCGGCGGACGTAAGTAACATCGCTTACATGTGTGCTGTGAGTTAATTCGGCATTAGTCATGGCGTATTTATGGTTTGGGGCAACATGTGGGAATATCTACAAAATGTTTGTTAGAGACGTCTGGAACTTCTTTAGCTGATATCGCAATGTCCCCTTTGATTATTTTAATCGTCTTTGGTCGATATGAATTCCTTTCTTCGTTGATGTTTCACCATGTCTTGTTAATGTTTAAGAATCTTAGAATTTTAGAATCTTAGAATTCTATTGCCATTATAACTCTTTTTTGAACCCTTTATGATCGTATTATAGAACTTGTGCAAAAACAGAAACCGTTCATTGTACATTACAATGTATATGAGTTTGTTTATCGCCGTTATTTTTCATAACAGTCAGAAGTTCTTCAACAATTTTCAATTATCAACGAAATTCGGTTGGATTGATATTTGCCCGGTCAGGTCGTGCGTACTTTTATGAATTGTCATAAACATATTATTGATCGCTTTCAAATTAAATGAAAATGCAATTGCTTACTGCGTATGTGCGTTCTCTGGTAAATTCACACTAATAATTATTTAGTAATTATTTATTTTAATTTTGTGATTTACCAAATTGTGTTAATAACTCCTAGTTGGTGCCAAGTTGTGCTAAATAATTCTCCCATAACAATAACTAAAAATTGTTAAAATTACAACTTTTCAATAAAATGTATGGCCTACAATAACGATTTCTAACTAAATAAATATTGGAAATAAATAATTTTCTCGTTCATTTTATAAATTTATTATAATTTTATAAACATTTAAAATTTTTTCATTTTCTATTTGGCCTGAAACAGAAATACATATGGGACGAACTTTCCTTATAATTAAAACATAACATCTATACTTTTAATATATACAACACGTTCACAAATGTACAATTAATTGGCTAAACAACGTAAACATAGAAAAGAAAAATGTCGAATCGACTAAATCTTTTTGAACTTATCATAAAATATTTGATCCGAAATATGCAATAGTGGGTGTGACGAAACTTAGCAGCGAAGGGAATAATTACATCGGAAATCCAATATTGACTCCAACACATGTTTTTCCCTCGCCTCTTAATATATAATTCTCCTCTTTTCGGCATCCAATAACCGGGTTCGAGTTTCGCATAAATTCTTTGTCGACTTCACTCTGCTGCATAATCAATATCGGTTTAGATTCCATTTTATCGTTGGATTTATATCTTTTAGGCTGTTTTCGCATAGATCAAGAACAGTGCAAACAAAATTCTTATAAAGATAGGCGGTAAGACATTTTATATAAAAAAAAATTATATCTAAAATATATCTAGTTACCTTTTCATACCATGAAGCAGTATTGTAAGTATTATTATTAATATTTAAACTTTTCAGTCCAGTTAACTACAATTACGTTTTTGACTTACGTTGAAAAATTTTATCAATTTTTTATTGATTGATTTAATTTTCACATTTTATATTGCTTCGTGGGTGGTACTTAGGGATGATGTATTTAAGTTTCAGTGCAATAACATAATATTGTAAATTGTGACGTAATTAAAGCCCCTGTATTCAAAAGGTTTTCAGTTAAAATTTAATGTGTCAACTTTACAATACAAATACTTTTGAAATAATATAATATAGTATAAGCAAATATATATTCAATTCATTAAAAATAAATTAAAAATTAAAGTTCATTTCAAATTTATTAGTCGACAAGTTCGTAAAGCTTGAAATCTGAATTATCCTGAATGTCTTATTTTATGTTATTCGACCAACATGCCACACTCTTTGTAACTTTTGCTGCATACACAAGCTATGCTAGCCTTTGAATCTACAACATTCCTGTTGCCCTTTTCGATTAAGAATGTCAACCTAGAGCAATCATTAATCACAAGCATTAAATCTTGACTCAACGTAGCGTAGAAAAACCGTTTCAAATTAATGAATGTGGTTATTGTTTAATTAACTTGATGGTTTTTGTTCCGCAATAATCTAGTCATTAAAGTTTATCAATCTTCCCACCAAAAGGGCAAAATTTAATCACCTTGCGTAGCTTTCCGAGGCGAATCAGATGTTAAGTAGTCCGAGTTTATTACCTTGAACTTTATTACTTCCGCGAGAAGTTACGAACGATTGATTAAAACAGGCTCCCGGTGTATTTTCGCGAGGTCGCGGAAGTTTCGCTTAGACGCGGAGCAAAAGTTCGAAGGACTATTTGTTAAATTACCTGAACCGCGGAACTTCTCGTTTTTATCGGCTTAAATTTATAATGAAAATTGAACGCGGCTCCCGTAATTAAGTGAAGCACTATTTCGTTATAGTTTGCTTTTTTGGCGTTAACCTCGACCGTTGTTTATTGGCTTATGGTAATTTGGCGTGTTATCTTAAAGGCTATAAAAGGAGATTTGTGACAATGGAAATACATAAAAGACCGGTCGTTATAAGTGGTCTCGAGTTCGCGTGACTGCTGGAACTTGTTCGTTATGAGGCACATTATGTTAACTAGCTGATTTAATTAAATTAATTGATAAAAACGTAATGGTAGCTGTGCTTATCGCTTTCCACATTAGGACGTGTATTATTACAAAGCTTGACGATAATTGCACATCGCAGATTAATTCATGAATCTCTAAGTTTCAGAAAAATTGTAGTAACGTAAAATTAGTTTCCTGTCTCTTAACACGCAACACGTTGAGTGAATTATGTGCGAGTTACTTTATTTAACAGAACCTAAATAAGATTTAATATATATATACTAGAGTATCCGCTCTCTTAAAAAATGTTACTTATGTGTCAATGGATTTGAATCAAATATAAATACAATCTATATTAACAATAGAAAATACTCTAGCTATTGTGCATCTTTTGTAAATCTGTTAGTAGTAGCATCAATGTCATCTATCGTATTAATTACAGCTTTGGAAAAATTGTAGAAACTTATTGTTCTTGAGCTTTAAACATCATATTATTATTACGGAAAAAAGAGAGTGACAGAGAGAGATATAAAGAGACCTAGGAGAGAGATAATATGTTAAAGCCATAGCAATACAAAGCTTCAAACCAAATTTCCTTGCACACTATCTAACACATTAACACGTTTACAATAAACTATGGTGCTTCAACAGTCGTGAAATGAAAAATGCACATTAAATTATTTTGTTTAAAATGTACAGAATTGTCAGTTTAGATACAATGACGAAATGTGATTTTATATCCACATATCATCGACGCATCATATATTTCACCAAATAAGACTTTTGTAACATAAATTATTTTGCTCTAACCATAACAACAGCCCCGCTTAAAATGCATATATTCTATGCAAACATTTATCTCCTTGTTTACGACACATTAGAATGCGCATCTTAAGATAGAAACAGCAAGGCGAAATTTTACGAAACCGAAGAACTACACATCGAAATTTAAATATCGTACTTTCTCCATAAACTGCCGCCCGTTAAGAACTTTCGTCATTAAATCGGAGTACGCGAATTGTTGCTTCGTAAAACACAAAACGTAACTAAAATTTCAATAATAACGCCGCGTCATTTGCGCCTTGATGTTAAACAAGACTAGTTGACATAATTAATTTTACAAAAGCACTTAACTGCACGCGAAGCGAGAGGATAAAGGAAAACGAGCGAGGGGTCGCATGCGTCCCATTGTCGCGAAGACTTCGCCAAACAGACGAAAAAGTCATCGGTGAGATCGCATTTCCTGCAAAATTAAAAGGAAAATCCATGGAAGCCAGATCTACTTAAAGAAAATTAATTGATTCCGCGAAAGCTCGGAAAAATGCCCCGTCATTTTCTTTTCATATAAAGAGAAGTTGGTTTAGCTGAAAGCTTGTTAAAAAAGTCAGATCTCCATTATCATAATGGCTCGGTAATATCGCTAATGAAATCATATTTTGTTCGTTTCAGGTGGCGTGTGCAGTCGAAGGATCATCGATCCTGCCTTCTACCCCATCGGCCTTTTTATCCATTGTTACGGCGGCCAGAAGGTAAGTGATATTTTCACATCTCAATTTATTGCATTAAGCTCTTAATCTATTTATCATTAGGTCAATAAATTTGGTTGAGAGTCAAGAGAATAATTCAAAAGCTCGTACACTCTTTATTGATTAGAGACATATATATTTCTATATATTTTATTTATATTTTAATTTTTAATCAATAGGTATCAGGGTAAAACATGTTTACGTCACTTGACCAGATTATTTATATGAAGATGAAAATATAATTAAATCCAATTAGTTAAATTACATTAACCAAGTATACATTAACCTCATATAAATTCGCATGCGAACTAAATTTAGAGCTTTACGCTATGTGCAACCATGTGACAGTAATGTAAGTAATAAGCAAACGTATTCGTTTAAGCGCTATTTCGTCCCTATTCATCATTTCAACGGAATAAAATATCTTATAGCGCACAAATCAGAAATATTTCTAACGAAATTTATAATAACAGAATTTTTGAATAAAATGAATAAAAATAACAATTCCAGCGATTATGAATTATTGCCGATGCTGCAAATAAAATATGTGTATTACGACGTCACCGGAAAATTATTATCTATGTCTGAAGAAATATTTCCCCAGCAAAGTCATTTTACAAAAGCTATTTCTCGTTCCTGTAAATCGGATACGCCCAACGCGCCAACAATGTTTCACACATGACTAGTAACGGAAATGCGCTCCACGGCTGCATCTTGCGAGAGTTACTTCCGGTGATCAAAAATTCGAATGCATTTATAGTTCCTCTTTAGTTCCAAAATGGATATTCGAACTACAGCGTTCAGTGTGAAGTTTCATGACGAAATTTAACGAGCACATTAAAAAAATTCGTGTAGCCTATTTCCGTAATTAATTTCGTTAAAACGTAGTAAAAATGTATTATCGAAATAAATATGGTAGTCGTTTTTGTGCAATATTCGCGAAAGTCGGGTTAAAATACCTCAATTTTTAAGTAATTTTTCCTTTGCTTGACGGGTTAATTCTTTTGCCTTAAATAATTGTGCTGGTTATTATGTCTTTCAAGTTGGCATTTAAACTTTTACTGCGACAATAAACCAACTATTCGATTTCGGTTGCAATCGGTGAACCGGAAGTAGATGCTGACTTGACGATTATCGTTTTGTCGATAACTCAACGATTGTTAACTATAGAGGCATAAAATGTTGTGTTTACGCTTCCACTACGATAATAAAGCAAACGTTATTTTTCTTCAAACCGATCAACCATAAACGCTTACATGAAGTCCTATTTTTCGTTTCGAATCATTTTGTTGATAAATCACGTAAGGTTGCCACAGCAACATTAATTTAATTTACGTTTCTATCACGATAATAAAGCGATAATATTTTTTTGCATATTCGACTGAAATTCGTGATTACTGAAACCCGATAATTCGATTGTTTAATTTACACGCCGTCATCTGAGCTTTTATTTGTAGTAGCTCTACTGTTGTCATGCTTCGGGTTGTATTACAGAAAAAACATTTTTTCTCTTTCACTATACATTTATTTGCGCTACGAATATATTGTTGTGAAATGCTATGGTAATTTTTTTTTAACAAATTATAAAACTATATTATTACTTTTAATGCAAAAACATTATTAAATCTAATATTAACGTTTTTGAAATTTTAATTTCACAAGGGTTTCTTAATAATTACGTTTAATCTCAGGGTTCTTTTTATTAAATTTTTAATATATATCGTGGGTTTGTCAGGTAAAATGATTAAATCGAAATATATTTTTAAGTTCTTCCTTATTTTCGGGCGCAGGGTATTTCCAGGTAGACGAAGCATCCATTTTGTTGTACACGTACGGTTGCTTATTGATATTGACCGGTTTCAAATAACACGTACAATAATGCAAAATTTAAGCACTTGTATTTACACTTCACCTTATATTTGACGTTCATACACCGTTACTTGTCAATTTTCTTTCAAGCATGCCGTTGACTAGCTACGTTTTTATTCAATCTTATCCTAAGCGACGTAAGGCGTATAGCCCGCAAAATGACACTAAAACCCGTCGTCTTTTGACGTTCCTAAATAGTCTCACCAAAAATGATTGAATTGAATTGGTTTTGGTAGAACACGAACAGGTTTATGTTTTTACCCACATCCACTGGTATTTACATGTTCTTTATTATATTAAGGTTTAATTAGATATACATATGTAAGCGGAGTTCGTTCTATGTGTAAAGTAATAGTTTATCCACCTGTACATAAATATCGATGCGACTTAGCGCAGGCCCTGGCCTTCAGAATTAACCAAACGCTGTAGTGCATTGGGTAGAGATCCGGCGAGTAGAGCGGCCATTCCGTAGACGTGATCAAGTAGGGAAAATGCGTTTTGCACCATCCCTGGGTTGTTTTTACTTTGTGAGCCGGAGCGGAGTTCTGTTGAAACGTACAATGCGGATCGCCAAAGTACTGTTGGTCCCACGGAAGTACAATGGCGTCGAGAATGTCGCAGCGGTACACTTCTTTCGCCCCAAACCATTACGAACTTGGGATTTTGACGGTGTTCGACGATGGCCAAGGTGCCGTGAGATTTTACGAACCAACTTCTGTCGTATTTATGGTTGTGGGCCTGTTCAACCGTGAATAGCTTTCTCATCAGTGAAAACGGTTCGCTCCCAGTCCAGAGGTGTGTGACGACGAAGAAGTCGTTTGCATCTTTCGAGCCGCACTCGCTTGTTGTCATCGATGAGGAGCTGAACTTTTTGGAACTAGTTAGGCTTGAGACTGATGTTCTCTTTGGCTATTCGATTCACCAATCTGTTGCTAATTCCGGTCTCACGCGCGATTTTTCTCATTGAGTCTCTTGAATTTCGCCTTACGCGCGGTCCTGATTGTGTGTTTTCTGTCACTTCTTGGATGGCGGCCATCGTGACCAAGCTCCTGGTATCGCTTAATAGTTCGGGAGACAGTGCATTGAGTTGTCCACACAAACAAGCCATTTAACGCTTTAAGTTTCATTTATTCGTTTATTTGAATTTACAGAAATATCTAAGTTCATACAAATATGAAAATGCCAATAATTAAAAAAATATATAAAAATAATCAAAATAGCTAGAAAAAGACCATGGAATGAATTGCAACTGGAACTTCGTAATTGGCTACTACATTCGTCAAAATTGCAAATAAAAATCATTGTGAAAAATCGCAAGAAAATCCTGCGCTCATTTCTTTTAAACAGTTACTTTTCCATTCAACCGCTATGAACAGTGTTATTTGCGCTTATGATCTATGACTTTTTGGTGTCCGGGTAATCAGTAACCTCCTCCCCATGAACTGGCTGTGTATATTTAATTTTTAAATTTATTTTACACAGTTTCAAACCCTTGCTATTATGCAGGTATGTAGATAATTTCATTCAATTTTTCACTTTTTGAAGCCTGTTTCACATGTTTTCAACAAAAATGCATTTATGTTTATACTTTTTGATAAAACAGTTTTATGCTATGACGAAAACCGACTTAACTTGTTTTAGAACTTAATCTATTATTTTTCGATGAACGTCAAAAAATAATATATAGTTTGTCGGTCATTGGCGTTCGTGAGATAGATAACACATCTTCAGAAGATGCTTCAAATTTATAAATCCAGTTCACGTCAATTTTTATTAACTAGCACGTATTATGTGGGATTAATTTGCATTATAAATTTATGGATTTTCTCTGAAATCAACCACTGCCTGCCTTCATTTCTACATTGCTTCATTCATGTGTGTCCATCAGTTTCTTTTTGTTTAGCCATGATTTATGCCTGGACGTGTGAATCTAAATCTTTCTTTTAGTATCATACTATCTTTACAATAACCCGGTCGGTTTAGTTTGATTTTCATTTTATTTTACACGAAACAAGAAGTTAATTATAAATATTAAAGCCGTATACCTTATGACATTTGGAAACTACTTTCCAAAATTCATAATACAGAGCAATACCTTCAGTACATTTACACGCTCGTTTCTATACCATAAAAATAAATTACGTGTGCCGAAAATGTCCATCAATCGAATCCATATAAGCTGTGAAACCAATCAAAATCGAGCGACTTAACCTATAAGCAGTTACGGTAACGTACACGCTTGATTTACTGTTTGCTAACAATAGCAGAATTGATTATTTCTAATCCTTTGCAAGTTTTCATTCCACTTTATTTACTGGTAACTGGTTAACATTTTCTTTAAATAATAAACTTGTAAATAAAATTTTACTTACAGTTCTTATTTTTCGAGTGATAAATTATTTGTTTCAATGTACATAATGGACATAAAGGACATTTTCCTTAACGCTGTACACGTGATAAAATATTTGTTTAAACAACAATCTTACAAACAGAATTTTCCATAAAGCTCATTCTTGATTTACAAGTTTACAAGTTCTTCCATACTCGTATTTGTTCACTCATCGCACATGATTTTTTTATATAACAGCAATTTAATAAATAAATTTACCTTAAAATTCGTTCGCATTTTACAGGAAATAAATTATCCTGCATACCCAAACTGAAGTACTGGATCTTCCCTCTTATGATTTATTCGTCCGTCACTTGCATTTCTTGGTCACGGATTTTGTATAATATTACTGTTTTGTTTATTTGTCACAAAGTTTTCTTATGCTTTTACTTGCATGTACATATAATTTATATTTATACTCCATATTCTATTATTTTTTAATTTTTAATCACCTAGTAACTCGTTAATCGTACAAAAAGTTAATGAAGAACAAATTATTATACAGACATAATTTCTAGTCTATTTGACACCAGCAATAATGGACTTTAGGAATTAGTAGTTTGTCCTTAATTTTTAACTTAAAGTTCTACTGATATAATAAATAACATTGTAAATTTGATAATAAAATTTGTAAATTATCAAATAAAGGGTTTGTGAACAGGAAACTTAATCATGTCGTGTTAGGCAGTGACCAAGGTACCCAAAAGTTAGACAGGACTGTTTCGATTTATTAAAATATTACAAATAATAATGAAAATTTGAGTTCTTCAATCTATATTTAATTTAGTGTCGCTACAATAATTGGTCGTGACTTCAAAATAAGTTAACTGAGCTATATTCTTCGAATCCGTTTGATTGTCGTTAGCAGTAAAGTCGAACAAATTAAAATTCAGGGGATAGGTCACTACCCTGAAGACATCTAATACTGCAGTTGCATATTTTGTGATTAACTCAAAGTTAATATGGAAAGGCTATTATTATCAAAATGCATCGATGTTTGGGAAAAACTAGATAAATATTACTCCGTAACTGTATACATATATATATATATATATATATATACGTAACGATCATTTTTTTCAGAATGTTAATAATAATAATAACTCCAAGTTATTCAAAGTAACAAATGATTTCCGAAAGATTACAGTATATCACCATCAAGTGAGAAGTCTTGCTCGCAGGCTCCTTATATTGAGACGATATATCTTGACTTTATTGCTGGCCCTCGTCACGTGCCCGTGAATGTCGACTGAAATAATTTGAACCGTGAGAAAAAAATATTTAATCGTAATACCCTCACATAATTTCTATAATAAATCGCATGCTTTTCATTCACTTCCTATCTTCATTGCAAACTTTTATATTGGCTGCTGACTAATTAAACAAAAAGATCCATATCATAGATTATTTCGGTGGTCTATTTTGATCATCTTGCCCATTTTGAAATCATTAAGGACGTTCAAAATGATTTTGCGGGAAAATAATTATCATTCATTGCCATTTAATTGAATGTTGCTGTTCTATTTTGATACATAACACAGTTGTCAATTTCACTGTACGAGTTTGCAGTACCGAGCATTCATCCACGTACCGACAATCGAATTCGAATACATTATAAATATTTTCTGCGACAGGCCATGGATAACAGTGATGTAGTTCCTGTCACGACACAAAGGGAATCCCACTTTACATTGTCCGTACCCACCGTCTAAAGAATATTCCGTTCCGATTATAAATGTTTCCGATTGCAGTTTCGAAGTATACGACGGTGGCATGGCGCGCCAGTTCCGAAAAGCAATAACCTGTTATCTGCGAACTGCAGGGTCCGATTTATAAAGTAATATAGTCGGGCGGAGGAGGATGGAGAGAGTCTTCGGGTGACAAGCTGCACTTTTACGGCGCACAGTTTGTATTTTACTAAATTGCCGCCTCCGGTACGATAGCGCTTCACGCCATATGTGTCGAATGGGAGATGGCAAACTGTTACATCCAGATGAGTTCGGCGTTCACTCAAAGAAAAACTCTCACTCGCAATTTGGTCAAACTTTTCGCTCAACTCCGCGCGGAAAGTTCAGAATGCGGTTGTGCGGAAAGCTCTAATCGTTACAAAACTTGCAAGATGTTATTTTTGGAGATTGTCTTATTTTAGATAGTCCACATTTGCAATTAGTTTTAACAATTAGATGCGATCTGTTTTGTCCTGCGTGGGTTCAACGAACTGAATCCTTTCGATTTAGCTATCCCCGTGTTTGTTTAATGTAATTCGTGTTCATTCGATTTATACGAGCACCACCTAAATTTATCAGATAACTAAAATATGATTCCAATAATAGACCATTAGATATTTATTTAGCAAAGTTTGAGAAACCAGATTACAACACTATACAAATTTTAATAGAACTCATTTTCGAACGTTCATTCTAGTCGAAAGATAACCGACACCCGACGAGGTTAAGGAACAACAAGATAAATACACGGGAAATATTTTCGGTTCCATTTGATTTAAGATGAATAGAATGGAGCGCATTGTCGCGAAGTCAATTGTACGGTGACTCGCATTGTTAGTTGTCAGCCGAGACATTGCTCGGTCTTTTATAAAGGCGCGACGCAAAAATGTGGATATTCAGTATCATCTTCTTTGTTTTTATGACACACTGAAAATGGGAAATCTCCTTTGTCATTTACCCGCCGCGCTTTCGGAGCGATTTCTAAGCGAAGTTGTTTTATATCGCCCGCTTTATTCTGATCCCATGAATCAGCCCTTATTCGTACAACTTCGGCGATTTAAAGTTTGCCTCCTTCGCCGTTTCTCGGCGGTGCTAATTAGGCAGCAAAACTGTTGTCAAATTAAAATGGTTATGTGAAGTGTTCTTGTAATTTACCCCGCACTTGGAATTAACAGTTAAACTTTGGTGAGAACTGTTCTTGTAAGATATTTTAAAGTTTATTCCGAAATTATTTTTCCAAAGTACCACTGTATAATAATTAGAATGTTACTTTAAAGAGTAAATCACATTCACCGAGATGCGACGTAATAAATCTTTATCATATACTTACATATCAGTGAACTGAGAATATTACTTTAAAAGCAATTCTGGTACCATCGTTACGTATTTAAGATTTGCAGTTCAACTGAACATACCATAATCGTAATTTAACAGAACTGATGGTTAGTCATTTGAGCAATCGAAACTTATAATATACCCCAGCCAATTTTCTCTTAAAACGTTGTTGTGACGTAAATTATCAATGAATGTTTTAGAAGCACTGGATATAGAACAGACTTTATAGCTTCGACAAAATGTAATCTAATTTTACCCAACAAATGTCGCGTCACAAGCAATAGAGAAAACCAACTAAATGTTGTTCTATAATTGAAGACCAAATATATGGGGTAGTGCCCACTGAGATCTTAAAGAATTTTTAATTTACAATATCTCCAGAGAAGAAATGATTTGTTTGGTGGCGAGGAGTTCGAATAACTCATAAAAGGCAACGAAGGCTGCTTGTTGCATTCTACATTAGGGTAAAATATGCCAATAAAACATGTCATGTGTTCAGCTAAATTTATCCAAGTATCAGAATATAAGTAAATCTTCCAGGATTCGAGGCCTTGTATGCAAAGGCAAAGAGAAAACGTTGACAGCAGAGTGTATCAAATACAACAATTATTGCTACTGACCATAATTATCTCTTGTAGACTGGTCGACTGGATGCTGGACACCGAATATACAAACCCAATTTCAATTCATGAACTACTTACGAACGAATGTTTTTGTGATGGAAGCGGATTGCAATCAGCAAAACGTAAAGTGTACCCGAGCTTCTTAGTTCCAGGCACGGAGGCGAATGTCATATGGAATTTCTTAGAATGAAGTCCGTTTTAAACAGCAAACTAAACGACCTTCTTATAGTATTTCTTAAAGTTCTAAAACGTCTTATTGATCATTCGAGAAAACGCCGTTGCAGATATTGTTTTTCCATTGCCCGCGCTGCACTTATTAACAGTACTTTCAAATTAATATTAATTGATTTTTAACATTTGCACCTACCTACACAGATCTACTACCATTTACAATTTTAAAAATAATATTTATAATAATAACTTAATTTATCCTTTTGAACTACATAGGCCATAGGTCATAGTCAACTTATAAATACAATATAATAATATATTATACAAATTAAATTAAATAAACTAGCGTACTTCAATAATACAGTCGTAGCAATTAAAAAATTATTTGTGGTTATAAAAACAGTTTGAAATAAGCACCCTCCGTAAATCATTTGCATGTTCATTTACATTTCTTCACACAGGTTAAGAGTTACATATCATTACAATATATTTAAGGTTGGCCTTTTATTACCGAAATGCATAAAACTTAAACATATTTTCTAGTCCCGCTTCTAATGAATAAGTGATTTGTACAGATTCAATAATTTATCTTCGTTTAGCGATAGATGCAAATTTGCAGCGAGAAAATGTATCGCTAACTGCTTGTCAATACACATAAGAACCGTGAACTTTCTTTTGGTGAAAATGTCACATTTACGTGCACTTCCCGAACATCAAATGAAAATATTGCAATCGATGTAATGGTCTGCAGCGAATGTTTCGAACGTAAATTACATTGGAAATATACGTGTTCCGACAGAAATATGGCGTACGTCTCAGTACAATAAAACTGGTTCGACTTTGAAATAAATTATTAGAATTTGTTCACCACATGTGAATTGAGATATTTGTTTCGAAAATGTTACTTTGACTGGACGCATTGACAAAGGTCTCATAGATAAAGATCACCGTATGATTGTGTAAAGGAAAAAAAACAATTATGTGAGTTGCATAGATTCAACGACTGTGGTGCATGTCAGAACGGACGGAAGTTTCTCCGCTATCTACATACAAACCACAATAGCATATAAGGATATAAGCGAATGCATACATGCACAATGAGTATAATTAATTATGACATAGCATTAATTTAAGGAATGTCGAGTACAAGTCTCAGGGTGATATTCTGGCAAGGTTCCACGTAATACCAATATTTATACGAACGTACCTGGCCATTTTGGTATTTAGTATTTGTACGTGTGCACACATAACGTCTACACACATCTCACCTATCATATCACAAGAAACCCTTCCCATAGTTACTTTATTTCAAGTATATTTTAGGCTTAAAGGAAATTTAATTCTTTCATCTTTCAATCTCTTATAACGTGGTTAGGAATGAGATTACTTTTTTTATTTAACAAATCCAGTCTTGATTAAAAACTCAAAACTTTGGTAATTTCATTTTATCAATTGAATAAATTTCAAGCATGAATCGAAAATTGCATCATTTGTACAAAAACTCGCACTTTCTATACACGCCCGGCGTGATGTAAGCAATGCGTGATGTCAGCAACCTGGAGTGGTAATAAAAGACCAGGTTAAATAGAAAAGTTTCATATGATATGTTACTTTAAACCCATATGTGCACACCCGGGTACCCGGGTGCCCACCTCGTCATATTTTTGCTCATAACTCGGAGAAAAATTTTAATATCGGCCTGGGCCTCAAGATCCCCATTTGACTCTTTTTGAAGATCGTAAATTTTTTTCAAACTTTTTGAGATATAAATAAACGACGTTGGAGTGCATGTGCTTAGTGGGTACCCACTAGATGAAAAATTGCTTTTCATGTCGGGAATCAATCAATATGATTGATGAATCTCTCATTGAGGTAACTGGGGTTAATAAATAAATAATTAGAATAATTTTCGAGGTATATTAGAGTATATTTACATTCCTCCAGCGCATCTGATTGTCGATGAACTATGCTCATCGCAAACAGGTTTCTCGCAAACCGAACAAGATTTTCGGTGTCTTTTGATCGTTTCTTTGTAATAAGAACCTATAATTTTCTTCCTGCCTGTTTGTTGATATATTGCTGTGTCCTTTTCGAGGTAATCCATGTGATTTACGCTTTTGCATCACAGAAAAATATAACCTAAACCTTTCTCGCTCACGGAATGACTATTGCCTTTTTCAGAGCCGATTTGCTGGGAGAAGTTCAATGTTTCAACATTAGATTATGATCCCGAAATTCTTTTCAATCATTCTTAAACATCGCCAAACGTATCACCGAAGTTGTCACACGATTGTTACTCTAGTAGTTTCCTCAATTTCCAGTATTTTCTTCCATTTCCGGCGATTCTCCACACATCTTCTCTACTGTCACATCTGCTTCATCAAAGTTTTTCATGACCTCGTTTTGTACCATCTTCGTTTTGGGCACGTCGTTTTTTTGTCCCAGTAGTGTACGGTAGTTTTTCTACGAAAAACCTATCCACCGCAACCTCTGTTATTGTCGGCTCGACGGAACAAGTTTCTACATCCTTATTCGTTCTTTTCCTGCAAATACAATTTTCATATATCTCGCCTCAAGACCTTTCGCTACGATATCTCTAACTTATTTAAGGCTTGCTTACTTCAGGTCCACATCTCGCATCCATATAGTACTATGTAGTAGTCAGCCTACTATATTCTATATGCACACTTAAGATTTTGCGATATATTTTTAGTTTTAATACTGCAGTGTACCTACCATAAACTACTTTATCCCTTCATAAGCCTGGCTTAAATTTTGTCTTCTAATGTACCGGTTGCGTCATCAACCACTTCGAATGCGATATCTTTACTTTTGACATTGTAAGTAACTTCTGCCACGTTCCTACTCCATTCCCATAAAGTTTGATTTTCTCTGTAAATTTTGATCAACTTTTTGCGGTTTCGTTATTAATGCTTTCATCACCCTCCTCCTTTCGCCTTTCTGTCTTATTATCAAGGTTACATCGCCTGTAAAAGCAAGGTATCGATGTCTTTTACCGTATATGTCAGACGTACGATTGAATTTTCTTCGCCTTATTAGATAGATTAGAGTCCCGAGTGGACACCAAGGCGACTTCATAGTGTGCCTTCCACCTGCACTGTCTTTTTGTTTTGCTGAAGGGTCACGTCATCAACACTTGTAATTGGGCAGGGAATTTTAATTCTTTCAAAACCTACTGCAGTTCTGATCTCGTTATGAAGATTTATAGTTTAAAATCTATAACACCAGGCACAAGTCGCTTCCCTATTGCTGATTTGTCTCCCTACTTTGCCGCAAAACGCATATTATTGCTCTTCCCCTTCTAAGATGTCCACCAATACCTTAAATACTACGGCGCTAGTGCAATCCCTACGTAATTGTCATATTTGGTTTTATCCCCTCCTCTGGCATTCGTTCATCTTCCCAAATTGTTGTCAACTGTTACAATAGCAATTCTGTTAGTTTCGCCCCTCCTTTTTTATCATCTCTACGGGCATGTTGTTTTCTCCTGGACTTGTATTATTCCACATTTGTTGTAGAATACTTCCCATCTCCTGCATTATTGGTTGGTTGTTAACACAAACTGAATGACATATGATATTAGTCCTTTGAAGGATGTGGTTAAAAACTAGCATTAAATTTAATCAATAAATTATTACTACTAATGCAGTTGTAACAATCGAGACATTTTCGTTTCGTTAATATATTTTCTTGACAAAAGATCAAATCGCCTGCGACTTAATTAACAATTCCTGGGAAGTCTAGCCGTGTTTTAATTGGGCTATACTGTTATTATTACTACGTTATCGAACATATCGGAAGATATATACATCATCAGATTTTAGGGTTGGTTTTTAGTTCTGTAATAAGCGTAATGAAAAAAATGACTGTGCATGTACCAACGAAAACACATTTAACTACTGACAAGCGTTATAAAAATTAATAATTTCACAAATTGTTACCAAAGTGAGAACTCAAAACAGAATAATTTAGTGCTGTAATTTCAGTTATCTTTACGACAAATCGTTCCCGTTCATAATTCCAGAAAGAAGGTCTGGTGAGGCATCCCTACGTCGGAAGGATATTAAAAACAACGGATCGCAGTCATCGCTGCGACAAAACGTGCACCCGTGTCAAACAAATAGCTGCTTATTTGCATGCCTTATTTGTCCTTTCTGTTTTATTTTACGGAGAATTCCCTTATTTCGCGAGGAAATTGAAAAGGCCGGGCACGTTTCCGATGCAAACATGCCTCATGCTTCATTTCTGATAATAGTTTGTGTCAAGCGCAGAAGCTGATTGCGTTCATGTAGCCATTTGTCAGCGCCGCATTATCTGATACTTGAGTCGACAGCTGATACGTTATTGCAGTTTGACTTCATCAATTTGCGCTCATATTTCCGCCGCAGTTATTCATATAAGTCGTGAAACTCGTAAAGCGATCGCATATTCGACTCGATTTGACTTCATTTCGTTACTTTTTGCAACGACGATGACGACTCAATGCACTCGATCATTTTAATTTTTCTATCTTTTATTATCCGGAATGAATTCTTGATCAATCGTTTTTGAAATGCTTGAAAACACCTTTATTAAAATTGAAATTAAAACCGAAAAATATTATCACCAGTCATTAAAAAAGAGTATTCGTGAAAGGGGTTATCGATTATCATCAAATATTCACAGAGTGTAAGTTCATAAGTACAATACAATACAACTAATTCCTCAAATAATTGTGAATATGCCGGATGATTGTAGAAATTTCACAATATACAACGTGGGGAAAGTAATAGAAGAGCACTAAATATATACATAAAAATTGTCGTAGATGAATACCAAGCAAGAGAAAATATATAATAATATGGAATGGCGATGGATCGCAATAATTTGAAGAAAGAAAATGCCCTAGCCAAGGAAGCTCTTCAAAAAGGAATATTATGATGTAAACCGATGGAACAATAATTAAAAATAGACCACGGATGATAATAGCTAGAACCTAAAAGACTAAATACATAGTAATGGGATATAAGAAGAAATAACTTCTAGAAGATGATAACATGATAGCTAACGATGGAAACTAATACACATATTTACGAAATGGTTAAAAAATCTGACTGCTTGGGATATTAATTGAAAAGGAGGGATATGAAAAGCAGGAAATATATGCCATGATAGTTAAAGGTAAGCAAAAATAAGCCTGAAAACACAAATGAAGTCCAACTATGTATCCATGGGCTCGATAGAAAGATAATTAATAATGGCGGCTATAAGACCTACGAAAATTCGACGTTAAATCTTGCGGAGGAAAGAAGCCATACGAGCCATAATTGGAGGAAAAGAACTGACGAATGATGAAGAAGTAGAACATGTGGAGCAACTGGCTAGAAGATGAATGATAAATGTAGTGCTAAGAAATGGCTGAAGATGGATAAATAAAATTTAAGTAGCAACGTATACAGGCATGGAAAGAAATGACCGTCCATAGAAAAGATTGAAATGGCGAGAACTGCTCATCCAGCATTACCAACATCTATTCCATCCAAATCTCCAATTGGGTTTCTGTAGGTCTCAATAGTAATGTCCGTTTACAAATCTTCTCCAACACATTTTGTATTGCTTTCCAGCCTTCTTTCTCAATTCGGAATATGTATTTACCAATTGTATCCGGATATAGTTTTGAGCATCCTTCATCTCATTTTGCTGTGTTCCCCATCCCCTCTGGTCACCTAACCTTCCTTAAGCTTTCTTAAAATATATTTCCTGCTTGTTTATTTTTCAATATCCTACTACTATACAGTGCTTCCTATCCGCCTTTTATTTCATAACCCTCCTCCTTGCTTTCTTGCTCTTATATTCCATTGCATGGCTTACTCAATCTTTAACTATTTCGTCTCTCAATTATATTATTTCGTATAGATAATTCACTTCGACTCTAGAAAGATAATATGTGTAAAACTATCGCAAAAACAGAAGCCACATATTAATTAGATATTTTATGAAATACATTTAATAAGAAATAATGAAACAGAAAATCCTATAAAACTCTATTAAAGAAATAGGGATAACATAATTGGAAATGTGAAATAAAATGTGTCCACGTTTAAATCAAATCACAATACAAAATTGCAGATCCTTTCTCAATTTTTTATTTTGGTTTTCGATTGCGTCTAGTGTTGTGTTTGTTCTATTTTTCCATTTCTGACATAATTGCAACGCGCTATAACAACTTTTGAACATAAACTAGAAATACTTGACGAAACCAAAAAAAAAAAACAATTTAACTGACAAAAAGAGAAAAATCACTTCAAATGATTGGATTATCCGGGCGACGTAATTCCATTCCGAAAACTACGCAGACATCGGTTTGTCTTCATGTGTCGGAACAGCAGCCGGATTTATCTATACCGGAGTCTTGTCAACGGGGCGGTAATCTAATCCGACGTAGCCAGGGGCCATTTGCAAACGGTACAATTCTCGAAAATAAGACCAGCTCTCCGGGGTTATCTTCATAACTCCCGGCTTCGGTTGCACGTCCGGGGGACGTTTCGAGAAAACGGCGCCGTTTAAAAGGCGCTGACATTCGACGTCGTTTCGCGTTTAAACAAATCCACCATTTTACACGACCGGGCGAAGCTTCCGGATATAATAAAAGTGTTATCAAATCTGAGACAGATTCTGCGTTTTCTCGAATGTGATGCAATTTCGCTGAGGACGTTGCAGTTGCGATTAGTGGCGTTGTGTTTATCGAACAACAACACGAATACAACGAAAATTACAAAAACGAGTCATATGAAACAATTCTCAAGTATTGTTATAGCAATATAATTTCTACTATGGTATATTATTGATTCGTGAAAACTATTTCATTCATCTTAATTACAAAAATTCTTTTTTATACAGAAACAAATGTTAGTAATTATAAGTTAAGGACAATCAAAATATGTTTTCAACTGCAAATAACAATCGAATTAATGATTATCGCATTATCGAAGTGAAACTGGTACTAAGCCGACTAAATAAATTAGAAACAAATAACAACAACGGAAATGAAAACACTGTCAATATGAAGTATATAAACTTGAAAGAAAATTGAAAATGAAAGAAACCTAACCAGAATAAATTAAAGCATAACATAACACCACTTTATGAAGATTTGCTAAGGATGTGTAAGTATATTGCTGCTCGTTTCAGTCCACCTATTTCATTGAATCGATATCTCTATTCCTATTACATTTTTCTCCATTAGTAACAAATATACTTACCGCTAGTTATTATTGTCTCTGTAAATATTTGATCTTTGCCTTATATCGATCAGGTACATAATACGATTATACCCGGTGCCGACTTATACTTTTCCGAAATTACAAACGAATATCTCGTAGATGTTAATTATGATCATATTCTTGTGAAAAATATCTGTTATACTTAAGATATACGAGGGGAGATCAGTATTTACGGTCCCTAACATGGTAGGAAACAAATTGAAGAAATATCCTACGTTCAGAATAGCGCTCATGGCAACATGGCTTTTGTGCACAGGACACATGGTTATTGGTACTGGCTGCGGCGCGCTACGATACAGTTTCAAGTAAGACGTACTTATCCTGGCATGTATTTCATTGCTAAATGACTGAAACCTTACCGTTTCCACGATTTTGACAACTTTAAACAACTAGTTATTTAAGGAACACTTGTCAATATGATTGTAATCAGATTCAGCTGTACTCTGCATCGGCGAACGTTTCATCCACAATATGCTACATTTCTCTATGTGTTTTCGCGTGTAGATGTATGTTGTAGATAAGCGCGATAATTGTGCCATATACAAAAATACATACTAGGAGTAATATACATAGATACACGAGTATTGAAATTAAAACAATTAAATGTTTGATTGGGTTGGGGTGGTATAGCCATTTTAGATAATTCTCTTTCTTGTTCTGTCGCTCTAATAAAGAGTCTTTTGTCGGAAATTAGACTGCAGCCGTCCATTCATGATGGTTGTGCGCAATACGGCTCCATTACGTCGCCACCCGTTGAATGTCGACCGACCCTAAAGTGGACATCTCCGTCCAATCATTTACCAATTTTGAGTATTTTGAGTTAACTTTTTAATTTATTACTATACTCATATTAATAAGTTTCATTTAATGCGAACACGTTTAGTAATAACATATGTAAGAAAAGTTTTGGGAAAATTAGTGAACGTTATTGAAACGCATCATGTTAATGATAATATTATGTTCTGACTGGTTCTGGCACTGTGCCATTATGCGAGAAGACCCCAAGATTGGTTAAGGCAACAAAATATCTTAATGTGTACCTTAAGAGGAAAACCCCAGAATGTTCCACAGGCACGTCCTATAGAAGAGTTATAGGCTTTACTCGGTAGAAAAGTTTACGACTGCGTGCGTGACGTCCAAAATAAAGAAGAATCATGACGAGTTTAACCCACTTACCGTCCAAATGCTGATGAGAGGCATTCGTACCAAATTGCGAACAATTGAAACCCATGGCCCTTTAGCTGCTAAATGATACAAATTTGATTATAGTTAAAGCTTCACTGAATCGTTTTCTGTTGTACCAAATTCAATAAAACAATTATAGTTTGAATAATTATAGTTCAAAAATTTTCCCAAAACTTTTGTTACATAATCACCATAAAACTAAATTTTTAACCCGTATCAACAACGAAATCTTCGAGTAATACACCGACACCAATGTCCATAACCCACTACGATTTCCTTACACCCAATCGCAACCAACTATTGAATTCACCTGTCTACATTAATTTGCCATTTCGATATAAAACAGCGATAATTTATCGCCTCCGTGCGAGGGCAAGTGCAAAATCGATACCTGAAGGGCTGTGTATCAAAGGGGGTTATTAAGGATGTACGCAGGGCAACAGGAGTAACACGGTTTTCTAATTACGGGGTGTAATTGATGTAGTTCGCACGCGGGCCGGTCAATTGCTTCCCTCTATCTTGAATCTCCGTCCGGATGCGCAATTTCGTAGAAACTCAGCGAAGCGCCGAATTAATCCATCCGACGTCCATCATTCGTTCCTCTGTTCGAATTAGGCGCACGTTTCCGCTCAAAGTCGCGCAACGGTCCACCCGAGTGGTACACAACAATTGTTTCGAGAATGTTAGCATCTACCCAAATCGCTTGCAGTCGATTGGTTTTGAAAAAAATGTGCAGTTCTCGGCAATTCTTGCAATTAATGGTATTAGCAGCAAAATTATTAAAGAATTATGTTCTACTACATGGTCTCTAAATCCCTAGATAGTAAATATAATAATATCTTTGTAGAAAACAATTTTTGTAATTTGGATTTAAAATCACGATCATGCACGATCATGAAATGTTAACATCTTTCTTATGTGTACTTAAATCATGCATACATGATGATGATACCATTACTAATTTTTTCCATTACATTTTTTAAGTGTGATTGATACTCTCGGGCATTCCGCTTACTCTATAATGTGAGGCAATAAATAGCAGGTTGTGTGGGAGCGTTGCTTACATTGCAAGATATTATTTTATCAGCTTCGTTGTTCCAACTAGGCTTGTATGTGACTTGATTTTGCACGAACACTCGATTATTTGTAAGGTTGTCATAATAGCGACTCGGTTTTAATTGAAGGTACATTTTTCAGGATCCCGACCTCTTCTGCAACGCCTCCTTCTTTCTCCGTTTAATTGTGATGTGGGTATCCGATTCGTGCTTTCACCTTGCTCTTTTACTTCATTATTTTCTCATATACACCCTCCAAGTGTAATGAATTTCCATTCCTATGATCACGTCGATCATAATTTTTATATATTCTCTTTGTCTTTCTTGCCCATTCTAGTCCCCAATCCTCTCATAACGATGTGACTCTTTAGTTTCATTCTCTCCATGGCATATTCGAGAATAAAAACACATTTCTAGCCCAGAATGAAATGCCAATACAGATAAAAGTGCAAATTTTCAAGACTGTAGTCACTACGAGGCAAGAATAGTGGAAGAAAACATGACGGTAGCTCGACATCAACAATGGCTGTACTACAATGATAGTCCATTATTGTAAGAAACACTTGAATAATGCATTGACCAATAAGTATTTAGTTGGAATGAAAATGTAATAAACACACAAATAATTTCCCTCCAAAGCCATAGACAATTTCGAGAAATATAGTTGTATGTACGATTCCTAATTTGTTGTCAAATGGTCTAATTTTTTTCATTACTAGATAATCAGATATAATAAAGCTGAGAAGGTAAAATGGTTTTTATGAAAAATAAATACAGAGCCACAATGAAATGTAGCACTGTATGGTTGAAAAGCACAAATATTTCCTGCATCTTGGATAAAACGTTAGTTAATTACATCCAGTTTAACGTGGCTTCCGTTGATTTGATTTAAATTAATGCAATTTACGTTTTTAGTTTCGTTTGTTTGGGCTCTCGACGTTTTATTTTGAAAAGAATTATGTTCCATGTTACGTGATGTCTTTCCTACGCAGTTTTTTGTATTTTTCATAGTTTTGCTTTCCGGACAAAAGCAAGTTCATCGGCAGTAGATGCTTTTGTCGACGGAATGAACTGTTTTGTTTTGTATACCCGATCATTGTAGAACCATTAAGTATAAACTTCAATTATTATTTGAAAGCTGCCACACCGACATACTTTTGCCAGCAGCTTTAATACGAGTATGTGTTCGATGACACGATATTTATCTTTGATAAATTGTTCAATGAACAGGTCTAACTCCAAAAAAAGATATTTTGTTGTACTTAACCTAAATCAGGATCTATAATACCCAGAAAACTAAAATATGGTATTGCATTGCTATACGAATTGTTTCCATTTCTTCTATAGCTGCTCTATAACTTCGAGGGAAGTTTAAGAAAATCGTGCAAAAAGGGCTAGTACAGTAATAGGAGCTAAAAATTGTAATGAAAAGCAAAAAAAAAATATATTGAAGAAAAAAAGTTAGGACAGTAGACAGGCCGAAGACTTTGGTGACGAAACTGATGGTTGCTTGTTCTGTAATTATTTATACCTGATCTAATCGGATTTCAAGTCAGAATTGGCGTTCGTATTTCGCCAATGCCAACAACCGAATAACGAAAGTAATGAAAATGTTAGCAAATTTGTCGGTACCTGCCTTGATGTTCCCATATTTCATGATAATTATCTATTTATAAATATCTTACGTTACAAACTCTGCTACCCAATAATACGACATTTCTAGGTATCAAAGTATATCATTACATGCATTTTGTGTTATATGACTTGCCACTTCTATCATTCCATTTCATACATTCCAAATAAACGACGAAATGTATAGAAATTAAATTCAGTAAAAAAATATTGTATAAGCAATAAACAGAATTGTCGGTAAAAAATAAGATCTTTATATCCGTGAAAAACCTTAATACAAAAACTCGATAAAAAACGAATTCCAAAATTGCCAGCTTTTAAGGATTAGGCCACCAAACGTGGTGTCCCCTTCATTCTCATTAGTTGTTCACGTCGGACGATTCTTGACATATTATAAATAATTTACAATAAACCACTTTCATAGAACTAAAAAGTACATGATAATCACTATGATTACCAGGATAACTTGATATTAATTGTGTTATTTTCCGTTCATACAGCACAATAGTATATAAATCATTTTCTCATATTTTTAAATTGATGTTTACTTAATTTCGTGCCGTAATGTTCTATATTATTCTTATAATTTGTATTTGATCTTATGCAAATCACATATCAATGATTTTCAATTACTAATATATTAAGAGTACTGCGAAATTTATTACTGATTGAGATGGTGGTTTCTGCACTATCTAATATGTTGCAATTACGAGTATATTACATTTTGATTGTATATATGCAAATCAGGCTTGAATCTCATTGGGCGAATGTGATTTCTCTTTGTACTGCTTCTAAATTCCACAGCGTTACATATGGATCCAATCTACAAGAAAACAAATAATTAACACAATATTGACTAGGAAATAAAGTTTAACTATCATTTATTTTCAATTTATTAACATGAGAGAGTGCAGGGCATTGCGGTTGGTTTATCTCTAACAATATTACTAATTAAAAATGTATCGGAGAAGTGGTACAAGCGTCCGTGTTCAATACATCTGATTGAACCTCAATTAAGATAAAGCCACGATTGCTACAACAAAGGTTCGTGTTGATCGAATTACAAAAACCCGCCAACCAATTCTCGCTTTCAATACAGCACGGGCGTTGGAAGTTTGAATCATCCTGCCTTACATACATGTTGTATCAATGTTCCTTCTACCTCCGCAAGTGGAAGTATAATTGCATCAGAAATATTACTAAGCAGGACTACTTACAGCTTTGTTAATCTGCTAGTTAAAATCAATTACTAATTTTACAGTAGTAAACTTCTATATTTCTATGAAAATAATTCGTAATAATATTATACCCATTAAACGATTAAATGCGTAAAATCGTAAATGGTCAATTTCTATCGAACAAATCACATTTTAACTGCAACAATTCTATTACGTCTTGCATAATTTACGTTCCGAAATATTTACGAGCGAAGTGTTCAAACGCGAGCCGAGGAAAATTTACTACATTTTTATTTTAATTTATACGAAGTGGCGGACACAAAAAAGTACATTTGCGGAATGATGTAACGTGAAATATATTGTGAATTCTTCCGGAAATGCAACTTGTTACCGGATGCAGCATTGTTCGCGGAGATAATCTCCAGAATTACTGACCGCGCATTTTTCTCAAGAAGAAAGGCGCCAATAAATAAAAAAGCCGGCCGTGATAAAGCGTCCCCTAAATGCGGGCGGGTAGTGAAACAGACAGGAAATAGATAAAAAGCGAATTGATAGATGGAAGAGGACGGAAATATTTGCAAGAAGTATGTAATAAGAGAAGAAGGGAGAGATTTATCGACGTGCCTACACGTGACGATCGATCCGGGCATTAATTCGTCCCCGGTTTTTTCGCAGCGAGAGACCCAATTGACTCTATTTTTATAACATCCGACTTAGTTTAATGGTTACATGGGTGACATGAGTAAAAAATTCACATTATTTAATTTTTTACTAACCAAATGGCACAAATAAACTTCTTGCCAACTTCTTTCTCCCTACGTTGATCCTTACGCTTGAATCTGTCAGTTGTCAGTTTAACTCAAAAACAAATTTCTCGCTAATTTAATTTTTCTGCAATATTTTCTCAGCTAAATCAGTTTAAAAGGTGCAGTATTTTTCAGAATACTTAGTAGTTAGTAGTTCCGTAGCAGAGTTTTTGTTAACATCGTTGAACAGATTTATTTCAACAACTTCTTTGTAGTTAATTGTCACCGTTTATTGTCTATTTGAGTTACGTGGTCAGAGTTGCAATTTAACTAAGCAATATTTAAGATATGATTGACTTTAACTTGATATGCAAATTACTAACTTAAAGTTCAAATATTTTTTAAAATAGTTCCATATGTATTTTTCAAAATTTATTTTTTAAGTTTATTCTCTTTTAAGTTTGTTAGGTATCCTCATAATTATTTTAGTCTGAGATAAAAAAATAAGCAACCGGATCCCAATTTAAAAGGACAAGTTGGCAAACGGTATGAACTATGAAATTTTTAATTAGTATAACACCTGTCTACTTTTACTAAGTGTCACACATCTCGATTCGTAAGTTGCTTATTACCCAACAGATCTTTACCGATGATTGCCAACAATTTCTTATCTTTGTTGCAAAGTATAATGGCACACCAAATCCGTAAGGGGAATGGTATATCTGTCTGGTAAAGAGTACTTGAATTTTTCAGTATTCACAACTTATATGATTGCTAAAACGTGGGGAATTTAAAGGCACTCCGCTTTTAATAATAGTTTCGTTGTTGTGTCTCGCTAATATAGTTTGTCAAAGTGAACGCCGTTTGACCCAACTATTATTGCAACTTTTAAATCCACCTTACGACCAACCTTTTACTAATAAGTAATAAAACCGTATTTATATTTAGACGAACGAATACAAACTGTATGTAAAAGTTAAGCTGATCAATGTGAAGGCAGAAGTTGGTAGTACATGCGAGTATACATAACATCTTAATGTTGTGCATTGTGCAGACAAGATAAAAAGCTATCCTCCCTATATAAATGTTCAGATGTCCAGGAAACGTATAATAACTCTGTAAAAAGCAAAAGCAGTTTTTGCAGCGCACTCGAGAACGTTGCAAAATATTTCCTGCAATTTTGATATTAATGAGCGTAAAATTTACCAGTGTTGCGAATTTGTCATTGATTTTTATGGTAAAACATTGCGAATACAAATAATGTATATCGGCGATTAGAAACGGAGAGTCAATGTTCTGTTTCTTTTAATTTAAGTCGGCGTTAAAACCTACTTAATAACTTAACCGGTGGTGTTTAAAATAAATAAGAATAAGCGTGTATTAGTAGAGATCAAAAGTATTTTGTTTTCTTGAGTCGTGTGATAAAATAGCGTTTTAAACCCTCTTATCACCAATTTGGGATTAGCGAGAAAAGGGATTACGTAAGAACTGAGATTGTATTTATGAGAATATCGGTATTTTGACTAATTAAATTAACGGAAAACATTAGAAACAGAAGGGGCAGGGCAGGGTTTTTCTTCTTTCAGTTCTATGTTAAAAATTGTAATTTTTGATAATGATGATTTTAGGTTTCGTGAAAAACCATATTCGTTGGGTAACCTTTATAATACGTTAAATAAACACGAAACTTAAAATCATCATTATTAAAAATTACACTTTTTAACATAGACCTGAAGGAAAGGGGTTCTTCTGCTTCAGCTCTTCTCTTCCCTTCCCTTGATTTTTTTTTGTTTTAGTGTCCCTGATTTAATTCTAATTTTGTAATCGACATAAATTAAACCTTCCCTGCTTATTTTTTATTGAGCTTGAAAGTGAGTTGAATTTAACTCTAATTTGGCAAAGTAAACATTCGCTTATGGGCTGGTGGCAGCAAAACAAATTTATATATAAATTCAAATTTATTTATATTTTATATTTTGAGAATTCTAAATTCGTGAAAGTCGGGGGATACAAAATCTAGGAATCGACTATGCTACCCCACTGGAAAACAAGAGTCCTACGTCTCTGATGGAATATGATGAAAATTGGGAAATTGGGCAAAGCATGATGAGTAGCGATGAGAAAGAAGACAGATTGTAATTACAGCTGTCATTACAATGTGTTAAAGCTTCCTAAATTTCTTACATTTTAGATATTATTTGTATTTTATCTTTTCGTGTCATTGTTTTTACGAATACAACTCGTGGTCCAGTTTTTGCTCCAAATTTGTAGCTCAGGGTATTCGTAGCCGTTGTCTTTGTGATTTTCGTCATAATAGTTACGCGTGCTCGGAATCAATTAAAAGCGAATAATGTTGTACTAATGTGTAATATTTAACATTGTCAATAGCAGGACTAATTAAATATTTAGCTAGACATTTTCATGCATATTTAACCTTGCTATAAAGTCACAGAGGGAAAAGATGATAATAATTTGAAAGAACAAACTCATTAGAGCAATACAATATCATCTTCATATTTGTTGAAGTGGAGTTTCAATAAACAACGTGACTTATAATCAAAGTGTCCCACATGGATAGGTTTTTGGACCTTTCTTGTTTATGTTGCGTCAAGTGAATGGTTCTTTTATTTTACAGCAAAGATGTTTTCCGTGCACTATACTGAGAACCCTTCCGGAATTACATACTTTATAAATGGCAAGTCAGAATAATTTAAACCTACATGCATAACATTTTCGTACTTGTATGTTTAGAATTGATTTGACGCGACAGGACATCGCATTGTATGATTATGATTTATTACGTATGGGAATTAAAGCATTAAAAACCGAGATTACTTTTCGGTGTTCGTAATTACGTGTGCATTAAATCCAAAAGATGAGCTAGTACAATTATTTTTTTTATATAAAAAATATATTCTTTTATTTATATACTTTTATTTATTTGCTTTAGTTATTAATCATGAAAGCTTCGAAAACTCCAGGGAAGGACGCTGATTTCTACCTTGCGCGTTGCTTTGAATCGTTCCATTTGAGCGGAATAATCAATGATGAAAACAAATTTAACTCTGTCCGGATTATTCAACCATAAAGAGAAATTATCACTTCCGTGTAATCAATAAAATGGATTAGTCTAAGGATTGCGTCAAAATTGGCGTCATGATTATACATGGTGACCCATATTCTACTTTATATGTTATTATCAATGTTTACTGTCGAAAGACCGAAGCACTTTCCATTTAAAAATTAGCGGAAAATTGCGTGGATTATAATAACAGATGACAATTCTCGTACATACGTCTTTCGTTAACAATTTCGTCACGATTCCGTGCAGATGTCGCCCGCGTAATATCATCATCCCCTTTTGCCCCATCAGCGCCAAATTCATTTTATTACACGTTAATGAATTCTTACGATCGCGAAAGAGGGAACGTTACCACTAACTCAACATTTAGCGAATCGTAAACGACGTAGTGTGTACCGCGTTTTCAAATTTTTGGGGTGAATTGGACGAGATTACATTTTTGTGTTCGTCATTACGGGCGCGTTATGCCTAAAGGAGCAACGGGAGGTAATAAATTCGGGCTTTTTTGCGAAATCTGCTGATTCCCAACATCTGCATTATTATGGAAATGTATTTATCAGCGACGTCAAGGATTTCTTGTCACGCACAGAAGAATAATAAGTCAATTATCAAAATACGTTCTTAACCAAGGAAAAGCCAAGAAATAAATTAGAGATTAAAAATTAAAACAAATTATAGAACGATAGACATCGACAATCGTACGTAGTTTTATCGAGCAAAACTATAATGTAATGAAATTGTTATAATAATTAGGCAAATATACTATTTCGTGCATGATTAAAGAGAAAAAAAATAAAAGTAATGCTATTAATGGTAACAAATAATTTGTTTTATTCAGTTTATTTTAATTCCAGGTTTCGTACTTTAAAAACTTCTGGCGTTGGATATAAGTAAGAGATTCAATGTTTCAAAGTTATGTATAAAATATATGGACTGAATTAAAACAATTAAAGTCAATCCGTATAGAAACGTAACTAATATTACAAATATTATCGATTGAAAACATGGTTGCGTATGTCGTTGATATTATTCTTCGTTTGAGACTCTTCATTTCAAATTGCTTGACATAATAGGTCTTTAGTCGCTGATTTACGACTTTCAAAAACCGAGAGGCATCTTTGGAATTGTCTCAAAGACGAATAAATATTTTAATTGCTAGCGAAATCTAAGTTATATTATACACATCTCTGCTTCGAGCGTTCGAGTGATAGTTTCAAATGTGTTGAAAAATTCCCAAAACCTGTCCCTGAATACATTAAACTATACTAGAATAATATTAATGATAATTTTAGTAATAATTTTTATCGTTAAATCTGTGTCCGTTTAAAGAATGATGAGGATGAATTCCAGTTGTTAAAGTTTGATTTCGTGTAATGGATTAATTTGAATCAATGAAATATTATCGGACCATGGGATATCCAGATAGAGTTTAATATCGTGCGTCTCGTGGAAATTTTAATTCACGTTGAAAATACATTACAGCGGATGTATCAGATGGTGACAATTGTTTCGTCGTGCAGGGCTTATCTCATCACCAACGATAAATCCGCTGCAATGAATGTATGTAGTTATGCAAACATGTGCTACGAGGAAATTGTGCGAGTGTGCTCTATTCGCCATCTATTCGTCATTCCCTTCACACTCTAGCTTCTATGTGATCACAAAGGTCAACTTTGACCGAGTAAGTCAGTATCATCGAGGTTTGTAAATAGTTGTAGTAGTTACTCTGGCAACTACTTTAGTAGTTACTGTAACTACTTGTATTAGTTAAAAATCCCAACGGTGTAAAAACTTCGTAACAATGCTAGAGCTAGATTTGATAAAAGTAAGAATTCTGCACATCGGGATTATTGCGAGAGTACATTTCAAATATATATCTTCCGAGAGACAAGCAAACTGAATGAAGAGAAAAATATAATCATCATAGGATAAACTTCTCCAAAATCTGAATGACTATAATGACATCTTAGAATATTATAACAGTTGTACAAAAAACAACGTATCTTTACAATTTACTTTTAACCTGGTTGAAACTCGAAAGTAGAACATCTAATTAATTCCATTAAAAGTATATCTGGTGGTTTAGACGAAATGATTGAATATTTTTTTTTGTTCGTTTCTCCTATGTCACGCATATAGTAAATATATCCTTAAAGGAAAGAATATTTCCTAATCAATGCATGCAGTGGTTATTCCAATCTGAAAAAATAAAACTCCAACGGAGTTATCGCACCTTATGCCAATTGGTTTACAATGTACCTGCCTAAACTTATTGAAAAACTTATAGCACTCGAAAATTATTGCATATCTAGGCAATAAATTTAGTGCGTAATTACGTAATAGAATTACTGCATGTGTGTCATAGACCACCGCTATTCGACCGACCAGATAGTTGGAATGGGAGTGCCGCAAGGTTTAATCCCGAGCCCTCTTATTTTTGGAATATACACGATAACACGCTTGATCACCTAGCTAAATATTCAAAAGTAATAATTTATGGTAATGACAATGAAATATAGAAACCCTTCCATCTAAGAGATATATTAATGGCTCTGTCCTATTTAAATGAAGACTGTCTATCAACGCCTATTCGAGTGAACACTCCCTAACCATAAATGCATTTGTTCTAATATTTGGAAAAAATAACAACTGTGAAGTTCAATAATATATAGATTAACATACCTGAGGCTAACAGCCTGGGGTTAATCATAGATAATTCGTTCAGATACAAAAGGCAAATCCCAAAAAATATTAGATCTGTAATTTAAAAATGCTGTTTCCACATAAACATATCTTTACTTAAAAAACGATATTATGTGAATCACTTTTGTTCACGCTCATTTGTACTAGGCATGTTTGGATTCAATTGATATCGGCCGAATCCAGAAAATTCAAAATTCTTGCATAGGGTTACCTTATGGTATTAAAAAGATTCAGCATACGTCACATAAACTGACGGAACTTTACTGGCTAAATTTGTCCGCTTGTTCGTACCAAATAATTCTAACAAAGACTTATAATGTAGGCATTTGAGATATTTACATATTTCTAAGGGTCAAATGGTTGAGCAGGGGACAGTGCTAGTCACTGGGTTATCTGAACTTTACCTTCCGGTTTTCACCAGTCATTAAAGTACCTTACTTATTATTTCTCACGATATTATTATGATTATACTGATAAATATCTTGTTTACCTCAATATTCAAGGAATCGATGCATGTAGACCAGATACCCCATGCTGAAGTATATGCCTTGAAGTATATTCCTCAATAGTTAAACTATACAAAGAAGCATGTAGTGCAGCAGGGAGAAAAAAGGTTTAGGTGAAAGAATCACAAAACACTTTGGGTTACCAAAGGTGGAGATAGTTAATAATTTCGTGGATGAATTCAGAAGTCAAGTGGATGATCTGTACACATAAGTAGGAAAACATTATTTAAAGCAAACTATGAGAGGCAAGCACAATCAATGGTATGTATTAGATGACATCTCTACTCGAATAGTAGACGCAATTATACATAGTTTGGATGATACAAAATCAGCAGGGCAACACTATACGAACAAAAACCGTAAAAGAGTTTACAGAAGTATTCACCTTTCCAAGAAAAGGAATTGTAAACAAATCCTTCAAAATAGGAACTATGACAAAAGGAATGAAAATGGCATTGCAAATGAGGCGAATATATAAAAAAAGGACAACACAATGTGTATAACAATTATAGACCCATATTAATCCTGCCGGTAATGGAAAATGTGATGGAGATATATATCTCAGAAAAGATGTGGTGTTATCCGGAAAAGCATAACATTATATACCAGAAAAAGGAAGGGACAATAATATTGTTGGAGAATATCGCTAACACAAGAAACACAAAATTATTTATTGACTTCTCAAAAGCGTTCGACATAAGCAATCAAGGTAAGCTAATGGAAGTGTTGGAGAGGCTGCATATTCGAGAAAACGTGAAACAATGGTATGAAGACTACATAAAAAATAGAACTTATGCGGTAAACATCGGAGACCAAATTGGCAAGGAAGCATTTGATCCGAGGGAGGTGACGCAGGGGTTTATTTTAGGCCCAATGCTCAATTTGCTTTATGTCAATGACATTGGTCAGTGTCGTAGGTGCTGTCTCAATACGTAAAGATTTTCATATAGCGGAGAAAAATCTACAAAAATAATTTTATAGATTTCAATTACGAGCTTACGATAAGGAACTGGTAATAAACCAAAAGAAAACAAAATTACATGTGTTCTCGCAGAAATTAAACCAACAAAATGCAACAGCATGCAAAATAAAGGAAGTGCAAACCCATAAATATCTGGGACTAGAAATAGATAAGAACTTCCTATGGAACCAGCATATAGGAAATCTGATTACAAGATTCAGGTACTTCGCCGGTAGTTTCTGATATCTAAAACATGTAGTGCCTAGGAAAGCTCTGAAAGTTGCTTACCACGCCTTGCTAGAATCAGTGATGGGGTATGCAATCTCAATATGGGGCACAGCATATCTGTTGGACCGTATACAATCGCTACAAGAAAGAATAATTACATGGTTCCTTCTAGAACAAGTATAGGTGAAATATACAAAATAACAAAAAGTACTAATGTAAGAAACTTGTACAAGAACATTGGATTTGAATGATAATGGAACATTTATGGAGCAAGGATCTCATCCTGAAGGAATTTAAAAGAATCCGAAAGGTGAAGAAGAATGCAAACAGTTGGTAACTCATGTAGATTTAAAATCTTTTTGAAAACACAACGAACAAACAGTGCCACTGATAAGCCTTGGCTTAGTGGCGCCAGCAAAAAATACCATTCATAGATACATATTCATATTTCCCACCACCATTTTGAATTAATTTAAGAAAAGTAGCATTATCATTTCAATTTACTTTGTGTAATGCAATTTCAATATGGAAACAAAAAGGACAGTTCTGATCTTCCGAACTTAGCAACTCGGCTCAGTCAGCTCTGCTTGTAGATGATGTGTTAAGTGTGGATGCTGAACAAGGAGTGAAGGAGGTGCTGGGGTTAAAAATATATAAAAACAGATTATTATTATATCCTTTTCAGCAACAGTGTCCAATTCAGCGTTGACGTTCTCATAGTACTTAATTACACTACTCGTTCTATTCAAACCGAATGTTTGTATTCTTACAGTATGTGCTTCGAATGTGCTTTGAATTGTTGATAAAATTATAGAAATATTGCTTTGGTTCAAGAAGACGCACATGCGTGTTATTCTTACTGTATAAATGGAAAATGAGCGATAGGGTGATAACAGGAACCATGGATAAGAACGTGTAATAACTAAATTCCTCCAAGCTACTAAATAGCACAGTTTTATTTTTTATCTCATAAATTATGATATTTTGTCATAGCTTATTGCTTTCTGCGTATAATTAACGTATGTTCTACAAAACATGGCATTCTCGCGTATCCACAGAACATCAGGGCGAAGCCCCACATTCGTGTAATTCCTTCTTCCATGTATTCCGATTTATCGAATCGCGTTATTTTTTTATTCCACCCATTTAGTGGATATATTAATTTCACGTGCATTCCGGGACGGTTCTATTATCTAAATTTGATTTTGTTTAATGGCGTTTTGCGTGCGGCTCTTGTTAATCAGTTTATTTCAAATCAGTACCTCTATTTATTCGAATTTAATCTCGGTGAATTTGCCCGTACGTCGATTTATATTACGTCCGTGGCGCGAACATTGTTCGTATTGTTTCCCGTCACGTTCAGCTTCCAACGATCGCGCAGGGAATGTTTTGTCGCTGGTTTACGGACGGTTCCATCTAATTCGCTCGAAAAAGGAAGAAAGCGATAAAACATGTCGACGTCCATCATTCAATATTTATTATATTTTTCGGAAAATTGGGAAATAAAATAATATTGTTTGGGAAATAAATATGGAGGATGAATTTTTAGTTTTGCACTTTATCCAGTGAAAAACTATAAAAATTAATGATAAATAAAACGGTTAATATGGAAGTACTCAGATTAAGGCGAAAAAATATACTAGAAATTGAACCGTAAATGAAAATCCAACAAAACGAACGTAAATGAACGATGAAATAAAAATATTCATGTAAAGGATACAAATTGATCCAAAAATGATAATCAGACAAAAAACATTTATTAAATTGATTACTTTCACATTTAGGCTAAATTGTGATATTTATAAGATATATCGTTGATTATCTGCAAACAACTCTTGTTTATGTAGATATCGCTTCCAGGCAATAAATTCATTCGCTCTGTATCACGTGAGAAAAATATGGCGATTTTCTTACATTGAGTTCCAGTCAACCGCAAGCCGTCAAGGCAAGAACTGCGATAATATTTCAGAGAGCCAGGAAGGGACCGAAACGTCACTCATAGCAAGAAATTACATCCTCCAGGCTACGCCGTAGACAGCTTTGATGTTCGAGCTGTCCGCAAAATATCCTTCATTACCTGTCTTCATTGCTAAGTGCGAAAATCCATTTCAGGATGGCGATGACCTAAGATATTTGTTGCACCCCTCGTCCCAAAATCTGAAGTAGGTCTACGTCCCTCCATAAACAAAGCCATTGCCTTGTTTTCATAGAAGTTTATTGTCAACGCGTAAAAACAAAGTTAAAATTATTATCGATAGTCAATTTATTCCCGTTCTGTTATTCATATTGGAAAAGTTTTCGTTTTCCAATAGCGTTCGATTACTAATATAACTCGTACAAGTCGAGCGTGTCGCCTAATGAACGAAAATAAGTATCATTATTTACCAATAAAAACTGCACTAGAAAATACATGGCTAGTTAAAAAATAATTAAAGAAAATAATAACACTGCGCTCGTGCTTGCAACGTGCACGAATGAAAATCGGAACAAATATTAATTAGAGGACATAACCGAAGAGGAAAATTTTCCAAGTTAAACGTGACTCTTACTAACAAAACAAACGTTCGACTTAATCGAGAACCATGTAAACAGCGCGAACCGGGAATAAATACCAACCGACTTTCGTGTAACGGCATTCGCTACACGTATCCCTCTTTATCGCTCGCTCGGCTGAATTATGAGGCTTAAAGGGAGACGGAAGGCGTGACGTCGACCAGGGGTTTTTGTAACTTAATAGGCGGATGTTTGCCGGAACGAGCTACTGGAACGAAGCGAGGGAACGTCGTCGGAAGAACGGGCGCTGAATTTGTTGGTGTAAAGCACTCGACAGTCATTTCACCATCAATAACCGATTCGAGTGTTATTATTAACGAGAGAAACAGGGTATTTTCATGCGCGTGGCGAAATAATGATGACTTAACTCGAACTTTCGCTTTCGACGTCCATAATTACATTAGGGATCAAGTATGCTCGTTATAAAAGCTGGGATCACTTATAGATGTGGCCTTCTCGATAATAAACAAAAATGTAATAAAAAGATTACTTCTTACAAATTTCAAAGCAATTATAGGTGCATATCTGAGTTGTATGCCAACAACACTATATAGTTACACTAAATATTAAATAATGATGGCGAGATTGTTGCTATTTTGGGATCAAATTTGAGTGACCATTCCTACTAAATTTGAATATGATGGTACTTTTTAGTTGCCAGTATTTCGTGATGATGCCTATAATTAAACACATATTTTTTTTTGATTAGAGGTGTTGTACGTAATCCACACTTTTCAAGTTATAATTACTGAACGACTTCTTGGACGCTCTAAAATTCCATCCACCATTGTTCCAGATCTTTTCGACGTTCGTAATATCCTCATTTCATAACATGACTTTGCCAACATGTCGAATATTTACTCATCCATTTCCTTCTTTTCTCTATAGCATATTTTCAACTCTACTCTACTCTTCTGCACGCTGCTTTTTTTTTAGTTGAACTCTTATCTCTATATGTGTCTTACTTATTGGTTAGGGAAATTTTTGACTTCCCCAACCGAACCCAACCAAACCTAACTTTTATAATAAATAAAATAATAAAATATCTATCTAAACCAGTTGTAAGTAAGTCACAAAAATTATAAATAGGGTAAAATGCAAAAAGACAAATTTGTATGTTTGCATGTAGTAATCGTTACATTGTAAAACAATGCATTTCTGAAGTTTCATATCATTGAATTCTTTATGGTTTTTGTTTCAAGTTGTTAAGTTTTTATCCTATTGCATATAAACAACTTATCGACGGATCGTTTTTGACCAGTTAAGAAAATTCTGAAATCGCAGAAGGCAAATGGCTCGTCTCGTGAAACTCAAACTTCAAACAACGCTGCATATTTAGTTACACGTCAAACTGAAGTTAATTTAGAATTTTTTGAAACGTAAAACGAAGATTATAAGACCCTTGTCGGACTGTCACCATCGCAAGTGTTGTTTTATTTAATATTGCCCGAATCTCTAAATTAAAAGGCCCGTAAAATCAACAACGGGAATATCATTCCAACAGTGTTATTTAACCGTAATTTAATCACAAACGCCACCATCGAACAGAAACGTGCCGACGAGGAATACAAAAGAATTTCTCCTTCCATAGATCGACAGAATTCTAGAAATCACGAAATTAAAGTTTTTGAAATAAATGTGAAAGCAGTCAAAACGAGGCAAATAAAAATGAACGCATTAAAAAATTAGATAAATAGTCAAATAAAAAACTATAAGACAAAAACGATCGAATCCAACCAAAAAGACAAGATAAATAAAAACGAACAAAATAATCACGGTAAATGAAAATTTATCTAATAAAAAAAACGATAGAATCTATCAACATTGTTATCAATGAACCCAACGATTTTTCGAACCTCTTGGAAATACAAATATAAATTAAACAAATGAAAAAAATCCAAACAAATCAACACGAGTGCAATGATTTTTTCAGACAAATGATAATTAATACAGCAACAAGAAAGGCACATGAAAACGAACCTGAAAAATACATCGAAAAAAGCAGGTAAATAAAAACGAATACAGCGAAGAATGCAGCACAAATGAAAATGAATCCGGCGAAAAAACAACAATGCTAATAAATACC
This sequence comes from Geotrupes spiniger, assembly GCA_959613385.1. Lineage (NCBI taxonomy): Eukaryota > Metazoa > Arthropoda > Insecta > Coleoptera > Geotrupidae > Geotrupes > Geotrupes spiniger. The sequence goes on along the minus strand of OY390736.1, from coordinate 25,246,124 downwards.
AGCCAACGAAAATTAAGATGTAATGCAATAAAAAGGCAAGGCAACTGAAAACTAATCTAATGAAAAGTCAATACAAATAAAGACGAATACAATGAGAAAAAATGTGTATTGGTCCGCACTGAACATTAAAGTTTCATAACTCTAACTTTAATCGTTTGTGTGGTAGAGTGCGCACAGGTAACACAGACATCCAGACGGACACACAGACGTCATTCTGAGAAAAGTAAGAATTGGTTCAGGGGAAAATCTCGACTTTGAAAATTTTCATGATTCAGATATAGAAAACTTGGCCATTTTTATCCATTGCTTTTATTAAAAAAATGTGAAGTGGAGCCAACTAAATGCTGTCCTTCGGCACCAAAGCATCGGCGATAACATTTTTTGTCCAATAATATCGCGCTGTTTTAATAACCACACATACTCTGTATAATGCTTCACTCTTCTCCTACTGTTCGACTCACAAATAAATCAGTTGTGCTTTGTGCAGCTTCATTGCATTCCGCAGAACAAACCAATCGCTTTAAAACCGACAGATAGGAACCAAAGTTTAGCTGAATACTTTCTTGCTTCCAAATACTCCTAGTTTTTAATGCTGCATACATTTCCCTTATTCGCACTGAATTGGCGATAGGAATTGTAGGCGAATTTTTCTCTTTGTTAATCAATGCAACTTTTGAGCCAGCCTTAGACGAATCGATAAACAATCTCCATTCATCAACATTGCAATTTGGGTGATCGGTGTCAAACTGATGTAACGCGAATGTTTTTTTTTTCGATAAATTGTTGTGTGTGCCTTCATTTTGCTCAAATTGAGAACTCGTATTAAATGCTCGAACATGTTGAATGGTATGTTCCTCTCAAAGCAGGTGGTAACTGAGGTCATAATTCTGGTTCAAATTACTGGATAATTTTCGCCATACATATTTGTATCTCGTCGAATTCCAAGTTAGAGTTATAGACTTTATTTTATTTTTACTGTATAAGTCGTAATATTAGTAACACAGAAATAAGAACTATCTTCATCATGTTCCGTTGAGGTAGCCTACAGCATTGAAATTCAAAACAACTTATGATTGTGTGCATGTTCAACATCTGCAACTGCATTTCGAAACCAGTCCAACAAATCAGTCTTCGTTCTGATGATATTAAGTCAACATTTGGATAGCCCATGAGACCTCACCTCGGTGGTTATGAGATTGAACAGGCACCTTGGCTGTTAAATATTCTTCATTTTTAGAAAAGTACAATAAATTCAGTACCATTAAATCATTGAAATTTAAGGCGCCGTGACTCGAAATGAATATTTTTGTAGTTTTAGTAGAAGAAAAATCGATGTTTTGTAACATTGTTACAAGTTGGATTAGGTTAACTTGGCTTGTGCTGGTGTGTATTTGGTTGCGAAAATTCAACCCAATACACCCAACCCAAGTCAATCCAACCAAACCCAACCCAACTTCACTGTTTCCTTTGTATATATTCCGTGCTTTAGTATAGTAATAATTCGCCACAAATACAACAAAATATATTTGGCTCGTTCTTATGATTTATTTTATTTTACATTTAATTTTTTCAACGAAAAACTTTAATTGCTAAATCGCTTCACGTAAAATAAATTATACCGCTATATGTTAACTAATTTCGACGGCCTAAGCAGCATAAACTATTTTTCCGCATAGCACATTTTATTCAAAATACAAATATTACATATCAGCTACAAAAGAAATGTTTTTTTGGATTACGCTTAAGGCATATTTTTAAACAATGTCGCTAGCCATTTTAAACGTTGCACAGCATTCATTAATAACGTATGGAATTCCCCACTTGTACTAAGTACTTTTCTAACGTCTTCCTATCGATTTCCGGGTCTCATATTCGTTTTTCGGGGCACATCAGTGAAAAGTTTAAAAGCGATTACTGCTGTCGATCGGAGAAAGATTGATCCTTCGAGGTTCCGTATTATGCGAACCGGCGGGATTTTTCTCTCCGTCACTCATTCCGAGATGTAATTTAGATAAGCTTCGTACAAATTTAAGGTGGCAGTCGGAATATTCCACAAATAAATTTCGACAGTTTAACGCCGTCGATTTTGAGACGATTCGGTGGGCCCTTGGAACGAAGGATCGGTAACGCGAAAGCGTGAATTTAAAACCGCATTCGTAGAGTATCGATTAATTTATTTGAAAATATATTTTGTATATCTGTAGAATATTTTAATGACTTTAGTTCGAAGATTGTCTGCTAAACGCGAAGGAATTGTTCGCATAGCAGTGATATTAAAGCTTAATATTGTGTTTTTCTAAGTTAAAAGCTGTGGCTAGTGACAAACTTTTGTTCGCAACACTACAACATGAACGCAGATACAAGACACAAAATTGAGAACTGGCGGCTGGATGTTATGCTCCGCCCATGTTAATTAATGTCACTAGGCAAGACCTCGTACTCATCTGTTTTAAAAGCCACTATATAAGTTTGCGATTCGTGGTTTGTAAATGTGGATAAATTTAGGCAATATAAATTTTCATCATTTATTTAATTAAAATTCATTGATTCATTTAATGAAATTGGTAAAATATTACACATGCATTGCAAATTTAAATATTCCAAATAATAATCAACTTTTAAAGTAATCATATTTTCTTTGAATGAAACACAAAGCGCAAAGAAATGTGTTTACCTTATTTAGTAAACATCAAACGAAAAAATGCACGTTAATTAAATACATAATATGTTTAATCTGAACCTAAAAGAGCAATACAGAATGTAATTATATTATAAATTGTTTTTGCCTGTGAAGCTTTTAAACAAAGCTAATTTTTTTAGTAATTCATATGGTTTCAAATTTTTGTTTGAAATATCTTCTTTATAGCTATCTACATAAATTCGCTCACTTCTAGTAAAGATTTTAAATGGTTGATAAACTTACTTTGTTTACATTTAAATCAATTTTGTATGACGTGTTTAATCAGTCAAGTGTCTCTGCGAAAGGCACTGTTGCCTGTAAGTTTTAGTTACCAAATGTTACATTTCAGTCAAATTTTGATTCATAATTTTAGTAGAAATTCATCCGGCTCCGCCGTTTTAAGAAGCAATGGTTTAGTTCAAAAAATTATATTCACATGCTGTGCTTATTTTCTTTGCATCCCTTAATTTGTAATTATACTCAAGTTAATTTGTAAATACAATTTCGTAGCAATGTAGATCAATTATGATCGAAGTTGCTACAGCATTAATGACGTTGATCAATACCCTGTAAATAAATATTACACCGAATAGCATTCAACATGCAATATCCTAGACAATGGAAATTTCGATCGAACTTAAAAAACGCATTTAACTTTTGCTCCTTTGCGTACAGAAAGCTGTCGCGCGCTGGGATATCCAGTCGAGTCGAGTCGAGTCGATATATTTGTTGTTCGAAACTGGCTTACTGGTGGTGATCTCTGCCTCTGGGGGATGGAGAACCTTCCCATCTTCGGAGACCCGTTAAACCCTATAGAGACTGACACTTCAACAGACTCACCTCGAACAGTTGATTCTCTCGGATGTTTCCTGCATTCGACTTGCAGAATCTAATTCCGCTGGAGCGAACTGCATAATGCCTCCAAGATTAATTAACTTCGACGTCGATTGATGGAGTCGTGACTCCAATCGACTCCTAATAACTTATTTTCTGTCTAGTAATAAAATGCTAACGAATCCGCCTGAGATTCGAATGATATAGAAATATACGGGGTGTGTGGAAAAATCATGTGAACTGAGAAAAGAACCTTGTTAGGAATTCGATGTTGCTTTTAATAATTTTTATATGCATTTTAATTCATTTTTAGGAATAAAGCGATAATAATTATAATAATAACAATTTTAATTAATTTAATTAATTGAGCAGAATTCAGATAAAATATATCATATCACATAGGTAACAAGGAAAATATGCCATATGTAATTACACAACAAAAATAGGTGCATTAACAAGAAAAAATAGAATAGCTATAAATTCATTTTTCAGATAAAAATTATTGGCGTCGTTTCTCGCTATAGTTATAGTCCAAGGAGGAGAAAGTAAAGAAAAGCTGTTGGTAGAGCTGTGAGAGTAGTGAGAGTAGTGAGAAAAATATGTACCACATTCTTTCAAAATAATAAAAATAATAATAAAGACGAAATTAACAATAACTTGTATCATACCAAAAATGATAAATGTAAAATTTATATGAAAGAAGGATTATTCTTACACCTTAAGGGTGTTATGAACATTAATTAAACGGAAAATAAATAATTTCAACAACTAAGGTTCTTGGTAATCGCTACTGATCCAGTGTAATAACACAGAAACAATTGTCTAGCGATCCACCAGTGAGTCTTCATGTACCCTTTTAATTATTGTTCAAAACACCTTTCAGATTCACATAACAAACAAAGACTAAATAAGCCATAAAATATAAAGAGAATAACAGATCCAAATATCATAAATGTCTCTAAGTCAGAAGACTTGTAAGTTCTAACGTTTGTTTTAAATCCAAAACAACTTGAAACGTGAAACTAATACTTTGGAATAACAAAATCGAGATACAACCAAGTAGGATTATTGTTGTGGATTACACAAAGCTCGATGTTTATCTATATTGCTTTCATGGACGATAACTCATTCACTTTCATCAAAAGAAAACATAAATATTTTAGGTAGAATGATTTATGAAATTCGTGAAGCATACTTTCGTACGATTAAGATGTGTTGGAATAGCCAATATCCTCCCTTCCTTGGCTATTTTGCCATACGAATATTTATTTATTATTTATTTATATTTATTCAAAGTTTCAATACAATAATATTTGAATATATAGGCGCACTTTCTTGCCGATAGCAAAATAAGTTTGTTTTTGACTCGTTGAAAGAAATTCGAATGAGAACCCAACGCTTGACTTCGAAGTGTAATGCAGTAGATTCTACAAACCAATGGTAAATCAATCGCAATACGTCTTTTGGAAGAACCTGATAGATAAATCAAGCATAATGCATTGTAGCATAATACACACATTTTCATTTGGAAATTCCAGAGAATGTGTCATGACACATAGGTATTGCAAACATTTCTTGGAATAAAGTATCTATTTCATTTGATTTTGGCGAGATAGTAGGCGAAATATGCATAATTTTTGTTTAATTTGAACTGGTTGTTAAATTTTTGTCGCGGACCAATTTTTGAAAAGATCTGTGATCATCTTCCAGAATGTTAATTGCTTTATCCAAGTATTCATGTACGAAATGTATAGGTATGTCATCCGCATGTAGTATGTATAAGAGTAGTACTGGAAACAAACGCATTCTCATGCCTTTGTCATAAATTAAATATAGTAGTGTCCCAGAATGCCACCTTGTGGTCAATTGCTAATAAATAGATCATCGTCCTCTGCGCCTCCCACCGCATTTGCAAAAGAGCTGTCATTTAAGTAACATTTAAACAAATTCAATTGTTAACTTCATACGGCAATCTTTATCGTCCAAGTTTATACGTTGTATATTTTGGTATTTGTATTTACATGTGATTTAATATTTTTCTTATTGTAATTGGGTTGGGTTGGATCGGGTTAAACTACATGTACATTATACAAGCACCCCAATATACAAATTACGGAAACACTTAATGCAATAGGTGTAAAAAAATCTCTATAACACCTCCCGGTGCGTTCAGCAAAATATTTGTCCTTGGTGTTGGGGTATAAAACACAGCAACCCGAGCAATGCGGAACACGACGTTATTAGGAAACTCAGTCCGTTTTCTGGATCATTAAATTCTAGGAGAATCTACTGCTACTAACTAACTAACTACCGTATCTGTGGTTAGTTAATGGTTGCAGTTGGCATCTCTGGATAGGCGCCATCAATTTTGAACTGGGTGTGTTGTAGAAGTTGTTACTAATTGGTATAGTTTACCATACCAACAAAAGCAGACTCTAGTTTACCGAACAGGAAGGACGGTGGAATTGGTGACGAACAACAAGATTTCCCTTGTTGAGGATCTCGTATTAAGCGATCCTACCGTCAACGCCAACAAATTCTAAGGTGTGTCAGTAGACAACAAAGGTGATTGCTACGATTTCTTGGGATTGTGATCGCTAACGGACTTTAACGCACTAGACCACGGTGAAAAATAATTTTTTTCCTGTTTTTTTTTCTTCATTTTCTGAAAGATGCATTTGTCAAGAATGCTTTCACCGAATATTTTAGAGAAATTCGTCAAATTGATGAAGATACAGCATTTTATGTGAACCGTTGCTAGCGTACGACGGCGCCGAGCGGCAGTCGTACGATTCGTATATATAATATAATTCGATTTGTTCGGTCCCACATATGTATATATTAGAAATTAATTAAGTTTGTTTAGATATGCGCAATCCAGTGCAAAATATTCCCTACAATTATTTCGTTTCGATCCTCAGAATATTTTGCATACGAAATTAGTAACAAATTCACGGCTGTCCAGGTACAGATTGTTCGACAGATGCGCCAGCTAACGGTCGGTTCGATTGTTTATATTTATTACTCATTTTTCCAAATTAGAAACCCAAAAACACTTGTACTGTCACGTACAAGACGTTATCTATTTCAATACACTTGCGGCCCGATATTAAGCGCTGAATTCCCCGTTTTACCTAAGCCGTCACGAAACTGCCGCCAATATTGCATCAATACTTTTTAACAATGGTCACATTGGCCTCAGAAATGTATTGGAGATATTAGACATCAAAATTGGTGACGCACTCTACCAATATTGTCAAAACATCGACGAGAAACGAATATGCGAAGCCGAGCACGAAGCCGAAACAAGCACGCATGAGGGTCGTCTTCGTGCAAAACATGGAAAAAATAATGATTCTCTGGATGCTGAGGAGCTGTTGTATGGTCCAGGAATAGCTGACTAAACGTAAGCAACAAGAAAAAATAGACCAAGAAAATAGTTAGTTTGTATGTTGAATTATGCTTCAGCAAAACTTTGAACGCGTTTTTCTCGAAATCTACTTTTTCAACCTGGTTGACAGCATATTAGAAAAACTGTACATCCGATTTGCATGCACCAAGTCTTAAACTGTTCGAAAATGTAGCCTCTATGGCTCCACGTAGGGGTTTTTTTTATAATAGGTCTCCTTCTATTTTTTTTCTCATATGAACGATGAAAATTTTTCTAAAAAATCGAAAATAAAATTCGTTGGTCCGCAATTCTTTTTTCCTTCTAGATATCAAAATTCCCCTACGTGATGCTGTAGACACATATGTCTAGTTTCTAAATATATTTTTATTTTATTTTTTAGATGAGCCGTATGGCTTAATCGCTGTCAACCGCCGCGCGCGCAGTCTCCTCTTAGGAGCGGCGTACACCGCAAACTATACTTTAGATTCAAGTATAAAAATTTGTATACAGTCTTCTATATGCATATATTGACAATAAATATTGATGAAATGAATTGCATTCATCATTCGCTTGAAAATAATTATGAAAGATACACCCTCGTACCGCGCACACACCGTGGTCTGGTGCCTTAATGAACGCAACATCAAAGTCAACAGGACATTATGCAGCACTCCTGCATTGAAGTATTGCTGAAACGATGCAATAAGTGCATTGCTGCCAGGGAGAAGAACTGAGTTAAAATATAATATGTACGTGTGAGTCTACGCCGTTTCACTCATAGCCAAGCTGGGAAATTTTGGCGCTTACGTTGTACATTTTGTAGATATTTCATCGTATTGCGCAAAGGACGTTATACTTCTTACACTTTTATGTATGAATAACGGTCATTATACGCTGGTGGAAAACTTGTTATAAACATGTTATATACATGAAGGGCATTTCCAAAAAAAAATATATTTTATTCTAACGTAAGACGCAATCAAACCTTAACTTAATATTGACCGCGACATTTCCATTTACTAAGCAACTGAATTTAAACAGTTGTGTAGTTGGTCTTTGCCGAATGCGATGATTATTTGCAATTCCTATTTTCTGCGTCAAAATACCTACAAATCATTGTCGAAGTTACATCATCAAAAGAGCTGCCTGAATGTCGCTGTTCGTATTTAGTATTGTGTCCAGAGTACAGGCATTTGACACAGAGATTTGTGTAAAATACGCCTATCGTATATCAGATTCTGGCATTTCATTGCTGCATTTGAACATAGTAAGCGACACGTGAATTTTTCCTCCACGGGCAATTTTTTTATTTTATATTTTCATGCATTTACGGCATTTACTAACTTCAACTGTCAATGGAAGTGAATTAGAAGTTTCCAGACGCACGATTTCTATTAGATATATATAAATACATTAAAGATGGACTAATCTTACACCTTAAGAGTATTATGAACATTAATGAAACATATGGATCGCTAGACAATATTATTTCTGTATTATTTTACCTCATAAATTATCATAAATTTTACATTTTTGACATAACATATTTTCAAGCACAAATTTGTGAACTTAGTTGCAGTGACCCTTAAATATGTTAACACTGGACATTAGAGAGTGGTTCTCTTTTAGTCATATCAATGTGCTAAAGAAGGTGCCCATTGTTAGTGTTCTGTTGGTAGTTACTTAATTACGTAATTAAGTTTTAAATAAGTGATCTCACACAACTGCAAACAATTGCACAACATTAATTGTAATACTGATAAATGACAAATATATTGTACATGAAATTATTTTAAAACGCAGAAAATTGGATAATAATATACCCTCAAAATAACCTAGAATAGGCAACAGAACTTATATCTTGAATCTTAATTACAAAACAAAGGAATTATAAATAAAGTTCATTTTAGTAGCCTCATTGTAAAAGCCGGCAATAATGTTTGATTATTAGAAGGCAAAATGGAACAATTAAAAACAAAAATATAATTTATGTAAACGAGGTGATGAAATATTACTCTGAGGTGAGCTAAGTGGCATAAAAAGTAAATAGACAACAAGAATAGCGATTTAGAAAAGATAATATACAAATGAATTGAGACAGTCTTATCGACATCTTATGGAAATAACAACATAACTTTTAACAATGTCGTCATAGCATAACGGCATCGTAACGCAATCTAGGTGACTAGTAAAATTATGATTATCACAAGAGCATCATAACACTATATTTGATCCCGGCATCAAAAAACGCAATTATAAATCGCACTAAAAAATTGTTTAAAGAATAATGACTTTCATGGGGGCAGTTAGTAAAAAATCACGAACAACATTGGCAATAACGCTTATCGTTCAAATGGGCTTGTTAAAACAGCCTATAGCACCCGAAGAATATTCCTTCCTTATAATCATGGCCATTTTTTCTTAGACTAAAAAATATTAAGCCTGCATCTCAATTTCCCCCAGGAGGTGTCGTTTTTATTTGTTGCTTTTCGTATCGCATTCCCATTTCACCATCCCGGCCGTAATAATCGTTTGCTTTTTCGTGCCATTCTTCTTTTTATTAAATATATCATCTTTGCCATCGTTATATCAGCCATGAATTCTTATATGTTTGTCGGGTGCGATTTTATTAGTGCATAACGTAGACATGATAAAGTTGTAGACAGTTCACCTTCTAGTCTGGTTGAACATATAAAACACTGTCCATGTAACGCAATTTATACGGTAAACAAGAATCGTATGGCAGGATCACCCAGAGTAACTGAAAGCCGGCCAAACAAAGTTAGTGGGGCAGAGGTCCTCGCACCCTAAGGCTACACGCAGTAAACAGCTACGACCGAGCTTTCTTTATGTGGCAGCTTTACTCCTGCACTCTGCTGCATTACGGCACCGGGTATCATAAAGTCCGTCGCTCGCCCTTCTATTACATATGTAAAATAAATGCTCCAGAGAACCTGACTGTCTCTTTACCATTTTTCCTCCATACATCAGCGCGATCAGACGCGGATAAGAAATATCCGAAACATTTTCTTTTGTTCGCTATTCAGACCGCGAAGTCACTTCGCGTTTTAACCCAAATATAAACATGCTATGCATTCTATTCCAGCGCGTTCCGCATTTCACTTCAGAGGTTATTATTGAAGTAACATGCGTCGTTCCAGTTATTGTGTGATAAAATTGGATTTTATTTGCGTGAAATTTACTTTCAATTGCCGCACTGAAATATTCAATTTTAATTAATCGTATTTATTATTGTATTTGTTGTACGATACGCAAACACTTTATGTTATAATAAATATTGGGCGATTTTAAACTGACGATAAAATAGAAATTATTCGAAATAATGTTTACTCACATACAAGTTTAACACAAAAACAATAGAGACAATAAATTAAAATTTCCATAGTTAAATTTAAGTTTTTCAAGTTATAAAAAGTCCCTACATAAAAAGTGTTCCCATTTGAAGGATACTCGAGTTGTGAATTTTATTTTGCGTAAAAAGATGAAATATAATTTCAAAATTTGAACGTGAAGAAGGCTGGTATTTCTGATACAAATTTAAACAGTGACGTAAATAATTTAGAAATTTAATTCACATACATAAAAAATATATTTTCGTATACTATACCAATCTTCGTATTGGGAAAATTAGAAACTAATACGACTTGACTACGAAACATTGTATGGATTTGATGAAAATATTATGAGCAATGAAATGCAGCCATATTTATAGCAGGTATACACATTTCTTTAAAGTTAAAAAACTGCACCATTTTCGTCCAAGATCTTTCAGACATCAACAAAAACAACTTAACAAATTTACATGAAATCCAGTCAACATGTTCGCAAACGAACAAAGTGAAATTTTACAATTCGAAACAATGCCTGTTGAATTTGAATGGGCTCAATTGCGTTTCGGCGAAATATTAAAATGTTGCATTTGCATGACGTTTAGTATTCCGAAATGTCTTTTCGTTCGCGGCCTTTCGTTTCATATTGCTTCGTAATGAGGGCGAAATTAAAAGAAAACGTTGAATTAAAAACATTTATGCAGAACATTTTAGACATTCCACTCGACCACATTAAACTATTTTAATTGCGGAAGTTTCGAATACGGGCAAGGGCATAATTAAGATATGAATATTTCATGTTCGCCTGGATGTTATTTAGTATTTATTTCCCGGCGCGGCAATGTAATTGTGTGTAAATAAATTACGCTACATATTCATTTCATGAATATGCTGCTTAATATGTATGCATATTGAGACAGTTTTCGTGTCCCGTTGTCGAGGTGTCTTAACATGAAAAATGTATTCCACTTGGAGAATGTAGTTTTAGAAGCACGTTTTACAATAACTTACTTGGAAGCTTGTGTACAACAGTTTATAAAGAAACAATGCACTGACTGAAATTTCAATTTTCATGTTTGCCGTTACAGCTCACAGTTCTTTTATATTTCCTTCGCATCCACTGTTGCCCATCGAAACATTTCTTTTAGTTTTCTAAATGTTATTCATTATATTTACACTTCTACTACCAAACACTATAAAATTAGCCATTATCTATTTCTTTTATTTTGCAAATAATTAGAAATATACTTGAAAGTGAATAATACAAAAGGAAAATAACGTAAACTACTCTGTTTCATTATGTGGCTTACTAATACATTAATGGCTCACGTAGTAATTTATCCAAAAGCTTCGAGCACCATAAATTTTCAAGTTTTATTAGATTATATGTTGCAGGGTGTAGATAACATGCAGGTTCATGCTGACTATTTTACGTAATTAATAGATAAATAATTAGAACAACCGTGTCGTAATTTATCACAGAAGTAAGATATATTTAGTATATCGACATCGTAGGCTGTAGGTCGTAGGTATAGAGCTGTTATAGATTTTATATTACCTAATAAAAATAAATATACCATATGAAATGTATTAAAATATGGTTTTTATTGTTTCAGGATCACCTGCTAACCAAAACACTGTAAGTAAAAATAATTATTATGATATTCGAGACACGTCCATTAAAAAATAAATCAGAAGTTCATTGATTTCATAGTATTGGAAATCTTTTTGTAGTAATAATATGAGGTACAAACTACCCCACAAGAGGTCGTTAACGAAGTTTTCGATCAAGTTCGTCAACTGGTTTAAGAAAATATTTTACAAAAAGTACAGGATTTCTTATTTCATATCAGGGGTGCACAGAAATCTGTTCGATACGAGAAACCACTAATAACGATTGAAGATATGGTTGAAATTATGTCTCTTTATAGTCCACTATGTAGATTGAGTATAATTTTGGTCGTGAGTCAACAAGAACGTCTCAACGCGTTTGAATGCATCGAGAGGCCTTTGAAACAGATGGGCGACTGTTTTAGTCAAATAGACGAAGATGAAATGATAAATTTAAGGGAAGAATTGGCGAAAGTCATTGAAATAATTTCCCTAGAAAAGATAAACCTCGATATATCAGTACAACATGTACAACCTTCGAAATATCTAAGTGTCACTTTGAATGAACTCGTAGAACAAATTGACCCATTAAAACAACATGAATTGCAACCTCAGTTATTGCAAATAACCATCGATTAATTGCAGTCTAAATTGGTTGAAATCGGACGTGATACCCCACTCAAATAAATCGTTATATCAATAAGTAGTTTGGTGGAAATGGTTCAGATTGTGATATATAACGAAGGATTTAACTTGGCAAAGGAAATTTGTAAAAGCCGTGAACGATTAAGAAATGAACTTGTTGAGCTACAAAATAGTTCAAGTTGGGAATCTAAAATTGAAAGGCTCAGCGCAATCGAAACTAAAATTACTGTGATGCAAAGATCAATACAAAACATGAATCACCAATATGTCTGCTCAGAAACGATCTGTTTTGATGGACCTGCAGGTGTCAATAGCTTGTGTTCAAGAATATGTTGCTGAAATTTGCGACGTATCCTGCGATGAAAGTGAACTCTGCGATATCCATAAATCATCACGAATTGTCGAATATCTTGTTAGCACCAATACATTGTTGACCCAATTGGAAGAATCTCTGATACAATCTTAGTTAATGTATATATCTGCAGAGTTTTCTAAAGGAAAAGATTTGCAGCAAATGAAGATAACACATTTTTTTGTATATTACGAAGAAAATCCGTAGCATATTTTCATTAGCAGCAAATCCAACCGTTACACCAGTCGCATATTCTTTACGATATTTCAAAAACCAATTATATGATATGCTATTGTTGTCCAGATTATATTTCATTTTATCTTTAAAGTTATGGACAATTGTCAATTACCTCAAAAAAGAACACTAATCATAGTATTATTCATCCATTTGAATTTGCAAAAGAACGCAACTGTTGAACGATATTTTAGGATAATGTAAAGCAAAGACACTTTTCCTTCACATCTGCTTCTGTGATTACTTTATTACATCAAATTCTTACTGCCTGTTCTTTATTTCTTTGCCACTGCCTCCACCCTCCGTATTTAATTCCTTTTTTATTTTTCATGTCTTTGCTGATAAAAATGCTTTCCCTTGCATTGTTTCTCACTTTCTGCAAATTTATCATAATATTTTCCTACTTTCCTTCATTCTCAATTGAACAAAATACATTTTCTTTCCTAGTTTGTGAGCCTCTTTTAACTGGACTTGGTCGTCTAATTTCTTTCTTGTTATATTTTCCATAGTATCTTTCAGGAATTTTTGGTCGCTAGACTTTTAGCCGATTACCACAATATCATTTTTGATTATTTTCCCCTTTTTCCCTAATTTTTATTTGTTATCTTATGTCCATCTTTTTTGTTTGTTTTAATCCGTTTTCAGTTCGATATTCAACTGTAGTATTAGTGTGGCTAGCTTTTCTTCAGTTGGATGCGGTGTTTTAACGCCCATTTCCGCCGCCACCAGTAGTTTTCTTAGTTGTATTTTGTGTTGCAATCCAACCTTTCGGAGGGTTCGTATTTACAAGTTGTTTTAATTATTCCTATATATTCCTATTCCTAGCACATATCTTACTTTCCTTACAGCTTCCTTTCAGAAGATCGGAATTTATAACGAATCACTCAAAGAACTGTGACATGCACATTATAACATTTGTTATTAATTTCTCAGACATCATATCTTATGCAAGAAATGTGCACGATCTACACAATCAATTGTTAATAATGTAACTACCACGTCGTTCCCACGTGTTGCACCTAATGGAGCGAGTCACATATCAATCATTCATTCACATCTTCCACCTGACATTGTTGTGAACCAAGAATTTGGGTGACAGTATTTGCTAAGATAGTTCATTACTTGTGATTTGTGATTCTACATGACTTATCACATGTCTACATGTCATACATCATTTTTGAGTTGTTCCCAAGTATCTCCAGCTATGCAAGCGCACTCTTTTGAGGCTACCTACATACCTACAGAAATCCATAACTTGTTCTTCACCATCGAAGAGAGGTACTTTACGGAGAAGTAATTTTCTGTAATGGCATGTTATATATTGTTATACTGTTATCTATGCCATTGACTTGTTACATTTGGTGAAGACAACCGAAAACTGTCCATTTTCTCGCTCTAATCTTACAGTACACGGTTGAGAAGGAACATTATACCGATACTTGTGCAATGAAACATTTTATTGTGCCCAACACATCAGACACTTCATCCACTTTCGCTGTTGGTTCTTGTACACCGCCAGAAGATGTTCTTGAAGGCTCCTTAACTTTTATAAGCAATAAAATTTCTGAGTTCCTGTTGAATTTGTGCAAGTCTAAATAGATCTTTGCTCATTATACTTGCCGTAAGGTCTCTTTTGAAACTAGAGTTATTCTAGGCAAGGGTTTCCAATGCAAACAAATTTCATCCGCATTGTAGATAAAAAAATTATCGATTTTTGCAAACTTTCTCGTAAAAATCTGAAACAAATCAATCTGTGGCATGTTTCCGGGCCTGTCTTTAAAATTTATCTTGAATGGCGAACGCCCATTTAATGTTTCATTAAAAATTATATCATGACACTATAGGTCCAGATACCCATCTAGCCTTTATAAAGTTTATGTACGAACCAGGCGTAAACAATATGCTCAACTTTATCGATACAGGTCTTTTAATAGATTTCCTTCTTCATTCTCAATTTTTTGAATGAATATTTTTTATGAATCGGCGTTTCTTTTTTATGTCTGAAATCGTTGAAGTTCCAACAACATACACATCCTTCAGCTTCTTCCCTGATTCACATTTTACTAGACGATCATTTTCTCCTTCACTTTTTTGCGACATTAGTCAGCCAAAATTTAATGAGAATTTCAAATCGGCACTACAGTTCAGAATTAAAGCTGAAAAGAGACTAAAGAAGCCTGCTGTAAGTTCCCCTCAGTAATTGTTCGAACTGCGTTAATGTGCAAATCTTATATGTACATATGTACATACATGTACTGGATTCCCCGCATCGTTCCAATCCACCTATATAGTTGCTCTTATTGGAATAAACAAAATGTCGTTGACATTACTTATCATATTATAGCATCATATTATAGCATATATTATCATAGCATATCAATGCATACGTTATTATTCTATCTTTGTGCCAATTGATACGATGGAATTCCAAAGAATTACTTTTATTCTTGTCTGTCACATTTGGATATTAATTTAAAAAATTAACAATTTACAGAACACCACTTTATTGCAGAATATAAATCATGAAACTATGAATTGAACGCAAGAAAGTTAATAGTGTTTAATGAGAAAACCTTCGCATTATTTTTTAAATACCATCGACAGTTATTACAACTGGAAAATTTACAAGTAAATTAAAAATTAATCATTGGCTTTGGAAGGTCTTATAAATTAAAATTAGGTGTAATGTGGCATTACAAGAGGAGTCATATAATAGTGGATGTCTCAAGGTTTATCGACCGGCAGAAACGCGATTTAAAGATACAATCCAGGAAGTAGACGAAGTGGTCGCTTTGGCGTTCACGTGATTGCATGCATATAAGTTATATGTCATTCTGGAGTGGTCCTTACTGCCATTTTATAACATATGTGGCCTTTCATCTCTTCGACAATTTTCTCGCGCAGATTTCTTCCCGTCGTGAGAATTATCCTAATTATTCATCACACATCATGCAATGTATCCAATGTGATGTTTGATTTGTGATACTATAGGTGCAAACATTTTGAAATTTTGTAAGAAATTTCTAGCCTAAACAGTCGTGTTATGAACTCAAACTAGACGAAAATAACGCAAAAATAATTATTATTAATTAATTGATTTAAATGAATTGGAAGAAACAGCTACCATTTTACTAACCTGTAAGGAATCAAAATAAACTGGTTAATTTCTAACCATTTGTAATTCATATAAATACAAGAAAAATTCGAGCAAAACAGCCACTTGTAAATTTTGAAGTGTCTGGTTCGGATTCTGATGATGAAGAAAAAACAAACAGGGCGTTTCTCCTGACAAATATGTTATGCAGAATCTATTGGCATCATTATTTTAATTTGTCCGATTTAATTTTTTTATTTCATTATTTACGGTTTTCATGGTTCCATATTCAAAAATATATATCTTCAGTAATGCAGATAAATAATCCTCGTTACCACCCATCAAATAAATATAAATTTTTCATGTCCGAATTTTAACACCACAGTAGGGAAGATGCAATGCTATTCTTGCGCCGAGCAACCTGATTTATGTCCACAAAAAGCTTTTCACATTATAAGAATAATGGCCGTTAAACGTTACTGCGGTCACCGCAAATGACCCTCTCCTCATAATAGAGCCGAGAGTATTTCTTCCAGATGGTTATGATATGATTATTATCGGTGATGGAAGCGAAAATATCAACTTTAACGGCCCCACTTACATATCTTGTAAGAATCCACATCATCCCCGTTTATTCTTCCCTTTATTTTTATGGGTGGATTTGGAGGCGTGTAGGAAACGACGTAACGACGGAAATGTTGCACTGTAACCCCCATGCCGAACAAACCGGTAACATAACGTTTTGTATTTTTATATATTTTTGTAATTTTCTTACTTTAAAGCATTTTAAAGCAGTAGAAATATTATAAATAGTATTCGAATAAATTTGCTGTTCACCTTGGTACATTCGACCCATATTTCACACGCGACCTCATTTTAACTCGCTAACGAACGTCAAGGAACGACCACCTACTGCTTGAAAACAAAAACTTTAATAAATGTTACATGGACATTGATGGATATAGTACGCCCAATGTGACCTACCAATTCTGAAACTGTATAACTGTACGATGCATATATGTGATATGTGTTTATAAACGCTACGCATACAAAGATTTATTATTCAATAAATCTTTATTTATTCGAGGGCGACCGACCATAAAAATGATACAATTTAAATTCAGGCGGAGAGTACATAAAAAGGATCCTTTTTTTGCGTATACAAAATAAGCCTGTGTTGCTTTTTGAATGATTTCATCCGAAAGTGGTCCTAAAGCGGTGCGCGCCTCTATTCGTTTTCAGCTGAACTGACCGGTATAAATTTTTTTATGAAACTAATAAAACGCGCGTTTACTCTAAGGTAGGGGGCGAAATCCCAAGCCAGCCATGAGCGGAAGGGACGCGTTAGAAATCGGATGAGAAAACAATTTTAGGCAGAATCAGTATTAAAACCACCGGATTTAAGAATTTTATTAAATATACTGTAGTTTAGCGTACCGGATAAATTGTAACTGAGAGATTTAGTACAATCATCGGGCTGTAGCCCGAAGCTATATAATTTTCCCGCGTATTGTTTGTTGCGCATACTGTTCACGGATTAATTTACTGGACATTTTTTATTTTAAGTGATTTATCCCATGTACACTCACAAGTAAACTGAGGAAAATGTGCCCAAATTCACATCATTCGCGATCACGAACGATCGAATGGTATGCAACCGACCTAAAAAATGTTTTAATTTTTTTCTAATTGAAATAATTTTCGACTTTCTTTGACTCTTATAAATTAAATTAAGCATACATAGTAATAAATAGTCTTAAGTAGTAATAATAAAAAATTGAGCTTGGACAACATCGTAAAAGTTATTCACCTAAAATAATATCGGACAAAGCATACCTTGATGAACAAAATTCATTAGCAGCCAATCCAAACGATGTTCACCTGACGAACATATATTGCAACCATTCGAAATTGTTGTTGTATCAAACAAATAGATTGCCATGGCGAGATTTAATACCGATTTTAAGACGATCGACAAGAATCTTCCCCTCCATTGTTTAAAAGTAAGTTAAGGGGGTATCCTGCTTTAGAAGGTTCAAACAATCGATTTTTTTTATTGCTCAAATCTATGCCTAATATATCTAAGAATATGTATAAAAAGTTAAAGCGGCTAATTCGCAATATTTTGAAAGATACAGCACTAAACAAAGTGAGGTGTCGAGCAAAAAATATACGAACGCACAAACGCCCGGACAAACGAAGCGCGCGCCCCTCCCCGCAGTCACATAACACCGAACTATGTACTGACAAAAGTTCAATCGGTCGTTTGAAACAATAATATTTTGAATTCGTAAGTGCTATAGTAGGATTATAACGTGATATTCCGTAAGTAATCGAAAATTAACATTTTTGCTGATCGTAAACTTTAGAGCGCGTTTTCTTGAGATTTCGTTTTTACGATTTTTCTAAACTGGTGGGCGTGATTGCGAGAAAACTAGACAAGCAATCAAAACGAAACAAAACTTTTGTTAGCGTCAGTAGCATTCTATTCGATTTGAACTAAAACGATTAATGAAAAAAAATTCTAAACAATTTTTTTAGCAAGTTGAAATGATTTTCTCTTCCTGCAAAGAGCACATTTTCAAACCTGAGAAAAATCTTGAATTTCTAAATTTTGGTTTTTTTTTAGTTCACATAGAAGAAAGTATATCAGAATTACCATTTTCTTTGGTTTTTTTTTGTTTCAGACAAAAATTACGAGCTACATCTTTCCCACCGATTGTACACTGCAATTGAAAGGTGTTGCACAAATGTGCATAAAAATCGGTTCCGTTTAAATATTTTTCTCTCGAAATATATTTTTTAATGCTCAAATATGCAATAAAATGCTCTAAAAAGTTCACTAAACTTGCTCATTTTTTTCTGTCCTAAAAAAAATCCCCCAAAAACGCTATTTTAAGGTGTCGAAAATTTCGAAAATTCGAAAATTGAGGCGAAGTTCGCCCTAAGGCGCTCTTCCACTTAACCTCATTACAATATGTAAAAGAAAAACAAAAAAGAGTCGCACGTGAAATGAACAAAACTAAACACGAGTATTATTCTACCTATTGCTCTGCGAAAATGATCGCTCTCAGCCGACATTTGAATCGCGATAGAGGCATATGTTTTATTGTCGAATGAATCCGATTATAATGAGAAGAGGCGTCATAAGAAAAGGATCCCTGAAATGACGCATTTGCATGTTTTGGCACAGTTAGAATATCAGTGCACCTCAAATCGCGATTGTGAACTTGGGATCTAGGTACCATTAAGTTATATAAATAAATTGGAATTTCATTTAAGCGAATATTATGAATGTAACTAGCCAACTGGAGTGATCTCCTATTTTTCATATTCAGCCAGCCCATTTCCTTTATACGGTTAGTTATGTGGTCACGTCGCCTAAGATTTAGGACAAACCGTACACAAGAATTCTGAACCTTCTGTATCCGGTACTCAGTCAGACGATGTATGCATGGGCCATAGACGGCATCGCAATAGCTAAAGATTGACAAAACAAGGCTGTCACACAAGACAATTTTAAGGCTTATACTGAGAAAGTCTTTATTGGCATAGAGAGAGCGTAAAATTCCATAGGTACGTCTAATATTTTGAGAAATATGTGATTTAAATCTTAATTCGCTATCTAACACTACTCCAAGACTTTTCACTTCATTAACTGGTATTAAAGTAAACCCTTCTACCACAATGCTAATGCCTTCTATGGCCCTCTGTCGGTCTTTAACCGGCCCAAATACTATTACAGAGCTCTTGGAAGGATTGATTTTTAGACAGTGCGATCTAGCTAGCTGAATTAAATTGCTTAAATCATTATTGATATTATATTGGAAGAGACAAAGATCTTTAATGTAAAAACTTGAAAATACTTGCGTGTCATCGGCATAAAAGTGAGTTTGACACGTAGTTATGCTTTTATTAAAATCTGCCGTATATATGGCGTAGAGTAAAGGTCCAAGGATGGACCCTTGCGGAACTCCAGATTCTACCCGCCCCGAGTCAGATATACAACCATCAACCACCACACATTGTCTTCTACCTGATAAGAAAGATTTAATAAGATTAATAGCATTTGTATCTAATCCATAATAAGATAATTTAATACAGAGTAAATGATGGTTGATGGTGTCAAAAGCTTTAGAAAAATCTAAAAGTGAGAGAACAGTAACTTTTCCCTCATCTGTTGCCCTGAAAATACTATCAGTTATAGATGATAATGCTGTAGCCGTACTATGCCCCCTTCTGAAACCTGATTGCGTATGAGGGAGAATGTCACATTTAAGTACATAATCCTGCAATTGTTCATTCATAATTTTTTCCAACACTTTAGACAGTGTTGGTAAAATACTAATTGGGCGCAAGTCAGAAAATTTACTAGGATTCGGAATCTTAGAATCTTACGCACAAACTTCACGATAGTAAGTCGAATGGCAAATAAGTAATTGAAAAAAAAATATATACATCTCGTGTTGTTTAAAAATAGTCGATGCGTTGCAATAAGAACCACGCGATCATAATAAATGACGTCAACCAAGTTTAATAAGCCTGACAGGTATGTTTTAAATGTTAAATAATTTTGTAATAATTCTTAAATAGCATAAAATGTGAATATTAAAAAAGTGAATATTATTTCAGCATTGCTTTGACAATAACTTAGTCATAATTAGCAGTTTAGAAAATATGGCTTTTTCTTGAATTTACATGTGCAATCTTTGTTTGCGCGACTCAAAATTTTCTAGATTTAGTTGTAACCATTCACAATTAAGACAAATCCAATTTATAATTTTAAAAAGTATTACATTATTAAGATAAAAAAATTAAACTATTTGATATTCTTTACACTATTGTAAAAGAACCAAATATATACCCTTGGGGATAATCAACACAATTGATTGACTGATGAAAGCAACAATTTTAACAATGAAAAAATGATATGTTTTATCAGGGGACCATATTGATAGGTTACTAAAAGAATTTTGTTTACAGGCATAAGGAAACGTGAGTTATAAACTCCTTGCGGGCATGAAAAATATTACGAAGTCCACTAGATAGGTTTGCAGAAATTCAGAAATATTGTCATTTAGTAACTGCTCAACAATATTTTGTTGTTTTTTGTAGTTCTGATTAATATAAAACTGTAGCAAGTTAATAAAACGTACGTCCAGTATGAATTAATGGTTCTGGCGACTAACAAATATCCAAACAATAAGGGACCCATAACTTTGCCATAGCTAACAATGATGGGACAGCTACACAAAATTACAAACAAACTAATGTCGCCTAATCGTTAATGCAAAAGAACATATATAAAGATTTTAGGAAAATAGAAACAAATTAAAATACCCCACGGACGTAATATATTAAAACAAAAATCAATAGCAAACATTTGCTACAAAATTAATCAAGGCGAATACCTAAATAAATAATTTTTAAATACATTCTCGAAATGCCCTCTAGCTAAAAATCAAACATAACATCTCGGACGTTTCGCTCGCAAGCTCTAAATTGGCGCTGACGTTGAACAGTGCAAGGAAATTTAGCACTCCAGCTGGAATTGTTGTACGTAGCCGCGTGTAATAGCTGGCGCAAATCGAATGATGCACGAAGGGCATCGCATTTTGCAACCACCATTTTATCTTTGTGAACTAATTCATTTTGTTTTATTACTTACGTACATAAAAGATCCGCAATCAGGCGTGCTTTACATAAGAGACTGTTGCTGGGATTCGTTCCATTTAATTATTTGTACGAGATTTTAACTTCACTGCAACACATTCCAGTCTTGATAAGTTTATCCATCTCCATCTCGAAATAAAATATGTGCAAGTTTTATGTTTTTATTATAAATCTATACCTGTAGGTATTACAACTTTGTTATAATTCGGTTTTTTATTTATTTACGTCTCACTACATTAGTGCTGAAAATAGTATAATCTGTCATTCCTCTAGCACAGATAATATAATTAATAGCTGTCGCAATTAGCCCATACAACGTAATTTTTTTCATGATAAACCCTGATAATTTCTCTGCTATATCACTCTAAATTACAATGTTTGCTCGCAACTGCAATAACCTCTAGAGTCGGACCTGCGGCGTTGGTGGCGCTGTTAATGTGTGCCGCCCGTTTGTTCCCCAGTCGATCATAAAAACGTTGTCGTCCGAAATCCGTTAAGGATTTGCAGGAGGGTGTGGGAATCTCCGGAGGCCATCATCGACCGCGTGACCGTCGTACTAAAGAACGAACAAACGGCGAAACCCTCATACATAAAGCATGGCGACGCCGTCCTCGACGCATGTAAGGAAATGTTGCAGTTGATCAAGACGTTTATCGCCAGCTCGCTGCATCCAATTCCCTCCGACCCCTCCTTAGCTCAGCGCCATCGTTCGCTCGACTAATTTCCGTAATGTAATACCAAAGTTTAATCTAATTGCTTATTATAACTAACTTTGTTACGGGTGCAAGTCGTGTTTGTATCCCTGACACATACACACGTCACGTAAGAGGAGATAAATAAACTTGCGCGCATACGTCAAGAAATCTCCTCGATTTTAATTACCTCGCGGAGACAATATCCAGACACATTGGCAAGTTAATCAAATTATTGTCAATTAATTAAAACTGCAAATGTGTGATGCAAGTACTGATGCGCCGTCTTGGGTTTGCAGAACTGCCTTTGTGATACCTTACGATTGGAGATGAGAGGCTTCTTCGATAATTAATTTCTTACTGCGGTAATTGTAAGGTAAAATATTGTTGAAAACTATGCGGCTGCGACTACACTCATATCACGTAACCACACGCGGCTCAAGTTATACCAGGTCGTCTTCGTAATTGAACCAAGGGAATACTTAGCAAATGCAATTTACAAGCTATATTGTCCAACAAATTAGCAACTAATATACACAATCATTAAATAAAGACTTAATTATATGAAATTATCGAGCAACTGAGCAAAAATATCAAATTATCAAATACCAGGATAATAAAATAAAAAAGCTCGCCAATATATAAAATAATGTTTTCAAGAATTGACGAACAGCATAGATTACCTTCCACAAACGAAAACGATTTCCAGAATTTCATTCAAATGGTCGGTCAATGTAAATGTGCTAGTGTTATATACGGAATTACAACGAAGGTGAATAGGTAAATAAATTATTACCAATCTAACGTTTCGTTCGATGTTATCATGATGCGAATAATAGAATATTTGTGACCAAGTAAGTAATTAATATGTGACTTGGTTGGGTTGGTCTCTGCGATAAATAACCTAATACGACTTGATATACGCAACGCATATGTGTATTTTGAAAGATAGTGACGGTGATCCCGATGCAGGGTGCAGAAAGCGATGCAAATTACATAGAATGCACTAACAGAACGAATGCGTGAACACAGACCTAACTGATCTTACCGAATTCAGCTCGGCACATTAGCTACGAAAATCAAATCAAGTTGGTATCTATCAAACTTTGTTGTTTTAAAAAACACGTTAATTGTGTAATGATAGAAGTTACCAATGAGATGTGTAGCAATGCGCTGCTGCTGATGCCAACTTATCACAATAGCATATGCAACTTCCTGCACTTAAATTGCGTTGGCAATTCCAGATTGTTTCGATCTTTGTTTTGGTTTCCTACCTAGTTCCTCCAACTTTCCAATAATTGTATTACATCATAGTTTCTTCATAAGTTTTCTGATGGTGTCTTTTGCTCAAGGTGGTGCGTATCGATTATCGTCCGTTGATCCTTCTCCAGGATTGGTCCTTGATAGTCCTGGCTGCGTCTTTGATTGTCCTTGCTGCGTTTTTAATGGTCATTACTGCGGCTTTGTAGGTTCTTTTACTGCCAGCTTCCAAACCTTACTCAGTCTGTATCCATTCTCGGTTGACTTTGTTTGGATTCTTCATTATTTTCAACTAGCCGTGTTGTAGTATTCAGCTACTGCATATTTTCCAATATTTTCTTGTTCGACATCTCTGCGATGCTCCTTGACTCTGCACTGTATATTGCATCCAGTTTGTCCTCATATACGATTTCCCACACTGGCATTGCAGTTCGTAGATTCCTTTAACTCGTAGCCTTAGTATCGATTCCCTGTTGGATGGAAGCAGTATTATTATGTTCTTAAGTACTTAACCTGACCTTAATATTCTTCTTCTCTATGGTTTTCCTGAGTATGTCCGTAACTATATATATAGCGAATATATATTTACTATATCAAATGTACTGGTTTTTGCTTTAGGTCATCGTTCTTCTTTCTCTTTGGCTCCGTCTAGTTTCTGAATCTCCTCTTGTTTGTACCGGCTCTCCAGCATTGTATCCTTCACATGTTGAATGTGGATATTTTGTTGCTAACATCACATTTTTTCCACTCTGTGTAGCGGTATGTGATGTGACACATCGGTCCATATGCGTCTACTTGAGGTATATTCCATGCTTTCATCTTCCAGCTGCCATTCTCTTCTATCTACATCGTGATGCTGATGTTGGCATGTTATCCGTTGATGTGTTCCTTGAATGCGTGGAGACTGCGCATACTATGAAACCATATTTCGAAAGTGTCGTCCACATAGCGGTACTAGGATTTCGGTGCATTGTTCTAGCGACAATGGCTGATGGCTTCTTCTTCGAAAATCTCCATGAAAATATTGTTGATGATTGGTGAGAATGGTGATCATAGTTCTGTGCCCCAGCGTAGAAATCTCCATTCCATAGAAAGTAAATGTTTGTTAAACACAATCTTAACAGGTCAATTGTATATTCTTGGAGTCCATGTGGTACAAGCCGTTGACTGATCAGCTCTAGGGTTTCCTCCACTAGCATGTGGGTGACGAGAAATTCCACGTTCAAACTCATTAGTATGTCTTCGCTAGATACTTGATGTTCATCTATAATCTCCACAAAATATTCCAAGTTCTTTACAAAAATGCTTGTGAATCTCACATTCTGTTGTATTTGGTTAGTTCGTAAGTTGGAGATCCACAGGTACCCATAATCGGTCGTAGAGGGTTGCCAGTTTTGCGTATCGTCGGCAGCCCGTATAGTCTAGGAAACTAAGTTTCTGATGGCAGTAGACGTCGATGTTCTTCCCTCAGTTTGATTGACTTTTCTGATCGCTTTCCTGGTTTGACGTTCGAGCTGTTGTGTCTCCGCTTAATTTCTTGTCGTGTTCGGGGTCCAATAACATGTTCCATTTTCGGGGTGTAGAACGATGATATCTTTATTCTTACGCAGTTCTTTCGGTGTGTCCTCTTCTGTCATTGAGATATTTCTAGTCGTAGTTTTGCAAAGTGTTGTGCACGTCTGTTTGTTCTGCTTCTCATGCTGGTTAAATCCTTATTGCACATTCCACTATGGAGTTTATTTCGCCATTCGGTATCCTGCTTGGTACAATAGCAAAATTTAATAGTGCTCTGGTTTGTTCTTCAGATAACGTTAGGTGAGGTTCACGACAGTCTTCGAAGAGTCCAGTCCTGGTAGTGCTTATGTCTTCTTTCGATGTACATAGCTTCTGAAACTTTTTGAATTGTTTTGTAGTAACGTTGTCGAGGTGATGTTCTGCGTGTTCGTAACTAATCCTCTACTGTATTCCTCATACTTCAGGCAGTCGACCTATTTCCAAATGCACGTGATCAAGTTCGTTGGATATCAAGTCGGGTTCGTAACATGTTGTCATACTCTTTCCCGTATAAATGCTTTTGCCGTTGTAGTCCTGAGATTGTGTTGTATCTTAACGACATTTGATGTCGCATCCTAGTCTCGGCAGCATCGAAGGAGTGCCAACGATGCTATCAAGCAGCGACTGGGTATATAACGAGGCGTAAGAGACATGAGACATGAGTCTTTAGAAAACTTTTGAAGAAGCTGACATCATCAGCGAAACGTCAAGTTTATTTCAACAACCACGACAATGCCAAGAAGATACATCTTTATGAAAGCCTGTTAAGGAAGTGGTCCAAAATGCATTTATTTTTGTTACAATAATAAGTATGATTGGAAGACAATGGAGATCACTGAACTTATGTAGATTTATATATTTTAGAAATAAAAATGAATCGTAGATCAATTTACATTTTTTCTAAAGGACTGAGAATTGTTTTTCCACTAATAGTTTTATTTTTTGTAATCTTTATTGCTTTTGAATTAGAGTACATCAGGGATAAATATATCCTTTGCGGTCAATAATATCAAATATTGATCGATCATATGAAATTGTCATTTCGTTTATTGATGATAATAGTATCATAAGCACTAACTGGCTAGAGCAGTGGTAGATGTCATAATTTTCCAAACAGTTATATTGAAATTTAATATGTATTATATTTTATTTATAGGAAATTTTCGTCATTATCATTTCCAGTGCGATTCTATTTGAAATTTGTTGCTGTTTGATGTCAGAAAATTAAATTTGAATACACCGAAAATTGATATTTAGTTCACATTCAAGACAAATTTTGAAATACAACTTTACGTTGTGACTTTGTTAGTAGGTAATGCTATGAGCAACTTATATACATTTTAATGCCTTCATGGGAAGAATAGTCGAAATGTCATTTAAGTTAAGTAACTTTCATTGACGTTTATAACACACATCGTTTATATAACCATCATATGCAAATATCATCATGAAATATTCCACATTTCTACGAAAAATTTTAATACAATAGAGAGACATAATTTATTAAGTAACGATTTACAATTTACATTATGAGCTCCTTGCAATATAATAATATAGTACTCGTTATTTACAAGTCGTCTTGATGCTACACCTAGATTTATTTCATACTTTTCAATGTATAATACTTTTACAGCTCATTTATTTTATTAATTTATCAATTTATTTTTAATTTGTTTCTAATTATGAAAATGGACATTTCCAATCAAAATTAGATCTACGTGATTGTGCTTATTCACTCTTTTCACAGTTTACATTTAACCATTTTTAATGTTCATCAAAAAATATAAAAAAATTACAAATTGGAAATGCATTATATTTAATTTCCTTTTGGTTCTGCACATTATATTTCAATTCAGTACTTGGGCATATTGTTTGTGAGTAATGCGTTGGCAAGTAAATGTGGTAAATTACTAAATTACAGTTGATTAAGATTTAGATGTTGATATATTCTAATAAGATCTTGTATGAAGTGACGTATGTAAAAATTATGGGATATGCGTTTCTGTAATGTTTTATATTCTGAATGTCACAATTATGAAGCTTTTAGGAAAAATTGCTGCGGGTTATATTTAATTATTCCTGTAATTTGTTGACAGCTAATCCCTGTCATAGTTACCTGGTCTCGATTATTGCACACATTAATTGAATTTTAAATATTGTAGGCTTGAAATGAGGTATTAATGTTAATCGAACAACGGTTTAATTTGCTAAGGTAAATATTTTTTTGTTTCGTAGCTACGAGTTTGGTGTATATTCTTATAATGGATCTCGATGAGGATGTTTAAAACGGCTTGCAAATTTAGAGGCTTCGCAGCTTCAAATCGATATGTTCTTTAAGACAGAATAATAGCGCTTTTAATGTTGCTCTACGAAATACATAGTTAACGATGTGTGTCGCTGGAGCATTATAATTTAGATTAATGTGCTAAGTAATTTCGTAAGAAGTAAGAACGAAATTAATTTTTTAACAAGATCTGACAACATCAGAGTAATAAACCAGGACATTACTTTAAAAAGGAAGGATTTCTTGTTAATAAACAATATTATTATTGTATAATTTATTTGTAAAGTAATTGTATTAAATTTACCACCTCTGTAATATTTCGTATATCCCAGAAAAATATATTTCTGTATAAAAGACATTTTTGATGTCTACTTATTTACATCGTGAGAACGTCTATGAACGAGTAAGATATTAGATCAAAATTGTATGATGAATTTGCGACGCCCAATGAAAATAACTAAACATAAATAATCCATCTTCAAGCAAATACCCAGCAGTACTTTAATTGTAAATTTCAGAAGTGAATTATTTTATTATAATAATTTCATTGTTTTAGCTAAGAAATTTCCTGGAATCCTTTAGTCTTTGGCACCTTTGGTGCCACCTCAAGTGTCGATTTATTTGAGTTATATGTGGAAATCTCTGAATTAATCTCGGTAATAATTCGGCTTCACGTTTATAATCAGTTAGTTGTACATTTACTGTTACTATTTTAGCAAATAATTGTCAATTAATGTTAAATGATAAAATGTAGATCCCTGAAAAATTCACATACATTTTTTTAGAATCATAATATATATTATTATATACAGATTGAAGACACAACTATTGACTGATATTGACTGATTAAAGCGAAAAGCTATATTTGAATATTTTATATGTCCACCTCATCATAATTGCGTGTGTAGCTTCAAAAGTTCAACAATACACGCAGTTTTGTAAACTACTAATCTAGGCGAGCTTATCGATTTTCCACACTAGGGACGACAGATGACCCGATCGAAGCGACACGTTGTCAAAAACATTTAGCCTTCCTGAGACGGCGATATGAATTTGAATAAACGGAATGAAATTTAAATTCAAACATGCGGATAACACAAAAATAGGTTGACCGGGAGTTAAGATATGAAATATTAATATGTTAATTTAAAAGAAATTGAACTAATGGACAACTTTTAAGAAAAGGCTGTGGTAAGTTTTTAAGATATTCGTATGTATCTTAAAAACTTACCACAGCCTGAAAAATATGCGAGAAAAAACGAAATTTAAATCTAGAGTCATTACTATACTTATCTTATTCCTGCATTAAATGCAGTGAACTTTAAATGAAAAACGAGGTAGAACATAAAATACGACAGCAGATGGGAGGAAGCCAAGATACTTAAGAGGACTGAGATTCGCAGAAGAAGAAAACGTGTTAGTAAAGTTCGGGTGTGGAAGTGAGGAGAAGGCCGTCAAATATTGGATAGAAGAGAAATAAAAGACGTCCGACTTCTGTTGAAACGGGAACAAGAAAGGAAAAGCCTGTAGAAAAAGTTTGGGCGAGAACGGAGACAGACCAGAAATCTTAAGGAAAATGAAAGGGATGAAGGAGGAACGCAGGAAAAAGCGAGAAACGGAACAGCAGGATGAAGAAAAGATAAGCGGGATATGGGAGGAGATGGAAGACGTCTTTATAAGGCAAATTGGCGAATTCATATGAAGTAAATACATTGAACATGTTCGCGTGGCCTTGAAATATACAGAAACTGTTCGGTGAGGAATTTTTGGATGATGACAAAACCTAATGGGCAATACATTAGACCCAACCCAGGTTTGATAATAGGAAACATGGCTCTCTGAAGGCGAATTCTAGTTCGTTGTCTTCATCACAATTCGAAAGCAGCCAAAAGCAGCCAAAAATTAACTTCTACCAACATCACATGAAAATTTACCTTCAATAAACCTTCAGTAAGTTATTCTATTAGCGCTGATTGCAACGTTGGGTTGGTACACGATTGTTAGCCAAGTACCCCATTAGACCTGAAGAGTTACAGCAAATTTTTACAACGTTTTTCCACAGCCAACAAATAAGAAGCATATGTCGATTGTCTGATTAGGAGTTTACAAAACGTGACTATTATTTTTGAAGTTGCCATCTCTATCTTCTTCGTGTCTTTTTTGTTCTTAAAAGCTTTGAATGTGCATCCTCAAACCTTTTCTCTTTTCACAGCAATCTTGCTTAGAATGGTCAAATCCTGTTAATTCTTTTTAATCCTAACAAAATATGAGTGTTTATCGCAAAAGGGTATCACAAAAAGCAATTAGTTTGGATCCTCTCTTTCATGTAATCAAGACATTTATTTAACGATGAGCAGAAAACAACAACATCAGTCATTAGAGAACTTCTGAAGAAGCATAGCCAATGAAACATCAAGTAATAATCGAAGATCACGACAAAATCCGGAAGAAATTCTTCTCGTGAGAATGTATCAACGAAGATTCTATACTTAGAATAATGGGAGACCTATTGCAGTATTGTTAAAATATTCAAAAAATTGCAAATCAAATTATTCATATTTCCCACATGCAACGATTTATTTATATGTACGCCCTTGGAAAAATATTTGATTGCGATTAATTTTTGGGTAAGGTATATTTAATGACTAATTGCCTTTTTTGATAAAATTATAAAACCTAACATCTGTCATCCTGGGCTTGTGTTTTATGTTTAATAAGAAGGCGCCCTCCAGCGATCTTTTCTTAATCTGTTGTGCATGTATCGGCTTCAACGTTTTGCGGATAACATGAAACCCTATCCTGGGGCATTGAGCGTTGAACCCAAATTGTGTGTAAAAAGACATTCGAACGTAACTCAAATAAAAACAGCCGAGTGTTACAGAAAACGTATTGTTGTCACTTTGTGACGGAACAAAAGTTATTGTTCCATAGGCCCTTTTTTCTCATTGGACACACGTCTACGTAAATACACCCTAGTTAAAAGCAACAAAACAACGTTATCATAATGGAACGACGGAGGGCTAATGTATTTACCACGCGCAAAAAGAGGACTGTGGATTTTAACGTAATTTGTTGTTACGTCAGAATTCTTGTAGTATTGATTGTTATTTATCTCTGGCAAAATATAAATGAGTAGGACACAATATATTTCTGCATATAAGTAATTGATTATAAAAAATGTGGTAAAAATAATGACACTGTCTTACATTGTAAGAGTTACTATAAGGAAGGGGACTTGTGAAAATTTTGAACTAGAATCAATCGACGAACAAACATCGACCGCAATATGTACGATCGATGAAAATTGGTGAAAGGAAAAAGCGTACCGTTTCCTCAAACATACTGGGGAAGAACTGACGATTTATTGATTTTAAGCGTAAATTACCTAGCAGTAATAAAGTAGGTTTTATGGAATATATAATATAATATTCGTTGTTACATGAATTCGTGCTTTTCATAAAATTTTTCATTATTTATTTATCTAGTGCTGAAAATTAACGCGCACTTGTTGTAGAAATTGCTGAACTTATGCCGCGCTTTCATAAACAAACTAGAAATTTTTCCACAAACTCGGTTAAATAAATTGTTTGCGGCAAGGAGCGAACGAACTTCCAATTTCGTTCGTTCTGAAAAATGGTGTCTCTTAGCTTATCTCGCGATATAATTATGTCAGAACTCAGTTATCTTGCCCGAGGCACCGTGAATCTCGTACGTCGGCGTTGTCTTATTCTCCTTGTGGTGATTGCATGATGCTATCGTCTGTAAATATGCACGTTTTATGTCGGAGAGCAAGCTTGCAGGGTACAGACTAAAACAGATATCAACTGAAATGACGTTTATACTAAACTTTAAATACCGACTCCTCCGAGATACGCCATCTTAGTGCCGCATTAAATTTCAAATCTACGTAAATTGTTTGTCGGGAAAATGTCCGAGTGGGAATGGGAAAATATTGCCTCCGAGACTCTGAGGTATTATTTTAAACATTCGCGAATCTTTTAATCCGCGCGAGTACGACGGAAATAAGTATGATGAATGTTCAATCTATTGCATTTTATGTTTTCGCTAGGATTAGCGCAATAATTCAGAATGTATCTGCAGAATATTTTAGATATTACAGTTATTATCGATGGCAGTTGTACGGTACCGCCAGTTATAAATAGTGTTAATATCGCACTTGAAATATGGCTTCACACACATTACTATCTTTTACGTTAAACATATTTTATACGTTTTGAAATATACGGGTTAAATTATCGCACTTGGCGCTGTGATTAATTATAAATTTTATTTTACCTTTTTACCATGTTTTACTGCTTTTGTATTTGCATGGACATAAAAGTCGATTAACTTATGCAACGCGTCGCTGCATATCACAAGGAAATATTACACCCATTATCGATCGAGTACAAATGTACTGGGTTTGACAAAGAATAATTTAAACACAGCTGGAGGAAAAATCTCTTCATGGGTTGACTCAGGGTTAATGTAATTACGTGCCTTCCAGGCGATAAATATTAAATTGTAGTGAACTCTTAACTTTAGAAATAATTATAAAGAAAGAGAAAAAAGGCAAGAATATAATATAAATGGGGTCAATATGATTTATTTAATCGCTTTATATTTAACTCTATGAAGTTTGTAATTGTTCAATGCAAAGTTTTCGAATTTCATATTTAAATTGATTAATTTGCTAAACGCTCCCGTGGACACTTTTACATTTCCCACAATCTACAATAATTGGCACAGTACATGTTGAATTATGTAAAATCCCTGTCTAAACATAAAGCGTTCTTTTAATATTTGTAATGCAAAAATCTTGAAATTAGATTAAATTCCAAAAGCCACTTACCACACGTTTCTTTTAACATTAACACTACATAATTTGATTATCGCCAACGTATGGATAAAAGAAAACTAGTCAAATTTGTCGACACTTGCGTATGATTGTGGAATCGGGAAACTTACAATTATTCCCGTCGACAAACAGCAAAATATGCGTCTGTTTGACATTTACCGAACGTATTTGCCATTTCCTTCGTTTTCGACGCCGTGTGTTTTATGAATTGTTCAAACGTATTGTTGTCTTTACATAAATAAATTTATTCGAAAGATCGACCGTCCAATTGGAAACTTTACAGCAATGTTTATACGTATTCTTCAAACACGAGAACGTGGTATTTTTCCTGAAAACTGGAGGCAATATTTGTCCGTTTTATTAGCATATGCAGTTGACGTTACATACAAAACGTTTCCTCGAATTCGTTTTCTGTGCAAGTGTTCCGTTTTGTGATTCAAACTAGAGTTAAATGCTGTTTAAACGTGACTTGTTCTCAAGGGGTCGGCTTTTGCTTTAGTACAAAAAAAAAACGAATGTAAACGTATCTATAGAATATATCACAAGATAAAAATAAAACCAGACGATTAAGAATAACGACGGCGAATTTCAGAACAATCCCTTCCAATTGTGCATACTATAGGAGCTTGATCGTGTTGTTATCCCTATCGCTGCAATTGGAGGCGCCCACATTTCCAATTAATGTGATGAGGCTTTGGGAACTAGATTATAGTATTTCTCTTCGAACTAACCACCAGTGAACAACAGAGCTTAGTATCTTATATTTCTTTCTTCGTAGCATTTATTCTGGCTTCGTTATTAATTTTTGAATCGTAAACTATAAATAGATCCTAGATTATATCCTTACTGTAAGTTGTTTTTCAGCTTCCGTTAATTCAGTAGAACATAAAATGACCCAATGAAGATTTATCATCACACGTTCTCCGTGCGCGTTTTAAACGTTGAAAATGTCGACGTCAAAAATCATAAAAACAAATAAAATAATTTGCTCGCGTTGATTACCGTGCAGTCAGCTCAATGCGGCATTAACGACAAAAAATAATGTGTCAGTTTATTTGTAATTAAATCGAATATGCAAAACGTATCGGAATCATGCGATATTTATTGTACGAGGGCAGTAGTAAGCCGGCAAATATTGTATTACGTGTCGAATTGTGGAATGCGGTGGCAATTGCGAGAGGATATTTTGCACGTTTTACACACAAACGACCGCCATCCATTCGAGTTTATGCGTTTGCAGTTGCAGCGAAGTATAAAACCGGGATTAACCGTTCCTCCACATTGTAAACGAACGTTACGGAACTGCTTTGCCCTTCGTTTAACGATCCTTCGTTAGTTTCGTCGAAGGATGTCTGTCATTTTCGCACAAAATTACGCCTTGGAGGATCTCCTCGTGAACTTCGATAAAATCAAAATTCGTTATGAAGCTTCTCGGTGCTCACATTTAATACAACTGCATTTTAAAAAAAAACTAAATTAATGTATCGTTTAATCCGTGTCCTGACAAAATATAGTCAGAAAATTCATTGTTCGCACAAAGTGGTAGAAATTTGCAGTTACGTTTTAAAAACACTTATAAACACTCATTATATGAATTGAAGTTTTAGCATCGACTTTGTTATGGAACCAACTCGAGACAAGACGATGTTTTAAAGCAATGGGTACAGTCCACTCAGCGAAAATCGAATTGACGAAATGATCATTGACGCATTTCACCTTCGACGCCACAAAGATCATCATTCAGATGCTTGCATCTTTAACATATAAACGCTCATAAGAAAGCAATTCACAAAGGCAATTTGTAGAAGTTGAGTCGGATCGTCAACTACAATAGGAAAATTATTTTTGCGGTAACTAATATATGTTGTTATGACGTCAAATTGTGCTTTTATAGGTAAAAGATACAAAAAGTGCATTCAAAACTTGATTCATTATTTTGTTTGACCATGAACAACTCCCAGTTAATGACGACTGCATAACCTATTCCACCCCCTTTTTCTATGAACACCTGGTCCTTCATCATATCCTACGCTGTGTTTGTGTCTATTTCATCTGTTTCACGTGCCCGAGCCACATCAATCTATTTATTTATGCAATTTTTTTAGTGTAGCCATTTATACTCCAATTTCTTCTTCGATCTTCTTCTCCAGTGGCATTTATTTTGGATTTATCCTTGTATCGATGTCGCACAGTTCTGACACATGTGTGCCTGAATTTCTAACTACCACTCTATATATTAATTTAATGTTATTTAGTGATTTACACCAGTTATCTGCACTATATTATCTGACCTTTTAATTCCTACGTTAGATATTTCCTCTCCTATGTATTTGTAGGCCTTTGTATTCATGTTATTATCCTCAATTGTTAGACACCTTCCTATTTCACCAAGGACCAAATTTCCCTTTCTTTTCAAAGTGTGTGCATAATCTCAGCGTCATTAGCAAAATATTTCATACTCATCAGCATAATTTAGGGTGAATAACTTATCATGCATTGAGATCTCCATAACCTGGCACTTTCCTCGCCATCATCTTTTAAGGATCTTAAATAAGGTGTGTGCTATGGTAGCCTCGTTTGAGACCTGTCTTCTGACACTTAGTGTTTCATCCTTACACAACTTGTCAGGATCTGTCTGTTCTAATATAGACTTAAACTATGATTTGCATCCTAATAGCCTCCCGGCTCTACGTATTCATAAAAAAATTATGCCGTGTATTTTCTTTATTTTTGCAATTGCCTCTTTATCTATTTATTTCTATTCATATGGAGAATAAGTCCATGCACGATCAATCATCCTTGAATCAATTTTCTTTAACAGGTTGTTTTATGATTTTGCCATAAACTCAAGTTAATGAACTGGTTAGGTTAATTTGAAGATAATTGGAGAATTTGCTCATGTGACCCTTATTTCCGTAACAAAAGGAACGGTTGACTCACCTTGTGCCTCAACATCTCAGAGTAAATACTTCAACTCGTATGCTAGCAATTCAAATCATATGTTATGTCTCTTCACTTCCATGTCAAGTATACTCTTCTCTTTCGTGGTCTAAAAGTTCGTAAAATCTTAGCATCGTTACATATTGTCATCTTCCACTTTAATAATGTGTAGGTTGCCTTATTTTGTGTATATAATTTTCAATACGTTCACACGTTTTATCCCTTGTCTTATTTGGATGCTTTGCTATCACTTTCTTTACTTTTCTAACTGCTCTTGCATAATGATTTCTGATATCCTTTTGCGAGGGCTTATTTTGATAAGAGTGGTTAATTGACGATTATCGTGAAAGAACTTACGTTTCGAGTTATCGTCAATCGAATAATTGCTCTTTGCATTTTTGACAGATTCCTTCCAATTTTCATTGTACACATCCGTCCAAGAAAATGGACTTAAAGTGGAACTAGTTTATTATTTGGATATTTTCATTCAATACATTCCTCAAATGATATCTCTACAACAGTGATGAATTGCTGTCGCCTTTGTTACATGCATTATAACATCAATAGTTATTTCTGCTGCTGCTTCTGCATTAATTTCAGAGTTTTCAACTATATTACCATATCTAGGCAAGCACTATATGTAATAATATTTGTAATAACAATTTGTTCTATGAAGATTTACTGAAACACAAAGGAATAAGTAAAAAGTGCATCGATGTGCAAAACAATTTATTAAATTGAAATGCAAATCTTGTCAATTATGACAAATAATTGATATAAAAATCACTATCTGTTTTCATGCACATAAATACAGCGAACAAAAAAAAGCTGATTAATTTTTCAAAAGAATACACATGCCTAAGACGTAACATTGTCTATGGTTAAATTAAAAAGAGTAATGCGCCCCGAGATTGCCGCAAAACGTGGTAAGAAAAGTTGGAATAAAACGAGTTAAAATGAATAAAACAGGCGGTCAAATTCCTCGGCACACATGATAATGAATTTGGTTTACTTTCCATTGTGGAACAAAAATACTAAGATGCAACGTGCATTAGGATGCGTAGATTAAGTGAAACTGAACTAGGGATAGTATTTTCGAATGCTATAATAACTGATATCAATTTTTTGGATTAACGTCTTTTCATTCGAAATGGTGAAGTGATGAAATGTTATTGGTAACGTCACAACAAATTATTCAGGCTATAAATACATCCGCAATTCTTTTAGTCTCATTTTTTCTCCCACGGCCATTTCAGCCCCTACCGAACACGACATGAATTTAATTGTATTTCTCATTGTTACTACTGAAATTTCGCCCCTTCTGCACATTCAGTTTTCTAGTGTCATACATGCCTTCTCCTCACGTTCTACTACAAAAATTCTTTTCATTTTTCTAGCTACACAACCCACTCCTCATTTTGTTTTCCAACTTTACTGCTTCCCTTAATACCGTCTTGAGACGTAATCTTCCCAGGTGTAAATCTTTCTACATTTCTCATCCATTCCATTTCCATTTTCCACTGGATGATTTCACTAATATTTGAAAGTACTGGATAGTGGAATGTAAGGATGCCTGTAGTGTGGAATCAACATGAAAGAATGGATACAAATGGGAAGAATTTCTCCTTTACTATATAATTTTCTTCTCTAGAATTTTCCAGAGCCTATCCATAATTCCGGACTTTGTAGCAGTGTTGTAATTATCGATTGTTTTGTTGTAGTGGTATGGAAGATGGCTTCTTTTAATATACCAAGCGAATTAAAGATAAGCATCCACCTTCTTCAACTTCCATTATGAATTTGATATGGATATGGTGTCCATTCAGATAAATCAGGTACATCAATCATCAGAGAACTTTGAATGTGAATGAATATGTTGTATTTGGTTCAGTGCCTGTTTGTCCAATTTAATTATTCTCGCATGTATGGCATTCAAGTTTGATTCATAGTTCGAGAGTTCTTGCGAGAGAACGCTAATCCGATTGTCTAAATAAAAAGTTAAATACGTGCGAACAAAGGTGATATAAAATTAATCAAATTACATCGTCGGACAGGGCTTTCCTTCAGCTATACAACGTAGATATTTGTGTAGACATTAATTAACGTCTGACTTTTCACTGTAAAATAATACTAAATTAAGTGTAAAACGTGCCAAAATGCAGGAATTCGAATTAAAGAAACTAAAAGTGTGTGAACTAAAAACCGAGCTGAGAAAAAGAGGCCTTCCATTCATCGGAAATAAAAACGATCTTTTAAATAGATTACTTAAAAATACAAAATTAAATGACCGTGAGCAAGACGATTTGAATGAATCTTTCGAAAGTACGGAAACGGTAGTTGAAAACGACGCACGTTTTAAAGAATTTAAGTCAAGGGCTAGTAAAAGGCCCTATTTTAAATTATTAAATATGGTCAAGAAACTGGAAGAAAAATTTAGCTTTTTACATGTATCTTTCACTAAACTGAAAAAATCGCATAATAGATTAAAGTCTGAAATGTGTAGTAATACTAAAAATGCAGCACGTATATGTGTAGAAAGCTATCCCAGGACGTCCAATACATTAGTTGATGAAAGCAGAAGGATCAATATACCGTCGGCGAAACTTGCTTCTAATAAAAATCTCCGAAACAATGCAGTGGTGAAGAAACCTAAAATACTACTGTTGGCCGATAGTCATGGGCGTGATGGTGTCAAAGCATTGACGGCATCACTTCATGAACGCAAGTTCGACGTGGTCAGTATTTATAAACCGAATGCAACTTTCGAAAATGTGGTGGAAGACTTGGGCAGTCTAGTTTCGCAATATGAACAAGACGATTACGTCATACTGATGGGTGGTGCAAATAATGCTATCAGAGGAGTAAATATCAATGAAGAAATATTAAATAAAACATTCACCACTTTGGAAAATTTAAACACTTTCGTAGTTGATGTACCAACTTCGAAAAATCGACCGATTCTTAATAGATTCGTCAGGGACATAAATATGACACTGAACGAGAAACTTGTAAAGACTCCATCGAATATAGAGATTATAGATAGTGATACAATATTAACCCCTCGTGACTTCACTAATCATGGCTTACACCTAAATTGGAGTGGCAAAAAGAAACTATTCGGACATATTGCGCGAAAGATTAATGCCGATTACTCCAGGAAAAATCTTGTAGCAATAGAACCAATTCATATATTAAAAAATCATTAGTCATCGACCGTATAAATATAACATATGTAAATGTCCAGTGCATCCTAAATAAGCAAGATCAAATACAAATTCTACTACGTGATAAAAGCCCGGACTTCTTGTGCTTATCAGAACATTGGGCAACTGTTGACGCACTGGCGAGTTTATCAATGGTGGACTACTACTTGGCAGCAAATTACTGTCGTACAAGCCAAAAACATGGGGGTGTCCTAATTTATTCGCATGAAAATATTGAGGTGAAAAATCTCGATCTAAGCGTCTATTCCGCTGAACTGACGTTTGAATGCTGCGGTATCTGTTTTAATTATAAAAACATTAAATGTGCGTTAATATGCATTTATCGTTCACCATCAAGCTCCTTTGAACATTTTACCTACAAGTTAGTAGCTGTGTTAAATCATGTACTACAACATCATAAAAATGTTGTACTCTGTGGCGACTTTAATGTGGACTCTACCAAATCAACAACACAGTCGAAAATTATGCATGACATATTCGAATCGTATAATTTGACTGGTGACTTTACAAAACCAACGCGAGTGTTCATGAATGTACTTGGACAAGTGTCGCAATCAATCATCGACTATTTGGTAACGAGTTTTCCTACCAAACTGTGCTCGTACGACGTATGGAATCCCAACATAGCTGACCATTACGCTTGCACCGTGTACGTAAACTGTCAAATTGGCCATGAAGAAGTGGAAATTCAAACTAGAAAATGTATAACAAAAAACTTATCAACTGAGTGCCTCCGTCAGTTAGAATTGCATTTGAAAGTAGTGGATTGGAACGATATTTTTATTCACACCGACACGTGTACAAACACTTATTTTGATGTTTTTATGGAGACTTTCCAGTGGTATTATAACATGTTCTGTCCAAATCTTGAAATGAGTAGCGGCCAAAAACAAATAAAGTGTTGGATAACACGCGATTTAATAAATTTGAATAACGAGTTAAAGAACCTTTTTTGGTTAATGAAAAATTGTGACATTCCCGATATCCGTAAAATGTATAAAAATAAGAAACAAGTCTATAAACGAAAAATAATTGAAACAAAACGGCAGTTTTACTGTACAAAAATTAATAAATCATTGCAACGTACAAAGGAAATATGGGCGTGTGTAAACAAAGAACTTGGTCGTCATAGACGCGGAAATAATGAGGTAACGTTAAAACTTAATAATATATATGTTACAGATAAGAAAGAATTATGTAATGCTTTTGGTGACTTTTTTTCGAGTGTTGCTGAGGAAAATATTAGGTCTAAGTTTGGAAATAGTTATAATTTTGTAAGTTGCACAGTAATGCCAATTTCGATCAATAGTGTTGCTTTTCATACAGTAACACCAAATGAAATTCTTCAGGTAATAAAAAACCTGAAAAATTGCAAAAGCAGTGGCTTTGACAATATACATGTTAAAGCCATCAAATATGTTGGTCATTGCATTTCCGAGCCATTAGATCAAATTCTGAATATTTCTATAAATACAGGAATATTCCCATCAAAACTTAAATTATCACGAACAATTCCAGTTTATAAAAAAAATGATCCTACCGATATTAAAAACTATAGACCGATATCAATATTAACGGTGTTTTCTAAAATATTTGAAGGCATTGTACATAAAAGAATATCAAATTTTCTGAACAAGTACAACCTTCTCTCATCCTCACAACACGGTTTCCGCACAAATAGGTCAACTGAGACCGCATCAATTGACTTTATTCAATATATATATAATGGGTTGGATAAAGGGAAATATTGCGCAGGCATATTTTTTGACCTTTCCCTAGCGTTTGATAGTCTCGACTGTGCCTTCATTATTCGTAAACTCTTTCATTTGGGAATTCGCGGTACATTGCTTGAATGGATAAAGTCATATCTAACACAACGTACACTAGCTGTTGTATTATCGGAATACAAGTCGGATTTGAAGTCTGTTCACGCTGGGGTTCCTCAGGGTTCCGTATTGGGACCACTAATTTTTTTAATGTTTATAAACGATTTACCGTTATATATCAAAAACGTCCATGTCGTTATGTTTGCGGATGATACTACTATTGCGGTAAAAGCCGAAAATCCTGAGGAGCTGCAGCATCGGATAGATTTAGTGACGAAGGAGTTCGAAGCATGGTGTGCTAACAATAAATTAATTGTCAACGTTGAAAAAACTGTTTGCATACACTTCCACCAACGCCGAAATATAAACTTTGACGAAAACTTTAAATTATCACTATCAAATAACACAAAATTTTTGGGCGTGTTTGTGGATAAAAATTTAAGTTTTGAAACGCATATCGAGTATACTTGCACAAAATTAAACAAGTCATTCTACGCTATTCTTAAATTAAAATCCTCTTTAACTCTGGATATAATATTGAATATGTATTATGCCATGGTTTATTCGATACTATCGTATAACGTGCTAATTTGGGGAAGAGCAGTAAATTGGGAGCGTGTTTTCATTGCCCAAAAGAGAATTATTCGCTTGATATTTAATTTGGCACCTAGAGAGTCATGCAGAGATACTTTCCGAACTAGGCGCATTTTAACATTCCCATCCATATACATATATAAGGCCCTAGTTTATGTCAAAGCTAATATAAATGAGTTTGAAACATACAATCATGAATATAATACTCGGCAACCAGATTTACTCTTATTGAAACCACACGCAACATCACTCTATGAAAAGTCACCTCTGTACTCATTCGCCAAATTGTTCAATAGACTTCCGAAGGATATTAGGAATGTCACATCAACAAAAACATTCAAATCATTGGTTAAATCATTCTTAACAGCAGCGAGTTACTATTCATTTCAAGAATATTTAAATATTTAGACGTGTTTTATATGTATATGTATTTTGTTTTTTTTTCTTTTACTTTCCTTATGGGAACAGTGCATATGCAATGTAAATTTTTGAGTGTAATTTTCTGTATGAAATATTATGTATTATTTGACTTTTCACATCCGCAGAAATGTGGCTGACGTGAATAAAATGATTATTATTATTATTAATGGACAACGGCCGCGAAAGCCTACATTCAGAAAACTAGCAAATAGTTGAAAGAGTCTGGGCAGTGACGAGATGTACTGCCAATTTTATTTCATTACCTTTCATTAGAACGACAATCAGATTACTATCAAAAAAACGTCATATTAATTTATGTTTCATTTCTGCATATTAGATTTAGCAAAAAATATTACCTGCTAATTGACATGTATAGCTACGATACCTATGGATCAGTTTACTCGTTATTAGCTGCCACTTTATCGTGCGCCACTGTGAAAAGCACAAACCAACCTGACCGTATTATGACATGGAGAAAGACACCATGAATTGCGAATAAAAGTCGAGCGAAATAGATAGCCGAGATAATTTAGAAAGGAAAGCGATAAGGGTCGGGATTTTTTGAATGTTTCCGCGAAACGTCCGCATCGTAAAACAGAAAGAGTGTCGGCCATTCTTGCATTTAATAGCCCTTATCACTTCGGCGTTTCGTATGCG
Organism: Geotrupes spiniger; assembly: GCA_959613385.1. Taxonomy (NCBI): domain Eukaryota; kingdom Metazoa; phylum Arthropoda; class Insecta; order Coleoptera; family Geotrupidae; genus Geotrupes; species Geotrupes spiniger. The sequence goes on along the minus strand of OY390736.1, from coordinate 25,203,951 downwards.
CTCTTCTTTCTCCCTACGATACTTTTCATAATTACGACGCAGACGAAGACGGCAAGGCGCGACCGGATTCGCGCACCGCGGTTATCAAACGCTCGATTTAGAGAGCGTTAAGCAACAGTGTTGCTTAACGCTTTTATTGCAGCATTTAAACAAACGCAACGACGATTTTAGGGGACATCAAGGGACTATATGTTTTTCCAGTCATTACTGGATACAAATTTGGAGCGAAGCTATTCGGTCTAGTTTTGCACGTTCGAAAATACATGTTGAATACGTGTTGTGAATTTTAATTAACTCAATAAATAATAGTGATATCAAATTAATCGGATACTACATGCCAAGATCTCATAGCGCGTGAAGAAATTCAAATAATCCCTTGGACAATCTTTATCGTTTACCCCTGATATTTTTTTTTAGTTTTGTTTTCAAGGCTTTAAAACGTTATTACTTTAAAGAATTTTTCGATTTCGTTTTCGTCCTTGGAATAATAGATTCTTTGTGGTCGGCAATCTTATAAAACGTATGCAGGTTTACAAACGGTCTTGTGTTACATTTCCATTTGATAATAGCACGTATCAATGTTAAATGCCGCGAAGGAAAGCTATGGAACAGGAAAGACCACAATCTCTCCGCTAAGGAAAAAAGCAGATGGTGGACGTAAGAAATGTATGAAAACTACTCGAAATGATCAAACATTGTTCTTCAGCACATTAAAACACAGAATGAACCCCAAAAACTAAAGGAAGAAGAAAATCAGGAACAACCACTAATATTAGAAGAAATCACGGCAGCTATCACTAAGATAAAACTAAGTAAAACCATAGGTCAAGATGAATTACAGGCGCAAGGGTAAAATACTTGTGGAAAATGAGAAAATTCAATTCCGCCACCTTCTGAATGAAAGTTCAAGAGAAAAGCGAAGCCCTAAAGACTGAAGCACAGGAATTATAATGCCACTGTTTAAAAAGGGAGACCCAAAAGATTGCGGTAATTACAGAGGGATCACATTAACAAGTATCCGTCCAAGAATATTAGAATTACCAAAAAAAAATAAATTAACATAAGAAGACTCACAGCATAGCGTCAGAAAAGGTAGAAGTACCCAATTAAAATAATAGGACGAAAAACTAATAAAACATACGAAATACATCCACATATACTACATAGATCTTAATTTCTCTTTACCCTGTCACACGACAGGATAAAGAGAAAAGATGTATGAAAAAAAATGGAAAAGAGAGGATTCAAAACAGGCATGACAAAAATGGTAAAAGCTCTTAAGAAACAACAGTAATAATATAAGAACGCACAACATTGAATCAGGAGAATTCGAAACAAAGGTGGGCCTAAAACAAGAGTGCGTACTGAGTCCTCTATTGTTGACAATAATTCTAGACGATGCTAATAAAGAGAAGTAAAGAGAAATCGAAAAATATCAAAATGAAAACTATACCAACTATTAATGTTCGCAGATGACATGACACTGATATCAGAATCCAAGTAAAAACTGCAACATAACCTCGCAATACATCAAAAGAATAAGTACAGATAAAACAAAGAGAAGTATAATCGCAACATAATAAAGGCAACACAAAATTGAAATAGAGCGCAAAATACTGGAACAGGAATAACACTCTAAGAATAACATTCCTTGGCAAAAGGGAAATAGTTAAAGATATAAAAAAACAAGTTTACCAGAAGGTGGTGGGACCTTCACTAATACATATGACAGTAAATCATGGGTAGTAGCCAACAGAAATAACAGCTACCTGGCAGCTACATAAATGAATTTGAAGGGAGAAATTTTAATGAAAATCAAAGGAGTCAGTGGAAGAGAGGGTAAAGAACACGATAGTCAAAGAAGAATTAAACATAAAACGGGATGAAAGACCGATAGAGGAAAGATACCCGAGCTGGGATACACATATAAAATGAAGAGAGAAAACAAAACAAAAATGCGGTAAAAATAGCGGAGTAACATGAAGTCCGACGACCGAGAATAAGATGGGGACAACAGGTAAGAAAAACACCTTGAAATTAAATAAATCAATATTGATAAAAAAACACGTTCTCAAATGTCAGCTTCTTTTATCAAACTAAGGGTGTAGTACATTACTGCAAACCCATTAGTAATTCTACTACATCTCGGAAAGCACTACGTTACTGGATACGATAATTGTAATATAAGCCTACTATTCTTTCTTTGTGTATATCAATATTAAGGCATCTCTCGAAATTAATGGCGATTTTCAATTTCAGCCTACCAGATTTTTTAAGGTACATAATCATTCTCGTCGTGATGTGCTTTGCATCCTTTGCTCCAGCCTTTATATCTTTATTGTGAACCACATGAGAGTTGTTGTGTTATTAATTAAGTACGGGAATTCCAAACTCTAAAGCTGTAGCGCGATTAATACTAAGCAAATGCTAATTGTTCAAATATAGACATAGGGACTGTCGCCGCTTGCGTATAAAGGGTAAATTAAAACGAACAAAGAACGTCCCTAGAAGTTTTGTGATATGATGGACAAACCCTTTCATTTATTTTTGTTCACGTTTCACTGTTTTACATTTCTCATTTGTAAATAATTTATTTAGTTTTATTTGACTATATTTTGTCTTATGTAATTAATTATCAGTAGATCTCATATATGTATAATTACGTACAAATGTCCCCCATAGATTTTTATCCTTTGTATTTAATTTCACATTCATTTGCCTGAACATTGCATGAGCATTTGCAACACTTTCGAATACTCTTTGAATATCCAACAATGCCAAAAGTAAAAAAAAACTGTTAATAAGGTGCAGGTGTCTAAATTATTTCCTCAAAAATTATCTCATATTTTTTGCCCTGTAGGGGTAGGTAGTACCCCATCGTAATTATTGTCGTTATAATTCCCATTTCGCAGTCTTCTATGATCATTTACCTTTTTTACTATTTTTATAAGCATCGTAACTACGTCAATAACTGTATTCCTTTTTCACCCAAGTCCCTAATAATGTCTGGTGACTTCAGATCATATCCTACTGATTTACTACTTTTTGTAGTTTCAAACGTCTTTCTTCTTCAGGACAAATGAGTGTTCCTGTTCCTCCCCTCCGTCTTCAATATATTCATTTTCTTCTATTACATCTATATGGTTCATATTGGTTGATACTTAATCTGTCTTCAATATATTGTTTCAAATGATCTATTAACTATTAGACCTATTTCATATTTCCTCTACGTCATCGGCTGTTTTCTGTTTAAGTTGCTCTACTACCATTTATGAGCTTTTACAACTTTTTCAGTGTTGTTTTTCTCTTTGTTCAGGTATATTTGCCTTGTAATCTTGTTTCCTCGATCTGATTGTTTGTTATGTAGTGATCATATCTTCGATCTGTTTTTTGCAGTTTGCATAATAAGCTTATTATCGATAATTTTTTTACCCTTTGACTGAAAGGAAGTAATTATTCCTTAGTTTTTTTGTGCAAAAAGAAAAAGATGTTCCCCATTATGGCTTCTGTTCCTTCGTTAAAATTAATTGAGTGATTTTATTGAAATTTACAAACGATTAAAATTTGAAAAGAGAAGAAAAAAGTTTTTCAGCTTCGAACGTGTTTGTTGGCTATTGCCTTCTGAACATTTAAAAGAATGCCAAGAGTTCGCCAAGAGCCGTATTATTGGCATGAGAGAAGCCGGACTTTCGCTTCCAGAGGGCCCAAATAATGGGTAGATAACGTAACGTAGGCCTGGCTCTAGACGTCCAAGAAGGACTACCGATCGTGAAGAACGTCATTTAATATTTTTAGCCACAACAGACAGATATTCTACAACTCGGTCATTTTAAAATTACTGAATGGGAGCTGTAGGCTCACCTGTCACCTGTTTATCGCCGAATAAAATCTTATGGGTTCCATTCGTATCGTCCTTTTTTTGATCCTTCCTCTTGCCCCACTTCACCACAGGCTAGCATAAAGCAACGCAAGACCGAATTTAGCACCAGAATAGCATTAACTTTTGTTTAATGACGAGTCTTAATTTTGTTTGTGTGCATGGATCGCAACACAGACCTCACAAAGGGAGTTACATTGCCAATCTACGGTTGCACTTCCATGTATTCGGGGGCTGGAAAATCCCATTTCCCACCAAGACATATACGGTACGGCAAAGGCTACAACATACTTTTTGGAAGGAGCTAACATTGTCGTCCTCCTATTGCCTGCTCGGTCGCTTGATTTGTGACACATTGAGCAGGTATGGAATGTGCAGGCAGCTTGAAATAATACACCGTCTAAATGAGTGCCTAACCAATTGTGACGGAGCAACTAATTGTTGAAAAACTTCTTTTATTTCTGTTTTCTTGTTTTAAAATTTTAATCGTTTGTTTCTAGTGATTAATTACGTCGTTCGTAAATTTCAATAAAATTGCTCAACTAATTCTAGCTGTTGCAAACTCAGTATACATATATAAATGTAGAGGGAGAGAGCTCTCGGATATATTTCTTACATATCCACAATAAATGTTAACAAATATAATTTCCGACAGAAACAAAGCATGTTCCAAGCACCCCCAGCTCTGCGCCGAATATATTTTACGCCGTTATCCATCTAAAAACACACAAATTATGCACTTCAAATTCGAACACGCGCGAGCGAAGTTTGTTTTCGGTACAACGTAAACGCGAAACTTCGCAGAAAGCATAACAACGACCGCGGCGGGGGCGAGGGGATCAACAAACGCAACAGAATTACGCAAACATAAACACCTGGCGTGACCCGAACTTAATAACAACAATAGACAGATTAGCATTGGAATAATCTTTCAGTCGTTCGTGTTACGGGGCGTGTACGGTGCGAAATCACACGGGTGGAAATTGGACCTGGTCGCCTCATTTCCGGTTCCAATTCGAGGACCCTCAGGTCGCAATGCGGCCTAAACCGCTTCGCATCGCCGCCGACTGCGATACTAAAGTCTCCCGTTACTGAGCGCACTTGCCCGCGTTGTTATTAAATTATTTCGTTGCCGATCGCTGAATTGACCATTGTTCGATCTCGTTTTGTTTTGCTCAATTTGCCCAGATATGAAATGAGGAGATGCGAACGAAGTTCGCGAACAAAAAGAAACGTTGGCTTTCGATTGTATGGTTTTAATTAAATCCTAACGGGTTTACAGAAATATCATTTTGCATCTTTGACTATATTCAAGTTTCGAATATAGTATTTGGAAAACTGTAGTCACCAAATTATATTTTACATCAGAATATACTTTGTTTATTTAATTGCACTATATTATTAACAACGGACAACTCTATCAATTACTAATAGACACACTACTAATTTCAATCATGCCTTAATATTTAAACCGAAAAATATATCAAACATGTCGCACATCTACGCCACAGAATACTTTTAGATTATTTTATAGTCATACTTACGTCCAATTAGTTGGAAGAGTCCAGGAGTACCGTTCACACATGTAAGGAAAGTTTCTCACCTCACAGATGTAGTTTTTTAATATTTAATATGAATATTATTAAATACAATTAAATATAAAACAATTTACGTATGAACATTTATTTTACTAGCTAGAATATCAAATCGCCAATTCCCTGGCTTTCATTATCCCCAAGGCGAATGTCTCTACTTATTCATGCGTCTACTTTTTCACGATTCTATTCTAACGTCAATTTTTATCGCAAATTACATTTTGGTCGAGTTTCTTGAGGTGTTAGATTTATAACAGTGCTTCCGTATTCCCAAGACATCTTGCTCCTTATTTTTCTCTCCCCTTTGTTTCTCTAACGAAGTGGGGTGTAGCATAACCCTTTGCGAAGCAGGAGTGGGCATCAATCCTTAAAAGCTTCCTTGTTTTTCTTTTACTATCAATTCCATTTGAATAATAAGAGTACTTGTAAATCTAATTATATTGTTTAATTCGCCAAAGACTGAAATGAATAATGGATGGAACGCGTATCCATCACCAATTTAATCGCAATTTTCCCGTTGTTAGAGTAAGTACGCTGCAACCTCGAAAGGGTGTATGTAAGTGAACTAACCATTGAAAACGCTTGTCTCAAACCAGTACATGTGTTGCCGTAGAGGAATAACAATGCGAAAAAATACTAGAACATTGCAACTGCACAGAAATATACAGTAAAGGAGACAAAGGGACAATGAAAATAATGTAACAAATTATTTAAAAATGGGCACATGTTAACGGAGATGGTTTTCCTTATGTATTTCTAAAAGACCCATTGGAAGTAATCTAGCAGTGAGACACAATTCAAATACACATCAATGAATAATTAGAGAAATAGAGTGTAACTATCAACATTATTATTTAAAACGATATTGTTCCATGAACTAAATGTGCAACAAATTTGTTAACTTACTAATCAACCGAAACCAGCCGAATGGATTAAATGGTGCTAGGATTAACATTTTACATGTTTGGGTATGGATTTGTCTTTATTTATTCTATGGATGTAATATGGGGTTTTACTCTCATTAAAGTTCAAACATTCGAGTTTGATCCAATGAAAGGTTATAGGAATACAAATCTTCTGCAATGTTGGCTTCCCCCTTTTTCGTTAAATTAAGTAGACGTCATGTAAGTTTTTTGAACTAGTCGTTCCCATTTCCTTTTCATTTTTGTCATGGTTTGAAACATAAAAAATCAAATAATACTAATCGTGTAAAACTCATCATAAATATGTTTGGTGTTTTGGTCAATACTTCCTCATCATTTACATATACACATATCACTTCGACATTTACGAAAAAGGTTTAAATTTGAATTATTAATATTGAAGGCCCACCTTTTATAGTATTTTAAGATAAAAGTGTAAAAGGTTATTGCACGAACACTTGCGAACAGTGTAACGAAGAGACTTTTTATATGTGTGTCTTACGATGTTTTATCCTCGCTCACATATTTCTTAAGAAATGATTAATACAGCTTTTGTATTTCATAATTTTTTTTCCAATTTTCCCCAATTTATTAATTTTCGTTAAATATTCTATCAAAAACCATACAAATGTTGGCAATGGATTTCGGTTATCCTTGTGGATCCCTTCGCACCCAGCCACCCGTCCTATTCTGCTCTTTAATTGACCGTTTAGTTCTTTACCACAACATCCCACATTGAATTGTATAAGATCGACCTTGAATGCGATAGGAAATATTGTCAGTACAATTTACTAGTACTATTTTTTGGTAGCCCATCCCATATGGCTATCAAACCACCGTTTAAGAACCATCTGTCTGCCTCAGGCTGATCTGCATGCGTTGCTTTAACAACAAATTTTTCGTATTCGCCCTTGTTTGTTATTGCTACCGTGTAGAGCTTCTAGAAGTGTTATGCGGTCCAATTCGGGAAAGAACTCTTCCAATCCTATAAAGATTGCTACATGATCATCAGACCTTCATGAGTATCTCCCATACTCGTTAGATTTAAGCCTGTAGTCTACACTATGTCTCGCTGTTTCCACAGTGAGATGGAGAAGCAGGAGATTCAAAAGCACTGGCATGACAGTCATGGTCGCTGAGGATGCGGACCTTTTAAACATTCATACACCGCCAATTCCCTGGCTTTCATTATCCCCAAGGCGAATGTCTCTACTTATTCATGAGTCTACTTTTTCACGATTCTATTCTAACATCAATTTTTATCGCAAATTACATTTTGGTCGAGTTTCTTGAGGTGTTAGATTTATAACAGTGCTTCCGTATTCCCAAGACATCTTGCTCCTTATTTTTCTCTCCCCTTTGTTTCTCTAACGAAGTGGGGTGTAGCATAACCCTTTGCAAAGCAGGAGTGGGCACACCTGTCTTTTTACACACCTGTCATTTTGCCATTATAAATATGTTACCGGTGTTTCGATACTTGATTTATGCCACCGTAATGAAGCATAAGTTATCACTGGGATACCAATTTTTAGTGTGCCTAATAAATCAGTCACCCTATGCCGTAGACGCCAGGTTGTGTCGAACATACGCCTACAAATCGAATTATCGTCGTTGATTTATTGATGACAGATTCTATATATATATGTGACTTGAATGTTATTTTGCTGTGCAATATGACACCTAAATACTTGACAATTTCTGACAAAGTGATTATGTTACCGAGCAGGTAGAGATATGTAAACTAGCGAGACCTGGTTTCACTGTGAATGTCGAGTTCACAGAAAAATCCTCACTATATTACTGCTCCGCGTAAATGAGAGCAACATGCATCCGTTCGAATAAATGTTGTCAAGATTCCCGGTGAATAGAATTCTGATGTCGTCCGCATATTCCTACAGGTCGTCGAGATCTAGAACTATCCGGTTCTGCATATATGACAAATTTCACCAACCTGCCTGGATATCAGGTTGTTGGCCACCATGTGACGTGCAACATTTCGAAGGCATTGTTGGGCCGACGTAACCAGCGGGGTACACCGACCCGATGGTGATTCAGCAAACCGTTTTGGAGTTGTAGTTTTCAGTTTTGCTCCAGTGGTGTGGGCATTTGCATTATCGTTCAACGTTATTTTGGATTTCGTTCGAAAACTAATTGACTTTACTAACGAGTTATCTTTGTTTTTCACTCCCTCTGTTAAATTGCGGAGTTGTAGGTGTTCCTTTCTTGTTGAAAATTCTACGCTAGTTTACGTATTTGGTTCACTTAAGGTTTTTACTACTGGCTTTTCATTACTGGATTTTTAATATTGGATTTTAATACCGCATGTTTGACACTGGATTTTTATGGTTATATCAAGGATTTTATGATTGGACTCTAACGGCCGGATTTTTCTGCTGTGTCGAGCGAAAATAATATTTGGCGAAGTTCATGTATTTACACACGCGGCGTTATTACTCCAAACCAGCAGCCGAGCTTTAATGTAATTAGATTTTGTCTTGTATAGTCAGTTCAGACAAATTGATTTAAGCTACCGTAAGATTGCCCATTTTTATTTGGCGCTAATGTTACACATACTCATTTCATTCATTCGACGTTTATAGTAAGATTAGCTGATCATTGAGGATACCGAGCGAGATGGGTTTAATTTGTACATTATTTTATTTTGGTCCGGTGTATAATGTACAATAACATTTCGCTTTTGGGCACCGCTAGTTGTGTCCGACGCCGACTTTATAATAATTTTAATAAATGTCGGCGATTAGTTTAAAGCTAAAATGCACTTTATTTATTTCAGCTCGTTCTGATACGACGCACACTACCATTCGCTAGCTAAGGCAGTATCAATTTATATCACATGGCGCTCTAAATTGTAACTGGTCCCACTTTCCACTGGAATTAGCCGATGCACATTCAGCCTGATATCTAGTGCAACAGCTTTGACCATATTTCACCAAAGGTATTTTCTAACAGGACATCACAACCTTCGTTGCCTGTACCCCTTCACTTTCTTGTATTAATTTTGCGAAAGTGAGGTAGTAACTTTCAGTTTTGCTTAATGGAAACCCATGAAAGGGGTCTCCAGCAAAAGAAAATCCTCGTGTATTTCGATATACGTACCCTTTTGCCCAATTTGTTTGTCAGTTTTCATAAGGACCGTTTGATCGGATGACTTCTTCGGTTTCCTGAACAAGCCCTCAGTTCATAGGTTCTTGCTTTCACTTTCTTGAAACGGGAATATCTAAGTAAGTGACTATAACACGTGTCGTTCAATGGAATGCATAGTCAATCTATACAAGACGGGAAATTTTTATCAACCAGGCCGCCATTCGTCCACGGGCTTTGGCTGATTCAATATATTAGAACAACCCCGAAGTTGAAGTAATAAGACAAAAGGACCGTATATATAGCAATTTTGAAATTGCGTTTCTTTATTCCGTTTCCTGCTAATTTACACATAATGTTCTAGTTGTAGCATTTACAAGAAGCTAATAAACAAAGCAAGCCTATCACGTGATTTCAATTTTGTGCTTAATACAATTACAGGTTTGCAATTTATTTTTTCAAATAAAGTGCTCTTATTTCGTTAATTTAATTTAATTGTCCATTGATTTAGGATTTTTCCCTACAGATAAATTCATATAGCATATATTCATGTAGTAAATCCTGCAAAGGTGTCTTGCTTTTACTGTCTCAAACGGCGCACATTGACACAACCCTGAATAGTCCCGTAATTTTACCACCAAAAAGCAGGTTCAACCGACATCAATTGTTTCTTTGTCCGGCGATGTACCTCCATCGTTACCAGTAATGACATTCGCTTGATAAAAGGTTTCCCTGGTATATGTGGTAGGAATATAATAATTAAATATTGATAATGAGGAATTGAAACTTGATAAGGGTGAAAGTGTGCCCGGAAAATCCATATTAAAATTATGCATCAAATATGGATAATTAATTTCGCATATTTTTGTAATATACTTCTCCATCGATATTTAAAATAGTCAGGTTGTTTATCTCGCGAATTAAAGTCATTTTAAAGAAGCCATTATGTGCAACACGTCGAACAGCAGGGATCCTTGCAGGGAGTCCTTGCCGAGGGAGGAGAAGGTGGGCAGGCGGGCAACCCGCCGAGCCGTGCCATCGCCATGGAAACGAAGACCATCTATTTACAAATAAATTCAAGCGGGCGCACCAACTCGGCGCCGCAAGACTCCACGTATTGTAAACATAACATCATAACATCACCTACCTCATTTAAGGGCAAGGAGACTGCTGCTGTGTGGCACGCCGTGCGATAAAATAACCGCTTCCGACGCCGACCGATGCCGGCGTCGCCTCTTTACCTAGAACGCGCTATAAATCGTTAGTTGGACAACTAGAGCTTAATTTGCCGGTCGAACGGTGCCGCGGCGACTCGCATCCCGAAAGTCAACTTTACCCCACATTCTCCGGAATGCCGCCTATATTTCGCGAGTATTTCGCATTCGTGCGCTTCCGTTTTTAATTTAGTTTTCGAGTGCGGGGAGGGACATTTTAACGAAGGATATTTTAATAATGTGTCAAACTTTTGGAAGCTTGCACTTGCGTCAAGGAAAATGAAAAACAAAGAATTGAAAGCTAGTTAATTACAATGCATCAATCAGACTTAAAGTAAAATTGAAATGAAATAAATATTTTTTTATTTATTTTGTTGCCGCCCTGGAGTTTTACATCAATTATAGTTGTTCACTTGATACATATTAAACCAACGTAACACATTAAATCAATGTAACAGTAAATCCATTATCCAGTTCGTTTAATATTGTATGTAACAATTCCTTGATTAATACTGACGATAACTGGGTAGTTGTGACCTTCACTTCTTCAATACCGATGGGCACTGCCACTATTACTAAGCTCATTGTTCTGCAAAGTATGTTTTGTGGCTTTGCAATACATTCGCAAAGTTGCATATAAGCTTCCCTTAAAATTATAGACAGCTTATTGCGCGTTGTTAGACTGGAATTTCTGCCAATCAGTATAACTTTCTATATTTTAATTAAAGTTGCTCTTTTCCATTTTCATGTGCTAAACGTACCTTAATTATGCAATCAATCTGATGTCGAGGTAATTAGCGTAGTAAATTCTGTTGCTATTCAATTTAATTAGCAGCTTTCTTATCACATATTCAATTATTCTCGTTTATTGGACAGCTAATCGCTTAATTCGCCATTAGCTGTCCAATAAAATAAGGTTCCTTGTAACTCCCGAATTGTTTCTGCATTAAGACGTAGTATATCATTAGTACAGTATTTTTTACTTTCCTGTATTTCTATTATTTGTGTCAAAAATTTATTTTTCATTTATATTGGTTGCCTTTTATTTTCTCTTTATGTTTTGTTTCTGTATTGTTTAGTTTCATTATATTTATCATTTTATTTTCTTGTTTCTAGATTATTCATTTTTGCTGTATAATGCTACGAACATTAATTAAATTGGTCGGATTTTAAATAAATCCTGTGCAAAATAATACCCAAACTTTGATACAATTCGCACAGCTTGTCACCAACAATTTTATTATCCAATATAAGACAATGCACCAACATACACTAATCCAGGGTATCGCCGTGTATGAAACCATGGCCAAGTGTCAAGAAAAAAGTGCTCGTGTTAATAATGACAGAAAATATATTATCAAAAAATTAATGTATGTATATAATGTAATTGCAATTCTTGGATGGTCATTTCACTCGGATTATGTCAAGACAAAAGTTATGGAACATCATAACAACCCAACCCAACCCAACTCAACCCGACGAATATATTATAAGCAAAAGTCAACCCAATTTTATTTATAACGGATGGCATTTCTTGCTGATAAGCCCAAGAATAGATCGACCATCGAAAAGTCCTAGACGTATATTGGATAATTCATTTCTGTGGATTGTACGAATGGTTTGTATTTTTAAGTTTGTACATTTATTTAAGAATTTTATATTAACAAAGGGTGCCATTTCGAACAGAATAAAGTGTTTCTGGTTGATTCTGTTGTAATATCTTCTGATGGATCATTGATTGCTAACGGGCTGTGCAATTAATGCGTATTTGAATAATGCAACAAAGCCATTTAAAAACGTATGCTACATTTACAACAAATGGTAGCTTTTGTTGGTGAGCTCATATTTTGTAGTTCTAACCTATTTTTCATATTCATCTTCAACACAAAGATGCTTCGTGAACAAGTATGCGCAATAAATCTCTTGATGAAATATTATTTGTGTTTGTTATTTTAACAAGTCCAGCAATAAGTGCCTCAATGCAATGTTATTTATTGATATTTATAATTCAAAAACATCTTTGGCAATATATTTAATTTTGATAGCTAAACATGTTTAATATAATCACCAGGTTCAATACACCATTCACACACTTTAAATAAGTTATGGCTTATGAACATTTACCAAATATATATTTTTAATTCAAATTCATTTTTAATAATTTAGATAATTCACGTACGAAAATTCGCAAGCAAAGATTTTTAGGTGAAGGTTTTGCATTTGCACATAAACGCACTTCATTGCTTCATTCTTGAAATCCAAAATTTTCCCCAAAATGGGCCACAGTTGCAGATTGCTAGTTCGAAAAAGTGGAACAATGTACGACTCTGCAACATTAGCTACATTTGTATGTTCTAGTTCCGGCATCTATCATTATTTTATTCGAAACTTTCTGCGTATTTCGTATCATTTTAATATTTGCCAATATCGCATAAGTATCAGATTACAATGTTACCTCAATTACTAATATTTATTTTTTATATACAAAATTGCAAGAACAGTAAAGTTTGAACATTTTCGATTATGCCTCTCTTATTAACAGGAGTCTGATTTCGTGATATAAATATAATTATATAAAATGAATTTATAGCATTCATCATTATTTTTGTATTGTTTTTTTTTCTTCAATTTTTTGTAACGTCGCAAAGACTCTATACCTTGACAAGTATGCCTTGTTGCATGTTTCTATACCATCATCGATGTTCTGTTGAAATGTGCTACCGTAAACAATTTTTATTTTCCCATGTATTTACCCCTAAATAGTACAGGTAATTATTGATATACCTGGGTGTGTCTGCGTACACTCAAACACCAAAGCGGCAAAACACCTATTTTTGGAAGCAATGACGCAACCCGAAATGACTGTTTACCCCTGTCACTTTTTCCAAATCTCGAAAAGGGTAAAAGTGGTTCTTACAGTGGGTCAGATTTAGCTACCCTATACGAGAAGACAGGCAAAGTGACATTTATCATTCATTAGTAGTATATTAACAAAAAATTCAAGGTAACAATTTCATATTTTCCAACTCAATTACAGAATCTCAAAATTTTGACCTAATTTTAATTGCATGGAAATATTTATTTAAGCTTTATATCTAAATTGGGAAAAATCTTTTATAAAACACGTAGCAAAATGTATACAATAATATTTACGTGTAGTACTAAAAAGCAGAGTTTATAAATAACTATTAAATAATCAGTTTCCAGATAAAAGTGGCATAAAATATTTAAATGAATTATATGCAAATATGATATAAACTAAGACTATTTTTTTATTTGGGAAGTTTATATCAAATTGTTATTTTACAATAATCATAGTTTGTATGAACTAATGCTTTATTGTATTTGTATAACATCTACAGCAACATTTCGAATTAAGCCTTAATTCATTCTCACAGCTAACGGTTGGATGTAATGTATTAACTACAATTGTAATATTTTTTTACATTAGTACGCCGTATCAATGAAACTAATTTTACTTGCAGTTCATAATGAACACGTAAAAGTATCATAGATTTGCAGGTCATAATAAACACATAAAAGTATCATAGATAATTGTCATTATTACACATTTTAAAATTGGCACATAAACAATTAGACAATTAAACATTTGTTATTTGTCGAATATTTTCATACCAACCAAATAACATTATAAAATGTTGGTAAAAAGTCTTATAAGGGAAACAAAAAATCATGCATTAACTCAAAGTCACCATTCATATTTTTTAATTAATTATCTTCTATCAGGGATGGTGAAATCTATAGTGATTGGTTTACTAAATCTACCCGTTCTGAATTATCATTCTTGTGCCACGCATACCCACAAAATCAGCACAGTCGACAATTTGGTAGATAGACAATACAAATACAATAAAGGAATACTTATATAAATAAATATTAGATTAAATAAGCTCTCAAATAAAAATAAAAGTAATCGAAACACAGGCACTAGGGTTAATCCTACAATATAGAAAAGAACAAGAACAAAAATTCAATTGATGATAATAATAGCAACAACATCAATGAAGAAAAAATTTACAACTAGTACAACTAGCACATGAACAACATTTTAATAATAACGGAATAAAATCACACACGCAATATAAAAAATACAGTGCAACGATTTCAATGGCACATATGTAGGACACTCAGAAGACTTGCACAAAAGAATGTACTCACATAAATATAGTATGACCTATCGAATTGGAAACATCACGGCACTGTCAAAACACTCGAAGAAAAAGTAACATGCCTTCGATACGAACAAACCAAAAATTATAGAAATAGAAAACGAATATAGCAAAAGAATAATCAAGAAAACGACCCACATAAAAAATTGCACCAGCAACATTAACTATACAACCGGAACACATAACTTAAGTGCAATAAATAATAACATTATAAAATATTAATACCCCTTTGCATTAATTTATATAAGATAATCAATCTTTAAAAAAATGAATGGTGACTTTGAATTCTTTGATTACGAAAAAAAATATAATATTATTTTGCCTACATCAGAAAGATTTTTCAAATTAGTTCATACCAACTATGATTATTGTAAAGTAACAGTTTGACCTAAAATCCCCAAGTACAAACCTGACTTTTAAAGCACAGCATTTTGTACCTGATTACAGCATTCAGATTCCTAAAATAGTTTAGCATATCTTTTTCTCTTCAAATGTTGCAATTTTGTTTGTTAATCTTATACATTTGGTCCATTCCTTAAAACAAAATGATGTGTCGGCATCAGATCCTTATTCTCAATTATTGATATCGATATATGTATGAAAGGTTAACTTTTGTCGTGGTTTGCACTGTTTTGGGATTATAATCACTTCCGCGGACTTCGCACAAGATCAGGGCCGGCTGTAGGATGAGTTGTACCACATTGTGAAGTTGCATTTAAGCCACTGAAATACATTAAAGTGTTTTGCTACTTTTACCTTCTAACGATTGATATTAACCCTCAAGGAAAACCGGCCTGGCAAGGGCTAGATATATAAGGATTTTTTTTCTTCGAAAGCCATTCCAAAATAACATAATTTCCGAACAGGTACAATAATAATTTATAACCCAACGTAACAATATAATTAATCCATTTTCATGATATTTTCTACAAGAAGCTAACACCTATTGCGGGATTTTCTTACCAAAATATTTAAATTTAAATAAAATGGATTAAAAAATTCTTTAATTATGAGTTATAATATTTAGAACGTAACACGATCAGTCAATTTTCTAGATTATTTAATTACAATATACAGCAATACAAATATATATTTTCGTCATCTGCAAAAGTTCCAATAATTTCATAATTAATTTTATACACAAAAGTATATCAAATAGTTCATATATGGTTCTTAGTCTCTACGAAAATGGTTGCTTTAATATCGTCGCCACAGTTGAAAAGCAAACATACACTTCTGGTCGACTGATTTACTACCCTAGTAAAAGTTGAAGTGCAAACTTTCAAGACATTACAATCTACCGGCTCGTTCATTTTCGACAAAGCAACTACTCTACCACTCACTTTACTACCGCAATAAAACATTAAATACAATTAAGTTATAAAATTCTGTCGCACATACATCCGAAGTTAAGAAGCTGAATTCTGGATGCTCCAAAACGTGTATCTATTGCGTTTTTCATCATCACCATAAATGAAAAAATAAGGAATCCATGTATTTGTTGCTTTTCTCAATAGTATCTCAAAATTAAACAAAATCATTAAGCAATTAATAACTCATGCATAGGTGCAAATCAATCGCCAAGTAAAAATGAAGATCATAATAAAAATAAATGAGAAAAGAAAAGGCAAACACTTTATTATTTTTGATAATAAATAGGAAATAAACTTAAGACATAAGTGCAAAATAAAATAACAAAATTATAGAAGTAAACAAAACCAGCAAAGAAAAACAACATACACAACGAATAACAAACAAAAAATTGACACGAATCTTAGGATATTATTTGTCATAATTCCATTTGTGAAGGTGCAATTTATTTTGTTATTTTGTGCATAATTCCCATAAACTTTTTTTACTATGTCTTTTCTATGACAATCGATATATGGAGGGTACGCCCTGATCACCTGAATGTTAATGTGTACTGTAAGCAAAGGGAGAGTTTTGTCATATTGATTTTATGTTCACTGTCTAGTGAAATAAGAGTAACATTTTCCTTCATTTACGTTTATTCATAATTCACATTTTGTCGTGCCCTTAGATAGTGTAGTTAATTTATTTCCATACAATGAACCCTCCTAATTAAACCAATAAACAAGGTTATGTTGTCTGATTTAAGATTTCACTGAGGCCCATCGTAAGCTAATGCATACGATTAATATTTATTTATTAGGATTCAATAAATGTGTTTAATTTTTTGTGTATTCTCGACAAATGCTTTTTAATTTGTTATAAGTTTTACTTAAATCAACTACGTGCGTGCATTTCCTTGAAGATGATTTAAAATGTGGGCTAGGTCATATGGTCGTGATGCATTCCGGTATGAATAATTTTGAGTCGCTCGTTCTTCCATCTTGCTTTTTTCGGTATTTGTGATGAAAAATTATATTAGCGTTACGGATGGAGCAGCGAAGCGCAAGATGTAATCGCATCATATTTTAGGGCTCCCGGGCCTTAGTTCGAGTTCGCTATTCGTTAGATTGATTTTCCTAATTTGTAAAATAAATTATAGCAGCTGTAGCTTTCAAATTTTGAGACCCTCGATATTTACGCACCTGTGTTTTACATCGCACGTCGTTTTTCATTCACTATCGCGAAGAATTAGCGATTAATTGCATGCGTTTGTCGGGGACGTAACAGCGACAAAGTAGGTTTTGTTGTGTTCCGTTGGGCGCGTGTGAATTTATGTGCGAGAGGAATGGAAATGCTTGTTTGCGAGAGCATTTCGTCCATCTGGTTGATGGAATATCCGAAGATATTGTTATGGGTATTTTTCAGCGTCGACCGGTTCAATACATACATCATGCTGAGCATGAAATTCAAAAGCAATTTCTGCACATGACTGCTTGACGAGCCGAGTGTTTTGGGCCATGCACAATTCAGTCATTACCGTGTGCGATTTTTTGTCAGTTATGCAGAAATATGATACGGGGTCTGACACTTGTTGAATGGATATTATTTGAAATGTTTGCATTTGTATTGGTGAGAAAACGATTGGAAAATATGCATTTGTAAGCAGATTAGACAGAAGAACATCAAAAAATATATAGCTTAATAGAAATCCACTTAATAGAAATCCACCGTGAAAATTCTAATGAACTTAAAATCTCTTATTGTATTTTATATTAATTTTATCTGTGAGTCCAAAATTTGTATGTGTGTGATTCTCATGTCTGATAAAATATTTTACACGTTCATTTATTTTTTTTTCATTTCAACTTTCTTTTTAATTTCTTTTACTTGTATATGAGATACATTAATTTCTCTAGATCTAAGTTTTATTGACAATAATCTAATTTATTTAACATTTTCGTGTGTTACTTTGTTGGTTCTATTTATGTTGTATTTATTTCCTGAAAAAATTAAAACCAGAAAAAATAGCAGCGTGTTAAAAAACAATTTTAAATTGAGGAAGACTATGAGCAAATATGAAAAATTATTATAATCCATAGAAATCCATTGGGTGGATCAGTGTCCTTCCTGAATAAATACTTACATATTTTTTATTCACTAACTCATTTACTACACATTTATTTACAATTGCGATCAACGTATATAATTTCATTTTATAAATTCTTAATTGAAAAATTTTCTAGATACAACATTGAGTTAGCGTGTTAAAAGTTGACCATCAGCTCTCTACGAAACAAAGGTGGTCTGCTAAGAATTCATCGGATTAGGTAAAGAGGACAAGGTATTTCCCAGCCTCGATAGCGGAATTAATTTAATATAATCGTGAATATTTTTAAAAGTGATTACACGTGAGTGCGTGAATTACATAAACAATAATAAAAATAAACGTCCTATTGAGAGGATTAAAAATCTTAGAAAGTATTTTCATTGAATAACTAATCAAAATTCTTCAAAAATCAATATTTTATTCATAAACAGGTGACTTGTGTGCCCCTGGTTCCGGGGCCCCAGCACTGTACCTCATTAAATAGACAGTCTGTACATTAAGGGGGGTCCTGCTTTAGAAGGCTCAAAAAAATTTTATTGCTCAAATCTATGGCTAATATATCTAAGAATATGTATAAAAAAATATAGCGGCTAATTCGCAATATTTTGAAAGATACAGCACTAAACACAGTGAGGTGTCGAGCAAAAAATATACGAACGCACGAACGCTCGGACAAACGA
Source organism: Geotrupes spiniger (assembly GCA_959613385.1). NCBI lineage: Eukaryota > Metazoa > Arthropoda > Insecta > Coleoptera > Geotrupidae > Geotrupes > Geotrupes spiniger. Next base: position 25,184,910 of record OY390736.1, on the reverse strand, counting down.
AGCGCGCGCCCCTCCCCGCAGTCACATAACACCGAACTATGTACTGACAAAAGTTCAATCGGTCGTTCGAAACAATAATATTTTGAAATCGTAAGAGCTATAGTAGGATTATAACGAGATATTCCGTAAGTGATCGAAATTAACATTTTTCCTGATCGTAAACTTTAGAGCGCGTTTTCTCGAGTTTTCGTTTTTACGATTTTTCTAAACTGGTGGGCGTGATTGCGAGAAAACTAGACAAGCAATCAAAACGAAACAAAACTTTTGTTGGCTTCAGTAGCATTCTATTCGATTTGAACTAAAAAGATTAACGAAAAAAAAATTCTAAACAACTTTTTTAGCAAGTTGAAATGATTTTCTCTTCCTGCAAAGAGCACATTTATTTTCAAACCTGCGAAAAATCTTGAATTTCAAGATGTTGGGTTTTTTTTAGTTCACCCAGAAGAAAATGTATAAGAACTACAATTTTCTGTGTTTTTTTTTTGTTTCAGACAAAAATTACGGGCTACATCTTTCCCACCGATTGTAAATTGCAATTGAAAGGTGTTGCACAAATGTGCATAAAAATCGGTTCCGTTTAAATATTTCTCTCTCGAAATATATTTTTTTTAATGCTCAAATATGCAATAAAATGCTCTAAAAAGTTCACTAGACTTGCTCATTTTTTTCTGTCCTAAAAAAAATTCCCCCAAAAACGCTATTTTATGGCCTCCTAAAGCAGGACCCCCCCTTAAGTGCATCGGCATATCTGTTTGAGCTACGCGAAAATAAGCGCCAGTTGCCTTCCGGTCGAACCCCGTGAACTTTGACCTCGGCCGTGTTGTTTCTCGAGTGGCCCGGATAACTGCGTTACTTGTAGAACATTCTGCAGCAGTAAGGGAAAAAACGAACAAATGACCTGCGAGATTGCGAATGAAAATGTTATCCGGATCGCCGAATTTGTATGCGGGAGACGCAACTTTAAGCAGATTTATTTGCCGGACGGATGTTCCTAAAAGTTTCGACTTTCGCGCAACAACGCAGTAACATTTGGCCGATTTTATAATATCAGAAGTTATAATTGTGTTCGTGCCGGTGACACTTTTCTGAATGTGCGCGCTAACTCTCTTGCTTGTCGACTAGTTGTTGACAAAACCCTAAAACACGTTAAAATTGGCCTGGACCCGGAGTTCGTCATTTAGTCGCATCGCTGTAAATGGTAATTTTAATTCGTTGAGCTTCTGTTTCTGCAAATTAATTTTTAGTTAAACAGGACTGATGTGTTTCCAAATGATGTTGTAGAAATAGTTGTTAAAAAATAAATTAAATAGCTGTACTATTATGAATAAACTATTATCATCAATTTTATTTTATAATTTTCAGATTTTTTATTTTAAATCACCAGACATCTATTAGATATTTTAGAATCCTCTTCCGTTTGTCGATTGTAGTGTTTCTTATTATTTTATATATTTCTATATTGGTTATAATTGTTACATTATATTTTATCGTCTTTATTATATTTAATTTGAAGAAAAATCAAACAAAATCAAGCCAAACATTTTTACTTCCTTTTGATTTTGTTTGTGTTTTTCTTAACTATTTTTAATATGTTTTTAATTGATTTTTTTCTCCTATCATTTTATTTTGCCATTGTTTGCATTTTTACGAAGGTTATTTTACTTATCTCACTTTTTCTGTTAGTGCCAATCCAAAAATTAAGTAATTTAAATTAAATTTTCTATTGAACTTTTATAGCTTTTCTTTATTGCACTGGTACAGTATCAATGAAGGTTAACTACCTGATGATTCACATTTTTTTTTCATTAAATTGTAAATTCCGCTTTACAAGAAAGACTAACGTTATAAACATGCGACTGCGTGTTGGCTCAATGAAGGTCTCCAAAAAACGCCATATATACTGTTTTTCTTTGTTGGATACAAAATTTACGATTAGAAGTTGCGACAATAGATCGTTATTTATTTGTGGCGGAAAAAAGTTTTCATACTTATTCCACAAAATATAGGCTGGACTTAAGTGTTGCATAGCCCTGGCCCTACTAGTATATAAAGAGGCAATAAACACGCATAACTTTTTTCTCACTATTATAGATTGAAACAAACTTACCCATCTTCAGCAATACACTGCTCAAGATGACAACTTAGTTGTCGAAATGTGCTTCTAGTGTTAATAAAATACTGTGTGGTAAGGGTAAGTTTGTTTCAATTTATTTGCAAACCACAGTCTCCAAATTACTATTACACTATTATACAAGCTAAATCCTTATTTAATTAATAATACTTTTGATATTTATATTTGTGACAATTCAAGTAATTTTATATAAGTCACTCTATATTGAATTACATATAGTAACCAGTGACAGTTGTTCAGTATTTACTTCACAGTAAACTGAACAATTCAGGAGAATTCCCTAATATTGTATATAGCATCAATACTTTTCTTGAATTGTATATTTCCAAGATATCAAATACGCTTCCTGCAATTAACATTACACATTTAATAATATTATTAATAAATAGATACTTTTTTCAGCATTTATATCGTAGTAATCGTAACATAGTATGAATAATGTCCATGTGAGGAAAGTAACCTGCTGCGGAAAATCAATTTTTCTGTCCATAAACACGGTTCATATTGATTTAATTTGTTGCTGAGGTCGTTGAATTTTATACTTTCCGTTACTGAATATTTCTTAAAAATGCTTATGGTAGAAGGGAATTAATTTTCAACCGTACAATTCAAGAAAAAATAAATATAACAGTAGAATTTGCACATGCTTTATAATTTACATTATGTATTTATTAAAATCACACAGACGAATGAATGGTGTATATATTTTCACAATTTCTTACAAGAGTATTACTTATTGCCAAATTTAATGCTAAATCTGCAAATGATCCAGTATTCCTCGACCATGTACAGTGAAGATTGATACATTTTATTTTCTTCTAACAGCATATTTGACACAATTTTCCCAACATTCTCCGTTTCAACAGATTTATTAGCACGTTTCAACAACTGTGTTGTCATCGTCAGAAACTGTATGTATCTAAAACCAACAAAATAAACATAAAACTAGCAACCAACTAATGCTATAAAATAATAAATAAATATGAACTTTTACAAACAAGCTAAAAATTGTATCTTGTAACAGTTCATAAAGTGGCAATCTCGATATATGTCCATAATCTGAATTAAGTGAATTAAATATGTTCTCTAAAATAAATCCTTTTCTCTATATGTCAATTTCCAATTTCTGATAACCAACGTGCCCAAAAAAGTTAATTGATTATCCATTTCAAGTACATATGCGAAATAAGTTGTTGGAAATTTAGAATTTAATTCCGATACAAAAAATGTATCAAAAATTGCGAAAATATCATCAATATACCTAATACAAACCCTAGGAAAATAAATAACGACACTTTTAAACTACGTAAAATTTATTATCTATTTGGATATAATTTTGATTCATGCATAGCTTGGTAAGATTAAAATATTCTTGCATTAAACAAAGTTGAATAATCAATAAAATCAATGTTCTAAAACTTTAATAGAATCTAGAATAGATAAGCTAGGAAACAATAAACAAACATCAAAACAAACTAAGATTTCATCGACTTCTAACTGCAAATTATTAACTTTATTTATAAAATCTAAATAATTATCCATTGAAAAAGTATTGAATTTGGTAGGTAAATTCTTAAATTTCATCACAAGCCACCAAATTAAATAAGTTGGAGAATAAATATTACAAACAACAATAAGTTATGAACTTATATGTATATTTTTTGGTTAAAAATGCTACAATATTAAATTTAGAAAGGACGGTTAATAAATTAATTAACCGTCTTCTTCATGCCTCATATCAAATTTTAATGTAATTAACGTCTCGTTAAACAGTTTAAAAATTCTCGTCACGCCACAAGGCCTAGTAGATGTGTTTCAAAAAATATATGTTGGCCAAATGAGACGTTCTATCTTAATTCCATGCAAAGAACCCATAATTCATCGAAAACATAATAGAATGGAAACGTCTCGTGTTGTCCAATACATATTTGAATCCAGTCATTTTAGAAGTTTAAATAATTTAAAATTGTTGAAAAATGTATCTTCTGACAATTAACAAGATTCATTTGAGAGTATTTTTATTTTGAAGAACAGATTGTTAATTTACTTAATTCCGATTATGGGCAGATATCAAGATTACCATTTTATGAATTATTATAAAATACAATTTTTAATTTGTTGTAAAAGTTCATATTTATTTATAGCGTTAGTCTTGGTTGTTATTTTGAGGTTTATTTTGTTAGTATTAGATACTAACAACATTAGATACTAACAACACAATACTAAAATTTTCTGACGATTTACAAGACGCGAAATACTAAAATTTGTAATTTTCGTGTTTTTTACGATTTCCGGAAAAGTTAATACAAAACACGTCAATAAAATCTCTTACTTGACTCGGAGCTTTCAATTTAGCTCCTCTTCAGTAATGTGAGATTTTCCTGACTGTTATGTAAATAACTATTAACTTAAGTACTAAGGTTTAATATAATGATTTGCGTGCCTTTTCTCCACGTATAATTCGGTATTACAAGTTCAAGGTTTGGCAGTGTATTTTTAATCTACTGTTCACGGGTTGGGTTGAGTTGGGTTGCGTTGGATTGAATTGGGTGGAGTTTACCCAATTCAATCCAACGCAACCCAACTCAATCCAACCCAACCTAAAGCAACCCAACCCAACATTCTTATAACTTGTTTTGCGTTTCTCTGCAGGTAAAGTGTAATTTGTCCCAATGTCCTTTATACATTGGTAATAAAAATAGCAGAATCACATTTATATTTACGGTTAGCACTTTTAAGCAACTAGGTAATTAACTCTCAAAGTGTAAAGGATGCACATGTACTCCGGTAGTTTTTATGATATTTATCCAATTTATCGTTCATTTTCACCTTTGCGCTTTTTATTAGGAGAATGCAAAGTTCCATAGGTTTACTTTTCCTTTACAATAGCCCACATAGTTGCGTGTCTAATGTCAAATAATTGCCATGCCAATTTCATCGGAGGAGACAAGCCCGTTTCTGCCCTTTCGTCCACATGAACACCGTAATGTATGATCATAAATTATAATAAAGATATATACAAAAACTCATAGAACAAACCAAAAAAGTAAACAGAAGATATTGCTTTATATGATATTTGAACCAACAAATTGTGAAGTGTGAAATTTATGCCATTGTACGTTGGTCTCAAATTTCACACAATCTATAGCTATATTTTTAACGTGGATATAGCACAGTAATTATTTTATTTGCAGTTTGATATCATCAGATCTGATTCTTTTTTTCTGTCTCTTTCAATTGGCCAAATTTTGATCCAAACAATTCCTTATATTTAATAGCAACTCCCACAACCTTTGCGAAAACGCCAACCACATCAACATCCCAAAATTAATTCTCGCTTTGGCACACCTTTTACAAAAACGTCTCACTGCTAACTTGCTCAAAGTCTTGTTCATCTTCTGCCCCTAACTATTCCTGTACCTATTTCTATTACTACGTCCTTCCAATCTGCCTATAACTATAATCGTTTGTACTTAAATTTGTAATTAAAATTAAAACCTATGAAATTACCGAAAGATAAATTGTACATTGTAATACAAAAAGTGTATTCCCTGTAATGGCAATCTGTATTGCATCATCATGACGTCTATCGACATCAAAACGTGGAAGTTGTACACAAAACTATTGTAAAGTAGAACGCTATACTAACAGATACTATAAAATGGAAACATACGGACTTTTCCAGTTGCAGCCAACGAGAATGTTGCACGCTGCAAATTATTTGGGAAATAAAAATATTCTTTCTCAAACGAAGCAAAAGTGTTTACAATTTACACAATCGGGGCTACAACACAGAGTTTTAAAGAAATTGGTCCCACATTTTGCAAAATTTTAATAGATTTGCCGAAGCCTTACATAAAATAAAAAATCACGTCTTGAAAATATTGGTTACTTGCGAAGGGATTAATAAATTTACTCTATTGTCGTGGATGTAATAGAACTGTAATAAAGTGGTTTTTTTTGTTTCAGGTCAATCTCAGAATATCGCGTGCCGATCTAGGGAAAATCTTCTCGATCTAACTCGCTTCTAAGTACCAAGATGGCGTGCCTGCGGGTAACGGTGGCGTTACGGTAATGATTATGACTGAGGTAAGATCACTCCTGTGGGACAGATATCCCTGTTTACATGTGCTACGATATCCGTCGGGATAATGGGACAAAACACTAACTGTAACTGCCGCAATCGTGCGCTAGTACGTCGCTTCCTGTTCGACAAATTCGCAGCGACGACGATAAGAACTATATTCCTGTTTGTTTTGGATGCGCCCGAACCGGATTAGCGCCATTAATTTTACCGTTTTTGCCCGATAATTAACAATGATCTAATTAAAATTAAATTAAATGTTTATTTCGGATTTCGCATTGTGTGTGTGATGTGGCGTTGTAAATTTTCCAATTGACGGTTCGAATAAAAGCGCATAAATTCGCTGCGCGCATAAATCACGCTGACGCGACGTCCGGAAAAAATTGTACACGATTTGGAATTTTTGGCTTGCGTTTCGCCCCCCGTCCATTGAAAACGGGATGTCATATTAACGAATGCACGCCAACGTTTATAATTGGAGAATGGTTGCGAATCGCTCTTGTCGAACTATATTTAATTGTGTTTAATTTTAATCGGGTTTAATTTCCAATTTTCCATTGTTATTCTACAATTACATGGATTAACAATGATTTATTAATGACGAATATTAACATCGCATTATTCATATTAACTTGATATCAAATAATATGAATAACACTTTTAAAACTTTATATATTACAAAATTGTTGTGAAAGCCCGATATATATATATATGCATTAAAATATCCGAAATATATTTTTCAATCAATATCAATGCAAATGTTGTTTCAGGGTCAGTTTTCTACATATCTTTTCTTACATAAAGTAGATTATATTCTTCTCTAGTTATATAAATTCTCTTGAAAATAAATATAATCTTATTAATAATTTAATATAAATCGCAGTATTTATATTCCATGAAATAAAAAATTATAAAATACAAACGCTCAATTATATTTAAATTTCTCCAATAAATGTGAAACAAATTTCCCCTATCTTTTCCTAATGTAGACAACCATTCACTAAAAAATTTTCTTCGTTTCCCAACTCACTTTGATGCGCTACTTTATTTCATTTACAATGAAGCCATTTACGTATCGACCAACCATTCCTATCGATTGACCCCTTTGCTGTGAATTCAGGAATTACTGCGTAAGAATAAAAAAATATATGTCGCTCCGACAACGAGAAATTCACCATTTACAAATACGTCGTAGCGACGCAACCATAATTTTCCGAGGAGTATGCAATAATTGTAGCGTTTAAAACGTATCTGTTGCAGATACCAAAGCGGCCAAAGAATGCGATACTCGTAAAGCTCGGTCGTATGCGCACGGGTCCCGGGGCCAAACCGACCGCATAAAGACACGTTATGGCTTGCGTGTTGAATCGCCCCGTTAAGCCAACGGGATCGAAGTTACCGATGATGACGATTCCTTCTTCGCCAAGATCGGGATTTCATCCGCCGTCCGTTCAATATTGTTTTCATTCGCCCGCACGAAAACCACGAGTTTCCGGTTATTTTCAATTCCGTTTTATTGGGATCGCCCCGGGCTTTATTTTTATAACGCAGTTGCCATGGCGGAGCGGCATCGCCGATGCAACTGCGTATTCTGATTTTTTTTGTAGATGTAACGTGAGATTTTGGCCACACGAGTTCAGCATCATGAACTCTACAAAAGTGAATTTTCAAGATAATTTTCTCGACGATTATTATCTCCTGTATTTAAAACGGCAGTATTAAATGGAATTAATATCAAACTGAACATCCCCCCCCCCTTTCATATCGGGTATCTTAATTTAAATCATGTCACGCTTACTTACTTTTAAAGTATATATGATGAAGATAATTCACCCATGTGCTAGTAGTTTCTTCCAAGCCCTCTGAAAGTTTCCTTCAAAGCTCCTCTAATAATTTTGTTATACACTGAAAGGAATTAAGTTTCCTGCCAAGTACTCGTATTAATAGTCGGAACGTACTACTTATATTACTTATCTATTGATTTAATTGACATAAAGGAACCCACCGCAACTGAAACAGATCTGTTGTTGGAAATTTCTTAGTCAGTTTAACGATTATACTGCGACAAGGCTAGGCTTGAGTTATTCAATCCCACCCACTGCAAAATATTTTAATTGCAAATTTAAATCAGCAACTGAAATAGAACTTTACAAAATGCCTACCTGTACCCAGCTTTTACAACATTAATAGGAAAATAGCAGTGGTAAATATAAAAACCTAATTAAGAAATTGTGAAGTAATCAAGCTATATTTTACAATATTTCTAGTAGACTGAAAACTGAAAACATTTGTAACACTTAACAATGTTTATTTATTTAAATTTAACTAACATGTATGTAGTTAAGACAAGGAATCAGGATATTTAAAAAATATTGTGATCCTAATTTTGGGATTGCCTACAACCAAATTCTGAACTTTTTAAAACAGTAATGTTGCTAAACAGAGAAGGGCCTAAGCTGAAAATAACAAACTAATTAATAAACAATTATATATTAGACGCACTTTTAAAAAACTTGCTGATTAACTAAAAAAGAAAATATTTTTTTAGTTTACGTCCTGCTCGATATAGCCCTGTAACTAAAAGTTGTTTCATATGTTCAGGATTTGATCGTAAAGTACACGGAATCATATTTTTTAATATATATAATAATGTATTAATTCATTTTGACTACATTATGAACTATATATGAAATTAAAACACCATCCAATATTTCTATGCATATTCTGACGAATTTAGCTTCAGTGGTGAAATACCGCCGTTTAACGCACTGTTCAACAAAAACTATTTTTTCTCCTGAATATCTAAATTCATGTTGAATAAAAATTAGTTTGTCAATTAACTCAACCATCAGCAAACAACAAATATCCTCCGTAGTAAAAGAAAAGTCGACCGAGACCAGTTGAACGAATACTCTTTTGTACAAACTATTATTTTAAAGCATTTATTTAAATGCAATAACTACTTATACTTCTACAAACACGTATGTACTACCATTGGTACGGAACATACATAGACATAGACAAGAACAATATTTTATTTTCAATTTATAGGTTTGTGGCAAAAATACCACCAAATCTGCTTAGGTGCAAATCGTTGAAATAAATGTTCGCCCTTTCGTATTTTCGTAAAAAAGGCGACACACGTATTTACGACAATGAATTAACTCCGTTGGTTACCCTTAAACTTACATCGTTCCATTTAGGTCCCTCCAATATTAATGGATCAACTGAATACAATTTGTACACCACGAATTCATCAACAAAATTTTATATTAAAAAATTTTCCTGGTTACTTACCACTTTGGGAATTAATTATTGCTTAATCTTTACTACTCCGGAGTTGACTTGAATTATCGTAATTGAATTAAATTTGCGAAACACCAAGTTTTGTAGAAAATGTTGTGTCCATTTGATGTGATAGTTATATATATACTTAATCGCTCCATGACTCATTCATTCCTCCCCTCCAATAATTCTTTCCCTTCTCACATTTCATCTTCTATCTATCGTTCACCCAGTGCATGCTACTCGATACTTATTGCTTGTTTCTTCACTTCACACCTAAATATCTCTATCATACACACATAACATCCTCTTCGTTATACTTCGATATACACTCTATACCCATTCATCAGTTCTCGATTCACATCTTTCACCTCGTCTATCCCCTTCTGCACGTCCTCCAACAATAAAGTCGCTGGGTTCAATTTTAATCCTCTTCTCTCGCACCTCGAGAGTTCCTTCTTTATTTTCCATATTTTCCTTATCTACGTTCTCTTCAATCTCACGTCCTCATTCACTATTTTCATATACATCAACGTCCAAGAGTACACTGGTGTATATGGGGAGTGAATGAGGACGTGAGATTGAAGAGGATATGGATAAAGAAAGGATGGAAAATAACAAAGGAATAAAATGGAGCCAGCCACGTCAAGAGACGCAGCTATTCCACACGGTCATACTCACCTCAATATCCCTTTCTTCTGCTATAGCACGTTTTCTTTCCATATACGCTCCTAATAATTCACATCGAGACACTGTGTTACATACGTACAAAATTTCCTTCGCACTAAGCGATTTTGTCAAGATATTTCGTGTGCCCAACTTGTTTGTCACAAAGAAGTCGACTATCGATCTCGTCGTGAATGGGCAACCAAGACCAACTCTTGTAGCCGTCGACTTGGACTTATTCCTCACGTTTTTACATAATTGAGCCTTATATTAGTAGAATGCTAACTGAAAGAAATCAAACCCCATATACAAATTTACAGAGTCGTTGAATTTTCAGGAGTAACGACACCTCTATAATCGATGTTTGTAGACTCAAATCCTGAAATGGTTGTAACGTTGTAATAACTGTGAGATTCCAAATTGAAATATTAAATATTATTTTGCAATTTATTAATAGTACGTTCTATTGCTTTACACCAACGTTTCACAAAGACTGGACCGCCACCCCTGGAGGTGACTTGATATTTCAATAAATGTTTCTTTCATGTGTACTGGCATTTCGACATGTTGAAAGGAATGGTCTAAAAACGGTCGTAACTATATGAATTTCTATAAATAAATCGCAGAGCTTTTATTTTAAATTGAGCAAAGCAGCTTGCATGCCTGAAAAAACTTGTTCAAAATTTGTAACACTATAATTGGACACATCGTCCATAATTTCCTGGATGCACTGGAATAAATCGATCCAGTTTTTCCCATCGAAGTCGACCATAAATCTATTTTTCACATAAATCCCTTAATTTTATCTGTGGCTGTAATTATATTAACGTCGCGACCTTGCATACTGTTCTAAATACTGAATTGTTCGAAAGTATCAACAAGGAAACCTGGCTTCAGAATCCAACAAAGATAGGAAAATTGTCTTTCATATGGGGACTTCACATCTTGCAAAGATAGTAAAAGCTCTGCTCTTTAGTGAAATACTCTTTTTAAGACATTGCCCCTTGAAAGCCACCTTACTTCGGTGTGATAAAGAAGATTTTCAAATAAAGCACCCATGTCTTCTCAGATTTTTCGAAAAATACAGGTCTGCAAATCGTTTCCCTTAATGGAATTTACAACATTAATAACGGTTTCATTTCAGATGGCAAAACTTTTGACGCAAGAGCTTCTCGGTGCAAAAAACAATGCATCCATGTGGCATTAGGCATTATTTCGTTTAATCTGACGATGCGACCAGATTGATGGCCTGTCATAGATTTAGTGCCATCTGTGCAAATAGAAATGCATTTCCCGCAGTCAATGTCATATTTACTTGTGCGTTTCACAAAAGTGTCGAATAGACATTTTCCGGTGGTATTGATCTCCAATGGGAACAGAATAAAATCTTCTTTAATGCCATTATTCATATCTTACAAACGTAATAAATTGGGCACAGTTAGCTATATCTGTGGATTCGTCCATTTGCAGAGTACGTGCATTTATTAAGATTTTCCACAACTTGTGTTTGAATATCTTCTGCCATATCACTAATTCTTCATTAAGTATTATTTGACCGAAGTATCGTTTTTAACTTTGCAGCCTCGTTTTCACCAAACATTACATGTACCATTTCAACAGATGCTGGCAAAATAAGTTTTTCAGCAATTGTGTGCCGGTTACTGGCTTTGTCAACGCAATAGGCAACTTTATAATTTGATATTAATGCTTTTTCATTAATAGTGGTTGTCAATGAAAAAGTATCTTGCTGCTTATGAAGAAAGTTCAGCTTTCTTTCAAAAACTTCACGGGTTTGTGTTTTTATCTGGCTGTTTGCTATTTAAGTGTCGAAGTAGCTTTGATGGCTTCATGCTTTCTTTTGACAAGACTTCTCCATAAATAACACATTGTGGTTTATTGGAAAAAGCGGTGAAACCATATTTAAGATATTCATCGCTGTAAAGTCTGTTTTTCATTTTATTGCTGCCAACGTACACTTCTTTTTAAAAACGTATCCATAATTTTTCATTTATCATAGACGTTAATACATAAACGTAAAATATGTACTCAGCACAACACGCTGTTTGGAACTGTCTCATTAAACTTCGCTGCTTATATATAGCCAAACCGAGACCTCGAGAACGTTCCAGAATGCCAACTAGTATCGAGTGGAGCTCTCGCGAATATAGTGGAAAAGTACAGTAAGTATTATAGGCACAAACAAAGATATCGCGATGTACAATGTGCAGTAGATTTTTTATGATTTCTTTCAATTGTAAATGATGGTCCTGTAGAAGTACTACTAGTTACTAGTAACTTGCAGGTCAGATCGCAAGTAAAATAATTATCTAATTTAATTTTTAATTCATTTAAATAGGAGGTCACGAACATTTTTTTTAAGAAAAGGGGTCGCGCTTTATATAAGTTTCGAAAACACCATCTATATCTTATAGTATCTTATAGTAGTATATAGTATGGTCACACCCATTCGATATTGTGTCGTTTGATTTGGGGACATACATTTACAATTAGTTTCGAAATTAATTGTGTAACAGCCGAGGCTAAGTATGGTTTTATTTAAACTTTACATATTAACATATTTTTAATGTTTTGGCGACTTTATCTATATATTTTTTTGAAAATGTTGTTAAAATTGCTATTTTTACATTGCTATTTTCTATCGTTTTCAAAGCTAATTATCATATTCACTTTTCTAGATATTGTAGAAATTTAATAATACACCTCCTGGATTGCTACTATTGATTGCTTGTTACACTTTCTCTTTATATACTTTTTGCACTGTGATTTAAAAATTCGTTGTTGGAATTACTTACATTAATACAAAATAACTCTGCTAACCACACACGCCATTACAAAGTTTGCCCCTTCTGATTCTGAAGGAGTAATTCAATTACAGTGTTCATGCGCACACAACCTACAAAAGGACGAATACTTTCAATTCCACTACTGCGATAGCCCCCCGTTCATTTTCATATCGGTCTTGACTTGGCTTCGCCTCGATAGAGACCAGAAATCCCCACCCGGGCGACCCCAAACGAACCCAGATGTTTATAATACGATCGAATTGGAACGACCGTATTTGCTCTATATTTATATTCTTGCCTTGTAGACGCTTGTTATTCACGTCACGTCCCGTGCGTGCATCCTCATATTTTGGCTGTGCAGCGTCGATGGGACGCCCTTTCTACTTTGTGCCAGCTCCTTCTTCCACTCTCCTCGTCGCAATCCTTTCATGTAACCAACCGCGCTCCACACATTTAATACGACGAAATGAAATATTAATTTGGAAGAAAGTGTGCGGAGTTTGTAAGTAATGAATAAAATGTAACGCCGCCGTATCTCGTGAAGTGCGCGCTTTGTCGGTGAGGTAATGCGACAATCAGGGCATATTAATGGAATTATGCACCAGTGCAAGAATTTGCATTATTTAACTAAGGCGGGCAGAGAAAACGTATTGAATTAAGTATTCGTTAGTAAATGTCATTATAATATGTGTGTGCAACTAATGCATAATTATTCTAAAAATCTAAATGCGTATTTCGGTAACTAAGTTGCCATCTTCAGTAGAATTAAATTTAGTATTTCTAGCTAAGGTAATACCTTAGCCATCTTTGAAGATATTCTCGTCGTTAGATTACCAGTGGAATAATACTAAAGTTGAGATTAAAATGAATTTTAATTATACTCCTAAATCTAGTAGAAAACTTAATGATGCGTGTAGTGTAACATTCACATTGTCAGTATTGCAACACTATTGGAACATAAATCAGGCAATTCAAATAAGCTAGACTGAGGTATAGTCAAAATTATAAAATATTTAAATGTAACGTGCAAAAGGAGTACGTTACTTGGCTTATATAATGATATCAGAGCACAAATGCTTGAATAAGCAAATTTTCATTCGAAATTCCTTTGTGCTGATAGGTGCTGTTGATTAGTTTAGTGGTCAAGTCAAGTGTTCCAGTTTTATATTTGTTTTTATTGTTAATTCAGCTTTATTAGACTTTCGAATTGTTGAAGTTTGTCCATCACAATTCATTGTTCCACTACTCTGCCTTCATCTGCTGCCCTTTCATCCATACAATACACATCTATTTTCAATTATTTCTAACTGCATATCCGATTTGCCAAAATGCTCTCTTAATTAAGTGCGACGCGATAGATTTTTAACAAACGTGTTATGCAACATGTTTTCATTTAGCAGATATGTTACGTATTTTTCCATGCGAACGTGAATTTTCCAATTAATTAAATACACGTTGCTGTATAACCTACATCGGTTCACAAACGTACAACCCGAATATCGATTCCGCGGCACGTTAATCTGAATCGTCGCCGATGTGTACACAAAACGTTGCGTTTTCGCATTTTCACCGGCCCAAAAAACGGGAAAAAGCGCCACCAATACTAAACAAGTAGATTGCCTATTTCGAAGGCAGCCAAACGGAAAAAAGGTATAAAACGTCGCGGGCGTCGATGAGAGGAAAACCCACACTCGACTGGATGAAAGGACGGAATCGGAAGGAGAAGGCGAAGGACGGAGACGGAAAGCGGCGGCAGATCGAACGAGATAGAGACATCGGGGTTAGTCGCCGAGCATCCGGACACAACGGTGCCAATTCAGGAAAATAAAACGCCCGGAAAAAACTAAATTGAAATTTCTCTACAAGAATGTGAATTAATACGAAGTCGTTACTGTAATGCCTGTATATTGGCAACACTGAGCACAAATTAGAGGGGCTTCCGACAAAGAACGATACCTGCGCAAAGTACGCCGACTGAATGGGGTATCCGTTCGAACCAGTCAGGCAAATTCAACCGGGCGCGTTTCAGAAGGAAAGTTGCTCTTTGTCTTTTCTAACACGCTGTAATTATCGAATTTATTTTTTTTTTTATTTATACTAATTGGTAGTATTTGTACAACGTTGGTGATCTAAATGTACAATTGCACTTTTCCGCGTCGAAATTTAACTAAAACCATATAGGGCGTTAGAAATTAGGATTATTTTAGTCTATCCCTCCTAATCTCCACCGCTATGCTAAATTGAAAAATCTAAAAAAATCGTTCTTGCCCTTAAATGTAGAATTTATTTTATATTTCATATGTACTTGGAAGGGTAATTCCTAAAGATCCTATTTCAGCCAAGCTGTTATTTAACGCAGTGACTAGTTGCATTGTCCTTCCTCCTTTATTTTGTTAGCAAATGACATTGTAATTTATCCTACCCATTTCATAGATTAAAGTGTGATAACCTTTATTATTAAAGGTTATTAAGATTAAAGTAAGTTCACTCATTTTTTTCTTAGCCTACTTATTGATTGCATTTGCTCATTTAAACAGTTTTATGATCACTTTATTTATGCATCATAATTTTATTGTATTATGTCAACCACTACTACTACTATATAAAGAAACATGCATGATACAAAATTCGTTTACCATTAGTTGTCAAAATATCCATATTTATCGATGCATTATTTTCCTCTACAAAAGCTTTGCCATGTTTTCTTATTCGAAGCCAATACTCTAGCATCCTGCCATGTCTTGCCCCTTCTGTTTAATATTTTTTATTCTGGTAGTCCAAGTTTTTCTACGACTTCATCTACGATTTGGTCCTCTTTTTCCACCTGCCCATATCATGCGTATCATGTGTTCGCTCCATTTTAACTTCTTTTTATAATTGCATTAAACTCCTTTCTGGTGTTTGCATTTCGTCTTTGTCCATTCGCTTCCATGGGATTTTTCCCAATAATCCATTTATTAACATTTATTGATACGCAAAGCAGTGATATTTCCCTACAGTTACCACAGTCCCTTGTATCGTCGTTAGTATAGTATAGAGTTCCTTAGAATTTCATCACATCCTGCTCCTTTTCTAAAGCCTTTTGTATTTCCTGTATGTTTTCATTATTCCTCTTCTTGTAATTTATGACTCGTTTTATGCCTTACGTTCAATGTGTTCATCATTTAATAACTCACCCACATAATCCACTACAACTAAATGTAAATTAATTAAATTATTGTAGTTTATTTAGCTTACTGGCTGGTACGCCATTTCAAATAAAGTCAAACAATTATGTGAGGAATAGGCAAATTTCTGAAAAATTATTAATATTGAAGATCGTTAAAAAGATCTCACAAGAAATTTCGCTTACTTAATTGAAGTTCTACCCTAATCCATAAACATAACTAAATTATAATAACTTATAATTACTTTTACGCCGTTCCGACGAGAATCGAACGCAACAGGCAAGAAATCCTTCGATACGCAATCAAACGTCAATAATAATAATTGCGTTCCGGATACACACGACTTCAATTAACGGCGCGCACATTACCAATTAACGAGTTAATTAATCGTAACTTCTTCGCAAATGGAAACAACGAGGAAGCCGAAATAATGGCGGAATTTCGAATAACTAAGGGGCACTTAGTTTTCCCAAAAAGACGAAAAAACTGATACAAACGAACTAATTTACTACAGCTCGAAAATGTGAACTCCGTTCCCAGGACGGAGACAATGGCAAGCTCGTACACGTTTCGTACACAATTAACGATTATTAAGGCCATGGGAACGCTATTGACGTATCGTTTTAATCAAATTAAAGTTTCCTGCTACGAGCTGTTTTGTTTGCGGAACCGCGCTGACGTTGACTTTTAAAATTAGCCACCGAGATTTTGCACATGCACGATAAAAAGTGTCGATATTTTCACATTAAATGCCCAAACAAGCGACAAAAATCTTTATACGTCAGAAATTTATTTAAAATATATTTGCAACACATTTTTCTGATTTCAAATACGACCAACTCAGTTTTATAAGGGTTGTGCACAAATGACATAAATAACTTTGTCGTGTAACGTTAATTTTTATAATAAATTCTAATAGCGTCAACAAAACGTTCACATGCAAACATTTCGTTATTTATCATTCCAACAGTGTATCCTCAACGGGACACTTATCGATTGTAACAGGGTTAAATGTACCCAAAAGCGCTAGCTATAAAACCGTCTATATTGTACGATGGCATGGCAAAGAGATATCAGTTACGTTTGAAAAACCAAGCTTTTTAAACGTCCGTATAACGCAAATGAATTGAAAATATTTAGTGGGTAGTTGTACTGGAAACGTGATCATTTAAATATAAACTACTTTCTGCGAAACTGCAAATTATTTTATATATTTTATAAATAAATTTATAATTGTGAACTTGAAAATAATATTTAATTAAATTTTTGGTTATTGGAAAATATTTGCTCGTAATTACAACAATTCTCATTGCACAACATAATTATTAGGCAAAAATTCGACATAAATTAAATTAAAGAACACAAAATAAATAAAAACATCACTAATTATTATATTAGAACAATTAGATTTCTTTAAATATCGATAACGTATATAAAAGTCAAAACCATATTAATCTGGAGAAGAGGAACTGATTAGGAGGCAAGCGAGGAAATAACATTAACATGATATAATAAACTAGACAAAGCATATGACTTTATCCATTAATTAACTCCTAGAGTCTAAATAAACATCTACTTCAGGTTGTCCAATTACTCCTAGTACAATCAAAGTTTAATGAAGTTTTTAATATGGCAATTAAAGTTTATGTGGCAAATTTCAACACATTACAAATAACATCAACAAACAAGCGACGGCAGATTGGTCGATGTTAATACAAATCTAATTGTGAGTTTATTATTGTAATAAAATTTAGATATCTCTAATGAGCATTATTTTTGTGAAAATATCATTGATGCTTCAAGTAAACGTATTTTTCGATTTCAAAAAATCCTAATTGGCTTTGTTATAGGGATAAAAGTATAGATACTAGATCTTTTAGGCAGCTTCATTTTAAAGAAAACGAAATTTACCAACTGCGACTGGAAAAAACTTAAGTTCAGCGTCTATTCCCAACACCTAGTTATCATGGCCCCATAATTGCAAAGAATTTCCATCGATTTATCTAAAGAAATCTTATTTATTTAATTTTTTTTGTATCATAGTATCCGACTACTAATTGCTTCTTCTTAGTTCATAAACGAAACTTTCTGACAATTTCTTCAATGTAGCTTATATTAGTTTCTCTGTAAGTTTGTAGTTTGCTTCCTTGTGACAAGTATTTTGTACGTTCTATCTAATAAAAGTATTATTATTTATTGTAAACTGCCTTCTCTCCCTTCTTGTGGATAGGTGTTATCATAGACTTTGTCCATTCTTTCGAAATCTCTTTCAGACTTTGATAATTCGTATCGTTTTGATTAGTAGTCTCTCTTCCGGATTGCATTAATTGATTTTTCATTTCGTTTTCTGCTGGAGCTTTTTCATTTTTTAGTATCTTTATTCTGTTTTTTATTTCATCCTCGTTCTATTAGTGGATTTGGTATGTTATGTTAAATTCATTCCTCATTACTATATATTTTGATTCTATTGCAATTGTTATGTAGCTCTACTTCCCGAACTAGTTCCTTCATTCCTTTTATCAAGTCTTCTTTGTTAACCGCTGTATCAATAGATCTTTCAGGTATTATACTGCCATTTATTTCGCGTCTTATTGCTTCATAAACGAAACGTCCTGAAAAGTTCCCTCTCCAATCCATTCACACATTTCCTTCTTTAAGTTTGGAGTTTGTTTTCTTGCATTGTGGCCAATATTTTGTACGTTATATTTAAATAAAACTATTCCCTTATTTATTGTAGACTGACTTCTCTTCCTTCGTGAATAGGTATTCATGATTTCCGTCGATTCCTTCAGAATCTCTTCTTATTTTCAGATTTTGATAATTCGTATATTTGTGATTAGTTCATCTCTTATCGATTTTATTGATTTATTTTTCATTTCGTTTTCTGCGGGAGCTTTTCCATTGTTTAGTTTTTATTTCAACTCTTGTTCGCTATTTTATATTTCCTGCATCTTCTTCTTCTATTATAATATGGGGTTCCTCCGTACTTTTCCTGCTGTTGGATTTTGCCCTCTTCTCCATTTACCAGCTCTTAATAATTTGTCCTTCCCCGCTTATTCTTTCTCCACAATCGTTGTTAAAAGATGGTAGTATTTTTTGATCTTATTCCAGTTTGCGTTATTGGTAAGAATATTTAACCGTTCTTATAACATCTTTTTGTTTGTTGTGTCCATCTCTGCCAATATTTTTTCTTTTCTTCCATATGAATTTTTTCGTCTTCCTTCTTTTATTGGCACAGTCTTCTTTATCTTCTTGCTTACCGGTTTCTGTCATTTTCTTATCCTTCTAGCCTATTTTTCTCGTTCATTGTCAGTCAATATTAAATCATTGGTTAGCATTTTACTTTTCTATTTTCTTCCTTAAAACGATATCTTTATACACCTTCACCTTCCAGTTCTTCTCAATATCGCCCACTTCCTTTCTCTCTTTTTACTTTCTTATACTGTATGTATAAGTAAGTATAGGAATCATGAAAAACTCGAGATTTCACGTTTTGAGGTCCCCTGAATCGTTTCTGACATTTTTCGAAATGACGTGTGTGTGTGTGTGTGTGTGGGCGCGCGCTCTAGCGCCCAAACGAATTCCTAGCATTGTGACCGTTACTAAGTACTGGTCTGAGATAGCGTCTGATGCCATCATGCTGAAGACTATAGCACTGAAAAAGGAAACTATATATATCACTCAATGGATAGATAGATAGATGGATTTTACAGGACAATCTGGACGGTGATATCGCTTATATGAGACATATGAGTACAACCCGTAATTGTACAAAGAAATGTAAATACGATCAAGATCGTTCTATGTAGTATTTGCGCGACTTCGTGTTTCGATGGTAGAGCTACCAAAAACTACATGTCGAGTTCAATTACATTCATTTACATCATCATCATCTCCAATAGTTTCAACAGATTATTTGCTACTTCATAGGTTGATTGTGTATGGAGCAGTTTTCTTTCACATGGACACAATTGCCAAAAAATTACATGACTGGGTATGTTCATGAGATCTGTAAGAAAGAAGGCTAACTGTGGGATATGTAGTCGGAATTTAATCACAATTCAGAAACATTGATTCAGCTGTACAAGCAACACATGCTGAATATGTATACAAGGGCACAAACCCCAACCTTCATAGGAGTAACCTAATTATGACAGAAGGACGAACAAACTGTTTATAAAACTTCGCGACAAAAGTGCCCTTTGAGAATTTTCAATGGTAGGAAAAATTACAAACGTAACATGATTCATAGAAAGCTGATAGAAGGGAGTGGGATGGAAGATGCGTTAAACTCGTGTCATAAGTACATAAAGCATGGCTGGTTCAAGCCATCAAGATTGGTTATGGAACTGAAGGGTGTATTTTGGAGCAAAGAAGAACTCCAGTGGAGACAAGCTGTGCGGAAAGAATATTAATATGTGGAAGTAACAGATATTAAGTTATTTGAATGAATATGTCAAAGATCTCCAGGATGTTGACTTTCGGTACAAAAAATCCGCGAGCGCTGATTAAATCCTAGAATGAAAATTATCATCGAAGCTACTATTAGATCAAGGAAAATGTAAGGTAATGCCTTAGTTGCAATAACATGTGCAAATTCAATGCCTCGTTTATCTTGACAAATAATCAACCGGAAATGTCATTGAGCTAACGTTAGGAGGTGCTTAACTTAAAAAAAACACAAATTTCTCCCTGAATACGACTGTGGTGAGGGTGTCAACAGCGACTTTTATTTTCTTCTGACCCCATGTTTCTTCATCATGGACGAACTGAAAGGCATGCACATAAAGGTGTCTGATGACATAACCATTTTAATCAGCGAGATGTTAGACACTATCGTATGAACAGATTATAAAGCTAGACTTTTCATTCAATAATGTGTAGTCTCGCATAAAGTTATAGAAGCAAAGTAAATGGAACTGGCTGGTGGAAAAACAGGTAGGGATGAAACCCGTCAAAGTACTTACCATCCTTAGAGAGGATGTGTGAATTTAATTAAGGATAATGTATAAACCCTTATAGGAATCAGGTAACTGTAACCGAAGAATACCAAGAAGCAGCCACCGCATAGGGGGTATGTGGTGTTTGCGGCATTAAATAACAAAACCTCCTATACGTCCCATGGGAAGGAGTGATCCATTCCCAAAAATAAGTTATGAAACTTAGTTGGAATAAAATACTTGGATTCTTAGGAAAACAAGTTCATCGAAGACTTATATCAATCTCAGCCAGGATATGATTTCAATGCAAAAAACGAAATATAACAATAGATTGGTAAGTCAAGATTTTAAATTATATTAATTTTAATCTTATTTGAATTGGTTCACAAAAATTGAAAGGAAAGTACACCTGAAACAACTATTTTGAGAATTGAGAATTTTTGAGAACTTTGATGTTACATTAATAACAAACTAAGATCAAAGACCAACTTTTACTTCTTTTACTTTAGTTTTCTTTGCCTACTACTAATCCGAGCACATAAAAAAATCTTACCCGATGTTTGGTTTGTGGAAGCAAAGTTAACGCGAGACAATAAGGACGATAACAAGTGCGGCACACATCGAACACAGTTTAAAAGAAACAGCCGAAGTACTCCCTCTTCGTTCTCTTCGGTGGAGCCGTATCATCCATTATCCACGCTTCGTAAATCCAAAGTCAATAATAACATTAACCGGCTCAAAGTTTCGATACGAGATTGCGAACTTTTCCCAGAGACATCTTGAATGCGCCCGCCAAGTTTTACAGCGTTAATGACTGTGCCGGTTTTATATATTACGAGCAGTTACAGTTTTAAGCTTGACATATCGCCTAAATACGCCACACGGGCACGCCGACGTTTTGCGATAACGAACTTCCCTCTCGTCTGGAGTTTCTAGGAAAGTCATCTTGCCTACGCTGGGGCTGCTCTTAATTAGTGCCTTTTTATGTGAAATTTCTTGCACGCTATTAAGCCGGCTGACTGTTTTGAACACATAATGGTCATAAGTTATCCTTCTGTACTATTCAACACGTTTTTATCGAAATTAAGATTAAATGCTCGGTAAACATTGAGTGTAGATCGATTGTTTTTGTTGTTGTAACATTTTGAACAAGTGTGCAGAAATTCTGAGGCTTTCCCTGTTTGGAATGTGCTAGTAATTGATTTTTCAAATGGGACTTATGGTTGATACGCATTGGTCTGACAACAGTTTGCCGATCGTTGCTACACATATAATGGCATAATTGTTGGGTTGCTACTTCTCTTGCGCTTACGGATTGGGGCTATCTTTGTGGCTACATTTAAAGACTTCCTTCACAATCACAATCATACCCACGATCACTCACTTACAGTTAGCGCGATACTTTAGTAGTTTTAACAAATTGTTGCCTTGATCTTTGCACCCCATCTGCATTTTTATATTTTTTAATTAGTTTAATAATTAAAGTTGATGTTTTATTTAAAACGTGGATCCTTTGCGACTAATGATGACATCGCATATATGTAACGTGATAATTTTAATTAAGATTTGTCGCTCGGTATCAAATACGTTAATCAGTATCTCCGGCCGGATCGCCTCAACTATCTGCTCAAACAACCAAGGCAAACAGCGGGGAAAGGATACGACAGTGTAAATAGGATAATGGAGTGTACGTATTGGAATTAGGGAGTTAATTTAAGGGCGCAAATATGGTAGAATTTGTAACTGGGGCCCCGACGCGACCGCACAAGTGCTGTGACCGCAGTAAATCAGCCCTGACCGTGCATTATCGACGCAATCTGTGCAATTGCAGTTGCATTAACTCACGCCGCGCGTCCATCGATATCGGAACCATAATTATCGATGACCGCAGCTGTAAAACATCCACCATAAATATCGCTGGTACAGGACCGTATCTACGGCGCGATAGGTGTACGCTCGTTAAGATACCGACGCTGCCAACAAAAGGCCACTAAATTAACTGAACGTGTGCACGCGTATCGCTTTGATCCGCATTGTACGAGGGCCGTCATTAGCTTTTTAATAAAACACATCCGATAGCCAGCGTACGCGTTGTTCCATTATTCATGGTGCGTTTAATGGCCAATAAGAGCACTAGGAATGGACGTCGTTTCCCACTTCGACCTCTAATTTGCCTATCGCCTATAATTGACGAATGTGTCGATAAAAAGCAACTACCCCTAAGGCATTTCATGCAAAATGTCTGACTATTTTTACTTTTATACGTAGGACACGAATGGAAATGTATCGTAACTTTAAACTGAAAACATCTCGAGCCATAAAACGAGGAAATCTATTGGCCGGTAGTGGCATCGCATAACACCTGATGCACACATGGTAAATAATGAACTAGCTACTTTTCTCGCTGAAGATTAATTGGTGATGGAAATTGTTCTCTATTAGACAATAACTGGGACACGGTCTCCAACATATATCGCATTACAGCCGGCTATTCCCTCGACAGAGTGGCGCCAATTTGTCTTGTGGGTTCGGGATTTTGGATGTCAATTACTATTTTCTGTATCTTTACAACCACACTGGCAATTCTATTAAAATATAATCAACTTATTTCTCGTTTTTCCCTTGTGTTAATAAAACAAATTAGGGATATTTTTTTAGAAACGTCTTACTTGGTTCTAGTAAAATTATACGCAATAGTTTATTAAGGTCATTCAATCAGCAAAACTAGAATAAAACAATTTAGATTGAAAATCTAACAACGTCTTACCAAACCTGCTGTTCAATGACTGCGTCAACATCACTACATTTCTGGCATTAAACTATTGCTATACATGGACGCTAACATGGTTTGCATTAAAGAATATTTGATGATTATTCACCGCTGGTTGAAATCCTGCAGCCATTATTTTAAAGCTGAAACAAATTAAGAATACTGCAAGAGAAAAACAAGTGTGTTGGTGAGGATATGGGTAGAACCCATTTTTGTCTTCAGCATTAAAAAAAAACTTTTTGATTCATAAATAATAAATTCTATAATAAATTTCGTACATATAAATCCAATCAATTTCACCATGTCTTTCAACTAAAGTCTCTATATTATTTATTTGTCCAGCTCTACGATTAGTTTCATTGCTATTGCCATCAATTAGTTAATGGCACATCCATTAGTAAAGTAAATATTGCACACAATTGCAATGTAAAAAAAGATGAAAAAATTTGCAGTGCGTGAATAAAAAAACCTCTATATAGGAATCGCTTAATTCGTAATAATGTATCGATAAAATCCAATCAGAATACTTTTTGTTCCTAAATATCACCGGTTCCGCGAATTTCAACGAATTGCATTGGCAATTAACCTGATTCTGAATCAGTCAAATATGAAGCTTACGCAAATAAAGTAATTTGCCGTCCGACAGTGCAAATATTGACGTGTTATGGAAATTAATACCAAAGATCCTGGGATACGGCCGTGTATGTGATTTGTTTGAACATTTTGCAAATAAATATTGCCAATGCAAAAAATAAATGCGTTCACCTTTCATATGACCCCCCTCCCCACTCCCGATCCAATTGCAAATGTGTGCGATTGGGAAATAGTTAATGCATGGGTAAGCTTCAAATCGAGGAATTGCATAATTTTATTTTTTAATTAGTAAAGTGAGGATGTATTGATGACTATAATTCAAGTCAATGAACATCTGCTACTACACGTTGGGTGTATTGAGTATATTGATAAGAACTTACTTCATGCAATCGTTTCTACAGTCTTCATAAAATTAATTGCGGCTAACCAACACAAACATATTTTCAAGTTTATTGTTCCAAACGTTTGAAATTACCAAATCTTCGTAAACTAGCGTTGATATCAACTTGATAAAATGAACTAAATTACCAACATAATTTTCATATGTGAATCTTTGCAGCTCCAATTATTCAATCCATTAAATTGAAAGGAATCAACAATTATTTCCTTATTTATTTTAATAGTCAAACATGAAATATTACAACATCTACGTATTCGGAATTAACGCACATAGTTTCCTTATAATAATTCATTTAGTTTCGCTGGGAATCCATATGTATATGAAGCGTGATATCGACTTTTCGAAAAAACATTCGTCTTCTAAAGGGGAATGGATGCGCTAGATTAAAGTTCACGTCAATAAGATGATTGCATTAATGTAACACGATATATTTCCGAATCGATATCTCTAAGTCTTAGTGATAGAAGGCAGACATCTAACAGGCAAGTGCGATGTGTTTAAGCGAGAATCGGCAGCATCCAATATTCCAAAAGCCAAAGGGTTTTATTTTCTTGCGTTAAAGTTGCGATCTCTTCGTCGAACGTTGGTGTTAGTGGGATTAGTTTAAAAGTCGTGCACTCGCAAAAATTATATTTACTAGTCAATAAATATTTCTTAGACGTATGAGATTTGCAATTAGTTTAATACTGTGTAAGATATAATTAATTGTAATTGAATGAAACGAACGAAAATGAGACAAATCGGGGCGAATATGAAAATCAAGTTAATGAATACAAAGTTCAAACCGGCAAATTTGCATCTCCATCGGCGAGTAATAGCGACGGGTCCTTAACGTTCGAACCCTATAATGAAGCGTCGTCTAAACTGGGTAAATTTAATCGTACCTACTTCCCCGAATGCATAGATTCTATATCGCAGTGGTCAACTTTATTCGTTCGATAATTGCACACCTTCATGGGTAGCGAACACACTAAATAAACACGGCCAATAACTCATAAATCATTTCAATAAGATCTTATGGAAATTGTTCATTGCCAATAAAATATGTTACTTCATGTAACTTGGGCGATTTTAATACCAAGCTTAACCTTATCACTGATTGCGAAAAATGATAGCGACGACCGTAACTGGCAATATTGCAAAAAAATAGAGAAGGCAAGAATTTTGAGGCAATGTTTAAAAGAAGCAGAAGCGCACAATGAAGGGATAAAAAAGTGGAAGAGATAAAATAGGAAATTTCTGGAGAAATTAAAAACATGAAGGAAATCATAGAAAGGATAACAAAGAAATGCAGAATGAGTTATCATCGCAATAGATACTACAATCTTTATAAGCATTTTATATCCTTCACACTTTATTCCATTTTTAACGCTCAACAACCTGTGATACTTCCGCTGAGCTCCAATAGTTTGAACTTTCCTGTTGTTAAATTACTATTTCCTTTTCATTAGACGAACCGATATGGACATAAGCGGGAATATAAATAATGTGTGAAGAGAATACTAAACACTAAAAAATTATAGATGTGAAATATGTGAACGGGTCCTCATCACTGAGATAATAATTAATGGAAAATATGCTTATACTACTGGTTTATCCACCAAGTGAGAATCCAAGAAAGGAAGCATGAAATAGCTATAATAAAATATATTAATGAGAAATTTAAATCGTAGACTGGACAAAAGCAATGACACAATGGATATATGGATATCAAAATAAGGAGAAGTACCTTTAGAAGAAAGAAATCAACTACTGCGGAAATAAAAAGCAACCACTGTATGACGAGAATAAGAGTTTTCATGACCTTCCAGGGAAAACCAACACAATAGTTATAATGAAAACGCAAATAAAAAATTGGGCAATTTTAAGAATAGTACAAAATATAAAATCATTAAAGTACAGGGCTGCATGGTGGAATGAGGATATATAAAGAGCTGTAATAAAAAAGTGCAAAGGTAAAGAGGACCTGAATATTAAAACTATAACAAATTTGTTAGAAAAAAAGTAAAGGTGTATGGACAGCAGATACAGGGATTCAAAAGTTACTTCAAGGTGCAAATAAACCAGGAAAGGCACTAGTTGCAGAAGAGCTTTTATGAAAATTATTCTAATATTGCAGTATTATTAATTGTGAAGTAATTATACTAAAAAAAACTTTGGAGTATTTATGATATCATATTATCTACATCTCATTTAACTCCCTTCTTCTCCATCCCTTTATCCTTCGGTCTCCTCCTACCGGCCCACTTTTCCTCCTGTATTACATTTCCCCCCGTTTCC
Source organism: Geotrupes spiniger (assembly GCA_959613385.1). Classification (NCBI taxonomy): domain Eukaryota; kingdom Metazoa; phylum Arthropoda; class Insecta; order Coleoptera; family Geotrupidae; genus Geotrupes; species Geotrupes spiniger. Next base: position 25,157,789 of record OY390736.1, on the reverse strand, counting down.
TGCTCTCCTCCTTCCCCTTCATTTTGACTAATATTTCTAGACCCGTCTTCTCACTTAATTCTTCTCCAATATTTTCCTTCCGTTCTTTCTTCTTCTTGCAGGGTTATTTCCTTACATTATCCTACCCAATGTTCCCATTCGTTCCACCCTCCTCCACAGAAATTACACCCCCTGTACTTCTTATTCATCCAGAACTTGATAGATTTCTCTTCGCTTCCGCACTTGTACATTGCTAGTGTTTTCTCGTCTTCTACCGAATTGTCTCCACGTAAGTATCTTGATATTCTTCCCTCCACTTTTAACTGTTTGTATTTTGCGTTGTACCTCGCATTCGTAATTTTGCTTTCTTTTTCCTGTGGTTCTACCAGCTTCTTCACTATCTCCCTATCCACTTGTTTTTGGTCTCTTCTTCTCCTTTATGTCTCTTCTACTGGTAGTCCTCCCTTTTTGAACATTTTTATCCTACCTTAACCTTAACTCCTCCAGTACCAGCTAGCTCTGTTCTGCCCCCTCACTGTCAACTCATACACCAGTAAAGGGCACAGGCCGTGTCTCTACTCCCAACTATCCCAACTTGTCGCTCCATGTCTCCTGCCTAACTATGTCGTCTGGTCTTGATCTCTTCAGTTCAGTTCCATTTTTATTGGTACTCCACTGATATTTTCCCTCATTACATATCCTAACTACATACATTCCGTCACCTGTTCTATTTTATCTCCTTTCCATATCACCTTTACTTCCCTCCCCTTCCATCGTCCTTCTTTCTTAGTGATATTTTCTTAAACTCCAACCTTCTTCTGTCCGTGAATCTTTCTAATTTTTTCGCCATTTCTTTTAATCCCTTCTCAGTGTCCGGCAATAAGGCTATGTCATCCGCAAATGCCAACGACCATATCTTTGCTGTTCATAGTTTTACTCCCCAGCCTTGCCCTTTCCTTAGCGTTACCATTATTATTTTGTTTTTAAGTATTTTTGCTTTGTTTATGTTCGTATTTTGTTCTGCAATTGTTTTTCAGTAATTTACAACTATTTTCTCAATTTAAATTATTTGATTTATTATCTTATTCTATTTGTTATCTTATTCTAGATATTTCTCTTTTTGATTTTCTAGCTTAGGGTAACGATAATAAACCGATTGTGCCACCGTCGAAAAACTTATCTGGCCAGCTTAATCCATAAACCGGATGGTCCATCTCGCGTAAACATCAAAACGTTGCCAGAATTTCCGAGATTATTGAAATTCCGCTTACAACAACCGAAATTAAAAACTCGTCGAAACACGATAGTAATTAACAACTTGATTAATTAATAAGTAACTTTATTAAAACCTGTCAAAGAGTTTTTCATTTTAATTAATAAAGGCCGACGCAAAACGCAAACGCGATACATATTTCATGATTACAGTCCGCGCGTTTGTGCGCCTTTTTGCCCGTCCGTAAGTTTTGGCCGCCGCGCATCGTTCGAAAACCCTGATTGGAATAATAGCATTTTCCCGGCTTGTGGACAAACACAAGCGGTCAATTTATCAGACTGGGAAGTCAATTACTACGTGTGTAATTCGATGGCGACCTCAATGAGATGCTTTGATATGCTAATTATTAGTGTATGACGAATGAAGCGTGCGGAAGATCGATCGGGCGATGTTGGATGCGGGGTTTCGTCGCACTCAGAAAACGCGTTATTAGTTGCTAGGGAACGTCCTGTTCGGACGTGACCGTCGTAAATTTATTAATTTGATGTTTTTCTCGACTTGTTTGTTCGGCGATCAATACATAAATGTTGGCGGTACTTGACCACCATGTTACATAATGTTGGCCAGGCTTCAAACGTCACAAATTTCTGGGTGCAGCTGGCCAGATGATGTATTTTCGCTTTTATCGCTCATCCTATATGTAAGGTATACAACGGTATACAAGTCCTTAATGAATTTAATGAGCTTGGTTCATTTATATAGGGAATTAAATCCAAAACACTTTTCGTAAGCACATTCTGCTATTAGTTGCAAGTCTAGTTATATATTTGTTTTGCTAGATGTCAATGGCATATTTCAATCTACTACAAGGAACTATCGAAAAATGTATATAAAAATCACGTATATCGTACACTGTCGAGGATAATTGTATATGAGTAGTATTAAAATTTTGTGAAACGGAATAACCGACAAAATTTTAGTTTAGTTACAGTAAAATGGTAGCAGACGAAGCGCGAAGTTATATAATTAATCGCACAGCCTAAACGGGGCAGTTGAATTTAGAGATTGTACGTCGCGATCTTAACTACCCTAAAAAACTGTGTTAACAAGACAGTTCCTTTCTATTGGCTAGGTACTGACCTGCCCAACCCAACGTAATCCAACCCATCCTGGTCCATAGCATAGCACCTGCTTACAGAACAGAGAACCACACAAGAAAAGAAAAAATATAAAAAAAAAACAAATATAAACATAAATATAATAATAATAAAGAACAAGATAAACTTGCAATACTATTAATTCAAAATAAATATTAAATTAAGTATTCGGGTAGGATTGTGTTGGGTTGGGTTGTGTAGTGTTGGATTGGGTTGGTTTGTATTGTGTTGGGTCGGATTTGATTGGGTTGGGTTGGGTATTTCGATATAAACAAAATGAAAATATAGTAGAAAGAAGAAAAATACAAAGCATAACCAAAAATAAGAATTAAGGAATAACAAAAGTTCTATGATATAACGACGAGGTATCTCGCTCAAATTTATACCTTACAAAAAGTTTCAATGTCAAAAAGTTTCAATGTCAAAAAAAATTACAAGAAAGATTTACTGATTTCTCGACGAAATATCCAAGCAATCTTTGAAATTAAAAACCTTTAATGTACATGTTTATGTTTCGTGGAATTTTCGATTTCAAACACATCTCGACCTGTTCCATCTTCCACTTTTGGAACCTCCCAGTATTGTCGTTTATTTTGCTATAAAGTCGATCGGGTTGTTTCTATTTGAATTAATTCCACTAATTTTTTGTGGTACTGCTTGGAGCATTTCTACTATAAATGGTTGAACGAAATTTATTACTAGAAATGTAACAACTCCAACAAAGGCTATGGTCGCATTTAGGCACAAACCATCTACATAATTCGGTGGGGGTTTTAACAACCTCTATACTGTTACCCGTTTATTTACAATAATATAAAAGTATAAAAAAAGAAATATTCTTAAAATAAAATACCTCATAAATATACTAAATCATTAAACTCAAAATTATTGCCAAATATTGCCATCCAAAATACGTAACATATATTTTACATATTTACATTACAAGTCCCAAAATGCGGTCATGAAATAAAAGTTGCAACATTTGGATGTGTCTATCTATGTTTTAATAAACAATGACGATAAATAGGTCCAATGAATGAAAACGGGCTACGTCAAAAAGTGCAGTAACAAATAATTTGTACGATAATAATAATTAACGATCCTCACATGTACCAACAGGTTCCATTCGTGTATAGCATCATTCAATCGGTGGCAAAATACGATGCTACGCTCCAGTTTTATTAAATTCGATAATACAAAAATCAATGAACTCGTAAGTTGTATTTCTCGTCGTAATACCAACACTTCAATTTACAATCCCAGGAGAAATCCAACGTCGATGTTAATTCAATCAAGTCCACCGAAGGAAGAAAATAGAAATTATATCTGATTAATTTTTATTAATTAGAACTTGATATTGAATTACCATTGGCTAAACGTTAATCTGTATTATTCTTCTTCGATTATATTTTATAATTTCCCATGATTCCAAAACTATTACTTCCAAGTATGGGCGCAAAACAACCCATTATTATTATTATTATTTATAGGTTCCGTTCTAGGCAAACATTCCGGGCGGTGCATTTCGTAGGTGTTTACATTTTGAACTCCGGATGATGCCCGGGTTTATGCCCGGGGATGCATTTATCTGGTAGGGGTTCGCTTGGCCGTTTAGTAACGGCGCAAACAGAATAATAAAATACAATTGCCGACTAGTTTAACAGTCCGACTGTCGGATTTACACGTTTAATTGTAATTAAATGTAATACACCCATTGATTGAATATAACAACCGAAATTAAAACGGAGTATATGTGCGGACGTCACACTTTATTGACATAATTCCGGCTTAATAGTGTTTTAAATATTCATCGAATCAAGCACAGACTATTCATGTTGTTTCGTTACGCATCAAAATGTTAAACTGTCAATTATGAGCGAAGCACCGGCGTAAATATCGTTACATAAAACCTACAAACATTTCGTTTAAAATTCAGCGCAAAATACATGCAGTTAGTCCAGCTATGTTGTCACATCAAAATATCAAATACGATGCTGAAATTTAATACGTTTATTATTCTCCCAAGTTAAAATATATTACATTAGTTTAAATTGACTTTAAATTGGTTGCGTGGATGATTTAATAATTTAGATAATTTAGAACACGACATTAATCATGTTGAGTTTATAATAAAACAGAACACACAACTGCAAACTTTTATTGTTAACCAAGAAAGTCACAATTACCAAAGTTATACACCACAGCTTATATATTCATGAATTGATTTCACTTTAATTATAAATTGGATGGAATATAAGAAAAAACTTAAAGACGAATGGATCAAATGTCATCTTTCATTATTTCCATTATCACGAAGAATTACTCGTTCAAATAATTTTATTTATAACAGCAAAGCCAGTAATTCATCCCAACGTGGAAACATTTTACATATATGAATAAGTCCTTTCACACAGCTATTTGGTTGTAAAAATGCAACCTTCAACCACATAAACTGTATGCAAATCAACATCAAATTATTAAAATTGTTCTCGCCTTATATTTATTTAAGTGTTTGGATATCAGTATACAATACACAATTCATTTTGTCGCCATTGAAAAATGAAACTCAACAGCCGAAATAGAACACAGAACCAACGCCGAGATAAAAAGACCCCTTAGTAGTTTTATTTATAGGTGCCCATTTGAAAGAAGTGGTTGCAAATAAAAATATATACAAACGTACAAGCACGGTAATGCGCTATGATACTCATATTCTGATATATAAGTGCGTCGTAAATTCATCGGGAGGCGCATTTCAAATCCTTTGTTGTATTTTCGTTCCATTTTGTTGTTCGTAACTGTATAATATAGAGCAAAAATGCTGTATTTTCAAAAGCATTCCTTTCCTCTCTAGAATATCGCAGATATTTTATCAATTTCGGCGTTGCTTCCTCTTTGAGACTACATAAATTGTTTCGTTTTACATATTAACAGTTATTTATTCTGTTCTACGTTGTTATTCTTTTCGTTATTTTACGTACTTGCTACTTTGTGAGCCTTGTGCAATGCTAAATGCAACATTTAATAATAAATTCCGTTTATTTGATATTATTATTATATAACAGTATAGTACGGGATGTGTAAATTACAATACAAGACAATTGGTAAACATAGTTTGACACATGCTTGTGATTCGTGTTTTATTTAATCATTAAATAAAATCAATAATCGTTTGGCTTTCTCTATTCGTGAAGATGTAAAATTACTCAATACAGAAAATTCCTGGAATCCTGCAAGATATAATGTTAGTGGAAATATGACCGATGAAGAAAAGATTACACAGGAATTAAATAGAAAGGTACGTGTTCTCAATAAATTAATAGTTCGAAACTTTGATCTCTCAACTAAGAGCATTACCAATCGATGATGCAGAAATACTTTAAGACAAGTTATTGATGTATAAAAAGCTGGCATTCGTACAAGAGGGATAGTTGGGAGAGAGATGGAAGCCCAGAAGAGGGAAGGAAATATAGGACGAGGTACAATGGAAGATACAAGGAGTTACAGGTGCACAGTAGGAGGCCGCAATATCTGGGAGGAAGGAAAACAGATTAATGGCTAGATTGCGAAAACGAGGAGAGAAAGAACAAGTATTGGATGAATGGAAACACTGGTGGAAGGAATGCAAGCAAATGGTATGGAGCAAAGGGGAAGAAAAGCCGCGATTGTAGAAGGATGCTAGCTGATGAGAAAGTTAAACATGAGAAAGGAAGACGAAAAGAGAGACATATAAAGTAAAATGTGTTACAGTTGCAAGGACAGGACAAGAGATGGAGGAGAAGGGGACGGAATCGAGGATCCAGGAAGCAGCACGAGATTTAGGTGGGAGGAGGAGACATGAAGGATTAAGTTTATTATGTTTAATGTGAGAAACAAAGATGTATGAAATGGCAAAAATAAAAATAAAATATAAAATAAAATTGTAAATTTTAGACAATTATTGATAACGTGGTGTCAATTTGAGAAGAACTCTGTTTATGAAATTACAAGAAAAGGAGGAATGAAAGAAATTGAAGAATGCACAGATCCTGAAAGAAAGGGATTGCAAGTTTCATTAGAAGAGAAAAAGATTGAAGAATTCGATTATCGGAGAACTATTTAAGCAACAAATATTGACTGTTAACATTATGCTCCATTGTTTGAATAATTTACTTTCTGATAAAGAGGAGGAAAGCCTTAAGTGGGAAGGGAAGTTGAAAAAGTCAAAAAACTGATCTTCCAATATTTGGAGACATTAATTATAGATAACAGCATGTGAAAATTAGTAGCAGAGTTAGGTTTCTGTTATGTTATAGATTTAAGAAATACTAACTGGGTTCCTCAACGTCAGGACCCAAATCCCAAAATGATGGATCTAATTCAGAAGAAAACAGATCACGAACAACTCAATATTCAAGTAATGAACTCATCCCCACATAAAGATGATCGAAGTGGCTCGGGTTCAGGTTCTGATACAAAACAGCGTAGGAATAATGTTAGTGATAATGAAAGATGGTCCACAGCACATATTCGTGACAACCGAGCGATAATATTTACTGTACAAAGTGATAAATTAAGCACCTCAAGCTGATGAAGCTGGATCCAATATTAAACCAAGCAACAAATACTGCCAATATGTTCGCAGCATTTGAAAATATTGGCTATGAAGCTGACAAACAAACAATGCTTGGATCTAGATCGAAAGAACCATACTGTTCCAAAAGATCAAGTTCAGAACGTGGCAATAAAGAGGATAAAGTTTCAAAGTCAGTATCTCAGCATATATCACATGCTAACTCTCACGTAGTACTCCAACACCGGTACATCCACAGAGTAATCAATTTGTATCTTCAAAACCCCCATCAGCTTGCGAGGAAATTAGTCCTAAGCAACTATAATTAAAATTGCAGAACATTCTAGAAGAATACATCAGTGACTGTTCTACAATAGGTGGAGTTATTTATATTAATGTACCGGAAAGAACTGGTCGATTGCGAACTCGACGAGTATTTGGTCAGTTGATCATACTAAAGACTCTTCAACTTGATGATTATTATGTGGGTCTAGAAAAGTTCATAGTCGGGCAGATGATTAGAGCTATGCTATTAGATTGATATTCCTAAAATATGGGACTATTTAGCAGAAATAGTTGCTTCACTCTTATGGGAGTATGCTTGTCGTGTAATATTTTAATTAGCCAAGGTAACAGTAGTAAATCATCATTTAGTAGTCGAAAATTGGTTTCTATACTGTGAAACGTCATTTCCCTAAATCAGGCATTTTTTGATTTCAATGAAACTTTGTCGATACCAAAAATATCGGGTGCTTCAAAGTCGTAACTTATATGTCTTTTACATGACATTATAACATTAGCTGGGGTAGACTTAAATTATTGAAACAGTTATATTTCTCTTTATATAAAAGTCATAAATCTTATGGGTAATAAATTCAATATCTTACCTTTATTTATTATATTTGATACGATTATTTTCTGTCCTAGTTAATGTGATTCTCCTTATAAATGGTTATCGAATACGCAATAGTATTTTTGCCCATTGATTTTATTTTGCATCAAATCTTAATTACGAGTGTGACTATCTATTTTATTTTAGCATTTTGGCAGTGTTGCTATGAATAATGAACATACCTCTTGCGGTGTACATATATTAGAAACTAAAAAATATTTTTCATGTATAATCGTAAAGTCGTGATTTTTTCATGCACTTGGAATTAATAGTTGGATGAGTTTTCGAACGCTCGCATTCTGTATGAGGTCTAATAGGCAAATAATTGCCTATTAGTATTTTTTTACTTTATTATTGAACTCTTGAAATAATATTCTGAATTTCAGTATCGTTTACAAGTGAATATATATATATTATTTATATTTTATTTTGATTCACCAGAATTTCCTCATGAAATGTGTACTAAAATCTGTCAATCATCATCATTTTGGAGCTTGATTGTTATGTTTTGAGTGTATAGAAGACAATATCGCACGGCTTCTAATGGAAGTACTATTCTAGCCCTTATTTCAAGTCTTAAGAATTGCGATGATTTTACAACCAACTTCGCTGGGTTAGGGAGTTAGGCATTTACTTGATACAATTACATTGTCGCTATAATTGGTGTGATCCACGTCGAGGTTGGGGATGCGGACTTTCTAACGATGCAAGAAATTACAAAAGTATGAGGTAATGCATTTAGTCGATAATGAGCGAAAATATGAAAATACTCGTATATTCAGCTTGACTGAATGACCAGCGTACCAATTCAATTATACCTTTTCCAAATATAACAATTTTTGCAAATTCTTTTAATTTTTTTTTTAGTTAACAAATTGTTTCACATTCACCGAATTTTATCTAATTCAATGTTTTTAATATTTTCAATTTTTTAATTATTCTAGTTTTCCAATTTTTTAATTTATTTCAAATTTTACAATTTTTTCCTTTTACAAATTCTTCAAAAAAATTATGGAATTGAATATTTTTTCAAAAAATCAAAATTTGTTCAAAATTCAACTTGTGAAAATATACATTTTTCAAATTTTCAAAAAAACACTAATAACAAATATTCACCTCAATTGTAAACACACAAGCACACTTATCCCACGATACACTAAAATAGTTATAAACAAAGCTCAAGCGCATATTAACGAGGCTACTGGGAGAGATCGGGTAATTGAATATCGATCTATCAAACTATAAAACTCCAACGTAGTTTGCGCGGTAACGGCCGATAATTTAAATTTATAACTATGGTACGTTGCAAGTGCTTCAAGTTTATTTTCACTTTATTTGTTAATAAAATTCAATCTTTTTGTAAGCTAAAAAGTGTTAGATATCGAAGATACCACAACTAAAACTAAACTAAAACACCCACGCAATACCCTGTGATTAAGAAGAAGATACGCTCGGTTATACGTAACCCATATGACAAAATTCATGAAAACGCAAAATAAAACTGGGCTTTATGAAAAATCATTAGTATATACAACAATACAAAAAACATAACAATATATATATATATATATATATTCTGCTTTTTTCTCGGGTAATGAACCGCGTTGTAGAATTACCCCTGTAAGGGTTGTTCCGACGTTTCGGCAATGTCACAATTGCCATCTTCAGGTTGGTCTTCTCGGTCTAAGCGATCTAGAAGAACTGTTCAGTTCAGTTCAGTTCTTCTAGATCGCTTAGACCGAGAAGACCAACCTGAAGATGGCAATTGTGACATTGCCGAAACGTCGGAACAACCCTTACAGGGGTAATTCTACAACGCGGTTCATTACCCGAGAAAAAAGCAGAACAGATTTTACCCGCGAGAATCTACGTATCAACATATATATATATATATATATATATATATATATATATATATATATATATATATAGTATATATATATATATATATATATATATATATATATACACACTGTGTTGTTCTGTGGTAAGTTCCTCCTGACATATCATCCAGTGATCAGGAGATAAGGGATTCACGTCAATAATGAAGAAGCCAATGTGATCAAAATACCATAATTTACAGTACACAGTAATTCAGAATTTAAAAGAAAATAATTTCAGATAAAATTTAAACACCACTCATACTTTCCCGAAAATAATTCGAGCTTAGGCTGAAAATCAAGCAGTTAAGATTATCTAGGTCAAAAATATGGGATCCACAAGTATATGTTGCTATACTTTTGGTGGCTTTGGCGACAAAGGAACGTTCAATTGCTTTCTGGAACCTACACAGCGAAAAAAATATTAATCTAGAAAAGCTACCGCATGGACGTAACAAATCGTGATGAAATAATTACATATGTGTGATGAATTATCGTTTACATCAACTAGGCACATTTTTTGTTTAAAGCAACTGGTTGCAATCAAACTTGATGATTTGTAATTGGCTTCGAAGTTGTTGAGGTTGGCTCTGTATTTTCTTAATTTTTATTTCCTGCAATTCTTTACTTACTTTACTTTACTTTAAGTTACTTTACTTACTGAAGCAAAGGTGGATTAAAATTTGAAATGAAATATAATAGTAATTTATATTTCATTTCAAATTTTAATCCACCTTTGCTTCAGTTGTCTTGTGTTCATTTTCTGACCTTTTATAGCACTACTTTTAATATTCCATTAATTTCTTGCAATTGCCCTGAAATGTCATATGAGAATGCAATCGTCCAGTTTCAAGAACTATTGTAAATTATAGAATAGGCCAAGCAACGGCCTACTTTATAATTGCCTCTTATAAATAAATAAAAATAACTTAATTACGTATTGAAAAGTCAACTCATGTCAAAGATAGCAATTATGCCATCAATGCAGCGCACTTTGAATAAAAAGATTGATATATATTAGGTGACACATACACGTGTTTCATTCTCGTTTATAATCCTTCAGTCCACAACTATTCTGCGTAATCCACTATGATGTTAAAATATAATCTTCTGTGTTTAATCCAGTCAGTATTCCCAACTAATTACTTTTAACATCAACGTTGATTAAAAAGGGTGTGACCTACTGACGATTTCAAACGAATTATCAAACTTTTCATTCGTTCGCTGCGTTCATTGCATAATAAACACCATCACAGTACTTTATCATTCTCTATTGCATGTAAGTCATTTAATCAAATTTTTCCTTTCCTTAACATCAGACAATTATTAATCAGAACGGGGGTCGAATTATAATTACTAAACCCCGGCCTTTATGTAATGTATCTCCTGCGTTTTTAAGACTGTACTTAATTAAACGATAGCGCTTAATACCCGATAAAAGTAATTAAATCCTCTCCGATACAAAATTACATTGTTCTCTTACAACTATGGCCGTGATTGCGAATTCAAAAGCTAAAGCACTTCCTCCAAATTATTTTTAATTGAACGGAATCGGGGCCCTTTCTATTTGCATTTCAAAGAACTGCTACCGTTGTGCGCGAATTTTATACAAATAAAATTAATACCGTTCTAATCGGCGAGCGAATTGGAAGCGAGCGGAGGTGCCGGCGACGATCGGAATTTGAGCAGCAGACGAATTTATAAAATTTCTCTCTGCCACCGGATCGAATTAACGGCATAAAAGTTTAAACGTTTTCGAGTAAATTACTGCGAACGGTGTAACACTGTGTGTACCATAAAACGTTCGTTATTCTATCCGGACGATTTTACTATTGGGGCTAGTTTTCTACGGGCGAAAGTGTCCGCTTTACAACGTTACATTGTCCCTGGAATAAATCCAAGCGCACGCGGTAATTTCAACAATAGCTGTGGTTTTATGGCCGCTTGGTATTTGTCCTACTTAATTTCTGGTATTCGGCCATAAATAATTATGATGGTGTAAATGGAGTAGGGGGTGCTCTTGGAGCTAAAAATATTATTTATTGCCTTGAATGAAAAATTCAAATGGGTCTGGACATAAGCATTAAATAATTTATATTTCTACTTAACTGCTTTCCAATTGGGGAATTATTGAGTGGCACACAACCTACATGTGGAGTGGGGACAAAACGGATAATATGCGAAAAATCCAAAGAAACATGAAGGTGATATAGGAGAAATAAGGGCGAGCAAGATGAAATTGCTATGGTAGGAAGTGCAGAAGAAGATGGAGACCAGGCTGCCTGTAAATTTTAGAGTGAGATCTAGTTGTGAATGGAAGATGCAGAAGACTTAAAAATGAGAAAAATAACTAGTCAATGAAATGGGGCATGGAAATAAGGCGAAAAATGATAATAATGATCCAAAAAGTTGCTGACCCAGCAAGTGAACGATTTTAAGGTAAACCTTAAAACTACCAAGGTATACCAATATATTTATTTATGTAAATAAATTCGCATGAAGTAAACCAATACGCGTAAGCACATAAACAATGATCAGATGTGTTCAGTTTCATTGAAAAAACATGTAGAATTGTAATGAAAATACTCACGCGAAATAATTCCAATCTTATTGTCGTCAATTTTGCTCGAAATGAACAGGACAGCTCTGGAAATAATAAATGAACATCAATATAAATTATGAAAAATATATGAAAAAAAACTACAGACTAAGTAAGAATTAGTGTTATCACCAAATTGGAAATAATGTAAAATTTAATAAAATTGAATTTTTAGAACTTAAAAATTTGAGTATTATGTCCATTAGGAACAAGTTATGCTGGAAAAATTTTTCAAAAAATCAATACAAAACATTTTTTTATAAAATTAAACGATATTTTCCTGAGAAGAAAACATGTTATTTTAACAATGAGTTTGTATATGAATATTACCACCATCTAGGCGTGAACACACTTGTCGTTGCTACATAATTGCAGAGGTCTTTTCAACCAACAACGTTTTTGGTAGAAAAGACTTCTGTGTGGGTATTCATGTGTAGATGGCTGTAATATTCACACACAAAGTCATTGTTACGCGTGTTTGCATGATGTAGTTTCAGCGTGTACTTGTCTGATGAGCCCATAGAGGGCGAAACAGCTGTCATTCGCTGAAATTTATTTTCACAATTTTCATTATTCAATTGGGTTTCCTTTTATTTAACTCAATGGTGAACCATGTAAAATCGGATTGAATGTTGAAAAGTATAAGAATCTTGTAAATTACATAGCGCAACATCAATGGGGTTAGGGTTGCGTTTCAAATTATTTGTGATAATATCTTAGATGACAATTTAGTCAGGTGTTTTCTTATTTTAATTTAATTTTTGTTTACTTTCCTTATATTACTATTTAAAACAGTAGCAATTGATCTATCGCTATATTTAAATTTGTGCAAGTTTTTCCTCCTGTTGGTCCGTTACCAATGCTGTCCCAATTATTCCACCGTAACAATTTTTAAACTGAACGCCCATAATTGATTACCGTAACTGAGCGTTTTATTGTGCAGCTGCACATAATATATCTGAGTTTATAATATTCCTTTTTCCCCTTTCTCAACGACGTACAAATTGAAACAGAGAATGGTACACGTTACTTTCGCATCATTTATTGTTCCAAACGTAGAAATTCTATGCAACGATAACCTTTGATTTCTAAACTTTCCTCGCATAAAAATTGATTTTATTCGATTTTTATCAAACAACTCGCTTTATGCTACACTGAACTGGAATATTGCCCATGATTTGCCTTCAATAAAATATTTACGATAACTTTACGACGGTAAATGTTTCGAATATTAATACCGAGACATTGGCGTTAAAATGTGCCCTGATATTTGGTCGGTCGCGTGTGTAAGAGGAATTATGCATTGAAAAGTTCGCCGTTTCGCCGTGGGAAAGAAAGGTTTTCGAGACGTTTCGATGTTTACGGAGCGTAAACGTTAATAATGCGAAAGAAAGAAGTCAATTTATATGCATACGATTGGCTCGTGCAAATATTTGATCAGTAATATGGAAATAATAGAAATGCATAATATTTCAATATATTTCAAGAAAACACAATAATTTTTTAATTGCATATTTAAGATCTATTGTGATTCGTTGAGTTATTTTCTTTGGTAAATCTCAAGGTACTTCACATTTATTAAAATATACATGAAAATTTTTAATCAGATATACCATCGTTCACTTTGTGAAATAAAGGTCAACTTATAAGGTACTTTCCTGAACAAGTGAAGCTAGTTAATCTGAGCGAGTTAGCAACGTCAGAAACATTAACGAAATTTGATTGGTTGTCGAGTCGCGTTTCCTCAAGTATTATTTGAACATCGTATGCAGCATTTTTTATCTTGTTACTAGCCTATAGCTTGTCAGGAATTTTCCTCATTTGTTGCAATTTCTGCCATTTTCTAACATAGTGACGGATTGATGTGCTGTTAATTGTGAATTTATCGTTCAAATGTTCAATTTTTCAGCACAAAGTTATAATTGCTGTGATAAATTACGTGCGATATAAATAAGCGCAACTGTAAATATGCGCTCCGTGCGTAAATGGACCAACTTCGGTTAAATTCCAATTTAAATTCTAATTAATGCGAAATGTTTCCGCGCAAACACATGTAAGACGTAATTAAATTTAAATGTACGTAACAAATCGCTTTCGTCACTCGTCGCAAGTAATTTCTCTTATACATTCGAGAGCGTCCCGACAACTCCCTCGGGTACCTTACACTCACAATTCCCGTCATAATTTCACACCGGGAGAGAGAAGTTCTCTGTCGTCCTCCGCCCGACAACAGGTGAACGGCGCGCGAACTTGTCAACTTTTTAAACGCGCCAAACAAAAAACTTCCGCCGCCGGCAGATCCGAAGTAATTTCGAATTGTGGGAAGGAGAGAGGAACTTAATAATCTCTGCCTTCTATTCTCCCGACGCAAACGTCGGAATTGATTACGCAAAACTTGGCGACCGAGGGACATTAATTCACCAGTGTAATGTGTACTCTATAGTTTTATGGCCGGGCGTTCTTTATAAGCGCTCTGTAATTTTCCTTGTTTATTATAACTGCATTCATTGTTTTGGTCTTGTTTCGCATCTTATTAAATTCGTTCCGGATCCTTGTAAATCTTTTGAAATTTAAATTGGATTTTTCAATTATCGTCGTACATACTCGTTTTAAAACCACTGGAAATAACTCACGGTGCAATGAGAACATGCACTGTGGTACAATAAAAATATAATTAAATTTAAAATCAAAAACGCAAGGAAAGAACATAAAAGCATTGCAAATGAAACAAAACAATTAAACAGTTGATATTACAAAAGAACTGCAGACCGGAAATTATGGAAAAGCAATCTAACGTGAGAAGAAGAAACCAAAACTCAAATTAAGGAAAATAATTAAAAATGAATAATGCAAGTACAAAAAAGACACTTTCTATGTTTATATTTTTTTAACTCTAAATAATATCGTCATAATTCAACGATACTTCTCCATAGACGTTCATAGAAATACCGTTATAGACCCTTTCAGATAATAAGTTCGTGGTATCACGAGATACGTTGACAAATTTTTCGCATGCGTTCATATGATATAACTTGAGCATTAATTATTTTTACGTTAAGCGTTTCTCGAGATCGACAGAGACACAACGCCCTACAAAATATGCTACATCTCCAATACCAACACCCAGAGTTTTTGTCCATTTTCATTGGTCAAAAAGGATCACATTTTTTTACACTTTTACATTTTTAACTTCCATATTTTATGTAAAATTTACAGACATAGTTAATTAAATTACGGTTTTTAATTCGTATGTAGCGTGTGAAACTGGCTGTTGACGCCCATAACGTCGGAGGCCACGCCATTTTTACATTTGTTCATTAAACGGGCTCTATTTTCTTGGTGTCGTCCAAGATCTTGCGTTTATATTATCAATGTATCGTAAACCTGTACTAACCAAATTATTGTAGTTTTGAGAGAACAATAATAATTAAAGTCCTGAGTAATTAACTTTTTAGATAATTAACGGAGGGTTGCAAAAAGAAAATGAATCTGATTGAAATCACATGCCAATTAATTAATAACAAAGATCAAATCATCCAACTCATTTATGCTGGAGAAGCGGCAATTAATGTTCCTGCAAACCGGTTGCATTGTGTTGCGGTGAATTTAAATTAAAATTTCTTTACATTTCTTCTGCTTTTCTTGGACCTTCTGGTCTGTGTTATTTCGTGAAATCAAGACTGTTCGCCTTCCTGAGGTGTGGACGCCAACTGAGGACTTTTAGATGTCAACTGAAACAATGCTGAAGACATTTCCTGAAAGTAGATTGGTTTGGGATGATTAGTGAGATTAGTTTTCCTAGACCTTCTGATCTGTGCTTTTCCTTGGAGTCAGGATTTCTTCGCCTTCCTGAGATGTGGACTCTACCCCATCTCAGGATCTTTAGATTTCAACTGAAATAATGCTGAAGAAATTTCCAGCAATTATATTGGGTTGGGATGACAACTGCTTGTTTAAAAATAGTTTTCCTAGACCTTCTGGTCTGTGTTTTCCTTGGAGTCAAGATCGTTCGAATTCCTACAATGTGGACTCCACGCCATCTCATATTCTTTAGATTTCAACTGAAATAATGCTGACGAGATTTCCAGAAAATAGATTGGTTCGGGATGACAACTGCCTGTTTAAAAATACCTTTCCTAGACGTGCTATTCTGTGTTCTTCCCTAGAATCGCCACAGTGCTGGCGAAACATATGAAGTGTCTACAATATATTTGAAACTAAAAACTAATTGTTAAAAACCTTAACATTAACTGAACTCCCGAATGTTGCCCATTGTCGACTTGGGTAATCACATTTAATTCAAATGTTTGTTAGTCTTTTCAAACCACTTTTGATTGACGTTTCCATATCGTTGGATTCAAATCGCCTACGTTGTTTGCGCTGACTCGCTTAGAACTTAGAATCGGTGGTCGTGTTCCTTTTAGTCTCCAGACTTTAAATGAAAATATCACTTTCTGTGTTTGAAATGTAACCCTCAGTGGTTTATTATCACCACATTCGGTATTATGGGCCACCTAGTTGAATTGTAAACAGAGTATAATATATTTTCGTTTGTTGCATTGATTTTGTTAGAAAAATATGCAAATTTGGTTCAAAGTCACGCCTTTTTGTAAAAGTTAAATAGATTTGTAGGTATTGGGTGTAAAGAAAATATTCCCTCGCCAAACATTTTTATTCATTTTATTGGTATGTGCATCAAAAACAAAAAAAAATATGTTTATTATAATTGCAGCCAGATATTGTTTTTCTTTTTATAAAATCCAACGGTAAAATTGATAATAGTTTTTATTAGCTTGACATATGATGATTTCAGTCAATGATAATGAAGAATTATTCACATAAAGTGCGGTGGAGGCTGGAACTTGTACCGATTTTGTTAATTTTTCAAAATCATCACGTCAATTCATCCTAGTAATGTCAAGTGAAGTGAAACAAGCGTACAATTTATCACGAAAAAAAAACATGAAAACGCAAAAGAATTGGGATAATAAGAATAGATATCCTTTAATTTGGTTGTTCATTTAATCTGAAAAATCAAGCCGATATTTCATTTTATTAATAAAATTAAACTCTCTCGTCTAATCAAACTGTTTTTCTTCATGTACATAATAACTAAAATTTTGTTGTTAAAAATTATACTACTAATTTCAACTCCATCCGTTTTTTGTTCTTCCAGGATATATTCAATCACATCTAAATCGTTCTAACGTGTCGTTGCATTCCCATATTTTCCTCATCGACGATTAACCATTATACCAAGCTCCCACGAATAAATCAGAACAGTATATAGTTTCTCGGTTTGAGTGCTTCGTTGGAATAAGAATCGTTTTGCATAATGTCTTTAGTCATATTTCTGATTCATCGTATTCCCGTATTAATGCAGACAAAAATGCATCTTCATTAGTGGATGCATGAAATATACTACTACTTAGTGTTTGATTTGGTTTCTGATGACTTGTTCATACCAAACGACTTGCTTACGGTGTAGTGTGCGCTTAATGTGCTATATCCGTTTAACAGCAAGCGTTATAATAATAACGCCTGTTATCAAACTCCAGCTGGATTCATGTGGCGCAATACACATACAATTATCGTAATTTGTAATAGATACCCATAATTTGCCAGCATAATACATGTACATAAATGTATACAGCTAATTAGTTGATTCGGTGCATTAGCTTTCAAAATTGTAGGCGATAAAATAAAATCGCATTTTGCGGAGGCGCATGGAATTAAATGAATCAATCAAATAGTATTTACTTTGATTTCAGTGCGAGTAATAAAGTTAAAAAGCTTTGTAGGCATACATGGAACGGAAACGGAAATTAATTCAATGAAAATGATGCAATAAAAATTTTTAAAATGCAGCAAATTGAAATTATGTAAATGATATTTTTTTTACAAATAGAATAAAATTGGCCAACCTTATGGAAACAAATAAAAAGGACGAGTATTTAAATCAAAATAATTGAATAAGAATCGTTGATTACCTATTGTTTTATTTGAATTTATTAATAATATTTCTTAATGTACTTGTGTTAATTTTCTTAACATATTTTTGTTACTTGATTGAAGAAAAAACTTTCGAAACATAGTAAATTGCTCGTATCGCATTTCTCATGTTCACAATTCTTTTTTATCGTGTATTATTATATTCCGTACGTTCTCGCAGTACAAACGAGTCGTCCTAAAACCAACAGTATTACGCTGTAAAAATAAACTTAATTGGAGACGTCTTACCAAACGTAAAACGGAAATACCGCAAACGAAGAAGACGGCACGAAGCCACATTTTAATCAAAACTTAGAATTTCATGTTTTCTATAAAAATTTAATAGCCACGCGTCCAATTTATTCGCCGGTTTTGTTTTTCCTGCCGACGAAAACGTACCGATGCTATTTTCTTGGGATTTTTCCGCGGCAATCTACGATATTTTTTGTCCGGGGTGTGTTTATTGTGAAAATCGCGCCAGCGTTGCTTGTATTCCGTAATGCTATTATGCACTTCTCATGAGATTACTTTGCATAAGATTTGCGAGCTGCTTTATGCGGTTATTCGGTAAAAACGCGGAGTGTTTTTCGTAATTAAGTTTCCTCCCGTTGACGGCCAAATGAAAACTTGACACGAGTCGCATTATAATAAGTTATAATGTCGGGCCGGGAAGATTGGGCATAAAAAGACGAATTAAGTGCTATCCCGTCGTCCATCTTCGCGTCGGTCTTTTGTTACACGGTAAACGGCGATACTTCTGGATTTTTATCGTGCACTCGCTGTTTTACCGCAGCCATTGTCACGCAAAAGTTAATCAGTTTGGTAATTAATTTCGAACACGATGCTTTACAGATATTTTTGACGTTTTTAAAGCACGCGATTTGTGATGTTTCAGCGCGCTAAACACATACAATTGTTGTAAATGTTGCCCCGGATGAGCCCACTTTGTGAAATATCCGGCGAAATTTTGAACAAAAATGTATTAAAACGCGTGATTCGCATCGTATATTATGTCTTTTATTGGATTTCATTTGAATGAAGTACGAAAAGTTTAACGCAATAATATGAATTAACAAATTGTGAACTAGTGTAACATACGTGTTCTATTTGCGTACACTAGTGAAGTGCAGAGTAGATGTGAGTCTGTGACGAGATAAGTTACACAAAATAAATAAATTTGAGTATTAAATTTATTCCCAGGCACTGCCGCTTAATTAAAAAGACTACTTGATTATTCTATAAAAAGCTTTTAATAATTAGTTATGAAATTAATGCAACAAACATTTTCGTTTAAAACGTCAAACGCAACAGTATTTGATCAATTCCACAACTCCGCTAGATCGCTATGATTTGATGAAAATAATTAATTACATTCTGATCAAACTGCACTACAGCTTCCTTAAACTTATTTCTTTAAGGAAATAATTCATATATTTTAATTCGATAATAATGTTGGTGAGAAAATGACCACAATTTCATTTTTTTCTATTATACTTCCATCATTTCGTCTCATATTTTAATCTATATTTTGGTAAAATACGGCCATTTTAATTCTATTTATGATACCAATAACATTCTTTCGTAAAACTTTCTATGCCTTCCTTATTGCGCCATTCCATAAATTGATCGTAACTGATTCATTGTTGTTTTCAAAATAGGACGATTTGTTCCTCAAAATCACATTGTAACCGACCTTACTACCACTATCAGACTTTATGGTACTTATGGTAAATAAATAAACTAATTTCTTGCTCACAAATATTTAATCTTCGTATTTTTTGTCTCTTCTTTCTGAATGGCATCCCCATCCCCAGCACCCCCACATTTAAAACGATCGATCCACTTAAACTATAGACTCCTACTAAGGTTTAGGTTAGCTTTATTAAACATTTTTAACTTAATTCAGAGGTGAGATCTCAAAATGATAAATTTTGCTTTGCAAATAAGCGGTTCATTACCCGAGAACTTGGAAAACAGATTTTATCCGCAAGAATCTACGAACCAACATAACTTGATTTTAAATATATTTAACAGTTTAACAGTTCAACTTATGGCTGTTTTCCTTGTGTTGGCAAATCACTGCCCTTTCCTTCTTTCTTATCTTATTTAATTTTTGCACTTTAGTTTTATTAACAACACTTCTTTCATTTATATTTAGCATCCCTCGGGGACATGACGATCAAATTGGTACTACTCCCATCGTTTTCTGGCGTTTCTTTTATAGCCTTCGGTGTCGGAATCAATTTGCACTATATTTTATCGACATAAATCTTTTCGAATTTTATCAAAAATTATAAAAAAACCACTTTTGTGTATCCCCTAAGTGTGCTAATAATCCTTCTAAATCGCAGAAACATTTTTCTTAAATATGACAACTCGTCACTATAACCTTAAACATAAATATTTCAATATATTTTCGTCCTAATTTCGAAATCTTTCCGTTTATTATACATCAACCCCCACGATTCTGTATTTATCACAATATTCAAATATAGTGCCTTACTAGATTTTGCTAAATTCTGTACTAACGCTACATACTAATATCACATTTTGAGAATCTACATCCAACCGAAACTGTTTGTTAATCGTCTAATTTTCTCCTCTATCATAATATGTACATTTCTTTGAGTATAGAGGTTTTTTTATAAAAATTTAATTAATTACATTCGATGTAATGATTTGTGCTTATGGTACTTGATTGGAATTGCTCCCAGTGGAGTTACCCCGCTCTTAATTTGTTAGATCTTTAGGCCATTTTTTCTTAAGGCGTCTGGATTGAGGATCTATTGTCAGTGGTGTAATAGTTTGGTTACTTTTTGACGATTTTATTTGACAATATTTACATATTACAATTGTAACAAATATTAAATCGGCTAATACCGACACGGACCAACGACGAAAACTGTGGCCAGTATGGCACTCTATGTCTGGAAGATTTAAAAGAAACTGACAACCTTACGAGGCAACTAAGAAAATATGATATCTAATTACGACTGCAAGAAATTTTGCCCTCAATTAGACAATCACAAAATTAATGTTTGTGAAGTGTCCTTCGTGTTTAGTATTATTGCCCGCTAGATTTTTCTATAAATTATAACAGTTCTGACATTCTTTTTACTTTCAGCTTACATGTCTTCTTCACTCATTATCTAGACTAACTTGGGCTTCGCCCAGGTTAATCAAACTTCACACTTTATGATAAAAAGTATATCTTTCAAATCTAGTTGTACAAATTACTACTTTTGATAATTTTTTTAACGGATAGAAAAACACATTCAGTTGTACGAAAAGTGTTCTTTGCGCCACGGACGCGAAATGTTTTAGTTTGTTGGAATGGATTTATTCACATTCTCACGCACTAAAATCGTACAATTTTTGATAAAAAATCTATGAAAAATTCTATGAAAATATTTCATCGAAACTATGCATGTTTGCAAAGTTTCAAGTCGATTGGATATGTGGAAGGGCGACAAAATTAGCTTACAAATTTTCGCACTAACTGATTAATTAACTAAAATTTGAATTTTTTATGTCAATAATGTTTTAATGCTGTAATTTTTCGAACTATATAATTGTCCTCATTACTCATTTACTTTTATTTATGCTCATCTGTTACATCTGTAATTAAAATTGTAATCACAGTTGCAAAATTAATCTGTAAATTTACGAATACAGGTTACCTTGCTCCAATGGCTGTTTAGAAAAGGAGCCACATTATTATCAATTTACATATTGTCTTCATTTGGTGCTTATTAAAGCTTTTTAGAGATTCTCCCAATACAAAATCCTAGTTAAATTAAGTTTTGTACTTATATAAAATAATTTACTTAAAAATGATTATGATTCATCATAATTGCTGATTAATATATAAAATTATTATTTTAAAACCAATCATTTATTTGTCTACAGGATAATTTGAGATTGGGAATAAACAAATTAACATTAAATCGAAAATGCTAATCAGCAATTCAATTTATTTTTTGCAGGCAAAAGTTATGAACCAATCACAACTAAAGAAATTGGCATTACAAACTTTCAGTTGAATCAGATATACTTTTATTAACAGCAGATCTCACTCAAAGTAGTAAAAGATATAGTATAAAGTTTATACCTAGTAAATTTCTTTTTTTAATAACCCATTGCCTCACAGTAAGTTTTAGTACAGTTTTTTGGGATATTTGACTGAAATAAAATACATTTTTGGGTGATATTGTCTCCAATTTAAAAAATATTTATAAAATCATTATATTTATTATAACCGTGTTATTAGTCAATTTTATATAAAATATTTTAATTAAAATTTAATTTTTCTCTATTATGTAATGTATGTAATGTATAATCCTATAAACATACTTGTTAGTAACGCGTATTAATTTGTAATAAGGAAAATTTATTACATGCATTTAAATAAAACAATGACATACATGCATACGCGATAGTTAGCACTAGATGTTGAACTAACATTCGCAATTTAAGGTTACCAAAAACACTGGTGAATGTTCAGATGGCAAAGTAATGACCTGTTTAATTAAATTTTAATATTCAAGATAATATTATATATTACATAGCTGCAATTATTCATTCCACGATCAAATTAACAACATCTGTACAACCCACAAAATAATACATTTTTTAAATAAAATCGTATAAGATTAAATTAAATCGCTTTAAATTTAAATTATTTGAAAATAGATTTGGGGTAAACTGTTGATGTCAGCTTTTTCGTTAATTGTATTATTGTGTTTTTTATTTGCAACATTTCGTGTAGTCTTTCTTTTTAGTTTGTTTCATATTTCAAAATTTGTATGTTTTAAGGCCGCCAAATTTTTTATGTATTTCATATATTTATGAAAAAGGTGGACTAATAACACACGATTATAATTAATATAATGATTTTATAAATAATGTTTAGCTTCTGAAGAAAACACAGCAAATGTCGAAAGGATAGTCAGTGATAAGCAATATTACATAAAAATTAATTTCATTTGAGCCAAATATCCCAAAAACGCACAATGTAGAATAAGAAATAGCAGAAATGTTCAACAAGTGACGAAATTGGATAGACTATTGTTTCGGTTAATATTTTTTTCCAATTACACTTCCAGTTAAAAGCATATTTACCGATCGGAAACGCTCGTATATTTTCAATTATTGTGAAAAACCTGCACTCGTGAAACTTAAGATGTTCAGTCGAAGAGAACAAAATCTTAAAATGTATTTATTTCGATATATCCAATTGCAAGAAAGGCAGTCGCATTACTATATGAGTATTGCAGTTAAATTTATTTGTTAATAATATGCATAATAATAAATTTTAATGTCTGACAAATTCCAGGATTAATACTTTCCATTATCAAAACATTTATATATATATATATATATATATATATATATATATATATATATTAGGGCGGGTTAATTTTTTTTTTGATGGAGCGTATAACAAAAACGTAATCTATAGGTGATTCTGGGAAATTTTGCTCAAGAGACCATAGCTCTAAGTCGGATTTGGAGCCCCCCAAAATTTCAAAATATATATACATAGAATAATTTAATTAAATTCGTCATAAAATCGGATAACATTATAGTAGATTTCTCAATCTGGGCTTGTTTGAAAGGTATTTTTATCACCTTTCAGAATCTGTATTGATACCAATATTTTTTTTTATTTTTAGTAGAGATATTAAGAATTTTTTGTCGAAAAATAGCCTAAAATGAACTTTTAACTAATAAATTCTGAATTTTCTTCGATTTTTTTCGAGATTATGAAAGTTCAGATAATTTCCAACAACTTTTATTACGATCAATTTTTTTGTTTTCGAACTCCTTTTTGTAGGAAAATCGATTTGAAAAAATCAACATTTTCAAGGTTTCAACAAGAAAACACTATTTTTACATTTTTTATTCAATTTATTTTTAAATATTATTCTCGACCTACAATTTAATGTTTTAACGTGGTAATATTATTTTTTAAGGTCCTTTTTACTTTCCATTCGAGGAGTTTTCTTACGACTTTCTAATGTCACTGCCATAACTCCTTCACGATTCTTTTCTATAACTCGTTTTGAAACACTCGTTAATAATTGTACATGTCTTTCTGTTCCTTGTATGTGCATTGGAATTTGTGGATCAGCCAGTGGTGGTTCAACGAAATCTAAGTATTCTACCAAGTGATCATATGGAATCTGTCGAGTAAATGCTGGTTCAAATAATATATCGTCGTTATTCATGTCAACCATATTGACATAATCGGTAGCATTGAAATTTAAGATATATTTTTTGCATATGCCAATTAATTGATCAACTGTTAATGTTTTATTGTTGAAAAATGCATTCAGTTTTCTGTGTTTGGTTTTTGCATCTTCTTGACTACCCAAATTTACATATCCAAGTAACTCATTATAGGGCTCTTTCAGAACAACTAAATGCGGTTCTTTTACCATAGTGGTATGAAATTTGTCATTAATTTTCTCTGTAGTTAATGAGTCATTTTTTCTACCATCGAAAGAGAATGCAGTTATGGAAGAATTTGTATGTCGTGTACGAAGCACTGCATCTCTAGATTTAACTTTTTCTCTAGCCACTTTTGATTTATCCATAATAACAAGATTACCATGAACATCTCTAAAATTTATATCTTCGAATGAAGCTGTTCATCCATGTGTAATTCAGGTGGTTCGTAACTTGAATCATCGGTACCAGTTGTTGGTATTGTTGTAGCTACTTCTTCAACGTCTACCGTATATTCAGGTATTGTGAATTTTCTATCATTACGCTGGTCCATCATAAATTCTTTTAGATGTTCTGGAATCAATCCACACGAGCATTCTGTAGTTTTTAATTTGCAATTACATTTGCCAATATAAAATAATTCGTTTATTGAATCAACAAATGCTTTAAATTCATCTCTTTTGTTTCTATGTTGTACATGTTTCTGGTATTTATCAAGCAAACCAGTTATTTTGTTTAAAACACTCTTTCTATTAATGATTTCAATATTTAATTTACACCAAATTTGGATCAATTTATCTGTTACGTGAGGAGTAAAAGTTTTATACGAGAACATTTTGTTTTCAAATTTAGCACGATCACTTAAAAAAAATAATATTTTAAAATGTCACATTTAGTAGGCAAACTAAGATCATTTAAATCACTTGATAAACCAAAAACAACAATATCTTGATGAGGCATGTTAGTCAATCTGGAGTCAAAACTTGTTGATGTTGTTGCTTCCATTTGTGAAGACACCGCAGACGATATTGGTGGTTCTTGATTATCCACAATAACTTTGATATTATCACTGCACTCTTTGTGTCACACTAAATCTAAAAATAAAAAAAAATATTGGTATTGTGATAACCGAGTTTTTATTTAAGTATTTTGGTAAACTGCGTGCGCATTGCTCGATGAACGATTAAGGAAGAAGAAAAAGCAAGCTTGGCAACGTTTAGTGTTGGTAAACGTCATTATTTTGTAACGTCATTATTCAGTGTTGAACAATGCTGCCATTGACGACTTATTCTACAGGTATCAATAAATACCTTTCAAACAAGCCCAGATTGAGAAATCTACTATAATTCTATCCGATTTTATGACGAATTTAATTAAATTGTTCTATGTATATATGGAAAAATTTCTATTTTGAAATTTTGGGGGGCTCCAAATCCGACTTAGAGCTATGGTCTCTTGAGCAAAATTTCTCAGAATCACCTATAGATTACATTTTTGCTATACGCTTCATAAAAAAAAATCGGTCCATACAATTTGACCCGCCCTAATATATATATATATATATATCAATGTTGTAAAAAGCATTTCAGATCATTAAAGTTACATATACAACTTCTATATATTTATGAAAACAAGGACTCGCTATGAGAAATAAACGTTTTAAAGAGGTACTTATCATCTTGTTGCAAAAATTTGTATTTATTTGTACTAGCGCATTCCAATAAAATGATACTACGGTAACGTATTCTACAATAAAATGTCACGAGATTTTTTTTTTTTTCATTTTTGACAGTAATGTGAGATATTACTCTTATCCAAAACGTACAGTAATGGGCCACTTTACAGCATAGAAACCATTACAACATACCAACTTCACTATCATTAAAATGCAATTTGGCAAAAAATATTTATTTACAAGGTTTTATTATTAAAAATGTTAACTACAAAATTATTTAAATGAGAAAATATTACATTGCCAGATCTCACTACGCCAACCTTTCGTTAAAAGCTGGTTTGGTCCGATACAATTTCTGAATTACCTTCTCAAATTGTTTCTAGTTGTACTTTATGTAATATCTGTTTTGACGTCTTCACCTTATTGGGAGTACTTTCCTCAACGTATCCCTCAGCAACGCTTGTTGCGCTATGCCTCTTTGCATTCACCATGACAGTAAAATACGTGTTACTCTTTTGGGCCTTGTACGGAAATGTTTATGATAAATGTCATATCATGTCAGTTTATAAAATCAATATCTCGAAAAACTGTTCTGTTCCAAAAACAAGATTAATTTATTTGTACAGGTACTAGTATAATATAATTAGTCGGATGAATCCCGACTCTGAATACACTTCTGACGTCCCAACAAGTTTACCGTACCTCGTCACTAACTTATTTCACAGATAATTTATTCATTGTCAAAACTTGAACGTACTCATACAACACTGTTTTATGCGTAATTTGAAGTTCATTTGTATCCGACGCACGTAGTAGAAGAAATTAGGGTGAACCTAAGTAATCGCACTATTTTCGCTCAACGTGCCTGCATCAGGAGGAGTTTTAAAATTATCGATAGCGAATAATTGAAGTGCGCAAGTTGCGAAATTAAATATTGATTTTCGAGTACTAATTTTCCTTAAAATAATTACTCGTTCCCCGAGATCCTTTTTCCTGTTGGCGACGTCAGGTCGAAAGTGTCAATCACACCTAACTCAATTTATTTTTAATTACGGCGGCGAAAGGAAATTTTTCGCGCAAAAACGTTATTATTTTCGCATTATTTGGAGGAAATGCGGGACGACCTTGTCGCGTTTTTCTTGATAGGCGAGGTGTTAGTAGGGCGTGCTGCAAAAATTAATTTACGCGCTGGAACAGATTCGCGTTAAAACCTATCTCCGGTTCGAAACGTAAAAATGCCCTCCGAGATTATTTTTAAGATGTTTCTCCTCGTTTTGGATTATACGGCGACAATGCGGGTCAATTTTGCAACAAGGGAGCAATTTGGGTAGCTTAATTTCGGTACATTTAACAAATTTCGTTTGGGCAATCAAAAAACGTCAGAAGAGATATTTTCGTAAATCTTAAAATTACACAGGCAATGCATGGTGTAAATTTATTTTCTTCTTGTATTATTTCGTCTGGAATTTCCACAGTAATTAATGAGTAAATATTAATAAACTATATGTCAGTTATTATCCACGTAATTTATTTCAGTGGTCCAAGTGATTACTATTCTCAAAAAATACTAGTTATTGCACGCATTTTGTTGTATGAAAATTCTTAGCTTTATTTTATGATCAACGGGACATTTATGATCCAATTACACCCTGTGTAAAATTAACGTAAAGTTTATATAAACTTCATGTCAAGGCGATGTCGAAATACAAATCAAAGTTCGCGTAACGAATTGCGAACGAGTTAATGGAAAACTTTTGTCAATCAGATCTACAAGAAAACGCGAAATGGTATCTGGTTTTTGTGCGATTCATCATTGATTTTTATTAACGTTTTCTATTTTGTTATTTTGTTTCTTGTGTATTATTTTGTTGACATTGCACTCGCCTTTTACTTAATAACATTCTGCTCGTGTGTAAATTTTCTAATATTTTCATTTCATGTTCATTTCATAGGGCAGCTTCTTCAAAAAAAAATAGGTCGATAAAGTCCATTCTTAACGAAAGTGATTTCACTTCTGAGGCTTTAAACTTGGTAATCTTATGTTAATTTGAAAATATAAAATCCGTTTTATTGACAACGGTGCATTATAACTGTTTTTGACAAACGGTTTAATTGAACAATCAAGCAGGTTGGTCAGAAAAATATAGCCAATAATTTGAATCCAAATAGTTGGAGACAAATCTGCTAAGATTAATATATATTGGCATAATAGGATGCCATGATTAATTTTTTTTATGTTGGACACACTGTTCTATCTTACACAATTTTGCGTCATTGAAATGGTTGATATAGGAGGATATGTTAAAATTATCAACAATTGGGGATTCATCGGGGTTATTCTTGCTTTGGGCAAGGCTTGTTTATAAATTAGGTTATAAATGTATGAACAGATAGATTACCAAATTTCCACGGTCGGTGTATGTATACATAGCTAGATATTTAATTATGATTCTCAAGGACAATTTATAGTGATGGTGTTTGTCTGAGTGACGTGAATCTGTTGTCGACAAGCTTTTAGAAAATTTCATACTTTTCCACATGATTTGAACTGAACTGAAGCTGAAGAAATCACATTTATGTAGCTTATGGGATTTGATGAAACGAATTTAAACACATTAAAAATTTATTTATAAAACGAGAATAAATTAATGTTGGCTTTAAATTTTGTGAATCGCCACTGCGGGAAGCTGTGTGGTCTTAATTATTTATTTAATACTTGTATTGTTCTCTTTATGCAGTTTATTCAATTTTTGAACTAGACGTATAGGTAATTTTCGTCCAGGTTACGTCAACTAAGTGCCACAACTCACAAACTTGTTTCTTGATTATTATATAGGGATTTAACTTTTCTGATATTTTGTAAACAGTAATAAGTGTTATTCCTCCTTAGTTTTGATACATTTGATAGTCCCATTTCATATCGATGTTGTCTTCTCCTATCTCCTATTCTTTTGGTATAATAATACAATAATCTGAATAGCCAGTCTTGTTATTGTTAGAAATATATATACAATGCCTTTTCCGACTTAATATTCTCGCGTTTAACAAATTGAATATAATGTAAGAAAAGTTATCTACAAACAGGTCCATGAAGGATAACTGGTAGATCGCTAGACAATATTGTTTCTGAGTTATTATTACACTTCATCAGTAGCGATTGCCAAGAACCTTCGTTGTTAAAATATCTTTACATGTATTGGCCATCAAAAGCTTCCTATGGATAGCAATGTGATGATGCCTCCTGGTGTGGCAGATGATTCCTCCGGCCATGTTGTTATGCCTCTGGCTGGAATGCAATGATGTGATCTACCCTGCTGACCGTAGTTTGGTGTGCTTAGTCACATCGATTCATATCTATTACTTATCTATCGCATTTGATACAGCCCATATTTACATTCGGAAACCGCTTACATTGCAATTTAGTTGCGTATGTATTTTGTTGCGAACGCAGTAAACGTTCTGGCTTTCGTATCGCGATGTGTGCCATTTCCTAGATATACTTATTGCACATGCAAGAGTTTGATGTAATTGTATACAACCTACTTATTACACCACATGTTAAATCTCTTTCTTCCTCCTGTTTTAATATTTGCGCCTCTTCCACTTCCTTAAAGTATTCTATCCATGCTTGCAATCTTCTCCTTCTAATTCTACTTTATTCTTTAATCCTTTAATTTTATATACCTTACTTTGTTCTTTAATTTTCTTTTAAAATTATTTTGTGTTTCTGCTATTTCTTGCATGTCATTGTCATTGCCAATTTCGCGCAGCTTTCCATCTATTTACTTTTGTGTTTTTGATTTTTTTATTTTAGGGTAGAGTTTAGCGTAATTGTTTGCCCTTCTAGATTGCTCGAACTCTTTCTCATGTATGTTATGTTTTCCTGTCACTTGTTCTAAATGTTGTTAGTCCACGCAAATCTCCACGTACGACTATAACATCTTCCATTGGTATTTTTGTTATTTATTGCACTATAGTGTTTTATACTAGATAAGTTATTCTATCATTTATGGGCTTAAATGTCACTATTTTTTCTGGTAGATCTCCTACAATCATAAACCCTACTCCCTTGCTTTGCTTGCCCCGAGTAGTACAACACAATTATACACAATTATAACACATTTCTTAGATTGGCCCTGTCCAGTTTGCTTAAGTACCAGTTATGTTGTGTCTTATTGTGTTTTCTAACGTTTTTCATTTTTTATTTTAGAGTAGAGTTTAGCATATTCGTTTACGCTTCTCAGTTGCACATACTCTTTCGCATGTATGTTATGTTTTCCTGTTCTAAATGTTCTTGTTTCCTTATTAGTCCATTCAATCTCCAAGTACTACTATAAAATCTTCCGTTTTTATTTTTCTATTCCATTGTAGAATATCTCTTTTGTACTTGTCAATTTTTTTTCTGTGGGTTCATATACATGTAGGAGATAAACTATTCTCTCATTTATGGACTTAAATTATTATTATCGTCTGCAATCCCCCTACCCCTTGATTTTCTTGCTCTGAGCAGTATAACACAACGTCCTTCTTTTAGCACAATTTTTTGCCCATTCTATCTAATGTCCTGAATTTCTGCGCCCATTTTATGTCTTCAGTTCTAATCCAATTTCTCTAATTCTTAACTTACTTTTATTTTTGTCCTTTTATCTTCGCTATCTCATTCATTCATTTTTATACCATTGTTTTTTGCTGCATCTTAGTTTTTACTCCTTATCCATTTCTTTGCTGTATCATTTCCTTTATTTTTCTGTCCTTGTTTTCTTTTTTCTTTATTGAGTACCATTTTCCATTTTATTAGAATTGTACCACTATTTCCATTTATTATTATCATCATATTTATCTTGTTCTGCATCTTGCGCATTAAGTTATTCCCGCTTTTTCTTCCCATTGTCCTATGGTACAATAATTTAGTATTCAATCATTTTTATTTATATTCTTCATAATTCCGTTGTTATTATTTTCATTAAACTCCACTGAGATTTTTTTCCATCACTTTCATTGATTTCATACTCACAGTAGCATCATTGTCAGCTTCTTTAATCCCGACGATTACTATTTTCGTTTGCCTGACTTTCTTTTCTACCATCATTCCATTATTATTTCTTTTTTGCTTAATTTCCTTTATTTGATTGTTTTCAGTTTTGATTGTTTTGATTTGATTTGTTATTTTATATTGAAGATTATTTGGTTTTCCTCCCATTATTGTGCCCTTGTCCTCTATATGTTTATTTCCTCCAATATTAATTATTTGGTTTTCTTTTTATTTTCTGGTGGGCATTAAGTCCTCCACAAACGATGCCTCGTGCTCGTTAAATGTCAAAAACCTCATCGGTTCAGACGTCGACACGAGCCCAAGCTGATGGAAATTATTCTTTAGTGAGTCATCCGTCTTAGTTATAGGTTGATTTACTTTTACACTACACTTTATCTACTGTTTTGCCAATAATTTTCACTTTGCGTAAAGAGTGACTTGACTTGACTTACAAATTATCGATACCTTTATACATATTTTTGACATACAAGTTTTCCTCATGAGGTGTATTATAATAATCACAGTTTTCATGGCAAACATTTTCATATATCTATATACATATGAAATTGGTTATTTTGCATGTAATCTTCGAAAGATGCTACTCGTGTTTTTATCAAATATTACCGAATGGTCTTTTTACGTAATCTGTCGTAACTGTCATTTTCATTGTGTCATTGATCTTATTATATTTACACGCTTTAGATTGCCAGTAACTAAAATATTTTTTGAATAAAATTATTATAGTTTCTAATAAATTAATTAATTGGTCTTGACTTGAAATTCAAGTACTAAACATAGTGTTCTTATTGTAGCATTTTCTAGCAACATACATTAATATTTATGCAATTTGATTTTTGACTCCAAAGTATTTTTGTTGAATAATTGTAACAAATAGAAAGGTTTGTATCATACTGTTATTTTATAGTGTTTTTAATACCGCTTATCTATATACTTATGTATATAACTAAGTGCATCGATAAATATATATGATAATATTTATTACATCGTAATAACGTCAATTTGGTACAAGTATTTTTAGTTTTGAATATTTGCACATTATTTATAGGAGCTGTACGTGGTATAAATGCCACTAAGGAAACAAAAATCCTCCCAACCTTATTATTATGTATTACTTTTCCTTTTCAATTTGTATCCGTCTTAGCAGTAATATAGAAACATGAAATAAATTGCCACACGACGTACATTCGATACATCAATACACCCGTTTGATATTTATTTCTGCAATCACGTGGATCAGGGAAGTATTTCTATATCGTCGCATTTTCGCGCTGGAAAATGTAAAAAGAAGTGTCATCTATCTCGGGTAAGGATGTATTTTATTCCTCTTGTATTTTCCGACGGCGCGGCGGGGCAAGAAAAGACGTTCCGTCGCTGTTTGTGAAACGCTAAAAAAGCGCAAACGGTAAGCCAGTAGAATCGACGATTATCTCAATTCCGAGAGGAATCTATAGAATTTTCTTGCGCGATTTTCTTCGGACAATCCATCTTTGTCTTGTCTTGTCCATATTTACCGACTCGCTAATTTATCTTGTGTACATGACTGTTCGTGATGCCCCCTCGGACCTAAACCTCCCTCCGTCTCTCTTTCTTCGCGAATGTGGATTTTGCGTTCGGCCGGAGATTTTCCATTATTACTTTAATGGATTTGCCCGTTTTATCTCTCCCGGCTGGAAATTTCTGAAATATTCAGCCGAGATGAACCGAGAGATCGGAACTGACGGATGAGACCAGTTATGGATCACCGG
Organism: Geotrupes spiniger; assembly: GCA_959613385.1. NCBI lineage: Eukaryota > Metazoa > Arthropoda > Insecta > Coleoptera > Geotrupidae > Geotrupes > Geotrupes spiniger. Next base: position 25,124,822 of record OY390736.1, on the reverse strand, counting down.
ACCCGACCGAAATTAACTGATCTATATTCCGACTGCTCCTTTGTGTACGAAAATCCTACGCACAAGTTTTATTAAAATAACGGGCGCCCTGATGCGTACATGATAAATCCCGAAGTTTCATAAAAACAACGACTGTAAGCTCCGCGTCCGTAACTTCTTTAACATATTGTATTTGTCACACGCGAAATGAAACATAACGGCGGCTCGCATTAATTATTTTAATGAATTTTTGCTTTTAATGAAATATTTTGCTACAAACTGGGACGAATTTATTAGTAAATGAAACACAATACGTGTATTTTCAACACATTAATTACATTTTATTCAGTTTAATTTTTAATATAGAAGATATTACTTATACTCAGCTTTTATCAGAAAAAAGTAATTTATATGAATATAATTATGATTTTAATTTTCTTGTTGATAATGAATATTTCTTTAATATAATTAGTTTATTTTCTTCTTTATATGGACTTATAATATTTTCGCCTATATTTTTTTCCAAAACTCAATATTTTTATTCAATGATGGTATGTAAAAACGTGCAAAAATAGTCGTTCTTCTGAATTTTGAATTACAAACAAGTTTTAGGCAATTAGAAATCAAGAAACTCGTACATTTATCAAACTATACGGTCATTTAATACACAATCAACTATAAACTTCATTCTATCGTTGTAACTCGAAGCAACTTTCCGGCACCCTCAATTAGAGGTTTCACCAAACACAAAATTCCTGCGAGCTGCGTTATTATTAAACATTAACGGGGAAAATTCCTGAAATACCTGGCAATTTCCCTTTCATATAATTTATTTCCTATATTACTGTTTAATTCTGCAGATATTAGAACGTCGTCGACTTTATTTCGCTCGTAATTAAAAATATCATTATGCGTTAAACGTGAGTTTAGAATCGTGTCTCATTATACATTTTGCAGGAATCGGCGAGGCAAATAAATGTTCTAATTAAAAAAAATACGTCTCCGACTAAATTAAAAAGATACGTGTTAACAGGTGCTCGTCTGATTGCGTTATTTATTTAATCACCAATTTATATAAGTGTTTAATTAACCGTGAAGAATTTATATGTTTAAATTGCCGCGCATGAAAATGGTCCATTTTAATTTACATACATAATTTAATTAAAAATGTCGGACATGCACATAATTTTAATTTTAATAATTGTCGGATTGTTTGCGAAATAAATATTGTGTTACGTACGTGCAATACTAATTCGAAAAGTTCGCTTTGTTTACTGTTTGCGGTAATTTGACAAATAATTGCGACATATAATTATACCGACTAGTTCATCAAAACGGTGATATTTATAATGCATCAAAGAATTGCGAGAATCGATCAATTCACCAGAATCCAAATTTAATTAGCTTCTTACTGCCAAATATTAGTTTGTGTTCATTCTCTTTTATTTCATCGAATATTATACATTTATTTTCAAAGTAAATGTGATCGCTCACTTTGTTCATAGTCGACTGTTTGGTGGAACATCGTCAGATGAAAAGAAAAACTTAGAAAAGCCGCTGAGGTCATTGTGTACGTGCTTATATACTAGGAGTCAAGGCGAAGATTTTTTTATAAGAAAATTCCTCGCAATTTTGAATAACACATATTTTTCGAGATTGCCTCGACAAAAGTTCTCTGAAAAGAATAAAATCCTACGCATAAGCAAATGGTAATAGTAAATGTAGCCGCCAAATAATGCTGTGAATGCAGAAATTAAAAACTAAGAAGTGAATAACATCAGCACGATGATATGCGTGCTATGTTAATAATACTTCTTTGATTATTTAAAATTCTGCTGATCATTAGATGCTAATATCACATTAAAAGATTTTTTAATTATTTTTATTCCTTATTTGTTGCTACAAATTGTCCTCATTTTTGCAGTAAACCATTGTTTTACTTTAGATTTATTATTAGTTAATTATTTTTAAATTTGGAAAGTGCTGATCTTTTTAGTTGTTTTATTACTTGTTTTTTTTTGTTTATGTATCTTTCAAGTATATTTTCCCCGTCTGCTGTTGACTTCTTGGGATTTCCTTTATTTTACTTATGTTTGCTTTGTGTTTTTTTTAATTTTCGCTATTTATTTATCCTTTATTTGTATACATAAACAATGAAATGGCGAATCTCGTTTATCAGAGTGAAGAAATTTTTGTAGATAATACTACTGTTATTTTCTGTGGTTGTTCTCGGAATTTACACTCTTAGGTGCATTCGCTTTGCAAGCTAGAAACAAAGTTATTAACCAGTTAAATTGAGAAATTCCCATTGAGATTCCATTCTCATGACTCCCTTACCTGTGAGTTCCCGACTATGATTGGCCGAAGTATGTACATGTAGTATGCCCACTTTTGGATACAACTTACAAATATTAATATATTTAATATGCCCCATTTTTATATAAATATTCGAATTACGTCCATTATCCATGAAACCGTTTAATTTTTACCAAAATCGTAAAAATCTCCTACAACACTTGTTCTTAGTGATACTTACATACATTAACATATTGAAATGCTAGCAAATATTTGTCATATCTATTTTGGCAATGGTAGGTTTCTTCACGAACGTTTTTTACGATTTTTGGTCCACACTAAAGCTATCAAATTACACATTATTGTACCTGCCAACGTTCTTTGCCTTTGATTTTTTTACCATTGTTTCCTACTGCATCTTAATTTTTACTCCTTATTCATTTCTTTGCCCTGTCCTTTATTTCTTTACCGTTGTTTTCTTTTTTCTATATTCTATTGAGTATGTTGTCATTTTCCAGCTTCTTCTGGGATGGTACAAATATTTCCATTTATTATTATTATTATCATCATCTTATTTATATTGTTCTGCATCCCGCGCTTTGATATTCCCGCTTTTTCTTCCCCTTTTTTGTTTGTACCTTACTCTGCGCGGGGTTATTATCTTTTCTGTAAACTATGTACGCTGTAAGTTCTATTTCTATTTGAAGTCTTCCCCAGTGTCTCCCCCCTCCCATCCCTCCACTTCCCCAGCTCATATCGAACTACCCGTCTGCCAGCCTCTATTGCCATCTTTTCCTGTCCTGTCACCTGCAAAAGCACGTATTGTGCTGTCGATCTCTCTATCCCTAAAGCCTTTTTCAATTCTCCCTGCCATCTTTTCTCCATCAATCTATCTTCTTTCGCGCCCCACACTTCGGCCCCATACATTAGTATGCTTCTTACACAAACGTCCCCTATTTTCATCCTATCTCCAATTTTCACGTCTCTTTTTCTCCACAACTTCCTTACTATTCCTTCTTCCGCTTTTCTAGCTTTCTCTCCTACATGTTTCATATGTTTCGTAATATATTTGCTAACACAATAAATATCCCTTAATAAAATCAACTCCTCATAGCAAATTGATTGAAAAGAACAAAGAATCGCAAACGAAATTATTTCCAGAATAAGCAATTAAATATATCGACTTACGTTCCCAGCCATTACGCACAAACAGCAAAAACCACGACTGCCACGTGACGGATTTGAATGGAATGATATCTAGACCGGCCAACCCATGAGAAAATAATAATAAACCACTTGAATGATCGTAACCGAGGGACGACCACGCTACCAGTCAATATAAAACCACTTAAGTAATTTGGCCGTTTAAAAATTAAATAAATGAAAACTTCTGATGATAGAAGTCAATAGTTTTTCTTTATTTTTGCAAATTCGCAGGTGGTGTATCAAAATAAAGTGCACCAGGAAGACCGAACAGATACGTTTTAAACCCTATTAGCGCCTATTTTTAGCGAGAGAAATTATTAGTAGTAGATAACGGGGTATATAGAAAAACGGCCTTGATACCGCGAGGTTTTATTTAATGTCCTTTGTCATAATAATGTTTATTGCTTGACAATGGTGTCAGAAACACCTTATTCCAAAAAAGGTGTCGCAATAAACTTTAACATTGCTAAAATCATCTGACTCCTCAAAACATAAGATAAGTACTATTCTAATAAATGTAACACATACCCAATGCGCCTTATTTTTATCAGTTTATCAGTTTTTCCCTCCAATACACATCGCAACATATTATTTATCAAATTATATCTAATATAATATTATGTCGCCATCTTAAACTATCTTACATATAAACAACATTTACGTGTCCTTAACAAGACAAACTCGCAAAAAACACGAAATTAATCACCTTCACTCACTTAATCCTACCCCGATCTCAATATATTTCGATTTCCTGTATAGCATTCGTCTAATTTTTAGATTTAGATTCGATTAATTTAAGTTTCACATCTTTTAATTAATATATATTTTTGTTTAAATAAATGATTTGTACTAGCAAGCCTAAACTAAAATTTTTAGACTTGTCTTGCAATATCCTCATCTCTGAATCCAGGGCAAGTATTCATTGATTTCTTTACGGCAATTCATCCGCCCTTTTATCATATGTGGAATGCAGTCAATTGATTGCTTTATGAATAGTATTTGGTTATTTAGTTAAATCTAAATGCTCGAATGAATCAATGATTGGATGTCAAATCCTATCATTGTTTTCAGTTTTATGAAAAAATGCCTTCGGCGGTTATATTTTTTTATGCAACATAATTTCTTAATACAATTGAAGCCAACGAATGAAAATATTCTTTTCCGTAACATATTGTTAAAATTATTTCAACATTTTGATAATAATATAATAAAATATTTCTTCTCTTAATTTATATTCTTAAAATACTACATATCTTGAAATTTCTCCCTGTACTTGTGGGTGCCTCGATATCTGATTATAGGAACAGGTGTGCTGATAATTGCGTAGCATTTGTCCTTAACAGAATTCTTTGTAAATTTTTGCCTTGGTGAAATGTGCTAACTAGCCTTCTTTCTAGTCGCAAGTCGTCCCAAATACAAATATCGGTAATAACCGATTGTTCTAAAGTCAGTGATCATCTATAGCTTTTATAGAGAAATATTGTCTTCAGTAAAACGAAAAATAACGGGCTTGGTACGAACTATAATGGCATATATGTAATTTATTTCCGAATTAATCGAAAATAATATATAAATTATATTAGAAGGATATCAACTGAATGATTGCTAGATTGCATGCTTTAATGCTTTATTTTTCTATAAAATGACTTACGTTTAGCCCTGTAATTTGTTAGGACGCTTCTCACAACTTTTTATTCATCGCTTGTTGTACGCCCTGCATATTTAATGAAATTACTAACGACAAGAGTATAGTACAACATGGCTATAAATCTAATATAAGTGTAATTCCCCCTATCTATCGGCAAACTTCAAACGACAGGTTATTTACCATTATTAAACATTTTCGTAGAGCGACGGTCGTTACGTCGTTATCGACGCGGTCGAAATTTCCGATATATATATAGAAGACGAAATTGCAGCGCAAACACATAAAGTTGGCGTAACAAATATCAGCCAGTCGATAAGAGAATTACACAACTGAATCCGCCAATTCGGAATGGCAGAGCGCGAGCTGCATGTAGAGAGCGCGCCGGAGTGTCGCAGAGGGAGTGAGCATCGACAGTAGCGCGCAGCGGTTCACCGCGGACACCCGGACTCTCTCCATTCCGGGGATCCCGGACCCTGCGCGACGTTGCGGAATAACCAACTGTCGGCAGCTGCCTATCGAACTCTACCCTGCCTCGGCATAGCACTCACGACCACCTACCTGAAGATACGAGAAGCTCCTCTCGAACCGGCGACGTCATCGCGTACGTCGTCATCGTTCCGCCGTCATCGTCGCCAACTTCCAGTTTTAGGCTCTGATTGTCCAAACGCAATTCTTGTATATTTACACCAAGGACTGTGTGTGGACATCAACGCTTGAAACGATTCACAACAGCGCGAGAAACTTTGTGGATAAAAGCAGAGTGGAAATGTGCGGCGGAGGTGTTCAGTGCGCGAATTTGAACCGGTGTGTTCTAATAAAAAGTTTCGTTTTGTGTAAATGTGATCGGTTAACGACCGCCAGGTGGCGACACATGTAAGGGTAAATCATACATCCTGCGGGTGTTATTACGTCGCGAATTTTCGCTTTTAACGTTGGATAATTTCACGGAGACTTTCAGCGAAATGAAATTAAATCGATATAATATTCGGCGCCGTTAATATAAATGCACGAAATGCAATTTCAACATAATACCGTTTGACTGTTTGCCATAAAATTTAATTGAAATTTGAAATTAATATGTAATTTATTATAAAACGATATTCAAATTATGCAGAAAAACTGAAATTGATTTTCAATCGAATTTAATTAAATAACGCGAATATGGTTCGCAATTTTATTATATATGCGTTTTTCATAATCTTAAAATGACTTGAATTTTAATTTTTGATGCGGAAATCTTATTTAGAATTTTTATTTAAAATTAGGACTAATCATATTTTTAACTAATTTAATAATTTTGTGACAAAAATTTTAAGTGGGCGTGGAAGTTTATTGTCTGAAAATAAAAATTATTTAAATAATACAATACCTAATTTTCCATAGCGAAGTTATGAGGGAAAATAGCTTATTAATAAAACCATTAAACATTTCCGTTTCAAATTAAGTTTTATGCCGGTTTTTGGTAAATATTTAAAGAATTTAAAGATTTCCACATATTCAAAAAATTAAACTTTTGTACGCAATATTCAAATACATTAATTTCCATTAAATACATTTTTGCAGCCTTTAAAAAATTGTTAAGACCGATTCATTTTATCTATTGAAAATATCATATTTAAGTCGATATGTTTTCCTCAGAAAATCCGTATAAATCTAATAACATAATTCAATTTTGAAGGAATTTAATACGAAATCGATTATCGCTTATTATTAAATTGTACGATATAACCCTTTATAATACGATTTTTTTATTTATAATGGGGAAACATAATGTTGCATTAAATTTCAAAACAAATTAATTGTGGTATATCACGACGGCAAACCATCATAATGTTCTTTGATAGTGTCGTTCTTTAAACTTCTATAAAAATTTAATAATTGCAATGTTCGATGCCATACACTACCAATTACTATTTGCGCTGGAAAAAGATCTATTGTTATAGGTGTCTAACAAATGTATCATTTCCTGCTAATAAATATTACTTAGCAATCTTGGATGATGATGTGAGTATTCGTTTTCCCTTAAACAAATCGCACCATCGTCGCTAGCACATATTATTAGATATCCTCCCTTCTAGTTCGTTTTCCATTGATTCTCACAATGTGTGTCCAATCGCTATTCAGTCTACTATACGTTTTGGAATAACTAATTTGCAGCAATTATTTTTTATGCAGTTTTTTAACTCTGTTGCTTTTACATATGTTTTCATTTTACACCTCTACTAGGTATTTTTATGTCGATTTATAGACAGTATAGACATGTTGACATATTTCTTAAACTGTGGCTTATTTGTCTCTATTTTCATGTATCTTGTATTTATATCTACCCCGGTAATATCACTTATGGTGTTTACCTGTTCCACAACTGTCTATATTACTCCTTTCATCTCCCATGTCTCTTCTCTGGTACATCTTATCTATGTATTTGCGGTTTCGTTCCATTTCTGATTTTCTATTTCTTTTTTCGTATTGCCAATCTTTCAAAATTCATCATTTTCGTTAAATATATGCATTTTTACTTTAAATGTTGTTATTATATTTTATAGGTGTTGATTTTTTTAAACACTTGACATATACATATCAATTACATAAATAATATAGTTTTAATTTAACTACAGACTGTCTTATCAGTTTAAATTTCAAAATATCAAAATATCCATAGACAATTTATTTTAATAGTGTATTGGGTTCGGACCAAAAAGTGTTACAAGATCCAATGTCCTGAAGTGAAATTTGTTCGTTTAACTTGGCTAATTTCAAACGAAACGTTTTTATTTTCAACATTAAAATCTACAGAATATGTAGTATTGATGTTTTACGAAGCAGCGTATATACGTTGTAGTATGGTGTGCCTCGGCGTCAAAAACAATCCATGGGTGGGTTACATTACATTTGCCGACAATTATTTAATTTAAATTGTATCGAAGCAAATTAAATTAACATTAAATGTAATAATATTAACAATTGCAATAAGAAGTATGAAGATAAAAACTAAATTTTAATAATAAATTAAATTAATGCATTCCTCCAGTGGTTGGTTTTCCAACTCTTGCAACAACGTTTCGTATTATTATTATTTGCTATAATGTAGTTTCCAATTTTGGCGAACAACTCATTTTTCCAGCAATTTCCAGCCAAACGTTAAATATATTCGTCGTGTTCAAATTTGTTTAAAATTCTCGTACTATTGAGATTTTATGCATAATTGTTCGGTTGATTGTTCAACCCAACCATATCAAATAATTTTGGATTTAAACCATTAAATAACGCTGGAGATAAGCTGGAGAACAACTTCCCATCAGATATTGTATAGATCGAAGTATTGATGCATTAAGATGTTAATATGTTAAGATGTTAAGATGTTCTCCAGCGCAACAACATCTTAATGCATCAAATTAAGATGCTCCCCAGCGCATACTGTATTCAGCATTATTGAACTATCCAGCATTACTCACAGTGGGTCAACTTCATGAATAAAAAATTATAAGAATTATGAAAATTTTTGACTATGAGACTTCACGGATATCCGCGTTTTCAGGTCCCCTGAATCGATTCTGACTATTTTCAACGTAACGTCTCTCTGTGTGTGTGTGTGTGTGTGTGTGTGTGTGTGTGTGTGTGTGTGTGTGTTACTGTGTGTATGCGTCTGTATAGGTGCACGCTATCCAGCGTTCAAACTATTGGAGCTAAAATTATGAAACTTTCAATTTAAGATTTGCATGTGGCTCGGAAGAAAATCTCAACCGGAAGGTTTACTGTTACACCTTGCATATTTTTTTGCATGTCTCGAAAACCGCACTAGTTATCGAAAAAGTGTAGAAAATACTTTATAGTCCTAGCAACGAGCGATAAATATTCCCGGGCGCGATCACTTGGGCGGGGATGGTCACAATTGCTGTGGCTGTGAGATGTGACGACTAATCTATATGGACGTATTTAAGCGATTTCGCCGGTCATTGCCATTGCGTCAGATTTTTTTCTCAGTATTTTGTTACAACAGTAAGTTTGATTTTGAAAATATATATTTGCGTTGTGCATTTTAGATTTTGGGCGCTTTATATTGTTTCCAGCAGTTGTACCTTAATTCCAGCAGTAACTCTTGCTAGCAAAGCCAGCAAATATAATCGTCACATGTTCAAAATGTATTATTGCTATTTATTTGAGATTTTCGTTACCTAAATTTATTTATTATCCCAAAACAAAAACCATGATGTTTCTTCCAGGAAAGTCGGTACTTGCAAATATAATTGACTCGAACTTTCCACCATTATTTCCAATTTGTCTATCGATGATATTCTGAATTATTTTCGCTAAGTTAAAAAAGAAAATTAATTGTTAGTGATATAAAAATTGTTTTAGATTGAAAATAATTCCGACTTGGGTTTGGGTGGGTTGGCTTGCGTTGGGTTAGATTGGGTTGGGGGAGACATTACATTTTCGGCCCATGATTTAAATTAAATTGTATCAAGGGAAATTAAAGTAACATTAAATTTAATAATATTGGCAATTGTAATAAAAAGCATAAATATAGAAAATAAGCATTTTAAATTCAGGTAATAAACTGGAATTGAATGAAATTGGTCGAACCGGACGACGCCGCCCGCACATCATAATCATCACACAAGAATGCGATGCGTCACCAAACTTCTCAAATTAAATCGTTCATCTAAGCAGTTTCTTGCACAAAATTGCACTTTTTGACAGGCCCGCTGACTAACGGAAGAACGACGATTTCATCTCGGCATTGTGTGAACATGTGTACAAATTTTCCGCTCGCTCATTTACTTTCTTATACTGAAGTATAAAGGAAGATGTCTGCAAAAAGGAGCACTGATTAAAACTGATCGTCGAATGGCTCTCTAAACTAGATCAGGAATTAGTACTAAAACTAATGGTGATGGCTTAGATTTTTATTAAATGATTTTTTTGCTGTTTTACTGTCAAAATGGATTCTCCGATATTCACCCACGCACTTTGAAACAACAATTTCGTTACATTGTACTTCTCAATTGCTTCTCTGGCTGATTGTTGTCGAAATCTCATAGTCTACATACAAGTCGTTCAAAATTTCTTACAAACAGTGCAAGACACAGTGGTATTCTCCTGATTTAAGTGTTATCTCAGTATTGCTGAAAGAGGTATAGACTTGATATTATACCGGCATTTTTGCCATTTGACATGTTCGCGTGTTTGCATGTTGCGGTTGTCAACTGATCCTTTGCATTCTTGAGCCAGATGAATCTAGTGCAATGAGTTCAAGAATTCAGGGCTAGTCCTTTTACGAGCACGGAGTAAAATAGTCCAGGATTACAGCGATCATTGACATAATAACACTCTCCTGTTTCAGCGGGTGAGATTCTTTATCGCTTATGTAAGCTAACAGTAGCTCTTGAATCAAATACTACATATTGCTTCATTTGAGTTTGATCAGTAGATCGATCACTATTGCTTAAGTTTTGTTGCCACCACAGTTTCAGTGTCCTTTTCGTCCTTTTCACGACACTTCTGCTGCCGTCTTATTGACTCTTTGTTTGTCTGCACATAACGTTGTGTTATGATGTTTCTTGCAGTGGAAACATTGGTTCATCCTATGACACATTATCGATGTGTGCCCTTCCTTCAAGCAGAAGTATAGTCGTTATTGTAATTGTCGTTCCAATGCTTACTTACTTAATCCTAAGCCTTTCTACATTTCGGTATAGAACGTCGTGGCCTAGTTCAGCAGGGGTTCCCTATTTCTTTCCAATTCTGCTCCTCCTTTTTGTGCTACTTTTCTTACTTCGCCGTGCCACGTTTTCCTAGGTCTTCATATCTATCTCTTGCCTGCTTGCCTTGCTTCATGAATTTGCGTTGGTTACCTCTCTTCTTCCATTCTATTTACGTATCCTAACCATCTCTTCTTTATTAGCTTTCTTGTATTTTCTGTTCTATCGGTTGCCTGTTTAGTATACCTCTATATGTTTCATTCCTAATTCTGTCCCTCGTTGTTTCCCTTCTGTTTTTCTGAGATATCTTATTTCCATGGCATTTACTCTACTCTTCTATTTGTCTGATGTTATCCACGACTCACTAGCATATGTCAGGTCATGTACTGGTACTGTCATTTTTTGTATATTTCAGTTTTTGTTTCTTAGGTTACCTGTCTTTAAATAATCTACCTTTTTAACTTATTCTTTGGTTGATTTCACTGTCCACTTTTCCGTTTTCATGCACCCTAAAGTATTTCAAATCATTTACTTGCTCCAATTTTACTCCTATTTCTATATCGTCTCCGAAAATAACTTCTGTCTCCTGTATTATTTTCATTCCAATCACCTATTGTGTATGGTCTAATTTACTTTTCACATTCTGTTACCACGTCGTCTACTGTAAATAGGAACGGGCTTAGTACGTAGGCTTGTCTGAGCCGTACTTTCGTCGAGAAACTTCCAGAGGTCACTTTTTATAGAATATTTTAACCATCTAAAGATCTACTAGCTTGTCTTCTATTCCTCTTTTTTTCATCCTCTTGTCTTATTTTGTCGAAGGCTTTTTGTTGCCAAACAAAGGTGTGCTTGTCTACTACGCATTGCTAGTGCTTTTTCCCTTACTTTTTTCCCGCATTGTGTATCTTCTAGAGTTGATTCTATTTATGCTTTATGTCTTGTTCCTGTAATTCCTGCTGGGTATATTTAGTAGAGTTATTCCCCATAATATTTTATAGTACCATGTATCTGGTGTAATTATTTCAATTTCTCAGTCTTTCGTGGGTGGGTACCTTCCTCGCATGTCATTTAACACTTCTAGCAGTCTTTTTTCATCACTTTTCCTGCATATTTTGTTATTTCTGTGGTGACCCGCCACTTTACTCACCTTCAATCTTCCTCTAATTCTTCGCTTGTCATCCGTTCATGCATGTGCCTATTTACCTTACGTTTATCTTAGGTTTCTTTTGCTGTGTTATCGGCCTCTGCTTATAGGAATCCTTGAATGTACCTCTTCGACCTTTTCATGATTACCTCTTCTTCTTCTATAATTTTCCGTTCCAATGCTGACCATTACAAAAACAACACAGTGACACCGGACGTTTTCTTTGTTTTCCAATGTTGCAAACGCTGAAATTGGTGTAGCAACCGCATTCTTCACCTTGGTTCTTGGATCTTCTTTAACACTTGATACCGCTAACGTGATTCTTTTACTCTTGCTATAGTTCAATCAATCTTCAGCTTGATTATCATTAAATGAGTTAGAAAATCCTGTAATATTTTTCCAATTAGTATGTGATTAATTTTGCTCTCACTTTGTTGAGCTGTACTAATATTGTTGAAATATTCAGTAGGGTTTCTATTGCACAGTTAGTGAGATTTTTGAGAATTTACACTGTAGGTTGATTAGCTTCTTGCATTAGTGCTGTTGTCGATGTGACTTTCGACGTTCCTAGGCATAGCCTAAGAGCTTCGTATTAAATTATGTTCAGTTTATTGTATGTGATCTGTGTCAGGGGAAATATCAGTTTTCGTGAGTAATCAAAATGGGAGCATGTTAATGATTTGTAGAGCATAAGTAATGGGTGCTGTGATTTGGTTCGCGGCCAACGATCCCCTTAACGATTTAATAATATTTCCTCCATAGTGAAGTAGCATGAGAACTTCTTGGAAGTTTTCTCCAAGTCTAAGGAATTTTGGTACTGCAGTATGGTCTATGTTTTGTGAGGAAACTGTTTATCCACTCTGTCTAGGGTTAGATGGGCATAGGGATCTCTACATCTAATTTTTTTTCTGTTTATGTTCATGGTAATTTGTGTGTTAATGAATGTACAGAAGCCGACGAATCTATTTTTCTTTTTGTCTTGAGCAGTTTCTTGAAATATGCGGTTGCCTCTGTAACTTTTAAATAGTTTTGGAGAACTGCAGTGGGCATAAGGAATGTACCAGCACAGTAGAAGGCAAGAATCCCACCACAATGGAAATTGCTTATATTCCACCAATTTAATTGCAGTCCACTAAGCGTCTTGCCATTTAGCACAAGCAATTCTCATTGGTTTGTGATTTTAAATATGGTCCTGTTTGATTGCCTTGAAGGCTAAAGTTTCCTAATACGATGGAGGGGTGCGAAAGGGTTGCAATAATTTCCTACATTGCTGAGACTGGATTCAGTCTCTTGAGGGTCATGTATATGCATATATGCATTCTATTGAAAAGTGTTTTGTGGCTATGGCTCCTTGGAATTATGGATTCTCTCCGAGCATTAGTTATATAAAGGCTAAAAGGACAACTAATTAAAAAGAGCAAGTGTAAACTAATTAAAACCGACCTAATTAAAATAAATGCACAAAAAGAAAATCAATCTTCAACGTCAGAAAATTATATAAATATTCTTGATGTGATAAGCATGTTAAAAACTTTTAGAAAATAGGGAAAGAAATGTTTTAAAAATATTGTCGTATTTGTATTTGTATTTGTATAAAACAATCACAATATATAATTTTATCAATATCGGTAGAAAAATATAATTTATTAATATTGTAAAATGTAAAATGAAATCTATGCAAACAGTGAGTTCCTGATTAATCTTTGCACCAACTTTTGTTTGAGAAATTGAATTATGAGTAAATTTGCGTAATTGATGATTTAAATCAATATTATAAAAATCACTATATTTATGTTAATCAAGCACATTATAATGCTGGAGTATTAATGCACCAGGTTTCAGTTGCAAATGAAACACGATTCTTGAACAGTTTTTTCGAGCTTACTTTGAGCTCCTCATGAGAACAACCCAATTACAAACCTAATAAATTAAAGAAAGTTTGTGCAAAGAAAGCAACAACCTCACCATTCACATAGCTTGTCACAGCAAATCACTATACACAAGACATTTTGAGAGCTGATATGGATCAAAAATATAACTTCGTTGAAGAAAGCGATATAGCCACATGCCAAGTGCAAACATACATGAAAGTCGGGCAATTACGTTTAAATGTTACTTTCCAAATAAAAATTGTTCAATGTCTATAAGAATCATTTTGTCGATACCTAGTGCCACAAAATTATCCCTCATTATAAAATTGTTCGTGCCAAATTAGTCAGGAAAACCCACCATTCGCTTAGCTCGATGCGATACGTTCAAAATTATATAAAAAGCAAAAATCGATGACTTTATATTAGAAAAATTAAAACGTAATTGACTTACGATAATATTATATTCACTATAATACAATACTTTTAAATAGATTCTCAATTGTTTCGTATATATTAAAACCTAGTTCTTAAATAGATGAAGAAATTAAGCTTACAGTCCTTACAACAATAGTGGATTACTTATATTTGTATCGCCATATTTTTATAGCCACCAACACAAAAGCTCTTTTCTTTGTTGATTATCTCAATATAATTTTTGCTTGAGAATCTTACGATCTTAATGATACGCAGGCTCAAGCGGTTGGATTACAAGACCCCCCAACACAAAATCAATATAATCTAACAAAACTGGAGTTTAAATGTATTACTCACTTTTTCTGTGCTACTAAAAATAGACGCGTATCTTGATTATTGATGCGAACAATTAAATATTTATACATTGCGTGTGCTTCATTTAATGTTACTTTTTGAAATATTAAAGCACATGCAAAGATCTGTTCCAAAGTGTGTTTCACGAACTACATAAATATCAGATGCTTTGTCCTTTTCCCCGGAATTTTCATTTGAATGTTGTATATGTATTAAAAAAAAAGAATTTTTAATAGTAAATCAACATTCGCACGTGAAAAATTTCCTGAAACAAAGGGAAACACTTCCCGGAACGGCCGGCCATGATATATGTCAGTGGGGGATTTTTTCCGCAATTTTCTTTGAAATCACCGCAATGGATTAATTAGCGGTCCAATTATTTGTAATTCTCTCTGGCTGCCCGAATCAACGGCGTAAACATCCGGAGTTTTTCATGCTCTGAATAGTAACACAATTAAGAAAACACGTTAAGAATTTAATTACTACGGTCTTACTTGACAAGTTTATTGCGTTACTACAAATGCAGCTGCGATTAGATACGGAACTTCCAGCGTTCGCTTAATTTTTTAATATAAAATAAGAACGATTAGGTTACTGATCATCGCCGCTGATTAACGCGACACGAGAAGATTAGAAAGAGTTCCCACTTTACATATATATTTTTTTGACTTTTTCCAGTTCCATAATCCCTCTCAACTAATACAAATTACATTTTTGCGAAAGGAACCCTCCCTCCCTAGAGAGCAAAGGGATGGTTCGAGTCTAGATGGAGGTTAGCGTTTTTCACAAAGCTATTAGCATAATTTGTATGACTGCAAATCTAAATTATTATTCTGGTCATAGAAACGAAATATTTATCTTGGTATTTTAATATATCCTTACATTTCTTTTGTGTTTCATTTTCGTGTTTTAAATTGATTTTATTTGTTCGCCATACATTCGGTTTAAAACTCAAAACAACTGTTCGAGGCGCAAAATAAAATATACGCAAATGTAAACAAACACCAACAGTTTAATAGCCCATATGATCGGAACGTTCAACATTATTTTGTATAAGAATTGGATAATTTGTCCAATCTCATAAGAAATTTAAATCAATAATTTCGTATGCAAAACAAATAAGCGACAATGACATTTAATACCAACTTATCAACGATAATAGTTCGCGACAAGTTAATTACGCGTTGGCGAATCACAACTCGCACGTGAAGTTTTCAATGCAACTCTGGCGGTTGACCAGGTAATTAAAATTCCCTCATGAAAATTCGGTGTCCTAACAATCGACGTTAAAGCTGAAATGAAACTTGTGATACATGAATAGCAAGTGCGACAATTCATTACATAAAGACTATTAGCACAACTGGTATTTACACGGTTTGGAAAAATATAATGTTACATCATGTTAGTGAAAAAATTAGTAGTCGAACAAGAGATTTAGATAAGATGACAATCGAACAGCAATTTAGATATAAACGGCATTACCAAATTCGGTGAGCCCACGTTGAGTGCATACTGATATTTTTTAGGTATTCTGCGAAGATTTATAAACGATAGTCATTGCTATGGGAGTCACACCTGAATACTTTACGAGGAAATGAAAAATTGGTAAAATAGTAAGCCCCGGTAAAGACAGTACTTGGAAAAGTTATACAAGAAAAATTGGGTAAACGAAGTAAGAGAAGTAGAACCAGGAGAGAAAAGTAGATGAACAAGAGCAAATAGGAGAACCTACAGTGGAAGAAATAGTGAGATCAATAAGAGGAATGAAAAAGAGGAAAGCAACAGAGTCTGACACAATTAATGCCAAAAACATTCCTTAAATGTAGGATAAAACTGCTAGCTAGGCTAATAGTAAAAAAAAATGGAGAATGAAGACGATGGCAAGTGAAGATTTGTGTAATTATAACAACTCCAACTATATGTCTTGATGGAAAGGAAACCTGAGACGCTACAGAAGAGAAGATGGAGACAGTACTCATATATTACGTATTGCAGAAATTAAGCAAAGAAGACCTCAATGAAAATAAAAGGGGAAAATGCATGACCTGGCACAATTGAATTATGAGGAAGTTGTCACTTTGAAAAAATTAGAGACAAAACCACATAAAGCACAATTGGATGAGGAATTGGCACAAATCGAAATAGCACTGAGGAAGGTGGCAATAAAAATACAGAGATAATCGAAAAAATTGCGAACAAATAAGTGGCTTGATGCGGAGTTTGGATAAATCTTGAAAGTAAGAAATTCTGGTAGACTAAAGAAGAACAGAACGAAGAACATAACAGGAAGTAGGAAAAAATAAAAAAAGAAACTAAGGCGATATGTAGAAGGAAATTAAAAGAAATAAAGAATCGTACAAGAATAAAGAAATAAAAAACTTCTATCAGGAAGCGAAAAATAACAAAGATCAATATTCACGAAGCTCCTATTACCTAACGAACAAACAAGGCCTACAAAGGTGATACAAAGGGAAAACTAAATTTGTTCAGTATTTCTCAGAAATATGTACTGAGACTGAGTCACAAGACGACAGAACTAAACACGAAATGGAGGAAGAAGGGAATGCAGAAATGAAATAAATTGTAAATACAACCACAAAAATAAAGACTGTACTGAGACAAGACACATTATATACAATCATCTTCAACTTAATGCAAGAAGTAATTGAAAGGGAAGCGACATAATAACTAGAAAGTACGTTTAATATGGCCTCTCAATTAATGAAAGTAAAACAAAGTATATGGTAATGAAAGACGGAAGTCCAAAAATGTAGTCATTGATTGTGCGGGAAATATGAGATACGTGATAGAGAAAATAGAGGAAATCTTGGAGTAACTCTAACATGCAGGGGGGTAAAGAAAATGAGACGGAAAACGATCAACAAAAGGAAGTGAAACGACGGGATATTTTCAAGAATATTAACAAAAAGGTATGTATCACGGGGGGCTAAAATAGATTATACCAAACAATAAGAAGACCAAATGTTACCTCTGCATGTGAAATGTGGTCAATGACAAAAAGACGAAAATAAACTGGAAATTTGGGAACGAAGAATTTTAAGGATGTATGGCGCAATCAAAATACAAGGTGAGTTTAGAAGGAGAATAAATAAACAAATAGAAGAGCAATACAAAAAACCAAGCATTATCCAAGTGGTGAAAATGCAAAAAGAAAGATTGGCGACGATAAATGGGTTAAAATAATCTTAATGGGGGAAGAAGAAGTAAAGAGAAGAGGAGGAAGACTCAGAATGAGATGATTAATGAAGAAAGATCTAAGCGAGGTAGGAGTCAGATATGGGAAAGTCGATGCACAGAATCGAAGAAGGTAGCAAAGTAGAGTGAAAAACCTCGAAGCCAAAGGCCACTATGGCCTGTAGCGCAGTACTATATCAAAATATATTATGGTGGTAACGACAATAATAACGGAAAGACTAGAAAACAAACAGAAAAGATTTTGGGAGAATTCTCTAACGGCAGATCACCGTTTGTAGCTAGCTATATTGTACGTGTAAGGCAAATGATATTACGAATATGATATAATGATGGAAATAGATTTTATTAACTATGAGGCATGATTTTGTTCAGATGAAGAAAAGAGATGAAAATAAAACTGAAAGTACACTACGAAAAATAAGTAAAATGGCATTTACGTTGTCGTCGGATGTACTATTGAAGGAAATTGATGAAATATGAATAATAAACACTTATTTACTACAAGTTGAGGCTTACACTGGTGACGTGATAGCAGAGCTGAGTGTACCAATGTAAAGAAAAGTGGACCAACCCAACACAGCATGTTTCATTTTATCCACAATACCAAATTATATTTACTCTTATTGTACTAAAACTAGTTTTTATTACAATTGAATTTGCTGGTGTAATTTTTTTTAAATATTTGTGATGATTATGATGGTGATATAAACCAAGTTGCAAAATAATATTATATTTACGTCTAGTTATAGTTTGCTACCAGTTTTTTACAATTTTTTTTTTCAATTCAGATTCAGAAGGTTTAATAACGAGTTTTCACGTTTTTCTTCCAATTAAATTGACATTTCCCAATTTAGTTGGAAAAAATATTTTGACTTCTATCTGAGATATGTTATTGTTGCTAAAAAACACAATTCTTTATTTAAACTGTTGATACTTTCAAAAATGTCAAGAATTATAGCGAAGCATTCTATTGGAAAAATGTTGCTTTACTGTCTAAAATTTGTTGTTCTACTACTTTGATAGTAGCAAGAGATAAGAAAGAGCTGAAAACAGCAACAGTATAAATTGAAATAGAAGTTATATTTTAATATAGGATTACTTAATACTTAAGTTGCATCAACGCATGGCGTCAGTTGACTATGACCTAATATCACATCTCCATGAAAAAACTTAACTGAATACTCACAATTATTTTAAACAATGCTCGCTAAATGAATTTTTATTTACAAAATAACGGACGAACTAAATCACAATAATTGTGTACCCTCATAATCACAACCCTTCCAATCAATGGAATTGGGTATATATTGACCATATTTACCACGTTTCCTCCATAGCTATTCTAGTAGGGAATTAACGCTGATGCGATTTTCAAAGGCAATACGCAATACGCTGAAGCAAATTCAATTCGTGAACAAACTTACTGATTACGAATTATACCAATATATAAACCTGTTTTACAAAAACGCGGGTGTTAACTCCAATGCAATGTAAGAGTTATCAGTTCTTGAGCAATTATGTTCAACTGCTCACTGCACAAAGCGATCAAGTAAATACGATTCAAATAGTTAAAAATGAACAAATTTACACGACTATATAAAATAGACTTATGGGGCAATACGATGTAGCCTCTTCTGATGTCTTTCCATTGTGATGGGAAATAACATCTTGTTATTCCCTGGTGTCTCCTTTGTATTCAACTTTTTAGCTATCAGCTATCTTTCAGAAATCTAAAATGATTGAAAACGTTGATTAGGTGTTCCACAAAGACTAACTAAGGCTTTCCATAGTTAGTATTCATTGGCTTGTGTAAGAGATTACTCTTGCTGATATTGATTATGGTTTCGATTTATTCTCCAGAAATGTATTTATTATTCAGGATTGCCTTATCGTTAGACGATCTTGTTACGATGTAAAGTTTCTGTAGCTTTCTTTTCTCTAAACTATTTGGGAACAGTTTTGCTTTTCCGTTGTCGTCTCCCAACATACATCTTGTATTTTTCTTGTTAGAATCTCTACCACGCTCTCTGTTTCTGTTTCTGTTTCAATTCACCAGTTTACATAACTTTGGTTGTAATGAAGTGGGATCCCCATCTTTAGTGCTTTGCATTATATGTATTAGGCAAAGATGAAGTAAATTTCTTTTTCCTGAAATTTCATGCAGCTGATCAATTCGCCACACTAATCCTTACTACAGAAGAAGCATTATAATCAGGCTCAAAAGTCCACATCTAAATAGCGAAGGTGCCATCAGTCGATCGCAATGTTGACTTCAAATTTCTCATCTCATTAACTTGAATTCGAATTTAATGAACTAATCTCGATACGTCGTTCTATCGTGCATAAGTTAACAACAAGAAACAGTCTCATTTCCATAGAAGTAAGAGAAAGTCTCCTCAGGACTGATGCTGTTGTGGCAAACACCGTTGCCTGGCATATATGAAAGATAACGACAAAGGATTAATGAGGAACCTAAGTATAAAGGGAAGTCGTGAGGATCAATATAGCATAGAAAAAGTCGAGTACTTGGGCACGACATTAACTAATAACGGAGAGGAAGGGCAAGAAATAGACTAAAGACTAACGAAATGGAGTAAAACGGCAGGAATGAGAATACTCAAAGCAAAAAATATATCCAGGGGGTCGAAAATTTTCGGAGGCGCTAATTAACGGAGGGAGAATGGAGAAGAAGAACGAACAAGGAAGAACTACCCAAAAAAAACCACAACAACAAATATATTTAAAGCTCAAAAAGCCAAATGGTTGGGACCTATACCAGGTGAAACGTGTGTTAATGGGTAGCTAAAGAGCAATGAAAAGACGAGGTCGGCCAAGGAAAAGATGGCAGGAAGCAGTAAAAAGACCTATGAGAAATGGGAGTGAAAGACTGGCAAATAGAAGCATAGGATAGGAATAAATGGAAGAGAAGAGTGAAAGATCTCTAAGTAAAAAGATTCGTCACTTTCGGAATTTATATTTGTATCCCAAGTGTTAAAAGCCATGTAAAATGAATTTACTTTTTAACTTTGCCATTACACGATATATTTTTTCAGGAACTTACGCCAACTGAAAATTAATTATTTCAAATTATAAGATGAATTAATAATAAATAATACGTGTGAGAAAAAAGTATTTCCATGAACGTTAATTAAACGCAAACAAAATATATGCACATTTGAAGCGCGATTAAAATATCATTTAAAATTACGTGTCATGTTGACAAAATGACATTTAATTACATTTTCGTTTGAGTTGATTGAATTAATTAAAAAGCTATTTCCATATAAAATTTACCGTCACATTTAAAACAATTGCAATATAAATTGCATCGAGCACAGAAAAATGTTTTCAAAAATTTAACTTTTATGCAGCTGCAAGTTTGTATTTTCAATGTGCCAGCAAATGACGTCTGTATTGTTATTTTAACGTAATGCAGATGTCACATTTGCGAATAATAATGCGGCCGGTATGTGCAGAGTCAGCTGCAATATGAGATTCATGCATATAAGATTCTTATACA
Source organism: Geotrupes spiniger (assembly GCA_959613385.1). Classification (NCBI taxonomy): domain Eukaryota; kingdom Metazoa; phylum Arthropoda; class Insecta; order Coleoptera; family Geotrupidae; genus Geotrupes; species Geotrupes spiniger. The sequence goes on along the minus strand of OY390736.1, from coordinate 25,103,470 downwards.
TTTCCATCCTTTATATCACTTCTTTTATTTAAATGTCTATAGTTCCTTCGGTACTCGAAATTGTTTCGATGGATTGAGAAAATAACGTTTAATATGTTGGTAAATATTTATGAAGAAACGTAGACATATATAAGGGGCGATTTCATAAAACATGAACTAATGGTATTGCTGATTAAGTCATTGGTTTTATTATTTATTATATAATTATTATATAAATTTCAATGTAATATTTCAAAAAAAACGGCAACGTTAATATTACAAGTGTTTTAAAAGTAATCTTGAAATTAATTTAGTGTTTATATTTTATTTGTAGTGATTAAAATTTGATTCGTGAATGATTGTTCCCACTTGGCAATAAGGAAGAGGGCACGCGTTTCGCAGCAAACAACACAAAGGCGCTCACTCGTCCGACGACAATTAACAAACAGGCTGCCATTCAATTGATCCGATAGTATTTCAATTGCAAATTAGAGTACGCCGAACCGAAGACAATGGGCGAAAGGGCGCCAGCGGAGAATTTAACTTGCAAAACAGATCACTTGTCAACCTACGGATCGGTCCTTGGACATCTCGTACGCGAATACGAACGAGTTACCGTTAAATTGAGTTTAGCTTCGCCAAACTTTTACTGCGGAATGTTGTTAAGTCTACCGTAAGTAGCTTTGTACGCCGAAAACTTTTGCCCCATTTTAATCCGAACTTTCTATATGACTTTTACTGCAAATAATGTACGTTGTTGCATTTTTACTCCGCGATTTTCCTCCCCTAACTTGTTTATAACTTCATAATGATTGTCGGCCGTGGCGTTTTGATATTCATGTATGCGTTGCGCAGCGACCGTGATGTTGTTTCGGCATGTGGGCAACGTTCCCTTTTAAATAACAGATATGCACCAACTAGATGTAAATAAAATCAAATCGATTAAATCAACTCGATGCTTACATAAATTTTGTTTAAGAAAAATCTGAATCAATTTAATATTAGAATGTAAATGATAAACAAACGAAATTGTGTTGTTGCTTTATTTCGTAATATTACTTTGAATTAAAAACGAAAAATATTTCCAGAAATAGTTACAATTTTAATCAAAATAAGTCGCATGTCAAAGATATTTAGATCAAAATTATTAACCGTGAATAGAGTTAGTAAAATTGGCCCCGCATTTATAATTGGAATTCGTTTCAACGTAAAAAATAGGACGAAAATAATTTCAAAATTTAAATATATTCATGCCGAAAGAATAAATGTTATGGAGCAGTAGATGTAAAAGTAAATAAAATAAAATCAAATAATTTATTAATCAAACAATACTTTAATTTGACGATGTTCTCAATTCATTGCTTGTCCATCACGATTGGATGATTTTAGTTGCTGCTGCTGATTGGCATTGAAAGATATTTAGGTGGTACAGCCGCTTTTAAGACCCAATTTGGAAGCAGATAAAATATGCTTATAGAATATGATGAAATCCCAGGATAAACAATTTTACAACGAAATAAGCTTCACCGTACGATGGTTACAAATATTAAACGACTGAGCTAACTAAACTACGACTGGCTCCTGAATCGTCCTGTTTTACAATGCTTAAGTAACACACTGCTATATTAAATCCTTTATTATCCTTTATTGGCATTCTTTACAATTCCACTATTTAAATATTTACAATTTCATGTGCCTGTCCCTTTCCCTTACGTCCTTCCGTGTCTCTCCTCACCACTCCTTTCCTCCTTTCTCTTCCCTCAATCTTTTTGTTTTCTTCATTATCTACAATCCACCTCCTGTCTCATCCAAAATCTTTTTCCAGTTTCTTCCCTTTATTTTTTCCTCCTTACTTCATTCTAGCTCCCCACAATCCTCTATCCAATGATTCCACTCATTTGTCCCCCCCCCCCCCCCCGTCGCAGGACCCACTGAACCTTTTATACTCCTCGTCCATCCAATATTTGTTGCTTCTCTTCTCACTTCCGCACCTGAATCTGGCAATCAATATTCAAATATTCCGGTCTACCCCGTATATGAACAAATTTCTTTATATCTCTTGCCTTCCTCATTCTCCCTTCTCTTCCTTGGGCTTCTACCTGTTTCCATTTTTCACGATTTCTCTCTCCATCTCCTTTCCTTCTCCCCTTAACCTTAGTGCTTCCTGCCACGATATTAAATTAACTCCAGCCAATGTCAGATCGAAAAGGAACCAAAATGGACTTTCGGATCTCAATCAATAAAGCTCTATTACCCACCAAATAGCAATAATGATACTAAAACTATTAAATTCATACCTCTTAACGCCGAAAGCAGCAAATCGGGACGTACCTCTTCTACAACTGTATACCGGACAGATAATTTTTTTTCGAGCTATAGGGTGTAGCATAGTACATTCCCACTTAAAACATTACCACGTGCTGCCAACTATTAGTGTAACAAGAAAAGTTAACAGTAAGTAGTTGAGACTTAATTTGCACGTTTTGTATGACACAATGAAGTGATATTTTCACTATTTTTTCTGTAAACTCAGAGGCAAGAAAATAATTATAAAATTACTACTGTGTAGTAGATGTGACTCATGATTAGTGTTTTTTTGGATAGTTGATAGTGAGTATTTTTACAGGAATTTTAGACGTTATTCGCAATGTCGCTAATAATATAAGGCGATTGTTACAGTCTCGATATATCACCTTGTTGAACAAAAGAATTTATATTCTAAACAACAAAATCCAAAGAAGATACTCATTGTGAATAGAACTGAAATTGAACGATGTATTGGAAAAAAAATATTTGTGTAATTCAGATTTGTTGATACAAGATCTATAGGAAGAAATAAACAAGTCGAAACATCGAAGATTGGCCGTCAAGGCTATATAAAATCACACCATTAGTCAAGTGACCCTCAAAGAAATAAGCTATATAAATAAAAGCAGACCATTAATCAACTGCAATCAACATTTTTTAAAAATCCTCACAACCGATGATAGTCCTAGTCAAGGGACATTTAAGCATGAAACAGTATGTGCCTAATAAGCCATATAAATTTGGCTGTAAAATATTTGTCATTTGAGATACTTACTAATGGACTTGATCACAATTTCGAATTATAAACAGGAAAAATAAACACAGTAAAAGGTTATCCAGACTTAGATGCAGGCGTGAATATTGTTTTGCAACTAGTTCAAAATCTAAGGAAATATGTAAATCACCTAATATTTTGTGACAACTGATGTTCTCCCCAAAAACTATTCTTTGAACTGGCCAAAATAGATTTCAAGTTTTGGCCACAATTTGTATCAATAGATTCCCTGAACTAACTTTCCCTGACGATAAAGCTATGTAGAAGAAAGGCAAAGCACCCTTTGAAGAAAAAGACACAATCATTAGCAATATTGGTACAAAAGCTGTAAAATTCTTTGACAACAGGTCGGTCCATTTAGCAAGCATATTTTCTAATGCTTATCCACTAACTAATATGAATATATGGGATAGGAATTCATAGGCTTCCATTGAAGTAGAATGTCCGCAAGTTGTGAAAACCTATAATAAATTTACGGGAGGTATGGACTTGCGAGTTGCTCTAATAGCATACTACTGAATATCTATTAGATCACGAAAATGGTATCACCGTTCATTCATTTTCCATTTTATTGATCTAGTAATTGTCAATTATTGGCTACTTTGTCGCCAATCTTTGGGAATAGCAAGGAAGCGTCAAATGGATCTTTTGTAATTTCGCACCCAGATAGCGGAATCCTTATGTAAAGAAGGAAAAGCAACTAATACTAAGAAATGAATCCCTTCATCATCATCTCTTCAAAAATTTTAAGAGAAAATGAAGAAGAATGCCCCAACAGCTGCATGCCTAAACAAAAATAAGAATTGTTTACAAGAATTTCATATCAATTAGGAATAATCGAATAAATGAAATTACGATGTTGTTTAAATGTCGACTTTGTTTAATTTCATACCAATTCCTTTAAAAATAAAGTTGATATCTGATCATGATATCTATTTACATGTTTATATGTTTTTATGAACGAAGATATGTTTTAATGTAATACAATTAACTCACGTGTTAAGAGGTTAAAACGTAATTTAATTTTGTTTTCAATTAGATAATACTGCTCAAAGCAGTAAAATTGCATATCGCCTAAAGGTATTAAGTACTTAAAAACATCAAGGAAAATTCTAAACGAAAGATTACTACGTGGAAAGTTGTTGCTGAAAAAATACGTTACAATAACAACAAAATGCTATTATGCTAAAATTACCTGAACTGGGCAAATAAATGCAATAACACTTATACAAAGAACGTATTTACAAATCGACCAAAAGATGAAAGACGAAAAATATTGAACTTATTTTGTTATCTCGTTACAAAATCACGAAACCTGTCCCTCATAAACTTTTTTAACATACTCGTATATATTTTTCACCTACACAATTCATTATTCTTCTTCATCCTCTTTTATTTCTTACGTCATGATCCGGACGAGACGCCCCTCCTCTCATTGTCTACTCCATATATTCATTTCATACCTCATCACCCTTTTTACAGTTTCTATTACCAACATATCTCTACCAGTCTCTTCCAAGACGAATTATATATTGATTGATTGTTGATTTGTTCAGTTGCAGCTGATTTTTAACAATCCCAGCAATACTCTTGCTTTTATCACTGCCTGCATGAAATACTTCCAGCGTTAATTCTTCTAGACCACTACGACAGAGAATAACTAAGAAAATATGACTTTGCCGACACGTCAAAGCGACCATTCCAGAGACAATTCAACAACAGGGTTCATTATTTAAAATTTACCGAATAACTGTATATAAGAGATAATAAACCTGAATTCTGTAACCAATTATGCGCCTCAGGTAACTGTTGATCGATTGCTTATTCTCTATCATTCAATTGAGATGTTACACTTACAAATTAGAATTACAGAAAGGTATTTACAGTGTGGTTGGCCAAATACTCAAACGTGACATTGTCGCCATTTATAGAAACCAAAATATTTCATTAAGGTTTGCCGTGTAAGAATCTTCTCAATATGGGTCGCCCTAGAGTTTTGAATCTGCAAGAAATAGATAAGGGGTTTCAACGAGAAGATTCTACAGAAGATGTCACATTTCCCATATGACCAACAAGAGGGAAATTAGTAGAAATAATTTAAAATATAGAAAGCGACAAAAATGTCCAAAATACACGTCTGCTCAATTAGAGGGAATTCCAAGCTGCAGACTATTAAGATTATGATAGCACGTTTCAGAAACAATGCCACTATAATTTTAGACGACGAAAAATATTTTACATTATCTAACTTTGAAATAAAAGGTATAAGAGAAAAGCGAAATTTGAGGACAAGGTACTGGTATGGTGCGCCATTGGGCGAATTAGGGGCGAAGCTGTAAATGCAGAAATTTATATTCGAAGATACCTCACAAAATTAGTGAATTTTATTCAAACGCATCGTGTTAATGACAATATTATGTTCTGGCCGGATCTGGCATAGTGCCATTATGCGAGAACAACTCAAGATTGGTTAAGGCAACAAAAAATCCCATGTGTACCTAAAAAGTTTAACCCCCGAATGTTCCACAGGCATGTCCTAGTTTTGGGCTTTACTCTAAAAGCTTACGAAGTCGGTAGGAAGCCCAAATTGAAGAAGAACTACGGCTAAGAATCTATCAAAAGACTCAAGAGTTTAACCCAATTACCGTCCAAAGGCTGATGAGAGGCATTCACACCAAATTGCGAATCATTGAAATCCATGGCTGCTATGTGGTACATTATAATTATAAAGCTTCACTGAATCGTTTTCTGCACTTCCAAATTAAATAACACAATTATAGTTTGAATAATTTTATTTCAAAAATATTTTCCCAAAATTTTTATTACATACGTTATTCGTGACAAAAAAAAATCCATTATGATAACTGTTTATTTATCCACTTAATAGTAAACAAACTTTTAGTGTTAAGAAAAATTATTTAAAAATTAAAAAGTGGGTGCTATTATTGATATTATAACACTTACACTCACACAAAACAATTCTAAATCGTTGAATAACAGTTACCAAAAATAAAAATTTAGCATAAACCATAAAACCGGCATCATTACAAACACAAAATTTTAAACAAGGAACAGCTTACACAGCATATGATGTTACCAACCAGGTAAAATATAAAATTACCAAAGAAACAGCATACTTTATTTAATTCTTAGAAGACGTAACACCTAAGATAATTTTAGTTAATAAAATAATTGTCAATTAATTCAGCATACAAACAATTTTGATTTCGGGGCTTTTGGAGCGGGTATAAATAATTTACTTAAATCGTAGAAGGTTACTTATTTTTTTATAAGTAGACAGCAAGAGGAAATATTTCTGGAGCAATTGGTATAAATTTATTTCATAAATTATCAATGAACCCAAAATAATTTAAATTATATATTTTTAAGCGAGAATAATTTATTTCATATAATTATTTAACGATATTAAATATTGGTTCATAAGAAAAATAAAAATTATCGAGAGAATGTGACCTGAATACAAACCGATACATGAACAACATAAGGAGACAACTGGAATTAAATAAGAAGTTACCGATGTTTAAATATAAATGCGACACATAAAACATTTAACCATAGCCAAACTCCCTCACTCCCTCACTTACAGGACAACGAATCAAGGACTCCATGAAAAGTCACTACGAAGACCGGACAATCGCGTAATATTTGTAAAAAGAAATAAAAACAGTTAGTAAATGGAATTCTAATAATACGTAATAAATTTAAATTCTTACAGTTAATACGAAAAATCGTTTGCCCAGAAAAGATCAGAGACTAAAAGTATACTGTGCTGTCTACGAAAGAAATTGCAACAATGAGAAGTGTAATCCGCCTGGTAATATTATGTTGGCTGATATTATAAATAGAGGTTTCAAATTGCCATTTTACGACGTTAGAACTAAATTAGTTGACAGTTGTACCAATTGCTGTTAAAACGTCATTTATAAAAGATTTGTGGAAGACAATATACATCAGGTTCATATAATATTAAATTGCCAACTTATAGAAATTATGTTAAGTAGGATAACATAAAATTCCATAACAAAATTATAAACATTGTTATTTGATGCCTGGGAGAGTCAATGATCGCTATCGGTGTCTGATACGAGCTAATCATGCATTATGATGGCACGTTGATATAGTTATGTGGATAGTTGTACCAATATTTGTTAAAAGAATTAAATGTATTAAAAAATACAGTAATGTAGGTCACGTGCAAAAACACATTATGTATTTGCAATAAATTTAGTGATATAACTCCAACATGTTTATCAATAATTTCTTTTGTGTATTGTATTAACTTAGTATGTATATGTTTAGAAGAAAAGAAACCTGTAACTGAATTTGTTTTGCCAATTGTGTTTGATCGATAAATAAATTGCTAGGAAGGACAATCAATCACGAATTCTTTCGCTTCACAGTTTACTATTTTACGGATTTTTATAATTTCAAAATAAATTTAATTAATCCACTCGCATGCGTATTTTTGCCGCAGATATTGGTTTACTTTGTTATTACTTCCTATTAAGGAAGTACAGAGATGATCTTCTCCGTCGCGCAAGATCAGTTTCAAGTCGTAAAACGGCGAAGTACGCCCGTCGTGTTGTTATCTTGAAAGTTATGAAAATATTCGCGCCGGTTAGGTACGTACATTGCAAATTCAACTTAATTAGAAATAAATTCTTTCGTCTCATTCTTTCAACGTTTCCAGTTGATAGATGTGCCAAATGCATAACTAAATTTCGTTGTCCCAGTTATTGTTTATATTGATTTTATGTCAAATTTAACATTTATTGCAGCGTCGAGGTTAGAACAAGGTGACCGATTTTGTAATGTTGCATTATTTATTATAATAAAATAAATAAAGGCATAATGCTAATAAAATTTGACCTTATTTTTCTATAAATACCTATATTAGTAATATACTCAGATGAACCAGGTAAACCAATGTCATTGAAGAGTAATTCCACACCGAAAGTGAGTAAAAAATTTGCCACCACCCTCCTTTACTTCACCACGTGTTTGTTATGAAAATATACTCAATGTGTTAGCCAGGCAGCTTTTCAAACAAAAATGAATGGTGCATTTACTACATCACGTATGTAAAGGACGTGGTCAATGACACTGTTGAATATTGTTGAACTTTATCGAGAAAGACATATTTTCAGTCTCCACTAAGTAGTCTTTATCTTTATTTCTTTGGTGAAAACTCATTATCGGCTGCCTTCGTTACTTGTCCAAATGTTTGATTAGCACAGAGAAAAGAAATCAAAAGAATAGAAACAAATACCTACCATTTTCCAGTCTATGTGAATTATATATAAATTTAAGTAAAAATAATTCCATTAAACCAAGGAAAAAATTACAATTACGAGAAAGGATAGAGTTCATCATGATCACGTATGTTCGGTTGAAGGCAACAGTGATCACCATATTGCTAGTAAACAAACAATTTAAATTTAATAAATGAAATTGCCTCTCTTAAGCAAGAAATAATGAGGACAAATTTACGCAATCGATTAAGGATTACATTAATTATAAAAGGATCGTATACAACTAGTGTAAAACAACCAACACTTAAAACTGCAGTTCGCGGTCACCAAAATCTTTCAGTGCAGAAGCAAAGAAAATGTGGTTATATGTTGCTAAAGTGTCATTGGAAGAAAATGTGGAATATTGTCTAAAAACGACAAAATAAACACCCTCCCCCATCATGACAACTCGCAAAGCTATTCGCTCAAGATTGGAGTCGGTATTGCGCTACAAACTGTACTCTATGATTTGATTTCTGGCCCGAGGGAGTAGTGGTTAACAGGACAATTTAAAAAATACTGAAGCATTGAGACTGCTCTATATAATTGTACAGAGCATTCGAAATAACTCGTGTTAATAATACTGAAACAGATGTAGCTTGTTTTTCAGAACAGTTAAATATTATAGTAACTACAAAAAAATCGATTGCATAAATTAATTAAACAAGGAAAAAACTTTTGAAATCACAGCAATTAAGTTAATAAGTATAATGTAATTATTTTAACAGAGCGCCGATCACCTGATCACATTTTATGATTTTTAATAAACTACAGATTGCATTGAACAGTGTTGAGAAATTTTATTGTGCGGTGTTTTTTTTGTGATTTTAATATAAACTTCTTAAGTGAAAAATTGGAAACGGATATTGATCTCATAGATTTACTAAATTCGTATAATTTAAATTTATAATCTTAGGACCAACACGAGTGCCAGGAACTAGTAGTAACTGCATAGATAATGTGTGCAGAATAATGTTGAATGGTTCATGAGTATCTAGACTAACAAATCATAGTTTATGATATGACGCCAATGTATAATTTGCGACTAATAAATAACAAGAGTTGGAAAAAGTTTGTTGGAAAAGCTTGAAACATGGAAGTTTCGTGTATTGCTGTGCATCAATGCATCAGTTTCTTTTGATGCCGTTTTGAATACATATTTAAAGACATTTCAAGACGAAGTGTATCAAAATGTGTAAAGCAAAGAAAAACCATTAAAATGGTTCAATAACGATGAGAAACAGACTAGACGTGATACAGACAATTAAACAATGGCAGGTATAAAATGCAGTAGTTGAGACAAAATAGTATGAGAATAGGTAACAAATAGAGAATTATAAAAAATTAAACGAAAATAATTTGTATAAAAAATTTAATTTAAACATCTTACCTAACGATTTCAACATATCCTTTAGAACGACAAATACATATCTGAGCAATCCATGTCATAATTTTAGGGCATACTTAAATAAATTGGAAATTGCAACAGCTCTTTCTTTTTATGTTTTGGTAAAGAAAACGAAATAGAAAAATAGATTAACAATTTAATAAAATACAAGCATTCGTGACAACTATTAAATGAGGTCAAGAATCATTAAGCCTTGAACTGTACATATCCTGAAACCGTTAGCATATGTAACCTCTGCATAGACCAAGACATGTTTTCAAAGAAATTAAAGATTTGAAAAACGGTTCCTGTGTACAAAAAAGGTGAGGCGGAGGATGTGAATAATTATAGGCCGATGCCAATTTTGGCAATAATATTGAAAATATTCAAAATTGTTATATAAGATATATTAATATCACATTCGGAAAAAAAGAAAATATTAGTCGAAGTACAGAGTGCCATCTATATCAATATCGTGGAAAAGTACAGTACGTACAGTAAATATTATAGCCACAAACAAAGATATCGCGATATACAAAGTGCAACCGGTTCTTTATTATTTATTTTTATTGTAAATGTCCAGTAAAAGTACTATTAGTTACTAGCAACTACCGGATCAGATCGCGATTAAAATAATTGTTGAATTTAATTTTTAACTTATTTAATTTAAACATAAACAGCAGGGTAAAATAAAATTTGAGAAACAATCAGTTACGTGTAATTTAGTTAGGCTATTTTTGTCGCTATTTTGATTGAAATGAGGAGTAGGAGGACACAGGGGGTCGCGAAATTTTTTTTTTCTAGCAAAAAGGGGTCGCGCTTTAGATAAGTATGGGAAACACTGGTTTAAAGCCAATAAATTAAAAATTAACGAAAACAAAACACAAAAATTAACATTTAAAACATCACACCTGGGCGAAGATAGTGTAGTAAAATTTCTAGGCAACCTTCTTAACACAAGGCTACGTTGGAAACTGAAACCACACTAGATACTCTTCGGTTGGTTTACTATGGAATTTTCTACATTTTTTTTTTAATAAATTTTTATTTTTAAAAACATCTGTTGGGAATTCCTCTACACAGACTGGTTGTGTCCCAGAAAAACCACTAAACATAATGCCATTAAATTCTTGAATAAAGTGCCATTTATTTATGTGGAGATGAATAACGTATAGTTTCATAAGAACAAAAATGATATTATTCATCAATGCATACTATAACGCACAGGATTTTTTCAATACAAAGATCTGTTGATCGATATCGGTTCATAATTGTAATCGTATATAAGAATCATACTAATTAATATATGTAATTTATCCTAGGAAAATAATATATATGTTTTGTTTGACCATCTTAAACAATTGTATTGTAATGGGAGCAATAAACATTATTATTATTATGATTATTATATAAGTTATGACTTACGTATGGGCTAGTTATAATATTTTATATCTTACATGCAATATCATAAAGTCTCTGCTCGATGCACGTATTTATTAAGCGGAATTTAATTACTTTTCATCCGAAGTTTGCTTCATTTTGCCTTAATTTATGCCGAAGTGTTGAGAACACATATACGACAATGTAAACAATTCGTAAAAGTTATAAACTTAACTATAATCCTCGAGAAGTTAGGTGTCTCGGGTGTTTGAACAAGAAATGAATGCCGTCACTGGATAAATAAAATTATTATGATTAAATCCCGGGTAAAATTCATAAAATTACTAACAATACCTATATCAACGATTTTTATTCATAACGTTACTATTTACTTATTTCTTATAAAAGTTAAAAATTAAAAATCTTAAACAACTTTTATTTGAAAATATCTTTCGAAATGGAGTATAAGTATGTATATTGTCCATTGTTGCCCAAAAGGCTAGACCGTAGTAGTCCTATGTAGACTAACATGGTTCACTTCTCGTGAGCGGCACAAAATTACAAAGCAAAAAGAACGGGCATGTTAAGCAACAACACAGGACTCTCAGGAGAGGCTTTTAATTACAATAGGCTGGCTGACTGTAGATCGGAATCCCTGAAGCACAATGGGACCATTTGTGTGCGGCGCGGTCGTACCCACAAATAACCCATAAGTATAAGAATGTTCAGTGCTGACCACTGCAGATTTTTTTACTTATGGGAACCCATTTTGTTTAAAACTTAGAATAACTGTTTAAATTTTTTACAAAATATAAATAATTGAAACCTGCTGACCATATTTTTTCAGTCATTTATTTTTGACATTTTAGTTCATTTCGAACTTGATGAAAATATTTTAATACACAGCATGTTGAAGGTGCTGACCATAAGAAAAGCGAAACAATCAGTTAGAACCAAGCGACGTCACCAAGGGTTGGGATTCGTATGAACATATGAAAAGGCAGAAAATACTCTCAAAGTGCTAATTCCAAATATGAGGGATGTAACATTCTTAGCTCATGGTGTTCATCGTGTATGAAATAACGTACGCGAAAAATTTCTCGATGTAATTACATCAATATCTTCAGTAACAAGGATTTTCTTAAAAGACCCATCGAGTATAAAGCTTTTTTCACATAGATTTCAGCTGCATGATTAACTACTTACATAACTATTAAAAATGTAATTGCAAATTTAGATGAAGGCTTCAATCAAAGCGTTAAAAAATGTTTTAGATTAATCAGTGCTAAAGGAGAGATTTAAGTTTAATTCATGTCGTTGATATTGCAAATGATACCTTCGTAGAGTTTATGGCAATTAATCGCAGTAATTACGTGCGAGCAAAAACTTGCCCTTATAAAAAAATCTTCCAGGCAAATCAGATAATTATTATTAAAAATTTGCATTGCAACAATTTACGTTATTAGAGTCAATAATTCGTTAATAAAATTTCACTTTCCGTCATTTCGTTGATGTATTATCTCTGATATTTGAATCAAGTATAGGTGACCACGGCGTGGTATTGTCTCTTCGGCTGTTCAACATTAGCACCTAACGTTTGGAAATCTCTTATGTTACGTTCCACATTGACACAATTATCGTTAACACGTTAGGTGAGCGTGATTAGTTTGGTAACCTATTTGTGTGCACGCGCTTAGCGTAACATGTGTTACCTGAGAGTAAGCAATCAATTCAATTCTTTCTCCCAAACCTACAATGGTGTCGTCGATATTGGTATTTTTATGTTGTGCTATATCAAAAATAAAATGAGATACGTCGCTATAATGTAACTGAAGGTCATTCAATTCACAATGCAACAATAGACGAGAGTAGAGATTTTGTTCACAGTTTAATTTTTTTCCTTTTATAAATTATGTCATAATGCTTGCACATACGTTACAAGGCGTAGACATAATATGGAATCGCATCAAACAATCAATAAAATAATCATTACTACCTAATAAAAATAAAAGTTCGCATTAAAACACTTTATAGCCGTTTCAAAATCGTAATGGAAAATAAAATCGCGTTTCTATGTCGAATAAATTCATTCCATATCAGTTGGCATAATCGGTGCAAATTTAATTAGGGGCTGGTCTTGTCAATAGTTATGTATTTAATGCTAAATTAATATTTTATGCAACCTAACGACAGGAAAAATTATTTTGTATTAACAACATAAATGTTTCCTTTTCATGCAAAGTCTAAAGTATAATTGTATTATCAATTACCATCCCTGATTCAAAATTCATTGACAGTTTGGGATAGTTCGTGATTTCACGAGGAACAAATGTATAAGAAATTATTCTTACCTGACATGGTTCATAATTACTATCCGATGTAACTGGAATCGCCTACATAACAACACATTAAACTGACGATTACACAACACTGCACTATTGTACAATCACAAAATGATAAAAGTATGAAAGTATAAATCTTTACGAAATATCACCACTGTATTAAAATATCGTACTTAAATCTGCCCGTAAACACGCGAAACGCGTCGATAGGAAAACCGGTCACCGATTTCAAACGTTTTACCATAAATTTTGGAAAACGATCCACACGACCGTAAATGCAATCATAAACTGACTAATATATCCATCGGTAAAATATATGTGCAATTACGTAAGCATGCATTTCTTTTAATGCTGACCCTTTTTTGTGCCTAAAATATTTAGTCATAATGCAGCGCCAGTGCAGTTTTCTTTTGTGTTAAAAGGTTGAAGCCAGATTTTATATCTTGGGGGACAAAAAAGGACAAAAAAGTCGAGGATAATTGAAGTGAAGACCATTTACATAAATTACAACTACAACCGATACTAAGGATAAATGCAGGATGCGCTGGTTTCGTTTTTCTTTTGAATTCAAAACTACGACGACTTTATTGCGATAGTCCCAGTTCTACGGGACGGCAAATACAACACTTGCGATCACCGGTACCTATCTATCATTAATACCGGAAGAGAAATTACTGCGTAAAGACAACCTTTGATAAGTCCCATAGTAAAAAATAATCTCTAACAATAAATCTTTTACTGACTCAATGAAACTATTAACTACATTATACGCTATTGAAACATCAAACGTATTAAGAATATATGTAGCAATAAGCAACGCAAACATCCATCTTAAACAACGCTACTACAAATTAGATTTAAGTCAGGGTGTTAAAATTTTTTATTTGATATCGTTACAGAAATTGTATTTGGCAATATACTCGATTATTCCACACGCGTACCTGTGAACTTTGTAAGGTGAACTATCTCGCAAGTTACAAACCATGTTCCACTTCATATGTATGCAATTTCTAGGGCCAATGAAATGTGTTGCTAAATTCAAATATGTCACAAAATAAATTGTCTTTTACAAATGCCAACTCTCATCTTCAATTTAGTCACGTTATACAAGCACAAAAATCAAAAATCGTGTACAGAGGTTACAATACTCCCAGTTTTTCATTTTGTCGGTATTTTTGTGAAAATATCTGCAACTGGCAACTCGATGTATTGTACGTAAATTTTCTTTCTCATGCTCAGGCTTCTGATAAAATTGCGTTTGACGTATACAGAACTAATTGTCCTCGTAAACTTTGATTGAATCGTTGATTACAATCTCACGGTTCGTTATAACATTTTCTACCCACATGGCTGCATTGGCTCAGTAGACGATAAGGAGAGAGTTCACACTTCGTGGCCCAGCTGACGCTATTTTAAAAATATTTTGATGCGAACCTGTGGTCGACTTTCGTTCTTCTCCGCTTCCCCAGTCTGCATCGGAGTAACAGGGCCGTTCTTCTTGAACTACAGGGCCATGAACCCTTTTTAACCCATAAGGTCTCGGTTTGGGTATTTTAATGCCGGCTGAAGAAGTTAACTGCTACACTCCGATCTTGTTCTTTGATGTATGCGACTTCAAATAACCAATCAGCTCTCGATGTGGTTTGTCAATTTCTAGTTTTCCTTTCAGGATTGATTTCCAAGGGTGCAAATTTCAATCCCTGGTTCCCGCAAAATCTTTCTTTGGAAAATGTCCTTTGCCTGTCTCGGGCAAGAAGAACGTCGTCTATGTAGTCCAGCAAGTAAACTCTTATTCCATGAAAGATTCCTGTGTATATTCAACATCCGACGCAACGAATCCCAGGCTTTTGACAAAGTCATCGAAAACTTGATTCCAAACTCTCGGCAACTGCTTTAAACCGTATAAAGTTTTCTGCAATCTGCGCGTGTACCTGTACGCGCTCTAGTGCCCAAACTATTCAAGCTGACACTATAAACGTAAGATTTGTATATAGTGAGGAAGAAACGGACGTGATGGTGTCCTCTTATCACATTTTTCCATATCTCAAATCTGACGTACGAGTTATTGATAAAATGTTTCTTCAAAGTTAAAGATAGTGAAATCTTAAACAACTTTTATTTGAAAAGTTCTTTCCAAAAAATGGAGCATAAGAAAGTTCAATGCGAACGGCCGTAGATTTATCTTTATCATCTCGCAGGTCGATCTTTTCTCATCCAAGAAAACTTCACATACTTTATCGAATTTATAGATTTTACAAATTTCTCATATGTCACAGAGTTTGCACACTTTGCAGATTTTGTAGGCTTTGTAGATTCGACAGATTTCATAAACTTGAAACATTTCGTAGAGTTCATACATTCAATAGATTTCACACATTTATAGATTTCATATATTTTCTAGATATTTCGTAAATTTCCATTCCACCGATTTCAGAGTTAAAATATTTCATACATCTCATAATAAATTTATAGTCTATGAAATTAGACTTTATAAATTTTATATATAGATTGAATAGCTTACTAGCTTACATTGATTTGAAAATATTTTTCGCTTAATTTGGAGTTCAAAACGAACTATATTATTAGAAAGGATCATTACTTTATATAAATTTAAAATCTTTTTTGGATCCAGAATTATTTAACTCTGTGAGTATTGCAAGTATTCCAGTTACTGATCCTCAAAAATATTTACCAATAAAATAAATTTATTTTGAAGCTAAAGTGTTTTAAATTCGGAAAATTTTCTCATTGAAAAGACCGACCTAATTAATTAAAAATCCTTTGAGTTTCGAAAAATCGAGTATAAATAAGTATAAGAAAGTTCATCATCTCGCAGCTCGACATCGTTCCTCATCCAAAAGCTTAATTTTGACAAACGACACAATTTGAGAGCCTTTCCAATACTGTGACCACCATGTCGTATTTCATGTGTATCGTAGGGAGACGATGACACACGACGAGCACGACTTGTTCCGGTACTTTTCAGTTCAGGCACAAATTTGTCGAAATTCAGGAAATGCGCTCAGCCAACTTCGCACTTCGATATGGATTTTCATCATAAAGCTCACTATGTTCCTCACTATTCGTTGGCTAACCATCGCCGACAACGAATTCCACAAAGAATAAGCTCTTGTCCCGTACCTCAAATAACAGAGATTTTTTGCACGATTTGCAATACCTATTTTTTTTACTTTTGTTTCAAGTGCTTTGCTTTTTTCGATTCGCAGCATTTCCATCTCGTCGAGTATCGCTTCCATGAGACAGTTCCATGTATTATTTCCATCAAAAAATGCTATACGTGGTTTTTGACTTCCAAGGTTATTTTAGGTCAACTTTTCTTGCATGACCAGTAATTGCTTTTCTTACATTTTTAGGGTAGGGTGTCCAACTTATTGCCCCATCGAGCTTTTCGTTCACGAATAAACAACTTGAGAACTTGTTTTATCGTAATAAGATTTATAATACATTTTTATTGGTCAGACAAAATTATCAGGTATCTGAAATGACCTAAATCAAGATTTTTTTGCCAACTTCAAAAATGATTGTCATAAACTAAATTGTCTTTTACAATGGCAATAAATATGATCACGTATGGAGCATAAGGAACATATGGGGGGGCAAACATAATATATTACATAGCGTATACACGGGATAGAAGAATCATACGGAAAGTAAGATTATAAAGAAAGGCAGTGCTAAACACATATTTATCAGATAGTAATAGCAAAGACTAAAATATAATATCGAAAACTAAAATATGATTAATAGAAGAAATGGAAACAGAGGGATTAGGAGCTCAACAATGACAAAGACTAAAATGGAAAAATAAAACTTGGTGGATTGGAGGAGGTATGAAAGAATTAACATAAAAATTTCTAAAGATCTGGGTATTACATTAAAATATTTTAAAGAAATGGAATATAAAAGGTAGGTGCTAAGAGAGGCTGATTAAGTACTTGGGAAATAAAAAGCAGATCAGTACGAGACGATCTGAATGGTTGAAAAATGACGTAAGTCACATGATAAAGTGACTGCAGTTAAAGGAACGAAAAGGATAGCTGGGAATAGTGCTGAATTCTAAATTTAAAAAATGACATTCAAATAGTGTATTTAATGCACAAACCGAAAACACAAAATTGCATTCATTTGGTTGCATTTCTGTTAATAACACCACCACCGACAAGGCAGGTAGAAACAATATGTAATATTCTTATCAAGGTATAGTTTACGGAGTTCAATGAAAGAAAGTTTATACAGCCACAAGTAATGTAACCCAATAAAATCGGTAAAATGTTGTAGTTTATTTACAAAAATTTTAGTTTTTTCTTTTTTATATTTACGTATAATTATTACAGTATAATTTTCACATTGTTTTAGTATCTTAAACTCCCCCTAGAATTGCTGTTGTTTTGCGTGTAACGGTAACTACTGCTAGGAAGTTGGTAAGATATATTTGCCCACAGTGCCAAAATTCCATTGGAGGTTTGAACCCTGAAGCGGCATACCTTACCCATACATATCCTTTTTTTAATCGTAGTCAATGTTCGGCTCTCTGTCTCCTCTACGAAGGCTAATAGATGAACAATTCCATTGTCCATATTCCTCGTATGTGGGCTTCGTACGAACGTTTTCTGTTATTTTGAGAAACTCATTATTTTTATTTCGCCTTTCATATCGAGGAAAATATTCCTCCACTTTTCATTCCATTTAAAATAATATATCACAGTCGCCATTAATTAACACACACTCGCGACTTGTATAGTTGTGTCGTTCCGTTAATTTATGAGTTCGTGCACTTCCGCGTTTATTATTCCCAGCTTGGGAAATATCCTAATCTCTTTTATTTCGCGCGATCATATTTTAAATTCATTCTCGCAGGAGCGCTGCAAAAAGTCGAGCTACCCCACCGGCGAAAATTAAGCGTAAAGTCGCCGGGAGGCAACTAACAACACCTGGCGGGTGGCCAATGCTGCCAACTTGTCTCCACTATTAAAACAAGTGCACTCTTAACCTCATTCTATCTTCCTATTATCATGGCATTAAAATCTGCTTATTGTCGCATCAAAACCTACGAACGTCCCATCTGGATTGTTAATCCATTGTTGCCTTACGACGTCTATTATCTTCTGTACTGTTGACTGCAATTTCCTATGGCACACATTTGTGTTTACAATTCGGCGATGTTCCAAACTGCGATTGTATATTTGTAATTGTTATCATTTATTGATACAATATACGTGTTGTCAGCTGTTGTTAGTTAATCTCCAACGTAGTGTTCGCGGTTAATTGTGTGAATTAAACTACGGTAATCGATACTAAACTCAAATAGTCCGCAAGTTCGCGTGATACACATAATTTTATTGAATATTCTGTGGTAGCATTTATATACTTTTAAGTATTATTTCTAGACAAGGAGTTTCTCTGGACTACCAGCGTTTTATTCTTGGTGTATCTTACGTTCGTTTATTCTGATATTTAAAATGAAAGTTTATCAACTTTGACGAACATTTACTCAGGTGCGGAAGGTTTTAGAATTGAGTAATAGTCTATGACTCAATTGTAATCTACCAAGGGTGAATAGGCAGTGACTTATATTCATACATTTATGTCTATTTTTACTGCATTATTTTTAATGTCTTAAAGGTGTCAGCATTCTATTTTAAAGAAGGACCCTGGAGAAGTCAACATCAGAGTACATAGTGAGGCAGGGGACTTGGAGTGAAAGGATGAGCCTAAAGGAAGGAGCGGTGACATACGAAATTACAGCGAGCCTAGTGAAAATGGTATTGGAGGAGTTAAAGAAAATTGAGAGCAAGCGAAGTGGTATATCCAAATGGGAAGAATGTAGGATAAATATATATGAAAAAGCAACTGTATCAGTGGGAGAGGCGGCAAGGAGGAGAAATTGGGGGAAACAGGTGGAGAAAGAAATATTATAGAGATGGAAGCAGGTAGAAGCGTAGGAAAGAAAAGTAAATATATAGGAGGTACGAATTCTGTGGAAACGGTTGGCATGAATGGGAGCAGAAGAAAAGAAGAGAAGACGAAGTTTAAGGTAGAACAAAGAGGGGCTAGAAATTTTAAGAAAAATAAAATGGATGAAGAATATAGAAAAAAGAAGGAAACGGCAGGATGAAGAAAACAAAAATATAACAGATAAGAGAATCAATAAGTTGGAGAAGAGGGAATAGTCGGAGCCGAGGGAGATGCCAATAAAGGTTTTTTTTAGAAAGAACTGATTCGGCACCGGTTTCTAAACCGCTGTAAATATATGAAGAAGAAATGTAAGTGTTAGAAAATACGGTAAACAGAAACGAATAATTTGTTAAGAATATGAATAATGAGTAAACTTCGCTTGCTTAACATTCATGCAGGCTCCTTACAAGTACAAAATAAAACAGAAATGATTAACTCATTTATTCAGTAGTATTTTTAAATTCATATTTATTATAATACACGCTAATTTCTATTGGGCATTTATTTAGCTTTGTATTGATTGGTAATTGGTATGTTATCTCAGTTTCGTTGCATCGAAAAATAATCTTACCTATACATACAAAACGAATTTATTATAATCGTTCAAATCGTTATCTTCGCGTGCATTAGCACAAGTGAGTGCCTTTGTAAGTACAGATCATAGACATAGACTTTAGTGATTTAGTTTTCGGACCAACGTGTTCAATCCAACGTTTTCACCCTTATGACGATACCTGATTTTGATCAACTATTTCAGAACCAAACTGTATAGACGTATATATATACTATATTTTAACTATGCCGTATTGCCAAAATTAAACACGTTATTTTGAATATCGTTATTACTTTGCTTTTTATAAAAACTTTCAATCTGCCCTTCATCATAGTCCTGAAATGCATATCTGTTCTCACTTGTTTCCAATCTTTGACCTTCTCCATCCAGTGGTTCCCTTGTGTCATCACCATTCTATGCTCTTCATAGTTTTTTCGGTTCTAGAATTTTCTAGAATACCTTAAATTGACCTTCGTATTTATTTGTGATGCCGATTAAGCCGGTAGTGTATTCTAAGTATTGGTGGTAAAATATATGCTCTTTGTATTTTTCTTTCCCATCAAGTGTATCTTTACCTCCTTTCTTTAGTGCCATGCATAAGTCGCGGTTAGTCTTATATTGGTCTTGACTTATGCTTAGATTTCATTAGTTTTTTCAGCATTCCGTACTTCTTGTTACCTTTCGCAATTCTGGCTTCTATTTTCTGCTCCTCGTGTACTTTTTGGTTCATGTTGACTCCCAAATATAAAAACCATTTTACTCTCTCATAATTCTCACGTTAGTAATTAAGTTCATATGTTTCTTTCCACCAGTATATGATCAATTTGATTGAACACTGCCTCGTGTTGACCATGCCCCTTCATATATTTCTTTCCATTCCGGTTGCGTACTCCTCGCCACCATGTTTTTTTTTTGCAAAATTGCAAAATTTATTATTCGGTTCATATCATTAGATATTTCGTGTTTACTGTGCACTCCTATTGTTGCCCGGTACATTTCTTCTTTCCCAATATTTGCCTTGTGATCTCTAATCACATTTTCATGTATGTTTCAGTAATTTTTCATGTTCTTCTTCTAATTGTTCCCAACATACGTTATTTTCTTCTTCTTCTTTTTCTTCTGAGGGGGCGTGGATATTGATTATACTAATATTCTTATCTCTTCGCAAACGTAACACGTAACCTTGTGGACAGACAAATAAATATCCTTGTGAACATTTATTCGTCTGTTAGGCTGTCCAATGTACTTTTTGTCACAGTCTCTATGTGAGATTTTTGTTTTCAGCAGAGCTTCTACTTGTATTTTTAAATGCGGTTTGAATATCGTGTCGATATTCTCCTTGGGTAATATTCTGCTGATTTTGTTTGTTGTTCTCTTTACGCACGATCAGAAAATAATGGCTATAGGCTTACTGCCGCCGTCTTCCGTTTTTTTCTGTGTTGAATTTGCAACTCATTTGCATTTTGCTTTATCTAGCCATTTGCCTGCAATTCTTTCTGATCTCGCCATAAAATTGGGAACGTTTTTCCTGAACAGTGGTGTGTTCTTTCGACATACAGTATGGCTCCGAAGATGGTTTGCTGTCTTCGTTGATAGGACGTCTTGAAACGGCAGCTACTTATTTTCTTCCATTTCTATTGTTACTTATTTTCTTGGTTTATTATTAGTTTAAAATTTTCCTTCTTATTATTAGTAGTTTTTCTCCTATCCCTCAAAATTAATGCTATTATTACTTATCTGTGTGTGGATTTTACTTGGATTTCTATTGTGAATCCATTAACTTACCGACGTGTTTTCCCGGCCTCGCTGCTGATGCTCGTACAAGTTCATTATTTATTTTGCTTTATTACAAAAGCAATTTGCTCGTTTTGACACTCGCAGGGTCAAATTCTAAAAGCGGTACATCCTTTAATCAGATTTTTATTTGTGGCTTCCCTCCGTGTATGCGCCAATTTGTAATTAGTCTCATTACACCCGAACACGCAAGGGTTTCGGTAACCTATTGAGTTGGCTGGTAGACAATAAAAATGATATTATCTATTCGCGCCGGCCACGACGAACATCAATAGATAGCATTCTTGATTAACAATTTAATCTTTTGATTTACGAATGCAGTTATTTTTAATATCTACCCTGTATTAAAGAAGTATCCGTGAATAGCAAATAATTTTCGTATTAGTTTTTAGTGGGTAGTGAGGCGTTAGTTACGTAAATATAAAGATGGCGAAATTTCATAAAACGAAACGAGACAACCGAAATTGCTTAAAATAGTTGCCCCTTTTTGTCTGACGAACGTTCAATAACTTGATGCCATAAAAACTAAAGAATGGTTGAAGTTGAGGTTGATAATCCTAACGAAGGAATACTGTCATGTCTTAGCTGTCCGTCGCAATATTCCGCCGAATCTCTCCCATTCCCAACATACGTCACGTAAATGCAACGGTTTCCTTCTCGCCGGTGCATTGCGCGGTTGGTAGGAAAAGCGCAGCCATATAATCTCGTGCAGCCATTACTCCAACAATAACCGGTCGACAACTATTATACAAGATGCCGTAATATCTGTACGACTTTGCGAAGTTTCTTTTCTCCCCGAGTTCCTTTATTAGTTTTGAAGGACGTGCAGGATGCGATATGGCAACTACTCCAGACAACGCGGATGTTATTTCATCTAGAAGTTATCAGGGTAATCCATAAACAAGCTGGCTACCGCGCGAAATTACACATCACAACTGTTTTCGAACTTTTTTCGGGACGTTCCAGTCAAAATTCGCGAAACGACGTTCTAGCTCATTTCGGAAAACTTTCGTTCGCAACTTTTCCGCAACTTCCAATTACACTACATGGCTCCGATTAATTACAAAGTTTTGAACTAAAACTAAAGCAACATGATCATTAAGAAATATGATTATTTTAAATTCCACTCAGTTGTTTATACTACACAAATTAGTATTAGCGTATGCAATGTAAATAAAGTTTTTATCAATTAATTAATAAAAAATGTCTAGTGCACAAGTAACGTCCTTCGTAGTGGACAATTTGATACACCCACATTCAAAACATTACTAACAAGAGTACAAAATACATGTTCTAGAAAATTACAGTAATACTATGAGTCCTTGCCGGATAGTATTCTACAAATGCGAATTGAAAGTTAAAAATTGAAGACTATGAAAAAAGAATGCGTCGGGGCGTCATATTTTAATTTAATTCTCATTTCTGCGGAACTGGCGCTGAAATTACGGAATTTTTAATTTGCATAACACATTTTATTTACCCAGCATTCTACAGAGAGCGAGTAAAAAGTTGCGAAGTACCAGAACTCTGGGCAAATACAGTTTCCAGTGGGGAAATTGTAATTAGCTAACCGAAGTAATTGGTCGTTTCCTTTTCTCCCGTTCAATTCAATTACATTTACACTATTTCAGGTTTATTGGTGAAAGGAAAGTGCAAAATGGAATCTGAATTTATCGGAGCGCCGCTGCTTAACTCCACATCTATTCAAACAACAAGTTCATTTCATTACGCGAAAGCTAAACTTTGGTATTATCTAAAGTCTGCGCTAGTTTTCCGAACTTTTTCCACGTCCCGATTTGTACGGTTTCATAGTTTGATGCGTCAGTTATGCTCACACGAACATGAATTATAATTAGGGCAGTAACAAATATACAAAAATATGGAAGTAAATGGAATACTTGCATTATTTATTATCCCATGAGATATTTATTAAAGTTACTTCATTAAAATTTAAATAAAAGACAGATGTTTTGAAAATTTATATAAAATAAATAAGACGGATATTCCGAAATGGTTTACACTTGCTAGCGCTAACTTTCAATTAGAAAACCAACTTAAAGCTCAAATATGCGACATCCTTTAAGCGTTTAATAAATAATAAAATATCAATAACCCAGAAATTAAATATATTATCAAAAATTCCACGAAATAATGCAAGATATGTTAGTAACGTACGAAGCCGAAAAAAGGGGAACAACGTATATTAAAAAAATCCCCACAAAAAATAAGGCAACGAATTAAAAATAAATTAATCCCTAAATAATATGAAATGTGTTGGATTATTTATTTTGGTTAGAACATGCTCTTACAGGTGCTCAAATTTTATTATAACTTATTCAACTAGTGTACATTTACGTAAGCAAAATTTAAAAATTAGGATTGTGCTCACATTGTCATATACAGTATGTTAATTGATTGATTTAATTTATTCTTTTAAATTACCTTTAAGGGCAAATTTTCCACCACATGTATTACTTTGTTATTGTTATGTACACAGACATTGTATCCACAATTTTATGGCATATTACATATGCAATAAAATACCCGACATGAACATAAAATGCAGCTTGGCGGAATAACAAATAAATTATAATTTTCTATGCATTCTTCTTTGTACCCTCAGTAAAACGTATTAAATGTTATAAAAATGGAATCTTAATAATTAATAATCGAAAGAATAAAAAATAATGTACGTAATTGTACGGACAATATATGAAAAAATTATTATTTTGCATAGAATCAATATAATCAAAACTCATAAACAAAAATGTCAAAATGATATATATAACTTGATTCAGTAATTAAACGTTGTTAATGGGATAATAGTAATTGCCCTTGTTCGCAATAGCATTGATGAGCCTAATTATTTTCAATGTGATGGATGTGTATCGTTTCGTATTTAGAATATTGTTCCCTTTTCGAGTGGTTACAATACGTAACCGAACGCACCATTTTGAATATATTTCGTCAGTTGCTACATCGTTATTATTGTGCAGTTTAGTTATTGCAGATGTCACACTGCCATCTGGGAAATGTTACAAATAAAAATTACATATTAGTTCTTTATTTACGAGTAAACTAGGTAAACTACGTTTTCATGAATGAGTAGTCCGTTTCTGGTAGTTCTTATAATGAGTAGTCCGTTTGCACCAGTTGTTCCAAATGATTCAATGTACGTAGTTCGTGTTGCAGCTATGTCAATGCAATATTTCAGGTTAAGCAGTGCACGCGTTCAGTAGGCCGCGTTTTTGTTTCAAGATCACAGGTTATAACAAAATGTCCCCTTTTTATTATAACCTGTGATTAAGTCTGTTCCAGCTATGATAACGGAAAATCGCAGCTTAATCGAACTCGACAAGTCTTAATAGTTATTGCAATGTCAAATATTTCAATTTTATAGGGTAAGAAAAATCTTTGCGTTTTTGAACAGTTTAAATTTTCCAAATTTGACATTTTTTCAAATATTTGTCGATTTTTAAAAATGTTTTTGAAATTTTCTTGCATGTTTTCAATTGAATGAATGTTCATTAAAATGTTCACATTTTCAATTTTTTCCATCTTTTAAAAATATATTTTTAAGAATTGTTGTTTTTTTGAAATATGTATTCTTTTAATATTTTTTTGGAAATTTTAACAATTTTCTACTATTTTGACAATATTTTATTTATTCGATTTCTTTAATCATGTGTTACTTGTTACATCTGTGTGCATTTTGATTACTCTTAATTCTCGCATAATTTTCGAATTTGCATTTTTAGGTATTTTTGCAATTTTGACATTTTCTACGTTTGCGTAAAATGATAGTTTAATGGTTTAATTAACGTTTTGTAACAATTAGTTTCATTTATCGAAAACATTGTTCCTACAAAACGTAAAGATATCCTTTCGAAAATGGAGCATAAGTAAAATGAAACAAACTTACCCTTACCACAGAGTATTTTATTATACACTAGATGTACATTTCGACAACTAAGTTGTCAACTTCAGCAGTATACTCTAAATGTACATCTAGTGTATAATAAAATAGTGTATGGTAAGGGTAAGTTTGTTTCATTTTATTTGCCAACCACAGTCTCCGATTTACTATTGCAGCATAAGTATGATCCCAAACTCGTGTTATCATTTGCCATTCTTTCCTCTATTTGTGTTTTTCTTCTGACTCTTGCTGATTACCGTTGCCCCGAGATAATTGATTGTTTACAATCTGTTGAAGTACTACAGTCTGTCTGTCGTCATAAATACCAGCGTACTTTCTCAGCTTTTATTTTGCCCTTCTTCGGTTAACATCGTTTTTTTAATCACATTTACCTTTACCTTTAATCTTTACCACAATTATTATGTCATCGTCGTAGACCTGAATTTTTATCATTTTTGTTATATATTGCATACACTCGATCTAATACTACATTAAATAGCGCGATTAAAAATTGGCTGTCTTCAGCCTAATTTTAACCAAAGTTTATTCGCTATTCGAAATGATCTCATTGAAATTATACAGTTACCAGTTTTCCTGTATCATGTGCTATTTAAGGTCTACAAAATCATACATCAAGGCAAGTTCTGCTTTATGGTATTATACACGAAATGTTTGATGTAATAGTTTTGGCCACACTTAGTTCACTCTATTTTGCAGAGCATTACTGGTCAGCCTCTTAAATCGTGCTCTTCTTTTAAAAATCTTGGGGTTATCTTCGACTCTCAGGTGACCTTTGTTTCTCTCAAATCAGTGCTGTATGTACGTCTAAAAGCAAAGCTATGGGATTTATTCTGAGAATTTCTAAATACTTCAGGGACGTCGGACTGCTAAAATGCCTGTATTTTGACGTAATAAGTAAACTGGAATACGCTGGTCTTGTTTGGTATCATTCCCTGGCTCAACATAGAATTCACTGACGATTCTTGAAGTGTCTATTATTCAAGGCCGACCAAACATATCCGAACAGAGGGTACAGCCAGACGGATCTGCTTCTGTATCACGACTTGCCGTCGTTGTCCTACAGGAGCGAGTGTCAATCAACGCAGTTTCTTTAGCTATAGCTTTCATGCTGCACAATATAATTGAAGCTGAATACCTTCTTTCACGAGTCCCGTTTAATGTTCCAATGCTGTCGGCTCGAGATACCTCTACCTTTTATCTTCAGGAGGCCCGAACCAACATACTGAAGCGAGCTCCAATTACAATCATGTGCCGCAATGCTGAGATACTTTTTGACGACATTTTTCTTTGATCTGAATACCTTCAATAATGTGTCTTCCTTAATTTACATAAATTGGTCTCTAATTTCTGTATGTTTTGATATATTATTTACATATTTTATTTTTTTGAATTATTTAATTTATTATAATTGGTGTATAATAACTGTTGGATAATAAAGAATATTATTATTATTATTACTTCTCTATTTGTTACAACTTTTCAAGTTCTCTTTTCTTAAATTTCCTTTTCCTTATTTCCCCATCAAACTTGTTTTACTCTAACCTGTTTCCCTGCACATATTTTGTTATTTCCTTATGGCCCTTCATCATATTTTCTTGCAGGTCTATATCGTTCTCGTTCTTATTTTCCTACTGTGTGTGCGTTATTTGGGATTCTTGCTTTTATGAAAGTGTCCTTCCATCTCTTTTATTGCTATCCTTTTTCGTGAGTCCTCTGATAAATAAGCAAAAATGTGCAGCCCCCTTCCTTTATATGTGAATTTGGGGTTCCCTTTCCGTCTCTTTGACATGCTCAGCTCTATGTATGATCCTGCCTTCTGTTTACTAACGTTATTCCGATTCGATAGCGCAATAAATACCTACATGCATGGACGTAACTTATGTTCACTGTTCAAAATGTAAATTGCATCAGTTTTAACAAAAATCAAATTGATTTTAACGCTTGACAAACTTAAAATGGAAATAAAAAGTCATACGTTTAAGGGTTAATGTCGCTGGACTGAATGGAAGAACTATCTACATTAACGAGGATATTCCCCACATAATCTCCTCGTAAAATTATCGCAAATTAAAAATTATCCCACCAATTTTATTCCATGGATGGGTGGTAGACATTTTGGCCAGTTCCCCTCGTTTATAAGTGTGTTTTAATAGCTTATTTTATAGAGAGGATATGTCCTCTCCCCTAAAATTAATTAATATTTTTGCCGAATATTACCGAAAGTGATAAAGTATAATCCCCGATATTACGCCATATAAAGTCATTTTTAAGACATCACGTAATGAAACTATACTCACGTGGTTCCTGCAATTTCGGTTCTCAACTCGTTAATGGTCGTTTAGTGCGTCGTAACTATAGCTGCGGCCGTGATCGCCTAATAATGCAAGCAAACTAAAATCCAGCTGAAATACAACGTTCGTTGTTCTAAATACGTTTCCTGAAATTATTAAAATTTTCCGATTGATTGAGTTTCACTATCTAATTAATATATTCTTAGCCTTTTAATTGTCACTCAATATATTATTGTCACCTTTACAACGTAACAATTTATTAAATGCATATTTATGTAGACTACAAATAGGTATCATAAACAGCTACACTTGCTAGATAATAACAAAATGAAATTAGAAATTGCTTATATGTGTTCATTTTAGAGTATAAGAAAACCCAAATGAAGAAATATTGTGCAAGAGCGTAAGCTCCTTGTTCTACGACATCGTTCACTGGAAAATATTGAAATTTAACACTGTAATAAAAGAGGATAGAACTTATCTTGTAGTATATTATCTCCGCGAATGCGAAACCTTGTTGATTAAATTTCAGAAGTTTCCCCCTTTCCAAAGGCACATTCGCGTGTGCCCTGTCTCAGATACGACCATACAAACCAAGTTCAAAGTAGTGAAGCTTTTTAGGGATCTCCATTTTTTGGAATACCACGGTTTAAAATAATATCCAATCTTTGATAAATTATTTTATTTGAAATATTGGCAGTTGCAGAGTTGTAAATAATAAAAATTCTTTTGTGGATACTTCGCTATAATGACATTGATAATGTATGATGCATCATATTATTTCAAGGTGTTATTTTTATAATTAGAAGTTTCTTACAATTTATGTTATCATTTTGGAATCTTTCTTTTATTTTTAAACCAATACGAATTTTAAATTATTCAAATGAGGGCGAAATAATATCGCGCATAATTTCTAAATCCGAACCTGTCCACGACCCGACAGGACGAAAACTACCCCAAACCGTCGAAAACGCACCTGTTTCGCCGGACGCGAACGCTTTCGCACGTTTAATTTTCACTTTTGGCGAATTAAATGTGCGAACGAAATTGATAGACTTTTGAAACGTGCCGGTTTCAAAGAGGAATTAAACGGCGATTTCATTTCGACCGTTAATAATGATCGATAGATAATTCACTGAACCGGTTCGGGCCAAATCCGGGCGAGCCGAAATAGATAAATAGAAAATTAAACAGATTTGAAATAATTATGCACCAGATTTGTCCGCATAAATTGGATTATCGTCTGTGTGCCGGTCGGTTTGATTATAACAAGGTATTATTGCAGTTAACGTCTCTTTGCAGGGCGTTAATTGATTCCCATTGTGCGATTTTGAGAGTGGAGCGGCGCCAAGGATTGGCAGGAACGGGTTCGGCATTGATTGAAATACGGATCGTTGATTTTTCAGACGGCTATTGTCCACTTCAACGTCAGTTTTGTATATTTGTTTTATATTTCAGTGGAAAGGTTTCATTTTTATTTCTTATTGAGATATTTAAGTCGTAGCTTGAAAAAATATTTGTCTTAATTCTAATTTCAATATTCTTCTTAATCATTCAACTCATTAAATGTCTAAACACCTAAATCAATCAACCCATCGAATGGGCTACAAATCTTATCAACCCCAAACCAATGGAATAATCGTGTCTATTAAAATTATTTAATTTTAAAGCTATATCTTCATGTTATAGCTCACTGTTGTGTATTTATCGCCAGTTATAACCCTTTATTATCATCGAGTCGAGCGATGATGTGATTTTATCGACTTCAAAGTTGTCTAGCGGAGAGCACACCATCGTGCGTCGTATTATCGTCGAGACAAAGTAACAACTTTTGTCTTTTTGTATGCATCTGTTAACATCATCATCAGTGTATGGTACTTTTGTTCTGGAAAGTTCAGGTTCTGAATTGCGTTTTATTCTCAAGGTTTTATTTAGGAATCCCCTTACCGGATGAACTGTGTGCGTCATCCTTGACCAGCATCAGGCTAGTGACTTCATCTTCAACTAGGATGAGGTTGGTATCACTACCTTACCTCGAATTTGAGCCACTGGACTCTGGTACACTGGGACAAGTATAGATTTTGTGTCAACCATTGTGACAGCTTATGATATTTATTTACATGATCATCAAGTCATTTAACCGTTTTGATCGCAATCAAGTCTTTAACAAATGCGTTAAGCGAATGTATAATTGATAGATCCTGCCGTCTACTTCTTTCCGTTAGTCCTACATTTTGTTTTTATTTAATCGCCTATCCTCCGTCATTAGCTAACTACGGACTGGATTTCACGGCAAGTGTTTGATGATTTACTTTTCATTTTTATTAAAATATCTTATCCATCGTTGCGATTGGACGTTATTAACATTTAAAATATATTTATAAACACTTTGTTGTACTTTAGTTTAAAAATAAAATTTAGTAGTTACTTTTAAAGTTAGAACACTCTTTATTTCTCCCAATTATTCTCCGATACATAGCACACTGTACATTTAGCTAGTAATGTATACAATTATGTCCCCACTTTCAACTGAAACTAGCCGAGGTACTTCAGGTAAATATCAGTACAACTTTACAACTTTAAAACTAACCTTTCAAACGATTCTTCTTAACATCTTTGGGACATTCCGACCTTCTGTTCCCTGTACCATTATTTTTTGCTCTTAGTTGTAAACGCCACACAAACAAGCGGAGTTTACGAATAATAAATTTCTGAGTGTGTCGCGGAAGGAAACATCCAAACGATGATCACATAAAAATGTACTCAATGGTTCGGTGGATAGCTGCACCAGTCACTTTTCACTTTTCACAATTCTTAGTAGAGATATTCAAGACGATAAACGTCGGGATGGGCGCTTAAAAGATTAAACATATCCAGACACTCAGACATGCAGTTAGATAGCTTCTGGGCTGCTTGGTGAAATTTTAGAAGTCTTGACGATACAACAAAACAATAGAAAGTAATATTCAATAACTAATTTAATTAGCCACATGAAACCGCGGACCTACCAAATGAACGTTAGTTGAAAGAACGAGTTAGAACGATGCACTGACTTACGGTTTGTTGAGCTTCAATATAATTCGAACAACTCGACATACACCAAACTGAGTAAAATTAATATAACATTTTGCAAAAATACCGTGATATTCAATTGTTCGCATGTCAAATTAACAACAACAGAAAATTTTGATATATGGAAAATGCTAAAAAAAAATGGAAAGCTATATAGTGCCTAGATTCGACAAAGAAACTGATTGATAAGAATTAGTCTATGTTGAGAAAGGGGGAAATATTTAGTATTGAAATTTAAGAATGACAAAGAGATAATTATTACTGGAATAAAAAATATATCAAGAATTATGTAGATGTCCAAAATAAATATTACATACAGTTAAAAAAAATGCTTATATGATCGAAGACGCATTTATCTATATTTATTTAAAATATTATGAAATTAGTAAATTATGCAAAACAAAGTTCGAGAGTGTGAGGAAATTTCTTGACAGAAACTTGTATAATATAGTATAGATCTTTATTATGTCGAGGGAATTTTCACTTCCTATGGCAATAGCAAAGACATTAACCTTTAACCTTTAAACCATTAACAAAGATGGTGCTAATATATTTACATTTGAATAAAAGTGCTTCATTTAATTAAAAGTAACTGGAGCTTCGATTAAAAAGAATTTGAGGAACTAACGATCTTTTACTATGTACTTTTTACTTCAAAACCGGGAGTATGAATAAATGAATTTAGGTGATACGCCTAAGCCTAAAATAGAGGGAGTTTACTTTGATAAGGCATCCTTGGATCTATGGACAAGACAATTTAAATGTTCTACGATAATCTATTTTACGTTACAAATAAAAGGTGATCACGATGATATAAAGAAAACTTTCCAACCAAACGTTTTGTTGGAAGCAAACGCAACCATGATGGAAGTAAAAGTAGTCCTAAGAATCTAAGGCTATTTTTCATTTTTCACGAAGACGTGGAGAAAAATTTCGAGACTTGTCAACAAACGCGACTTAATTAATCGTGTTTGTTTTGTTGTCAAACTCAAAAAGGGTATAAAATCAATTAAAAAAATTGAAATTATGTACGAACGCCAAAAATGTTAGTTAGGATATTATTGTTCAAACCGCAGAATAGTACAATTATTTTTAAAACTAAAACAAGTACAAGTACGTTTTTCGAGAGAACTATTTTTAATAAGAATTGATTAAATTTTAACTATCTTTAACTTTTATAACAATATTTTTTTCGATAACTTCTCGAGTTCGAATTTTCATGATTGCTAAACTTACATAAAGTATAAAAGAGTAAAAATATTATAAATAGTGTAAAATGTATGTAAAATATATTAGTAAATGGTGTAAGCTTTCCAAAAACCCAGTAAAAAGAGTTCTCCTCGAAAAATCACATCGCAAAAAGAAAATCGATAGCGTGGGCTTGCCAACCGATCGTTCTCAGCTCAAAATATTAAGGAATCGCTAAGAAAGCATTAAAAATTGTGTACACTGCCAAATAACCTAATAAACGTATCCTCTTTGAATCACGAAGGGTTTTATAGAATTTTAGATTGTTAATAAATAATAATAATCGGACAACAATTCTGTTTTGTTCCGATTAATATATTAATTTCTTTAAATAATAATAATCTGACAACGAGTCTATTTGGTTCGGATTAACATAATTTCATTTAATTAACATTTACTTATTTAATTAATAATAAATATTTCGATAACAAAACTGGTGAGAGATAATTTTATTAAAATTTGATTACAAACGAATGCCGACCGTAATCAACAGAAACCCAAGCTAAATTGCAAAACAGAGAGGAAGGAAAGAGAAGGCTGAGATGGAAAGAAAATTGCATCGATTCTTGGTTGCAGAGTTTAAGTTCATGAAAGGTTACAGTAGTTTTCTCAGTCTCCACTACGTAATAAGTTATAAAAACTAAATTGACTCAAGACTAAACTAAAGAATGAGAAAAAATAGATGGTTATAGTTAGCAGTAATTAAATGGGAATGTTGCAAAAGCACGAACTTCGTACAGATACAAATCTGAAAGGATATGACTTCCATGATACTCGAACATATTTGCAATTTAACAAATATCTTTAAATTTAACCATGCTGACCTCCACCTTCGTCCTCGTGACAGTCTTTCTAACTTTTGACAATGTGCCAATTCAACTCCTATTATACTTTTAAACTCTTGGCAACGCGACTATTTTTACATTAATTTTTCATCCTCGATGTCAATTTTATCTCGCGTTCATGTTCTTGTTAAGTCCTAGTTTCGCAATGGGATTAATCACTCTTGCTAATGAACTAACAGTTGTGAACTTTATGCCCGATTGTTTTGCTGCACATTATTTAGCGGAACGCCGGACGCCAGTTTAACCTTCATTCCGATATCAAACACAATAATCTGTCAACGAAAATCGAATTTAGTGCATTCATTACTACATTACTAATTGATAAATGTTCCAATTACGGATTCCATTTGAAAATTTAATCAAAAACAGAATATTTAAACTCCATCCTGGTCGGCATAAAAAATGTCGTAACGAGTTTTAGCAGTAAATAATTAAAATTCTCGCCGAAAATTACTGTTGATTTTTTCCTATACTGACGTTTAATTACAGGTTCTCCGGAATATGGTGCAAACCTTGTTTGTGCACTTGCATTTTCTTTTTTTTTAATCCAGAACGGAAATTACGTGCTTGTAAAAATTTCCTTGTGCTTTATTGAACACTCCAAAATACATCTACGATTTGTAGTTTGCAAAATAATTTTCTTAGAAAAGGTTCACAGTCGTTTTATTTTATGACGCCATGTATGGAATATGAAGTCCAATGAAATATTTTATTATTACATCGTATTTGGATTCAGTAACGATTGTGACTATTCTTCATAAAATAATCAAACCGATGACCAATAAATTATATTACATTATTTAATTTAATAAAAACTTGTTTTCAGTTATAGTTGCACGAAATGGGAGACGCATATTTTGGCGCATTAAATGGCGTCGCCCCAAAAACAATGTCTAGTAATATAACGATTGTAATAATCTAAGTAGAATGTAATAGCGCATAAAAGTGTTAATCAAGGGAATTTAATATTCTGCATCTCAAGGGGCTAGATGCTAACTACCCCATCTAGCTGATTTATCACGAAAGTTTTTCTCCCAGTACTGCACATTAATTTACACCAACGCAACTTCTAAGGCGAAAAAGTTAATTTTCTTGAAAAATAATCAGCCCGAGATGATTAATTTGCAGATAAACAACTCGTGTACACGTCACACTAGAACGTATCCTACGACGTACTCGAAATCGTGCAAAACATTTTGATATGAAGGGGATATATTAAAGTCAAGTCAAGGAATAAACGAATGCATATAAAAAAACTTTAATATATTTCAGAATAGAATACGAAATTATTATCTGAAATTTTAAATCACATTTGAATTTAACGAAACGTAAAGTTTCATTTAATCATCTGGTAACCATTAATTAGGTAATTATTTCAGTTAATCAATATTCATGCAAATGCTATTTAGTTGATTATTATATATTTAATTATTTTAGAATTGATGGCTACATGTGCGTGGTGTTTGTATATATTTGTGAACCTGTGTCTGTATGTTGGTGCAAGTATTTAATTATGTTTATTTAGTATTAACATTTTGTTTGTGTATCAACGCATACATTTAAACTGATTATTTACGTTTCAATTGCATTTGTAAAATTAAAACTTGTTAGTTATGTTAACAACTCATTATTCATTTAATTTACGTCGGCTCTAAACTGTGATTCCAATGGAACGCTTTACGTGTCAGTAAAGTGTCGACTGCTTTAATTTCTGATTGTTTTATTGGGTCTACCGTTCTGAAATTTTATTAATGTTTTATTGTTTTTTTTTTGTTATCTTTTAAATTGCTGTAAAAGTCCTTGACATGAAATAGATTTTGTCAATTGGATATTTTAAATGCGGCCCCGCAGCGTTAAAGGAAATTGAGGAGGAAAACGCTATTTCACATATATTGCCTCTGTAACTAACTAGCTGCCTGCGCGTAGGGGACATTGACGTCTAGATGGCAATAGAACGTTTTGTATTCGTTCAAATTAGTGGTAACAAGAAAGATCTTTCTCGTTTATTCTACAATTGTCATAATTCAAAATTAGTATGAATTTATCGTATATCGATATCGATTCATCGATATCGTATTTTTTCGATCGCCCATCTATCAACTTAATTCTGACTTCCATGTAATTGATTATTAGAAGTTTGGCTGTCCTCTATCTTCATATATTTCCGGAGTTTTAATTGGACGCCTCCTGATTTAATATGCACGGCTTAAACCGCTCATTGCGCGTTCGCAGTTTCAAGGAAATTAGTATTCAAAAATTATTAACTTTGTTAATTATTGGTAATTAGGAAATTATTTTATATAAAAAACAATAGGTTAATGAACAATTATTTTTTATTATTTGTAACACATTGTAATTCATAACATTCGTGGTAAGTAAGGGGCATGTAATTGAAATTCACGATAGCCTCGCAAACAGGCAACATAGCAAATGGTGAATCTATTGTCATTAGAAAAAGAATCGTTATATGAAAGTATGGGTGGATAAAATATGCTGAGTATATGCTTTTTTAATATAAATTAAACCAAATAAGGAAAACGATGGCAGATTATTGAGATAATGGTCAACAATCGATTAACCCGGGCCCAGGACGCAATGATTATCAAATATTTCTATGACATTATGATTATGTGCCCGGACACCGTTAGATGCTCCTATGGTGTACTTTACAAAACACTTAATGCAAAATGTAATGTATTTTATTGGTAAAATACATAATAAATAAAGTAATAAATCGTAGCACACTTATAATAGTGTGAGGTAGGTCCCCTAACCTACGACGACTCGAAATTGCTGACTGATCTGTAAATCTACTCCCGGCTGCAAACTATGCAGACGTTTTAATATCTGCCTTGTTGCTGACATGGCGATGTTTGTTTACTTAAAATAATGTAACATATGTGTGTCGCTTAACGTAATTAAGTAATGAAATATAATTGCGTTATAATTATTACTCTACAACATATTAAAGCTTTTGTATATTTATTGTTTCTTAGGGCGAATAACGACCCCGAAAGTGTGAGCCAATATACCAATCGTCATAGTTGGGAGTCAGACATCGAATCTCAGTGCTTTTAAAATTTGCTACTAGTTCACAGGTGTGATGAATGGCATTCCGCGATTTTACAATGCCTTTGCTTATAATTAAAAAAAATATATATTTCTTTATTTATTTATTTATTCATAAGTCATTTTAGGCCCACATGGGCGTATGACATTTTGTTTACTTATACTTATTTTGTTTTATATATTCGTCTCCATTTCTTCCTGTCCTGTATTATTGTCTTGATCCTGTTTCACTGGATTCCTTTCTTCCTTCCTTCCTCCTTAACGTTATCACTATGTTTTGCATGGCCTCCTCGAGTAGTTTCTTCCGATAGCTTTGGTTTGATATATCTTCTTTGTCAACCATGTCTTCATTCATTCGGCATATGTCCCAACCATCTTAATCGTCCTTCCGTAATTTTTCCAATTATTGGTTCAATATTTAGTTCTTGTCGACACATTTCATCACATCCTGTCCCTCTTGATTTTATTCTGTTTTTTTGTTTATCTCTCATTGTCCATTTTTCGCAACTATGTATAATAGTGGGTCTTATAACTTTCTTCACTATGTCCGTTTGTATCCCCTTTGGGATTTCCTGCTTTCCAAAAGAGCTGTTCTTCATCATGTTAAATAATCTCCCAATCTTTCCTATCCTGTCATTTATTTCGTTATCTAGCCTTCCATTACTTTCGAGTTTTGATCCCAAATATTTAAAGTTTTCAACATGTTCGATTTCGTTTCCCTGGATTGTCATTCGATGTTTTCTATCCTCCCCAGCTATTATCATTGTTTTTATTTTATTTACATATTCTATTTCTCTAGTTATTTAACTATTATTTCTATTTCCGCTTCCGACGGCTCAACTAATATTTCCATATCGCCTGCTAACATTACTTCTCCTATTTGGATCTGCGTCATTGACCGGTATTCTAGTTTTAATGTTTTCATTTTTTTTCGCCCCTTCCACTGCTTCATCTGGTACTAAATTTATCTCGTACTAATTTGAATAAGAGTGGGCTAAGTATGTTAACAGTTTAACTCTTATTTCAGTCTTGAATTCTTTGGATTCTTCGTTATTTGTTCTAACAATATTCTTATATTTATTGTTTGAGTACATAGCTTTTAGTAATTGAATTGTTTTCTTGTTTATTTGTCGTTTTCTTAATACATCTCATGTTTGCTCTCTGTTGATCCTATCAATGACCTTTTGTAGATCTATATAGCATATATGTGCTTCACTTCTTTTGTTTATTGTTTTCTCACTGACTTGTTTTAATATGAAAATTAGGTCCTGGATGCTTATTTCCCTTCTTAATCCACATTAAGTGTCTTCAATCATGTTTCTTACTTTGTTTCTTATTCTTTTTTCCAGTGTTCTAGCCATGATCTTACCCGATATACTATTTAAGGTTATTCTTCTGTAGTTAGTTCCTCTTGTCGCCTTTCTTGCATATGGGAGATATTACTCCCTTATTCCATTCTTCTGGGATTATTGTGTTGTCCACGTTATTTCCTTTATTATGTCGGGCTCGACCTCATGTTTTTCCCGCGTTTCCACTTCTGCTGCTTATTCTTCAAAATATTGTCTCCACGTTTCCAATATTTTTTTCTTCAGTAGTGATTATATTCCCTACTTTATCCTTTATATTCATAATCTCTAAATCCTTATTTCTTCTAATTTATTTCAGACTATAATTTCCCTATAATTTCTTGCAATTTGTTCCCTGTACTTCTTTTTTCACTTTTTGTATTACTACTCGTATTTTAACTTCTTTCCCTTCAGTCTTGTATTTTTTATACATAGTTCCCTTATTTTCTTTCATTGGTTTGATATATTAGTTATTCCGCAAATTTCTATGGATGTTCGTAATATGTTCTTGAAGATGTTCCACTTCCTTCGCTTAGTTCCTTTAATTTTTCATTTTTTTGGTATTTCTCTTCGCATTGTTTTTCTTTTTGTAGTTTCCAATTTTTTCTTTTGTATTCTTACTCTCTTATCCTTTTTTGTATGTTAACTATCATATGTTCATATATTTTTACTACGAAGTGATCACTTCCAGTATCAGCTTCTCTAGTCACTATCATATTTTTAACATTTTTCCATTTATTTTTAATTATTAAGAAATAGTCTATTATAGATTCCTCTTTCCTCGTACGTTCTTCTCTTGTGCAGTTGTGTACATTCTTATGTTTAAATTTTGTATTTATTATTAGTAAGTTATTTCCTATACATAATTCAATTAGCCTTCTTCCGTTATGGTTTCTGGTCTCTTCACTTTCGCTCCCATGTATTCTTCATTTCCTGTATTCTGCTTTCCTACCTTGCCATTTAGATGTCCCATTATGATGGTTTTACAGCGTTCATCTATTTCGCTTTATATACTGCTGAAGAATTTATCTTTCTCTTCTTTACTTGCATCTTCATTCACCCCATATGCTACTAAGAGTGTCCATTTCTCTTCTCCAATTTCAATTTCCACTGTCATAATTCTTTCAGCCATGTATTTTTTCATCTTTAAATTCTTTATTCTGTTGGGTTTATTATTATACCTGCACCTCGTTTTGCTCTATAGTTCTCTTCTATCCCTGACCATACGATCTCGAATCCCTTATGCATACTAGTTCGTCCTTTCCTTTCTTTTTGTTTCAGTTATTGATAATATTTCTATTTTATATTTTATCATTTCTTCTACTAGTTCTTTTTTCCCTTTTATACTCCTTATTTTCCAACTTCATATTCTAATTTTATTCTCATTTTCAATGTCCTCGTGCATTTTCCTTTTCCTCGTCTTTTTTCTTTTTCCTTTTTTCGTAACCCTTATTTTCCTTTATCTATTATTAGTTTTTTGACTAGTTTGATTTCTGACCTTTACTTATTGTCAGTCCTTTTTATTTTTAATCCCAGATGTAGTTTATGCCATTCATTACCATTTTCTGTATCGTATCTTCCCCTATTACCCTTTTCTTTCTCTTCTTTGGCAATACTTCTAAGTTGTTTCTGTACTTTTGTTTCTTCTACTGTTAGGTCATTATCGATATATATCTGTTTGCCATAATTTCTTGATTTTTCTCCCAAATTTCTATTTCCGCCACTACCACCGTCACCTTCCATCCTTTACTCTATATGCTTTATTAACTTTTGCCCTTACTTTAAACTCCTTAAAAAAATGTTGCAATGTCCCTTTTTATGTTTTCTACTTGTTCCTGTCTTCCTGTTATTATTATATTATTTTTCCAACCTATTTCGTTCACTTTTACTTGTAAGATTTTAATCATGTTTTAATCATCTCTTTCTTTTCTGCTTTCCATTCCTCTTCTTTCTCTTCATTTTCTTTCTTCATTTGTTTTAATTTCAAATGTTGCACCAAATCATTCCTTAGTTCTTTCTGTATCTAGTTTAATGTTGTGTTTATACTATTTTAACTTCCATAGACAAACGTGTTTTGTCTAATTTGTTTTAAGAAGGTGGTTACATTGCAATAATCCATACGGTCACATCTTTCTATCCGAACGATTCATTCAGACACACAACGCATATTATTTAATTTCAAGTAAAATGGAAATAAAAATTTACCATCATAACCAAACTATTACACGAAACCACTATTTCAACGAAACTAATCTAACGAAAAATGGAAAATCAATAACTAACAATATATTTAGGAATATCATGTTGTCCAAAACAAGAGATATTGTTAACAAAGTTACAAAAGAAGTACATCGACAGAAATTAGCTACATCCCCTTGGTATAAAATTAAATCTTAAATGGGTTTAAACTGCAAACATGTTCACCACCAAAGCAATATAATTATTTACACCCCTTTTCCCAAATATGTGTAGCAATTTACGTGCATCTATTAACATAAACTGAAAATATAATTTCAAAAAATCTTGAATTGTAATAAAATGTACATATCTGTGTAGTGCAGTTTAGACTCTAAAGTATCTTCCCGTATTGTTCTTAAAATCTAAATGAATTTATATATTTGCTATACAATAGAATTAATATTATTATTATTAAATCCTACCGCAAGCCAAGAAGTATGTAGTAATGCAAACTCCGGAGTTTACAATAAGCTTTGGATGAAAACTGAAAGCACGAAAGATATTCTGAATAGCGATTATTTTTTGTACAGTCGATTTAATTGAAATTCAGCTAGAACAATTTGGAGTAAAACAACCCTGCACTTGGCTGTCAAAGAAAATATTAACAATAAAAATCCATGTTACTTTCAGTAGATGTTGATTAAACGTTTGATGTTGAATTTACATTTCTTATGGCTAATCTCTTAAACTTTACTATTGAAATCGACAGTTGACGTGTATTAAAGGTTTAATTTAATTCTTGGCTTAAATTTGTCGTTACTTAAAATTGCAATTAAAAGCATTCTAAAAATTAATGTTAATAAAAATTTATAAATCACAACCAATATCTTCCAGTTATATGTACAATGAGGCATTGACACATTTTCCTAAAGCACAATCGTATAAACATTAATGTTAATTATAGTTATGTTATAAATGCCTTTACTTAACATTGCCTCATTTGCAGTCATGGACATATTAATCATCACATCTGCCAAACACGTATAACATTATTAAAAAAAATACAGACATATACTTAAGATGAACCAGGAAAACTACATGCAATTGAAACGTTTAAGAATTAAATTCGCATCGTTGTTTTTTTTTGCAATGTCTACGATAAAGCAGTACACGCTTTTTAGTGGACAAAACGCCGGCAATTTGTACTACAATGAACCGTAGCAGTCTTGAAAATACGTACAATGCGCACTTTTTCAATTCCCGACAGTATTGCAATTCCCTCGCAAAACTCAACAAAATAAACATCGGCGAAAAATGCGAGAAGTTTGGTTTAAAATGTGATATTTGTTACCACGAATGCGCTGTTTTTACATAGTTTTCGAAATTGTAGGCGGGAACTTAACAGCGATATTTATGTAACGTGCACGTTGTGTGATTATTATGTAAATTAAGATATATAAATCTATAAAAAAAAGTTATATATTAAAATTATTATAACTGACTAACTATAACCAAGCAGCAAATTGTATTTATGTCGGAAGGATAGACGTATTGCGTTATAAGGTCACCCAAAAATAATTACTTTTAGGTGTGTGTGTGTGTGTGTGTGTGTTGTGGCCGACGAAAATCTGATATAAATAAAACATCGGCGGTGGAGATTTTGCGGCGCCCCGAAAAACGAACGGTGGAAACGATTTAAAGCCGCATACGTCGGATTACAAACACAAATATTTTACATATTAGGGTTAACTTTTACGAGATGTACTGGATAAGGGTGCGGCTAAACGGCATAATGAGGTCGTTTATATGGAGATCCTGTACGAGATGTTGGAGGTGCGCCTAGACACGGGGTCCCACTATCTTGACAGGTTGAGCTCGTGTCTACCACGTGCCGCCACCGTCTCTAACAGAGCGGGATTAATAAATCTGGATGCCCCACTTTTTTTAACTGTAAATATTCCACACACAAAACATAAACTACAATAACGAAGTATGGCTTTATATCACTCACCTGTGCATTTATCTGCATATACGTATTTGTAGTTTTGCAATAAATATATTAATAATGCGTTTTTATAAAAGTATATTGGTGATTTAAATATACGCATAAACAAAAACCAAAGATGATCTCATGATCAGAATGCTCTTCAAAATAATGGAAGGAGGAATGAAAGAGGTGGAGATGCAAGAGGGGCAGAATAAAATGGGTGTCGGTAGGTATAATAGGAAGTTGTGGGTCTTCCCCATTATTTACTACCCTATGGTGTAGAATGAAAAATAAGACGGAACGAGTACGATATGTGGAAATGGTGAATTTTCTCGTGATGCAAGGAAGTGGAACGGAAAAGGAGAACGAGGTAATATAATTGATGGAAGAGGAAAAGGAAAATAATTAAAGTACTTTTGTGGAATTGTTAGGATTTTGTTAAACGGTTCGAATATGTTCATCATTATAAAAGAAGAATTATTTAAAACTGTAGATGCATAGTTGGTCAGTGCGGAATATCACCGGTTCACACGTATCACAGGTTTGTTTTTACGTGAAGTGTACAATATTGATCAGAAAAGTGAAACAGTTTCATTTGGCAACCCATAAATTGCCAAATTTATGAGTTGCCAAATTTTCAAATTCAGTAAATATAACGAAGGCATGCATCTTGTATTTTATTGTATTCGGTTAACACTCATGTAGTCGCTAGCTGAATGATATATCGTCCCACAATATTCATATAATTCAGTATTCATAAGGTTGTTAACTTTTTTCACAACTGGCAATTCAATATTGTAAATACTTAGTTTAATTAAATTTCGAAAATTATTACACATCATCATTTCCAGCGAATATTTTCTGTGATTTTGCTGGATTAATATTTAAGTTGTAAAGTACTGATTTTCTATAAATTGATTCCAGAGCCATATTTACTTGAGTTACTGCGTGCACAAAATCGCAAAGCTTAAAAGATTAATAAAGTTGAGTGTCATCAGGGTAAACATGAACCTTACAGGATTTAATAACATTTGTGAGCGGATATGTATATATTGAAAACAGTAGTGGGCCAAGTATAGATCCCCGTGGGACCCTGATCAACTATCGATACTGATAACAGCAACCCATCCAGCCGGACACTGCGTATCATCTGACAGATAATCTTCCAGTACAGTTACAGCGCCTTCATGTAGACCAATGTTTCTGAGAACAGCTAATAGTATTTCG
Source organism: Geotrupes spiniger (assembly GCA_959613385.1). Classification (NCBI taxonomy): domain Eukaryota; kingdom Metazoa; phylum Arthropoda; class Insecta; order Coleoptera; family Geotrupidae; genus Geotrupes; species Geotrupes spiniger. Next base: position 25,060,465 of record OY390736.1, on the reverse strand, counting down.
TGTCTAACAGTATCAAACGCTTTGCTATAGTCTATTAACGTTAATATAGTTAGGTTACCACGATATGTTGCATCCAATATTCATACAAGATATTCACATTATTTGAGCCTTTGGCTACGAATTTAATGCTGTAAATTATATTTTGTATATCTCACCTATCCACTGTGTTGAATTTAAAGTTATTGTTAATACCAGTGTGCGAAGTAAGATTGATTCCCGATGACTTGGGTTTATGTATACTATTGATAAAGTGATCGTTAATTAGATTCGGATTAACAATATTAGATGGAATGTCTAGCACTTTATTTTTGTTAAAATAAGAAGTTGCTGTTAACCTAGTTGGCTGTCGAATTAATTGCTAAAATATATTGTAAATAAATTGTCAAAAGAGCGAAGTCAAAATCTGGACAGCAATAGACCCATTATTCCGATACAAGCAAACATGTAACAAACGAGTTTTAAATTTCATCCAGGAAATTGTTGTATTCCGAGTTATGCGGTCTGCAAGCTATACTGCATGCAAATCTAAACTGATTTAATTGTAGAGATAACCGTGGTTGTTGAACGTTATAATTTACATTAATTATCGAATATTTGATTATTTCCGTACATAGATACCGACTCCACCTTCTCGCTCTTCGGCTCGATCTCTTCTAATGAATCTAAAACCTATGATCGACACCTCACTACTTGCGGAAGCACAACCTGGCAAGACCCACAACGTTCTTATCTCTTCTTTTGATGGTCCCAACAACACACCTCGCCCGTGTTATTGTTGCTCTGACTATGTGTCTTCGATTTTATTACGCATATTCTTTTTATTGCTTGTATTGTAGTTTTGTGGTGTGTTTCGCAACTAGTGTCTGACGACCATGGTGAGCATTGTCAGAACCGAAAGTTGTTCTTCCCTGCACTTTATTTTGAACTTTATTCTCAATTTAATCACATTGCAATTTGCAATCAGTCAGTTTCTTGGTGTATCCATCTTAGGAAGGGGTAATTCTGGGGTTAACTTTACTTATATTTATATTTATATCTTGATATGACGTGTTGGATTTTATGTGTATGGCTACGCCACCTTTACCATCGTCTCTGAGACTATGGTAACCTTTAAACTTTACCCTAAAATTTGGTTTAACCGTGTCTCTGACATGCATGCAATATGCGCTTCATTTTCTCTTATATAGTTCTTAATATCTTCCATATTTGACACTAAACTTCTTGCCTTCCAGATATTACATTTATTATAGTTCTATATTACGGATGATAGCAACTTATCTACTAGCTGGGTCAACTTGTCCAACGTTTTCAGTTGGTTTTCTTGTGTTATTTCGGTGTTAGTTTTATCTGTTCTTGATGCTTGACTAAATGATTTATTTATATTCCCACGGCTTTGATGGTTGTAAACTGGCGTTTTTGACAATATTATTTCTAGGCTTTTGAGTTTTGATTGGTACGCATTTTTATCGAAGTGTGGAGTTTGTAATCTTATTTTCTTTACTGGCGTTGTTTTTGAGACTGAGAAAGCATACGTAGGTTTTACTGCTAACAACTGTGAAAACATACCTTTTCGTATCAAAAGTGCAATAAGTGCAACAATATAAAAAAATCGACAGCATAACATAGCAATAGGTCACGTTCAAATTTTGGAGGACTTTGATGAACGAGGGAACCACGGCATTATTGCAATTTTCAGATATTGAAATGAGGAAATGCGAAATCATTGTATGGAAGGAACGACTGGGATAAATGAATTAAAACGGAGTAACTAGCCAAGAACAGTGGTGTAATGAATGCGAACAAATTCGATCAGAAAAAATTATTGAATGAGAAAGGGACGGGAAGATTATAATGAAGATCATTTTTGAATCGAAGCCTAAACATAGGAGCTGAAAGGAAATTGAGACATATAAACTTATGTTTTTTTGTATGTGTGATTTTTATAGTAATGAGTTTAATATCATTTTATTTATAATTATAATTAATAATAATAAACGCAATTAAGTATTTTTGATGAATAATTTCAGTTACGATTCGATCACAAACTGAAAAAGTAAAACGAAGGGAATCCTTTCTTCTTCGCAATCACAGAAGCCATGTAAAGTTGAGCCGTAAATGATGGCATATAAACACGTATCAATCAATAAAGTATTTTAAAACCTTCAAGGTTTATAAAGTATTATTATGGCAATTGATCTGCAATAGTTTTTTAAACTGTCGGTATTTCGATCGAAGGCCCCATTTTCGCAGTATCCCTTTACGATGTGTAATTTTGGATTAATTCTGGGATTTCTCGTCCGATCAGTTCCGCTTAACGTAATCTATTGCGTTATCACTGCCGAACGGGTCATAAATTCTTTTGTTGTCCGAAAGCGGACGAAAATCAATGGACGCATGCACAACCCATCTACATTGCAAATCACTGCCCATCGTGCAACCAAGGTACGAGGTGTACGTGTCACGCACGTACTCGTATTTGAGAGACGGTGGATTAGGTGGCTGGATCACGGACAATGCAGAACGATTTTATTTATTGCCGGACATGTAAATGACTGCGAACTGGCGGGGCGACGCGGCTAATGTGAGTGATAATTGGACGGTGAAGGTGCGCTTTAACGGCCATTGAACGCCATAGCTTCGATTTACGGTCACATTTACATGGTCTCGCGCTCTGGTATCTATTAACTTACTACTTTACACCATAAGGGTTGCACCCTCGGATATTATTAAACGCGTGACCTAAAATTTTCCACGCCGATAGCTCCAACGTGGAATGTTGCTTGTAGGACTCCGGTCGTTGCGGGTTCTCGGTAAACCCCAGTAATTTATGTGGATGGTTTCGCATGTTATTGGCACTATGGACGTTTTGATACAAAGGCGGCAGTATTTTTTCTTAAGAAATGTACAACGTTATTTTTTCAGAATCGTGGTTATTCATTATGACCACTGTGAATTAAAATACATGACCGAAAACTATTCTTTTACAAAATATAAAACAACGATTTAAAAAATTCAACAATTTTAAATTATCAACCACAAATATAAATGTAAAGTAATAAAGTGCAGTGGGGAAATCTGTACATAGGGCAATTCCCCACTAGGGACTTATTTATACGAATATACGTTGCATTGTACCAACTATAAGGAAATCTTCCTTTGGATAGTATTCAATGATCAATATAGGTGGCCGCCATGTATTCTATGATTCGTCTTTGAAAATTATTTTAACAAAACTTCCGCCGTCAATTGGTCCAGATCGACCTGTCTTAGTGATATATGATGGTCACTCAACACATATGAGCATCAGATTAATAGATCAAGCAATGCAATCGCAAGTTACCATTCTAAAATTACCTCCACATACAACTCACATCTTACAACCACCATCAGCATTTTCAAATGTTTAAAATCGACCTGGGACCAAGGCTAGTGTCCTGCAACGAAAGCATTTACGGGATAGACTGACCAAAAGATCCTTCGCACAAATGATTGGTGCAATTTGGTGGGATTTGAACACTGATTTTATTGTTAATGGTTTTCGAAAAGCTGGAATTCGCCCATTTTCTATGGAGGTGTTGCCTGATTCAGTTTTTGATGTTGCTTCTCTAAAACAGTGGCAAGACGCAAGACAAACCATGGCGAATTAAATGTATGAACAGAAGCTGTTTCACAGCCTCTTATAGTCATTGAGTTATCTCCTGTTGAAGACCAGTTTATAATTGCTGAACAAAATTCTATTATATTGCCAGGAACATCCGCTGATGTAGAATCACCACAACAATCTTCAACAAGCTCTGGCCAGTTCGTAGAAAATTGCAGTAAGTTTGTAAGTTTTGACAATCTCCTGCTTTAAACTATAACATCAAATTTCACGGAAATTGTTAAAAAGATGAAAAAGTTACAAAAGGCGCGGAAGTTATATCTTAACGAAACGATGTTACGATTGTTTCCTGACAAAAACATCAAGGAAAAAACTCCTAATTCTTCTTCTAAAGAAGCTGATAATTTATGTAGCATTTGTAAATGCGATTTTCGCTGTTACACTACAAAAAAGCGTAGATCCAGTGCATTAATTTCTTGAACTGGGTTTGTGGAAACAGCAACAAAAGTTCGAAAAAAACTATGAATGTGAGAGATGTCTTGACGATGATTTTTGCCCCATAATATATGGAAAGAAATAAGATTCAGTAATTTTTAAACAGGTAGGTGCAGTTTTGCCCCAGTTTCGGGGTAAGTCCGCCCTAGCAGCACTGTTTTTAATTTATTAAGAAAATCATAAGTTTCAGAAAATATTTTTAATCCAAATTAATGCAACTTGAAAAATAAACCATGCGCTAAATAAAAACACAGATTGTTAGGTTTCAGTGGAATAGATAGAAAATACATTACTTTAAAGTAAACTTTATAATTTTTTGGTCGATTTCACCCCACTCCACCTTATGTACAACGAATAATCTTGAAAGAGTTGTAAATTATTGAATTTTAGAAGTAAAACGTATATTTTATTTATAATTGGCCATTGGGCACTTGTTGGAACATTTAAATAAATTAGAATTAGACTTAAAATTAAGCGGGTTGAAGTTTCACTACTAAGGTTTTATTTGTAATTTCCCTTTCAAATTTTTAAAAAGTTTAAAATCATTTTTAATGATTGCCTATCCATTAAACTTATATTCTCACGCCACTCAACATATATTATTTCAAGTAAAATCGATTATATGGTAAAATTGTTTCCATAAATCAAGGTAACAGCTTAATCAACAGTTTGGTAAATGCAAGTTTGGGTTCAAAGCCACTACGTAAAGTTACCAATGAGAAAACGCCTGAAATTAAAGTGTGGAGAATGCGCAATCAATATATTTGCTCATCAGTCAAATTATTTCGAATTTGCGGCTTACAGCAATGATGATGAGTCACAGTGAGCAACACGAAAACAACTAATTTCTGTTCGGATACACCAGATTTTCCATACTCAACTCTTTAATTATAACTAGGTAAACTACTAAAGCAATTAAAAATCGAACCCTTGAGTCGATAAAAGTGTTTTACAAAAGATTATAGGGCAATATTTGGAATTGGATTAAAACTTGGATTACAAGTTTTTACTTACTATAGTAAGAAAGTTCAAATGTAAAACCATGAACGTACGAAAAATACCATGACAATTTTATTTCAACAATTCTATTTGTGTTTTATGGTAATTTTGTTAAATGTATCTTTTCATTTTTCTCCTAATTACAAATTTTTATATGAAAATGGTATTTTCTTGATTTAGCCTCAAAGATTAGAATTAATTAATCACATTTGCTGATTTTGAACTGAAAATAGGCCAATTCGACGAACGTGTATTTCAATACAGTGGGAACATAAACTATAAAATATAAAACCTACTCCTACATTATTCCACACTGTTATTCCAAATATCATTGAAACGGATGATATCCTGGTTATGAAGGCTAACACAATGTCTACAATATACAGCTTCGGAGTGCCTTATAAAGTCATAGTTCCTACTAGAAACGAACGGAAGCTTGCGCGAATCTGCCTTTGCACGGATAGCTCTAAGACAACTGTACGAGCAGGGAACATTTCTGCCGCAAACGTGTGAAATGTGTGGGAGAGAGCTATTAAAAAACCCTCCACAGCACAGGACAAAAAAAAATTCTCTGACAACAGAACAGCACTGCAAGTCCTTGCTGGCAATCAATGTACATTGATGTCAACAAGGTCAGCCTGGTCTAGATACAAGCTGGAATAAAGAGAAACAAAGCATCCGACTCCCTGGAAAGAGCAGAGCTAACTGGGAATTTATTGGCTCAGAACCGGCTCTTCGAATTACAAGAGCCCTGACCAGAAGCTCAAGTAAGAACTGAATGGAGCGCAAGGTACTGGCAGAAGTGCCAGGGAATGAGACATTCCAAAATAGTACTGAAGGGCCCATTTGCTGCACGAGCTACTGGTCATAGCCAACTAAGGCATCATATGCATAGGTTGGGAGTGGTTGGGTCACCGAGTGCTGACTATGCCTTGAAACTGATGAGACAACAGAGCATGTCATGTGTGGCTGCCCCTTCTCTATCTAAAGAGAATGGGAATTGAGAGTGAACATAAATAGTTGCGGTCGCAGTGGAGGGGCGCCCCACTCAATATAACTAACTAACTATTTCAGATATTTTGTTAAATTTATATTGATGGACAGCACCATCAAATATTCCGTAAACTAAATCAATCACTAAAAAGGCAACACTAGCCCAACTTGCATTTTCTAAGAAATACTATTTCACTAGCTGCAAAGCAGCGCGCTTGCTCAACATACAAACCACTACTCCTTGAAATGTAGTAAAAACCACGTCAGACAAGGTATGTCGATATCAAATAAAACAATTGATATTTAAAAAAATACTTTCTATTATTATATATGTAAAAAAAATTATATACGTCAGAATCTAACTAATGCCTCATCCACCATGCAAAGTAGATATGAAAACTATTTTGTCCTTTGGTTTAACCACATAATTCACCGTTTCCTAAAATGTAAGCCATTACTATTTAAACAGGACACGATAATCACTTACCATCAATTCCCAATCTGCATCGTTTACTAACACAAGTATTCCAGGTCGCCTACATGAAATATACACAATAATACACGTAGCGTCCAAATATTGCAAGTAACTTACACCGAATTGTCTTGTATAAATAATTCCGGTCGCTCTTTTAATAGATTGTCTTTAATCCACAGCAACAAATCCGCCATGATCCCTAAAAATATTCCTCGTAATATAAGAATTGAATTTAGATTTAGACTTACATTCCTTGTCGTTTTGGGGCAAAGTTACGTTGTGGACTTTTTTGTTATCGAATAGAAGCTCAGCACCTCCTCTTAAAAGATATGATAGGATACGGAAGATATACTTACATGTACTTACCCAAACTCAATACTAATATCACACATTTTTAAATGTTTATTTAACCTGTAAAACTTGTTATTTATTCATTAATTTGAGAAGAAGGTTAGCCAACGTCATGCCTTGCACCTTCCCCCAGATGTGTAAATAAAATTCTTTTAAATTATACAATGCGCATATTTTATATATTTAATTGAAGCGACTTTTAATGTTTACTAATTGGTAAATTAGATTGATGAATTAAAATATTATTAATTTTGCAAATACTTCGTTGTATCAGAGCTGCCAATCTAATTTGTGTTGTCAAGATGTCAAATTTAGTTTACAAACATTTTATGATTTAAAATACGCTTAAGCTTAAACAGTGTATTTATTAAGTTTATTATTTATTTGATAGGTTGTAAAAATGGATGAGGATTACGACGAGAGAAATTGCGACATTGATATGATGGACGAAGAAGTAATAAAAGTAAACTATGTTAAATACATAAATAATTACAATTTATTTATAGTCGGAAGGATGTGATGATAATTTAGAAAACCCGGAGTTGGTCTTGGCAGAATGTGCAGAAAAATTCTCGACTCCGGATTACATTATGGAGCCGGGAATATTTTCACAATTGAAACGGTACGTAAAATAAATTGTAATTTTTCATTGACGTAGTTACGTTGCAGATATTTTCAATCTGGTGGAAATCCAGTCCAAGTAATAGAGCAGCTATCGCACAACTACACAGCCGTAGCGCAAATGGCCAATTTGATAGCCGAATGGTTAATTATCGGAGGTTGGTGTGTATGTTATTTTAATGAGTTTTTATTGACTTGGATGCGTCGAAGGTGTAAAAGTAACGGATGTACAAGCGATGGTCGAGAATCATCTGAAAGAAATGATTTTGAAGACTTTCGATCCGAAAAAGGCAGACACTATTTTTACGGAAGAAGGTGAAACACCTGGTTGGTTGACCGAATTGATTGAACATCCGACGTGGCGATCGCTTATATATCGATTGGCTGAAGAATATCCAGATTGTCTAATGCTGAATTTTACTATTAAAGTAAGTTTTTGTTTTCTGTACCAAATTTAACGTAAAATATTTGTCACTTGCAGTTAATATCAGATGCTGGGTTTCAAGGTGAAATAACTAGCATATCTACAGCTGCTCAACAGTTGGAAGTATTCTCTAGAGTTCTAAAGACGTCAATTGGTGGTTTTTTAATGAGTCCAGAAGATTGGCAGAATACTACGCGAGAATGTGCGGTAAGTCGTTAATACTTTGATCTGCGTTGCTTAATACAAATTACCTTAGAAAATGGTGTGTCACGGTCAGCACACATACGTTTACAGCCAAGTGATAATTCAAGTTCTCGCCCGGGAACACAAAGGAGGCAGTAGTATGAAACGATTATCACAGGAAATTACGAAATGTGCTCAAAAAAAGTTTGTTGAATGTCTTACTGATTTGTGCTTTAAATAATATTTGCTTCCAGCGGTCATGACGTAACACCAATTACGATGGCACTGAACGGAGCATCAGGATATCCTCTGGCTTGCCAAGCGTTAACGTCTATGCTTTCGAAAAATAATTTAAACCCTGCCGATATTACAGTTTTATTTAAAAATTATTCATCGGCTGATCCACCTCCAATTGATCTTATCCGAACACCACAATTTTTAGGTAAAACTATTACTTGATTCTTATTTTTACCTTTACAGGTGTAAGGCTAGGTGGGGAGTTGTGTCTACTCGCTTGGTGTCCTTGTCCAGGTCTTTTTCCATCCGCTTCTGTGTTGTGCCTTCAGCTTTATCCCCCTTCCTTTCAATTCCTCTATTTTCCACTAGCTTTTTCATTTCTTCGCTCTCTTTTTCATGATCTTGCTTCATAGACTCTTCTTACCATTTTACTCGCTCCTATCGTTTTGCTAATTTATCAGTAATTTGGGTCTGTAGTATATAAAATTCTTATTGTTCTTGCATAGTTTTAAATTATGAATTCTTTATACAGACATGTATTAAAATATGTAATTTTTTGTTAGAATTACTGGTGGATGCTTTATTTAAACCGGGAATTAAGCTAAATCCTGATCACAAACCCAAATACATACATTTGTTGGCATACGCAGCAAGTGTTTGCGAAACTCAAGCGAAGAAAGGACAGAAACGCACGTGGGTCAAAGACGAGTTGAAGTCAACGATACAGGCCATAGAAACTGTGCATAAAATTTGCAACGTGAACAAAGGAAGTTCTGAACTTATCGCCGAGCTTTCTAATTTATACCAATGTCTCAAGTAAGTAGAATTAAAATAACAATTTTATTCCATAAATGTCTATCAATGAATTATTTATTATTTATAATTATTTGTAGGTTTCCTGTGGTATCCGTTGGAATAGTTCGCTGGGTCGAATGTACGGTTACTGAACCTAGTTACTTCAAGTTATCGACAGAACACACACCATTACATTTAGCTCTACTCGATGAAGTGGTTACGTGCCATCCATTATTGCACACGCAGATACTAGATTTGTTAGTCAGGCTGTTTGAATCCAAACAAGACGAGTTAGAAATATTAGTTCAGGTTAATCTTTAATTTCAGTATAAACATTTAAATTGTTAATTGTCATTTTAAATTTTCAGCTTGAAATGAGAAAAATGGTTCTAGATCGTATGGTTAACTTGCTTTGCTCTGGTTGTGTAGTTCCCGTTGTGAAGTACATTAAGCAGTGTTGGCAGAAAGGGGATACTGATATATCGCTCATACGGTACTTTGTGACTGAGGTAATGTTAATATAGAAGATGTTTTTATTTGAAAACTTACTGTATATGAGTTGTGGTAATTTTGAAAGTTATTAAATTAATTTTGCAATCCAGTAATAATAAACTCACTTTAACATTTTGCTCCTTTATGTTTTTAATGAATTTGATGAAACATGATGTCAATGTTTATTTTTTTAATATGTGGATATTTATTTGTTTTTGTAGGTTTTGGAGGCTATAGGGCCACCGTATAGTCCTGAATTCGTAAATTTATTTATGCCTATGGTTGAAAATGACGAAATCACTGGCACTATGAGAGGTGATGGTGAAAATGATCCTGTATCAGAATTTATTGGTAAGACTAATTCACAATTAGTTATTGGCTATGAACTTCGTTATTTTTTTTTTTTTTAGTTTATTGCAAAGCCAACTATACAACTGCAATATAAGAACAATTTAAAATAAAAACGTATTTTCTACTAAAATTTAGTAGTATAATTTTGTTAACTTTTGCAAATTATATATAAAGTTTATGTATAATACAAATAAAATGTTTATTCATATTGGCAATTTTATTTAACTTGAAACAGATGTTTTCACTTAAAATTACAATATAGAAAATATGCTCCACAACATTAAGATTGCTTGATGACACCAACAGACTTTGAGGATGAACATTTTGCATTGTCAAATCTTCATCCATATAAATTTTTTAAACCAAATTAACTGTTTAAAAACAATTAAAATTAATATAAACACCATGAAAATTGTGTACTTTAAAAATTAATAAAATCATTATTACATTTAGTACCCCTAGTACGCAAAGATATATGTATAATAATCAGTTTGCTAAAAGAAAATTATTAGATCTAAAATGATATTCAATAATAGCATAGTTGCTATAAAAAAAATCAAATCAGTTGACGTCTTCAAACAAATCTAAATCATATAACTCCATCTATTCAGGTTCTACAACTTGTTTGGATTTCCTCTTTTTCTTTTTCTTCTTCTCGCTAGATTGTCCTAATGAAGTGTCCATTGCCAATTGTGAATCGTCTTGCGATTCATTTGTCTCGCTTTCAGATTTAGTTTTCTTTTTCTTTCCAGACTTAGGTGCAGCTGGTTCCTCGCCAACTTCCTCTTTAACCTCTTCAACCTGTGAATGTTTCTTTTTCTTCTTCTTCTTCTTGTGGGAATCTTCAGGTTCTGGTGATTCCTCCTCAAGTTCTTCCTTTACTTCCACCTTTGTTTCAGCAGACTCTGCCAGTTGTGCCTTCTTTATTTTCTTTTTCTTTTGTTTCGGTGTTTCTGTCGTGTCTTCCTCATCTTCGATTTTTATTTCAGGCTTCTCTTCTACCCAAGACTCCGATCTCTTTCTTTTACTTGTCGATGGTAATGTCGAATCGGCCGCGGCCGGATATTGTTTGATCTCGCTCTTCCCGTGATACTTTTCAAACTTTGCTTTAGCTTTACCTGTGCCGCTGATGCGTCTCAAGTTTCCCTCTTCCAACATCCTCAATCTATTTTCTAGCTTAACTTTGTGTTCAACTCCTAAATCAAAACTGCCGTCTTCTCCTAGAGCGTCAACGCGTGTAGCTAAAGACGCTTTTGCAGCCAACATTCGAGACATTTTGCCTTTATTTCGGGTGCTAGCCTGTCCAATTAACTGGGCGTGATAAATTAAACCGTATTTGGGTGTATCTTTCTTAGTTTTCAAAGCGCGGAACAACGCCTTCTCAGCACCCAGTATTTGAACGGTTGAAGCAGGATGTTTCGCTAGATTAATCAGAGATCCCGCGTGTGAAATTAACCTGGCACCTACCAATTCCCCAACCAAGACTGTTAAATTAGGTGCCATGGCCATCATTCGAGTTTTTAAATAATCGTACAATTGTGTACGATAATTCGAAATTTCAATAACTTGGTCGCATAAATGTTGAATATTTATAATGTCGTCGTCGGAAATTTCAGTACCCATTGAAATTTCAGCGGCTTCTTTAACTTTTTCCTCAACGTCTTCCGGTAAAATATCCGACAAGTCCGACGATGCCGTATTTTCCCTCGTCCCAATAATCTTAACCATTTTTACAAATGCTATGTTATCTGTAACGATCTTTCCCAATTCGGGAAAATGCCATCCGTACCATTCTCGACAACGCATAATGTAATTATTTAATTCCTTATCCAAGTCGTCGAGCAGAGACACAGCTTGGATGATCATCGTGTCGACTTTATCAGGCGAAAATTTCAATTTGTACCTCGATAGGGAATGTGCCAAGCCCAATGCCATCGCCGTCATTTCTTTCTTAGGTAACCCCGCTAACAAACTGTCCAATTGGGATCGAATGCACCGCATCAATTCCTGGACAGCCGTGTTCGAAACACATTGCAAGCTCAATTTATCCTTAATCGCCGACCCTAATTTAGCGTCCGCCACTAAAAGTTGATTTTGAACGTCAGAATCGACATACTTCTTTAAAATTTTCTTCAAGGTTTTTGACAATTTGCCTTCAACTGCCGCAGTAGTGGCCGCTAATGCCGCTGTTGTATCGGCAAACTTTTCGAAATGTTTTAACTTGACCCTATTTCGAATTTATCATTAGAGATAAAAAAAACACACAAATTTATATACGTACACCTTACTCGCAGTTTCCGGCGACTCAAAGTCTCTATACAAATTTTCTGTTTCGGTCAGCTTTTTTTCGTCAAGTAACTAAAGCATGGAAAAAGTAAGGTTAGTTTTATGAAAACGTTACAAAATATTACTTTGAAAGTTTATATACCTTAAAAATTGCATAGCCTGCCGAAGTCTCAAATAAGACCAACATCTTAATGCATCAAGTTGAACGAAAGTAATTATACACAAATATGCATTTAAAATCGCGTCTGTGACGGCGTCCAAACTTTACGTAGGAAACGGAAATTAACGAGTTACCCATACAAACTATATCACATTCCCAACCTTTTTCAGCGTCAGTGATTTCATTGATTTTTTTCAAACACTACAATTGTTTGTATACGTGTGTACGTGTGAATCACATAATCAAGTAATATTGTCTACTTTTTAATAATTGTAAGATGAAAAACAAGAATTTATGCCACATGACATGAGCAATTATATCCTATTCCAAATCTTTCACAGCAGATTTTAACAAAATGCAACAAATTATTTATCTTAAATCAATATGTCAAATAATTTGTTAGACCCTTCTTTATCTGAGAAACGGTTACCTAAATTTCTGGATTAATCTTAATCTCTTCATGGACAGCATCTAATGTTGGAGAAATTTGTTTAAGAAAAAAATGGTGCACTGTTTGCCTAATTAGGTATATTGCATGGTCATCCAAGATTATACGTACTTCATGCTTCCCCTGTTTTGGAGGACTTACGTGTCCCGTAGACTTCATTTCCCCCAGAAGATTGTAAATGGTAGACAAAGAAAAACCTGTGAATAGATACAGATACGTCATAGAACGTTTCTTTGTGGCAAACCCAATTTCTCATACCAGTACATACTTTGCTGTCTTCTTTTTCTGTTCTGTTGCTCCTATGTCTAAAAATTCCCTTGCAATATTTTCATGGACATTATGTATGAGACTTTTTTCTCGAAGGGTCAAATGACCTACAACAAGTAACCTATCACATATATAGAACTTACATTACTGAAAACTACACCTGTAGGCAATTTTCGCTCCTTAGTAGGCACTGCGGCCGAATTTCTCGCTGGAACCTCCATTACAAAAGTAAAGAAAGAATTTTTTATCATGCAACTTGCCACGATAACTACAGAGACGTTGACGATTAGTTCTGGTACGAACTGGGTTTCATTGAACAAAGAAAGTACCAAGAAAACAACACACAAGAACCAAGCTCAAACAAAAGACGTTGATTTTACGAACATGTAACGGCAAGTGACAGATAACAGATGTCAACAACAAACATGGTAGAGAATAGCTGTAGTTTTTTTGTGCTATTTAGACAAATTAATTTTTAACCTTGAACTTTAACTTCCCTTGTGTGCACTTAGCCTATCCAATTTGTACGATCCTTACCACGATTTCCTAGTCATAAAAAATATACTATAGCTGTTTCTGAAGTTCTATAGTTGGCAACACTGCAGCTACTTGGAGGATGAAACCAATAGGTTATCTATGGATGAAACGTGGCTTGTCACTATGCTTGCCATAGCATTCAAAATGATATGAGGCAGTGTAATTAATAAATAAAATGAATTAAAACATTTTTTTTAAGAATAATCTGTTCAATAAATGCCCGTAAATCAGCATTATCATTATTCAAATGTACTGTAAGAGAGTGCATATTGAAAAAAAATCGTCCTATTTTGACAGATATATTTGTCACTTCATCATTCCAAAATGAATATTTAAATCAAGAAATATTTATTGTAAAATGGCAGGATCTGCATTGAGGAGGCTTATGGCCGAATATAAACGTAAGTTTTTTTTTACAAAACGTAAAAATTGATTCTAAAAAACATTGATTCTATTAATGAGATTAATTTTTATCTTTAATTTTTCATGAGTTATAATCGTCTTAACGTTCCATTAGAAACGATATGTGTGTTTAATGAAGTATGCTTTACAACCATAAAAATTTTAAGTTTATCATTGATTGTTTTGATTCAGAACTAACGTTGAATCCACCAGAGGGAATTATCGCAGGGCCGATTAACGAGGAGAATTTCTTCGAATGGGAAGCTCTGATAACGTATTTACATTCATAGTGTTATTTCTCCTTATTTTCCAACATTTTGCAGCGGGCCTGAAGGAACGTGTTTCGAAGGAGGCGTTTTTCCAGCGAAACTGACTTTTCCATCCGACTATCCGTTAAGTCCTCCAAAAATGCAATTTACATGCGAAATGTTTCATCCGAACATTTACGCAGACGGCAAAGTGTGCATTTCTATACTTCATGCGCCCGGAGATGATCCAATGGGTTACGAATCAAGTGCCGAAAGGTGGTCACCGGTTCAAAGTGTCGAGAAAATTTTACTGTCGGTCGTTAGTATGCTAGCAGGCAAGTTATTTAACTGCAAGCTCCGACGAAACGTGTCGAATTTGATTTATTTCAGAGCCGAATGACGAGAGTGGTGCAAATGTTGATGCGGCAAAAATGTGGAGAGAAAATAGAGATGAATTTAATAGGATAGCTGAAAGAATTGTGCGAAGAACGTTGGGAATTCCCACGTGAATTAATCTAGGTTTTCGTGGACATGGGATCTAGTTTTTATTTTTGTTGATTTAATCTATGTATATTAAAAGCAAATGCGTGCATGAATACTTAGAAGTAATTGTTATATATTTGTATCTAAGTTTTATTTTTAAAGTTAATATAATTCTTTACAATGTGTCTATTTCATTGCAAATTACTTTTCAAATTGTTGAAATGAGAAGGACTCGATGACAAACAATTATATATGCAGTTCAAATTGCTTGAAATGTCATAATTAAGCAAGACTTTCTAAAATACCTTTCAATGTAATGTAAATATTAGAGTACATTTAACCCGGCGAGCGGAAAGGTAAAATGCGTAAAATAGAGTGTAAGGCGGGTGTAGTAAACCCTTATGCAGATCGCGTAACTTTTAATACAGTACCCATACATAAATAACGGTTGCATTGGTAACAAACGTATTAAGTTTTGCGATCTCGTTTAGTGGGACATATTTCACATCTTCTGATCGGTCTGGCTACTTTTTGTGGTGGTTCTTTTGAGGATCTTGAATCCTTTTACAAAGTTCTTTTGGTAAATAAAGATTTTCCTTCCTGTTTTGTAAATGATCCAAAATCAATTCTAGTCCCAAATCTCGATGTAATACTGAGTTGTTATTATTGGCCTTATATATTATCATGTTTATGCCCGACATATTCAAAACTGCATAGAAAATTACCATTGGCCATCATTTTGTGATGCATGCAACATCAAAATTGCCACAGCTGATCCACAGCATCTACACTTCCTTTAGTATGTTTGTAAAAGGTAATCATTTCTGGCTTTTTTTCTCTAAACTTGTGATGTAATGTCGACATCAACACCACCTTATTTTTCTTTGGTACAAAGAATGCTAAAGAGATATCCTTTTGAAACCCAAATAATGTGCTGGGGAGATCTCAAATTCTCAATTTTCTTTCGTTCTCCACGTGTGGATTTGTCATCAAAGCGTAAGCAATTCTGTATGAATTGAAACCTCTTCAAAGTCATGGTTGTCCTAAAAATCTCGATACCTGATCCATCACTCCTCCATAAATCTTTCAAATTTAGATGATTCGATTTGATACGCCCAGCTACGTACAATAAACCAATTCTGATGTTGCCATATCAATCATCACATATTTCTTTGTGACTATTTCTGCATGCAGCTCGCCTGAGACTTATTTGAACATTCGTGTGAATCATAATTCCTTGCAAAATGTCTTCAGTAAAAAAACAGTTTCCAACATTCAACAGATGTCTTTGCATTTTGTCCAATAGTTTTCACGCCTTGCCTTTGTCTTACGATATTTTCCGACCTTGTACGTTCATTAGGTCTTTCCGGTACAGTAAACCACTTTGTTTTAACCCTGTCCAAACACTTCCCCGGGCGGTGGTCGACTAAGCCGTTACAATCGGTACGTCCTCACCGCAGCTACTCAGCCGCACAGCATATTGTAACGATTCACCATTAAAATATAGACCGATTTATCTTGGCCTGGGTGTGTCACACCCAACCTTCCGCTCACCAAGATATTTGAGTGATAACACTTTACTGACAGATTGTTTAAATTCTAGGTAATAAAGACAACTTAAAATCGAATGTAATATATTATTTTCAATACAATTATATAACAAAACAAAACAGATGATAGAAAACACTCATGTACATTATGAAATTCGTTAGGAACCTAACCTAATGATATAGAGCATTCATTTGATTCAATTTTCAGATATTCAAGAATCAGAAATTCACATTCATTTTATCACCTAGCCTAACTCGTGTGCGTTTATTTGTTTGACCAAGTAATGAAATTTATTATAATGCGCAAGCTCCATTACTGACTGGCAAAGCGAACGTTTAAAGTAAAACGGTACCTAAATTTAAAAAAATCACATTAAAACTTTGGTCTGAGAATTGCACGCTTAACAAAAATGCATTTATGCAATCCGAGAGTTATTGACAAATCAATGCGATTTGCGATTAATATTTTTTGTGTACAAAAATTGTAATTCAGTATTTAATAGACACAATTAACGGCTGCCATACTAATATGCAATTGATACTTAATATTTTAGCAAAATTTGCATTCTAAACTATCGATTACTTTTCTACCGGATATGGTTTTCGCTTGATTTGCCAAAAACTCTAAATAGAATGTTTCAAAACCAATATTACCATTTTTAGTATACGCTGGAAATTTATTTTAAAAAAAAAATTGAAACAGGAAATAATTATACAGCGTATATAAATTTGTAATAGATTTGAAACAAATTACATAAAACTGAATAAATAGTTTGAAACAATAGTTTCAACAGTACCTCAGATACATTACTAAGCACTAAAAAATTTTAACATAAAACATAAATAAAAATTACGAATGCTGCAAAGCACCGGTGAGGTATATTTCAGGATTGTCGTGCACCGACATTTGTAGTATTATTATTATGCGCTGGAGTTCTTAAGAGTACGTAATTATTAACGTGTACGTTTGTGCTTCTATATTCATCGTAATCTCTGTCATTCTCCACTTCAGGAATTAATTCGTTTTGCATGTTAGTACTAATTGAACTACTACCCGACGATAACACATTAGTCGACATATCATCTTGATCTTCTCCGTCTATTAATTCCGAGTAGTAATGGGGTGTGCTTAAATAATCTATCATGCGTCTTGGTAACGGCAATATTTGTATCAAATCTTTCCGCACTAACTTATTTATCACGAACCTACAAACAACAATAATCGTAATACATGACTGAAGTATAATGAGCTGCAGCAGTACCTGCACATGTGTTGTAGACTTTGGATTTGTTTGAAACGAGACACCGGATGAAGAAGCTGAACTCTAACGGGTCCTATGGTTGGTCTTCGATGTAAGAAAAATAAATATCTACCGCTACGAGAATGTTCAACCGCATTTTCTATAAATTCTACAATTGTTTGGGACTTGAATTTCGTACAACTCCCAAAACTAAAATTACCTACAAACACAAACTTCATTAGACACTAACTTAAATATACTTAAATAATGTTTTCAAGAAAAAATTGATTATACATCTTACCCTGATCGTGTTCTATCCTAACATGCCTTACGCTACTGTTCAATTTTAATGTTAACGAAAATATATAATGGTCATCGCTACTATCCCTAACTATAAATGAACCATCAGGTTCATTTGAAAGTATTTTCTCAGCTGCTTCACTGGATAACGGCCCCCAATACCAGCCGTACTACAAAAAAGATTAATTAACAAGTTAAATTTATAAACAATTAACTTACATCTTTAACTTTACGTATACTGGTGGCAAAATCCAAAACTGGCTCTTCATTAATATTTCTAGTTGATGGTAGAGGTGGCAAAGCTCTTTGTGTTAAGTTCTTGTTCAGATCTCCGTCTAATACATCATTCTCAGTAAAAGAAAAGTCTTCATTCTTTATATCTTCTTTTACGTGTTCCGGTGACATAATCCTCTTAAATCTAAATATGTTACAAAGCGTTTGCTTGAACGAGAAAGTCTTAGCTTGTGGTTTTTTCCTCTTATTCTGCTTATTCGGCGAGACTAACTTAATTTGTTGCTTATTAATATTATCACAAGAGTCTTTAACTTTTTTATTTTTCATATTGAAAAGCATGTTCTTTTTGTATCGCGGAACACTAATGGAATTCCCATTATTCGGAGACTTGGATGATAAAATTAGACTTGTGTCCGGCGAGTATTTATTATTATTCGTTACGACGATAGCATTTTGCGATTTAATGCAACGGTCTCTTTGCTCAGACGAATCGGAAGAACTCGAATAAAGGGTTTGTAAATATTGTCGAACTTCTTGCAATGTCATGTGAATCGGTTCAGTTTCCGGTCGACTTGAACTGCCCGCTACACTGTGTCTTTTACCGACACAACCTTCTACAGTTAAACACATATGATCGGACCTGATTGTCTTTCTTGATACGCTTTGTCTAATTTGTTGCCTTTCAAACTCGCGGCAACCGGACGAAGTGTTCCTCCGTCTCTTTTTTGGGTGCAAATTTCTCTTTGGTCTTAACGGGGGTTTAACTGTATCAACTGGTATAGCATATACATCACTGTCGAATGGAACGTTGTATAAATCACTTATTTGATTGGAGGTTAGGGTATCATGAGAGACTGCTTGCGTTATGAAGCTGGAGTCGTCGGCTCTATGAGCCATAGGAACCGACAATGAATTATGCGAGCTTGAAAGCCTAGATGAACCTAATGAACTTCGCGAGCTTGGTCTGCCACCGTGACATGGACTAAACGTTAAAAATTCCGAAGGCCAAAACGTCCGTGATAATATATGATGAATCGGTTTCGGTACGTACACGCTCATTGGTGTCAATTTTATTTGAAAAATCTGCCTTTCTAGCGAACTCAAGGCTATCCTTATCAAAAAATTCGCATACCTACAGGCGAATTTTTCGTAACAAGCCACATTTGGTTTATCTTGAAATTCAGGAGGAGGTTCTATAGGCGAGCTGGTTTTATACAGACCTGTGTCATTCCAATGTGGACCTTTTTTCAACGTATTAAAATTCTCACCGCATATGATATCAGACATGCCATCTAAAGAATCTGCTTGTGACAATGATTTGTCATCACAATCACTATCTTGAAACTGAAAACAAATTTCCTATCAATTATATATAAGAGAATGGGTGGAGTTGACATAAGTAAAATCTTTTTGTTCCTAGAGCAATCACGAAGACACCGTTATCATTGTGGACAGTGCAAGAATAACATTCAAAATTATCTGTGAGTGCTCCTAGAACAAGTATGACTTAGTTATCACTCAATTTTCAAAATTTATTACTCCACCACTTTAAGTGGAGTGAATGTAAATTTTATTTCATATAAATGGTCCTTTATTGACTCCTACTGTCTCATTTTCTGACATTATAAAACAATAATGCGACTCAAACAAAGCAATTGAACGAATTGTTAAAATTGAATAGAATATTACAAATTACGTACTTCCAAAGGTAACTGTCCACAACAACTTCGACTCTCACCACTCATACTTCCACTAGATATAGAACCACTTGTTAACAATAATCCACTATCGTCGCTTAAAATAAAGGCCTCAGACCAAGTGGAAGTGGACGGAGGAGACTCCATTTTAATATTTTTAATAAATTCAAATCATACTACAAACTCTGAAATACGAATCAATTTTTATGTATAGTTTTGCTAATGAATTGGACATTATAGATGAAAGTCGTTTACCTGTTTCGTTTATTGTTTACATTGGAAAAAATAATAGATTACAATTACTTGGCAATCCATCAATCTCATTTAGGTATCGAATCATTATAAGGTCGTCGCCATTGAAAATTTTCGGTGTTTTCTAACATTGTTGCAAAACTGGATCCGTTATGGCAGATTTGCTAATTTACCTTCGTGGTAATTTTTAACTTTTACGTTGGTCACAGGTCTTTGGACCATCGTTCAAGTTTTGCTGTAAATTTCTACTTTATTTGGCATTATTGAAGAGAGAAGGTAGCAACAAATTGATTCCAATACAAAATACCTACAACATAAATAAGCCGCGAATTAACAGGAAATCGACCACTGTTGCATTTAGTGACAAATTTTGAAAATTTTCTAAAAATATATATAACTCCAAAATTATGTCTTGTTGTTTATGTACATTTTCGTATTCGCTACAAAATAAACGCACAATTCTCTCCACACCAAAGATTACATATAATTTCTTATTGTAGGCTTACAAAAATACATAAAAGGCCCCAGATATAAGGCACGTAAACACGAGTTTATTTTAAAATAACAATAATAAAAGAGCATGGTTTGACGTAGCAATGTTTCGCTCGGAGTTTCAACCTGATTTTGTTATTATTTCTCCGGGTTTCGCTAATTTTGTAAAGTTTCAAAATTAACGGAACTCGGTTAATATCAGTGATAATTTTCTTCGTGGATATCGTTTTAGCCGTTTGGTTGTTTAATTTAAGTACCTCGTAATTAGAGCCACATTTTAAACTAATTATTTTAAAAAATATTTTATTTGATTAGTGCGCAAAAACTAAAATATATACTTCCCGTCAGATTATACACAATTTTTTTGTAAGCATATCCTACTTAGTAAGAAAATAGTCGAATATTATTTGGTACATTTCATAAAATCAATGGTCCCGAGAATATATAACATGCGCGCGCGCATTCGTACCCACACGATCATCAAGCCGAAGTAGTCAGAATTGATTCAAGGGACATCAAACCGTGTATATCTGTTAAAATACAAGGTCGCAAATTTTCATGGTACATACACTTCCTTATACGTTAAAAAAGTAAAACAAGTTTTAAATAGCAATCAAATATTAATTTTTGAAAGTCATGTCATATGTATATATATATATATATATATATATATATATATATATATATATATATATATATATATATATATATATACATGTGGTCAAATAAAATTTACTTCTAAACTCTATCGATAGCATTTTTTGCAGGTGACAGACTGTAAGCCTGGTATGACACCTATCGTGAATAGATTCAAACACTGCATGAAACTGAGATATGTAAGGGGATACTGCGATCGCAGTTATTCGGGAGTCATAAACGCAAAAAAATCATATAACACCAGCCTAACAAAAAGAAATGTAAAATTTTGTTTTTATACCTATCGTTATTGTTATAGTTTTTTTTTGTTTGCTATAAATGCCCTGTATTTTCCATTGAAGAAAACTTTTCATTTCTTCTTGGTTGGTATACATTTATGAATTTTTGCCAAAGCTCAAAAACCGCGTTATGAGAAATTCGTCCATTAGTTCCCATATTTTATCATATTTTTGTATCAACTGCATTTCCCCCACCGCAAATTTCGTATTTACAGCAAGTTTACATACTTACTAGGTTTGTTCACTGATTTTTGGGTGTATAAGAAACGTTGAACTTGTTTACAAAAAAAATTCAAAAAAAGCATAGCTAAAATTATGTAATTTTTGTTACCGACTAAACATTTTTTTATGAGAAATATATGAAACATCAAAACATGTAGCACACTTATCATGCAATCCTGACATAACATTTATCAAGTATTTTAAGCTAAAAGATCCAAATAATCAGATAGATACGAGTAGAAAGCCTGAATTTGTGTTTTTTAATCTATAATAAACTATATCATAAAATTAAGTTGTTTTAAAGCTATGCACCGAAAAGCATCCCAATTTGATCATCTAATACTTCAATTTCAAACTTTCTCACCAATGTCCTTTTCCATCAAATAATTTTTATATTAATATCATTACCGTATTATTGTAAATATACGCGACTGCAAAACGAATACCCTTGAGCGATCTGTCGATGAATTAAACATTTTTAGCAACATTGAAGTTTATTGAGACTTATTTTTGCAATATGTTTCGGAAACCAATATCAAGCAATAAACATTAATTATTTGTAATATTTATCGCTTGGTAAGGGTTGTTGAAATACATTACTGCAAAACAAGGTCTCACAATACACAAAAGTTTCATTCACCAATTGATCTCTCAAGGCACTATATTGCAACATAAGAAAAAAAAATGTAGTTGCAAAGTAAATCTCAGTCGACAATTCTTTATCGGTTATTAATTTCCAAAACTGTTATTTAATTTCCACTTCCGCTCGTTTACCTTCATTTAATTCTTCAGTTTTTTAAATTTCAAAATTTTTCACATAAAAGGTTGGAGCATCATAGCAGAAACCGTTTCACTCAGTTTTATAAACACAGAAGTAAACTGATTTATCACTACAAGAATATTTTTAAAGAAATTATGTTACGTTGTACAAATATAGTCTCTTTTAAATCACTCACTGGTTATGTATTTTATAAAAACAATATGTCATATAAAAATGATTATTTATTAAAACTAATATTTACATCATGTCATTATAAATACATAATTCATACAATTACATGATTTCAAATTGGTACTTAATAAAATATACAAAAAATATTTGTACTATACAATAAAATAATTACATATAGAATCATGTATTTATAATATACTAGTTGACTTTTCAGATCAAAAACATCAATGTCTAAAAACAAACAGAATTTACAATTAAATTACAATAGATTAAGGTAATCACAGACAAAATTTGTTTTCAACAAACCTTCGTTAAATGAATCAATAAGATTGCACCGTCTTTTCTCTTAAATTCTAAAACTCGAAAATAAACTCTCTACTACGTTTCTGACGTTTTCACGTTATTAACAGGCGGAGCGTGGAAAAGTTTATCAAACTCGATGGATAAATCAATGTTCTTTTCATATTTGGATAACGCGTTTCTTCTCTTTCTCGGCACACTAATTGGTATGTCTTCCGTATTTTGGTTTTTTCTTCTTCTACCTGCAACACATATTTTAAATGATAAATTGAAAAATTTCCATGCAGTTTTACCTCTTCTGCTTGTCGATGGTATTGCACCGTTTGTCACTTTTGTTTGTCCTGAATAAAAGAAAATAATAATAAAAAAAATTTAAATAATTTAAAAATCGTACCATTTCGTTTTTTAGAATATTTGGTTTTTTCAAGTCGTTCAGCCTCCACTTCACCTTTAAAACAAACCTGAATAAGTATATATGTAAGATTTGTATAATGAAACAAAAAAAAGTAACAGAAAATGGTGCAATGACGAAAAATAAATCAATAAACAAGACACACAACTTACTAGATGTGTTCATTATTACATTAAGATAAGTTATTTATAAAACATTAATATTTTCCATCATTTATAAAACATTAATATTTTCCATCAAGAGACAAATATTTAGTTTACATAGACAGATGAATTAATTATCTGTAACTATCCATAGAAACACTGAAAATTTTACGAAGAGAATGTAGTTGAAAAATTTGTAAAATGCTTCTTTTGTAGTCTTCGAATCTTCTTATATGGTAGTCTTGTATCTTCTACCCTGAGTTAATTGTTACCAGCAAATACAAAACAAAATATCTTTTCTTAATTTTTAAATTTGACGATTGAAGTTCAAAAACGGTAAGAATTGAATATTTTCGAAATGACATGCATTGAAATTAGTTACATAAAGCCAATGATTCTTCGACGATCTTCTTAATTTGGATTAAAATAATGATATAATAAGTAGTTTAAAGCATAGATGAAATTAATCTGAAATTTCTTCTTCACGAACACAAGTCTTCACTCTTCACAAATATGTGATGCATGCATCTTCTATATCACTTGCAATATACAGGAAACATTATACCAACTTAAATATTAATAAATGTTATAAATATATGTATACAATATATGTACAATTGAAAACAAAATACCATTAAAAAAAATCACAGCCCTCCAAACGGGAAAATATAACAAAAATAAATAAATGAATACTGCATAATAATAATATACATAACAAAATCCGCAATGCATTTTTGCAAATTAACGTTTCTTCTTTCTTGCTTTCTTCTTATGCTAACAATAATCACTATATGATTTTTCTTTGTTCTTTTCTTTCTTCACTGGTTTAAACGGTTGAGGTTGATTAGTTTTGCCACAACTTACGTCCTGCGCAGATTTATTGTGGTCGAACGTAGGCAAATTATTAAAAGGTAGCAGTATAGGTGGCAGAGGAAAGTAAGAGGCACATGGAATGAACGGCATAGGCATATTGCTCATATGGTAATTAATCGTGGGATTGTTGTACGTGTGGTTATTTATATTGAATTGGTCAGTAATTATAGGACTAGGTTCGGAATTTACGTTGAAATAGACGGGTAACGGGGGCATTTCTTTTCGTTCAGCAGGTGTCTTAAAAGGTCTGTTTGTGTTTGTTTTATTTTGCAATGCTTCCAGTTCGGCAATACTGATCATAGGTGTCGCCGGATAACTTATCTCTTCTTTTTTCAAATCCTGCTTCACATTGACAGACATTCTTCGCTTTTTAAACGGTAGTCTTGTTTCACTACCGGAATTAAGCGATTCTATCAAATGGTTCAACTCGATATCGTTAAGTTCAGTGTAGATTTTATTAAAGTCGATTTCTTCGTCCATACTATTACTGGTACTAGGCGAATGGTGGCTCGGAATTGGCACAGTTTCATGCGATTTATCTTCCTTCATGAGATTGTCGCATAAATTTTCTTTCACAGATATTTTAGATTTCGATGGATGCAATGCGTGACTTTCCGTCTTTTTAGAAACCACCAACGCCGTTTTGCGTTTTTGCGGTGCCTTTTGAACGACAATCTTTTCATTTGCTTTCCTCTGAGTTAATTTCGAACAATCGTTTAAATATTTCACATTGCTATGTGTGTTAATCACATGTGTCTCTGCCTTTTTAACACTATGGGACTTATTTGATAAACTGATATTCATCAAATTGGTATTCGTCAAATTCATCTTTGTTAAATTAGTGTTTATGAAATTGACGTTCGCTAAATTTGTACTTGAAAAATTCACATTTGTCAAATTGGCACAAGTTAAATTTGCATTTGCTAAATTAGCATTCAACGCATTTTGATTGAACAAATTTGTATTTGTGCTATTTTCTGAAATCGATACGTTATAAGCACAAGGGCTGTATGATTCTATGATTGGCTTTTTTAAAAGGTTTTTCGGCTCGACGTGTTTGTCAGGTTTGTTATCCAACTTTTTCCTGCAATCTTTTTCAATTGTTGGTGTATATGTAAAATTATAAATGGGTTGATTTAACAAATTAAAAGTATTTTCATTACAATTATAATTATTGTGGGCAGACTGTTCGTTACAAATTGTGTCATGTGTTGATTTTTGTTCGTCCCTTGCCTTCACCTGCGCATTAGAAATATAATTTTTGTGATCAGTAATTTTATTGGTATTGGGCGTTTCTGTGCTATTTTTATTAGCATCAGTAAGTTGTGTGTTACTTACTTTTTTGTCTTTATTGTCATTCTTATCACTTTTATTTACTTCATTGACAAAAAGTGAGTGACTATCACTTGCGCCGCAATTTTTATTAATAGAATTTCTTATCGTCCAAGTCGTAACATTTTTGCCCAAATCTTGTAAGATACTTTTATTCAACCCATTAAATTCTTGAGAGCAGTAAATCTCAGAAACTTTGCAGTTTTCCGTCAAATTTTTAATCATATTACTTTCTGATGGATAGTACACGGCGTTATCTGAAACAAATTTCAAGGTATCTACGTATACATTGTTATCTATTTGATTTACTGGACTTTTCGATTTTGGAGCATCGGTTATTTCCAAATTTGTATTGCAAGAATATAAATCGTCTGTTGCGTAGCGATGATTATGATTTTCAACATTTAACGTAGGTGATTTGTCAATTTTCTCATTTATTAAACACGCATACAACTCATCGGTCAAATAATTTATGTTATTCAACTGATCTAAACTAGAATTACCAATCAATTTATCGCTTTCATTTTTATCTTTCGTATACACTCCGTAATTATTGTCAATCGTGTATGACACACTATTTAAATTATCGTTTGATTGTGTTAAACGATTAATATCGTTTGGATTTACACATTTGATCGACTCAATGTTATCGTTTAAACAATCAATACCCTTAATAATTATCGAGTCGGGGATATCATCGGTATTGTCATTTGCAAAATTTGGTTGTTTATCAATTTGCCGGCTAATCAGGCTGCCAGTGAAACCAACAACGTCAATTTCATCTCTTTCATTCATATTTTCATCTTGCGATTTGTCTAATCCAACGACATCTATGCTTTCATTAACACTTTCATAATTGCCAAGTATATTTAAACTAGTGATATCTACATTTTGCACATGTTCTATGACCAAATTGCAATTTTCTGACAGCATATTCAATTCACTTTCACTGCATATCTTCAAATTGTAAAAGTTGGAATTATCGGATAGGAAAGTGACCTCTGGTTGAATGTCAATAATTTGCGAAGTATCATCATCTAACGTTTTTGCGACACACTGCTGAACTAACTGTTCGGTATCATGCAGGAATTTTGGAGAATTTGAAAATTCAGTATTTAAATCTACTGTACCTGGATGGTTATTTCCGGTTGTAGGAACATAATTTGAAGCAGAGTTGAAAAATTCTTCGGTTTCCTTGGCCGACAGATCTTCTAATCTTGTCCCTGCCTTGTCAGTCTTATCGAAATCAATCCGCTGTAATATACTAGTCTTTACCGTATTATGTTTGGGTCGATTGAAAATATAGTTTGCTTGAGATGGTTCGTTCATGCACTGATTTTGTTTGCTCAAGTAAGTTTCACAAAAACCTAACTCAAAAACAACCCTAGAGTCTTGGGTAAGTTTAACATCATCTGGATCTATAAAGCACTTAATATTATTCCGTTTAACGTACCGAAAGTTAGAGTAGTCTAAACCCTCTTCCTCACTTCGTGATTCAACAAAACGAGTGTCCACTACCTCACAAAAGACAACACTACGTTTTTTATTCACCTGTCTCGAACGTTTCCTTTTTTGATTACCGTGGTGATTTAAAGTTTCTTCTTCGACACCTTTATGTAAAATACCACGAGTTTTCCTCGAATCTTGTTTAGAATTACCTGGCTGCTCGCTTTTGCCGTCCCCCAATAGATTGATTTCGCCTTGTTCCATGTAATGTCTAAAATCATTCGTGTCTATTTCTTCGTACGCTGGAGAATCTGTTGGACTATTTGATCGACTAACGGACGGCGATTTTTTTGAATTTCTCATTCCGTTACCCAATCCGAACGAGTTCAACGATTGATTTTTGACAAACCCGAATAAATCAAAATTGTCATTTGAATTTTCGAAAAATTGATTTTTACAGTTGAGACCGTTCATGACGGACACGGGACCGTTTAAAACGTCGTCGAATTCATTAGTATTTGAGCTCATCAACTGACTGAACATTTCATCCTCAAATTTTGAAAACGTATCCAAAGAAGTATCACGAATTGATTCAGATGTATACATTACCTTTTGGACCTTTTTATCATTTAACTTATTATTTTGCACCATTTTCGTTTTTAATGAATCATCGCATTTATCTAATGAATCCTCAATAATATTGGTCATGTCCTTTACCGTACGATTGTCAACGTTTTCTGTGATATTTGGTACATCAACAATATCTTCAACAGGCAGTTTAGTTTGCTGTAGGTTTTCTTCTACAATTTTGCATTGCGTTTCATTTGCAGGAACTGTACTTTCCGCTGGTTGTACGTCTGCATTAATTTCACATTCAGGAATATCCTCAACTACGTTCATATTTTCTACGTTACAACTTTCGTTCATTTGTACTTCGACCGTTTCATTTACATTGTCGTTATTGTCGTTTGTGCTGTTAACATTTTCATTTAACGTATCTTCCGGCAAATTTGTAACGACCTCTTCATGATCGTTCTTACGGTTTCGTGCGTCTTCTGTCTTTAACAGCTTTGTATCAAAGCACCCCTCTTTTTTCATAACCGAAGATTGAATGATGGTCTCTTCACTCTCAAAGCTTTGATCCAATAAATTTTCTTGATTTTCTGAATCATAATTATCATTTTCACTATTCGGATGACTTTCGTACATATCAGACTGATCTCGATCACTTTCGGATTCGTGCGCCATGTCCATATTTTGTTTATCTGATTGAACTGATTCTGCAACATCAATAGCTTGCACCTCATTTTTATTGATCGCCAAATTTGCAAAACTAGCATCTAATTGTGCATTTAGCGTTACCGTTTCTACTTTTTTGATGACCATTTTCAAATTTGGATTTGTGGTGGGAGCATCGTCCATGTCAATTTCATTGTGATCATTAAAACTAGCATCAGATTGAGCATTTTCACTGTCGGTTCGCGATCTGGTCAGCTCCATGTTTATTTCAGATGCCTGATTTTCTTGTAACATATCCATGTCTGGATTATTTTCATCTAACCGTTGATCTGAGGGCGGAGTAACCAATCCATAATAGTATGGATACGTAGTCACCAAATCCGTTTGAATCTCAACAGTTTTATACGTAGGTTGAGTTTGTTTGTAGGTGGTGCTGCAACGAGTGATGTCTTTTGGCGCATCCACTGTTACACGATCACTTAATTTATCACAAAACGTACTCTCACTGGCTAAAGGTGTGTTTACATTAAGGGTGGCCTCCTCAGAAGAGGCCTGTGGTAATGATGGAGATGGTGGGGGCACAGTTAACGAACTTCTAGATGGAGAAGATGGTGGGGGCACAGTTAACGAACTCCTAGACGTTGGTGGTGAGGACGCTGTATCCCTCAGGTGTGAAGGTGAACTCTCTCTAGATGTGCTCGCTGGTGGTACATAACAATCTAGATCTATAACTGATGTAACAGGAAGTGACGTGGCTTTTTTCCTGCTTTTATGCTTCTTGGTAGCCTTAAAAAAAATAAGAAATATTATTTTTCACAGTAAGTAAAAAGTCATTGACAGCAAAATTGAGGTATTTCACATCTTCAAAACGTGGGTGAACATCACACTAACTTCCCAACTTATCCCAAGAAATAAAATACATTGTTTTTAATCATATCCATATAAAAAATACCACATATTTTGCAATTTTTAGAAATTAAATGCATAATGATTTTTGGAACCCGTTTGTTTCACGTTTTCTAGTAAGATATTTCATATATTCGTTTAGACGTAATTGGTTTAGTGACAGTGCCAGAGAGTGGTGGCTGATGCAGGCAGGGCGTTATTTTATTGATTGAAATAAATTTAATATTTTTTGTAAATGTAATGATCAGTGTTTGAATACGTGCACGCCTTGCCTAGTGCACTCCTTTCAATTATGATGAAATTAATGAGAGTGATACTCCTTGGGTGTAGCGAAAAAGTGTGTGTGCCCTATTCTAGTACTGTCACGAGCCGCCACTGGTGCCAGATAAGATCAAATGAATTATATAGTCCAATAATGGTTAGTTTTCTATTTAACTTTGCAAGTTTGGAATAGATTTCATTAAAGATATTGTAGTTATGTTGCATAATAATTTGATGCGTAACGCATGTAAAATACTTAAAACTCTCAGGCTGGCCTAGTCGCTTTCACTGTTTTTGATATATAATAACTTATTTAACTTGACTTTATGGAACATTTTTTTTTACTCAAATACTTAGTAGTTAAAGATGATGAAATTAAGATACTTACAGCGTTTTCTAAGTAAACATATTCAATGGAATCTTGGTCACTATCATCAATAACACAAACACCAGTGCTTTCTGTAGTTTCTATAACATCGTCGTCAGAGTCACTGTCGATGCACAACGGGGTCACTTCAGTTTCGGCCTCTTTAGTTGTGGGGGAGCTTACAACTTCTTTTGAGAAACTATGTGAAATTTCATTATACAACCGAGAACATTCGTTTTCGCTCTGC
This sequence comes from Geotrupes spiniger, assembly GCA_959613385.1. Lineage (NCBI taxonomy): Eukaryota > Metazoa > Arthropoda > Insecta > Coleoptera > Geotrupidae > Geotrupes > Geotrupes spiniger. Next base: position 25,030,216 of record OY390736.1, on the reverse strand, counting down.
AAACATTAAATAAACAATCTGCCAACAATCTTCAAAATCTCACCGTTTCTATATTCGTAGTTGCTTTATCGACGTCGATTACTATGGTGGATATTTCGTCGATTCGTTTCTTCTTAATGTAATCAAAATAGGCCCTAATTGGTGCATTCCTGTAGTCCATTATGTGCGTAAAAATACCAGTAATTGAGTAATTCGCAGGCGTCAGGATGGTCTTCATTATCTCGTTGGTTTCGCAGAAATCTGGAGCTTTTTTGAACTTAAGCGAAAATATATTCTCCATTTTCTTTATTTCGTCGTCTTTCGAAATTTCCTTCCACCTTTGAAATACCAAGTAATATCTGCAGAACTCTTCATCGGATATGGTTCCGATTGACGGTTTCAATAAGAAATGCCTGAAATCACTTGTCTAACATTACAAAATGGGAGCATTACACGACACGTACCTGTAAATCATCTTCATAACACTTTGGCAAACGGGATTTGTATGCTTGTAATTCATTTTAAGCAAAACGTGAATTATGTGTAACGTCTTATGAGCTAGATTATTATATAAAACCCTGCAAATTCTCTGACTCGTGCTCTTCACTTTCTTCAGATATCTGTTTGGAACGTTCTCTGGTTTAGGCGCGTGTCGATTTATTTCCAGCTCGACGTTGCAATAAACCGTAAGAATTTCTTCCATGTGATCGAAGTAATTGACAAATTCGTCAAATTCGCCCTCCACGTCTCGATAGTGGGAATTGAAGATAGTTATGTGTGTTAGTAATTTTTCTCTTAACAACTGTTTATCTTTGAATTGTACAACTTTGTCCTTCAACAGCCTGAAAACAATAAACATGATTAATTACATGGATTACGATAATATATTCAAACTTACATGACGTAGCTTTTCATGAGATCATCGAAAAGATTTCCATTTCCAGGATAAAGGCAACATAATAACCTACGTCTCACTTCCTTATCCCAATTAATAACTATATCTTTTGGTGTAGCTATCTCGGTTTCTGTAATAATTTAATTATGATAGGCTGAATTTAGAGGGGAATGATTAGGGTAAGCTAAGAGATAAGTTCAATGAATTAAACTTGGACAAATTTACATTCTTAACATATCATGTTACATATCATAATATTGACATGTCAGTTATTAAGTAATTAATAATAAAATATGACGCACATCTACTGCAAGTTAGAAATCCTTATTGTCACTTTTAACAACTGGTTTTATGCCACAATTTAATATATGTAACATTGACAGAGTGATAAATACTTTCAAGTGACAGTAATTTTGTTTGACATTCAGTCAAATGTGTTAATATATTGTGGTATAAAAACTTCTACTGCTATACACCACATAACTGCGCTATTCAATCTATCAGCTGAAATTTTAATTGATTACGGATTTTACTATATTTTTAATGGACATATATGGTGAATCGCAAATTTTCTCATTCATTAACATTTATAGATCAAAATGTCATTCCATGCGAACTGATCGACTTACCTAAATCAATTATGTCCGTATTTACTTCTGTTTTTACGGTCACAGGCTGGGGAAACATCTTGTAAAAGGTATCCATGGCGGAGAGTTAATTTATGAGAAGGTTTCCACTTAGACTTCTGAAATAGTATACTATCATTTGTAAACAAATAGAGGTCAAAATAAGTGAGGTTGGAGTTGGATGTAATATGTTTTGGGGATAACATTATATGACTATAACTAGTCACCAATCGTGTTAACTGCTGCACGAAAATTAATTGTTCATCTTATCACGACGAGTTTCATCAACCATCGACAAATTCCGAAGGTATAATAATAAAACTAACAACAAATATGGCGATTGGGACGATACATAATTGATACTTGAAAATCTCTTAATGGAAATGTTTAGGAATTACTTACATAATTATTTTAAAACCTGTTGATACGATAAGATTCGTCTACGGCACATTTAATACGTTAAATTAACTCATTGTTAAAAAATCTGTCAGTCCAAACACAGCTATATGGCGTATCGCACTTAATATTTTTGTAGCCAACCGCACAACACCAAACATTATAGTAAATAACAGGGGCGTACTTATTCATTTTTGCATGTCGTTAATATGAATTAAATTGCATGATAAATGGAAAATTGATTAGACTGTATGTAGCAGATTAAATTGAATTGACGATTTGTGTATGTTCTAACCACTGGCGTATCACCTGGATGGGCCCCGGTTTGTATTTTGTTTTAATTTATCCCGCGTTCGCTAATCCCTTTAAATGAAATTAAATGAGTTTTTTTGTATTTTTCCAGAACTCTGCAAATGACGTCCAATTAACGTTGAAACCCAAAAGAAATGAAAAAAGCAAATTTTGTCCTACTTTGATCTCCAGACTACTTCTTTATTTCTAAAATCAGATTGTCTTGTTAAAATAACAATCACGCATCGACCTGTTGATTTTTTAAAAACCTTTCATGGCCCCATAATTTTCGATTTTAATTTTTTAATCCAACCCATCCATGCATCAGCACGATAAAATTTAGACTCGACTCAAATAGTTTGATTAATTAGTATAATTAAACTGTGCGAAAATGAACCTAATGGTAGCATATAATAATAATAATGAACCTTACCTGGATGTACATAAGGTTAAAACTGTTCCGAATAAGACCAAATAAAATTCTTGTTATTGTTAAACTGCCGTTGACTGTACACGTGGTATCAATTACTTGTTACCCCATATGTAAATACGATAAGTGCATTATTGTGCATCAAATTTCTACCGTAACCGATTATTGGAATAAATTTGATACGGTCGTCAATTACAGTACTATCTTTCTATTTATTTGCAACGTTCTAATTTATGTTGCCTGCAGGCGTGCACATAACTGCTTTTCCTTATATACAAGAACTAGATCTTCGTTCTTCGATCTTCGTACATACGTTAGAATTACACATTGCCGTAATTCGAACATTAAATCACGAATTTATTCATATATTTCTTGCGTTGTTTATTACCTACTATACCTATTTTCAATAACATGCAAATATCGACGATATTTTCCCGCCAGAAAATTTTACCCATGTGCCGTGGTATCAAATTGGCAAGATTTTTACGTAAACATTATTGGCACATACAAATTTGCCAAATAATCTCAAGTTCTATATTAGTGTTTGTGCATAATGGGGATAAGCGTAAACAATATTTTAGATGCACGTTAGACAATGAACGTAAAATTGAAACTGTTTCAACGCATGATAATCTAATGAATACAAATTTCTTATGTTGGCGTGACTGTATTGCTTGGAAATGCTTAAAATAGCCGCTACCTATAAGCAGACCTGGTAATTTCACCCTTTTCTTGTCGGTTAATAAGTGTGCTTCTCCTTTATATTTAATATTGGTTTTATCTTTGTTGATGCCGTTATTGTTGCTTTTAGTTATCGATGTTATTTGTTATCGTTAGCCACCAACGCATTTCCTGTTTTATTTTTCTAGTAAGCAACAACGATAGTGAGTGCGTTATTAAAGTATTATTGAAATTGTTTTACTTAAAATCAAAATCCTTTGATGAACAATATGAATTAATAGATTATGTGGAACGGTTGAGGCGCGTAAAAGTGTACATTTAGAACTCAATTTATGTGGAATCGGTGGACATAAGTAACTGGTACAAAACTGTAAAAAAATCGGGAAACAATAATTTATTTAATGTAAATTTGTTTTGTTTACGTCAAGGTTATGTCCCATGTCAAACGGATGACATCGAATTGCTAATGAAACTGTTTTTGCCGACAGAACCTCGTCAGCCAGTTAGAGACAATGCCTTATCAAGTCGTTGTAAAATATCATGTTTTTGCGATGCTGTTAGAGCCATTTTTTAATTTTGTTTTCTAGAATTGTCAATTTAAAATTTTAATTGACAGTTCAGAAAACTGACTCACATTGTCAAAATTTTAGGCGTACCGATTATTTATATCCATCGATTGTTTTTCGTATATGGGAGCTGAATTATATAAGATGCTGTATTTCGTGGGTTTAAAAGCCGCGCGTAATTCATAATAGTTTCCGAACATATGGTAGATGTCAGCAATGGCAACAAACGAACATAGATAAAATGAGAAGGTATAGAATACATACTCAAGGTTTTTTTCATGGCTTACTACCACTACTATATGGCTATTTCACTGAAAACTAAAAGTTGATTCTGTGACGTATCATGGCTTACTACTATTACTATGTGGCTGTTTCACTGGGAGCTTTTTGCATTGTTGAAATTGGGCGCGTTCAGCCCGCAAAAGCGGCTTTTCGCTGTCTAAAAGCGCTGTTCGGCAGCGCTTTTTTGGGCTGAACGGTATCATAGCTAATTTCTGCCGACGCATGCGCAACACGTCGTTAACGACAGAACGGTTATAACCTTACCAATAATAAGTGTATCCTTGTTATTACTTTGGTGAATTGTATGTATTGATAGTTGGAAATTCCGCTTTTATTGTAGGTATATTTACAAACAATCCGTCTATATAATTTGAAATGATGAGGGCAATAAATTATTTATTGTTATTTTACACCCTACATACCTCAGATGAATAACGCAAACTTTATTCAGCTTACGGTAATCACATAAATATCTTTATATCACAATTCTAGTAAATAATTCAATTAATTCCGTACCTTAAGTTTGAATTTGAAAACTATCCGCCAACCCCTCCACTCCGCTTAGTATAAAAGCGGTGAAATTTTTCGCTGAAAATATGGCGACCGCTTTCTGATAGCGCTGTCGGAAAGCGGTGATTTTAGCCACCGCTGTCGGACAGCGCCGGCAGCGCCGGCCGGCGCTGCCATGGGCTGAACGGGTCCATTGATTCTCTGATAGGTCGCCAGGCTGAGACCTCTATGGCAAATGTTGTAACTACATTTGATGACATTTCTTGTCAAACTGACAATTAAAGGTTGGTGATTAATGGAAACAACGAATATAGTTAGCTCAAATCACATAAAAAAATGTTTTCCTCCAGTTTTCATTTTTCAGTCATTATGGTAAACAAAATATATAATTTGCGGCAATGAAATTCCTATTGTAATACAACTTCGTAGTGAATGGTTAGCGATCCTTCAATGTTTTTGGGGTACATTTGGCTAATAATGCACTTTTTGCAACGTTTTGTCACTTATTTTTCCGTGATTTGTGTAAATCATTTTGAGCAAGAAGATTTGAAAAAATACATACTTTTTTAGACTTACACAAGGAACAGTTCCGATCTATAACGTGAGTTCACAGGTTTGTTGAATTATAATATTCACATCAAAATATACATACATACATAATTTTTACGATAGATTCCTAATGAAGAGAATAATTGTGAATTCGCAATTTCTCTCAAACTCAAAAAATATTCAGGTAGATTTAATTTAATTTAATGAATTTGGAAATTTACAGTATCACAACCAAATTTTTTAGTTTTAAATTAAAAAGACTGCAAGAAAAATATTCAAAAAGTTTACTAAGAATCAAAGATTTAGAGGATGCAGAGAAAAAATGCTGAGAAAGTAAAAAAAATTGATGACATTTTTGAAGATGCAGAGCAATCACACAACGAAACTGTACTTCTTACCGATCTAATTAAAAATTATAGAAAAAAAGCTAACGCCCTTCGTTGGTCAGAAATATCTTTTCGTATGTGTATTGTTTGCAGGTTTCGATCACCAAAAAGGTACGAACATTTTCGTCATCATCTACTCCCTGTATCTTGTTTACGTTTACTTGTTAAAGCAAATGACTTACAGGCTCCAGAATGGTCATTTATCGACCACGTCACCTACCGTTACTCCAAAACCCGATGTCTACACAATTTCTGCAGCTGAATTTGATTTCAGCGTCAGAAAATCTTTAAGACTCACTTCCAAATGCAAATCACATTGTTTTATAAGGAACAGTTTTATAAATTCTACAAAGATAACACCAATGATTGTTGCAAACACCAAAACGAAATGATATATTCCCTTTACACGCTACATTAAGTAGAAATATTCCAATCGTAAAAGGTAAGAAATCCGTTCTACTTCAAATACCTAAAAAACAGTGTTTTTAAACTCTTAAAACACTTCATTTGGAAAAGGCAAACAACATGTTTTATCCTTTAATGTAGGAAAGAGGATGAAATGTAAGGTTTAAGCTGTATGATGGGTGCTCTGGAACGTATTATGGATTTCAATCGTCCTTAGTTAGTTAATTAGTTATAATTGAGTGGGGCGTTTGTCGCCTCTCCACTGCGACCGCAAGGGTCTATTGTCCTTACTCCGCACACATGTTATTTACTTTTTGCAACAGTTTCAGCAAAGAAATTCTGTACCAATGTAATTACTTGAATAGCCAAAATGGGATGGAGACAAAAATGTTGCCAATGCTTCAAATTCAGGTTACTTACATTGGTTTCTGCTGGAATAGGCCATTTACCCGACTAAATAATATAACAAATATACAAAAACAAAACCAAAACTAATAAAAAACATTTAATAACATATTTAAGTTTGTATTTTTTGTATTATGTACAAAAAAATGTAGACTATAATTTACTCAAATGAAAAATATAAAATGTAATTAAAAGTAGCTATATTTTATAAAATACGGATAAAACGTTAACTTCAATTGATTTTCATAATAAAAATTATAAAATGCAGATATAATAAATTAGGATAGTGGATCTAATTATGTCATAGTTCCAAATACTGGATTGTGTCTGCAAATACTGGGACCATATTCCTCATACGCAGCTTTCGTGTGACATACTTGGTAAAATTCAGGCTGTAAGAAAAAAATAGTCAGTTTGACGATAGATGAATAGTTTTTGATTGGATATTTTTGATTTTGATTCATTTATGAATTATGTAAACAAGAACCAGTCAACATCGACATTAAATTTTGAGTCACAAATCTCGATTGAATTTAATCTTTAGATTAAATTCAAAGTATCTGATAAAATGTCTCTTATTAAAAATTACACTAACCGTTGATGCGAGCATACTACCACCAAACCATACGGCATAACGTTGCATGTGATGTGAAATAACTTGTACATCAATCGGCTTTGGCTGCAAATTGATTACAAATTAATTTATACTAGGCATTCGTACGAAAATATATTACCTTAATGCGTCCTCCACCTAAACTTTCACTGAGTTTTAATCTGGCATCTACAGTACGTTTTATGTCACGTTGTAACCTCCTGCCGAAATCCCTAAACATAGTTGAACCACCGGACAATACAATATTATTATACAAAGGTCTACGAACATCAATAGGACAATTTTGAATGACGTCGTCGACAATTTCAGATATTGGTATGGTGAAATCCGGATTGGAAAATTCCGGATGGAAGAATATCTCCGGTCCAAGGAACCGCTCGTACCCGACGTCAACGTTGAACGGTTGTTTCGTAACAGAATTAACACCTTCGTACTTTTTCATCCACTTCGAAGGATCGGTGTCGTATTTGGCAAATTCCTTCGCTATATCCGGACAAATGTAACAGAAACGCTCCTTGATCGCTTTTGCGGTTTCCAGCGACTGTTCCGGCGGAATTCCAATTTCACGTTCCCGAAGAAGCGATTGTATAAAATAAGTTATGTTCCTACCAGCTATGGGAATGTGTTTAATGCAACTTCCGATGACGTACCCCTCAGCCTGACATTTTAATTTGTTGATTTAAAAATTAAAAAAAAAAATTTGAAATACTTACAACTGGTATAACGTGTGTGACACCATCTCCACTGTCTATAACGATACCTGTTAGGGTGCGGTCGTCGATTGATCTCGACGCCCAACTAGCAGCTAAAGCTAATACCGCCTGAACCGCGATGTACAATCCCGGAACGTTAAACGATTCAAACATAATTTCGGCAGTGTATTCTCGATTTTCAGGCGTGTTCAACGGTGGCTCCGTTAAAAGGAAATAATGGTCTTCTGGTTCTGCTCGTAAATACTTAAAAATACATTGCTCTAAGAATCTTTCCATCAAATCCCAATCTTCTACGAGCCCATGGCGTACAGGATACTAACACGAAAAAAATTAACATTTGACACGTAATCGGTGCAAGTGCATACCTTAACTGCGTAACCGGTAGCATCGAAGGCTTCATCACCTATATAGAAATCTAGATCTTCTACACCTTTACACAACCGTCGACTAGATTGATCACCAACCTTAGCAGTTTCTTTAATCCCAATTGCCGATGGGATTATAAACTGCGGCTCCTTATTTGCGGCGAAGCCTAATTTTGTATACCTACAATACACCTCTTAAGTTAACAGGAAAACTTTTTGGTTATGTGGTAAATTACCCGGTTCCCACGTCAATAACACACGCTGGTAGTCTGGAGTTCATCTTGATGCTAATTTCTTTCCGTAAGCCGTTTTTTAGTACTGTTACTGGTGATTTTCATAAATTTTTTTAGCAATTACCACACCTATAAAACAAAGTGACAAATTTTTTATCAGCAAAACAGCACCTCCCTTATTTCATTTTACGTATTACTACGCGCCAAATTTAAACATGGTAAACAGTTTCGCAGTGAAACCCTTCAGTGTAGAAAGCAGTTGATTTATTTCGTTAAAGTTACACGAAAAACTGAGTTGGATAGCGTAAGGGCACAGTAAACGCATTGAATAATTTGCCGTGTAAAAATAAATTAAAAATTGGGCAAAACAAACACGATATTCGTTTTATCACTTTGTTTAAATAATGACGTGTTATTGACCGATTTTCGAAATAAAGTCGTAATACATGTTTATGAGGAAAAACGTGATTATAGTTTTCATTTTGACGTTAATTATATGTCTAATGGATACTGTTCTGTTTCAAAACCCTTGTTATGACCGCACATGGACGTCATGAAATGAAGAAACACAAAAATTAAACATTTTTGAAAATTACTTTTAATACACATTTTATTTGTAAAAAAAATATTTTGATGTCACTTTGCTATTTCGTATGCAGCAAATATTGCTATAGCAGCCTATTATTTTTTGTCAATTTATATGCGTCGCATTCAAAGATTGGATAACACCACAGATAATTTTCTCCTTGATCTCATGTCTCAACCTGGACCAAGTGGACGGTCGCATGCTGTTGATAATCGAGGAGTTACAATTGTTCTTAACCAGGATGATTTCGTTCAAGAAATCATCTCCAACACCACGAGGCATTCGTGCAGGCGCAGTGTCCTCCATGAAGGACAGCGACGCATAGCTGGTTTTCCACTAAATGTACCAAACAATACTGGCGAAATACCATCCTTTATCTCCTATCATTCCCCAAGGACCAGGTTTCGTATACGTTAATGGAGCCGGCGGGACATTTTTTTTTTCAAGTCAGGATGTGGCACAGCGAGACAATGCTGAATCCGAGGAGTAATGGAAACACACGATCATGGACTTCAAATTCCCTGTGGCAGACACGTCAGAACGAGGCCAAATGATGACCAATTTGTTTATTCAACTCCTGGGCTCGATACAGGAACACGTGCAGGTCAAAGTAGAACAGAAAAAGAAGAGATTTTACAATTCGCAAGACGGTTCTTATGCTTTCCTTTGGCGGCCCTAAGTAATTCGCAACCATCAGATCTACAACGATATTATTACACTCCTCGCTAACGATATTGTGCAATTTAATCCAACAGCACTAAGGCCAAACACAGTCTGCGTACTACTGATCTACATAGAATTTGTCGTAGACCTATTAAAAGATATTTTTGAACCAATATGCGTTATCTTTATGCGTATGCTTTGTGTACATGTACCAACAGGTAACGTATCATACTCAGCTTGAGATACATAAAAATTTAATAACTCCACTGGAACCATGCCATGACACATAAATGATGTTTACTAGAACCAGCCCATTTATCAGTATTAGACACATCATACTCGTTCGCCCACAAATGCATATACTGCTTTTAGTAAAACTCACAACACCAGATGTTGCCTATAATTCTATAATTTGCCGCAAAACGAATATCTGGTTTACTGTTGATCTTCCCCTTCTAAAACCTGGTACTATATCGTACCACCTCCTCTTTGTATATACCTTTAATCTACCATCAATTATTTTCGCCGTACCTCATATACGTCCAACATGGCTCTCCCTCTGTAATTCTCATTTTGTTTCATCCCCGTGCCTGTATATTGGGCATAGTATGAATTCAACTCCTCTGGCATTCTATCTTCTTTATAAATCGTTGTCAATCAGATCCAATAGCAATTCCTTTAGTTTCGCCGCCCTCCAATTTTTCATCGCCTCTTTCAGTATGTTGTTTTATCCTGGATATTTATTATTTCCAATTGGTCAGGGAATACTCTCTATCTCCAGCATTGTTGGTGGTTTGATTGGTTTTTCATGTTTTTCTCGGTTATCATTTTTGTTGCTGAATATCAATTCAACAACTTTTCAAAACATTTAGTCCATCCATATAGTTGCGTCTCATAAACTACCCCCTAGAGGCGATATTATTTTGGTAGAAATTACGCTTTTCTTTATTTTTGCAATTATCCCTATTTCGCCATTATCTAAATCATTTATTTTTTTGTGATGGTTCCTGTCTTATTTTTGATTATTTCTCTTTTTCAATTTCCATAATATTCCATCGTTTATGATCTGTTGGACCATACAGATTACGATTTTTAGTTTGAATTTGCTGTCCAGTCTAGCGGTGTTCCTATTAAGTGAGCGCTAGCGCTAGGCTTAGTGGTAGCCATATTTACCAGTGATAATAAAATTAGCTAGACTAGCGGAATGTGCAGATAATTAAATTCAAAATTATAGGTATTGCTAAATCCAACTCGGATGCAAAATATCAAATTTTGATGGGAAAAATCACTCTTTTTGCGAGTTTGAAAAAATTTAACATTGCTATTTTTCTTAATTTTCCTTGCACTTTGAACATCAATAGTGTCTTAAATCATTTTCATTTTTAATATTTCGTTGCATGGACTTGCACCATTTCCTATGTAAATTTTTTACAGGTTTGAAAATATGCAATTTATATTAACGTTTTTATATAATTTTTTAATTCAAACACCAGAAAAAATTTGAAGCTTTTATATTTGAATATAATAAACATTAAATTACATATCAATATTATCAACAACTACAAGCGACGTTTAAGTAAGGTAATTATTCTGCTCGTCGTCTTCATCTGAATCATCATTTTCATCAACATCTGCATCATTGGGAACATCTGGAAGTCTAATATTGCTGAGAAGATCCCTCATTGCGCCTAAAAGTGAAGCCACACTACGCCTAAGGTCACCAATTTCGGCACCAACCTGTCCTTCACCTTCCGGCAATGCTCTCGCTCCATCTTCCTCCCTTAAAAAATATCTTTAAAAAACGTCAAACTGTTATCGAAGAAATGTATTACTCAAGCAAGTTCCCCGGAATGTCGTTCGGATTATAATTTGGTAAGAGAGATCGAAAAAAGACGCCAACTGCGCTCGAATTCGACGTACTCGACTTTGGTCTCTTCGGTCGGGTGTACACGTTTATTGAATCTACGGGTGGCAATGGATCAAAACTCAATACACCACCAGTAAAATCCTACAAAAATGTCACTATTAATAACCAAACAAACAATTTCTTGATGGGTTGAAAGATAAATGAAAAGTAACATTCGAACGAATTAAAATGAGAAAATTGTGACATAATGAAAATAAAAAATATGTTCATGTTATTGTTAGAATCAAACGTTTCAAACTTACACTGTCTTCACTTACCTCCGGTAACGGCGATACTCCTTTGATATCTGAGAGGATTATGTGCCTGCATATACTCCTTGGCATTGATCCTTGATATCTCTTTAAACGTTTCAATTCGTATTCCTTAACCAAATTGTCGCCTTTATCAACCCTGTCCAAAACTTCATGCACGTTCTTTTCCAGCCAAGGTAAAAGATCACCTTCTTTCCAAACATGGTAACTTCGATTTACATACAAAAGTATTAGCTGGGTTAGTGCCGGTGATTGTCTAAAGTAAAAATAATATTTTACCAACTCACATAAATATTATTTTTGCTGAAACATGTGTAAAGGCATAATCATCGCCACGATGAAAATCTCAAGAAATTTCCTACAAATATATTTTTTATTAAAATGTGTCGTTTCACTACTCAGTGAATTAGATCTGATGAAAAAACGTTAAAAACATATATATTTGCAAAGAATTGTAATTCTGTCTAAATTAAGTTGTTTCTGTATTAATTACCAGGAGCTTAATAGTCAACTTACTTTGGATTCAATTCGAAAAATGCATGTTTTTTAACTCTGGAATCGGATTGCACCGAACACTTCTCCAATAGCGGTAGTAAAACACCAGGAAACATCAATAACGCATCCTGAAGCAAATTGTCGGCTTTTAATGTATCACCGCTTGAAATGTGGAAATTAGCAACGGCAATGCTAAATGCAAAATTTGGCAACTGGCTTAGATTTTTTGCAGGTTCCCATTCTTCGGCGAATTCAATTAACCAAGTGTATTCCCTTGACCTTATTGCGTAAAAATCTACAGCCAGTTTCACTGCCAAAGGATCCCCATCAGGATCTAGCGATAAGAGAAGTTTGCAAAATTCTAAAGCTGTTCTGTAACAAGCTCGTCCTCCAACAAACAAAAGGTGTTTGAACAGGGTAATAAATAATGCTCTGAAACAGTGTTTTATTATAATATGATCTTGCGAATGATCTTGTCCATCCTTACCTATTTTCTTGCCTTCGATAGTCTAAACGACAGTTTCCTTGAGCAATGTTAAATAATGGGTGAAATGCGCATTCTAAACAATATAGAGCCCTTTCTATAAATTCGGCTGCCATTGCTAAATCTTCGCTTAAACGACATAAATCGGAGAGTTGTATGAGAGCGTCGATGTGATATGCATGATCGTTAATTATTGCGACAATGTTATCAGGATTTAAACTTTCCACTGCTTCAAGAAACTTATTTTGCATTTGTTTATAATTTGAGCTGTGTTCATATGCAAAAAACTGAATGCCACCTGGATTATCCAACTTGACCATTGATATACCTGTTTTACCAACTTGGGGCCAAATATCTTTACCGGAAACTAACCAAGTTGTTTTTACATGTCCTCGGCCACCACGATTTTTCCGTTTGCTGTATATTTAAAATATTGATATGACAAATAAAATAAAATTTGATTTAAACCCTAACTTACTGTTCCGTCTGAATAATCTTAGATCCAAATATCCTCTTTAATTCATTATTCGGATTAAGGTGTTTATGTTGCACATTTAATATGCTTTTTCGACTGTTTATACTTTTCTCTGCCTTAGTGTTTGCCGAACTACTCACTTTGGGCACAAAATTTTCACCAAGCAACTTATTTACTTCACGAACAGATCGTTCAACTTCATCGACCTTCAAAACCACAACATAAACGACAATACGAACAAACGTAACGGTAACATACTTCCGCATTATCTTCGCTACTTCGTTGCGTGTTTACATTCTTTCCCTTTTTCTTCTTCTTCTTTTTCTTTCTTTTGACAGCTTCATGATTATTTTCACCTTCGCAAGATTTATTCGCTTCAGTTTCGTTATCGTCTTCTTTAACTTCACTCTCCGAATGCGACTGTTGATTCAACTGTTGGAACATTTGAAACGGTTAAAATTGATTTTACCTCCGTTGAAATACCAACCAAGTCATATCTGTTAATATTTAGTTGTTTTCTTCGAGCTCCTCCACTTGAGTGTAAATCAGATTCATTATCTGAAACTTCATCGTTCAATTCTTTATCTCCGTGCAATTTTCTTAACACGCGAGACGACATCGTTTCAAATTATATCTCGGCTATCTTTATTTAAAATATCATGATCATATGCATGCTAAATTTCATGATTAATTATTATGGTTCGTATTTTATTACGTCAAAACTTGACACTTTGTTAAATCTTTTACGTGATATTAGTTGCTAATTGATGTAGTTACATTCATTTTCTTGTCATGAAGTGCTTGCCTTTTTGTTTTTACAACAGGGCTATCAACAGGACGGTAAATACATTTTTTTAAATTTTGTGAATAAAAATTTGTTATTATTGGCCTACTTAACTTTGCACAAATCTGTTCAAATCGGTATAATCTAATCTCAAAAAATAATGAAATAAGTTACTTTTTTCTCAATACTAAAACCAGCTTGACATAAAGTTCATACGATTGAGAAAATGTTAAGATTGAGTTGTATATGCGAGCTACCGAACGCGTTAATGTTTTATAGATTTTAGTTAAATGTGACTGTGGCTTCAATGATGCATGCACTTAAAATGTCAATGTGTTTGTCAAGCTTGTCAACTGTCAATCAAAATTCTAAATTGTCAAGTTGACAACCAAATCAATGTGTTTGTCAAGCTTGTCAACTGTCAACCAAAATTCTAAATTGTCAAGTTGACAACCAAATTTAAAAATGTGAGAATTGCAAATGTCCCTATATGCTGACGAATTGGATATGGGCAAAAGTAAAGTGTTTTGGCAATTCAATGTCACCCATTTAACATAACCTTGGAGTGGAAACGTCAGATTTACGTTAAATAAACTTTTGTTTTTCCATAATATTTTTTTACAGTTATTTATATTTACAGTGCATTAAATTTACACAATTCTGACAATTATTTAAATGTAAATGACAAAGTAAAACGATGTTTTTCTGAAAGCAAATTTAATAATTCATTTCCGCGTGTTGGTATCACTGCATATTGAAGTTGATTCGATTTCTCTGTTTTGCAAGAACTTCGCTAAGATCCCATCTTTTCAAAAATGACAACAAAGAAAATACATCACATGCAATACAAGGAGAAGATTATAATTCTGAACGTAATAAAATTCTTTGATAAAGAAAAGCTTATTAATGCTCCATCAGTTCCTTTTTCTTGCTCTGTGAAACGTGCAGCAGCAGCGACAGGAGTTAGCGAATCGACAATTAAACGATTAAGAAGACTTCTGGAGTCCGACTCCAGCGAATCCGGTATTTCTCCAAGTCCGAAGAAACGTATTCGAGCAAAGAAAATTCTCATAGACGAAGCGAACATATGTGAAATTCGTCGTAAGATCGCCGAATTCTACATCAATAGAAAAGAAATTCCGTCGCTTAAGAAGCTATTGCTGCTTTTGAAAGAAGAAATACGATACGCAGGTGGTAGAGAGCATTTACGAAAATTGTTACTTGATATCGGTTACAAATTTAAAAAGTGTTCAGACAAACGACAGATTATGCTAGAGCGCTCTGAAATAATTGCTGCCAGAAGTAGATTTTTAAGGAAATTAAGATGCAACGATAATTTGCAAGATTTACGAAAACCTGTTTTATATTTAGATGAAATTTATATAGGACCATCGTTAACTGTAAGTAAGAATCATCACGTTAAAGATTTAAATGTATCTGAAGAATACAGATGGGTAATTTTCCATATAGGAAGATGTGACTCCTTTGTACCTAGTAATTTATTAATTTACAACTCACGAACAAAAATAGGTGAAGCTCATAACAACGATGATATAATGAAGGTACGTGATTGGATTCGTGAACATTTTTTAGCAGGTATGTCTTCTTTTTCTAGCATTGTTTCATCACAATATAAATTGATAATTTTAGTCCTTAAGGAATCGTCAATAATAATAACGGCAAATTCACCGTATTATCCAAATAGCCAACAAAATTTACCACCACCTTCTTCAAAGAAACAAATACTTCAAGACTGGTTAGTTAGTAATCATATAAAATTCGAAGTGGATATGAGAAATGCCGAGTTATACGAATTGATTCAACAAAATAAACCAAAAACAAAACATGTAATACACGAATTGTTTAAATCTTATGGACACGAAATATTAGAAATACCACAATTTCATTGCGATTTAAATCCCATTGAATACATTTGGACAATTCTGAGGCAGAACGTTGTAGTAACTAAAGAAGCATTTAAATCACTCGATTGTATATCGATGCTAATTCAAGAATCATTTAAAAGCATCAATTCGGAAGATTGGTACCGGGAAATTTGGAATGTTAAAAACTTCGAGTGGCAATATTGGAATAGGGATGCTCAAATGGAGGAAGAAATTACAAAGTTAGGTGTAACTGAAGATGACGTGTGCTTAAGTAGTGACGATGAATCAAACGTCAATCACACAACTTGATTCAATAAAACTACTTTCAAACATTGAATGATATTTATTATTATACTTACTAGATTATAATACATATGTAAATAATTTAATAGATCTATACAATTAATGTCAACAAATATTTTATATTAAAATGGTGTATGTAGTATTTTATAAAATAATATTGTAGTTTAATTTCTTGGCAATACGTATGAAGTAAATTTTATATACGGAAAATACTTAACATCCTATATACATTTTTAAATAAGTTATATTTGATTAATGAGTTTAACATAGAGCAGGTTAACTATATACAATGGCAATATCGATGAAAGTGCATATGACAAATAAAAAACCCCATATTCCTAGCACATATACGTATCTATATATGCTTATAATATAATTTGCATGGAATACCAATATTGCCAGCAATAATGATAACGATATATTTAAGTATTGTCTGGTTCAATTTGACGTTTGCCAAATTATTATAATTAAAATCACAGTCAAAATTACAGCAGCAATTAAAGCAAAAAATAACTTCTTCCTTCGTATTTTATTCTTATAAACGCTTGCCTCCCTCAATTGCTGAGCACCTTGTGCAACATAACTCTCAGTTCTTTCTACACTTGCTTCGATACTATCTACAATTTCACCTTGCTCGTGTACAAAAGTGCCCAATTCTTTAAAAATTTGATTTACATCGTTAATATCGCTCTACAAAAAATCACACATTAACATAAAATTAAATAAAAAAAAAATTAAAATTACCTCAAGTTGCCGTATTGATTGTTCTTGCTCTTGCAAAGATTTTAAATCTGCTTCTTCTTGCATCATCATTTGCTGTCTCCCTGCACTGCTATCTTGCAATTCAATAAGCTGATGATCTTTCTTATGACCTGTACAATATTAGCCGTAAAACTGTATTATGATATCAAATAGAAATTACCTGTAAATGGATCAGTATAAGTCTGTTCTTTAACTTTTCGAACTTGGTCTTTTTCTTTCTGGGCGGCACTTCGTTGTGCAGCTTGGAACATATTCAACGTTGATGTGAATTCATCTTGCAACCTTTCCTTCTGCATTTTTCTTTGTCTCTGTTCGGACTGTGTTGGAACGACTGGTAACGAACGAAGATCTTTGATGTATCCATTCGTATCTTTGACTAGCTGCTGGGTGTAATGTTGGATCGAATGTAACTGTTTCTTTAGCTCCGGTGAATCTTGCGGTGTCCCAATTTGATTCACCATTCTTTGCATCGACGAGACTAAATTAAGATATTAAAATTTGAATAACAGTTGCGCCAAATACTAACCATTTTGCGATATTTTTTGTATGCTGGAGGCAATGGTCTGGGCAAGTTTTTGAAAATCTTGCTCCTTGTTGTGTCCCCCATTGTGATAAGAGGAAAAACTGTCCATTTCTGATACAAGCTAGAAAATTGCATATTTAAACTATACTTATACAAGATAGGAAATAGAAGATATTAATTTGAATAAACTGGCCACTTACATATTTATTGCATGTGGTACAAATACTAAGAAAATGCAATTAAGTTGTTAATCGATTTTATTTGACGTAAAACGGTGACTCACTACAGAAATAAACCAGCTGTTCCACTTTGACAGGTATTGTGGAGGATTCCCAATCAGGCATGAAATTCCCTAAAAATGTACAAGGTACACTCAAAAATATTTGTTTGCATACAAATTATCTAACGATGAATTATCTGATGATGCCACAATAGCCACAATTCCAAATGCCGTGGAAATTTTGAATAAACTTGGTTTATAAGTTTGATAGATTAGATCCTGCATTGTTGGTTTTTTTCCTGTCAAATATCGTCTAATACGAATTCTGCCAGTCGTTTTAATAAAATTTAATAGGTTTTGAATAACATAAGAAATAATAAACTTCAGGTGCGTTTTTGGTTGGTTGTATAATTTGAGAATTTTGTGCTAAAATCCTAATCGAGCCTAATTGCATCAGAAGATATGAACAATGAATGTAGTGTCGGAAGTTTTTCATCCAAATTTCAAATCGTACGAAACTATTTGAATTATATTCCAAATACACTTACATTTATGGATCATTATAAAATAACACGTTACGAAAAATATCATTAAAATGATCTTGTGCCGTGAGCAGTCAGTCGGTGAATTAAACATTTTTAGCAATATTAAAGTTTATTGCGACACCATAAGCTGTTTCGGAAACCCTTATCAAGCAATAAACATTAATATGATGTTAGTTTTCAAACGTGTTCAAAGTGGCGGTAGCATTGCATCTAATATACACACTGATTGTCATACAAATCCATGTTTGAAAATATCGCATCATATTACCTGCCGAATCTCTTGGCAACTAGCTTTCACTCTGTTTTCAGCGTAGTGGTCTAATTTTTGTTTAGTTTTATTGTTCATTAATTTTTGGTGTAGTACTTTACGGAATGAAAACACAATTAATTCGATAGCTATGTATTGTCATTATAAAAATATAATATATTATTATGCTTACATACTAATAAAAGAAAACTTATTCACTCACGATTTAAGATTTTATAGCGACTAAAAACAAAATTGGTAACTATAGTAAATTAAATAATTCTGCCTAATGGTTGGCAACTCTAGTTACTTCACACCATTATTATTATTATTATGACAGTTAGGAATGGCGTATTCCCAACCTAGAAAATGTTATTAATCAACATGTTACATGTGAATAAACATTATTTTATTATCTGAGATTAAATCTTGTGATACCCCAGTAGCCAATTTCTGAAAAGGCAACAAAATCAAATTAAAATGTTCCTTTCAGCCAGAGTAATAAATGCTATGCCTCGACAAGTGTTTTGATAACTACTTGCCAAGTATTATATTACATTTCAATACAATTTCCCCATTATATGCATACATTTAAGCCCCTGTGACTTACAAGCTGTACATATGAATGATATACTCGTCGTCAATGTACGTAAAAAATAAATTCTTTAATTCTTTTTAAAATAAGAGGCATGATACATTTTGGATTATATCGAGAGACAAAAAGCTCGTATTGATTCTTTTTTATAACTGATAAATGAAGTCATATATTATCTCTGTTCTTTCTTAAATGCATGCTATACTCACACCCATGAACCAAAAATTTTGTCAAGCCTATGCTGTAGACGTTTTCAAAATTAAAAATCAGTCCATTAAAAATATTTTCAGCTTGCTTTTCTTAGATTATATTAATGTACAATTAGTATGCCTAAATGACGACATTTTTGAATTAGCAACTTGTGCATAAATGATGTTTAGTCCTCATAGCAATGTGAAATATACATTTAACATATAACCCAATTAAATATTTTATGATAGAACTTTTAAGTTGGAGAAACTAAATTACAAAACCAAATATCGTGAATTCAATATAAAATGTAATTCATTCCGTCATGCTCTAAGAGATTTGAAGCATGAAATAATAAGGGATTCTCAAAATCAGGCATAATCGAAAGATCAACTTCCTTACCACGATGGATTTATAATTAGCATGTTGCATATATTAGTAATTATAGTAAGACCATTAGAAATAAGATGAAACTACAAGTTACAAACTACACATGACATCAAAGCAGGTGACCCTTAACCAAAGTAGCGGCTACGCAAACACAACCGCTACTCATGTTAAGTTACATTTCTGAAAGTGTCATTTTGTCCTTTGGTTTGATAATGGACTAGGGGATTAAAGCCTTAAAATACTGTATAAATAATACTACTAGAATAGTATTAAATAAATATACAGTCGAACCTCCATATATCGAACTTCTATATATTGAAATTCTCCATATATTGTAGTTTGTTTTGGTCTCGTGAAATCTCTGTATAAAAATGTTTCATATATACGCACATACACATTAGGTTATGAACGACAAAATTACAACCGATGGACCAAGGCATAATAAAAAATCTCAAAATTCATTACTGAAAACATATTTTTGCGCTCGAGAACAATCTTCTTATTGACAATACGATCAATCTCAGAATATGCATATCAGAATTAGCAAAGGTTTGGCAAAATGATGTAACAGAAGCAACAATAAAGAATTGTTCTCTGAAAAGTCTATGGGGGAAGAAGTTAGTCCATTACCACATATGGAGGAATGCTGGAACCAATTACAATTAACAGGTGCAATAAATGACGAAGTTTCTCTGAATCAATTTTTATACGTGGATGAAGACGTTATTGTAGCAGAATACCCAACAGATGACGACATCTTAAATTCATTGAAAGAAAGTGAAAATCAAGAGGAATACATTAAGGTAGAAGAAATAGAAGATTCCAAGCCTACCAAGTGGGAAATGATTGCCGCATTTAAAACAATTCGACACGGTCTTAGATTTGCAGAAAATGTACCTGATACTGTTTTTAAGTTGCTCAATAAGTGTGAGCATTTTTACGAAGGATCTGCATCAAAGTCTGTTCAGCAGGACAATCGAAGTTATTTCATGGTCGGGCACTAAAATACTGTTGTACTGATTTTGTTTAATAAATGTGCCTTTTCTGTTATCTTTTGTTTAGGTACTACATATCTATATACCTATTTATATAAGCTTATCCATCTTGTTTTTTAATATGTAATATACGTATGTACGCACATGTACACTTAGCTTTACTATGAGTTGTACTACAAGTAACAAATAGAAAAACTCATGTTTCAATATATCGAATTTTTCTTATGGAACCATCGTTATATGGAGGTTCGACTGTATATAATAAAACCACGTTTCTTGGCCCTTTTATTCTGTAGCATCTATTTTGAAAATCCCTATGTTGTTGTAAACTTAACAAGAGTACAATGACATGTTAAATATTACAAAGTTTCCCCTTGCAGTTACATAAAAAAAATTGCTGTTCCACACGGCAACTTACATTCATGTACTTACTGTGAGGATACCCATCGTGTTAAAAACGTAACAAGGTTTAATTATTAAATAAATAAATCATAGGAAACTGGTAAATCAACTTGCAAGCTTTTGTATATTATTTATACAAACTTTTACATGTTCCTCGTAACTTCCAAGGCAATTTTTGAAATACACACATAAAGACAAACTTAATTTGAGAAATTCTTCAATGTGCTCTTCCAAATCTAAAAAAGCAAATTAATTTAATACGTAATCTAAATTGATTTAAACAAACGCACCTTTGTGAGTGGCGACGCAGTACAATAGATCGTCGACGACTTTACTGCATTGTTTCTGTGTGATTATCATCGAAAAGACTGGAGCCCAGAAGCGTTTCAAGTATATGAGACAGGTTTTCAAAGTCCACGGCGGTTTCGTAATCAAGTTATACGTAGTTGCGCCGTATGATTTTTCCATTTCTTTCTCAATTATGTGGGAACACAAATTGGTAAAAATGGTTATAATTCGATCGGTTTTAAATGTGCTGTTTTTGCTTTCAGTTTTAGATTTCATGGCTTTTATTTTGTGGATTATATCATTCGGACCATATGAGACGATTCCATTAATTAGAGCTTTGTTTCTTAAATTCAAATCACTCGATAATAAAATCTGCAAAATGAATGTAGTTAAAATTGTTTTTGAATGACACATATATATTATTTTATTATTACAATTTTAACGATGAAACTGTGTGCACATTTTCATGACATTTAATTCTTAAATGGCCCACAGTGCCTAGTGCGGAGACTTAGTTGATAGTTAGGATTGATGCAACGAATGAAGAATTTTTAATTAGTTGACGAGAATAACTTTGTAAAACAATTTTTTAATCGAAGTTGTTTATTTTCATACAAAACTCATAATTTATATTTACCGTTGTTTTTTTATCCTGGACCAATTGAATGCAACAAAATAAAATACCATCGTCAGGATTTGAACTGGACAATTCTTGTTTCAAAGCATCTTGAACACTCTGACCTAAAATATTAAATTAATTCATTGTAAAAATATATGCTGAAAATTACCTTTCATATGTGAATTTTTTACCGACAAACAAGCGTTAATGAATTTTATTGCTTTCCTGGCGGTGCCCTGTATGGCACTAGAACCTGACCGGCCTTCTTTAAAATAATCTAATTCCTGCAACACCATCCACGGAATGTACACTATAGGAACTTGATGATCTACAATTTAATTAGTTTATTTATCGCTAATTGTACTTTATATTAACGTACCATCTGTAAAATTCATAATATTTTTAACCAAGTTTAATTGTGAAATAAAAATATTTGTATCAACGACAATGTACACATTATTATCTGTATTTACATTATGGTCGCTAGCAGTAAGACCTTCGGACATGGACTTGAAATAAACGTGCTTTTCTTTAATTGACTCCCTTAGTTTTTGAATCTGAAATATATTAATGTAAAATAATAACAACAACAATCGCACACATTTTACATCTGAAATGACTTCCTCTTCATTTATGGGGCTCCAGTCCATTTCATAGTCCAAGTCATCATTTGCATTACTGTAATTTCCAACATTAACAGTTAATGAGTCATTAGATGTAGCTTCCGATGTGTTCACTGTGCTTCTTGAATTTTCAGCACATTGCGATATATTTGAGTTATATGAATTGTCTGCTAAGCGGTGTGAATCATTCGGTTTTATTACACAGTTCTCAAGAGATTTATTAAGCATGGGTGAGATGTTTGACCTGTTGACTTTGCCTGTTGATTTTTCATTTATACTATTTGAATAGTTTGATGAGCTACGTTGTGAACGATCAAATATGTTCCCTACTGACTTGTTACATGGCTTTTCTAAAGGTACATTTGAACCAATTAATTCACTTTTCAACTGTGCTTTTGTTGGCGTCGAGGTGGTAAAGCTACGACCAGCGAAATCGTTTTTGCAGCCATTTTTCGAGGCGTGTTTCGGGCTTTCGGCCAATACTTGATGAACTTTAACGATTTCGTTCTTCCTCCTCTCCAGACTTTTACGATATCTGGAAAGTCGATCGTTTGCTGCAGACTTTTCATGCGTTCTCTGGTCGGCATGTTCGTAATTCAAGTTGGGTGTCTTGGGCGACGGATATTCGGCATTGTTAGCTTTAGAGACGTTATGAAAGTTTGTTCTTTTGGGCGGTGGATACTCACAATCAGTTAGATTTGCACCACTGGGATAACTTGGCTTTTTGGGCGGAGGGAAATCGCCGTCGTCATTTTTACGTTTCACGCTTGATGAAGTACAAGCAGCGGTATTTATTGTTTTAAATACGGCGGGATTTCGAACAACATTTTCTTCTTCCAGTCTTCTTCGTAGTTTAAGTATACGTCTGCTTTGACCGTTCATTTTTTAAAATGAAAAATCGAGGGTTATGTAAAATTGGATCTATATAATAACAAAGTTGAAGTTGGTGCATTTTATGTTATCGGCTAATTTCACGTTGTTCTGCAATACATATGCAACTGGCGAACTGGCATGAGCTGTAAAAAAATACGTGGATGATGAAGAACGTCATGTAATTTAAGGAAAATGTATATATAAATATAGTTATTTAAGTATTCGAAATGGAAGATTCAATAGAAGACTTTATACGTATAACAAGAAACGTTAAAGAGGCACCTAAGGAACCGAAAGTAAAAATTAGGTTGGGTGTAATAAAATTTGTTTAATGTCCTTATGGTAACTGTTTCGTTATAGCAATGAACTGTTAATGACTGCCCAAAGAAAGAAAGAATGTGAAGCGCATGCAATTAAAATCGTGGAATTTTTAATAGAAGGAAAGTTACGACCTGAAATACTTTTACGCTGCGTACGTACGTTTCATTTTTGAAACATTGATAACACTTAATGATTCTAGCTGAAATATATAAGTCAGGAACATTATCAAGATGTTGTCGAGGAACGAGCTATATCAAGATTGTGTGGGTACTCATTATGTGGAAAGAAGATTCCAATTATGCCTAAACAGAAGTACGTAATTTCGACGAAGGCCAATAAAATTTTTGAAATTACCGATCGTAAGGTACGAAGTTAAACGATTGTTTAAATTGTGTAAATTTATTTCAAATTTTAGAATTATTGCAGCAACTTTTGTTATAAAGCTAGTATACATATTAAACAACAAATTGAAATCAGTCCATTGTGGCTGAGAAATTTTAATGAATCGCCTAATTTTGTACTGCTGCCTTCAAATGAAATGTAAGTAAAAATTGAAACGTATACAATGTCATTGATATCGTCTCTTAAAGTGGTTTACCGGGAATAGAAATTGATCAAGGATTAGCTAAACCAGAAGTTGAAGCCACATTTACATCAATTGCCCAATTTGCAGAACATTCTTTACATGAAGCCGGTGAATTGGAGAAGGTTTCTAAGGACGAGAAGGGCAAAAAAGTTAGACTTAAAAAGCGGTCAAATGTTAAACCACCGATGAATACAATAAACGAAAATGACGTAGTCGAAAATAAAGGTGGTAAAGCGTTCACTACTGATGTTGATGCAACAAGCCAATTGAAAAATGAAGGTGAAATATCGAATAGTAAACGTAGTGACAACATTGGAAAAAACCAAGGCAATGAAACATCACAAGTTGTCGATTGTGATGCAGGTGAAACAGACACGAAAAAGTCTAAATCCAGCATCAAAATTAAGGGTAAATGCAAAAAGGCAAACGAGGCTGACAAATTGAATTATTTAATAAATAAATTAAAGATTAACAAAGAGCCGATGACCAAACTAGTAGAGCCTGCGCCTTTACAACGGTTAAAATCTAATCAAATAAGTCTTGACAGAAAACCTGTTACAATAAGTGACAAAAACGTAACTAATACACACAACTCAAATAAACCACGGTTCACCGCAGCCGAACAGTTAAAAGCTCTACATGCAAATGAAGTATTAAACGTAGTAAGAAAATGTGTGAAAGACTGGTTAACACTTGAAACGTATATTCACATATATGGCGTAGACAAAATTAAAGAAATACTTAACGAGAAAAAGTTGGACGAATATTTCGATAAGTTGAAAGTCGTAGAATTGCAGACAACGCAACAGTTGAAGTATATGGGCATTTGCAAACGATTGCAAGTTCAAGAAATGGCAGAGGAAAAATTCGATTGTGCTTTAACGGGGAGGAAATTGAAGCCGTTGCCCGATTACAGAAAACTGAAAGAGGAAAACCGAGAATTAGATATTAAAGTAAAATCGTTTTATGATGGCATCTTGCATGAACAACCCGATAAAAATTTCCCAACTAAACCTGTTAAAGAAAATGCAGAGGACGGCGTGCCAAGTGTGTTGCCTTTGGTTGACTTAACGGCTCAGACAGCTCTTAGGAGGAAGGTCTTTTTAAATTCCATCAATAGAATGTAAGAATGGTGCGATACAAACTTTCGATCTGTGAGTTTGAAAGCAAATGTCGTTAAAAGTACACATACAAATGAAAGATAATTTATGATGATGAAATTTTTTAATTTTAAGATATTTACTAGTAATAAAAAAATTTCAATTTGTAATTGAAGAAATGATGAATGATGCTTTCAAACCCATGACCGAATCTTGATCCCTTAGTATTTCCTATTAATTTCTCGTACTTTTTAGTCTCCAACGACTTACCACCGAACTAAACTTAGATGGAAGTAAAGTTTTATTGGACGTGCAAGATTTAGTCAAAACTTTCAAGTTGGAAGCACACAACATAATTTTTAAACCAACAACATGGAATTTAATCGCCGTTATTCTGATGAACATGTACGGACATTGTGCTAATTCACTGCAAAACAATAATATTTTATTCTTGCAGGTTGAGTTTGAGAGACGAGTATATTAAGAACCAGCTGTTAACTGAAAGATCTGTCGAGCACATTAACTTACTTTTGAGTCCGTTTCCTGCTGTCGATGGATTTATGAAAGAATTATTTTGTATGATTGAAGATGTTGACGTGTTTGTAGAATATTATGTAACGCATGTG
This sequence comes from Geotrupes spiniger, assembly GCA_959613385.1. Taxonomy (NCBI): domain Eukaryota; kingdom Metazoa; phylum Arthropoda; class Insecta; order Coleoptera; family Geotrupidae; genus Geotrupes; species Geotrupes spiniger. The sequence goes on along the minus strand of OY390736.1, from coordinate 25,004,133 downwards.
TAATGTATCATACGATTTTCTTGCTGCACAATAAAACAATAAATTACCCTATGATTTTTTTTTGAAGAAGTATTCTTCAACCTTAAAACAGCGTGTTTTATGGCAAAGAAAATAATTTTACTGGCCAATAACATATATAATTTTAATAAAATTGCATGTAAATCTTTTTTAATGGTAACCCAAAAATCGTTTGGGGAATTTTATCAGAGCAAATCATTTTGTCAATACTATTTGAAAGTGGCACAAAATATTTTTTGAAACATCATCGCGATCACACAAGTGTGCTGCAACCTTATCTATGTATATGAAAATCGTGTCCTGAACTGGAGATTTAAAAAAAAAAAACAGTTGTATTGTGGAGGGCAGGGATTTTGATATTCTTCACTAATCCTTTCTGTGCCTCTGTGTTTTACCAATTCTATTAAATTTATGTGTACAAAAGTTCTTGAACTGTACATGACGTTATTTTATGTAACCGTTTCGGGTATTTTGCAACCTTAGATGAGAATCCGCTCCTTGTGATGTAATGTATATGTACCTGGAAATAAGATATAAATGAATGGGTTAATCTTGTTTGCATCAATCTAGGATCTAGAGATACTTAATTGCAGTATTAAGATTAAAAATCATAGTGTGTGATATAGTTTGTAACACAAATGTCAGATTAGCTTTTTGGCGAAGTAATTGGAAGTGATAATTACAAGGAATATCAAGACTATTTAAAGATGGATATGTTGATGGCAAGGAAAGTTAAGCTCCATGGAATGAATGATCCAAGATGGTTAACGGAGCACAAAATATCGCAATATAAAGGGCTGATAAGTCTATTCCGTGAGTTTAAAATTACATCAAACATTACTTTGATTTTTGTCGCATTCATCAATTATTTAAATTCATCTGTTAATTAAAGGAAACACTTACAGGACGAGATAAGAAAATAGTGGCAGTGGATAATAACGTATTTGCTAAAATAGAAAAAAATGAATTGGCCGCTTTGAAGAAAAACATAACTAAGAGCAGAGGGGATCTGGACAATGCCCTATATGGTGACCAACAAAAAATAAGAAATGCGTTGGGCTACCATAGGCGTCTCCAACTAGCTTTCTCACATCTACAAGGCGAGGTAATATATTAAAGACTTTCTAGCTTGCGAATTATCCCACATTTCTAGAAAGTAGCGGAGCATATACACCAAGAAAACTTCAGCAAGCGAAAACAGCTCGATCTTTTAATTCATAAGAAACGAGAAAAAAGCAAAAAGCTAGTAAATCTTAAAGTAAGATTTTTAACGTCCACTTTCTGTCGCATGCAGGAATAGCTAAGTTGTTTTGTAGATAGAAGTGTCTGAAATGCAAGATCGATTAGATTATTATGTGCCTAAACTTTTACCGGAGGAAATCAAGACCAAAATCACCACGGCACAGGTTCGCGATGCTATACTAAAAAAGGAAGCCGCGATTGTAATAAATGAATCGTACAAGAAAATATTGAGTGTTATGAAGAAGGTAAATTATACAAATTGTTTAATTAATAATCCATTATCGCGAATATATACTTCAAAGAGATCAAAATTATGCAACGTTTCTTTAATAAAGTAATGACTATTTTACTTCAAAGTTTCAATTCGAATATTTCAAAAAATGTTCCAACAATAAATGTCATAGATTTAATTTAAGATAGTTAAATGAACTTAATTATTTACTTTGAAAAGCAATAACCAAGTTATAAATTACATCCAAAAATAATTAAGTTGCTGGTACTAGTAATTACTAATAATTATATGGAATTTTGTACAATTTCAGGACCGAATATACTTTGATGCAATACTGATATCTTTACATAGGGATCTTTTGAAACAAAATAGGTGTATGTTGGATACAATAATATTGGGACAAATGGCAAACGAGTACTTGGACGATAGGAGCGTTGAGTTTACGGCACTGGAAGTACAAGTTAGGAAAGACATGGTTGTAAGGAAAAAATCGATTGCGAAGATGTTGGAGAAAGTGAAAAAGTTGTCGAAAGGCATGAAGTATGTGGTTAGACGGGAGACGGTCATCATTCGGCCAAGCATGGAAGCGAGAACTGTAGTTCGTTCAAATCAAAGTGAAACTACAGTGTCCAGTGCTGGTACGAATTCTTGTTTAATTGAAGATGTTGAATTTTGTCTCCACAATTTGCACACGCTCAGGGATTCATTTAAGGTTTCCACGCATAATGAGTTGTTTTTATGGTGAGGTAATTTATTGATTCATTCTTGAATTTAAAATGTCTGTATTTAGTATACAGATGCAAGAGTTCCAAAGAGAGCGATTAGAAGAATTAAAATTTAAGTTTACAGAGTGTCGAAATATATTACACGAAAAGGTTGATCATTCAAAAAGTATGTACAATGAGCTGTTAAATACCATGGACTATGCAACATATGAGTAAGTTAATTTTAATATGGTAAGAATTGTTTACCATTTATTGTTTAAATTAAAATTCACAGCTACAAGATTGAAAAAAAGCAATTACTGAAGCAAATCAGGAAAAAAGAACGAATGGTTCAAGAAACTAGAGAAAAATCCGAAAAACTAGGATATTTAAATTTTAGGATTCTCACTTATATTCAGCATTTGGAGGAAATGTGTAAAGTGGTACAACGTCGAAAGACACAGAAAGCTGCATTTGGATATCAGAGTAAATCGGAAGAAGCTCTTGCAGCATTTAGAGAGCACATTGATATTAAAGACAATGGTAAGTTCGTCTTATCTTATTGAGAATTGCCTTGTCCACCAACACATTGGATATTATTTTTATTAGCCTTGAAAATAATCGAGATACTGTCGCCCAAACTTGAATCACTGGCTGCGAGTGAAGTGAAAATCAAAGATTCGGAACGAGATGAAGCTGGAATGTGTATGGTGGAATTATTATCAAATACTACACTTTCGCTTGATCTTGAATCACGTGTCGTTGATGAAAGTAAAAGGAAATTGACTGTAATGGTAGATATTTTAAACGATATTTTTATAGGCCTGATCGCAGATATAGAGATTGATGATCCGAAGGTGTTTTCGAGGCAGGTGATAAAAGACAAAAGTAAAGACATAGTCAAGCGCAATACGTTTAATGACGACTTAATACCAATATACGACGTTTTGCCCAGAAAAAGTAGATATCATTTTACAGCGAAATTAAGGAAGTAATTTAGTTTTAGTTTTAATGTATAGCATAGATTGTTTACAGTCTCATTTACATAATTATTGTATATTTATAATGAAAAGTAAGTATAATTTATATTTTATGAAGTAAACTATTGTAAACTATATTGTGAAATAATAAACGATTTACCATTTTTTATTCATTGGTCTTTGAAATAACAATTTTAGCAATTGATTATGTGCCCTGCTTCGCTAGGATTAATTACCGACCAGGAAACACATTCAGAGTATTCAAGACAAGCAAGCAAAAAACGATTCAACAGTCTGTGAGATACCCAAAACACCTAAAAACTAGGAAATTATCCACCTAAAGCAAACAAATTAAGACAAACATTGAAATGATTAACAAATGATTAAAGAAGCAGAAGAGACTATCCTCGTAATAACTAATTGAATTATGACGAAAGTAGATTAGCTGATTTCCCATTTACCTTGACTATTCGATAAAAAGGCAGATTGACGATCACATAAATCTGTTACAAAGTTACAAACAAATTCTCGTTAAATCATCGAAAGCCATTTTTCTTTAAATACTTTATATCATATTTTTAAATGAATATTGATATACTTTAATCTTTGATGGTGATTTTATGTGAAGCCATCAAAGTAACCAACAATTAAACATCATATATGTGTCCATGGATTCGCTCACATCAAGTTCGAAAGTTTAAACGTCAATACGACATAAGATAGCATCATATAATATTATTTAACATCTTTCCAGCATTTTAGGTAAAACAGTTAAAAATAATGTTGACCGCAAAAAAAACCAAACTCCATGGCATGAAAGACTCCAGATGGTCAACGAAAGATAAAATTTCCCAATATCGAGGCCTCGTAAATTTATTCAGTAAATACATTAATTTTTTAGTTTTCCTTAGAAGTTAGTTCGAATTTACAGGGCGGGACAAGCAAATAGCCTCCACAGATGTACATCTAATTGCAAAAAAAGAGAAATTCATGCTATCTCGTTTAAAGAAAGAACTCGCCAATAGCAGGCAATCTTTGGAGAACGCCACAGTCGGTGACCGTCAAATGATAAGAAATACCTTACAAGATAATCGAAATTTACAGCTCGCATATTCCCATTTAGAAGTGGAGGTATAATAAATTCTATTAATTAATTACATTTTCCTTCACCATTAGTTGCTACCACTGGTTCTTCCCCTAAAATGTTCCAAAAATAAAGAAAATTTATCGAGATTTATTTGTAAGTTACAGTTAGAGAATTCGCAACTAATCGCGAATTAAAATTTCACATAATTCTTTAAAAGCTAACAACGTTTCTAGAAAATTATCGAGCACATCCACCAAGAAAATTTCACAAGAAGGAAAGAGCTCGACTTATTAAAACATAAAATGGGCGAAAAGAGCAATTACCTTATCAATCTTAAGGTAATGGAAATAATTTTACGGTATCAAGTCTACCAAGTCTCCTTATAGTTGAACGTTGAAGATATGCGGGATCGCTTAATATTTTTTAGAGAAGGAACAGTGTCAGAATTCCGGTCCAAAGAGGCAACTGCCAAGGTTCAAGACGCGATACTTAAAAAAGAAGCCGCCGTCGTCGTAAACGAATCGTACAAGAAAATACTGGCGGTGTTGAAAAAGGTGCAAAAAATATCACCACGGAATGAAAAATTAAAGGTTGCTTACAGGATCAGATATATTTTGATGCAATTTTGATAGCGTTGCGCGTGGACGGGTTGAAACAAAACAAATGCATGTTGGACGCGATAGTTCTGGGGCAACTTGCCAAGGAGTATTTGGACAATCGGACGAAAGAATTTCAAACATTGGAAAAGTACGTTAAAACTGACATGGCTATAAGGAAGGATTGTATCATGCAAGCACAAGAGATGTCAAAAAGCAAGAAAAACGTTAGGTATTTGATAAGACGCGATGTAAGTGAGTTTCAAAATGAGGGAATTAAAACAAATGCACCAACAAATATTTTCAATATTTATGTGATTTTTCGTTTTGTATGAAATAGTAATATTTTAGTTTTATGATTTGTTTTTTAATAGTATTGTTTGGTGGTTTTTTTATTATTACTATTATGGCTCTTAATTATTATTTACGTGATTTCAATTAGACTCAATCGGCTTCCACGAGATTTTGCAGTTTCTTGTTTTATCATAGATAGTTACGCAACAAGATTTATTTGTTTTCAGAGCGATTTTTTCATGTCTCCTACGAACATGCAAGATGTAGTTAAAGAAACTAATATTGAAGATACCGAATTAACTTTTATTCTAGCTACATTGGAGGTCCTAAGAGGTAAATTATTCATTTCGAAATATGATGAGTTGTTTCCATGGTAAGTTTGCAATTCGGTTATTTTCCAAAAACTCACACAAATTTTGAAATTTAGCATAATACAACAATTTGCGCAGAAGGAACGATTGGAAAAGTTAAAAGAGCAATTCATGGAGGGTCGAGATGTGCTGTTAAACAAAACGGCCGAGGCTGACGTGGTGTACTGCGAATTGTATAATTCCACGAATGAAACAATGATAGAGTAAATATTTTTCTTGTGCTGCTATATTTCGTGTGCTATCCTCGGCCTGTTTTCTGTTTTGGTTTGATTGCATGTATACGTCATATCGTTTTCAGTTATAAGCAAACCAAGAAACTTTTAACAAAGCAAATAAAGAAAGAAATGCACGTAGCAAAAGTAACCAAAGAACAAATCAACAAGACAAACAATTTGATTTTGGTGATAAGACCAAGACTGAGTCATTTGGAGGAAATCTGTAAAATTGTTGAATTGCCGAAAAAACGTATTAGTACAAGGCCAACATTTCAGTCTGAACTTTTCACCAAAGAGGAAGATGTTAACGAATTTATCGATGATGGTGTAAAAAGGGACGGTAATAAATTTATTTTTCATTAATCAGTAGGAAATGTTTGTAAATTGTTTCACCAGGACAAGAAATCATCAAGTTATTAGCTCCCAAGTTGAAAAAGTTGACTTCGAAGGAAACCCAACCTTTAGATCCACTACAACGCGACACAGCGCAAACTTTTATGGAGCAGCTACTGTTTGATAGGTCGCCATGTGTAGATCTTAGGATCTCAGTTTTGGACGTCTGTAAGAATGTAATCAAAGACAACAAATCGTTTGTGTTATTTCTTTGATCGCACAGCTCTAGTGGAGGACTTAGAAATTGACGACTCAAGTGTCCTAAGCAGGAAGGATATTAAAAGCTTGAGTAAGAAAATGGTTCTAATCAATACAGTAAATGAAGATCTCATACCGATGTATGCTGCACCAAGAAGAAGAAGGAAGAAGTTTAAGTGATCATTAATTAATATTATTATACTACGTGTAAGTGTTACAGTTTTGTATATTTATAACTTTATGAATTTTTTACATATGTTTAACCAAGTGGTATTTTTATTGTATCAATAAAATCATTTTTTCTATTAGTTTCTTAATGTTTTTTGTTCTTTATTTAACCGTGTAAATTCAAAATTATATATGCTCGTTAGTTATTTTCTAAGAAATTAAACAATAATTACGAATCTGGAGTTTAACAACAGAAAAATTCATATATCAGATAAAATATATATATATTTTATAAAATTCAACTAAATTCTAAGAAATTTTGTCGAAGAGGATGTGTGATCTGAAAACGATAAAGATATAATTATTTTAGCTACTATTAAAAAATATTAACTGTTTTAACACCAAAAATTTGCAATTTCGATTAGCAGTTCAACAGCTCGATTAAACCACACAGCCACGGTCACTGGGACTTGATTTGACACCTTAAACTGTTTCTATGGGTATAATATTCACTGATTTGTTTATATTGCTTTATGTCTGACTGTTTGTCTTTTTGTCTCGATTCGAAAGATTTTGCTTTTAATTAGCACCAATTAAGAAAATTTTGGTATAGAGCAATTACAATAAGCCACAAGATGTTGTCTGCGAAGAAAATAAAACTTCATGGGATGAAATCTCGGCGATGGGAAACCAAAGACAAGATTGTCCAGTACAAAGGGCTAATTAATTTATTCAGTAAGTAGATGTATCAAAGAGCAGGTTCTTTGTAATTTTTGAATATTTAATTCAAGAGCAGTCAATGTATCACAATTTCGATGTGATCTCGAATTTTAATAAGGTTGTAGATCCTAATGAAAATATTTTTTAATTACGCAACAGATTAATTATTACAGTTCCGATGAAAATTCTAAAAAAATTGGCTCAATGTTTAAGAGGTCTGTGGTTACAGTTATTAATCAATAAATTTTCCATTTTGTGTTCCAGCTAGGGACAGGAAAATAATGCAATTTGATAGTACTGTGTTCGGCAAAAAGCAGAAGTTAGTCTTGAAACAACTCCAGAAGAACATAGGGGTCGACAGACGCGAACTGGACAATGCAATTCGTGGCGATAAGCAGCAGATCAGGAACGCTCTCCAAGAGCACAAACGATTACAATTGGCGTATCAAGAGTTGCACGCATTGGTACAGAAGTACATCGGTCAATATTATTGTTCATCACATTTACGTTTTAGCAAATAATTGATCACATTTCACAAGATAATTTCAGCAAAAGGAAGGAATTAGATCGACATTACCACACAAAGCGTTTGAAAACGGAGCTCTTGGTGCAGGCCAAGGTAAACTATTGTGTGCTAGATGTCTTTTCTGTTCCAAATTTCCATATAAATAAAGTTGAGGCTGCATTTGATCTGTAAGCAATCAGTTGGGTTATCAAAACTTGCACAAACCATAGGGCATTCTTACACAACATACCGTTTGTGCAGTCTTTATTGAGCACAATACATAGCATGGCAATTGGGTTTGACTGAAGCCTCAGTTCCAGTTCAAAATTACGTGCACTTTCTGCACTCATAATATATCATATGTTCCAGAAAACATCATTATCCATGATAATATCGTACATAACTGTTTTTTTATATATTTTTTTAATGCACATGTTTTTTATCATAGTTGCAACTTGCGGAGATGGAAGATCGTGTAAAATATGAACAACCGGGCACCCTTCCATCGGAAGTAAAGTCAAAAATCGTCACCGGTCAAGTTCAAGATGCCATACTGAAGAAAGACGCCGCCATAAGTGTGCGGACTATATACAAACAAATATTAAACATAATGAAAAAGGTATTAACTTTAGCAACTTTAGCAATCACAAATGTACTCAAAGGTTGTTCTTAGGACGTGATATATTTCGATGCTTTGCTATTGACATTGAAGCAAGACGCGAAACTGCAGGGTATATGCATGCACCGCACTATCCAGTTAGGTCAGGTAGCCACTGAGTATTTGGACGATCGACTGTCGGAATTTCAGAAATTGGAAAAGTTCGTCAAGAGGGATATGAAACAGAGAGAAAAGCAGCTTGACTCGTTGAAGGAATCATTTTCTGGCCTTTCAAAAGAATTGAGATTGTTGATAAGAAGAGATGTTTGTATTTTAAATATCTTAATACGTTCAAATATTATTAAGAAATTTCCCGTCAATTCCAATCCGTTCTTTTGATTTTTTTAATGTTTAAGTTTTCAACTTCGTTAAGATCCAATTTTGATCAAATTTTTCGTGTTCAATACAACCCGACCCCACTAAAAATATTCTCATCAATTTCGTAACCAAATACCATAACTACTTATAACCAAGAAATGAATTGCATACTATGTTCATCTATGAAATTTCAGAGTGAGTTAAACATGGCCGATGGTTACCACGGGCAGTACCGGACTGTAAGTGAACTTGTTGTACTCAGTGACTTGGAATATATGAAAACAGTCTTTCGACGTTTGGAAGATGTAACACGAGTGACGAGATATGAGGATGTCTTTTCATAGTAAGTGGGTGAATGTCTTGTTCAACTCTCGTTTAATGGTCTCACGTCTTACAGCATGCAGGAGCAACAAAGTCAGTTCGAAAGGTTGAAGGAATTGAGCGAGATAGGGAAGATGAATCGTGACATACTTGCGAATAAGGCGGCACATACCGAATACATGTACTACGATATGTTGTACACGATGAATGAAACCACTTTTGAGTAAGTTGCACTCCCATCTAAATTACAAAAATCAGTGTATACTTTTATGTTACCATTTACTTTGCATCGATTATATTCAACCTGTTGTAGATATAATGAAAATAAGGAGCTATTAAGAAAGGAAATAAAGAAAGAAATTAAACAAAGGCAAAAATTAAAAGACGATTTCAACGCAATTAGCAACTTAATTTTAAAGATCAAACCAGCGTTGCAACATTTGGAGTTAATGTGCAAAGTTATTGCATCACCGACAACGGCGAGGCCTACGTTTGAGCCAGATGTGTACACTGAAGAGGAAACACGTCGCAGACAAATCGATTCTATCAATATACAAAATGATGGTAAGGCCTCAAAATCTTTATCGAGCAATAATTTGTAACTTGTACCACTAGGCCATAAAATTATCGAGATACTACTCCCAAAACTTCAAGCTTTGAATGCAAAACCAATTCATGATTTATCATATTTGGAACGAGACAAGGCTCAGTATTATATGGAGACACTGGTGTGTGACAGATCCCCGAATATAGATTATGAGCCGCCCACCATGGACATATGTAAGGGTTCATTGTAATTGTTAGTAAAGTAGTAACATTCTATTTGTTAATGTAGCTCTACTAGAAGGTCTGGGACTAGAAAGTATCGATACGAATGTACTTAGCAGGAAAGATATTAAAAAAATGAGTAAGGAAGTTGTTCTGAAGAATACTGTAACTGATGATTTCATGCCTGTGTTTGACTCAAGGAAGAAGAAATAGAAGAATTGATTATATTTTATTATTAGATTAGCTATAAGAGTCACAGTTTTGTATATGTTTATTTTTATGGACTTTTGTATTTTTTTCACATATAAGATATTTTTTACATTTGGCAGTTTTATTTTAACCAAAAGTTGTCGATCAGTCCTAAGTCAAATTTTAACATTAAAAGAATGAGACGCGTGGATACTTCTGCTTTAATATTGTTTTTAATTTACTGGTTACTGATACAAATTCAGTTAATAAGCTGCCTTTTCATCAACAGTTTCTAAGCAATAATTTCTTTCAATTGACATATTTGACATATATGCCAATCTCTATGGGCACAAATTGTTTTCAATAGTTTGTTTGTATTACGTTATGTTTGATGGTTTGTCATTTTTTTGTATTGGAATTAGCAATATTATGTTTTTTTTGTGATTAATCCCGATTAGGAAAATTTCCGTATGAAATAATTACATAAAGCATCACAATGTTATCTGCAAAGAAAGTTAAACTTCATGGGATGCAAGATGGCAGATGGGCCACCAAAGACAAGATTATCCAGTACAAAGGACTCATTAATTTATTCAGTAAGTGGACGTAATGGAACCATTTTCTAAAAGAAAGTACTAATGAGTCAGATGTGATTAATTTTTGACAAATAGGTCCTTATTTTATTTAGGATGATACCTACTAGTGTCAAAGGACTTGATGCTGCATTAATTGTCCCTATATTTGATTTGATTATATAATAATTGTTTTTCCATTTCGTGGTTCATGCTATGAGAATATTGAATAAGTCACACCAAACCTTCAATGTTCAATTCAACAGTAAACATAAGGTTAATCTAAAGATTTAAAAATTATGTTCAAGTAAAACAATTTGAGAAAGGATTATTACGAGACCAGTCTTTTCATATCTTGAATAAAAAAATTCAGCGTATGAAGTCGATTGCTACAAGACTCGTTTCATAGTTTGCTTCTTGATCAGACACACTGGTTAAACTTCTAGATCGTTTAGGATAAATTTTCCATTTTGCGTTTCAGCTAGGGATAGGAAAATTATGCAATTTGATAGTCAGGTGTTTAACAAAAAGCAACAGAGGATCTTGACAGACCTGCACAAAAACATTGTGACCGATAGACAAGAATTGGACAACGCGATTCGTGGTGACAAGCAACAAATCAGAAATGCCCTGCAAGAACACAAATCTTTGCAATTGGCATATCAAGAACTCCACGCATTGGTAGAAATGTTGTATCATTGCAATTACCGGTCAGAACTTACTTGTGTTTGTAGCAAATTGTCGATCACATCTCTCAGGATAATTTTAACAAGAGGAAAGAACTGGATCGTCTCGGCCATAGAATGCGTTTGAAAACGGAAGTCCTGGTAAAACTGAAGGTATATTAACTATAGTCAGTCTTAGGTGACTTATTACAATTGTATGTAAAATGAGTTTGAATATACTTTCGAAAATATCTCTTTTGCAAATTCCTTTTCAATCTAGTTTAGGGGAACATCATTGCCCATATAGAGAGGTTAATAGTGGTCTGTTCCAGTTCGATTTCGATTTCTAAAGATGTTGTTTGGCTTTCAATCTGAAATCGTAATTGATTTATAATTTAAAATTTCCATATTTAGATTTATTCAAATTGTATACACGTACATTATCTTTGGTTATATAAACATTCTATTTGTAGTTGGAACTTGCCGAATTGGAGGATCGTGTAATATACGATGCACCAGGCAACCTTCCATCAGAAATAAGATCCAAAATCGTCACTGGGCAAGTCCAAGATGCCATACTGAAAAAAGATGCGGCCATAAGTGTTCGGTCTATATACAAGCAGATATTAAGCATTATGAAAAAGGTAGATATCACGAACATTATTCAATCTATATGTACATAGGATGTTTTAGGATGCAATATATTTTGATGCCGTACTCTTGTCATTGAAACAAGATGCCAACATGCAAGGCAAATGTATGTACCGTACCGTCCAGTTGGGCCAGTTGGCCACTGAGTATTTGGACGACCGCCAGACGGAGTTTCAGAAATTGGAGAAGTTTATCAAGCTTGACATGAAAGACAGGGATAGACAAGTCGATCACATAAGAGACACAGTTGGCGGACTAAATAAGAAACTCAGATTGCTGATTAGGAGAGACGTATGTATTTTAATATCTTAACTTGATCTTGAAAAATGTAGTCAAATGTAGCTTTATGTAATATTTTTGCTTTGAATATAAGAAGTAGTAAGTACTTCAATCGTTTTAACATAATAATAATAAGTTACAAAAGAAAAGGAGGGGAAATGTTCTATTCGACTAACATTGTAGGCCAAGGGGCAGACACTCACAGTTCACTTTGCTGATACTTATGCATGAGATTTCAGAGTGATTTGAATCTGGCTGAAGGTGCTCAGTATCGGTCTATAAGTGAACTCGACATGCTAAACGACCTAGATTACACAAAGACCATTTTCGACCGTTTGGAGGAGACGACCAAGGTGACGAAATACGAAGACGTCTTTCCAATGTAAGTTCGCAGATTTGTGCTGATCAACTTCCATACAACGCAACCTTACAGCATAGAGGCACAAGAATTTCAACATAAGAGATTGGTGGAATTAGTCGAAAGAGGCGAGAAGGAGAGGAACACGTTGATAAACAAATCGGAACATGCTGAATATATGTACTACGATATGTTGTATACCATGAATGAAACTACTTTTGAGTAAGTTGCCAGGTTTCTAGACTTTAGTAGTTTTTTGTACTTGTTTTAAATTTGATAACAACCCCGCAAATAAAAATATAATTCAAATGTAGGTACAAAGGGGAGAAGAAAAATATACAAGATGAGCTGCATACTCTAAAAGAGGAAATCAAACAACTAGGAGGCACAATTGTTGATAGGGGTGCATTATTGACAATAGTGCGTTCATCACTGCAACAACTGGTTCAGATGTGTAGGCCTATACGAGCACCTGGGCAAAAGAGGCGGCTTCTACAAGCTACATCCACAGAAAATACAGTAGAACCAAACGTTATGGAAGAAGACGGCTTGAAGATGATAATAACTTTGAGTTCTAAATTGAGCTATTTAGCCAATGCAGCAAGTTCCGTGCCACCTCTGCTGGGAATAAAGAAAGACGTTGCTGAAAGTTACTATGAAACGCTAGTATTGCAAGCTTCTTCTGTTGTCGACACATCAACTGTTGTTGATGATGTTGGTAAGTTAGTTCGTTTATTCCATGTTTGAATATTAATCTAGGCCTTCACAATATTACTACTTTTCAGAAGAATCTATTCTATATGTGTTTTCTGTGAATATATTGGTAATCCAACACATCCAAATGAGTAGTGATTGAGCTTCATTTAACATATTTCAAGATTTATATTCTTTCATATTTTCTATTATAGATGGTCTAATTGAAGGAATAACAGTGGAAGACTCTCAGATTCCAACAAGGGACTTTATCAAAACTAAAAGCAAGGAAATTATTCGCATGTATACGGCACATACTGAAGCTGAAGCCGTACCTGAAGCAGATACAAAGAAAAAGAAGAAAGGTTTCAAATAGTTCTAGGTGTTAGTAAAAAGTAAATTATATAGGTGTATGAATACAATAAATTTAACTAAACCATTTCTTTATTTTAATATTATATTTCAAAATACTAAATGAAGGCAAAATTTTGATTTAATCATCGGCATTTAAGGCTGCAAATTTATTTGTAGTTATTTGAAGACCACGATCACTGTCACTGCCGTCATCTTCACTCTCTGAATATTTCTTATCACCAGACGTCGAAGGGCGAGAATCTTCGACATCATCGTCATCATCATCATCATCAGACACATACAATTCTTTCACACTGGGTGTATCTACATCGCTTGTCTTTGCTTGTATCCATTTTACAATTGCAATATCTGGATGTTGTTCCCAATAAGCTGTAATTAAGAATAAATTTAGTTGTTTTGGGGAATTTTGCTCCCGCTTGAATCTTAATGATTCACTAATATTTCCTCTTTAAATTTATTTGTCAGTAATTACCTTTTCTGGCGACAAATTTTGGAGGTAGAAAACTTAAAGAAATTTTTCCATCTAAGGCCATTCTCAGAAGGCTGTTAGCTGCACGATACGAATCCAACCTTGCTGCTTTTGCTGTCAAATATCCTCTTGCTTTCGCCCAACCATCACAGATGTCCATGGCAGACCATTGATCGTCGCCTTCAGGATGATTAATTCTCAATAACTTTGGCAGATCTATATGTTCCGCTTCAAAAAGAATTGTTGGTTAAGGTTAAATAAATTTTATTGCATATGTACAGCTTAAGTTGATAAATAAAAGTACGAATTGACAGTTGACGATGAACAGATTTATATGATAAAGATAAAAACCGAATTAATGTTTCCCAGGTCTAAATTTATTTTTTCAACAAGTACCTAAAAATTTAATTGTAGTAAACGGCTCCCTTAGCTGCGCAATTGGGAAGCTCCCCATAAGCACTTGCTGAACTTTGTGAACTTTCGAGGGAAAAACCAAACCAGGACAATCACAAAGACGAACGTTTTGAGTTAAAAATATCGTTTGGAAGTGTTTTGTATGACCTGGAGTTTTTGAAACACTAACGACCTTTTTCCCCATAATTGCATTCATTAATGACGACTTTCCGACATTCGGTTGTCCGACGCAACCAATTGTTAATATCCCATCGGTGAATTTCTTATGTTCGTAATATCCCGTATCAACTTTTTTAAGATCGATCGTTTCACCGACTTCTACGTTGTGTCCTTCATCGTATTCTAAGGAAGTTTCCTCTTTGATTTTCTGCTGCCATGCACTAAGATCCACGTTTTCACCGACTATACTTTTGCAGGCGTCGAAGAGCAACTGGGTTCCTTCGGCTGACATTCTTTGTCTTCCTTTGCGTCTTCTGACTTGCAACCCTGCCTTATCTGATCGTTTCCCCATCAAGTTGTACTCAGGTACAGAGGTGAACATGAGCACGTGTAACTCTGGGTATTTCTCTTTGAAATAATTTTTCCAAGCTGCCACGACCGATGCTGGTGCTAAATCTATTTTGTTTAAAACTAAAATCATATCTTTGTTTAATGTTTTTGTGACATATTCGTAAAGAGATGGAGGAAACATTAGTGCCTGAAAGGAAAAATAATATCAATAAATTTTGAGTATAAATAAATTATAATAATAGTAAATTTACTTTCAGGCTGAAAATTGATTTCAAAAAATGTAACTCAAGCTGTAATCTCAATTGATTTGCATTAAATTCTGATTTGAAAAAAATTACTAGCTGTTCGAAAACCATCATACACTCATACACTTACAGGAAAACGTATGTCTACAATAATCAAAACAATATCAGACATTTCCAACACTCTCCACAGTTGTCGCCAGGTTTCCAAATTAAGTTCGAAGAAACTTAAATCTTTCCAACTAAATTGTTTCTCTAAAGTATCAATGTATTCCTAAAAGCAAGACGGTTGTATTGAAATTTAATCAATGTAACATAATTACCATGAAATATTTGTGTTCCCTCGCCTCCAAAGTTTCAAGCGACATGTCGAAAGACCACTTGGGCCTTTTGGGGAAATCAAGCTCTTTAGGAAAATAATCATCTCCATCGATTTCCAAATCGACCTCGGATTTTTTCTCCAACGAACCTCTGGCAATTTCCTTACGCTTTTTTATTTCCGCGTCTGATTCCTTATGGAATTGCAGTACGTATCTGTTGGTGTTTTTTCCCTTTGTCGGTTGATGGTTTAGTCTTTGAACGCCGGTGCTCGTATTGTCATCGGCGTCCGAGGTGTTTACCAATAGATTTTTCTTGTAACCGGCTGAAAATTGGGTTATAGTATCGTCAAATGTCATTGTTGTTATTTACCTCCAATTACTTTGGATTGCTTCTTCGTCTTGAGTTGTTCCTTCTTTGCTTTGCCGCTGAATGGAGTTTTATGGCGGCCTTGCGGCATTGCTGAAATATTTTTGAAAATTACTGAAACGACCACCTGTACATATCGCGTTTAAACTAATTTCGTGTATGTAGTTGATCGTTACATTAATGGATGGCGCTGCCCGTTCAATGATTTCCATTACATCAAATGATTATATAAAACGACTTTTCAAAATGCAAATAATGGAGCGGGGTGCATTTCCTTTATTGTTTAAATACCACAGCACACAGATATTTTTAGTGCTGTTTTTCTTTCGTCAGTAACACTGATCCTCCAAATTTTCGGTTTACGTAAAATTTAATTCCTAGAAAGAAAAAAAAATTAACGACGCGCTGTATTGCGTTTTAAATTAATAATACTTTTTTGAAACTACAGAATTTGTTGAATTAAATTGAATTTTATAGACCGTGGGTATTTCCGAAATATGAACGTATCGTGTTTTATATATTTTTTGTGTGAAGATTGTAAAGATTGTATCTCTCAAGGTTTTTATTATTAATAATTTATATTAAAGTATATGCGGAGAATGTGGTCGAAAAATATCTTAAAACACCATTCACTTACTATTTACTTCTACATAACATTCCTTGCGTTCGTTCAACTACTTCATTTTCGACGTTTCATTCAAAATTGTTGCGCACTAATTTGGTTCGTTGATAATTTTATATATCTTGCGTAGATTCTTATATTTTATATTTTATTTGTTTTGCTTTGTTTATTTTGTTGCTGTTTGTGTTAAATTCTGTTTAATTTTTTGTCAAAACTAATTATTACAAAGAATTGTGCATTTTTTTAATGTCACAATTTGTGTTAAGTAATTTATTATTTTATTTTTTGTAGAATGTTAATATCTACTTTTATAAATTATTGCTTGGCTGCGAATAAAATGACGTAATTCGTAACAAATTCGCAATTAAAAGTGCGTCGTGTTGTATTACCATTTATTTTGATTATGATTACAACGTTGTCAACTACAAAGTAAAGGTGAATTAAAATATTACACCTATACTATTTGTTAGTACCCTATTGATGCGTTTTCCGAGGAAAACCACCAGCAACGACATGTATGATTTCATTGTTATCTCACGCAGGTAATTAGCTAAATATGTATGTAAATTGTACTTATTTTTTACAAACAATGAACGTTTGCAATGCAAGTAGGTGAGTATTCGTGGTGTGGTTGAATAACGATGGAAATACGTCGAAAGTGAACACGACTGGATGCAAAATGAATTTTTAATTTACGATTACAAATGCAACTGCGTACAGTTTACAGACGTCTTTTAATTAGAGTGATTGGTAATTTTGTAGCTCGTTCTCAGGCAGAAAATACCTTGTTTGTTTTAGTCGAGACAGTTTCATATATAATAAATTATTACAGAATTATTAATACATTTGATATTTAAACAATTTAATCGTTTGTAAATTAGAACGTTGGTGTAATTTGACGTGGTACAGAGTTCCGAGATCGTGCAATGTTACGATCTTATTTACATTTATAAATTTATAAAGTTTTTGATTGAACAATAAAAAAAAACAAATGGCGAAAATTGGTGTTAATTAGTTACTTGTTCCGGAAACTTTTAGTGTAAAGTTATGGTGGAGCTGAGTTGTAGTTATTTCTATACTGTTATTATTCCTATTGTGTTCTGTATAAGTTGCATATTTCTAATGTGATGGTTCTGTTTTCTGTTGCTTTCAACATTGTTTCCTTCCTAGATCCAAGTCTCTTCTTGTCTTTCTGGCTTGTTTAGATTTTCTTTTTCCATTGCTAATACATGTCCTAGGCATTTAGCTGGTCCGGCTGTATTGCTATGTATACTTGTGGTATCTTCAGTCCTTCTCTGTATATTTAGCTTCTTAATTTATTTATTTCCTAGTCTTTCCTTTTGAATTTCACTTCGGTGCTTGAGTTTGATGAGGTTTTTTTCTAATTCGTTCACTGTTATTTGCAAAAAGAACATTTGTAATGCATAGCAGCTTGTAATGTTGTTTCATATTTTCTGGGGTTCTTCAAAAACAGTGGTGTAAATGTATCCACATATGTCATGATGACAAAAACAAAATTGATACAATAATCAAAATATGTAGGCACTAACAATTATATTATAAAACAGAGATAAAGTGCACGAAATAATTTTTACGTACAAAGAAAATCAAAATATTAACTTTAATTAACACGATTTACAATGTAATAAAATGCAATAAAATGTTCCCCAGTGTAAATTATTAAAAATAATTATCTATCACTGTTTAATAAGTTAAATTTAAATTTATAGGAAATCAGAGAAAATTTACTTGAAAATAAAATAAATGAATTGTATAAAAGGTAAGAAGTGGAAGATTAACATGAATTTGGGAATATTTCATGGAATGAAAGTAAAAAATGCGAAAATTTAAATTGAACAAAAAATGACAGTTAAGCTAACGATGGAATACGCTTACAAAAATAAATTAAAGAAACTAATTAAATTACAAAAAGCACAGAAAAGTAAATAAATAAATGTAAAATATATTAACGTGAAGCAAATGCCGAGAGACAAAGGTTCGAAAACAAATTAATACTTAAGTAACACAACGACTGAAATTAAAATTGAATTAACGAACAAATAAGTCTAAATGGAAACCAATTATTAACTACAATAAAACACATAATAAACTGGAGACGAGAATAACGGTGTTACAAATAGATTATTCAACAAAAATAAATCAAACATAATACAAGGAATGAAAAAGAAAAAAGAATGATATGGTAATTAAGGATTGGCTGTGTAAATTTAATGAAAACTAAACGAAAGGAAATACTGTAACACAAAACAAACAAAAATGACATCGAAACGAATTTACCAAATTAGAACAGAAAACAAATTAAAATGATCAAAATAAAATAATACGAACCAATTACGGATTAACTGAACTGAAGAAAAATCAAAAAATACAAATTTATATACTTAACACTTGTGAAAATAATCAAATAAATAGAAAGAAATCAAAGTTCAATAAAGTATATAAAAGTGAAAAAAAAAAAAAATAAGTAAAACGTAAGTAAAACGCATGCAACAACGACATTACAAATTATTTTTGCGGAAGTTACGAGCTAAACGATAAAAATAATTAAGAAAAATAAATGACGGGTAGTAATAAAATATTTTTGAAGCAAATATGCTTAAATGCCTAGGAATCGATTCGCGGTCGGTAAATCAATTCATCGTTAATATAATCAAAGAAGGCCCATAAAATAATGTTGTGTGTATTTACTTTAAAAGTTTCTTATATCGTTGATTAAATGAAGGAATCGTTAGGGCATTTTTGAGGTTTTAGGTCTATTAGTCTATTATTGTTCGATCGTGCATCTACATCTCCAAGTATGTCGATTAAAAAAAAAAATAATATCTCAAAGCTTTAATAGCAATCTTTAAAAATGTATTATATACTTATGGTGTTCCTAGTAGTATACGATAATGAATATTTGAAATGTTACAAAATGACGCACATGAAACGCTTTTGACAACTATAAATAATGTATTTTGCAAGTCTTAACCATCATCGTATTTTTCACCTTGGGCACAAGATAATTATTAACCGAAAAGATCAATATATGCACTTGGCGTAAATCGTCAATGAAGGTGATTGACGCGAATACGCGTTTGTCTCATGATCAAAATAATTGTAAGTGCAATTAATGAGCGCCATGGCATTTAGTTTTTAAGATATGCACACAAGATTGCAAACTGTAGTTAAAAAAATGTAATTTAATTCAACGAAACGAATTCCGGGAACCACTAAATATATACACATATATAGTTACGAAGTAAAATTGAACATGTGAAGGTAAACGGCAAAGAACGAGTTTGTAACTATTTATTGACGATAAAATCTATATTTAATATTCAACAGGAAAACAATGATTTTAACTGCTGTATTAAGATTACAAACGAAACGGTTATAATCAATTAGTTGGCAAGGTACATAGTCCTGGATGCGGACGATTTTGTGATCTACCATCGGTGCCAAAGTAACAGGCGGCTTTGTTCGAATGGCTATATATAAAAAAAACGGCTTGACGAAAAAAATTGAAATAAACATTGCTACAATTAGCAATCATTTCTTCGAAACATACTATAAGGCACGTACTGTCAGTAATACATAGCAAAATATATTATTATGATAGATCACGCCCCTTATCATATAATGCTTGATCCTGATTATGGAAACCATACATCAATTTGCAGAAAGAAGACATGATTGCGTGGTTACTGAAAAATGAGGTGGCACTCGCAGATGAAATTAATCATTTGTTAAAATTAACTAAATCGCAGCTGTTGCTATTATCTAAACGACATCGTTATGAAAAGGTACTATTATTAGAATCTATTGCAAAACAAGTAAGAGACGATGTGAAATTACTATGGTTGCCTCTAGCTCATTGCGAGTTTATTATATAATTTATTATTTATTTATAATTTATTACATAATGCTATTGAATTAATTTGGGCATATGCGAAAAATGAAGTTGCAACAAACAATAACAAACAAAATTAACGATGTATTGAATTTTCAGGAATGTTTCAACGGAGATATGGAAAAATTGCTTTGAGCATTGCAAGAAAATTGAAAAAATGTACATAGAAAGAGAACACTTTATGGACGAAATTATGGACTCATTAATTGTTAACTTAGAAAAAGATGACGAATTATCGGACGAGTCAAGTGACAGTGATTATGACGAACAATGCATAACCAATTCTGTTTAATATCTGGGTAATATATTCAACACCCTGCAGAGATTTACAGACAATACTAATCATACATAAGGCCAGAACTAATCCAAACAACTACTATGGCCAGAGACTTTATGCCGAAATAATACAAACATTCTTAACATTACGAAAATGCTGATTTGGACAGCATTCGTTAGAGTGATACACTGTTGCTAAAAATGGAAACATTAAAACAACAAATACGTGATTTGTATCAAATGAATAATGTTTTTTATATGCCTCTATTATAATTTACAACAATAAATATTTATTATATTAACATTATGACGCAATTAAATTATTATTAACGCCTGTTAAATAATATAAACGAAGCAGGGAAAATAATCCAGAAAAGTTTTAGTACGGCGTTGGTGAAACAACTCGTGTGCACAACAATGTGCGTAGAATTTAATTTAATATATTGGTCGAGATAAAAATAATTTGAAAATTCCATTTAACTGCGAACTTTATTACTGCGATAAATGCAATACCTTTTTATTTACAAGTTATCCCTGAATTGGAAAAGATCTTGACTAGCGCATCGATGATATTCACGTCTCGTGATAAAATGCAGTTCATTTTGCAACTCGTATGAATAGCGATTGTAAAGCCAGGATTTTTCCCGCGCTAACTTTATTAGTGATTGAAAGACAAAAAACATCGCCGAAAACCATTCCAGTCGTCAATGGTTGTATCTACCATAACTTGGTTGTGAAACTGGGAACCGAACTAAAGTTTCTAGTAATTTAAAATGTCACAATGATTTAGTGATTTGAATTTAAAGACTTTCAATGCAGTTTTAAAATGAAATCATGTGACATATACTACTATTGATATAAACTTAAATAATAACTAGTTCGAATGTATTTGTGCTACTGATATTTTGAAGTTTTGAATCAAAAAATTCTTATCGGGGATGAAAACAATTACGTCACGTACCGGAACAAACGGATACAAAACTTTTCGCTTTCAGTGGTAAAAAAAATTCTCACTGCGCTCGTCATATTATATCCTAATTGTTACTCAGAATGATGCATTATCTAACCGATTGAATACACACCGATTCATTAGTTATTACTACTTTAACACGTAGAAGTGTGATAAAGTGGTTTTGATAAACAAAAATATCATAAATGCCTTTAATTTTTTAATAACCGTACCATGTAGTTTAACTAATTAATTTTACGTAAATGCAACATTTTTAAACATTTATAATATAATTATTCTCGTAATTGGTATAACCAGTTTTTTCATTAATATCAGGGCCACTGTACGAAAATGTCGACCCGGACAAGTGCAAGCTGCACTAGACATATATGAGTATATATGTTATAATTAAATTGTGAATTAATTATATGGAGATGAGAGTGTTAAATAATTAGGTTCATAAATATTGCTTTTAATGCAATTAGTAAACTTTAATAACGTTTACAAACATATCTGAACTACTTTGATATACATAAAAATTGCAGACGAAAGATTTGAACTTGAACTGGAAGCTCGAATGATTCAACTCCCACCGTAGAAAATAGACCACCTCAGGTCGAATATTTCTTTATTTATTGAATAAAGATAAGCTTGTAGTTGCATAATAATTATTATATATAAATAAATGTACGTAAATTTGTAATTTGCTCACACTTAGAAGTCGTTCGTTTGGAACGACTCCTTGGTACGTTACGAATTAACCGGTTGTCATTCTTCGACTCTTGAGTCAGATTCAATCGAGCTAGTGATTATATTTCGATCCGTATCTTTATATTTTAATTATTAAAATTAGTTAACTTGCAACAAATACTATTAGTGATCCATTAGGTTGGTGGTATTGTAAATATCGTGCCTTACACAATGGGAATAAATTAGGGTCGTTGTCTATTGCACATTTTACTAGAATAAAAGAAGAATATACATCTATTGCTCTAGTTTGGACAAAATTAAATATGTGGAAAATAACTGGTTCATATGTGTTGGATTAAAAATAGTCAACTTTCTTTTAGGCCAACAAGGTGGTTACACAAAGTATCACTGTTTTCTTTGCTTGTGGGATAGCAGAGCTAAAGATCAACACTGGGTTTAAAGGGATTGGCCTACTGGGGAAGTGTTAGTTCCAGGACAACAAAACTGATAAACCCACCTTTAGTATCAAGGGTATAATTTTTGACCCCGTTGCATATAAAATTAGGGCTTATAAAACAATTTCTTAAAGGTGTTACCAAAAATGGGAATTGTTTCCTTCTTCTATCAAAAAACTTCGCAAAACTGAGTGCAGAAAAGATAAAAGCGGGCATTTTTGACGAGCCTCAGATAAGATTATTAATAAAAGACACACATTTTGCGGACACTATGACAGCGATTGAGAAAAAGGCATGGAATGAGTTTGTTTGGCTTGTTCAACATTTTTTGTGAAATAGGGAAAGTTCTGACTATTCTCAACACCTTGGACAACTAATGAGCCACTTTCATACGCTTAGATGTAACACGAGCATCAAATTACACTTTCTTTACAACCACCTAGACTATTTTCCCTTGGGGATCTAAGTGAAGTACAGGGCGAACGATTCCACCAGGACCTTCGCACGATGGAGGAACGCTATCAAGGCTAGAACACATGACTTCAACTTCTGCAAGGAAGTCGTATAAAAGAAAGTGTTTTTCAACTTAAGAACTTAATAAAATAAGATTAACTTTAAACATGTTATGTTTAATTGTAAAACGGCTCGTGTGCCTTCTTTTTTGAACTAGAGATGATACAGAAATGTCGATCATAGATTTGAAATCGTTATTAAAATTTAAGCTCATGTAACATGTACATGTCATGTAACATAACCCAATCTTCAGAAATGCTGTTGTGCGGGGTAATATACCCATTTGGCATTATACAGTTAATTATCGATTAACATCGTTGTTGCTAATATTTTTTTACCTTCTAGTTAAATCTCTGATTCACTCCTGGTCCACTACTCTGGCATTACAATCTTTCCTTTAATAATAATTTCCTTTAATAATGTAGGTCTTCATAAAATGTTTCTCGGGTTTGCGGTTTTCTGGAGCATATCCTGACATGTTAACCATTTGATTTCTTGTGTTTAGTTTCGTAGTTTGGTAGTTTTCGTCTTCTCAAATTTTAATATGATACAAATTAACGTCTACATCCATTTTTCTCTTTATTAAAAATTACTGTATGTACGTATGTATGTCTCAGTATTTTACCTTTAACTTTTCGAAAAACTACCCTCCGGGTATTTTTTGAACTTTGGATTTTGATCACCGTCGGTCGTTTTATTGTCAGCATAAATGCACGTCCATAGAATTTAATGTCGCATACGTTTAATTTTCGCGTTTTATATTGTAAAGTCTTGTAAATAGTTAGGGTACATAAAATGTTAATTTTTATCGCGTCTAATGAATATGCATTAATTTGATAGATGACGTAGTCAGTATAAAGAAAGCGTAGCTCGAATTATTGTACACACAAACTGTTCTGTAAGAAAATTCTACTCGTCGGTTCTGTTTTATGTTTATAAAACGCCTGAAATGGTAAGATATCTTTATTTAAATTGCATTTTCTGCGCATATTGAAGAAACTTCTTAACGATTTTTGAACAAAAATATTAACATTAAATAAAAACATTATTAAATTGCTAATCAGGTATCTACTAAAGATGGGCGTTACTTTTATTATTTCACTGGAGAAATAATAAAAGCTATTTAGTTTTTAGTTTAGTTGCTAGTTAAAAAAAAAACTTCATTCCCAAATGTTTTTTGAAAAATTTCCCCATCTATGGTGAGATTGCATCAGCATCAATCACGCCGATGTGTTTAACGCAGAAATATTAAAATTCTTAGGCCCCGTTATGATTAAACATTATGGGGCTGATAACTCATGACTGATGATTTCGGACACTGATAATTTTGGGGCAATTTGCAAATGCTACAGCATGCAGTTGTTGATCATATATAGCAATCAAATTTTAATTTATGCAGACATTTTCGGTTTCTCGTAAAACCTGGCTACTACCAAGCCATACAAATTAGAAATTAGTTATATCCATTTTCAATTAAATTTCAAAAACATTTATCAACAATTTTTCAACGTAAAGGAGCTTCTTATCAGGAATAATAACTGTTGAATTAAGCTCACAAAATTTTAAAGTAATAAAAAGAAAGATAAACAACACACACAACAAGAAGGAGTATATTCTTTCTTTTTTTGGAAATGTTGATTCGTTTCGTTTTTTCGTTGTGCATTTTTCTTTAATTTGTTATTATATGTGGCAGCTCTTATGTTTTTTTATTTCCATTTTTTTCTTAATATATATTTTTTATTTTTTCCAACTAAATTAGTTAAAAATGTTTATAAATAGTGCAAAATTCAGCCGAAAATTGATAATAAGCTATATAAATTGCCTAAACATCAATTTTTATTTGTCACGATACCTTGAAATAAATATAAACAACACTTAACAATACGGTAGTAGAGTAGTAGTAATAGTACTTAAATTTATCGTCTGGCTTTTAATGGGTAAACAGTATACGTATTTTCTTAGTAAATAAACATTATTACTGTTACTAATACTATTATTATGCAGTCACAAGTTAATTTTTAAATTTTCATTAACATCAATCATTTGAATAATGACGATAAATTAATATTTTTACAGCGACATCGCTTATAAAAATAGTTAAATAAGGTTGAGTTTCATTGTAATTATAGTCATCTCTGTTAACTCTATAGCAAACTACACTACGGCCAAGAAATAACAAATTTTCGAAAATTTATTATAAAATATTTCTTAATCAAATCACACGTATGTAACTTGTTTTTATAAAAGCTTCGTGCATTGGCAATTTCGATTCTACGTCCACTGGTCAATGTAGCCTTGCGTATATAAATGCAAGACACGAATCTTTAGCGATTATAACACCAGAAGTATGATGGTATAGTAATTGTGTGTGCGTACCAACAAATCGGTTTTCACCGCCTATTTTGTGTGATCGAGCAAGGACGTCCTATCATGGAATATTTAAAGGTATTTACTTACATTTATGTCTAATTATGTGCATGTGGATTGTGGCTGCATTTTTGATTAATTTTTTGTAACATTCAGATGTTAATGGGACAACTTTTAATGTATTAGCGGTAACGTGATGGCAATAAAAATATTGCGCACTTAAAAATACTTCCGCATAAATTTTTCGGAATAACGAATAGTTTGGATCGTTGTATGTTATCG
Organism: Geotrupes spiniger; assembly: GCA_959613385.1. Classification (NCBI taxonomy): domain Eukaryota; kingdom Metazoa; phylum Arthropoda; class Insecta; order Coleoptera; family Geotrupidae; genus Geotrupes; species Geotrupes spiniger. Next base: position 24,978,174 of record OY390736.1, on the reverse strand, counting down.
TTGATATATCGTTAATACGTGTATTATTGTCGAAAACGTTTTAAATGAAACTTGCAGAAAATTCTTGCTTAGCATCTGTTATGTCAGAAATATTTTGGTAACCAAAATTATGTTATGTGTAATATTATTAAATGCCAGTGATTTGGTAACAATATTGAGTAATAAGAATTTACACTTACATCCCATGAATATCTAGGTCTTCAATTATAATTAAAAAACAAAGTAATAAGAAAGTGAATAGAAAATGGTAAATCGCATTAATAATAACGTGGAAGAATCGCACGAACGAGTTCTCGTATCTCAGTGATTCGCCACTCATTAGATTACGCTGCTTTAAAACGTTGCAAATAATTTGCAAAATTACGAAAGCTTATTTTTTATTTTCTGTCTTTGTATGTTTGTTTATTATTATTATGTATCGTAGTAAAGTTTTGATTGATCATCTTTTCCATGATTAAGTACCTTTTTGATTGTACAAAGTAATTGTAATTACGATAATCTCGCGTGTACACTGTTTCTCATGGTGTGTCATTAAAAGTTGTAGGTGTGTGTTGATTCTTTCAACAATTTGCTAATACAGTATTGATACATTTTCACCTTGAGTGTACCACAATGTTAATTCGCCCAATCTTACTTAGATAACTATATCGACACATTGTTCACATTGTCCATAATATGGATTAATTCTACTTGACCGGAACCTCGTCCGAAATCGGCGATAAACAGATTTTCAAGCGAATCATCGAGTACACCTGCACACGCTATTTGCAAATTTTCTATATAAAAATTATATAGAAAATTTGCAAATAGCTTGTACATATTATGAAAGAGCAACACTTGGTTAATGATTATAGGATTAACATAAGTTTCGGTTGGATATAGGTTGTCAAAATATCATGTTAGTACGTACGTAGTACGTTAGTACAGAATGTGGTAAAATCTTGTATAGCTCAACATTTGAATATTGTGATAAATACAGAATCGTGGGGGTTGAGGAAAAGGTTCGTGGGATCTAAATTTGATGTATAATAAACGTTTCGAAGCTGGGACTAAAATATATTGAAATATATATGTTTAGGGTTATGTTGACGAGCACTTTATAAGATTACTAAATGAAAAAGTAAAGCACTTTTGATGAAATTCGAAAAAATTTAAACGATTTTCAAATTCTGGAAGAGAAAACGGGAACCTGTAAATGGCGATAAAAATATAGTGTAAACAGATTCAGGCACGGAAGGCTATAAAAGAAACATCAGAAAACGATGAGAAAGTGAGTGTCGTTAATAAAAATAAAATGCTAAAATTGCATAAGATAATAAGGAAGAAAAGGTCAGTGAATTACGAAATTGACATAACACCAGGAAAAATTGAAAGAACCGTTTAGGTTTCTTCAACAAATAGTTTCATGTGGATAACTTTAATAAGTTTTAAGCTGTCGCATCGTTGATCGTTTGTAAAAGATTTGATGCAAACATTTCGAACGTAACCAACTTAAATGTTTTTCAATGTATCATGTATCCACTATTTGCTTTCATTGATTATGATGACAAACGTAAAAAACATTCATATCTAGGATAATAGTTTCTAAAGTATTATTTTGCAAACACTTCATAGTTATGCATAAGTGTTTATATATTTTGTCTTTGTCGGATCCCCCGACCTAGACAAATAGTGACCAATCATTGGAACATGAAGGACACCTCAGAGGCCTGTTTGTAAAAAGTCACGGCTTTCCAAGCAATAAAATCATTTCTCATTTTAACCAAGTATCTCCAATAATATTTAAAACTTTGACGTCCAGCTCTCGTGCCATCGTTTGGGCGGACTCCCGATGGGTGGTTTTGTGTTCGGTTTTGATGTAGTCGCCTGTTTCGCCATCCTGTCCTCTCCCTTTCTTCCGACATGGTCTCTCTAGTACATTCACCTGTATCTTGTCCATCTTACAATGTCCTGAACAAATGTCACGGATCCTGTCGCTGCGTAGACTGTCTACTCTGTCGCGACGACTCAATCCGGTGATGGATCTCAATGTTCTCATCTTTGTGGTTCTGGCGATTTCTTTGGTTCTTGTGGTGTCGGCTCTTGTCTCAGCTGTGTATGTTAAGACTGGTCTTACACAGGTTTTATATATACGAACTTTACTTCGTGTCGACATATGTTTGTTCGTCCATATCGTATCGCGGAGAGCACCGGAAAATACTGCTGCCTTTGTTGCCTGAGTCTTCATGTCTGCTTTGTTGTTATTATCGCTGGATATTTCGACCCCGAGATATTTAAATCGCATAACCTGCTGTATCGGTGTTCTGTCGTTGTTGTTTATTATTAGATTAAAAAAAAACATTTTTCCAAATTTAAGCATGTTATATAAGGCCGTTTTTGTTCGCACTTGAAACTTAAAAATGTAAAAATATATGGGATGCTCTATTAGAAAAAGTTGTTCTAATTTCCTGCTATTATTGAAAGAGAACAGTCTAGTTTTTACTTTTTGGCCGTCAATTTTCTTTCGTTTTGTTAAAAAAATATATATGTTCGATAATTACTTGGTGCAAACTGGGTAAACAGGGACTACTGTCTGGTTTTTGTACAACAACATTGATTACGCCGAATGGTTGTGACTGCAGACAAATTGATTACGTGCACATGTTTTGTCCAGGCTTTTCGTTTCATTGCTTTTATTGCATTAAAATAAATGTAGTATTGTTATTGTATTTGTCATTCTTGAAAAATATAATAGAAATTTACAAATTTTTCTATTTAAAAAAATTACGTATCTCTTTCTAATATTATTTTATTTTTAACTTGATTAATAGAAATTTTGTGAATTTAGGCAAACTTAATAGACACTTGCAAATGATTTTAAATTTGCTTGATAAGTATGGTATATTATATGCCACGCACGCAACACCAGTACAAAGATTGCGATGCAATAATACACAAACGCCCAATAATGTAGGAAGTCAAAAGTAGAATACAATTTACATTCACGAGTCGTCGAATATTTACATTTAAACGCAATGAAATTTATCTTGAATATAAATGCGTGTGTGTTGCAGATGATGACATATTTAAAAATGGACATGTGCATTTTAGCGGCGGTGGCACTTTCGTTATTTTTCTATTATTTCAAATCTTGGACGAGATCGGCGTTTTTGGCGCTGCGTTTGCCAGGACCGCCGGCACTACCACTGATAGGAAATGCGCTTTTAGTCGCCGACAGTAAAGGTAAGTGACGACGGTGTCGATTTCGTTATATAATTGTTTTTTTTTGTAGAATTGGTGCATCTTGGGAGTACTTGCTACGAAAAATACGGAAGGATATTTCGCGCTTGGATATCGGTGATACCGACCGTATTTCTGGCCGATCCGAAGGACGTTCAGCTCATTTTGGGCTCTAATAAACACGTCGATAAGAATTTCATTTATGCGCTCATGCACAATTTTATTGGGCAAGGACTTATATCCAATAATGGTAAATTTGTGTTGTACTTTGGAAGTAATGTTTAGTAAGGTCATAATACGGACTGACTAAAAACTTTATGTTTATATAATATAATCAACAAATCAATTTATTATAGCAAGCCATGTAATGATAATAATAAGGAAAATGAATAAATAAAAGAAAATGAAAATGAAAAGAAATTACGAAAAAATCAAACGATGGAATAATTATTTCTAATGAAAACGAAAATTATATGACACAAACAAAAAATATCTAAATAAATAAATATAATACAAGTAAATTAAAGTAAACAAAATACAAAAAGAAAGTAATGTAATAAAAAAGACAAGGCAAAGTGAAATTAATATGAAAAATATAAACAAAAAGAACTGAAAGTATACAAAATAAATTAACGAGAACTACGTAATTTATTGAATGCACAGTAAATAAGTCTTAAGAACTCCACATGAATATTGACTAAAATAAAATTGTAGATATGCTAAACAAATTAGCACACAACAAAATAACCAGAAACGAAACAATAATATGAATCGAGTATAATACAAAGCAAAGCAACATAAAAGAAAATATAAAAAGAAAACATAAAATGCAGACATATGGCGTTAGAACGAAAATAATTAAAAGTCGACATGAGACTGTAAAAAATTAAATAAATACAAATCAAATGAACGCACTTCCTGGCTTGTACTTCTTTATTTGTCCTGGAAACGCATCGAAGAAAATAATTGAAGCGAATTAGAACAAATAATCACAAATTGCATAAAATGAGAACGTGAAGAATAAAATACAAGAACATATACGAAAAAATAAAAAAGCAACAACGTCACTGAAAGCGAAAACAAATAAATATAAATAAACAAGTCAATTATAATAAATCAACCTAAAATGGTTTTGTTTTGGTTGTGTGTATACCGGTTTTTTTTTCAACTTATATTTCAATCGCATGAATATTTATTGAATGTAATAATTCTTAAATCAGTTAGGTATTTAATTTTGATCGTTCCTTGCAATTACATTGCGTCTAAATTATTTAATTTTTAATATTTTTCAATTTGTTATATTCCGCATTTCCAGTTGGAGGAAGGAGTTTTCATAATATTCCTTAATTTTTCAAGAACAATATTTGTTTGTTCTAGTTTTTGAATTAAATAATCTGCGAACTGTTAACTTGAGATATTTAATAATTAACTATTTCTCTTAACATTTTTAGGTTCGAGTTGGAAGCAGAACAGAAAATTCATTCAGCCCTATTTTCACATGAACGTTTTACAGCATTATATCAACAGCTTTTCAAGGAGCGCCAAACAACAGGTTGAAAAATTGGAGAATTTAAAAATTATCAACGCCACTACGTTTATAAATGATTGCGTGTTGGACATATTACACGGTAAATTGCAAGTATTTGCCTACCTACTAATATAATAATATAATATTAACTTGAAGGAATAAGTAGACATAAAGGTATTAAAATGTATTGGAAAAAAATATTATTAATTTAATAAAAATGCATCCTAAAATTATTAACTATAAAATATCTTTCTTAAAAAATTATAACGTGACATGTTTTAAAGCTTCCAATTTAGACTGTATTAGGGTAATGATGACTTTCCTAGGAACGTAAGTTTTAGTGGTTACTTTAGTAAACTACAACTATTACATCAATGGTTATTTTTTCAATAAAATGTATGAATATATTTTAATAAATTGTAATCAATGAAAGGTCGTGCTTTTGCTCAGAAGATAAATATATCGATGTATTTCTTAACGGTATTTACGTTGATTACAACCGATATCTTGTTTCAGATACAATTTTGGGGATAACGTTCGAAGAAAAGGAACTAAAGGACCAATCGCCGTTTAGAAAGTAGTTAACAAATGTAATAAAATAATGGATAATTTTGTATTTCATAATTATTTCAGGGGACAAATGACAGTGCCAATTAGAATTAAGAAACCTTGGTTTTTGCTCGACAGTTTGTATAAGTTAACTTCTTTGGCCGAGGCTGAACTGAAGCAGAAGTCGAAATTGCAGGAATACACCAGGACGGTAATTGAAATCATTTACAACCCGAGATAATATTTTTTCATGCACGAATTAATTTAACATCCATGGCAGTTTTATATTAAATGGAAAATTTTAAATACCAAAAAATTACACAAACACTTATCAACAAAAAATACGTAAAGAAAATAATATATTAAAATAAAAAAAATGGGCTCAATATTTGCATTTAATTGAATTTAAATTTTATTTAATTATTTTATTTCTTTTAAATATTATAATTATTTAACTATCAACTTGATTTGACACTTACTTGTTTTCCTGGTGTTATGTCAATTTTGCTAATCACCATTTTCTTCTTTATTTTCTTATTCAGTTTTGTTAATGATACTTTCCTTTCTTTTATATTTAACACCATTACTTTGATTTTCGTATAAACACCGTTGCTTATAAACGTTTCATTTGAATTCTGACGACAACCGTCGTGGACACTATAATGGTCAAACCAAAAAGAAGGGAAATGGACGTGAAGACATCGGTGAATATATTCATCTCTACAGCGGCGTCGAAAAAGCAAAAAGGGCAGCTGCAGGTGTTTCTGTCCTGCTTAAGAAAAGCATTGGCAAGCGCATTAAGACCCTGTAATTCACTTACAGACTAAGATAATAAGCTCACGCAAAGTCAATTACGAGGCCTTCAAGACGATTCGACCAAATTAATTTACAAATTAAGTCTAAGTAAAAAGCTTAGCGAAATGCACTATTCATCTGCATACCCACGTATAAGGACTTGATGTTGAGAATTAAAGAAGCAGCTGAGGAAGCCCTGGGACCTGTCGAACAAAATAAAGACAAACTTCCAAACTGGTGCAACAAAGTAGCTGAAGGAAAAATACACGAGAAGAAACTATTGTACCAAAAGTGGCTATCCACTAAGGATCCCGAAGACAAACGATATACAAGGGCAACCAATGGAGTAAAGGATGCGTAGCTGAGCAAAAAAATTGAATATGGGACAAAGTATGTGAGCGGATCGAAAAATATATAGGCGGAACCAGATCGTCGGAAGCAGGGAAGGTAATCAAAGGACTCCGAACATACACAATGAATAAGAGAAGAATGGAAGTAATTAAAATGGGGACATGGGTCAAACACTACACCGCCCTGCTGATGGAGAATAGGCAAAATATCCTGAACAACGAATTGGGAGCTTTCAATAAATCCCAATAAAACGGAATAGGAGGAAATGGAAACGACTTGTCAATCAAGGGGATGAATATAAAAAACACCATAGGTTACAAGTACGAAGCCAATAAATACTCAAGTGAACTAAAATCCGAATTTATAAGACGGCGGTGGAAAGTATTGTTACGTATTCGAACTGTGGACTATGAATAAAAGAAGCAAATCGAGAATAAACGCCACTGAAATGTACTACTGCAGGAGATGCTGTCAGAAAGCAAGGATGGACCGATATCGTAAAGGAAATTGGAATACTGATTAACAACACACTTGCAACCATAGAAGTATGGAGGCTACGATGGTTCGGACATGTTCAACGGATGACGAATGAAAGATGACCAAAGAAAATGATAAATGTAAGACAGTCAAATCAAAGAAACCGAGGAAGAGCAAGACGGGCATGGAGAGTAGAAGTTGAAGAAAATAGGGAATCGAGAGGACTAAATGAGGCAGACTGGAGAAAGAGGAAAAAATGGAAGCTAGGATGCGGGAAACGGCTCTAGGCTGTAAATACCCGTCTAATAAATAATAAAAGTGATTTTAATAATAACTTAGTCGGCGTATTTTTTGAAAATATTTCAAACGTGGTTATAGTTTCATGAGGAGATACCAACGGTGCGTTAGGCGACGAACCACATATTTTTCTTTCACATCGCCAACGTCATACAAATATTTGATGTTTTGAGACGTTTAATAATAACTTGGTCAGCGTATTTTTTGAAAATATATGAAACGTGGTTATAGTTTCATGAGAAGATACCAACGGTACGTTAGGCGACGAACCCGATAATTTTTTTAAATCGCTAACGTAATATAAATATTTCATGATTTGAGACGTTTAGTAATAACTTAGTCGGCGGATTTTTTGAAAATATTTCATACGTGGTTATCGTTTAAAGAAGAGATATCAACGGTACGTTAGACGACGTACCAGATATTTTTTTTCACATCGCCAACGTAATATAAATATTTGATGGTTTGAGACGTTTAATAATAACTTGGTCGGCGTATTTTTTAAAAATATTTCAAACGTGGTTATAGTTTCATGAGGAGATACCAATGATGCGTTAGGCGACGAACCAGATATTTTTTTTTCAAATATAAATATTTGATGGTTTAAGACGATTAATAATAACTCGGTCGGCGTATTTTTTAATAATATTTCATACGTGGTTATAGTATCATGAGGAGATACTAACGGTACGTTAGGCGACGAACCCGATAATGTTTTTAAATCGCTAACGTAATATAAATATTTCATGATTGAAGACATTTAGTAATAACTTAGTTGGCGGATTTTTTGAAAATATTTCACACGTGGTTATCGTTTAAAGAAGAGATACCAACGGTACGTTAGGCGACGAACCCGATAATGTTTTTAAATCGCTAACGTAATATAAATATTTCATGATTTGAGACGTTTAGTAATAACTTAGTCGGCGGGTTTTTTGAAAATATTTCACACGCGGTTATCGTTTAAGGAAGAGATACCAACGGTACGTTAGGCGACGAACCCGATATTTTTTTACATCGCCAACGTAATATAAATATTTAATGATTTGAGAGGTTTAATAATAACTTAGTCTACGTATTTTTTAAAAATATTTCACACGTGGTTATCATTTCACGAGGAGATACCAACGATACGTTAGGCGACGCACCCGATATTTTTTTTACATCGCCAACGTAATATAAATAGTTGATGATTTGAGACGTTTAATAATAACTTAGTCGGCGTATTTTTTGAAAATATTTCAAACGTGGTTATCGTTTCATGAGGAGATACCAACGGTACGTTAGGCGACGAACTCGATAATTTTTTTACATCGCCAACGTAATATAAATATTTGATGGTTTAAGACGTTTAATAATAACTTTGTAAATTCTGATTTTGATATTAACTACCTTGATACTTATTCATATCTGTTAAGGTTGTAGATGTATTATCGTTGAGAGTTGATTTTTTTCATATTAATTTGTTAAGATAAAAAAGAAGGCAATAAACGAGAAGCAAAAAAGCATATTTTTGTACTATATCGACATTTGCAGATTATGAATAAGAAACGAAACAACCCTTTAAATTCAAATGCCTCACACAAAAGCCTTCTAGAAATTTTCCTAGAAATAGCGGAAAATAATCCGGACTTTTCCGACAAGGATATTGTAAACGAACTGTGTACGTTCATGCTTGCGGTAAGTTTGTTCCATCTCTTAATTAAATGAGAGATCGAACCAGTTTAATTTTTAGGGCCAAGATTCTGTAGCGGCCGGTGTGGCTTTTGCGTTGCATTATTTGGCAAAGCACGAGGACGTACAAACGAAGGTGGTCGAGGAGTTGGACGGAATATTCGGAAATTCGGATAGAATCGCCGACGTGAACGACATAAAGCGAATGGTATACCTAGAGCAATGCGTTAAAGAAACTTTAAGACTGAATCCAAGTGTACCGATGATTGCCAGGAAAATATCTTCTGATGTTAAAATAGGTAAGATTTTGGAACGAAATGTACATATGTGTAGTCTAGGCCAGATAAACGTGGGAATCGCTCATTATTCTTATTCGGTTTTCTCAACAGTTACAGAACGTTACAAAACACATTGTAGGTGATAAATGTCAGATGTTAAACGGTTATTGTTAAAAAAGTTTAAAAGTGTATTCATTCTTCTAACATTGTAACAGATGTGATTGGGTTTTATATGAAAAAATATCTGGGTGCCAAACCAGCTCTTGTGAATTAAATTATATTATAAAAATCTTCTGTTTTAGGAAACTATACCATACCGTCAGGCTGCAATGTGTTCATTTCGCCGTTTATAACTCACCGTCTTGCCTACATATATCCAAACCCACAAATCTTCGATCCGGACAGATTTTCGCCCGAAAATGTGAAAAACTTACATCCGTACGCGTTCATACCGTTCAGTGCCGGACCAAGAAATTGCATTGGCTACAAGTTTGCCTTACTGGAGATGAAGGCAATATTGTCGACGATTTTGCGAAGCTTTCGAATTTCGCCATGCCCTGGCAAGGAATTTTCTTTGCTCTATAGGATCACGCTTAGAGCAAAAGGTGGCGTGTGGTTAAGACTGAATCCAAGATGACTTTTACTCTTATTTATATTCTTTATATTTTGTAGGCATAAAATTATTGAAAATTGTGAAAAAATAATAAAGCTTTTACGATGTTTGTCGATGTTTTGTAAATGCAATACAAAAGTAATTTAAACATTGCAAATAATTTTAAAACATTTAATATAATTAATACGTATGTACCTGTCACAGAGATGATACCAAATTGGTATCGATTGCGAGCGTTTTGCGAAAAAATACTATACCGCTCCTAATGTGACATCTAGATGAGTCGTAGCGGGAAAACGAATTCTACTCTGTAAACAATCAAATCACCAACATTTGATAAAATAGAAGTTTCTATCAATTTAGGATTTGAATTTAAATAATTCTATTAATAATAATAATAAAATAAATTTATTAATAGTTTATAATAACACCACATGTATACCCAAAATGAAGATCACAAATTAAACAAATTCAATTAAATAAATTAATGAACCGAATAAATGAAAATGAAAACAATAATCCATACGTAGCATATAAAAATTGGATAGCAAGTTTAACAAAAGCAACGATGCCTGAAAGAGTTCAACAAATTTTAAGCCTAGAACCAAACTATGTTATAAAAAACAACACTCAAAATAATTTCAGGAACATAATAACAAATTTAATTACTAATCCCAGTACAAACGACATCAACCAAAGTAATAAACACAAACACCAGTTACATAAACATGTAGCAAAAACTGAACAATTAATGATGATAATGGGCCGCTACAGTCCGTTATCAGCAGTAATCATAATTTAGCAAAATTTTTGGCAAGTTCGATGTGGAAAAAACGGAGGCTCATGGGAATTTGCAAAGTTTATTAGAACACAAAAATCCCTAAAAACTATTAATTGGTTAGCTTAGATGTGATTTCTTTATATAGCAACATACCTATAGATTTAGCAACTACTATAATTGAAAAAGAAATGGAATACATTAAAACCACACACACCCCTCCGAACTGTGAAAATTTTCAGCAACAGTTTATCTGAACTCCATATATTTCACCTACATACAAAAATTTGGTACTGCAATGGGTTCACCAATCTCAGCCACTATCGCCAACTTAGTTATGGAAGAGTTAGAAACAACAGGACTCAATAATTTAAGAAAAAATAAAATAAAAATTCAATTTTTCAAACGTTATATGTCTTAATATATAAATTAATGAACAACATAGAGGTGTTTGCAAACAAACATTTATATAGAAATACTCAATTATGAAATAATATATAATACAGTTAATCCTGTTAGGTTGCCGTTTATTTCAATTACTTAACTAATATTAGTTATCAAAGGGTTGCAGCAGACTAATTGTCAACTCTGTTGCAAAAAAGAACCACAGTACAACGACACATAGACACGTTGCTTCTAGTAGCTATCCTTGAATTTGTCAGGTTATCATATTTGGACACCTTTATCATTTACCAGATATCTTCGCATGATAGTGTATCTGAAATCGTGTATTTGCCGTAACTTGACCATCTACTTCTGGAGTTATAGGAGAATGAGTGGACGTCAGCCTGCCTGTATATAATAACTACGTTGTCGTGAATATATTTAACTTTTATACGAACCATTTTTGTTCTCAATAGTTCTAGAAGATGCTATAAATAGAAGTAATCATGGAGAATGAAAACAATAACAATAAAAAATAATGTTCGCGGATGACATGACACTAATACCAGAATCCAACGATAAACTGCAACATACTCTGACAATATATCAAAAAGAACTGAATAAATATGCAAATAAATATTGAAGAAAAGCAAAGACAATGATAATCGCAACAGAAGGAAGGCAGCACGAAATGGATACAGAGGGCAAAATACTAGTCAAAAGTTACAATTATCTGGCGACAGTTATAGAAGAGAGTAGAATAATGGATCAGGAGAAAATAGAGGGAATATGAAAAGCGGGAGGAATTCTAAGAACAATATTCCTTGGCAAAAGGGAAATAGTTAAAGTTATACAAACTCAGGTTTACCAGAAGGTATTGATACCCTCAGTTATATATGGCAGAAAATCATGGAAACCAACAGAAATAAAAGCAGGCTATAGAAATGGGATTTTTATGGAAAATCAAATGGGTCACCTGAACAGATAGGTTGAGGAACACGATAGTGAGAGTAATTAAATATAAAATCGATTGAACGACTAATAGAGGAAAGACAACTCAGCTGGATGGGACACATACTCCTACAGAATGAAGGAAGAGAGACAAACAAAATGAATTTTCGAAGTAAAAATAGCGACACGATAAATAAGAAACATAGGGTCGGATGACCTATAACGAGATGGGAACAATTAAGAAATGCTTCAGAAAAACGGAATTCAATGGAACGAAACCAATAGACTGACGCAGGATAGGCAGTTATGGAAATCAAAAATATAAGCAATACATGTAAATGTAGTATAAAAAATTATAAAATGACTTGAGATTAAATAAATAAGGACATTTTTTCCACAACCGTTTTCGAGATGAAAATGTGGTAAGAGATAGTGGTTTCAAAATAGGAGTCTTTCTTGGTATATGTAATAACGTTTAAAGTTTCATAACAAAGACACAGACACAGACGTAGACGTCATTCTGAAAATATTCTGAATAGATTAGAAACCACTGTAGAAATAGATAGAATGTAATTTGTTTCAGTTAATGTACAATATCATACTGAACATTTTTATTACCATGATGAGTAGCAATTATATAATAATGTAATATCTGGTATGGTTTGGAACTGTAATTCAAGAGCGTTACAATAATAGTTTATAAATAAATAACTTTTGTTAAATAGTCTAGCGATCCATCAGTTAGTATATTTTGTATATTTCCACATATATATATATAGGTAACGAATCCACGTGCCGAAGAATTTATCGTGGTATAGGGCAACGTATGAACGTGTATACAAACACCAGCCATTTTGCATGTGTGTGACAGAATCTGTCGACGTATAAATTACGATTTATTGGATAATCAAGATCTCATGCTCTGCTCTAAATTCAAACAGGGAAAACTGTCACAAATCTTTCCATATGTAAATTATTAGACAAACGATAAGCGAAAATACTTTAGGAAGGTCCTTCTTGGGGTTTGCGATGCATATTTTGTGGATAGTAGAATTATGTAGATGTTTATATGTTGAAATGGTTGTATATGTGGAATAATTTATGAGACATGTGTAAAAACAGAGTTGAAACGTTAAATAACATTAAATGAAAAAGATATGGGTGTTAAAAGCCATGATGAATCTAATGAAAGATGGCTAAGTGAAACTTACTGTGTTAAAAAAATCGTTTGATTTACCCCAAGAAGATGTATACAAAAATGCTTGTAATTGAACCTCCGTTTAAGGTGTTTTGAATCTCCATTCGCCTATGTATTTAAAAAACTGAAAACATATTTACAAAAATTTTGTTACAAAATTAAATAACAATGTTTTAAGTTTACCTGAAAGCGACAACAGATCGTAAGTGGTTGAAACGTTGAAATCATATTTGTTCAGTTTTTGAAATACACTACTTGCCTGGTGAACGTTTCATATTTGTTGGAAGTTCATGTGTCATACAGTGCATGAAACCGTCCCTGTTGTTAGTGACTCCATAATGGTGTGGGGTGGAATAACAATAAACACCTTGTTATTCGCAATGATGTTCTAACAGCTCGAATTACATAGTAGAATGGTATCTTTCTCTACAAATTTCAAAAAAAAAGGAAAACGAGGACGAGGACATAATTAGAAATATAAAATTAGTACGCTAAATTTCTAAAATATATTTAACGGAGTGCGAAATGTCATGATTAACGACGGAATAAGTTTCAGGATGTATTACGTCACTGGAAAAAAATAGCAGAGTTGTGTCGATTGTACCGAAGTGCGAAAACCACTGTACGAGACTTTTTATATTTGTACTGCCTTTCGATTATTGATACGAATACTAATCCTGAAAATGAATTCCATGGCCTTAGACAAGAATCTACTAATTTGATTACGGTGTACTGTGCAAATTATTTTTATGGGATAATGCGATAAAACGATCTAACATGCATTTTATTTCCATTAGACATAAAATCAAAGTATTATCAAAAAGATTAAAAAAAACCTTTCAGACTAAAGTATCTTTTTACGATTAACAGATCCTATAAAAGTTCCATTACCCACTGCACGCTATACTTGCAGAAACTGTTTTTATATTGAAATATTTTCTTAAAACGAATGTTATAAATTTAGTGATTCATTCATCGATATTCGCGGACTAGACGTAAGTCATACTTAATAATGGTAATAATTTTACTAGAGATACTCAAACTTTGTGTCGGATGATAATATTTATTTAAACTTATTATTGACGTGAAGCTAGTTTTTATAGGCATAATTATATGTTTCAGATGTCTATTACAATCGCACAAAGTGTTTCCTTAACAGTCGTCCTTATATTAATAATATGTTGGTATTTGAGATGCTGGATTAGATCTGTGTGGTTTATGTTGGGTTTGCGTGGACCACCAGTTGTGCCAATATTAGGAAATGCGAATTTAACACTGGTCAGCGAAAGTAAGTTGAAATTTTATGGTTTCAGAAAAGGCGAACGCGTGGTGGTTGTAATATGTTCGCTTTATTGCAGAAACATTGGAGTTCCTGAGTGAAGGCTATGAAAAGTACGGAAGATTGATCCGTTTCTGGTTATTGGCGGTACCTTCAGTGTACGTAGTTGAACCAAAGGACCTGCAACTTATTTTGGGTTCTACCAAACAAACCGATAAAAATTTTGTTTACACGTTGTTGCATAATTTTCTTGGCCAAGGACTCATCACTAATAATGGTAAGTCTTGCCAATCTTATGCAATCAAATTGTTACCAGCATTGATGAAATTAATATTCTTGAACACATATCGTTAATTGTTCCCAATTAGTTATGCTTATTGGTCTTCTGGTGTACGTGGAAGTGTCCATAGCGATCGCGTAGCATTGTTTTTGGAATGAAATTTTCCAAAAGAATATTTTCTTGAATCACGTTTCCAGAATGGTATATGTCCTGCTAGGATTTTCGACTTTTCTCTAGAGAAGTCTATAAGTTTCTTGAACATTCATTTGGTGAACAGATTTTTTACCTAGTGCCCATATGCCAATTGGCGTGACGGAATCTCGAGGGCTGGTAGTAAAAGAAGAGAAAAATAATTAAATTCTATTATGATATGAACAAAAATAAATGAGCACAAAATATGTTTGAAATGGAAAATGAAAGTATAGACCGATTTTATGATAACTTACTCATTACCTATCATTCAAAAGCAGAAACGTATATTAGAAGCTGTTGAAATGAAATAGTTATAATATAATATGAAAATATGTATTGGTCAATTTTTCACAAGTTGTATAATTGTTTAATATAGACCCTGAAATAAATAAATTATACACTTAATTAGGTTACCAATCTTGAATTGAATCTGATTAAAACATTAAACAGTGTATTATTTTTAGGCCCGAGTTGGAAACACAACAGAAAATTAATTCAACCATATTTTCGAATGAACATATTACAAAATTTCATCGAAACATTTTCAACAGTGGCCAACGAGTACGTGAAGAAAATTGAAGATTTTGAAAATATTAACGTCACTACATTCATAAATGATTGCGTAATGGATATTTTACACGGTAAGTATTTATCTTCTTTTTATGCGAAAGGCACTAGTATACATTAAGGGAGCGTTTTGAATTTTTCAAGTTACAAAAGGTCCCTGGGAATGTGTAATTATTGTAATTAATTAGGTGCTTTTCGACTGTTTTAGCCACCATTCTGGGAATACGTTCGGAAGATACGGAGCTCAAGAAACAATCTCCATATAGGAAGTACGTTACACATAATTTTAGTCATTACACGTTTTCGTCAATTATTTTAGGGGATGCATGGCAGCAACACTTAGGCTGAATAAACCATGGTATTTGTTCGATTCTTTATACAAATTCAGCACTTTGGGCGCAGCTGAGTTGCAACAAAAATCCGAATTATTGAAATACACCAACAAGGTATATAAAAAACATTCGTGTATATATTTTAATAACAAAAAAAATGCATCGGCAGATTCTATCAATTAAACGGAAAGAAGCTCTCAATCCCAAATCATGTCAGAAAAGTCTCTTGGAAATGTTTTTGGAGATATGGGAAAGTAATCCCGAATTTTCCGACAAGATCATTGTAGATGAACTATTAACGTTTATGCTTGCTGTAAATATACCATATTCTTTTCGTTATTAAAGTATCATTAATGTCGATGCGTTTGAAGGGCCAAGACTCAGTATCGGGAGCTATGGCATTTGCTCTCCATTATTTGGCTAAACATGAGGATGTGCGCAAGAAAGTAGTTGAAGAGTTAGATGAAATATTCGGAAATTCAGATAGAAAATGTGACATTCAGGATGTGCAGCAAATGGTGTATTTAGAACAGTGCATTAAAGAAACTTTAAGGCTCGTCCCAACCGTACCGGCATTTATGAGAAAAACGTCTTGCGATATTGACATGGGTTAGTTTAAGTATTTTGAGAAATGTATTTAATATTTTATGTTTCAGGAGATTGTATAATACCGTCTGGATGCACTGTGCAACTTTCTCCTTTTATGACGCATCGCCTTCCCCACATCTTCCCGGATCCACTGTCTTTTGATCCCGAGAGATTCTCGCCGGAAAATATGAAAAACCTGCATCCATACGCGTTCTTCCCGTTCAGTGCTGGACCAAGAAATTGCATTGGCCATAAATTTGCGATATTGGAGATGAAGGTGATACTATCGACCATTCTGAGAACTTATCATATATCGCCAACTCCAGGAAAGGAATTTACTTTATTCTACAGGGTTACACTCAGAGCAAAAGGAGGCATATGGTTAAAACTAAAGCGAAGATAATTATCTGTCTATGTTATTTCGACAATGCTAATTTACGAACACTGATTAATTTTTATTTATTTAAATTGTATATAAATACCCTTAAAGGGCATGCGATCTACTCTGTTGATATTTTTGATGTTGAACATGTATTTGGTTTTAACACATATTTTTGTTTTATTTACTATATGGATATTTATTTATATACATGTATATTGTTAATTAATGTCGAGTTTGAAGGGCAACTGTAAAATGTAAATCTATGTGACTTATACAAACACACATCTAAAAGCGTTAATAAAATTATTATAATTATTTATTAACATTTGTTTTTGTTGGTCATTTTAACATACACATATGATTCGGTCACATACGTCGCATATACATAATGTATGTATTTTAGAGAGCACTCAATTTGATTATACGATTGAAAAAAACTGTTAATTGCACAAATTTTTTTAATCATTACGAAGTGACATTTGTTTTTCCAGCCAAACATGCCGGTTTTATCGAAACCATTAAAAAGAAAAAGTATCTAGAATATATAATTTTTAATAGCATAGATTTTTAAATAAAATTAATGTTTGTGGGATGTTGTAGAAGCAGTTAATAGTTTACAAATTAACGGTAAGAACGACCAATGATGGTAATTATTTTAACATGTTAAGGGCGATGGTACTACACCGAAGGACTTAAGAAGTCAAATATTTGTTTTAGATACCTGATGACAACACAATTTTCTTTATAGCACTATACGATACATTATTCGCTTTAGACGGTTGTAATGGGTTCACGTGTACCACCAGTCCTATCAATAATAAGAATAGTATTTATGGTTTTAGTATTAGTTGAAGTTTTCTTTGGTCTACTTATTGGTGCACCATCACTGTATATAGTTGAACCCAAGGACTAGGACAAACCGTGACAATGGCCAACCATGTAAGAGCATCATCTATCGATCAGTGGGCATCCTTCGGGAGACAGGAGTTGTGTTGATATTTTTATTACAATTTTACGCACTTCGTTTTGACATTTAAACACTGTTGCTTGTCACTATTCCTTCACCTAGTAGCGTTCGCATTAAATTTATTATCAGAATGATCTGCACTATAGAGCAGACAAAACGATACTCTCCCTCGGCCGGTATTTGAATTCCTTTTTATATTCTCGCCAAGGATAATGCGTTATCTTTTGTTTTGTTAATTTTTTTACCGTTGAGCAACCAGTTGAGCGCAAGTATATAAAGGTCGCACAGTAATTTCTAACTTCACATTTTCTTACAGGGACCATTCTACAACGTGGTTCATTACCCGGGAAAAAAGCAGAACGGATTTTACCCGCGAGAATCTACCCATCAACATCATGCAGCGAACTATAGAAAAGCGAGTTGAATTTGCAAAAGAATACAGCTTATAATTGTGGATAATGTTTCCTCCTTCGTAGACCACTTACGTGACACGCCACTAACGACCAATTAACACTGGAATGGAACATCAACTCAACAAATCTTCAGGTCACCAATTGCACCACAGAATAGATTAATTGTGATTATTGACACTTGATGTTTCTGTTAACGATGGTCATTTCTGTTATGCCTGTTGAGCTTTCCTTCTCAACCTGTTCGGATGGAGCTTTTCATGAACTTTCGCAATAAAGCACGATGTGCGGTAATTCGATTACGACTACATTAACTAATGGAGGGGACAAATATGCCACAACTTCCTCGCACACCAGACTTAACTCAAAGCGGCCCACCTAATGGGAGCTTAAAGTTTAAGCAATTTCTTGGTGGACAAATGATGAATAATAAACGCGTAATGTTCGCCACTGACTAGGGAGTCAGCGCAAATCATTTAAACTGTTTCATGAGTCCGTCAAAAAAATTCGAGGCACCCAATGAGATACCAGTGGGACTTATCGATATAGTTTCTGTTATATTTCTGTTTCCTAAGCTTCAATTTCTCATATGGATATGTCACGCTCATATTATCCGCACATACCCAAGACAAAGTATTCTTTGCTACGTTGTTTGTGCTGATTGTTGGTATTAATTCATTTATTAAGGACGAAAAAGAAAAAACACTTTTAGAATAAATATATTTATTTCTATATATATTTTTATAACTTAGATTAATTCAAAGGAGGGTACAGATCGTCATCGACCGATGACAAAGAAAAAAATAAAACAAACCTGAGCTAAAACTAGAAAACAATTGCTTTACAAATTAAGGCACTAACTCGGTGTGTCATAAACTTTTATATACATACATAAATATATCATCGTCTAGATCAGGTCAATGTCACAGTAAAAACAGTCCGAATTTATTTGGGCTGGTTCCAAAAGGCGGCCGCTTTTCGAAAACTTTCACTCTTGGGTTTGTCGTTTTCGGGCGTGTTCCTTGCACTCGGCACGGGTGCGACTGTTTGCGATTTTATGTTCGGACTTGGTCTGCTTTGCTCCTTGGCCATGAAGGATTCGGTTTTGCGTGTTATGGACGGAGATAGCGGGTAGAATTTGGTGATTTGTTTCGGAGGAGGCGTGTTGATTTTGTCGAGTGATACGATTCGTCTATGACTAGGCAAAGGAGTGCTGGGCATGGATCTAGAAATCGGAGATTCTGGTGGGGGCAAGCTTGGATCTGGTAGCGTGTTCGTTGCAGGTGATTGGGATATTTGCAGTGATGACGGCGAAGGTGTGGTAGTTTCTAATTTGTCAAATTTTTTTATTGCGTTTGCTACGGAAGTTGATGAATAAATTGGGATACGTTTTACGCATTCTGTCGATGGCGTTGTTGACTTGCCTATAAAGAAAAAAAATAAGTATTACTTTTGCACATTTAATTGTTGTTTTATCGTTTCATTTATTAGTTTGGTTTCGTAAATTGATTTTTTTGGTTGTTGTAACATTTAAACGACGTATGGGAAGCAAATGTGGATAGAAAGCAAGCAATTCACACACCACAATGCGGATAAAACTGCAGACTTGGATTAATCATATTAAAAAGTAAAACCTACCTTTTTTCACACCTGGTGGTGGTGTTACTCTATAAAGATTTGGTTTTGAGAGAGTAATTTCCAGCTTACTTTGGTGCAATGTTTCGCAATGTTCTGCGTCGCTGGCTACACCGAAATCGTTTTCCTTTTGATCCTCGTTGCTGCTGATTGAAATATTCGATCTGGACGAGTTAAGATCCGTCTCGATGGTTTTACAAGGACTCGCGCTCTTTTCGCTGAACCTGCGGACGTGCAGGTCGCTTTGCGATTTTGAAATTAAGTGTTCGAATTTTTCCGCTATTTTATTAATTTTCGCGGCAGTTTTTCCGTTCGCTGGCGGCGAACTTTCGCGTTCTTTGGGGAGCGTGTCGTTAGAGTTTATATCTCGTTCGATTTTACCGTTTATTTTTGGCTTCGTCACATCCAATGACGTATACTGTTCGGGTTCTTCGTTGATTTTAAACTTTTTGCTAAGTAAGGGCGTCGAAGTGCAAGAACATGTTAAGTTGTTGCTAGAACAGTCGCTGATGCCGCTATCGCTGCGCTCACTGCACACTCTGCTTCTCACAGGTTTCTTTTCACGTGCATCGTCTTTTGTGCCTTTATTGGTAGTTTCGATAAATTCGTTGCGTTTGCTAGTCGCCAAATTGTCGTTAAGTCTGTTGTTGATTTCTTCTAGTTTGCTTTGACCTTTAGAGCTGACGTCACACACATACCTGTTGTTCCTAATCGTCGTGTTAGTTAGGTTATTAGTAGTTTCTTCTTCGTTTAGACTGGACATCTTCGACGCGGTATTTACTGATATCGAAGGTCGTGGACTACAGCTTGACGTCGAACTGGCCGCCGAATTTCGTCTACTCGCAGACAGATTTGCCATCCTACCGAGGGCTCGTATAGCATTGCCTGTTTTCTAAGCAAACAAAACACACATGCACAAAAAACAAACAAAAATCTGACATGCACGAAACACAAAAATTGAGCACGACGTACCTGCCACTTCCTACGAATGATGAATTTCTTTAATTTGTCAGTGGATATCACAATAGTTTCGATGTGGTTTTCTGGGTCCAACCATGTATGCTTCAAACATTCTTCGGCGGACAAACGTTCCCTGCAATAATGAGAAGATGAATGCCGTTATTGTGGTAATAGCGAAATTAAATTTAAATCTGAACGAAAAAGTTATTTTATGGAAGCTGTAATCTCGAAACAAAAATGAATCTGATAGTATCATAATCGAAAAATTGTCAAGAACGGGACTGACTATAAATCGAAGGTTGGCTGAGGACTACAATTTCAAATCGTTTTGCAATTATTTTTCTAGACCTATATTTACTACTAACCGCATGCTATTCCATATTGGGAATTAAAAATAATTACTACATTCTACTTACTCTTTTCTTTTCAGTAGCAGCGCACCGATGAAGTCCCTGGCGCTCTGCGTCACCGCGCTGAAGGCCTCGTCCTCGAAGTCATAATCGGCTCTGGTTATGTTCGCGAACGTTTCGGCGTCGTTGTCGCCCATAAACGGCGACAAACCGGATAATCTGAAATTTCCGATCTCCACAATCACCACACTTCAACAACGCGGCAATGAAACTTACAAGACGTAGCAAATGACGCCCAACGACCACATGTCCGATTCTCTGCCGATCGGTTCGTAGTTGATGATCTCGGGCGGTATGAATTCGGGCGTTCCGAACAGCACCCTTATGGGGGTGCCTGGTTTCAGCTTTTGGGCGAGCCCGAAATCGATTATTTTGATTTCGTGCGACGTTCTCGTATGGCACATGATGTTTTCCGGTTTAAGATCCAAGTGGACGACGTTCTGACTGTGCATGTAGGCGACGCCTTCGCATATTTGCCTCATGAATAGAATGCAGTCTTTTTCGGTTAAGGTGAAGTCGTCGGCCACCACTCGTTCGAATAATTCGCCACCAGAGATGCTAAAGGAAAAATGAAATAAAACGTTTTTATTTAGAATTCTCAACGATTGTGTGGAAATTGTTAGGAGCCATAATACGAACATGTTTAACACAATACTTACTATTCCATCACCATGATGGTTTCTCTTGGATTTTCAAATGCGGCGGCGAGTTGCAGCAGCTTCTGGTGGCGCAAAATATTCATAACGTCAATTTCCTCTTGCACCTTATCTCTATCCTTCGCCGTCCTGCATCTAATAAATTTGGCCGCTAATTTTTGCGTCGTCGTCCTGTCAATGACTTTGTGCACGACCCCGAATCTTCCCTTTCCCAATTCTTCTAGGACGTCGTAACGCGATTTAAATTCTTCGCCGGCTTCGACGGCGACTACGCGCGGTTCGAAAGAAGAAGATTCGTCTTAAATAGGGTAATATTTTCAATCTGGTGTGCGAACGAGGAAATGAAAACTTACTGTGTTCCTCTAGCTGGACTATTTCCGATTCTACCGTTGGTCGACTGGACCCGTGTATGTTTAGAGAACGTACCCTGAAGACGTATTTGCCGCCAGGTTGCAGACCTCTTACCACGTAACTGAGCGAATGGCAGTTTTCTGTTACTGTCGTCCATACGTCGCTTCCGACCAGACAGTAATCAACCGCGAATCCGGTGACGATTCTGCCGCCGTCATAAGGTGAACTGCTCCAAGTGACTGCAACGCTGTCTAAACCGGCGACTATGCATGGTTTTCCACTGGGAGGGTCCGGAGGACCTGGAAATTTAGGTGTTTTTCTTTAAATTAATTTATTTAAGTTTGTTGAAATATATTTAATGTCGTAGTTCGTGCGTTAACTTTGGTAAGGGACATTTTTGCCAGGGAGTCTCTAAGAATTAATGAGGCAAGGTGACCTGTTTCTACTACATTCTTCAATCTACTTTTGGAGAGCATAATTAGAAGCAGAACAAAATTTCCGGAACAATATACAACAACAGCATCGATATCTAGTATACGTGGACAAGTTGGAAAAGAAGCAAAAGTGTAGAAATAAGCAAGCAAATGGAAATTTGCAAATAACTATATAAAATCATGAAATGATCCTCGATGTTCCTTGATGTTGTAAATGTTCAACTTTGTTCGCGAATGCACGAAAAGTTTGGACGTGTCGTTTTAATGTTATTATAAAATTGTACTAATTTAGTTCACGATGATTTCACTTTTAGTTTCCTCACATTAGCATAATGACTTTCGGCTCGCACAATATCGGCTATTCGATAAGTGATTTGTATTGAAATAATTTTAAATAAAATCGAAATTTTGAAACATTTCCCAAATGCGACTTTCCACGTAATACATAAGGTAATACCGGTATTAAAATAAAGGCCAGCCTCTCATAATGTGTTGAGTAAAATTCATTATAGGCCGTTTTAATGAATATTCACCTCGAAAAAATCACAATAAATTTAATTAATACGGCGTAAATCAGTCGGGCACAATTTAAAGTTAATAAACTTTAGTAATTACGGCAGCGGCAGCGCTCAACGGCATTTATAACGTAACGTGCGCGCTCATAAACATACAAGTATTAAATTAAAACAAAAAGCGAATTATTGCCGCAATAACAGACTGCAGATTGTTACGTTATGATAATTTATATGATGCAGCGGACGCGCATACAACAAAGACAAATTCATTTAAAAAGTGGAAAAAAACCGCCGCATTCCGATTAATATGTCAGATAAACTGAATACGTCAAAACCTATGTCTTCCTCATTGCTTTTTCCATTATTGTCCATACATCATTCCGTTCTCTAAATGGACTTTTACATCATTCGTAATTTATGAAATTGCTCGTTAAAATATACATATCTGTAACGGCATTTTATTGCGCGCATTATAAATCTATTAAATTAAAAAACTACCTGTACGTAATCTAATTTAATTACCCGTCTGAATTATGTCTTGCGACAGATTAGTCCGCAATGACGTTTCTAACGTTTGCAAAAGCGTCGTCTGGGTTTTATGCGCATTATTAAAATCCATTGAATAGAATTTATTGAATGTTTCATTGATGTGAGAGGTATTTTGCTGCGCGTAACGTTTCTTTAATAATTTAATGACGATAATTTATGGGTTTGTTCTTATGCCAACTATTGGAACAAAGCCGACTTTAGTCTTCCTAGTATAAGGTTGCACGTGTATCATAAATCGGCCTCATTTTAAATTAAACTGCGAAGTCCACTCGAAACATAAACTGAGTGGCCCTGAATATCAAGCTCGTAAATAAGTTACGATAAAATGCACAGAAAATTCGATTAAATTACATATAACTTAAGGAATAATAATATTTCATAATTAATGTTGCATAAATGTTAAATGTCTATAGACAGTTGATTACACAACACTACAAAAAAATTTTGTCTTTGTCTAAAAATTTATTTTATGACTTTATGTTTAAAAATAAAGGAAAAAATACCCATCCATGTTCCTTAAAAAGTTTGCTTTTTAAGTGACAACATCTATCTGTTTTGCAGAAGACTCAAATAGGTCAAAATGTCGTCTAGAAAGTGTAAATATGGCGCTGATGCATTTTGTTTCATATGTGGAACATTTATTAAAGTAAAAAATGCGAAACCCATCGAATATCCTGACCTTGCTTCATCTTCTGCTCCAATCTCGCATAGCCTACAACTTCCACTACCTGCATGTCCTAAAAAATGGTCTCAATCAAGCTCATCTTAGAGTTCAAATGAAATTATTGAAGATGAAGAATTTGTACTGTCATAGCAACCACCAAAATCCCGCATTTTTACCTCAGAAGACTTTAATGACTTAATAAGGGATTTGCCTAAGTGTAAGGCAGAGCCATGTAGAAGACTTTAAAACCATGGGTTGCAGAATATCACTAAAATTACATATGCTGCTAATATAAATAAATTTGAAAACAACATGGGGGTGTATTAAGAAGAACACGGAAACGTGTTCATCAAGATATCATGGACTTCGAACAACATTATCAAGGCCAATACAACGAAAATATGATGGGGGATTACATTTGGGGTTTGGGCGAGAGAAAGTACTTGTAGACATGAAAGAAAACGTAATAGACTTTTAAACTTTTTTCACTATTTTATAATTTGATATGACAGTTGATAATTTTTTTTATATAAATATGTGTTTCGATTTATCAATAAATAAAAATTAAATTAAATTTTCTAAGATATTGATTAGTCGTTCTCCTGGATACAAAAGCAAACTTTTTCTGACCATATGTTTCTTTTTCGTCTATCGATAAATCTATCGAAGAAACGTCTGAGGTTTTTTCTAAACTCAATTAAAGTGTGCAGACAATAGTTTTGTCTAAATTAGTGAATTTGAAATTATGCCTCGACTAATGATTTGTTCTCTCTCTTCTCAGATCCAAATTACCAAAATGTGTCACAATTACAAAGTTACTTTTATTTATACATAAATTATACAGATGAAACCTTAAAGACACCGATAATCAATCGGTTATCACTAAACTAACTTAAACACCGAACAAGTTCGAACAATTAAGGTGTAGGATTGTAATTGAGGATTGTCCTCCGTAGACCTAAAAAGTTTTGCAATTACGTAGTTGTTTCACTTGAACCCCATATTAAGAATTTCGAATATGGGTGACTGGAAATCTATGAATTTGTTCGGAATTAATTTTTGCCAACACTTTCCGATTTTTTCACGCTCGAGGTACAATTTCATAAATCATTTAGATTTAATGGTTCGTTTCACCATAGGATGATTTTGGAATTGTCCCTTTTATTTTTTGCTCGTGAAACAAAGTTGACGTTTTTTATATTCTAAATATTTTGTTCTATAATTATATCTAATATTTATAAAATTTATTATTATTATATTGAATTTATACAATTATCTACATATGAGGTGTGTGTTAGTTATACTAGCACATATATTTAATTGTTTTTGTACCTTACAAGTGAAATTTGTCATTTACACAATATTGATTGTATACACATCTCAACCACATTGTCGGAGAATTTGTCACATAAATGTATTTAAATAAAAATATTACGTATAAAAGTTAAGAACGAATGCTTGCACAGTTCTAGGAATTTTTATTTATAGTACCATTTGATCGAATACTTTTATCATTCATTAAGGCTGTGGATATATGTGGTTTTGGACTTATTTTGATATTGATAAGTAAATGTTCTTAATAATAATTTGTACAATTTTACTATACTACTTTTACATAACGGTCGACACTGAACGCAAACTGTTGGAGAATTGTTATATTTTTATTTATTCTGCAGAAATGATTGAACAAAAAAAAATCTTCATAGCTTATTATTCGAGCATAACACCCTGCATGGGATAGCAGCGACCATTGGCTTATTAGACAAAATAGACAAAGGCAGAACATAGAGACAAAGCAACTAAATCAGATAAATGATTACAATATTAGAAAAATTACGCGAATTAAGATAAAGCCTATAAACATGCAATGATTAAATGGTAAACAATTGGATCTTGAGATTATCGCTCATGAAAACAACGTAGATGTATGTATTTCGAAATACTGGTTACGTTGAGAGGAAATACTACAATTGCTGGATACAAACTGGTTGCATGTTTGCTAGAGTGAAGTATATAAGAGGAGAGGTTTGCTTATTTATAAAAGTCGAACTAGATGAAAATAATTCGAAATCGCGACAGTAAATATTAATTTAGAGCGCAAGCAACTTTTCAGGTCCCCAAATATGTAATGTATGTGTGCTATATGATTGTGTGGATCTCAATATAAATATCATAAGTGATGGAGTGGCTCAAAGGGAACTCACGAATCGCATGAAAGAATATAACATGGTGAATAAGATTGATATTCCTACCAGAATTCAAGCTACCACACTATTATGTATGGATGTTTTCTTCACTATAAGTACTGAATGTCGAACTAAAGTTGTCTGATCATACCCATTAAATAGTTGACCTCACGATAATGGACCTCATGGCACGAATCGAAAATACAGTAACCAGATATAACAAAAGCAAAAGAAAAATTCTTTTCATTGATGAAGATAGATGCTGATTGCGGATATGACTGTGACAGGAACCAGTCTATTTAATAAATATGGTGTAATTGCAGTATCTTTGTTGTACTTTTATAAACTGGTTTTGAACAATGTTAACAAAAATGTGACCGGAAATAAAGATATCCATAACTATAATACTTGCGGCCAAGAATTAATAAAATTGGTCTTCGTATACTTACAATAGTGTAACATACAGTGAACTATATGGATTCAAAATGTTTTAACAGTTGCCCTTCCATTGTAGGTGGTAAACCACCTACAATGGAAGGGCAACAAATTTCAGGAAATTAAAAAAACTATGTTATGAATTCTTTACACAAAATACATGAATACAGGGAGCTCGACAATTTTTAATAAACTAATTTGTCATTTTGACAAATTTTTTTTGAAAATCTTAATTTTTTTACTATTTTATTCGTTTTCGACATTTCTTTTATATAATTAATGTTAGGTTGGGTTGGGTTGGGTTGGGTTGTGTTGGGTTGGGTTGTGCTGGGTTAGATCGAGTGTTGAGTATTTTCAAATTTGGTTTTAGATTGTTTTATCGACTTATTAATGTTTATTTTTACAAATTCTGATTGTATTTTATTGACATTTTAAACAATTTTGACAATTATGAAAAATTTCTTGTTTAAGATTTTTTAATTTATCGTAATATTGACTATAATTTATATTTATATTTATATAATTTTTGCTCAAATCAATCAAGTAAACTTTTGATTTTTTTAAATATACGGATAAATTTTTGTATTTACGTCTTTATTATTTTTTGCCATTGATCGACACCTTTTACATTTTTAAAATAATTTTATGTATTATAATTTTACCTGAACACTTTTTTGTATTTTAGTCAAATTCGTAATTTTTTTATTTTCTACCATTTTCAGACGTTACATTTAACTACTTTGGCCGTTATTACAATTTTTACATTTTTTGTTTCAAGCAATTCTTAAAATATTGAAATTTATTGTGGAATTTTAACAATTTTAACTTTTTTTGCATAAAGTATGCGTTGGAAAATGTTGCCTTGTTTCGAAATGTTGGCAGCTCGACAATTTTTACTAGACCTATTGGTCTTTTTGACTAGAATTTTATGAAACATTTTGATTTTTGCAACTTTGTCTTTTACATTAAATTTTTACATTTTCTTACCGTAATTCATATAAAAATACCAATCCCAACCGAGCCCAACCACACTTAATTGTAAAATAGTGAACGCAGCGGCATAAAAATCAATTAAGAGAAAAGTAAACATGTAAGTCTGGACAGTACCAGCTTAGTTGGTAGATATAGACCACTGCAATTACATACCAACTCGAGTATGGGCATTGTCGTCTAAATGACGTTAATAATCACACACAAACCCTTTGTCATTCATGGTTGCATGACTTAATGCTTACATGACTTAATGCAGCTTCAATGGATGTGGACTGATGAGCTCAATATAGAGTGAAACAGCTGTCGCCACGTTAATACATTGGAAATTTAATTTATTATTCATTGATTTGAAATTATTTTCATCAGCTTGACTAGGCGACTATAATTGGCCTAATTATTATTGATCTGGGTTAATTTCCGTAAATTCCAGAGATAAATTGTTGAAATGACACCTTGGTCTTATTATTGTGTACGGATGCAATTGATTCGCGAATGATTTCATGATATTTTTAGTCTGCAATAATAAAACGTGCGGATGGTTTGGTTTTTAAATATAATAGACGATAGAACGTAACTGCCGTCGCCCACAACATTAGTTGTATGATAAGTAGAGCGTGTGAGTGTTAAAGATTTACATGTGTGAAAAATTATGATTGTGCAATCAAGAAAAATTACCTAATTGTAATATACGTCGTAAAAGTAGTTGGGAAATCCAATTATCAATAATTGACGTGAATACCATAATAAAATTCAAAGATAATAACATTTTACTTTATTCAATTAATGTTTTGTTGAAATGTAATTCAAATTTCAGAACTGTCACTTTAAATTTAACGTCCACGTTTCGGAATTATTTTACTTAATATTGAATTCAAGTGTAACTACACATGGGTCATTGTTAATACATTTATAAATAATGTAATATTTGATATACGTTTTAGATATTTCTAACTTTTGACGCTAAATAAATATATTTGTACCAATTGTTATTTTGTGTCTTTAATGTAGTTTATCTTTCGTGGATACCAATAGCTAGGCTAAGAAGTTTTTACCATCTTTAAAGCTATGTTGTCAAAATATTTCAATCTTGCAGCAACTACCGACAAAAAATATTACATTTATGACTACGTACCATTTATCCATTATCAAACACTAATTTCTATATCTAACATGCGGTATCATACGGTATCGCGTTCCAAATGCAACTTAATACCCTTAAGCCACAACGTTATGCATTCGAAACGAAACTTAGTAATCTGATGGGTTTATAATTTACCTTCAACCGAGACCGAAGCGTAGTGACAATCCGCTCCGTGCAAATTCTCAACGGACACGTCGTATTTGCCGCTATCGTCGGCTGTGATGTTCTGCAGGAGGAGACAAGAAACCCCGTCACCCGAGGTTATGCTCGTTCTTTCGTCATTCTTCAGCACTCGGCCCTATTAACAACAAAATAATTGATGAAAATATCTTGCGCGAACGACGGAAAAATGCGCGACGTTTTGAAAATTTGGTCGCGATCATGTTTTAAAAGGCAGCGACGGCGAATATTTCGAGAAGAACCGTTTAAAAAATGCAAAAAAATTAATTAGTTCAAAAATGCGCTTCTTACCATGAGATCGTCTTCTTTAATTTAGTTACGCGTTAATTGGTTCGGAGGTTCTGAAAGTTGTGCCGCGGCTGACATTGTTTCAAGAAACAATTACGGACGCAGTCGAACGCGGGTCCCACGGGCAGCAAATTCGTTAATAGTTTATTAATTAGCACGCATTATAGGCAAATAATACTCTTAGCACAAATAGAAATGATATGTTCTGTAAGACGGTACAGTTTATTAGAGCACCAATAATATCATGTTATTTATTTATATGTATTTAGCAAAATAGTTCCAACAAAGGAACACAATATTATATCATTATGTAAATATTTTTTGTTACAACTTGCAAAAAATAAACAGATTACTTACTTAAATATTATGGCTTTTATTATTTTGTATCACATAAACAGATTTTTTAATGTTCATTATAATAGAAACTTTAATATGCAGTTTACTGGTTATATTATATCACATTTCACATGAATATGAAATATTAATCTTACTGTTTCATTAGTTTGTTAAAACACTTTGTTTTTGTTCATTTCCTTTCAGATTTTTATATTCTGCTACGTTTGGAATACGATATGATATATATTATTTACATTTCCTCATGTCATGCAGAAAAACACCCAGCACTGCTTGGCAATAATCGTAAGTTTTGTTTTGTTAAAAATCAATGCGGATTAAGTATAATTTAACCATGAGTATTAAGTTTCATAACAGTTATGAATGATAAGGGAAAATAAACTTCGATATAACTTAAAATAAAGATTCTTGAATAAATAGATAAGTAAATTTGAATCTGCAATAAAATTTTCATCAACCCCAAGGTTTTAAAGGCAGCATTTATATACCATCAATTTTGTGGGGCAGATAGTAACATTTAGATAACTTTAAGCTCCCCATGCAACTCTACAAGCTTGAAAAATAGTGGCTCTATTATAAATTTAGATCATTACAAACATGAATAAGTAGTTCTTAAAGAAATAAAATATTGGGAATGAGGCCAGCTAGCTCAGAGAATGTCTGAATAAGAAACTTTCGTATATATTGAAACTGCTGGCTGGAGTTAATGTAACTACATGATAAATGCTGTTAACGCCAACCATTTTCATTTTTTTTCTGCTTCGTTAATTACGTTCATTATTACGTGCTCTGTGCTTTGGCTGTTTCTTGCTTCACCGTAATATCATCCATATATGCCATCATTTGTAGAGATCTTTACTCCTAATTTACTACGTCCTTATTATATGGTCCAGGACTACATTGAATAAAGTTGTACAGGACTCAGCTCTTTGCTTCATTCCTCGTTATTTCAATCTCCATGAATTGTTTACGTACGTTGTATCATTTTTTTCTGGTGCAATTTGGCATTCTCCTTTTGAATTTTCTGAAAATAGTTTATCTTTTATATGATATGTTTAACACTATTATTCTTAACTTTATTTTATACATTGGTACTGTAAGCCATTTCTCAAGTATTCTCTTTTCTACATTATTTTCAACTAATCGAACATCATTTAACCTGGTCCACTAATACTTCCCTGTAATAGTAAATTGGAGACTGCGGTTGGAAAAAAATAAATAAATAAGAAAAGAAAACAGTTTTCTGTAAGGAGAATATTTATTTTATTTTAATATTTCCCTGCAGATGAATCTCTTCTTCCTGCGGCTTGTATTTCTTTTAGGTTTTTATTATTCCGTAATATTTTTCCACCGCTGGTTTTTATTTCTAGTTCTTTATGTCCTACTACATATTCTTCTTCTGCGTCTTCCGTTTCCATTGCAGCTATCATTTTGACATACTTCCCTTCTCATCTTCTCTATGTTAGCTAATACATTTATTCTTCTTTTTTGTTTTTATATACCAATGTAGTTATTTGTTCATTTTTATTATTTTTGTTTCTTTTTATCTTCCCGTACATTTCAGGATCAATTTACGTGCTAATTATTTTTCAATTAATCTTGCCTTTTCTCTTTACCAAAATTTCACAATCACTATGTAACCAATCGATTCTCTTTTGAAACAATTTTCTCTTCTTTTCTGATGTTCTTCTTCTATACATCGCTTTTTGTAGCATTATTTTGACTTCATTCTTTTTGCCATTTTCTTAATTCTGAGTTACATTTATATATTGCCCCTACTTTATTTTGTTCTTTTTACCTCCCTGTCATTGTGATGGTCGCTGATTCCGTCTGTGCGTACATTTATGTGTACATCTACAGTTCGCCATTTCTTCATTTTTATTTATTTCGTGTGGCCGATTTGTCCAGTTCTTGTTTTGTTATTTTGAGTTCTTTCTCATGTTTAATTTTTGTACTCGCTATTATCATATCAATTTATTTTGCTTGCTTTTTTTCAAGTATCGATAGTAATTTCTATAGCGTTTGGTATATTGGTATATTCGGACTGTTTTAGCAACAACCCCTCGTTATGTAGAATTTGTTTGACTGTTTTTGTGTCAAATGATGGATAATGATGTGCTGCATGAGTGGTAAATTACCGGCTGGTGCATGTGAAAATATTTGAACGTATCCTAGGAAACGGCCATATAAATCTTCATATTAAAAGCCTTTTACAAAATCAGTCTGCTTTTTATAGTTCGTTGACTTGCATATGCATGTGTTATTCAAGCGTATAAGAAGCAAATGCAATTTGAAAAAAGAACTGATTTTTCAAAAGAACAAGGATTCTAATGCAGGGATAAGGTATGGAGAAGGGTCACTATCGCGTAGCTGGTAATAGAGATATAACTAGAGTCACGTGGAATGAGTGAAATAATTTATTTAGTAGGCAGCCAAAAATATCAGATTCGGTAAAGATATTTACAATTTTCGGTTAA
Organism: Geotrupes spiniger; assembly: GCA_959613385.1. Classification (NCBI taxonomy): domain Eukaryota; kingdom Metazoa; phylum Arthropoda; class Insecta; order Coleoptera; family Geotrupidae; genus Geotrupes; species Geotrupes spiniger. The sequence goes on along the minus strand of OY390736.1, from coordinate 24,945,857 downwards.
GGTAAAATAATGACTAGTTAATAGTTAAATAATGATATGATAATATATGTTATTCTGTAGCAATATATTTGTAAGCAATAAAACAGTTTATTTATGCATATAAAATACCTTAACTTTAAAACCATATGAAAAAAACAAGGATTTTAAGGTCACAGTTTCAGACTTCAGTAATAAGTAGTAGATAAAGAAGTAGTTTAATTGAATTCCTTGTCATGTTGTATTTTTTGTGAGGAAAAATAAATTATTCAAATACACTTGACTTGGTACTTGATTTTCACAAAATGGTCAGTTTCATATCCACACTATTAAATCTATCATGTTTGATTACAACAAGAATAAATTTGTTATGTTTGTAAATTGGTTAATAGTGACATACTGAATTAATAAAAATTGGTTATATATTGTAAATAGTCGATTAGCACTGAGCGCAGAGCTGAGATGCTTGTACATTGAACATTTGTACATGAAACATGAAATATGAAATATGAAATATATATATTATATTGTTAAATAATCTATTAAATTAATAAACAAGGAACCCAGAAGTTTTAAGCAATCTAATGTGCTGCGGAACATTAAATAGCAACAAACAAGTAGTTTATTTCTACACATATACTTGATAACTGAAATGTTCATAATGAGAACATACCTATCGATCATCCATGTATGTCTGTGCGCATACTACCGCTAAAACCAATTAAACTAAAACTATGGAACTTTATTCTTAAGATTTGTACACAGCGTCCCATTTTGAAAGAAATATCTCAACCGGAAGCGATTGTTTACTCTTATCACCTCCATATCTTGAAAACGTTACGAGTTATCGAAATAATTATAAAAGTTAAAGATATCGAAATTCTAAAAAACTTTTATTTGAAAAGATCTTTCGAAAAATGAAGGATAAGTGTAAGTATAAGGAAGTTCAGACGACTGCATATTTTGTTAATAAATAGCAATTGCAAAAAGCAAATATCCCCACAAATAAAGTTTACTTTTCATTTGTCTTCTCCATCAATGTTGAATAGAAAGTTCTAATCACTTCAAATGTGTTTAAACTGTATCCATATTTTTAATTATACACGCAGTTGATACTCCCTCCTGACGAGTTCACAATAAAAGCGAACCGATCGTCCAATGATCTGCAGACACAACTTTTAATGCGTGTTAAGACCAATACTAAGTATTAAGAAATTATGTAGAATAAACTCATAATGAGGGGGTGGATTGGTTCAGGGGAGTATCGACTGACGAGGATTGTGAAATATGTAAATTAAACTGTACACAATACATTCACACAACTTCATTTTAAACTATTAAAACGGGGCCATTTTTAGTAGTTCGTAGCCCTTTTTAGTAGGCGTGTTTGAGGCGATTAAAAAATCTTGAAACTAATTCATCAAGTTTGAGATTTTCGTTGACGAGCTCATAATAACAGCGAGACGATTATTCAAGCATGTAAACTGCCTTAGATTTGCATGCACAACTTTTATTACACGATTAGGTTGTTCGATTAGATTGGATAGAAGACCAAATTCACTGACAAGGATTGGGATATACGGAAACTAAATTGGGTTGGGTTACCTTAAATAGGGAAGAGTGATATATGATATTACTAAAACTACAAGTAATAGGCAACACAATTCCACTAACGTTAAGGTAATCCGAAAATACTACCAGACGCCAGTACCATAATACTGCCGCTTGCCATAAACTAATGAACAATTTATTTATTACCATATCAGAACAAAAGGCACTAAAGCGTTTACCATTTTCATGGTCATATTTTACTGCAAAACCATCGATTTGCAACTTCTGTTACATACTGCCATAACGACCTGCATACCAATTGTTGGGTCTTTAGTAACCACCTTGGTTTAAATTAGCAAGAAATTCAAAAGTATAGAAACATTGTAACTGGCAATAACGTATATAAGTAATCTCAAAAATTAGAGGAATGTCCAATAACGTCCAATGCAAGTAGATCATAAAGCACGCTGTCTTCAATCAACGATCCACAATTACTTTCGAAAGTCCGCGAACATACGCGAACAACTCCACAAATACTAAAACATTAAAATTGATTTTAATCTATATCTCGACGTATTTAGAGGTGGTTGAATGTACCATTGAATGTACATACTAAAGCTCTGTGCATAGATCTTATAGACGTCCACCTATAGAGCTTTTTTACGTCACATTCAAGAGTATTTTCACCCACATCATAGTATTCCTCCAAATTCCTCATATGTAACACTAACAGTCAGGAACGTTGTACTATATCATCCCCATGCTATTTTTCATTGTTTATGACTTTTTACTTGTCTACGTAGCCCAGAAATTAGTTCGTTCCACTGAAAGATTGGTGTGCTGTGTACAGGTATTTTAGAAAGCGGCAATTACAATACAAATTTGCAATATTGTAGCGGATGTATGGGCACCTAAACAGGATGGTAAGCAGCCAAAATAACTGACAAAAACTTAAATCATCGATTAAATATTTTTAAATATTATCGATCGATTTATACATATCCTTCACGAATTGAACAAAAAAATAAATTCCCCTTAAAAGTAATTTAGAATTAAACAGAGACTGTGATTTGAATTGTTGGAGTACATAATTACATACCTAATAAAGTGACGTAATTTTAAAGAACATAACTGATTGGAAGGTGTAAGATCACACATTATATATAACAACAAATCGTTAATAAATAGAATTTTTACAAACCTCGTAAACAGCCATACTACCACGAAAAGTAAAATATCAGATAATCACGAAAACACACGTCCGCTTCGCAGGTTTCTTGCCACCACACTGGGATATTGCACATACAATTATTTCCGTTGAGATAAGGATAAATATTGAAAATATCGAAGAACCTATTAGCGAACAAACTTAAGCTATTAGCGACCGACTATAAACAAAATTAATGTCACATGTAGTAATGTATACAAGTTATTTTCACTTTAATATGTGCGTAGTATTAATTTATGGAGGACTTGCGTAGAAAAACTGGCGCAGAGTAAAAACAAACAAAAACGTTTTGCATTGATGTATGTTTTTTTTTAAATGAAATGTCGATTTTACTTTAAACGCCTTTTTAATAATCTTTCCAATATGGTTTAACAGTTTAAAGTTGTTGTTTAACACTAATCAATATTTTTTAATTTCAATATCAAATAACTAATTTTTATATTACTTGCCATGGAGTAACAAGCAACCATTGTTTATGATAACCATAAGCCATGCTAAAATAACAGGATTGCAATTTGCAGTTGTAGTTGGAGAAACATGAATTTAAATTAATTTGTAAAAGCTACCGGTGTAGTAAAAATGTCCATATGATCATTTGTTACTGACATGTTAATCGTAACCGTAATTTAAACGAAATTGGATACGCTGGTTATTCTGTATGTAGGTACAATGTTACATGCCTACGTACATGGTATATAATTTAAATTATGGACCCATACACATAAATATACCACCTGAGATTATTAAATATGACCCCCTTCACTTATATTTCAAGTTTTTCATAATTGGTTCTCAACTACATTTTAAATATTTCAAACGGTTAAATTCAAGCAAGATAACGTATATATTTTTATAAATTGCATGTCATAAAAATGAAATATACTAATAATAAATAGTATGTAAATGTTCCATTCAGACGTATGTAGTACATACATGCGCGCTCTTGATTATATAGTCAACTTCATTATTAACGTGTGGTTTCGGTTGTATACGCGTAGCGTTGATTCATCAATCATATTTTAATATATGCCTTGTAAAAATGTTTGTCTAAATTACTATTTACGTTAAAAGTAACCGGTCATAAGCTGCATTAACTTCTGCGATAACAAGAATAGATCGTGCGAAATGCCTGTAATTATGGTATCATCGGATGAGAACCAGTAATAATAAACTTGGTTATAGTTTAAGCCACGTGTAAAACTCGTATTTCAAATTTATGCGGCATTAAACCAACAAGAAGTGCATTTGTTAAAGTATGAACGCGCTTTCAACTTTAAATTATGGAAATTGAATTGAATTGAATTGAAAAGTAAATACTTATGTACGTTTGCTACTTTGTGTACTACGTTAACTTTAATAGCCAGGGTCGGTTCATATGATCAATGCTGATCGTGATTGATTAGATTTTACTTTGATATTGCACCATTTTACAGTAAATATTTTAAAGAGAAACAAGATATTAATCAACAATAATAATAAAAGGGAAATCTGGATTTATTATAATTAAGTAATTAAAGTATCAAAAGGTCTGGCATCGACAAAAGGGCACAAAGTCAATAGTAATTATTTTCAATTAAAACAATCAATTAAGTAGAATTCTTATTTTCTTTCTCACTAATAACTTTTAGTGTTTACGATCCTTTTCTGTAATCTACTTAATTATATTTCTATTCTCTTCAGCCCACACTTAAACTATCACTATCAAAAATAGTATTAAATTAACAGGTTTAGTTGGATTGCTCAAGGTAGGGGCAATTTTATTTCCATGCACTTAAAATCCTTTACATATATAACTTTACATATGTAATAAAATAATTATTAACACAAATCCATTTAACCTCACATAACAATATGTAAATATTAAATATTATTATATTCATGTATTCTATTCAGTAATGTTATATACGAGTCGTATGCTTTTTTTTTGTTAAACCTTTCACATTAACACTTGTGATTTTGCACTCTATAATGAATAACTGAATTTAAAACTACTTTATTTGATTTACTACACCAGACTTTATTGATTACAACAACAAATATATACGATGTACAAAATGTGTGTAGATTTAATTACTAAATACGCAAAATTGTAATCAAAAGAAATTCCCACCAAAGCCAATGTTGACGATGGTAAACTAATTTAAAGTGCGCATTTATTATTTATTCTTTTAATCACACATAATTCAATTTAATTCAATTTTATTTTGTGTGTACTATATTTTGTTTGCTGTTTAAAAACGGAATATTGTTTAAAATATTATTGGATAACTAGAACTCATAAAGTACAAGAGGGATTACTTTAATGATATATAATAAAAAAATGTCTCATCATTTGAATTGAAATTAAAACATTATCTTTGTGCGTCATGAATCCCCCATTAATATTTAAATAAATACAACGTGCTATACATAATTCATACAGTGTGAGCTATGTAAGGCAAAACTTAAAAATAAGTGAACACGGTATGAAAATAAAATACCTGCAATAAGGCGCAGCTACTGCCATTTTGAGTTGTATAGTAGCCAAAGACGTAACCAAGCGAATCTACGTCGGGGGTAATACATGGACGTGAAATGAATTTTAGTATGGTCAGCCATAGATAAACTTGGATATGACATCGATTTATTTACTATGTCGACATTACGTAATGGTTGCCATTGATTGCACATTATATTTATATTTAACAACTAGAGGGCGTTTATTTAGTGCTGATATTGCGTAATATTTTGCTGCCACGTTTTAATTTTTTTTAATAAAATCTGGCACAACGTGGTATATATTATTGCAACTAGATATTTCGTTTCATTTGGTTTGACTGTATTTTTTACCTAGCACAGTTCTTTTTAAATTATATCCATTTTCCAAAATTTCCCAAAATGTGAGAAAGCATTTTTGAAAACTGTACTAAAATGTTTCCAATAAAGAGAAAAATAAAAAATTTAAATATTTTTAGTACTGTTTTCAAAAATGCCTTCTCACGTTTATTATAATATTTGTCACCTGAAAAAAATTGGGAAACGGATAGAATTTAAAAAGAACTGGGCAAAGTAAAAATACGATAAATAAAATCAAACCTAATGAAACGAAATATCTAAAATAAACTAAAAACGTTGTAATTAATATATGTCACGTTGTTTTAATTCATGTTGATTGGTATTCCAAGAAAATTTATACCTTACGATTAAATCGGTCCTATGGATAAATTCTATTATTTTCAATTAACATAAATTTGGAACGGTATCCAGTCGGGGTGGACGGTGTTGCTTCGGCCTGGGGCTGGTTTGTAATAATATTCATGGTTTACAGAAAAATGTAATGTTTAATCCTTAAAAGCCCGAACGCGAATGGATACGCATGTAACAAAGAAGAGCTATGGGACCTAATTGCTACCTCTGTTGAAGAAAAAGAATTACAACACATTTCAATGATGGCCGCCCCGTCCCGGTTTGAACTGGTATTACAACTTCATGAATCGGCAAAAACCTGAATATCTACAAAAAGAAAGGATCAAAGAAAACCTGACGTTTTCTATAATTTTTATAAGGTCTGAAAAACAAATTCATAATTCTGCATGTCTGTTCAATGCAGATGAATGTGGCTTCAGAAATTATCAAATCAATAATAAAGGCCACTGAAGAAGAAGGGAAGGTACTATCGAGAGCATCCGAAGGCTCTGGAAAAGAGTCAACTGTCCGGGCTTACAGCTGATGAATATTTGCTGCCACCTTTCATAGTTTGTAAAGGGGGCGCACTCTAAGCTAGGTGGACCTCGCCAAAGGCTTTTCCGGATATAGTTTATTCTGTGTCCAAGAAGGGATGTTTCTGTATTAGTAAAGTGGGCAAAGGATTTACGGGTGACGAAAAATTATCAGAGCAAGTGGCTCTACTGCTATATGATGGACACCAAATACACATAAGTTTAAGAAAAATTGATTTATTTGAAAATAAAATTGTATTAAATTCCAAGTCACCGATAGGCTCCACCCTCTGGACAAACGTATTTTCGGCCTTGTGAAAACCTTTTGGGAGAAAAAGCTTAAAGCTTATTGCCTATGGAAAAAACACATTGGGCATGGAATAGGACGGATGCGAAACAAAGCAGTTACTCAATTTTTAGGTGAACTCTGGCAAGAAGCTATATCTAAAAATAATATAAAAAGTGCATTTGTAACCACAGGAATATTTCCAGTTGAACCTTGTAAATTTCCAGTAGGTGAATTTAACCCTATTGATTTAAAGAGATTCAAAGAAGATTAGCTAAAAGCTGAAATTGCTCTAATTTCAATATTTTCTCCCTGTTGAAAAAATATTGAAATTGAACCAGAAAAAAACAATACTGGAGGAATTTTCAAGGAAGCGGAAGCACAACTAGTGCAATTATTAATATCATATTCGTGCACATCTGTCATTCTAAATACCGATGGTGTTACTACTTCTGCTTCATATATTATTGCCGTTTTCTTATCAACAATTGCGAAAACTCTAATTAAGGGGTTTTAATAACTGTTGAAGTTATAGAATTGCTTAAAGAAACCGAATGTATAAAAAAAGAGAAAATTGCTCAAAAAATTGCAATAAATGCGCGACAAAATAAAATTAATGGAAAAAGAAATTAAAAAAAAATAAAGAAAACGTAACGAGTACAGTGAATGCAGAGATAAAAGCGACAATGTGGTACTTTATAATAATGACTCAGATGAAGGGATGCCCAAGAATTCGACGAAGAAATTGCAGTATCTGGAAGTTGACTATAAACTACCAGGCACTTACTTCCGGAGGCATTTTTATTGGTAACATTTTTTGGAGGTTCCAGGAAAAGCATACATTACATATGTCTATCGTGTACGTGATGTAGTTGGAGAAAGTGGAGAAGTTGTTGAACTTAAACGCAATGGCATATTTGGAACGAATTTGTTGAGGAAGAATATTTTCACTGCAACCAGATCCCATGAATGTAACGCGAGCTAGAAAAAAATCATGTTCTTGTGGGGTCTGTAAGCGTTTTCTAAAAATAAACTGGCGTTTATTTTGTATTTTTTCTTGCATATATTTCAACGTTATTTTTTTATTACCTGATTATTAATTTTCAAATTTCTGTCAATGGACTAAAAAAACTTGTAACACTAATAATCATCTATCATTGGGAAAGCGGTCTACTGAATTATCAATTAGTAAATGACATATACAAACGGTTCTCAAAGAAAATAAAATTCTACCATTTAAACCCACGTTCAACCACAAACGACTGTTCTTTTGTTTATGGGTTGGAGAAAAAATTTTGAACGATAGATAATTTAATAAAAAAAATTAACTTTTACCACTTGTCTTCACAAGAGTTTAGATATTGGTCTCATGATAATCCAGATTTTCATATAGAAACTAATAATCAACGGCAAAAGGAAGTAAATATTTGTATGGTGCGCAATAACGTATGATACAATTATTGGACCATAATTTTTTTGAGAATAATTTAATTTAAACCAACATTCGAATTTGGATGTGCCACAAAACTGTTTTTTACCTGCAATGGGACAAGTGAATTTCGAAGATTTTTATTTTCACCAAGCCGAATGTCCAGTTCATTCAATTCGTCTGATTACAATTTTTTGCAAGGAGCACTTTTCTGAGAGATGGATTGGATGACATGGTCCAATAGGTCGCCGGATTTGATCCTTTTGGACTTTTTTCTGCGGTCATTTAATATGAAAAGTTTATTAACTTGTTCTTCAGGATAAGATCGAATTACTAAAATAAGAAATTAAAGATGCTATTGATGAAATTAACCAAATGACCAAAGCAAAATTATTATTAGCATATTACAATTTAGAGTTATGGCAGAACAATGCAAGGACGAAGTCAAATAGAGTAATTTTAAATATTATTCTCAGTATGGAAATTGCCATTGATAATTGCCTCAAACACATACTAGCTTTCTTATATTTTAAGAAATTTGATAAAGTCGTGTTGCATCATTATTATCAACGAACACAGAGTTATTTTGTGGAAGTTTTAATGTGACGAACAACTACCTCTATAGCATTATTAAAGTGTTTTGAAAATAATATGTCAACCTTTTGATGACATCCTTTTACACTAAATTCGTATGCAAAGCTGCACAATATTTGCATCTTGATCACCTTTGGCTGATTCTAAGTGAGCCATTGAAAACGTTTTAGCCAATCTAATTGAAATTTTAGGTTTCTTCTTGTTGATACTTTTTGATATCTTCATATTGAAGGTAAGATCATTATTTAGTTTTTGATCTTAAGTAACCGATGTCTAGGTGAATATTTGCTTCCGTTATTGATGTTATTTGTCTGTTTCTGTTTGAAACTCTGTATGTAACATTGGATGTGCAGCCTGGTTGCAGTTGATTCAGTTGAAGATTTAGGCTTGTATCCAAAAAATCGATTTAATGAACGTTGTGTTTCCGTTTCGATTTAAGTTTTAGAAGATAATTAATGCAATAAATTGATGACTATAGATAATATTGTATATTACCTTTACTATATTAGAACTAAGCTCTTCAATGTCAGTTTACACAAATATTATTAGTCACTAAGATACTGCGAGTTTCAATGTCAGTTTACACAAATACTATTAGTCACTAAGACACTACATCTGTAAAAGTTGCCTAACCTTTCCTAAACATATTAAACAGCTATCGAGAGACACGCTGATGTTGAACCTCCTAAACATATCCACCAAGGCCGTAACTGCGACCCCTCCCAGCCCTGGTTATTTGTTGTTATGCTTGACAGAAATATACAACAACAACTTTAATCAGTGGCGCGCAGTGTTATATATATATAACCTGAGCGTGTTTTCTGACAGTTCAATAAGTAAAATCGGCCATCTCATTTTGACTAAGTTAAAGGTAAGGGCCATAGAAACTTTCACAGTTTGCAACGTTCAGCAAAGCCAAGCCAAGCAAGTAAAGGGAGTCAGTATTGGGCTACGTTAAACGTGTTTCAACTTGCGAAATTTTTACGGAAACTGCCGCATGAAGTGTCGTACGCAGCAAAAAAATGTCGAGCTTAGTTCAATTAATTGTGGTTTAGTTTGCGTTAGAGATAAAACTTCAAATTAAATCATTGAAAATGTATGTAATATGTTCATTGAAAATGATTTAACCCCTACCACAAAAAGTACTCATTGAAACTAATTAATTAAGGTGTGGAGCTTTGTTAAAATTAGATATAGCTTTGATAAATCGACTTGGTTTTTGCCTATTTCATAACTGCAATTAGTGTCTTTTTGAAAATTACTTTGTCACAATGGTAAACTAAAAAACTATAAAAATTAACGATGCTTATTTTTATATTTATGAAAACTAATAGAACAGTTGTAAGTTATAAATATAAACTACTAATTTTGACGCTTAAGGAAGGTAAATTGCTATTATTTCCAAGTTTGTAAATGTCCATGAGAAAAAAATAACATACATTTGAAATGAAACGTTTTCTGCAATTGTGAAGTACGTGTATGCTGAAAAAGTTGCCGACCATTACATAGCCTGAAATGCTTACGTAAATATATCAAAAGAAATAGAATTTAAAAACTATAAAATTGTCATAAAAAGAAAAATCGAAAAATCAATTAAAAATATAAATAGAACTAATATCAACAAGTCGTCTTCAATTAAATCGCAAACATGAAAAATGTCAAAATTTTAATTAAAATATAAAAAAAAATCAAGAACTTGGAACAATAACATGTTTCAGGTTTATTAAGCTGAAATTTGGTATTGGAATAGTGGGACCACGAACTTCGCACATGGACAAAATGTCCGCCACCTTGAAACAAAATAGCGTCATTTTATATCTGGAACTCGTAAGCTGAAATTTTGCACTGACATAGATGGAACACGGACTTTGCACATTGATAAAACTACCACGAACTGCGCATTCTTAAAAAGTGTACCTAGGTGTCATACATATATAGTGCGACAAAAATTATACCAATTGTTATTGAAACTGTAAAAATTGCAACGTTTATTATAATAAGTATACCCATTATATATATTGTCAAAACAATTAACACTTGCACAATTTTGTATTCTTCTGGCTGGGGGCAATATGTTATGAAAGAAATTCACCGTAGAGATAAAAATTTATAATAATAACTTCACGTGCGTCTCGCCTTAAGTTAACGATTCACCGGAAAATTTTTCAATTAGCGAATGGTTTACTGATTCCATTAATTCATGTCGGCGAACAGAGCACGCCTCGAAACGATTTCCAAGATTGGTAATTTGCGATAAGGCACGTCGATATCAAAGGCGTTTCGAAAGCTCAGTAATTTTACAAATCAGTCGGAGCAGTTGGCGATAATGTCAAATGACCTCTCCCACATAATCCGTCTTACTAACGAAAAATATTACAACGTGGAGATACCGGAGAACATATATAACATCTGATATTTATTTACTTATACGTCTATTTTCCACCACAAACAATTGCATTACACAACACGTGATTAATTATATCATGGGAAATTAATTCATCGTGTGAATGTCTCTGTGACTAGGAATGCACGTTTATTTGAATATATACAGACTCCCACCTGGTACTATGATATATTTCATAACCATATTGAGCGATTGCTCTAACTTGATGCAATTAAAAATAATACTTGATTTATTAAACCTGCGCCGGAGATCGCTAAACCGTACAGCGACTTACGATTAATTCTCGCATGTTTAGCGCAATATTGGAAAAACAGGTAGCGACACATTACGTTGGAAACCGGCCATGAATCACAATTACGCCAATGATATTCAAACGAGCACTCAATAAACAAGTTCAAATCGTTCGCGCACAAACAGCGTGCGATTGCACGCTGTGTGTCCGAGAAATTATCCCGGCATGGAATTTTTTATGTGCGCCAGCAATAAAAGAAACGTTTTTGTTTGTTTATAATTGAATGTGGGGCGCCAACCGCAACGGTGTCCTCTCTCCATTTGCATATGTTATTAAAGGCTAAATATGGCACGCGTTCGTTTGTCGTTTCGGCCCGGTTCAAGAACGTCTTTCAAGTTATGGATTGGAGTAATTTTATACTTCGGATTAAATTACGGTTTGCAAGGTTTCTTATGAAAAAGAGCGGCATAAAATTGTCGTAAACGTCGTCGTTTCGCCGGATAGTACAAATTCGGCGCGAATTGTAAATTAACTTGGCGCCAGTTGCGTTGGCGGTTTGTTGCATTGAACGGTAATTTCCATATGGTTGGATTGCGTCAAATATTTACCTAATGTTAGTCTAGGCGTTGACGTTGACAGATTGGGCTCTTCATGTTATTAATCAATACTAATATATTGGAAATATATTGTCAGTAGCGATATCTTCAGTGCATCGAAAATAATTGAAAATTAATATTTCATACAAAACGAGTATAGATACAACCGATATTCGCTCAGGCTATTTCAAGGGGAAAATGACACTTATGAATTAGTAGCTACACACCTGTTAAAGCCACCATCTCAAGAGATTACTAGAAAATCTTCAAAGAAACAATTTCACATGTCTTATTGAGCACAATAACGCATTTAGATTGTCTTACTAATTTAACGATGTAAACAAGTAAATATTTATGTAACAGTTTTCTAGAAAAGTGACGATGAAATTTACATGTTGGCAACATTAACACAACCACAGCCGCATAGTTTACGTACCCTGTCATACACTTTCAAATATTTAACATTGAGTGGACGTGTAATTACATACAGTGGCTACAATCGGGTTAATGGTGTGTAAAATTTTCCCAAGAAACACTTACTCATCGTTTAAAACGCAATAACATTTTTAATGATATAATATGAGAATGCAATGAAGTTGCACGCATACGTTAAAGATGCAAATTATGCTATGGACAGTTATTTTAAGCCATAATTTGGAACTTGAACGATATCATTTCGACGCAATCGATTAAGAAAAAATTAATTTTACAAAATTAATAAATTGTTTACTCTTTGCATTTGTGATTTATTTATTTTTTATGGTGGTTAGCGATTTATTTTAAAAAATAATATCTATGGCTCGTTTGTAGATTTTTCGTCTTTTGGTGACTAGTTCATTGATAGAACAAACAATTGTCCAAAAATACAGAATGATTTTCGTTGTAAAACCAACCATTAATATAATTAACGATAAATATTGATATTGATATTAAAAACAAATTTCTGTACCGCAATATGTGGCACAAAGCCACTGGTGGTTGCATTTGTATCAATATTTATAGTAGAAGCAATAACACCCGAAATAGCTTTATGACTTGAGAAAATAATTGTTCCAATTTATAACTTAATATTTGCATGCGTTAATTGGTGATTTATTATTGCTATTTTTAGACATCTTCTCATGCGCGATATCTTTTCATTTAAGAAACAATGCGATATTAATTTTAATGTAAATATACACCAATCACGCTAAACATTTAATTTCGCTAATAAAAAGCTCGCGAGGTATTAATTAAATATTTGGTAATCGAAATTAATGGGTTTTTAACAATTTCCATACTGACTGATATGACGAAGAGCGATTTCATCATTGGTGTAAAGTTTGTCCTACCACATTGATATAAAAAATATAATAAGTTTAAAGAACCAAAGTTCACGAATCAAATAATATTTATTTTACTCCGTAGCGAAGTAATTTCTAAAGAAAAACTATATGGTTAAAAATGAGATCAATTATTGAAAAACTATTTTCTTTATGTTATACATTATCTGGTAGACACATTTCAAATTCAAAATAATTAGCTTTCATTATTAGTGAAGCATGTTTTTCTACGATTATTTAAAATGTAACTACTTGAACGTTAACTACGTGAATTTTTTAAGGATTTAATGTGCAAATTGATTTGAAATTTTCTATTCTGAATATTTGTTGGTTTTGAAAACTGTTCTTTTTAATTTTTGTATTTGATACTTAATTTTTCAATTTTTTGAATTCATCTTACATTTTTATTTTTTTGACGTTTTTTACTTCCGACATTTGGGTTTTTGAAAATTATGTCATTTTCCCGAATTTTCGCATTTTAGCATTTCTTCGATTTTTTTAATTAATATTTTTGGATTTTTTAGTAGTGTTCATGACAATTATTCATTTTTTTAAACAACTACATTTTTTATATCTGTGCATTTATTATTGTTATTTGTTGTTTTTGAAACTGTCTTTTAATTTTTGTTTATTTTTACAATTTTAAAAGTTTCTTTTGTTTTTTTTTTGATCTATTACTTTTCATATATTGTGACTAAATAATTTTCAAAAATACATTACTTAGATTTATGAAATTTACACAATTTGAAAACTACGTTATTCTATCAAGGCTACATTTGCTTTTAACAAAGTTCTACTCCATTATTAAGTAATTGCATTAAGTTTCAATGAGTAGTCCTGTTTTTAATTTTTATTTTTTAATTTTTCGACTAAGAATTTCTCTAATTTGTCAAGTTAATAGTTTGAAACTACAATTAATTTGAAGTTTGACACTTTTGACCTCAATCAAAATTTGTTGACAATACTACCAACATTATTACGATTAAAATTCCTTATGCTTTTTGCTAACACAACCCAATCCAACACAATCCAAGTCAGTTTAAGCCAGCCCAATCCAACCCAACCCAATGCAACCCACTCCATCCCAACCCAATGCAACCCCCTCCAACCCAACCCAATCTAACCCAGCCCAATACAACCCAACCCAATATCATCTGGGTTGTGGCAAAAGTAAAAATTACCTAAAAGATTTTTTTTTAATATTAAAGTGTACAAACGCCTGAAAACGTAATATATGCGACATAAAAATTGACGAAACTGTCAAAAATGTAAAAATTATCTAAACTTCAAAATATGTCAAATGTAAAGTGGTCAAAATTAACGAAATTGGAAAAAATCTAAACTTCAAAAAATATTAAACGTTATAAAGCTGGGGGAACGAAGTAAAAAATACTCCAAATTTAAACTTTTCGTAAATATAAAAATCATCCAGACCATAAAAAATTGTTAAAGTTGATTTCGTCCAAAAACATAAAAAATGGATGAAAATTCTGCCAAATATCAAGGTCGCTGAAATTTATAAAATGTCCAAAAAGTATATCTAAACTTCACACAATGTCAAATATCAAATATGTCGAAAAAAATTAAATTTACCAAAGATGCAAAAAACGTAAAACTTTTAATTATCTATTATAAATGGCAAACGTTGTTTTCAAATCTGCCAATAAAAATGTAAAAACGTACAAGTTGTTAAAGTTGAGTTAAATTCGAACTATTTGGTATATTTACCGTACTGTGGGTTTCCACTCATCACACACAACCGTGTAGATCGTTACTTTCGTATGTATGAAATATGCATGCACCATGAGGTAAGTATGTATTATCTCTGGACAACTATACGCAATACACAATAGTCCGGCGAACAGACATCGAAAAGCCACGCCCCTCGAATTTTAGGCGCCAAGAGCCAGGTTCGCACACTACATACAAAATAATAAAACCAGAGAAGGCCATGACTAATGCCGAATTTAAAAGTTGTGTTCTGGGATTTAGAAGTACAATTTTTTAAATGGCTTATGATTATGAATCATTATTTCCAGGTGATGGGTAAAAATTCATTTCAATACTTTGTAACCAATCGTAAATGTGAACTTCTATAATTAGAGAATCTTTGAAGTTGTTCTGAACTTCTCAAAATTGTTAATTATCGTCTTTTAAATTCCAATTTAGTTGTCTCAGAAAAACCCTCAGACCAATTTTCATTAATGGCAATTACTCACTCGCAATTACTTATTATTACTACTCATTGAAAATATTGCTTTTTTAGTTAATTTTGTACGTGAGTCTCTGTTGTTTTCTTACAAATTTACTGTTAAAAGACAATATCTATAAAATCAATAAATTTGTTTGTTCAAAATTGCCAAAGCACGTTGCTGTTATTGACACCAGTCACCAATCACCAATGATTTTTTTCTCTATAATGACCAAGACGGCGGTGTTAAATTTTGAAGCGGGTAAATGTGCGCAGAAGGTGTTCTTTTGCTTAAATATTTGCTAGGATGAAAAATGAACCGTCTTGAATTAAATGGCGGGCCAGTTTTTGGTTTTCTGAAAAGAAGGATGCATGTATTTTTGAAGTATTTCTATTTCTAAGGTGGAACCTCAGTGCTTGCTGGCGCCCAACACTATACTTTGACAAATAGTTCCAACGGTTTTCCTCATATATGGATAGGAATGATGACATTTGATAGGTTCATGGTTAATTCAAGCTGGTTTGACAAATTGCTATAGCGCTGATCTTCAATGATGCTCGCAAGTCTCGTCATATGTATAATGGGGTACTAAATTGTATGAATTGGATGAATGGTAGCAATCTTATATGACAATCAGATTTCTGGTTAATTCTGGGTTTTACCAGTTTTTATCTGCAGAATTTAATTAATAGTGAATGTGTTAACTATAAGAGTATCCAGATTTTGTGAAAATTTCAGGAAAAATAGAAAACCACTAAGCTTTTGCAAACAAAGAGTTTACGAAAGTAAAATCTGTCAGTCAAAAGACTGATCATTTTATACACTCGCTGATGATCAGACCGCGAACCACTATTCAGCAATGACCACATTTGGAATATCAAATCACTCGATCATCTAATTAATGAAGATAAGAAGACATAGAATGGAAAGTTGTAGGATCTACAACTCCAATAGAGATATAAGACAGGGAAAAGCACTTAACATTTTTAATCTCGCATCGCATTGGCAAGAATTATTAGACAAGCTGGAATAAAAACAACGAAAATGACATTGAACAAAATTGAAAAATGCTAAAGAAGCTTTTCTAGCATTAGAAAGAGTTGCTGATATTTTTTGACTGGCTAACAGTAATGACAAGAGAATGAAAGTAGGTACAAATTTCAATTGCATTAATCTATTCCGGACTCTGTAAAAATCGTCTATAACGTTTTGTCAATGTCATGAGAAGAATGAAAAATGTGATTACAAACACATTGTTCATCTGACAGAGGAAAATAGGAAACACTACTCCTAGATCAAGTTGAAGTTGAAGCAGATCTACTGAAATTATGGACCAAGGCATGGAGAAGATGTTTTGGTTGAGCCTGTGGTGACGTAATTGGAAACAACAGTGTCCATCAATGATTGCAGCACCACAAGAAGCAGATGATCAATTAGATAATCTTAATAACAATAAATGAATAAATAAAATAAAGGTATATCATAGCTCGGCGCTTCTCAAACTGATGGATGGTGGGCTCATTATGAAAATCATGTAGGGCTTCGAAACACAGGGTTAAATTGGAGAATATAACAAATAAGTTAAATCCACGAGAAAAACGTTAGTGCAAAATACGAAATAATTGGAGATACAGAAGATACAGAATAAGTTGCAGAAATTATTAATATTTGAAGAAGCTAAGAATAAATATACAAGAGAGGTTTATTGAAGGAAACATATCAATGTCCAAGAAAAGAAATTAGAACTTTGAAGTTGTAATGGCTAATATGTGCGGCAAGGTTATTTGCTCATGAAGATCAGCCTTATCCATCCAAAAATGTGTTTAAAAGACTCTGAATTAAGTCATTATAAGCTTCCTCTCTGAAAGTTAAAATTGTGAAGAAGAAGGAGACGAAGATGGTATGGGATGTTGTTTAAAGTAAATTAAAAATATTTCTAAGGACTGTTTTGTGTGTATGAACAGTTTTCCGTTTTGTTTAGATGATTACTTTTCGCACATCTTTGGTATTTTTAACGAAACTATAATTGTTTTCGATATTTTTTCAGAAATCCTAAAACTGACGCAATTTAATTTGAAATGGTTTTCTTTTGATCCTACCAAATAATATGAAACAAAAAGCACCGTCCTTTTACGTCAAATAATGTTGGTCTCTTTTTAATTATGGTTCAGGCAGTTTCCTAAGATGTATGTCACACTACTGTTTCGGGAAGAGGTAGTGTATCGGCTGTTTATGAATGTAACGAATATTATGCTGGTGGCGAAAATAGTTCTTATGTTGCCACAAAAGGCAAACATACAAAAGCCTCGACCCTGAAACTTACGTCCTAATCCCAAGGATATTACAAGGGTGCATTCACTTAAGAAAATAATATAATATTTAAGTACGTAAGATATATTGACGTCATTATTTCTTTTTACTAGAAACTACTCTTCTGGCTAAAATATACATCGTTCAACATAAAACGAATTTTTAGAACTGCAATTTTTTTTGTAAATATATCTTTGGGGCGAACTTTTATGCCAATGTGATTTCTCTGCGATCTGCCATTATTATTATATTTTAATAACTATGAATTATTAACAGAAAAAAATCGTATAATAAAATTTGTTTAAGAAATAAACTGAAGCATTGAATTAAAACATATGATGTATACAATAATTTGGTTAAAAAAATGCCAAGTATATTATGTAAAGTGACATAGTGTTACGGTGTATGTGCTCTGCTCCATAATAAATTTTCATAAAGTCACTGTCGAAAATATTACAACTTAAAGTTTGGTCGGCTTCTTCGCCTGTAATAAAAAATCGTAGTTCATTCAAATAGTGTTGTAGTCTAAAATGTTTAAACAGGTTTGATGCAGGTTGTTTACGATTCATTGTTAAACATTTACAACTTAAACAGAGTCCGGTTGGGGAGTACGTTGAACCAACGTTAGGGGTATTCGGTATACTTTCAAAGTTTTCAGCTCTTAAATTTTGAAGGTCAACTCAGAAATGTAATTTTACACGAACAATTCTGGAAAATAGCTCTAGAAGAATTTCTCGTTGTCACCATAACAATGTATAGAGGTTTTATGAAAATAATGTACCATAAATAAGGTGGAAACTAATTTGTTTTAACTGTTATAATTGGACACAGAAATAATAAGTGGAGTACTGGATGATATAGAATGTAGAATATGTAGAATATTTCAAATGTAATTTGAAAATTTGTCATCAGTTTGCTAGTATCTGAGCCACTGTATAGAAATTTATTTAATAACTGTTGAAATATGGCTATATTGCGAATACGAACACACACTAACTATAACCTCCGCCTCCTTCAAGATTTGTGCGTTTTTCGCTTTCAAAAAAATGAAAACGGATGAGGAAATTTGAACTTTGCCAACCTTGATGACGCGTCCGGCAAATTTAAAACCATCTGCGCCGGAATTTCGTCAAAACAAACACATTTATCAGCCGCTGACATGAAACGAGAGGATGCGTTTTAATTAACATGTGGCACTCGACGATAAATGAAATTAATTAAATCGATCTTAAGGAAACGTGCGAATGTAAAGCGCGTAGTGGCGAGTGTAACTTTGTCTTAGGTCTATTTTTAGAATGTGTCGTATGCATTACGTAAAAATAGTGACTAATATGATTTACATTACGAGTTTCTAGCTCGGAATTATTACCAACAAGCCGCGATTTTGCGTCGATGTTTACTGTTACACACTTCCCGATCCACTAACTGGCTTGCCATAATTTTTAACGACGATCGGTAAAGAAATGTCGAAAATATCAATTTTCAAGAAGAACCTTCTGCAAACTCTGACAAAACAATCCCTTATTGATTTGTCAGTAACATATTTATGATAATCTGAATTTGGTGAAAATTGCTTTTGATCTGCTAAAAGATTTCAAATGTAGGTTTTGATTGCGATAAAAAAGAGAATATACAAAATTCACAAAATTGCTATTATTACCAAATATCTTATGAATTAAGAATGATATTCACTTAATTTCTTTTTGTTTTTTCTTCTTCTTTGCTCTTGAATATTTTATTGTTTTATTTCTTCTAGGTTCACAGAGAGTTATTTGTTATAAAACATTTGTTTATAGAAATAATATTTTTTCATGACATTTAATTTCAATGGTCTTTTATGTTCTTTTGATAAGTTCTCATATGGTTTACATAATGTTATTATTTTCGTTTGCATTAAATCCTTGTTGTTCCAGTTTTTATATTTCATTTTATTTTTCTATTTTCCCTCAGTGTTTCCCTTTGGTTTCTTTCAAGTAGCTTCCATTTTTTGTTTTCTTGATTTCATTTCTTCAATTTATTTCCATTTGATTTTTGCACTTTTTTATTTATCTTTTATTTTTGGGTTAATGAAGTGCAACATCTTAGTTTCGTATTACAATGAAATAATACTTAAATATATTATAATAAACAGGTAAATATATGATTCCGCTCCTTAGATGATTTAAATTAGTAAGAATGATTACTTCTTAGACCTGATATTTAATTACTCAGCTGCCACCTATAAAGGTTTCACAAATTTTACTTTAACGTTATGTTTATCATAAACACATAATCTGTGAGGATTTACGTTAAGAATGAGCCAACCCGGACGTTTCATTGAAAACCGGAATTAAAATATTTCTACATCGCTTTCTCATGTAGTGTACACACTGCTGTGAATGTGTTACAAAGTCATTTGATACAGGATTGAGTTTAATTTGTTTTTAAATTATTCTATTTTAATGTTATTTTCAAATAGAATTGAGAAATATTATTTCCGCGGTAGTTCGGAGCGAACAAATTATTTTAGTGCATATTTGTTTAACTGTTTAAATATAAGTGGACTATAATTCAAATTCATAAACTATTTTTATCAGGCACAAATTATCATATCAAATATGTAATCTACATTCAGTTTTTCATGTTATAAATCGTATAAAGACCTATGATATAATTATATAATCTGATGATTTGAATATTTCTGAAAAAGTTACAAACAAACTGAAACTGTAACCTGTAACAATTTTATTTTAAATACTGTCAGGTTTCCAGATACCGGTCGTCATAGTTTACATTTGTCGGTATTCCAGTCCGCTGTTTTTATTATTCACTATTTAGTTGGTTAGTCACAAAAGTCACAGGGAATTTGTTGAAAATTACAATCTGACTTTAGGTGAACTTAAAGTTTACTTTCATGTACATCAAATTAGCAATGTAGACAGAACTTGCAAACTTCGTAATCTCCCTGGGAAAACTAAATCTCAATCGCTCGTGTTTGTAGTTTTGTAGTACAATTGGTGTTTCCGTCTCTTGTTATACACCCATTTTTGGGAAAGTTTCCATTGGTGTCATATGCCAAACGATGTGTACACATCTGCGTACGTTTCATTTAGCAAAACAATAATTATAACAAAAGATTTATAACTGCACCCACATTTTCATGACTGTTACTAATTAATTGCGTCTTACAGTAGAAAATTACGCAAATTCTTTTGATTTATATTTCGGCTTGTCACATAAGTGTTTTGTGAAAGTCTATAATGTGTTATTGTTAACTGACCTTTACGGCACATTGGATCAAACTGATAACATTTCATACATCTAATTTACATTACATTTCGTTATTGAATATTTATATTTCATAATAATAATAAAAATATGACAGTTAAAACAAGTGAAGCAACAAAGTGGAACAAATAGAAATAACATGAAATATAAGAAGTGTAAACGAAGTAATTAATATCGCGAAAATTAAACGAATAAATATTAAAAAAAAAATTAAATAACAAGCAAAGATGATGTAAATGAAAGCTTGATAAATCATAGCGTCGATTTGAACAAAATTAGTGATCGTAAAGGGAATAAAAATTGCTCGTATTATAATAAATTAATCCAAAGAAAATATTAATATTGTAATTATTGTATAATAATATAATAATGGGTAATGCGATTTTAGAATGGGTAAAATATTTTCCTAATTACATATCGCTTTCCAAACGATTTCATAATCCTTTTGACCGACTGTCGCCGATTTGGAGCAATTTCGAACGTAAGAGGTTATTTATTTAATTTAATTTATTTTCACACAACAGGTTGCTAAGAAAAAAAATATTCTTAAAGACGTGTTACGTGCATCCCGTTTCGAAGACTAGTCAACATTTTTTGCTGAAAATAAACTTTAATTCCTCCCGAATTCACATAAAAATATTTTTCAGCCGCAGCAGCTTTCATTGTTTGCCAAGGACTACCTGAAAATCACTCCGTTTTCTAGTTAATCGTGATTTTACAATCAGATGGCGCGCGTTCGTTATCTCACCGGAGTAATTTGCGAATTATGTAAGCGCGAGTCGAAAGAAAAAAAAAGAGAAAAGGTAACTCACCGCTCTAGTCCATCTAACGGCCGGTTCCGGATGACCCATATAGGTGGCCTTGAGAAGGACGCGATCCCCGACAAGTGCGGTGGTGTCTTGAGGCCCCCTCAGTATCATGGCCACTTCGTCCAACCCGGAAGCGCACATATCCCTCATGCTATCATCACTAGCGTCGACACTGCTCGCATCCATAGATACTGGATCACTATCACTGCACACTTGGTCACTTAGGCGATCGCTGTTCTGGTCGGCGTCGCCTTCACCGAGCAGATTAATATCGGATATCACCGTTAATTCGGCCGCGCAAGTGATACACGCCGCTAGATTTGCGGAGGAGGAGGAGGAAGAGCTCCTGTCGCCGCCAGTGGTATCCGACGAATGAGATTTTTCTTTGGCGGCGGGCAGACAAGCCGTGCACCGTATCGGACCAGCTTCTTGATACGTGACGGAGTTAATGTGCAGAATGCAGACGTCGTCCAAGTACTCCACCTGCACAACAACGCGGCCTTTGTTAATAATCACAATTAGCTGCTAATTAATAATTTTATTTACATTGTGCGTACGATCGCTTATGCACGGAAAATCATCGAGCTGTTAGCGCAAGCGTCAACCAATGTCACGGTGTCATTAATTAAAGTAAAAACGTATTCAATTAGGTTGCGATGCGGTTTAATATTCGTTGTAATAAACAAGTTTAACCACAAGTTAAATTATCAACAATCTAAAAATAAATCTATTTTCTATTTATTCGATAGTCTTTCTTATTAAATGTTTTTTTTTTTAATAGTAGCGAATATTGTTTAGCTCCATTTGATTTTAATTTCCAATGGAACGATCCAATCTACACTAACCCATAAAGCATTAACCTGAACCAACATATTCACGATAAAAATAATATATGACCCACTCACCCTATCACAGCTCTATTTTATGTGTGTAGTTTCAGAACACATTTAAAATTTATGGTCATCTTAATGAGTCGAGCAAACGACCTTTGAAATTCGTAAAGTCAGGTCGTCAAACCCGACACTAGGTTGCTGTTAGTTTTAAGTACGCACATTTAGTTATTTGTGTACAGCACGTGCTTTACTGCATTTATGATATCTGCTTTGAAAGATATTACGGTGGAACATGCACGTAAATAAGTGCGTTCAGGAAATTGATAAACCAAATCAGAAACCAAAGGACCAAGTTAAAATGCATATTTGTTTTTATGATTACTTGTATAAGGTAATGCTATCTGAGTCAAATATTCCAGTTAGTTTCTTTATATGGACAGAACATTAAATAAACAGAAACCCCAAAAAGTGAAATAATGACATAAACATTTGAAAAGTTAGTAAGTCAGAAGAAAATCAATTTTATTAAATAAATAGTGATTTGGTGGGGAGTGTGCCTTAAAAACAGTGTAAACATTAGTTTGGAAATAAAACAAATAACAATAATAAATAGTAATAAAGATGGAAACTTAGTTGCCCATATATGTCTTCAGATTTGAGGAATTTGAGGAATCAAGTAGACCTACTTTTAGAGGATTGGATATTGTAACAGTTATATGTATGTATATGTTGAGATCTGGTATTTGTAATGAATTACTAACCATACTGCCAGGTTCGCTATGTTATAAAATAGTTTTTAATTTACTGATATTTCTTTTGATACTTAGAAAAGTACATTCATTAGAAAGAATCGCTCTCACAATAAACTTAATTTCTGAAATAGATTTGTTGGAAATTTTCGCCACGTCTTCTAAAATAGACGTGACGTCAATATTAAATTGTGCCCCTCTACTTCACACGTTTTATTTCCCTTAAAAGGTAATACATTGATGTGTTTTATGCAACGTTCCTGGGGCATGTTTATAGCAGAATTAGATTACAAATCTCCATAGAAAACGACATTAAAAAATTTAGACGAACATTTTTATATTTGGCTATCTCCCTGTGGGTATTCCGACAAGGCAAGCTGTTAATTCAAGAGCTTCTTCTCACAACCAGGAACGAAAATGAGTTATCCTTTGGGTCTTTGGTATATACCCAAACTTTAACCATACTCAGACTTCCGTTGTAGGAAGGTGTAACGGAATACAGAACAAGTCAGTCAAACTCAACAAATAGGACACAACCTGGTCAAGTTCAATTTTTGTGTCAGTTTTTGTAAACGAACAATTTCCAATTTATTTCAAAACAAGTTTCGTGAATGTGTTTAGTTTAACGTTTAATTTAATGTGTAGTGGAAAAGAAGAACACAAAATCCCTATGGTAAAACACCTTGGATGACAAATGAAGCCCGGCATGGCAGTAATGAACGTTAAATCGCAACATGTAGTATTTTAATGATTTTTACGAGTTTATGAAGGCCGTCAATTTTTGCTATTAATTTTGATGTTTATCACGATTTGGATTGTTTTATTTAATAATTTACATTTTTTTTGCTAATTTTGATATCATTTCCATTTAATGATTTTTACAATTGTTTGATTATTAAAAAATTACAATTATTAACGATATTTTTTATAGTTCTTTACGATTTTGCTAATTTTCAAGTTTGCCAATTTTTGTTCTTATTAACTTTTTAGCGACTTTTATGATTTTTATTTATTAGATTTTTAGTATTTAACATTTTTTTGGGGGTTTTAAAAATTGCTAATCTAATAATATTTACGATTTTGCAATGACCGAAAATTTGAACAATTTTTAGCAATTTTTACGATTTCGTTTATGGGTCATATTGATTGTTTTTATTACTTTGTTGATTGCTTCTTTTTAATGACATTTGATTATTTCTACGATCAGTGATTTTATTCTATTTTAACGAATTTATGATATCATACGGGTTGTTATCAATTTTTTACAGGTTTTAATGATATTACTACAATATTTTGCATTTTTTTGCGATATAAGATTTTACAATTTTTGGAATTATTATGATTTACATTTATACAATTTTGCAATTTTCCTAATATAAAACTTTAACGAGGTTTATATTTATTGCAAGTTTACGTTTAAGTTTTTTAACGTTTTAAGAGTTTTAAATATTTTTACCATTTCATAATTTAATTATACATAACTTTTAAGATTTTTAGACTTGATTTTTAATATTTTATTACAAACGTTTCATAATTTGATGAATGAAAGTATCTCATTTGAATATAAAGATGCAGTGACATAGAAGAACCAACTGTATTATTGGGCAGAGTTTTCCTTTCGCTTAATGCGTTTAACATGCGTGGCGCTTTACTGATTAAAACCACATTCGTGCACATAATTTAGAGATCTGGAGACACCTTTGCCATGAGTCCATGCTTACTTAGTACAGAGGATATCGTAGGTTCACTCTACCAAAATATATTCTTTATATATCCAGACAATGAACTACATAATAAGAATAAAGATATACAACCACCTCTTTGATAAACTTAAGACTTGAAGGGTAGTACGGAAGGGTAACGAGAGTGAAAAAGGATGTACTAACAACAAGGACATATTTCTAAGTATGATAAACGAAATTTTATAAACTTCAGTGGAACGAACAGAATTTAGAAACTATTTCTGTCTCTTCAGAAGACCGTATCAGTAAAAACTTTTCCAGAGTGATTTTGACAATGCGTTTAAACTGTGATTATAACTGTTTAAGTTGCCATCTGAAAATGCATATACTTAATTTTAAATACTTTCATATTTGACAATTAGTTTGTGTGTGGGTATTAGCCCCATCTAGACGTCAATACTCTGGCAGTCTTACCGTTACGTAACTGCAAGGATCTTTATCGACCAGCTAAGTTGGTACTGTCCAGACTTTCTACTAGATCACAGTCGTTTACAGTAAGGACAGCTTTGTTAAAAAATAATTTCAGCCAATGTATTATGGTGATGACCGCTTTTTCGCCCATCACACCAACACAGATGCATTCGCTGAAGGAACATCGAATCATGTAAGGATGACGTAAGTAAGTGCACCAACATTATATAGACAAAAACATATGCTGTGGTAAATAAATACTTTTATAAATAAATGGAAGGCTGAACTATTTTTGGATACCTTTATTTAAAATTCATTTGATCACACTGATGTCCAAATTATATTGGTATTTTACGTTACTATCACATCAATTATCCATTAGACACTGAAGTTTATATTAGACATACAAATGAAGACCACAGACGAAGAACAATGTTTATAGACAAAATAGATTTCTTAAGGTTTCGGCTGAGTGTAAAAATAATTTATATTAACTAATATTCTAAGTACATAATTCGTATTAAGAGCACCTTATTATTAGTATTTATAATAAATAATGGATATTTGCAATTAATTACAACGTAGAAAATTAATTATTCCGATAACGATGTTTACAAAATATGGTAAATGAGAATGACGTAATATTTTCATTAATATCCATGAAATGATATCCTTTGTGATGGTAAACAAATTGTTTAGCGATTGCAAGGAGGTGCACATTAAATATTGAGCGAATTGTATGACTGATAACATTGTAATTGTGTATATTCACGTATTTTGTCAGTTTTGTCTCATAAAATGATCGTCATTGGAAATAGAGATAGCGTTGTTGAATTTTTAATGTCTTATAGGTGAAGATGAAAGAATTTAAGAAATCATGTATTTAATTGGCTGAAACATGTAAACAAGCTTATAGCAACAATTCAATGTACGACAACAAACAAAACAATCACTTAATCGATATTCACGGTGTAGAAAGAAGACTACAAAGGCGTGCAGAATTTACAGCAAATTTACGTGAAAACACTTACAAAGTCAAAATTACACACGTGGAAGGTCTTTGGTTATTTAAAGAAATCGTCGTTATTTAAAAGGCATTTATTGGTTGGGACTGAATCATCGATTATAAACCACTTGGGAAGTACATAAATGAGATGAATTCGAGATGTTAATTATGTATAAATAAGGATATAAAAGCTTTAAGAGTAATTCGGAAAATACACAATGATTTTAGATGTTTAAAAAATGCATACATTTCGTACATGGGAACAGAAACGCCCCAATATCGTGAGTTATTAAACTGATTATTTATTATATATTAGATTAATTATTTATCTGCAAGTTCATTTCGGCTCCCCAAGAATTGTCAATTGCATTGTGATGTAGTACTCTAAAGAACATCATAATCATTAATTATTCAAATTTATTTACAAATTAATCAAACTGGGCCATTTAAAGTATTTTTGCACCAGTGCTGATTTAATACGACTGCAAATATGTTTTAAACTACAGAAAGATATACCCTTTTGTAACTAGACTAGCTACGGGCATACTTATTCAAGAGCATCCACGTAATCTATATGGCTGACAAGCTTACTACAGAGAAATCTGTTAAGAAGAAATATAAGCTTCAAGATTAGTGGGCCAGTTTCAATGTTATGGGAGTTTGGTTGATACACTGAAGAAACAATTAATTAGTATCTTAAATAAATAATTTCAATTTTCAGTTCATTCCATACAATATTTTGAACAAATTATCTTGTTTTTCGTTTCTATATTGCAGAGTTTACTTTGTCCCAGGAATGGCGAAATAATTTTTGATGTTGAAAATCAGGACTCTCGCCTCATGAATCAATGTAATTAAATATAATTAAATTAGATTGAATTCAAGATACGGGTTCAGAATTGCTGTAGCTTATGCACTGGGCCTTCTTTGTGTGCCCCAATTAGACTTGCTTGTCCTGTTTCTATTAAATCGGTCGTGTAATAAAACAGATTGGTTAAAAATTTTATGGAAAATCTGTGCGCAATCAACTTTGTAGAAATATCGCTAATACATCACTTTGACTTGTATAATTTTATGAATTATTTATCTAAAATTTCTGATAGTAAACTAGGCCACAATACAGGCATTTCTGATTATCATGTGACATCCACTGGTGATGCATATTTTTTAGTATCATTTATGTGAAGGTTACTTTCTAGTAAGTAGTTTTGAATTTATTGAACTAAATAAATTTAATTAGGTCACCATGCGGTTAACCATTTGTTGTTGCACCGTCTCCAAATAATTTTTTTAAAAAATCATTATTGCATCGCTGTTATGTACATGTATGTGTATATAAAATATTCAAAGAGTTTTTTTTATTATCAGAGTATACGTTATTGATTCTATTTATGATTGTTCTGCAATCACCAATACCATGTCTGGAATTGCATAGTATACATACAGGTTTATTGAAAACTATAGCAATATAGCAACTATATCCAGTTCATGAATATATATCTTGAATAAAAGTTGTTTGAAAAAATATTGTCTATGTACAAGTGCTACACATTTATTATTTATATTTAATATAGAAGATAGTGTGCCGATTTTATTTTCAAATATAATGAGTGGTTGTTCTCATTGTGTTAGATTTTTCATATCTGCACAAACGTATAAAAAGTTGACACCCTTAAATTTTATGAGAAAATATTTTAATGCTACAATTTAATTTTTTATTCAAATCGCGAAAATGTTTTTTCCAACTAATTTGCATGTCATTTTAATTGGAAGAATAACGTGCAACTTTCTGTTATTCACACTTTATATCTGAATCTTACATAAACCGCATAGCAGACTGGTACTCGTTATAACGAGTTTTCAATCTTGTTCAATAATAAGCTATTACGTTTGGTATTCTTTTAAACACAAAATTAATGTTCCTTATTTTGTTAGACGCAGATTTGTTCTTTCTTTACAAACGTACCGCCATACGATAACCTTTACACGAAAAAATATTCCAGAAACAGCAAAGTAATAAGCTGTCACGAGTTGATGTATGTTTGTTATTAACTCTTCGATGGTTGTTTTAAAGAGTAGTAAGTGCACATCAAGGCGGTCATCTAAATTAATAATATTATTAAAATTAATTAATTAATAATTTGTTCAGGGAAACGGAAGTTTGCTATTTTCATTTTTCTCAAATATTTTCTTTCAAGAGAACAACAAAACAAAGAAAAATACTACGTTGAATTAAAAAAAATATATCTCTATCTTAATACCGTTTTGCCATAGAAACGAAAAATAAAATTGCGTCAAAATATTTGGACCAATACAACAGAGAAAAATACTGTCGAATTTTCATATCATTTCTAGGATTTTCGTGGCCGCTGATTACAAATATGTACACAGCTTTTTCTGGTCAGGTGAAGGTTTTAAGTTTAGACGCGTTTGAAATAATCAAATGCTTAGTGATGAAGCTTTTTTGAAGTTTAATGTTAAAATTACTATGATATAAGGAAAACAAGGTGACTTTTTTCTCTGTTCAGCAGTTGTTAAAATGCGAACGGCGAATTGTTTTCCATTCAAATTCGTTTCTATTAAAATGCAACGAGAAAACTGGACTACTGCGGATCACTATGTTTTTTGTGAAGTAAGAAATTAATATTTATGTCTATAATTCGCAAATAAATCTTAATATCAATATTTTTCGTGCATTTTGCTCCTGATATGTGGGAAAAGAAACAGGAGGATAGAAAAAAGAAATTGAAGTGGAATGCTCTTCCTACGCGTTTTCATTTGATAAACGTAAGTGAACGGAAATCTCTCGATTATTTATACATTTGCAAAGAAATTGGTAAGCTATCAACATCCAAACAAGAAATTAAATATTAAATATTAAATATTAATTAAATTATCATCGTCACTGTTAACCACGAATGAATCTGAAGTTGTACTAGTAAAGATTCTGCAAATCTAGAAGAAGCAAGTAACGTTGATGACTATGAAGCGAAACATCGCATGAACAAACTTGTATTTAAACTAAAAAAAAAACTAAAAAAATCTTAAAGAAAATTAAGAAAATTGAAGAGTAGGCTCATTAGTGGATGTCAAAAGCATTTGCAATTATTAAAAAGTTTTTTTTTTAATACTGAACGGTTAAGAAAGCTTGGCAGGTGAAATGTTCTTATGGTGATAATGGGTATTTACAATTACTACAACAGAAAATCCCATTATCATCTTTAAGAAATTTGCCAAGAAGACTAGAAAATTATTTTTTCCGTGTTTTGATTTATTTTCGATTTACATGATTAACGTCCTTAATCGCTTTTATTAGTTGCCCATCGAATTTACGCTTTAGGTTCATTCCAATATAACGATTGTACACAGGAGCGATATGCCCCTATAATTATTATTGAGTTTCTGTTGTCTCTTTACTATAAATTGGAAAAATTACCATATTTTCCCAACCATATGGTATTTTTCTAGATTCCATTTTTTTTCGACATCTACACCAAAAATGTTCTCTCTTCCCCATACGTTGCAACTGCACCGATTCCTTCGCTTTTTTCACCCTCCTATAAAACAACTTCTGAATAACCTGAAGCTTCCATGTCCTGTACTTTTCTTTTTTATTTTCTTTGCCATATTTCTCTGCTTTGTATACTGTTCCAAGTTCGTTTTCATGTAATTACTGTCATTTTTGTTTTATGGTCTTTATCTATTCTCCTATACTCCCATTCCATTGTTGCTGTAGATTCAGTTTCTTCCGATTTTTTAATTTATCAATTTGACTGGTTGGTCACCATTCCATTTGGTCGATGTTAATCTTTTCAAATCGAATATGTGCAATCTTTCGATTATTCATCTCTTACTGTCTTATTTCGAATTGGTTTCTGTATTTCTCTTTCTTCCTCAGTTAGATCTTTGTTAATATATGTATTTTCTTCCTCGTTTTTTTTCGTGAATTCCTATTAGTCATACTTTTGTTGCTTTTGTTATTCTTAAGTTTCGTTCGGTTTATTATTATCTGTATTGTCTATTTTTGAACGTAGTTAGGCGATTAGGCTATTTGTCATTCCATCTTTCTCAATCTATTCAATTCTTGTATTTAATTGTTTTAATGCTACATTCATATTTTCATTTTCTCATATTATTTCTTTCTTCTATCGTTGGTTTTGTGGTTGTTCATGTGTTTCATATCACTCGTCATTTTTGTGTTCGTTCTAATCATCTTCGTTAGTATTTTTCTCAATGGGCGATTTTTTTTCGAAATGTTTCTTCGATTCTTCTATTTTTTTTCCTTCGACACTCGGTCCCACTATCGTCCGAATAAATGTCGCTGCTCCCTCCCTAATAAGTATACTTACGCCACAGGAATACACAAATGTGTACCGTGACTGTTAACTTCGACTTTAATATTGGTCCTACTGTTTTGCCTTCGTTCTTCTTATTGATCAAAACTCAACTCGGTTCACAAATTAATTTATCAAAAATTCTTGATGAAAATGGTGTTTTTTGCGATTTTCTTAATTTTTCATTTAATATCTACTGCCAATACTGGCACATTCTCTAAAATGCAAAAATGTGAAGGACCTTTATTTATCCGGAACGAAAAGAATAAGATTAAAAATACAAGAGTTGTTTAAATAACCTTGCAACGAATTTTAAGATTGTCAAGATTACCAAAATTTTCGTAAATGTCCAAAATTAATTCAATATTCATGAATTACAATAATTATTCGAACATTCGAACCTTCAAATAATGTACGGTGCGTCCGCGAATGATTGCGGTCGGCGTTACCACATGTTAATTTGTAAGACGTCGAGTGTATTCATGCTGTAACATTTTTTTAAACCGAGGGTAGGTTGTCCTTGGTATCCCTTTCCACTGCGACTATTTCTCGCCTATTGTGCCCCTAAATACATAAAGCAGTGCCCTTTGCTAAATCGGTGGTTCTCAAAAGAATCCCAGAATCTTCCTAAAGACAAGTTTTTTTAATTCTCTGTGGTCCAAGAATGTACTAATCAGGAGGTTGGTTATTTTAATTATCATGCTTACATAGCCACAGGATGTACAGGAGAGCACTTCTTCGGTACACCATATATGGGTTATCTGCTCTTCTTACGCAATGTTGGTGTTTTTTTTTAAATTGCAGTGGCCTTTTAGTTCGGTACCAGCCCATAAGAAATTCCACATGTGGGTTCAGGCCCAATGACAACAATGTTTTTCATACGCCGTATTGCCACCAGACCTGATTTAAAATCATGATGCCCTGGGACCAACATAACTTGTACTGAATTTTTTTGTGTTAAATTTATGTCTATAAAAATGTTCTTTCATATATTATACGTATGTGTACATAATTTACAAATGATAAACGGTGCAAATTGTCGATATAATTAAATAGAAAGAAATAGATTTAAATATATTTTGCCATGCAGATGACAGATTTCTTAGATTTTAATCACATGATCAAGAAATATACTTATAATCATCGACTTAAAATTGTACAAATACATACGTTGTTACCTTCCCATTGTTCGATTATAAGGAAAAATCGTCTAGTCCATAACCATTCCGGGTAATTGACAATTTATTGCATTTGGTTGTAATAGGATTTGTTAAGAGCGGTTTACCTGCCCACTTTCTAGTAATTTACATTTTTATTAGCTAGACGGTAGACTAGACTAGCCTACACGAAATTAAATATTTCTTCGGCATTTTAATCGACTAAACATTTCTCTTCGTATAATGAAAGTTGACTTATTGTTAATAGTGCGTAAATAGATACACAAATATAATTTATTACTGCAAATTATGTGAATTTATTGAATACGAATTTCCAATTTATTCTTATTATAAATATTTTGTGCAATCATTAAATATTACAATGTGGAACAATTAACTCCGATTATAACTGCAGATGTGCTCAGAAATTGTGCTGCGCGCTGCGGTAGTAATTATCAACGTAGATTCCGAAAGTTGATACGAATGCGCAAAATAAATCTCCAAATAACGGAATAAGTCGCTGCCGTAAATAAAAAAATCAACTTAATACATCAGCACTGTCAAACACGAATTTCATTGTTTGTATTTAAAATGAGGTTGTCAGATAAGACACGTTCATGTTTCATTTTGTTTTGATGTACCTTGTAGATACACGCACAAGATTTTTATCTTCATTTTCGTTGTAAACAATGTAATGGCATCGTCATGTGTCAACGGTAGTTAAAGTTAAATAAACAACAAAAATCCGTCAGCAAAATATCAATCGTCAATTTTTATTTGATGTGTAAATGATTTTTCGGATTTTTATAATACGTACATAAGCGATTTTATTATTTGTTTTTTAAGGAAGATTAGGTTGTTCCAATAAATCGTGTAATGGAAGTTGAACGTAAAGTTTAAGTAACGAGAAAGTCTCAGAATTTTATATATACAACCAACTCAAATATGGCTTCAATTAGTAGCAGTGCTTCAATTGAATCGAGTCGACGTTTCGCAACTTTTTTCGGCGGTTTAGCAGGGTCGCCCGAAAGAAATACGGCACAAATGCAATTCTCATTGGATCAGTTCGCATTTAAAATAACAGTTAAGTCAACGCGTATAAATTATTTGTTTGATATTCGGTTCTTTTTCCGAATCCCCGCTATATAAGTCATAAATTCTTTTAATGCTTTTTTCCGGGCCGATAATAAAATCGAGGAATTGAGTGAGCACGTTATTCGGATCACACGCCGGTGCGTGCAATTTTTTCGTCGCGCATCAGATTTTTACAATCGAACGCGGATGTGGGCCTCAATCATCTTAACTCGAATCGAATTACCGCTGTCAGTTATAATTGAGTTTATCGACTTACACGTACTATTCTAAATGGACGATTGTTTTTAAGTGGCACATTCGGTTGACGCATTAATTTCATAAACTCAATTAACGTGTCCGACGTAGGAAAATAAATCGTTTGATTGTAACTCTTAAATTAAAAACGAAGGAGTCGCTTCTTGATGGCTTCCAGCTATTCGCTCGTGGGAGAAAAACGGAGCCACCTTCAAGGACGTAATTGGATTTACTGACCTCACCAGAAATGTCTTAATTCAACGAGATTAAAAACGCTGTTCTTTATTACCTAAATAAATAAATTCAGCAGGTAGACGTTACTTATTACGATTTAAAACTTCTGTTTTGTTTTTCATGTATTCGTAAATTACAAGACAACCTGCTATTTGGTGATTTAATAAAACGTTGATTATCGAAAAATAAAAGGTAGTCGATATTATTCCTAGAAATTGATAATAAAAAACAAAAAATAATGTACAAAATATAAATATATTGTTTTTTAAATATTTTTACAATTATAACGACATTTACTCCACCTTATGTATTTGCAATCTTTTATCTATATCTACGTTTTCTTATTGTATGAAAATGTTTGTGGTATATGAAGGGGAAGAGGGATTTCAAAAATTGTATGTACAATAATCCTGACCCTACTTTATACTTTGGTGCGAAATATCGAAGTACTGGATCAATAAGGCGTACAGGAAATGCGAATTATGTGGGGAAGGTGAAGATACATGATACACTGGATGAGAGGGTGTAAAGAAGTGACGTTGGAGGAAGAGGAGAAAGGAGGAGATTGGAGAAGAAGCATGGGGAGAACGGAGAGGGCGTGAGATTCTTGGCAAAGCAAAATGAATTGAAGGAGAATAGGAGAAGGATGGTGAGGGAAATGCACACCATGGAAGAGATGAAAAGGGGGGAGGAAGAGCCGGGAGAAGAAAGTGGTGGCCAGAGGGAGATAACATGTAAATACATTGTATGAAACATGATGTATGGAAAATAGTTATGACAATAAAAGTTTTTTTTTATTTTCACTTATAATAATATTGTTATAATAATTACGTTTGTTGTTTTTATGTGTAATAGAATTATATTATTAAGAATAATAATTAGCTATTATTCCTAGAGCTCTGATTCGTAGCACTTTGCATTTACGTATTTTTTTTGTAAAAACGTTCCGCTCAACAAATTACGAAAAACAAGAGCTGATTTGGTTTAGATTCTTATTTTAGTGATATAATTATTGTGTTCATTTAAGCTTAAAGCATCATTAAATTATAATTTTTATATTGAGTGAACTGAAAAATAAATTTGGCGAAGCTTAGCAAAGATTGCTTTTCAGATATTCTGCGTTCTGAATAATTTCGCTACAATGGAATTGAACTACAATGTTCACAAATACTTATTATGGGTAGGGTTGGGTAAATTTGTAATATACCCAACCCAACTCATAATAAGTCCAGATGGATTGGGTTGGGTATATTACAAATTTACATAATAAGTTTAGATATGTTGGGTTAGGTAAATTTGTAATATACCCAACCCAACCCATCTGGACTTATTATGTAAACTCCAGTTGGGTATGTTACAAATTTACACAATCCAACTCATAATAAGTATTTGTGAACATTGTAGAAGAATGAATAACAACAATGCACAATGAAAATGATAAGATTTATTTACTATAAAATTTACACCAAATAACTCTAGATGGGTTGGGTTGGGTATATTACAAATGTACCCAACCCAACCCATCTAGACGTATTTGGTATCCAACATAATTTACACCAAATGAGTAGATTTGTAATCTAACAAACCGAACCCAACCCATTCCACCAAAAGTATTTTATGAGCATTGTGGTTCAATTTTATTCTAGCGAAATTATTCAGATTTGGACTCATGACTCTATATATTTTACTGATAACAGTCGTTCGGGCGTTACCTAAAATTGGATGATGCAAGTTCAATGACACCAATTGCTTTTCTTTGGTCCAAAAGAGATTGGAGTGTAGATAATTTCAGGAACATATACTGAAGGTAAATGCAGGTTAGTCTTCAATTATATCCTCAAAATTACGGATACTTCATGAAGAAAAGTTCATATGAAACTTTCTCTGAAATTGTTTATTTTCTTGCGAGATAATTTGCTCACATTTCTAAATTTGGTTGCTTAAATTGGTAAAAACGATTTATGGAATTTTATTGAAATAAAAAGTTACAGATGAAAACAGTTAAATTACACAATAACAATAAAGTAACTCATAGTCATAATACATGCTTTAGTGCAGTTTTTCATTGATTGGTGTGAAAATTCCAGAGGTATTATGAATTGCCTCTACTGTTCGATTCCTTCGCCAACTACTGAATTGGTATTAAGTACACTAATACTCTCAAGTGTCCTTGTATACTTTGGCGATCTGCGGTACGAAGATTATGCACCACCCGGGCCTATTTAGCGGTGCATGACGCATTGTCCAAATGCACATGTCATGCATACCTGTAATCATCCGAACGTCCAGGGTGATAAACAAATTTAAGTGGTGTCCAAATAAGTGCTAGCCGCATAGTCAGTTTAAAAATTTTTCTTCAAATTTATTTCAGTTGAAAAAAAAACATAAAATCACAAAGTTACAAATGACAGCAAGAACTTGAGACAGATATTTTTAGTACAGCTTTAGTTATCTTCCTTCTCCCATGGTAATGTTTCCATTCTTTAACGGGTCGTAGCATATAGCATGTGGTAGTACTGTAGCCAAATGTATCTATAATAGCCAAACAATCGCTGAAAATACTTATCTGCATTTGTGTTTGAAGATTGAGCATCGACATTGTAGAAAAATTCAGAAAAACAAGTTTGTAGGAGACACCTGAGTGTTCATGGCATTATTTGTTCCAAGTTGGGCGAAGATCAAGCCAATAGGGGCATGATCCCCCCCCCCTCCCACCACCATTGCCTACGAACCTCATGTCTTGTCTAGTTATAACTGACACATATTCAGACAATACAAGTAATGCATTTTCAAAAACACGAATGGTATCTCGATTGAATTTTGGTGGAACATAGATTTAGATAATCCCAATTCAATGGTTTAGTAAAAAGTGACGCTGAAAACGCCGTATTAGCTTTTCGGCCAATAGACGGTTGTTATTGACATTTGTTGAGGAGTTGGCCTCAAAGAAAAGTTGTCTTAAACATATGACAGGAATTTTCGCGAGGCCGAAAATTACATGGTAATAGCTACAATTCACGCTGATCATCAGCAAGGCCGGAAACAAAGTGCATATCAATCATTTCTGCACTAGTAACATTTCTATATAATTCTTATAGAAAAATAAATCGCGAGGAACGTGCCTCAAACACATGTCAAAAAACTGTCTTATTTATCAAGCTGTTTTGCACTTTTGGTCTACTTGACTTCATTCCTCCTCACAATAATTCAATGTAGTGAAATATTATTTCTAGTAGTGATATGCGGAAGATTTGTCATCTAATAAGCAATTAAGGAATAATGATGAATAGTTTAGCACACATAATTTAAAGTGCACCATATACCTTGTTCAATTAAGTGCGACTGCACCGTATACATTCTGTATATAAATACCCAACAAGGAGTATTTAGGATAGGCAGTATAGATACGAGATATGTAATTATGCATGGTCGAAAAGAACGTCACTTAATGAAGTAATGTAGAAGCAGGAATCGACTAAATTAATTCATCTTGGAATGTCGTAATAATTGGTAATTAATAATGGAGCATCACAAGTATGAGGTAAGGATGGAAATTGATGAATATAAATGAACGTCGTTGCACACTGTTCTTCAACGTTTTGATTGGTCTGGGAAAATCTTTTACTCCGTATTTGCATTTTTTGGTTGAAACTCGAAGGTTAAAATTAGAAAAAGTTACCAACTCCAGTATATAATAGGTGATATGATTCTTACCATGTCTTAACAAAAGGCGGTTGTTCTGTTGGTCTCAACAGGACGCATATGTAATAATTAAATTTAAAATTTTGATCTCTAGAAATTGTTTTTACGTTTTACTGAACTGCATGTAAGTCGTTGAAAAAGGCTCAGAACTTTTAGATAACCTAATAAGTTAATGATGTCTTTAAAATTTTGATTTTTTTTACTATTGTCGTAATTTTTTGGGTGATGCATTTCTGTTTACCAAATTAACCATGGGAAAATTAAGTTGTAGTTGTGGCTAAAGCCATCGAACAATGTATTGATTTTAGGCCCTATTGCGACTGTATTGTCCCATCACTTGCCTTAGTATATGAATAGTGCCTATCGTCGATCTTCCTTTTCTGAATTAATTCTGTTCATCTCAAACGATGTTCTCTGTGTACTTTTCAAGCCTTTTTTCTTTTAATATTAAATGTTAGTATTTCGTACGTTATATTAAGGAGTGATATATCTCGCCATATCTCCTTTTCCAGAACTGGTATCATTGCACTATTCATTCGGCATTTTCTCTTCTTTCCAGATTCTCTTTCTTTCTCTCAATTTAATTCTGCTTCTCATTTTTTATCGATATTATGCACGTAACAGCTCTTCTTTTCTTTGCATACTTCATTGCTTTCACCACTTTTTCATATTTGAGCTCATCTGCTCTTCTACTTTGCTCTTCTTCATTCTCTGTATTTCCCTTCACTGTTTTCTTCTGTAGCTTTATTTTTAATACATTTAAAAATAATTCTTTACTTTTTAGAATTACAAATTATTTAAAAATTCCTGCACTCATTATTGCTATACTGAAATAAATGAAAACGTGTGTGATTGTTAATCTGGAATTTTGGATTGAAATAGCTGAATTTGGTCGGGTTGGGATACGTTGGGTTGGATTAGGTTAGGTTGGGTTGTATGAGATCAAACACAAACTGTTGTATCTAGTTGGACATAAGCATTGTCAAAAAATATACACGAGAAATTAAAGTTAGATAATTAACATATATTATCATATATCATAGTAATTTTCGACATGAGAAAAATGGTTCTTCCAGGAAATACGAAATACTTTTGACTTCACAAATGTAGTTATGCAAAGTAATGCAATATGTTTTGCAATTCCTCCAAACCAAACATAAATAATTCGATGAAAATATTATGACATCAGCATCAACGTCAGTCCATTGCATATCCGCCCAACTCTTGTAGTTTACAAACCCCAACAAGGTTAAAGTCATTGCTTGTACGAATAATAAATTAATATGCAATTTATATAAAATAGTAATTTGTAAATAAGCAACCGACTAAGAGGCAATCTTAACTTCTAATCGTCGCCGGCACACGTCGAAAACACTCGATAATTACTTCCCCGAAAAAATTCAAAGATATCGTTGCTTAGATGCAATGGGCAGTTTTTGCGCCAAAAAAGCGATAATGCAGTCGTCGGTGACTCATAACTCCGACGCTCCGTGTGTCATTTTTGAACGCGCGTTACCAGTTTTCGGACGTTTGTTTCTCGTTACATTAAAGTGTAATTTTCCGTCGCGGCGATAAATAATCCGAGAAACTTTAAACGCGACCGTTTGGTGCGTACTGTGTTTTTAATTTAATCGCAATTTAACGATTCATTGATAAACTGAGAAACTTTAAAACGTTTAGTGAACGAACTTTTTGGATGGCGGCGTCGATCTTGCATACAAATGGACGGAGTCGTGCCGGGGGAGGCGACCGTTGGGGTGAGTGTTCAATTTCTTAAATCGCGGACTTTGCTTGTACGCGGCAATTTACGTTGCGTAACGTCAAATCGGCAACTAAATTGCACTGGGAGTGGAAGGAACAGTGGTTATTAATGGCACATAAATCGAGTTGTGTCATTCCGTAATAAGAAATCTATTAAGTTAATTAAGAATTTGGGTGTTTGTAATCCTGGGTTTCTTAGGATTTGTTCAAAAATTCCCTTAGCTATTTACCTTTAGTGCTACAAGAGTAGTAGGATCTAAAATCTTATTGTCGATAACAAAACAAATGGTTGCATTATTTTTGGCGGTAAAAATATTGTCTATCAAAGTTTACGACGTGTTTGTTACTCGAGCAGGCCACACAACTAACTCACTTTTCAAGTGATACCTTAAAGTCAAATGATAAAGCAATGACGTTAACCAAAAAACCAAACCAACCAAAAACTAGTAAAACTAAAGTTTTTGTTGTTTTAATTTGCACGTCAGTTGAATCGAAGTTCTACGAAAATAGCCAGACAGATGATGATTACTTAAAGTTTGATAATGTCATGTGTCAACTAACTTGTGTTGTGTTATAAACGATCGAACGCGGGGCGCGTGTCCTTATAGACCGATACGACGCGCCGTTCGTGTTCTTCATTGCTACCCGCGCGGTTATTAGTCATGCTTTCACCGAAAAAAATGAATCGCTAGCATCTGGAGGACTTAATTTCGCGCGAGCAATGCAATGGGAATGACTTGTTTACATGACTGCGTGCCATACCAGAGACATAATTCCATACATTACAGTGCGTTTTCATCCGCCTCTCTCTCTTCCTCTCGCTTACCTGATATTTGCTAAAATCCGTGACCGGTTCGCCGGCAACCTCCCAGCGTATCTGCGGCTTTTGGTCGCCCGTGGTGCGTGTACGTACACAGAATGATGCATGACTTCCAGGCGACGCGATTATCGGCGTGGGCGTTTTCACGAATTCCAACTCCGGACCTCGCAGCGAACTCTCTGCAAAACGGAACATTCGGTAAATCCTCGTGATTCGCGATAATGGAAATATTCGATCGCAGATGCTTTCCGGATTATTTAGGCCGAACCGGACCTGGCGCGGGCGAATTTTTATGCTTTCTACGACCGTCGTCGTGGAAAGTATTCCGAGAAATGTAATTTCGAAAATGAATTATTGCATTTTTATATTTTGTGTAGACTAGTGTTGCATTCGGATGACTTAACACCTCATGACTTGCAAGAAATTAAATGAAATATATAACGTCTGTTGTAAAATAAATATGATTGTGGCTCAATCGCCATCTTCACCAATTGAATATAACCGCATCAAGATCGTAGTTTTCTATCAGACAATAGGTTCCCACCTTGCAATTATTTTGCATCTCTAATGAAATTGAATAATCAATTTATGAAATATCAAAATATTTTTTTTTAAATACATTAATATGCAATAAATAACACCAATTCGTGTATCAAATACTATGAGACTAATGCCCGGTTTCACAAACGCTAATCGGTCGTTAACGGCTTGTTAACGAATCTTCAAAAGTTTGACGATTCGTTAACGAGTCTTTAATCAATCGTCAAACATTCGACGATGGATTACCTTGAGGAACCGTTAAAAGAAAAATTACCATTGTTTTGGATTCCACACGCAATAACGAGTCGTTAAAGGCTTGTTAACTAATTCACCATTTGACAATCGTTTGTGAAACCGGGCATAAATGTATTATAATTAAAAAATCGTTGGTATATTTTTCAGATACACAAAAGTTGATAATTAGAATTCAATGAAATAATTGGAAAGATTTTCAAAAATTTTATCGTACAGAAATAAATAAAACTTTGAAATGAAAATGCGTCGTAACATTTTCCTAAATTGTTTCATAAACTTTATGAAATTTATGAATTAAAAACTAAGCAACGTACAAACTTTGCAAACACCACACTACACCTTCTAATTCAAAATTCATATCATTGGTGCAGATTGAAACAAAATTAATTAATATCAAATCTCGAAATCAAAACACCGCACAATGCCATTCACATCCATTACATATTTCGCGGATTCAACTTCATAAGAATTTCTAATGAAAATTAGGGAAGGAGACGCATCAGCCAATTTTGCAATTATTGAATTTATATTTACATAGCTGCGTTATGGAAATTGAATTCGCAGATTTACAACCAAAAAGAAAAAATTACCATTTTAAAGGGTACCAACGCTTGTAACATTAAGTCACGGTAATACCCAATTCAACACAACTGAACTAAAGAAAATCCTGTCAATGTAAGACCAACACCAAAATCTAAAACCAACAAAACCAAGAACAATTCCATTAGCACAAACAACTACACAACAGTGCCAACTGCCTTAACCGTTTCAGCGGCGTCGACAGCCTCAACGGTGCAAAGATAAATATATCCAAAACAGTGCTAGCAAATCCAATAGCCACAACAGCATGAACAGCACCATAACCAATACAGAAAATCGTGTTGTTAAATTTAATTTAAAAATAAATAAAATTATCTAGGATAGAGTTGGGCGTGATTTATTGGAATTTAGTGGAACGAAACCTAATCATATCCAATTAAGGTTGATTAAAATAAACTATAACTGGCTCTACGGTTGGGTTGGGTTTATTTGTTTTAGTTAAGTGTTGGGTGTGATGATGTTATGTTGAGTTGGGTTTGATATGTAAGAAAATTAGTGGAACGATTTGAATGCAAATGACTGATGAATCTAGTTCCGTGTATGTTCTAAGAAAAGTAGAAACATTAAAAATATGGCATCAAATGTAACATTGTAAGCAACACTAAGTAATATTTTAAGTGTAGTCGAAGTGGTCTTTTTTTAATTATATCCTTAACGGATGTTGATCTTAAAAGTATAAATGGTTCAGTAAATAGATCAGCTTACTTCATTAATATCAGAATCATAAGCAATTATTATTTAATTAATTATTGTCTGTGTGGAATCGCAAAATGTTAGAAAATTAACCATCACCAAGTTATTTCCATTATGTGAAAAGAGAGAAATTTGGACTGACATTACGAATAAATGAGGAGGCAAAACATTTATATTGAATTTGGTGTAATTTTGTTGCAAAGGTAAAATAAAAGTACTTTGCGACAGGTAAAAGGAATATCGAGTAATAAGAATAAGTCCAAGTAATTATTACTTGTGTAGTTTGTTTTAAACGTTTGAATGTTCATAATATGGATGTTGTAATAGAATTTAATCTTTAACTTTATTGCGTATTATTTTTGTTACTTTTGTTAAAGTTGTGCAACAATTCATTCTATATAATGTGTAAATTGTAAATGTATTTTTGAATATACCTATACATATGTGCTTATTAATGGTACAGAAGTTTAATTTTTTTCCATAAATGTTAAATATTTAAAATTGATGTCCAACTAAATGTTTACATGATTTTATATTATAGTATTTAAAATTATGAAAATTTCCTAATTAAGTCATTTTAGTTAAGGACTCGTCCTTTTTCTGAACAAAATTCAGTAGAGACCCACCGTCGATTAAATATAACAAATATACAATTTCTCTGTTTCATTCATTATGGGACTACATCGATGCCGTGTCTTCTCATGGCATCGATGTTGAAAAAATAACTACACTGACCATTATTGCAGTTTTCGTACAATGCGCGATAAAAGGATATAAAAAGCTTACGAAAGGAAGTAATTTTTATAATGAATACAATATCAGTCAAATAATAAGAAATTGCAAATATGTATTATACCAAGTATTATCATTGTGCCCTATGCAAAATCATGTATCATAATAGCCTAAAAATAATAACATTTATTTTCGATTAAATTTAAAAATATCTCTAAACATTGACAAACGCATTTACCGTACACTCTAGCCATGACGTAATTTTTATAATTCTAAAAACAATAACACGAGAATAAGAAACGTAATCGTTATAAGAATTTTTTGTAAGGAAACTCAATGGATTCTCAAAATGATTTTAATATCAAGATTTCGTTAAAATTGGGGGAATATTATTGTATAGTACAGTATTTAAAAATGTCAAACTGGTAATAAGGATGCAGCCTGCACTGGTGATTCCTTCAATTAATAATGGTGTTGTTTCATTTGGGATTGAGAACCCGTTCCAAATGCAATGTTTGCCGAATGTCGGTAACTGTAGTAAGTCATTCCAACTACACCAACTATTAGTGAGAAAATGATGTAAGTCTAGCCGTAGTCCAAAAGAGATTTTATTTTTGAAGACTGAGACAGTGCCTATGATGGTGTGTAGCTCCTCCAGAACCGAAAACATGATACACTCCAGTTTTCAATAATGACAAATTTGAGACGTGGAAGACCGGCCCATTAGCGAACTGCATCTGTATTAGAATACGTACCCAGAATTTGCATTCGTCCGAAACGAATACTTTAAAAAATGACTCGTCAGCCTCAAATCAGTAACGTTCCCGAATACCCAACAAATATAAAAAGCATTCGGGAATTTTGAATATTTTCGGCTTGACATAATGTATCAGTAATAATAATACCTTCCCCTATTATTATTGAAATATAAGAAGATCCACAGGCTCCATCATTACATTTATTATAATGTATCAGGTTTGACTCATTGTACTTGAATTTGAAATAACGATTTGATAACAGATTGACGATTAAGTATGTTAGAAACATTGTTTTAGCATAATGTGAATTTTTCGAATAATTCCAGTTTCGTATCTGTACCTGC
Organism: Geotrupes spiniger; assembly: GCA_959613385.1. Taxonomy (NCBI): domain Eukaryota; kingdom Metazoa; phylum Arthropoda; class Insecta; order Coleoptera; family Geotrupidae; genus Geotrupes; species Geotrupes spiniger. Next base: position 24,901,963 of record OY390736.1, on the reverse strand, counting down.
CAATGAACTTTTCAAATTAGGAAATCAAATAGATTTTTGTCAAAGTTATTGGAATTTAATTTCATATTTTGAACCAACAATTTTTGAATATGTACACTAAAATGTATACAGTATTTCAATAAATGTATGCTGTAACAATACCCCGTGGCATTAGTGTTAGTTTTATATTACTTTGCAAAATTTATAAATATAAAAAATTATATACAAAATTCAATCACAAATTAATATATCCAAACGATTAATTGTAATTAAATCGTACACCGACACCGAATGGTGAAATTGAATACCAAATATGATGTTATGTTATTACGTGCGTGCGTGCGGCATTTGTTTGAAGTTATTAACGCCGATGCACTTTGATATAAACAAACGTTATCGCAAAAACGTGTCATTTTTATGCAGCGCTCGAGAAATAAATTAATGAAAGACACGAGTGATTTCTTATCTGCAATATTTCATGGTTCACGGAAGCGGTTAGCGCTAATAAAATATATTTACACGTATCCTATATGTTTCGATAGTTCTTATCGCGACTTGGCAGCAGAAAACAAGTCGAACTTGCGGCGATAATCCAAGAACTGGGAGCTCGTCTGCACTAATTGATTACCGCAATTACTTTGTTTACAGTTGCTATTAATAATATTCCATCAATAATATTTGTTATCAAGGAGCAACATTTGCTGTTAATTACGCATAATATGAATATTTTGAATTTAAAAAGCCATTATTGCATCTAAACATATACAACGACATATATATATAAAATAACTTTGATTTTTATTATGCTAAAGCAACTGTACGTGTGATAGAGTTTGAGTTTGAGTAGTAACCTTAATCATTTGTTACAATATTAAAATATTTTGTAATGATAATAAGAAAAATAAACTACAATGCCAACGCGAAAGCGCTTTTGGAGTCATTCGGTTGGGAAATTTTGAACCACCTCGCATACTCCCCTGACTTCACTCACCGCCCTAAAGACATACATGGGTGGTAAAAAATCAACCGACGAGTTGGTGAAACAAGAGGTATTAAACTGGAAGGAGATGGCGGGAGAATTCTTTGAGGCACCAACAAGCTTGTGACACGGTTCGCAAACTCCATAGAACAGGAAGGCGACTACGTAGAGAAATATCCGATATATTTACCAACAAAATTCTGTAACTTTGTTTTAAATACAATTTTTGTAGAGTAGAAAAATCTAGTACTGTTGCTTGATGGATGTGTCTCGTATGTAAAACAAAATTTATTGAATGTAAGTCACTAGCTCAACAAGTGACTAAGAACAGAACAGGATAATAGCCATCGGGGCGATTGGGACACGCGCTCAATACTTTACTGAATTTATGTTTAGGTGAATGGAAAATAAATGGAACCCCTTGAATGTTTGTGGAAGGAAATATTATAAGGATAGCAGAGAAAACAACGATAATACATGGATTTTTGTGATATCCAACCCAACACAATCTAACTCAATTAATACAACAAAACCAAGAAGATGGCGTACAGGATGATGAAGAGGACATATGATTATCTAGAAGATGGTAGAAGATAATGGCTATCAATACAAGATACTAGCAGCAAGAGTACTGTAGAAGAAATGTTTAGAACAAACACAGGATGCAAAATGGTAGATGGAGAATGACAAAACGCGCAACCGGTGTAAGGGAGAAGGGAAAGTAATCGCTGAAAAAAAGGGGAAGAAAAAAACTGACCGAATGAAGAGTTGAAGACAACTTTAAATGCCAGCTTGTAATAATTAAACTAATTATAAATCTTTCGTGGTGGATTATTTTTTGTCCTGGCTCGATCATATCCTCAATCAGAATGACGCTACTACAGAAAACACGTTTGGACTTGCCGTTTGCGGAGAGAATATAACAACTTGCACGTTAAAAACAGTTTATATTCTGTTGCACTTTGGGCAACATTATGCTTGCATTCCAGATATCAGATATTTTTGTGAAAAGTACATTGTTATGATATTTAAATCGAATCATATTTAGGGCAAACTTAGCAAATTTCAATATTTAACGCAAAATTTGAAAATAAATGAATGATTAAATGGTTGGCTTTTGCTTGTATCTATTTATTGTTTTTGTTAAATTTTTAAAATTATTTTTAGGCACTTTTAAAATTTTCTTATGGTTGGTTTTTACTTTAATTATTTGTTTCTATATTTTCACTATCTTAGATTTAGATTTTTTAATTACTTTCATTATTTTATTATGTTTTATATCTCTTCTTTGTCCGAGTTTCGATTGTTAAATTATGTGGCTTCTATTTTGGTGTAAGTGTCGTCATTAGGTTTCTTGAGGTTTTGCCGGATTTATTTATCCAAATTCTTTTTTATTAATTTGGATAGTATTTTATATATTATTCTCTACCTATTATTCTATTAGTCATTTTCAGGTTGGGTAGCTCATCTATCATCATGTTCTGAATATTATACCAATTTTTAAATAATAAACTGAATAACACTAATTGAATAGCTTGCGCCATTAAAACAACGTCCTATTTGCATAAACAATTTAAACAATGCCATGGCATAAATCAAACTGATTAAAAGCTAACATCAATCATTTAAAGTGCAGCCATCAATCATCGGTGAAAGGAACAATGAAAAGGCAAATGAGGAGGATTTAAAATTTTTTAAAGCAAAAGTTCTTGATTCAAATGTAATCGTGAAATATATTGATTCTGTAGGTTTATCCCAGAATGCATACACTAAATGCACTAATAAAACGTGGTTCTGCTTTTTACGTTTTAATATTTTACACATTGGATTCATATGGTTCAGTTTGTTGTTTTTCATTTATTTCGATTTTGTACTCCATTAACTTTATTTTTTTTTACTACCAATATTTTCATTTGCTTTCCATATATTTAACTATTGTGCACCATTTTCTTTAAGTTTTTGTGAATTGCCATTTCCGATTTTGATTTTTCTCATTATTTATTCTTATAACTGAAAATTACTTCCTTAAACTTAGAACTAGTTTGAACTAGCCATCGAATAGAAGCAAAAATTTATCATAAAAATGATCTATGGCAATCGAACATAAAATGAAAATTATTTATCATAGCTTGTAGAAGGAAAGTAGCTAATTAAAGAGAAAATAAATTTCAGCGAATTAATATTAAAGTGATGACAGCTATTTCGCTCTATATGGGCTCATCAGATGGCCACACATACATTAGCTTAAGTTGCATTAAGTCATGCAAATATGTGTGACAAGGTGTACCACATTTTTTCATTTGATGGATTTGCATTTGTTTCCATTTAAATAATTTTCGTTTATTTCTAGTCTTGTTTGTTTTATTTTCATTGCTCCATAGTATTATTATTATTGTCCTGAAGAGATAAACCCCAGGTCAGCATTGCTGAAAATTTTATTTTATTTCGTAAATTACAATCGACAAATATTTAAAGGATTTAACATAAATATGTGGACCTTCCAAGGCGTAATAAATCCCACAGCACATAAATCGCTATCTGGATGCGTGTTATGATTTCATCTTTGGCTTTTTCGCAAGCAAATAAGCATGCAAAGACGCAACAAAGCCGACAATGCATCGCGAAGAACTAATCCAGCATTCTCGCTCGTTCTGGTATGAAGATTTACCGTCGTCCTTTTCTCGAGAGACACCGAGTAAAAGTGTCAGTGGCGCCTGCAGCGCAGTAGGTGCGTCGAACTTGGTGGTAACCTCAGGTCCGGTTGGTCGCGATCCCCGGCCTCTATAGATTTATAATTTAGATTAAGCCAGATATTTCGCTTGTGTGTGTAAACTGTAAACAAACCATCGCGTGTGACGTCTCGTTTTTATTGCGAGTCACGATCCGCATGTTTGGCGTCGATACGCCTCCGGGGCGTTTACGCAAGCTTACGTATGCATTAATACAATTGCCGTAAGTATACGTTTAACTGTGCCGATGGTTCGTCGAGGATTATTTTAATCCGAGAAAAGGAACTGTCTGGAGGAGCTTAAGTGATTTGTTGATGTTTTATAAGTGGAGATTAATTTGAATGACTGAACGCTGTGCGTTCACTTTGGACGTCGCTTCGTCATATTTAACAAGTAATAGGATGTTGACTATAATCGTACGATGATCTGAATACGTATGCGATTATAACAACAATTTGCTAAAATAAATCTCTTGAATTTCCTGTTTGAAGGATTCTAAAGACCAGTTCATACGACAACGTGGTATATTTCACGAGATGTATTGCGATAAAAAGAGAGTTCCAGTTTACTATTCTAATGTGAGAATATTTCTCCTTACAACTTGCATGATTATTGAATATATGATTGTGATAGTTGAACTCGTACACAACAACTGTTTCAATTTTATTTATATAACATTATATATTTATTGATGCAGTCATGTATTAAATGGATATTAATTAAACTATATCAAACAGCGAGTTCCTGAGTGATATTTGCATAAAGTTGTTTAATAGCTTAGCTTAGGTTTGGTGTGCGACATTTGGTATTTGTTGCCGATCTCAAAGTAAGAGAGATGTCATCATCCAAAAATTCGAACCGGGTTCTTTTCGCTGTTTAATTATTGTTCGGAAAAAGGTGAAAAAGTTTTGATCAACGAGGATATGACAAAGAATGAAAGGGAAAAGCAAGAAAAAATAAGAATCTTCGTAAAACAAGCAAGGAAGGAAAATGAGTAATAGACTACAATAGAGTAACAGTAAACGACGAAGAGTGGAGATGGAATGACGAAATAAATAGAATAAAAAACTGGAAAAAAACTACGAAATCCTACACAAAATGAAATGGACCTAGGCAATGGAAAGAGGGAAATGATTTGGAAGCTAAGAAATAGTGAAAACGAGCAAATACACATAGCAACATGGAATGTTAGAGGAACATATGCGGAAGGATCGTTAGTTAAATTAGCACAAATCGCGCAAAAATATTCGATCCACTTTATTGCTATGCAAGAGACAAGACAACTGGGTTAATTTGTTCAAGAAATAGGAGAGTACATATTTTTCAATAGCGAATTAACGATAGAAAGCTAGGAACTGGATTCAGGACAACAAAGAGAGTGAAGGAAGACATTATAGAATTTACTCAAATATCAAATAGAATGTGCAAATTAAGGATAAAGAACAAATATATTAAGATAATCATCGGCCATGTTCATTGCGCTGCAGAAGACAAAAAAGAAGAACAGGACGAGTTTTAGTAGAACATTGAGAGTTTTAGAATTTTAAAGATATGATGAAATATATAAGCCAATCACAGGAAGTGACATGGATATCACCGGAGGGAAAATCAATAAAACAAACATATTAATTGAAAGCAAACATGTGCAATATGTTGTAGACGCAAGGAGTTACCGGGCAGGAGACATAGATACGGACCACATACTTGTTAGAAAATAAAGACCACCTCCAAAGCTAAAAAGAAACAAAATTAGGACAAAATATTAAGTAGAAAAACTAGTCAAGACTAGTCAATAAAGATATTGTAGAAAATGAAAAAAATTTGAAGAAAAATTGAAACAATTTGAACAATTTGAATAGACGAGGGTGCGAAATTATTAAGCGAAGAGACTAGAGGAACTAAAAAGTCATGGTTTGATGAGGAATTTAAGGACATGATACTAAAAAGACGAAAGCGAGAATAAAACTGCTGCTGCAAAAAAGAGAAAATATAGAAAGGAGGCCAAGAAATTGTGCAGGAAAAAGACAAGGGGACATATTGGGAAACAGATACAAAATATAAAAAAGTAAGATACCAAGTTAAAGAATTTTACCAGAACATAAAAAGTGGAAGTATAAATAAAATAAAATAATATTTTGCAATAACAGGCAAGAGTAACTAGTAGAATGAATAGAGACAAGCCTGCAAATATAGGCATTTCAAGGAATTACATGTCATGGGGGGAAGTGTAAAAACCGATGGTGATGAGAAAATATTGCTAGAAGATAATTATCCAGAAGAACCACATGCAAAAGACGAAACCAAAAACATTATATAAATAATGGCGTACGCTGATGACATAGTGATTCTGACCAGAATAAAAGCTAACTTAGTGACAGAGCTAAATTTGAAATATTAGCAAGACATACGAGTTTACTAATAAATCAAGGCAAGACGAAATTTATAGTATTAGAAAGTATTAGGAATTAGAGATGTAAGCAGAGAATTGAAAGTGATAACAGAATAATCAAAATATAGTTTCAAAAGAATGCAAAGCTTTAATTACCTGGGGATTACAATATCAAGGAGATGGGAAGAACGAAGTCAAGGAAACGATGCCAAAGGCATGAAATGTATGGGGGCAATGAAGAATTACCAAGAAATGAATTTAATGTATGAGAGAGAAGTGTGGATATTAAACAAAACAGAAAAGAATTAGAAATTTTTGAGAGAAAAGTACCGAGGAAGATATATGAACGAAAATATAGGAACTATACGACGAACGGCAAGAGTTGTATGGCGAACCACCAATAACAAATGTAGTGAGATCGCTAAAGAAATATATAAATGAAACTAATTGAAATGAAAAAATGTAAACTAAATAAGTAGATGGGACACTAAAAGTAAACCGAATTGAAATAAAACAATCGAAAGTAAGACAAAAGAAAAGTAAAAAAAAAACGAATTTAAATCAAATTTACAAGAAAACAACTCAACGAGAGCAAACGACCCAAAAAGAAACATAAAAAATAAAACACAGCCAATCTAAGAAAAACTAAGTAAAGTAATCAAATAAATGGTAAATATAAATGAAAAACGAAGTAACAATAAAATAATGGAACTAAAAAAATGAAAAATTGAAAAGTTATTCAAACGAAATTAATAAAAAAATATTTTTTTGTTTAGTTATATTTTCGTGGGGACAAAAACCTAGTTTTGATAAATCGAAGGATTTGATTTTTGTCCTGTCTCGACCAGTGCTGGTTCGAATAATATTTGTTTAACTATTTCGGTTATCATTGTTTTAAGAAAAATTTGACATTAATATGATTTGCGAAAATATAACATTTTTATAAAAATATATCGATAATTATGACGAAAGTGAAAGACATTTTCATGAATTGAAGGGATGAAAGGGGTTACCCACACGGTATAAATTCTCTAAAATGCAATTGTGTGCAGGTGCACCCCAGAAAATTAATTTCAGATTCATTAACGAAAGTATCCATGTGCAAACATTCGAGCCTTCAGTAGTACAATAAAATTTATAACACCCTATCTTAACGAAGTAAGAGTACAAGGTACTATAAAAAGCTTGGGGTATATAAAACTAGTCAAATTTCAGAGCTATCGAACAGCTGTTTCGAAGAAGTAGCTAAACTTTAAACATTAAAACGTTAATTGAAACGAGTTTTTTCAAAATTAGTTAAAAAATAATATATCTGGACACCTTGACAGTGGCAGTACAACGTTTTTCCCAAAACTCATCTCAGCCCTACTTTTAAAACAGATGGTTCGAAGTAGATATAATTAATACGAAAACTGGCGACATCTACGACATATTAATTATTAAACGGGTTGCCAGCGAGATTTTCGCAGTTATTTAAATTGGAACACGAAATTAAATTTAACACATTTTAGCGTCCGTAATTTATCGATACGCTGATATCGCGTTCGTTATTAATAAATTAACTTTTGGCGTCGTTGAACTGGTCGTGCAGGTAATTTACACTATAAAGAGATTATGTAGTTAATAGCAAGACGAATGGACCTAGACGATCAGTTCGATCCGATAAGACCGTACTTACCATTATCCCGGGCGTATTTTTCAAGAACTTTCGACAATAATCACAATACGCAACACGACATCACTTATAATGAATTTATTGCGAAAAGAACCATTTTATTTATGGCGTTAATAAATCACGAAGTTTCGGAATCGAAAACGACGCGTTGAATTAAGGTTTTCGGTTTCGTGTACACAGCCGTGTTCATAAAATAATGATTTAACATTTAATTGGAACGTAAATGAATGATTAATTATTTATTTTTTGACAAATGTGTTTAGGTCCACTACGTTTTGTTAAAAATGGCTTAAACGCATCACTGGAATTTGTAAATTAGAATTATTGAATGTTTTCAATGTTCACAAAAATAATGAATATTACTTTTCAATAATTTAGGTAAAACACCGTTTCAATATATAATACCAACCACTGACTGATGTCATACATTAAATGAAACCTTGGACCGTTCTGTAAGATTACATATAAGGCCTTAGAAGCTACATCCTTAAACTCAGCTTCGATTGAATGTGTTTGCTTCAGCAGTAACGACACAATAGATACGCATATATTACATAAACAGCTTCATATGTTACAATATTTTACTTCTAATAGCTATTTATAAAACTGCTTTTTGTCACGAGACGTCAGTCGAGATGAACAAGACATCGAGTGATAAAAAGCAGTATTTTGCTTCGCGTTTCATACAATTTTTTTTCCAAGTCAGATGTAAAATGTAAATAGCAACATTTCGCGTTTTACTTACAATTAAAATTACATGTCAAAAGTTATTTCGTAATTGAATTACAAAATTTTTTTGGCATAATTATATTATTCACATGTTACTAATGAACGGCTTAAAATGAAAAGAACAAATTTTTGCAATTAAAATCAAAACTTTGGCATTCTGCGACTGAGTATTTTATTAAATAATCTTAGAACTTACCATGTATAACGAGGTGACATTTGGACATGGCTTCTCCATACTGGTTATAAATTTCGCAACGGTAATCTCCACCATCTTGCAGGAAAGTGTCAGCCAGGCAAAGCGTCACCAAGCCATTTTCGTCATCCTCTTGCCTAAAATCCTCACAATCGGGAAGAACGCAACCGTCTTTCATCCAAATCACATCGAACGGACGCGTCCCGCCAACTCTCAGCTCTAGACGAGCAGAGGAAGCTTCAGCGACGGTTTTGATTTTGGGTAAAGCCTCGTAAATGATCGGAGGTTCAAACTTAGATTCAGAATTGTTATCTACTTGTAATTTCGCAGCAATTCCATTTAATTGACTGTTGTCGGTAGCTTCGCTGGTATCAGACACTTCGACAGAGTCATCGGAATCGTCCATTACATTTCTATACCACCTAGTTCCGGGTAACGCGACACCTCGCATATCAGAAGCAAATCTAGAAAGGCTTCCAATTCTGGTGGACGAGCCCATCAAGCAACGTCTGTAAGTAGGGGCCGGTTTAGGTGACGAACTTCTGGCTCTTAAACCCCTTATTGGGTACGCGCGATGACTGACCACGTCCAAACGAGCGGTCGCTTCGATACGCCCAACGTCGTTTTCAAGAGTCACCCTGTACAACCCAGCATCTTCAGGCACCACTTCTCTAATTTCTAGAATGCGCAGATCGTCAGTTTCCTTGACTATTATTCTACCAGATGGTGTCACTATTCGCCCGTCTTTATCCCAAACGACCCAAGGATCTGGATGGCCGGCAACAGCGCATTGGAAACGCACCGTTTCTCCTTCCTCGGCGACCCTATTGTGTGGTATCGCGTAGAATTTTGGAGGCGTGGCTCTTAGCAAACGGGGTCTCGGTTCAATGGTCGGGATTTCCCTTGCTCTTAATCTCGGGGAGACACTACGAACGGGTGTGGTCCTGGGAGTTGAGCGTGGAGTCGAACCCGCTGATAGGAAACCAGGGGGTCTCGAAAGATGTTGGCTCAACAAATTATCCTTCTCTTCGGGTACTAAAAAGAGAACATAAATAAATTGAGCGGTTGTAGTTACCATTATACGTACCGTCAACTACGACACATGCAGAAGTGTACGCCTTCCCCAAATCGTTGTAAGCAATGCAGGTGTATTCGCCTTCGTCTTCCGGGTAGATTTGATTTATGTTTAGCTTAGCTACGGATTCTTCAAATTCGGCGTGGAAATCCCCACCCAAGTGAATCAACTGAAAATTAATGTTGGTTAGATTGGTGAAAGCCCAGATACGTAAACGCACCTTTCCGCCTTTTTCCCATCTAATATCCGGTGGTGGTACAGCTTCAACTTTGCATTCCAAAGTAATGGCATCTCCGTCGCAGCAGCGGATGTCTCTCAACTCACTGGTTATTTTTGGTATGGTCTGCACTTTGCTGTAATGATATCATCATTGATATTTTCTATATAAATTGTGTCGGGACTTACCCTATGCGCCTTGAATCCATCGCTTCTAGTTTACCATTAATATCTGCAAACAAATGAACGATTTGAGGAAACAGGTGACACGTAATTCAATTGCTGTTTTAAAACAGATAGTTAATTTAATCATGTAAAGTAATATAAAGAAATGCCGTGGAACTGTGTTTGAAAAATTTTAAAGGGCTACTACATGTGTTTGGTCTCTTGTATAACACAACCTAAAATTTTAGTAAAGTCTATCGTATAATCAAAGATATAACTGGTCAAAATGAGTATGTCGATTAATACCTTGTTTAAAGCCTGATGAAATCCACGAAGACATAATTATTAACACTGTACTTGCATCTGTACGTTCAATGTATTCCAATGAACAGCGATGGAAATATTGTAAATCCAAAAGGAAACATTATAAATTCAAATTGAAAGGTGATCGGGTTTGGTGAAGAAAAACTCTTTCACCACACCACTCATCTCTGACCGAAACTTATGCTTACATTCACAGGATGGTAATAGGGGACACTATTTTATACACATAACATAAACTAGTTCACTGACCAACAAGGCCAAGTAATGAAACAACGTCAGTATTTTTTTATTTTTATTAATCTAAACCTTATTATATTATTAGGTGTAAAATTTATATAAGCACCAGTACCGAATTCATAAATACAAAGCTACTATTAACAGTAAAGTAGTTTAGCCCATTTCTTTCTGTCTTTGCTCATCTTCTTCCCCTTGTTCTATGATAATCCCTTTTCGGTTGTTTCTGCAATTGTTTTATCTCATGTTTATTGGGCTACTCCTTTCTCCACACTTGTGGTATGCCTGCCATATCCTTTTTGTTCGACGTTCCGCTATCATTCCCATAAGGTGACCAAACCATTTCAGTTGTTGTCTCTTGATACTTTTCAGGATAGGTTCCACTCTGGTTCTGTCTTTTCGTGTAATCCCCTTTACTCCACTTCAAATATCTCATTTCTATGACTTGGAGTTTACTTTCCATTTGCTGGGATAATACACTGCTCTCGGTTCCGTATGTTAGTATGGGTTTAAAAATTGTTTTGAATACTATGATTTTTGATTGTCTTTTTCCTTATAGACGCCTTGCTTAGTGGATGGTGTAATTTAGCAGCAAATAAATAAATACTAAAAAAAAATACTGGTTCCACATACTTCTGTTGCTATTCCTAGTAGCGAATCTTTAATATATTTCCATAATACTCCCAGCGTTAAATTAGATGTGTTTTCGGATATCTCTGTTTCTGCTTTTGCATTGAATTCCTTTGCTGCCTCTTCATCTTTTAAATTATATGTTTTAATTTTTTTGGTTGTTGTGGTTGTTGGAATATTTCTCATTTTCTAGTACCATTTCTCCCTTGGCTTTCTTTTTCGTTTCTGATATTCCCAGAATATTAAGGCCAGCTTTCTCGAATTCTTCCTCTCTTTCTTCACTTTCTATGCTTCTACTATTCCATCTGCTTAATTTCCAGCTTATTTCGGTACTTTTTTGTTTTGTATTTTGTATTTGTATTTTCCATGTCCTTTTTCTTTTCTGTGTTTATCAACTTGTGTTCGTTTTGTGTCGCAATTAGTTTTTTGAATCCTTGTTCGCTATTGTTGTTTTATTTTCTTCTTCTAACGCACCCTTTACTTTATTCCGTTTCCATACTTTGCCTTCTATGAAGAGTTTCTGGTAGCTTCTTATAATGTTTTTCCCCTCTTCCCATATTCTGTTCCTAATTTGCTTATCTATTTCTTTTTTTGTTTTGCAACGTCATTGTTAATAATTTTCTTTTCCACTCTTATATTCCTCATGATTTCCCTTTTTTTAACATTATCCACTTCTAGGCCTGATATTGTTATGTTGTTCCGCCTCTTACCTCTTTCTAATTGTTCCAACCTCATATTTGTACCTTTTAACTCATTTACTTTTCAGTACTTTCTTATGTTAATTCTCTTTTCTTATTTCGTTATTTGCGTTCTTTATTCCTATTATGTCTCTGTTATTTTCGACCTGATCTAGTCGCATTTGGTTCACATCTGTTTTCAAAAATTTCAGTATATACGATATTTTATTTATTTTATCCTCCCAGTTTTGTTTCTGTTTTGTTGGTGAGTGATCCGCCAGTGTACCTGCTTTTGCTTCATCTTCACTGTTCGCCTCTCCTGTTGCTCTCTTCCTTTTCTCCCATTCCATTGATTCACTATCCGTATTAGGAAACTTTTATTGCAATTATTTCTGTTTTTAATTGACGATTATTGCGTTGAATTGCGTTGAATTAAGGCAAGTTACAGGCAATATTCAGTCAAGGTAACCCTTATCCTGCTCTTCCATCTTAACCTGGTTTGTTATGAGAGCTAAACTAAAGGAGCTGCTTAATACTAAATAACCTATAATGCTAATGAAATTAATCGACGACTCCCATTTGCAAAGTAACAACGAGTCATGTACTGCTTGCCCAAAATCTGCTTTAATCTCAGTCTAAAGGCTCTCTCATTGCGAATCTTATATTCTTTATGTAAATTGTTATATTTATTATAAATATGAGAAGAGATCAGAATTGTGTACTAGCGGCGATATAAGATTCTATTATATAAATATGGAGGTGTTCTTGAAATTAATATTCGGTGATACAAGCAAATGGTTTCTAGTTCTCTCCTACTTTTCATATGTAACCACCCCGTATCTTTTAATTTATGAGAAATCATAAATCAGACATATTTCAACCTCGGTTAAGCTAGTATCTGTGTAGGTTAAATTGACGAGATTATCTGTTTTGTTTATGACTCTGCTTGCTGGCTCTATTGCTTCGTTACACTACACTTTTCCACAGCTTAATCATAATTTCTATTTGGTTATATCTCGAAAAACTTCACTGTAACGTAGCCGATGTAGTTGACATTCCGATATGGATGTCAGCATTACGATCGGTTATTTATATTGAATGTAAGGGATGCATGAGAAAATACTTTAATCAACGCGTTCTCAGAGTGGAGTAAGGTCAGTGCCAATCACGTCGACGATGCACGGTCATTGAATCGCATGCTGACACTGCACACTTACATATGCACAGCATTACTGGAAGTGTAAGTTAATTATGCAGTTACCACAATATAGAACATAAAGAACAGGAACACAATTTACTTCAACACATATATACATAATTTGAAACAGCTTAATACCATGATTATTATAGTTGCCATTTTTTTAGCTGTAATTAAAATTAATACTTCAATTCGGAAAACTTGATGGGAGGGTTGGCACAGATTTTTCTTCATTGCAAGTTAGAGTTTATATTAGAAGAAATGCCGAATTTTGAAATATATGCGATGTGAAAAACAGTTATGGTGGAAAATAAAGTAAACAAAAATGCAGCTGAAGAAATACAAAGAACTGGTTACGAAAAGAAAATGCTGTTTTTGCTAAGGACTTAGTTGATGTTAGGTTACGACAATATGTACTAATTTTAGTGCCAAAAATATTGTAGATTTGTGCAACGATTTATATATCAACTAAATTTGTGCATTTGTATATGACATGAAAGCTTAATTCACTTTGACTGCGTTTATTTTTCATTGCCTATTAATTATTGTGTTGTACAAAATTACCTTTTGCAAATATTTGCAGCGAGATTATAGCTTTGGCATCGCCATGGCAATTTTTGGCATAAACTGTATACGTCCCCGTATAATCAAGCTTCGCCTGCGGAATTTCCAGACGATATTCAGGCCCGTCTCCGACTCTGTGGAAATGGGCGGCGTCCCTGTAGTACTCGGGCTGAAACAAATAAACACACCGATGTACAACATACATACATACAAACAATTTCATTCGCAAGACACACAGTTAAAATACCAATAGCGCACTGTTACGTTCCAGTGTTCAAGTTGATGTAGCGCTGGGAGAAACATTCTCTTCGCATTTTTTCAACGTTCTTACGTTGAAAACATGAAATCGCTGGTCGTCGACTAGCGCGTATATCTGGAATTTTGATCGGAGCGCAAGAATTCATTATAAACGAACACAACACTTATCTTAGATCTTCATTTTTTCGATATCTGACGTTTCTATGTTAATTACATTCTCGTTGTGTTTGATGTCTTACGACAGCCTTGTTACATGCGTTATTTACAAGTACGAAAACATTGTACTCAAAAAAAAATTAAATTGTATTTAACCATGTGTGGAAATTTGCTGACGCAGTCATTTTGAGCAGTGTATGACACAATATATAAAATATTGTGCTTTTTAGGACGCAATGGAAATCTTGGCATTAAAAAACAACGACCCACGCCTTGTGTTTGCAGTTATATTGCTAATAAAATTAAAATTCACGTTGTCGATAAGGATCTAATGCGACCGTTGATGAAATGTTTTTAATACAGACAAGTCATAGTTGCCTGTTGTGTGGACCCATATAAGGAAAATGAATAATTGGATTTGTTTAAAATGGACAGATGTTGCAGAAATAATTTGTTTTGGGAGAAAAATATTTGCAACGTAAATTGAATCGAAATTTAAAGAAAAGTAAAATGATTTTTATATTTTTTTAAACTATCCGTTGATATACAGGGTGTAAAAAAAGTGTCACAAATTTTAAGGGCTGATAGTATGGCCCAAAATATGCCGAAAAGTCTTAGTGAACATGGTTCCGCAAACGGACGGTTTCGGAGAATTTTTGTTTATTTCCACAATACGCACGTGTGGGCCGACGAAAATCCCCATGCTATTATGGAATCCATATGGGTGGGTATTTTGGGCGACAGATTACTAGGCCCAGTTGTTTTACCAAACCGATTGACAGGCGCTGCTTATCTGAACTATCTGCAGTACACACGGGGTAATTTTTTAGGCGAGATTCCTTTGAACCAGAGCCAATAAATGTGGCTCCAGAACGATGGTGCTCCGGCGCAATTTTCGATTCTAGTATTTACACGGAACTTTTGGACGAAGATGCGTATGAAGGGGTGTATCATGTCGTGCAATGACATGACAGTATATAGGGGAGGAACAGCGCGGACCACTGATGAGAATTAAAAACGTGGATTAGTTAATAGAATGTACTGTATCCTGAATCGTCTTGCGTTTTATGTTTAAAATCAAATTATTAAGTCTTGCACTTAGGCTGAAAACAGAGTGAACGCTATGCGATGCGATAAGTTTTAAAATGCGACGGTTCATGCGACGGCCTTCGCAGTAGTAACCTATACGCGGGAAGTATATACTCCACGTTTTCACCAGTCGTTTCAGATAAAACTGTACAAATTATCAGAAAAGGGGTTTTAAAAATAAAAGTTAAGTATATTGAAATTTCAACAATTGAATTCAGTTTGAAATGGTACGGTCTGGATGTGTTATTGCATTCAAAAATGAGAGGGGACAGACGGGCGGTTTCACACAAACACGTGATGGGGTAAATAGTCAGAATCAAGGGAAGGCCAATTCGTGATGTCCGCTAAATTAGACAATGTTCATTCTGTGAGTGTCCATAAATTAAATCTCCATGTGGATCCGTGCACCCAAGTCATTGATTTGAGCCTTGTTTTCTCAATAGTCGACCGTCAGCCAATAATGTCTAATGTCATGGGAACGTGTTAAATTTCAAAGTTAGTGTGACTATTTCTAATTGGATTACGTAAAGAAACTACGTGAATCGTTTTAATACCTGCTCCCCCGTCCCGTCCCGAACCTTTCGTCAAACAAGCAAAAGCTGTTGTACACCTTGCAATAGCATCGGCATATTAAGCTTTCTGGCGTCCAAATTACCAGTTTTTGTTTACAAACATTCCCTCACGAACCATCCCATTGTTCACTTAGTGGACCTGATGCTTGAGAAAGCATTATTTTGTGTGTGTGATATTGGGTTCTTGGGTGTTCACCAATTTGGCATTCAATATGTTTGCCAAAAATTTACATTTTTTGAAAGAATAATTCAACTAAATAAATTAGTGTATTGCGAACAGGTGCGAACAGATGCAAACAAAGCTCTTAAAAGCTCAATGCTTCCATAAATTTCACTGATTCAAGTTTTTTTCATTATATTCGTAATTCACTTCAAGTGATTTAATGTCCTTGGATTTTTGGATAACAATAATCAATTTCAACTTCTCGTGTTATTCCCAACTCGCAGTGACAATTCCATCCTTGCTGTTTTTGACACCAAAGGATTGGTTACCGGGAACTCTGTCTTTTACGACAGGGTGCATAGTAATTACAAAGCTCGCTGCAGCGATCAATCCGCCTTCTGATTGTAAAAGGTGTTATATATATTTTCATGACGTCGTACTCGTGTAGTGCCTTTTTTCATACATAAATGTTAACCATTTTCCTGCTGTAATACTAATTATAATTACATTATTTAAATAAATATCAATAATACTTTTCTATGGGATTTCAGAGGAAAAATAAAGTACAGAATGAAATTTAGTTTAGTAAATTAAAATTATTTTAAATGCAAGGGCTGTACACAACACTATCCGGCTGTGCTTAATTTCTACAATCGAAATTCTAATATAAAAATGGATGGGAACGTGTTGCCGCCGGTGTGGCGCGCAGAACGACCTAAATCTAAAAAGAAAATGTCGGTGACACTAAACCACTAAACGCTTCTGCAATTATTTTAAATGTACCTTTCCCTTGTTACAATATATAGTTTTATGGTGTTTGATCTAAGCGTCAGTAGGATAATGCGTTTGGTGAAAAAAAGAACGCTAAATGAAAATGGGCTAACTCAAGTTTCAAAAATATATATTTACGTAGTTATTTCTGATTGTTATAACTAAACCAAACAAATACGAGCGACACTTAATGAAGAGACAGTTATAATTTACATTAATTTCAACTACTGCAGCTGCACGAATAATAAAAATTTGCAGCCCAGCAAGGATTCTGGCCCAGCGCCACTTAAAACATATTCGTTAAAGATTACGTGGCATGTTATTCATGCCGTAATAAAAGTATATGCTAATAATAGCTTATTAACAGTAAAATAAGTATATCCATAGAATCAATGCAATTTATTAACTATTGATGAATAATTAAAAATATAAAATTAAAAAAAATAATATGGACTAAGTCATACGATGAGCAATTATTAAACGGGTTGCAGGCAGACATATTTTTTTGTGAAATAATTGAACCATGACTTTACGCTTGTGCAACACAGCCACCAACCAATTACCAATATACGATAAGACAACCTTTTACATTGACCAGCACCAAAAGGTTCAAAAGGCATTCCCTCTTCACCTGATCCCATTCTCTCATATTTACACACAGTCATATATTATTCATTGTTCATGGTTCATGGAACATTTTCAAAAATATGCAATCAGTTGAAATAAATGGATGTAGAAAATTGCAACAATTGCTAGTAATATGAATGATACAGCGAATATTCCACATAAACGTTAACAAGAAGCCTGGAAACAAGAATAAAATTTATAAAAAAATAATAAATTGAAAATAAAATATATGTAAAGGAAAATGCTAAGCGACCCCTTAAGAAATTTCAATAGTATCGACGAGGAAAAAATAAATGCATATACGTGATTGAATATTTTGCCTCAATATATTTGAGGGCGAAAAATTGGATTAAAACTATATTACCAATAAAAGATAAAGTATACTTAAGCCCATAAAAGAAGAAAACACCAATTAGCTATAATTAAATTAATAATATCGGTTCATTTGTAACCCACTTTCAAGCAGGCTGAGCGACAGAGACAAAAAATTTCTCACCATATCCATAAATGTTTGCAATCCGTTTTGGAGTTGACATGGAATGGTACCACCAAATGCCATTAGTGGCAAAATTAATATCACAAAGGAATAGTATATCATTCAAAGAGCAGTAATAATTGCTATTATTCAAAAGGATGGCACCAGCGAATGCGAGTGTCCTTAATCATCTAAGAAGGTAATGGCTATCTACTTAACGAGTAGATTTATTTTTATTTTCAACCCCTGACAGGAAATACAAATTTAATTTGTTTCCAACTATATCTATACTATATTTAGTTATTTAGGTCATTCCCACATAATCTGCATCATTGCCATTTTCTATTGTTGTTATTAGTTATTCTAAAATATGGAAAATGGTACTTGTATCATGTCGACTTTGTTATTGTTATTTAAACGAAAAACTAGAGAGTTTGTAGAATATTGAAAAATCGTCTTCGTCTCGAGTTTCATGCGAGTGCATAAAATGTACGCTTGCACAATATGTAAACAAATAACTATTTTCGATAAAGAAACCCTACATAAATGTGGTGTTTCGTACTAATTAATCTACACTTAAGCTTAAACTCAATTGAGAATTAACTGAATTTATAAATGTCTTCAGAAAATTTACTCATACTCGCCTGGACTTAATTTACTCACCTAGAAGACAATCTTTTCCACGATTAAGTAAGTAAATTTGCTTCAATGTTTTTGCTATTATCTCCAAGGTCTCATTGGAAATTAAGTTCAGTTACTCAAAGTCTTTTTCTTCAAATTTTTATTTAAATTTCTTAACCCGGGTTTAATTTACTCCACTGTAAGGAATTTTATTGAATAATTACTAAGTTTGTTCTTTTAAGATCTATTTGCTTCTCGAAGCTAAATCTGTCTCGTTCGAAACTAATCACTTTTCCTCATCTGTTCGAACTTTCTATAAGATATAAGATAATGGCGCTCATTCTCCAATATTTTGACTAATTGATCATTATTCAGACCCAATTTCTAGCCCGGACTTAATATAATCATCTAGGCTTTATATTTTTTCATTTGCTATCAAAAGAAAAGTAAGTGCAATATGGAATTCAATTCGAAATGGTTAATGCAAGAATTGCCATTTGTAATGTAGATTGTAAGCAGCAGTGGCCCAAGGGTAGAACGTTGTGGCACGTGAAATTTAATAATATATGATTTAGACAGATTTTCTTCAAAACTTAAACAATGACGGTTTGGCATATAGTTTCCTGATACCAGATACAAGAAATAAAATGAAAAATATTTCTACATTCCGAAGCAACATCAATTATTCAAGGAATCTGACGATATGCAGTTTTTTTTTGAATTAGTAAGATTTATTTACGTTTAAGCTTTTTGAAAAATATGTATATGCAATATGACTAAGGCTTGTAATATTTATGTAAGGTATTGTCCAGGGGACGCACCTGCTACTTGTTTGCTTTTGTATTAACATTTTGACTGGCAGCTAAATTACAGAGGGTATTGGAATATGACAATTGCAAAAGCTTAGCACAGAATTGAATTTAAAATTTTGTTATGTTTTTTGAGTCTGATGAATGCAAAGTTGCTCGGATTTTTATACACAGTATCGAAAACAAAAATCCATTGTGAGTCGGAAAAATAAAAAACAAATCTAGCCCCACTGCAATTGTATGTAGCAGGTAAAATGTAACGCCGTTTGCCTTTTAATAGAGCACTGATTGTTCATCCACGAAGAATCCCATTATGTGGTGCTAAGGTGCATTTATATTGCCGTCACAATATAACCAGTTGCATTGTGCGGACGTCTCAAGCGCTGCATTTAATGTGCATTAAAATGAATTACGATCCTTTAATGACGCATTAATAATTAACGACAGCCGTCGGACGAAACGTCCGTCTGGCTTTATCGAATTTGCATAATAGCTAATCTTAAATACTCATTGTAATTGATTTATGTAAACAAACTTGAGCGGCGGACCTCGCGACACATGGCGCGCATAAATCATTTAACGAACCCCCAAACTATAAATTAAGTTCATTTGCGCAATTAAAAAATCACGGAATTAATGAACAATAACGTAAACGAACCTTGACACGAATGACAATTCTCCTTTTCTGAACGAAATTTTTACGACGCGGTGAGTCCTTTGTGCTGTGAAAAGTGATGACACGCCTTGGAATCTTATGTGACAAACGTGTTAATTATATTGGGTGATGTTCTTTAAATCCACGAAGGGGATAAACACGTTACCAGCAAAAAATATTGCATGGGAAATATTATTACAAAATAGCTTCTTAAAAGGAGATGCGCATTTAGATTTTCTTAGATGGTCCTTTTAAGGCTGAACGCTGTAGACCAAACGATTTTTGGGCAGCCACAACAATCAGAATTAAAACTTTGGTGAAAACTTGATTGGTCCTATAAAATTTATTTATAAGACCAATTATTTAGATTGGAATGAATTCAGACTATCCAGAATCCAGCTATTTGTTATACTTTTTATTGCGTTTTATTTATAAAAAAAACTACGGCCACTTTTTGTAGTCATTCGCAAAATAAAGTGTAATCCAACACATCCTGTTCTGTTTGTGTATCGAAATTCCAATGAGAAATTTAAAATTAAACGAGTGTATTAGAAAAAAATCAAGGTTCGACAGTGACGAACTGCGATGTATCTAAAACGCCACATGTTGCTGTGGTCACAATATGTAGTCCATATAAAGCGAAACAGTTACTAAACGAAGACCACGAGCGTTTAAAAAGTCCGATTTCTAATTATCGATGGCTCCAATTGTCTCATTACGATATTTAAGAGGACCTTCACTTCAATAACGAACACAAAATTAACTGTCGGCTTCAATTTGCTTACCTAGCCGCAAAATGCACAACGTGCAAGGTCGTATCGTGTACAATGTTTTATTTCATTTTCTACAGTTCGGTGCACCATTGGATCATTGCGTCTTGATTATTTTTCTGTTTTCTTCGTTCGTAATTTAATTATTTATAGTTTGTTTCAATCCATTTCTGCAACTTTGGTTTACCTTTTTTTTCTCTATATTATGTAATTTGCAGTATCATTCTTTATAGTTTTATTTCGTTTAATTGCTTCATTTTGCATAAATTTGCTGACAATTTCGTTTTATTCTTTAACTGAGTAACACTCTACTTTTACTTCTAATTGTAAGAAGTATAGATTATTCGTTTTATTTTTCATTTAATTTCTTCTTCCAGTCTTTATTTCTTGTTCACGATCATTTAGTTTACGTCATCATGTTGTTTGCAGTTTGATTTATATCTTTGCGCCGGTTTTACCGGTTCGTTTTATGTTTTTATTTGTTTCTTGTATTTCTAAGTTGTATTACTTAATAAGCATGCATATCTAAACTCACATATTCCATTTTGTGTCTATACATATCAGTTGTCATTTTGTTCTTTCAATTTTCTGATTTATATTTATTCCACGTACACACGTTCCACGCTTTTTAAATTAAATTCTGCGTATTTTTTATTTTTCATTTTATTTTTAGTTTCGATTTTTTGAATTTGTTGTCTATACCAAAAGCAATCATACATACGTTACGTTTAGAAAAAGTTGCATTGTCCAATACCACACGACTAGTCAAAGAAATGAAGCAATTAATTTAATTTATTATATTAAATAATATATTAAAATTAAAAATACAGCAATTTCTTGATTGTTGTGTAGGCAAGAAATTAGCGCAAAACTGTGATTAAAAAAGAATTTTATCGCCACTATTAATAGAGTTTTAAATAGCAATTTGTGGCTTTTCTTGGAAAACAGAAATTAAGCTCACTTCTTCACATTCGATACAAAATTCGATACATACCGATATTGCTACATTAAATTTTATGTTCGTGATTCCAAAAAACAATATGTATACAAAAAATTAAAATGTATAACGATTAAGCAAATTTTACGAAGAGAATAAAAAATACAAAGTCTCCGATAGTTAGAAAACGAGGTGTGTGGACGTTGGACACATCGCAGTGAAACAGTTAATAAAACGATTTACCAAGCATGTAAATAAGCCAGTGCAAGTCGTTAATTTTGGACCATGCATATCGTTCTACATGACTTCAAACTTAAAATTAAAGTTTTAAAGACAGTTAAATTAGGTAAAGTGATCTAATACGGCTTTATAGTTTGACATTAAAAAAAATCTTCACGACGTTCTAATTTGCCATTCGTGGCTATCAATTTGATCGAATCCACCTTTGAAATTTCTCCAGTAGGATGTTCAACGTAAAATTTTCTTGAGTTGATTGACTGGTAATGCTAGGGCAATAGTGAACATTTCTGTATGGCGACCCCCACCCCATAACGAAAGCGGAACGTTCGTTCAAAAATCCAAAAATTGATCCTGATCATGTTACAAGTTATAAATTGTTTAATTTTACAATTTATATGAACTTTGAACTTGATTGCCTCATTTTATAAATTGACACTTGATATTTGGCAGTGGATATTTCCTAAGTGTGACTAGTCACAAGCAACACGAATGGTAATTATAACAACTGAAGTTTGATTTAAAACGGCGGTATTTCTTGAAACGAATAGTAGTAGTTTCGCCATAATTTTATTTTACAATTCTTGTGATTATATTTATATCAAATTATATTTTAACGTTGTTTACTTTTCTGCTCGGGTCCTTTAGTTACATCGTGCATTTCACCTTGTAATTTGTATCACATCTAAACGATATTTCTTCCAGTTTCTCCTCGTCTCATTCTCTATTTATTTATTTATTTATTTATTTTCGTTAATTTCTTGTTGAAGCCAATTACGCAGTGACATATTTTTCGTAGCATACGGAGCTTTTATATATAAATATTACGATGAATTAGGGAATCCTACAAAATGTTTCCTATAATTTTTAAATATTCTTTTCCATGTATGTATATCTGCAAAGCTGTTCCTTCTTTTATTTTTTGGACTATATAATAATAATGATAAAATGCAATACCTCAACTTACAACTTTAAACCTGTCGTTCGGTTTACATAATATGCAAAGTTAGACATTCAACGGTTAGTCAAGTTGTTATATATCTTCAAAAATAATCCGGTTTTCATTCTTGGACGATCGTTTCGTTCTTATTTATGTGAGTTCTATTGCAAGAAAAGGCGAATAGTTGCGAGTCTTACTTCAGTTATTAAATAAAATTAATCCGAACCATTCGCTTGTCACCAACTTAACCCAACTCAATCCAACCCAACTCAAACCCACCCAACCCAACACAATCCAACCAAACAGAAATATATCGATAAATATCATAAACACTAACTGAAAAATACCAAATGTGTCCCAACTCGAAATAAGTAGGTTGGATTTACAAAAGGTGGCATTTATTGCTGAAAAGCTCCTGAAATGGCAAATTTTTTTAATTTTGTTGGTTGCATTTATTGCATTGGTCCTTGTTTTTTATTTGTTCATATGTCGAATCTTCTTCATGGCATATCCCATAAAGTATAAGAAACCCAACCCAACCCAACTCAACTCCACCCAACCCAACACAATCCAACCAAACAGAAATATAACGATAAATATATGGAACACTAACTGAAAAATGCCAAGTGTGTCCGAACACAAAATAAGTAGAACTTAGTTTGGATTTACAAAAGTTGGTATTTCTTGATGAAAAGCTCACGAAATAGCGAAATTTTTAATTGTCGGTTTCAATTATTTTTATTATTGCATTGATCCATGTTTTTTATTTGTTCATATGTTCGTCATGGCATAATTATTAAAACTTATTTTTTTATATTAACATACAGTAATACCCCCCCCCCCCCACACACACACACACACATACCAACGAACAACTCACATAAGCATAAAATCTTACTATAATAGTGCAAATGTATGGAATTTCGAACTCGTGATTTTAATGGTTATACAACAACAAAACAATATATTCAAAAATTATAGCCAGAATTACATCTAAAAATAAGACTATACTAAAAAAATTAAAAGTAGACCTTGGGCGCCACTGAACTTTCTTATACTTACTTCTACTCCATTTTCCGAAAATAGTGAGAACAGGCTTCGAGAAAGTCAAAACTGACCTTCTCTAAGCCTATTCTATTCGGAAAATGTAGTTCAGTATGGATCACTGCCGATTGAATGATGATGAATGATGAGTGAAAAACTTACATATGAGGTTAATAAATGTTGCAGAAATGGATGGGCAATTAACATTAGATTCCACCAAAAATATATACATATTGTTCTATTAAAAATAATAAAGTTTTATCATTTTCATAAAAAAATGTAATAAATTTAACGTTTGTGGAATAATTAGTTCGCCAGAATTAATGGAAATAATTTTCAGAGAATGTATTATGGTGATGACAGTTGTTTCGCCCTGTATGGGTACATCAGATCACCTTACATTCGCTGAAGTTGCATCAAATTGATTGTCACTCTGTTGGCATGACTTGATGCAACTTCAGAGAATGTATGTGTGGTGGTTAATACATTCGTTGAAATCTCTTTTCAACGAAGCTTAGTTGGTCGAAATGACTTCTGCATTCATTTATGTAACTGTAAAAGTGTGCGGGTATTCACGTCTACATAGCGGTAATAGTACATAACAGTAATACATACAAACAAAATTGATGGAACCAATATTTCCTTTACGTGTGCTATTGTTTCTCTTGGTATTAACTTATTTTCAATTGTTTTATGTAATTGCATTTATTTTGGCAAATGTATTTTAGAGTGTTTTTATTTTCTGGTTGCTTTTCACTTTCCGGTCTCTTCCTTATATATTTTCTTTTGCACTACGTATTCTTTATTTGCTCTTATGCCTTTGTCATTTAGACCTGAGATTTTGGCCAAAGATGTTCTTAACTTAATTATATTATTTACCTAATTAATTAAAATATTATATGACTTTCGCAGGCGTCATTTGTTCCTATCTTATTATTTTGTCATAATTATCCTTTTGCTAATTATTTTCTATATTGATCTTCTTCAATAAATTCGTTATGAATCTAATGAATTTTTATTATTTTTATTATTACATTGCTTTTATAACCTACAGATTTATTTAGTGATTGTATTTATTGATTATTTTCAATGCCCTGTCAGTTCAACTTGCAATGCGTTTGCGCTCGAGCATATTTTTAGCCACCTATGCCAACATACCGTTCTAAATTAACATGCCGGCCTATTCATTTTAGACAGCTTCAAAGGTTACCCGAAGAGAATAAATAGGAATTTTTCTATCGCCGGGCCTTTATGCAATACATCATTAAAACGCCCGAACGGAGCGCTACCGGCCACCGCACGATCGCCCCGTCCTTATCCAACGCCGGCGTTTTTTGCGTGTAGAATAAGGAAATAAAAAAAGAACGTGAATGTCCTTATTAATGACATCGACTCTACGCGTTCGATCGTGCTCAGCTGTTCCTCGCAGTTTCTCCAATCTTATAAGATATTACTAACCATAAGTTAAAACTAATGTATTTTTTGAGCCAACAGCAACTGAAATAAGTACGCGAACGCAATTAACGTGATGGATTGCTTGTAAATTTATTTATTGATATAAACCAAAATTTCGAAACCGTTATGGAAGGTTGTTTGGATTGCCTTTTTTGTCCCCCTTGCGCACGTTGCGGTTCGTATCGTCCTCTTTCTCCGGCGGTGTCGATTATCCGCGATTTTTAAAGAGACGATCTATGTTATTTTTCCACGAAATTATTTACTACGTATTTTATTTCGCAATAAATTTACATTGGTGCTAATTAATTTTTCAAATCACCAATTTACTCTCACTGAGATATTGCTACACAATACTTTATTTATAGTAAATTAAGTCAAATTTCAACGACACGTTCGTAATTTCCATACATACTTATGGTCTTGGTAGAGAATTGTATGCGTTATATGTTTGGATTGGACTCTTGGGACTCACAAATTCTAGTGCAGTGATAGATAGACTGGTTATAAAAATAATTGATTAGGTGTGACATTAAATTGTTTTAACGATTAATGGTAATGGTTGCTTTAATGGCTACATGAATATAAATTTTCATTAAATACGATAATAATTGTGCTATGTACATGAAGAAAACAGATTAAATTTATTTCTCGTTCGTTTTAACTGATTTCTTTTTATATCGTTTTCCCCTTTTACTTATGTTTGCCTTTAATAACTTTTCACGATGGAATATTTTTTTACAATAAAAGTGTCTTTTAGAATAGAAAATTGGTAGCCCTGCTTTAAGCTTTGTAATTTAAAATAATATATTTTTCCAATAATAACTTATTATATTTTTAATTTATTATAATTTTCCTGTACTATTAATTGTGTTGGTGAAGTCAGTGTGAACATCGTTGTTATTTCAAGACATCACACATTTGTCAACTTTGTCTAAATTTCGATTTCTAAATCGATTGTGATCTCTTCTCAAGAATCAAAGGATTCAATTGAAAAAAATTTTTAGGTTTATAAAATCTTGATTGAGCAACTGTCACATATAAACAACACAAATAAAACAATGTTCTCCAGTTATGGAATTTGTATCGCTCGTAATCGTCGAACTCGCTTACAATAAATCACGTCGCACAAAAATCATCGCACCGAGCGTATAAAGCACCGCAATGAGCCTTGCGCAACGCTACTACACACATATCGCAACTATTATAGACATGCAAACAACAGATACATATCGAATACTAAATATTTCACTCTTTGTGCGAACCGGCAATAAATAGCGCGCGGACAGATCGACCAATGAATAAATTTAACGGTCAATTAAAGTGGAAGCGTTGTAAATAAACGTATTCCGTGAAATTCTGAAACGACCAGACACAGCTATGCACATTAGACGTAATGCACTTCCGAGAACGTCGGTGTCTTATTAGGAATTACAGGCTTCGGCTCCGCGGGGTTCCTTTTATATCACTGGCAGCGGGTTATTAGCAGCGAAGTGTACGTTTTTTTAATTATCTATTATGATTGTGTAATACAGTAATATCCAATTATCTTGCGTTAATTGCGACCGTTAAAAGCATATGTGTCTGTATGGTAACATACGTGACCTTTCTCATTGAATAAGACGTGTAAAAGATGAAACGATCTATCCATTTATTTTACGTCAATCAAAGAAATGTATGAATAAGATGTATAACCTTTATTATGGTCTTAAAAAGTATATTTCAATACAATTTAATTAAATTACTTTAAATATAAGCAAGGCTTTTTATGTATTCATACAAGTACTCATCTTACAAAGCAGGCACATTTTATATACACGAACGTAATAATTTGAATGAATATAATTTATAACTTGATAGTTCCTTACGATAACTATTCGTTTCGTATATTCAACCTGTAAAGCGCCAAATGAACATACATGCTGAAATAAACAAACGAGTAGGAAAGGTGAGCTTTTGTAGAAAAATCGATTTAGAAAACATATTGTAAGAGTTGTATTATATTGTATTGTATTATATTTGCAGCAACGACAATTTACAATGGCACTAGATATGGAAAATTCGAATAGGCGGACACTAGCGAAACACATAATAATAAATGACAAACACAAACAGTATCATGGAAAAAGGAAACTAACAATTTATGGAGTACGGAATTAAAATCGATACTAATATGGTTTCGAATGCGCTGCTTGAATAGATTGATCCATGTGAACGGTAGTTCACAAAAACATAACAATTTAAACTAATGTTGGGGTAAATATGAGGTAATTAATGGTAATCTAAACCGAGTAAATGTGCTATACAAAAATTGAATTGGGAAAATAAACTTTCGTTAAAGTATTTCAAACGTAAATCCACACATCCAAATCCATTAAGTGCACAATTGATCATTGGGATCGCCAACATCTTCGTTCACTCATGAGGCTGGATGCTTTCGAACACTGTTGCGGGGCAAGTTGACGTTTCGTGGGAAAATAATATTATTAAAACAATTATAACTGAGAGTAAGATTTTGAACGTCGAATTTAAATTATGTTGACTCAACATCTCGACATCTGGTCTGCAAATATCTAATTATCAAAAATATATGCTTTATCAGATTGTTTATAATTAGTTAACGTTCATTAAATAAGCAGAAGAAAAAAAATGACACTTCATTAAAGTTCTTCTGCTTCTGTCTATTAAAATTAATACCAGTTACTTTCAAAATAGTTGTGTTAATTAAGTTTTTGTTACATTTGTGGGGAGTATACCCCCAAAAGTTCACGAAACCTATAAATGAATTTATGGGTGGCATTATTGTTGTTATTTTGGCATGCACATAAATAACCAGAATAATCAATGGGCTCCAGATATTGTCTGCAAAACTGTGAATATATAAGACAGTGAACGAAGAGACAAAGTTTGATGTTGATGAGGAAGTTTCGAGTTCCCATGATTTGGCCAGAACAAAAAAAATCACTGTCGTTACTGCTATTTTTGTTCAGTGAAGTTAAAGGGCGTGAACACAAAAAAATGAGTTATCCAGATTTGACCTCGGCTAAAAGACACACCATTTTTTGTGAAGTTCCACAAGAAAACAATGCTATGGCCGTAAGTATCAATGTTAGTGACCAAAATAACACTGAGTTTGAAGACAAAAATTCTAGATGAGCTAAGTGACCTAATCAGTGAGCTCAACCTTTCCAAAGAAACTTCTAACTGTTGGCGTCTCGATTAAAAGAAAAAAAATGTTATTACTGAGCACAAAGTTAACAATGTACCATCCTAGGTACATTATTACCCTTGTCTTAGATTCCCGTTTTTTCCATTAGAAAAAATATGTGTTTTGCACTAATATAGGCGGCCTTCTTAATAAAATGGTGCTCATTGCATAGCTACCATGTGAATGACGCCTTTTTATAGATAGTTCTGAAATAACATAACATGCAAGCTAAGTTACAATACAGTTGATACATGGTCCTCAATGGTAGGTAATTTGGTATCTTCCTTTAGACGATGTTCGGATACAAATTCTCTAAACATTCGTAGCCGGAAGTGTTGTTCATATGGGGCCTGTCAACCGTTCTCATAACCAAAATTCTTTCTTTGGTCGAGCTTGTGGGACATTTGGGAGGTTATCTTCTCTCGGGACATAATTGTCGTTATCCTGCTCCGACCATTTCCGAGTCCTGCTGGTATTATAGCACGAAGCGAGATAATTCCAAAATCTTATATGGTCGTTCTGATGATGGGCATTAATTAAATTTTCGGTAAACATCTTTCGGTATAAAGCCCAGCATCGACTGTTTCTCCCACAACATTTCAAAACCCAACATGGGGTTTTGAAATCCCGGACTTAGAAATCCCCCACCAGACTAAAACTTTGTCAGTAATTTACTTTTTTGCTTTGAATTTTACATCTATTGCGAAATATTTATTTTTTCATCATAGGCTGTAAACTTTCATTTCGGAATGTGAGAGCGTGAAATATTTCTCATTATTCATTCTAATCACATGGTTCCTCATAAAATGCTTTCACCTCAGAATTCCGCAACATCTATGTATTCTTGCGATTATACTTCGATAATGTACACCACTTCTGGACAAAAAATCTCTGGACAGTCTTGTACGAGACTCCAAAACGGCACCCCAGGTTTCGCTAGAGCTTCCAACTATGTCTTTAGCATATTGCACCAGTTTATGTATTCTGTTTTGTACTAGAACAAATTAGTGCAACATGTACATTCTTCATAATCTATCATTGCCCTATATATCGTTGCCGGGCAAACATTTTGATCTCTGAACAAATTAACAATTTCAGTTTTGGGCAATCGTCCATTTGGAGGTTTCAATCTAAGGTATTTTTTTAAACTTCAAGTGAATTTACTTGTGTCGACTCGGGCATAACTGTAAATATTCTGGTTTTATAGTTGTTTGTAATTGGAATTGTCAGTTCGGTTTTGAACATACGAAAACATCGTCGGTACAATTGTTTATATAAGCTCGTCTGTCATTTAATACAAATGTTTTTTCATAGCCTCCTTCATAGTTAGATACCTTTTTATATCATTTTTAATCACTTATTACAATTAAAAGTGGTTGCAGTGGTTCACACTAAACTTTCTTATACTCAGATAAATTTCCAGCCAACTAGCGCAATCGTGATGACAAGTACATTTTTGAAAGAATTTTGCAAATAAAAGTTTAGAATTTCAATATTTTTAACTTTAAGAGTAAACCATCACTTCCGGTGATAGATCAAAATATGATGTTTTCGTCCTTTCTGTATACAAATTTTAATCTTCATTGTGTTGGCTTAACTAGTTAGCTAGTGCAAAGTATAGAAAGTAAAAATTCAACGTTCGCTGTAGCTCGGTTTAAAATCGCAAAAGTGCCCTTCGACCTGCCGCATTATTTTTTTGCATTCATTAGCTTATCGGATCCTTATCGTTTTGTTCTCGCCTAGGGCAATGTTTTGTCGATGCATAATAATTACACGAATTAGTACGATTGACTTACCGATGACGTGACGTAAAGACAAAAAACTAAGTAGTTTCAGTTTTTTCGCGAATGGCATGGACGTTGTTTGATGTTCGGTTAGTTGTCGCAATTCGCGTGAAAAATTGCGCTTTTCGCGGCGATTTTCGTTGTGATTATTAGCGCTTGCGGTGAGTGTAGTGTTATGAGCGTTTTGTATGGTCTTGGAGCCTTCGGCGGCGGATGGTAGCACGTAAGGAGCAGGTGTCTCTGGATGGTGAGTGATTTTTATCGTACTGGGCGATTTCACGGAAGGTTCAAATGTATATACGCGCAATACATTGACGAGTGTTACAAAAATATAGGAATTTCGTTGCAAGTAGTCTGTTATAATATCGATACCTATTCTGATCATTCGCAGGCTTCTCGATGAAGGTTTAGAGTGCGCAATCGCAGTGTAGTACTTGGTTACAAATAATTTTTGAGCTTGAAGTATTTCACTGACATAGCTGACGGGGCGCTGTATAAGGGTTATTCATAGGCTTCGCCCTAGTTTGGTGGGTACTGTACTATTTTTGAGGGTAATTGGTCAACATTATCTTTAGTCTTATCTACCGTGAACCAAAATTTAATATCACATGCAGAGTATATTAGATCTCACTTGGGCATAAGTTGAAGCATTTAAATGCAGACCATTAAAGTCAACTTTTCTTTTTGTTTTGATAATTGCACATAAACTGTTAGTCCCCTATGCCTAAAATTTGTAGTTCGTCTCTTCATTGTGAACATTCTCTGAGTTTAAAACACACATTTGTTCTGTTGGTAAATATCTATGAGGATTAACTGGGATATTTCGAATAATCGCAGAATTAAATATTTCTGGTTTCAGAAAAGGTTTTAAATTTATATAAATTTATAATCTTTTGTAATAATGTAAGCAACTTAGTTCGCCTTAAATTCCAAATTATGTCTCATTAACAATTCTTATCTATGAATATGTGAAATCTGTAATATCTATGAACTCTTCATAGACTACAACATCTTATAACATTTATAAATATTTTGAAATCAAAGATATCTATGCAGCATAGTCTACATACAAGTATTGACATCTGAGAAATGCGTGAAGCCTATAACGTATGTAACAAAATTTTGGGAAAATTAAATTAAAATATAATTAGTCTACATAAAGCGATTCGATAGTTGTCCTACAATTGTGTAGATTAAGATTTTAGGCGAAGGTGAGGAGGCTGTCATCACTGTAATAATTCGCGCGTTAAAACCTTCATAAATCAATGCCTACATGGTACTCACTTATCGATTGTCTGGCCGAAGTAATAAAATTGAAATAATACTTAATTGCGAGAATTGTGAACTATGAAGATGTTCATATTAATTTTAATAACGTTCTTGGAGTTAATTATAGGCATCCCATAGTAAATGTAACCATAAATTTACTTAACAGTGGTCGCATGTGAGTATTTGTGTGTATTGTGCACTTTTATTCGAATCATCGAAATAAATTAAAATTTTAGCCGATGGCTTTCGATGTAGGAAAATAAAAAACGATGCTGCTTATACATCAATCAGTGCGCAAAAAATTACCGGCGGTAAATCTTTGGCAGCAAGGAACCATTAATTATGAGATTTTAGCTGTCGACACAAGACGATACTTACGGAATGAAGATTTCGCACACATATGGGCCTATAAATATTCATTGTTTTCTTGTAATACACTATGAATTTGTATAAATGTTTACCACGTTTCTCTTCGTGAGACGCGATTCGTTCGGTGGTTGGAATTTCGGCGGGGAGTGCTATATGGAAAACATAGTTACTAGGTACTTGAAATCTACAAAATTAATTCCTGACGTGGGAACAAACAATAAAAGTCATTAAAAATCAAATGTGTCGAGGTATGACGACATTGACGAATGACTTGTAAAACTTGAATTTAAAATTGTATTGTTCCCATTTTTCAAGATTGTTCGTCGTGTTGTTTATTTCTTTAATTACGTATGCAAATATTTTCGTGGCAATCAATTTTCTTACCCCACGCCCCCATACGTCGTCGAAAGACATAGTTCTACGCCATCTTTTGATGATACTAATCTAGATTTTTGAATTATGTAATGGGCTGCATAGAATAAATTTGTATCGTGGGATATCTCAAAAAACTAAATAATGAAAAATAAAGAATAATATTCTATATATAAAAGTAAGACCAATAAACACTAATAATAAAAAATCTATATATATATAGATCATCACTGTGTGTGTCTATGGAAAACTTTTTTTACTGAAATCTTGTTTGCGAATTAAATAAGAAATGTTTAACCGGAATCCTCTTAGTCGACAAATCCGTGATTCATATGTAAATGCCTGATGCAAGCTCCACGTCCAAATATTGACGGTAAATAAGCGCCTGCGTTCGCGTTCCCGTTTTAATTAGTCGTCACTTACACTTCGCATTAAAAATCCGTTGCGCAAAGATAAGATTTCGCGATTCGGCTTTAAATATTTAATTAGGTAACGAGCGATCTCCGCAGAAAGGCGATTAATTACGATCGGCGCGTTTACTTTTCGTTTTTGAGGTCGTTTATCTAGGTGGCGCCAGACGTGTGAAAGTGTCAGTAATGAACTTATCAAATGCGCGGGGATAAAGATTTCGAAGGTGAAAAAATGTACGTCAAAAGTCTTTGCCGTATATGGCGCTAGACATCGTGTACGCAAAAACGTCTCTAAACCGTTCGTGTTTTCATAAAATTAGTTTTAAGTTTTTCTATAATAGCTAGGTGTGTGAAACTAATCTTATTACCAACAAATTATTAACGATTGTATATATTTGGGCTTCAACTATACATCTCAAATGCTTAAATATTTTCATCTTCTCAAAATGGTTCTCAAAATGTTTCCACGATTTTTTGTAAAAAGCTTATCTAGATTGTATGTAGGTCGCATTTATATTGGGGAGTATTACAATAATTGCATACTAAAATTTATTCCATTGTTTCAAATCGTTGCATATTCATAAATAAATAAAACGCAATTGTTTATAAAGAGGATCCGAAAAGGACCCCAAAAGTACAAACTTAAACTAAACAATTGTAATATACCAAACTTAATACTAATTAAACCAAATACCTAACGTAAAGCAAAATTTAATTGAAATTAATTGAACTAAAAAGAAAGAAACCAAGGAATCGCTATGAAGTTAATCAAGAATAACCGTAAAGCATTTTTATATGTAGGATGTAGGATATTAAACGCATGTGGAGAAAAGTCCATTAATTACATGTCAAACATTTTAATGTGAATAACACAAATCTGTCCATCATTAAAGGTCGTCGATTGTATACGGATCGGTATTGACTTCACGTGATTAAATAGTTCTTACTATTGTTGATGTCGCGATCAAACGTGAACTAGTTGATATGTAACCTATTTAATATTACATTAATATATTACATCATGAGATGTGTGTATTACTACAATATGAAGCGATTTTAATTGAATTGGTGGAGTAACCAGAATGTAAATGTCACATATGCAAACGGCTAAAAATTAATTTGCCAGTGTAATATTCAACGACAGCATATATCAAGTTTTATTCCTAACAGGTATGAATTCCAGAAGAGTTGAACAAGTGAGTCAGTCAGACACAACAAGAATAACTCAATAGACTGCAATAAAAGTCAATCACAAATACCTAAGGCAACCCAATGTTAAGTCTAAGATTGGGTTTGCACCCAACTCGGCTCAAATTGGTTAAACGAATCATTTCAATCCAAATATAAATTCATTAATATTTGTCATAAAAATTTCATGCAAGCCACACGCAATGAAATACAGGTCGTCACTTCGTGGTTAAGCAGTTACCTGAAAACCATGCGGTTGGGTGGCCAATTTTTAGATCAAAGCCAATTCAATGCCCACTTTGGATTTGATTGAAAGCAAATTAACGTCAAACCAAAGCGAAATTGTTTAACGAAGAAAACAAATCTAATAGCTGAAATAAACAGAAAGTAATCAACTAAGAAATGTTTGAATGGAAACGGTATTAAGTCACTGTAATCAATAGAACAATAAAAAATAAACTCCGTAATAAATCACCAATAAAGCAAATTAAAGTGGGACGTGAAGTAAACAAACGTTAATTACCGAAAACGGAACAAAATGAATTGAGGCGAAATTGCATTTACTGCATAACTCAAAACATAGATGTAAATAGATACAGCAAACAAGTCAAGCTCGCAAGTTGAAAACGAAATAAGTAAATGTTTGTAAACTGCCGATTTTGATGATTTTTTCGTACTCATTCTTAATGTTGGCCACTAAGGAAATCACGCCGAAATTTATAAACACCAGGTGTAGTAAAGCAAATGAGTCTGAATATCAGTCGTAACAACCAGCAAATTTACTGAAAAAATTAAAACGAAAAATGATTATCTATTCCGATGTAATAATTACGCAAGTAATAGTCCTAATTTAATTTAAATGCTTATTCAAACGAAACGACTCGTTGAAATTTAAAATCAATAATAACATTTTCACCCTCGTCAGAAAAATATGTTTGTAATTGTTAAGTTTTTTAATTTCGTTCCTTGTTCGCTGTTGTACACTGAATTTAATTTAATTCAATAGATCTATTGCTCACGGTAATTAAAATCTGTATAAGCACCGTGTATACTTTATAATGGTGCAAACTTGCTGTATACATTTTTAGTTCTTCCCTGAATTAATTAGTACTGACACTATTTTGCTGCAACGATAAAAAATAAAGAAATAACATACATCATATGTTTTTTGTAGTGGGGGTAGAGATAATCTGATATCAGAAAGGATTCTTATGATTTAAAAGGAGTTACGGAAAAATTCGTTAGGGTACCAACAAATTCAATGTATGTATGATTGGATCATGATTGAATCATGGAGAAAGGGATGAATATAGCAAAAAATTAAATGTTTACATTAAATAGGCAGTCGTTGCGGCATCTGCAACCTATTTTCATGGTCACGAAACACATAAAAGGAACATGGAGAGTTTCTAATAGGAAAATAAATAACAAAATTGACCATATGATACCTAGGGAGTAACATACTAGCAAAGGCCAAAGTGAAACCACAAATATCAAATAATAAAAAAATAATGAGATAGGTAATGAAACAACTAGAACAGGGGGGAAAGATAAGTAATGAATTGCAAACTAAAATTAATATGAATTTTGAAATAAAAGGTAACGACATAGAAATCATGTTAGCAGAGTTTGAGAAAATAATGGAAACGGGAAAACGACTACCGAAGAAAAAATTTATGCTTATGGAAATTAAATTTGACTTGCAACAGATAATTTGAATAATCCCTTAAAGCCTTGTTGCATACCTCAAGCATTAGAGCTAGTAAAAGCGTACTACACAAGGATGCATCTATGGACAAGGTTTAGTACGATTAAGGACATGCTAAGGACTACAAAATAAAAACTATTATAATTGAAACCGGTGACGACTTCATTGGGATTGGGAATTATAGAGGATTTTGTGTCCACGATGGGACAATGACAAACGTGCACAAAACGTTGTAGTCTAATGAAAATGTAAGAAAGGAAATCAGAACACAACATAAACAATTTTAATGCCACTACGATATTTTAACACTTTTACTAAAAGAAATCGTGAAAAAACGAATTGCATCATTGAAAAAAGTAAGTTGGATGGACAAATTTGTAAATGAATGGAAATTATTCTGATTAATTAAAAGATATCCATGTAAAGTTAACTTGACCACATTTTTGTTGTTGTGTGATTGTGTGATGTACAGCTTGTTGTAATTGTACTGTTGTGCCAATTTTAGGAACCGACCAAGGAAATAAAAAATTACATAACTGAAAATGTATTTGTAAGCATTGAAAACTTAAAATATTTACATGATTTCAATATTCGTTAATTTAAAAACATTTTAAATTCATGGTCCATTTATTGTGTTATTATGAATCATTCTTGAATAAAATAAATATTATTTGTTGTGTTTACGACTGACCATTAAAATACTTATCGTTCAAGTTGTGTTTGATTTTTTCTACGATAATATTTCGTAGCCTCTGTATTTTTATAAAACTTTGTCACTATTACCTTTTACAGTTAATTCCCCAAGTACGCTATCGTACTATTCATCAAGGCGCGTTGCGCATTGAAAATTCACGTTGTAAATGCTGCTCCTAAACGTACCCGTCGTTCGTTTCCAATCGTATAGATTTCGATAAGATCAGCAAACATGTCAAGCTGGTAAACATGCATGAGGCGAGCGTCGTATTAATGCGCTGAATGGAACTAGTCGTAAAAAACCACAATAAACCTTGACAAGGCCGAATGATTAAGCCCACACGGTAGGATTCTTTCGGGGTGTGTGGGCATTGTGCGGAATACGTGGGAGAAGAAAGTAATTATAGCTCGCCATTGTTTACTGAAAACAGGTGTTTCGGTTCTGCACGTTCGGAACAAATGGAAATTTTTACGTTCCATATAAAGAAAATTGTAATTTATGGAAATTACGGTGCAACGCAACGCTTATGCGATAAAACAATTTTTAGGATCGATGACACTTCCCGGAAACTTGCAGTATATTCTGATAAATATTTATACGCTTGCATTATAATTTACAATTTCCTTTTGTTTTTATTAAAAGTTGCAAAATATGTAAGGGGAGTAGGGGATGCCTCACGGTATTCAGTGTTTTTTTTTTTTTTAGAGAATTTGAATTCTTTTCCATTATTAGGTGAACTCTGGGTAGGAGAATTAAAAAAAATGAAATGAATGTCAATGGGATGCAATGATTTTATCTTCGTTCATGGACAAGATTTCATAAATGCACATCCTGAACTACGTCGAGGTCCTCAAACTGATATATGAATAATAATATGTGGAACTGCATTCACACGTTCGTTATCACGATCTGGATTTAGTTTTCATCAAACCATGAATAAATGTGAAGAGGGTATGCCACGTGTTAATGTTCTGAAAAGTGGTTGACCAAAAAAAAATAGAGTTGGGTTGGCCATAAAGACCACTGTTTGTAATAAATACAACAATTGTATAATTATTGTATTTATGCACATTAAGTTTAAACAGTAAACCAGTTTTGAAAAAGTTAAAAAAACCTTTTAAAAAATTTGGGACAATCTGGGACCGAATTTGAAAAATGATAAATATATAAATTGCACAATTCGACATAATTCCAATGAAATGTGGTAATAACTCCTAGTTGTAAAATAGAAAAGTTATATATTCGACCTACCTAAAACGAAACACAAAGCAAATGGCCGCGCGTTTATAGCAACGAAAAAAAAAATAATAACAAATGTCTTAATGGAAACTGTCGCTTTTTGTCCGGCTATCCTAGATTTAGAAATAATTGTCAATTATTTTTGCTCAATTCGCGTAAAGATATAGAAACAATTGATTGTCGCAATAAATCGTGATCTATTCCATAAATTCTAATAGTGCGCAATAAATATCCTCGTTGCGTCAAGTAAAAATAGTCCGATCTCGTAATTTCTTATTACTACATTCAACTGGATGTTCTTTTCTTTCGCTGCGGGGTTTTTGTCCTAATTGTTGTGGTAAGAATTGTAATAAAATGTATTTGCTGTAAACTTATGGTTTTCATCAACGTGACTAAATCAATAAAAGGTGTATAAATATATAAAATTACTCACATGGTAATGGAAACAGCTTTCATTTAAAATTTATATTTTAAATTTAAAATTCTTTAAATAAATCATTAACATGATTAATAGTAATGGCAAATAATTCCACTTTATCAATGTACGTAAATTTGCATTTGTTGCAGATAAAATAAATGTCATAGTAATGCAGCAGACTTTCAATTAGATTAAAGTTACATCTATCTAAATGCAAACAAATAAACAAGAAATTCAAGTCGAGCAAATTATGCACAAAACCAAACCTGGTACCGACAGAACAACGCTATCAAGAAAGAAGAGATCGCAATCGTTAAACACGACGTCGTTTCGGGGTTCATAAAGATGACAACGGACGTTTTACTTACAGGCACGCCGTGCAGACTTTTAAAATCAAGACAAATCATCGGCCGGCCGAGTAATTAATAATCAGTTGATTAATTACAGCTTTCGTCGTTGGGGGCCCGAGGGAGACCGTTAACGTGTTTGATGATCTCCACCTCGTAACGTTTTACTTAACGATGTCAAAATTCTTCGGCGTCGCCCGATTCGAAACGTTTCCGCGACAGACGAAACCAGAAAATCGGAACATGTGCGCGCCTGTGCGCGGCATGATCGTGTTATTATTGTAATTAAGAAAGTAGAGTAGCGTAATTTATGGTATAATTTTTAATAATATGTAATTAAAACATCTGGTTGTGAGGTAATTAAGAAGCAATTTAAAGCAAATACGTCATGTTCCAATTAAAATATCGCGCCCAATACGATCGATGCCGTAAAGTGTATCATGCAGATGGTTAATTTATGTTAATAGTGATTTAAGTTGGCTTGTTATATTTGGCAAATGCAATCGATCGTTTGGGTCGGTTGTGATCAACTCCCAGCAAGTTAATTGAAATTTCTCATCCACATGCGTGTTACAATAATGATATTACTGTTCGACCCAAAACCTACATTTTACCCATATAATAAATAGCGTTGATTGGTGAGATTACATTTGGATAAAGTCGCGTATTTCCTCGTCCAAATAACAAATAAAGAAAATATAATTGGTTCAAGGATAATCGCCCGTTAGGTGTAGCAACAGACTGGATTCTACAAACACGTTTGCTCATTAATTTGTTTTATGTTTATTGTTATAGTTGTTATATAAGGAAATGTAGGAAAAGTGATTAAGTAGGTAAGATTTAGCAGTGTTTAGTGTAAATGGGTTTACTATTATACAGAATTTTCGCGAAAAAAATATTCGAAGTAAAAAAGTTAAATTGAGTTAACCAACTTAACAGCTGGGTTTTTGGAATATGAATTTCAAACCCAAATTAATAACGATCAAAGTAATCTAGACTCAAAGAAAGAAAACATTTTAATACAAAAACGTTCATCTAAACCGTGTGTATTGTAATAAAATCTAAATCTAAATTATTTTCCAATTCCAACAACAACGACTCTGCTCTTTAATTTCAGCCTTTCCCATTCTCACAGTTTATAATTCACTCGCCCATTAGCATTGCTTTACCTGCACGCCTCACAGAACACCATATACTCCAGTATTGATTTTAGTACACTTTTCAAACATACATCTGTTCTCCTATTCTA
This sequence comes from Geotrupes spiniger, assembly GCA_959613385.1. NCBI lineage: Eukaryota > Metazoa > Arthropoda > Insecta > Coleoptera > Geotrupidae > Geotrupes > Geotrupes spiniger. The sequence continues at coordinate 24,862,376 of OY390736.1, read as the reverse complement.
TTATCCTCCTCAAAACTCCCACTGAATGGTAATATAGATTATATGCCAGCCATGTTCTCCTCCAGATTTTCTGCTCTCTAGTACCTTAACGTTTTCCTTACAGCGCATCTGTATTCCTCAAAACTTATTGCTACATTCAGAAAGCATGCATACTATTACACCTTCAGTCACTTCTCATTTCCATACAATCCCTACATTATTTCACCTCGCATCTTCTTTCCAAATTGTAATTAACCAGCCTATTTTTCTGATCTATTTCCATTTTCATTTCGGAAAACTGGCTAACAGACTTGCAAAACCCAAGAGCATCGACCTATATAAAGGATTTTAGTTCATGCATTCGAAACGAAATCATCTCATAGTAGTTTTGATATTTCATCAGTACAACACGAACACGATATTTTTTACATATAAATTCATTAATCGTAAAACGTAGTTGGCCACAACTGTAGCTTTCTTACGCTAAATGGCGACTAGTGGCAACGCTTACTACTCCAGTGGCTATAATCCATGAAATATAAGCGCGACGTTTCATTCACACAAAAAATACGCACGATGGACCAAAGTGAAATGATTCAAAATATAAAAGTCGACACGTTTTGTAGAAATGTCTATATTTTTCAAAAAACACGACGCCAAATTAAATTACGGTTTCGACCTAAAGTTTACCACCAATTCACTGTCATTTGTATACCAACTCAGGTCAAGATATGATGAAAAATTGCAATTGGTAGACACAATTTTAAATTATAATGTCACATATATTTCAATATTTATTTTGAATCTAACGTTTTATACCATTCGCACAGAATTTTCCTTGGAAAGAAAATATTTCAGTACGAAAAACGTGCATCTAAATCAATGTTAGAAAATACAGTGACAATAACAAGTGAGATTATATAAACAATTGTACCGACGATGTTTTCAGTATGTTATAATTTAAAAGTAATGTAATTACGAAAATTTAGATCCATTAGGTAATTATAGTTGCTTTGAAGATGTGTGCAAATATAATAAATGATAACAATACCAAACATTCTAGAATAACTGGAAGAGGAACTTGCAGAGTGCCAATTGACATATGCTCGTAAGAACCCTAAAAAAGAATAAACTGGCCTTTAATCTAGTAGCTAGAGAGATAATTAATATGAAAAACACTGAAGATAATACCGTACAAATTAATATAAGTTATTCAGAGTATATATAGAAAGGTAAAGCCCAAATGACTGGAATAAAGTCTGGGGTATTTTAAATGGGAAAGGGAATCAAACCGTGTTTCAGCCCTCTTCTCATCTTTTCATAATACTAAGAAGAGTAAAATAAACAATTGAATACACATTATAATTTTATGATTCTGGCTATCTGACTTGTGATTAAATTATTGACGTATTAATAGGCCTTTGTGGCCCATAGCTTGATTGATAATTCGTCACCAGTTCCTTCACGTTTGCTTTTCGTTTCCATTCTATTACTCGTAGTTTTCTTAAGTCTTCTTCTACTTGATCTTTCCATTTTGATCTCGGTCTGCCTAATCAGCTCTCTTCTCCCAGTTGTGCTTTGCTACCATTTCATATCCCATGCTTTCCACATGCCCCATGCAACATATCCTGCTGGCCTTAACAAGATTAAGAATGGGTGGTGGATGTGATCTGTGCCTGTAGCTCTGCGTTGGCCCTTCTTAACCATTCGTCTCAGCCTTTTACCGCCGAAAATTATCCTCAATAAACGCATTTCCCGTACTCGTATTTTTTCTTGTTCAGCCTTGTTTAACACCCATGTTTCACTCCCAAAAATCAAAACCGGCCTAATTATTGTTTTATAAACCCGTAATTTGACGAAGCGCGATTTAACTATGTCTATTAAAGATGCCACGCTCCGGTTTGCTTGTTTATCCTCGCTTTTATTTCTTCCGTATCCCCTCCAGCGCTTTTTACCACCACTCCTAAGAAGCTACTTTTTCGAAGTTGTAAATTCCCCGTTCTTCTGTTCGTACTGTAAAATACCTTCCTTCTTCACTTGTTTTTCAATGTCTTCTCTGCGTTAATTTTCAGTCCCAGTTCTATTAATTTACCAGAGATATTAAGCACTCCTAAGATCAGATGTAATCTTGTTCTGTTTTTGTGTCGTGCGCCTGCTTAAAATATATAAATATGACTCACAGAGCTATACCATACTCGCCCCAGTGAACTTGCACTTGCGTCGAAGTATGTAACCGATCTCATTTTTCGAAATCCTGCGTGATACTCTCCTGTAGTTTCCATATTTTTGAATTATTTCCTTTATACATGAAGCCCATACTTCATACATTACATCTAGTCTAGTCCTCTTAATTGGAACCTTATACTCTGTTTCCTTTCTTGGGCAGTGGGAGCAGTTATTGTTTCTTACCAACTTTGTGGCATTTCTTCTCCCTCCCATATTTTTTGAAAAAACTATATATTTAACATACCCTACCACACTTGGATGTTAACAGATCTAAGTACGTATTTCGGCAACTACGTCGCCATATTTAGTAAACAGCGTAATTAACATACAACAAGTAATTTAAATAAGCTGATGATTGTTTGTATGAAAATACTTTCGTAACTACCTAATTCTCTACAATTGTATACACCTATAATTAATGTAAGACAATTTGGTGGTAATGCATGGTCAGTTTCAAAAATATATTGAGCTGCATGTTGTTATCATGACTTCCCGGTCTAAGGAGTGTAATAGGTTACATGGATTAATTTTTTCCTAAAGTTATGATAGTAGAAGTCTCATCAAAGGTAACGGTCTTAGCTAGACATTTTTCTCTTTAACTTTCTATATAGGCTGGCAACTTGTTAAATTTATAAATTATATATTATATAGATAGTTTTTTCATATCTAAAAATCACAGTCTCCGTCAATTTATTATTGTTATCCCAATTTTTTTACATCATAGCATACATAATTGTAACTAACCCATCGCATTCATACTTTATCACTTCTGACTTTTGTTATCCTTCAGTATTCGTATTATTTCCATCACTTCTGTTATACTCGGTTCGCTTACTTCATTTTTTGCGTGTCCTCTGTGACATTCACTTCTTCAGTTACCATAGCTGGAGTTCTCTCCTTAACACTCCTGAAAGTATTCTACCCATATTTCCTTTATCTTTACTCGATCTCCCAGCAAACTATCTTCTTTATCTTTAAAAAATGCCGTTTTGCTTTAATAACTCTTTCCATTCTGGTCAAAACTTTTAGTTTCTGTACTTCAATATTTGTCTTCTAATTATTATAATTTATTTTGCACACAAATTCTATTCTTCTCGGTAGCAAGAAATCTGTAGAGATGCGTTTAATGTTTCCAAACAGACAACAGAATGTAATAATCTATTACGTAAAGACTGTAAAATCGAACATATGCATATTTTGGGATTTTGTGTATTGAAGACGGAAACTGAGAACTTGGTACAATAAACGGAATAAAAGATAAAAGACGATTTTGGGAAAAACCATGAACCAATAACTTCAAAAATGAAAGAAACGAACTAAACCGTTTTGGACACAAGAACGACCTAAAATATATTACAAAGGAAAATTATGGAGGGAAAGAGAGGATAATGGAAGAAATGGAAGATCAAAGAAGACGTGAATGGAATACGGAGATAATATGAGCAACACAACCGGAAGATTTGGAAGAACCGGGTTAATGATAAGGCAGTGAAATAAATTTCGACGCTCGTGAGTGCATAAGGAAGAAATGAGAAGTATAGCAGTAAGAAAAAATGTATATGGGAAATATTCGCGAAGACATTGATGTTTTATCATTTTGATAAGTCAGGCTGCGTGGTCCATATTTAAGTCCGTGGCTAATCAGAGTCGAGAAATTTAAATTTAAAGCTCTGCGAAGAAAAAATGTCATCATTGGTAAGGAGTGAAAAAAATTGCGGGAAAAAGAATATGAAACACAAGTTTATGAATTGCGATATTTGAGTAAAATAATCTGCAAGACAACTATTTAGTGCACAAAACGGACAACAAACAGCGAATAAAAATTTAAAACGACATAAACTTCCGTAAAACCAAAAAATATAAATTCGCCACTATAATTACAGCCGAATAGCATTAATGAATTCTTGTCAATGGTGCTCATTCTTAGATTCAAATCTCTATGTTAGTCAACCCCAAAACAAATGCTCGTCCACATAGCCCTGTTTTCTAGAGTTTCAAGACACACCGGAAAAGTTTTGTTAAGAAGCACACATGCACGTGTTTAAAATTTATAATCACAATGTGCTATTAAACTACAATGCAGTAAAAACTGAGTATCATATATCAAATGCTTGATGTTGATGAAATTATTTGAAAGACATTTGTGCAATTAATTGAATTACGTATAAGAGCAGAGGATATTTATGTTGTCTAGTTCACTGTAATATCGTAAAAAAACTGTTATGAATGCAGTTTATAGAAAGGAGGTCAACGAAAATGACCCACCAATAATTTAACAGAAAGAATTAATTGATAAATAATTGGCACCTGGTAACTGGTACCTAAGTGACACTAACGATGTCCAATCTTTTGGCGTAATTTGTACCAAAATAGTATGACAATATTTACCCGTTATGGCCACCCTTGGCAAGTGAAATTAAAGACAATTAGAAAACAAAAATAACTCTCAAGACGGTGCTCCAAATATTAACCAGACCACGAGAAATAAATTAAGAGTATCGCCAAGCTGATTGTTTTTATAATGTTATTAATGATAATCGCAAATACAGCATTTCCAGTCGAGTCATTCACGTAGTTCGCACTCCACTGGTTCAGATAGTCGAACGAAAGTTTGCGTCGATTCGCGCTTTTGATAAGTCAGCTAGAGAAAATCCGAACACTGCCGCGTAGCCCTCTTTATGGAAGTACATAAACGGCAAATTTCAATCAAAGCGGCAGGTCTCGCCGTGTATCTCACGAAGTAGAACCGATTAAATAACTGGTAAACATTTCGCACAGGCGACACCGTACCGGGAAAAAACGCGCTTGTTTAATCGTCGCCTTAACGACGCCGCCACCGCGGGATGTCCGCCATCGGCATCGTTCGCAAAAAGAGCGAAATTGCCAGGATGCGTTGCCAAAACCGTGCCGGAACGTCGACGGTCAGTCACGCCTATGCACGGAATCGCGAGCCGCATTTTAAATTCTATCGCGAGACGATCGAGCGGCATGAATCACCGCGAATTTGTCCATTGACCCATTTGCGGGATCTCAATCGAGCTCTACACGGCTGAAAAATAACCTTCGGCCACCGCGGCAAACGGTTAATCGTTTCATATAAATCATTTGTTTTATCAGATACGTGCATTTTATTTGATTCTAGAAATGCCGTGGTACGGTGATTAAGATCGGAATGAGATTTAATTTCTTAAATTTCATAATAATTAACATTAAAAAGTACCTTAGGCATTTTATGTATAAAATGCATAAAATGCAAGTAAGAAAACTGGAATTCTTGGACGACCGGTTAGCCCTCATTTAATACACGAAGATCAAAAAAGAACATAATGCATTGAACGCTTATCACCAGATTAGTTCAAAATGTTCATAGATTGAGGAAGCGACACAAACTTAATATGGCATAGGTTACAGAGTACTACGGCGTTAATGGGCAGGTCAGTTATAAAAGTTGAAAAAACAATTCGATAGTAAAGTACCAAATATTGTTATATGTGCAAAGCAAAAGTTTTGGGAAAATTTTTGAAATATAATTATTCTGACTATAAAAATTTTATTTAATTTGGTAATGGATCTCAATGGTTTGCAATTTGGTGTGAGTGCCGCTCATCAGTGTTAAATGGGTTAAACTCTCGAATCTTTTGGTAGATTCTTCGTCGTAGTTCTTCTTCATTTTATACTTCCCACCCACCGTCGTAAACTGTTCTACCGAGTAAGCCCAAAACTCTTCTATAGGACGTGCCTGTGGAACATTCGGGAGGTTAACCTCTTTAGGTACACATGGGATATTTTGTTGCGTAACCAATCTTGGGTTCTTCTCGCATAATGACAGGATGCCAGATCCGGCCATAACATAATATTATCATTAACATGATGCGTTTGTTCCCCAAATTAGTGAATTTTGGGGAACGAATATAAATGGCTGCATTTACAGTTTCGCCCCGAACTCCCCCAATATAAGTTCTTGAAAAACCATCTTCCGAAATAGTGCACCACGCTAGTAGTACCTTGTCCTCAAATTTCGCTTTTTTCTTATACCTTAGGTCATTAGGATCGTCCTCAATATTGTCTGTATAAAAGCCTTCGTTTCCTTTTATATAATGTAAAATATTTGTTGTCGTCTAAAATTATCGTGGCATTGTTGAAATGTTCTAATCTTAATTGCCTGCAGGATCTTGGAATTCTCTCAAATTGAACAGCCGTGAATTTTGGACATTTTTGTCGATTTTATATTTTAAATTATTTCTGCTAATTTGAAATTAATAACTGTAAAAAAACCTTTATTGGCATTTTTCATTTCCATAATAATACCTTAATTCCAACATCATCTAACAATTGCAGTCGATATAAACCCCAAAAAGTCAAGGACAGGAGTAAAGTAATATTGTCACCATCAAAAATCGTTCTCTGTATACAGATGATGGGAATGGAGGGTGAATTGTAAATATAGGTGTAAGCCACAATAGATCATTGTGGTCGCAGTGGAGTGATTTAGCGCACCACTCAATACAACATAACCTAACCTAAAGTAATATTGATAGATTAACTAACCATGCCATTTAAAGATTAGGTCAGAAAAACTTTAAATTGCATGAACTGTATACATATTTGTGGGTGTGTGTGCCTTTTGGTTCTCTTGTGGTGAATCGCATTGTAGAAATGTTCCCTGAATGGTCGTTTCGACCCAACCAACCCAAAGCGAACCCCAAGTTGCGACTAACCTGCATGGTTAATCTTTGTATACCAATCAATCACAAAGACCCAAATAAAATAAATAACTAGTTAACTAGGGTCTTATTATTACTCACGACTTATAGAAATATAAACATTTTGCATTTTTATAGATGCATTATGAAATCTGGTGTGCCTTAGTGCCAATGGCCGCAAGTCATTGGCAGACTAACTCGCAAGCTATTGACAATATTATCAAATCCATTATTGACATCTGACTATTATTATTATTACTAAAGTCCGCCAATCAACTGTTACCCGTTTTTATAAAATTCTAGCAAAAATATTTTAGAGTAGCTGAAGTGACCCACATGAGAATTTTTGTCGGGTTTGCAGGAATTTTAAAATTAATCGCACCTGTTTTATCCTTGTACCCTTATATTTACAAATAGTTTTTTAAATCTTATAACATACACATGTATGTGGATTATGTACAATTGTGGTTCGAGTTTGATATTAAATGGAATTAAATGGAAAAACGAAAATGGTACCTTTTGTGATAATTTTAACTTCTGTGATGGTGCATAGCTAATGTAAAACGTTTTCAAGTAATGTAAAACGCTCGTCTCGGATTTTGTTACGATATAAGTCGTTCATATAAACAATTGGAGGCTAACTAGTTGAATATGGAAAGACGAAGATTTTCTAGTAGATTATTGCTACCAAGAATTGACATATTGAGATACGGCACATCCATGTCTTGCTTCAAATGCTCTTATAGATACAACGTTGCTAAATATATAAATGCCAGTAGCCTTCGTTTATGTTCATGAAAATTTTTAATTGAAGTAAATTGTGGTTAATAGTCGTAAGATAGAACAATGCATTGCCTGCAATCTAATTGATTACGAACTTGTTGGCATCATTACTTACTGATATGTATTTATTTTTTATTCAGTTTTATGCCAATGAGATGATTATTATCATTACAACATTAAAATAACAAATAGTGTTTCAGAGCCTTAATGTTTTCAAAAATTGTATAAATTCACCGTTAATTTTTAGTTAATAAATGTATTTATGTATATATATGTACATATATAATAAACAAAATGCAGTGCGTTCAGGAAGTTTTATTAACTAACAACATGAGATTTTTATTAAATATTTATCATTTCTTTTAGCTCACGTATTCATATATTATTTATTCATTTATATAACTTATATGAAACAAAAGTACATGGTTAGATATTTCTACAAAGAAAATATATACTTTACTACGGCACTTACTCTATGCTTAGACATTATTTTAAAACAAAAAATCATTTTTTCTCCATTTCTGGTAAAATAAGTACAATTGGTTGTCAGAAAATTAAAGAGCACATGGCAGCAGGTTATGTTATGAGGAATAAAAATCAATTGGTTCGTCGGCCAATAAAGATATTCCAGCCCACATTATGGGTAATTTTACAAACTAATGGAGATCCTGTACTAACTACAGGAAGGTCTGTAATCTCAAGACTAATAGCACAACACATCATCCGACTGATCTCTGAAGCGTACCAATGACTACTATTCCACAATACAACCTACATGTTGATGGGTGAATGCATGTCCGTTACTTTTCTGATTCTTAGTGGTTTGCAACTTAGCGTTCTTGCCACACAGATGGATAACAGAAAGATACATACTATTACATTTAATTTTATCTACGATTATATTTAATTTTCATTACTATTGTACGGGAAACGCAAATTTTGATGAGAATTCGCCGACGTTTTTACGAAGTAAGTGGGTACACGTTTCCTTTATACATAAACAGATTTCTATTCGACATACGAAATAACAAAAAAAAACAATACATTTAATTTAAGAACAAATTATATAATAACAATTCTGTTAACAAAATTCCCGTCGGACTTCGCCCTGTTTAATATTCGGTTTCTCCGATATCTGTTCTTCGCTTGTGTCGTTTACCAAACATTTTTGATTTGTCGGGTGAGTTTGTACGCGCGCACGTACAAACTCACCCTACAAATCAAAAATTTTTGGTAAGCGTATTTGGGTTAAACATACTATTTGATCGCTAGTGCTTAAATGAAATGAAACTAAAATTATTGAGGACTTGTTTACATTAATCTAGATACATTAAAATTTTGTTATCATAATCTTAGTGCTATTTGGGTTACATTTTTTTTTAATGGCGGTGGAAGGCAAGGTCTTTAAAAATGTAGTTTGAGGAAATAATCGACCGATATTTGCTATGTTTCTGTTTTGCAATTTCAGCAGCTGAACCAGAAAAAAATGTTTCTCAAAATAAAATATAGTAAGTAGCTGATACAAATACTATTGCTAGTATTTGTATGCTGAAGTCAAATCTGGCACCACAGTATCAGCAGGACGATAAATGTTTATATTAATTGAGAACAACATCGAGATGTACTGTTTGCTTTTAAACGAACATGTAGTACAAATATTAACATTTTATTGGAACTTTCCGCGGTTCCTACCGCTCTTTATTCAAAAGACAATACTTTACCCCAAGAAATATTGTTGTTTTGCGGGAACAACTTATGAAGTTATGATAACAGAGACAATAAATAATTAAAAACAAACAATTTGAAGTGCACAGTAATAAAATTTCCTGTTATAGGAGTAGCTATTAAGTACAGCGTTAAGTTAATAATTGCATGTGTTTAGTTGGAATACTTTTATTAATTTAAAACATTTATATAATATTTAAATATTTAATTTTTTTAATTATATTCGCTTGTGAATTGATGAAGTGATTTCAGAATAATAATTTAAAATACAAATTTGCTTTTATTAGAAACAATAATTATATTTTAAATAATATTTAAAAAAATAGATAGCAGATCGATAAGTTATGTTGTCTTTTTTTTGTTCCCTCTGATATAACAATTTATCATTTATGAATACTCGCTCTTTACTTCCACTGTTTTAATTAACGCCTTAGACATTTTTATAATTCTTCACGTCCTTTTTTATTTATACATTTATGATATAGCACACTTTGGGCTTAATATTACATAACAGCTACACAATTTGTCCTTGCGTTATTTATTCAATGAATCATTTTTTTAAAATTATTTATTTGTGGACATTTTGTTTTTTCCCTTTGGCGTATATTTGTCAAATAGTACGTAGAAGTCTCACATGGCCCTACTTCCGATGTAAAAATGTTATGAGAAAGAAACGATCGCATAGCAAATTCATTTCAGGAACTTTTACCACCACAATATTTCCGCTTGCTTTGTTAAATTTTTAATTCACGCAAAAATTGTCATTATTTGACTTTATTGATAATTGAGTCACTAGCCGAGCACTTTTGCAGAAGTACGAAGCGAGCTTCGATCAATGTGCTCCTTATCTAGCTAGACTTTTATTGCACGAAACGCACTTACAAAATTGAAGCAATTAATGACTGATTTTCGTTTATCGTGGACTACTTCTGACTGAACTTTGTTTGAGACAACTTGTGCTCAATTGGTTTGAGAAATGGTTATGTGACTGTGAATTTCTTATTGAAGACAGATGGCAGTTTGCCAGCATTTTTAGGTAGAATTTCTATTCAATTCAAACTCCGTCGATATAATATGGTCCTACTTCAAGGAAGAGTATTGTAAAGTCATAAAATGTCATGGGGCTTGCATCTCAATACATTCGTTTTTAACGAAAAAACAAATCGTGCTTTTACGACCATAAAGTAATAAAGTCATTTAAACTCCTTAGAAGTATGGTTTTTAAAGCTTAAGGTTTCAATTGATCTTCTTTCATTGCTCTAATTTAATTTATTATGGATAATTGTTACTGTTCCTTTCAATATAATTTTTATAAACACATTTTTGGAACCTCTATGGGATCACCAATAAGTCTAACAGTTACCCCAATTACGATGGACTTTATACGAGTACTAGATAATGTTTGGGCAAAATTAAAATTTTCCACTATTTTTAAATATGTTGATGATATTATTTGTGCGATTGTGCGATTGTGCGATACCCTTTAATAAAATAAACGAAACATTACCTATTTTCAATTCTGAACAGAGTACAGTTTTGATTGAGTTGTGAAGATTTTTCTTCCTATATTATTTTTAAAAAATGTATATGGATTTTATTTCTTTATCAAGTTCCTTTTACAATACGAACAGTTACTATTTTTAGGTTCAATTTAAAGTTTAATTTTTCATATTGATCGTTTACGTCGGATTTTTGAAAATTGTCATTTAGCATGAAAATTTACATTAATTTTCATTTAATGTTCAGAGCCGTAGCACAGTTACCTTCATAATTTGTTTTCGACCTTGTTTTAATTCTCTAATTGTAAGTATTTTTTTACAATTATTATATACATATAATTGTTAGATGCGTCAGAATTATTTTTAGTTATTTCTGAAGAAGCAATAAATAATATTGCGAATATTAAATAAGAAGCAATGAAAGCTTTGCGATTGTTGCGCCTTTATTGAAGTAAATGTTTATTGTATTCGCTCGCCCAGTATACCGATGATTATTTGATAATATTTTCTTGAAGTGTCTCGTCGTTATTTATTACTATTGTATGTAGATTTTACCATTCACTTCTACACTTTCAAATATATAAAAAATTGTTACGTAACGTTGAACTACAAAATCTTCGACGATGCTTAATCAAAATGCCCTATAGCTATGGTTACAATTAGATTTTCAGCTTCTTTAATTTTATTTCACGATCCTTTTTGTGATTTATAAGTCACATACACACGTTATTACAAATTACAATTAACTGAAACCGCAAGGTAACAGAAATGCAGCAAGGTTTACGACCATTATGTCTCATTGATTACGAACCCGAACAATAACATAAATTTGCATAATTATTAAATCAAGCGTAATATTCGGACACCACAGCTTGCATTTTTCGCACAAGTCTCGTATGTCAAATAAATTGGCTTCATTTTTTAACAAAACTGTATCCAGTTACACGTCTAGTCGCCCGTAATTTAAAATGCAAATCGGAAATTCAAATCTCGCAATTTTTCGCCATCTAACCAACATAAACGGTCGTTTGCACGACAGGTACACATTTCGCCCAAGTGAACATTCAAAAATGCCATTAAAACGGATGCGATCGTTCGCTTCACACGTAATTGATCGAAACAGCTGGCGCGTACGGCACAGTAGTAAGTTATCGTCGCCAACCTAATTGATTTTACAGCGTAATTTATAATATGCATAACTTCACGTGACAATCATGGAATCGTTTAAGAGGTATTTAAATGAGCGGAATGCTCGATAATTATTATTGCGTTTGATTGCGCTGCGGCGATCGCACCGCGACTACAATTAATTATAACATTTCATGCAAATTAGTTCTAATTATTTATGTGTGTTAATGTCTTCAGGGGAAATTAGATACCCGCTACACGGAAAAAGTTACCGTCACGGATATCTACAAGCGTAACGTAATTTAAGTCGGTTATATTGTTTTGATGTTCATTGTGCGTATGCTATATGATTTTCATATTCGACAAATGGGTAAATAAGTCCTGAAAGTTTAAAATTACAAACAATATCGACACTCAACCGTGTACATCAGGACGATGGATTAAATTTGAAAAAATAAATTGTTTCTTCAGTCATACTTCGCTGGTGCGCGCCCAAGAAAATATATGAAAATGAACTAGGGTGGTGTATATGTCCGATTCACTTGGACAAAAATAACATTAACATAAACCTTACGGATTTGTGCACGTTTTAACACCGACTCTAATAATTTACTAGACATGTACAGACTAACATTTTAAAAGCGTAATAGTATAATTTAAATACTGAATAAAATACTTTTACATCAACACGAGCCATACTATTGCTATAGCTAGTGAATTTAATGATCATTAAAATACATAGCTTGCACGTATTCCTTAGGATGCCTCGCAGTGTTTAAAATAAGTAACAAAATATTTCTAGTACATTCCGTTAACATATAGCGTTGTAAGTGCATTAACGGATAATGTAGACATTATAAGGAAACATACTTGATAAGACGAGTTAAACTTTTGGAATTCCGCTTTTAATTAACATTCCTCCAATATCAAATATTTTTTCTTCGATTACACATTTACATTTATTTTATAACTGTAAAAGTATTAATTCTTCACATTTTTACACATACCCATTGTATTAACGTTGAAATTGACAGGTGTTTTTTTTATATTAAATGACATGTCATGATTTATTGATTTTAATATTTGTAATGTGCTCATTAAGACGAAATGTATTATTTTCATCATACGCCTTAATTAATACAAATCAATGTTAGCACTGCCCCAACTTGAAACATTTCTTTTCTGCACAGTTTTGTAATTCCGATCCTGTTATCTAGATCTAGATCTAAATAGATCGCACGAACTTATATCTAGCGCAGCGATTTTTAATTACGATTTAATTGAAAATCACTTAAATAAACAAACTGTTGGCTTAAATGTAAACACGACAGCCTAAATTAAAGCAAGCGAAAACTTCAATTTACCTTATATGTTAATCGGCTAATCCAAATCCTTCAATTTAAAGGTGTTCATTAAGTGAACTTCTGGCCCATTAGAAAAGTATTAATAAAGCACTGAAAGCGTTCAAGTACCGGTAAAGACTGATGGGGGACTAGCAACCGCGAGAGGCGTCAACACTGGGAGCATATGGAACTAAGACAGGTATAATTAGGTTGTTTCTGGTTTTATAGTTTGTTTTATTCTTGCATAATCGTCGTAAAATCGCATAGAAAGGCTTTGGGAAAAAATCTGCAGTGTATTGCCATAAATAAATGTCGCGTAATTGTCAATATTAATTGATAATAATTAATATTAATATTGCAAGCAATGTGTAGTGACTTAGGACAATTACTATGGATGTGAGAATTATTGTTTAATATACAATTGAATATATTATGCTTTACGTCAATATTTAAATTGTTTTCTTTACAATTCTCCACAAATTTGACATTGTATCCCATTTCTTAATTTTTAAATAATCGACCAGTTTGCATCTTCTACCAATTTCATAGGTTCACATTCGTTTACATTTTAAGTTTTTCAGAACCTTTTTACCTTTTCCAAAAGTTTTGCACAATTATATTTTTAACGCCAAAAAAATTTCATCGCTTTGCTTAAATTTTGACATTTTTAATCTCGATTTTCGAAAACATTTGACCATTTTTACATATCTTGTTGTGTGTTGTGTAATTTTCAATGTTTTTCCTATTTTAATTAATCTGGTTAGTTTGGGTTTTGCTTGCGTTTTTCCTTCCCTTTTCTGCAACGGTTTCCAACAAGTTGGAACTAATTTACATTTTCTGTTTCTTTTTTGTTATGGTTATGGTACGTATTGCAGACTCATATAATTAATATTTTACAGAAGCAGTATAGTACAATCTTGGCAACAATATAGCGCAAAACTTATGTTCTACAAATATTTTACAAAATAATACCAAAAAACTAGTAATAATTATTTTTTTTGCTGCTCACACACTCAAGCGAAGTTTTAAATGTTATAAATGATCTATGTAATAATACAACGTCCGGTTCTGGCAATATTAGTGTGATAATTTTAAGAGAATGAAAACAACATTTGCTCCATGTTTCGGTAACATTTTTAATAAATGTATGACAAATGGATCATTTGCCGAGTTATTAAAAACTGCAATTGTATTTCCCGTGCTTAAATCTGGTGCCAAGGTTCCGTTATTCAAATATAGACCCATTTCCCTAATACGTAATATTGCCAACATTTTTGAAAAGATTAATGAAGACTAATGATGCAATAGCAGAACTTATGACACATATCAGTAATGTCTCTCTAAACCATCATCAATCATTCGACGCCTTAATCACGAAATTTTATTGAAAAAGAAATACATTTTTGGCGCGGAAATTATTGAAGAGTTTTCTGGAGGACAAAAAAACAGCATGTCAAGATAGGTAATTCGGTAAGTGCGGAAAGAAATATTAAATGTGTTACACAAGGCATTGTTTTAGGGCCGTTGCTATTTTTAATACATATCAACGATATGTTAAATTTGAAATTGAATATAATATATGAGTATAATAATTTTATTTGTGGCAGAAAATAATTGGCTAAATGTACAGGAACAAACAGAATGGGCCAATAAAAACAATGGGTTATATCAATGACCCAAGCCAAGTCGACAATATTTATATACGACAATATAAGTATTGGATGCGATTGTAGAGCATCCATAGCTTAGATATTACCTATTGATAAGGGTCACCATCAATCTGCTAGTTCGTTGAATATATGAAAAATCACATCCGACTATTGTACAGTTCAGTGGTATTCCGATTGATGGTCGGAGCACTGTTTCGATCGGTTAGGCAATTTTCAGGAAGGTTATGCATAGATAATGTATTAAATGATATGTGAGTGAGTTGGGTACCAAGGGTGTGTTACAATCGTTCTCACAATCGAAATGTCATATAAGCTCCAATACGAAGTCAAAGTGCGCATGAAGCTATCAACAAAGATTTGGTTCACGAGATTGAAATAGAATCGCAGAATAATCGTCTCCTGGTATGAAATTCTTGTTAGACACTGGAGCACCCTGTGACATAGTGGGCTTAGAACATTATCAAGCTATGAGTCCCCTCAAATTAACAGTTCTCAGTCAATTAAAAAGTTATGGAAAAACCATTGTGCCACTAATTGGGTGGACCACTGTTGAGGTTAAGATAGACGATATGAAACGAATTTCCGATTGTTAGTGGTAGAAATTCATTTGATTCAATGCATTTAGACTTAAAATACGTGCGTTCAGAAATTGCTTATCCAGTCGATAAATGCAAAGCTAAGGCAGCAGAAATGTGTGCAAAATTCCCTACTGCATTTGCACCTGGCTGAAGACTTGCTCATTCAAAGCATATTTACAAATGACTGTGTTTTCATAAACCACACCCTGTGCCTTTTGCTGGAAAAAAGAATTGGTTAAATCAGAAATTGAACCTCTCATATAAGCAGAAATCATAAAACCATTAGAGACAAGTGATTGGGCAACCCCAATTGTGGTTGTTCCAAAACTTGCAAAACGGTAGAAAAAAGTTGACATGTCTGACGCCTTATTGAAAACTAATAAATAGCATTTCAAAAAGCTAGCGCGCCTGCAATATTTCAAAGATGCATTGAACAAGTTGTATCAGGTTTTGATGGATGCGCAAACTACTTAGATGTCATAACAGTAACAGGCCAAAATGATGAAGACCACTCGAAAGTTGTGGGAGAATTGTTCCATGGGTTTGAACAAAATTGTGTAAAGTGCAACCACACAAAAAGTGACATTGTCAAGCAGGAAATTGAGTATCTTGGCGACATAATTTCGCCCATCCGAAAAAAGATTGCAGCTCTAAAATTTCTATACCAGCAATTTTAGCGCTAAACTAGAATAGTTTTTGAGGCAGGTTATAACTAGTTCATTCACAATTTTTCGGAGCTCACTAGTCCCTTTGTTTGTGGACAAAAAAAGTATAAAAAAAGTATTGTCCATGTTGATCAAAAGGTGCCAATAATCTTGGTTACGCGTGTTGTTATTGGTAAGGTAGTTTCCAATCGGTTCTGAAAAACTCATAGCTCTTGCTTCAAAAACAATGAATGAGCGCAGCTATTCGCAAGAAAGTAAAGATATGGCGATAATATTTGGTGTGAAGAAGTTCCACCAATATTTGTATGGTGACGCGGCCATTTGAGCTGCAAAGTGATCACAATGCGCAAGTTTTTGCTTATGGCCTATAATTTTAAAATCAAATGTCAACAACGAAACAACGGAAAAGCATACAAATGCTGATACACTTTCGAGTTTGCCTCAACGCCCACATGCTATGATTGATCAATCTGAAAATTCATGCATTCATGTCGCAGTTGAAAATGAAGACACCAGATTTTCCTATTGATGCAAAGAAAATTGCTGAATGAACATTGGAAAAAGGAGTTTTGGTACAAAGTCTAAAATGTGTCGAACATACGAAGTTATAAACCGTTTTTGGTAGCAATTTTATAATTTAACTACCATACTCGATGTGTACCTAGTTGCAGGGAGGAGGACGTAATATGAACCAATGCCACTGGTTTTTGAGCAAGCGTAAATCAAATAAATCCATGAAATTGGTATGTACGTTACTGCATACTATTTTGACTATTTTGTGTGAATTTGACTCTTCGATTTTAATACATTACACGAGAGGTTAAACTTCTTACCCAAGAGAGTTGCTTCGTTAAAAATACATTTTAAAGTCTGTGAACGTATGTTGAGAAACTGAAAAATTAATCACGAACAAACCAAACTACCTGATCTAAAAATATTGCTTTCATTAATACTTATTAAAATATTTGTGATTAATAATCTTATTGCTAAGACAACGTTTTATATCAATTCGTTAGTAAACATTGCTTATGAAAACAGCAAGTGCATGGCATTTGGAGCAAAATCGATATTGAAATTTTTTCATCTATATAAATACCATAAAAATGGAAATTTAGAGTGATATAATCAGAAAACAGAAATAAGACCTAGAACAATACATCAGTTGGTTTTAAATCAAATTTGAGTCCCAAATTGCAAAATATCAAGGACATAGGTAACATTCTCAATTTAATTGTCCATGTTTATAAATATTTACTTTTATAATTCTTTGTTATATAAAATAAATAAATAAAAAATAATACTATTTTTTGTGCATTGATTCTAGTTGTATTAATTGTCAATATGTATCACTGCCAAAAAGACCGTAGCAGCTACAAATTTAAACATATAATATAACATGTAAACGACAGTGGGCGCCGCAAATTTATTCAATCATTATTAATTATCGCTAATTGGAGAAATACTAACTAATACCTAATGTGTCGACAAGTGTTTCCGGTAGTTTTTCTTATTCGTGACATTTTAAAGCAATAACATTTGCTATCGAACGTATGAGTTAAAATTTACCAAAAAAATAATAATAAGTATCACTACATTCGAAAATATTACCACCCTTGTAATGATTCATGTAGTTACATGTAGTACATATTCCATATAAATCCACAAAAATAATGAAAACTACTAATGATAAATACGAATATTCTTGTCAGCCGAACATAATAATAGTCATGGAATTGTTACGTCACGTTACGGAATATCCTTCACATATGATTTTCCGGGCAAGGCTGCCACTCGTTGGCCACTTTGAAGCATCATAGGTTTGCAGAAAGGTAACAAATTTTAAACATCTTGTGCCAAACAACAATGCTTCAACACCCAAGAAGAATTGCGACGACCATATTGGCACATGGATACTGAATCACTGTCACATAAAAATGATGCATTCAAGCCATTCCTCGAGAGCGTCTCAATTTAGTAGTCCACGAAGGAGTTTCAGTGTAGCAAACTGAAACTGCGCATGAGATTGTGCCACCAACTCTAGGCCGAACCTTAAACCAGTCAATGATCAAGATTAAGTGGAGAAGAGATTTGCAACTGCATGGTCGGCAACTATGCACACAACTTTCCTTGATGTTACCACATATTCAAAGCAATCGACAACACAACTCAGAATTTGACATTGGCGATCATGTTATGGTTAAATCCTTGGTCAATGGAAATGTTCCTTGAATCCGCATACTTGTCCTTGAAAAGATTGGTAACATGATGTCTTCAATTGATGTTTAAAATAAGCTCTAAAAGTCAATGCGTATTTTTGTTTTCTTGACAAACGGTTGTCTTTAACTCTTGCTCTTCGTTAAAGTTATTGAATACATTAAACTATAACTATACAAGTCGTAAAGTCATATAAAAATGTGTTTTGCGTATAACAATTTTAAATTTGCATTTATTTTAATGGCAATGGGTGAAATTTAACCTGAGGAACAAAACATTCCCTGAAAAGGAGGCCTAAATCCAAAAGAAATGGCGAATAAGTAAGAGACTGTGTAGCTGTTTGCTTCCAATCACATTGTCACATCAATTTCAAATCTAAATCCACCCTCACCGTTCCTCACGACTATAAACTGATTGCACTAGCCACCTAATTATGTTTCTAACTTATTTTACTAAACGCCCTTTAAACTAAAAAATACAACCAATTATCAAAATCACCAAAAATTTTACTTCTTCAATTTTAGTTACACATATTTATATATTATAAGATTCGATGTCCTTTTCAGTATAATTCAATGTAGTGCACATTTTACACTATTTTACATTTTTTTAATCATCTATTATTTTTTTATTACTTTATCGATTTGTACATTTTGTCGATCACCTTGTGAAGTTAACTCAACATTAACAACTTGTGTTTTTAAGTTTTTATCGACATATTTGAAACCTTAACGTATGCCATTTATTAAAGTTATTAAAGTTTGACGTTTTTTGCATCTTTGGTATAATTTTATCGATATTTTTGCTATTTGACGTTTCTTTTGTGGACAATGTAAAAAACTCGATAATGTCAAAATTGAAAATTATGAAGAACGCAAATTTTGAATCACGAACTTTGCTCATTGAATCATCCGAAAAAACTACCACTAATGCATAAAACTGAGTTTACCTATTTCTACATTTAATTATGCACAGTAATATAGAGAAAAATAAATATATCCGTATACTATTTGAAAGTAAATTTCACTACGTTGTAACTTATTAATTATCACCGGCATTTCAATTAATTACCAGTCGTTACGTACAGAGAAAGATTAAATTCCTCTCTTGTGATTTATTCTAATACGTTCATCGAGTATTTAAATTCATAGCATTTGCAACTCAATTACACATTCAGTATTAAAGCTCGCTGATAAATGTCCATCCATTAATAAGCCGCGTTTAACGGTAATATTCAAATTCGACAAATATCACCGTGTCAATGAAAACGCATTACTTATCTTAATATCGCCGCACAAAAAGAGGAACGTATAAGGAAAACGTCCAGTGCAGCAAATTAATTTAAAAGTACACCATTCCTTACACAATATTACAAATTGTGTCGATTTGCATACAATGCGGAATTTATTTTTACGGCCGTTTCGGAGACCCACGCGCGCTGGACGCGGCGAACAAAAGCGCCAAGGTGGCGGAGGGCGGCACTTTCTCGAATGTGGATCGAAAATTAGTTATTGTAATTAATTTTCGAGAAAAAGTTCTCTAAATTCTTGACCCGTTTACATTTAGCGGTGCGTTAATGAGTTTCTTTGCGCAACAGGTGGTGGCACTGCACATTTATTCTCCCGGTATATTCATGCGTTTGCAAGTCTATAAGAACTGTACGAGACGAATAATAAGCTATTTGAGGAATGCGTATTCAGCCGATGTATGTATGAGCGTTCATATATATAAATTCTTGCGAATTTATTTTTATCGAGCGCTTCTTCAAGAGTCGACATGCAATAGACTAATGATTTTATTGAGTTTTCTCCGCGGTTACAGTGATGTATTGAAGGGAGCCTTACAACAAGAAATATTTTATCGTAATAATGATTGGAACAAATTATAACAAAAATCTGCTCCATATCTTGTACCGCCGCTGATATCTATATGAAGGCAAATGTGACGTTTCCTATATCACTAATGTTAGTCTACTTGTCGATAGTGAATCATGTAATAATGAAAACTTTTTCTTATCTGTGAAAAAAGATTTTATTCATAATCACTACAGTAATATTATTTATTTTCTGAGGCAACTATATCAACTTACTACATTGGAAAACAACGAATTTATTCGTATTTTGATAATTATTTATTTAAAAATGGTGAATGAATTGTGAATAAAATAGTATACAATCCTCGGTGGAAAGTTTCATTGCGCCTCGGGATATAGAATGAAACACTTTCCACCTAATATATTATTTTTACGATGTTTTTATAGATTTAAACGCTTTTTTAGTTATAAAGATTGTTCGGATATTTTTCGATTTTTAACATTTGTTTACGAGTGCTCAATTATTATGATGTTTAAATTTTTAACAATTACAATTTTTCTTCGAGTTATAAAATTTATTAAATTTTTTTACAACGATTTTTAACAATGTTTGTGTTTCGATTTTTATCAATATTTTATGATTTATTTTCGACTTCTCAGATACATTTACAAAATATGACATTAAAGTAAAGTTTTAGAATTTTAACGATTATTACGATTTCTTACTGTTTTAATTATTTTATTTGCTTAGATGTCCTGCGAATTTCAATGACTTTGCCCAACATTGACAATTTTTAAGGAATTCTTAAGGTTTATTGACAACATTTTCGTATTATTTACAATTTATAACTTTTTTTCATCGATTATTAACAATATTAGGATTTTTACAATTGATTTAAAAATTTTAAAGTATTAACGGACATATACATATTTTATAAATACTCTTAAAATGTGAAAAAATATAAATTGGGATTAATATAAAATTGGCAAGATCGTAAAAGATGAATAATAATAAAACAATAACTTGTGAAAATTACAAAATTACCGAAAACATTTAAAGGTTTTGAAGATTCAAATCATACAAAAAAGTCAAATTTCAAAATATTTTAATATCATATTTGTTAAATGCGGGGAATATTGAAATTGTCAAAAAAATAAATAATTCAAAAATATAAAATGTACATAAAATGTTAATAAAAATCATATTCGAATTAACAAAACTGCAATAAATGTAAAATATTGTCAATATTTTAAAAACATGTATTTCAATTTTCCAAAATTAAATGTGTTACGGGATTTTTAGTCAACATCATCATAAATTTTGCCGAAATTGTCAAAATTGTTAGAAAAGCAATTATATTACAAAAATGCAACAAGTGAAAGAAATAAAAACGATCAATATGTCAAAATCTACATAATCAATATCAAGTATTTTTTCAGAATTGACATTGTCAATAATCTCTGATGCCCAGCACACTTCCTAATTGCAAAAAACTATCAAAAGAAGTAAACAATTGTCATTTTAAAACATCAAACTTTAAGTTATGTAATAAATAAAAATAGATAATATAACCTGAAAATCTTCAACAATATGGAGATAAGTGAAAAGAAACATGGTGAAAATTATATTACAACTGAAGACCCAAAGGGACGAGACAAAAATAAACGAAAATAATTCGGAACAAAATGAAATTAAAATGTTTGGTAAAAAATAGAAATGGCTATACAAAGCACGCAGAAAGTTGTGGCGAATAAAATTGGATTAACAAAGGACAACAACGAACAAGAAAGATAAAAACAGGGAGTCGAGATCAATGGGAATCCATCCAATTGAATCGTTTGAGGAACAACAAGTGTAAATGACTAAAGATGAAGATAAAAGTGACACAAAAAAAAACTAAATGTTTAAAACTGTAGACGAAACTAGAAGAGCGACAAACAGTAGACATGATCCAGGTAAAGATAATAGATTTGACGGAAAGCAAGTTCGAATAATATCATCAAAAATAATAATAACAGTTGTAACCATATGTAGATTTAAAGAAGAAAATATGACCACTAATACCGACAAATATGATCTCTTTTCGATTTTTTAAAAATTATATCGTTTTATTTAATTTTAACAATACGCAATTAAGATTTTACAATTTTTAATATTTTTTTACTATGTTTTATAATGCTTTTTTGAATTTTTACGATTTTTTTTTTCATTTGCAATTTTTTTTTAATTTAACGATGTTAACGGTTTTCAATGGTCAAACGACTTCAAAATTTCACGATTTAACAAATTCTTTTTACATTTTCAGAATTTTCGACGATTTATTTTTGATATTCTGTGACTTTTCAATTTTGGAAGATTATCAACTATTTTATTGTATTATGGTGATGACAGCTGTTTCGCTCTGTCTTGAGCTCATCACATCACACATACATCTACTGCTGGTGCATCAAGCCATGCAAGCATGAGTGGCAAAGAGTTTGTGTGTGAGTATTAGACCCAACATACATCCAGCGGATGTATGTTGGGCTGACGAGCTGAAGACTGAAAACAATAATGGATTATAAATTTTATTTTTAAAAACAATTAATTTATTTCCGTTATTTCATTTCAGTTTGTGTTTTGTTATTCTTTAGTTTAACATTCATGTTCGAAATTTTATTTCTTTTATTCTCACTTATTTTGTCAATTTTCGCGTTTATGGCACTTATTGAAAATGCAGTTAATTTAGATGTTAAACTTTTTTACAATGTTTGATATTCAATGAATGTAAATAGAAAATGTTCATGGTTTTGAAATTGTAGCTAAACTTTTCGGACTATTGGGAAGTTTGTTTTTTAAGTTTTTGGCAGTTTTAAATTTTGACATTTTTGTAATTACCAAAATAATTTCAAAATAAGAAATGACCACCTCTTTTAGTTTTTAGCAACAAAAAAAATGACGTCGCTTAATTTTGCATTTGGAGACGAATTTCGTATGTTCGAATGTTCTGGGCATTTTTATATGTTGATATTTGTGCAAACCAAATGCGAAAAGATTAATTGAAATTGTTAAAAAATTGTCAAAATTATGATATTTTGATAACATTTTTCTATTTTTTTTTGCACCGTTGACAAAATTTTGCATTTGCAAAATAAATTTCGTTCAAGCTTGCGCTCATCCGCTAAATGTGCATCAAGTCAGGACATGATTAACAAGGAGTTGCGTATTAGCGCCATTTAGACGTCAATAGCCACACAGTCTTGCTGCTCCGTAATTACAGTGGTGTCTATAGACCAACTAAGTGGGTACTGTCCAAACTTGCAACTACTTCGCAGTCGATAAAGATCAGTATAATTAAGCATCAGCAAGAGTATAAGGCTATTTACGTCCAGATGGCGCTAATATTGGCACGCAATATCTTTGTCACTCATGCTTGCATGCCTTGATGCACCATCAGCTATGTGTGTGCGGTGATTTGATGAGTCCTGAAGCACGAAAGAGCTGTCATCACCTGGATGTCTTCATTGCCAACGAGTAGTTGCAAGCATCGACAGTACGACTTAGTAGATCGTTAAGATATTTACTACTTTTGATTTTCTAAAAAATACCGTTGTCTCGTCGAGTGACCCATTCGTAGTAATCCATGCAAATGGTTGGTTTATTGGCTTCTGTTTAATGAATTCACTACAATTTGTACAGCATCTTGGTTACGTTTGCAAGTTTCGATGTATTCAAATGTGTCTAAAGTTTTTAGCATCTTATGCAAATTTATTTTATTGATTTTATGTAATCAATTTAATTTCATTATATTTCACCCAACCCAACCCAAACTAACCCAACTCAACCCAACGATTTCATTAGATTTTATTAGATTTCTTTTCATTACATTAAGTTCCCTTCCGAAGAGTTAATGTTATAAAATGACATAAACCGTCTTTCCTGTTTGAACACATTTGTGCTTAATGAATTGTTTATATATCTTGACACTTTTGAATGCGTCATTCAGACTTGCAATTGTACATTGTTTCATTTTTATTTTCATTTGATTCCCCCTCATTCGTTGGGCGATAATTTGTATGGTGTTCAGATATTTAAAAGACTCTGGATAACCAGTAAAGTACCTTTACAATTATTAAAATTTAACACGATCACGATAATGAATGGATTTATCTTCGGTACGACCGCGAAGTAACGAAAACAATTAATTTAAAATATTGCTATAATATATGCAGAAAAGATTATTATAGTCGCGAATGCTGGACTGCGAAAAGTCTGTAGCAAAATTGATTTCTTGAATTTAATTAATGATTCGAACTGGGAATACTCGATCTTGAATATAATTTCCCAAAAAATCGAGTTTTGACATTAACATACAGTTCAATTATGTTCAATTTTGAATAATTATTCAATGAAAACACCTTCGAATTGGAAAAATTGGAAGTAGTAAATTGTTTAGAAGATAATGATTGCATGGTTTTAGTTTAAATGTGTGACGTAATTTGTGTGCATATCAAATGCATGCAATTGGTGCAAAATGGATGTCTGAATTTGATCATTTAGACAATGTGAAGAGCATTGGCATTCATTCAATTAGAAAACGATAAAGGACAGCGTGCTAGTTTACAGTTTTAAAGTGAATTTAGGCCATAAATTTAAAATGTATGGCCAGGTGTAGGAAAAGTGTTTAAGTTACAAATATCTACTCTTTAATAACAATAACACAAAAACGAACGAAAAGAGGCGGCGATAAAAATACTAATTTCGAATTTCCAATGGACATTGTCCAAAGCCATCGTTTCAGTAGTCCAAGGGGCGAACGCTAAAAGAAAAATGTTTTCTTCGCTTCAACATTACATTTGACATATTTGCGTTTTGGTGTAACTGTTTATTTATAATTCATTGCGCGCATATTCGTTAATGTAACTAACATGCAGATCTCTCATTAGTTTCAATTGCATCTTACTATTTGTTTAATGTCTCGTTAAAAATATGGTGTCAAATACAGACTTATTTGGGCAGCACAGCACAACACAACACAACGCACAAAATGGGATGAAAATATGACGCGAAGTTAAGAAAGTACAAGCAAAAGAAAAGAAAATGTTAATAATAAAAATAATTTTAAGTAAAATATCAAAACCTCGAATTCAAAAATAACCAACCAACAAATCCCACGATTATCATCGATAAACATTACTCCGTAAAATTCACTTGCAACCTTAGGAAAGAAAAACTAAATCTAGATCACGATTCAATTAGACATATAGTTCATGTTCGAAATTAAGCGGCCCGACATTGAATCGGTCGTCACGTATGTACGAAGGACGCCGCATCTAAAATCGCCAGTAAATTTGAATTATGTGGTCTCGGGCGCACGCGAGGCTACTTCACTCTTTACAACAGACCAGGCGCAGTTTGTATGTAGATGTCCACCTGGAACGTTATTACATCACCTATATATGGATAATTCAGTGAATAACACTATCTCATTGCATCTATAAGGGAAGGAGCCTCTATTTTATACGATTCCGAGACGAACCGACGTGAACTGCTTTCAAAATTGCACATTAATGAAATTTTTATCGGATTCGCAGAAGGAATTCGTGTAGAGGTGTGTAAATCAATGAATGTGGAACGATAACGTTTGTTTTCGATTGTGGCGTGTACTGTGAGGTGAACAAAATTCCCCTAATTACTGAGGCGTGTATCCTTAAATGTTTCTTATGCGATATGGTAACGGTTGTTGGCGAGAACAAAAGCAATAGCAACAATACAAGTTCTTCAAGCTTTTCCTGTATAGAAGGCGTTAATACGTACCTAACAAAAACGTTTCATGAATAATAGCTTAATACATTTATCACCACTTAAAATGTAATTTACCGGATGGAATGTTAAAATAATGTTCATATATTGCTTTCTCCCCGCAGCATTTGTTGTTTGATGCAAAACACGGTATATTCTTTTTTCTGGAATATTTAGCCAATATAATAAAACAATCTTAATATCGACTTATAAACATGAAAATAATAATTAATAGGTATGGTTCTAAACTCTGAAAAAAATACTGTTTCCTAATAAATTGGCTGGTTTTCTAATCCAACATATTCCGACTTTTCGAAACTCGCAAAGGTTAGGTTTCAAGCCTAGCTACCAAATTAAAACGCACCTAAAATCAAATAAAAGCCCAGCGTAAGAGCTTCCACAAAGTTCCACAAAGGGGATGCTACATTTTCCAAATAATTAGTAATGTAAAGTGCCTACCTTCAAGAAATCTCTCAACCACATCACTTCTGGTTTCGGATCGCCGATGACCTCGCACAAAATGACAACGTTGTCGCCCTCGTACGCCTCCGATGACCGAGGCTTCTTCAAAAACTTTGGTTCCTTCGAGTACCTGCGACGAATTGTTCAACACTTTGTGCATGGAAAAATATGTCGACTTACGGAATATCGCGAGTTGTTTCTTTTTCGGGAACCATCTCCGCTTTTTCAGCAATAGAAGATTTTCCGGAAACTTCCACTTTGGCAACGCTTTCTGCTCGTCCAACTTCATTCGCCGCTATGCAGGTGTAAGTCCCGGCGTCTTTTTTCGTAACATAGGCCACCGTCAGTTCGACACGACCGTCGTGTGATAATGTCATTATAATCCTTCTGGAAGGTCGGAGACGAATCTAGAAAAAAGATTGTTGAGGAAAAAGTCAATGATTTTATTTAATAAAATCTTACCCCATTTCTATACCACATAACTCCCACAGTCGGATACGCTTCTACTTGCGCATTGAGACGCAATTCTTCGCCCTCCTTCAAAATAATTTCGTCTGGTTCCAGTAGATGGTTGAAATCAGGAGCGATGTACGCCCTAATTCCCTTATCAACGACTAGATTGCAACGACAAGAAACAGACCCATGTGTATTTCTAGCTGTTGCGCAGTAGACTCCAGAGTCTTCCAGATACGTTTTGCCAAGTTCTAAGGTGTGGAAGAGATCTTCGCTCCAAAACGTGTGACGTTCTGAAACGACCCAAACAATATTTTTTTCGTTAACATCTTTAATCAACTCACCATCTTCCCTGATTACTTCCCCATTTCTGCTCCATGTCACTTGCGCCGCAGGATGACCTGTCACTTGGCAAGTCAAACGAACCGGATAACTTGTCTGCACTCTCCTATCCCTCAGTCTCATGGTGAATTGTGGAGGGCTGTCCTTTAACATGTCTTGAAGTCCACTAAATTCATAATTGAATTAATTATTTGTACATAAGGCATAAAGCTTAAGAAACTTGCGTCAGGATCGTTCAAAATACGTGATAGTGAAATATCCCTTGCATTCAAATTAAAAATATGCGTGTTTGCTTACAGTTTCAGGTCCTTATCGGCTTTGAGTATCTTCGGGTCATTCACGACGAAAAGACGTGCAAATGTCGAAATTCTTCCGATTTTGTTGGTGGCCTCGCACATAAATCGCCCAGAATCGGTGTCTTTTAAATTGATTATGGTCAGTTGGCAGTGCTCTCCGGTGTTAACTATGTTGTAACGGTCGTCGTCTTCAGAGTATATTTCCATTCCGTCTTTGTACCATCGTATTGACGGTGTTGGATTTCCTTTTACCTGAATAAATCACAATATTTAATCCTTATTAAATGGTTGCTTCATTTAAATTTAAATCTTTATCATTTAAATTGTCGTTAATATTAAGAATTAATATCGAAAGATATTAATCAACACCAGGAATTTTATTAAAAAGTATAAAACGGGAACATTTAAGGCCCTTAAAACTGCAACTACCTAGTACCTATTTATTCCTTCCAACACCTCAGGAGGAGCTTCATTGTCTTAGTTAGCGCAGACACCTCGACTTTATGGCAATTACAAGTTGAAAAGATTTGACTTTTTGTGGATGTGGTTTTAACGTACAGGTATTATATTAGCGGGGTCATAATGCAAAACGGAACTTCTTTGATGCAATGGAGCTTGATTACAGACCCGAAGAAAGGCGCTGTCGAGTATGCAAAATTAATGGGAATCAAAACGCAAGACTCTACAGTCGGTTGCCGGTGTTGCATATTTATTGGTACTTATAAGTATAATAAGATACTTAATGGGTTTCTAAAGCAAAATTGTACATTAAAATATATAAAAGTAGCAACCGGTTTCCATACCAAGTTGTGATACGAAAAGAGAATTTTTATATCTTACGCCTTCATTTCACGTCGACGTGCATGACTGGTATCTGTTCTAACTTCTCGTCACTGGACCGATCCGTTTAAACTGCTCAGATATTTGTGCATCGTCCAGTTTATTGAGATTTTAAGGTTGTTTCCCTATTGCAATAGCTTCTCATTTTAATTGTGTTATATGTTGGCTAGGGTTCTGGTGTTTTCAAAATATGTATTGTGCCCAGTATTCAATATGGCAGGGATTATTTTATCTACTCGTATGTTAGACTGTATAATGTACTAGTAGACACCTTGTTCTTCTAACGCATATTATTTTATTTTTTAACATTTGGTTGTAATGCCGTGTGTATATTCTCAATTTCTTCAGTCTTATTAGCATCATCTGTAATCCTTTCTAATCTCGCAACGAGCATCTTTATGACTAAGTAGAGTTGTCCTGGATGGTCCCAGTGTTGAGATAGCCGTTAGTGTTGGTTTTTAATCAATAAACAGTATGGCGATGGTTTTCTGTCTTCGGCAAAACGACGTTTAGAAATGGCAGCTCATTATTGCTTACATTTCCATTGTGACTATGATATTTGCTAGTATTGCTTGTTCTGATGCTTGAGGAATGTAGCAAATTATTGTTTCTATGTGACTATATTGCGAATGTGTCACTAACATACCTTAGCCATATAGGACCTGTATGCGTTAGCAGTAGACACTGCGTATGATGTATGGCTAAGGTATGTTGACGACACATTCGCAATATGGTCACATTGAAGAAAAGAACTTGTTACGTACCTCAAAAATCCTAACGAGCAAACCCAACAAATTAAATTGAGAATGAAAGTGAAAGAAAATAATCAGTTGCCGGTCCTAGATATCCTATTAACGAAGATAGTACACCGTCGAACAGAATTTCGATTAGAAAAAGTATTTAGAAAGGATATTTTTTTCTATGTACATAAAAAAGGCAATCAACATCTTAGATAAAAAAGTGACTAAAAGTTCCATTATAATATGCTTGGTCGGAAGAATTTCTAGTAACTTCCTTGTCATGAACCCACACGTCCTGTTACTCTATAGCCTACCAAAACTCCACAAACCAATTTTGAACATAAGACCAGTGGTAGCGTACAATTGTGCTCCTACATACCAATTATGCAAAAAACTCATTTTTTTACTTCTCGAACTTACCGCCTTCCAAACCACTCGTTTACAATCGCTACACATCCGTAATAAATGCACATCTTTTCACGTCTGCTTTTCTAAACTCGATTTTGGAAGAACAGATTGGCACTAGCTATATCAGTGATAACGAAAAAACAGAACTAAAAATGCTGTTCAATACTTGCATAAAACAAAGCTATTTCAAATTCAACGACAAATATCAACAATAACGAGGTTTACCTATGCGTTCACAACTATCCCCACTTCTGGCAGGAATCTTCATGGGTATCTTTAAAGAAAGCTTATTCGCAACGAAAAATGCTCTGCTGAAATGCGTTATGACTTGGACCAGATACGTGGATGATATTCTACACATGTGGACAGGATCGGATCGACAACTAGACACATTCCTTAAGCTCCTTAATTCGCAAAGCCAGAACCATCGAAAACGAGGATAACAAGAGTATCAATTTCCTTAACCTAACACTAACAATAGCAATGTAATAGCAACAGCAAGATAGAATTTAACATATATCAAAAACCCACATCCACGGACACGATAATGCCTGACGATTCTAATCAATCTCAACCTATAAAAATAGCAGCCTTCAATAGTTTAATATACAGATTACTCAACACTCCGTTAAGCACGGGAAATTTTGTAAAAGAACACGGACACCATTAAACCAATATCAATAGAAAATAAGTACCTGGACATTATTGATAAAATGGTCACTAAGACACAAAAAAACGGTAATACTTAATCATTTCTATACAGCACAAGAAAATTCTGAAAAAAAAACACATACAACCTCATAAACCATGTTGACAATCTTAGCTACAAAATATGTAATAGACTCAAGAAATATAACGTAAACACTATCTGTGTCAGTAAAAACAACATTGGCAACATGTTAGTCAATAACAAAGACAGAATTGACAAATATGACAAATCAGGTGAATACCAAATTAATTGCAAGAAGATGCCTTGTACATTAAATCTCATGTGGACAACTTTGTTAATGTAGCTAACTTTTAATCTTCTGTATCCTAATAAACATCTGTTGAATGATAAAACTAAAAACACTTTGTGTAACGTTTTGCTGTTATCACATTTTGACTTTTGTGATACTGTCTATGGCTTGTGTATTGGTGCTTTTGATACCAGTCGTATACAAACAATTCAGAACTGTTGTCTCCTGTTTATTTGCAGTACAAGAAAATATGAACGAATTTCTAACAAATTATGCCAACTTCACATAATGGTGGCTAATATGAAGAGACTCAGATTTTTACATCTGGCATGCTTTTGCTACAGACTACTGCAGTCTAAGACACCACCATATTTGCTGTCGAAAATTAAAGTTCGAACAGACATTCATAATTTGAATATTTATCGTAGAGATTTTATTGATGCCCCCAAGCATTTAACTGCACTTTACGAGCGAATGAAAAATGTATTTTTATAGGTTTTTAAAACACGATTAAAACAACACATTATTCAGGAGCAACTTGCACACTGTCAATGATGAATGACATGTGATGTGTATTTACTTAACTTGTTTTCTCTCGGTCTCTTATTTTATACATAGGCGTGGTTTCAGCACATGGCTGAGAAAATTTTACGTGAAATCCTGAAATAATAATTATCATGGTTTGAAGAAAACATCAACAAGACATCGCGGCTCTGAAACCGTCATCTCAATTGAAGATTGGCATCGATGCAAAGTTGCAGGGCTAAGCGAACAACAATTAAAAAATACGAACAACAAATGAAGACAACAGAAGAAGAATAATGATAATTGAAAGGACAGCAATGGACAGTGAAACAAACAAGTTTAAACGAGAAATGTATACAAATCGAATAATTTAGTTATTAGAAATAATCGGAAAAATCAGACCCAAGGCATATTAACTGTTTATATAAGTAAAATAAAAAGTTATTTCAAAATCTTTTTTTCACTTGTTCACTCACGTTATTTGGTATCGCAATGTCGTCCAATTTAAACCTTAAAAACGTTCACTAAAAGAACAATTGGGCGTATTGCCCTAAATCTGAAGCAATCACCTAGTACTAAAGTAAACCGTTGAGAAGGGATGAAACAAGAAAATACAGAAGTCTCCAAATACGAATAATATAATATAAGCATTAAAAATATGGGCCACGAAAGTTATTATAATTGACCTGCGTGAATGATACTTGATAAAATATTCATCAACCTTGAATTGTAAGTAATCTGAGCTCAGGGACATACACGATGCGCTTCATATTTATTCTAAAATAGATAGAAGAAAAACTATAATGCAATCACGAAACTTAGCTATCTTCAAGAAACTTTGAAAAAACAAACAATGTTTCTATTTCCTAAATCTAAGAAGCAATGCGTTGATCCCTGCAACGATGAACCTATTCAAAAACAAAAAAGACCACGAGATCATTAAATAAACTATTTGCTGTTTGAAAAATACTCCAGGATAGAGGCAAAACAATGAGTACATAGTTGCGGAAGTTCGAGATTCAATAGCAAACTGGTGAACGGTAACGACAGAATTCAAAACTAGACAACTAGTGTGGCTTGGCACTTGAATAGGACGAAGGAATAAATATAGCCTAAACTTTTGAAATTGATATGCCTGTGAAAAACATGGCACACGACTACAAAATGAAAAGATATACAAAGCCAGAATAATTTATCTGCCTCATAAAATTAAAATAATCTATCACTTAAAAATTTTTAGATAACTGCGTTCCATTTGTATTCCTTTGTTTAAAAAAACTGGGTTAATGTGGCTATTAATTGACGACGTTTTTGCACTGACTTTGCACGTAATAGAAATCATAAAGGAATTAGTACTGTAACGCCATAATTTCACATTTTAAGTCGGATAATTTAATATAATTTGCGACATTTACGACAATTATTGCAAAAACGATTGCAATTCTGCGAACCGCAATTTGTATAGGTTATATCACTTTACACAACGAATTAAAAACTTATATTTATTACTAATATGGATGTATGTGGTCGTTCATCGACAATCTAAAAATAACTGAATCGAGTTATAAAACACTTATGGTACCTATTTGATTGATATCACAATGTAAAGAAGAATTAATTGTTCAAAGGAATCATATCGTTTATATGAAACTATGGAACGCAATAAATGGTGTATTGTTAAAAAATAGCAGGGTTATTGTAATAAATTTCTAATACGTTCAATGCGATTCAGAAATTTGTAACCAAGAAATATGATTAAATAAAGAAGGGACAACAAAACATAAACGAGCATATAAAAACGTTGGAAAAAATGTAATAGAACTTATAGCTTCCGGTGTAGAAAAAGATATCTTCATTGAACAATAGAATAAGTGAACTTGAACAAGTGCTAAAAATTGAATACACGGAGTAGATGACGCGAATCAAAAATATACGAAACAAATTCTTCAGCAAAAAAGGACGATTACTACCAATAACGGTATAGATAATTTCAAAAAGTAGAAGATGTCGCGTAAGCGAAGGATAACAGTTTTGAATAGTGAGATTGTAAACTCAAATTTGGCGGGAAAAGTATACATGGTTGACCAACGCTCCTCATTTATGGGAAGCAAAAATGAAAACAAGAGCAGTGGAATGGAAATATGAATGAGTGCAGAATGGGAATGTATTAGCGAGAAGGGAGCAAGGATCAAGGAGCGACGTCCACTTAAACTGTCGATTACACAAAAAATCCAGGACGATATAAAAGACACAGACAAAATTTTCCAAAAGATTATAATATTTTTGGATGCCCATGAGAAAAAATATCATCACAACAATTGATGCCCAACGAACGGGACTAATTTAAACTTACACAACAAGGTGGGATATAAAAAAGAAGATAAATCATAGTGGGAATATAATTCTCTCAGTTTCCGAAAAAGCGGAATAGTTAGAAAAAGTTAAAATGAAGAAATGTGCAAATAAAAATCTAATAGAGCTATGTCAGTTGCATTTCGATTACACTGACACATTTCAACAACCTACCTCACATTCCAAAACCACTTCGGATCCCAGCAGGGTCTTCAACTGCCCGGGCAAAATTTTGACAAATTCCGGCAATTCGTCGTGCTTTCCAATTATTATCGGACCGCTCTGCACCGACTCTCCCCATCCGTATCGGTTCCTTGGCGTTATTCTAAACTGGTATTCGCCATCTGGTTTCAGATTGAACGCGTCGAAACTGTTGATGGGGGTTACGCCGAAATCTATCCATCTCGTCTCGCCTCCTTTGAGCCAGGCGTCCACTTTGTAGGCTAAAACTGGAGCCGCACCTCTGTGCTCTGGTTTGCCCCATGACAGAGATATCCAATTTTTTCCAGTGTCGACCACGATCGGTTGGCCTGGTATCGGACCTGGTACATCTGCAATTTTATGTAATATTATAGTTATTGCCGTAAAAAAGCTGTTTATTATTTGACTCTTTATACTGATTTATTCCAGACAAATGTAAAAAACAAAATAAAATAATACATCGATTAATATGTTACTAATCGAATGAATCGTAAATACCCAATGACTAATTCATTGTTTGTTTGCAAAATGCTTACGTGGTATGCTAAATCATTATCATGTGTTTGTATACTTTAATTATATGTTTTAATAGTGTTGTTTCTACGGAAATAGAGCAGACTCGAAAAAATCTAAATTTAAAACAAATACACACACAGCTATTGTAGTGCGTGTGACTCAAAGCTCGATTTAAATACACATAAGCTATGTCTTTTAAATCACGATTTGATTATTACTAATTAAAAAGTTTCGACTTCGTCTGCCGTACCTTGATATTTCACCAAGTATTCCAGAAAATCCGATATGAGAGATTGGCGTTCGCACCACTTATTTCTCAAACACGTTAGTGACAACGCTTTGCATTCAGCGTCGCCTTGAATATTCGTTTCGTCAAAAACTAATACACTCATTTTATGGAGATCAATGGAAACACGAGAACTAGGCTTTTATCGCGTACGTGCTGGCGGTAATTAGACGGTTATCCACCGATCTAAAGTACCCACTTGCACGCGACCAACTAAATATATCTATCTATATTGCAGGAATTTTGGCTTCGAATTTGCTCCAAACGCATGAAATAAATATCCGCACCGCTAATACAAATATAAACGGAACGAAGACGTAACCGTGCTTTATATTTATTTTGATATTAATTATATAGTTCGGTGACATAATCCAATGTAATATTGGACATTTACATAATTTTAAATATAATATAGTAGAATTGACAAAATATTTTTATTTAAGGAAAATGTATTGTTTTAATTAATTAATTAATTTCTTTTCATTTCATTTGATTTTGTATTCAATGAATCTATCCGTTTAACTTTAATTTTTATTTCTTTCGATTCTTTATCTCAGCTTTTGATACATACATACATTACATAATTAATTTCGATTTTAAATGTTTATCGTTTTCATACATTTAATTAAAATTTATTTTTTGTAAAGAAATTATTTATTACAATAAATGTTAAACATGCACACCACCTACTTCAAACCGATTGAAATGAAATTGTTTTATTTGTTCACGACACGTACAATGATGTTTAACGGTTAGTATTATAAGCTACGTCATATGCAATATAAAACTTTTCTCGTTCAAATATAAGGATATATTATATCATTGCCTAGAATGTAAAAATTTTAAGGGAGGCACAACGTCGGGTATCTACAACTATAGTATTTGTATTTAGCTTACTTATAATATATTTAGTATATTTCCTTAATACTTTCGGTGTATGTTTTGCAGATTGCTTGTAATTATGAGCTCATTAGCAAGAAAATCCACACGTTACATATCGTCTTTAATTAATGGCCTAAAGTAATGTATCTATCAACTCGTGTTAACAGTCAAATGTCAACTGAACATACACTCTAATCGAGCTTGCTGATGAGCCCATAATAAACGAAACGATCGTCCAAGAATCTGAACAGTATTCTTTTGTAGACCCAACCTACTTAATTAAATTGGGTAGTTATCATGTTAATCATGAAGTTCTGACACAACAAATTTTTTTTAACAACTTAGATGTGAAATGTTGGTCTGTCCGACGCATAATAAGAGCGAAACAATTGTCTAATAATCCAAACTATGCTTTTGTTTCATTTCATTTGCTTGGATTATTGTCAGTGTACGTTTCCAAAACTTAGACCTAATACATTCCTTTAATTATTTCACAAACCTAAATGATCGTGTATATACTTTTCCCAATTACATTACGTATCGAGAATACATCCCGATACCTAATGAGTGAAAAACTTAGACTCACCAGTATTTGAGAGAGAAAGAGAAATAGAGAGGCATGTGCATGTGCGATTTTTTTATTTCAATCATTTAGTAAAGTAAGTTATCTACAACATTTCACAAGTTTTTTTTTTATAATTTCTACTGATACAGTTTCACGTTGCCTTCTAATGTTTCGTCATTTCCACATCTTTTACTAAATCTTCTATCTACATTTCGCCTTATTCTAAAATTTCCTAGTCCATGTTATCTTCTTCAATTTCTTGTGATTCGTATGATTCGTTTGTTTACCGCATTATTTCTTCTTCTTCTCACAATATTCATCCATCCTTAGCTTTTATATTCCTTTTACGTATATTGTTTTCCTTTTCTAGTTTCCGAACTCTCAAGATTATTTTTTTGCTATTTTCACCAATTCCTTGACTTTTGTTCATTGTTGTTTAAAGCTATTATAACAAGCGTTGTTAATATTCCAAGTAAATTTCCCATTTTCGCGTTTTCATCTTTACTTTCGTTTTTATTTCTTCACCATACCTGACTTGTTTCTTAGTTCTGATCTGTTATACTTTTGTAAATTTCGATCACTAATTTTATTGTTGTCTTTATGGAACGTTTTGTATGTGGATTATCCTTCTTAATATTATTGTTTATCTCTATTTCTTATATGTTTCTTCTTCACATAAAGAAATATAATACTCGCACTCGAAATAAATCAATAATGAATAAATGTATGATAAAGCAAATAAATTAAAACACAACTAGCGGCATCGCACAAATGCAGGCTAGTTAGTTTAGTTACGAAATTTTGTATTCAGCGAATTCAAAAGTTTCCGCTAGCATTAAGGAACGAGTCCCTTATTGTACTATCAGACTGTTTGTTTACCTTTCTTTATAATGAAACAAGTTTAGGTTGGGTTGGGTGCTAATTATAGTATGGCGAACTGCAAAAGTACCGGCCTTGTGGCATAAAAAAAATATAAAATGTTTGGGTTGAGTTAGGCTGGGTGCTAATGATTAATTTTATCACCAAACAGGGCATAGATTTTGGCCCTTCTTGATCGTGTTGCTAATTTATTGCTACTAAATATAACAACAAACAAGTAGCATTCGTTGATTAACTGTTGGTTATTCTGGAACATCTCGTTTATGTGGGGGCAGTAACATATAGGCTTTATTTTTGTTTATATTCGCT
Source organism: Geotrupes spiniger (assembly GCA_959613385.1). NCBI lineage: Eukaryota > Metazoa > Arthropoda > Insecta > Coleoptera > Geotrupidae > Geotrupes > Geotrupes spiniger. The sequence goes on along the minus strand of OY390736.1, from coordinate 24,825,253 downwards.
TCGGATCCAGTCCTCCTCTACATTAAGTGTGGTGGGTATTGTTGCAATTATTTGACTTATTCTTATTTAAATTTAGCCGTTAAATTTGATGTAATTTCTCAATCTCAATTACCGTTATTTCATTTCCTCTTTTTATTGTTTGTTTTTTGTTGTTGTTATTGTATTTTATCGGTCTTGAACTTTGCACTTCGCCTGCTACTATGTGTTAAGAGAGGAAGTTTATTTTACAATTTTCAATTGCTTGCTTTTCAAATTATAATTATTAATATAACCAAGTTCGCTACTTTGCTGAGTAAACGATTCATAGTTAATTTGTCCCCGACATGAATTGCAAATAACGACTATAGATTTATTTTGGTTGAAGACATTAAATGGCATCGTTTACTTTTTCTTACCAATACAAAATGAGCAATCTGTTTATTGCAAATTACAGACTTTGAGTTCAGATAGCCGATAACTTTAGATATATGCTATTAGAATACAAAAGCGAACTATAAATACTAAAAGGGCGCAAGATTAAACAAATAAAAAATAAACATCATATTGTATACGATAGTTCAAAATAGACATCAAAAATCTGGATTCATATAAAAGAAACTCCATAATTCTTAAACGTCTACGAGATAAATGTCTGTACCATCATAACTAGTATTTCCCCTTAATTGTTAATAAATAGTAGATTGTTATACAAGTTAAGAAAAGTGTTAGTTTACTAGCGAGTGTAAATGAATTCTTTGTATACTTAGTGGAAAAATTTTGGAGAAGGTAAATAATTTTTTTTACAAATTAAATCATGAAGCTTGTGTATTTATTACATTTATCAACGTTGTGTTATCGCGAAAATAATATGTGTTGCTAACAAGGAAAGTGGCGCATTACTTTATTATTAATTATTATTATTACATACTAAAATGGCTGTTTTCCATTAAGTATATAAAAATAGTATATTATTCAACGCTTTTGTGTCGATAATTTTATTACACGAGGACGAAGTTTGCAGCACGAGCGAAGCGAGTGCTGTAATCGTCCAAGTGTAATAAAATATCCACACAAAGAGTTGAATATAATACTTTATCCACTAAACTGCGACACTACACTTATGTACACATATAAACCGCAAACACGATATTTGACATTTGAAATCGTATCCATGTAGACGATGAACCATGTCGTTTAGTGTCAACATAGCAAAAATTAAATCCCTTCTTTTTACTTGATCAATTTGAATTTTATTGGTCAAATTTACCCGCTCTTTTCATTGGTTCCTGGAAGTATTGAATAATATTATTCAACACTTTTCTATCCAATCAAAAACTCTTTACTAACACACTATTTAATAATGAGTTTAATATCGATGTAATTTTTTCATATATTATATGACATTAGTGGATAAATATAATTACTCAACTAGGGGAGATAAAACCCCATGCAGCTTTAGAAAAATACTAAACTCCAAGATCGACCATGACATATACATGAGTAACAAAAAACAAAGCAATAAGGCGATATGGAGAGCGCAGAATAGTAAATGTTATAAATTAGAAGAATTAGAAGGAAAGCCACACAGAGAAATCCACATGAAATGAGACTTAGATGGAAGTGGATCGGCGTAGTAGAGGAAAATTACTTCTGGCAAACTGGATGGACATCGCGAAGGACAGAACGAGATGGGGGGAAAATGAAATAACTTCCTGTGTAACTCGCGTCAGGTTAACGTTCAAGCATTTCACAGTCGACATGTTTTTTTTTTCTTTAAAATGTTTATTATTATCGGTGACGTTGCTAATAAGTTTTGTTTATTGAAACTGAAACGCGATTTTTTCAATATCAAAAAACGGACTCATCTAACTTAATCCCCCTGTGAATCTAAGCTGATTCAAACGCAAATAAAATTCTCGTTGAAATACATATCTATGTTCAAAGCATGCGATAGTGGTGGAAATTATTTAAAGCGATTTTGTATTTGAAACATGTAATATGTCCACAAGTCATTATAAATGCAAACTGAACTAATAACAAGAATCCATTTTACGATTCCTTCAAAATATTGTATTATATGTTATTCTCAACGGGCTTTTCACGCTGCAATTTTCTTAGGGTACTTAGCAAAGCAGACGTGTAGTTTATTCTATTAGCATATTTTTTAGATGAAGTATGGATGATCCTACCGCGGGCGAATCTATCATGGAACTTCAGCTTATTAACATATTTATTAATAAATCCGATTCCTTAAGCAAAATACTGCCGCCTAGAACATGCATAATACATAAATAAAATTTAGAAAAAGAGAAGAAAACCCAGGACATGTTAAAAAATTTAAAAATTCTTGTAAACTGTAAAATGTTTTTGCTGTTACCATTGCTTTACTGCCTAGTTGATTCGCCTTTTAACTTTATAGGGTGCTTGAATATTTAATGTCACACTAGGCACATTTTCTTGAATTACACTAAACTTAGTTTCTAACAAATTTTGTGTCTCATAAGAGCATTTGTTTTCACAAGATAGAAAATATTCCACATAAAATAATACCGTGTCCCCAAACTGAATACACGTATCCATAGTATGACGTATAGCATCTACATTGATCTTGTTTCTTATAGTCGGCAGCACAAAGCAGAAAACCCCGTAATTCTCATACCATTTAAATAGTACATATTTAGGTTTTATTGTTCCCGAAGCATCTTTGCAGGGATGTTAAATTTGCGTCTGTTTTAGCAATTTACTTCATTTCATATATGTTTTACATAAGAATATTGAAGTTCAAAATAGAACGATAAACGTTCTATTAGACATCACAAAACAAATTTCGTCACTAACAAGTTAAATAAAATATGCAATAAAATTAAAACAAAGGAAACCACAAGCAAATCATACAGCGAAGCAGCTTCTCCAAAATTAAAAAAAAAACATCACAGAAGACAATGACAAGACAATGATTGAAAATGGGAACACATACTCGGAAATAGATAGTATAAATAAGATAGTATAAATGATGATCTATTAGTTAACATAATCGTTACTGATGATGGAGGTGAACTGAAAATTATTTACAAAACTAAGGTGTTCAAAATTAGATTCAACCTAATACTCGAATGTAACAATAATTTGTGCGAATCACTAATAAAAAGGGAAAGGTTATTGGTTGGCTCGGACAGTTGTAGAATCTACGACTTGAACATAATTAGATGTTACAATTGCCAAAGATACGGGGACACGTAGCTAAAGAATGCAAATGCAAATAGATATAAGTAAGTGCAAAATGGTTACGAAGCCAATAAAAAAATACTATTTAAAAATAAATATGAACAGTCAAGAATTAAGTTGTAAGCAATTAGAACTTGAGATTATAGCTCATGAAAGCAATGTAGATGTACTATGTATTTCTGAAATAAAAATTACTATGATTGCTGGATACAAACTGGTTGCTAGAGTGAAGCGTATAAGCGGAGTTGTTTGAATATTTGTAAGAATCGAACATATCCCATTGTTTGCATATATAGTAGCTAATAATATTTGTGGCAATGAATATAATATCATCCTCTAATATATACAATAATTTGGAGATGTATTAAAAAAGAAATGCATATCGCAACTATCTACTAATAATATTTAATCCTGTTTTGATACGAAGTTGGCTGAACGTTTTATGTAACGTATTGTAGAAACTGGTCACCCACACGTACATAGTGAAATATATTTACCTTTTAGATATTGTCTTTCTTGATAGGTTGGAATGTTTTTGTAAATTTGCAACGTACTCTCTTCTCGAGTTGGTGTTGCAGATCTGGCTCGTTGCCTCAGTCGCACAGTGAAGAAAGCACGGTCACAGCCATAACGATTCTTCGCCAATATGCAAAACGTTCCCACGTCATCAGCAGTCGCTCGCTTCAATGTAAATCGGATGTAATCATCCGACACGAATTTTAAAGACCTGAGGCTATTGGTGATGTCTCGTAAACCCTTCATCCAAGTCACTAAAACAATTAATGATTAAAACATTAACCACAACAATTACCCCATATATTCACCAACCTTTAGGTTTTGGATCACCCATTACCCGGAACGATACGGTAATATCTTCACCAGTAGCTACGCTCATTAGCGTGTCAGGTCGCGATAAAAACATTGCCGGTTTTCCGTCTCTTATAGAGGAAGGATGTACGACTTCGACGTACGCTGAAGTATCGATTTTCCCGTAGGGGTTCATGGCAGAGAATGTGTACTTTCCAGATTCAGACTCACTGGCGTTAGGGAATACTAAAGTGTGCACACCGGATTCTTGGAATGTCCTGTGCCGCGCTGAAGCTCTAGGTAATACTTCTCCATCTTTAAACCATTTGATATCACTTGGTGTTCCTCTCACTTCGACTTGAAGACCGACGATTCCGCCGCTCGGCACATAACTGTCCGTTAACACTCCAGATAGATGCGGACGCCTTGAATCAGATGACACTGACGATCTATCACTTCTTTTCGCAATATAGTCGTCTTTAGTCGAATAGACGACGTTGTGAGAAATTTGGTCGCTCCATAACGAATTTTCAGCACGGCAAGAGTAATGGCCACTATCTTCTCTAGCCGGATGACTTATGATCAACCTGCAAACACCTTCAGCCAAATAGTTCAGTCGATATCTCTCATTGCTGGTTATTTCTTTCCCATCCTTATACCATGTTATTGAAGGTGTTGGTTGTCCCCTTATTCTGCATTCTAAAATCAATTCGTCGTCCTTCAATTTATAATAATCGCGTAGCTGTCTTGTAAATGTGGGAGGAATAGGAGACGCTTCAAATCCTTCGTACACCTTCAACTCTGCCTTGCTAGTTGCATATCCGTGTTCGTTTGTGGCCACGCAAGTGTATTCCCCGGTATCTCCTTTAGTCGTATTTAACACTTCTAATGTCGCCACACCCTCACTAAAATGTGTCTTAAATTTATTGCTGTGTTCAAGTGGTAAACCCTCCTTTAACCACTGGATGTTATTAGCGCCAGTTGCAATCACACTACATGTTAATTTAACTCGTGATCCAGATGCTGCAGATCTATTAGATAAACGAGTACCAAACGAAGGTTTTTTGTTTGCATCTCTTGGCCCATGATAATCAGTCGGCTTGTACATCTTCAGTGCAGAATCTGTGTTATCTTTGGAAGTGGTTTTATAGGATTTATCCAAACTGTAATCATCACGATACGAGATATCCGGTGAAGGTTGAATGTTAGATGACTTAATATTATATTTTGTTTCTTCATAATTACTGGACAGGTCTTTTTCACCTACTCCCAGTCCTTTTACTTCGTTGTCAACAACATCCCTGATTTTATCACTTTTAACAACTACTGCGGTGCCGACTTTCGTATGTAACTCCCCATTAACTACTTCATTAGACGCTTTATTAGGTGAATCCTCGATAGATTTCTTTCCAGTTGCAACTTTGTGGGAATCTACTATTTCCTTTACTTCCTTTTCAGCTTTCTTATTTACTTCGTCATCATTTGCTTTCTCTTTGGCTTTCCTATCTGCTTCGCTAACTTTTTTATCTGCTACGACTTTAACCTTTTTAGCTTCTTCCTTAACTTTCAAACCGGCCTCTTCTTTTGTTTTTTTCAATGATTCTTCAATTGCTTGCTTATCTGCTTCTTCTTTAGCTTTCATGTCGGCGTCATCTTTCGCCTTGATATCAGATGCCTTCCGACTTTCCAATTCGGCTTTAATTTTCTTGTCTGCATCTTCGTTCGCTTTCGATTCGGCTTCTTCTTTGGCTTTCTTATCAGCTACGTCCTTAGCTTTTATTGCGGTTTTTAAATTACCCTCTGCCTTCGCCTTTGCCGATTCTTCTTCTTCTTTGGATATTTTTTCTGCTTGCTCCTTGGCTTCCAGCGCGGCTTTTTCCTTCGGTTTCTTGTCTGCCACTCTCTTAGCTTTCAATTCGACCTTTTCCTTAGACTTTTTGTCTGCTTCTTGTTTCGCTTTCAAATCGGCGTCTTCTTTGGCTGCCTTATCCGCTGTTTCCTTATCCTTTAAATCAGCTTCTTCCTTGGCTTTTGCCTTTTCTTCCTCCTTAACTTTTTTGTCTGCTTCTTCCCTAGCTATCGTATCGGCAACCTCTTTAGCCTTATTATCAGCTTCTTCTTGGGCTTTCTTGTCTGCATCTTCCTTCGATTTTTTATCGGCTGCTTCCTTAGCTATCAACTCGGCTTCCTTCTTCGCTTTTATTGCCTCTTCTTCTTTTTTCTTCGCTTGCAATTCGGCTTCTTCCTTCAACTTTTTATCTGCTGCTCTCTTAGCTTTTAAATCAGCCTTTTCCTTAGCCTTTTTGTCTGATTCTTGTTTCGCTTTCAAATCAGCATCTTCTTTGGCTTTCTTGTCTGCTTCTTGTTTCGCTTGCAAATCAGCATTTTCCATAGCCTTTTTATCTGCTTCTTGTTTCGCTTTCAAGACGGCGTCTTCCTTGGCTTTTTTGTCTGCTAGTTCTTTGTTTCTTAAATCAGCTTCTTCTTTTGCTGCTTCTTCTTTCACTTTTAAATCAGCTTCTTGCTTGGCCTTTTTGTCTGCTTCTTTTCTCACTTTCAAATCAGCCTCTTCCTTGGCCTTATTATCTGCATCTTGTTTGGCTTTCAAATCGGCATCTTCCTTGGCCCTTTTCTCTCTTTCTTGTTTCGCTTTCAAGTCGGCGTCATCTTTGGCTTTCTTGTCTGCTAATTCCTTGTCCTTGAAATCAGCTTCTTCCTTTGCGATTGCTATTTCCTTAGCTTTCATGTCTGCTTCTTCTTTAGATTTTCTATCAGAGTCTTCCTTCGATTGTTTATCCGCTGCTTCCTTGGCTTTCAACTCGACTTCCTTTTTGGATTTTATTGCCTCTTCTTCTTTTTTCTTCGCTTCCAATTCGACTTCCACCTTCAACTTTTTATCTGCCGCTCTCTTAGCTTTCAACTCCGCCTTTTCTTTGGCTTTGTTGTTAGCTTCTTGTTTCGCTTTCAAGTCGGAGTTTTCCCTGGCTTTCTTGTCTGCTAGTTCTTTGTCTTTTAACGCAGCTTCTTCTTTTGCTGCTTCTTCTTTCATTTTCAAATCAGCCTCTTCTTTTGCCTTTTTGTCTGCTTCTTTTTTCACATTCAAATCAGCCTCTTCCTTCGCCTTCTTGTCTGCTTCTTGTTGCGCTTTCAAGTCCGCGTCGTCTTTGGCTTTCTTATCTGCTAGTTCCTTGTCTTTTAAATCAGCTTCTTCCTTTGCGACCTTAGCTTTCATTTCTGCTTCTTCTTTCGCTTTTCTATCTGCGTCTTCGTTCGATTTTTTATCTGCTGCTTCCTTGGCTTTTAACTCGGCGTCCTTCTTGGCTTTTGTTGCTTCCTCTTCTTTTTTATTTGCTTGCAATTTGGCTTCTTCTTTGAATTTTTTATCTGCCGCTCTCTTAGCTTTCAAATCAGCCTTTTCTTTGGCTTTGTTGTCTGCTTCTTGTTTCGCTTTCAAGTCGGAGTCCTCCCTGGCTTTCTTGTCTGCTAGTTCTTTGTCTTTTAACTCAGCTTCTTCTTTTGCTGCTGCTTCTTTCAGTTTCAAATCAGCCTCTTCCTTGGCCCTTTTGTCTGTTTCTTCTTTCACTTTCAAATCAGCATCTTCCTTTGCCTTTTTGTCTGCTTCTTGTTTCGCTTTCAAGTCCGCGTCGTCTTTGCCTTTCTTATCTGCTACTTCCTTGTCTTTTAAATCAGCTTTTTCCTTTGCGATTGATATTTCTTTAGCTTTGATGTCTGCTTCTTCTTTAGATTTTCTATCTGTGACTTCCTTTGATTTTTTATCTGCGGCTTCCTTTGCTTCTTCCTCTTCTTTTTTATTTGCTTGCAATTTCGCTTCTTCCTTCAATTTCTTATCTGTCGCTCTCTTAGCTTTCAAATCTGCATTTTCTTTGGCTTTCTTGTCTGCTTCTTGTTTCGCTTTCAAGTCGGAGTCTTCCTTGGCTTTCTTGTCTGCTAATTCTTTGTCTTTTAAACCAGCTTCTTCTTTTGCTGCTTCTTCTTTCACTTTCAAATCAGCCTCTTCCTTGGTCCTTTTGTCTGCTTCTTTTTTCACTTTTAAATCAGCCTCTTCCTTGGCCTTTTTGTCTGCTTCTTGTTTCGCTTTCAAGTCCGCGTCGTCTTTGGCTTTCTTATCTGCTAGTTCTTTGTCTTTTAAATCGGATTCTTCCTTTGCGATTGCCATTTCCTTAGCTTTCATGCCTGCTTCTTCTTTAGCTTTTCTATCTGCGTCTTCCTTTGATAATATATCTGCTGCTTCCTTAGCTTTCAAGTCGGCTTCCTTCTTGGCTTTCGTTGCTTCCTCTTCCTTTTTATTTGCTTGCAATGTGGCTTCTTCCTTCAATTTTTTATCTGCTGCTTTCTTAGCTTTTAAATCAGCCTTTTCCTTCGCCTTCTTGTCTGCTTCTTCTTTCACTTTCAAATCAGCATCTTCTTTGGTCTTTTTGTCCGTTTCTTGTTTCGATTTCAAATCAGCGGCGTTCTTGTCTGCTATTTCTTTGGATTTTTCATCGGCTGCTCTTTTGGCTTTCGACTCTGCTTCCTCGTTGGTTTTTGTTGTAACTTCTTCTTTGGTTTTCTTACCCGTTGGTTCGTTATCCTTTAAATCGGCTTCTTCCGCGGCTTTTTTATTTTCTTCCGCTTTAATTTGTTTGTCTGTTTCTTCCTTTGCTTTCAATTCGGCAACTTCTTCCTTACGTTTGTTATCTGATTCTCCCTTGATTTTCTTACATTCTATTTCTCTATCGTCTAGATTAGATTGTTCGTTTGCTTCTTTCTTTTCTTCCTTCTCAATATTTCTATCTGCTTCTTTTATATCTTTGAATTCGGCTACAGAAGCAACTTCTTTTGCTACCTTATCTGCAAGTTCCTTAGCTTTTACAACTGGTTCATCTTTGGCTCTATTGTTTTCTTCCTCCTTAATTGCTTCTTTAGATTTTTTATCTGTTTCGTCAATAATTTTTTTGTCTTTTTCCTCAACTTTACTCGCCGTTTCTGTATTAACTTTTTCTGCTGCTTTTATATTACTTTCTTCCTTAGCGCATATATCTGATTCATCTTTAGTTTTTTCAGTTGCTTGATCCTTAGCACGTTCCTCGATCTTGTTGTCCGTCTCATTACTAGCTTTTATGTCGGCTTCTTCTTTGGATTTCTCATCCTGCAAGTCGTCCTGTTTCAAGGCTGCGTTGTTTTCATCTTTTTTCGCAACTTTCTTATCTTCTTCTTTTTTAGTTTTGACGTCACCTTTTTTAACTACGTGTTCTTCAACTTTGTTGTCAATTTCTCCCTTTACTTTTTCATCTGATGGTGATATTGTGCCTTGCTTTTCATTTTCTTCTTTCAAATCGTTTTCTTTTTGCGCTTCTACGTCCGTTTTCTCTTTAGCTTTTTGATCACCTGTAGATTTTATTTTTGACTCTATTTCAATGTCGGTGTTCTCTGCCTCGCTCTTCTCAGGTTTTGAGATTGTTTCTGCTTTAGTTTGTTCTTCCACTTTTTCTTCTTGCGCTGATTTATTAGCTTCGTTATCAACTCTTGGTTCTTTTCCTATTTTTGATTTTTCCTCGTCGAGTGCATGTTCATTTTCAACTGTGCCTGCCTCAGTTGTATGCACCACTTCTTTGGTAGAATCTTCCACATCAATTGGCGCCTCTTCTATTTCAATTGTCTCTTCATTTTTTTCCTGAGTATCAATTTCATCAATATGTTTTAAGGTAATAAGTATTTCATACATATTTTGCATGACGCTTGGCAAGATCTTTATGTTGTCTACCTTTGTGGTGAGATCACTATGAACTTCAGTTTTTGTGATAGCGTCGATTAGATCATTTGTGTTTTTTAACTTAGTTGATAGGAATTTCCCTTTGTTTTCTGATAATTTCATTATAGATATATTCGTTTGATGTATCATCTTCAAAGATCCGATTAGATTGTTGATTTTATTCCCTATTTCGGCATCAGTATCTTGTACACTAAAACTGCATATATGGTCAAATAAAAGTGTCAACGTTGGCCGTAAATTTTGAATTTGTTTGTTTAATGCATCATCGTTCGATGACTCCCTTAAAATTATCAAACATTGCTCAATTGGTGGAATTGCTTCACTTAAAATAAATACTATATTTTTCTTATCATCTTTCTCTTCCAGACTTGTGGTAATTTCACTTATTTTTCCTGACAATACCGTCAAAGAATCTGCAACGATTTTTATCGATTTAGCCACTGATTTGCTAAAAGAAATTTTATCAATGGATAGCTTTAAAGATTTCAATGCATGCAACATTTTTGGCTTATGAGTTTCGATTTTAGAAAATTCAAGACCTTTGAGTCCTTCAACAGTCCCAGATAATAATTTTAGAGGATTTTCTAAAATTGTTAATTTGTTTACAGTTTCTTCAGTTATTGCTTTGACTTCAGTTGCTGCTAAATTATCAATTTCCGATAGTGATCCATGAAGGGCGTTTAGTGGTTCCAGAAGTTCAATAACTGGAAATATTTTATCATTTCCTTCAATGCCTTTCAATTCACTTATACTTGTTTGCAATTTAATTAGTGGTGCTTTGATGTTTTCTGTTGTTGGTACCACACATATTTCTTCAGGTGCGTCTAAAATATGTGATATTTTAGCACTCATTGATTGCAAGCTTTGGACTACATTTAAAATCCTCTTCTTTTCAGGCTCGTTGAACTCCACTTTATTTATATCGCCTTTTAAACAATTCAATGCTTTTATTAATTTTGGTTTTTCTATTTCCATCAGGGTTGGTTTTTTGATATTCATTAACGTTTCGACAGACACTAATACGGCTTTGACTGGATTTTCGAGAATATTTAATTTCTCAGCTGTTTCTCTAGTGACCTCACCGATACCTTCGTTAACTAAAGCGTTGACGCTTCCTAACTCCTCAATTAAATTTTCTATTGGTTGTACCAGTTCTATGAGCGAAAGTATTCCTTGTTGAGATTGTAACCCTATTTCCTCGGATGTAATCTTTTTTATTTGGGTTTGAAGTTTCGTCAAAGGTACTTTCAATTTTTCGGTTGCAGGTTCCGATTCTTGGGTAGTTTTTACTACTTCGGAAATTTTAGCACTCAGTGATTCCAGACTTTGGACGACATTTAGAATTCTCTTCTTTTCAGGCTCGTTGAACTCCATCTTATTTATATCGAATTTTAAACAATTCAAAGCTTTTATTAGTTTCGGCTTTTCTACTTCGATCAGTGTTGGTTTTTTGAGATTCATCAACGTTTCAACAGCCACCAATACGGATTTTACTGGATTTTCTAAGACATTTAATTTGTCAGCTGTTTGTCCAGTGACGTCGCCCTTATCTTCGTTAACTAAAGCATTGACGCTTGCTAACTCCTCAATTAAATTTTCTATTGGTTGCACCAGTTCTGTCAGTGAAAGTATTCCTTGTTGAGATTGCAACCCCATTTCCTCGGATGTCATCTTTTTTATTTGGGTTTGAAGTTTCATCAAAGGTACTTTCAATTTTTCGGTTGGTGGTTCCAATTCCTCGGTAGTTTTTACAACTTCGGAAATTTTAGCACTCAGTGATTCTAAACTTTGGACGACATTTAAAATCCTCTTCTTTTCAGGTTCGTTGAACTCCACCTTATTTATATCGCATTTTAGACAATTCAAAGCTTTTATTAGTTTCGGTTTTTCTACTTCAATCAGTGTTGGTTTTTTGATATTCATCAACGTTTCAACAGACACCAATACGGTTTTTACTGGATTTTCTAAAACATTTAATTTGTCAGCTGTTTCTCCAGTGACCTCACTCATATTTTCGTTAACTAAAGCATTGACGCTTTCTAACTCCTCAACCAAATTTTCTAATGGTTGCACCAGTTCTGTCAGTGAAAGTATTCCTTGTTGAGATTGTAACACTATTTCCTCGGGTGTAATCTTTTTTATTTGGGTTTGAAGTTTCATCAAAGGTACTTTCAATTTTTCGGTTGGTGGTTCCAATTCCTCGGTAGTTTTTACAACTTCGGAAATTTTAGCACTCAGTGATTCTAAACTTTGGACGACATTTAAAATCCTCTTATTTTCAGGCTCGTTGAACTCCATTTTATTTATATCGCATTTTAAACAATTCAAAGCTTTTATTAGTTTCGGCTTTTCTATTTCGATCAGTGTTGGTTTTTTGATATTCATCAACGTTTCAACAGACACCAATACGGCGTTTACTGGCATTTCTAGAACATTTAATTTTTCAGCTGTATCCCTAGTCACGTCACCCTTTTCTTCGTTAACTAAAGCATTGACGGTTGCTAACTCCTCAACTAAATTTTCTATGGGTTGTACCAGTTCTGTCAGTGAAAGTATTCCTTGTTGAGATTGTAACCCTATTTCCTCGGATGTCATCGTTTTTATTTGGGTTTGAAGTTTCATCAAAGGTACTTTCAATTTTTCGGTTGCAGGTTCCGATTCATGGGTAGTTTTTATTACTTCAGAAATTTTAGCACTCAATGATTCCAAACTTTGGACGACATTTAAAATCCTCTTCTTTTCAGGTTCGTTGAACTCCACCTTATTTATATCACATTTTAAACAATTCAAAGCTTTTATTAGTTTCGGCTTTTCTATTTCGATCAGTGTTGGTTTTTTGATATTCATCAACGTTTCAACAGACACCAATACGGCGTTTACTGGCCCTTCTAGAACATTTAATTTGTCAGCTGTTTCTCCAGTGACGTCACCCTTATCTTCGTTAACTAAAGCATTAACGCTTGCTAACTCCTCAACTAAATTTTCTATGGGTTGCACCAGTTCTGTCAGAGAAAGTATTCCTTGTTGAGATTGTAACCCTATTTCCTCGGATGTCATCTTTTTTATTTGGGTTTGAAGTTTCATCAAAGGCACTTTCAATTTTTCGGTTGGGGGTTCCAATTCCTGGGTAGTTTTTACTACATCGGAAATTTTAGCACTCAGTGTTTCCAGACTTTGGACCACATTTAAAATCTTCTTCTTTTCAGGCTCGTTGAACTCCACCTTATTTATATCGCATTTTAGACAATTCAAAGCTTTTATTAGTTTCGGCTTTTCTAGTTCGATCAGTGTTGGTTTTTTGATATTCATCAACGTTTCGACACATACCAATACGGCTTTGATTGGATTTTCCAGAACATTTATTTTTTCAGCGGTTTCTCCAGTGACCTCACCGATACCTTCGTTAACTAAAGCATTGACGCTTGCTAACTCCTCAACTAAATTTTCTATGGGTTGCACCAGTTCTGTCAATGAAAGTATGCCTTGTTGAGATTGTAACGCTATTTCCTCGGATGTCATCTTTTTTATTTCCATTTGAAGTTTCATCAAAGGTATTTTCAATTTTTCGGTAGGAGGTTCCGATTCCTCGGCAGTTTTTACAACTTCATAGATTTTAGCACTCAGTGATTCCAAACTTTGGACGACATTTAAAAGCCTACTCTTTTCAGGTTCGCTGAACTCCACCTTATTTATATCGCATTTCAAACAATTCAAAGCTTTTATTAGTTTCGGTTTTTCTACTTCGATCAGCGTTGCTTCTTTGATATTCATCAACGTTTCGACAGACACCAATACGGCTTTTATTGGATTTTCTAGAACATTTAATTTTTCAGCTGTTTCCTCAGTGACCTCACCGATGTCTTCGTTAACCAAAGCGTTAACACTTTCTAACTCCCCAACTAAATTTTCTATTGGTTGTACCAGTCCTGTCAAGGAAAATATTCCTTGTTGAGATTGTAATCCTATATCCTCGGACGTTATATTTTTTATTTGGGTTTGAAGGTTCATCAAATGCACTTTCAATTTTTCGGTTGGAGGTCCAGATTCCTGGGTAATTTTTATTACGTCGGATATTTTAGCATTCAGTTTGTTAAGAGTTTGCGCGAGATTTGCAACTTTTTGAGATTCAGTTTCATCAAACTGTACTTTTTCTATACCACTTCTCAATCCTTGTAATGCTTGTAGTAACTTTGACTTTTCGATCTCAACAAGTTGTGTTTTTTGAAGGACGGTGTTTAAAGTTTCGGCTACAACAGATAACGATGTTATTGGAAGTTCTAACGATTTAATCTTCTCAACAGTTTTTAGACTTATATTCTCATCTTCTGCAAGTCCATCAATATTTTCCAAATCCGCATGCATAACTTCCAATGGTTCTAATAATTCTTTAATTGATAACACCCCTTGGTGGATCGTAGGCTTTACGTCTTGAGATTGTATGTTACCAATGTTGATTTTCAGTCCTGCCAACGACAATTTAGTCTTTTCCATCGATCGTTTTTCTTTTTCACATTCGACAATTTCGGTTATTTTTGCGCATAACATATCCAAAATTTGATAAACCATTAACATTGGCTTAGTTTGAGAAGTTCGCGATACTTTACTAGCGGAATCCCTTAAGTTTTCTAAAGCTATTAATATATTTTTAACGCCAGATTTCTTGGCATCACTTTGAACAATATCACACAACGTTTTTAATGCTCCTTCTAAAATATACAACTTTTCAATATGCTCTTTCTCTTTAGCGTCTTTTAAGACTAAATCATCAATTTCTTTCAAGCAATCTTCGAGTAGCTTCAAGGGTTTAGACAATTCAGTTAATTTTTCCACATTATTACCATACATTTCAACGTTTCTTGCTAACTCAATAACCGGAAGTTTGATTTGATCAGTTGAAAATTGCACAACACCTATTATCTCTGTTAGTTTCGCTGATAGAACCTGGAGAGGTTGCACTATAAATGCTAACCGTTTGGATTCGAGATTGCCAAATGAAATTTTAGCAATAGTTTCGTTCATAGCAACAAGGGCCTGTATCAGTTTCGGCTTCTCCAATTGCATTATCTCAGGATTTTGCAAAATGTTGGGGTAATTTGCAATGGTCGCTGTGAGAATTTCTATTGGTTCTGCTAAAATATTTATCTTGCCGATTGTTTTCGTAGTAATTGATTTGACTTTTTCATCGACAACTAGCGCATTTATCTCCTGCAATTTTTCCTCGATGGCTTGCAAAGGTTTCCTTAACTCAATTACCGCAAGCACAGCATTTTGATGAGCTAGCTCTATATGTTTTGACTCTTGTATTATGGCATCGAATTTGTTTTGTATTTTCATAAGTGGTGCCTTAAGGACAGCAATTCCGGTATGTGGCTCTGATTCAATAATTTCCAAAATTTTTGCCGATAAGATTCCTAATGACTGTGGGATATTTGCTACTATTTTCACTTCATTACTTTTAAATGTTATTTCGTCAACGGTTTGCTTTAATCGATGAAGGGCGTTGGTAACATTTGGTTCAAATTCTTCGTTTTCCACCAATTCAGTGAGCGTTGCCAACGTGTTAATTGGTTCCTGTAAATTATTTAGTTTACTTGCCACTCCCTCTGCTAACTCTTGCGAATTGCTTTTTATTATAACACTTTCCATGGAGGATATTTCTTCCTTTAATTTATCCAATGGTTCGATCAATAACAAAATTTTACTATTACCTTTTGTTGCCTTGAATGTCTTTAGCAAGTTCTCAATAGGAATTTTGAGGTTATCCGCGTAAGTAACTGATGGCGTTTCTTCCATTTTACTTATCTTATCTATGGTGTCTGATATTTTTGCTGATAATGTTTGAAGTGGCTGAACGACACCGTATTGATTTTGTTGGGGTTCACTGAAATTTAACTGCACTATTGACTGCTTCAAACCTTCCAATGACTGAACTAGCATTTTAATATCGTTTTTATTATCGAGTACTTGTACAACATTTTCAGTAGCAAGTCCTAAAGACCTCACAGGTTCTTCTAAAGTAGATATTTTTTCCAACATCTCAACAGGCAAAAGATCTTTAAATTCTTCTTTATTTATCATGTCCTGCATCGCAACCAAATTAGCATTTAGCGCTCCCAATGGCTCAGACAATTCACTTATAGACAACTGTGCACGTTGTTGATTTGACTTGACATCTTCAGATTTTAGTTCTATGGATTGGCAATTGTTCTGCAAAATTTGGAAAGGAGTTTTAATTTTTTCAACAAAAGACGTTCTCTTTTCAACATCTTGGATTTGATGAATTTTGGCCGACAATACTCGAAGAGATTGAGTTATTAATTCAAATTGTTTTTTATTTTCCATTGGCAAGACTAATGTTACAATGGACTGTTTCAATCCTTCTAACGCTCGAGATAATTTAAGTTTTTCTTCACTACGTAATTCTGGTTCTTGCACCGCAGTGTTAAAACCTTCGGTTGTGACAACCAGCAATTTCATCGGTTCGTCCAAAGCATTTAATTTATCTAAAATATCATTTGGAAAATCTCCTTCTTGAATAATTGAGATATTTTCTTTGAGTATTTTCAATGGTTCAGATAACTCGACAATCGCAAGTTGAGCCTGCTGTGCAACAGGTTTAACGTCCACAGTTTGAATCTTCATGCCTTCAAAATTACCCACCAACGTGTCAATGGAATGTTTTAAACTTTCTGAAACTTTTTGCCCGATCATATCCTGCTGAATTTCTGATATTTTCGCAGTCAGCGCGTTTACTGGTGCAATTATTATCTGCCATTGTTCGTGTTCTGTTTCACTAAACGAAACTTTTTCGATAGCCTCTTTTAAAGCTGTTAAAGCGGACGAAAATCCATGCTTCTCAATTTCGCACAAATGCGGCGTCCGAATGGTGTTAGTAACATTGGTAGTAGCCACTGATAACAATTTGATGGGTTCCACTAAAACATTTAACTTTTCGAAAACGGTTTGCGGCATTTCTTTGTTTACGATCATCTCTTCGACTCTTACCACATTTTCTTTAAGAACATTTAACGGGCCAGACAGCTTGTCAATAGAAATTAAAGCTCGTTGTTCCGCGGGTTTAACATCCACCAATTTCATTTTCAGAGTTTCGCAGCTGTTTTGTAAAATTTCAATTGGGATTTTCAGTTTCGCGCCATTTTCAGAAACTTCAATTTGTTCCTGAATTTCCAGTACTTTGGCCGTTAACGCTTGAAGTGGTTGCATCACTAACGTCAACTGTTGTTTCTCGGCTGGTGTGAAATTCAAATTAGAAATGGTCTGTTTCAATTTCTCCAAATCGTCGCAAATATTTTTCGAGATTTTAGCGTCGGAATTTTGCAGCGATTCGACGAGAGTTGCGGTTGCCGTTGAAAGTGACTTAATCGGTTCTTCTAAGGCTTCCAATTTTTCGAACGAGTCTATGGGCAAATCTTTGATTTCTTCTTTTGACATCATTTCTTCGACGACTGATACGCCGCCTTTGAGCATTTCCAACGGTTTGGACAACTCACCAATGGAAAGTAAAGCCTTTTGCGCAGGTTGATTTTCTTCCGTCATAATTTTCATGACTTCGCAGTAGTTTTGCAAAGTTTCAATGGGATTCTTCAATATTTCCGAAACTGATTTCTGCGCAACTTGTTTTTGGATTTTCGAAATATTTGCTGCTAAAGCCTGAAGAGGTTGCGTTATCATCACAACTGCCTTTTCGGTACCATCAAGTTTCACGTTGGAAATAGATTCCTTCAAATTTTCCAAATCATTCGAAAATCTTTCATCGATACGAAAATCAGGTTGCCCGATTTCTTTGACGAGACATTCTATTGAGATTGACAACGCTTTTATCGGTTTATCCAGAGTTTCTATTTTTACCAAGGTATCGTTCGGCAAAGTTTCGTCTCTTGAATTTAATTCTTCAACGTTAGATATATTTTCTTTTAATATTTGCAATGGCGTCGATAACTCGGCAATTGAAAATAGCGCCGTTTGCGGAAGCGGTTTATTTTCTTCAGTGACTATTTTAACAGCTTCGCAGCAATTTTGTAATACGCCTATTGACACTTTCAGTTTTTCAGCAATCGAACTTGTCCCACTTTTCATACCCAATATGCTTTCTTGAATTTCATCAATTTTAACAGACAAAACTTGAAGAGGTTGCGTTATCAATTTGAGCGAAACAGCCGTAGAACTAAAGTCCACATTTTCGATAGTTTTCTTCAGTTGGTCCAAACGCTGCGAAAACGAATCATCTATGATCACTTCCGAAGTTTCCATTGTTTTAACAAGATTTTCAGTCGCAGCAGATAGCAATTGAAGTGGTTCTTCTAAAATGTCCAACTTTTCGAGTGCGTTGCTCGGTAGGTCTTTAATATCTCCTTTTGCTATAATTCCTTCCAAACTGCATATGTTTTCCTTGAAAATTGCCAAAGGGTTCGATAATTCCGAAATTGAAAGCAAAGCTCGTTGTACTGTTGGCGAACTTTCTCCAGTTACAATTTTAATTGCTTCGCAATAACTTTGTAACGATTCAATAGTGGTTTTTAATTCCTGGGCAAAATTAACTTTAATTTTCATTTGTTCTTCAATATCGGAGATTTTCGAAGTAAGAACTTGTAATGGACGGGTTACTAATTTGAGTTCCTCATTTTCTATTTCGCTAAAGTTCAGATTATTTATTGTCCGTTTTAAATTCACCAATTCTTTAGTCAACAATTCAGTAACACAAAAATCTGAAGTTTGTACGTTATTAACAAAAGTTTCAGTGGCAACACATAACATTTTCAACGGTTCTTCCAAAACTTCCAGCTTTTCTAACGCATCCATTGGAATTTGCTTTATTTCCTCTTTGATCAACATGTCTTGAATAATTGGTATATTTTCTGTAAGTGCTTCCAATGGTTTCGATAATTCAGCAAACGACAGCAAAGGCAATTGAACTTTTGGTTGAGTGTCTTCAGACATTAATTTAATGGCTTCGCAATAATTCTGCAAATTTTCTATTGGCGCTTTAATTTTTTTAAATAAAATTTCATCTGCTTCTATTGCTTGGATTTTTGTAATTCGTGCAACCAACATGTCAAGTGGTTGAGCAACTTCTGCCACGATTTTTTTCTCAGGTTCGGTAAACGCAAGTTTCTCGATGGATAGCTTCAAAGTTTGCAATGCAGACGAAAGTGAAGATTTTTGCTTTTCTAACAATTCAGGGTTATGCATCACTTTTGCTACGTTTTCAGTTGCAAGAGATAACGTCTGCATGGGTTGGTGTAGAATAGAAATTTTTTCCAATGCAGCCTTCAAAGTGATATTTTCTTCCCCTTCCACGCATGTTTCTTCAACAGTTTGTAGATTTTTCTGTATTGTTTCCAAAGACGCACTTATCTGGCCAACAGAGAGTAATCCTTGTTGATTAATTGGTTTTATTTCTTCTGTTTTTGCTTTTATACTTTCACAATTATTTCGCAACGCCACTATTGATGTTTTTAACTTTCCTGTAATCGATGCTTTAGAAAATTGATCTAACGCCTCAGATATCTTCGCGTATAAAACTTGCAACGGTGCTTCAATCAGTTTTAAATCCTCAGCCGCCGATGCGCCATAATCCAAATTAATGATCGCACTTTGGAAATTTTTGAGAGCATCAAAAACGTATACTTTTTCAATTTCTAGCAATTCAACATCGTGGATGACCTTTACCAGATTTTCACTCGCATTAGAAACTAATTTAATGGGTTCTTCCAAAGATTCCAGTTGTTGAAGAGATGGTTTGGAAATTTTGTGTGATGGGCGCAGACCCGCTATTGCATTCTTCAATGTCTCCAAAGGTGTTGCTAATCCAGAAAACAAGATGAGAGGCTTTTGTACATTGGGCTCTAATCCAATCACCTCGCAATTACCTTTCAACTTGTCGATGGGACTGAGCAACTTTTTCTTAACAGATTTTCTCATTTCAGTTTCGATCATTTTTTCTTCAATTGCGGAAATTGTCGCAACCAAAATTTCCAATGGTTGTGTTATTTGTAACGTTTTTTCATTCGTTGCGAATTTAATTTTTTCAACAGATTCTTTTAAAGCTTTCAGACAAGGAAGAAGTGTTGACATTTCGCAATCTAATAGCTCAGGATTTTGTATGGCACTTGCTATATTTAAGCTAGAAGCAGACAACGATGTGATTGGCTCTTGCAAAATGCACAAATTTTGCAACGTATTTTTGGGCAAATCTCCTTTGAAGATCATTTCTTCGACTATTAAGGCGTTTTCTTGAAGAATTTCTAAAGGTTTATCCAATTCAGAAATTAAAAGCAATGTTTCTGTTTCTACAGATTTAATTTCTTCGCATTTGACTTTAACCAAATTAAAATTGTGTCGTAATTCTTGCAATGGCAATTTGTTAACTATCGAGCCTTCTTTCAGAAATTCTTGGATTTCAATTATATTCGACGAGAGTTGATGCAACGACAAGGCCAAATTATCACCACCGGACTTATTAAAACTATTTGTAGATTGATTTAGATTTTCTAAAGCGTTCGAAAATTCGAGGTTTTCAACTGCTCTTATATTTTCGACGACTAGATATAATTTTTGCATCGATTCATCAAAAACTTCCAATTTTCGTAACACGTCGTCTTCAATTTTCTCCCCAAGCGTTTCCAGATTCGTTCTTATTTCATTTAATGGTTTGACCAATTTTGATACAGACAGGAACACTTTCTGATGATGCTCAGATTTGACCATTACCTCACATTTTGTTTTTAAAACGTCTATAGACGACATAATACCATTGATGATTTTCGATTTCTCTGCCAGTTCTTGACTTAATTTGGCTCGTTCCAACTTTGGAATGATGTCAAAAATTTTCTCCGATAACTTCTCTAGCGGTAATTGCAGTTCTTTGGTTAGTTTTATTTCTGGTGATGAATTGACATGCAAGATTTCACGATTGATTTTCTCCAATTTTTTGCACAATTCATCGATTTCGTGCTTTGCGGTAGTGGTTAACAGTTGCGCAGTTTCGTAAACGACACAAAGTTCTCCTAGAGGTTCTTCTAAATTGCCCAATATGGCCGCGTTCAGTTCTGAAAAATCTTGGTACATATCAGGAGTAGGTTTGGACATAATGTCATCGATTCTCCGCTGCAGGTCCGTTAAAGGAATCTCAATTTCGGTCATAGCAATTATATCTGATGATTGCAATTCGCGAATTTTCTCGCCAAAGATCTCGACTTTCCCTTGTAATTTTAGCACTGGTTCCAGCAGCTTGGATAATATTTTATTCCCTTGCAAATAAATCGATGACTGTTTGATTTTTAAGCTTATGTCGACTATAACCAATTTCAGTGAAACCAGAGCCGGATTTAGGATCTCCATTGTAATCGCTTCCAATGGTAAATTCGTCGCTTGTTCAATTTTCCTCTTTAAGCTCTCGAGCGATGCGCAGATCTTAACCACATCATCTGGAGTGAATCCGTCAGTTACAGAGTGTTCAACAACCGAATTTAAGGCAACCATCGTTTCTTTCAGTTTCTCTAGAAATGATTTCAGAACCCCTGCGCTATTTTCAGATATGTCGTCTATTCGAGACGTTTTAAGAAACTCACTGATTTCTTCAATGCTCTTTTCTAAGTCGTTTATGGGGCGTTTTAAATCGAGCAAAGTTGTGATAAATATTTTTTCTAAGGGTTTCGCTATTGACAGCTTGTTTTCCATTCCCATCATAATTTCATTAACTAATATTGTAACCTCCTTAGTGTTGTCCATTATAATTTTATCCCGTCTGTCTTCTAGCTTGCCTTCTATTTCGCTGATTTTGTTCGACAATGGTTGTAGATTGACGACTAACGTTTGAATTATTTGGGCTTCGCTTGGTTTCACTGCAACTATCTCAATTGACTTTTTAACTGCTTCTAGAGCTTTTAAAATTGGAACCTTGTCCAGTTCTTGCACGTCAATGCTGCGTCTAGGAACTTTTAGGTTACCAACAGCGATTGACAATTTTTGCAACGGTTCATTTAGAATTCGAATACTTTCGATTCCCTCTGCCGAAACATCTGTAAGATCCATCGATATTGATTCTTCCATTTCCGATACAATTTCTTGCAAAACACCAATGGACTCGCCGAGTTCTATAACAGACGCGACGCCCTTTTGATTTTCCTTGACAACGTCTTTCGTTGTAGCTTTCAACATGTCGATGCTCGTTTGTAACATAATCAATGGTTGCTTTAATTGTTTCAAAGCTTGCATATCACGTCTTTCTTCCAATCCAGTTCCACATTGGCCCAAAATCGTGGCCAAATTTTTAATAGATTTTGCTGTAATTGTAAGCTTTTCCAAATCCCCAATTTCCGATTCCAATACAGTTTTGGTGTCTTTAGTCAATTCTTCTAAAGCATTCACAAGAGATGACGTAAGTTCTTTATTTTCAGAGACGTGTACATTTCTGTCTGAAATATTCAATGAGTTTTGCAATTCTTGCAACGATTGCAGTAATGGAGCAATCGATTCTGCTTCTTCTATGGACGTAAGTAAACTTCTAATCGGTTGCTCTAAAATATTGACCAGACCACTTTTAGCAACAGGATCCAACTTCAATTTATTCGCGATTATTTCGAGATCACTAGTCATATTTTCTATTGTTTTTATGGCAGTTGCTCTTTCCTTAACCATGCTTTGAATCTTAATTATACCCTTGGTTATGCGTTCAAGTGGTTCCGAAATTTTTTGAACGATCGATTCTTCACTAGACGGTTCATCGCTTAAAACCGCTCTGGAGCAAATGCTAATTATCGTGTTTTGTAATGATTCCAACGGGTCAGAAAAATCGTCAATGGTAAATTCTTTAAATTGTTTTGTTTGGGATATCGTTGTAATATTATCAAAAGATTTTCCTATTTTTTCTAACAATGGGGTTTCATTCACGACGATCTTAGCTTCTAAGCAGTCTTGTAACTTCAAATGGAGGCTATGCAAAGGGTTTTGCAATTCAGTGAACAAACGCAATTCACCCCGTGGTTGGTGTTTGATTAACAAAACAAATTTGAGAAGTTCTTTTAATGGGGCGTCGATTATTTGCAATTGATTCACATCTTCTACAGATTTTGGTTTCTCCAAGATCATATGAGAGAAATCAATCGCCGTGGCCAACTCTTCCAATTGTTGGTTTATAGTTGGGATGAACCCCTTTTCGATTTCAGGTAACTGTTTGGTTGATTCTTGCACAGCGCAAGTAATTGTCGCAACACTATTTTTCAATGTTATGAGCGGTTCAACCACCAATTCTTCAGGTTCATTTTCAGCCAACACTTTAGTTACATCATCCAACGAATCAATCATTTTGTTTATGTTAACCAAGTCTTCACTAGACATATCTATTTCTTTATTTTCGGCTATAATTTCCAAAATAGCGCGTAGGGGTTTTTCCAGTTCGACCAAAACCACCAGTTTTCGTTCCGGCGGTGACTGCTGAACGATCTCTACTATTATTTTTTCTAATTTACCTATAGATTTGGATAGGCGTTTAATCGATTCCAACTTCAAAGCCAAATGCTCCGCCTTTGCAGCTTTTTCTTTATCCAGGACTTTATCGATCGTTTTGCAGATATCTTGCAATGGTTCCAATATATCTTTAATTTGGGATTCCTGATTAACACTAGCAACAGCTACGTTTAAATTATTCGCCGAATCTTGTATTTTTGTCAAATGTTCATCTTTCATCGTTGACGTTTCTTCCACTAAACTATTAATCTGCAGCATACACTCGGATGTAACTTGCAAAATGTGCAAATCGTCCGGTGTTAACTTTTCATTTTTTCCCACCAAGATATTGTCAGCAATGAACTGGAGAGCCGTCAACGGTCTGGGCATTTCCGTCGCTATTATTTTATGCGTTTTACTTTCTTGTTTGGCGTCGATCGACGTCACAGTTTCTTGCAAATTCTGCAAATTGATTTGCAGCTTCTTCAACGGTTCGGCTATCTTCTTCGTCTCTGTGGGTTTTGGCCTCTCTAGCAATTTTAAAGCGTTCGTGTTGATGTTCTTAATTTGTTCTATTATCGGTACGATTTTCGATGTCCCCGTCTTCTCAGACAAAATTTTATATTCTCTTATCATGTCGGTTAAAGCTTTTGATTTAGCGTCATCGATATTTTCAAATCGACTGCTTTCAGTTTCTAGCAAATAGTTATTAAGTTGCTCTATGCATTTCTCCCCAGCTTCAATTAACATTCTTTCATCGTAATTTAATGACAAATTTTGCGATCCGACTAAATGCTCTTGAAGCTTAGCCATTTGTTTGGCAATGTGAAGGAAAATCGCCTTTTTGTCTTCGATGACGTTACTTTTATCAACGTTCACTATAAATTGTGTGAACTCTTCCAGTCGTTTAACGAACGTCTCTGGTATGCGATTTTCAAGAGAATCTGGAATATCCTCGAATAAATTAATTACATTCTTGACTGTTTCTTCTAGAGGTTCCATTATTTCTTTTATGTGTGATTCTTGTTTCACAGCCACTACCGCCAGCCTCAATTCCTCTATAGACGTTTTGACTGTTTCAACAGTGGGGCTCGATAAAGTATCAGTTTTTTCAGCAGGTGGTAATTGCGCGTTTATTAAATATGTGTTCAGTTCCAATAAAGTTTTCTCCGCTGATTTTAAAGCGCCTTGCTCTTCGTCGTTAAGCTTTTCGATTTCAATGCTTTGTTGCAACCTCGTCGCTATAGATGTTTCCAACGCGGTCATCGATCGTTCCAATTCGACGATAGCCGCTCGCTTTGCATCGCTGAATTTTTCCTTATCGATGACGGACACCGAGACCTTTAACGATTTCAGCGAAGTCATCATCGGTATATTTTCCAAAGTGGTTTCTTTTTCGGGCTCTGCGAATATTTTCGCCAAATCCAGCAGCAAATCTAATACCGATTTAATTTTTGACGTTTCAGCAACACCTGATCTATGAGTTTCCAAATCTTCTAAAGCTTTCCTGATGGTTTCATTTTTGGCTAGAGAATCAGGCGATTCGGCAAAGATAATTTCTGTTGTCAAGCAAACGTTCAATTCCTTTAATAAACTATCAATGACATCAACAGCTACTTTGTCTTCTGGTGTAAAATCGACCATCGGTGCACATGTCTCATGTATCATTTCATTTAGGTTGGATATTGATTTTACTATGTTGTCTAATCGGGCTACCTGTTTTGGGGGCAAAGTTACTTTTTTGACACTTGCCAATGTAGATGTTAACACTTCTACGTCTAACTGAATCGGTTGTAAAATGTCCAATGTTACGTTTTGTTCTGTTGTTGCGTCCTTTGTTGTCGCTCCAGTCTCACTAATCACTCCCTGTTCTAATTTAATGGCATCCAGCTTCTCTTCAGTTTTACCTAAAACTTCAGGTTGTTGCAATTCTGAAGCCAGTGCCGCAATTATCTCTTTAGTTTCCATTGCAATTATTTCAGATGATTTATCGGTTTCAGGTAAAACATCTGGTATCGTTACTTCTAGTGAATCACTGTTCGTAATTGTTTCTGGGTCTTTCTTCGTGGCTCCGATCAATGCTTCTTCTGTTATTGCCAAATCCTTCAATTCTTGAATATCATCATTAGATTTCGCCACAACTTCTTCCTCTTTTACATTCATAGAATCTGCTTTAGTTTTTCCAATCGTGTCTTCTTCAATCGTTTCATTTTCTGTTACTACTGGTTTGTCTATTGCTTTTTTTGCTGATTCTTCTGGTGGTCCCTCAAGTTGTTTACTACTTTCTTCTGTTGTAATGATTTGTTCACTTGTTAATATATGCACGTCACTAGCTGTTCCTTTTTGTTCTTCCACAATTGCTTGCGCAACCTCATCACTTGCATCTTTTCCTAATATTTCAACCTTTTCCAATTCACTAATTGTTTCACGCAGTGCCTCGTTAGATCGTTCGTCTATAATTTTCGGATCTTCTGACACCAATTCTTCTTTTGTAGAGCTCCCTGGTAACAAGGCGTTTTCAATATCTTCAGTTGGTTTAATAGTTTCTTCTGCTTTCATTATTACTGATGATTCTGGACCCACATTTATTTCTTCAGCTGACGCCTTTGGTTCATCCTCCATTGCGATTTGCCCCGCTTCAGCAATTTTTTGTTCTTCAACAACTTGCAACACTTTAATAATTATCTTACATACTTCTTTAATGCACGGTGTAATGTTGTTAAAAGGTGAGTCTTCCACAGTAGCAGTGAGAATTTCGCTTGATCTATCGATTTCCTTAATAATGTCTTCAACATCACTCGATGTTGATGAAATAGCCGTATCCATGTTAGTCAAATAACTGCCCAAAGACTTCAAATATTTTGCTTCGCCGTCGTCCAATCGATTATCTTCGGCGTTCTTTAAAATGGCAGCAGCACTCTGTTTAATATCAAGTAAATAGTCTTGTATATTTGTTACGATAGTTTGTCGTTCTTCTTTTGTTTTTATGTCGACCAATTCTGCTTTTTCCTTAAAGAATTTGGTGGGTGTCGTGAAATTGGTGTCGACTAAATCTGATTTGGCTACAACTTTGTAGCCTTCTTCAACTTGAGTGACGATGGCTTTCGAACTGGAAATCACCGAGGTTAGGGTGCCGACCATCGTTTGTATCGGCGAATCTTGACTGACGATGCTAACGCAGCCTTTTAACTTTTCCAGCGCGGATAAAATGTTCCCCTCCATTTCGTTCGTTTGGGTCAATTTGCTCGCCTTTGCAACTACGAACGAATTCATTTCTTGTAAAATCGCTCCGGTACTTTCGATGACATCCCGGTCTGTTTTACTCAAGTCGACGTCTATTAAATCATTTAGAGATATCTGTAAACCGTAGAGAGCTTTCTGTAATTTTATAACGTTTGATTTTTCAACGTTGGGATACTTTATGCCGGCGATGTTTCTTACAACGATTTGGGCGACTTCAGATACTTTGGATATGGTCTCCATCTTCAGTGCTTTTTCTTGATTTTCGGCCAGTATTATTTTTTCCATTTCTTGTATAGCATTCTGACATAGAGTTTCTAGTGGTGCTGTCATTGGAAATACTGGCGAATCAACAGTGATATCTTGCACGTGGAGCTTTAATTGCTCGAAATTATCTTTGACGCTCTTCGATGTTGGTTTATCTTTAATAAGTTTATCCATTGACGCGTAATTCGTTAACATTTTAATTGACGTTGCGAAATCGTCCAAAAGTTTTTCTTCATTTACGTGCACGGGTTGTACAATAATTTTCTCCAAGTTTATTTTCACGGCACGCACTGATTGTGTTATTTCGTTTGCTAAAGCGAATTTCGTAGTTTCAGAAGATATTGGTTCATTTAAGGCAATGATGAGCTCGTCTATTGGTTCTAATAAAGGCACATAGGGAGATGCGTCATCTTTTTTAGTGATATCCAAGTCGGAAGGAGTAACAACTTCTTTTACTTCTTCAGTTAATTTCGATAAATCATCAACTACTGAATCAACTTTAGTTAACTCTGGTAGCGTGTTTTCTATTGATTGTTCTTCTGCTATTTTTACTTCAGTAGGAATTGCTTCGATAATTTCCGGGGTAGGTATAGATTGCACTTGCCCTTCTATGCCGAGAGGCAGAGTAACGTCAACAATTTTTGCTGAAACTTCTATTTCATTTAGTTCAATTGGGATATTTTCAACTTCATTTGTAACTTCAGATGATATAAAAGCCTTAGAAAACTCTGCAGATATATCCATTAACTGAGATGGAATCAGTGGTTCTTCCAATTGAGTCAACAATGTACTAGTGCTAATAAGATGCTCGACAATTCGTGATGTTTTATCGATATCGCAGTATTCATTTCCATCGTAAGATACGTCGCAAATTTCAGCCACATATTCCTGAACAAAAGCTATTGACTTCTGAAGTTCAATCAAAACAGCTCGTTTCTGAGCAGACATATTAGTGATATTCATGTTTTGTATCGATTCTTTCATCGCAGTAATTTTAGTTTCGATTGCGCTGAGACTTTCAATTTTGGATTCCCAAACTGGATTATTTTGCAGCTCAACAAGTTCTTTTCTTAATCGTTCACCGCTTTTACAGATTTCCTCTATCAAGCTAAATTCTTCGTTATATACCACAATCTGAACCATTTCGACCAAACTGCTTATGGACGTAACGATATATTTTAGTGGGGTATCACGTCCGATTTCAACCAATTCAGACTGCAATTTATCGATGGTTATTTGCAATGACTTTGGTTGCAATTCATGTTGCTTTAATTGGTCAATTTGTTCTACGAGTTCATTCATTGTGACACTTAGATATTTCAAAGGTTGGACATGTTGTACTGATATATCGAGGTTATTCTTTTCGAGAGAAATTATTTCAATGACGTTCGCCAATTCTTCCCTTAAGTTTATCATTTCATCTTCGTCTATTTGACTAAAACAGTCGTCCATCCGTTTCAAAGGCCCTTCGATGCATTCAAACGCGTTTAGACGCTCTTCTTGTTGACTCTCGACCAAAATTATACTTTCGCTCAATCTACGTAGTGGGCTATAAAGAGTCTTAATTTCAACCATATCTTCAATCGTGATTAGTGGTTCTTCTTTTTCTTCGAATAGTCTGATTGCTTTTAATTTTTCCACACATTCGATGACTTGGGTGGCCTCTTGAAACAATTCTGGTGGTATTTTCTGGACTGTTTCAACTCCTGATTCTTGTTGAAGGCTCACTAAGCATTTTTCTAAATCGCGAACGTTTTTGACGAAGGCTTTAGCAGTTTGTGTGCAAATCGGAGTTTGCGTTTCTGTTTCCTCCGAAAGAATTTGCAAATCTTGAATTGTTGCTATCGATTTCTTCAATTTTTCGATTTTCGAAACAGCAGCGTCTTCTTCAACAATTGGTGCAACCGGCATCGACGTAGTTTCTTCTTCAACGATATCGTCTATTCGTTCCTCGGATAAATGTTCTCGTAATAGTCTACGTTTTGGTGGTTCAGGCGGGTTGGGTTCGTCAATTAACATGCAGATATTTTCCTTGACTTCACGAGCTCTGGCCTTCAAAATGGAAAATGTTGACAATATAGTTTGGCTTTCCTCAATTTTTTCGTTCAAATTAATGCTGTCTTCGAGTATGCTCAAGCATGCGACCATATCGTCTAAAATATCACAAGGTTGCATGGTCGATATGTCTAATAATTGATTGTTTATCATATCTAGTGGTTGCGCCAAATTTTCTAATGCCAAAATAGCAGCTTCATTATTTACTTCTGCCGATCTTTTTACTGTAGTTGCTAAATCTTTCTGCAGAGTGGCCAGTTGCCTCAGCGCTTCTAGAACAGTCGTATCGGTAACAGATTTTTGTGCACCCTCGAGATGAAATAAGAAATCCTGTACTGTTTGTAAAATATTTTCGAAAACCAGTTGACTAACTTGATCGAAAACTTCGTTAACGACCTCTTGTTGGGTACTTTCCAAAGTTTGGGTTGGCGACACATTTTCAGCAAGCCTATCGAGACCATTCATGATATCTCTCAGTGGACCTTCAAACTGTTGAAATAATACAAGGCAATTATCGGTAGGCATTGAAACCACGGTTTCCACAATTTTGCTCAATTCGTTGATCGGATCGGCCAAATCCATCAACAAATATTCTTGAATTCCCGGTGGTATATTTTTTTCTTTGGTAAATTTCACTCGATTTTTGATCACATTTATTTCCTTACGGAGGATTTCGATAGGTTCTTCTAAGATGTCGCGAATTTGTGCTTTAAATTCGGGGTACATTACTTCTGATTGTTCAACGTTTTGCCTTAGCAAGGACAGTGTTTCTTGTAATTCCATTGCGGGCTGCGCAAATTTCCTCAGAACATCCATTTCGCTCTCAGATTCAACGATGTCAGTTTCTTTTATTTCACTTGTGGTGGTTTCATCTATTTTGCTTCGCATTATATAAGCGGATTTGTCTAAAGCTGCTTGCATTTCTTGTATGGTCATTAGGACTTCTTGGATTATCTTAGAAGGCGTTGCCCTCCCAGCTGCGTTAGTTGGTATCATTTCCTTTTCAATAAGCGCCATGTTTTCTATGAGTTTCAAGGCTCGTTGTATTTGACTTTCGGTTTTTTCCAATACGTTGAAGCAAGTCTGTTGTATGATGGTGTGTTCTCTTCCGTGCATTTCTATGCACTTTTCAACTATGGTCAGCCCCTTTTGTAAGTCAAAAATCGGCGGGGCCAACATTTCCGCAATTGATAATTCGCTCACTTGCGACGGTTGTTCCAAAGTTGCTAGGAACGTTTGAATATCTTTCACTGGCTGCACGATTCCGTTTAAAACCTCGATGCTTTTATTCGCAGCCGCTGAGGTTGATTTAAGTGATGACTGGATGAATACTTCGTCTTCAACTTTGGACAGACCTTCATTGATCAAAAATAACGTTTTCTTTAATTTATTACTGACTTCTTTTTCTTTTAATTGTAATTCTTTCATTTTGGCTGCGTTTATTTCCGGATCTATGACTAATCCATCGCCTTCTTCACCCTGCACGTCTCTGTAGAAAATATCTGTGCCTAATTCTAAGCTTTGCGCCTTTTTC
This sequence comes from Geotrupes spiniger, assembly GCA_959613385.1. Taxonomy (NCBI): domain Eukaryota; kingdom Metazoa; phylum Arthropoda; class Insecta; order Coleoptera; family Geotrupidae; genus Geotrupes; species Geotrupes spiniger. Next base: position 24,794,906 of record OY390736.1, on the reverse strand, counting down.
TTTAAACCATTTTTTGAAGAATCGTCGGAGCTTTGTGAAGATTTGCTCGATCGTCGTCTTCTCGATTTCTTTTTCGTGCCTTCCTCTCTGTTCACTCTTAAATCTGAGCCGATTTCGTGAGTCGTCTGTGGAGTTAGTGGTGAAACTCTTTCCCTATCGCCTGGTAAGCTGGTTGTTTCTGTTATCGCAGCTACTTGAAACGCCATGTCGGCTTCGTGCATTTTATCGGTACTCAAGGCACTCTCGAAATCGCCGTATGATTCCGTGTCCAAAGCCAAGCTTTCATCGGCCACGTCAGTTTCGACTGACGCATTTTTCGAGAGGCTATAATAAGATTGCGAGCTTTTTTGCGACTCGTTCTTCTTGCGTGGAGGTCTTTTGGGGGCTTCCACACCTGGCGACAGCGCTCGAGCTCCTTCGTCCGTGATCGAATAAATATCATCGATGTCGGCTTCCGTCCGTAAATCTTCGTCGGCTGATGTAAAATATTCTTCAGATACGTCAACCACCACAGCCTCCATGACGAGGTTCCCAGATGTCGACGTTTCTTTCGTGAATCTAAGCGGTGGCAATTCTATGACGTTGCCTTCTGCAAAATTTTAAATAAGCGTTTGTTATGCGTTGTTGCGGTTTTACCTGTAACGTGTTCGGATAATTGATCGGCGTACATCTCTACGATTTGCAGTGCTTCGTCTTCGGTGATGTCGGGAGTTTCGTATAACGAGACAGACACTTCTTTACCGTCGAACGAAAACGACACCTCGCCGTGATCGTTCAATGTTAGGGATAAATCACCTTGCGGAGTGTCGTATAATTGAGACGTTCGTTCTTCGTGTATCGTAGAAAGTGAAGGAACTCTTGCAAGTTCAATTCTTTGCTGCTCGGCTCGCGTTTTGCTTTGATCTTCGAATCCGAGCAAAGACGCCGAACTGGCTATGATCCCCATGCAATTCCGGGCTTCGCACGTGTACGTGCCCAAACAGCACGTGCCGTCCTATACATCTACTTTTAAAGCACAAACAACGCATAAAATGGTACTTACCTCTCCAGACGTGATTCGATGTATATCTCCAGGTTTCAGTTCGACGCCATCTTTGTACCACGTTAAACTTGGTTGTGGTACACCTATGACTTTGCATTCTAAATTGACGGCTCCTTCTTCGGATAAAACCGCGCGGAGACACTCCAGGAATCTGGGTTTTCGAAAATGTTTCGGAATAATTAGTTTTAAGAAACAGGACGTGATCGAATGACCGAAATCGTTCGTAGCCACGCATTTCCACTCGGCTTGGTCCATAAACTCCAATTGGGATATATCGAGATTGCAAACTCCCAATGTTTCTTGCCTGACGAGGTATCGTTCTGGTTCGTTTTCAACTGGTTGGTCGTCTCTGTACCACGAAAGTGCAGGCGATGGTAAAATACTGACTGGAAAGTTCATTGTACATATAATCAATCCAGAGTAGTTGGATTAAGCAATTTAAACAATATCTTACCTTGAACGGTAAATCGAAAATTTTCATTAATTCGTGCCTCGCAACTTTTGAGACCTTGGATGAATTTTGGAGCTTGGCTTTTCGATAAAAGTTGCAGCCTCTCCTCATCGTTAAGCTGATTTTGGATGTCTTCTACTGTAAGTTCAGCTATGCTCGTCGCTTCACCCATGCAATTTCTGGCTATGCAACAATAAGATCCTAAGGAGTTCGTGCCAGTTAACTGGTATACGTCGCCAGGCTTCAATTCTTGACCATCTTTAAACCACCTTAGATGTGGCGTCGGCGATCCGACGACTTTGCACTCGAATGACACTAAACCCTCTTCGGTAAGGACCGCCTTGAGACTCTCCATGAATCGAGGCTTTCGAAAATGTTTGGGAACTGCAACGGGAATTCGCGATAAATTTTCATTGCGTCTGATGAAAACGGAAACTCACTGATCATATTGATGTGGCAGGTCGAAACGGAAATGGATCCATTGTCGCCCGTGGCTACGCATTTCCACTGACCTTGGTCTTCGGCTTCGGAAGGTTTGACTTCCAACATATACCCTCCTAACCCATCCGCCAGTTGTTTGTATCTGGCGCCTGATGTTTCGTCACAAATGCGTCTTTCAGAATTGTACCAAGCAACGTTCTTAGGCCAAGGAGGTACAGATACTGCAATAATAAAAATAAGCTTGCTATTTCTACAGCAACCAAAAACTTACCGTGGCATGACAACAACATGGGATCTCCTATCTTAACTATTTCGTCTTTTAAGTCTTTCGTAAATATCGGCGAAGGTCCGGTGGACATACTGGAAAAAAGTTCGTTCAGCAAAAACAACTATCAAATCTAAATGATCACCTGTCCGCTGGTTTAAGGGAGCCTTCTCTGCTGCCCCGTCCAACGACGTGCACTTTGGAACTGGAATAGGCTTTCCCCATGCAGTTGACCGCTTCACACATGTACGTCCCAAGAGACGTCGGGTCGTCCGGGTTCGCAGTAAGAGCGAAAACGTCTCCAGCTTTGATCTCTCTTCCATCTTTGAACCAACGGAGCAGAGGAGTTGGAACTCCAACCACCTTACATTCCAGTGATACCGTCCCTTGCTCTGTTAGAATAGCGCGCAGTTCTTCAAGGAACTCTGGGGTTTTGTACGTCTTTGGGACTGAAAATGCAACATATCTGATCGCTCCTGGTGTTTCGATTATTACACAAACAGATCAAATTTGAAAAAGGATAAGTGCTTAACCATGTCTGCACAAACTTGAATGATATTTTTCATTGCTTTCATCGGTCGACCAGTCGAGGGTTCAAAAGATTTGATCTAAATTTGGTGGTTAAAATGGCGTATAACATAGACTTACCAAGTACATTGAGATGGCAAGAACTGCTCGATTGACCAACGACGTTTCGAGCTACACAATTCCACCTTCCAGTGTCTTGTGCCGTCACAGGTGCAACGTCGACGCAGTGGAAACCTCCTTCGTTTACAAATCTATATCGCTCGCCTTCTCGCAAGGGTAAATCGTCGTGGTACCATTCGATCTACAAACATTTCACAAATCTTAAATTTTGATTTTTTTTTCTGACTGATACTTAGCAATCTCAGTAATTGAAGATTACGAGTGCGCTATTTCGTCCGATGAATAGTATAACCAGTCAAATAAATCAAAATGATCGGTTTATATCATCACTACCTACTCTCGACTAACAGATGGCTAATATTTAATACAAAGTGAGGACCATACAAGAGATAATGTTCGAGCTTTTCAGTTAATAAACAAGTATGCGAGATTCTCAAACAAATTATAATGTTATCAATCGAATAAGCAAACACCATCCTACCTCTATTTGATTCAAACAATATTCGGCCATTATATTTATTATAGAAGTATCAACATTTATGATCAGATGATATCAAGTTTATAAGGTTAGGCCGACACTCAGTATAAGACAACGTATTTCTTTTTGTGGTTATTTCAAACTATTAACTATTAAGGATATCTTCCCAAAGTCAATATCCTCAATTGGAATCAACAAGTGTTTATATTCAGTAATGTAGAAGTTCAATAACGAATATGTCATGTAAATGTAAATAAATCTGTCAAAAAATATTATCTTATTTGTAGAACGCAGCATTTATAAATCTACTACTAACGTATGAATGAACGCTCAGTCGAAACATCGTTATTCCGATCCATAGTGTTCTATATTAAGGTGCATCTTATGTCATCCTTTAATATAGGAACACACATGTTCCAAGATGTTTGTTCAGTATAGATTTTTGTGCCTAGTATTTGTGTGCCATAATTTTTTATGTGGAAGATATTATTTTGGTACCGTATGTTTTGATTTTATTTTCCACCTAGAGATGAAATAATGTTAAGCCACTGACTACAGTTGAAGTGGTTCGTTTCCCTGGGTAAAATTTTATTATGCTTCATAAAAAATATTGAATTTATTAAACTTGTAATTAACCTTTTGTTGTCATTCGCTCGTTTTCTTTTTCAACATTTCTCAAATCTCTCTTTCAAATCCTCTTACCGAATATTTTTTTATATTTCTTTTGCCACAATTATCTCAGTCATTGCAATATTTTTCTATTCCTCGAAAAGTACAAAAAATGCCGTTGTCTCTTGATTTAAAATTTATACATCTTGTTTCTTTTTGCTATTTTCAGGACGAATTAGTTTTCAGATGTTACACAGTATTGTCAGGTACTAGTTACTTTAGATTTTTTCGAAAGCCTCTTCATCGCCGTTTTGTTTTTATTATCGGTGTTTTCTTTTTTTGTTGTTTTAAGTTGCCCACCACAAAAGTGATCTGCCACTGAGTTTACTTATGCAACAATAATTTCATTTTTAATTTGTACACAATTTTATTTGTCTATTTGATCTTGCTGGCACGTCAACGATCTCTTGGTATTGTGTGTTTTGAAATAAAACGATGAATAAGAAATCGTGTGAAACGAAAAATTAAAATAACATAATCCAAATGTTTTTTTACATAAAAATGATTGTATTGATGTAAGATATTTAAATTAGCTCACCGTTACTTCGGAAGAACTTTTGATTTCTACGAGGAATCGCGTTCTAGTTCCTACTTTAACAGCGAGGTCGTTGAGTCGTCGTAGAAAGGCCGGGAGTTGGTCGTCGTTGTCGTCAGCGCCGCTGACCCTCAATTCCAGGTCTCTCGAGGTGGATCCCGTCGGACTTCGAGCGTTGACCGCGTAAATTCCAGCATCCTGCTTTTGAACGTTCTCCACAACTAATTGCACAATGTTCAGGTCTGTTCGTAATTTATGGCGGGGCGCCGGCAGTAAGGGTTCCCCATCTTTGGACCTAATAATACAGACAGAGATTTAACATGGTACTTTGAATAAATTATATTAGCGAAACAAAAGCGAATTTTCTAGCCACAACCGACATGGCTGCAAATCAGTGCTGCCGCAGCAGGAGCGCCTAAACCATCCTATGTTTATAATCTGAAATCTGAAATGGCGATAATTATTTCAACGAAAGGATTCTAATGGTAGTTCCATTCTTTTCGTATTTGTGAATTTGTAAAGAAATACTCATAGACTTTTGTTATATTAAACATATAATAGTAGTTAGAATATAAAACCTAATATACGTTTTGTTTTTTGTACAAGGACAATAATAATTTTTGAGAATGTATGTTCGTTTGAATGTTTATCTCACCATCTTCAATTATCAACGTTTTAATTCTTGACTATCAATTCATATTCATATCAACCAGCAATTCAGCACAAATTCCATTTTTTGTATAAATGTTAAAACTCTAGAGGAAATGTTAGAACGTGTTCACAAAAACCTAATGGTATTTAACTGGATATTTTTTCCGAACTCAAAAGGTCTACTTACAAAATATTTACAGTGGAAGGGATCTTCCTAAATCAAATTTCCACACAACACTGATCTTATTAAAAATTACGTAGAAATTAATGCAGATTTGATGCAACTACCCAGACCATATTTTTTTTCATTTTTAGCCCAACTCTGTCAAAATTTGATTTTGTGTTAAATTTGTAATATAAATTAGTTTTAACTTAGAGTTATGACTTAAGGATGATGATGACATTTAATTCAGAATATGTATTAAGTTTGGTTCTTGATTATAAATTGCATGAGATGGTTGCATTGAAAGTGAAATATTTAATTGAATTTTCATCTGTATTTTAGTCAGTCAGTTTTTATCTGAATACTAAACCCATCTGGACGTCAATACCCCCATACTTTACTCCTGCATAAATGTAGTATCTCTAGATAGCGATAATATCCACACACATTGATTGCCACTCATGTTTGCAATACTTGATGTCTGATGAGCTCAAATATATAGCGAAGCAGCTATCATCATCTTAATACATTAGCTGAATTTTATTCACATTTTATTCGTTTCACAAAGCTTCTAATGGATATCAATTAAAATTTATTATATCTAAATTGATTGAATTTCTGAAAAAATAGAACACACGTAAAAGCAATAAAGAGGTTAAGTGATAAATAAATAAAGTAAAGGTCAATGTGAAATTGTGGTGGTTCATGGAAAAACTAAAGCAAAATATAGTTTTTATCTAAGAATTTTCCGAACCTCCGAAAAGTTGATTTGGGTTACAGCCCTTATTGCAATTCTTTTCTGAAAAAGCTAATAACACAAGGATACATGGATAGTGCCTATTACTGCAAGGGCGATGGAAGAAAAAGAAAATAATTGAATAGTAGAGAAGAAGTTTTTGAAAGAAGCGAAAATATGTTCAGATCACAACAAAATGAAGAACCGGGTGGAAAATTAGATCAAATATTAGAGACAGAAATTTTAAAAAGTAAAAGTGTGTCCTTGAAGAATGAAAATCAAAAAATAAGAAAGGAAAATACAAGGATGCAGAACAAGCTTCAGAACGTGGAAATACATTGAAAATATCAGCAAATGAACGGAGGAAAATAATTCCATTATTTATAGTATGGAAATGGACATAGAGGATCCCTTGACCCCAGAAGAAAGAGTAAGGATTTATAAAAGAAAAAATAAGGTCTGCGGCAAAAATGGGAGAGAGTTCATGTGTAATAACATTGGAAAATGAAAATAAAGAAACAGCAAAATCATGGTAAACAAATCAAAACTAAGGTACAATAAACAATCTGTTTTAATTTATGATGTGTCGCCAGAGACAGAAGTAGAACAAAACCAGGAAGAGTATATACTGATACCAGCATAGGAAGAAATACGCATTATAATAAAAAAGTTGAAGGACGGAAAATTCCCCATGAAAAATTGGTTGACCATAGCAAGAGCAGGAAGAACAACAACAAGAAACATATACTAAATAATTAAAAAACATATGGGAGAATAAGCAAAGCCGGATCAATGGTCGGGAGACACAAAACAAAATAAACGGTAATGAGACAAGAAACAGAACACCTGACGATGGTGGCAAATAGTGAGAAAGAATATACTTTGGAAAGAGTTAGAGAATTCATATTATCTGGAGTAGCAATAAATGAAAACACACACAAAAGACAAGAAATCCAGGCTAGAATGGTGTCGGGAAATACGAAGTATGGAATACTGAAGACGTTAACTGTATCAAAATAAGAAATAAATAAAAAATAAAAAGCAAAAATAACAAGAGTAATGCGACCTACAACCTGTGAAATGTTGATTCAAAACAAGAAGGGGAAAATAGAAAAGATGAATAAATAAAGTACTACAGGACCTAAGAACTATGGAACAAAATAGTAAGAGAAGATATCAAAGCATAAGAGAAGAGAGGAAAATAATTGAAAAAAAATAGAGAGTAACACGAGAATGAGAATAAAAATCTACCATACGATCGGTGTTCATTAGGTACACGGTCGTACAGGTTCGTTCGAGATATACGAGGCGACGAAAAAACATTTGGATTAAATTATCATTTTCCTTAAACTGTCAGAATATTGGTGTATATAATGCATTTTTTTTGGCCTTTTATAGATTTGTTTTTCTATTGACGTTTTAGTTTTTCTAATAATGGAACAAATCGAGCACCGTCCTGTCATAAAATGTTTCACAAGATAAAGAAATATTCCAATGTAAATAAGAAATGGCATGTCTGCTGTCGCCTAAGTAATTTAAATGGGGGCGTGAATCCATCGAAGTAGTCGACCAAATTCGCCCACTAGAAGAAAACATTCTAAAAGTAAAGAAATTGATTTTTGAAGATTAATGAATTAAAATCGATGCGATCCAGCGTTCAGGATTATTTTTGGCATGTTAAAGGTGAGTCCTCGATAGGTACTGAGAATGTTGACTCAAGTCGATAAACAACGTCGAGTTAAATCTTGTTGGAGCTTTGTGAAAGACAAGAGGAAGAAATTATTGACAAAATTGCAACTGTTGATAAAATGTGGGTTCATCACTATGATCCTGAAAGCAATAGACCACTTGACACATAAAACCACGATGAAGGGTAACTATTACGCAGATATTTTATGCAAATTGCAACAGGCCATAATGGGAAAACGCGAAGGAAAATTCAAGGGTGGAATCCTGTTCAGGATGCTCTGAAGGATTTAGAGGTTACATAATTAAATCATCCACCCTACAGCCCTGACTTAGCACTCTGTGACTTTTTCGATTCAGGAAGTTAAAAAATCAGGGGACAAAGATTCGTGGGCGGTTGAATTTTTTTGCATAGCAATAAAAACTATTTTTTTTTTTCATTGATTATATTCGCTAGTTGCTAAATGTAAAAACTGCATAGAAGTACAAAGAGATTAAATTAAAAAATGACCGAAGACTATTATTGTATTTTAACTCCTTCATAGTCAGGTACATTTTTTATCAGCTTGCTCTCGTATATAACTCAAATTATCATAATAGATGCACTTGTCTAAACATTCGTGTAGTAAACGGCAATTAAAAGCTCGTAATACCGTTATTTCTTGTTTCGTTCGTCACTCAAACTAACAGCGAATTAATGGAACACACACTAACAACAATATTGTTACTAAACTTTATAATTTAATGGGCGTGAAAATAATTTTAATTCGCATATTTAATTGCGAATGTCATAGTTCGTATTAAAATAGTAGTAGTAAGTATTAAAATAAACCAACTTATTTGCATTTCAAACGTACAAAACAACACGAAATGCAAACAGAAAACTAGCCAACACTTAAATGTCAACACCACAATCTATTTGTCGTAAATATGAATGTTGTCGTTAAATGCCCCTCATAAGATCTTATTTCTACGATTGCTATTATTGGCTTTCTTTCAACGAACAATACTTTTTTCTTGCAACGAAAGTCTGTGTAACTCGTGTAAAAATGAACGTTTGCAAAATTTTGTTGTTGACATGAAATGTGGAAGTGAGTATCACGCAGAAATGCACAGGAACATAAGTCAAGGTGAAAACGCAATACTTGTGGAACGAAGCCAATTCGGTATTATCATTTGGGAAAATTAAACACGTCAATGGATAACTAGTTAATTTATAAGGGACCACATCGCATCTATTAATAAATTTTCGGCTAATTGCGTAAACTGGCAAAAATATATTTTGTTGCCATTTCAAAATTACCACAACAGTTGTTAAATAATGCAACAAAGCTGGCCAAGAAACCTTTTAAACAACACTTCGCAGCTCTTATCAACTCGCTGAGTATTTTTTAAGACACTTAAAGTGTACTTATTACATTTTTTCACACATTTTTACAAGTTCAAGTGCCTTCATAATGGCTGTAATATATCAATAATAAAAAATAAAATAAAAACAAATAACACATTTAAGTATTATTTATTTTTATTTATACTATAATTTGCTTTTTTAATTTACGTTTTTTCATTTATGTGTGTGCCCCTTACTGTTTTTAAGTGCTATAGAAAAGTTTCCACAAATACGTATTTCTAGAAAATTTAATAAATAGCACAAGAAAGAGCCAATATGTAAATTTGTTACCATTGAAAATGAACAAAAACCAATTATTTTCAAAAATATCCAGAAGCTAGGGTACACGAAGAAGAATAATGAGGAACTAATTCTCCTTGTTGCCAGTCTATGCTAAAATATCCCACAGCTAAATAAAATAGATTGGAAAAGAAATAAGGTTTCGTAATTTGCACATCACTTCGTGTTAATTCAAGTTTAGAAGAATATTTTTCTCTTGATGAAAACGAAAATGAAACAATATTTTCTATTAGTTTTAGAATGTCATTAATTTAAGTGTGTCGGTAAATTTATAGACAGAGTATTAGAATTAAATCCAATTGAGTTTCAGACATATTTAATTACGTCAACACTTACAATTTAAGCGGCGTTGCGTATTTTGTATATAATGTATGCAAAGTTTTCCATTGTATATGATGGTTGAAACATTAATGGCAAACAAAAACACAAACCTTACCGTTGATAACTTATATCCGATGAAGCACTACCAACGTATTTCCCCTCGTTAGGATTGTTTGAACACTGGCAACATTTGCTGACTCTCTGACCCATCACTAAACTCTGTCTTTGAAATTCACCACAACGACCGTCAAATAACCAATCCCGAACATCTCGTTTCGATTGTTCACTAGAATACTAAAATTGCGTATCCGCCACCCACAAGAATGCGTCTGATATTGACCAATCTCCGGTGAATATCAAACGCATTCGGACGACCTACATTTTAAAATTAAAAGCTCCGAAATGTGGCCAATATTTCAATACGAACGCTAAACTGCATTATAAATAAGCGGGCAAATGGGGAATCGCGAGACGTAGCCGACCGAGCGAACAATCGGCTTGACGTAACCGGGACGAAAAGCGAAAAACGAACGCAATAAAACGAAATTTCCTACGTTCGCTAAAAATAAACACAGCGTCGCAGAAGTTAAGGATCGCGTACGTACACGAAAACGCGGTCTAAACTGTGCCGAAAAACAAAATCTGGTAGTAAAACTGGGAATAATGGGTGCCAGCACTTTCGGGACCACCTCAGCGACTGGTCATGAACGCCACCGCCGTCGTCTCGACGCTGACCGGCTGTCCTTAAAGTATTTTTACCGACCGCCTTACCAAACGTCATTATTTTCTTTGCATATTTCATGGACCAATGTCAATAATGTCGTTTTCGTACATTTTCACTTTTACGCCCGCAAATTGTTACAATTGAATAACCGATGAAAATGTTATTACGTAAGGGTGTATTTCAGTCGCTTTCAGAAAATTCCAATCAACGGTCAAAGTTATTTCATGTTTTATCGGAGCAATTATGTACTTTATTCTCGGATGAAATTTTACTTTGCTTGACATCAAATTAACCCTGGCCACAACGGAATGTTTTTAATTATAAACGCCAAGTAAGCTGTTAAATTCCTTTGAGAAATGCGTGGGTTGTTGGAGCGCAAAATTGGAAAAGTTCGAGTTTCGAGCCGAATAGTAAACACTTATAGTTTATGATACACTGGACGTGTAATAATTAAAATTTAGTCATCCGTTAATACATTAGTGGTTGTGAATAGAAAAATGTATCACGAATTTTTAAAAAAATTCCATCGCCGTTCTTGAATTATGTTCTATCCTCCTACTAAATTTAATATTTCGACACTTTGTATTTCAAATTTCTGGCACATGGTTTTTTCAATTTTCGCCAATTTGTAAATCAATTCTTAGTTCATTTATTAATATCCACATAACCCTCTATTGAAAGTCATGTATTTATATTTAACCTCTTACGGGGTTACATCCTGTTCCTGGTTACAACTGCAGCAAGAGGTACGTCACCATTTCTGGTCCCGCTCTTCCTATCATGTCTCATTCATTCCACTCTCTGTGCATGCATTTTTCTCACTACTTTTTCCCCCATAATATATCTATTATTTCCGGTCTTGCTCAAAATCATATTCCTTAACTTTGCCATATTCTAACCTTTTTCGTATCTTCACTATTTTTTTGCTTTCATTTAACATTCATTTAACCCTGTCTTATTTCCGTCTATTACTGCAGTATTTTTTAGCATGATTTTCATTTGTTTCGTTATTACGATCACATCGTCAGCGTTTGCAATCAATCTAAGATTTCTTTTATTTATCAATTCTAAGTCAAATATTGTTCCTTTTGCATTAAAATTTTATCATATGGATCAAGTGATCATGGGTTATCAGTTCTTTCAGTTTTTTCTAACAATCTTATCATTGTTATAAAATTGACTAGGTGGCTAAGGAACATCACAGAGGAAGAACTAGGGAGGGGGAAGAAGAACAAATCAGATGCAGACAACTATTTTCTACTTATGGCAACAAGTAAGATTTTCTAGTGCCAGATCAATTGCCGATCAATGGTTACGTAACGAACGTCGTCCTGTAACCCTTCGAATGGTTTACCGCAGAATCAGCGCTTTCGGCTCAATCTTATCGGCCACAACGTTTGGAGTGGTGTAGATTGTGACTGCACTGGAACCTAGAGTGTTGTTCGGTAATGAATTAAGATTCTGTTTGGGGATGCATGATGAGTTTTCTGCTGCGAGACATGTGCACCAAACTGTGGGGATTACGATTTACAGAGGATAATGCCAATCTCTTGCTATGGTCACACCGATCTCCGGATCTTTCGCCAATCGAGCATGTTTGGGACATCGATCATCAAGTTTGGTCAGAAATTGCTACCCCTTCTTGGTTTTGCGATTTCCGTGGCACTGAGTTCACTATGCCTTATCGTTGTCCATATCTGTCTCCTTAATTTGCACTACCTGCATTACAAAAATACATTACAGAAATGAATTATTCAGTTTCGATTTATTTATTGAAACTGAATATCATTGAGTTTCAATTAAAAGTGAATGATTTCAATTTCAATTTATACTATATTATATTCTATCAATTTCCTCTTGATCTGCCTTATTATTTTTTATCCTCATTCCTCATTCTTCATCCTCCGTTTTATTCGAGTTAAATTATGTTAGCATTGCTTTAGCTCATTCTAGGATTTCCGATAATTCTCATTATACCATACCGTCTCTGCTTAGCTTTTCTATACATATATTTTTGTTTTACTCCATTCCGCTTCCACACCTTCCTCTTTAAATTCATCTTTTGATAGTTTCTAGGTTTGTTATATATTTATTCTCGTTTTTATTGCCAAAATGATCGAATATTCTAAATCTATCAAATCCAAGCCAACTCAACCCAGCCTAACGTAATACAACTCGTCCCAATCTATCTCAACCAGACACAACCAAATAACAAATATTGCAGAAAGTAGCAAGCCAACACAACCCAACCGAAAATAATAGAATTTTTCCCAATCTACTTCAACCTGATACAATCAAATATAATATATTGCAGTACATAAATACATCCCACCTATCAGACCAGATCCCAAAAATCTAACTAAACCTTGTTGCAATTCTAAACCTATCCAATGCAAGCCAATCCAACCCAACGTAATATAGCCACCCCAATCTGTCTCAACGTAACACAACCAAATATAAAATATTGCAACACAATCATAGAACCCAAGAATCTAACTAAACATTGACGTCATTCTAAATATATGTAAAGCAAGCCAGCCCAACCCAACAATCTGCCCTAATCTACCTCAACCTGATAACTAAATATAAAATATAGCAGCACATAAAGAAATCCCTATGAGCGCACAACACAAATATCTAACTAATCTTTCACGTCATTCTAAACCTATCCAAATCAAGCAAATCCAACCAAACACAACATACTATAACCTGTTCCAATTTACCTCAACCTGACACAATAAAATCTAAAATATTGCAGCACATAAACAAATCCCACCTGTAAGCCCCAGAATTCAAAAATCTCTTGTACTTAATTCTAAACCTATCCAAAGCAAGACAACCCAACCCAGTCCAACGTAATGCAATCTGCCTCAATCTACCTCAACCTGACACAAGCAAATAAAAAATATTGCAGAATATAAAACAAATCCCACCCGTAAGCCCAGAATCTAAAAATCTAACTAAGCTTTTACCTAATTCTAAACCTATACAAGCCAACCCAACCCAGCCCAATGAAATCAGAAATCAGAAATCTTCGAGTAAGGAAAACCAAAATTCCAGTTAATTTTAGTCTATACTAACAAAAGAAACAAACTTTTTGAAATTAACTTTATTACTGACTTTAGCTTTACCCTGAAACTGTTGGCTATAGTTTCGGTTCAAAACTTTAACTGCAGATGTTCACTCAGTTGTATTCCAATGATTTTATAGTTAAAGTTTTAATACATAAAGTTTTAGGTAAAAATGGAGGTTTCATTTTAAAGTTTTTTTTAAATTGATGTGCATGAAATTTAAAAGAAAATGTACACATTAGAACTTTTCTTATTCGGAAATCCCCATGTGGCTTCATAACGACATAGACACACCAGAAGAACATGGTAGTGGAACAATTAAGTGACCAACGTAGTAGGATGAAGGACACGGAAATTAGCACAGAAGAAACCAAGCGTAGTGATGAAAACAAATAAAAAGTTGTTTGGAAAAGTGATATAATAATAAATAAGATCACGAGGTACATAATAGAAATTTATGATCATCCAGGATGAACTAAAAGAATTTGCACAGATAAAATTATAAATAAGAATAAATGCTTCGCAGAGAAGAATGTCACAGAAGCAATGTAGGGAAATCAATAAGAAGGAAATGAAGGAATCACAGTAAAAAGAAAATATCATCTGACACGACTGTGAAAATATTCTAATAATCTCCATGTACAAGAACTAGTCTAATACAAGTCTGTCTTCGACAACTCGTATATAGTTTTAAAATGTGTACTAATGTTATGATAAATTTTAGAAATGAGAATGGGAGGTGAACAAGCTATATTTAGAACAGACCAGAACATTAGAAGCTTGATAGAATGGAAAATAGACGAGGAGGTGTCCTGATTTTAATATAATGTATTCTTCGATTTGAGTGTATTCTTCATATATTCATGTAATCAACAGCTATCCTCTACGTCTTATACGAACCACAAATATACACAATACAACAAATTAAAAATAATTCAACAAAAAAACAAAATTACCAAAAGAGCTGGAATAATTAAAAATGGAATAGCTATTTATATTATACATATATACACATCCCTACGATAGGGTCCTTCAAGAGGAATAAAAGTAAGGCAATGGCAATGAGGCAGTACTCGCGTCAAATAATAATGAGAGGAAGTAACAAATTAAAAGATAAGAGGCATAACAAATCTATTTATAAAATAATTCGAAGAATTCGTCATTGGAAGCATGGATAGAAAGACCTATCCAGTAGTTCCCCACAACGTTAAATTCAGCATTACTCCATTTAAAGAACAGCAGCTGAGATCTTTTCCCCTTACTCTCAGCAATTTTCCAACTGATTAACGTGATCATCAGCAACAAGCTAAGAAAAAGTACCTAGAATTAATGAGTTAGATTTAATGAAAAGATTTTTGAACCTCTAGGATTATGCAGTTACTAAATTGTGCAATAGTGAAGATATTACAGTAGTTGGAATAGATATCACGAGCTTTAGGATCGGTAATTTTGTAAGGCCAACTAAACGGTAAAATATAATTACTCAATATAAACTATTGCTTACATTAATCAATTTTAACCGCATTTATCGAGGCGGTTACAAATTTACCACAATTAGTAATGAATGATAAAATGGATATAGAAAAGTCTACTCCAGATTTTTTAATCGCGTTTATCCATAGTAAATATATTTCGAGGTATTTCTACTCAATAAACGCTTCATAAAATTATAGAAACTCGTAGAAACAACCAGAAATATACAGAGGATAAATAGATGTAGTGAGGTAGGTGAAAAAAGAAAGTTTATATAAACATCTTCCTTTAAATAACATAAATAATATGTATAACATTAAAATCAATTAATTAAGTTTAATTGCCCCTATTTTCTTGTATGCCCTTTAAAATCCTATTTATAGCGAAACATGAATATAATTGTTCGTGTTCGTGCGTTCGTGTTGTTTTGATGGACTGTGCAACTTGCTATTAAATAAAATATTTCTTCCGCGTAGATAGTTATAAAATTCCCTCACGTATAATTTTTCACACGGCTCATAAACAAAAAATAAATATACTAATGTTTTTTCATTCTTTATTCACACAGTCATGTGCTCAGTCCACACACTATAATTGGATCCCGTTGTTATTTGACTGACAAGGGTCTGAAGTGTCGTTTCTAGACACGTTATTTTTATTTACAATTGACGATAAACACTTACATTATTCAACAAATTATTTAATTGTTGAATAATGTTTTCGCCACAACTAATTTGATTGGAACGACGTTAGTCATATAGATTAACGAGAATTAAAAAGCATTTATTATTTTACGAGCTTCATTCCACAGTTAATTTTATTTATTGATTTATTGATAAATAATAAAATTTGCAAAATTTTGAAAGCACATTGTCACTCACCACGTAATTTCAGTGTCGGCCGTAAATTCGTACAATTCGGCTGAAAGCGTCGCCGACTGTCCTTCAACCAACGTAACGCATTGGGATCCATCGTCTCGAAATCTAGGAGGAAATTTATCGAGAACCGGTCCTCCTGAAAAAATAACAGTTCAATGAAAATAAACATAACGGCACATTAACATTAAAAATAAACGTGTTACATGAGATCTGCGTAAATCACTCTAATAGAATTTAAAATCAGATCTAGTCCAATGAACATAAAAAATAAGTCGAGTGTTTCACAACGTTTATCCATGAACCCAACCCACATGTAGTCTATAGGATTACCTTTCTACTTAAAATTACCTTTTTATTTAAAATTATAATAAAACAATTCTTGCTAATAATTAAATAAATGAATATATATTTTTAAAAAATGCATAAGATTTTTTAACATATATTTGTTTCTCTCGCTGAGTTTGGATTTCCTCACGACTTTTCCTTTTCGCAAATGATTGGTAATATTAACTTATTTTTCTGGAGGGTTACAACTGAGTATATTGTGATTCTAATGCCATCTCCTATCGTAATTATGGTTTATTGCGGTGTGTTGTGTTGATAACATTTTACATGCGTTTTATACAATGGTTTGTTTTCCTAAAAATCTAAGCAGGATTCATATCTTGCTAAGTATACACATTTTGAGCTAGTCTACTGTTTTTTCTACTTCATTTGCTGATCCTGCCCTAGATTTACTGTACCAAAATAGCAAAATCTTCTACTAATTTAACTTCTTCTTCTACAATTTATTTTTCTTGATTAGTCCCATACTCTGTGATTAGTCTTGCCCTTGTAGCCCTACTTTTTTCATGCCCCCAATGACTATAACATCAGTAATAAAGTCCATCTCAGTTGTGTTTCTTTTCTATACTTAGCTAATTTTGGAGTAGCTGCCCTTTTTGTTCTTATTGAGCATAATGGCATTATGAAAATCCTTATCTTATGTATTCCTCTGACAATGACTTAACATTTTTCTAATCCGGTTTATCGAGTCGACGACTTCTTTGAAAACAATGAAAATATAACAAAAAGGCTTCTAACCGTACTCTATACCGAATAAAGTGAATTTTCTTTTGATGCTTTAACATGCTTAAGGGTCCTCAATCGCACTGTTTTCTTTTTTTAGCAAATGGTCTCCATATGTTCTTAATTAACACTTATATACATAGCCATTAAAGTTACGACATTTTTTTCATATTTGCAAGTTAACAGATATCATTAGTTTCAGAAGTGTTAATTACCGCGCTAATAAAAATTGTATAAGAATATATACATCTTTATAGGACTGTATAAACACATCCAAATACATTACTCTAAACATACCTTTGGATTCAATCTCACAATTAATTAAAAAAAATTATCAATCGTTTAGTGTTCGTTTTCAAAACGCGAAAAAAAAGAAATGCATAAACGGTGTGTGCGGCATGGGTCTCATAGGGAAAAACAAAAAGACATAAATATGGAACCCATAGACAAACGTTGATGGTTTCTGTAACTTTTTATATTTATTTAAATTTAACTGTTTCATTTCAGACATTTTCGGATTCATATGCGACATAAAATGTGCACTTATTTTTAGAACTTCACCTCAAAAAATAACGACCGGGAATTTACTGTAACGAAAATGTTCCTTAGATGTTAGATTCTCTTGAATTCCAACTTGAACTAAATATATCAAACTATGATGAATTATGGATTGAAATGCAGGACATATAAGAAAAGTGAATCTGTATTTAAGTCGTGTGTGTGCACACTATTCATGTGTGTGCTTGTATGTTATTATATTCTATTGTGGATCCAAATTATTTATTTACATAATTGTAAAAATTAAGCATTCGTTCGTTCGTTTGCAAATTAAAAAGTGTTATCAAAAAAAAACAGCTTTACGAGAATTTATAAATTTAAATATAAAATATCTGGTGTCCTGGAGACCATCTGTCCATACAAAGGAAACACATTGCCATCATTTATACTCTGCTGAATGAGTTAACCGTTTTTCAGATATGCCTTGACGATTAACGATCATATTTTAACAACAATTAGTAGAATTTCCGAATAAACGAATAAAGAAATCTTGGTGGAGCTTCAAACAAAACATGGATTCAAGAACCTTACATTATCAATTAATAGATTCTGTTAATCGATAATGGGTTTGGAAAATTTTGTAAAATGTTAACATTTCTAAACAGACCAACTATGAAAGGAATAGCGAAAATAACTTCACAACAAGGAAATTCAAAGTTGGGGATCAAACAGTTTTTAGCAGCTAGCCCAGATGCTGCCAATCGTATTCCCCAAAACATATGACTCATTTAGAAATGTTGAAGAAAATTGGCTTTGCGATTGCAGAGAATGTACTATGTACTAAAATATAATTATAATTGGCTGAAAGAATGAGAGTTATAAAGTCATAGGCAAAGGATGCAAAATTGCCAAATTGTTTAATTAAAGTGCATTCCATTTTTTCCAGATTAACATATGTGGATTATTGCTAGCCAAATATTTTATATCGCATTGACCCTGATACCAATATTCACTACCTTTCAGTAAGATATGAATAAAATAATATTTGACTTATGTGCCTTTGCATTAAGGATTATCTAAGAGCGAAGTATCATTTGTGACACTGGAGATACATACATTTGCATGACAATAGACATTACCACGCGATTTGGAACTAAACTTCTAACCAGAGCCATTTCAGGCGATGTAGGGCCCTAGAGCACACTAACTTTGGGGTCTCTTTTAAAAAGCTAAAAAACGTGAATGAAAACATTAAATTAATGACTGTACTGTTGTAAAGTCATTAACTTTATTAAATACAAAACAAATACAATTGAACTATTGTTTCAAGAATTGGACATACTGATGTTAATGGTTTGTAAAGATTTATGATTTGCAAATTCTTCAATTATACCCTCAATGTTCAATTCTTGAAGAATTGGACATACTGATGTTAATGGATTGTAGAGATTTATAATTTATAAAATCTTCAATGCTCAATTCTTGAAGGTTATCAATTTTGAAGCACATGATTACAAATTAGCAAGTCGTTCTTGTAACATACTACCGTATTTCTAAATTTGATAAAGTTTATTCTAATTTGTCTGCCTTTATTTGAATAGATCAGGCTGAGATACTAAAGTCGGCGAATTCATTTGCAAGGTTTTTCAAGAAGTGTCTGCAACGAAAACATTCTAATTTGAGATTATGTCTGATCATGATCATGTGATAGGACTAGAAAATTCCTTGCATTTGTAACTCAACTAGTCGGGTTCAATTATTTTTAACTGAAACTAAATTAAAACGTTGGTTAACTTCCTTGTATGATTCCAATCGTTGCTTTAAATGAGCATTTCTTTATAACATGTTTCTTTGCAATTCATTAGCATTCAATTATTTTTCTTTGAGAATTTCAGTATTTTGATTTTTCTCTTTGGCAGTCAATTGGTACTGATCAAAATTACTCTAGGTGCACTACTAATATATTCAGCGAGAGATGCATGCAAATAGTTTTGTTGCAGCGTCTCCAGTTTTTTAATTTTTTTACAATGTTTTGAGCCTCGTTTCTCGTTTTTCTTGGTTCATGTGTGTAATAGTATCATTTTGACTTAAATATAATAATATAAAATATATAAAATTATATATAAATAAACAGAAATTACTATGCCAAAATTTAACCAAACATAAATTCAGTCCAGTCAATGATTTTCCGCCGATAAAATTAAATGGTAATATAGCCCCCTTAAAGGTATTTACTAATAAACATTTTATAAACTTGTGTACACTGTTATAGATCTCATAAATTTAAAAAGTAAATGATATTTCGAAAAGACTAGTCATATGTATCGATTTGGATATAGCAGTTTCTGATTAGTATATGGATCCCTGAGGTACACCATACGCGGCAGGTAAAAATTCTGAGTATGTATCATTTATTATGAAATATGATACTTGTAAAAAAAAATAGTACAAAATATCATCAGTACGGGCACTAAATCCTATATAGCACTAAATGCCTTAGAGCAATCTATGGCAGATTGTATCGAAGGTTCTAGGGAAATCAAGAAGGACTAACACAGTTACTTTGTCCTTACCTATATTATTTATGATATCATCTGTTCCAGCAAGAAGTGATGTATTAAATAAGTTTAGGTGAACCTTAATCTGTTTGTCCATGATTTGCTCCAGAACTTTTGACAAAGTAGGCAATATCGAAATAGGTCTTAATTGTTTTAATTCCTTACTAACATGTCTAAGTTCTTGTTTTATACACAGATCAAGTCAACACCACGATGGATGTGAAAATGTCCTCAAATAGAACAATAAAATATTGTAAGTATTGTTAGGTGTCTTATGGACAACACCAATACAAATCTTTTTGTGAGATATTTCCAATTCCAACCACAATAGTTCAACGTGTTCAGATTCCTAGATTGTTTAATATAAAAGCCTACACCCCCTCCCTTATAAGATCTATTCCTTCGCAACATTGTATAGCTAGGTATAGAAATGGTTTCACTCAATATATCAACTCAGAACTTTATTTACACATCGATTATTCGAAATAGAGAAAAATTGTACCATTTTTGGACAAAGAAGACACAGCCGACCACCGGACAAGTGTAGCTATTTCAACAGACTCTCCGCCTTACGTACCGAGGAATAAAGGAATGAAAGTTAGTTTGTCAATGCGAGAGAGATCTGAGGTGTAATCCATGCTTATTGGTTAGTATAATTAATACATTCATTGCGAATATTTGCAGACATTTGTAAACTGGCGGCAACAATTAGAGGATATTGATATTTTTAATAGAAGGGTAAGATGTATCGGTTCCAATTTATGTAAATTAAAGTTGGCATCTCAGTAGTTAGAGACTACTAATGTTTTATTACGTTGCGGTAATGTTTAAAGTCTTAAAAGTCAAATTCACTTCAAAAACATGCCTCTACGTCACTTGAAATCTGATGAAGCCAACTTAGCTGTTGGAATGCAAATGGGTATAAAACAACTGAAAGAATTGAAGGACAGTAGGTCTACGATCTAGAAGACCCTTGCGACGTGTTGTAATAGTCGAAAATAATCAGAGCAGATGGACACCACACAGAGAAAATGGAGGTAATGTATGGCGGGCCACACTTTACATTGATAAATCTTGATTCGGGTAACATAGTGACTCTAAATGGGTTAGGGTTTGGAAAACCAGAAGTACTTCTCGACAATGGCGGCTCTGTTATGGGGAGGGGGGAATTACTATAGGAAGAAGGACGTCACTGTACATTTGTCACAGAAACATGAACGGTGTTGTCTATCAAAACGACATCATTAACAATATTGTAGTCTTCTTAGCACGTACCATTTGGCAACAATTTCAATTTTTAACCGATAATGCTGGACCTCATAGGGAACAAGTTGTGATGCAAGCAATTGAGGAAGGTGAAATTCGACATCTGCAATTACCAGATTGGTCTCCAGACCGTAACCCAATAGGGCACGTTTGGGGTATGTTGACTCGGGTGCTAGGCAACCATAGACTAGCACTTTTAACATTGAAGGAATGGAACATGGGATGATTTACCGCAAAATGATATTAATCATTTAATATTGAGCATGCCACGTCGAGTACATGCAGAAATTCAAGCCCTACGGTATTAAAAATAAAACAAATAATTTTCAAATTTATAAAAATGTTACTTTGTGAATTTCTGTAACTTCAGTTTGATGGTTGATATTCTTGTAACATCTTTTGGCAATTTATACGCAAGATTTGTTTATATGTTAGTATCAATTATTGTTTTTCAAATCGAGTATTTTTATAAAATTTATTAATATCCCCTAATTCGTGCCGCCAGTTTATTTTCCTTTCCACGATTTCCGTAGTTGTGTGTGATCGGCAAGAAAAGAGTCAAATTTGCTTATTACTTTACAAGCATCCATTTTTTAGACCTAAAAATATCATTATCACCACGAAACCTAAGTCCCGTTGAAAAGAAAAATTTCGGAACTTCGACAATCCTTTTGTACATAATATTGTGAAAGCAAGCCACTAATCACTCGACCAGTAGTTTTGTTTCTTGCGACATAATTTATATTTGATTGTCTGTGCTGTGAATTATTCTCATGCTCAGCCATGGCAATACACGGATAATATAATATAGGGGCCATTTCATTTCCACACACACCATTATTGAATTTGCGAGTGAAAACATTCCTAACCAAGTTTCTGGCTTTTGTTTCGGAGAAGTCATAATATTTATTTTGGAAAAATTCTTGCGGATCCAAATATCATGTCCTGCTTCCGTTAACATTTTATCACAGTCACATGGCAGTGGGATATATTTTCTAAAATCGTAGTTCCTGAGGTGCGTGCTACTGCCTTTATATCTGGATCTGACGAACTCGAAAGACTAGTTTTATCATCTATGTCAAACATGGGCCCTGTTTCTTAGCTTTCTTTTTCTTGCACTATTTCTATTGGTATGTATTCTGAATTTTCCAAGTTTACTTTATTTCATCTTATTTTAACGTAAATGTAACGAGTTAAACGGAAAAAGGCATTGATCCTACAAACGGGACATAACTGCCCAACTAAGCATGAACTAATCATAAAAGTAATGGTCTTATTATTTATTACGCCGAAACTGTCCAAAATAAAGCCACGCATGCCCGATCTAAATTTGATCTTTACGGACGCGTGAAATTGGGCTCCCTCGCATTCGGCGCCGAGAAAAACTTCATATCAACCCACGCACAGTCATAAACCAAACAAACCGAAAATCACGCATGTCGTTTAGTCCCGAGCGACTGGGTTACATAATCCGTCCGCGCTAATGTACAAATGACGGACGATCGTTAATGTATTTTATGTGCATTTTTCTGGGTACGCCACTGCGAATGCACGGTGGCAGAATCGGCGATATTTTTAGTTGCCAGCTACTAATAACTCACGGCGTTAAAATGAAGCCACGTACGATATAAACATTGCAATATTTACATGCGAACGGTTTATACACATCAATTGATTTAGTCGCGGCTTCGTTAAAAATAAACGCGATATTTTCATTTCCCGGTGGCTGAAAGGTACACGCTCCCTAAAATAGACTTCCGTTTTCGGATTTGTAATCAACGCACAAATACATATGCGCTACATATTTTATCAGAGTTTTGACTTCAGCAATGAACGATTTTTATCCGTACGGGTTACATGAAGGCTCAACAAATCGTGCAACATACGTTAATGTTGGACGTGCGGACCAAACTGATTCTCGACGTCCAACATTCGATAAATAATGTAGACCGTGTCGACTTTGATCGTACATTTTATTCGAACAACATATTTTCTATCCGGGCGGATTTCGGCTATATCAACCCATAAATAAATATATTTAAATTTAAAAAATTATTCCATATATTCTTCAGGCATTTGTTCTTTATCCCATACCAGTTTTACAAGCTCATACATTCTTTCAGTTAAGTGAACTCCTGATTCAATCATTTCTGCTGGACTTTTGTTATTTTGTAGGTCTTTGATTATTTCATCTTTCGTTGGTACTTCTATATCTTCCCCTTTCCTTCTGGCATTGTAACCAGTTTCCTCTTGACCTTCCTTATTCCCCGTATTTAGGAGCTCATCAAAGTTTTCCTTCCATATTTCTATTATGTGCGTCGGTTCACTCAGTAAGATCCCTTCCTGGTTCTTAAAATAGTCATTTCTGCTATGGTAACCTTATTCTGTATTTTTTACTTCTTGGTTCTGAATTTTTTCCAATGGTTATGAGTTTTTTCTCATTGTGCAATCTTTTTTCTTCCTATACATGCTCTTCGATTGTTTTCTTGTTCTTATATTTTCTCTGTTTCATAGTGTGCTGTTATTCAGTAATCCTTGTCTTACGGATAAATTTCTTTAGTTGCATATTCCAGATCCACGTTTCTTGTCTGCCTTAATCGTTTTTCCTTCACATTTCTCTTCTATGGCTTAGATCCTTATTATGCTTTCTATTGTGCATTCTTGTTTATTTAGGTCATCCTCTATATACATACTGCTCCTAAAAATTTCGCAATTCCACAATATTAATCACGTTGTGCTGAGTTTTTATTGTGCGTACTTCGTTAATCTCCATTTTCAGTCCTAATTTGCTGTCGAAGGTCCTCCTTTGTCCTGTCCTCCCTGAAGGTCGTTCCCTTTACCCTTCCTATATATCCTTCCAATATTTATATCCTTGCAGTGAGCTCCATACCTCTTCTTTTCCTATTACTTCGGCCTTCAATTTCTCATTCTCTTCGTCCTTCCTTGTTAGGTATCTTATTGCCCTCAATACCGTATGATTGCGAAGTTGTCATGTGCCAGAAATTACACCCACTTCAACAGTTCGTAGGAGTTCAACTTCTGTGACGAGACAAAACATCGTGAATGTAAATAAATCAAAATGAACTTATGCAGAACATCATTGCTGAAAGTGTACGTAGTTGAAGTGGCGTCATTTTACTGTTCGACGTTATTCAACACATTCTTTCCTTCTTTTCCTTCTGCTATTTGCGTCGGATTTGATGTTTCCGCCCATGTTTTGTATTCATATCTACTGCTTAACAAATTACCCCTTCTATCGATTTCGTCTTCTTTGTCCTAGTCCCGTTATCGTATCCCTCCATTTACTCCGTGGTCATCCAACCTCCGTTCTTCCTTCTCCATTTGCTTTCATTCCTTCCTTCGTGTCGTCCTATTCTCAGCTACTAGCATTATATTTCCCAACATCCCCAGTTTCGCTCGTTCTTTCTTATTATTTTGTCATGTTAATGTTTTTCAGATATTCATTCGTTTCTCTTCCCATTTAGCTTACATTATATCCAGTACATAGTAACAGTGTCTTTATTAAGTGCAAATATGCAAATAAAGATTTTTCTTACAGTTTATTATGATTTCTGTTTATTATAAAAAACGTGGGCTTGGGCTGTCTCCATGTTTCAAGCCTTTTCGTTTGAAATGCCAAATTCCATTCCACACCTCTACCAATTCCACTTTGTAAACCTATGTATAAATTCCTGAAGCAACAGAGAAAGGACCACATAAACATAACGGCAAAGAGCTTTTATTATTACTCAATATAAAGGATCGTATACACTTTCGATTTCTGTGTAAATTTGAATTAGTTTTAAAATTCGTATATGAATTCTAAGCTGCAAGGAATTTTTATGTTCGTATATAATTTTCTTATGACTTTAAGTACATTTGTTAATATATAACTTGCATCTGAGATAAAAGAAGTTATGAGTACTAGCATATTTTCATTATATCGGTAAACAGGAAATAGCAGTAATTTTGGAAATGGTACTATAGCATTTTAATGTTATATATCATATATTTTGTGTATCTCCTTAAAACAACGACCAAGTTTTTTTAATTGCAGAAAACCATCAGTTTTTATAATAAAATTAAATTAAAGTATTAGTTGTGGTTTCCCAGCATATTACTTGAAATGTATCACAGTACTGGACATAAAGTTTTCGTTATTTTTTCTGAAAAAATCAAATGTTTACTTGACAAGATCAAAAAACTTTGAATCAATCCACTAAGTAAAAATATATCTACCTCCAGTTGCACCGCAAGTGATAGGTAACGTTTTGCCTGCCATTTCATACATTTTTTTTGTGACCAACATGAGGTAAATCAAATCGACTGTTAGGATATTGTTAGATTTTACCTCATTAATGTCATTTTAATATTTTGATGATATTACATTATGCACTGCTGCTCAAAAATTCCGGACACCTCCAAAATTAATTTAATTTGATTTTGGTTGCATCAACGTATGGAAATAAATTTGAAAATGTTTTTCAGTTTTTCATCAAACTTTGACACCAACACGTTGGAAAAATGGTAATTAATACGTTAATTGTTCGTAAATTTATGACTTGTATAGTCCGTTTGTTATTGTGAAAACAGAGTTTTATTTGTCAGCATCGTTTAAAATACTTTTGCGTTTCATATCGATAAAAAGTACATTTACGTAATTATATTCTCTATGTCTCTCTCTTTCTTTCTAACACACATACACACACTATTAACTCCACATAAACTCATCCCAATCTACAGTAAAGCTTTAAGTATGAACATCGTATATAATTTCAGGAACAATTTCGTAATAAAGGCTTCCCAGGTTAAAACAATATTTATTCACTATTCACCAGACAAGCTTTATATCTGAACTTTGAGCATTTTGCTTCATAGTGTCGAAATTAACGGCACCATATACTACATTTTATCGAAAAGTCAATCACAGGCTAATCATAAATCACAACGACAACAATTTTCTCGCCACTCGTGTCATTGTATCCTGAATAACGCATACGCATTTTCTTGAATCAACTTACTCGTTCACTTCATCCATTTTAATGATAAATCGGATCGCATATAATTTATAATCATAGCGTCGTGGAATTAACGATTAATCAAATATTTGTGCAATTAGTACGTGTTGTTGATTAGAGTGTGCCAAATGTTTGCGGAAATTTAATACGTTCACCGACGTTAGTTATTTGCGTCGACAGTAATCCAATTAGCGCAATTCAAAGCACTCTTCCGTTACAACACTCGCATTAGTAAATCATCGTCCGATCTGTTAAAAGGAAAAACATTAAATGGCGAAGCTTAAGCAAAAAGCTCGGTATCTAGGAACAGATTTCCTGAATAATAAATCGCGCCCAGATGTCGTTGTTCGGTACTATTATTGTCTTGTAACGCAAGTCTGAAATAATTTCGGAACATTTAAATTATTGCAATGGGGCGACTGAGTTTCGTGGCTATTTTAAAGAACAATGCGAGGTGTTTCAACTTTATACGGATCCAAGGGTTCATTTACCTGATAAACCAATAAACAAAAATGAACATATGAATATTGTAAACATTTCATTATGCATGTAATTCGGTGTTTTAAATATCATAAATCAATGTTACTAATTATGTCTATGACACAATTCTTGATTGCAAACAGATTTAATTTAATATATTTCCTGACAAAAGTAAATCTCACACTTCAAGGATTATTATAACTACAAATATTATATTAAAAAAACTTTTATTGGCGTATTCACTTTCACTTTCTTCTTTCATCGCCTAATTTCAGTTGTTTTTTATTTTGCTGTTCCGTTTCCCTCTTTTTCCTGTATCCTTTGTCCCTTTTATTTTCCCTAAGATATCTAGCTCCACTCCGTTCTCTCCCAACCTCCAGTCTTTTCCTTTCTTCTTTCCGCCTTCTTTAAGCTTGAAATACAGTCTCGCAAGCAATGTTCCCCATTCATCCCAACCTTTTCCACAGAACTCCACCTCGTATATTTCTCTTCAATTCCAAGCAGGAAAATACATCTCCCCTGAACCTACTAAACTCCTATTTTATTGGAGCCACGGTCGTAGTTGTTGACAGTCTGTTACAGGATATTAAAATATGGGCTATTATAAGGGTGTCTTTGGTTGGTCTGTCTTGGTTGTATGTTTTGTACTTGTGGAAGTTGTTGGTCTGGTGGGAAATATTTTCCCCACTTGTGCCGTGAAATTGTTGTTTTTAGTTTTATGGATGCGTCAGTATTTGATGTTACGAAATCGCACTTCATGATCTTGTGTATCGTTTTTAATTTATTACGTGATGATGATTAGCATGAGTTACCAGTTACTGGCTTTGCTAATTTTGGGGCCCAAATGACCTAATTCCTTGTATCCAATCCAATTTAGAGTATTTAAATGTAATCTAGAATCTCGAAGAAACTTAAAACCTAATTGGTAACATAAGCCAATTTATAATAACTAGACATTTACAAAATAACATAACTGGAGAAGAATTGGCAGAATTACCCATTAATATCTCAAGAATAATAAATATAAGTTGTTCCAAAAATAATCTTTAAAGTAGTTGGTAATGAAGGTTCATGTTGATGTAATTAAACATAATTATTGATTTAATATGTACATCAATAATTGGTAATAAACACTGAAATAATATTTTAGTCATACATTATTTTAAATATTAATTACGAATAACTCGAATTACAGCCTTGAACGACGTTGCCAAATTAAATGATTTTTACCCGATTGCTAATTCTAATTTTAACCAGCCGCAGTCAATTTACATTTTTCGAGCGAATGACTGCCAATACTGATTTAGTGTCATTACATTGATATAATGTATACACGCATTGAAAGGTATTTTTGGAAACGACTGGATTTGCATTGGACTTTCTTCTGGCTTAATGGTTCAGCCATATTGGTATTGTTTTATTTTTTTTATTTATTTCATGGTTCGTATTTTGGTCTTACGGATCTTTGGTCGTATTGTTTTTCACGTAATCTTAGAATTATCAATCGCTGAAAAGCCAAGGGAAGATTAAAACGGATACGTTAAATAAATAAAAGATATTCTGATTATTTGTCTACTATATATTGGTAGTCTAATAATTAAATGTTAGAAACAAGGTGGAATTAAGAGGGTTTGACTAATGAAATGGTGGAATTTTGAAGGAAGACTGATCTTGAAGAATTACTTAGTAGAACGACGTATGCATAAATACTAGAAGGGGAAGAAAAAACGAAGGAGAATGAAAATTAGAAATAATTGAGAAGTGGGAAGAAATGTAAACCAAATATGGCAAAACAAAACTTAAAAGATTACCAAGCATGAACTAGAAAAGGAATAATGTTTTGTGTTTATTGAAGACTTGTGGTTATGTATTTCAATTATGTATTTCAATCTAAAGCCAGACATAAAATAATAAATTAAATTAAATTAAATTAATAATTAATAATTAATATTGCTTTTGGTTGCACGAAATTTCATGACCTAAAAGTACTTACTAACTACTACTTCACTAGATCAAAGTTTTTGCCAAGTACCAAGAATTTTGTGTTGTAAAATAATTGTCTTGAAAATATTATAAGTAGGATTATTGATTTGAATTGGTTTAAGTTTGGTTGCAACGAGGTCATAAAACAAGTTGGCCACGACACAGCCTAACCTTAACCATTTGCAAAAAAATCATTATGCCAAATACCATAAACCAACCAAGCTTTTTATTAGTTGCCCAAAGTGAATAGGATATTGTAAGTTGCTTTTCTAGTCTCATATAAAATACAGATAAAATGTCTTCAACAGTATTTAATTTTTCTGTGTTTGGGATTATGTTCATCCTTGTTTTTTTTCAAGAGTTGGATTGTATTGAATTAAATATTGTCTGATAAAATAAATTTTTTCCAATGATTTTCTTTGATAACGTTCTTCGCAAGTCGTACAATGAGGAAGAACATCGTCGACATTTGAAAATCATTTGCGAAAACTAAATATTAAAATTAATCTGGCAAAGTGCAATTTCGGTAAAGAGGAAGTAATTTTCTTGGGACACAAGTTCTCAACTTCCGAAATAGCACCTCCATCCGATAGAATCACAGCAATTCTCGAGTACAACAAACCAAAATTATTATCGCACTTATGAAATTCTATCGTCGAGTTTTGCCAAACGCAGCAGTCTTGCAGGGTAAACTACAAGCTCTGATATATGGCAACAGAAAAAGACAAAACTGTGTTACAGTGGACATGTGAAACGGAATAGGCAAGATTTACCTTGCAAATTCAACCCAATTGGCACATCCTAAACTCGGAGCAAAATTAAATATTAGCACATTACATAATAATCAATTAGAACCTCTTGGCTTCTTTTCAAAACGCATGACTAACACCCAAGAAATACAGCACAGCGATATGTTTGGCTGAAAATTAAGAAGGACATCACAAAATGGACTTGTGCATGCCTTATAAAAATGTTGGACAAATTTATGTTTCCAAATCAGCGTTTTAAGCACGTTAACATGGATCTAGTTGGTCGAATAATTTTTGCTATTGCCTAACGTGCATCGATAGATTCACCAGATGGCCAGTCGTCATTCCAATCGAAGGAATCATTGCCGAGGAAGTCGCAAAACCGCTACTCAGTTGCTAGGTTACACAATACGGCGTTCCACAAACATTAACGACGGATCAGGACAGACAATTTGAATCTCAACTTTTTAAATAATTGTCGACACTACCGGGCATCAGAATGACTCGAACTGCAACATATCATCCACAGTCGAATGGAATCAAAAAAAAACTTTCTACATAAATCATAATGCCCGCGAGCAAACAGTAAGCATCGATCGTTTAAAGGCGGTAATAACATCAGAAGATACCAAACTTCCTAAAGCAAGTCAAATTCAATAGTATCATACGAACACAACACCAGCATACAAAGAAACAAAACAATACGTCGAGCAAAGAAAGAAAACACACAGCAATAGGATGATCAGAATTCCTCAAAAATGTTGACAATAACTCAAAATAGTATGAATGTGTGACATAGGTATATAATAGCTAGGAATTAAATGTATTGGGTGGAGAACACCGTTTTACAAGCAGGGTTGGTCGTGGTCATCAGAAAAATGTATGACTACGATACAATTGGCCAGCATAATATTTTACAAGTATCGTTGTTATCGTTAAGATGGGGCAATCATTTTTCAATAAATTGTATATAATCGGAATCACCTTTGACAAACTTATTTGTTCGTACTTATTCATACCCTCGTGGATAGTACCCAACTCTCGCTTCTCTACGTGTGGAGTTAAAAATTGTTTTGAATACTATGATTTTTATTTTTCTAAATATTTCCTTTTTCCTTATAAAAGCGTTGATTGGTTAATAGTATAACTTAGCAGCACTTTCCAATCTATCATTTAGTTCGTCGTTTCTTCAATTTTTGCCCCAAATAGAAATTCATTGATATGTCGATGTCTTCCTTCTCTATCACGGTTACCTTAGTTTTGACTGCGTTCATTCTTAAATTTCTATTCAATAACACATTTTTCCATATATAGGTCTTTTTCATTTCTTTGCATATATTACCAGATCGCCATCAAATACACGTTCTGATATTTTTTAATTTTCCGATTTGTTGAAATCTATTTCATTTCTCTTAATTGTCGCATATTTTCCGAATGTGCATTTTAGATATTTTTGCAATTTTGACATTTTTCAAGTTTTACATTTATTGCATTATTTGTTTAATATATTTTTCATTACTTTTTATTTTATGACAATTGCTAAGCAATCTTTTTTTTTTGATTTTTTTTATTATTCCATTGTTTTTTTTTTAATTTTACTTCTTATATTTTTACGTGATAACTGACTTTTTTGACTATTGAGAGTATTGTTCTGCATTTATGTGCAGATCAAATATATGTTATTATTTTCTTCTGTTGATGTAAAGTTCATGTATACCATAATTACAAGTTTATTATTCCATCAAACGAAAAGAAAATGTTGGCACACAATGCATTTAATATTAATGAGTCAAATTCAAATGTTGATTTCACCGAAGCGGGTTACATTTTCACAATTCACTTCACAATTTTAACCCCTTATCATCAAACTGACAAATGACCAATTTAAAACTTATTTGAAAAGAAAATTTCTTGAAGTTTGGTCATAACATTTTTCCATATATTTGTAAGAAAAGAAGCCAGATTTTCAACGAATTAGTTTTTCCAGAAATAATACACCAATATTCCACTTATTCCACGGAATAAATATCTACTAATTTAATATTCCCGAGACGTTATGAAAATAGTGAACATCGTGTTATTGCAACGAAATGGAACTCGACCAAAGTGAGAATGTTTAATGAGAAAGGAAAATCGATAGGACTCCACTTCCTCTACGTAATAACATAACAGAACCGCCAGTGGGGAATTAATACAACAAATTCGTGGAATGGGTCGGCAAAAATTGATACTGCGACGTGAAGCGAACATTAAAATAATAAAGCAGGAAATGACTGTGATTATGGTGTTATTTTGAATTTAATTTCAGAGTTAAAATTCAAGGTATGTTACAACTTTTTGATCGAGTGGTCAATTGGACTCCGATAAAATTAGACGGTGTTTCACAGTTTTTAATTTACATTGAAATTGTATGAAATGGCTTACGATCTTTACGGGCATTATTAATGAAGTAATCGAAGAATACAAAGTAACAATGAATGATGTCCTGTTCGTATTATAAATACAAATTGCTCGTATAATATGGAGTGTAAGTAAAGTAAAAACAAAAAATAAATGGTGAAAAATTAATTAAGTCCCAGGATCTGCAGTACTACTGGGCGTATGGAACCATTGTGCAGCAAACAAAATATTCCAAAAAGTGTACAACGAAGGCTCCAATTCACTATGGAGCACATATAGCTCGTACATAATTTCTGTGGCAATGTAGTGGGACAAAAACACCTTTGCAGTCATAATGGAAAGTTAAATGATTATTGGCATAGAGAAGCAAGATATGATCCACAATACACCAGAATAGCATTGAAGTGTTTTCTGTAAACGTTCAGTCATGAATGCATTTGTAGTACATTGGTGTATATGGAGTACAATTGTCCAAAAATTCAAAAAAGAACAATGTATGACTCTGATGGTCTGGTCTTCAAGAAGTTTAGAAGATTTAAGTCCCATAGAGATCCTTTGTGGACATGTAATTCAGCTGTATCTGGTAAGGAATAATGATAAGTTACAGAAGAAAATTGTACAAACATTGCAACAAATTACGCCAGAATACGCAAATTAGTGTCGTATACGCCCAGACGTTTGCAGATAATGACAGATAACATTAAACTTATTTAAATATATATAGATTGTTTACAGTTGGTAATTAGACAACTAAAATTTTCAAAAATTCTATATCTTGAAATTTTCAGCGTTGAGGGTGATGATTCTCTTAGGTGGGAACCAAATAGCCGAAAAAATATTTAAATAAATTAATCAACATTGTTTCATCGATTGCACGCATTAGATATTTTTAATTTAAAATATAACGTAAGGAGAACGGCAAGGTTGCCCTAATCATAACGTGTGACATTTTCTTGTAATATGAGTAACGTTATTGTTTTCGCTTTAAACCGTGACCAGTTTTAAGTTTCTGTGCAGGTGTTATTCAGTCCTCAATCAAAAGTAAAAAGCATGTTAAATAAACAATCCCTTAAATATTCAAATTAAATATATTTAACCTAAAAGGTTTAGGTTCATTTCCCCCCGGATTAACCCAATTCGTTCGTTAAAATATAAATGTGTAGTTTTATCGCTTCATCCTTGTGTTCATATATTTACATTGCCAATCAATTTATATTTAGTTGCGAAAACATGTCATTAAATGTATTCGCATGAAAATACTACACATTTAGGATTTTTGTTTTTAAGAAGTACGTGGGCTGAAATATCTTTACGTAAAAATGCGTCTGGAAGATATTATACATAAACTAGTCATTAAATATAAAGCCTGATTTAATGTCGTCCAAATTCAATATTAAAACGTACATTCAAATTATCTAATATTCTGTTATTAATAGATTACGTTAGATATTTCAAGCTCAAAGCTCGCAAATCTTCCAAATTCATTATTTTATTATTATTATTATTAGTATTATTTTTATATATAAATTATACATCCAACGAAAATAACCGTAATACATCTTAATGCATGATTAAATGTGTTAATATGCGATCTTTTACCGGATTTCTATCAACAATGCAAAATTAAATGAACGCGCTCTCGAAAATAGCAACAAATAACAGCATCCAATGACACATGGTGCAAAGTATTTTGGCAACCACTCGATAATGAAAAATATCTTGTCACATAATTTCAAAATTACGCACCACCCTTGGTTATATATTTATACAGATAATACATTAATTTTTTGAAAACGAAAATTGCACTAAATGTACTCTTTGCGAAACGTTCAATGTTTTTTTTAAACCCTGAACTTTGCAATTTTAAGCGAGAATACTAAAACGATAAATAATTTAAATTAATTGCCACCGCATTCGTGAAAATCGTACGTTGAAATGATATAGGGACTTACATAAATGCACGATGTATTTTAGTTGCTGTTACATACGATGACTCACAAGTAAACAGTGCATACATTTTAAAGTTACTTAAAAATTGCTTATTTTTATAAATTAATTACAACGTGAACTGAGATATTAAACGCGATTTTTTTAATTGCATTCAGTGTCCCAATTAAAAATAGAACGTTTAATAATTAACAAAAATGTCTCAAATTTATATCTCGCGAAAATATTACTTGAACAATTTAACAGGGTATTAAATTCAAAGATTTTGGCATAAACGCACGGACTTTTTAAGCCGGCCAACGCGTAAAAATATTCGCAACGTTTCCGAAAACGAGTAACTGAATTCGATTTGTGCATTTAAATCGCGAAAAATTGCGTAGTAAAATGCCAGACTCCCACACTGACCTGATACAATCCTCATGTTGCCCGGTCAAAGCTTAAGTTCCCATTAGTTTGACCGCACCACACGACCAACACGTACTACTGGAGACGACCGACGCATCGGGCTTGAGCTAAAACAGGACCGACGTCAGAGGCGTCGAGACGCTCACCGACTTCTTACAAATACTTGGAGATTATGAATTCGACGCGCTTTGAACGGATTCAGCATACAGTTAGGCTACACACATTACTAGCCGCGCGTTGTAATGTTTCAGCTCTGAAAACTGCGCTTTTGCATTAGATTAAGTGCCAAGTATTATAATTAAAATTATATCATAATTGAATTATCTATTTTCATTTATATAGAAATAAGAAACATGAACCATAACTAACTTGTTAAATTAGTTGAGATTTGAAGTTTGAGCTTTGGACGAAATTGTGCAGTAAACCACAATTGTGAAAAACCATTTAAAATTACAACTATCTGTAATTTTTAACACAGGTTTAAAATTCGAGCTAACTTATATGTTTTATAGACGTAAACCTTGCTTTTCTTTAATATAATTGTGATATAATATAAGCTTGCCATCTTATTACGTCTACTGGATCCATCATACAAATCACAATTCTTACATCAATCATTTAAATTATTTAATGTTAAAAAAATGTATAAAGTTTCATATATTGTGAATGTTTAAGTTTGTTGGAAATTAATCGTATTTTTATATCTAACGGCTATCAGTATGAATATTT
This sequence comes from Geotrupes spiniger, assembly GCA_959613385.1. NCBI lineage: Eukaryota > Metazoa > Arthropoda > Insecta > Coleoptera > Geotrupidae > Geotrupes > Geotrupes spiniger. Next base: position 24,759,883 of record OY390736.1, on the reverse strand, counting down.
ACATTTAATAATATTGCAATATTGAAAAAGTATTCTTTATCTTTTTGGCCTTCATTCTTTACAGATACAAAATATGGCCATGCACAAATTTCAAATGCGATTTTTTTGTTGATTAAGGATGTTTGTTTAACATTTTTTACATTCAAATCTAATTTAAGATCCCTTTGTATACAAATTAAATTTATAAATAAAAAACTGTAAAAAAGATAAATGAGGTTCTGATCTAAGCACTAGACTTACTTGAAAAATATTATTTTTTATTGCATGCATAAGGAAGCTGCCTCAAGAATGTCAAGAATTTATATTTATATCTAAAAATATTCCTATAGCACTGTTTTATTTTTTTACATCTGAACAAGTAGTACAATCTAAATGGGATGAACACGGAATTATCAGCTTCTTCAGATTATAGTTAGTGCTATCTAGAGCTTTTGACGCAAATTAATTCCACAACGTTTAAGTATGTCAAAAGTTCAATTTTCGTACAAATGTTGTTTCTATTTATTTTCCATACAGCGCAACTAATACGCACTCAAACAATTTAAATTGCGGCTGTTTGACCACAGTTGAACTTTGCGAGAAACGAAAAAGTACTAATAATAACATTTTATTGTGAACTGCATCAAGTACATTTACATATTTTATACCTACTATATACAAGTGGAATACATCCCACTAACAATCTTTGTGAATCGTTCATGCTGCCCTAAATATTATTTACAGAAATGATTTTTACAAAACTTTTAGAACTCCAGCAACAATTTGTACACGTAAACTGTTTGGAAGAAAAATCGCCAAACAATAAAACTATGAAAATTAAAATGGAAAGTGAGATAAGATTTAAAAAAATATGAAAACAATTAAAATTCATAAAATGTATTCCTTAAGTAATTCAGTGCATTCCTAGAAGGGTAATTGTTTCTTTGCCATGCTTTAAATCTTCGTCTTCTTCCTCCTCCTCCTGAAAAGAACATTAAAATAAATAACAAATCAAAATTAGTAAGTATTTGTATACTGACATCAAAACCAAAACACGTTTGCATGTCGTGCTCATTGGAGATCTTCTTTACGTCTTCTTCTTCTTCCTCCTTTGCCACTCTTCGAGCCGATTGTAGAGCTTTTATGACATCTTCATCATGCAGATCTGGAATTGTAGAAACCACTCAATGATAATAATTAACACTGGACTTTTTGAGTTAAATATTAAATGCAACCAGTAAAATAATTGAATCATGTTTTTAAAAATCTCATTCAGATTTTACACTGTTTACTTTATCTCCTAGACTAAGTTTAATTTCTACGCAAAACGGCTGCACCGTCAATATTATATAATTAAATAAAATTAAACATAAATAAGGTTAAAAAGTTCTTAATAAATGAACTAACCATGATCTTGAAGAATTCCTTCACTTAGCATTTCTGATTGTCCATCGCTCACAACCATCTGTTCTTCACCATCTGCTAACTGAATAACTTCTAATACAACGTATTGTTGGCCATCTGAACCTTCCACCGCCATCATGTCACCATCGTCGTCTTCATCTTCATCTTCCGATCCCATACTGGGCATCACTTCGACCTGTAGAATGAAACAAATGAGCAATTGATACAACGGAAATATAAAACATCACCTGTTGACCATCAATCATTTGTATTTTCTTCTGCCGTCCAAGTTTCAACGCCAATTGCTTTTCTTGTATACTAGAATCTGGATCGTGCACAGCCATATGTCGGATGAGATTGCCTTTGTGTCGGAATGCCCTGTGACATTCGGGACACTCGTGAGTTTTCTCTCGTGGCGGTGGCGGCACGTACGACGGATTGTGGTACAAATTGATGTGTCTCTTGAGCAACTGTTTTTGACGAAACGATTGATCGCACTGATCACATTGGAAAGGTTTCTGGTCGGTGTGTATTAACATGTGGGACTCTAGGTGTCGTGCAGAAATTGACGCGTACGGACATAAATCACATTTGTAGCACTTTTCGCCTTCGTGGGTTTTATTGTGAAGCTAAAAAGAAATGCGCAAATTAATTTCAAGAAACTGACAAAAGAATTCCATTTTTGTGCGTTATGGAACACTATTTTGCCAAACTTCTATTACGGTAAAAAAATATTAGTGTAATTCATGTCACAAACACGGACTTGTCTTCAGGGCCCAGAATTGAGTTTCATTCAACTGATGGGCCGACGAGCGGTCCGCTTGCCAATGCAAATAAAGGCATAGCATGTCCGACTGCGGCACAAGAAAACAAGTTGGGGTTTGCGACCCGGAACATACTGTGTGTTCCCGACCTCTTCAGATAATATCGCGGTTACGCGGGATGGCGACACAATTTGCACTGTAAACCAAAAATACACATTTCGTCAAGTAAAACTGATTTTTATCCTAATTACCAAAAATGAATTGAAAATTTTCAATTAAGGAAACAGATCATACAAATGTTACATTTTTCATTCGTTCAAAAGTTGACCTAAACCAAAAATTGCATAATTTCATTTTTGATCAAATGTGTATTTTAATATCTATTATTATTATATATGTCTCCAATGTGAAAATACAGATACAAAGTGTGTACTTTTATGTCCTCAAAAAATCAAAAATCATTATACTCATAGGCATAACAATAATATATGTACACAAAGTGCACATTACATTATTGAATATTGCAATGTTTGGTTTCAAAAGTTTCGTTTTTTAATTTTAAAGTAAGCATATGATACACCTAACAAATTGTCTAATACAGTCGAACCTCCATATATTGAGCTTCTATATATCGAAATTCTCCATATATCGAAGTTTGTTTTAGTCCCGTGAAATCTCTGTATAAAAATGTTTCTATTATGTTGAAAAATAATAGCAGTTCTCAAATGGCTGAAGATGGTGAGAAATAAAAACATGCCCACCTCAGGACCACTCATAAAAGAAAAGGGAGTGAAACATGCACACATGTTAGGACACGAAGAGTTCCAAGCGAGTTCAGGCTGGTTAGACAAATTTAAGAGGCGTCACGGCATTAAAGAATAGGTTATTTCAGGAGAAAGTGGAAGTGTATCTGAGGCAAATTGTAACCAGTGGAAAACTACGATTTTAAAAGCAATTTTAGAAGAGTATGAGCCAGATAATGTGTTTAACATGGATGAAACTGGACTTTTCTTTAAATGTTTACCAAAAAAACGCTCACTTTCAAAGATGATAAATGTTTTGAAGGCAAAAACAGTAAAGAACAAATAACTGTTATCGTTTGCGCAAACATGTCTGGAAAAGAAAAACTCAAAATTGCAGTAATTGGATGAAGACGTTATTGTAGCAGAATACCCAACAGATGACGACATCTTAAATTCATTGAAAGAAAGAGGAAGACAATGAGGCAGAAGAAATATAAGTTTCTAAGCCTAACAAGAGGGAAATGATTGCCGCATTTGAAACAATTCTTTGGTCTTCGATTTGCAGAAAATGTACCCGATACTGTTTTTGAGTTGCTCAGTACGTGTGGGCATTTTTATGAAGGATCTGCATGAAAGTCTGTTCAGCAGGATATTCGAAATTATTTCACAGTCTGTTATCTGTTCAAGTCTGTTCAATGTACCTTTTCTGTTACCTTTTGATTAGGTACTGCATACCTATATACCTATTTATATAAGCCTATCCATCTTGTTTTTTAATATGTAATATACATATGTATATACATGTACACTTAGCTTTACTATAAGTTGTACTGCAAGTAACAAATAGAAAAACTCATATTTCCATATATCGAAATTTCTATATATCGAATTCTTCTTATGGAACCATCGACTTCGTTATATGGAGGTTCGACTGTAATTATAATTTCAAGTTATTATATTATTAATGTTATCCCACTGCCGATCTAGTGAAGAGAATATCAACTTAGTTGCTAAACTATGTATCTTGATTTTCTTAAAAATCAAGTGCGGTAATTGATTTTAATTTATAGTTATAATTTAAACCACAGTCGTCGTTAATTTATTATTATTATTTGTTTAAATTTAAGGGAACAAGCATTAATCCTAACCTTTTTATTCTCTACCATCTATAACAAGGCATATAGACTGGTATTGAATTAAACTGAAATCAATTGTATAAAATATATGTATCCCCATCTAAACCAATATTGTTTGTCTTACTAGAAACGATTTGTTAATTAAAATTGTTGGTGGTTGCAGTATTTTAGCGTTTCATCATAAGTATCAATTAAAGTACTTTCGAAATATATCTAATAAATCATTTCAAATAATCAAATCCATCTAACCTTGTAACTATATCTATCAGGGAATGATTTTCCGCACCGTTTACACTTTAACGGTTTATCCGATGTGTGCAATTTTTGTACATGTATCCTCAAGTCTGTTTTTCTCCCACAGGTCGTCGGGCACAGTTCACACTGAAAGATCGGCTTATCGCCCACTAAAATAAAAAAAAGTTGTATAACGAATGACTCACATTAGGCGACGTGTTTACCATTGTGAATTAATTTATGTGCCTTAAGACTATTGGACTGTGTAAACCGAGCATGGCAAGTATCGCATTCGTACGGTTTCTCTCCAGTGTGAATGCGTAAATGGCGTTTGAGTTTGAATGTGTCGGGGCTGGCGTATGTGCAGTGAGGGCACTGATAAGGCCTTTCACCCGTATGGCATCTTATGTGTCTCTTCAACTTCGATAACTCAACGCTGGCGTAATCGCATTCGTTACATTTATGCGGTTTCTCGTGTGTGTGACGATATCTTACATGACGTACTAGTTCACCTGTAAATATTTATATTGTACTAAAATAAAAGTACAATCTTTGGGTGACAGTTAAGAGGTAAAACATACAGTTTTTACATTGAAATAAATGTATGGCAAGTGTAAAATTAATGGACTAGCAAAATATTGAATGTTTCTAATGCCTAAAAGGTAATTTTAAGTACATATTAATAAGTAGAATAGTAAGTAACATGTTCAAAGAGAAGCTCTAAAAATAAGGAAAAGAACAAACAAGTTGAATTACAAAGCGCTGTGCTTAAAGTTACCAAAATCAAACAATGGCCCCATGTTAAGCTTATTGTTTCTAGTTTATATTACAGATCTACATTTTAACAACTAGCGAAACCTGCACCTAGAAGACAAAAAAGTAGCTACTGCACTTACGATTAACATACCTGAAGTTGTAAAAGCAGCATCGCAATATTTACATAGATGTGGCTTCGTTCCAGTGTGTGTATTGACGTGGTTCTGTAATGACGCTAATGTTTTAAAACCTCTTTCGCAAACACTGCATTTATGGGGACGCTCCTCAGAGTGAGATTTCATATGTCGTGACAATAAGTATCGTTTCGGACTTGTGTAGTTGCAATAGTTGCACATGTGAGCTTGCGTCACTACTTGCGATTTTCTAGGTATGATTTTGACAATTTTCGATTTGTCATCCTCAGCTTCCGAATCCACCACGTTACCCTCCTCCGTTTCATCGAAGTCGTAAACTGGAAACATATCGATTGAAATTGAAGGTCAAAACGAACGCGAAAGTAATTACCGGTCATATCTTGGTCTCCATCTGTTTGTTCTCCTTCTTTGTCGTCCGGCTGTTGTACGATAAGGACGTAACTTAACTCATTGGAACTATTATCAGACGGCACAACAGTGATTCTTTGGTATGCATTCCCACTATTTATTAAAATTTGGTTGCTTCTCTTATCGGTAGTGATCACCTAATTCAAAATAATTATTATTGAAATATAACAAAACTACTAAAACGTACTTCTTCTACATCTTCTTCGCCACCCTCCTCATCGTTTTCTGGATTTATAATAAATTCCTCAGTTTCTCCCGCTTCGGAATCGTTGATTCCAGAAACCATGGTCATAACCGGTTGTGTTTCACCTTTCGCTTGGTAATAGTAATGACCAGCTTGATCAACAAAATAGGTACCTTCATCCGCATCGCCATCGTTATCATCTTCAATTTCTGTGTCAAAAAAAACGATGGTTGTAACAACACTTACTTATGTAGTTATATTTACCTGTGACCTGTTGAATTGTGCCGTCGGCACCCTCTATTTCCTTTTGGAAACCTTCGAGGTACGACTGTATTTCTGTAACGTTCTCCGCAGGGTCAACACCCTCCAATTTGATAATTGGATATCGGGTAGCCATCCTGCACAATATTTCCCCTTATTCTGCAAATAGTTCAATTAATTGCTCCCATGGTGTACTTAATTCTCTCTTTGATAAGCGTACTAGCGTTTTTAATTAACGTAGTGTTACCTGCGATTATTAAAACGATTGTAGTACCATGTTTACAAGGTTTATGTATTTTTTCGGCGTACGTCCCAGCGGTCAAGTCAAATAAATGTTTGGCGGGTAAGGATAATTAGAAAATACACACAAATTGACGTAAAAACTGAAAGCATCCGAGTACGGTCGCCATTTTATAAATATAAACGGACGCGTTAAAAATAGGTGGGCACTGTTACGAATGTTTAATGACATATTTGAAAATCACTTTTAATTTTGATCTTTATAATAAAGACAATTCCCAGACAATTCATACTTAACAAAGCTAGATGTAGGGGGCATTTCAACAAAAATTTCGAGAAATTAGCACGGTTGGCGCTGTCATCAATATGGAGTATCACGGAAAGTGTCGCATCGTACAAAAACAGTTATTTTACCGTAATTATCCTGCATTACCTACTCAAATTTGCAATTGACATCGTGAAATCGATGCCCGTACGCGTTACGAAGTGAAAATTACCATTACTAGCCGTTAAAACGAGTAATTGATAAGTAAACTTACCTTTTTTAATTTTAAGAAGAGGGCGTATATGGTCAGCGTCTATGCGACGGAATCAGAGATGGCGAGGCCAGCGGGGCAAATAGGCCAATTGTTAACTGCACACGTCGATTGCGCAGGTCGCTGACATACTAGGTTCTTGACCTATCAGATTTTTGCTTCGATCAAGTTTCGTGGCGGGAAAATATTGGAAAAATAACAACGGTTTTAACAAAAAGCCAATTTATTTAAAAATTAAAGTGCGTAATGTTACATGTAAGTGATTAAGAGCCCCGTGTAAATTAAAAAAAAAATTGTACAAAAGTTCTAATCAAATAAATATCCTATAAAACAATGCGGAAAGTATCGTAAGTTTTTCAGTTCTTTTAGATTGTACAAGCATTTATTCATAAGTACATACATACTAGCCTAACAAACAAATGATTAGTATACATTTCTCACGAATGCTTATTGTTCTAGGTATTTTTTTTTTCTTAGATGTAACTAATGTATACGCTTATTTAAAATATATTAGACAATATATACTTGGTTTTCACAGCTAAGACTTAAAATATGAAAATTTTCCACTAATTTAATCACCTCTTGCATGTTTACAGCCATATTTTGACAGTACTGCATCTGTTATCTTTCCTAGAAAAACATTTATTTGGCAAATTCATTCCCTATCTAATTAAAACGCTATGATCGGTATTAGTTTTTATTTAACAGGTTAACATTGTCTTTCGAGTGCCATGTAAAGAATTATAAATATTTGGGATTTTTTATTAGTCAAGTAAAGTTTGTATCATCATTTTTCAACAAGCCCATCGAATTCAAGGGGGTAAAATCTTTAAAATATTTCGGACTTGGATATGTTTGCACGAAAGTTTAAGATATGGACATATATAAAAATTGTCTTGTTCATTGGATGTTAATTGAAAAATTAAAAATTATTTTATGATTGTACATTTTCATGGAGCTGGAGCACAATATTTATTATAATCAAATCATTAGATGCGCTAACAACAATGGTTTTGATATACTCTATAGAAATTTACGTTTAGATATTTCAAACACAAATTGTATGTTAGCAGAAATTTCCAAATCAAATTATGGGTACACCCAATGGCAACTTCAATAAATGCAAAAAGTTTGGTATAATTTACACTTCCAATAGATAGTTAGATCTTAACCACAGGTAACTTTCATGGTCTCTACATAGTAGTGAGTAACTCGATTATTATCGTTAGCTGAAAGGGGCGATATTTATTAACTAATAAATACTCAAAACAAACAACTTAACATTGTGAAATATTGTCAATTTCTTTCCATATATATTACATACATTTTTACACCCTAATTCTTTGGTATTATAGTTTCCTTAAATGATTAATGTTCATGTTCAAATTATGATCTAGATAATTGTCGTTATTTATTACAGTTCTTGTTCTCATTACCGAACTATTTTAATTTAAAAGTTGAAAGACCATCTACTTATAATTTAATTGTAAATTTATGTGAACTTAGACCTTTAAATTGGCAAAGTTTGTATCACAATTGCTGTTGAAAGATTTGATTTAAAATCTACGTAATTGGTGTCAGCCTCTCAAAGTGAATACTGATTATGTTGTTAAAATTGAAAACTGATTTGCGCGGTTAAAAAAATTGTTACGAATGTTATAATGCAAACTTCAAAATAACCAAGTTATGAAAAAGGTCCCAACCAAAAAATATGAACCATCAATTTGCTAATGTAAATGTAATTTCAAAGGTTGCATTGAAAGGCAATTTGCAATCGACCTTATTTATGTATTTACAATTATTTATTTACCATATTCTATTACAGTAAACCCTTAGTTGTACAGTATGGGGGAAAGTTTTGTAATGTTCATAGAAAATCTTTAAATGACCTATAAGGCATTTCCTTGAAACCAGATGTTAACTTTTGCTATATACTAAAATTTGTTCTTTATTTTTTGCCCACTGTTGATAAATATATCTGAAGTACATGTATTAGGCATGCACATACATGCATACGTTAAATACCCATTGTTATAACCTTGCAACATTACAAATTGGCTGTGAAATATCTTTGTTACATAAGAAACCGTTAAAGTATGAGTTTACTGCAAGTACTATTAGGATTTAAGAGCACCCATTAAATTTCATACATGTAAAATCGTCATAAAACAATACATAAAAACAATCACAATTCAACAATTTAAATAATTGAAGAAACTTTCAGATACTATTTACACCATGCAATCTTATCATCTAAAACATGTGCAGAAGTGAACATGTATTGCTAATATACAGTTGAAAACAAACAAATCTCAGAATAAATAGCTTATCAGCAAGTTATCTTTAAAACATTAGCTTACAAAACACAACCATTTCAAGTCTTAAAATATTTTTTAGCAGTTTGTCGAGTTATTAGTTATTTTTATTTTTTGCGTGTGAAATTATGGCATCAGCTTGTTTGCATTTCATGTTGCTACTCAAGAAATGAATTGATAATTGAAAAAAATTATATTATTTAAATATCTGACGATATATTTTTGGTACAAATGTTAAAAATATTTTGACATATCTTTAAAATAGAGAAGCTTTTTTCACCCAATCAAATTTGGTAAGAATTGAATTTAAATTGGTCACAATTTTATTACCCATCTTCACACAAGTATGTAACGATGTTTAATAGCACACCAGCTATACACAATAAGTATGTAGCAAGTGTGAATTTCTGATTCAACTACTTTCTGTAACAATCACCTTGGGATACGACTGAATACAAGAATAATTCCATTGTGTAGTTGATTTCCTGAAACTTGAAATCAACTTGAAGCTAATATTTTAAGGATGATACCCACACATTATTTGTTCTAAATTATTTAAATTTTCAAATGTACATTTAATACATATAAGGTTTGTGCTCTGCCTTTTCAAGGAAAGAAAATCTACATTTTAATTTGTTACTTAAATGCGACTGATTTGTGATATACACACAAATGCGAAACTCTTGGGCATTAATAAATATTTCACTATCGCATGTAAGCGTATCCTAGAAAATCTCCTAATGTGTAATTAGTGTTAAAATTTTCACATTTTTATTCAACATATGCAAAATCTTAAAAAATATTCTAACGATTTAATAAAATAAACAAGAAATATAAAAACTCAACACTGTCTATATGTATATGTAAATTTGTCGCTGATCACATGGAATGTGAATCAACTCGCCGGGCAAGCAGGGCCAGAAAAATGCACATTTACGCAAAAAATATTTGCTTAATGACGCTAACGATATACAAAAATTCCCAAACCAAGTTTGCTAAAATTTGATGCGACTCATGTACGTCTTCTGGCCCTGCTTCTATTAGTTATTGTTAGGGAGCCGACTGCGACAAGCACGACAGCGAACTGCTAATATCACGAGTTTCGGAGCGAACTACGTAGACTAGAACGACGGCAAATATCAACAAGGCGCCCAAAGTTATCCTCAACAAAAGTCGGGTGTGTTCCACGACGCTCTGCAATTGCATTTGTTTATCCATCAGCTGCGACATGCTCGAGCTGAGCTGTTTCATTCTATCGTCGCCTTCCTGAGACCCGCCAAGCGCAAATGCGCTTCCGTTCCTAGTTACTTCCTCACTTTGGGCGCAACGCAACCGGTGCTGTGTTACGGTCTTGTTCGACACATTCTGGAAATTAAGAATATGAATTTAATTGCTTCTAGGTGATTCCGTCAATTCTTACTTTCCACAATTCAATTAAATCTTGCGGGGAAAGGTCAGTTGAATCAACCGGTATGCTCATTACGAGGAATTTATCCCTCGATAGGCCACCCAATTGAAATCCTTGCAGAAGTGTCACACTGATAGTTGCTTTAGCACCTGGTGCCAAACAGCCTGCACTAGGTCGCACCCTAAATTTCTCTGGAGATGTTGTTTTCATCTATGCACACAATACAAAGAAATTACACATTAATATATGTTAGTGACAATAAAAATTTGCAAGTCAATAAATGAAAAGTAAACAACGAAATGGGAATGAACGAAAAGTAAAAAATTAAAACAATGTGAAAGTAAAACAATGAAGATGAAATAATGAAAATAAAATATAAAGGGACACAATTTAATGACAAGTAAACAAATAAAGTGAAAAAGACCAAAAATTAAAAACTGCAATAAGTAGAACAAATAAAATCAAAGAGTAAAAAATGAATTATAATAAATTAACGAATAGCGAAATACAAAAATTCAAAATTAAAGAAACAAAAAATGTACAAAAATTAAATTAAATTCAAATCAAGAGAAGAAAAAATGAACATGCGGAAATTAATCAAATAAATGAGAACAATTTTCACCTTATAGGATATGTTAGTACTTCCATCGATATTTTGCAATTCCAAGGTGCTGACGAGTTCAGTGCCATCTTTGACGAATGTAATGACGGTTGACGGCGTAACACTAAGTAATTTATTGGATGTATCTGTTAAAAAGAAAGAAAAAAGTATTATTTATTCAAACAGAAAAAAAAATATATTAAGAGCAACATTTGCTAATTTGCATAAGTTTATATTGTTTTAATAATAATTTTAACTTTGGCTGCGTTCAGCGAACGCCAGTCGTTGGGTAGATTAGTAAGGAGTTACATGTAATTAGTTCAAACTGACAACGGTTGTCAAAATATCGCAACGGTTGCGTTCACTGAACGTTACTAAAGCCTTCGTTCGGTGGGGTCTGAGAGATCTAAAAAAATCATAATTAGCTGCAATTTTTTTTTAAATTTTGAATCCATACTTGGTATAGTATTTCTTTATTTCTGAATTCCGCAACTTAATAACGTAATATTGACTATCACAAAAACTGAAATTTCGATGTACAGGGCGTATGGCCCACCGAATCCGAGTCACTGGAGGTCTTTTCGAAGGAGTTCGAAGGTCCATGCCACGGAGATGTGGTGTAAGTGGTGTAAACCCAAAATGTTTCGTATCTCCGAAACCGTCCATTTGCGGACCCATGTTCATATGACTTTTCGGCATATTTTGGGCCATACTATAAGCCCTCCAATTTTATGACACCTTTTTTTTAAACACCCTGTATAATAATAGGTAGTAAATAATTTAAATTTGGACTTCACATACGTTACCCATGAAATGAGGTGATTAGTGAACAACCCGTGGAGGGAACCGTTAAATTATGAACTTGTTCATTAAAAATGTATGAAATTTTACGCAACGACCTCTTCAGCTATATTCTGTTCGAATTCCACCTCAATTGACATTACATACAAAGAAGGTTACGTGATAATTTAAATTGCGTTGTAATGTTTATAAAATTGCACTATAAAAAAAATCGCGTTTTTGTTCATTTTCTAATCAAATTTTATTGTTTCGTTATCCTTTTTTAGTACAAATGCATGTTCTTCGCATTCTAATGTGATTTGCCTCTATTATTTATAAAACTATATTTTGGTAAGGGTTCATTAGAGACAATGGCGGCATCAGTACAGTGCCGATGGTTACACGCCACTGGTATGTATTATCAATATCATATTAGCATTTTAATTAATATCGTATCATTAATATAAACTTTATGGGTGAACATATTTTTTTTTAATTTTTTACGAGGTGGTTGCGTGAGTAATTTCTCGCATTGTCCGTTTCTCACACAAATCGATAATTCAATTAGTATTATGTGAAAATTAGTTTATGTTTCCCGCCCATTATTTTTTAAATAATTTAACAGATTTTGTATTAGCAACAAGGGTTCTTTTACTTGGTTTGTACTTTTCATCGATTTTTAAACGACGTGTATAAAAATAAAATTGGATTTCGTAAATTCTAAAATTGCCGCACATCTTTATAACAATAAAAATGGTGAGGTAAAAATTATGAAGGGTGCAACGATGAAGTAAATTCTTACCATTTTCTTTATCACCTGCGGCCCCCGGAGTCTCCGACATTGGTGAACCATCCGCGAAGTGAACCTACCACAAAATTATTGATTTTTAGACAGACCGGCAGCTCCCACACACAGACGTATATACACGGTGTGATTCGATTGAAAAAGAACAAAAAAGAACATCTTGAATAAAAACGCTCCGTTAAATTCGAACCCTTAACATAACCTATAAAACAATAATGAGTGTCACTATCGAACGAGCGCAGCTTAATAATTGCATTCGCTTTAAGCAAAAATAGCTTGTGAAATATCCTAAACGGGAATTAAACAATGCAAGGTTCATGCCATTGTCTTCGCCTGATAAGCGACGTTTCAACCTACGTGTTTTCGATTGCGTGTAATTATCTACTTACTTTATGTACGGGCTGCTCTCTGTTGTCCATTATATTATGATAATTCATACGAGGTGCACAGTGCAACCTCGCTTAAAATAGGGTCACTTCAATAGTTCAATGTTACAGGGATTTATTTGTTTACGTATTCCGCGATAACGACGCTTTGTTTCACGTCCCGTACAATACCGGCAGTACCGTAATGAATATTTGAATGAACACTCAAAATGAAATACAGGCGCTTTTTAGATTGATTTGAAGTTTCACCACCACCAGTAACCTTTTAATATAACCCCACTTATTGAAGACACTGGCAGTGGCGCACACCCACCAAGGATAGAAAGGGCGCGGGCGCGTCGGTGGACGAAAATTAATAACTTACTCGAGTTACGCACACAACAAATATAATTATATGTAGAATGGAAGAACATCATTCGCAAAATTTTAAACAACAGAAAATATAAATAGTGTCGCTTGTCGCATATCTTTATATGGGGGAAGGGGGAGAGGCGACAATGTATAAATCCAATGCAAGACAAATATACAATAAAAAAGTAAACAAAAATCGCCTGCAAAATAAGAACGAATAACATCCAAACTAATGCAGATAAAAACGATTACAAATGTTTGTTCTAAATGCGCCAATAAGATAAAGAACAATAGGTTTAGGTCATATTTAAACACCGGCAGATGACTCTCCTTAAATAATTTGATCTTGATATCGCTTCAAGATATTTCATTGTGTTTATACTTAAACATTTGCAGCTTAAGTAGGTTTATCAATAAACAAATATTTAAGTCGAAACGTCGATAACATGAGTACACGTAAACACAGATGAGCTCCGACATTATTTATTTCTCATATTGTTAATCTTATTTTCTAAAATTAATTTTACAACTGAAAAAGTCTGAGCAAATAATTGCAGTTATGTAATTAGTAATTACATGGATTTGTATTCATATTATTTTAATTAGCTCCAAAAATTATACAATGAGCAATAATTTAGTTACGGCAATTTATAACTTTGAGTAATCGAATAAAATTACAATTAATAATTATAAATTGGATCAGATAGAATAAATAAAATAGCGTAAAATTTTCGTTAATCTAGTTAAATAAAAAAATACTTGAACGATACAAGTTCAATGACATTTTACGTACGATAAAAGCTCTAAGGGACATATTTCATTGACATTAACCCGATCTTTAAAAAGGTCACGCGATAACTGGACCTTAACATACTGGTTCCTCTAAAGGTTACACCACCTGATGTAGACATGTAGACAGTTGTAGATTAGTTAGGGAGTAATATTAAATATTGTTTAGAGCAGTGCCTAAAGTAATTCTTGCTCACGCATTTGCGAAATATCAACATTTTGATGCATCATTCTCTTTAAAGCAAATAAGGACATTTTAATTACAAAGAAAATTGTACAAAACAGGTGTCCATTTATGACTCAACGACAATATGCACGTCTCGTGAATCATCAATACATATTGCAACTTGATAAAAGCGGCCCCGTAGCCGACTGTCTTCAATAATTAATGTTAATTAACTCACTTGATAGAGTAAAAACATACTTTATGCATGCTTGTAGTTGCAGTAGTTAAATTTGCTACAATTTAAATAAAATCACATATTTTAACCCATTGGATTTATTGTTGTTGTTATAATAATCAAATTAATTTCATCACCAATACAGCTGTAGAGGTACGTTTTGGTTAGCAATAAATGTTGTGCGTAAATTTTAAACTCATAAATTCTTTTATTTAATCAAATTCAATATATAGCGAATCAAAAAAAATCATTTTAAGTTTGATAATTTATATGTGTCTGATTTTATAATGCACAAAACAGTATTGTGTCAATTTGGGTACAATGGCTACAAGTTTACTATTAATAATACTTGTAAATACCCGAATGTGTGAACGACAAAGTTAGCTATGTACGTAAATAAGGAAATCCCCAAATAAGAGATAAGTGTATTTTCTTATATTGCATTCATAGCTATTGACACGTTGAACTATCAGTTGAACTTAGAGCTTTTAACACGCATAGTAACTTTACTAAGATGAACAGACATTTTAGCGGTTTAGAACAAGCTGTTAATACCATTGCAATAGCAACGATAGCTTTGAGTATGATTTAGCCATTTTACTACCAGAACCTAGCGTTGTTATTGATGAAGAAGAGAGGTTTGATGACAATATAAATTCATCAATATTGTCAAATGATGTTCCTGGAGAACTCGAGGTTTTTGTTCGTAATGTTGCCACCCTTTCGGATACTGAAGATTGCAGTGATGATGAGCCATTATCTGCTAAAAGGGCTCGAACTAAAATCAATATGCAACGATGCTGAAAAGCGTGGCATTTCATCAACATTGAATGTTCTATCTTGGAGAAAATCGGCATTGACAGGAATTGAGGCCAGTTCAAATATTTGAAATGTTTTTCGACGAAGAAGTTTTCGAAATAATTTTAGCCAGTTGTACGCGAATCAAAATAATCGACACAACTTTACTGTCACCGTTGCAGAGCTAAAGATTTTTTTTTGTACACTTATTTTATCTGGGTACCACAACCTGCCAAGGGAAAGCATATATTGGTCTGTGAATGAAGATATAGGAGTAGAAGTTGTGTCAAAGGCTACGTCCAGGAATAGGTTTAAAGAAATAAAGAAAAATTTACAAAGCTTCAATCACCAACGACAAAATATTCAAATTACGCAAACTTTCAGATATTCTTATCTATATATATAAAAGTTCAACCAATGGGGCGTTTGCCACGAAAATATTTCTATTGATGAGTCTATGGTTAAATACTATGGTCGTCATTTATGAAAGCAGCTTATTCGAGGCAAACCAGTTTGGCTATAAAAATTGGGTTGCAGCAAGTTCCTCTGGATACTGCCACTCTTTTGATATATACTGTGGCAGATCAACTAACTAGAGTTTTAAAAATGCTGCTTGATAAATTATCCACTAATCCTGTCAACCACAAAGTCTATTTCGATAACTTTTTTACAAGCTGTGACCTGTCACCTACATGACTGATATGGTTATCTCAAATGTTTGGTGCTTGCATGTATGTAGTAAAGGAAACAGCATGGATCAGTTACTATTTCAACGAACAATAGCTAGATTTTACCTAAAGGAATCACCGAAAAGTCGCACTGCTCGTCCTTCATCATCAAACATTGAAGGTTTACAGCTATATGGCGCCAATCACGTTCCCGAACAGCTTCCAAAGCGTGTACGTGTACGTGTCATGTCACAACAGAAGTCGTTGGAGTTGGAAAAAATGCAAGAAAACACTTTGCATTGACTAAGGGTGCTTTTCAAAATTTCACTCGTAAGTGGCCACTGGGCCAATTTGGGTACACCCCTCTTACGTACTGAAAAAATCTTTTTTTTAATTTTATTTATTTTTCTGTTTTTTTGTACTTCTAATATAATATAAATAAAGACATTTTCAAATGATTCATTGTCGTTTTCGTTGGGCTTTAAATGGGTTAATATTTCCATGTTGGCAGAAATGTACATAGTACCGTCAAAGTTAAAACAGAGCAATGTCTAAATCATTAAAACTGGTATTTAAACGATTGAAATAATTTGGACTTTCAAAAACAGAATCGGGTATTTCACAAGCTAAATTTTATGGGCTCAGTCTAAAACCGCTAAACGACGACAATAAAAAATCAAATTTAATCTTCAGTAAAACAAACTTACCTTTTTATTGTTGTTCTGTTGCACCTCAGGAACAAAGCTGAAGACGTAATCGTCTTCTCCGCCCCAACTTTTTTGAGCGTATTGCAGCGGAACCCAATTTTTAACTTCGGGCTTCTTTATCATCTTAATTTTTTCGACGGCTTTCGGCGGCAGCATCCCTTTTATTATCTTAAAGGCAGCTGAAATTTGAAAAAAATGCTGATATAAAAAAAATTACTTGAATTTATATTGTGCATTTCAGACTAGAAAATTTGCAAGTGACATTATGAATGTGCTTTCAAAATTAGAAACAAAAACAGGCTAAGCAATTAAATATTTTTTAATTAAATATTGAATGTACTTATTGCAAAAGCGTGTAAATTAAATGAGAATAATTACATTGAACTGAAATGTAAATTTCCTTTATGTCCTGTGTGGCATTTTCGTGCACTACAAAATTATGCTGTCGTATATTCGTAAATTCATGGACATCAATTTGTACAGTAAATCCGTAAATAACGTTACATAAAATTGTAATTGCAACAAAGGAAATTTTCTGGGGTTCCACTCATCTGTTACAGACCTGTGCTTGTTCAAAAAAGCCATCAATGACTCTAATAATTCAATCGAGTTAAACTACATTTGATTCATTTAATTTTTAAGCAGTGAACAAATCTAAAAACTAAACATTTTCTCTTGAGCCAAAATATGTAAATGTAAAATAATAAGTCATCGTCATGTCTATGCATACAGGTCGGTTGTCTATAAAAGGACCTTAGGACAAATGTTAGTTTTGTAAATTTGAAAACTTGGATAATTTGATCATATTTAATAATATTAATAATTCATTTTCAATCTTAATTTTGTACTAATTATAAAAAGAATGTGATAAACTTTAACATAGATAAAAATCAAAGTTCAATATTATTACAAACACAGTGAGTTGCTACTTTGCTATCAAATTTATTACATATTATCAGCACTGATTGATTTTATCAGTTTTATTTAAGTGCATAAATTACAATTTCCATGGAACGGTCATATTCCTCAAGGTCATACATTATTTTATTTTACAGCTTGTTCGTAGTCAAGGTTGACAAGGTTAAATAAATCATCAGGAATTAGCCTCCTTCTAATTTGCATATTAATAAAATA
Source organism: Geotrupes spiniger (assembly GCA_959613385.1). Taxonomy (NCBI): domain Eukaryota; kingdom Metazoa; phylum Arthropoda; class Insecta; order Coleoptera; family Geotrupidae; genus Geotrupes; species Geotrupes spiniger. The sequence continues at coordinate 24,741,940 of OY390736.1, read as the reverse complement.
CATGTTAAATTTGCTTAGCCTTTGTGTAATATAATTCGAGCATTCTCTTTTATTGTGAATGATAGCTTACCCAAACTCACCGTTTAAAATCCATGCCATTTCATATATTATAATATAATTAAGAAAGTATGGATAATACTGTTTGAAGAGACCTATTAAATATTTCGTAAATTCTAAATCCATATTTGACAATCCACATCCTTCCATGTCAAAAAAGACAGTAATGGGGGACCCTTTTTCTTGTCTGCAAGAAAATTATCGTTTACGACGATCATGTTATAAAAACCACGTACCTTTCCAGCCTTTCGAACCAATATACGACACATCGCTTCAAATCATCCATATTTTTAGCGCCTTTTACATGCTTCTTGCAATGAAAAACAAATATCGCCCGTCCATCTTTATCTCTGCCGCGAGGGAAAACTCCACCCTCCACTATATATTCCATCCTAATATTAGATTCGTTAATATCTAAAAATAATATTTATATATTAAAATAAATATGATTACATCAAACTGACCGTTTACGCCAAAATCTTTCCTCCATTTTACCGTGTCCATTAACATTTCAAGTGCAAGTTTGTGATCTAAATCGGTATGCATTAAGAACCTTTTGAGCCACATGTCGCTGCATTTGACTTTTTCCAAATCAGTCGGATGTACGACTAGAATTTTCAATGAGAGGCATTTAAATTACAAAATCAAATTTACTTACAATCATTGCCTTTGCTTTCAATTTCTTTGAGGAACGAATTTCTCAGTTCTTCAACTTTGTGTGATGGGACATTTAAGTCGAACCCGTTATCCACTAAAATAATAATTTCAAATTATTTTTAAATTATAAATTTAAAATATCAATCAAATTTCCGTTTACATAACATACTTACTGTTTGTATCACAAAGAACTAATAACTAATAATTTACACCAAATCGAAAACGTGTATAAAAAATATATATCAAAGTCCACTTCTCTCAGCCTTCAATTAATAGAATGATTAAAATTACGAGATAAGTGTCAAAATAGAGCGGACATCTGATGGTGTTTTTTACTTTTCCTCAGCAACCTGTTGGATCCCTGCTATACAAAAATTAAAGAATTTTATCATGCTCGGTTTACATTAGTCAATTTTATTGATAATTGGCGCGGATTCGGCACGTTGAAACAATAATCAAGTTGAAAATTAATGTTGCGTACACAAAAGTTTCAATTTAGGTGTGTAACGGACGTTACACTTTGAAACTGGTGCTGAAATAGTTGTATATGTTTCATAAAGTAAAATGATTCTTCAGGAAGATAATTTTTAATAAATTTCATAACTTGTTGCATACAGTATTACAATAATAACAGTAAAATTTATTTCTTTTTGTCCTTCGTACATCCACGCAAAATAACAACGCAAACCAAGGCATTCATAGTATAATACAACTAGAACTACACACAATTGTTGGCTTGGGTTTGAGTTGGAGTTTAAAAGCATTAGTTTTCAATATTTGAACACAAGCAATTAATTATTATCGGAAAATCATTTTAATAAGTTAGTCGAGAACCGCTTACACAAATAATATAAATCAATTATTTTATTGCATTGATAAACCTGTATATCACCCTCACATATTTGACAATTATATAAGGTTGTATACTTCTTTTAACAGTATTTATTCAAATACGTGAAACTGCTTTTAAATCTATATTATTAAAATATAATAAATCTATATAAGTTAAAGTTTAAATTTACTGTACGAGTCACAGTTCAATGTTGCCAACACAATATCCACGCGACGTGAACATAACCCAATTTATTTGTGTTTACTTTTCGCAGTTACACATTTCAATAAAGCTCAAATGTTAACCACAAAATTATCAAATATATTCAAGAGTTCACACCTACGAAAATGTTGCCGCTTATATTCGGGATCAATCGCAACTCAAGAATCGATAGACGACAGTAGGTTATGTCACGTTATGTGTGCGTATTATAAACATTAATATATTTTAGCCAAAGAAACGGAAGTATTAAAACACCCCGACTACTTCAGTGTTCATAATTTGTTTACAGTTAAAGATTTATTTGATGCTAGGGTGCACTACGGCCACAAAGAAGGTTCGCTCGACGAACGAATGTTGCCCTATATATACGGAAGCCGCTTAGGACACATCATATTCGATTTAGACAAAACCGCGGAATATCTCCGATTGGCTCTGAACATCGCCGCTCACATCGCGTACAGGGACGGCGTTATTTTGTTTTTCTTGAGAGGTGCGCAGAATGCACATATAGTCGAGAAGACGGCATCAGAATGTGGAGAATTCGCTTACACGCGATTTTGGAGGGGTGGAGTATTTACGAATGCAAATACACAATTCGGAGAAGTTACACGGTTACCTGATTTGTGTATATTTCTTAATACGCTCAACAACATACTGGCTCAACACACTGCCGTAAGAGATTCTGCGAAAATGGGGATTGCAACTATTGGCGTAGTCGATTCCAACTGTAATCCAAATCTAATTACGTATCCTGTGCCTGGAAATGATGACTCGCCAACGGCAATCGCATTTTATTGTAAAGTATTTAAGGCTGCTATACTTAGAGGTAAAGAAAAAAGAAAAGAACATCTTGGACTGTAAGATTATTTAATTAGTTAATAAAGTATAAGATTAAATACGTTTAATTTACTTATGTTGTTCTTTAGTAAAAATTTTCAACCCTCCTTGAATCGTGGTGCAAAACGTGTTTTAATCATTGATGTTATGAATTTGTTGAATGAATTCTAAGGTACCAATGTAATAAGTGGGTATTCCTATGCGTTTTGATAAGTTGATATGAAATAAATACTTCTACACTCTCACAAGAATGACTACTAAAAGTGCAACTGGTGTTTTCAATCATTTGATAGGCTATGGTTTTATTTCAGTCCTTTAGATATTTAGGTATTGAAATATTATCAGATGCTACCAGCTTAGCTGTGATCACTGTTTGGGTGAGTCAGTACATAGAAGAGGTGCACCCAAATTGGCACAGTGGCCACTTACGAGTGAAATTTTGAAAAGCACCCTTTGTAAATGCAAAGTGTTGTCTTGCATTTTTTTGCAACTCAAACGAATTCTGTTGTGACAGATGACACAACGTACACGTTTTGGAAGCTTTTCGGGAACGTGAATGGCGCCGTCTAGCTGTAAACCTTCAATGTCTAGCTATAATAGTAACTAATCCATGCTATTTCTTTTACTACATACATGTAAGCGCGCAATCGTTTGAGATAGCCATATCAATCATGTAGGTAAATGAAACCCATCACCATTTTTTGCCATTTATGCCGATTCTCTATAATGATATGGATTGATCCATTTCATCCACTTCGCCCATGCCCTTGTTGTAATTTTGAAACATATATGGAATCTGCATATCCATCTTTATCTTATTTTGCGAACACCATCTTTTAACATATCCCACTGCTCATAGGAATCATAATTGGTGGCCATTGTACAAATGCTGTTATCCTTCCAGCGAACCAACAAACAATTTTACCAAAAGTAATACAATGTAAATAAATATATAAATATTACTGTAATAGTACTGGATTTACCCATTCATTTTTTTACCGTTGTTCGGTTTTTACGTAAACTCTGCAATCATTACGTTCTCCAAGCCATATTTATCACTCAATACACACTCACACCAAATATCACTACATCCAGATGCAACTTATTTGAATAATTGCAACCAAATGAAGTCAGCTACATCTTTTTACGCACAAAGCTGCCTTTTATGCTTATGCAAGATGTGCTTATTTTATATCACATATCATACGTTTGATGCAAACGATATAATGAATCGTGCTTTACTATTTAACAATTTGACTTGAAGGAGGCGGGTTAATATCTCTTCCAGATGTTCACCAAATACTTGTACTATGTATTCAATAACTAATAAATTAATTAACATTAATTGTGTTGGATTTCTTCAAAGTATATCAAAAGGTAAATAAAGTAAACCAATACATATAAAATTAAAAATAATTTATTTAATTTATAAGCACACATCAAACTAAGCAGAAACATAATAACTTCTTTGGCAGCACATCAAACATTATTCCCGTGATACACATGAAAATATTTCAGTCCTTTTCCTAAAAAAATATAATTGTCCATACTATTATTCTTTTGTCACATATTTATTTAATACCTGTTCACGAATCCGGTAAATAACTTTTGGTCCCAACAATTTCAACATCCTGCAAAAAAATGTATAACTTTATAGAAGATCTAAAATTAATTTTAACTTACCATTGATACATGGTTGGAAAAGTCGTCGCGATATAAGTGAAATGGATGAATGGAAATTGTGCTATCCAAGCTTCGTGCAGTTTATTGGCGAGAGCAACTGCACACAGTTGACCACATCGTTCTCCGCTCATTCGGTCGTCGTTCGGGTGCATTGGAATTCCATATTTCTTAAAATATTTATGAAATAAAATGCGCTTATAAAGTAATGGGAATAAAAATGTTATTAAAAGTGTTAATTAATGTTATGAAACAATGATGTATGGATACTATAAGCAAAGATTTTTTTCATTGCCAATGTTACTCAAAATACTGCATATATACGTTACCTGTCCGTGCTTCTCGGTAAAACATTCCGAAATAATATTTGAAGCAACCGGTCCAGGACATATAAGGGAAACTGTGACATTTTTGGATGCCATTTCAGATCGTAATATATTGAAGTAACCCTAAAACATGTTATTGATTAATCTAAGGCTTTATTGGTTATATTAATAGATATTAAGAGGCGTAAGAGTTTTTGCAAGTAAGGAAATAAATAAAAGGGTATTTGAATTAATGTGCAGTCGTTATCAAATTGATTGTTTGTCATCACTGTGCATAACCATGTGCACTATTTGTGCATGTCTCTCCCTTATTTATAGCTCAGTTCTCTTTGTTTGACCTGGTTCCCTACATATGGTGAAGACAATTTGTTATATATCACAATTGCCACAATGAACTACAGTAATGAGACAAAAACTTTGTGAAATGCGTTGCAATTTACTCACAACAATATAACTGGGCTTAATTCGTGATATTTTATAAATAAATCGAACATTTACCTTTTTTAAGGCATTAAGTTGATTGAAGTACTCAAAATACTTACATGGAGTGCATGTTTCGAACCAGCGTAAGTGCCTCCTACGAATGGTACAAACATGATACCGTTCAGACTGGTGTCGACGGCTATATGTCCACTTCCTTTCGCTGTGAAATATTTGATGGCTATACGAGTCAAGTTGACGATGCTGAAAACGTTAATTTCGAACATTTCCCTATCAACTTGCAGTTCTGTGTCCGCCCAAGCACCTCTTTGAGACCGTCCAGCATTGTTAAATATGACGTCAATTCCGCCAAAGTGATCCACAGCGCTTTGGAAATGTGCTTTGTGCGATTGCAAATCTACCATGTCCATGGCAAGAACGAGGACATCATCATCACTCAATAATCCATTAGAAACAGCTAAAAAAAAATAATAATGCAACGACTAGAATTTACCCTTTTGATATTTGCAAAAAGGTTTTAAATGATTAGAAGTAATTTAGGCGCTAATGTAGAGGAAGGTTTCAAGAAGAATCTATGGAGTAAGAGGGAGAGCAAGTTAAAAGAGAATATGGAAGACGTGTGTTAGAAGTATATTGATGTACGGAGCGAAACTATAGTGAATGAAAGAGCAAAAATGTTTGAAGAAATGCTAAAGGAAAAGTTGAAAATGGCACTGAACCTTGAAAAGTAAAAACATCAACTCTGGAATGGTTGGGAATAGCGAAGCTTGTTGAAAGTGGCATTGGACAAGCTAAATAAAAGGGGGCCTAGGAGCTGGATTTATTGAATTGGGAATAGTTGTGTCTTTCATTACTAGTCAATCAGCAAAAGGATGTTTTCAATAGATCTTTAGGGATTATGTTGACCAATAATTAATAATTCGATATAACTACTATTATTACGAGAATTATTTAAAAAATGCGTGTGCTAGATTATTAATATAAGCGATTGGAAAAACTAAATTGGAATTTGAATTATATTTTGAAATATTTTTTTATGTATACTTACAGATACAAGTGTTTTTTACGGTTTCTAATGCATCTTTCCTTCGAGCTGCCAATACCAATTTTACACCATGTCTGGCCAAAGCGATGGCTGTGTGTTGCCCAATTCCGCTGGAAGCGCCAGTTATAAAAACAACTTTGCCTTTAAGTCGCCCTAAGAAAAATATATAGGTTCATTTTCAAAAAATATATTTACATTAATTACTTTACCTATTGAGCTGCCGAATTTTTCACTTAATGCCAGTTGTAAGTTACAATCGGTGAAGTACAAACCTATCGCGTAAAAGAGGAAAAAGGCGAACACACAAAAACCGATTAGCGCGAAAAACATTTTCACTGCCGCGGACGTTCAAAGTGGAAATGAAATTGAGGGTGCGCGATGCAAATTTATAAACGAATCAAAACGCTGATAATGGAAATTGTCTGCACTTCAATCGTACCGCGAGTAAAAATACGAAAATTATCATTTCGCTGTAGCAATTAGTCAAGGATTCGCTTGAGCAACGTTTTTTAAATCGATGATTCTCGTTATTATATTAATAAATTCTTATTTATGATTAATTAAGTTATTACATGTAACTCATTACTTGATTACGTAGAAATATTATGGAAATTACATAGTACGTTTTGAAAATGTAAAACATTGTAAAAACCCATTTCAGATTGTCAATTGAATATTGATTATTTAAATTATATAAAAAATATTAGATTATTTTTTTCTAATTTACTTCATATACTAAAGACGATTGAATTTGAACAATAATGAGTTGATTTTTTTAATAATTATTTAATTATTAATAATTACGAAGTTTGGAAAATATTAAATTTATAAAATTTTCATAATTTTGTCGGTCTATTGCCATTTGATGTTGAATTTAATTTTAATTCACTCTATTTTGTTTTTCTAAGTATTTCATTTGTTCTTCGTTAATGTTTTGTTTATGGTGTTTATTTCATTTATTTTTTATTGTAAAAGCGCTATTCGTTAAATTGACGACGAAGATGGGGTTTCAAGGCATATGATAATTTACATAACATTTTAGGTATGTTACGCTAAATACGTTAACGAAAGTTTATTTCCCCGATTAGAATTTTTAGTGAATAACGTCCCAATAATTACTACCCTCTTGGTTCACTTTCATTAATATTTAATGTCTTTTATTTTTTTGTCCTGTTTACTTTTGTCCTTTGTTTTCTTCTCATTTTACTCTAATATTTGTTGCAGTACTTGGGTGAGAATATTTAATGTAACAGGGTAGTAACGTTCCTTGTAAATAAACGATTTCAAGTATGCCCGTTTTTACTTTCTTATAGTTTATGTTTAACGAAGTATGATCATGGAAATTTTTGGAATGATATATGTTTGGTAATTGGTTGGTACTGGTTGGGCGAGTGATGATTACTAACTGGCTTTTGCACAATTCCATTGCAACATTGCCATTGAGTGTACAAAAGTCATAAGTAGAGAGAAATATTAGTGTTTGGACGGTATTTATTACCAATTCCCTCAACTAAAGTTTGCTATATTAAAATATTTACGTTGTATTTACTTTTGTGTAAATATTGATTTTTACTTTCTTATACTTTAGGTATAAGTAAGTATAGTAATCATGAAAATTTTCGAACTTGAGATTTTAACAGATATACACGTTTTGAGGTCCCGTGGATCGATTGTGACTATTTTTGGAATGACATCTGTGTTTTATTTTGTATTTGATTCTGTGATGATTTGGCTGTTATCTCATTGTTTACGTTTAGAATATTCGAAGCAAATCCAAAACAAAAAGATTACACTTTTAATCTGGGATTTGTGTATGTATATACAACAGCAGCCGTAGTATCTTATATTACTTGTCTTTGTAATAATAACAATTTATTTCATGTTTATATATATATATGTATGTTTATAATTAGATTCTTTATAATTATGCTAATAAGTAGACTAATAGTTCACGGTCTGAGTTTTAGATTAGATTAACAAAGTCGACTGCGCATTTTTAGTATGATACTGAGATACATATTATAATCATTTTTATGGCGTAAATAGCGGTGCCTTTAGTCTGACCTACTGTTAGGGACTCCACTCAGAAAATTAACAATGATTAAAAGGAGACTTTTGGGTACAGGCACCACTGAATCTGGTTAAGGAACTGGTCCAAAATTGACTATAAATCTGCTAAGTTGTGTTTCATTTGTGCGAATTATACAGATTTGAGAAGGTTTATTTTTTGATAAAATAAGAGTGTCATGTACTTAACTTACTATCAAGTTAAATTTTGGTCTGAACTTTTTCGATTGTGTATGGAATCAACAGTGACCCAGTGTCCGGATGATCCGTGGAGGGCAAATTGAATGGTGCGAGTTAAAAATTTGATACTGCAAGATCGGCCTTTAAAGGTCTCTGTTATCGCCAATTAAATCTGCTTATCCAAAAACAGTGTGAAGTGTGCTCAGGTCATGAACATTTTGTATGGCATGTTTACTCTTTTTTATCCAATTGAGAACACTGGTGATGAGATACGGATACATCACTGTGATCATATTGAACAGGAATCCATCTCACCACCACCGAATTTCATAAGAAAAAAATCACGACAAGTTTACTAACATGGATAAAAGGAGGGAAACAGTTTAAAAACTGACCTGGAGAAGGAACGGCCACATTCTTACCACCAAAAAAATTCTTGCTGCACAATTGTGGGGTTCTTAAGGCAAACAAGAACCAGCAGATAAACAATGACTGTGGGTTTAAAGATTTAAGGCACCAAAGCCCTGGCCTAGCTTCGTCATATTTCTTTTTATTCAAAAACATACGAAAATTATTTCGGCCGAATCGAGTTTTGTATTTGATGAAGTACTCAAAAACGCTGTTAGACAACATTTTGCAGAGTTGCCGAAAGACATTTTCTGGGGGCAAAAAGATGAAATAAAAGGGAGTTGATAGTGTTTCTTTTCATGGCTACGTAGATAACATGAAACTACTGCTTCGTGTTGAAAATATTTTTCAGGTAGTAGCGAGTCGTAAATTTGAACTTGACAATGAATAAATACATACAAAAACATTAACGACTTATTTATAACATAACAATGATAAATGCATCATAAACATCCGACCTTTCTCTTTAACAGATCAATTTTAAATTTTCTTGGCTTGTTATTGCCTAACATAACACTGAAACACAAACAAACAAAGTACAGACAAAACAAACACGATATTTTATTGTTAATTTTTTTTATTGCTTAGTTTATATAAATCGCACAAAAAATAAAGAGTAGAAAAAAACAAAAATTGTCTCCTCGATTCAGTTATAATTTCTTACAGTTCAACCAATTGACAATTCTCTAATTCGCTATTAATTTACAAACAGGGTATCATAAGTATTACTTAAAATAAAACTTGTACTCCTCGACGTTAATATTGTGTTTTATTCTTATTTATGTTTGTTATATATAAAACTGTTTATGTTACAATAATTCAGCGTTTTTTTATTGCAAATGTTCTTTTTGGCTGAGTAACATTTTGTCATGATATCACCACGACCTTAACCCACAGAAATATGTGCCAAGCATAGCTACTGAGAGGTCAAGGTGTATTATTGGGCGCCACATTGTCAAAGATAAAGGTGGAAGATAAGGGTGAACAGATTATGATTTTGATCACATAAATGATCTTAGGAGGATTTTCACGAATATTACCACCCAAGCCTCTTAAATCATGTTTAAGTTCATCACATTTTATTAACAATAATACCGTTTTGTAAATGTTACCTTGTTAAAATATTACAATTGTTTATTATTATTAACATTTTAATACAAATAATTCATTGATGTAGGAAAGCGGGATACTGAAGGTCAAATAGCAGAAAAACATTTCCATCATATAACACTTTAATTTGCAATCAAATAATAGCTTGGTGTCATACATCAAAATCATAATCAGATAAATAATGGAGGAAGTAAATAGCCAAATCAAGAATGTAAGGAACTAATAGCTTATTAAATAGTACAGTCATGGTTATTAGAAATATGAAATAGAGAATGGTTAAGATTATCAGATATTCAGAAACAAGTTAAAATAATGTTATTTAAATACTTATAAAGTATCCAAAGCAAGTAAACTAACTACTATAGTCAGACAACATTTAAAGTAAAAATCAGCCATGATATGCACTAACTGATTATACTAAAAGCGACCATCTACCAAATGTAAACTATGGACATACAATAGAAAAGATAGCTGACCACAACCAGTTACATAGTCCTTTTTTCCTGAAAACAGAGAATTAGCTAGTAAGACTAGATGCTTGAAAGAAACAAAACATAAATTACAAATGCAGTTTCTAACAAAATAATAAATAAACATAAAAATATTTTTTAATAACTAAACTGTGTGTACCTCTGAAAGTACTGTTACGTCTCGGCTATCACGAAATTTGAAAAATGTTTCTGGACCCAACATTTTTAAAGCACTGCAATAAAAAAGGCTTAGAACATTTCGATAATTTTATATTTAGAAATTACCAATGATAAATGAGTGGGAAGTAAACCGCAAGGTATGTAAAGTGCACCAGAGGAAATATACACATCCAGGATTCGCTGGCTTTATTAGCGATAGCGATTGCACAGAGTTCTCCACATCTTTCACCGGACATTCGTTTGTCGGTCGGTTGTGTCGATATTCCATATTTCTATACGTGAAACTTGCACATCATTTCAATAATAATTATTTATTAGAGAGCAGTTAATACCATACATTTGACAAAAATTACACACAATTTGAACAAAGCAAACACGAATAATAGCTTAGATTTTTGTTATGTTAAGGTCATTCAACTGGAGTTACTAATATGCTACACAACCATGCAAAACATATTCTATATATTACAAAAATAGGCAAATAATCCATCTTTAAATGCCATACAATTTTAAACCGGTTCTTGTATATCTTGTGTGATATTGTAAGATTTCCATCCTGCTATTTACTTAAGTATTTTAATTTACATTACCTCTCCATCTTTTTCAGTAAAAGCTTCAGAAAGAAAATTGGTAAATGTTGGTCCTGGGCATAAAAGGGTGACTGAAATATTTTTCCCCATCATCTCATTCCTCAAAGAATTAAAGTATCCCTAAAATCCGACGAATATTATCCATAAAACACCTAACATTAAGCATTTACATGAATGGCGTGTTTCGAAGCTGTGTATGTTCCTGAATAAGGAACTCCTATAACACCAGCCATGCTCGAGGTAACAGCAAATTGCCCACAGCCTTTTTTAAGAAAGTAATTAAGAGCAACCCTCGATAAATTAACTACACCAAAGACGTTAAGCTCAAACATTTGCTTATCGACATCCATTTGTGTATTTTCCCACATAGCTCGTTGTGATCTTCCTGCATTATTCACTAGAATGTCGACTCCTCCGAAATGTCGCACGGCATGATCAAAATGTGCTTTGTGCGACTCTAGGTCAGTAATATCCATGGGAAGCACGAGTACATCATTATCGGTTAATGAACCATTCGATGCCACTGAAAAATGTTTATCATCATTAATATTTAAAGAAAATTTTCAAATTTACATATGCAAGTATTTTTCACTCGTTCTAATTCATCTCTTCGTCTGGCTGCCAAAACTAATTTAACTCCGCGCTTAGCGAAAGCAATTGCTGTGTGCTCTCCGATACCACTTGAAGCACCCGTAATGAAAACAACTTTGCCTTTCAATCGGCGTACGGATTTGCCGAATTTCTCGTAAAAGGCTAACTGTAAATCGCAATCTGTAAAACATAATGCAATCACATAGAACAAGCCATAGATAATTAATCCAATTCCAATAATGTATAAAACCATTTTTAAAGAATATCGGCCGTTTAACTTGTACGTTTGTAGACGGTTCTATGAACTTGAACACGCAGCATAAATATGAGATAACAGCAAATCATTGTTTTTTTTAACTGTGCAATCACCCACTGATATTACATATCAGATATCACGTTCATGATCACGCATAACCTCATTCGCTTTAAATGCGAAGTTAAGAAAAATAAACTAGAAACAATTATTTGTGAAACAAGGGAAGAAAATTGCAAAAAAAAAACTATATAAATTTATTTTGTAGCAGCCCCATTTTTATTGATTACAAGATTTAATGATCTCGGCATTGATGCTACCAAAACATCGGTATAGTTTGGAGTTATTTCTCAATCCTCAATCTCTAGGCTTGCCTCTAACGACTTGCCTTTCAAACGACTGGCGTTCATTCCAAGTTCTCCTTATGTTGTGGAAAGTACTCCTGGCTATGTTGAACCTGAGGGCTACTCTCCTTTCCGACCAATGTCACAACCCTTAATTTTTCAGTGAAAGATAAATGTGGCATTTTTTGACGTTTACACCAACATGACAGTTTTCCAGATGACTACCGCAACAATCTAAGTCATATCTACAGCAGGAAAACATACCCCTCAGATTTTATTGACCGCAGTCGTACTCTCAGCTTTACCACTTTATTGCGATGCAAGATGGTTATCACGTGGGATATTTTTGCAACGTGTTTATGAATTAATGGATTAAATCGGCATTTATGTAGAAGAGAAAAGCCGAATGGAATCTGAGAAGTTTCAAGACGATTTATTTGTGATGACATGTTCAAGAAATTAAATACATTGAGTATTAAACTCCAAGGAGGAAACACGCATATGTTGGATACGAATGATAAAGTTAATGCTAAAGAAAATTGAAGTTGTCGAGCACAAACTTAAGGCAGGAAAACCTAGAAATATTTACATATGTGGACGAATGTGTGAAGAAAAACACGTGAAAGTTTTTTTTGTAACCATTGAAAATCATTTATTTGTCATGCTGGCAAAGAATTTTAAATAGCATTTTTTTGGTGAGAAGACCCATTTTAAAATACTCCCGAATTTTCAACTGCAGAGGAATACATCTTCATAGACTTCTCGGCAAGTATTGATACACTTCTATTTGTAAATGTATTATATCAGTGAAAACTTGAATTTTATTGCGTCTCTGTCAGTAAATTAAGTTCTTTCAATTTACCCGTCTCCTATTTACTATCACGTCTCCTGTATCGTTAACCCTTATGTACACACTCGGGTATCCGGGTGCAGACCTCGTCATATTTTTGCTCCATAGAAAAAATGAAATATAGTAATTTCAATCCACCCCCACTCAAAAATTCTCTATGTAAAGTAACTTCTCCTAACAATTACTAAAATTAATTGAGCCTCAAGATCCCCATTATTTGAGTGTTTTTGAAGATAAAAACAAAATCGTAATTTTTTTGAGATAATAATAATAATAATAAACAACGTTGGAGTGCATGTGCTTAGAGGACATGCCCGGGTACCCACTAGATGAAAAATGGCATTTCGAGTCGGGAATCAATCAATATCGTTGATGAATCTCTCATTGAGGTAACAGGGGTTAATAAATAAATCATTACAATAGTTTTCGAGGTATATTAGAGTATATTTACATTCCCCCAGTGCAATCGATACATCTGACTGTTGATGAACTATGCTCATCGCAAGCAGGTTTCTCGCAAACCGAACAAGATTTTCGTGTTTTCCGGCGTCTTTTGATCGTTTCCGTGTAGCATATATAACAAGAACCAATAATTTTCTTCCTGCCTGTATTGCCTCGAGATTGAGCCCTTTCAGGAACAGTGGAAGAACCAGCCTGTAGCCCGATCACGGATCACGATCCACAATAAAGTAATTGATTCCAAACGATTCTGTTCATATGAATATTCAGGAATCGAGAAAAACCAATGGTGGGCACCCCGGTACCAGGGGTCTGTAACAACCTGGTAAAGTTGGGTGTGCACATAAGAGTTAAAATAGAATGTAATTGGTAAGGCAATGGGTAGATGAAATTATGTATAAAAAAATGTATTAAAACAAACATCATTTCCTTAGGTTTTATTTCTTACATCCTATAGAATTATCCAAGTAGAGCATTTCATTGTACATAAGAAATCACATGAAAGTAGCGTTAACTATTAAAAAAAAACTATATGCTTATTCTTAAGCATTTATTATGTTATAATATGCACCATATTTTTTGTCATTTAAATGATTGTAAGTGATCTGCCATAACTAACCATAGAAAGTGTAAACTGCAGCCGTTATATGAAACTAAAGTCAGAAAATTCAAATCAGAACGCACTGTCATATATCTTTCTTATCTCCTGCTTGATTCGTAACATCGTCGATTTTCGAATTTTCATTCGTAATGTCGTCAACGCCAGTCGATTTATTGTTGAACTTTTTAAAAAATTGTCCACCCGTATATCCTGCCAATCCACAACCCAGCGAAGCCAATCCACCTGCTTTCAAACCAGCTATAAGTCCAATTGGTCCGCCAAGTAATCCGCCAATTACGAGGCCAGTCGCCGGATATGCGGCATTGTTTAATCTACAAACACACGTCACACACTAAATAGACTTTTAAAACCACCAACTCACTTATAGGCACCGATGATGTGCTTCAAACCTTCGTAAGTGTGCACCGAAGCAGCCTCGACGTTTTCGTCGATGACATCAACCGACGGCTGTTGATTATGCACCATTGTGTTGAGTTCCTGGTACATACCGTGCAAATCTTGTATGTCTTCATTTAAAGCTTCCACGTGTCCCAGCCTATTTTGATCTTGCTGCAGCTTTAACTGCTCTAAATCGTCGTGGATCTGTATCCGTGCGGCGCCAAGAAATGGATTTTCATTTTCGATATTTTCATTAATTTCATTTTGCGAGTCTACAAATTGACTCGCCGACTTTTGCAGGGCTGAAATTGCGATTTTAATTCAAATTGTTATCACTGCACGAATTCGCTCACCTGCGTAGTCTTTAATAATCGCAGATATTGATTTTCTAAGGCCAAACGTTCTAGTGTCGAATTTATCTAAATCCTCATCTTCAACTCTTGCCCGTAAAGTGTCTATTTCATATACGAGATCCTTTAATTGTCTGACGGCGCGTCGTTCGTCACTGATTTCACGACTCAACTGTTGGGTGTTCTTATCAGACATAAACTAAACATCCAAATTATTAATTATTGTAAGTTAGGTATTGAAAAAGGAACTCACTTTGTGAACTGCATTTTTGTGCTGTTCGTACAGCAATAAATGGTGTGGAAGAGCGTCGTCATTGAATTTGTTTAGTGGTATTTCGATCGCCTTAAACGGTAGTTTTAAAATTGCATTAGACGATGACATTGTACTCATTCACTTATGATTTAGAGAGATGTTACAGAGTCTAACTTTCACACAATGTTTGTAAACATCTTTGTTCGACTGACGTTAATTTGAGAGTGACGACAAAAGGCGATAAAATAGGTTTATGAAATGTTAAACTTTTGCCATTAGTCGCACGATGACACTTTTAACGCCAAAAGACTTTTAAGACTGGTAGCGTTAAGTAAAGCTATTTCCAGCACGATGCCGCTGATTCTTGTATAACCGACAAATTACCGCCTGCAATACCTGCACTCCCAATATTCAACGTGTCAATTCCTAATGATTTAAATTCTGCAATCTGGAAGGAATGAATATGGTACAAAACTGTATACTACAATTTTCAAAGTACATAGAAATGTGATAGTTATGTGGTGTTATATTCGGCTGCTACTTCCATATCTTTGAATCCGAATCCACTGCTCCTAATATTTTAATATTTTATTAAATTTTTATTAATTTCATGGATACTTTTTGCACTTTTATGTTGTTGTGTTTCACCTGTTTATGAGTTATGGATAAATTGATTGTTTATTTATTTGCCCCTAGTTGTTTTCTTTTCATTTTGTTACACATTTATACATTTTTGTATCACATATTTCGGACGAGAGTAGATTAGGTATCGCTTGGTTATTATTGACGTTACATACTGATGTTTAAGTGTGAAGGACGATCAATGTAGCAGCGGATAAAGAAGGTTTTGGCACCACCCGAAGAGCGCTAAAGCGAGGGTTCTGGAGCGCCAGGTGTATTAATACCAATTAAAGTCGGTACTCATAATCACTAATCACAATTATTAATAGGCACCACTTATTAAGGGTGCAATAGCTTCGATAGATGGACGTTTTTAATTATTCTAGTTATCTTCTGCATGTTACATGCGGGTCTGCATGTTACCTACATTTTATGTGCAATATTATTCAATCATGAATTTATGTACTACGTTTCGTTTTCGGCTCCAATTATATTTAAATATTTTAACTTGTCAGTGTATCATTAAAATTTCTGAGTTAAAATACATTGTGCATGTGTGTGGAGTTCCATTTTTATTAAAATTCGCGCATCCGCAATTGATACTTCCAATAAATAATTAATTATCTTTCGAAAGTTGTAATGACAACACAGGAAAACAACATCATAGGTCTGATCAGATCCAGCATCACAACAGCCAATAAAGAAAATGTAGAGCTATCGTTGGCAGTTTTTGCGCCGCTAAAAAGAATTTCACTTATGCAGCGGCAATAAAATAAATCTACCGTGACACATATCAGCAACGTAAATTTCCGTATAAAAAGGCACCCAACTTGGTATAGAGAAGAATAACGTTACAAATATAGTCTTTAAATGCACCGGTCTGGTGTCAGGTGCCTTACCATTCCGTATTCTGCAAACTTCTCACTTTTTTGCAATTCCAAACGATAATACCTTTTTGAAACGAGAATTATTACAAATCCAAATAAAAACATTTATACTCGGAAAGCATTACAACAATACTGTTGTTATGCAAGGCGCAATTGTGGTTCGAACCTACCGGGACGATTAATAAAACGTCGATTGTTTTGTTTCCGATTCTGGCGGCGTTACCGTTTGAAGATGGTAATTTGCACCGTTGGATTTCGTTAGTGTGTTGGACGTGTGTCGCGCAAGGATATATACACGGTCAGTGTTATTTACGGTATGGTTAAAAAAGGGCATTAGATATAACGTTGCATTCGAACATGCGAGTATTATAATTGATCAGGGACGGCTTTGCAGAATTCAAAAGGTGCAGAACGTCTATGATTCACTTATGGTTGGAATATGGATGCATTCCCAAGTATACGGGAACGCATCCCGTATACTTGGCTGGGCACGTTGGCTGAATATGCAAAAGACTCGTCACGTGCATTCCCTAATTTTCTTCCATAAAATCATAAATTTTAAAACACTGGCTAACAAAACAAAATAACATTTTGAACAGATGTACACAATGTTAGATGTTAGATATAAAGGTGTACTGACACCACCTTTTCACCACACTGTTCTGGTCGAAAGGTCATTTTCTTATTACATTGCTAATCTTCTAATCTAAGTATAGTTTTGCTTATTTGAGTAAATTTAGTTTAGTGTAGTATAGTTAATAGTGTATTTATAGTCGTTGAGGAAAAGAGCAGCTGGATCCCTTGTGTGTAGCTGATTTCAGTATCATTTGATCTCAAGATGGGCACATGTTATTATTTTTTACAATTTTTTTGTACACTAATTGTATTATTTTGTATGTCTTGTCAGTGGTCAATAAACATTACCATTATTATTATTATTAATAATAAAATACCCCCCAACGTACTATGAAGTTATGAATGCAGCATAGTATTTGAACTGGACTTTGGTTATGGTGGTCCTTGCTGCTGTTTGAGTAATTGGAAAGTGGTTGAAGTAAATTATGTCCTCACACTTTTGCTGATGTAAGCGACATAGCTTAGCGAGCTCGAATAATAGCATTTCTTCAAATGTAATGGATTTTATTAGTGGTCTATTATATAGTTAAACTCCTTACCCAGCAAGGCCGTATGCTTGCAATTTAATAACAATGCAACATTAGCTTGATTGACACTGACCCTACACGTTGTACGAACCGACACGATTTAACGGGTGCCTCGAAGTAACTGGCTGCATCGTCGCACTGGTCCAATGGATCTCATCGAACTTAAAATGAATTCCAATCGAACACTTCATATCTTGCATTCGATTTATATAGTTAATAGTAGTGTTGATGCAAGGATTCTCTATTGTATAACATACCTGATATGGTCTTATTACTTTCTTATACTTATAGTAATCATGAAATTTTTTGACCTCGAGATTCCAACGGATATACACGTTTGAAGGTCCATGTATTGATTCTAATTATTTTCGGCATGACGTCTCTGTATCCCCAAGTCAGGTGCCCAACCTGACTACGAAAATAAACGAGAATTAAAGACATTTTGAAATTAAGTGTAACTGCATGTCTGTATGATTTGTATGTGGCTTGGAATAAAACCTCCTGTTTTTGAAAGATATTTTGAAATTATGTGTAACTGTATGCCTGTATGATTTGTATGTGGCTTGGAATAAAACCTCCTGTTTTTGAAAGCAGTATATCAACTTGTAGTGTATACTTAATGAAATACTGGATAACTTTTGTTTGCTGTTGAACTCGCTGTTGAAAAAAAATATTTGTAGTCCCAGCGACGCACGGTAAATATTCCCAGGCGCGGCCGCAGTCACTATAGCCACGGCTATCAGATATATTACTAACCTATTCATGAAACGATTTCGCATTTTTTTCGCGATTTCGAATGTCATCGCGATCGGGTCAGTTTGCGGGAAAAATTTATCAAAGAGAATTCAGTACGGACCACTGCAGATTTTTCAGTGAGACATAGTTTCGTTTTGTAATATGTAATATTTGTAATTTGCGATAATACGGTGTTACGTACCCTGGTTTAATATACGCAATATTGTGCTACATATCCTTGCAATCATAGAAGGGGGTGAGTTAGAGCCGAGGTTCCTAAACTTTTAGGTTACCGGAACACTCACCAAATCCCTTGTATTTTATGGAATCCCACATCAAATGATTACAACTTCATTACACTTTTATTAGTTGCTTATTTATTTTTTGTATAAGTGTACGCTGAAAACTCTGTTTCACAATGATACGTTATGACAAATGGGGGTAACGTTAAGATCGTTGGTATTCACTCATAATACTGATCCAAAACTCGTTCAGAGACGCAGACTCAAATGTGTGTTTTAATGTGGATGAATGAACTCCGACGATCTATGAATGCTGATGATAAATGGGTTTTGTACTCATTCGATGTCAATATCCGGAAATTAATTTGACAAAGATTTTAGGAGATTTACTAAGTGCCCAGTGATAATATTTATCATTTCATTTTGTAATTCCAACACGTTTTCTAGCAGAAAGTTATATAAAAGGAGAAAACCTACAATGTTGTCGTCTTCTAGGCAGGTAATCCAGAAATTGAATTTTCTTAGAAAGGTTGATAGTTTGTCTCTCGCCATAAATATGGTTATTGATTTCCTCTGCAAAAGTCTAGTATTTTCGTTGACCTTTCTAAAAATTTCCGTAAGATAAGCTCATTTTATCATACAATACATCGAAAACAAGTCTGCGGCTGTAACCTTTACAGTCGCAGACTTGTTTTGCCCCATTTGGAAAACCTTCAGCTCATCTCGAAGTTCATATAACCTATAGCTTCGCCTCTGGAAAGCTATCGGATGTGCAAGAGGAGTGATTCTTATTGACTTGCAATTACTGTTTGAACATTGCACTGTTGCAAATTTCTTTGCCGCGTATGCATCCAACTGTTTCTCACATGCATGGCTTAATTACGTTCTCTGCAATTCTATGTGGTTTTCCAGATCAAGCTATCCTGTAACTTAGGAGGAACGATTCAGTAACATTTGCTTTGCGTTTTTGCAAATTGATGCAAATTCTACAGTGCGGCTTCACGCGTCTCTTTATGTCTTTGAAAAAAAAAACTGATATATTTTCCCTTGAAATGTTCGTGGTTTGAATCATGTTTTAGCTTTGCTGGCGCCATAGAACTATTTACTAATAGTTTCTTACAAATAAGGCATAATCCATCTGGTTCATCGGTACTCCTAAAAGGCATAAATCCAGAGCACAAATAATAGTAGTCATCGTATCTTCTTTTTCTTTGAAGATATTGCTCCTTCATTTTCTCTATTATCTTTTGTTGGTTTGATGCTGTCTTTCCCGCACACTAACATTAACAAAGTTGTTTGTTACTCTTCATGTTGTAAGACCTAAAATAAAATTAATTTTGTAATGTCACTTCAAAAAAGAGTTTAACGATCTCATATTCAATAATTTTTGATTCACAATCATCACAATAGCACAATAAAAGCACCTCAAAAGTCGTTATATTCTAGTGTATTCGTTCGTCTATTGGTTTTAGTCTATTCGTTCTCGAGATATCTGATTACAAAAAAGAATCACTCAGACATCACTTTAAAAATAGTCGCAAACGATTCTCCAGGTCTTAAAACGTAAATAAAATACAAATTTAGCAATTTCGTTTTTCGGACCTATTTAAATAACTTCCCAAAGTTAATGAACAGATCCTTTAAAAAATGTTTTTTTTCCTAATCAGAAATCATAAGTATCACCATAATCATCTTATGTTAAAAATACAATCAAATCAATCGGACTGCAACTACAACCATCAACAACATTCTCGGGAATAATTTCTTGGGACTTTATTCCGCCGCCATCCATGATAAATTAGCTAGAAAATAATACAATTTTAAATACCTACGAACACGAAAATAACATTATAGCAAATAGAATAAGAGCCGTATCGAAAACAACATTTTCCTGCTTATTTATGCGCAGGAAAATTGAATTTTCCGGACTGTACTGTAAAGACTTTACAAGACGCAAAATACTATGTAACTATAGTTGCCAACAAAATTGACAAACTTGTTTTTTGTTGAATTTGCAAAAACGATTTCTCAAATTTGTAAATTTCGTCTTTTTTACGATTTCCGGAAAAATTTAATACAATTAAATTAATTTATTGAAAAAGACTATTTAATCACAAGAACTGAGTTCGAAATAGTCATTTCGTTTAATTTTTGTTTGAGTTTATTTCACTTAATGGAGTAATATTAATGTAATTTCACAAAAATTTTATAATTTATTGCAGCTTGGTTGTTTGTGCCGTTAGCTGAGAATTGTAGGGTACAAATTCAAGCCGGCGTCAATTATTAATATTCCATTTAAATTTATAACTGAAAATAAAAATATTGTAATTAATCTAATAGAATGTGCATTAAATCAAGAAAAAAATTATACGTACTTCGATAAATGAGAAGTTTGCTTATGTAACATTTAAAATGTCAGTGAATGTGCCTATATTGCCTATGTTATAATAATAAGTTAGTGAGGCAATAAATTTGAATACAGTATCAGTCGTAAACTGTCATTTGGTAATACAACGAAAAGTAAATTATAATATTTAATAAGTAAGTAAAAGATATATTGTATAATTTGATTTCAACACCCATATAAGAAAAGAGTTAATTGATGTATACACAATTGTATAGTACATTTAACAATAGGCGATATATTGAATGGGTTTAGTCAAATTGTTGACATTCTACAGGGGACGTAATTTATAGGTTTCCTGCGACTGTCTCAAATGTTTTTCCTTTACGAGTATAACTGCGTTTAGAAACACAAAGACGCCGAAGTATTTGTATTTATTTTTACCGTCGTCGGAGTCTTTAGCGTGATAGACGGTTTATTATCGCCATCGTTTATTACTATAAAATATATTTTACATACTTTTCTAAACGGCAGCGATGTTTTTAAATTACTCCGTGCGCGGCGTTTTATTTATCGATGTTATAAAATTTGTTGATATCGCGTACACGGTAGGTGAATAGGTGATAGATCAGCGGCGGCGTCCATGGGAAATTTCCATTTATATACGCAAGAAGCCATAAGATTTTGCTAATTTCGCAAAAGACGTAGCATTATTGCGGAGCAGCGAACATTTATTTGAAATGTGCGTTTAATATATCGAGGTTGTAAACGTGAAGGCACAATGATGCAGTTCTAATCGTACAAAGGAAATGACCGCCTTGGAGCTAAAGAAGTGTATTCGTTTACCGATGCGCACTGAACCGAAAGCTCTGAAACTGTGGGCAAAAAATGAGACTTGAATGAAATTCAAACTGAAAAAGTACGTTGTAAAGCAAATGTTAATAATTCATGTAGACCGTCAGGTAAAACTTGCAGACATTAAATCGCGTGACGAAAAATCAGATTTAATTTAATTTATTGACTGACTGAAATACCACATCAATGTTTTTTAACAACTTATTCAGATCCTTTACACGGAATCATTTGTTAATTTAATGGTGTAGTTTGGAGTTTATTATTTGAGAAATAATGAAATATATAATTAGCTAGAATCGCAAATAGGTTGTTGATAAATTATTAATGATTTTCATTTTTATGGAGCGTTTAACTGGAATGGCAGAGGCGAGTTCTGGACTAATAAGCATGGCAACCATGATCGCGTACCGGTACCATCGTTCTTTTAAAATGTTCTTAAAGTTTAAAAAAATGCCGAATTGAATAACTAAAGCTACATATTACGATTACGATTTATCGTGTAACCAGCTTCACAATTGATTTGAAAAATTAAAAAATCAATCATTCTATTGTATAAATCGAAAGACGATCGTAAAAATAAGGCGTACGTCCAGATTTACGGTCTTGTAATAGTAGTGTATAATATAATTACCATCACCTTCATAAGTAATATCGCAGGACAATACCAGAATGTATTTTACTGTGAACCGATCATAAAATGAGAATATAAAGTTTACCACTACACCGATGGGGATTTGATTTAAAAATACGGTTTAGAGATTTGTTTAAAGAAACGAATTTTCAAAAGAACGCTTACAGTTTCCCTTTAAGAATATTTCTTTGAGTTATTTGTTTTTCTGAATTTCAACAATTCGTAACCAGATGTAATTAAATGTTAATTTCGTGAAATCTTGTTTTCCATTGAAATGCTAAGTAGTTTACATGTCTACAATAAAAAAAATATATTTGTCAGTTGGTTAAATTGTATTTATTTTATTTTTAAACATTTTTCTGCAGCTAACTTCAGTGTTTGTAAATCAAACGAGTATTGTAGTTTTCTTATTTTTCTCCACAATTTATTATTGCAGTATTTCTAATAATAATAAACAATAAACATTAATATCTTAGATAACAGATAACATGAAACCTATTACGATCTCATGGCCAAATTTCTATATTCTCCATTTGCTAAATAAACTATCAATTAATAGCATTTCCATTTCATGCAAATTTAACCAAAGAGTTTTAAATTTTCTTCAAATTATCTAAATGGCATAAATATTGCAGACAATTCCTGGATTAGTTATTGTTGAAAATTCTTTTGTTAGTTTCTTACGATTTCATTTTCATGGCAATGAATTTGAAAGAATGTCGCGGTTAAAAACTTGTAATTTGACTTTCAATGCTTTGATTAAGTCGTTTAATTAATACCTTGTAATCTTTGCAAAACACTCCTGGCTTAATCACCGTACATTATTGTACAAAATTAAACTATTGTATGACAAGTTTACCTCGTTTAACAATTCCTGAAATATTCTTTTATTGAGAGCCCGGGCTGATATAAAATTAACTAAATTTCTCAGAAAGATACGAGTTGATACGAGTTCCAATATTTTCAAAGCTGTCTTGGCACATTACACCATTGCTGGTGAATAATGCAATGGAAACCAAGTATTGAATATCCAATAAGTTTTGTAAATAAATGTAAGAACTTATTTTCCTGTCCAAGAAGGCTGCTAGCACCGTCAGTTATTACTGATAAACTTTTTGAAGTACATATTTCTTTTTCGCCCAATGCATCTATAACTCCTCACAAATATCTAGTTCTTTTGTTGTTGTTATTATTAATAGTACTGGTAAACTTATTAACTTATATTAATTCATCTTTACCGTTATTTTGAACAAAATAACGTATGAACATTGAAGGAGGTGAACCTGTTATGTAGGTAGCCTCTTCAAGGCAAATGGAAATAAAATTGCAAGATTGTATATCTATTTGTTGTTGAAAGTTTACGTATTTAACCATTCAAAAAATTTCTCTTTCACCGTATTTTTAGGTAATGCATGCCCTTAATTCTTTGGATATTTTTTTCTTGTATTTTCGAAATCATCGGTAAATACAGTTTACACTGCAGCAAAAACCTCCTTTAAAAGCTCACCTTCATTAAAAGTTTTCCCGTATTGAGCAATATTGAAGCTTGATCTATGTAGCGAACTTCGGAAAGCCGCGTGTTTGTGTTGTTTAGGATGTGTCCATGTTGCGTGCGTAAGATTGTGTACGCTTGCATATGTTGTATTCTAGTTTCTGCGTTGCGTGGTGTTGTCTAAGTAATTAATTCTAATTAGTTGTCGATTTCTTCTTTGATATGGAATACTATGTTCGTGTTTTATTCGTTGATGTGGTTTAGTAGTATGTCTTGAGTATTGTGGTGTTCGGTGATACACATGATATCATCAATGTATCTGAGATCTCGGATAAATATCCCAGATAAAAGGCCTCCCATGGGTCATTTCATTGTTGAAGCGAAAATAATAGCGTTGGGTTAATGTCTTTAATCTCTTCATGATGTCGGTGATTATCCGGTATCTCGTGCCGTTATGTTCTAGTCTGGTTTTGACGATTTGTAGTACATGCTTCCCGGATAGGTATGTTTGCGATGTCGAAGAATATTAATTTGGTGTCTTGTGTCATTTTGTTTTTCAGTTTTTCTGCAAGTTCGTTGTTACATATTGTGTAGATGTGTCTCAATTGAAGTAGATTATTTAGTCTTTCTGTTAGGTTCGATAAGCACAACTGGTGTGCTTTTCGGTTTAGTTACCCTCATTGATGGAGACGGTGAGTAAACGCTAACGAGGGCGACTCTACATCTACGAAATTCTACCTGAACAGCGCGATATACGACAAATTTAGATGTAGTTGCAACTACAATTGTAATAACATTTGCTAATGAAATCGCATCGACGCATCTTTGTTAGTTTAGAAGAGGGACGAGTGCAAAGTCGCAAAACTGTGTTGCGCAAACATTCTTCGAATTTGCGAAACCACTGTAATTGTGAAAGTTTACATTTTTTAAATTTCTGACTTTTTTAATGGACTTTTTAAAATAAATTTTTAAACGTTATTGAACATTTTTGATGGTGCATCTTGGACACAGGCACACTTTGAATATTTGACATTTTTAAATATACATTGTCTTCAGAATTGGTTTCTTCCTAATGCAAAGTAAGTAACACAATTTTGAAATGATTGCATTTTTACAATTTTAACATTCTAACGGAGATGTCGTCAATTTGGATTGGGTTGGGTTGAGCTGAGCTGAGTTGGGTTGAGTTGACTTGAATTGGGTTGGGTTGGGTTTTTTGATTTTTTGAATTAAAAAACAATAAAAAAATGTAAGGAAATATGAACCCCACCTAATCCAACCCGAGTTTGAAAAATTACCTAACACAAGGTTATCCAACCCAACCCCACCTAACCCAATTCAACTCAACTTAAACGTCACTTCAGGTCAACGTAACCCAACCCAAATTGACGACAGCTCTGTTAGCTATAATGTTAAAATTATCAAAAATTCAAACATTGCGAAAAATATAGACAATTGTAAAAAATCGAAAACTTTAAAGCTGTGAAAATTGTTTTAAATTCAAAAAATGTAACCATTTTAAAATTGTCGAGCTAGTTACTACTTTATATTATGCAGAAACTAATTCTGAAGACAATGTTATCATATCTAAAAATTTTAACAAAATTAAAAAGTCAATTAAAAAAGGCAAAAATTAAAAAAATTTCTTTTTTTATTAGCGCGGTTCCGTTCGAAAATTCGAAAAATGTTTTTGTTTAACGCAGTTTTGCGAATTTTAACTCGTCCCCATCATTCGAAACTAAAAAATTACAGTGGTAATTTCAATTTCATTTATGTTCAATTTATAACCAAATGTAACAAAACTGGGAGATTGCAATTTTTCTGTTCGTTTTTTTTTTGTTTCCTATACAGACTACTTTTTTGGCATAGCAACAAAAACAATATACATTGTTCAATTCGTTAATACCAGTGATCCAATACAAGTTGTGTGTATTTCGTCAGAGGAAGTTGCAACTCGTCGTCGGCCAAATGAGCTTTTCCTATTTTGATTTTGAAGACAAAGACAGAGTAACTCAAACGATTAGTTAATAAACATGAATCACCTTTTCACAGACATTTCCCTTATAGGCTGAACGGGAAAAGAATAATTGGTACAAATTACTTTTTTTTTAAAATTTGATCAATTTACGCCCATAGTCTGTTTCACTTCAAATGCAATAAAAGTAATGTTTTTCTTTTCGAATTGTAAAATCATTCGGTACTCGTCCTTGTTTTTAAGTTCACCAGCTCCATGTTTTTATTACATTTTAAATATGAATGTTCTCTGATAGGAAATGTAATTTTCACAGATTGTAGGTGTTTAATAGTATGCACCATATAATGTAAGAATCTGAACATTGTAAAGTTTTTGTTGTGACCACCCACATAAACACAAAAAATATGAAAGTGGTTTAGCTCGGCGTTGAGATTATTCAATCAAAAATGAATGTCCAAATCCTTTGTTGGCAAAATATTGAGAGTAAGTGTAAAAAGGGGACATTCCAAATGAAAGTACATATAAGTTAAATGAATACATGCTAAGCTGTCGCAGGTAACACACGTTATCAATTGGCACATTTGGGAGGTATGTAGTTTTCTGGAAATCTTGTGCAATTGCTATGAAATCGTTAGTGGTACTCGTATTATTCTTTACCTTTCTTTTGTCATCAAATTTTTGAACTTCTTCATTTTCCTTTCGTTTTCAACTTCTAATCTTCTTTCTCTTTTTGATCTTATTTTGTAAGCATAAGGACTATCATACTAAAGGGATTCAGCTTCTAAATCCCAATAGCTATGCTTTTTTATGAGCTATCTACAATGCAAATGGTCGCAAGATTTTATATCCATTAAAATGATACTATACATGCAGTATGAACGTACACGACCTAAACAATGTCCATTGTGCAACTATAACAATACCGCTAAATGCCAAATATGAAACGAAATATCTATTATTTCAGTGAAAGGATTACGTTACGTACTATTTGAAGTGAGTAACAATTAAGCCCATGCGAATCAAAATAACAAATATTTTCATTCGGCTTCCGACCAAATCATTCAAAACGCATTCTGACAATGACACATGAGAGTTCGGGTTATCCATCCCAGGTAGCACAGGGCGTCGAGCAAACAAATGTATCTGTTTTACATATCATATTTCTATTTAGTTATCATTCATTCTTCTTAACGGATTTAATGCGCCATAAATGAGATCGTTATGATACAGCGGTGTCATTCGGTCCGCGTATCTAAACGCACGCAATCATAAAGTTGACTGATGGATGAGTGACTCGGTCGACCATACAAATCCATTATGCCGATTCATAGGGGCCTGTTCTTTATGCGCCGACGTAGACCTACTACTAAAAGATACAACAATACCCCATTATGCATAGGTATGCCTTTAAGTTTTACGACGCTTTGATCGTCTTTAATTTTTTCGCATCTGGCACACTATAAAAGAGGAATTTATAGCATTACAGCGCATGCACACACTTGGAGCCCACTAATGCGATCGGTCATGTTTTTGTCACACTTCGGATTCCTGCGGGCGCGGAATATAACTTGTCGGAAATAAAATTAAATTACAATCAAGAAAAAGGTGTCTGCTAAATACATTTTTTCAATTTAATTGGTTAATTGCATTATTTTATCGTTTTATAAACGCTTGGAAATTAATTGTAGACACAAAAAATACTAAATAAATTTACTCAATGTTTTAATTCTTAAAATGTAAGTTATATAGAAGCTACAACAGACAGACATCTAGAGTTCTCATTTGATTAATTTGGTAAAATTAACAAATTATTTCCTATGTTATTTTCTCCTTCAAATTTGAATCAACAGCATAAGAAACACTTGCATTTGCAATGCTAGATTTCGCAAAGAAGTGAACCACAAAATTCCCATCCATTGTCAATTTCTATACGCTTTATATTCGTACTTGCACAATCTAGTAAATCAAATATTATTTCAATGAACCGTGAAAATTGATAAAATAGAGTTACTGTGCATTGCGTTGCTTTGACACTTATTTTCGTGCCGCTATGTATTTTGTCCCCTTATCGGTGGTATTTTATTTCTTACGAAGAGCGTCCAACAGGTGTCCGTAATTGTACGAATGTGCAATTGCGGGTACCCAATAGTAAATATTTTTAACCGGTGCGAGTTGAAGATAAATTCGACGTTCAAATATTTACGCAAGAGTCGATGTGTAAAACTTACGATAATACAATGTGTCCTTGCTGCAATAGAATGTTACGCAAACGCATAAAATGAAGAAGACGTTCGTTTAGAAATTACTGTAAACATTCACAAACTACTGAACACCGTCATAATGCAGATAATAGTCAACCAAAAAATTGGCATGTAATTATAACTAATAATAAATGCACCTAAGCGTGGCGAGTTGCAAGAGATGAAGAATGGTGATGAATTTATTTTTCATTAATTTTACGTTAACAACGTAACGTTTACGTTACGTTACGTTGTTAAATTACTCTCTTGTTCAAATTTGTTTAATTTTAAATATCGTTATAGCTTTAATTTAATGTTGTTAGTTTTCATACAGAATTAGAAGTATTTGAAAATACGAAGGCAAGCTGATAGCAAAGGTACCTGACCATCAAGGAGTTAAAATACAATAAAAGTAATTTTTCAATTAGTCTCCTTGTACTTCTATGCATTTTTTACACTTAACAATTAATGAAAATAAACCATAAAACTTTTCTTGTCCTGAAAAAAATCTTAACCTACCACAATATTTCTTCGTGGTTCAGTCCCTTTTGTCCCCGTTGTCCTCTCAACTGCTTTGTCAACTTCCTGAACAAAAAAAGTCACAGGCTGTATGGTGGATTTAATCAAATCTGTGAACTTTAAATCCTTCAGAGCATCCTGGACAACATCCTTAAGCATTGTGGAAAAAGCAGAATGTTCCTTTGAGTTTTCCATTATGGTCGATTCCAATTGGCGTATAATACATGATAATAGTTACCCTCCATCGTTGTCTCATGTGGCAAGTAGTCTATTAGTATTATTCTTTCCGTGTCCAAAAAATAGTCATAACCTTGCCAGTTCAAAGGCTGTGGGTGTTACGATCGCTTATGTTTCCATTGCACCGACTCCTGTTAGTCTTCAAGATCATAGTGATGAACCCCTGTTTCATCCATAAGTACACTTTTCTCGATAATTCCTTCATCTTGTCCTTCACAAAGCTCGAGAGGTTTCAACTCGACGTTGTTTATAGAACATTCTTCTTATTTATAGAACATTTTTGGTACTCATCTGCAATCGCCTTTGACATGACCAAATTATCATGGATGATGGCCCAAAAACATTTCCTGCTAATTTGCAAACTTTAGCTATCACATTGATTTAATTAGTCGGTCTTCACGTATCAATTTTTCATATGTACATTCATAAAAATATAAATAGGAGAAATAATTATCATATCGCTTAGTTAAGTAAAACACATATTTATTTATTTTTAAACATTAATAATACAAAATGTATTATACATTTGTAAGGAAAATGGTTCATTCGGTGCTTTAAATTTTTGAAGATGGAGTTGATGCAACATTATTGGGTGAAGTAGCAGGTGGGTTCACTTTGATGTTAAAGGAAGATACAATTAAGCAATGTAATGGGGACGGACCGTTGTGTGTTGGATAGTGACTAATTTGTGAACCATAGGGTAGTGAACCATACGTTGGCCTAGTTGACCTATGGATTGGTTTTCCTTCACTCCTGATTGTTACTTGTTAACCGATTGCAGTTTGCTATTCCTAGTTCATGCAGGTCATTTTCTACTGCTTTTTTCGGAGGCCTGCCTGTTTTTCTCCTTTTCTACCTGCTTTGTTGGCTTGTTCTGTGTTATTCTTGCGTGTCTGAGCCATCGAATTCTATGTGACTTCACTCTGATTATTATGCTTGTGAGGCCGTAAAATTGTCTTACCTCTTCGTTTGTTCTTCTCATCCATTGCTCTTCCACTTTCTTCTCTCAATATACTCCCAGTAATATTTTTCATTCCCATACTTCTAGTGCTTCTTTTTTTCTTTGATTTAGTTTCCATAATTCTACTCCGTATGTAACCGTTTGATAGATCTTTATTTTTGCACTTCTTGAAACATTCTTAGACCTGATCATATTTCTCAATGATCCAAGTCATTTATTTGCCTCAGCTATTCCTTCATCTATTTCTGTTCTTTCCTCACCATTAATGGTTATTGTTTTTGCAAGATCGTTAAATGTTTCTACTCTATCAATTTTGTATTGCAATTTGTCCTTCATTACAAATCCAGATTTCTTTCTTGATTTTCGTTTTAGCCGCCTTCCATTATTTCGTTTTTTCTGTTCATGTATTTTTCATTATCCGTATATGCCACTGTTTCCAACACTATATTAAATAGGGTGGTTGATAATTGGATTGATAATAGGTTCACGTGTCCTGACTTGAAACTTTCCAGATACTTGCCCATTCATAAGTACCATATACTCTGTTCCATTTAATGTCATCTGTGTCTGACGTATAAGTTTGGTTATTCATAGCTTTCTCATTGCGTCCTATAACATTTCCATTTTTACTGTATCGTAAGCCTGTTTGAAGTCTATAAATCCCATGTACTGAGGCAGATTCTGATCTATGCTATTTTCCATGATCAATTTTATTATAAAAACATTTTCCCTTCATTACTTCATACTCTATCATCTCCTTGTGCCTTCCACGTTCTATCTATCTAGCTACCGTTTCCTTTATCTCTTTCTCCTTCGCATGGAAATTATTTTATAGGCTTCAGCTTCCTTAGTGTCTCTACCTTAATACAATCGTTATCCTCTCCCGCCACGTGGATGAGGTCATCTAGACCTATATTCTCACACTCCTCCATGCATTGTTTCCATCCATTAATACCTTTTGTGCAAACTCTGCACCTCGTACATTCTTTATTCATCCAATATATATAATTGTTCCCGTTCTCATTTCCCCATTTAAATCTAGCCAGCATCCTTCCTTCTTCCTCCACTCAGATACTCCGGCTTACTTCTATGCAAATTATGCTCTTCCCAAGTAGAGCTTTTGCCCCTCTTATTATCTTTCTTTTAGCTCCTTCATCGGCATATTCATTAGTCTCTGCCCCCTACTCATTATTTTCAGTTCGTATTTATCCCTGGTTCCACCGCAATTCTATCGTTCCGTCTCTTGCAGTACTATATATTTCGGCGTTGATCTCTATAGTTGAATTTCTTTTCAACTCTCCCTGAAACATTCGCTCTAGTCTATAATCTAACCTATATAATATATTGTCAGATTGGACAAACTTGCACATGTCCTACGCTTAGCATTTATTCTAGCCAAATGGTAAATAGTAAATAATTTTGTGACAAAACGTGCTCGCCTATTATCTTAATGTTTTCCACAATTTCACCAGAAAAAAACAATGCATTATATATAACCTATCTAGCATATATTTCCTATATTATATCATATATTTTCTGGAGTATTCTTGTAAGGTATTATTAATTAAACATTGATAATTTTCACTGTTCCATCCGTCATTTTAATAACATTTTCAAATATACAAGAAAAGCGTCTTCTAAGCTACTCATATGGCTGTGCGCCCAGCGAATTACAGCTTATCTGCTTTGACAAATCTGCAAAGATGACGCCTCGAGTACAGTTGGTTATGCAAAAACAAAACAGATGCATCGGCCGGGAATCGAACCGGGCCGGCCGCGTGGCAGGCGAGCATTCTACCACTGAACCACCGATGCTTATAGTACTTCAGGTGGAGGATACCTCGATTGGAACTTTCAATTTAAAAGTGTGTTTTAAAACGAGTCTATTTAAATAAAACAATTGCATCGGCCGGGAATCGAACCCGGGCCGCCCGCGTGGCAGGCGAGCATTCTACCACTGAACCACCGATGCTTATAGAACTTCAGGTGAAGGATACCTCGATTGGAACTTTCAATTTAAAAGTGTGTTTAAAACCAGTCTATTTAAATAAAACAATTGCATCGGCCGGGAATAGAACCCGGGCCGTCCGCGTGGCAGGCGAGCATTCTACCACTGAACCACCGATGCTTATAGCACTTCTGGTGGAGGATACCTCGATTGGAACTTTCAATTTAAAAGTGTGTTTTAAAACCAGTCTATTTAAATAAAACAATTGCATCGGCCGGGAATCGAACCCGGGCCGCCCGCGTGGCAGGCGAGCATTCTACCACTGAACCACCGATGCTTATAGAACTTCAGGTGAAGGATACCTCGATTGGAACTTTCAATTTAAAAGTGTGTTTAAAACCAGTCTATTTAAATAAAACAATTGCATCGGCCGGGAATCGAACCCGGGCCGCCCGCGTGGCAGGCGAGCATTCTACCACTGAACCACCGATGCTTATAGCACTTCTGGTGGAGGATACCTCGGTTGGAACTTTCAATTTAAAAGTGTGTTTTAAAACCAGTCTATTTAAATAAAACAATTGCATCGGCCGGGAATCGAACCCGGGCCGCCCGCGTGGCAGGCGAGCATTCTACCACTGAACCACCGATGCTTATAGAACTTCAGGTGAAGGATACCTCGATTAGAACTTTCAATTTAAAAGTGTGTTTTAAAACCAGTCTATTTAAATAAAACAATTGCATCGGCCGGGAATCGAACCCGGGCCGCCCGCGTGGCAGGCGAGCATTCTACCACTGAACCACCGATGCTTATAACACTTAGGATGGAGCATACCTCGATTGGAACAATCGATTAAAAAGTGTGTTTTAAAACTAGTCTATTTTAACTAAAAGTGTGCATCGGCCGGGAATCGAACCCGGGCCGCCCGCGTGGCAGGCGAGCATTCTACCACTGAACCACCGATGCTTATTACACTTTAGATGGAGGATACCTCGACTGGAATTATTAATTAAAAAAGTTTGTTTTCAGACCAGTCTATTTAAATAAAACTTACTATCGTCTGGGAATCGAATTGATGCATATTGCATATGACATTATCGATACTGTACTTGAGGTACCAACTTGACTTTGTTTTGAGTTCTTTAAATAGATATTCCCTGTAATTTTTCCAATCAAAAGGCCTTTATAATATAATATTTTTTAATACTCATTATGCATTTTATTATAGTAACTGCCAATCAACAAAACCGATGGTTTACTTGAATGCTATAACTATATTAAACAATTTCAATTGAGATGGATGACCTGATCTGTAAAATTATTTAAAAAAAAATTCCTTGCACAAATAAAATCATTTCAACAAAATGCTTCTTTTTAACATATATTGTCATATATAATTTTTTTTACCCAGAATATCTATTAATACTTATCATCATTCAATTTTTGTGTTGACGCATTCAACAATAAAGTCCTGATCCGGATCCTATTTTTGCCTACAAAATACACGTGTGCATGATGTTCTTAAGATTGCCTTATAAATGTGTAAAGTTGATGATGTATATGAAACAAAACTAAATTGCAAAAATTAACAAATGAGATAAAAAAGAGTTTCATGTAAAACATAGTAAATGAAATCCAAGACATTTAAAGAATCCTGCGCGTCGTATTTTCTCATGCAACTTGCGCGTATTAAATAAACGAAACTGACAGTTAAACAATAGCCGTGCATTCGAAGCATGGCAGAAAAAGAACGGAATTAATTTATTTAGAAAAATCGTAAATAATTGCCTTGCGTGCGCGGAATATAATTTATCGGATATTAATTACGAGTATTGGACATAAAAACGCGTTTCGTTCTCTTTTTCGTCCCATTAAAAATAAAACTTCATTATAACGTCGTAATTTAACACGCTGTGTATTTATTGCACGTTAATATTACGTGATTTCGTGCCCGTGGGTGGATGCATAAAAAGAGCTAAAACACGCAGATAAATTACATTTCGGCAGAATGTTATGTTCTCTGCCACCTGTAGCGCTGTCGTCGTCGTCCTGTAGCCAGTTTGACCCTCATATTTTAAAAATAATTTGCAAACTTCGAACATGCACCGCATACCATCGACTCGCTTCATGATCGCATTAATTTTATCATTACGATGAAATGAGAATTTTCACAATAAACTACTGAACTAATTCAAAATAGTTCTGCAAGGATTTTTACAGGAATTTCTTTAAATTTTAACAACCAGTTGTTTTTGCAATTGCAATTTCAGGGTAGTCAGATAGGTTTGAGTAAATTGCTTTACTTCGAACCCTAGATTCTATTCTATCTAATGGAATTTTATATATAAACACTAAAATGTTAAAATTAATTTAAGAAATCGATTGTGTTTGAAAATAGTAAATGGTAAAATTTTATCTTAATGTGCAAGTGGCGTTAAATTATCCAATTATATAGGTACAATTATTTCTGAAATAAAAACACAAAATAATGGTGGAAAGAACACAACGAATGCATTAAACCTAGAGACGTTAACGATCGTTACAAGTGTAAGTGCACATTAACATACGGTGGTCTCGTGGGCGTTTATTAGCAATACAAATTAAATAGTTTATTGTGTCTCTATAGTTAATGTAAAACGCTCACACCGGATTAACATATGTATCAGTTCAATGCCGGTAAATCCTGCCCTCTTCCTTGTCGTTCCACGTGAAATCTTACCTTGAACGTAATTTATCGAAAGGTGGAAGCTGCGCGTACAGTTGTATTTAATATCACCTGAGGTCTCGTGGCATCTCGTACCTGTGGGATGAAACAATTTGCCATTGTGTTCCAAATCCGGACATGCAAATGGTTACACGATTTACGCTTAGAATTTAGATTTATATTGGGGTTTTGTTTCGTATAACTAGGCCGTTACCTGCCATTTCACATCACATGTGCGAATATATACAACTGCGCATTGAATAATAGAAATTTCGAGATTTTAATTAAATGTAGAAATTATTTCTGATGAAATTGAACAAATTACCGGAAAAAATGAGATAGAATATCGGATCAGAGTCAAAAATATATAAAACTGAAATTAGGTTCCTTAATGATAATAGTAATTTATTGTCCAACAGTAGAAAAACAATACTAGATAATGCAGGATAATTTTATATTAACTTATATTGTATGCACACTAACTAACTAACTAACTAACTATGATAACAGAATAAATTCACTAGCAATGCTAAATTGAGCCCTTAAGATCTTAGTACAAGAAAGCCAAATAAACTTAATAATTCAGGTTCAAGAATATAACTATGTAATATTTCATAAACAAATAAAATTTCTGAAAGGGTTCTATGCCCTTTCAGTGATTGAAACCCGAACTCCACTAGTAGAGCAGTATAATCATAAGCATGTTACAAATAAATATCATATTTTCAGTAATATAAAGTTTTTAAAAATTTTCGCGGCACACTTTCCATAGCAGTCCACTATAATTTAAGTAATCAGGATTCCACACTAAAGAACAGCATTCAAGTTTAGACCGAACAAAATCATTATATAGATTGATTCGATAATCAGAGTCAGATAGTTGGACTACAGTTCACAATATCATCTGTAAATATGAGAAACAACTTAGGCCCAAGAATGGAACCTTGTGGGGCTCCACTGATAGACCTATATTCAAATGATTGAATCAAGTTGTGCTGGTGCTGGAGAGCCCAGTTTTCACTGCTCGGAAAAAACTGTTTATAACTAAAATATCATTATTAAAATTTGCAGTCATAATGGAGATTGACATCACATTCAAGCTTAAAAACAGATACGCAAAGCAAAAAATATTATCGAAGAATTGAAAATTAAAGCCCTTAAAACATTAGAATATTAGAAACAAAGTTACATTGCATTGATTTTAACGTATCTTAAAATTATGATGTTAAACGAATAATATTCACTTTACATATTTTAGGAAACTTTCTTCACTGAATAAATTGTTATTATTAAATTAAATGTTCATAAAGGAATGAGAATTTTACGTGTTTGCATAGTTCCTAATTTCAAATTTATTAATTTCATATGTTCCTATGAATAACATAATTATAGCAAGTAGTTAAACTATTCTTATAATAGTTGCAAGTACTTGTATAGAAATCTGTAAAAGTTTTCATGTGATTTGCAGTTAGATACAAAGTGTGTAATTAATGTAATGAGATTGATTTTTTGTTCACTTGTTTTATACCAATATCATTACAATTGAACATTCTTGCATTGGGAAGCCATACAACGAAGGGTACGGTTCCTCGACTCCAATGCTGGAACTTGGAAAGTGGAATAGCCTTCAGCTGGTAGGATACAACTTGTTGAATGTTCATTAGTTGCCCAAAACGACGTCTCTTGAGGTAGTTTTTCAAGCACTCAAGTTGGACGAATAAGGAGGTTGAGGGACAGGAAGGTTCTTACTGTCCAAAAAACTATTTACTGATATTGCTATGTGACAAGCCCTTTTTCGAAGGCGATAAACCCTTGCCCTGGAGGCACAAACTATTTGTAATCGATTCCTTCGCTGCCAAAAAAAGAAAATCGGCATGGTTTTGATATTTGACTTGTTCATAATTTTTTTGGCATTGGAAAGTACTTGTAATAACATGTTCGACTTCAAAAAGTTAATGCACTTCTCCCTTCTTATGTCCTTTTGGTCCTGTGCAAGGACAATTCATTGGTCCAATCTGATGAACGGTGGTGTGTTCAAATTCAACTATGCTTCGATCATTCTGACTGACAACCGATGATTATGTCGACATTTGCATTGTTTTTTGAAACTGAAAACCTTCCGCTGCGAGGTTCATCTTCAATCGACCTTCCTTCTGCAAATACCTTAAACGACTGAAACACCTGGGCCCTTAACCTGCGAAGTTTTGCAAAAGTTTCCGTCGTACTGCGAACGAAAGTCTGAAGCAAAACCTGTTCGCACAACGTTGTTCGAAATTATTGTCACTCATTGCCAAAACGCACAACCAAACCTGCTTCACTAAAACAATTACTTGGACAACCACCCTGATGGTGACGAACTCGCACTGATAGTGCATCAACCTACCTCCCTTTGAAATCCATTATTACTAGCGTTACCCCTACGAACACTATGCTACCAATCTCATTAATTTATATACACACTTCCTGGTTATTTAATTTAATGTGTAACGTAAGAGTAAAATGTATTTTGGCATGTTGTTATTTATTCTAATAGTTTTCATTGTTGGTTTGTTGAAAAAACTTTTCTTTAACTTGATGTAACTTTCCACTCAACATAAGCGAAGAAATGAAATTCCTTGGATTTGATTTGTGGGAACGTACGAAGACACTCGCTCAGGAGATTAATACCCTACAAGAGTTTTGGAAACAAATGCAAAATGCTGCGAATTTTATTAGAAATCAACCAAACATATTTTTAAGGGTTGTCAGAAAATTTAACAAAAGAATTCAGAAATGTGTGTCAATGTGCATTTGGAAAATTTATTAGAATATTGTTTTTTTACGAAACCTAAATATTTATCTCTAATATATTTCTCCTGTAGGAGGAATATTTTATGGAAGCATTATCCAGTTGCTATGTGGGCAATTATTAATGAAACACTCTGGGTATATATTAAATATTTTGAAAACTAAAATATAAGTGTATAAATGTGTAAATATGTATAAAATAAGAAAGAAGGACAAAAGTATAAAGGAATATGTTTCATACAGTTAACGAAACTTTATTATTATATTAACGGTTAGCTAGCGGAATTACGTATTACAATAACATGCTGTCTAGTTTATATGTTATAATAAAAACCCCGATCCCGATCAGAATCAAATCAATCCCGATCTAGATACCGGCCGAGCGCTTTCATGTATGTCGGCGTTGCACTTCTAATTTAAAGCCACCGTACAAAGGCCGTTACTTATATCTTACGTTTACCATATTTTTTCATCGAATGACATTAATTCGCTAAACAGGCTTCAGTCCGCACCTCTGTTATTCGCATGTAAATACCCCAGAGGTGCTGCAACAATGCGGGACGTAAGTTGAAATATATCGCGTCGCGTAAGCCTTGATAAGATAAATCGTCAAAAAGGAGAAATACCAAATGAAAATCTCCAACGCCTCGTATAAATAACGCGGTATCTGAGGTGTCGTCATCTTATCATATAATAAACATTATTCATTTGAAGCAGCCAGTATCGTGAATGCAAATAGAATGGGACGGCATGTGAATTACACGTACTTTCGTTTAGAGGTGGCGAGGGTGTGAATTTCTTAAAAGGTAAATAAATAAGTCCATTGATTGGAAAACGATGTTACGATTTGATAAAGTATGCATTCGTGGGAATGTAAACATATTTCAATAATAATTTATGGGAGTATTTGGTGTGGCTTGTGTGTGGGTACACACAATGCAAAAAAATGCCACGACGTTTTTTTCAGCGTGTGAAATTGATTTGGGTGGCGGCATTTCTTTTTATCTAATTGAATACTGATAATTTAACAAGAACAGTGTATTTCATCGGCAGGTAGCTTAGTCACATGTGATAGTCGGCACGTTTCTCAGCATACGGTATTTTACGGTAAAATTTTCCAAATACTTCCAGCATTGTCCTGAGTAATCCACTGCGCTCATTCTCAGTTTTTAATTAATGTTAGATTAATATAACAAAATTTTCTATATAATGAAAGGATATTTATATTTATACATATATTATAATATAACATTCAGATCTGCAATAACGGGCTAGCAGACAGTATAGCACTGTTATGCATAAAAAAATGTAATTTGAGTCTAAGGTAACTAGTAAGATCAATGAAAATATTTTAATAAATAAATTATAAGTACAAATATACCTCAAATATAGGCATCTACTGGTTGCGATGATTTATTTCAAGAATTATTTGTGGTACTGTAAATTATACGAATTACTTGGATTTTTTATTTTTAGATTATTGCCTTTTATTTAACTTTTTCATTTCATTTTATTTGTATGCATTGTTCAATTTAATTATTTCGTCTTGCTTTCATATATTCCAAGCAATAGTAAATTTTATTTTCAAAAGAAACTGCATTAAAAGTTATGACTAAAAGAATTGACTAAAAGTTTTACAAATTTGAATGCATTTTGTTAGAATACAGTTCCCTTGCTTAAAACTAATATTATTTGTGTTAAATAATTATGACATCAAGTAGATTGTACCAATAAGTAATTTTTTCCAACTCATCTAATGTCTTTTCTTTTTATAATAAGTGATAAAGCTGAAATGTTTGCTCATTAGTAGCATATGCATAACAAAATCATCAAAGTTCATATTCCCCAATGCAATGACAAAATATCTGCAGCTGTTTTCTCATAAATTTTTAAAAACTGGTACACACGAGAATTACGGAATTTTTAAATGTCAGCGATTTATTTGCAAAAGTCCAGCACGGCTTTCGGCAGGGGCGTCTAGTGGAAATAGCTTCAATAACATTTTTGCAATTGACTTGTGATATGCATTTGATACTGTTACTAAATAATATTGAAGAAATCATATGCATTGAGCATTATGACTAATGGTTTGGCAAAATTTCTGGTAAATATAAATAATGAGGTATGTAGCTAAGGTGTGTGATATATTACTCGGCTTGCTTCACTGATCTGTTCTTGGGCTTTTATTGTTTTTTTTTATACATACATGTGTTTTATACATGTGTAATAGCCAAATGTTTCCTGTTATGTTTGCAGATACGTGTTTAGTGCAATTTTTATATGGTAACTGAATTATTGTCGAATTTACAATCATGGGTATAGTTAGTTAACAATCGGCTCATGTATAATAAAGAAATCTCTTATGGATTTTCATCAATGTAAATTATTTGTTGATATGTATGATATGTAATGATGTATTAGTTTATGATGGTATTGCATACACATTATCTGAAACGACAAAATATTTGGGGTAGGTTGGATTTGCCACTCAAATACAAAATGATTGTGCTAAACTGAAGATTATTATATTTTCCATTATTACCATTGACAACGATAGTGACATACTTCTATGCTGGTGACCACTTATTACTCATTGAATTCTCATATTTTATATATATATTTTTAATATAAAATATATATATTGATGGTTTGGGGTTGTGCCACTAATATCGTTTGGGTATTTGGCCAACAAAAGTGAAAAACCAGGCTTATGATTTGTTTCAAACCTGAAATCTTACTTTAAAAATTATAACAGTAGTAGTAACAACTTTTTATTCGCATTTATTATATTGAAAACATACGTATATACATGTGTGTGTATTTACAGTCTTATAATCCACCTCCCCGTACGGTCCTCTACCTCTCTCTCTCGCTCCAGCTTTCATTATCCTATTATCGTTCTGTAATGTCTCATTTTCCTCAGTATTTCCAAATAACCCCTCCCTCATCTAGACATCGCTTCGAGTTTTTACCCTTTTCTTCTATTCCTCATTTACTGCCACATTTATACACTCTTCCATCCACTGCTGCCATACATTCATCTCTATTCCTTAAAATACTACAAATCATGTAATTCTCTTCCATCCAATATTTATTTTCCTTTTCCTCGTTGCGATACCTAAACGCCACTATCACTCTCTCCTCGTCTCCTGCTCTTCCACTCGTCAAATATTCCGGTTTTCTTCAGTACACACATTGTATTATACTTCGTTCCTCTTATTTTTCCTTCTCTTTCCTGCGCTTCTACTTGTTTTCATCTATCTACCATCTCATTATCTGCGTCTTTCCCTTCCTTTCTCCTCATTTTCGCTTCAGCCACTGATGTCCTTGGCTTTTCGTATAACTTTATTCGGTTTTCTTCTATCTTGATATTTTGCTCCTCGTATTTTCTTCATTTCCCCCAACGCTTTATTTGCTAAATTATGCACACCCATGCTCCCATTTCAACCATCTCATTACTTCATTGCTAACCTTTCTATAGCCCGTTTCTTAGAACACCGCGTATTCCGTTCCATACATCAATATGCTCATCGCGCATATCTTCCGTACTATCACCATTATCTCCTCAAACGTACATTCTCTATTACTCTATATACTACTCGTTAAAATTAAATTATAATATATATCACGAAATTAAGTTAGATATAAGGAAAGATAAGTAAAAATTAATTATTGTTAACTAATTATAAAGTAAGTAGAAGAAACAACGCAGGGTTG
This sequence comes from Geotrupes spiniger, assembly GCA_959613385.1. NCBI lineage: Eukaryota > Metazoa > Arthropoda > Insecta > Coleoptera > Geotrupidae > Geotrupes > Geotrupes spiniger. The sequence goes on along the minus strand of OY390736.1, from coordinate 24,700,682 downwards.
GCGGAAGGAAAAAAAATAGCTCGAAATACAATAGATGCAGGGGCGTTCGATCGGTATGAAGATGCAGAGTTGAATTGAGAGATCCGTTTGCTAGAGTAGTTTCGCACAACGTATCAGGTGGTCAGTGACAATCGGGCTTGTGTTGCATTGTCATTGAATCGCATATACGTGCATTGTGCTACATAAGCAAATTAAGGAAGGACCAAATGCGTCCTTATTTTCGGCTTTTAATTCGCCATCGTAAACGTTGCGAGGTAAAATGGCCCAAAAATCTTCTATGGGGGAGGATCTGTGGAAGGTATGTTTTGGTTTGGTTTGCTACCCAATTTTTATTTTTTTTTGCATAATCACAAGATGTCGGAACATAATATCATATCATCGCTATAATTCTACAATAAACTATTTAAGCTAAAATTATGAAAATATATGTATGTGATCCGGAAGAAAACCTCCTATTTTGAAAGCAATATCTTAACAGGAAGTGAGGGTTTACTCTCGTCACTTTTTCATATCTCTGTCATATCTGACGCGATCTCTATAACCGGCACAGTCACAGTTACTATTGTTTTAGTCCACTAACAAATGATAAAAAGGGCAATGTCTACATCATTAACGTTTCACTGCTTTCGGTCCAATTGCTACTACCTGTTATTCTTTAGACATCAGTGGCGAATGCGTAGGGCGACTAGCTTTGCTAGGAGTAGACTAGCGACAATTTATCAGAAAGCATTTCACTTTATGGTTTCAGTAGTCGTCAGTTCATATATATTTTTGAAGACGAATCAAGCGCTCTTTAAATAAACGACTTTTTAACGATTGTCAAAATTTATTTTCCTCGTCACTAAATAATCTTGACGTACGAAAATCATTTTTCTTAAATACTAAATGCATGTAATGTAATGTAATGCTATAATTGGCGGCTCTAAAAATGAAAGACAGTAAGGAATATACACTTTATCAGATGCTGTTTGAATTAGCATATATTTATTGGCTTTAGATAAGTCACGATAATCGTTTGGATAATAATTTCCAGAAGATTCTCAAGGATTATGACGTAGGATTCTTTTACATCTGTTTGAAACTCATGCCGACAAATATTTTTTGCCATATCTAAATGCAATGAAATATATATTAAAATATTAAGGATATATAATAGAGGAAGATGCAATTTTGTAGAATTGGACTGGGTGTCAGTTTTGCTTGTTGCAATAGGTTGGACGTATTATTGTAAATGAAGACGTCAATTGAAGAAAATTGAAAGTTTCTTAGACCATTACTTACACGGAATTTTCACGTAAGTTTCCTATGTGCACACGGAAACATTTTTCGTTCCATTAATGTACTTTTTGGTTACGGCGGCAAATATTCGAACAGAACCGACGTGGTCACCACCATAATCGCCGCAAACTTTCATGAAATAACTGTCCAAAACTGAAATTACTTTCATGCGCCAAACGAACGAAATAATTGAGGCAGACATTTTAACGACAGGTATCTAACAAGTGAATTAAATTACTTCCTAAATGGTTTAACGTCTCAGTTGCGCAACGCCATGTAAAACCGACAATTTATCGACGGCTCCAGTTCGCAGCGTGCGCGAAATTTTCACAGATTACAGGCCAGTACTGGCGGTGACCCGCCGACTGGAGTTACTTTAATTAGTAAAGTAATTGGACCGTAGTGAATTTACAAATAACGTCCAGCGCGGACGTTCATCACCGAAGTAATTTAATTCTGTTGATGACATGCGACCGGTTCGATTTGCTCACAGTTTACACACATCCACCGCATTTCGTCTCGTGTAAATTTTAAATTACAACGCGTAAAACAATATTACAAGGTTTAATTAGATTACATCTCTCTTAATTAAACGCCATAAATAATGTTTATTTTGGACGTCGATTTGATTAACTCGACGAAGTCGAGGAATTTAATCCGTTAGCGTTTACATTTTACATCAAGTAATATAATACCGGATTCTGTTTTTTTGCCTTATCGCTTAATTGGAAAAGAAATCTAGAAGATTAAATACTCACGTTTCTCGCAACTCTTCATTTAATCATGTTATATTTTTCAAATTTTGCTGAATGTTTTTTCTTTACACATGGCCTTTCCCAAAATGTTGTGTACAATTGCACAGTTAATTTATGGGGAGTAGGTGTACGAATACCTGTATCTCAAACTAGCCATAAGTACTATAATTTTTATCGCATTTTCGTTTCATCCAGTGTTTTGTTTTTCCATATTATGTACTTCTGTATGTTTTTGTTTCGTGTATTTTTCGGCCTGTCTCTTTGCAGCTTTTCATGTATTCTTGCTCTCCATGTTTTATTTGTTGCTCTTAAATACTTCATTTTCACTGTTTGCATTTTACTCATCGCTCTCTTTGATAGGACCCATGTCTCACATCCATAAGCTGATATCGCTCTAATTATCGTTCGAAATATTGCCAACTTTATCTCCTTGGATATTTCTCTGTTTCTTATAAATTTTCCACTCATCATTTTTGTTGTCTTCTCAGTTCTTTCACTCTTGTCTATATCTTCATTTTCAGATGTTTCTATTGTTGTTCTTAAGTACTTGGATTTTTGGACCTGCTCCATTTTCTCCCTCTCCAGTATCATATTTGTCTATCAGCATTATTTTAGTATTGGTCCTATTTATTTACAATCCATATTTTCTCAGTGTTTCATTCTTTACTTTTAAGTTGTTCTGTATGCCTCTTTCAGACCGAGCCCTCACCACTGAATTGTTCGCAAAGGCACAAAGTGAGATTTTTACTTTCTCTAGGTTTAGATAGCATATCTTCATTATTTCATCCAGATATATACTGACGGCGTTCAACTTTCCCTATGCATCAATTCCTCCCTTGGTTTCAAAATTTGTAGAACCTATTTTCCGACTACATAATTTGTGTCCTCTTGCATATTCTCTTAATCGCATTTACCAATTTCTTCCCACTCCCTTCTTTTTCAAACACCGTCAAAATTTCTCCCTGTCCACTCTGTCTAGATCTACAAATACAAGTAGTCTTCCGAGCCATTCTTCAGCCCTTTCTTTATTATCCCCTTCGTAAATCTGCTCTGCCCTTCCCGCATTTGTCCCTCTGTGTATTCCTTCAATCCATTTTATTTACACTTTTTTGTAAATTTTTAGTGCGTTACTTAATGGTGTAATTTCCCTACAGTTATTGCACTTCTTTTATCTCAATCTTTAGTTATTGGTACTATCATTCCTTCTTCTCAGTCCTTTCTCTTCCATGTTTCATTACATCCATTTCCTTCTCTCCCAGATTTTTTAGCATTTCTGCTGTTATCCTGTCATGCCTCGCGGCTTTGCCATTCATCGTTAATCGAATTATTTTCCTTATCTTTTCGGTTTTTATTTCTTCTTCTGTCTCACTTCAATTTATTTCTTGTTTCCTCCTTTCCCTGTTAGTATTCCCTCTTGCATTAACTTTAAGAAGTGCTTGAAAATATTGCTTCCATCTCTCCATCTTTAGTTTATTACCAGTTCGTTCCTCCTTGTTCATCGCCTGCCCGATGTTTTTAACTACCCACCTTTTTCCATCTTTTCCTCTTGATCTCTATCTCCTATTTTATTTCTTTGCTTCGTCAGTTCGTCATTCTGTTTCTATTTCCCGTCTTTATTGTTCTACAAGTTTTTCTTGCACTTTCCATTATTGCATTTTTAAATTATTTATATATGATTATTTATTTATATAGATGCGGAAACGAAGAAAAGAATAACAAATACTGGATGGGAGACGAGTACAAAAAATGTGAGACATTTGGTGACGGAAGGGATGAGTGGAAGCACTGGTGGGAGGAATGCGTGGGGATGGGTTGGAACAAGGAGGAGAAGGAGAGGGGAAGAGAGTGGAGGAAGGTGCTGAGAGAGAAAGACGACGGGTGGGGGATATTGAAAAAACTAAGAGAGAAGAGTCCTGTAAATTTATGGACGAATTTAATGTTCGAAGAATGTGTATGTGAGTATTAGGTCATTCAGTCGACAGTAGTTTATCATTATAGCTAATTTTGTGCATTAAAATCGAAAACCAACTTTTCTTGTTTTCAGTTCTCTTTTTTGATCGTTATATTTCGTAGTTGTGATATTCACTTTTAAGATATAAATAACATTTAATTAAGTAAAAAACTTCGTTAATTTATTGTGTGAGTTGTAATGATTATTAATTATTTCCTTGAATAGCTGAAGAATACCAAGTTACTTTTACATTGACTTTCGTGTGCAGATGAGGCAGAACTTTTAATAATTAATCGACTTTTTTCATTTTTGGCCAATTAATTACTACGAAGTTATGTGTAGTATTGTTATTTGTTTACGGTAGATGACCAGCTGATTAAGTCTCCCCATCGGTTTGATCACAGTGAGTTTTTTTAATTGTTTATCATATTTCATTTGATTACGACTTTAGTTCAACAAGGATATTGAAACACTTAAATGCCGATTAGTACTTACATGAAGCTAACTTTAGATTCTATCGCAGTCCGTTTATAATTTGAGTTATTTGTTACAATCGCCAATGAACACCACCACTTTGTTTCTTTACACGATTACATTTTATAATTCGATATCCGTGCGTAGATACGAAGTTAATCTTTGAATGATTTTGCAAATTTTGTTCAACAAAGGCGTTTCATCTATCTAATGGACAATGGGTCGCCTTCGTTGTGGATACCTTGAACATCTTCTGCGCGTAATTAATGTGTTTACTCATTGATTTACTTAATGCACGTTCATTTAAAAGAATATAAATTAAGATGTTATGAGCTGGCGACGGCGCGAGCGCGCTGTATCCAGTGGCGTTTCATTAACAAACGATTATTTTTTATTGAAATTATTAAGGATTGATAATGCGAAATCATAGACGCGATTGAGTAGTAGAAACTAAATGTTCGGTCATGAGAACAACTATCTACCTGGCGACCTATCGCCTCACGACCACCGCGACTTCGTTATGAGCAGTTTAGCCATTTAGAATAGTAGAAAGCAGTTTTAACCATAATTTTTCGAAGTATTGGACACATTAATATAAGTTATAGTATTATTATGATTTCTTGTTAAGTTTATTTTTAAAACCATACCACAAACGGTGTTTGACATTTATGATACGAAAAGAAAATATCTAGTAATAAAAATGCTCATTTTCTTTAAACTGGTGAAGGGGACTAGTTAGATTTTATGTTAATATTATTTTAAAATAATTGGGCCATTGATTTCAACCTCAATTTCGGCCTGTTGCACATCAAATGTTGTTTGTCGACTTTAAAACACTGTTGAATGATTCTGTATATCAATGTAAATACATTAAAAAAAATGGTGCATGGTAATTAATGTCTTTTTCGTCGTCTTGTACAAATAAAGCTTGTTACGGTCGGGAATTAAACCACTGTGATAAGGTATTTGTTGTGTAGCTACTGCATGGTTTATATTGGCCCGCTTCCACAGTAGGGTGGAGACTGAAAACAGGTTCGTCATCAATAGAGGCGCCACATTGATCTGTCAGTGCACTTTACGACTACTCAAATTGTCAAATTTCATTTTACCTATTGTCTATTACTTAGATGAATTTGTAACAAGGTCTTCTTTTGGAAGGCCCAATAAGTAATAAGTAAATATTTAAGAAACAAAGTTAGACATCGCTTCCGGCAAAAGCCCTAAATACTTGTAAACGTGATATTTCTTCAAACTTAGGTTTCTAGCAAAATATTCACGTTCATTTAACTGCGACTTCAACTGGATCACTAATTTTATAAACAAATGAAAATTAAATTGAAATAATTTAATTTGGAGAAATAACACGTTTGCAAGTATTTAGGATAGACAGATCTGCCGCAAAACAACAAGAATATAGCAGAAAAAAACTTATGAAGGAGGTATTAAGTAAGTTGATAGTTAAGGCAGAATATTTCAGATAATAATATGAATGAAACAAGCAGGGTGGGAGAATTTGCGTAGGTGGGAAACAGGGAGAAACGATATTTTTTCATCGTAATGAAACAAAAATTTCTCGTAATTCGACAGTGAGGTATAAGAAAAGCAAGCGTGTAACGTTTAAGCTTGAGTAAGTGTAACCTATGTGTTCAGAGATCGTTTGAAAATTGTAAAATAGTTTTTTTCAATAAAATCATATTAACAGTGACTTTATTCAAGGTCCTCAGTAACCGCACCCAGCCAGATAGTCCTGAATTGAATTGGGTTTGATTGGACTGGGTTGGGTTTGATTATGTTGGGTTGTGTAACAGTAAGGTGATGAAAATCTTTGAGTGGCTCAAGTACAAGTTCCATCATATTAGTATCTATCGGAGATGTAATAAGAACCCATAGGAAACCAAGATATTTAAAATTCAGTAAGTTTGACCCATGTGATCATGACTCATTTGTAAATTGTAAAAAAAATATTTTAATTAAATAGCATATCAGGTCCTCTATTAGCGCTTCCAGTCATGTAGTCCTGGGCTGTCACTCTCTGTCTTTTCATTAACATTGATTATAAACTCAAAACAAACCCATAACATTTCTATATGCCCTAACCATTTGAGCATTTATGTAATAGTTATTGCTGCTGATTAGTTGCTTTCGGATGCTTTGTACTCATTTTTTTCATATTTAATCTATACATTGTAATAGTTAAACGAAAGCTCAGAATATTATTCAGGACAATATTTTGGAATAGTTATCCTACACATATTGGGATTACTCGTTACTCGACGTCTATATCGTGGCACCTAATTGTCCTAAATTTTCTTATGATATTTTCTTGAGCGAATTAGTTAGTATTATATTTTAGACAAAATCAGTACTTTCAGTATTCAAAGTTCATTTTGAAAAATCAATACAATTATAGCTATGTGGCTGAAGTATTTTAATAATTCTAAAAATAATAGTTACAATGATTACAATCATACATTTCAGGTGGTAGTTTGTTCCCAGCTACTCAGTATCTTACAATGCCTTCCCCAACAAATGTCCTAACTTTTATTTGTCCATGATCCACTTCTTAACAAAGGGACATCTTCAAGCTTTAATCTGATAGATAAAATGCTTACAGTATGTTTGAAGTTAGCGCACCATTTTGTGATTTCATTTTTTTAATTGTACAAAGTTCTTCTAATTTTGTTGTAAATGTTATGAATGTCCAAAAGACTAGTCCTTTAAGTCGTAATTTACGAAATAATAATTAAAACAATCAGCATCCCATTTTTAGATTTTGAAGCATTTCTTGATTGTTTCAGGTTGTTCTAATTGTTCTAAACAATGCTCCAAAATAATACTACTTGCGAAAAAAAACGTCAAATATTTATTTCTCACCAAAATCCTAATTTTTTAATTGATTGTTCTACTTATTAAGTTGTGTCAAATTTGTAGAGAATGTATATGAGATATCCAATATGTGTCAGCGTTAAGTAAATTGCAATATTTATAAAAAATGTGGTAATATTTGTGAAATTAAAATGGAATATCAGCTTTTGCATTGTTAATGAATTATTCAAATATCGTTTAGAATGAGTGAATGCGAGATGTGGCAATCGAACACAACCTCTTAAGAAATAGAGGAAGGTAAAACACGTTCATCAGAGAAATATACAACAGATCCAAGTATACATGATATAGAGTATATATAGAAATCAATAATGAAATAACCAAAAAGATTATTAACTCTGTCTGTCAAACCAAATAACGACAAAGTAAAAGATATATGGGGGGTAATAAATCTGACGGAATTTAAAAGGAAACTCGGGTTCAATTTGATGATCTTCATACAATGTGCTTTCTACTTCAAATTAAAGTTAAATTAAACTTCGTATATTTAAATCTACAATTTCCATATCACATATGTACAATATTTGTACAAAATCATCGTTTGATTTGACATGGAAAGACTGTTAAAGACTTAGATTATAAACTTTGTTAAAATGCTTTGAAGTAATTAACCAAACAAGATTTGGGTTCGAGATTATGGAAGTGGCCAATTTCCGGTTTAAGGCATAAATCGTCAAATTACTGATAAAGTAAAATCACTTAACTACTGGTGAAGATAATTTCAACGCTTGCAATTACAAATTTCATAAAAATTGGAAATCAGTCAAGAAGTGAAGACAAAACCAACATGAGAAGATACACCTAAAATGTCTTCCTGAATTTCTTTTGGTGGCAACCCTTTCTTTTGCCAAGTATTTTATAACTGCACGAACCTCTGATTTTTCCATTGTTAGAATTTTTCTCCACTTATCTACTTAAATTCTAAATTATTTGTACATGTAAGAAGTGACAAAACTACAATTGAACGTAAGAACAAAAGGTTAATACTTTAATGTGTCAAATTGATTTAAATAATGTATGTAACAAATGTTATGGGAAATTTTTTGAATTATAATTATTCAAACTATAGTTGCTTTATTCAAGCAAGGTAATACATAAAACGATTCAGTGAAGTTGGGTTTGAATGTTTCGCTATTTGGTGCGAATACCTCCGTCTGTGGACGGTAAGTGGATTAAAGTCCCGAATCTTTTGGTAGATTTTTCATCGTAGTTCTTCATTTTGGGCTCCCCACCCACCTTTTCTACCGAGTAAAGCTCAATTTTTTTCTATAGAACATGCCTGTGGAACTTTCCTTAGGTAAACATGGGATATTTTGTTGACTTAACCAATCTTGGGTTCTTCTCGCATAATGGCACGATGCCAGATCCGGCCAGAATATAATATTATCATTAACATAACGCGTTTGAATCAAATTCACTAATTGGAGAGGTATCTTTGAATGCATATTGTCTGCAGCATCTCTAATTGAGCAGCCTAATGTTGGCCATTTCTGTCGTTTTCTATATTTTACATTATTTCTGCTATTTCCCTCTTGGCTGTCATATGGGAAATGTGAACTCTTCGGCCTAATCTTCTCGTTGAAACTCCTTTTCTATTTCTTGCAAATTCAATGAAGTTGTCAAGCCTTGCATGATTCAAAGCTCGAGGGCGACCCAGTCGTGTGTATACATTACTGATGACGAAACGTTTTAAACGTGAAAATTAAATCTGTTCATAATTAGTAAGCTTGACCCAAAACGGTCGTTGATAAATAAAAATACAAATAAAAAAATTGTTTTCCCATCACATTTTAATTAACTTCTATTTAACTTTGATCGAGTTCTACGATCTTGATACAAATTGTAGACGTTTCTAGATCCTTTACGTGCGGATGGTGTTTTAAAAAGTACAAATTCATGTGAATATATCACCGGTGTATTACGCTTCCGTACATGGCACGCACGTATGTTACACGTAAATTCCCGTCGAAACTACGTAAACAAACAAAAACTACTGAATGTTTCCTGGATCCGTCCGCATTTTAGCGGCACTCGAACAGAAAATTAACGGTCATCGTGTACTTAGTTGCTTATCTCATTAATGAAGTGGCGTGCCAACAATGGGTGAATAAGTGTTAATATTCGCGTACGCCGGACAGCACGCGGAAACGATATTCAAGTTTCCTCATTACCTACACAACTTACAACTTGATTAATTAGCCATTCTGCTGTGCCAAGCGTTACCAACTTGTCAATTAAATAACTAGGCACACTCCGTGCGCCGCGAAGTTTGTACGCCGTCGCTATGAATCGACGTAAAGAGAATTAGATTCGCCGCAAACGATATTATTACTTATGGACTGGGCCAGTTCGTAAGAACGAGAATTTTATTTGTTTGTCATTCCAGCCTTCATTGCATCGTCTTAGCGTTTGATGTTTACGCGATTTTTTACTACAGTTTGCAAACGCAGCTGTTTTACATAAGGATGTTTCAATAAAGATCTTTAAGTTATTTAAAGTTTGAAGACATACAAATCCCGGGCAAGAAAACTATACAGCCGCTTTTTCACAAAGTTCAACTGTTGTGTTATAGACGACGAAACCTACTGCGTAGCTGACTTCAATTAAATACCGGGCCAAGAATTTTATGTTGCCTCGCAAAGTATTGCAGTACAATTTAAAACAAGAAAGGCCACCAAATTCCCCAAGAATTTTTTTGATTTTGCAGGCCATATGCACTTGTGGTTTAAAAAGTGAATGATTCATTACTACTGGATCCATTAAGGGCAACATCTACTTTGAAGAGTGTTTAAAAAAGAGATTGATTTCTTTTATAAATTCCCACGATACTTCAGTATTCTTTTGGCCCGATTTGGCTACATGCCACTATGGCAAACTAGCTCAGGAGTTTTACGCAGGCAACAACATTAACATTGTCATTGTCTCAAAAGATTCAAATCCTCGGAATTGTCCTGAGTTGCGGACAATCGAGCGTTGCTGGACATTAATGAAAAGACAATTAAAAAGCACTAAATCGCAATGTGATAAATAACTTTCGACAAAAATGAAAAAAGCAGAAAAAATGGCCTAGAACTGGTCTTCAAATTTTAGTGAAGAGGGTGAAATCCAAGGTTCTACATTTACTATAAATTATATAAATTTGAATATGTACTGTATATAAGTTTAAGATTAATATAACAATAAATACTTTTGCTGCACATAACCCCTTTTCTCTACTGTTGAAAGCCTGCTATTTTTTTTCTGAACCACATCTTAGTATAAATATTGTAATTTTGATACCAGAGTCGCATCGAGTACGATTTTTTTAATATTTACTTAAACCACGAAATTATATGTCGTTCTGGCTGTGTTCATTTTTTCTAATTATGGAATTGCCATGTCTTATGTCATTATATGCTTTTTCACGACGTCACGATGTCATTGCTCATTTATTTTATTCTTTCTTTATTTTTGTTTACATGTGCTTATTCTCTTTCGCTTGCTACTATTTTGACAATAACTTTTTTACGTTGGATTTATATTTTTTATGTTAATTTTGTTTTCAATTTTAATATATTTTTTCCTTAATTTCTTTTTTAATTTAATATTGTTTCCATTTTTCATTCGTTTACAAATTATTTTCGTTGTATTTCCGTAATAACTTTTGATGTATGTGATTCTAGGGTTAACGAGTTTCTTATTTGTGTTGTTTCTATTTATTTTTTGCATTTCTATTTACATTTTCATTCCTCCGTTGGTTGATATTTCAGATTCTTATTGGTTCGTAAATTGGTAATTACGTAGCCTTACGAACAGAAAATAGAATCCCTGAAGTTCAAGGATATATCGCCAAGAGAGTTACATACTCTTTAATTGGTTGTTTAGAAATTTGTTACTTATTAGTTTGAAGAACGAGAAGCATTAGAATTTTATTGTCCGTCTAAACAAGGTGAGCAAATTCTTTCGCCGTATGTTAAAAATGTCCCTGACTTTACCATTCGCACATATATCATCACTCGTACAAAGCCTTTTAAGATCGCATTAAAGCAACGAAACGAACGCAGCGCACGTTGAAGGTCTTATGTATGAATCGATAGGAAAAATTCGAACATACGGAATGGAATTGGATTTGATGTAATTAAAATGCCACCAGTGGTAAAATAACGTTTCAAAAAGACCGCCATGTGTAAGCACTCATTTTAAATCCGACGCTTTATAAATTATCATTAACAAGTAAGATGGTATGCACTTTTGCTTTATTTCTGAACTCATGTTAGATTATTTAAGAAAAAAAGATTTCAGCAATCTACTTATGATTTATACGACCACTTATGTAATTTTTAAGCTCTCGCGGACAATTTATCTTTCGTGCTGCATTGATATCGGTTTTAATACAAAAGTTGATGTTAAAGCTGATTTATGCGTTTTCTATTGAATATATTCAGTGGCCTCGATTCGGTTTTTCGCCTTCGCAAAGTTTTTAATAATTGACTCGTTATGTCGATGGTGTCTAATTACTTACGGACCACAATTAACGGTTATTGTCTTACCTTCGGTAGCCTCTTGCGTGCTCCCGTAATATATACATTAAACTATGCCCTCAGAGTATATCGCGCAATAAATCTTTGCTGGAAATTATTCGCTAATTACCATTTTTTTTTTGATAATCTCTTTTAATTTATTCCTCTCTACGCACAGATGTTTCAAACACATGCTAAGATTATATTAATATTTATTTTAGTCGAACATTTACTTATGTCTGTTTACCAATTCGGTTCTTTGTCAATGTCATAATATGTTGTGTATATATATGTATATAAATATAATAATTATTATTTCTCTCAAACCGTTTAATTACTTCAATAAAATAAATAAAGTTTGTTCGTAATACATTGAACAAAAACAATACAACATACATGCTGGACATCTACATAATTCACTAATAACTATTGGAGTTAGGATTGTAATTAAAGAGTGCACGTTGGAATCATCGCACTTGCACCATGTCGATAAAGAAAATGAAGAAACGTTTTATTTCATTAAATATTCCAATAATGATGGTTGATTGATGAATTGAACGACGCCCATTTCGAATGCATTTGAACCCATCGATTGGCGTTTTAGCGAAACCAAAATTTCACGGGAATATTTTACTCAAAAGTTGTATTGTTTCAAGGAATTATGGTCTTGTTTCAACATTTCATAATTAAGTGTGGTTTAATGAACATTTATTTTAAAATCGAGTCAATTGGAATTAAGTTGATCTTCATTTATGTATAACGCCTTAAACGTCTACCTATCGTAGATTTTTTTAAAACATCATTCGTGAAGTTTTGGTATCTAGAATTTTTTTTTCTTGCCAATGAACTCTTGTGGCATCAAAAATTAGATTTATTGTTGACTCGTTATAAAGTTGGTGACGAAAGAAATGTGGGTAGGGTAATGTTTGGAATTAATGTTCAGACAGTTCCGTGATTCAGTTTGTGTTTGACAGCAACCCAAAGTAAGTTAATTCCATATTTTTATGAAAGTCGTTAAAAAAATAGTACCGAGCGAGTGCTTAAATTCTTGAAAAGGCAAAACAACGATGACTGCGCAGCAACGAATAAAATATTGGAATTTAAACGCGGTCGTACGGATATCTTTAATGAACGAGGCTGTCCAAGTGTGTCCACCGTACTAGAAATTCAAAATCTATTATGTTGCATTGAATGACTGCAAAGTGGAAGTGCATTTGATAATGGAGATTATATGCATGACACATGCACATGTGTTTAATAATTTACATGAACATTTACTTATGAAAAAGCTCTTGGTCAGAGTTGACAACAATCGTCAACTTCGGAAACATTTGGTGATGTTTAAGTCTGATTCAACACACGGATCCATCACTATACACCAGATACGAACGGATAGTAGAAAATTGTAAGAAATTCTAATAAACTACCAATAAAAAGTATGAGAAATTTATGAGAAAATGTTCGACCCAGAATTGTGGCCGACGAATATTACAATAAGATCTTGCAGATTCCAAAAAATTCGAAGACTACAAACTACAACGACACTTTAAAATTAAGGTTCAACATGTACCTTGCTACATCAGAATGGTAATGAGTAGAATAAGTAATAAGAAATAAAACAGATGAGCTTGTAATTTATATAAAAATTATGAGCGTCAATGTGTCTGTTAGAATATTGGCTTGAACAAGGACTTTGGTGCTACAGTGTTACGAAGTTGACTCGTGCTTTTCAAGGATATCAAGTCAGCATGAAGGAACTTTCATACTTGTGCAAATAGGTATGGAATATACTGAAATAATATCTTTGAAAGAGAGTGTAGTGCAATTGAATTTTTAAAAATCAGAAATTTTCGTGGTTAACATACATTGCCCACCAACAGGAACATAAATGGTTTCTTCGAAATTTTACAACATATTTTAGACAATATCGCCTTCAAAATTAAAAGTAAGGTCTTCGTGAGCGGAGATATTTGTTTGACACTTACATCAACGATTGACAAAATTGCAAAGAAATTTTTTTTTAATAAATAAAAATTTAAACAAAAATCGGTTAACAGAAAATATAAAAATAATAGGTAGAATTAAAAGGCAAATATACGAAGCCACTTAACTATTTTGTCAAGAATTAGAAAAGGAAATAAACATATTCAGAAAAACAACGTTGTCGGGTTATATACTGAATTCGAGTAATAAAGTAAAAGCAACCTTGGATGTAGTTAAACAACTAAAACGGGGAAACAATAAAACTATATTCAATCTCGAGGACTAAAAAAACCTCTGTAACAAGCAGATATATGCTAACACTGATGAATAAGCACTTTGTCCATACAAATAGGCTTAAAGGCAGTAAAAATTAATGGAACCAGACTATTAATTAACTCACTTAACGAATACAATAGAAATAATTTCTATAATACGCTCCCTTAACTACACGAATGCGGTGGGACTTGATGAAGTATCAACTCTGGAGTATTGTTCAGATCATCTAGAAGTACCATTGACTAAAGTCATAAATAAACTTTTCCAGTCGGGAACATTCCCGGGTAGGTACAGTGTTAAGCTCCTTGAGCTATAGACCAATTGCTCTTACTTACAAATATCTCAAAAATAGTGCAAAAACTCGTTTACAAAAGAATGATCGAATTTATAAATAAACACAAAATATTAATGACATGCAGAACTATTATATAAATGGCCGTTCATCTGAACGAGCAACTACTCGAACACGTTATGGAAGGAATAAAGAATAATGAAAGTGTTGAATACATATTGATGGACCTTTCAATATCATTTGATAACAACCATCAGGAGGTGTTGTACATGTTGTACGAAAAACTTCAGGTAATGGGATTTCGTGGAATAGCCTTGAATGGTTAAATTCGTATTTGGCAGAAAGTAAACAATGCGTTAGAGCAATTGAAGAATCTGGATGATTAGTATGCTTAGAATGGGAAGTCGTAAATCAAGGCATTCCTCAGGGGTCCATTCTTGAACAACTTCTATTTTTATTATACGTAAACAATCTGCCATTGGTTATAGAAGATTTCGCGATAATTTTTGCTGACGATACATCTAAATGAATAACAGCAAATTAAATGAATGGAAACTTACGTTCATTGAATACATGGTTCGAATATCACAATATGAACCTAAATGTTGTCAAAATTCATGAAAATGACATTAAACTCATTAAAATCCGTACATCTACCTGGAGATTACTTTTAACAATAAAATAATTAACTAAGTGGACGAAGCATTGTTCCAGAGGTTGAAATTGGATTCCAAATTATAATGGAGTTCACATGTCGACTATGTGTCATCAAAGCTGAGAGGTTTCGGATAGAGCTTAAACATTTTTGGTAGGTTGAGTGCATATTATGCCTATATCGACTCAAGACTGAGGTATGGGATAGACATCTGGGGAAATGAAGTAGAAGCTAAACGGACTTTTTTACTTCAAAAAGCACGCACACAACATATTTTGAATTTGGTCGAGATAGTTGTAAAAATATCTTTATAGATAAAATATCCTTACATTAGCAGCAATTTATATAATGGAATGCGCGATATATGTAATGACTCATTATTTAGAATTATTTCAAAGTTATTAACTGAAGCATACGCATAACGCATGAGGCATACAAGACTCAGACCTAGTATCGCCACAGACACGTTTGAGTAAGTTATAGAACAGTTCATTATATTAGTGCATCAGGATCTATCGCCATGTGCCGCACAAAAAATACCCACGCCAACATAAATTTCACCTTAGAGCGATATTGTTCAAGGAGGTGTTGTATTCAGTGGCATATTATGTCACTTGTGATATGTGATTGTAATTGTAATATTTTAATGAACACTGTTTTAAAGTGTACTTGTGTACTAAAAGATTTGACTTGTTTTACACTATGTCGTACAATGGAATAAAGGATATTATTATTATTATTTCCTTGTTCCATAATTTCAATGTCTGGTTCGTAGATTTCCGTAGAAGTTGATGTCCAACTTTGGTGACATTATCGTGTCTTCTGGTGTAATCGATGAGGACCAATACTGGACAGCCACGGATAATGTCATCGTTTGTGTCTGCTTTCGTTTTGCAGATCATACATAGAGCGTTGTTTGGCGTAGGTTGTTTCATAATGTGTTGCTGGTAGTATCTGGTCGCTATCAGTTGGTCTTGTATTATCATCATGAACGAAATTTCCGAAAATATGTTGCATTGTTTGAGGCTTTAGCGTTAATGTTTCCTGGTGTATTTCCTTGTGTGCCGGATGTTTACCACGTAGAGGTTTTTTTTTCTATTTTTGCATACGCTTACCTGTTGATCGGCTGCTTACTCATGGTTGGAAGTCTTTATTTTTCAAGTTAAGCTGGGAAATGTCTCGGTCGTTCTCTAAAACATTTTGGCGAATGTTAGTGCTTTGTTGTAGTATTGCCTTGTGAATTTGGGTTTGGTGTAACTTGTGAAGTTCTACTAGTCCTCTCCCTACAATTCGAGGTACGTGAAATTGGTGTTCTGAATCGTGTACATATTACGCGCGTCTTATTGTCCTGTTTTTTCAGGACAGTTGGGGCCCAAGTCAGAATACCATACTGCACATAAGTACGGGAATGGCGTAGGTGTTCGAATTTATCTCTGTCATGTTTGGCTTTGACGTGGTTTGTACCTATGTACTGCTTATATGCCAGATATCTATAGAATTCTCCTTTGTCCATGCCTTCAATTATTTCTGCATTTCTTCTCATCTCATATCTTTCCTGATGTTCCCATTTTCCCCTCATCATGGCGTTCATCTTGCACTTACCCAGTCCGAATTTTATATTAATGTCTACTGAGTTTTGTCGTCACAGATTATTTCGAAAAAGAAAGCAGAAAGACATTTGGCTTTAAAAAAGTTCATATATTGGAGGGTAGCATAAATCATACAAAAGGGATCCTAGAATTAGAAAAATCTTAGACTAAGTCTACTGAGCTAAAATGAGAAAAAAGTTGGAAATTGACCAAAAAAACAATTTATAAATTATTTTGCTAAAGCAAAAAAACTGTCAAAAATATAATTTGTAAAATCATAAAGTACAGTTATTTTCCCAACTGCAAAGAAATGTTTAAGGCACCTAAGTCAAAGTTGTTGAAAACGTTTAAAAATTGCATACCTTGTTTTGATACAAAATTACTTACAAATTCAATTTAAAAAAGGCCTCATTGAATTTATTTTAAAATTAATTTGCTGCAAATTACAAATGTGCAGAATTCGTCGAGAAAACAACATAAAAATAATAAAATATTTTTAAATGTTATATTTCTAGCTGTGCACTAACAAAATGTTGTTTGGAAAATATTATTACCTGTATTATATATAATTATTATAATTATGTGAACAAAGTGGCCGAACTTGATGTCCATCTTCCTTGATTTATGTGGTATTAGTTTTTAATTATTGTTATCAGCTGAACGTTTTCAAACATTTAATTTATTGTCGCGTTGATTTACTGTAAGTGTAGTTGTAGTTTGTATAAGTACATTAGTGTCGTTGGGTTAGATTTCTGCGTATGTATTAATACTACCAATAGTTTAAAATTCAATCAGACCAATAGTGAAATAAATAAAGTAGTTTTTAGTGCGCGAGAATACATTCGAACATTTCGTAATATAATATAATAATATAGTAATATAGTAATGTTCAGAATAAAAAAAATGGCTAAATCGACAATGCTCTCGTGTCAAACTTTTGTATATAAATATGAAGCTTTTGGTGTGTAACAAGCAGCCGCATTTTTTCAATACAATTTGCTGCTACTCATTATAATTTCTATAGAAATCAATTAATTATTAATATTTTAAATTTATGCAATTTTCACTTCCAATAAATTCGCGAGCATAATGAACTTAAATAGAACAGCGCCGTAATGAAACGTATGTTAATCGAAAAAAAAAAGTATATCTATATGGTTTTAAATTATGGCTTGTCAAGTGCGCGCACACAGCAGCAACCAGTTTTAAATTTGCACTCGGCGATAATGCAAGAATAATGTATATTTGAAACAAAATGCATTAAGTGTACATTTGAAACAAAACGTCCCAACCGGAAATAATTATTAAGGGACTTAAAACCGATTAAAAATATGTTATTAAGCATCTCACAAAAGCACCACCTGAATTGAAATGCATATGCAATTAAAATAAATTACATTTCCTTCTTTATTTGTACGCCATAATATACTGTTGAGAGATACCAGAAAGAAAGATGCGGATCGAGCTGAATTCAATTAATCTGACAAAAACATTTGAATGTACTGCTCCGATCGACGTTGGGCTCTGCTATGCGTAGTTTGCGCCGTGGATTTTTCCGTTACTACGTGAGGCATTCCTTATTATTAACAGCACTAATTGCCATTGCGAATCCGTATTTTATATTGAAATTAAACGCTCGCCATGTGCATAATTGCCGCTACATGGAAATATGAATTGCAACGTGTTAGGAGAACGTAAAAAAGCACGGCAGCAAGGAGCTGCGACACGCATGTGGACAATGTTCGAATCTGAATATGCAAATTCGTTCACTTGTTGTTCAAATATAATTGCATCTAGACATGTTCATATTTTTTATTGCCCGATAACTCATAGATACCATCTAGATTTTCATAGACAGGTTAGATTTTAATCACCCAGATTTACTAATTTGCATGGTTTAGTTACTATGTAACTAAACCACGCATTACTTGGTATAAGTCGTTTGTGCAAAAATTAATATTTTCGAGCGACAAAAAATTACATTGTTGCATTTCATTCGTCGTAACAATAATATTAATTAAAACAAAAAAGCGCAAGTGTTTTAAGGGAGAAAAAATTACAAATTAACGTTAACATTTCCTCAGGGCTCTTACATTTTCTGCCATAATTTGCATTTGAGAACTTTTCGTGTAGAGTTCTAGATCAACACTTAAGTCATTAACTATAATTATCTTGATGAATATATTACTATTAATTCATCAGCCAATAAGAATTCCATGTTTAATGAGTGTCGTTGGTGTTTATTTAACATTATTTCATTTTCATTGTTTTCCTTATTTTGCTTGGTCAAGTCCTCAAATATATACACAAAACATAATGTGGTTATTACTGTATAACTGCTTCACTTTAATTAACGTTGAATAATTAATTAAATATTACTTTCTATTGATGCGTTCAAAAATTAATGGAATTATATTGCATTATGGTTCTTCTCTCTAAAATATACATATAAGGATTTTAGTTTTCTGATAAAGCAATAATTACATTATGAAATATTAAAAAGTAGCTAATTGAGTTTTATTGAAATCACAAACTGACCATCAATCCTGATAACCTTCGTTCTTTTTTATTCAGATTTATGGTCGATACTCCTGCCCAAGATATTTCCAGATGGGAATATTCAGAATATTCACCACCAGTATGGACAGCATGTAATTGTATTGATGAAGAAGTGGAACAACTTCAACATCAATTAGAAGGACCAAGAGGAATACTAACGAATAAAATCAATGACTTAAATTTAAGGTTAGGAGTTCTGTCCATGAAGTGGTGGCAGATCGTAGCAATTTAGTTACGTTTTATGTCTTGAAAGATTTTAAAACTCATAAATATTTCTTTTGATAACAAATTTTAAACAATTCAGAAAAATAAATTAATAAATTTAATTCATTTTTACTATTAATGATTTTTACCACAGTCAAAACAATTACGCGTTTCTCGCAATTACAACTAAATTTTTATTAAATGGTATTAACAACATGTTAATACTTAAAGTAGACAAAGGCAATGTAACCGTTGCTATGCTTGCATCTGACTATGATATTCGTCAACCTTGTTGAACGATATGAATCTATCAACACTATCAACAATTCTATACCTTCAAGGATATAAGGTCCTCCTAAGATCCATAAAATCAACTATTCATTAAAACCTATTATCTCATTTGTTGGTACGTCGACACACAAATTTTCAAGCCATGTGATACACAGTTAGCTGGACGTACTACTTGCACTGTTAAATATTCGTTTAGATTAGTTGAAGAACTTCGAAATATCAAACAATTATTTTGACTTTGATAACGTTCATCTTCAATCATTGCTACAGTATTTACAGTGTTTTGGTACACCCGAGGGTCACCCCTTGAGTCCCATAATTGCACAAATAGTAGATAGACAGATTTGTGCCTTTCTTATACACCAAAGTATTAGGAATGACAAAATCTATATTATCTTTGATTGGTACTAGATTACATACCAGAAACCTACGGTTATGGTTGATTCATTAACTTCCACTCAAACAATTCCATCATAGAAAGAACATTAGACAAGTACTGATATCCAATTTCATAGAAAGAATTTACAAGTAATGGCGTTTGTGAACAACGGCTATCCATTTATCTTGGTAAATAGTTTATTATTTACCACGAGTGGGAGAATAAAAAATAATAAATAATATTAATAACAACGACGACGATGAGGTTGTGGTTTACAAACGTGTACCATACATTCAAGACAGAATAATAATAAATTTGCAACAATAGTAACTTTTAAATAGCTAAATATAATTAAAAAACAATAACGTCTCTGTTTAGTGTTGAAAAAGATAAAGTACATGAGAAGTATAGGTCGGGAGTTGTCTATAAAATTAATTGCAGTGGTTGTGATTTGTGCTGTATTGGGCAGAAGCCACACAGTGGTTGCATACCATACATGCCAACACAGAAATGGCAAATCTTTTGCCTTATCCGTTCATTTTAGATAGAAAAAATAATAATTCCATTGATTTTGTAAAATATATCAATAAATTAAGCAATATTTATGCCTACTTATTAAACATTAATTTAGACAACATTCAACATGTTGCCGATAGATAGAGACAGTAATCTTCGGTTGGATACACTGTCCTTGATGTGCATGGTTGGTGATTGTGGAGTCAGCCTTTTACCTTCTTTTGTATTTTTATTTTTGCATTCCTCCATATACTTCTTCATCAGCAATTCAGCTGTGTTGTTGTACCATGTCTTTTTTGGGCTCGTATACGTCGTAGGTTTCCCCAGCAGCGTTTTTGTTCGATATATAAGCTAATGGCATGGGAAGTTAAATAGGAAGAGATAAGAGGATAGGAAAAGGAGGGAAATGGTAACGATATAACAGCAATTACAGGCAAGGTGGTCAAGCGAAAGAAAGAGAGAGGGAAGGCCATGAGGGAGGAGGAGAAGAGGAGAAGGAAGATGGCAAGGGAAGGTTAAGGAAGCGGGCTATATAATAATTACAATTAAATTGTACCATAAATTCGCAAATAAGTAATAAATAGATGTCAATAAAGATTTATATATTTAAATCTTCACGTATTTTTTACTTTTCATATTTTCTTGTCATATCTCTGATCTCCCTCAATTTCAGCTGCTTACAGTTTCGCCTTATCTCTGTTTGTGAGAACCCAAGTCGTACATCAAAATGATTCCGTTCCATATTTCCATATTTTTGTAGGTCCTATTCACTCACTACAATCACCACCAATTACCAAAATCATCGTATATTTTCACCATTTGTACGTTCTCATACCCAACATTTCATTTCTTCGCTCGCTCCGTACACCGTTTGATTATATCGTCTATAAATGCAATGAAACACAGAGGGCTAATTGCTCCCTGTTTCAGTCCAACCTTACTCATAAGCACATGTGATTGCAATTTTTCCATTTACACAGATTTTCTTCTTTTGTATAAACTTTTAATGACTTTCTTTTCGCATTTATTTCTCTTCGTCGTGGTGATTTCAAAATATTTCCTCTTGGAATTTCATCAACGGCCTTTTCTAAGTCTATGAATGCAACTGCGGCAATCTTGTTCTGCATTAGTACTTTTTCCATTACTTGTTTTAGTGTGAATACGTGGATGTAATTCTATCATACCATGGAGCTTTTCCATTCTTCCTTAGTTCATCCCGACTTATTTCCAGTTTATCTAATTTCATATTAGAAAATATTTAACATTTGTCCACATGAAAATTGGGCAACTTTCAAGGCCCTTAGACATTTCACACAAATTTATGTTCCGAAAGGTATGCCTTAAAACTAGTGAATTCAGTCAGGACCCAAAATTTTCTAAATGCAAAAAAATTATACGGATTAATTTTGTATTAGGTCATAAATTCGAAAAATTTATGAACAAAGCTGTCAGCAGCGAAGATTGACCAAAATGCATAAAACTGAGTAATTTGGATTTTTTGTTAAATTGGACTTCTGCTTCTGCTAAATTAATATAATTAGCAAAAAATATGAACAACTTAAATTAAAAATCCCCCCACCTCAAGCACACGCAAACAACATGAATAATAAATGTGTCTCTAAAAATTAAAAAATATATTGAAATGAGCGGGTAACGGTGATTGGAGTCACTATGAATCTATCCCCCCACCCCCTCTAACGATTCTTAATGAATTTGAGTTTTTTACTGCATTAAAAAACATGTACTGAAAACGTTGAACAGATAAGAGCCATTCATAATACACAAGATAATATTACCTCCGCTGAAATAAAAATGTGCTCAAATGGGTTGGTGAAAATGCAACAGCTTCACAAAAAAACTTGCAGTAATAGCAAAGTCACATAGCATTTGAGTTATGCATGCAAATATTCAAACTTTCAGGCACAAAACGGAACTAATAAATGGAGAGGAAATGTCTACTACGATTAAAGGATTTGATGGCGTCGTATTACACCAGAACTGTTTCATTTCATGGAGATACATGAATCGGTAAGTTTAAAGCAAAAAAGCTCTGAAACAATTTATGAACGCACCGTTTAGTTACTTTGCGTGTACAGAGCACCCACTGCAAAAATTACGAGACTTTGGCGAACTAAAAGTGGAATACAAATTTTAAATGTCAATGATTTAACACTGCAAGGGAAAAGCAGCAACAATGAACTAGAATAAAAAAATATTTTGTAACATGAATAAAAAAAAATCACAATTGGTAGGAATTACAGAAAACTGCAGGAAAACCATCGCAGTATTTTCATTTATCCAAATACGCCGATTGGGATATTAAAAATTAATCAACGATCTAAGGACTTCAACGTCAGTAGGATCGTACCCTGCGGTCCTAAAGGATAATAAAGAAACCCTAACTAATACAACAATTAACATCCTACATGTATGCCTAGTGCAAGGTGTCTTTCCTAATCATCTGAAGAAAACAATAATCAAGCCTGTGCACAAAAAGAAGAAAAATGGAAAGTTAAGAATTACAGAGGATTGCGATTCCTCTCAAATACGTATATCAAAAATTGATATTCAATAGGTTATATGATATCTGTTTTAAATCCAACATATTCTCAACTATGCAAAACGCTTTCTTAAGAAATAGAAATATTGAAAGAGCTATTCTACAAATGATGAAACATATCATTTTAAACATAAATTAGGAAAGGCAAACGGCGATATCACATAATATATTTGGACCTTTAAAGGCTTTGAGAGTATCGGCCACAGATGACCATCACCATACGCTTCTTAAAATCCTACTTGACTGATAGATATCACCAAAGAGTTTTACTCAGCAGTGACACAATATCCGAGATTTCTACAGATTGATTACACCTAAATAGTGGAGTCCCACAGGGTTCTGTACTAGGCTGTTTAGCTTTGCATACGAATGATCTGCCAGACTCATCTCCTTGTCAGATATTACTGTTTGCGGAGACACCTTCATCATAGAAGACGAAACGAAATTATTAAATTCGATTAACAACACTTTGAAAACATTACAGAAATGGGTCACCAACAATAACTTGAAATTGAACGTTGAAATGTTGAAAATCGGAAATGTTAGATATAAAATAAGTCAAACAAAACTTAGAAATTGACAATAATGCCAAGGATCACAGGGAAAAATAGTATCAAGTTCCTGGCGGTATATCTGGATAGTAATTTGAAATTAAGTTGGTTCTCCGTTCTATAAAAAACAAAGTAAATTTCGAAGCAATTCTTAGCGTACTATGGATACGTTTGTTCAATATTAAGCCTTATGGGGAAATTCCATCCATGCGTCAAGAATATTTCATCTGCAGAAGTGTACAAGAACTGTCTTTTACTTAAGGCAAATAGATGGCATTGTTTCTGGAATGTTCTGATAGTAATTGTATCTAGCATCTTGGAATCCTCTCTAATTGAGCACCCGTGTATTTTGTATATTTTTGTCGCTTTCTATATTTTAAATTATGTCTGCTAATTTCTCTCTTGGCTGTCATATAGGAAATGTGAAATCTTCAGCCTAATTCTCATTGTAACTCCTTTTCTATTTCTTGCAGATTTAATGAAGTTTTGAAGACTTCTATGATTAAACCTTCATCGCATTCCTTAATGCCCAGTAAATTGTTGTCTTAGACATATTTTGGTTTCGATAAATTCAACCGAATTGTAAATACCTTTCAACAATTCTAACTTGTAGGACATTTTGTAAATCTTTGTAAACACAAAGTGTGTTGTCAAACTACAGGAGAAACATCACAGATTCTCAATGTACAATGGTAAGTTGGCTGCTTTCTTTTTAATAGGAAGAAATAATACGAAAAATTTTCCCAAATCGTTTGTTACGTACGTTATTATATGAGCTTTTTATTGTAATTTGAAATATTGTTTTTAAACTGTTTGCATTTTGCAGTGCTTTTTGCAGATAATATTATACATATTGTGTAATTGTAATTTTCGACATGTTCCATGCGTATTTGCGGATGTAATCAATAAATTATTATTATTATTTTATTAATGTTCGCTTTAGAAAAATGTTTAGATTAATGACTTTGAAAAATTTAATTTGATTAATTGACATGAAAATGCCCAACACACCGTACACAAAATATTATTTAATCCTTATTTCTATAGTACATCTTCACGTTGTTAGAAAACTATCGAATTAATGAATCTAAACGATATTTCGGAAATAAATTATAGAAGGGGTTACCAAAAAATGTATGGTATTTAGGGACACTTGTACTCACATAGCTACATCCACGAAATCTGAAAGACCACCAACATAAGTGACCGGCTGTGACATTATATTATACAAATACATGCACAATTAATAATATCTGTCGTTTAAATTAATTAATAACATCAGTAATTAATTTCGATTTTGTGAACGCCGCTGCATAACTTATTATTATGTACGATTTTTTGCAGATCGTAAATATGTTTGGAGGCAGGGTCTCCATCGTTTCTCGCCACTACTGGTCGACCAAATTAACCTCGTCCTTTTTTCGGTACCCACCGACATGAGCAAACATGTGTTTTGTTCCATTGTTAACGGGCGATTTTTTACGACGATAGAATCGAGAACGTCGTGAAATATCACGCGAAATTCATAATAAATACCTTGCTCTTGGACGCGGCAACCAATTTATTTCGTTGCGTTACATTTAAGTTTAATTGCAGATGTACACGTAACGTAATGTTGGCTGTTTGATTACGCGAGGGGATAAAAAATAAATTGCAACAGAAAACGAGAAATCGAAATTATAGCGGTTTCGGATATTGGCGGAAA
Organism: Geotrupes spiniger; assembly: GCA_959613385.1. Classification (NCBI taxonomy): domain Eukaryota; kingdom Metazoa; phylum Arthropoda; class Insecta; order Coleoptera; family Geotrupidae; genus Geotrupes; species Geotrupes spiniger. The sequence continues at coordinate 24,675,279 of OY390736.1, read as the reverse complement.
TAAATTAACGAGGTTTGTTTTATTTTCGACGTGTCCTTTAATTATTATTAAGAGATTAAATGAGTTGCTCCAATCCGCATGACTTACGAATACGTTGTAATGAACTAAATATGCTTTAAAATTAATAATTTTGGTGCATCCTGTTTCCGTTATTCGAAGGAATTTTCGTGCAAAATATATGGTAAATATTTAGTAGGCAGTCATTTAAGGGTAATATAAATTGTTAAATTACTTACTTCGTTCCCCTAGTCCTTGGCGTGTTTTGGTTTTGAACCTGGGCACCATTTTCTGGAAAGAATCCTGAAAATAAATTTAACTTTCTCATCGCCGATACAAGACATTTGACATTTAAGTATTAAGAAAATGTAGGAGCTCAGCTTACGAAATTCTTGGTTCATAGCACATTTGTTAATTTATATATCCGTTTAAAATTCCGGTTGATTAAAACGGCTACACAATTTTCAAATAAGATACTAATTAATTAAAATATACAGGACTTCAATTGTATGAGAACGCGAGTAAAATATAATTCTCAAGAAATAAAGTGAATTTTCGACATTCCGGTCGTTTCTGATTGGACATTCTTCCACGACATTAAAATGAAAACTCAATTGAAATGGTGAATTTCGATTATAAATCGGTCGATCTCCGACTTAATTCTTTCCCATGGTTTATGGAGGAAAAAAGCCGATACCTTCGAACGTTTCCAATATGTTTTACGAAATAAATGTCGCTTATTCAAACGCGCGTCATTGATTGATATACATTTTACTGATCCGCGTGTCTGCCTGATTGAGTTATAGTGATACATTTTAGATTAATGTGTACATGTTGTGATACTCTATAAAGCATTTGCAATTTGCTATAAACCCATTACACTGATGTTTTAATTATGGTAATTTCTATTTTTGCTGTAGTCTCGCATGCAAATATCAATCTTTATTGAATCGTTTATTATAATTTATTAATGTTATTGATTGAGTAAATTATTGCGATCTAAAAATAGGACAGGACGTGCATATTTACATTCGCGGTAGTTACCCGTTAATAGATTTTGATCATTGGAGTTAATTTTGAAACAATTTCGGCGACGTGGATTATGTTGATTTAATCTTTTCTTAATTAACAGACTTTTGAATAATATACCGTTTAATCTTCGACGACTGTCCACTATTTTTAATTAAAAATTAGTGAGCGCGGAAAAAACATTTATTACAAAACTACATTTCAAGAAATCAATAATAAAATATTTCACAACCTTCAGGGAGCCATAATAGGATATTCGATGCAAACGAATTAAAGGACCTAAAGGCGGTTATATATTTATTAGTAGAGCGATTTATGTTTTACTTTATTACTTTGGGTGTGACATGTAACCATTACAGTTCCTTTCCATTGGTGTGTTGTCCAAACCATTGGAAATGCTCAAAATGTGCGTATCAACCGTAGAAGAAATGACGAAATGAATGATTTGCCCACATATTCGTTTGACAAATTGGCAGCTGTAGAAGAACCGATTAAGTCACTTTCAACGGCCACTGCAACTCTGGTTGAGTCGCTGCAAAAGTCCGATGTTAAAATTTCGAAAAATGTTTGCGACGATTTTGAGAAATTGAAACAGACCCTCTCCAATTTGAATATCACATCAGCTGAAAAACAACGATTGACGTAAGTAATGCACCACTTCGAGTGTTAACGGCGAAAGTATTCAGTAAGAAAAGGAAGTTTCTGAAAATGGCGCAAGGCTGAAAATTCTAATAGAAATTTTACAAAACAGCTGTGATGCTCTGAAAATTAATTGGGATGATGGAGCGGGCGCTAATTTCTATTGATAGGTTCCGTTAAATATTGTTACAGAAAATGTGCTAAGAGTCGATGAGATTATCGTGAACAAAAAATGCCGTAAAAACTTTTCGAAAAGTTAATTATTTTAGTGGAATCCTTCAAATTATTATCGGTGGTTACTAACATCATTCGGACGCCGCATTTGTGCGAAATTAATGAGTATGGATTTTTCTCCGCTTTAACAGCTTTAAAAGAGGTACTCGAAAAAGTTGCGTTTAGTCAAACAGAAAAGAAAAATGGCAAATAATTATTGCACCAGTTTATGTGCTGAATGCGAACATATCAAAAATTCAGCAGGATATGATCGGACAAATAACTTCAGAAAATTTAAAACATTCTATTGATACGTTGGTGAGTAATATTGAAGGCATGGAGATGCAATCAGCAGACGTTAAACCTGTTGCACATCAGGCTCAACTTACTATTGGCAAGTTATCTGAACCATTGAAAACACTCAAAGAAAATATCTCAATTATCCAAGAAGAAGATTTTCCAAATGATATTTTAGATAAATTAACTACTTTGGACGAACCGATGAAATTGCTGACTGTTACAACTGAAGTTTTTAACAGTGCCGCGCAAGAACCATAATTACTTAATGAAAAAACTTAAATCGTCTCGAGCGTTAGAAGGCTTGAAACGATCTATTGTAACATTAGTGTTGCCAATGGAAAATGAGAACAATTGGGATTAATAACTCAACCTCTTCGAGTATTGTCGGCCAAAATTCAGCAAATCCAAGATGTTGAAAAGAGAACGTCTTCTGCTGAAAAAATTAAAACTTCTTTGCAATTTTTGCAGAACAATTGTCAATCCATGGAGGAAATGATAAGTAAAGAAGATTTAAAGCTCTTTTGACTGTTGAGATGTTGGAAAAAATATCTACTTTAGAAGAACTTTTGAGAACTTTAGAACTCAAAAAGTTTTAAAAGTACTTTTAAAACTAAAATTTTAAAGACAGTCAATACGACATTAAAATGCTATTACAGTCATCGGATGGTTTAAAGAAGTCAATAGTCCAGTTAAATTTCGGTGAATATTAGAAATCATAGATAAGGTATAGTAGTTTCAGGCTGTAAAGGACATGTACGTCATCAACAAGTTGCGCGGCGGGAAAAGTCCAGTGGCTCGAACTCGTATTTCAGGCGGACGCGAAGCAAATGCAAGCGCGTTCTACAAAACTCGCGACACTGCTTTGACAATCACCCCCGTTGTATGCTAATGGAGCGTTCCAAACCAAAAATCTGTTAGTGCGCATAGCCACGCCTATGTCCTTTACAGTTCAAATCATCTATAACTAAAATGGAAGAAACGTCATTAGTTACTTATGCGGGCAAGGCCAAAATTCCTATAGAGTACTTGCTGAAGACTTTTAAGGCCAAAAAGGTAATAGTAAAACTTTGTTATTGATCGAGCCATTATCTAATGGTTAAAGGACGACATATCCTTCATGGAAACTATTATAATAAATGCAATTTTAACGAGTTTTCGTATTAATGAGCAAGTAAACTCAATAATTTGCAGGAACCAATTGACACTTTAGCAACCTCTTCAGGTTCTATCAGCGAATCTAATAGAGTTAATAGGTATTGTACAATTTTCAACTGATCAAATCAAGATCCAATTAGCAAAAACGGTGTCAAATTTCTTTGAATTTCCGACGTTTACGTTATCGGTAACGGTTGAATCAGAATAAAACTCAGTTGACTGCGTATACTGAAGATCTACCTGAAAGTTGTGAACACCTGAACACGCTTGTAATGCATAGCTTAGCTCATGTCAGTCTATTGTATTGTAAGATAGATAATATTGAATATATTGCGGTGTCATTATAAGAACTATCTTAGCAGTTAAATTATTTTTGTTAAATTAATTTAATATATACATTCATTTAATTGTTTATATCTACTAATTAATTACAAAATAACACAATATTGTCGTCTGCAATTTATTTTGATAATTCACAATATTCTTTGATGCTTCTCTTGTGAACTTGCACTAATTTGTTATTTACTTTCAGTGTAACTTTCTATCATCACGTTGTGATATTTTATGTATAGTGGTGGTATAGTGGTCTGTGAATTCTACCTTGAGGAACGCCTTTATTAACTTTTTCACTTATCGATGATTACCCTAAATGATTTCGCTGATATATAATTTTGAACCACACCGCTAATGTATATTATGTCCAAAGGATTTAGTACTTTTTCATTAATAATCAAGTCAATGTTTATATTTGCATTTAATTCGCTTTCCTTTTCGTTCATTTAGTGCAATTTATGATTATTTTGTTAATAGTAAATTGGAGACTGTGGTTGTAAAAATAAAATAAAATAAATATTCCCATTACCACACAGCACTGTATTCAATCTGAATGTACATGTAGACAACTATGTTGTTATCTTCAGCAAAAAACTAAATTATTTTACATGCATACAACTTGTCGTATATACCTTAATACTGAAGGGTGCCTGGTTACGGTAATTTGTAAAAGACTGAGTTTATCAACCCTCTTTATTTTTATGAATATTTGTACTTATACTACTACATGTCCTGCATGCGTCATAAATTTGTTGAGCCATATTAGATTTTTCCGATCTATCGAATCGAAAATGAGAGATGTGTTCTTTATACTGCATTTATATGGAAAGTCTAGTTTTCCCAATTTTTTGTCACATTCTTTACATTCAATTGCGTAATTTCCCGATTTTTGATTTACCCACATGTCACGTTGTACAAGTTGGAAGGGCAGCAGTGTGACGATTACTGACGTTATCGATTATTTTCTACGCCCGTCGGCTGTTAGGTGTTAACAACTTTAATGAACTATTTTATATCTCTATTGAATTTCTCTAATATCGACGGAGTATCCTGAAACAGCCGATAGGTTTTTTTACGCCCGTTAACTGAAGAAACTATCTCAGCAGATGAATACCTTCTTCAGGCTATATTTACATCCAAAAGGGATATGCCATAATCTATTAATCGTACGTGTAAGAGACCAAAGTGGTACTTACTTCAGTTGTGTGCGAAATCTAATTACAAATGTGTATGATGTTTCATTGAAAGTTATTAATCATGCTTTGTGGAAGACGGTGGAAGACAGTGGATAGGTTGTTTACATTGATAAATTGTTATTATGTATATGCACTACAGGCAGTGAAGGACTTGGGTTTGTTGAACAATTTTATTTGATTTTCGATCTTCATACATTTTACATCTTGCTCCACACTTTCCAGTCATCTCTTCCGTGATCTCCCCTTTCCAATCTATGTTCTATGTTTATTCCACCGTATGGACTTTTCTTTCCCATCTATCTTGGGCATCCTCATTTGTTTCTTTAATGACCATGACTTGTTGTTACCTTTCACAATTCTGACATTTATTTCCTGCTCCTCGTGTCATTTTCCGTTTATTATGACTCCCAAGTATAAGAACTCTCTTACCTTGCCAAACTCATATTCCATTCCATCGATCGTAGTTGTTTGCAAATTTTCATCTGCTAACTGTTCGGTTTCTCATTGCCATGTGTTGTTATTGGATTATTTCCAATTTCTTGTGATGCTCATTAATTCCGCTTTCGTCATTGTTAGGAGAGAAAAGTCGTTCGTATATGCTAGACATACTCGTTGATACTCGTTTTTGGATATTGCCCCTTTCATTTTAATTCACTGCTTTTAATTATACTTTCCAAAACCAGGTTGAAGGATGTAGTAGAGAGAGGTCACTTTGCGTCAGACAATTCCCACGACAAATCCTGTTTTGCTGAGTTGTGGTCATTCCAGATCATATTAATTTGTGTTTCAGCTTCATAGGTGTTAAGTTTTTCGGGTTTTGCTAGTCTTCTCATTGGATTGTACATTTGTTTTCTGTTAACTCATCATAGGCTTCTATGAAATCAATGAATAGCACCTGCAGAACTAATTTGTTTTCGTAGTTATTACATTTATTACTTTGCGAATAAAAATGTGGTCATTTATCGATCTGTTCCGCCTGAAACCTGTCTGGTATTCACCCAGCACATCGTCGTAACATTGCTTAATCTTGCCCTAATAAGTTTGCCAGTACTTTATAAGTTGTGCCTAGGATCACAATACTCATAAAAATTGGTCCCCTTTGTTATGCAACGTGCATATGAGCCCGGTTGTCGATTCTTCGGGTATTACCCATATACTGTTTCAGTTAAGTTCAGTTTTCCCCTGGATTTATTTTTTTTTGGTCTTTGGTTATTTTTATGAGTTTATCTTCCGTTGGAACTTCCTCTTATATCTTCCTCTTCCCTTCTGGCATTATAATTATGTTAGCCAATATACATTATATGTTGCCAAACATCGTTTTGTTGACAATACAAAATCAATTAAGATCTGAACCACCAAGATTAATTTTATATGTATCCCCAGATCAAGTTTAAAGATGAACGTGTGGCAACTGACAGTAGATCTGCTTAAATTCGCCATCTTACCGCAATACATTCATATACATGACTTCAGCATAAAGTTCTGCCAATTGAAACCATCCATAACATATATTCGACGTTGTTTGACTCTTTTAAAGGCCTATGTTGGGAGGCCCCTAAGTAAATGTTATTGTACATTAATATTGATTGTTCAAATCTTGATTTCATATTTGAATAATACGTTGTAGACGGGTGAAGATTGTACTGGAGTATTGTTCATATCTGCAAGTGCCTCGTCTTCTGGAACAAAGTAACACCTTGCCAATTTATATTGAAATTGTGAGTAGAGTTCTTACTGGCCTAATTGGCTGGATGTCTAATTTATGAACAGACCTGAGTTTGATGGCTGGATTAACAAACATCGCATGTTTCTATGAAAGCGGAACTCAAATTCCGGATTGGCCGATAAAAAATAGTATATTTGGTATTAGCCCATTTATAAGATTAACATGTGTAGACCTTATCTTTATTTGTGTAATATTTTCATTAAAAAAGGCGTTCTACTAATTTTTTAATCTATGTAAAATTTATAAATATGTAGTGCGAAGTGTAATTAAAACTAGGATTTGCATTTGTAACACGTGAATAGTAAATTAATTATCCGTTCAACAACAATAATTAAAAACATTAATAAAGATTAATGTCGCCGTAAATATTTCGTAATATGAGTTTGTTTGCTTTTCAAATAATCTTTTAATTAGAGCCGAGCTCATAAATATCCATGTCCTCGTACCACAACCACTTATTATGTGCCATAATCGAGTCGAGTTTTCTCCTTATGTCGATTCTTTAACAAATTGTGTTATTGTTCTGACCACTCTTGCGGAAACCGTCTCGATATATCTACGGCAAGTGCAAAAAAGGAATAAAATATTGGGTCTGCAAGTTATATAATAGTAATTTTCAATTGATTAAATATTAATGATATTACCAATAACGGCGAACAATCGTCGATACGCCATGAAACGACTTTAAAATAAATGTCGTTTTCCGTAGTAAACCGAAGATATACAATATGGTGCCTTCTGATGGCTTTTCAATTACTCATTGATTACTCGATACAGGTTGCGCGATGTATTATTAAACATATTGCTCGCAGAGGCATGTTTTCCATTTTTAATTGCCGGTATATTTCATATGGCACGTTGCGTCCACTTGTTAAAAATCACATTAAAACTAGTTATTATCTTCGTCCATTATGCTAAGCGGTCCTTAATGATGAGTAGTTAACGCGCACGCAGTTTTAATATTTATTAGACGCATCGTGTACGACATATGCCGGTTGTGCGTGGAGAAAAAAAGGAGGATTGTTGTTTTGAAAGCGCTAACGAATGTCCATATCTGCGATCTGCATTGCGATATAGAAACGTCGCTTAAAAACAAACTGCCAATGCTGAATTTGTTACCTCTATAAGCTACATAAATAAGTGTGCGTATAAAATCGAATTGAGCTGCCGTTATCAGATTTGTCTATGTTGGGTTTATCTAAAATACACATTTATTGCGTTTTTGAATCGACGTGCGATGCAATGAGTCGCAATGTGGGAAATAATACTCCACATACGCAGAAAACTGTTTGGCACTAAAACCAAGAGAGGAACAATTTAATTAATTCCCATTACGATTGAGATATTAAATGGTCATCCTTGCTAACTTAATGAGAGGTCTGATACGTAGATGGCGTTTCCTTGGCAAACTTGTTAAAATGGAGTAGAAGAAATTCGCGTTCCGGTTCGAAGGATCAGATATGTCAATGTAATGTGCGCCACAGTTGTCTGCCGTTTATTTGCCTTGGCTTTTATGCATCGTAAATCTACCACGTTGTATTACAGACTATTCTTAATTTCCAATATAAAATTAAATACTACGAATAATAAATATATTGATATACAAATATACATATATATATACAGGGTGTTGCATCGGCGGATAAAGCATAGGAAATCCCATCTTAATTTCGAGGCATTCAAATATTGTCTTTCCTATTGATTTTACAGCTACATTTCATTTAAGTTTTTAAAGGACACTACAGATGGTCCGATTGGAGCTAATTGGGCATATTCAGGCTCCGTTCGCAAATGCTTTAAAAAATGTGCCTGCTAAATATTGAAATAAATCAAAACGTCAATTCGGCGTTGATCATGGACTGTCAATGTTGAGAGGTATCTGATAAACGTAACTGACACTTACACGTACAAAGTTTTTTTCATGATTTTTCCCACCATTTTTCTAAATGCCTCTTCAAGGGGGGATCCTGCTTTAGAAGGCTCAAAAAATCCATTTCTTTTTTATTGCTCAAATCTATGCCTAATATATCTAAGAATATGTATAAAAAGTTATAGCGGCTAATTCGCAATATTTTGAAAGATACAGCACTAAACACAGTGAGGTGTCGAGCAAAAAATATACGAACGCATGAACGCTCGGACAAACGAAACGCGCGCCCCTCCCCGCAGTAACATAACACCGAACTATGTACTGAAAAAAGTTCAATCGGTCGTTCGAAACAATAATATTTTGAGTTCGTAAGAGCTATAGTAGGATTATAACGAGATATTCCGTAAGTAATCGAAAATTAACATTTTTCCTGATCGTAAACTTTAGAGCGCGTGATTGCGAGAAAACTAGACAAGCAATCAAAACGAAACAAAACTTTTGTTGGCTTCAATAGCATTATATTCTATTTGAACTAAAAAGATTAATGAAAAAAAAATTTTAAGCAACTTTTTTAGCAAGTTGAAATGATTTTCTCTTCCTGCAAAGAGCACATTTATTTTCAAACCTGAGAAAAATCTTGAATTTCATAATTTTGTTTTTTTTTTTTAGTTCACATAGAAGAATTAGCATTTTCTTTGGTTTTTTTGTTTCAGACAAAAATTACGGGCTACATCTTTCCCACCGATTGTAAATTGCAATTGAAAGGTGTTGCACAAATGTGCATAAAAATCGGTTCCGTTTAAATATTTTTCTCTCGACATATTTTTTTTAATGCTCAAATATGCAATAAAATGCTCTAAAAAGTTCACTAGACTTGCTCATTTTTTGCTGCCATAAAAAAATTCCCCCAAAAACACTATTTTAATCCAAATCCTAAAGCAGGATCCCCCCTTAATGAAAAACCAAATTCAATGTTAGATTTTTGAATAAATTTCTATTGTTTTTGCATCCTATGTACAAATTATTGATTCAATTCGGTCATTGTTCACACTCAACTTTATACATATTTTTCAGAGTAAATGTTTCAGTAGGTTTTCACTAACAAATCTGAAAAAAATGGATAGAAATGGTTATTTGTAAAACCAAGATTTTGGGCCACAATTAACGTAAATGGAAATAATTTGCTTAAAAATGGCAAGTAAACAAAAATACTTAAATATAAATTAATAAAATGGGGACATTTCTTAACGAAGTAGGGAATTCATCGTAATATGTTGGAGTTAACTTACGTATGATTCGTATGGGGCCGCCATACTTAATATAGACATGGTGGATAGATAGATAACCTACGTATACTATTGCTCATTATAATTAAAGGAGCAGTTGAATCGAGTAGAATTCAATAGTGCTCAGCAGGGTTGCTAAGAATTTGAAAGAAGCTGCGAATAAGAAGCAACGGGAAGCTGTATATTCGGACAGAACTTTTATTAAGAAAAAATATAGAAAAATAGTAATTGTCTGAAATTCATATTAAAATAAATACTTCGATTGATGTCAGTATTTATTGTAGCTGATTATTACAAACAAGTTGCATACAAATTAAAGATTTATTGTCATAATTTTGATAAAAAATAATTAATGAACAATTAATAGAAACAGTGTAATTTTTTTAATGTATATAATCGGTGTGTAATGTTTAAAAATAAATAATAAAAAGACTGAACAAAATTTTGTGTGAAGTTTGTGTTTAGAATTATTATATATTATTATTTATTTTTATATAACGCACATTGTTTATAAATTCACATTTTTGTATTTTTGTGTAGATCTCCTTACTTGAAAATACGATTCAAGTACAAATAGGCTTTATTTGCGAAGGTTGTGTATTTCCACATCTTCTGAAATCGTGTTGCTCAAATTTACACGAAGGTAGGTAAAAGCTATTAACAATCTAGATGTTGCTTTCAGTGACTATATGCTTTATGTGTAGATTTACCATTTTTACTCAAAGCCGATGTAGAACGCAACATTTTCTTCATTAGTAGAATAACAAGTAGATTAACAAAATGACAAATTAGATCGAACCCTGCAGTAAATCGCTTTTGCTATAATATTTAATAAATACCACCCATGGATCTATTACGAAATTGCATCATACATTCAATTAAGTAACCGTCTTTGCACTATAAGAGTAGTTAGACCAACATCATAATTCATTATAAACTACACTGCCCGCCAAAACTATCTCATAAACTAAAAATAGACCTTTTTGTAATTTTAATCCTTCTGCAGTTTTTTATGCAGGAGCAAATACTGTAATGGTGATAAGTTCTAAAGTTATTTACTATCAACAATCACTATTATTTCTTAATGTTGTGGATTTGAGGGAGGGCTAGTAAAAAGCTTCGGTTCATTAAGTCATACATTTTGAAAATGAATCCATACGAGCCGTTAAGTTGGCATACCTCCGCCGAACAATGTGTACAAATTGTTGTACTTGCCGAAGACTGTATTAATTAACAAGATATTGCAAATCGTCTTGATCTGCACCAGTGAACAGAGTCTAAAAGTTTGCGTCGTTTCGCATGACAGAGGTATATTCTAGAAGACCTGGACAAGGACGGACACGAACAGCAACAGCTCAACAACTCATTTTCTGCTCTTGCAGTCGTTGATACAGGTCTCTGACTGCTCCAGCTTTGCGAGTTATGGCTTTAGTGTTAGGAGAAGACTAGCTGAATGTGATTTAAGGCCCAGGATACTAGCAAGGGAAACACATTTGACAGCGGCTCACCGAAGAGCACGATTGCTGTTTGCCCAAAATCAGGTTGATTGGATTAATGGAGGTTCATAATATTCTCCGATGAGTCCAGGTTTTGCATGTAACACAGTGACAGACGTGTGTGGATGTATCATCGTCCAGGAGAGCAACTGGAAATTTTTGTTCAAAATTCGTGTTTACACTTTATGCGATGATTTTGGTGGGCAGTATATATACATAAATCTTATTATACAATCTAACATCAAAAGCCTCACAAATCCTCCTCATAACTAAAACTTTAGAGGATTGTTAAGAGGTTCGGTAACTTGTATGTTTGGTGATCATGGATCATGATATCAATATAAAATATACTATTATCAAAATGAATGTCACTATGAAGAAAAAAAAATACATAACTATTTCCAATCATGCATAACATATAACATAATACTGTAGTTGTTCATATTGAGAACGAAAATACAATAATGTGAACCATCTGCAAAATAAGAAATATAGAATATGTGGACGACATATGCTTATTGTCATATAAAATATCGTACATGAAAGATATGATAACAAAGTTGGAAAGGAGGCAAAACTTCCCATACAAAATTAACACAAAAAGAGAAACAGCAGAAATGAGAATAGGGATTGAAAATCTGGAAAACAAATGTAATGTCGACACTTACTTGGTTACTTGTTTTGAGACTAAATTCACGTGTTTTTTTGCTGCACAAACAAAGACACAAATGTTAACCAATGCACTTGTCACACGTAACTGTATTTCTGCTATACTTTCAAACACAGTTTGTTTGCAATTTGCCATTAAAAATGTTATATAAACTGGATTTGGGTAAAAGTATCTCCAATCGGTTTGGACAGCTCCGTACAAATGCAATTCTTGCAGAAGACAAGCCAATCTCACGTGCAACTATTTTCCGTGTTTTGAATGATTGTCGTGAAGGTAAAGAGCCGTAAAATAGTAAGAAGTCTGATCGCCCAACGAAACTAAGTACCAGAACAACGAAAAAGCTGCTTTCAAGTGCCAAAAACAAGGTTGGCAATCATCAAGCAAATTAGCACGAACATTTCATATTTCAAATGGAACAGTCCAACGTAACGTATTTTGAAAAAAAAAATACACAGGAACTAGAAAAAATACCAAAGTGTTACCGTGCTCTTCGTCTTAATCAATTTTCAGATAGAATATTCGTCATTTTGGATGTCGAATCGTACGTCACATTTCACACCATGCATTAATTACACTGACAACATTCAAGCATTATCAGACAATGTTAGATATGCCCGCAAATCGAAATTTGAGCCAAATGTGTTGGTGTGGGTAGCCATGTCATCAAAAGGTGTCTCAGTGCCTTTGATTTGGCCAAACAAATCCAAAGCGATCCATTCTGAAATTTACATGTGTCAATGCTTGCCGAAATTTATCGACAAAATCATATTTTGCCGGTCCTTGCGAGCAGTCATTATGCGAAAAAAACAATTGGTTGGCTGACAAAAAATACCGATTGTACCGAAAAAGGACAATAGTCCAACCTACCACAAGCACGTCCAATTGGGCTGTTCTCAAGCATGTTGTGTACGACAATGGCTGGGGCGTTCGAAAAGGGCAACAGTTGATTAATAGAATCAGACGAAACTTGAAAGAAATCGACATAACCTCCATCCAAAACCTAATTAGGGATGTTCGTTGTATTTTCTAAACGATATGCGTATGCATTTAGTCTCAAGACTTATATATAAAGCACATGTTATTCACAACAAGCTTTTGGAAATACTATTTGGAGATCAGAACAGATTAGCGACAAAAATAAAAATATGTGACAGTAATGTAAAATCGGTGCTGTTACATGGTAGCGAAACACCATTATCAACGCGGCTCTATGCGCGAACCAATCAAGGACATGTTAGAAATATAATCAAAAAAAGGTCGTGGAATTGGATTGGTCAAACACTAAGGAAGCGAAATGATGACATAACAAAAGTATTTGAAATGGAACACGTTTGGAAAGAGGAATAAAAGAAGACCTGCCATATGGACAGGAGTGATAGGGGGTGAAAGCAGTAAGGCATGGAAGGGTTGGGGAGAACTGACAGCTATGGACAGAGCTAAGAAAAAATGTAAGCAATTCGCGGAGGCCCTATAATCCGTCACTGAGTAATAGGAACGAATAATAGTAATAATATAATATTTATTTCAAAAATGTAACACAAGTGTGAAACAGTTAAACACTGGAAGAGTCCATATTATACAAATTACATAATATTCTAAGCATAACAACTTTGTGAAAGTTTACTACAAACAATGTCAATATGCTAGAACCACTTCAGATCTCTATAAATTGTGGCACCCACCACTTTAGTAGATCCACAAGTATTAACACTGGTTATCAACTTATGGTCATCATAAGAACTATTAGTACCATCAAATGAAATACAGGCTGAGTCATAGATGCGCCGGTAGCTCTAATATTAGTGTCGTCAGCATAATTTGTTAATCAGTCCATTTCAGACAATTATTATTGGTAAAGCGTTAATATAAATGTTGATAATGCTGGACCCAGTATAAAGCTATGTGGTATACCCATATATACATGCAATATATCCGAAGAAGAATTATGACAGAAGCCAGCTAAATATGGCCAGAACAAATTACGTCATATACATTCATTTTATGAACCAGTATAATAGGATCTAGACAGTCAATAGCTTTGTAGATGATTCTTATAAAACTATACAATGCAGAATCGGTATTTCTGTCACTTACAAAGCCATGCTGATTTTTGCTAAATAATTTAAAGGATTGAAATTAACAAATTATTTTATATATAACTTTGAATTAGTGATGGAATTATAAATTTTAGAAACAAATAGGTAGAAAGCTAATCGATCTATAATTTTCAATATTTTTTATGAAGTGGTCTGTTGGAGCCCCCTTTTCAGTTTCATAGAAAATACTCCATATTTAAACGATATAAGATAAAGATATAAAACATTCGCGGATGCAACTTGAGTTATAAAAAAAGAATATTCAGAATTGTGCATGTAATTATCAATTATATTCCTTGGTATCAAAATTTGTTGACATCAAATCAGAGATAACATTGGCAAAATGGTTATTAAATTTATTGCGTATAATTCCCATAGATATTTTGAAGGATATTTTTGGTTGTGTGGCAGGTCTTCCCTTATTAATTTAAGACTATGAGGTTTATATTTATTTTTTGAATTCGAAATTAATAAATCATTTATTTTTGTGGCTGAGAAATTGTGTAATATTTTTCAAAGTTATCGCGTTCGTTTTTAAAACATTTCATCCAGAAAAGACAGCTTGTCTTTTAACCTAATTATTTTAGGTGTAAACCATTGTTCGTTTGGCGTTGGTGGGTAGTATTTGTAATAAGGACAACGTAGGTCAAGGTAATTCATGCACGTATTAAAAATATGTTAAACGCGGTATTACGACAGTTAGTTTCAAGAGTGGATGTTCACTCTTCGGAAATCAGGAGCCTACGGAGCTGTTTAATGTTGCCTTCACTAATTTTCCTTCTAAAGTAGTAAATTTCGCAACTAAAATAAGCAACATTTTTGATTTTAATAATTTGCAGATTCTTGTAAGCCATTAAGATCTAACATAGTGATATATTATTACAACAACAGAATAAATCTATTAAATCGTAAAATGTACTCGATCTTGACAAAAAAATTACTTAAATTTTTCCCTAAATTGCGATTCATTGTGTAGAAGATCAAGAATAGCTGTACGAACACACTGTTGAATGCGGAGGACTATATATCACAACAAACACCATATGCAATTCACTAGCTTCAGCAGCACAACATTCGATAATATTCTGCACCGAGAACAGATTCACATCTAGGCATGTTAATAACTTGATAGGAGCCCAGCCGTAGAATATTCTTCTACCTTCAAATGTGATATGACTGATCGCCTTTGCACTTTGTGATTCAAGTTATGAATCGTATAATCCCTTGTTTCAGTACAGAGCCAATATCTCCAGCTGAAAATTAATTGGGTGATATAAAATACAAACAAAATATTGATATACAAAAATTTGGAATAAGTTTAGAATAAATTTATTAAAATTACTAAAACAGTAATTTGAAATTGTCTTGCAAAAGTGCACTGCGGATGAATAAATAACGTTTCACCGCGATTCGAAGGAAAGATGTCGGTTTGGATGTTTGAATCAGACCTCTGGTTTGATCAAACAACCCGATAAACAATTAGCACGCTTGCAATTCAAATCAGTTCAAATATTCTGAATTATGATAATAATTCATCAATAATACATATATACATTTATTTGGCTGTGCTCTGGTACGAGAATGTGTTCTATTTAAAGCATAACGAAGTCCTGAGCCATGATGTCCATGGTCCTGGGTTTAATTTACTTTTTGAACGTTCAATGAATATTGAAAGATTGTATAATAATTTGTTGTGTTTATGTATTATTCGTAACCACAGGAAATCGGCGTGCTATGTACAGAGACTAGAAAGGGCTTTACTGATGGCAATCGTTAAGGCAAATTGACTATTGTATTGCAATATCTCTTTCCAGCAGTGGTGGAAAACGCATTTTAACGCAAGGGAACTAGATTTTTGAAGTTACGATGATCGAATCTTACTATATAGGTTTATTAGGCAATTAATTTGATATTACTGTGGCTCAATTTCGTAAAAGCTTACTAATGTAGTCTTGAGACTATTGCCAGATTAACCGATTGCAGAAATAATCGTTTCCATATGAATGAAATCGATTTTAATTTAATTACATTGCATAAGTAGATATTATCGTTGGTGAAATTAAATTCTTTTCCTTAGTATTAGTGGTTGTACCACATTAATTGTTTCCATTATTATTGGCCGTATCGAGCATCGACATCTAAATCTTTAATTACACCTAACGCAAATTACCGCGTTTAAAATCAGAGCGGCGACTGCGTTTTTTTTTTAATTGAAATGGAAACGGCCAGACGATATCGCGTCCTTTTGTCGTACCTGCCGCTTGTCACAAAATGAGGTTATCTTGTAATCGAAAAAATTGCTCGCGCAATTCGTCCCAGTTATATGCTATAACGATATAAATGAGCCTCGATAACGACGTTAATTATTTTTTCGTCGGCGAGGCGTTATCGTCGGTGGGCGTCAAATCAATTTTATCCATCGACTATTAATATAATGCGCGAGCTAATTATACCATAGCCTAGTCGTGGGAGTAACATCCTACTTGAGGACACTTTCTAATGCATAATAAATGTATTCCGGAGATGAACTTGTCGCCGGACGACGAAAAAATTAAATTAATCGGAAGACGTAAGATGTAAATGATATATGGAATAAATTACAATAAATCAACGGCGAAACACCCTACACACGGTGGTAAATAAATCAATTAATAAATCTGAATTGTTAGAAGTATAGCATATGAGGTTGCAAGTGTGGGGGTCGGTACCATAGCAAATTTATAGACACGATTACCATATAATTGTGATTCTGCACGAGCCGAACAATATCTGTTTCATTGTATATGAATTTATATTAGTGTCATTGTTCCATTAAGACAATACTATAATGTAGGCACTTGACGCCTTTACATTTATAGAAAAAAGGTTTTTATTATTTTGTAGGTGGTATTTCACCTTATCTATTTTATTATCGTATGTTTGCATATCTGCATATGCATGAGTTCACGTATAAAGAATTTATATACGTATCCCAATAGAATATGTATCAATATAAATGGCAATAATTTTTAAATAATTTAAGTTATTGTCCAGTGACATGGGTTGCACCTGCTGTCATATACAAATACGTAATTGCATTTTGTCGCCTCCATCTGGCGACATACGTCGTTCTTGAAGCAATTTATAAGAAATACATAAAATAATGCGAATATTTGATGTGTTAGCCTTACCCCATTGTTACTTATTATTTCGCAAGGCATCTTGATTATAAGAAACGTTTTGAAATTTCTTGTTATATTTGCTATGACGAAGATAAATAGTGGCAGTGGTAGTGGCGTAAGTAACCGTTTAAATTAAAATTAAACAAATACAATCAAACAATAGTGACAGAAAATTAAATATCAATACGCTCTCGAATAAACCAAAGAGGCGAAATAATAATAATAATCTTGTCTTTATTGCGCATTGAAAACCAAAAGAATACATATAAAAATAAATGAAATACTTGAGCACAAACACAAGCTGATATTTAGGTTTATTAGAAAACTGCTTTTCAACCTAATATTGAATACATAATGAAATGCGATATTATACTACTACTACGAAAATTAACTATATAACATGGGACCTAAAATTAATAATTAATAATGAAAATTAAACGATCCACGCTCGGCAAATGAGATAACAAGGAATAAAGGAATATGAAACTTATGCATATTTAAATAAAAAAGAAATCATAGGGCAGAACTAGCCCTAATCACATAGTTCGTTTATGAAAAATATATTCTTCAATTCATTTTTCAAATACGTCAATACTCACGCCCCTGTAGTGGTTTAGCAAATTATTGTATTTGCTAAAGCAAGGAATGAATAATATACAGCCTTGGTAAGTAGCTTACGATTCTACAGCAGAAGTGTTTGCCATTGAGATGTATGCATGGGAGCTATTGAAAAATACTCAATAGCACAATACAATAAAAAATCTGATAGCAGCATCTAATAGTGACGGCACTGCAGGTCCTTTCTGATGTGCTTTCTCATCTAGGGAGGTCGAACAAATTAGCCTTGTATTAATACCTGGACACTGGTGAAAAAGGAAACGATGCAAAGCATTGGGCTGACTGGAATTTATTGGTCCAGAACTTGGTTTTGCAGTATTGGCCAGAAGTTCCAATAAGAGCTGTAGTGGGTGCAAGGTGCCATGGAACACATTGGAGTTGCGTTGACCACTCTAACAGCCTTGGTTACTGGACATAGCCTATTAAGGCATCAAATATAATGGCTTGGCATGTTTGATGCTACCAAGTACCGACCATATCTTGAATACGGTGTGACAGCAGAGCATGTCATGTGTCCCTACCCCTAGGCGCACCAAATCAGGTTCTCACTGTTTGTTGAGGTAAAACTAGAACTTGATAAACTCTCACCTTCAAAAATGGTCCTGTATTTGAAGAAAATGGGAATAGGAGGTGAACTATAACTATAGACGTTAGTCACAATATATCCTTGCAATCGTAGTGACTGAGCGTTTAACGCACCACTCACTGGAAAGCTAGGTTAAAACTAGGTTAAATTATAGTTTCACTTTTAGGAGAATAAAACCATTTAAGTTAATTTTTAGTTTCATGTAGTTTGATTATAATTATAATTATTAGCTTTCTAATGGTGTTAGGAAGCTTATTTCTTAATTTTATTTCATTGTTGCGAACCGTTACCTTATTCTGCCTTTCTTTGACGCATTAATTATCTGTATTGATTATTTAGCTTCGTTTTTCCTATTCTTGCTTTCCTTTGTTTTTCAGTTGCCTGTTATTTGTGTTTGTGTTTCATGATTGTATAGTTCTTTAATTTTTTCCATAATATTTAATCGTAATTAATTAATTATACAATGCTGCATTACACGAGAAATTATTGTATGTAAATGAATAGAGCATATTCAGTTTTATGACATTTTTAAATTTTTGAAAATGTTGGCTGACGATATTTGAAATTTTGACTTCGTAATTTGACAATTTTTCGAATACTGTTGTATTTTGTTTATTTTAACGATTCAGTTATTTTTTTATTATTAGCATTTTTGTAAATTTTGACAATTGGCCACTTTTGACATTTGTGCAATGTACACATTTTTTTGCAAATTTTAGCAGTTTTAATATTTGATATTCTTTGCATTCTTTCATTGTAGGAAACTTTGATTGGTTTTCATTTCTCTCCCATTTGACATTTTTTCTCTTTCTCTTTTTTGTAGCACTCTTTATTTTGGTCTTATTTTTTCCACTGATTTCATTAAAAAAAAGAACAATAAGTATATTCATTGTTCAGAATAAAGAAACCGATAAATACATTAACAGATATTTACACGAAAGATGGTCGAATCTTACACCTCAAAACTTCTTGGCGCGAGCCAATCACTCCTAACGAACCACTGACAACAGAACACTGACGAGACGATACCTTGTCTAACACCTTGCGGAGACTACACAAGAGACGACTGTCAAACGTCCAGTGTCAACATATAAAAGGATTGCTGCAATTAAGTTCAAAAACAATTCAAATTATGTGTCTTGTCAAATCTGACAGCAAAATGTAAAATTTACACGAAAGATGGTCGAATCTTACACCTCAATGGTGGAGTGAACATTAATTAAAACAGGTCCATGAAGACTAACTGGCTCGCGCCAAGAAGTTTTGATGGCCACTACATGTAAAGGTATTTCAACAACTAAGGTTCTTGGTAATCGCTACTGATGAAGGGTAATAACCCAGAAACAATATTGTCTAGCGATCCACCAGTTAGTCTTCATGGACCTGTTTTAATTAATGTTCACTGCACCATTGAGATGTAAGATTCGACCATCTTTCGTGTAAATTTTACATTTTGCTGTCAGATTTGACAAGACACATTTTTAATTTAACAGATATTTTAATATGCCATGAAGCTAAAAACATTTTGTAAATTTTGCTACCTAATATTTTACAGAATTGTTTTTTTGACATTTTTATTATATATATCTATGTAATTTTGCATGTATGTGAGAATTTTTTTATACTTTGTGCAATCGTTTGTGCTTTCGACAATTGTTTTTAATGTTTCTATATTTTTGTAGATTATACAAGTTTTATTACATTATCAAAAAATGTCTGCTTATTTTTCAAAAATTCAAAATTTAGAAATTTGCCACATTTTGTCTATTTCGATCAATTTTTTGCAATTGAAACAATTTTGGTTTTTTTCTCATTCTTTTATTTCAAAATGTCCACAAGACATTTATTTTGATCTAACTTTTCTATTTCGGTATTGTTCCTACTTTTTTTTAGTTTTGTATGTTTTTGGCTTTTTAGCCAATTTCGTTAATTATACATTTTTGACATATATATATATATATATATATATATATATAATTTCGACAAATTTGCAGATATTACAAAATATTACATCTAATTGTTTATTTTGAGAACTTTGGCATTTGCACATTTTCGACAATATTGATGTTTTGTCAATTCTGTTCACGCGGAAATCTATTATTTTTGTTAATACGATTGCGATCTTTTTGTAAATTTCATTTTGTTTTTGTTGTTGTTTAACTTCTTTGCCCATTTTTAATGCTTTTTAATTGAAATAATTAATTATTGTCTCACGTGTTTTACATCCCCCTTCCATTAATATTCTAGCTCTTAAACTGTTGTAAATGGTCTTGCCTTTACTTAAAATGAAACAATCTTACCTTTACCATACACTATTTTATTATACACTAGATGTTAATTTCGACAACTAAGTTGTCATCTTCAGCGGTATACTGATTTATGAGTATAAGTAAGTTTCCTGCCAACAAACAAATCTAACCTGAAAAAAGTAGCAACCAATATTGACATATGGTTCCGAATTGACTGGAAAATTCTCTCTAGTAAGAGATACAGGAATGAGATTTTCAAGGAAATAGAATGACAAACGAAAACGGATTGAAGAAACGATACATTTGGAAAGAAAAAAGGATAGATAAAATACACAGTAAATTTTGTCGAAGAGGAACAAATACGGTGGCTTGGACATACCAAACGAACGAACGAGAATAATACAGCATCAGAGAATGCCCAAGAAAATGAAGTAAAATATCAGCAGAAAAGAGAGCCGATGTTGACCACATATTCATAATATATGCAAAAAATGGTCTATTTTATAATTAATTAATATGTACAAATAAATAACAAAATAAATTGTCTATGAAATGATGCGAAATCATGTTAACGAAACAACTACTCGGGGGTGTTAAAAATACATCGAACAACGAAAACTATTTAATTTAAAATTTTTTAGAACTTTAAAATGACGTGATTGTAGATCAATTAGTGTATTTTATTATCCATAGATAACGTATTAAGTGTGCAATTACCCTGTTAGGTGCAGTCAGCAATCATTATTCATTGGGATTCATTCCATTATGGTTTGTGCTTTTAGCCATCCTTGATAAATTTCAGGTCTACGAAACTTAAATCATCAGAAAATCGAGATTGCACCGATTCAACTTGCAACGAGAATATGTATCCAGTTAAAAATGAAATTGAATTTTGAAAACGCTCCATGAACGTTGTTCGATGAAATTATGTTTTATTAAATGTTTAATCCACACAATATCAGTGGAAAGGTTTGGATATTACACGTATACTTAAACAGTAACATGATATATATCGTTGCTTTTTCTTACAACAAAAAGAGATGACGCCTTTAAAAGATTCAACAATGAAGTGTAACGATTTAATTCGATTAGAGAAACAATTAATTATGTAACAAATCACTTTCGAATCTAACGAAATTTAGCCGGCGTCGGATTTCCACTAATTACTTTCGTTTTAATATACTCATTAAATGGCCGACGTGTGGCGGTTTCCCACACCGACGTTGACGTTTCTGTTTTATGAACACGCTCTGCGGCAGGCAACTGAACTTAAACTTAAACTGGCTCGGCGTATTATGAATTTATAGGATCATAACTTGGCGTACGGTAGGTGACCGTGTACGAACGCTAGGTTTTATTAATTTATATATCTGTGAGTTATACAAAAACGGAACTTAACGGCGATTTACAATTAGTCGTTTGGAAAATATATTGAAAAGATAATCTGATCTCGAGATATGGCCAATTAAATTTATAACGAATTGGCTGTTGTGCTGTGTTTACTAGATCATTTTTTATTTAATGCGTCGATCGAATAATTCAATTATGCCATTTCTGTCGACACTTCGTAGTTTTATTTATCGCGTCGATTATACTCACGCCGTTTTTCATGTAAATAAATATTTTTTCTCGTAGTTGTAACGTAACTCACTTAGTGATTTAATAAAATCGGTTGTTTAATGGGATTGCTTTGGAAATATGAAAGTTATGGACGGCCATAATGCATAACATATGTTATCTCAATTATTATTGTTAGTATTTATTAATAATAGTCGATGTCATAGCAGTAATTTATCTTTCTATTTTCCATGCTAATAAATAAAATCCCACGTTAAGCAAGAACTTTCAATGTACATAATTAAGATGCCTATTTCGATTGGGGTAGTTTTTACAGTTGGTTATATCTGTAAATGTAAACGAAATATCTCGCGAGCGAAATTTTATATCTAGTCTTATCATACAAGTATGTATATTTAATAATATGACTAATTTATTTTTTCTTAAGATCGTTGTCTTTTTGAAATTAAAACCTCTTAAATAATTATTAATACGACAGCAGAAGAATTTAGTCAAACAATTCAATAATAAATTTAAACTCACTGCTTGATTTCAACAAGTTAATAATTAAAACTTTGTATCGTGAAACACTTCAATGGTAATATCAGTAATTATCCAACAAATTTTTATTCTCTTCTGTCTTTTTCGGACGCTGATTTCTTCAGGCGATATTTCGATATTTGACATTTTTGTGTCCCCACGTTATGTGCACGTTGATGTATGCCTATAATTAAATTATGAATTTATAATTTATTTATATTTTACTGGCTTTTACTATACATATACTTGCAGAAGTGACCGCGGAAGGTCCACACTTAATAACTTTACTAGATATTAATTTAATTTAACTACGTTGCAAGATTTAACAGAAATTTAAACATTTAATACATAGTAATATGAAGATTTGTTGGGTTGGTGCCCATTGTGGTGCTAATAGATGGTTAGTGGTGTGATATGCATATTTTAAGTTACTGACTTAATTGGCACCGCTTATGTTGTGCTGCCGACGATTACCGAAAAGAGAGAAACCGTGCCTTACAATAATGCAAGATGTGTTCTTGTTGCAAATTCAACATACTTATGTTATGGTGGTTTTTCTTTTTTCTATTATAATATAATTTAATTTAATATAAGATATTCTGACTTGTTTATTGTTTGCCTTGTTGTTTTATGTAGGTTTGTTTAACTCGATTAAAATAATTAATGCGGTAAATTAATCGTAGCATGTAAACGTAATTAATCGCCCGATCAATCATGAACCTGCAAATACATATTATATGGATGTAATTTATTCAATAGATTTACAGATGTTCAGAAAGTCAATTTATATTTAAAGCTTCACACGGCGTGAACATTTCCATATAAATCGGGTAAGAAAGCTGAAGATCAAGATCAAAAAGAAAATCAATCAGAAAGATCCGTATAAACACGTACAAGGAACAAAAGACATAAAAATCACCAATACAATTATTACAAAATTTTGCCTACAGAAACATAAAATGTCATGAAGAAGATATTCCAGAAACTGTGAAAAATACAACTTGAGTAAATCAATCAAGAGCAATACTTCAAAATTGCTTGAAAAATTGTATTGTTCTAATTTGAGCCCATCATCAAGAAATTCTTATTATTTTGGTTAAAATCACTAAAAGCGATGTTTGATTGGCACGATTCACTAAACTTTTAATTTTATAATGCTAGAGCATAATTCATTTTTCATGAATAAGTTTAACCCTTCAGTGAAAAATGAACATAACGAGTATTTTTGGAAAAATTAGATAGATACATTAAATTTTTTCATAATTTGTCGTTTGTCACAGGTTGAATGAACATCGTATAAAAATAGCTATTAATAAAACTGATAGCAAAATTAACAGTTTTTCAATACCACACTTCAGTATTAAACGTCGAGAGATACAGGACAACATTTGCTACGTATTAGCAGTTTTGCTCTGCAATTAAAATGATATGTCTATTCGTAATTGACTTACATCACTTGTCACTCGTTATAAGAAAAAAAAATCGCATCTAAAATAACGTATTAACGTTTGCAACTCTGTTGGAGAAAGTTATTTAATGGTAGAATCAGGCCTAGCACATTGCTTTACTAAAGAGGCATAACCAACTCTGTTCAACCGTACTATCATTGTTCTTTTTGATCTAGCCTGTCTAATTAACATTTAATAAATTTTATAAAACATATATAAAAGGATGCAACAAAGAATAGAAATAAGGAACAAAAGTTTAAAAGAAAATGAGATTAATATCAATTGGAACGAACAAACAATACGAAACTCGGTTCAAAATTAAAAAAAAAATCATCTCATACCAAACTTGAAACTTTTAAACTTTTTACAACAGTGGAGAGGAAACTCGAACAATCAAATGACTTTTGTACCACACGCGAACTATTATAGATGAACTCTTTTGTTAAGCTGCAACAATGCACGTACAACTGCCTTTATAATAAACATCCTTTCCATTTAATAAGTTTAACAGAAAAGAACAAAAATAATGCAATATAAAATATATTACATATTTGTTTAATCAAAAATAATTCTAGACCTGGTTCAGTTTAATTGGTGAAGAAGCACTTCATATAATTTACCTGAATTTCACCACTGATTATATGGTACCATTAATTGTAATGCTGATTGGCAGTCAACAGTTGTGGCTGTAACAACTGCACAGTACACATCACTCATCACATCACTCCACATTGGATTACTCGTTGAGCCCCGATCCCGAACTATTTTAGTTGTAACATAATTTTGCAATCGTGATTATACGAGCTCCACGATTGGTTTTGTCCCACATTTGTCTTATATGGATCTAGTGCAGTACATCAATTCAAATAAAATACAAGCAAATAGGCTTTAGCCATATGTGCCATAAATGTGTTTAAAGCTGATTTTATCCCAAAAAAGTTAATAGACGTTACAGGTGAACTAGGAGACGTGAACAATTATCATTCGACAATGCATCTATGATGGGTATATGGTCGTAAAGCTGACTCATTCAACGTTCGCTCAGAATGTTGTTCGCCGCATGCAATGGAACTGATTATTTCTGTAAAATATATTAATATAAATTATACGTTCTATGTAAATACAAGTATATTATATATATTCCTTAAGTTTTTATAAGACAGACAGACAGACAGACAAGATTTCTTATTTTATAAGCTTTCAGTCCAAGTGCGTTATAGTGTTTGGGTATAATTCATAGTTCAAATCGCAAAGCATCATCGTAATACAAAAACTGTGACACCATAGATTATTGACCTCAGATCATTCCAAATTCCAAATTTCTTTTCCGAACTTACTCTAACTTCTTGTCCCTTCCTAACATTTAATTTTATTGCTTACATTACTTCCACATAAAAAAATAATGCAGCGAGTAAAATATGCTGAATTTTAACAACGAATTACAATAAACAAGGTGATAACCATCGTCCAACAGAATATATGAGAAGACGGCGATCATCGCTCCACTGGCGATGATAAGGGGTTACGGATTTAAGGGGGACTTACACCTTGTAGGCTAATTTGGAACCAATTTACAAAAATTTATCGTAAAAAAACTAGAGAAGATATCGATACGAAATTTTTTCATGTATTGTCAATTGAACATCACAAATGATTTTTTGTAAATGTCAATGTTGACTCCCCAGACCTGGAGATGGCTTTAACAGCGCCTCTGTCGAAACTGAAGGGTCAAACGGTGTGCAGGATTGAGTCCACCCTAGTTATCGGAAATAAAACATTCAACAAGGCTTTTGAAAATAGCGAACATTTTTCCAAAAAAGTCCTTCTTTTACTATGTTTGCTGTCAAAAATCAGCAAAACGAAATTTTCCAAAAATGACCATCGGAACATTGGTAAGTGTTTCCTGCGAATTTCAAAAAAAAAATCGTCGCGACACGATCTGTTGTTCTCCCTTAATCGTTCACACCAGTTTGAAAAATTTTACTTTTAGGAAAACGAGTTTCAAGTCGAGATGTTCGCAACGTAAAGAACCGTTTAAAACTGAGGGACTCGAAGAATGGGCAAATATGTTGACAAAAGAACATTGGATGAGCTAACAAACCATCCACAGTTTGCAATAAAAAATAGCGCTGGGGCAACTTTAAGAGCGCGAGCCGTCATGTTAAAAGAGCTATAGCTCTCGAACTAGAGAGTAATCTGAAAAATCCATTCACAGGCTCATTTCTGAGACCCTTTAGATTAGAAAAATAAAAAAATAATATTTTTTGAAATCGTCAAGGTTAATTAAATGCTGTTTCAAAAAATATTAATAGTAATTTTTTGTTTCGTTTTAAAACAATAACAGTAACAATTAAAATTTATTACTAACTATAATAATAACTATAATAAATTTAAATTTATTACTAACTTATTAATATAAGAAATATTAATATGTTGGAGATGAGCATATAAGTTCTGAAATCAATCTAAGAGAGCACATCCATGTAGGCTGATTAAGGAATAACCAGCTAAGACCATCATCATAAATCCATCGTTGAGTAATAACTATTTATATAGAATTTTATATTCGTCGCAATAAATAAATGTTTATGATGTTAGTATATTATTTACCTTTACCACAACACTGAGAAACATAGCAAGATATATTATATTGGAATTTGAGCTATTTTTTTAAATTCTTGAAAACTGTGTAACGTACAGTTTCGTTTGACCTGGAACTGGAGCATCGCCTGAAATATTTAGGCTATTAAGTGCTTCTTTTTAATATATATTTTGCATATTTTGCAGCTGATGTGTAATTTCCAGAGATTCTATCATTATGCATTGTTAAATATTTTATACATTTTTTTAAATGTTAATTAAGCAGAGCACAAGGACAATAATAATTGGGTTGGACTGAGTTGGTAAGGCCTCTTTAACAAAGCATTGTATTAGACGATTAAAATATATTTTCCAACTCAGTTGCACAATGTCAACTTTTATACGTTATTTTAGATCCGAAATTTTGCAAAGAAAACACGAAATTTTTATTTACACATTACATATATCTTAATTGGAAAAATCTCGTCTCATTCACGTAGCAAATAGTATTTTTTATCACGTGACGTACTCACGTGTATTATTAAAAAACTGTCAATTTGTTACCAGTTTTATGAATACCTATTTGTGTCTGATTTTCACTAAAAGTGGCTAATTGAATTAAAACCTTCATACAGTTTTTATGCACTACACAATAAGACATGGTCAAAGAATTTTTGATAGAATTGATAGAAACTAACTTACCACTCAGGTAGTAATGAACAATTAGAGAATCGCAGGATATTTGAAAAGTAAAAGAAGCAACGACGGGAAAAGTTTAGCTGTTGGCATGGTTAGATTGCCTGAATGTCTAGCATGAGTATTAAGAAAAACGTATCGTGGAAGATAATGTGAGACAAGAAGAAGAGCCAAGTAAGAGATCAATATTTATAAAATCAATTTGCCATATGAAGAAAAAATTGCAACGGCTTAATATCAATATCTTTCGATGATTAGTTGTTACGGGATATTGGCGAAAATGATTTACTGATATCGAGAATGGAGAATGAATAATAGATTGTCCGTAACGAAGGAAACGCTATGAATTAAAGAAAGACACATGAATAGCTGAGTAGTAAAATTTCAATCTAAAGTAAACAAAAAATTAAGGAACAAATACATGTAGTGTGACGCATATTTCTAATTTCATGATTTGCAAAATTTGATAATAATAATATATGAACGGGATGAAAATTTCAATTTATAGGAATCATAGCCTTTAATAATAATAAAAATGGGACACAAAATTATTAAAAATCTTCGTACAGTTCTTGAGAAATCATACGAAACCTAAGATTTACCTCAATGAAACATATTTTAAAACATTTATAACATATTGAGTTAACTATGACTTTTTAAAGAAATTATGTACTTGTAAAAAGATTGGTGTCCAGTCTCTATTAAATTAATGGTAATGTTTCTGTGAATCTAACTTGTGGTAACAAATTTTTCAAGATATTAATATACTTAAGTTTTTACACATTTTTTAAATTTATATAATTTAAGTGTTCAAAGTGCTCACCATTTCGGCACAAACAAGCTTCATAACGATTTTGCATATCATCGAACATATTTGTAAGAGTGGTAGCTGCAGTTGCTGCAAATAGGTTATTATCTTTTGTAGTAGTTCTCCAATATTTGTTGGCGGAGTCACTCACCGAAATACTGACTGTTTCAGCATGCCTCAAATGTGCATGGGCAGGGTACTCTAAGTCTGTTGCACGCGAAATTATTTTGTATTCAAAATGTTCACGAAGTTAGGCTAGGGAGCCTCTAGCTGCATGGCTCGTTCCGCCATCCTGTTGAAACCATAGCATGTGCACCTGCAGATTTCATTCGCGGCAATAGTTTCTTAAATCTCTCACAAAAGGTGTAATAAATAATATTCTGTCTATAACGCTCTTGATTAATAGTAACTGGATGATCGTTCTCGTCTTTATCAAAATAAGGACCAATGACCCCATGCCCAGATACAGCACACAAAATGGTAACTCGTCGAGTGGTTTCTCAACAATGACATCTGCTTGTTTAAATCCAAGGACCCGAGTTGTTTGTCGATTGACATAACCGTTAAGTTTAATGTGCAACACTCGTCCACAGTAAACTTCATTGCACGTTTGTCTGCAAAGTTTTGTCGTTGCCCTATTTGAATACGGTATGGATTACCACCAATAGATTTGAACTGTCGATATGTGGATGTTTCATTGATATTCAGTTTACATGCAGTTCGTTGAAAGCTTCTTTTCGGAGATTGTATGATTTGACCAAGAACGCGTCCTTGATTATTCTTGGTAAAAATTGTCCTTAGACGACTTGAACAGCTCTTACTCTGACACAACGCACTACTAATTTTCTGAGACTTCTTTCAAACTTGGCCCATCATACGTCCGTTGCCAATGAGTGGAAATAATGCTCTACTGTAAACACTTTTTCTCAGTTTTTAGAACAATTTCTAAAAAGGTTTAAAATCAGCGCAGTGTCAGTATGACCAATATGACTAATAAGACAAATATGACTAATGGATATTGCAGGAGCTATTCCACAGCACTCCAAGTTTCTGTACTGTTTATTTTGGTGAATAATTTATTATGCTTTAGCGCTATAATTAACTAATTAAAAATTTAGTGAACCACTTGTGGTTGTTGTTTTTTCTTGATGATGAGCTCAAATTAGAACAAAACAATTGTTGAAGCAACGAGGAATTGTTGATTTTGTCCATTCGTTAATTAATTAATTATTTGTCGTTTCATGCAAGACTAGCGTAGAAGTTTTATATGATTGGTACGACAAGCTTTTTCAATTTAATTATTTTTTCTTATATTTTGAAATGTTGCATTAATTGTATTTATGATTTTGAGGTTTTCTGTTCCCCTCCAATAGTACGTATGGGGCATTTTGATTCATTTTTTTACTTGATCTTCTGTAATCTTTTCTGCACGATTTTGATTGAATTCCGATCTTTCAATTTATATGGAAATGTTCACGCCGTAAGAATCTGTAAATACAAATTTACTTTCTGCATATCTGTAAATCTCTTGCATAAATTACATCAATATAATATTTATCTGTATGTTCATAATTGATCGGGTGTTTAATTACGTTTACATGCTACGATTAATTTACTGCATTAATTATTTTAATCGAGCTAAACAAACGCACATAAAACAACAAGTCAAACAACAAATAAATCGAAATATCTAGTGCTAATTCAAATTCAATTATAAAAGAAAAAAAAACATGACTAAAGTATGTTGATTTTGCAACAAGAACACATCCTTGCAATATTATATGTGACCGTTTCAGTTTTTTTCGGAGATCGTCGGCAACACAAAACTAGCTGTGCCAATTAAACTAGTAACCTAAAATTTGCGTAGCATACTAATCATGAATTAAACCCATAATGGACACCAACCAAACAAATATTTATTGAAAACATTGAAGTTAAATGTTTAAATTTATCTCTTGCAACTGTAAAATCATTTATCCCGTAGCAATCTGCTGACGTTTATATTGCACTAGGGGCAAAAATACAAATGGTGCCAGGTCTACCGGATAATAACCGCTAAAACACTCTAAGTACATAGCACACTAACATAATGGAAAATTAATACGTACTATCAAGTTTCAGGAAAAGGTATTAAGAGTGGTGACCTTCCGCGCTCGCCGCTGCAAGTGATGTTATTTGGGCATTGCTCTCCAACGGTGGTCTCCAAGGAATACGCAATTACGATGCTCGCGTCGTACAATCTGAGGCTGCATATCGCACACCTAAGGGAATTTGTGTCAATCGCATTTCACGCACATAAATCCGCTACCTAATCTGCCGTTTATTGAGCAAGTTGTGTGTATTTTTGCGTGGTTTTTTCGTCCGAGCGAGCAAACGTATGATATTCGTTACGTCGTTATTGCTACTTAGGAAGGCATTAAGACAAATTTGTACGGTTTTGTATATGCGTCT
The DNA here is from genome assembly GCA_959613385.1 of Geotrupes spiniger. NCBI lineage: Eukaryota > Metazoa > Arthropoda > Insecta > Coleoptera > Geotrupidae > Geotrupes > Geotrupes spiniger. The sequence continues at coordinate 24,644,579 of OY390736.1, read as the reverse complement.
TCGCGGGATATTTATATCTAACATACATTGCTATCGACGTTGGTGAGTTTTTATTGTGTGTAGAATTCTTTCTTTGCGCGCGCTCAAAAGAAATTTATCGGCGATTTAAGTGCGTATTTTGCAACTAACTGCGAGTTGAACGCACTCGGATTGCGTAAACGTCATAGGAACGTAAAATAATACGTGTATGTGAAAAAAGCGTTTAAAATATTTGACTGGTAATGATTTTAATCCCAACAATATATATCTACTAATACAGCGAGCTATGTGAGAAAACTCGGTGGATCACGATAACATCTGAAGATGATATCACGTTGCCAAGTTAAAACAAAACTTACTGACCGGAAACTGGGTTTCAAACCAGAAATAACGAATTAAAATTGTTTGCATATTTTTATATTTCTCTACTAAATAATTCTGGAGTCAAAATTGAGTTACATTAGGAGTTACATTAAACAGTGTAATTGAAAATGCACTGTAAGTAATATTGCAACGTTGAGATACTCCACAAAATAAATGTATTATTATGTTAAAACATTTCAATTGCTTAACAGTAAACGCCATAGAAATAGCGAAACCTCGTTGGTTGCCAAAGTAGTATCAAAATATTGGATATCATATAATATCAATATTTAAACTTCCCACAATACAAAAAAAATTTCCACAGGCGAATAATTATTAAATTGCACCACCCGACTCTTGTCTTGTCTTTCAAATAAATTAATCCTTTATTGACTGAAATTGATGGCTTACATAGAGAAAGGTGGAGAAAATGAATTGACAGATTATTTACAACTTTATCGAATGAAGTATACTCATTTTAGGACAAAGCTCGTTGGCCGTTCCTATCGGTTACGATGCGTCTGAATTAATTGCGGACGAACCCGAAACCATAATTTGAGTATAAAATAGAGCATACGAGTAGCAGGGTTTTGGCTGCTTCTCTTCATTATTTGAGCTATCTGCCTAATCATACGGATAGCTGGGGATAGCCGATAGTTCCTCCACGTGTGGTAAGCAGGTTACACTGGTTCGACAACCCTGATCCCAGAAACTCAACATCAAATCAGGAGCGTCGCGTCATCCGCGTTTCTGCACCTCTTGGGGCGTCGTTGGTAGAAATTATAAAAAGCAAAGAACCAAACAGGCTGCCTTGAGCAATCCCCACATCATTCAGAATACGTGTGTTCTTGTTGTCCCTGAGATATTTCTTTATTGTCTAAATAAGATTTAACAGTTGAAGGGAAGTTCCCCGAAACCTGTTCAGGAAGAGAGCATGTATCTGTCTCAACATTCCGAAGCCTATGCTATCCATTGAATGAGTTTGTTTATTGGATGCCGTTTGCCTCTACCAAGTCGAAAGCACGTAGTAGTAACCCTGTTCATTGAAAAAAAAAAAATTCTTTTTTGCAATTATTGAGAAATTGAGCGATAGCTGGGAGGTACTTATTGAAGCCGACTGTTACTCTGGAGATGTTTAACTGGTCTGGAAAAACGTTCTGACTTGTAGGTATTGAATTGAATTGAATTGAATTCTTTTGATTTTCAAGTTTGCGACAATTTCTATAATTTCTGGTTGGTTAGTTTCTATGCAATGATGGATAGAAAGGTATTTAGCTCTTTTGATGACTGGGTGTTTGTCTCGCCCAGTGATCTGCCCGACCTTTGCACAAATATTCTCTGGTTATCTTCTGCATATTTAATCTCCTTACAAATTCGTTGTTTATATATATTATATATATTGAATTTTCTATAAGAATTAATTTTTTTAAATTCATTACCCATGTGGCATGTTTAAGCGGAATTATTTTATTTTATATTATTTTATTTTACATTGTTAAGTGCTGGAGAGAATACTTTTAATTTAATAGGTGTTAGCCTGTTAGTATCTATAGTTGTATACACAACGCAATCGACATTGCCATCAAGTTAAGCATGTCCGAGTGCTACGCGAGATTGATATTCAAATCGTAACAGATTACAACACTTATGTGTACTGGATGCATGCCCTCCAAAAATTTCAGGAAAAGCTCGAAGACTCCACAACTACTGTAAATAGTAAGAAACTTTCAAATCCAATGCATACATGCTGTCACATGAAAATGTATCTCCACGGACAAATTTAGGTCCGCTGGACGCATTTGTATCTCCTTCCTACTACACCGAACAAGATTACGTGTTAGGGGCTCGAAAACATGCACCTAATTCTTTCATCTAAGGATGAAAGGGCGAGAAGATTTCAATAGTTTAACATTGGAATATGTAATTTCATAAAATTATTTCATTAGTCAGCTTTCTTTTTTAAATTCTAATTTCCTTTCCATTTCTTTTAAACCGGGTTAGTTCATTTAGTCACTCTACTCATACAGTCACATAGTACGTGCGTTTCTTTGTCGTTTTCAGTACCGCATCCACCTCATATTGGACCATCTGCTTTTCCTATGGTGTGCTGGGTTTTTCAAAAATTACAGTGACCGACCAATAATCAGTAGTAATATACTTGTGGTTTTGACATTGTCGATTTTAATTCGACTTGTATTTAACGAGCAACGAAATATTTATATAAAGCTGTAAAGAATTTGAATTGGCATATCCTGCGATTTTCATCAGCTCCTGTTCAGAAATGTTAAGTTCTTGTTTGGTGTTAGGAAGAGACGATCTTATGTCACATGTTTTCCTATTTCATTTTTCTATTGATTTAATAAAAGGGTGCACTCGACAAATATCAGGATCGGAATTATTACTTTGTAATCATTTACTCTTTGTACAAGATTTTGATCTTCCTTGGTTTGTCGTCGAAAATATGAGATTGTGCCCATTTCGTTTGCAAAATAATTTTTTTCAATAACGAAATATTGGAGTTTGACGTTAACTCATTCATTACCTCTCCATGCTTGTTATTCTTACATAGATCATTTTTTCAAAAATGTTGTTTGCGGAGAGGTCGAAGGCTATAAAGTCCCTATCAATCTTTTTCACATATTTATGTGGTGCTCTTTAAGTTCACCTTTGACCCTGTCGGTGTAAATCCATATATTGTCTATGTCTATGTCAATGCACATGTTTAAATACATCTCAGTTAAGAGTACGGTGCGTACAGTGTCCCTACATTGACCGACCTTTTTTTGTATACCCCATCCCATGTGTCCGCTATTGTGTCTCGATCTGTTTTATAACCACCAGTCTACCATTACAGGTCTCTCCGTTTTGGTTTTTGAGATATGTATAACTGCTACGAGACCAGATTTCGCCGCCAGGTATCTTCCAGTGTTTAAAAATGAAGAATTATTCCTCGGTTTCCCTCCTTTCCCTGATAATCTCCCCACCCAACACTGTTTCCAATAAAAGATGTATTTTTGGGAGGTTTAATTGCAGCGATATGGTAGTTGTCGGCATCAAGCACATAATTGCCAGGGGTACCTGACTCTGGACTCATAGTATATTTATAGTTGTTTTGTTCTAGCTTTATGTCATCACACCAAAGCAGCATACGTTTTTACTGGGTTAACAATTTTAGTAAACGTCCAATAAATAATCCTGGGTCTCATGTTTTATCAAACATTAGGCTTCATCGTTGCTTTAGTGGCAATAGTCTCTATATGTGCCATGAAAGTCATTCTGGTATTTCAAGGAGCTTTCAGGTATTTGACTTTTTCCAACAAAGGGATACTTTTACCGAATAGAAAGGGAGGTTTTACACTAAATTAATTTAATTTAATTTACTGGGACCATGATGGTTTTCGTCGGATTGACACATGCATAACTGCTGCAGGGTATAGACTAAAATCTGCATCTGTTTGGAAACGTTTTTGCGAAATTTCTCGCTGATAAAAATGGTGATGTCGTCCACATGTCGTAAAAACACTTTTCTGGAGGGCGTTCAGAAGCCTACTCACGACGAGGCAGAACAGAAGCGGAGACAAAACTCCTCACCAAGGTTGCATTCAGGAAGGAAATTAGCTTTCGTTGGGTCAGCATGGAATTGTACCATTTCCATAAAATTTTGATCGATTCCACGCTCCTCCGTTGCGATATTTATCGATTTGATGTTCAGAAAGGTTTGCAATTTCCCAGCCCAGCAGTTTTAACCGCAAGTCTAACTCGCAAGATTTGCCTGTGTGGTAAGCAAATTGACACTTCTGAAATGTTTTTTCAACGAAAACTCTTTCTCTGATATGTCTATTTATGACGTCCTTAAGTGTCTTGACCATAAATAATGTACGGCTGATGGATCTGCATGATTTTGACTGGGATAGGAGTCCATTCCTTTGTTTGGCGAGTACACAATTTTAATTTGTCTTCAGCTTTGTGGAATATATTCGACGATGGCTCTCGATAACATTTTAAGATGTTGATATACAATTACACTCCTTCTTGTAGAAGACCTGAAAAAGTACCACACGGGCAAGCAAGATTTATTGCGAGATTTCACTGCCCATTCAATTTTTTACTTGAATAGCATAACAAGCCAAGTACCAGCCTTGCCTTTTCGCGATTCCCACGGCCTGCTCATTCGGTGTAGGTTCCATGACTTGATTGGTTTCTATTGCTGTGTGTGTGTCTCCAGAAAAAGCTCAAGAACATTCTTTTCAGTCTACGCATAGGAACCCCACATTTTTTGCGCCAAATTTCTGAAGGATCTTTTGGAGTCTGGAATACCTAGGTGGCAACAACAGGCGTGAATACTTCTGCATGTAAAAGTATGTAAAAAATAAGTAGTTTTTGGAACATTTACATAACTTTATCAGAAACATTCTTTTGTAGTCCTATCGTGATCGCAGGGGCGGCCGTAGTCACACTGGCTGTAGCCGTTAGTTAGTCTTTATCAAAGCAAATCTAAAATAAAGGAAATTCGCAACCCAAGACGATCTCGTTCGGAGATTATAGTGGCTCTTTTTTCGGATACATTTTGGGTTGGGTTGGGTTGGGTTGGGTCAGAGATATTTCCAACAAGCTTCCATTGACTTGAAATAAGCTTGCTTGGGTTTATTAATGAACGTACATCTGTGCATACCACATGTATATTTCAGATATAATATCGGTTGACTTTATATTGATAGGTTTCAAATGTCAAATGATCGAATCGCATTCATTTAATTTGGGTTTAGAGATTTAGATGCCACGCATACACCGGCATTCACTTTGCGGTATGTACGAGACTGTGGAAACTATGATCCACGATGATGAAATATGAAATAAAATTTGAAAGCATGTTTGAGGCGTCGTTAAGATTGCAGGAGTACGACCGACACCGCAAGTCCATATATCATTTTCATTAATTTAATAAATTATAATGTAATATTTTCAACATTTGAATGTATCGTATTTCTATCTCTGGTATTAGCCTATCCGATTCTAGTGCCTCAGAATATAACACATTAATACAAAATCTAATTTACTCGATGATGAATTATCCAATTATTGTTGTAATTGTACTCCCCTTCCCCATTATAGCTTTCGTTATTAAGATGCTCGTTACACACATTCGTAAAACAACGAAGTGCAATTTCTTAATATGTGAAATGCTATGAGTAAGCGGTGACCACATCGCCTACATTACAACTAAAATTGGTAAGTAGTACATACAAAGGCACCCTCGGATTGTCTGCCCTCAACACTAGCAGTTAAAAGGACAACAACCTCCGGGTCTACTCCGTTGATTATGACTTTACTCACTTAAATTACCGAATGAATCTGGAACTTGGGCGCATTGCATCCCACGTCTTAAAAATATGTAAAATGAGCAAGATTATTATTAATACGAATTTTTAAAGTTAATTATTTTATCATGGGCATATAAATGGTATTACATAAAATTAATTATTTTTTTTGTTTGTGCAGTATTATAGGTTCTCGATAAAAACGACAAAGGGAAATATTTAGCAAATGACTGTGAGGCAAATTGTAATCAAGCAAATGAAAATTATATTATTAATATTAAAGGAATTTTATAAATGAAAGTTGAACGCCTAACAGTAGACCACAAAATATTAAGGACGAGAAAAATAAAATGAAAAATAAACAAAATAACATCAAACACATCGTTGGACATCGATATAAATTATTAATTTTACTTGTTGAATATATTGACATATATTTCAACTCAAAGCAATTTAAATTGGCCCATTAGAGCAAATTGGTCTAGGAGGTAGAAATTATTTAAGAATACAGAGAACGTACGTTTATTACTGTGCGAACACATGTATTCTCTTAATCCCCACACAAGCAGAAAAAACGTGTCCTCTGAATCTTTGATGGATTTTATCGTCGATGAAGTAAACAAGCAGTAAACGGCAATAAAGAAAATGCCCGGTCTAATGCTTCAATTGTAAAATACAAGGTAAAAGAAACGACAGAGTTCTTGAATTGCCACATAAACTTTGTAGTTATTCCTACCTAATATTAAACTTTAATGAAAACGCTCCTAATGATGTTTGAATTGCAGCTTATGATACAATTTTTAAGATTCCGGTTAGAAAATAAATTGTGAGTGAAAACAAAAAGTAGCCTCGGCAAAAACTTGTACGCGAAGGAGAAAATTCCACATAAATCACTGCTTTTCTATATAACTGTCAATTTAATTCGACAAATGGGTATTTATTAATGCAGCAGGCCTTATTAAATATAAAACATGGCATTACATTTAATTGTCTAAAAAGTTAACTACTATCTATGGCGAAAAGACGAATAATTTTATTTTAACAAGACGTGTACGCTCTTAGTGTCTGTAAAATACCACTTATTTGTTTTTAAAATTTATCATTGTTATTAAATTCTGCTTAATGGATACGCTGGTTGCCTCACCGATGCAAGAAATGTGTACGAGTAAAACACGTTTCAGTAAAAAATATATATAATAACATCTTTGATTAGATATTTTCATTGCAATTTTATAATATACATATATTAATGCCAAATATATGACTTTTAGGTAGACATACTTTAATATTTTGTTAAATATGGATTTATATTACAAAAAAATCTGTACTGAGAAAACTCTGGAAAATAATTAATGCGTGATTAATAAATTGAATTGCTATTTAATTACCTATTGATCTAGGAATGTAGGCTGCCGATTTAAAAGTAATATACATCAATCAAAAGTTATTTATTACACCTTGCTAAGATATAAATTTATTTAAAAAATGCGGCCAGATTTCGCAAATTAATTTAAGGAAACATTAACAGTATTGACATAAAATGAAGTACCTGGTTTAAGAAATATTCTAATTTATTTTATCAAAACTGGTTGCATTGTTTTTCTATATAATTTGTTTGGGAAAGGGGAATAAAAAATTATCGATTAATGTACGTTATCTAATAATAATTGGCGCCTAAATTTTCAGACGAACAGACAATTAGATATGGATTAAAAGTAAATGTTTATTAATATGGTGCAATTGAAATGAATTAAAAATTAAATTTAATGTTTTTTTTTTGATTTTCCGACGTAACCTAAGTCATAAGGGACTATTTATATGTATATTAAAATTTCCTAAAATAAATTAATTGTAACACCAATTAACACATGAGCTTCTTTATATAGCGAAATTAATAGGTAACGTAATTGATGTATCAATGGAGTCCATTTCTTCTATGAAATTTTATTGGCGTCCCAAAAAGATATATTTTTCAAATTCACATCTCGTCTGCTGTGCCAATTAAGGGTCGTATTTAAATAAATTAAATTACGTATTGGCGTCTAAAGCGCAGGAATCAACAAATCATAAGGCACTGAGAGAAGCGTAGTTCGGCCATGCGATTGGTTCTCGCGATTTTTTCACGTTTCCGAACGCGGCGGATCCGTAAGTTAAACGTCACTTTCGAAAATGAGACGTCAAACGTTGCGTTCCTTCGAGGACCCTCGGCGCTTCGACGGGGGCGTTTCAGGTAGACGAAAGTCGAAAGACTAACAGTCATGTCAAACTTGGTTCAAATTAATTGCAGTTTCAAATTGTTACATGACACATTAGAATTACATACAACTGTTCAAAAATTAAATCATTGAGGAAAAAAACTACCACAAAAAGGACTTAAATTAATTCAATTAATTAATTAGAGCGTAGAACTTTGTAAAAATTAGGTGTAGTTTTGACAGATTAACTTTCATAAATAAAATTAACATCTTTCTGAAAATTATTTTATGAAAAGCGTAAACTAAAAATACAGTGAAATTCTGATTTATATATTTATGAAAAGTAAAGGAACGTTGAAATTCTTTAGTATAAATATCAAGTTGATTGGCTCAAGATGACTTTACAAGGGGCACAACAAAGACAAATAAAAAGAATATATGCATTAGAGAAATCAACTCCAGATTATATTGTAAGGCAAGAGACTGGGAGCGAAAGGTTGGGGGCGAGGCAGAGGGCTTGAGGTATGAATTAACAAAGAGAGAGTGGATGGAGCAAAGTTTGGTAATGCTGGCAATAAAGGAAATATGGAGTAGGTAGGTTAAGAGAAGGAAAATATCTAAGTGGGGGGAAGGAATGATAAAGCTGCTGGAAAAGCCGGGAATATCAGTGGAGGAAGTAGATAATAGAAGAGGAGAGGTGAAACAAGTGGATAGAGAGATAATAGATAGATGGAGACAAGTGGAAGCTCAAGAAAGAGAAGGCAAAATAATGAAGGCAAAATACAACACAAAATACAAAGAAATAAAAGTGGAGAGAGAGAGAGAGGAACGAAGACATTTGAGGGAGGGGAGGACGCCGGAAGAAGAGGAACCAGGAAAAGACAAATAAGTACAGGAATGAGGAGTGCCGGAGATGCGAATTCTGTGTGGAAGGTAAAGATAAATGGGAGCACTGGGTGAGAGGTTATAAGGAAGTGAAGATGGTGGAAGAGGAAAGAAGGAGATTGGAGAAGAAGCATGCAGGGGAATTCTTGGTGAAGCTAAATGAATTGAAGCAGGAAAACATGCGGGAAATGCAGGTAGGAGAGAACACCATGGAAGAGAGGAAGGGACGGGAGAAGAAAGGGGTAGGCCGGTAAGATCTAGGATTGAAATATAATTTACATTTTTATTAGTAGGATTATGCAAATGAAGGTTTTTAAAAATAATTTTGATATAGTGGCTAATTACTGCATTTAATATTGTATGCCAACAATTTATTTTCGATTGATGGAGTAATAAATGTAATTCATCTATATGAACTTCAACACAAAAAAATAATATCATATATTTGATTTATTTATTACATATATTTATATGCAGCACAGTATAAAAATAATTTTTATGTTAGTTTTAAATTGAAACATTTTCGGCAATTATTAAGACCAAATATATAAGAAGTTATCATAACATAACCTAAAATACAGGCGTTGAACGCCTATGCGTTTCTTATGAAGGCCAATCATCACAAACAAAAATATAAAAAGGAATAAAATTTAAAAAACTCTGCTACAATGTATAAAAGCACAAAAAATGCAACATTTGTTAAACAAGGACATTTTAAATTGACAAAAAACAAAAAATTATAAAATATTCAAGAATACAAAAAAAAATAATGCAAGACATAAAAATGACAAAATATCGAAACATTTCCAAAACTGTTAAAAACTTTCCAATTTTTAACAATAAATCAATTGAAAGTGTAAATAAGAGTAATCAAACCAATAAAATATTGTTTGACGTAAACGTCAAAAATGTCAAATATGCAACAAATATATAAAAAGAATTCAACAAATCGAAAAAATAATATATTGTCAAAAATGTAATAAATTATAGAAAAAACGAAAATTAAACATTTCAAAAACAACAAGTTTGGATAACATAAAAAAATTCAAAAAAGCAAATTTGAAAAATATAAATGGAAAAATTTGAAATTTAATAAAACAACATTGCAGGAACACAAATAAAATTAATTGTAGGAAACCGTTAATAAATCAAATTTCAAAATTGCAAAAATGGAAAAAACGTAAAATACAAGAACTGAAAAATATATAATTAAGATAAATAACAATATTTAAAAAAATAAAAAATGTAATATAGTCAAAAATGTCTTTTGGAAAACTTAAAACATATTAAGCATATTTCAATCAAGCCAAAATTGTAAATAAATGTAAATTTTTTCAAAAATACAAACAGAAAAATAGAAAATGTGCTTAGAACTAATTAAATTGTAACAAAACTTTAAATAAAACAATATTTTCCATGTCTTCCATGTTCCAATCAAAGATATAAAAATATTTCCACCTACCCTAATCTGATAATTTGTTATCACATGGTATATATACAGTGGGGTGTAAAAAGTCAACGATTTGTTACCTTGTGTAAATTGAAATATTTGGCATTGTCATAACAATTAATTAATGCTTGTCAAGTGACAGATTCGATTGAACTGAGATTGCAGTGGCATAGCTCGAACACATGGTTGGCACATAGGCTATAACAAAATATCCGCCATCTTAAAACAAAATCGCGGCATTCTCTCTCAGGAACGCGTGCAGTGATTAACATCAGAATACTAGGAACAACTGCCGCAAACAGAGTTCTCATTAATAAAAACGCATTCATAAATTCATAAATCATAGTTCACCTAGTTCTAGAAAATATACAGAATATAGGAATATATACCTAGACCTCCAATAAGATTATACCGTACTGAAATTAATTCAGAACCAGTATTACAAAAAGTGTACAATCTGTTCAATATATCTTGCCTGGTTAGTAATGAAAAGTCAGATTCCACTTTTTTGATGGTTCACATATGTGAATAGATTTATATCAACACATTTGAAAGTGTTGGATTGCAAGGTTCATGTCCACGAGGTTATCAATTGATTTCACTTTGTATTAGAAATGTAAATAACACCATATCATTAAATGCCGCCCAACGTAAGGACAATGCAAACATTCAACGACATCATAGCATTATAAGTACAATCATCTGGTCAGTAGAAACGAGTTCAACGAATTAAAACTCGCTTATATACTTTTCTTCATCGTACTCAGAACATCTTTATTTATGAAATGTATTACTTGTTTTTGATATTTTAGACTTAAAAGACAGCATTATATTGTGATACTCGTAAATTCCGAGTGCATAAGAAACTAAATCGATAAACGCACGAACTAAAGTAATCAATCAACTGTCAATTAGCTGGATAATTGTACATGCAACGGCCACAATGTAAAGTAAAAACCAACGAAACGTTAATTATTTTTAAAACTTCCTCCTTAACGAAAACAAAACCGAATAAAAATAACACGGAATTTATCAGCAAAAACCTAAAGTTCCAAATGAATACGAAATCAACAGTCGATTGTCTTCTCATTATTTCCTTTGCGGTGGTCCAGTAATCTATGTGTGTACCGTAACAATGGTCAACTGCTTTCTTCCACTTTGTCCCCGTGCCTACGTTCTTCGCTCGATCCTCTCCGCACTCACGCGTGCCAGTTTTCCGCCGACGAAGACGGAGGATCGCGAAGCGGTGCGCAAAAGTGTGCGAGTGAAGTGTAATTGTCCGCAATGAGAGTCTTCGGTTCTTCTGTCGCATGTTGATGAGGCGGAGCGGGTGTCTGTTGGGTCTCCGTAGTTATCATTCTTTCCACGTATTCCTCTCAGGTCACTGACAGATTGTGTGTGCTCACTGTTGGTATGTGGTTGCAATACTTTTTCTGCGTCGTTTTTTCGATGCCTACTCACGGCCTTACCGGATCTCTAATGTGTACAAATGCTTTAAGTTCGCTCGTCCATATTTGGGGTTTACGCGCAAGACTACAGGCTACCGATGGATGCAGTAACGGGTGTTTAATTAACCTCAAATTTATTACACTCAAATGCGTCTCGAATCGTTCAGCGCGTCGGTTTTTTTCGATTACATGGACATGAACGCGATTCTGTCATCGCCGATTTAAGTTTTATTCCGCAGTTTATGATTATTCCGTGAAGTCGAAGTAATTGTGGCTGTGCCCAAGAGATAATAAATGACATTGAAGTTTTATTGCGAGATTAACGCGACTTATCAGATACTTAAGGTTTTTGTCCCAATTATAATAACATGGTTTTAGAAATTCTTGTAAATCATGATTAATATATTTTGTATGAGTATTTTTTGTCTAAGACTGTGAAACTTGTATAAATTTTGACCCCTGTACATTAGCCACGATTGCTCAATGTATTAATGTTAATTTTCATTCTTGATAAAGTTACATTTCCCCTATAGAATTATTATAATTATAATACTTTAAATGAACTTTTATCTGTTTGAGCGCACCCAAGCTCATCCAGATGAAAGTGCAATGCATGTTTTGCAATGCAATTATTAATTTAATTTAAGTGCTAAATTGATTATTTATATTAAGTCACCATTCGGCAATCGTAATTATGTAACATACATTATTACGATAAAGTTACACAATTCCCATTTGGTAATGCAATTGTGGACTACAAAGTGTTTATACAATTAGCATAAAAATGTATCAATTCAGAAAAATGTTATATTTAAAACTTAATTTGTTCTTATCGTTTTTCATTTCCAATATGATTTAAGTAAATTTATTATGATTGTTATTAAACTTGACACACAATACCATAAACATGAGCAGACCGCAAAGCAAAGATTTTGACATAAGAATTAGTAGAAAATTCTGGGCTAAATTAAAAAAGAGCAGGTTTAAAAATGTTGACCAAATATTGATATCATCAACAAATTATTATGCAAGTATACGTGAGTTTCATATCCTTGTAAAGAGAAACATCCAGTGAAATTTATCAATAAAATTTATTTCGTAATTTATTACCCCTCCTACAAGATGGGAAGATGGTAGATTATAATATAGGGAAACAACGTGATACGTCAAGCTACGTTTGACAAATCCTATATATAGCAATGAAGACCTTAGCTTATTTCATCAACTTTCTCTACCACATTTGCTCTCATCTTGTCTTTCCATTTCCTTATTCTCATGTGTCAAAAAACCAGTTCTACGATAAGTTTTTTACCCTATTGTTATTCTATTCACTCTTCTCAATTGGTATATATTGCGACATCTATATTTTAATCATAAAATGATCTGATTCGCCTTCTGTACATCTTCCACCTTTAATTAGATATGCAGTTTTTCTTCACTATAAAGTGTCATGTACTTGGTAGCATGTAAGTATTATACTCATGTCCCATTGTATATATCATTCATACTATCTATTACCCCGTTGGTATGTTTGAAATTGTCAACTGACTGAAATTGCCCACTTTTGAAATTAAATCTTCAGTTATTTCGTTCAGATCACACTTCGAATTTTGATAATACCACAGCCGTTGATCAGCATTTGTAATTTTCAGTCTCAAAAATATTCTTACTTCTTAGCTTTATTTCTTGGAATCCTGATATATATTTTCTTCTTCCAAGTGCCTCCCATAAATACGGCCTGTGTTTCATTTATGTTTTACCTTCATCATTACCTGGTTTACCTTCATACCCTTTCAGTTCTTTTGTGTTTCGGTTCCGTGTGTATTGAATTTTTGCCAATGTGAGTTTGCCATAGAATATCATCTTCTCCTTATCTTTTCCCCCACTTCTCTCGTCACTTTTGATATTAAATCTTCAATTATTTCCTTTAGATCACACTTCGAAATTTATATTTTCTTTTCCTAAGTGCCTCGCATAAATAACATCGCATATTAAATTCCTTATTCGTTGCTTTATTCATCATCCATTTGTTTGATGTTTCAGTTATGTTCCTTCTGGTTTACCTTCAGCCCCTTTCTTTCAGTTGTTGTGTTTCGATTCCATGTGTATTGAATGTTTCCCAATGTGAGTTTGCCATACAATATCTTTCTCATCTTCCCCTTATCTTTTCCCCATTACCTCCTTTTTCAATTTCCAATTGCGTTTATTCTTATTGTCCTTTGTTATAATATATAATTTGTCGCTTTAAATTTATTTTAGTTATTTTAGCTTAAAGAATGCTATTTCTACTATAGTTATTGGATTGCGGTTTAAATGATTACAGGCGTTATGGGTATGGAAGGAAGAGAATTAGCAAAGCAAATAACAAGTGGCGGAATGAGAACTAAGAGTAAAGAAAGTTGGAAGGAAAATGTTAGGAAAAGGAATTGAAATACAAGAAACGAACACAACCCAACAGTGTCAATTCATTCCAGAAAAAGAACTTGCGATCAATGAATGTGGATGTAGAAAGAAATGCAATGATAAAATGATAGCAAATGAGAGGAGATTATTACACGAAACAAAATGTTCTCATTTTACAAACATTTGGTATGAGTGATTTTAGACTTTACAGAGTCCTTGCAAAACATTGTATTGCAGAAGAGATGATAAACGAGGACACAAGGACATTATGTATTAGAATATATTTAAATTTTTTTCTACTCACCAAAGCCACTACAGTAGGAATGAGAATCCTAAAACCAAGTTCTTAAATTCTGATTTAAACATTGATAAATATATAAAATGTAGAAAGAAAAAGTAGCCTAGAAGTAGCAGAAAAGAACAGTGCTACCGTAAGTTTTTTAAAATTAAATTCAATTTATATTTTAAACCGGCTGCAAGAGATATATGCAAGACCTTATGACTTAAGTTTAAAGTTGAAATTAGAAAATGACGCAGAAAAGAAAAAATATGAAAATGAAACTAAATTTGTATTTGGAAAAAGCAGATCAAGTAAGGATAAATTTGATGAAAAATTAGCACCTGAAGGACTATATTGTGTAGCATGTATTTGATTTGCAGAAAGCACCGCCAATTCCAAAATTGAGTACATTTGTGGCCTACTACAACAGAAAGATGTGCATTTATTTTGTTATAATTTTGGGATCCACTCTTTCAATTCAGAAAATGGGTTTATGCATATGTGGGATGAAACTGAAGATGATCAGGAATCCCAAGGTGTAGCAAGGTCCAAAGAAGTAATATTAACTCCACTTAAATTAGTGCAGCATCCCGAAATGACTATAAACATCTTTGATTTAAAATTTCAGGTCACTCTTACTTGCTAAGTGATGCTCATTTTCGTAGTAGAAAAAGCTAGCAACAAACACAGTCAGGTGTATTGCGCAGAATGTTGGAAAAATTTTAAGAACACCAAGGAAAAATGCATTTGAAGTTATAGAAATGAAAAGGATCACATTTGTATCTAGCAAGCAACTAATTAAGGCTAATCATTAGATGGGTTAAATTAGAAAAGGGGCTGAATATCATGTTTGTTTGTCAAAATACGGGAAAGGTAAGAAACCTTTGACCTTCATCAAGACTGTTTGTATCTAATAAGAAGACTGAGGTTTACTTCCTTACATACCTCTATTCTAAAAATCTCATTGATTTTATAAAAGTTATAGATATTTTATAAAAGTATGTGGTATGATTAACATTTTACTAATAATTCAATTCTGCAGACATAATATAACTCCGTTTTGTTTAAATACAATTTTAATGATGGCTTTCTTGTTTCCTTTTTGAATATATCCAGGACGTCATAGTTTTTTGCAAAAAATTGCTAAACTGCAATTTAAGAATGTATTGAACTTTAATAAGCTTACTTTTTAAAAGTAAGCATGAGATTACATTACATTACATTACATTACATTACATTAGATTTGAGCAACTAATTCCTGTAAAACTTGCCTGATACGTTCAGATTCATTTTCCCACTATAAAATTCATTGTTCATTACAAATAAATACATCAAACTAATCCTTCTTTGTGCTACATTATTTTCGTTATATAAATTCTCGTTAAACTTTTCTATTACCTCATAAATTCAAAATAACGTCAGTTTTCCACGATTTCTTGTTTTTCTACGTAAAATTATAGATAATTCAAATTAAAACGTTTGCGTGTAAGTGTTAGATCCATCCAGATGTCAATACCCCTATTTTTCTACTACGTGGTGATCTTTATCGAGTAAGTTGGTACTATCCAGACTTGCAACTACTTCGCAGCTGCTATACCTTAATATATTTGCTGACACATATTTTGAATACAACCTTTAACTTTCGTTTTTGTTTCCTTACGCCGTCACTATTTTACTATTTTATTTATATATAATAATCCTTGCGTGTTCCACACGTGCTCATTTTCCATATGATTTCGTTGAATCTACATATTGTGACTAAAATTGAAAAAGTTCTTTACGTCGTTGTATGATAGCGAGTAATTGATGTTTTATCGTCTTATAGTCAAGCTTACTGTTGGGTTTATCTAATAGAATGTTCAGCATAATGGATAAGCGATCTATTTATGATATTTCTTAAACTCAATGTAAATGTGAATGAGAATCGATTGATTGGCTGGGGCCAAAATGGAGCGTAAAATAGGCCGCTGTAACTGACTTCGTGCCCGTTACAGGAAAGTCATATACCGCTAGATACGTAGATGCGATCGACGCAGGCCATGTGGCATCTATCGCCATATTTAAAGGCCTTCGATTACAATGAAATCAAAACAGTGTGAATTCGAGAGTATCACTGGAGCAATTTTGGTATGAATTTGATTGTACATTTAAGGTAAGACTTGGTCGCATCTTACAACAATATTTCATAGCAAGTGGTGGGTACTCTAATATGACGAAAACATTTCATGTATAGACTTCATAATTGATTATTTCCTTGGTAATAATACAATATTTTTAGTTTTAACTGCAATTATCTTATTTACACAATACGGTTTAGAACAATACTAATTGCATTGTTTACAGAATCGAATTTTGCTATTAATAACTAACCCCAAGTATATTTCAATTATTAATTTGCACGAGCAGTGCATTATAGGTTTGGCAATTAAAACTTTGGCGATGGTACGATAAATTAATTAGAAACATCCCACCAATTAATAAGTAAACGATATCGAATCGAAAAAAATGATTTATAGGCCACGGCTGACCGATTCCAAATTTGGAGTGACAAAATATATAGCCCGCCGATTGGCTGATCAGTTACAAAAATATACGAATCCGCCCGATATTATAATCGTTTGCGACCCGTATATAATTAGTTAATTGTGTTGCACAAATGCAGCAGCCGCACCATCCTACGTTTCAAGCAAAGCCAGCACCAACATCGCATTCATCAAGGCTGCAAAAAATTCTGATAAAGTGTCTGAATGAACCTGGTGGTCATGTGCTGCAATACATGCCATAGGCGTTCCGACGCACGTTGCTCATGTTTTCAATTATTTTTATTTAAGATAGGCTCAGAATCAGCGATACTCATGTATAATGAAGTATATAAATGTGTATTTTGCCGGGGTCAATTTTGGACGGCATCTACGTATACTTTTACAGTGGTCAAACAATTTGTGATTCGGCGGAAAAATAATTTTCTCGTGAACTGTGTCGATTTTCACTAAAAATTCTGGCAAGTACGTAACTCACATTCTCAAGGTTCAAGAACAACGCGGCTAAATAAAATGTTAAATGCCAAAGCTCGATCGTTAAGTGCTATCATGTTAGATCGGTGTGTAAATTTAAAACAGTGACTCTTACATATACTATTTCGGTACGCGCCGGTGCCATGTAGCATATATCAAATTGACTTGTGCCTGCGAAAATATTTCATTCAATTGTAAACATGCAAAAAAGCGACATAAATCGACTTCGTTTACAATTAACGCTCTGCGGCGAACGAAACGGCATTGCACTTCCTACACCGTTATGTGGCGACGGAACGTAGACAGTTCAGTTGCCAACATTTGCCTTCGGGAGGGCGGTCAAAATAGTGCCGGCTATGCAGGCGTAACTTACACCTAAAGCGCAAAACCAGTAGCGTACCATCTTGCCAATAAAATTTGTTCTAATTAAACTCTCAATAATAATTTTGCTGCAAATTCTATCGAAGATGAAATTACATTTAAATTTATATAGACTAGCATTACTAATATTAAAAAAAGTAGGCCTTTATTTTCCTAAGGGCGTAATCTAGTTCCTCCCTGAGGTGCGTCCAACGTTTTACGCACAACTGCATGGAACAAACACTAAATTTAGCTTTTTCAATGTCAACAATTGCTACCACAGTTGAGGTGGCGGTGAGTGAGATATGTTGCTATATCTTCAGCTGTAAACAACAAAATAAAATTGTTAAAACGGAAAAAGTTATTTCAGAAGAAATTGCAAAAGCTGCTGAAGAAGCTTTAGCTGTTTTGCTTCCTCCAAGTCCAAAGAGCGTTATGAATATGATATTTTTGAAGCATGGATTCGTGACAAAAAAGTAAATGAGATCAAAATGAGTATTTTAGTAAACAGGTATGTTATGAGGCGCATTTTAACAAAATGTAAATCATAATTCTTAATTTGCAGTCTAAATAATATCAGTCCAATATCTTTGGTCGAAATATTACATGATCAAAAAAACTGTTGTTTTGTTGGTCAGAAAAGATATTAACATTAGCAAGTATTGTAAATCGAAATTAAATGGAAAAATAATGTGTTCGACATGGGCTAAAAAGCCACGGTGTTCTCTAAAAGAAATGTGATAATTTTCGTTATAGAAGCTCAGAACGAAGTGTATCTAATGATTAAGGTATCAGAGTAGTTACTTATTGCGCATTATGTTTAAAAATGCGTTTGAAATCTTCGGAGCAGAATCGTAGAGAAGAACTTGCCAATATGTCAATTTTTGAAGTGCCCTGAAAACGAAAACAAATAAAAACCGTTTGTTCACTGTTGTTGATGTGTTCACTGTTGTGTGAAGCCCAATCTGCAGTAAAACATGTGGGAAAGAACACGTGTGGAGGTATTTCCAGAACAATTGCAACATTTCTTCAATTTTCTGATGCAGATAAATACACGGGCGCACATTTTGAAGAATATCCGCCACTTTGTTAGCAATGGAGTTGACATTACATTCATCGAAAGAGATGAAGAGTGGAAAAGTTTTTCGTTTGCTGATGGCTACCTTGAAGACTTAATTAAGCAAAAAAAAATAAGATTGCCCGGTTGATTCTTGGAACCGCAGAAAGTATATCTTCTGGTGCTACTTTCAAAATTGCTGTACCTCAGATGTTTATGCAAGAAACTCTGCAAGGAGGATGGTAATTATTGATAACACAACACTACATTTTTTTTGTCTTTGTCTTAAAATTTATTTTATGATTTTTCTATTCATTATGCTTAAAATAAAGGAAAAATACTCATATTCCTTAAAAAGTTTGCTTTTGTGGTAGTTATGATAATAATACATTTTTTTCAGTTATCGCATATAAAAAAATATTCTGGTATTTTTAAAAATACAGCGAAAAAATAAAGATGTAACCGTCACACAGCGCCTATAGATGTCACTTAAGTGATAAACAACAACTATCTTATTTGCAGAAAACTCAAAGAGGTGAAAATGTCTTCTAGAAAGTGTAAATATGACGAAATATGAAATTCGCAGTACCAAGAATTAGTAGAAAAAGCCAACAACCACGTTGATGATTGTTATTTTTGCGAAGTAAATACCGCTAAAAGAGGTAAAGACAAAAACGCGAAACCCATGGAATATCCTGACCTTGCCTCATCTTCTGCACCAATCTTACATGTCGTTACAACTGCCACTACCTGAACCTCTTACAAAATTGTCTCAATCAAGTTCATCAAGTTCAAATAAAATATTGGAGATGAAGAATTTGTCACAGGAACCACCATTATTACCGCAGAAGACTTGAATAACTTAATAAGAGATTTAAATTTGCCTAAGAGTAAAAGAGAGCTATTGGGCTCTTATTTAAAGCAATGGAATTTGCTTATTGATGTAAAAATAGCAGATCAACGAAGTCGGCATGCGACATTTGCTACGTTTTCACCAAAGAAGGTGGGCTTTGTTATTGTAATAACATAAGAGGTTTGTTTGAAGAAATTAGGATGCTCTGTGTTCCCAATGAGTGGTGTTTATTTATTGACAGAAAAGCTAGTAGTAGTTTTATTACATAATGGAAATTAATTTCCATCGCTTCCAGTCGCTCATGCTGTACATCTGAATGAAAACTATGAAACTGTCAAAATTTTACTAGAAGCTTTAAAATATAAAGAATAAAAATGGCAGTTCATTGGAGGGACTGCAGGCTGTGTAAACAAAATGTCAATGTTATTTCCGTTTGTGGGATAGTAGAGCGGATGCTCAACACTATCATCAACGATCATGGCCTCTAAGAAACGAATTTTGTGTTGGGAAACAAAACGTTAAATGTTAAACTATTACTAAACCTGAAAATGCGGCCTCTACACATCAAGTTAGGACTTACTTTCGTAAAAAAGCTGACCTGAAGCATTTACGTAAAAAAATCAAAATTCGTCAGAAGCAAATATTAAAGCTGGAATTTTTATTGGTACACAAATTAAAAAGCTTTTTGCCAGTGAAGAATTTCTAAAATTGTTTGATAGTACTCAACATAAAAATTGGAATAGTTTTAAAGGGAAGTTTCTGGATTTTTAAGGAATAACAAAGTTGAAAATTACCGAGAACTAGTTAATAAGATGTTAGAAGACTTTGAAACCATGGGTTGCAGAATTACATATGCTGCATGCTCATATAAATACATTTAAAACAACATGTGGGGTACTCAGAAGAACAAGTAGAATATTTTCATCAAGATATCATGGACTTCGAACAACGTTATCAATGCCAATACAACGAAAATGTGAAGGGGCATTACGTTTGGGATTTAGCGAGAGAAAGGACTTTTTCAGACCATATAGTATTTTTCGTCTACCTATCGATAAATCTATCGACATTTCATCCCCTCTTATCATAGTCAAAATTCGACTATGATAAGAGTGACCTATGTAGTTATCACCGGGCGTTTTTTACACCGGTCTTTTATTTTACACAATACAGCTCCCTTAATGTAAGGAAGCTAAGGATCGAAAATGGGGTAAAATATGTAGTGAAATCAAAGTCATCCCCAGGAAGACAGGAAGACTTATCTAGAAAGTTTTATAAGCAATTCAACCTCACTTGCTGTGTCAAGTCAAGCAATACTTATAAACATGCACACTACTACATTGATTAGTTTAGTCATAGAAGCGTTTAACATTTTAGGACAAAAATCAGTACAATGTGAAAATCATTTACTGGTAAAATTGCATCGGCATAAATTTTATTCTAATCATCCCGTAAGAATACTTTAATTGAATTAATTAACAACTAGCTTCTTAACACATGGATCAAGAGACGGAAAGGCGGATCGACGGACAATTCTCAAACGCCAGGCTTCGAACATGGCGATATAAAATTGTGCATTTTTACTGAAGGATTGGGAATGTAACTCGAGCAACTAAAATTTTATTCCCGAGGAAAACCGATCGAAAAATTTATGCAATAATATAATTTATATCATATCGAAAATCTTAAACATAAAAATATAAATCACGATAATTCCACCAATTATATTAAACTTAAGCTTGTGAGAAATGATTGCCAAATAGGACCTAGGACATATTTATTAATTTATTTTTTTATATATTACTAAAGGTGTTTTATAATTAATTTTCGTATATTGAATGCGAAAACCGATAATTATGAGTCCTTTTTTATATATGTTATCTATTTTCAAATAGAGATAATTAGTATTATTGTGAAATCTGATAAACACATTCACAAATAGCATATGGATTAAAATAGGCGTAATACTTTTGATTTCGATGGAAACACGTCGCAAAAAATGCCATAAAGACGTGATCCGAATGACACAAATACGCTTCTCATTGTAAGTCCGTAGGAGAAGAATCCGCAGCATCCAAGTTCCAACATCAGCACTAAAAACTGGCACTCTATACTTAGAAATCCGTGTGATAGATTTACAGGCTGGTAAAATTACCGCTCCTATTTAAAACTGGGAGATAACCACCGACGACATTGACGGCTGGCGCTATGCAGGATCCCGAAGGCGGCCCGCCCCCCGCCTGACCGTCGCATGACCGTAGGTGTATTTTCAACCAGACATAAAGAATCAGGCTATTATGCATTACACTCGACGGGTATAAGTCTTACGCGCTCCTCATTTTTTCGCGCTTAATGGCTGTCCGCTTGTTTTATGATCGCGTTTGTTCTGCAAAGCAAAAGGAAATTCCGAGGTTTCGCGTTAGGAAACGTACGATATTTCAAATTAATTTGTGTCTTCACCCAAAATGCTACTTTCCTCGCGGGGCTATTTATACCGAATACGCGCTCGGCGTAAATATATAATAAAACTATGTAACTATATTACAAATGTCAATTTGTGAATTATAAAGGATTATTTTTTTAAGTTGAAAGCTGACAATCATCGCGGGGGTGGCAATTGTACACCAAATAAGAATATTATTTCTAATATTTTTTATGATATATAAATGCCTAAATGAGATGAGCGGATAAGACTAGGAAATAGCACAACTGTTACTATATCTATTAGTATTATGCGATAGGGTTTACATAATGTTAATAAATTCTGCTATTTTTTATTGCTTTTAAAACGAACAATATATCGGATTGTTCATTATGATGCATGATTGATATTGTGATTTTTCAATAGAGTAACAATTTCCTGACTGTGATCTGTGCATTTAATTACAGAATCTCTGTCTGTAAATTAAAATATTTCATAAAATCTTCTGTGCCATTTTCGATAATTAAATCATCATCTCTAGTACCATCTGCAGTGAAGGTACAATAAATGAATAGAAATGATTGCCTTCAGTCAGAATATAATATGTCTAATATGCAAAAACTCCACAAAATTTACACAATTCAAAGCTGCACACAATAATCGATAACTGAGTAAATATCGTTTCACGTACAATATTTTTCGGGAAAATTATAATAGTTGTGGCTACGTCATCGTAAAGAAATTTGAAAATAGTCTTGTGACGTAAATCAGATACAACGAACTCCGGGATGAAGTTGTTATTATTTATTGTGTTTTATTCAAATTACTACTCGTATGTTACTAACCATATCTACTGAATCGCATGTTAAAAAAAACACAAATCTATTGACTTTTTTGAACCATATAACCAAGAAAATTATCTTATATATGATATAGTTAACAAATTACATGAAATAATAATGTTTGCTAAGCCTTCCGGACCCAATTACTTCTGGCGAATGTTACTGAAAACACAAATTATATATATTCGTGTCAACAGTCGGTACCTGCGAAATGATGTAATGACTCTGACTGAAATGGAGCGATGCCGTAGTAGCAGCAGTTAAAAGATACATATTTTTAACTTGTTGTTAGTCGTGAGCTGCTACGGTCTCGAAAGTTTCTCAGCAGATTTGAGGACAACATTACTTTGCCATGAACATTTATATTATAACAAATGAATTGTTTTAGTTTTCCAAAATGGATTTGTAATTATTTATATATCACTCATAAAATGATGTGTCTTATTCATAGATAATATTGTTGTTGTAATTGTAATAGTGGATGTTTAACTATATTTCAAATAAATGATTTGATGATGAGTTTCATTCAATGCATAAAAATTAATTAATGGAATGGTGATTAGTGATCTCAAAAGACAATTTACTTATTGGTCCAATATATTTTCGTGGTAAGTACAAGAATATTTTACTGAACTTGATGATAATATGTGGTAAGTAATAGCGACAATTTTAGTGAAGTGACAAAAAAAAATTGTTTTTTAAATCACGAGTCTGACAGTCTCAAAGTCAATTTATCTGGCATTATTTCAGTGGCAAAGTATTTTAGTTTAAAGACATGGCTAAAATCGCAGGCGCATTTACGATACCCATATTACTTATTTTTTTATTTCAAGCTGATGCCGCTTTTGAACTTTTAAAGAACAGCTACCGACTTGTACATTTTTCTGAAGATGCAATAAAGAGAACTAAGAATTTATTAATAACCCTGTGCACCAACAAATTGGGAGAAAATGGATAGTAAGTGGTCGTCGTCGTGAATTTATTTTTGAAATAAGAATTTAACCGGTTGAATGCAAATATTAACTAATTTGTTGTATTACGAAAATTCCGATTGTCATCTAATGCGAATGAATCAGGGCGTGTCACAAAAGACACGAAATAGTGTTGTTCGACGCCTTTAGAATCAATCATCCCTGAAAAAATCACAATTGCAAACGAATTTAACCTTAGCCGAGCTGGTAAACGAGAGTTGAGTTGTATAGAAGAGCTAAAAAGTGGAGTAAAGAAATTGTCATTGCTAATTAAATGGGGTGGTGATGGGGTGCAGCAAAATAATACAAACAAAGAATTGTTACGTCAGCAGATCCATACGTACCTGTCTAAATGATCTTTAATACTGGAGAGGAAAATATTAGATGGAAAAATCCAGTTCCGTCTTCAACAAGATACTGTAGACCCATCAAACTTAATTTTACAAAGGAAGCAACAGCACTAATTAAAGAAGAGGTGAAATCAATTCAACAGCTAATACATCTAATAATTCATGTCGAAGTACATAATGATGACTTTCATATTTTTGATTTTTTCTGATGACTTTGATAGATGGCTAAATTGGCAACGCTTTATCTGCTGTTTCATCGTCATCGCGAATTTGTGAAGTATATGGACCAATGCCATCAGATATAATAACCCATTGTTGTGTTGCTTTTGCAAAATTGTATTTGCATAATTGACCTGACCTTTCAAGCGGATAATTCGAAATGCTTACTTATTTTATTATCGGGATATTGAATGGAAAATAGTTCAATCGAAAAGCATTGCAGCATTGGAATTGTTAATTCTAACAAATCACTATAAATCACCATGAACAAAAAAGTTGATCTATGATACACAGTTAATGAAAACACAATTTACCACAGTGCATTTTAGAGAACTCTATGACGTCAATGCTGGAAATAGAAACCCTTGGTACATTTCTTCCTAATATATTCATATTGAGCACCAACAGTTGTCTGAATATTATACTACATGTACTTATTCAAGGTCACAGTTGGTCGCGTTTCTTAGAAATTAAATATTTAACAATCACTCGAAACCTGCTCATATCGAAGCAGGTAGAGATGCTTAAGTTATTGAAGGTTATTGGAGAAATCTCATTTTCACAACTACCGGCATTGATGTCGCATAAATTACGAATATTACTATGTGATTCTTTAATCAAAGTAAATGTCATTTTTGTATACGCAGCTCGTCGTGTTGTAAATATTGCGAGGCGTGAGTATAATCAAATAATATGTTAAATTTTTCCCACCTACCGATGCCGAGTTCGTTAATGTACTTCTTCCACTTCCTTCTCTATTTCGCCACTTTGGTCGCACTTCCCCTTCGTTAAAATTTTCCCGTTGGTGGTTGGCGTTTTTTATTCATTTGTTATCAACAACCCAACCCAATCCAACCCAACCCGACCCAACCAAACCTAGCCCAACCCAACACAATCCAATCCTAAGACAGACAGGCATAATTGAATCCATACATTTAGATATTGGAAATCAAACTACACCTGCAGAAGATTCAAAAATAAGCGAACAAACATCAAAAATCAATAAATATCAATATTTTAGCAAGAAATAAAGGATAAATACGGAAAAGATTCACTAAGAGGATTCAAGTTTTCATAAGGAGGTAGAGCTAAACCATCGAAACATCAACAACCAACACTTTTATTCGTTTGATATGAGCAACCTACAACAAGACGCATTATCTTTGGGGTTTTCCACAACGTATGTGCAGAGATTTCGAAATGGAAATACTGATTTCTAGTAAGAAAATATGCTTCTTCGAATAGTACTACAAAAATTGGACATGACTCCTTGAGATATTTGCCACTGGTAAATTAAGTTTTTCAATTTTTTAACTTAACTTTAATCTTTCATCGTATTTTGTGAATGTGTTTGTGTGTTTATGAAAGAGCTCAACAGAAAATGTCCTAGCTGAGCTATCTAAGATGATTGAGGTTGGACTACGACTACGTGCCCACTTGATATGAAATGACTCTTTAGGTAACGTTAAGTTACTTGAAGTAACAAATCTTCATAAATCAAACACCTAAACAACAAAAATCCATGCTTCTTAACTATCGTATAATTAGAATTATCACTTCTTTTGATACAGTAAAGTGATCATTAACATTTTAATGTGCCGGAGGTACAAGGCAATGGGGTGTGGGAATTTCAGTCGGTAGCCCTGCTTAGTGCCATATGTATCATGTATCATTCGGTGTCATTCGGAGAAAACAATTAACTCGCTTTTCACCGTACGCCGCAGAAAAACCCGTCCCATTCTTAACGCAATAAACCCGGCAATAACATAATAAAGTACTCCGATAATTCACTTCAACTCTCGTGCAACAGGGAACACTGCACATTAATAAATTTATGATACGGTTGATAGTTTCACTTGACGGGCACGTGTAGTGCCGACGACGCCATGTTTAAAAGGCTCACCGCTCGCCGTCGACTATAATTTAAGTGCAGTTTAATCCCAGTTAGCGGTGCGTAAGACAATATCATTAATATCTGAAATGGACGAACGTTCCGCTTCGTTTGCCGAGTCAGCGATCTCTTTGTCAATTCAACTGTCACCGGGATGTTAGAAGGCGCCGTTCGCATCAGATGGTAATAAGATGCGAACGGCATTATGTGCAATTAGTATGCGGTAATTGCCACGGTAATTGGATGTGGAGATAAACCAAAATGAAAAACCGCGGTGTCGAGTCGAGAATATGACTGATTCTAATGTAAATTGCATCTGAAAAAGTTGTCTTAAGTATTTATTTACGGTAGAACGCCTACTGCCAGGCTGCAAATTATACGGACCAAAAATGTCGATTTTTTCATTTTGTATCTAATGAAGTATTTAGCAACGCAAACGGTGTTATCACTTTTAATTCGCGCATGTTATAAATACGTAAAATATTAGTGATATGACAAAGTAGTTAGTAATATAGTGAACGCAACAATAGCAAGTGTCAAAATAGTCAATGGACGATGTTCACATGTATCTGCTATAGTTACATTGATTTGAACACATCCCTTTTTAGTTTCATAGAATACCAGGTAGTTGGTTATTTTACTCAATGGTCTGAATCCACATCACCAGCTAATATGAGTAAGAAGTAAGAAGAGATAAAAGTTTGATTGGATTTTTGTGTGGAAAATAACACAATAAGCCAGAAAACGGATAAAACCGTATTTTCCGGCTGTGGGATAATTAGCCATATTACCCCAACGAACGCAGAAACAGAAATTGGGGAAAGTACATGAATAGCGAAATGAAAACAGAAAGAGCAACTACAACAAATTGTGAACTAAATAAAACGAAAAAGGCCACGAAAGATTCTAGAACACGGATCATATTACTACTAGAAGCATAGGGAAATAAAATTTTGTAAAAATTACTACGAAAATGTTATAAACAACGTTTGAAAAACGCAAAATGGATTTAGGAGATTAAATTGTGACGAGAGACCTATGAACACATAAGAAATGAGGAAAAAACTGCATCAGAAGTAGATATGATCTGGAACTTAAAATAGGTTTAAAGCAATTGTGTATCATCAGCCCCCTGATTAACCTCACACTACACGAAGAGTATAATGTATACCATAAGAAAACAACTGAGTTATGCTACAAAGATGACGCGACCTTTATAGTAGAAGGCGAGAAGGAATAAAAATCTATCAATATCCTTAATGGCTAACTTATAAAAATAATAGATTTAGTTGCCATGGATTCATGTGCTACCAATGGTTCGCAGATAAAAACTTGTTATGAGGGCATTGAGGAATATATTCATCTATGTTGTCTGAGGTGGTTCCGTCCATCCTCTGTCACGATACGACAAAGACTGTAAAACTGTTAACTCTATTACTATTACAGGATTAAGCGAGTTTCTCGATCGATGTATAATGGCCACAACGTTCTGTAATACAAGCAGGCAGAAGTGCGGAGATAACTGGCCCACTAGCTAAAAAGGACAATGCAATTTCAATAACAATATTTAGAAATAAAAAATTTGCGGGTCTGGCCTTAAAGTGAACAGTTTATTGAAAAACGAAGTCAAAGTCGATGCGTGTTATCGTAAATGGAAAAAAATAATAACATAGTTACATGTTTTTAATTCTCTTAAATTGCAAAATAAGGATAATATAATTTACGATAAATTTTCAAGATCGTATTGGGTATACCAAGGCAACTTTTGTTAAACACAACAAGAAGTGTTTACTTTGCCATTCATAGTTGTTTATTCATTGTTACCTAATTTAAGTTTTCCCACAATAAACTTGATTACAAGTTTTTAGCAAATCAAGTATCCCTCCGTGTTTTTCACGATGAATGGGAAAAGAAATATTGTTTTACACGAAGCAAGGCACAGAAACCCATAAGTGCTTTACTTTGCTTTACTACAGTATATTAATAATAATTGTGAAAAAGAGTATCCTGTTGGTAGTGCCATCAGACACGATTTTTTAAAGAAATGGAACGATTTTGAATCTATGATGAAAACTTCTAACGAAATTCCTTTGCCTTTAGCGGAAAAGAAGAAGTCTTTTTCTGATGGAGAAATTGTTAAAAAGGCTTTGATAATCTTTACACAAGTGTATTGTCTTTCACTTTCACGAAACACGATCCAAGAGCCCGTAATAAGATGCCAACCTATTCGTTGGCGTTAGATGAAACTTGCCATGCAATAGTGGCTTTACCATGGGTCAAAATGAAATCTATTTGGACTGATGGTGCAGCTGCAATGACCAGAGAAAACAGTTAGTTCTTACTAAATTACTCAGATCGAAAAATATTTTGATATCACTGCATCTTCCACCAGGAAGCGTGAAGTTGAATGTATTATGGACCCGGTAGTAAGCTGTATAAATTACATACGTGCAAACGCTCTTCACAGGCGTCAATTCCGGGTTTTATTTGAAGGAAATATCAGAGAATTTGGAGAGTTGATGTTGAAACATTTCTGCAACTTGAGAGAGCAAGTGTTGAAATTTTTAGGGTGTTACTTTTGTAAATTGATTTACGTAAAAATTAATTCTGATTGAGTGATCTCGTATTTATTGTTGATATTACTAATCACCAATATCGTAAACCTCAAATTATAAGGCAAAGATTGTTCACCTCCTACTTTGATTATTTTTATGAGCGGATTCAACGCTAAATTAAATCTCTATAATTAATTTAGCCTACGAAAATATTCACCTTTTTTCACACACTCAAAGGTTAGAAAGTGATGCTCCATATACTGTAAATTGTTGTACGAGTCTAAAGTCAGTTGCCTGTTACAGTTGTTTGAGAGCAGATTTTAGTACGTAAAGTATAAAAGAAAATTTAAAAGTTTTGTGAATCCTTTTACAATCAGTTTAACTGATATTTAATCAGTTCTGCACCAAAACCATTTTGCAGCAAAAATATCTTCAAAGCCACAAACTTCGTCAGAAAAATTTGTAAATTTCTGGAAATTGATGCCAAAAGAAAACATTGTAAGTAGTGTCCGATCAACATATATTTGTGAAAAGATTTTTTAAATCCTAATTATATAAAAAATAAATACCGCATATTTCTAACAGAGCGACATATTTCTGATTTATTGTTACTGTCGACATCTCATCTGACGCCTAATATGCGAAAATTAGTATCACATTAATTGTACCAATTATTTAGATTTTGATTCTTGTTAATGTTGTTCCTTTATTTGGCAGAAGATGCTATTTATTTTATTTTAATAAATGACAATCTCAGAATGATGCATGTCTTTCTTAAATTAAGGTATTGTGCAATAAAAGTAACAAACATAGGAACCGTAAGTGGTCAGTAGTCTGCCTGTGATTTTTAAACGATCAATTTTGCCCAACTGTTAAAACAGTTACACATACAGACACACTCACATATACACATTTTAGCCTAGTTCTGCTGGTTTTTGACTCTTGTAACTATAATTTTAGTATTTCGTATTAGAGTATGACTTCACATCCAATTTATATGCGTCGTAAATAAAAATCTTATCGTACCTTATCATACCTTTATACCGGTTTGACTAAAAACTTAATTTCAATTAGCACGAGTAATAAACAATAAATGCAAATTATACAGGTTTACATAAAGCAATTGCATACGCCATACAATTCTTTAGCGACGCAGTAATATGTTGATTCAACAATTCAGTTTGCAGCGCAATTGACCTCTGACTTATGGTAATCGATTTCTTATGAAAATGTAAGGTACAACCATTTATTACGCTAATTAATGTAGAATCGCTTACATTACGATTAATAATACTTTCTATCGACGCATGCTGTTGCCGGTGAACAGGTGACCAGAAATATAATAACTCACTAAACTATTTATCTATAAGTACCATTTATAATTATGCCTCCTTTTCATGAGATAGGTTCCAATAACCGGAGTTATTTCTATTTATCTTAAATAGTTCAGTTGAATATTACTAATTGGTTTAAAATATAAATTTTCACAAATATTTTAACACGATTTATTTACATTTGCATTAAAAATAGGAATGGGTAAATACACATGGCCCCAACATTTGTCTGAGTAAATTATCCCCCAAGTGTTTGAAAATGAGGTGCAGATGATGCGCAATTAGGGCTTCTTAAACTTATGGCGCAATGTTCCTTACTCGCGCCTTTGTTATAATGTTGGTTGTTCGGTGTATTAAGAAATTAGTACAATAAACGAGTTGCTATTGCATGAATAAATACATCTGGGTTGGAACTATACCTAAAGGTAAGTGTTATGATTTTCAGAGCAAGTTGACATGTGCCAAATCTTTATTACTAATTCAAATATAAAATCGCAACGTTGGGTTGGAGTGATCATATATTTCGATTTACAAAGGGCTATTAAAAATGTTAAACTTATGATCAGACTGGTCCTAAGGCATATAAACCCAAGCAATATAAACTTTAAGTTGGGTCGGGAGGACGAGCTGAATTATTCATTTTAAGCCCTATCTAAAGGTGTCATATTTACGACAGCCCTTCCAAGCAATGTTTATTGGAAAAGTGCTCCTGCGTTTACATCGGTTGCAGATTACCCTGGACGTCGTTGAGCCCTTGATAAAACGGTGGAGAGTTATTTCCCCAACTGGTGACTCGCTAAATCATAACATATACACTTTAAGTAATGTGGGCCCAGAAAAACATTGCTGGTAAGGTAATAATATACCTTTCCGTAGCTGACGCATTCCCATAAATCCAATATTCTGGAGTATCGGGCTCGGGCTTATCTTATCTGCCCCAGTAACACATCATCTCTTCTTTCCTTTCGAACCATGCCTGCCACAACATTGTGCCAACTCCAACGTTGTGTCTACACAAATAATGCGTCTTTGTTTATGAGGACTTGAGTGGTGAAATAAAGAAATGTCGCAGAAATGTTAAATGTTGGTGTAATGTCATACTCATCGAAGAAATAAACGATTAAAATTTGCAACAATAATCTATTGAATATGTTAAAAGAAAGCAAAACTCCAATATATGGTATCTCCTCTTTGCTCAATACATTGATGTCGTGACATGTTGGAAATCAGGCCTTCTTAAGGAATATTCCTCCAATGTATAATCTGTAGTTCCTCACGGACTTGCTCCAGGTTATCTGGAGGATGCTGCAACTGTTGAAGCTTTCGTTCCATTATGTCCCACATATGTTCGATCGGCGATAGATCGGGAGATCTGGCAAGGCATCAACATTTTGCTCTTCTAGATACTTTAGAGTCATAATGATACTATGATGTCTGGCGTTATCTTGTTGGAATATGCTGCAAGTATGACCTCGAAGATACTGAAGTTATACAACATCATTAATGTATCGATGTATGGTATGGTTCCAGGAATAAGAACTGTAGGTCATTTTTTTAAGATGGCGTATAGCTTCCCAACCCAAAACTACAAAGTTAAGCATGCATGGTCTTAACGCAAAATTCAAACGCGTACCCGGCCATCAGATCGCAATAAGTAAAAAGAAGACTTGTTGCTGAAGACAACTTGCTGCCATTCTAATAGCCCTTGTTCCCTGAGTCGGAACCACACCAACCTAGCAGCCTGGCGGTAAAGGGAGTCGCTGAATGTTCCTACCGAATTAGTGAAAGTGTGAGCCAAATTTTAATCGTTTTTGTCTTCCTTTCTGGGTGTTCGTTTTTTAACAGTCAGTGTATATTTGTTGGTTGGATGGCTTTCAGAATCTACTGCAGTCTGTCTACTTTCGGAAAAGGACGTTGATTCATTTTTGAGTTCTTGTATTTCATTGCGCCATTGTTTGCTAATATTAATGAATGTTGTTTTATGATGTGGGACTATTATCTGATGCAGAGTTGTGTCCGTTTTTTAACTTAACTCTGATTCTGTGTCTATTATATATTGCTATTTTTTTAAATAATTATTTCAATAGCAATAATTAAGCCAGCTCTATGGCCGAGCAGGCCTGTTTGTTGGGGAACTAAGTAATTTTTCTCTTATGGAATTCAGTAGTTCTTCTACTTCAGTTATGGTTAATTTCAATTCCCAACTGTGCTTCGTTTTATTTGAGCAATTCCAGCTTCTTCTCAGATTCCTCTTAGTGTATAGTTTGATACATTTTATATCCTTTGAACTTTATGAAGGATTGGTTAGTGAAGAAATTTCTGATAAGAAACGCACACGAATGTACCAGAATGAAAGTTTCATTGGCAGCCCAAGCTATCAGAATACTAATTGACATGTTTGCAAAGAGTACACGAAGTGGGAAACTATCAACATTGAAACCATGTCATATAAAATGGGCCAGAACACAATTGGCATTTCATCCAATTGCGTCTTAACAATTCAGTCACCCTCAATGTACCAACGCTATCGGAAGTCAAAAATTATATTTACATAAAATTAATAAACGCATAGTTTTAATTTATTTTATATTTTATCCCTGGATTTTGGTTTTTATATGTAATTTGTTTTTGCGGTTATTGTTAATTTACATTTGTAAACTGTAGATTTAATTTAAAATATCGCTTCGTTAATTCTGATTTAAATTGCAGTGTAATTCCATAAACGTGAGTTGCCTTTGGTGGCAGTTTGACCATAACGAAGTTATAGATTCGAACGCGCAATTAATAACGGCATTTGTTCACACCCAATTGACTGTGATTTTAAATTACCACGTAGTCATTGAAATGCCAATATAATTCCACCTCTAGAAACGTCGGTCACATTTAAAATAAAATCCGTCTAAGTCGCACCGCCGCCGTACTGTGATTAAACATACGGGCAATGCTTTGATCATATTGCATACCAATGGTGATTTCGTGCTTTTATGTCGTGTCTTGCAATAAACTAGTTTTTTACTATTGTTAAAAACAATTTAGTTACCAACAATTGGTATATTTTTTGTTTAGAACAAGCGCTGTGCCATGGCGGAGAATTTTTCTCTTAAGTAATCACTTAGCAAGAGAGTAATCAAGTGAGAAAGCCATTCTCGCAGATATATAATTACCTACATCGGTGAGCCACAATTTATAAACTGCAACTGACGTACAACTACTAGAATTAATAAAGCATTGCTTCAGATTTTTTCCGACAATAGATTGCATTTCTTTGTTGGTGGATATACCGCCGCATCGGCATAAAGGCGAACTAGCGGAACGGATATTTATTGCATTTCCGGCTGCCCGATGCCTCTGATCTAATTAAATGGATCGCCCGTTTAAATAATTCGAATATAAACGGAATGAAATGAAATATAGCGTCGAGCGCGAATGGAACAACTTCTATAGTTTATAGAAAACGAGTGGACAACCCGGCAAAAGAAGTGCAGTTATAGGATCTCCATTGAGATTGCAATCGATGACTTGTGATTATATGTAGAGCGTGCACGTTAATATAAGTATAGCGTCGGATTAGATGAGCTACATCGCTAGTAGACCAACAAAGATAAAATTAAGTACAAGTAAGAACCATGCCAGCAACTGCAACAGAAGATTTATCATAATATGTATGTGATTTTACTTGCTAGCACGTCAATGTTTATTTATGGTTAACTGTTTTCTTGAAAGCAGCTTGAATTGTTTAGTCGCTGCAAATCATAAAGCATCAACATTAACAAAATTCTAAATTTATTCTTTTTATTCTTATAAATTATATTGACTTTTGTAAATTAAGGATTATTAAAAATTGTCTAATGAGAATAAACCCAAGACTCTAAACTGTGTTCATTTTGCAGATTAACCTATTTACTTCATGTTAATATTATTAATGTTAATGTACAACTTCTTTAAATTTATTCTCCCATAAAAGAAAATTATTTTCAACTAATTCTAATTCTATAACTATACATTTTTATTACTTAATGGGACATCGTTAAAATAGTTGGATGATGTGATTAATTTCCTCTTGGCTTGTATTTACCAAGAAAAATTTGCCAACTTAAGTTAACTGTGGTTTGAGGCACTATTTTCGAAAAAAAATCCATTGCCATATTGTTCTCAAATTTGTCATTAGCATATGCAAACTGAATAGTTTGAACGTTTAATGCTACCACTTATGACAGTTACGTACAGCCTTGAACCCAATTAATTATCGGTATCATAAGCATCGTTAAGCCGAGTAAAGGCACTCCTGAAATAAATGCGAGTATAATCATTATTTGGCCACAATTCTAGCCCTGATACCTGCTTGTAGGTAAATTGTCTTGTCACTGACCTGATATGACCTGAAATTAAACGAAATTTAAGACCATTGTTTCTACAATTGAAAAAAGTTGACATAGCAGAAAAACAGATACATCTTTTTCGGTTTTCTGGAATTCCTAGTATGCTATGTGGTCAACTATCAATACAATGGCCATATTCGCTCGTGTCTTGTTCATTTCAAGACCAGGCTCTCCTGTTTACTATATTTCAGGAAGCTCTTTAGAACCTCCATTGCACCTCTCTCGCCATATGACTTGGTCCGAAAAACATATAATTCTGAAGCAAGCTGAAACGTCACCACTGCCCCATCTAGGTTTTGAGCAAATTCTCGTAATTTATGTGTGGTCTATAATTGTTCTGCCGAGGGACGGTTTCGTGGACTAAACGGTTATAAGCGCGAATTTGTTAAGTGGTGCATTTTTTTTCACTAAAAGGCGCGGGTTAGCTCTCCATCTCGTTTGCTTTGTCTTTTACTGGAAGGATTACTCGATGGCATTGTATACCATGGCTCGATCGCGGTGATACAACATACTTCACTTCGAAAACTTCATTTCGACAGTCGGGATTTAAAGAGAAAACCTGGTGATCTATGGTAAATAAAGGAAACGACATCAACCTATGCAACATGTAGAATATTAGATAATACATATTTATTTAAAGATAATATGTCCATAGTTCATGTTCATGTTTTTTTATAGTACATTTGGCATAAGATATTTTAAAATTTACCAAAGTCACCCAACTTAATTTCCTCCATTGTTTATAATATAACACATGCTCTATAAGAACTTTTTTAGCATTTTGCCTAAATAAATTTAAAGAGCGGTTTTCATATATTTAAGTTATTGTTATGTCTGTAATAATTTATTTAGATGTTTGTGAACAATTGATAATACCTTCAAAACGAAAAGTGAGAAGAAAGAACCTGAGAATATTATGCTCCTTGAATGTGAATGTGGCCGGCAAGGCTCTTTGCTTGATTTTCCACAAAGAAAACATATTGCCCTGTTTTATATCTTAAATTTCAAAGTTCTTATTTTGCGCCGCAGAATTTCCACAAGGAGCTATACCATATCTAAGACGTGACTCGCAATTATTTTTATGAGTCTTATTTGAGACAATACCGAAAATACCGAAAATAGTCAGAATGGATTCACGGATGGTCAAAACATGTATTTCCGACTTGCAAAGTTTTCATGATAACTATTCTTCTTTATGCATTAAATATAAGGGTGTAACGCGGAGCTAGCGGGAGGTTATAATCGGCATACCAAGCACACAGCGTTACACAGTTGACCCCGCATTGTGTGTAACCACAATATTTGCGTCAATGCGAGTTTCAGACCATTAAAATTCCTTCTTCCTTTTATCGAAGTTCCGTGGTGAATTCTTTTTTCTTTTATTTGACAGAGTGAATTATTGGCAAATCTCTTTTGATGCAAATTATTTATTGGTATCTCGTTGACAAGGCTTCAGTGCTTGAAACCTACATTTCTAATGAGATCTTCAACCTTTTTTTCAAATGGTTATACTGCAAGTCAGGCAAATCCGAACTAGTATACCGAAGGGAATGTGCGTGAAGATGGCATGGCATAAGAAATAAGTTGCGGGGTGGATTTTCACAAAAAACGTACATGTTCATTAACTGGATTATATTATATAAGGAAAACCATAACGCGAAGGTGTAGAGTGTTTAACAAGTTTAACAATACTTAATAAAAAAATTTCATTCTTCTCTATTCTGTGTAAGTTTCTTTGCTTCTGTCCATGTTATTACCATGTTCAAAATTCTTTATATTACATTATCCCAAGCCTCCGTTGGTCTTCCACACTTAATTTGTCCTGTTGGTTTCGCTTCCCAAATTTGTTGGTCGGTGTTTTATCAGTCATCTTCTGCATGTGTTCCCCAGTTGTCGTATTTCTATATACACTTCTATTGATATCAAGCTCTTGACTAATTTGTTCGCTTCGAATCTTATCTCTTCTGGTTACTCCCTTCAATCTTCGCAAATATTTCATTTTTGCTGTTTTAATTTTGCTTTTTTCCTTTGATGTTATCATCCATACCCGTAAATTAAAATCGGCCCATATATTACTTAATACACTTAATGCACTTTTGTTATCTTTGTTATTTCCTTTTCATTTACAAGTGCTTTATTTATTACCTAATAGATCTTGTTTCTTTTGTCTACTTCTAATTCCTATCATTTTCTGATTCTACCATAACTGTTGTTTTACCCTAGTTCATTTTCGTCCCTTTATCTTTTAGCGCTTCATTCCTTTCCTTCAAGTTTTCACCCAAATCGATTTAATTTCTTGTTATAATGACCACATCATCCGCAAATGTACACACTATGATCCCAATCTTCTCAAGTTTTCTTTGTCCCATATACAGCAGCTTCGTTCATGAAGACTATAAACAGAAGCGGACAAGCGTTTCCACTGTCTTACCTTCTCTATGGTTACGAATATTTTGGACTTAAGGTTTTTACTGACAAAATTTCTGATTTCCTTGTATAGACATTTTATTACTCTTCCTAATTTTTTTGCGTCTCTTTCTTCTAGACTTTTCCATATTTTCTTTCTTGGTATTCTGTTAAATGTTCCTTCTAAGCCTAGAAAGGTTAGATATGTTTTTGGCATTGCCAATGTTCTACTCATTATTTCTTTTAACACAAATGTATGGTCTTTTATGCTTCTACGTTTTCTGAAACCACTCTGCACTGTTAATACCGGTTCTACTGGTATTGTTTTACTACTTATTATTTAATTAAATATTAATTATTTTCATTATTGTACTCATTCCCCTGTATGTATTACAGCCCTAGCGGACCCATTTTTTATACATTGGCACTATCATCCCTATTTCCCTTTATTCTTGCGTTTCCTCCTCAGTCCACACTTTATTGCAAATTTTTAGTAGCAAGTCACTTCCTTCATCTCATATTCTTTAACCATTTCCGCCGTAATCTGTTCGGTTCCAGGTGCTTTTCCACCTTCCAATCTTTTAATGGCTTGTGGTAATTCATTCATTGTTATATTTTCTTATACAATTCCTCCTTCTAATTTTTGTCCTTGATCTACAGTTTCCTTTTCCCACTGTCGTTCTTCAACTCCTCGTCCTTACATGAATTTCTGAAGGTACTTTTTCCATCTCTCCATTAATGTCTTTTCTTCCTTAATATTTCTCCTTTCTATTCTTTTGTTGCTAGATTGTCCACTTCTTCATTTCCTGTTAGGATTTGCAAGGCTCTGTAGAACAGTTTCTGGTTACTTTTACTATTTCTTTCCATCTTTTCACCGAACCCTTCTGTTTTCTTTACTTCACCTCTTTGATTTTTATATTCCTCATAAATTGGTATTGTATTCTTATTTAAGTATTTTTTATGCTCAACTTGTCTACTTGACCCACACATTTCCCTCCCCTATATATTATGTGTAATTGCCTCAGAATGTAGAAATGAAAAATGCAGAATAAAGATTGTTACTATTTAATTTGAAACATTTGTTGACTGTCCTATCGATTCTATTGGGAGAATAATCATACTATTATGCAAAAGATAATATAAGTGATGTGCAAGAGGCCAACACGAAATAATGAGTGGTTTAAAAGTACAATAACGTTAAAATCCAATAAATAATTTCACGGATAATTGTGACAAAATATGAAATTCTTCTGGTTTATAAGTATAAATCACATAAAACTTAATGCTTGGTGTGACTACTAAAAGTAAGTTACAGTTAGTACTGGGAGTGTACGTATTTTATCAATATGCATACATTAAAAAGTTACGCACGAGCCGTTAAAATCAACATGTGCACTGGTGCAATAACAAGGCAACGGAAAATTAATTGTGTTTGGTCCCGTCTGCACATGCACATATATTTTTAATTCGATAATTTTAGGCCTCACACAAACATCGTATATTTTTGTGTTAATTTTAAGCTAACGAAAAGATTTCAATTGCACCGTATTTCGGCACATCTGCCTACCGCAGGCCGTAACATTTCATGACGGTCTCTTTGTTTCGCCGGATTCCTTTGAGCTTTTAGAATTGAACTTCACCGGCAATTCTCACTTATCTATACTCGTAGATGCCAGACGCGTCTATGTACCGACCAGCCGGGTTACTTCTGCTAGGGAATTAACTCGTAAAGGCATGTTTTCGAAGTAAATTTTAAAACATGTTACGAGCGACTTACGTTTGAGTATTAAAACATTTTTGAAGATAAAGTAAACAAAAATCCTGTGTGTGCTTCCTTTTTGTCGAGTAATAATCCAGTACATAATAATAAATTTTGATTAATTTCTAAAAAAAATATTGGTGATACCATGTTTCCTATTCTCTACTCGGTGTATAATAATAATAAGAAAATTACTGTTACTGTTCTTTTCGTTCTTTCAAGGCTTTCAACACTATACATCGTATTGTATTATTGCATAACTTGGAAAATTGTGATGTTTGTAGATTATCTAGAATTGAACAAAGTTATAATATCATAGACTTAGCAAAATAATAGGTAGTGGAAATGGCAGAACGAGAGAGCGAGGACTATTTCACGGATGATAACCATCAGAAGAGAAAAGCTAAAGACATGATAGGTGCTTTCAACAAAAGATCACAAGAACCCCACCAAAACAGTAAGCAGAAATTAGACAAACTAGAAAACAGAGAAGGGACGGATTCAAAGGAAATGGCTTACGCCAGAAGAAGGACCATAACATGAGACTTCGATGTGGAAATAATACAAAAAAGGAATAATGAAAAGGAACAGGAAAATAAAGAAATGTGGAAAATGGCAACACGTATGTATTCGGAATAAACGAAAAAGAAAAAGAATTGGCCAGCAGAGGCGAACGATCCATAAATGACATGGGAAATGACCATTACCTACTGAACCAAAAATAAGGGAACGGATGTGAAACTCCTAAGAACGAAAAGATAAAAGTGTATAAACTAAAAAATGCACGTAAAAAGTAATGGAAGAATAAATAGACAAGACTATTAGGGTATAGCCTAGATGAAAGTTGGAACAACATTCTATTAAATGCGGCAAAGAAAGTTTGCTGGAACACAAAAGCAAACATTGGTAAGAAGAGAACACCATGGTGGAGTGATGATGTAAGAAGAGATGTGAAACAGAAAAGGAAGATTTACAAAAGATATTTACAAGAGAAAAATGGTAAAAGCTACCAGCACTCCTATGAAAAATGAACATAGGTTATACATATATCTAGAGAAGAAAAGAGCAAGTCGTGGGAGGAGTTTCGAAAACAAATGGAGAAATAGAGAATAGTAAAGATAACCAAAAAAAAATTACTACTACTACTACAGAGTACTAAAAACATTTGAAAACAAAACGGAATATAGACTACAACAAGCGAAAAGAAAGGCAGGAAATATCAAAATCATAAGTAGATGGGAAGAATATTTCGGTGATTTATTAAATGAATATAATAGAGAACTGAGAGTTTATGAAAATAGTTTAGTATTAGAAGGAAATATAGGGAAAAGGAAACCAAAGGCGAAAGCGGATGGAAAGAATTGGACAAAGCTTAAGAATAGCTAAAGCGGTGGGTACAAGGAGATAAAAAACAAATAAAATTATACTTAGAAAGACGTGGACAGAAAATGAACAAGCAAACAGATTTAAATATCTTGGAACAATGGTCAACAACAAAGTAAACGTGGAAGAGGAAATAAATGACATAACAAAATATTCCAACCAGTACTACCACTTAGCAGTGATAATTGGATTTTATGATACAGACAAGTAAAAAGAATTTAAGCAGCCAAAATGAAAGACCATATGAAAGTAGTGGGTGCAAGAAGATTAGATAAGATGAGCAGTGATATAAGAATGGAGATTAAATCTACAAAAGAAATAATGCAAGAGAAAAAATTAAATTGGTTTGGACATCAGGTAACGAGGGGAGAGGAGAAGCAAGTTAAGAGCACCTGGGAGGAAAAAAATATTGAGAAAAACAAAAAAAAAGGAAGGGCAAAGAGAAAATGGAATAGCACAGTAGAGGATATTTTAAGACTGGGGAAAACTGGAATTTAGGTAAGGAAACTTCGACGTTTTTTGAGTAATTAGGATGACTTAATTATGTATCTAAGTTAAAACGGCTCCAATGCAAAACTTTTTAATAGTAATTAATTAATTAAAAATAAATGTAAAGTAGCATAACTCGAATCATCACAACGAGTAAAAATGTTGCATCTTAATTAATCGTGTAAGATAATTCAACAGCTTATTTGTTGTTGTTGGGCGTATCCATCTTATCATGGGAGGCAAATATCATCAGTCCATTGATTTCTTTTAATTGTCAAAAATGACTCGAGCAATCACGAATAATTAGCGCTAATGAAAGTTTGAAACTGTCACAGTGTTAATCAATACAGCGTAAAGTGGAACGTTATAATATATCAAATGCGCGTCCCAATTAAATAAACCATTATAAGAATTTAACGACATTTCATTTCTTCATTAACTAAACCCAACCCAATACGAATATCAGTTTGAAATCTGTTAGATTTATTTCCTAACCGACAGTTATCAAATTACAGTCCACTCCTGTGTCAAAGAGAAAGTCCTATTAAATTAAATTACTGACATGCACAATTAGAATAAGTTGTATCGTAAAACAACGAATTGTCTTCTATAATGTATAAGGAAGCAGAGAATTAGTTGGAGTAAAAATTCCCTACATGGTGTGCAATCAAATTCTTCATATTATGATTTTTATGTAAATTTAAATAAAAGGAATATATGTAAAACATAATCGGATAGAAAACCATGCTCAAGTAAATAAGGACGATAATATAAGAAAAATTGTAAATAAGCAAAACAAAAATGCAAATAAAAATAAATGGAACAGAAAAGGAGGAAGCAATTATAGTGTTATAAATATTTGTTTTATTATATTTGATTATATGAGACAAATATAAAAATATTTTTTGAAATGTTCGCTAAAAATACATTGCGAATGTGCATATTTGGATAAATTATTGATGAATATAAAATCTCAATTCAAACTTTTAATCTAAATATTTAATTTGTTGTAATCATTTGCAAAAATACCAAGCATTTAAACTTGGTATAGGAGGAGGTTAGAATTTATAACATGGTGAGCATACAAATTATTTAGGGGGTACATTCCAGTGACTCCTATAGATACGAACCTCATTGGTCAAAACATTGTAATAGTCCTAAGATTTATATAAAATATAAGTGACTAGGACCACATAAAATGTGTCCTTAATGGGAGGAGAAATGTCAAATCGAAATTATAAACATTTACATGAAATCATTCAATGGACAATTTAGGTTATTATAGCAATTATAGGTTGATAGGCCAGGGTTAATCGTAATTGTTTAAAATTGAATCATTTCGTGTAAAGTTAAAGAATCGTCGTCCAAACTGAAGCAGAGCAAAAATTGTTGCTTTCAATGACATGCCAAATAATTAAATTACAGTAATATGTAGATGTATAAGTACATATGTACATCTTTTTAGTATTTAGAAATATTGTTTCGATTGTTAAATAAATGTCACACGTGGCTCGCTTCCTCTTTTCTTGGTTCACTTAATATTTTTTCTGTCCGAATTCTTTACAGGTGACCGTATGACCGCCCGTTAGCTGCGGGCAAAATTTGGTTAAGTGTAGCGCGCAAGTTTAGGTAGTTATGTTAATTTATATCGTTTGAATTTGGTTGCAATGCCGAACGCTTTATTACTGCCTTTAGGACGACCATAAATTAAAAAGTAAACTCCCACACACGCACGTAAAAATGCATTTCATCGTGTAAGTGCTTTAAAATTACACTAATAAAACTTTACCCTAGAGTTATGTCCTAAATTCCACTATGTGATATGTGATATATCAGCATGCACCTAGCAAGTGAACCAAACGGGCATTTTCATAGTGAGACTGTAAAAGGGAAACATCAATAAATATCCCATTAATATTTTTTGCCAGCTGGTTCATAAATGTTATAGTAAATTATGTACTATAAGATATAGAGTTTAAGTATTTCAGTTACATATTTGCACTTATATTTACTTTCTAACAAATCTATTTTATGATAGCAGTAATTTGCTGTTACATTTATTATTGCGAAAGAATTTTTAAACTAAAGTCAGATATAATTGCCAATTTAATTTTATGTTTATTAAATAACAAATGGGTATTAAAGTTAAATGTTTACTATTTTCAATAAAGTTAGCTATTTAAATCCGACACCGTTTCTGTTAATTTAGTTGTGGTGTTGTTAATTTTACACAACTGGTGCTATTAGGAGAAACGTTTATTGTCATTGAAGTCATATATACGTGTGCAAAATTTATTAATTACGTTTTTTAATGAAATTAAAAAATTATTGAAGAATGCATTTTTAAATACAACACATTGTGAACAGAAATCTTTCTATTTTTTGAAATATACTTGTAGTTAATTATACAAGTGAATTTATGAGAATCAAGGTCACAAAATTAGCACTGACAATGGCGATGTTTTTAAAATTTGATGGATAATAGTAACAACAACACTTTTATCTGCATTATTTTAGTAACAGTAGTTTTCTGTTAATCATTAACAGCAACATTACCTTGCGTTCAGTTTATTATTATTTTATGGCATATTTCAAATCACGGGTCATAAATTCCAGAACTGTTAAGTTCTAAATGATAATAGGCGATCCAAAATAATTAAACACGTATTCCAGCTATGAATTTTAAAATACATTTAATTACCTTGAGAAAAAACCTCAAAATAAGACGAGAAGCTTCCGTTAGGATGAGCAAGCATTAGATAAAAGAATCAAAAAAAAGTACCACGATAAAATTAATGATCGGTATTGAAAAATTACAGGCTATTGATTGAACGGTAGGTGTGTAGTTTTGATCAATAATACCGTTAATAAGCATACGAATTTGGATAAGTTGTCAGTAACT
This sequence comes from Geotrupes spiniger, assembly GCA_959613385.1. Taxonomy (NCBI): domain Eukaryota; kingdom Metazoa; phylum Arthropoda; class Insecta; order Coleoptera; family Geotrupidae; genus Geotrupes; species Geotrupes spiniger. Next base: position 24,601,072 of record OY390736.1, on the reverse strand, counting down.
TGTAATTGTGTTTTTTTTTACTTTTAATTAATGATTGTACAACGCGCGGACCGGTGTCGGGCATATTATGGTCTAATTGAGGGCGTTTAATGACGATTAATTACTAGTAGCTTCGTCTAAGATTTTGGATCCAATGAAAATTGTGAAATTTTTAACGTTTTATTTTATTTGTGTGGGTCAGCTATGTTACGCACCGCGTTTTTATTTTTGCGGTGTGTCTGGAGAACTAGCTTGCTTTTCCTAGTGAAATTTGTTTGCACAATTCAGCAATAATAATATTTAATTATATTAAATAACAATATTGTATGCAGACGGTGTTGAATATTTAGACATTGGTAATTGTGTTAAAATTTTAATTTATCCAAAAACTACAAATTACGATTGCATGTAACCGTTAATATTTTGTAAATTATGTAATTATTTTCGTTAATGCAAAAGCAATTATAACCGTTACAGTTATGTTATCTCGCATGAAATTTATGATACGTATAAATTACAAGTATTTCATGAAGTCCATTTCGAAATATATATTTAAGTTCATTAAAAAGACCACCGCGCACCGAGATAATCACAAGTATAATCAATCCTACACGTTTATTAATTTGCCTTTTATATTAATTAACTCCCACTTCTTTTCGAAATTTCGTACCGAAACATTAGTAATTCCTCGCGGTTACCCGGAGCAGCTGCTTACCGAAATGATTATTTCTGTTTGTCTAGAAGCGCGCATTCTCGAAACGCGCCAGAGCCAAAGAAAGCAAGATATTAAGCGTTTCATAATCAACGAAATTTAATTAAGAAATCAACTTTTTTGTGCAGTGCACTTTAAAGTTAATTTGTTATTTTGCTGACGTGGCAACGTATTATTAATCAACGCACTCTTTGCACATTGGGTGATTCCGAGTCCTTAACAAATGGTGGCGAAATGTGTCAGCAATTCTTGCAGCTTTTTAGAAATTGGTTTCTCGGAGGTGTCGTGGATTTTTTTTTCGGTAAAGGATTTAATTGCTTTTGTGTTGACCTTTTTTTCAGAAACTAATCAATGGTAAATTTTCTGATCGATTGTTTATCAGCGTCCGTGAGAAAATCTACCTTCTTGTAAGTCATTCAGGCATCGCCTTTACATTTATCTTATTTACAAAAACATGATTATGGAACAACATAATAATTACAGAATAATTGCTTACCTTTGGTTCGTCACAACTGAAATGCATTTCTTAGGAAATCTGCAAATAAATGAAAGCATAAAAACAAATTAATTCCTGCTCAAAAAATGTTATTGCAGTTTTATTTTAATTTTTATTCTAGTTTAATGGCTTATAGTTTTCTTCATTGCAAAATTATTATTTTATTAGCATTTTTGTTCCAAAAATTATTCGAAAAAACATGCATTAAATTAATATATATTATGACACCGTTTCGCTCTTATCTGGATTTGTTAATAAGGATTACATAACAATCTCTGTTGTCGAAATAAACGTCGACGCAAAATTGCATAACGACAAAAACTTACAAATAAATTCATATTATACATGTTTTGCCGCATTCCTTGTAGATAACCTCAGATAAGAGCGAAATTGTAGCGTCCAAGGATCTAACTGCAATATTATTTCATGCCTCAGTTAATATTCATAGCTTTTTATGGAGTATGATTTTTATGACTAGCATGATTCTAGACTTGGTATTTATGAATTTAATTGGCATACTTTACAATACTTTTTTACTTTTTTAAATGCTCGATCCTAGCGACACATGTTTTATATCCAGGATTCCAAATACATGAAGCGTAATTTAAATTGCTATATATGTAAGAATAATAAATTTGCTTGGAAGATGATCTATGTTCTAATAATAAATCCCAGCATTTCGTATTCCTTTTTAACTATATATTCAATATGATTATGAAAGATTAGTTTAGAATCAAAATGTACTCCGAGGTCTACAACTTTGTTTGAAACTTTAATTTCATTATGTTTATACAAAACTTGAATTTGATAGGGCTTCTGTTCCGGGTAAAACTAATCTGATGGCATTTTCCAATGTTTAAAATAAGTCGTTCTCAGTACAGTATTTTTCCAATCTATTTAAATCATTCAAAATCAGGGCACAATCAGCAGAAGATCTAAACTTAATAATACAATACGGTACATTTTTAAACCATCTGAATGCAGTAAAAACAGTATTCAAAACAGTTATTGATGTCATTCAGGTAGATAATGAACAGGAGCCGGCCAATGTGAAACCCCTGGGGAAATAATAATACGGAGATTCATAGGGGTGATGAAACCCAAAAACGAAGTACAGAAAGACATACGAATAGCAACATGGTATATAACCTCAATGAACAACAAAGAACAAGGAATAGTAGAGGAAGTGAAAATATGCGATGTAGAAATAGTAGGTTAAAGCGAAGTTAAGAAAATAGGAAAATGAGACATAATAATAAACAACGAATATAGTTTATATTACTCGGGAATAGGTCCAGGAGGGAAACCAAAGGAACGTATGGGCGTAATAGTAACAGAAGAGGCTACCAAAAGTACAGCTAAATATGACGTAGTATCATTGAGGATCATAGTCCTAATAGCAGACATGGCGGAAGAAATAAGCATAACACAATGACAGAATTCTTTGTGAAATTACAGAACACATTACAAAATAAAACAGAACAAATACAGTAAGGTAACTGATACAAAAATAAACAAACTGGAAATGACAAACAGAAGTTGAACTTTGGAAGGCAGATGGCATGCACTAAAGGACATGTGATAAGCTCAGCAAGAGAAATATTTGGATACAGGAAGAAAAATGCGGAGAATAAAAGAACTAGATGGTGGACAAAGGAAGCCAAAAATGCAGTGCTAAAAACAAGCACGGAAAAAATACATGTGTACGAAGGGTCTAAACGACAAGGAAACCTTCGATAAAAAGAGAAAGGAAGCAAAAGAAGTCTTGAGAAAAGCAAAACAAAAACAAAGGAAGGACTTTGGAAATGAACTAAATCAAATGAAAATTCTGGAATACAATTAAGGGATTATGAGAAGAAAGAAGGCAACTGTAATTATTGGAGTTTACTTGTTCTGTGCGAAAATTAATTCATAAAAACATTTGTAATCTGGATTTCAGTCATTTTTCAGTTCTAATATTCATTAAAAATCAGAAAATTGTGTACGTACTAAGCACTTGCTTTAGAGTGCAGAGTTAAATTCTAGAAAACAATAGGACGCAGTAACAAGATATCGATTTAAATACACTGATGGTAAAAACGTGGATATTTTTGAATGAAAGATAGCTGGACGGCACTAGAAAGATGATGGAGTACGAAAATGGGTGAAGAAAGCTGACTGAATATTAAGTTGAAATTAAGTGAGCTTGGTGTGTTTGACTGAAAATGTAGCAAATAAACAAAGTGAATTTAAGAAGACGTCGTAAAGTACAAAATGGCGCTGGAACTGGCCAAGTAGGAAGTATCAATTCTCGTGAATAGGAATAGGGCCTATTTATGAACGACGTAGGAAAGCAGATGTGTTCATGTGGTCACAGTGAAGTTGCGGTCAGACCCCAGTGCCAAAAAATATTACAAGGTATGGGTGTAAATGTGTATATGGAGCACCTAAAGAAAGGCAGATCGGGCGAGGGGGAAAGATATGATGGAGGTCCTGAGTGGTAACAGGGAAATGAAACATGGAAAGAGTTGGATTGAAAGGGTGTTTGGCATGAAGCACCACAAGGAAGAAATAATGAGTTAGTGAGTTATGAGGTTCTGATAACATCACATCGACATCACAATTGGAACCTTCGTACACGAACTAGAAGATGCTGACGAAAGGATGAAAGTATGGCGATAATAGAACTAGAATTATTGAAATATTGTCCATATGTAGTTTTCAACAAAGGTCTAAAAATGTGTTTATATTAATATAAAAAATAAATATTTTGGAGTAAAGTACAAACCAAAACTTTGAGCCATGGTTGTTAATTGTACCAATCGTACTAATGATTGTGCATCTATATCTTATATTAAAAATAAGTGCACGGGAAATTTTTCTGGATACCTGAACGTCCCTGAACAGTACATTAGTCAATAATTAGTTTCCTTGTCTAATTTTTCTGTCTTGTCCTTTTCTTAGAACTTTGATGGTTCAAAATACTTCTCTTCATAACACAAATAAGGTTTTTAAAAAAACAATAGTAAAAAGCTTGACACGGGCTTAATAAAAATGTTATTGTGTTTTCACAGAAAAATGCTAGTTTATTACAAATATGTAAGTACGAGTCAAGAACATCAACGATCACTATGGAATTTAAAAAGTACCCGTCCCTTCCTTTTTAAGTACCATGCGTCATAATTTATCTGCTCTTATATTAAATTGTGGAATATAATTTGGTCGGTACCTTCTTATTATAGTTTTCTTCTTAATTTGCCTGTCGACAGTTATGCTTGTTTCTGTAAACCATGTATTTGCCCTATTGCCCCTATATGGCAGCATGTCTAAAATATATCTTTTCTGTAAACCATGTACTTGCCCATAAAGGATCCACGATTTTTTTTCTAAATACCATTTTCTGACTATAGCAATTTTAGATGCTTTTATAGAAATCAATCCATCAGGGAGGTTAATTCCTCCCATAAACGAGTTTCATTTGAGGTCTTACAATATCTAACTTTGCCATGGCTTTTATTCGTCAAAATTATCTCAATAACTTAAAGTAATTTATTGGGCCTAATTCAGGAATATTTTCCGGCGTAGAAAATATAAATGTTGTCAAAAGAAGTTCTGATGGTATTTATTTAATTTTTTTTATAAAAACCTCATGTCGTTCCGACGAGCTTCCATCTTCATCTAAATTATAACTTTTTTCTATGTTATTTATATGGACCGTAATCAAAATTATTGTTGTCTGACTCATACGTATTTCATATTGAACGATTATATTCCAAGCCTCCATTTCTATGGTACAATAGAAACAGCTGTCAAATGTGTATGAGTGATCAACGACAGTAATTGTATGACATATGTGCCCAGATTGGAGCATGGAATACGGTAATAAGTAATAATTTAAACCAAGAAGAAAACTATTTGTAGTCTATTGTGACACATGCCAAGGAGTTAAACATCAAGACTCCTGTTCTTAAACATTTGTCTTCTACGATGGTGAAGTCCTCATATCTCATATGATATTTATTGGTGAAACCATCTTTTTGGTTAACCATTCTGATAGCCCTACTCGTTTCATCGTCTTTATTAAAATTCCCAAGTCGATAACCAAGACATACAATTTTGACTTCTTTACATCCTTTCCCGCCATGCCAGGTAATTGAGCATACACAGGTTGTCATTTCTTCCACAGCTTTTCCTGTATCCGGCTACACCTGTGGTACTCCCAGCTTCTAAAATTCTCCTTTCAAGTTGGCAAAGATCTATCACATGTATAACTCAAAAGTAATATTTATTAGAACCGCTGATTCACTGTACCATATTTTTCTAATTGGCACAATCATTGGCCGCCTTCTTTTTGCAGTTTATTTTCACTTATCTAGCTCCTGCCAGCTGAACCCTTCTCTGCCCTCTCACCCCGTCTTGTAATTCATCATCATTTTTCTTACGCCCTTCTCTTCCCAGTAGATTCATAAAATAACTTCTTCATTCTTTTATGGCTATGATTTGTGCAAACTGCTCTTTTTCATGTATCCTCTTAGAGTATTTCCTCACCTAATTTCTCCCCTCAGACCATTCACTTCTTCCAACTGCCGTAATTGTGCTTATCTATCCGTTCCTTCACATAGTATTTGTACATCACTTTTTCCTCCAGGAAGTTTTCCCATCAGTAAACTTCCTTACCTCATTCAATGTTTGTATCAATTCTTCATCATACTAAGAGTTCCTTATTTATCGACCTTTTTTTAAGTCCTCAATGTGTGATATGTTCTCCCAGTTAATGTATTTTAATGCGTTCTAGCACCTCGTCATCTTCTTGTTCCATACATTGACCTTTCTTCTAGCCCATTAGTTTATAATTGTTGTAACAATTTGCCTGATTTGCATTTTGATCACAAATTGCTCTAACATATTATAGATGAATGGAAATAAGTGGAATAACATTTGGGTTTTCTTTGGATAAAACCATTTACAACAAATAAATGAAATATTGTGGATTAACGTGCACTCTATGACCATAATAAATAACCTACAGCAAGAGGAAATCGAACGAAGACGAGAAAAATCTAATAAACGGAGAAGTATTAGTAATTAAAGTTAATAAATAAACGGACAGCATATGTATGTACATATATACTTATATTGCGTATGAATGTAATATTAATGTCGTATAAATAAAATATTTTTAATGACTTTATCTAATTTCCATTATCAAAACCAATATTTTCTAATTAAATATTTCATTATTCTACTCCTGTTTTCCCGCAGGTGTAAAACAACGACGGCAAAAATTCCATCAAAACGACCACGGCGTTATTTATTACTCCATTATATTCCTTCAAAATAAATTCACCGCGCTTAATTGTGCGGCACGTAATTATTGAGAAACATTCTATAAATTAATATTTTTCTAATCATTCATCAATTTGCATAATCTACGCAGCACAATGGTTATTAATTTCGTAATGCATTATCATTCTAATTGTAAGTCAAACAGCTGTGTATTCCGGTTCGTAAAATGGGTTTATAAACACATTTCTTTGTCAATTAACAAATTAATATTCATCGAATGCGTTCTAACAATGAGACAATGGTGTCCAATAAACGAGGCTGATACTAATTGTGCGCTGTCATCACCCCGTTGTTCCTGTTCTCATCTATTAGATGATTACTGATTACTGGTTAACCTTACGGAGTTAAATAAGCTTGCTCATTATTAACTTGTATTATCGGCGTAATTGCTTCGTATTTTTTCTCCCGTTTATTTAGTTTCTTCAAACAAACCTTTTTACTGAAAATGATTAATACACCAGGCTACATTTATACTTTGTTTTGTTACAATTATTTAATTTATTTAATGCCATTATTTATTTTTTAGGTCGCGAGATTGACGTCAAAACATTTCATATTTAATTTAAATTACATTTACATAATTTAGTAGCAGCCGATTTTAAAACTATAAATATATAATAGTTTTTTAAATAGAAACGCTTCGTTGAAAATTATAAGAATTTCAATGAAGTAGCAATAAATAAAATCTACCATATGGATTACTGCACACTTAATGCGGCGGTAATTAATTTTTATTTCACAATTAAATTCACACTTGACGCCTCGGGCTGTTTCATTTGCATACACGCCGCTTGTTAAAGCTCGTTAAATGGACTGTGCGTTTTTTTCTAGTTGGCGAAATATCGAAAAGTTACAACGATCTAATTACGTCCAGCCGATACGCTCAACAATAAATCAATTAAGTTAAGAAACATGGAACGGGCTCGTTTAGAACATTAATGCTCGTATCTGGGATATGTTTCGAATGAAATGCCTCGTACGCGCGTTAATTCCTCCAGTTTGCGGCAAACAGTGCGAGAGGATGCGGTATCGTGCAGAAAAGTTATTAAGAATTTCAAAGTCTGCTATAATGACCGTGATGGACGGCGAAGATAAAACAATAAATACATTATTGAAAGCGCGCCATCTCTTTATTGCTTAATGAAGCTGTTAATGGCAGGTCATGTACGTGCTTGTCTACTAACGTCGACCTTACCCACTTGTTGATATTACTTTATACACTGCGTCGACTCCTGTACCATTGAAATGTTATAATCGTTGATAACGTAATAAATGAATACCCATTTCTGTAAAATACGATACGTTCAACGTTTAATTGAAAGTTTCCTTAAGATCTAACCATCAACGATAGGCGTTACTACTTTTTTGGGCCCTATTTATTTTACTGTTTGAATTGGATTTTATCCACCTCACCATCGATATCGGATTTCAAAAAGTGGTAAGATGAAATTTAATACTTCTAGCCGCGTTGGGTTGATCACTGACCGCCATTCCTGCTTCCAGCAAGATGTCTGTTCCCTTACGCAATTGATAACTTTAAATACCGGCTATTAACTTAAAATTGCTTTTTTTTAAGATCGATCTTTGAACGTCCTGGCAACTTTTACTTGGTCGTAATTCTTATTCAGCCATTCGACCTTTGTTCCTGCCTTGTTCCACGGCATTCATTGTATTATCTGCGCGATCCATTCTTTCCTCCAATCATAGCATATGAGCATAAACACAATCGGTTCGAATTAAATTCGAATTCACATTGTAAGATTAATTTTTTTTATTGTGCCTGTTTCTTACTAAACGAATCTTTATTATTATTAGATATGTATGCGGCAAAACTAAAAAAAAAAAAAAATGCGACATTATAAATGGCTCAGTTCCGCGAACATTTTTAATCAATTTATTGTTTCCTGTTTTTCATGGGATCCTCGCGCTTTAATAGCTTCATTAATTTCTTCATTTCACAAGCTAATCGTCGTTCTATTATATTCACTTTGGTTATGAGTTGATTGCTCCAGTTTTGTACAAAAGGAATTCATCGGTAAAGTTCCGTTGCTTGACCATCAAGATCAGCCGATATCTCCACAGGATATTTTTTTGGTCACATACAAAACTATAATTCTATGATACATGACATGACTACAAATAACAATTGATTATCTCAAAATATTTTTGTTATATTTACGTTAATTTCAAAAATATGATACAGTATTAGTGTATTATTAAAACTTGAAACATTTTATATTGTTGCAATATTAAAAAATATATGTTGTTTAAATAGTCAGACATCGCCCTGAACACGAATCCTTGGAATAATATTAATAATTTAGCATCGTTTTGCGTTTGGAATTAACATCAAGAACACATTAAAACAATATGATCAATTATTTTCAAAATTAATTATCAATATTATCTGACAGAAGCCTCGCAACAATATCTATCTTTTTGCTCTTCAATATATGCTATATTTGTCTCATATGTAGTCTACATGGAACGATTCATCCAGAAGTACATTCGTATGGACAAGAGGAGAGTATAATTGTGGCTACCAGTAACACTTATGGCAATGAACGCCAACAAATGTCATCGTTGGTTCAAGAAATTGAGATTAGGTGATTTTGATATTTCTGGTGGTGTCCTGAACCACCATCCGTCCAGGATTTTGATGAGCTGAAGCCTTTAATTCGATATGATCTACGTCAGAGCTTATAGAATTTATCAGACAAGCTCACTTCCTTACGGTTATATATCCATGTCATATAATATTTAAAAATACTAAAGCACAACGACAAATATGTAATGCCTTGTTACTTATCGTACGTAGTTAAATCTTGGGCCTCTCTCTACCCTCACGGGTATGTTCCTTCTTCTTATTTCACTGCATATTCCTATCTGCATCTCCCTCTCTCCTTTTCTCTTGTCATTTAGGATATTCTCTTCACTCAGTAATGTATTCATTATTCATTTAAATATTGTTGCTCTTATGACTATCTTTTCTTTTATCTCATCATTTAATTTCCTTTCTTGTAAAATTGTTGTCAAAATATTTTAATACCTCTACCTTTTTGAATTCCAATCACATGTTCTGTTTTTGGTCTTGCATATTATTATGGTTTTCATATTTCTCTTATGGGCCCTTTTACGGCGCCAGTCCAAAATGCGAAAAACTTATGTAGATGTTTATTGAAATGTATCTTCCGATTATAGCTGCAGAACCTGTTTCTGTTATTTGCATTTTTTCTAGTATCAGATTTAGTGTCTTTGAACTGTCTCCTTGAACTCCTTCTACTACTGTTTTGGTTGCTTCCAATAGGCCTCTTAATTATTATTACTTATTTTGCTTTTGTTGTATTATCTCATTAAAGTTCTAAATAGTTCTAACTTCTTTATAGATTTGGTTGAATGCTGCTCGAGAATCTATAAGGAATAGGTTGCACTAGATCTATGAAGATATTCTAGAGCACTATTTATGGCTCTAATTCTGTTCTAATTCTGTTTTTGAAAATCTGTGTTTGCTAGGTGAGTCATGTTGGTTTCATTGTTGCTAAATGCATACTCACAAGATGGTTTGTAAAATCAAAATCTGCTGCGAAACTTTTACATTGGTGCGTCATTCGAGATATTATATCGAATTTATTCAGTATTTGCCAGGGGCGTATTTGACAATTCGAACCTTAGAGCGCAATTGCGAACAATAGCGTCCGTCACTTTCCCTGCCAAGCTTTCCATACCAGTGCCGGATTTTTGCGTAGGCCTACAAGGCCCCGGCCTAGGGGCCCAGCCAGCCGAGTGGTCCCGGTGGCGGAATCTTTACATAAGCTCAAAAGCCTGGCTTGCATTATCAAAAAGCTTTATCGAAAATAATATTATAATTTATTTTTGGGGCAATGCTTCAATCTGTTATCAAATCCAGTACATTTGATCATTATGAGTCGAAAGTTATTGAAAAATCCGGTGAAAATACCTATGCATATGATATGCAGAGGAAACGTAAGCGTAAAGTTCAGTTCACCGAAGTAAAAGGAAACGACAATGAACTCTCTGGCAGGGATAGATTCAGAGTTACCATTTTTAACGTCATTATAGATAAACTAATTACAGAACTACTGAGGCACGGATTTGCTTATGAGGAGTTTAGTAAAAAGTTTGACTTTCTTACGAAACTAAATCGTTTGGAGTCTAAAGATATCCGTGAAGGCGCCAGAAACCTTATAACTTTTTATCTGGGGGATTTGGATAGGACTTTGGAAAACGAGTGTCTGCACCTGCAAGCTCATTGTTCATCCAATGATGAAGTTATGGATTTATCGTTACAGAAGGTATACAAATACTTAGCGGAAAAAGGCTTTCTGGACATTTATCAAAGAGTAGGAATTGCGCTCCGAATGCTGTTGTGTACACCAGCGTCAAACTGATTAGCAGAACGATCGTTTTCAGCGCTAAAGATAGCAAAGAATTACTTAAAATCTAACATAGGATAGAACAGGCTCAATTCACTCTCTGTAATGTACATAGAGTCAGAAATAATCTTTTGCACAGAAGGAAGTTCGTCGTATGATTCTATAAATTTTATAGAATAAGGTATAGTAACATAGACTGTATTATTCTGACGTTTATTAAAGTCATCAAAGTCGATTAAAAAATTTATGTTCTGTACTCGTGCATTTAATTTTCTAAATTTCCAAAATGGCTTCGAGATGGTGGGGTCCAAATGTCAAGTGCCTAGGGGGGCTGGGTCTCTAAGTCCGCGATGACCTATCTAGCGAAGGTGCTAATTACACGACTTAGCACGCGGGACAATGAAGGATTCGGTAATGTATTTATGACCTTGTGACGAAGCTACAATTCATTACTGTGTTGATTTGTAAGTTGTTTATTTGAATTTGATACAAGATTACTTGCATTCATCGAAGAATCGCAGAATCGTCCTATTGTGAATTTGGTTAATATTGCAGTATTAATGTACTCTTTTATAATGGCTTCATAGCCAAAAGAGCTATAAGATAAATTGTAAATAAAAAATTTGTTAAACCTTGTTAAAGTGTTTTAATTTTAATTTATTATTTTTTAATTTATCTGCAATTGTTTTCTCGTTGGTTGGTTCGACCAATAACAAATCAGCCCATATTTTCTAAAGAACTCAGTAGGGGAATTCGTATGCAATTTTCACAGTCTTTGCTATCTTGCTTTCACGGATAGGTTTTATAATTCTATATAATATAATCTCTTCTGTAGCTGTGTCTTAAGGAGCTTTCAACATTTCTAGTGATATTTGGTGAGGCTCCAGTGGTCTTCTCGTCTTGGATTTTCTTAATGCCTCTCTTTTTTCCAGCGTAAGTTCTACAACTCCGATCACAAAACGTAAACCAAACCCAAGGAAGATGATTTCATGCTTGTTGCTGGATTGCATTATAGATATTTAGGCATTAACAATAAATGATCAAGAGAAGATTAGGACTCTGATGTTAGTGCTAGCTCAACATTCATATTCTCGAGTTAGCGAACCTTTAGTTTAGCATCTACTCCGCTTCCTGGAATAGAATATGAGGAACAGGGGTTTCAGAAATATCGAGCACACATTATTTGAACTAAGAGACGGAATTTTTTCGAGAGTGGAATCGAGACAGTAAATGCTTCCAAATAATATGGGTTGAGTTGGGTTGGGTTGTGTTCGATTACTTTTCGGTACTAAAAATGAAAATAAATAAAAACCTAAATGGGCATATAAAATAACAAACGCACAAATTGGTAAAAAATATAAAATGAAATTGAAAAAGAAAATAGAGGTACAAAAAATAATTAAAACATACAACATATACATCAGTAACACGAAAGTGTATGGAATGGAAATACAGAAAAAAAGCAAAATGAAAACAACAAATAAAAATATGCATGCCTTACAAATTCAAAATATTAAAAAAATGCTATAACTATTAATATTACATAGTATAAAGTCGATATGTATTTGTATACCAACACAATTTTCTGCGAATATATTGTAGCCCTGCAAATGTTTCATATTAAGCTCCATAAAATCAATTAAAATGGAGGATTAAAAGAAAAATGAAAATAGAAAATGTCCCGCTATTAATTTGTATTTTTTCAGTACATAGTATATATGTTATATAGCTTGTGTAGGCGACCATGCATCATAATAAACTATACCCGCACATACATTGAAAACAAAAAAAAATGCGCACAAAAACCACAACGCGGTTCACGTGAATGGTTTTTAATTATTGTCGGCGACCGTAACGCAATCGAAGGAGCACAGAAACAATAATTAAAAATGAATTAAAATAAAATTACAAAATTCATTAATTTCTTTTCACACATAGCGTGTGGTAGCTGCGCACACGTAGTAATACAATTTACGAAATTAGGCTGATAAAGCTCCATTATGAGCAGCGACAAGTGGGCAGCGAGCGGTCAGTGAATTTCACACAAAGAATTTAACTGTACATTGGTATGATCGTTTTTCGTTGCAATTAAATTCATTACACGGTGCCTTAATACTGCTAATTATACTGTTAATCGGATTATTTTTTAGCCGTTTGCAGCTTTGCGGCGACGCCGACGTGAAGAAATTAGAGTACCTGTGGATGAAAATTAAGTAAATTCGCATCTGTGTATCCGGACTTGTTAGAATTAAACACTCATCGTATTTAAATGCACTACCCCAATGTTATTTTTTTTTTAAATTTTTTTCCATTGTTTATTTAATTACAGGAACAGATTTTATGACTGATGGTTATATAAATATTTTTGGCAACGTTTCTCAGAAGTATAAAATAAAATATTATCGTCATTGTTGATTTTTACGAATTACATTTCAAAGATTGACCGTTCTATTTATTATATTGTTAATTATATATCATTAATTAATGAGAAGGGGCGGCGATCAATTATAGATTAAAGTTCTATGCTTAGTTATCAGCCTGAAATGTTTGCGTTTGCTGCCATGATTATAAATGTGTATAATATATAAGCAACGTATGTAAAAAATAAAGTTAATGATTAAAAATTTCACACTAAGCAGTGAACAAATATTATATGTGTATGAAATCAGGTACAATGAAATTATCAATTTATTAATTTAATGTAGCATTGGTAGCTGTAAGGGGCAAACTTTTTGTCACTGTTAAATCCATAGGAAATATATAAATTCATTGTTATAGCGGGTATATTCGTAACAGTATTTTTTTGATCGCCCTAGAATAATAAATTTGTGGGGGGTGGAACACATGAGAAGCAGACTATAAGACTTGTAGTGGTAAATGCATACAGCTGACAAAGATTTGCGAAGATAACTGGCGACGTGCAGGCGACAATATAAATTATTTTGGATTAATATTTGAAAGCAAATTAAAATGTAGCAAATGCAACCAATCATGCAAATTAAACCAGCCAATTTTTGTAAATCCAGCAGGCCTGTATTATACACAAGACAAATTTATAGGACACATCCGTTACGGATGCGAATTTATTCAGCAATAATTCGTTTGTGTACGTGAGCATTTTCGTGCGTGCGTGATTAGGAAGTCGTATAGAAATATGAAATGGTGTCGTTACGGGCCCGGCAATTACATAAATTAAATATCGTGTTCTGTGCATTTCGAATGCAGATATTGGTCAATTAAAATCATCGTTAGGAAATATAATCACGTATGCCCAAGATAGCTATCGCATCTTCCATATGTCGGTGATCCGAGTTTGAAACAAACTGGCAATAAAGAAGCCTGCGAGCATTACCGTACCGTTTTATTTAATTAAAATAGCAGCAACAGCGTTCGCTAATGGCCTGCCGAGTTTTCAACGGTCTATTTGAGTGTTCAGCTTCGGCATAATCGAGTTTCCAGTGCAGCTTTGACTTAGTCCACTAACTCGTCTCACCGACGATTGAGACTTATTAATTAATTAATCGAGCGGGTAATAAGAAGCATTATTTAGATTGGCCTATGAGGCGCTGTTGTGTCAAGCCGTATTACTTTTATGCGCACACTTAATTATCTTTGTCACTATAGGTTATGTTTTGATAATATTTATTTTATACCCGCATATGCGCTTCCTTGTAAGTGATCATCGATAGAAAACTTACAAATCTATAGACCTAGTAATAACGTTTCGTGGTAACATTAATCTTAAATTATAAGATTACACAATTTATTTACTATAATCAATGCAGATGCTTTGAAAATACTTGCACACAAATATAAGCATTGAAATAGCAAGTAAGGAATAAATGAATAGAAATATTGTTTTTGCGGTAATTCATTTAGTATATCGCAATAATATAAAATCATCCATTGATAAATTATTAATTGTTAAAGGCATTTAAAATTCCGAAGAAAAATTATTACAATTTAAATTAAACTAAATTTAAATCTCAAACCATTATACAAATATTATTAATACGAAAATGTAAATATTATAAAAAGCATTTGACAACCAGGTTCAACGCACACATTCGTGGTATTAACGAGCTATGAGAATGGTACAGCATGATTGTCTTGTTATAAGACCTTTTCTAATATAAAATATATAAATCACTTATGCCATCTGCAATTTCGTTCTCTAACCAAATTGTATTTACCTAAAACCCAGATCTAGAATATATAAAATTACCCCATATTATTTTCTATTTAATTTGATCAGTATTAGTCTTGATTTCAAAAATATAGTGATTAGTGAAATTCATTGTTGATGTCATTTCATCGTCATGATGATTCTCCTTAAACAATTTTGTATTCTGCATTATGTAGCGTTTAATTTTTTAAACGTAAAATTATCAAGCTTGTGTTGTTTCTATTTCACCAAATAAAAAAATTACATATACAGGTTGTAACCGAAATAGGGGACCTAGGTTAGGTTTAATTGCTACTCATAAAGTACTCATAAACTACAGCTAAACTTCTATATCAAATTTTGATATAGAAGTTTATATAATTTTGAAGCGATTTAAAAATCATTGAACGTTTACAATAAATTTTACTATTCTAGAAAAACGTGTTAGCAGGTACCGATCGTTCACTTACTGAATTTTATCGGTCAGCAACTGGGTCAATATTAAAAGAACTTATTTATTTTCGTTCTGACATGATTTGAAATGTCGATAGAGTGAACGGATCGTAAATATGCGGTGGAGAATAATATCATATTAGGATCTCTTGAAACATATTTAGAAAATGCGCTGCAATCGATGGGTTCTAGTAGTAACAACCTTATATATTCACAAGATTTCAATGCATATATTGCTTGCTTAACCTCCTTTCCCTCCTCATGAACCTCCGGAGTTCTATTACTAGTTAAATTGAAATTTCGTTTACACCCTTATTTTTATTACCATTGGTTTAGATTGCAGAGTGAATCCAAGTTACAGAGACGTGTGTTGAAGTTGCGCTTCAAGACTTCACACAGTTAAGAGACTTTGTCTTTATTTTGAGAATGTTCTTCAAAACTGTGTCGCAGAAAAATTGGAAAGCCTGGAACTTATCACAATATGGGGCTGTGATGGCTCTCATCTAATTACCTATCAACAAAACTTCTCAGATAGCTCTAACGATGACTCAAACATATTCCAAAGTTCATTGGTGCCCTTGAGAGTTCAGTCACATGTTGGGAATAGAACACACATTTTACGACAAAAACCTACACCATCATTCTCTCGTTTTTGCCGGGTAATCCATCTGCTGAAGACCAAAATAGAAAAACCAAATTGAGTAATTTTCGTGCGACATTCGTACTCCCCACGATGCAAAGGTTTGCAATGCGCCGACTGGTGTTTCATCTACCATGAGATGTTGCATATGACTTTGGAAATACAAATGTGGATGATCCTCAGTCATTAATATTCGGTTTGTTCGAAGATACATCTTGCATACAAACTTCAACTAAAAAAATGGCAAGCGCGATCCACAGAAGATAAAGCTGTGGTTAAGGAAACGAAAGAAAACATCCAGAAAGAATATAGGGAAAGGACGGGACTTATAATATATACACCAAAAGCTAGTTTCGGTAATACAAACTCGGGCAACACTTATAAAGAACACAACATAAATAAAGAGTTTATATTTTGAAACTTAAAGTGTCCTCTGGCCAGAAAATACATTCAGAGAAATTAGATTATTCCTGCAAAGATACTGCAAGAATGTATGTAGATCTTTACGGTTGGAATCCAATGACCCCTACATTACACAAAATCCTTGTGCATGGCGCAGGCCCGTAATAAGCACTACCGTGCATACCGACAAGATTATGCGAGAAAATTTTCAAAGTTGCAGTGTAATCAAGATGTCCTATTTAGACTGCTTCTGACATCGGACCGATTTATAAGTTCTGCAAGGAAACGCAAACGTAGCGAAAGCCAACCCTTCTTAACTGAAACTTTAGAACTGTTAGAGCGTGAAGAACAGAATATTTCAATAGATATAGAAGACACTCCAAGAATCAACCAATCTGATGAATCGGATTGAGCCAATTCCTACTTTTTATTGATATTTTGTGTTTTTTAATGATTTGTACCAAATAATATGTTAATTGTATTCACTCATGCATTTTCATTAATAAGAAAATAAGTTAAAATAATGTTGTCCGGGTTTTGAGGCAAAATTGATTTTCATTTCTGTAGTAAACCATGTCTTTTATATTGACGAGTAAAATAATAAAAAAATACGACATCGTAAAATTACGTATTACTAACGATGACATAATACCGCCGAGTATAGATTGATTATACGCACCAACTCCACAAACAATTCAAAGTACGATTTTGAAAGGTAGCGTGGTAAAATCAAGGAATTAAAATGGGAATTATTAGTGAAAGGAAAATCTATAGGACAATAATTTACTAAGGTTTTACTATGTACTAACTGCATAGTTTTATTAACGAAGAACTGCATAGTTTTCTCCTAGTAAAATTTCGAAAACTAATCAACTGTGAGAATGGAAGTAGCAAACCAAACAATTTTCGTGTTGTTTTACATCACCAATGGCAGCAACGCGTTAATTAATCGTATTTCGTGCAGATTTTTCAGTATGAGTATGTTGTAAAATACACATCTCGTGGAAACAACCGATACTGAAATGTTTCAGACATGATTAATAAAACAGTGACTCCACATAATCAGTTTAAATATGCAATAATATCAGAATCGTATCTGAACAATAATCTGAAAATGAAAAAAAAAAAAATTAAGTTACGATAGAAAATGAACAGTTATGCTCATAGTAAAAGACAAAATGTAATTAATCGAGCAAATGCAAAGAAATTCTAAAACAAAACGTAATACGGAATTATCATAAATGCCACGCCAAATACGTGAAAGCACCAGTTTTATGAAAAAAATTCATTGAACGTTATTGCAGTTATAATTCCTATAGTTACCATTTTGAACTCACGATCCGACTTTATTTGTTTATATTATTGCTTCCCGTGTAGCAAAATATACATGTAGTTTTAATGCTGTACCTTATTTGCTAATTAATAAAAGATTTAAAAATCATATTCATTAAATTGAAAGGTGCTATATTTTCAAATAATTTCCACACTGTAATGCATTAAGGTCTTTAAACTCAGGGAAGTTCATAGAAAATGTGCAACATTTACTTTTGGCGAATGGTGAAAATGTCTCATCGACTTTATTTGCTTGGTTGTTCATAAAATAAGTAATTGTTTGTGACAAATTATATGTATTCGTGTTTATCAAACGAAAGATTTAGTTTAACTACAAAATATATTTTCAAAATTAAGTTGCCTATTTATAAAACTAATTAATTGTTTGTTGCAGCTTCGATGAATTCGAATTTATCAAACGACGGAGTTGCGTTTGTTGAATTTATTCTCTGTATCACACTATCATAGAGATTTTCAACTGGAATTGTCACGATGTTGATGATCGTCCACAATAAACAAAACGAACATTACCAAACAGAATAATATTATGAACTTGTTGAAATAGCACATTGGTGCATTTTACCCTATATCGCTATTGATTGATATCGTTAATGCACATTGGTGCAGTGTACTGTTTGGAGGAACGTAGTTCAGTTACTGATAATAGGAGAGAGGGGCTGAGGATTTCGAATTTCAAATTTGAAAGCAACGAAAAATTTTGCAATCAGTGTTTGCATTCGCTAAAGAGGCTACAAGGATGATGAGTGAAGAAACATCGAGCAGAGTAAGTGCCTCTATATGCATAATAACATGTTGTTGTTATTTAAAAATTATATGCATTGGTATCGCAATATACATTTTATGTTTTATTTGCTTTTTCACCATTCTTATAGGTGTCAGATGCGAAGGAAAAATTCGACAATATTAAATGTATATTGTATTTATCATTTTATTCGTTGCTGTTTCTAGTAGGTGGTTGGAACTACGTTGCTTGCGCAAATAAATTACTTGTTAGGTTCAATGGAATAAACGTGATGCAGCTATTAGCAGATCTGCAGTTATTAGCAGGTTTGCAGTTATTAACACGGGCTCGGATCATATGCGGCAAAATGATATTGCGGTTCTAACTCAAACCAAATATTATTTTCCTGAATTGCTTTAAATACAATTGTGTTATTGCAAAATCTCGTATTCAACAAGTATAGAGTTATAGTTTTACCTAGTTTTCCACGAGTGCAGGAGCATTGCATTTAAGGCTGACACATTAACAAAACACTACTACAATTTTACGAACATATCAATCGCTTATTAGTTTGGATTAAATTCGTTTTGGAACAGTTGCTAATGGCACACGAACATAACTAGATGATGCATGTATGGGCAATAATATTGGAGAATAAAGTGGTGGATAAAGTTAATGGATGTGAAGTTATGAGTTGTGCTAAACAGTAGTCAGGCAAATCTTGGCGAACAATATTATGGCAGATGCAGACTTTTTAGGATAGTGTTTACTATCTGTTGTTGATGTATTATGTGGTACCTATATTATTTTTATATGCAATATTCTGAAGGAGTTTTTCTAGGGAGTCGGCTGATCATTTAGTCAGAATCGAATACCTAGCTATTGCCGTTGGTAGCAGCTGATACCATGACAGATAGAATAGCTATTAGATGCAGCGTGGGACCTGGCGGGCCCCCGAAAGGGACTCTGTAAGTAACTCTATGTATCGTATTTGTATTGTAAAAGGTGTTGTTTATATTTTCATGTGATGTGTGTGTCTTACTTTTGGAGTTCTGATTGGATGTAGGAATGTGTTTCTAGCACTTTATTTGACGAAAGGATATATATATCAGTTTGGTGATAAAGGATGTTTTGAAATAAACGCCTACATAATATTATAAATTCGGTGCCCAACCAGGGTAAAAATTATGTAAGGGAGGAAAATAATTGCCATTTCAGTTTGTTTCTACGTCACTGCGATTATTGTTATGCTATTTTCTTTTTGATAAAAGCTTTCTGGACTTACGTTTAATCTCTTTAGCAACTCAATTACGTACGTACACGTAATTTTATTTTACGCTTCCGCATCGCTCAAAATTATAACGTACGTAACTAGCATCAGAAGTGGTTCGGATGATTTACTGTGTACACACATTCGACGAACGCAATCAATAATCATTAAAATCAACAATTACCAAACACTTTCTACTAGAACCGCGGCAGCATTTACCGGCGTGTAATAGGAGCGGCATGAACGCGCAGCCGATAATAAAGATAGCGAGATAGGGAGCCTAATGGGGTAAAAGAGGTAAAGCACGGCAGCCCGGTGATTACCTCCGGCATTTCCAGAGGCACTCGTCACGCCATCCTCGGGCGGGGTCACCGACTCACCCCGCGGGCTTAAATTCGCAGTTGTTCGACGGTTCTCACGCCCCGCCCGCGCGGTCAAGGATCTCCGCTGTCCAGAAACAAACACCAAGTAGCACCGACATCTGCATTCAACAATTACCGCTACTTCGAAATGAGACTCTCGGCGCTCTAACACTTGTTGCCCGGCCGTTTGCACTTGGTTACTCTGTTCGCATACAGTAATCGAAACACGTACGTCGACTTTTGGACACCGCAGTTAATAACTTATCAAGCCCGCGTTCGGTTTATGTTTGGCGAACGTGTAATTATGCGATTTTTTTGCACTAAAAATCGTGATTATATGCCATTAACATGTTCACTTCTTTGCACAAATGAAATTTTATAATGCGCGGCGAACACACATTACAAATATATAACTAACAGGTTCTCTGAAAAAATTAATTAGCAATTTATAAGTAGTATGATAAAAACATAGTCACATATTCGACAATTGGCATTGATCTTCCTTACAATTAATGCGGCAGAATATTTATTCGTTTTCATTGCCTTTTGGAAGACCCTTGAATTTATCAAGAACTTCACCATCTCTTCCATACTTTCAACAAATCACACATTTCTTCCTTCTTCTTTCAAGTGATTCCATCCATTCCTTATCCACAAAATTAACACACTACTCTTCTATTCAAAAATATTACATCAATACTCATCCTATACAGATCTTTTTCACACCTTTTCTTTATCGCCATAAAATAAGCGTTTGAAAATCTACTATTGAAGTACTACTGCATTGTCCGCGACCAATCTATTTAGTCCTCGCTCATAATTGCTTCCAGCTTGGAAATGTAAACATTACGGTTTATCTTGGTTTCCGTATTAAATCTGTCATATATTCCATCTTCATCTTCTAACATGTATTCTCGTAGATAGCCTTCGTTAGTCTGATACTCTACACTCCACACGGCTTCCAATGAATTTACTCGAGTTTCACGGTATTCTACTTCGACAGTCGCCCTTTCTTTAATTTATTCCACCGATATCTGCATCTCTCACCGACTTAAATATAATGTGAGAGAAGGAGAAGACTATACAAGTATACGGACAATACCACGAGAACTCAATAGGTGCAATGAAAGTGCTAGAATACGCTGCTAAAGATAAAAGATTGAAAAAGCATCAAGAATAAAATAAAATATACAAAACATAGAAACAAGGAAACGGCATATATCTTACGACAACTAGTAAGGACAAGTAAGGACAGGTAGGGACATGTGAAACAGGTAAGGAAGGTGTAAAATAAAATACTGCCAAAGTAGATAATTATAATTATAATTGTGAAAATTAATAGTAAACCTGAGAAAAAATATATAATACAACAAATGAAAGCTAAATTCTCAAGATATGTTGCAGCAACAATATAATTGCTAGAGTCGAATCATCTAAGATACACATAATCACTGTAGGTTCTACATATAGTGATCGATGTAGTAGTCTGCACACCCTAACCCAATATTTCAAAATTGTTTTATTTTATCTTATTACCTTTTTCGTTACATGACTTTAGTCTTGCCTCCTAGACGTTTATGTTTTTATTGCTTTAAAATTATTAAAACTAATATTAGACTTTGATGCATATTAGCTATTAAATCACTTATGATACAACTTAAGCCTAATAGGAACTGTCACGTATTTGATATTAGAATTAGAATCTTGTTACTTGCATTGTTTTTTAATAAATCGAATACAATTTCTTCAATTATAGTTTGTATTCAAGTAATAGTTAATCAACTTGGAACATATTATTTACTTTCAAGGCGGACACTAACAAAATTAGCAACAAAAGTGAGATTTGGTTTTAAATATGTTGCTCCATTATGGGTCTGAAAATGGGGGAGAATTGTTGACACCTTGAGCGTCGACAGAGGTTGTTGAATTCGGTAAAGAAATCTATTGTTGACAAAATTTTAATGATTTTTTTATGTGTGGTATATTTTTGGTGAATTCGTTCATTTTCACTATTGTATTACAGTTGGCCGCTAACTTAGTCACGGTTAAGAAATTAATTGACATAGATAAAATCGCAGTATATAACATTGGCAACCAGAGCGGTAAAATTTTCGACGATTCTCTACTCTCATTGGTCAAAATCGATCACATCATTTCTCAATTACCAAATTTTCCTTATTTTCAGTTCACACCCAAAATTATTTATTTTACAGGCTGTTAAGTTACCTAATGAGATTCGTTATAGTCATTATCATTAGTCTTAGTCATTAGCAGAGTTTCACAGTGCTTTCAACTGTCAGTGTTGAGATTGTTTTACACTGAAGTTATTGTTTTGTCATTATATACGTGTTTGGTATCAAAACTGTTGTAACATCTCGAAATGATTCTGTCTCATGTACATCATAATTTGGTTTTAGCATTCACAACCTTTAAATTTGATATTGACATTTTCTCATCATACACATATACTACATATAAGCGTATTTAATCAACGCTGTTATGGTATAGACGTTTAATTATCCAAAATGATCCAAATTTAGTGGACAAGGTTGTATTAAGTGTTTAAATACATTAAAATATATTCTCAAAATGTAGTCTTTAATTTTGCTCGAAGCCGGAAATATCTTACTTCTAAGAATTCTATCCTTCATCTTTTAGGTCTGTTTAGCGACATTTTCATGCTTAAATTAGTTAAAACGGACAGAAGATACTATTTTGAATTTGATTTTTGTAAATATATTCATTAGCCCATAATATCCGCCATGGTGAGTTCTAGTGCCAATATATTTGAAAGCATAAGCTGCTGTCTCATCGTTTATCATGGCTACGATATATTTATAAATTGTTTTAAATCTGTTTCCGAACCGGCAACTCATACTCCTCTTTAAATTTCTATTCCATAATCTAAATTATTTTGTTTAAGTTTCTCCAACTGCATTATATTTAGTGTTCATTATGCTATTGTTACTTTTATTTTAATTATTAATAATGCGCAGGTTCCATTTTCTTCATGATTGCCAGATTCAATGGCGATCCTCATCTGTATTTCCTTTAGTTCATTCTTCAATTTTAGTTGAACTATTGGAGTTTATTTATTAATTCGATTTGATTTTGTTATTATAATACTATGATATTATTATTATTTAGTTCTTGTATAACGATATTAAGATAAGGTTAGGGGCTAATTTTGAATACGATTTTTTGAAAAAAATATTCCGTTATAAACCTAAAGTCAATTAGGATTAATAATAACAATGTTAGCTTTAGGTGAGTATAAGCTTTTTCTCATTTATTGACACATTCTCTAAATCTATCTAAAATTGCCAATTTAGGTAATTTGAAAGATATTCGTTATATAGGGGGTTTAATTTTATCTGGACATTATTTTAGGGATTTAATATTAGACGTGGTTTTAATAAATTATTTAAATATTTTTTTATTGAATATGTTTATTTTATGGGTTTAACAGTTTCTTATAATTTTCGATTAATTTATTATATGGTAGTCGGGGATTTTAATTATTTATCTCTTAATATAATTATACATCAAGGATTTCTGATATGAAACACCTGGTTTGATGTTTTTAGTTGTTCTTGGGGAAGGATATTAACATGGTTAATATTTCCTTCGTTATATTTTATTTGTTTTCCTATTTTAGTGAAAATTATAGCTTTATTAGTTACTTGGGTACATTAATTGGGTATTATTTATCTTTTACTTTAAGTTAATTTTTAAAATCTTTACGTTATTTAAAAAGAACTTTATTTTTTCTTCAATGTGTTTTATTTCAATGTTTGGGGTAAATTATTATCCTTTAATTTTAGGTAATTATGTTTCTAAAAATGTAGACCAGGGATTATTTGAAGAAGAAAGGCAGAGAAAATAATAATTAAAATTCTTCTTTATCGTTATTAGTGATACGAATAATGTTTATAGTTATATTTATGCTATAATTTAAATTGCTTATAATTAGAGGATGATATTGAAGCTATTAAGGAATATTAATTATTTTTAAATATTTATAATAGTTTTTTAAACTTTACAGTGAAAATGTAATGTTTTTTAAACTACACAAATAGATTAGAAATATCAATAGAATTTCACTGCTAACAAAAGTAGTTAAAAGCTTATTTCTTAATTATCTATTTCCTTAATTTTATAATTTTAATATGCTTAATATAATTATAATCCCATTTATGTTTTGACCACCAGCCCGAATCGTTCAACCGAATTCTAACGGATAGCTCGAAAACAAAGTATAGTTCTGGGGTCAGTAATTATTCTAGTCCATTCATCATCAATATAACAGTTCCGACTAGGAAATATGTCACACAAACTGACGTGACGGGCATAGCACTAGAAGCACCGTCCATTATGACCCATATATATATAAGGGCAAAATATATTGATCCTGGCGGATAGCAGGACAACGATACTGGCTCTAAGAACTTGGATTAGAACAAGGTCAGTATTAGAATGTCACACACATCTTGACGGCTGCGTCAGAGTCGTATAGATCAAAGTATACAAGATACAAGAACAGCACGAAACAACCTGCGGCTAAGAACGGAGTAAATGGGCGACTCCATAAAATTTGTCTGGAGGATACCCACGGTTTTGGAGATTGCAGAAGTGAAGAATAAACGGCTGAAAATATCCTTACCCATGCCCATCCCCATCGAGGATAGGGAGACCCATTCTAGGGATCAATCTGCCTAGAAATCCAGAAACGAGAGTATTCCCACCCACGTCAAGACTACCTTCATGTGTTAAGCTGGATGACCGGTGGTGCGGGTGCTGAATGCAGAAAGCAAATGGACCTATTGAAGTTTAAGTGCAGTCCGCCTGTACCCCCACTAATATAATAATACTAATAATAATAATAGTAATAATAACAATAAGTTTATTCATCAAAAATTTACAACAAAATTGAAATGTATGGGGTTACAAGTACAATATACATTAAAATTTTGAAATAATTAATATACTTATTCAAATTGCAATGTAATATTTGGATATGTAAAACATATTGCTGATTAAAATATTCGTCGTTGATGTAGATAGTGCGTTGTAATAGTTGTGAGTTGTGTGCAGGGCCAATGCAAATTGTTTTGGTACTTGGCATTTGATCTTTCAGGTAAGTCGATATAAAATTATATATACTAGAACCCACCTTGTTGGAGTATTTGATGCTGTGAAGTGAAATTTCAAACAATTCTTTTTGTTGTGTAATGCTGTCTGTGGTAGTCGCCATTTTTTTGATTTGGATTTGGATTATTAATGTCAATATTAGGGTAAGTATTCCCCCTGGCTAGAAATATTTTCTAAATCTGTCTAGGTTTCTGATTCCACATAAATCTAATAGCTTTTTTCAGGATGAAAAGATCAACTTCTGTACTTGCTGAACGAGTGTTTGTATTTTTTCATATTATGAATTGTGTCTAGAGCGTATAGCTTCTTCTTTATGGTGGTTAAATTATTCGTCATTCAATTTAACTTCTTATTGATTCAATTTTTCAATTTATTTATGGTTGAAGGGCACAATCGATTTTAAGCCTGTAGTAAGATATTGAAGAAATCTGTGAAATATTGTGCTGACTCCCAATTTACATTTCCAAGAAGACATTTCAGCAGTAAGTATTATGTTTCGTTATTCTCGTAAGTACAATTGTTTCATTTTGAGATTTATTCTGTGATTCACTTTTTACTTCGATCAATTGACCAAAGTGATCACGAAAACGAAAATTTAATATTTGCCTGATTTTTTCACTATTCATGTTATAGCGTCCTGCCACCAATCCTCTATAAGATCGTGTGGATGAGGTAATTAATCCAGTGCTTTATTTATTTTTTCTAGGAAAGTGTTAAATACTCATCAATTCGCTCAAGATCTGTATACTGCGAGTATTACCAGCTTGTCTGATAATAACTTAATAGCTACCATCTCAATTTGAATATTTGCGGAGAGATTATTCACATGTTTTAGATGTTTAAATTTTATATAAGATTTAGTGAATATGAGAACGCTTTCATGTATATGTATGTGTACTTCTGCAGTAACTATCCGCAATTAAATAGTTGTCAATTTTTATATTTTTTAAATAATTTTTTATTTCGGTCTTTGCTTATTATGCAAGCATGTTGTGTTGATCTATTTTGTTATATAAACTTTGTATGTTAAAGTTACACACACGTAACTAACGTTTGTTTGATTTTATTAGATTTATTTGTCCCTTGTTGCTTTCATGATTTAGGATTGATAATTTATAATGCCCATTGGCCAAAAATTTATTTTCTTAAATTCATATTACCTGATAATTGTGTGTACTGACCACAAAACATCACTAAATATTTTGGAAGCGAGGGATTCAGAGACACCAATCTTAAAGGCTGCAATATATTTCTATATTCGAGCTTTATAAAACTTACCATGCATTCATAGCCGCTGATACAGGTCTAGTTTTGTGTGATGAAAACTAAATCATTTTAGGCCCATATAAAACTTTTACACCATAGGTTTATTCCTTACATCCATGATAACTTCTTCTTAGTAACTTTATCACTGTACATAAATTTGTTGATAATAAGTTACTTCCAGTCTACCGATTTTCACATGGAACGTGTTCGCATTTGAATATTAAAACAATAAAAATCAAATTAAGCGTTGCCGGTAAATTAAAACGAGTCAGATGTGGAGGTGCGGTGTCAAAACTGCACGTTAAAAAAAGCGTCAACTTGTTTTAATGTCATTTTTATTTATTAACCGACTTGTTTCCGACAAGTAACCGTAAAACGTTTGTCATTTACTGCTTCTTTAACTTGATTAATATGGGAATAGTTGAAGGTACACTTCGTATTACTGAAATTATGGTGGATCCATAGTAATTTTACATAAAATTTCAGCGAAATATATAATTTCGTCTGCCTTCGTTTAACAGCTTTTAACATTGAGAGTAGAATATGTATGTATTAATAAATAATATAACTAATGCTTCAACTGCTTAATTATGGCATAAAAGAAATGATGTGTAGTATTTGAATTTAATTAATTTTTAAAAGTACTTTTCCGAAATTAATATGTAAAAGTATAAGTTATTGAAATAATTAATTATATAATTGTATTACATTGTGTAAGTTTTCAGATGCGAATATACATTATTTATGAATAAGTTGCATAATGCAAATAATTCCATTACATATTAATTTAATGGTTTTCCACACACTTATAAATTGCCTATTGGCTGTTCTTTTACAATTATTTCAATCCTTTTATACGTATTATTAATTATAATGATTTTGAATAACAATCGAATTAATTAAGCTTGACAATTAGTTTCTTCGTTAGCTAACGCAGGTTATACAATACTTGAATCCAACTCAACTCAGCCACTAGTAAATCAACGAGCTGATCGCTAAAACTATAGGCAGTAAAAAATATTCATTAAAAAATCAAAATTTATATGGCATACTTAATACAATATATATCCCACCAAGATATATTATGTAGTTATTGTTGAAAATACTGCATTTATGCAGCGTATCAATTTTTGTTGCAGTTTTATTTAAACATGATAAAGAGGCATGATTTATTCTTAGTATAGACAAATTATAAAAAACGATTGGATTTAATGAAAGGTCTGAAACAGCTACCAATTTTACAAAAAAATCGCTTTAAAATAATCCAAAGCAACGTTTAACAAGACATTTCATTATGTGCTACCAATTTTTCTTACATAACATAAACAACCCATCCCTGGCTTCATAATGATAGGGTACATTTTGCGTTTAACTTAAAAACCCGGTTTACTATTACCGGATAAAAACGTATATTTACGAACGGACGTCCATTTAATTTAAAAAATACGAAACTAAGTAGTAAACACAAATAATAAGTTAAAAATAACTCTGAATAATGCCGCAAAGTATCGAACGTATACTCTCCGAACATGCAAGGGGTTATTACAGAAATTGATCTTATGTTTAACCTTCTTTTTTCCTTCGAGTCCTCGCAACTGGACGTTTCTTTGTTGGCAGTATTGCACCGGCCCTAAGCCATGGGGAAATTACCAAAAAATATATGTTGCCAATATAAAGCGTAGGCACTAACTAGAAATTGCACGGCGCGGTGCAACCTGTTTCGAAAAAATCGGACGCAGCGAAGTGAGATGGACGCGATTGTTTACGTCGATCGATTATTGGAAGCATATCGACGATCACGAAAGCCTAAGGTCAGAGCTTTTAAATGTATGGAAACTTAAGGGTGCGTGTAATTCGAAATTGTTGTTAAAGTTGCAATTATGTGCCTGTTGCGCACCACAAATTATGTGTTTAGGGGTAGGTGTTTATAAAATTGCCTGGAAAATTGACGGTGAGTAATAGGAGATAATCGCAATCGTTTAAAATGTAATATAATTTGTCACGCGATTGCCGCGTTGTCATTATTGCGGCAATATAGGGGGCGCCAAATTGATAGCCTGCACGTCCAAAGAAATTATGTACAATTATAATATTTAGCTGAAACTAGCTGTAAAAGGTACATTACATAATATGCTTTATTAAAAATTATAATAATTAATAACTAACTTTCAAGTAAATTGTGAGAAGTGTGCGTGGCTGAAGACGAGAAATATGATTTCGTCTATGCTCAAAGACTGATTTTCTTGAGTTTACGATAAACTTATAGCAACCAGTATTTCCCATTGTACTTTATCACGATGAGGTTTAACAAATTGGATTTTATTTAAGTACAATATACTACTACTACTAGAATTAACCTCAACCGTCACAAATCATCAATAAATGTTTTACTTAAATTGACTAATTCATGCTAAATTAACAACAGTACAATTTCGAATATTATTAAATTAGGTGATTAATTACTACATTTTAAAGATTAATTTTGCAATGGCGTTTAGCGAAGTATGAGCACAAGACATCTTACTATAACGGCAATCTTGGACGAAATTTGCACACAGCCTATAAAAAATTCTGCAGAAAATCTTGCTCGTTGGATTTTGACGTATTTTGTGGTTTAATTCAATTTCAAAATTTATTGCGATGTATGATAGATAAGTGAAGTACATTGGATGCATAATTGTGTTAATGTTAAAAATATTAATGTGTTGATTTGGATTGTTATTTGACCGAAGCATTCGTTTGCGATAACTCTGTCGATTTCAGCGCTGTAGTGATCGATTTATTAATGGTTCAGAATTGAATAGTTTTGGGCGTGGATTTGATGTTCTATTGTCTCTATGTAGAGTGACTAGTGTCTGTGGCGTCAGAATTTTGGGGTTAATTCCACAGGACATTGATCCTCGGTGTTGGTAAATTGAACGCTGGTGAGACTACGGAAGTCAATTTTACTATTAACCAATTTTCAAAGAAATGAATCCATTAATATCCCTTCGCACAGAAAGAGACATCACATTGAGTCTAGTCATCAGCATCTCATAGTCTACATGTCCATCAAGACACGAGCCATTGTGTCGAAATGACAAAACAATTCACAATAGTACACGCATTACAAATCTCAGGCACTTAAGCGATACCATCTGTAAATTGACAATATGTTGTGACCATTAATCCCCGACCTTCCATATCGTAAGACGTAAGACTCAACTGTGAGGCACCGAACCCAAACGAATTCAACTTAGTGAACAATACATTGATGATTTAACGTGTCAAAAGAACTGCGTAGACTACGTCAACCGGAGTTATATAAGTATGATTGGTTATAGCTGATCTTCTCGGCAGAAAGACGTGCTGGTGCGATGACTACAAGGTAAGGTATGATTTAATATTGATTTGTAGATCTGTTGCTCATAAATCTTTGCAAGGTTTGATAAGATGGACCATAATTTGCCAGAATCTTGACGGTCTACATATCTCCAAGTACGAACATAAGTTTTTTTTGATATTCTGCAGGCGGCTCTTCAACCTCTTAGAGAAAAAACAAAAAAACTATTGCGGGAGGTGGGGATTTAAATATAATTACTTGCAAAAACTCTCACCATAAGAGGGAACTGGATGGATATAATTGAATTCTTTAATCTGCAGATGACTTTAAGACTAATAAATTTAGAACATCCATCCTACACTGTTGTTTGTAACTGACCCACTCCTGTCAGACCATAAAGCCCAACTTGTAAATATACAGTGCAACCTACTTAATGCAAACAAAGCAAGCCGTTTGGAAACTTGAAGATACTAGACCACATAAGCATTAAATATTAAATGAATTTATGAATTTTCTAAATTTACTCAACAATGTCAGAGAGATCAACATTATACTTTCAATACATTTCATACGCTCTTCTTGCAAAAATATGAACATCTGTTTCCCCTGTTTGAGGTATCGCATAGGCTCAAGCACAACTTAAACATTTGAATATACGACTTCTTGAATCTCTTTTTTGGCAACTAGTTACAGAGTAGGAAGTGATAACAATCACCAGTCGATTGAAAACTGTAACACAGAAGACATATAGTGTAAACATAAAGTTTAAAAAGTTAATCATGAGGGAGCTGGCAAAGCCAAACGGTTTGTTCATAAATAAACTTTTGAAGATGGTCTCTTCGGGTCAAATTGAAGATATCTCGATTATTTAAGAAAGGCGAGACATTGGATCCAAGTAATTATCGACCAATCTCCATTCTGTTACCACAGTCAATTTTTTGGAAAACCTATTGAGATAGACTGACTCCTACCTAGAAACAAAAATTATCCCACAGGAAGAACAACTTGGCTTCAGGAAGAAATCGTAAACAGCAGGAGCCATCATGACAACCGAAAAGATTATTGAATCATTGGAAAATGGAAAGAGACAGTGTGCACTGTTATTGATCTCAATGCGAAATATGACAGTGTACAAAATTACTGGAAAAACTTTCATATTATGGTGGAGTAAACTGTGTCCTTACGCCGGGCTAATGTAATGAAAATAGCGTAGTGATGCCGAATAAAAGACTTTCGTCAAAATGTTCTTTGTTATGGAGTAGTTTATAATTAACCTGCTTATCCGTGGACATGTGCATGCACGGTGTCAGCAAGCCATTCAATGGCAATGTATCGTCGACGCGATTGGCACAGATCTTACTTACTCTGTGAACTGCCACGACTTGTAAATACTCTCTTAAATAAAAATTTACCGATTGATTTGATGTTTCCACGCTATTTAAAAAAAATACTTGCCCTTACAGACTGTTCAATTATTATTATTTTTACATATTTACTACTTTCGCAAGCTATGTAATCAATCCGCATATACATATAAGGGACATGGTCAAGTTAAAATTATATTTCTTTCAATCATCCGTAAATTTAAATAATTTTGTGAAGCGGAATCATGGACAAATTACATTACAAATTAGCGCTAACAAACCTATTAAATCGCTATTTTGTTAAATAAATAATTGAACTTATTTATTGTCACGATATTCGATGCTAAATTACAAGCCATCATGGTATGGCTAAATTACATTAAATCAAATCAAATCAGATTTATCTCCTTTTTCAGAATGGAAATAATTATGGCTTGTTTCCAAACATTGTAATTAAATGATAACCAGCTGTTATTTTATTACCACAGGAAGCCATTTCAACTGCTTGCATTTTACTCTTCGCTTTCTTTGATAGGACCCTTGTCTCACATCTATAAGTAAATAAGATTGGAGTTCTCTACGTGTTTCAAATACTCATTGTACGAGGTAGTGATTGCTTCTCTACAGAGCTTACACAGTCATGAAAATTCGTCATTTTCAACAAAAATAATAAATAATAAATAAATTGCAGAAAATTGAATTAAACAGTGTATTGTCGCAGTTAGTTACAACTGTTTCAACTGAAGTAGATACAGATATTCTGAAACAAGAATACTTTAGAGCATGATCCAGAAGCGATAGGGTAGAAAGTATGAATTCACCCATAATCAACAATGGTTTATCCATGAGAAAAACCTCTAACATTTCTGCAAAAAGTTCTAGATCAGCAAAAAAGTATCTAGAGGTTTATGTGGGACAACAAAAATGAACTAAAAGAAGTCGAGCGAGCATCTATTAAAGGTATATTACCTGAAATATTAGATGTGTCTAGTACTTGATACATAATTCATTTAGCAAAACCTATAAGAACGCTACCACCCATAGAACGATCAGCCGTGATGTAATTTCTGTCACATTTCACTACATTGCAAAATGAAGGAAATAATTCAGCATTTTGTACCAAGTTATTCAGCCATGATTCAGTTATGATAATACTATCGTAATGACTTTCACATATATTGGAGTAGAATAAGTGTGTCTTAGAACGAAGACCGCGTTTGTTTTGATAGCAGATACGACACGATTTAGAAATTACGTTTGGGAAGAAGCATCTTAGATTTTGCAGTTAAGGTGCAATCGTCGCGCAAGTGAAAATATCCTTTTTTCACCGACTCGAACTCAACCCAATCGTTCTTCGCATGACCTAACTTTTGTGCCCTGATGATATTTGTGATTAAAAAAACTGTAATTTTTGGATTGTCCTTCTGCGCTAGAAGTCATCTAATACAGTATATTTTTCTTCCTTTTCTTCTTTCTTTCTTCTAAATCAAGGTCCAAGTTTCGGTGCCATATAATTGCCTTCAATTAAATTCCTCATTAAGGTGGGCTATGGCATTTCTCCTAAGATTTATAGCACTTATAGCTGTTCAATTATTTAAATAAAAATGTAATTTTCAGTAATATAACTGACAGTTATTTACAACTTCTTTCTCTTCAATTGCGTGTCGCCAACTTTATAAAATAAACACAGCTTACTTTAATGAGGAATTTAATTGAAGGCACGGTACTTTAGGTCTTATCACAGCTTTTTCTTAAATTCTCGACATATATTATTATTTGTAACTAGCTTATTCAACATTCCTATACTCTTGCATCCTTCGGGTATACCTTATTCTTCTAAATTACAGCAAGCATTCAGTACGATTGCTGAAATCCGCACAGAGGGATCGCTACTTCCATAGTCTATAAGATTATTCATGTGTCATTTTTTTTATTACATAACCGCCACATTGCTCCCTGCCTGCGTTTTATTATTTTCATACGTTTTCGTATTAAAACTGTTTTATAATTGCCAAAACTTTTCTTATTTCGTTTAATTTCATAATTCCGTATTGAATTAAATACATTTTCTGATTCCAATCCGCTTTCAATTTAATGTGATTGACTTTTTATATATCATTTAAAGTTAAGTTTTCATTATTAAATTCACCAAGAAACCCAGATCCACTGCTCACTGTAATTGCAGATTTATTTTATACATATACGAAAATATTGCCGTTCTAGGTATTTTTGTATATAGTATGCATGTTTTTCTTGCCAGTCGTGTGACGTTGTCATAAAATTATATTGAGTGCACGTGCACCCACGCTCTACAAAATTTCTATACAATTTTGATTAGTACCACAAAATGGACAATCAATATCGTAGAACAATCTACGATTCTGATTGTTGCACCAATTTTGTTTACGAATTACAGATTTAGTTACCTTCCTGTGTGACTGGTGCCAGAACGTGCTCTGCTTAAACTTTTTGTTTGACTCGTTGGTGATTGCAACTCGTCCCAAGAAAAACGTAAAACAAGTCCAGATTTAAATCATTACATGATACGAGGTATGGAAAAAATGTTGTACAAACATTGCCTTAGTGGTTAAAATAAAAGAACAATTTAATGGAATACTAAAAACAAAGCTACCGATGCCGCTCAATAAGAATTTTAATTGGTTTCTTAATTAATCCTAACGGACAATAATCTGTTATCTGAAATCGTACGTTATACACCGAGAATTGCAATTTATTGAATAGTTTATCATTTCATTAATTTATGTTTACTAATTAATTCTTTTTCTATATCAATTTCTATAGATAATTATTTATAATTATAAACTACGTGCCCAGTATATATGAACGTATGTACTACTTATAATGTAAAATTAATAGCTAATTCCACCGACGCATTTTTTCAATCGGTCAATTAACATTGAATAACTTTTTACGCGTCTATTGCCCCATTAACATTTTCAATATTTATCTGGAAAAATATTGCGTTTAATCGACGTAGCAGGTGTCCAATGCGATTGCCAAGATAAGAAAATGTTATTGGACGTAAAATCTTGATCGTTAAGTAGTTTAGCTGAATTTAAGTTACGTGAGAAGAGTTTGTGTACGTTCAGTAACTTAATCTTTGAGAGCAGATATTTATTTCTTTATACAGAAATATACAGCTTTATAAACGGCTCGCTTTATTCTTGTAAAAATAGGAAAAGAGATTAAAAACAATATATTTTTCCATAACTGTTAGTAATATTAAATTTTCTTGGAAAACATTTTTCTATCTGTGAGAAATGTTTTAATTCATTCGAATGTCAAATTCAATCGCACTGTTTAGATAAAAAAATTACTATTATTATATCTCTTAATGTTTGGTTTTTGTTTGATGACCATATTTGCAATTTAAATTTAACGAAATATTTATAACTTTAAGATTACCATCATTTGATGTACTTTGAGATATACGTTCAACGAGCAAAGTATTCATAAGTGTTACGCGGTCGAGAACGTGGAGTTAATTAAATTAATTCGTTATTTTTCTTTATGACGGTTGATTCATTCAAGTTAAAAGAATTATGTGATTTAAAAATGAAACTTGTGTGTCTAATCCGTGCGTACAAGGCGTTAATCATATTACAATTAAGATGGGCGCATGGTCATCAAGTGGAAATAATTAATTGAGGCGCTTTTCTTTAACATGTTACACACAGATAGGAAAATTACGACTAATTAGAAGCTTGGTGTAGTGGTGGTGTTAAATATCTAAATCTGTTTGGTGGTACGTTACGCCTATAAAATACATAGAAGTAATTGCATGTTTGAACCAATTGCAAACTTGTAATTAAAGCTATGGATGTTCCGGAACGTTAATCGAGCAGTCGAGAAACGCACTGTGTACAATTATAAACAATGGTTAATTGATGTAATGGAATCATGGATCTTTCACAACACATACTAAATATGGTAATCAAATAAACAAAATAAACGAAAAGTTTAATATGGATTCAGATATATTTTGATATTACATCACATGAAAAGTTATTTTCTAAATGAAATGAAATATAATATTCTACTAATTTATATATTTTTTGATTTTTGTTTAAATTGCCATAATTACTTGTGGAAATTGTGGAAATTAAATAAAATATTCACTTAATTCATGAAACTACAAATGTCTTGTATGCAAAGAAAAATTGCAGCAAACAAACCATATGTAAATGAGAAACTGGTAAAATATGGGAAATGACAAATTGAAGAAAACTAATTGAAAAGATAGGTGAAAAAGAAATAAATAAAAATGCAATAAAATGAAATGAATATAATTGAATGAACTACAACAAATAAAATGGAGAAACTAATACAAACTATAAGGGACAATACAAAAGAATTGTTTACAACAAAATTGAAAAATGCAAAGCAAGTTAATCAAATAATAATAGAATAGATAGTTGTCTCACTATCTGTAGTGAGAGAAACCTGTTTATTTCAGCAATGTTTCTTAAAACAAATTAAATATTTTCTCAGTATAGAGGGTGGTCATGGATTTTAAAATGATTGTCGCAGCTCCCATCGTACATTTATGTCATGATTGAAGCCTATTTTCGAACGGGGGTGCTAGTTAATGGAACTTGGGTATAGTGAAATAAGAAGGTAACACATTTGTAAGTTATTGACGATGTCAGTGTAGCTTGACAATGACAGAATAATTTCAAAAGGATGATTTAAGCCAATACAAACGTTTTACATTTCATGGCAACCTTTGACGAAGATAATTTTTGATAACACGGTACATTACAATCGTTAATTGAAATAACTGGCGTTATACTAGGTAATGATGTGTGGCAAAAAGTTGCCGATGATTTTAATTGTGCCTCGGTAACAGGGCATCGTATTACGAAGCAATTAAAGCCTCACTACGATAAATTAAATCGGAGTGCCAGAAAATCAGTGGCCGAAATGCATGTAAGCTTTGAGTTTAAAAAAATCTTAGTTATACTTGATTATTATTATTGTCAGTCAAAATACAGAACTTAGAAGACAGTTTTACCTGAAAGAACTAAAAATTGCTAATTTGGAATATAATGCGAAAGGAAAATTATTTAAATTGACAAATGAAAAAGCTTGCGTTAGAAATAAAAAAAATTGGAAAAATAAAATTAATACAAACGTATACTATTTTGCAAAAGCTGTTGCAATAAGCGCGTGTCGTACAGCATAGTTAACAAATTTGATTCTCATGTACATGGTCATAATGTTCAATGAAATAGGCTTCTAATTATTCTATATCATTAGTTTCATCAATCAACTGAAATCGTCAAATCGTCATTCTGTTCATTACAGATTCTGTGTAAAACTGCACAAGCAACAATGAATTTTAGACTTGTGTCTAATTTTACAAGTAGACCATTTGCCCATGGAGTCCAGAAAATCGTTCAATGGGATTCCGTGTCAAGATGTGCGCTCGATTATAAGCTTCTTCACTGGCGTTTAATGGGATTAATAACGGAGTTAAAAGATGTAGTTTACAAGAATATCCGATATCGCCAAGCAAGAAGCCAGTACAAAATGTACCCATTTCAAATTCTATTAGCAGGGGTGAATCACTGAATATGATGCTGTCGTGTACGGATCCTAGCCACTGTGCAATAAGACGTGTCTGTTTTAATTTCGCATCACAAACTGCCTGTATATTAATAGACAAATAGCCCTTCCTGTTGCGGAACAGCTCGGTATTTGGGATTCGTACATGGCTGCAATCTAAGGCACACGAGGAAAGCCACATATAGCATAGACATGTGATTTAACACTAGTGATTTCTTCCTCTGTGCTAGGCATCAATATATGTCGTTGAGAAAGTGAAGCAATTTGGTCCGTGACGGGTTTTATTACACGGCATACAGTGGGTTTACCAACTTCAATATGATCACCAACTATCTGTTGAAATGCACCGGTGGCATAGAATCTCAGGCCAATTAAAATTGTAACTGAGCATCAAGCGACTTGTTTTTTCGCGTTATAGGTTTTATAGCATTGCCGATTTCATGCACTAGGTGCATCACTGTTTCTTTATCTAAACGATATAGGTTCTTGAAATCTTGGTTGTGGAGAATTTCAAATGGATTTTCTCTATCGCGAATGAAACGAATTCACCTGCGATGAGGAGTTCCTTCAAAATCACACAACGATGACAAATCCGTATCCATTTTTTGACCTTCAAGTTCACATATAGTTTCTGGTTATAACATATTTTTTTTCACAACCCGTTCGAAAGTGTGCCATGTTAGACACATGTAACTAACGGAAAATGGCGGATTTCCGTCCGACTAATTCCGAACTCAGAGCGGGCGAACAGGAGCTTGTTCGCCCGGCACAGCGGACTGAAATGTTGGTTGCTATGATTTCTATCGTAGTTTCTACTTTGTGAATTGACATTACTAGTGAATTGTAATATAAACATTCATAATTGTTATTAAACATCAACAAATGGATTCGAATTTTTGTAATTATTGGGTTGTGCAAAAAATAATGGGTTCACCACTGGCGTAAAACGATTTCAACTCGGGCAGTATCGGCCCTCCCTTCGGTCGGGCCACTAACTCTGCCCTCATTGAAATTTTAATTTTTTCGCCCTTGGTAAACAATATACTATTGAGATACTGAAGTTTATTCAACTAAGCCAACGTTGTAATAATATTTAGAAGATATAATGTTTAAATGACAGTTAATCGTCCCTCCACCTACAATTAAATTAACGACTCGTTAACAAGCCTTTAACTACTCGTTATTGTTTGTGAAATCCAAAACAATGGTAATTTTGCATTTCACGCTTCGTCTAGGTAATCCATCGTCAAATATTTGATGATTTGAAGTCTCGTCAACGAATCGTCAAACATTTGACGATTCGTTAAGAAGCTGTTAACGACCGATTAGCGTTTGTGAAATCGGGAATTAGTGTCGTTTGTCATATTAAGGTTTATTGGTTGGTATTCACAACAATTTTCTTAAATCCACGTATATCCTCATAAATTTTAGTATAGGTGGAAACAAAAATTCAAATACACTAAACCTTAAAACTACCTGTGCTTTGTCCTCTTCAGAACATTCTCTGACCTCCATCCTCACTTCTTTTTGCTCGTATTGCCATGATATTATTCCAACTGTAACAGTTGGAATAATAACCCTTTTCCATTTCATTTATCACTCCCTAGTACTTTCGTAGGAATCCCTCTGTCATGTCGTCTTATAAGTTTCTAAATCTGTTTTAGTTAGACTTATCAAGCTTGCTTCAGGCTACTATCCACAAACATTTATTAAATATTAATTTATGTTCTGTCTACCTCATTTTGCCTCTCGTTTACTCATAGCTGTTTCGTGATTCAGTTTCTTGCCACGAGTTGTTCTCTGTCCCACTTTAGATCAAACCAGGTGTTGTCTGCTCATACTTTTCTATACCATCTTGACTATTCTTCCTAACTCCATTCGTTTCTCTGTGTATTTTCATATCCTTGCGTACATCGTAGTTTTCTTCAGTCAGTTCAAGGTCAATATTCACTTTCTGTCTTTGTAAGTTCACTATATTATCACTCCTTTGTGGGCCTCCATTTACCATTCGTACCAACCCAATCTCAAAATGTATTGCCTCCCAATTTTTATGTAATATATTGTATAATATAATAAACTTGTATAAGTCCGAAAGATATCCAAATTTTACTTAGAATGTAGTTTCCGCCAATTCTGGAACACATTTAACAAAAATACACCCTATTTACACATATCAGGCATGAGCTACAATAGAAACGAATAAATGACTATATATCCATATATAATGTAGATAAATTTAAGTGTATATATAAATAATTTGGTCAAAATTAATAATACTTAATAAAGTTAGCGTAGAAGGTATTTTAAAATTTACCTCGACCGTAGATAAATCGGATATAGCACACTTGGATTTAAAAGGACACTGCGACAGTAAATCAGCACGTAGGATATGATCTGCTATGCAAAATTTTACAACAAATTGTTCTTGTTTGTTTACGTTAACAAAATAAGTACAATGGAATTCGACGAGAAATCAATTTTGAGAAAAAGCCGAAACATCTGTCCGAAGATCCCGGGCGCTGAGTAGCAGCCAGCGAGCCAGGAAACGCCGTCGCAGAGACCCCAACGGACACTGAAAAGGTCCCTGAAATCCAGTACCGCCCGCTAGGGTAAACTTAAGCGTACATAACTTTTAAACACATTTAAAGATTATTGTACATACTCACACACACTGAAAACTGCAGCACCCAGTTAGAATAAATACAGCACGATTTACACTAATGGCCGGATTGGAAGCATTGTTTATGCCCTGCATCATAACATTAAAGTATCCAATCTCCCAAAGAATTATCTGTGAGGGAGACCTCGTATTCGTGCTAACAGAACAATATTTAATGAGTTTATACCATTACCCTGAATTTTTCTAAAACTATCTTTTTATTTTCATTTCAGTATTGTTATTATTACTGTAACTTTATTATTTTCCTACCCTGAGTCTAATATACTGTGGTACATATTATATATACTTTAGGAGTGATAGTTTCTTTTTACAATTACATACTTTTGGAATGAATTTTAAGTCAATGTATCACTGATCTTCGAGGCTTGTGTTTGATTCAGTTTTAGTGCATGTTTTGGCTTGGATTCGGTATTTACATTACATTGGGATTACTCGCTGACGTTTTTGAGCAAGCTTTCTTGCAAGTTTAGCATTCATATTTAGATTTATTTGTTATTTGTCCAGTACTGAATTGATGACTACTTGTTGACGGACAATATTTGAGTGGGCCAGAATAAATTTGATATTTGTAGCGATTTATTTTTGTTTGGACTAATTCACTTAGTTAATAAGCTCTCCTTAATTATTTGTTAAAATTAGGTCCTCAACCATTGTATTCTTCTTAGTTTAGTCAGTAAACGTTAGGGTATATAGAAACTTGATACTGACCTTGACACTGCCCTATGATTTTTAATTTCGTTTCAAAAATTGATTTATTTAAAGACTAAAAGATTCACGAAAGGAGTAGTATTTGTGTTTCGCAGTTGAGAATTTTTACAAAATTTTAATTATTATTCTGCAGTGATGCTATGTCAATTTTTTAATAAATGGTATCGATACAAATCGCAATTTGCGACAAAGTTAATTTCAGTTTTAATTAACGGTTGTTTGCTGATTTTATGCCATTTTGCCACTTATTATGCAGAAGTTCTAATCTTCTAATTTTCTTTATTTAATTTTTTTAACCTTCAGTTTCTTGAAACTAAACTTCAGCATGTATTAAGATATATATCCGTTGAAATTGCATCAAGTCATGCACTCTATTTTTCTATTCGAAAAAGAGAAGTGGAATTGTGATTGAAACGAAAACATTTCCTCTTTATTTGTTCTTTAAAAAGTCTGAAACTTTGAAACGAGAAAAAATAATAACAAACATGGGATGTTAATAACGAGGGTAATGTTGTTAATTGAGTGCAAATTAGTTGGAGACACTTAATTATAAATATATATATATATATAGCCATAAGAATTATGACGAGAAAAAACCACATCGAGGTAAACAAGCTGAGCAATTTACGCAATGCTTAAATGAAAAGACAAAGACAAGGCGACTATTAACATTAATAAACACATAAAGTATAAAACATTAGGGCGGCAATTATATGCATTGGTTGCAACATAAACTATAACACTGGACGTTCCAGGCAAGTAGGTTTTACAAACCACTATCATGTCACTTTGCGGAATTTAATTATAATAAATCATCAAGAGTAGACTAACGTTTTAAACGGAATTTCGAATTAAACTGTTCCATCTAACGACACCCACATCGCAGTTGAACGCGGCGCCGCAGAAAAATCCGCAATGAAATTATCCGCGTCAAATTATTCGTTCCCGTTTTCGATTTATGACGGTGGCCTTAATTGATTTTGAGTCTCGGTGTAAATTTGCCCGATTAATTGACACGTTATTTTATCGACCGGGACGAATAATAAAGTTGGGTTGGGTTTGATTTGTTATTAGATAAGTTTTGTTTTGAAAACGCGTGGGCGTAAAATACGCCACTATATCTAAATGCGTTGTATTTGTTTAGATAAAGGACAATATATTAGGTACTACACTGTGGCATAATTAAGCTCTTGTATCCTTTCGTAAATAAATTGCGTCAAATGGAAAACGGGAGTATGTTGAATTTTATAACTGATTAAAATCGCAGTCTTTTTTTTCGATAGTCGGGCATTGGGAATTGCTTTCTTGGCGGTAACTTATGTGTGATATAACTGTCAATTAGATGAGAATTAAGAGTTTCGGATAAATGTATAAAGTCGCCTGCAATAGTGCTTCGTATAATAAACGGATTAAAAGAAATGGAAATATTTACTAAAGCCAGATTGCGAGAAGTTTATGATATCTACTAAATTTCGACTATGGCTCTAATTACATGGAAACTATTAGTTTTTTTGTTAGCATAATTAATTGTTAATAAACTAGTGCCCTGGTACGGGGACTATTAAAAATAATATTTTGAACATTCAACAGTTTTTGTATGCATCGGAAATTATTAACCATTAAATTAACAAAATAACATTTTCTTGTATACATATTAAACGAAATTGTAGAATTTAATGTCAAATAATAAATTTTGCTTATAAGGAGGACCCTACAGGACTCTCATTCAAATAAATTGTTACGCCCTCTATCCATTGAGTGAATTGGCAATAAATAAATAACTCTCATAAATTAACCTAAAGTAATATTCGAACGTTATTATAGAGATTTACGACAACAATTTAAATGTCTCTCGTATATGGCATTCCATTTTTACATCCATTCAAACATCAAATTTTTAATCGGTTCAAATTGCGTAATTATTACCATCAATAGTTAAATACGGCATTTGTATACAACTGTGGTACTAATACATCTTAGAAACCACCCATTTACGTAATGCGCTGTAATTAATATGATAATCTAGAAGAAAAACCAATTATAATGAAATCCGCCCATCGAAAATTTATAGTAATAGTAGACTAGCTGTAATAAGGTAATTGGCACATAATTTAAATTATATCAACGAGATTACAATCGCCTCCGTAAATTTGCAATGGCAATAAATATCGAAAATTAATTGTCTATTTTGAAGCTGTAATTCGAAATTATTTGCGTGACACGCGATACACGATACATTTTGAGCAAATTCACATGCAATTGCCAAAGGGTGGTTGGTGTATAAATTATATTACAACCTCTAATATAATTAAGTGCAAGGGATAACGGTAATTAGTACAACATTGGTTTTGTAATTGCTACTATGTCAGAAAGGTGGAACGCATGTAAATAAACTGCACTCATAGCCAAGAAGGCCAAATTTTATAATAAAAATACTTTGCAGAATTACAATATAAAAATAGAAATATTAACAATGCACGTATTTTTTTACAGCACCGATGTTAAATGATAAAAATATTAATTGTTATTGTTTATTATTAATTATTAATGAAAGTTAATTAGTTAATGTTAATAATGCAGACAGATGCAGATGACATTGGAACAAACGGTGAAATTGAGAAAACGTTTAAAAATAATATTGACAATTAACAATTGTGACGCGACTATTTTTTTATATATCAATGTTATCGCCTGCATTGTAAATAGTTCCCTTGAGCAGTTATACATCGACGGAGGCGTTATTTCCAGTGTTCATTGCTGCAAAGCTTCTTGGGGAACAATAGTCATACATAGCGATTACAGGCAAATAGAGAGGCTGGTGAACCACAGCAATACATTTATACCTCAAAAAGTGATTGATGGAGATGGCCGTGTGGCAGGTGGTGCCGTAATTGTGGAGCATCTAACTTTTTGAGCCTATCAAGGGATTCATAAAAAAAACTTGGTTGAAACTTTGTCCTGGAGAGACACTTTCCTTGATAATGAGCCCCTTACCAACAAAAAATGAATGACCATAGACTTGATTATTAATTTCCTAATTATAATAAAATGCCACTTTTCACTTTTAAATTTTTCCGATTATCTTTCTTCATTTTTGGCACCATCTTGGCGCACACGCTTCTCGTGTCCAAAGAGCGTGTGGGTAAAGTCAGATTTGTGACAATTAGGATACGTCCATTTGAGCATCCATTTTATGAAACTCGCTTTGAATAAATTGAGGTAAGAAATAATTGTTGCTAGCTATCACTTTGACTTTAAGCTTTTTCAAATATTCATTGTCACTTTGATCACGTACCCTATTGAAGGATGGAAAGTAGGAATATAACGTTTTTGACGATGTTTCGTTGTCAGGCCGTTCATTCTCGGCTTTGGACAATGATTTCTGATTTGTTCAGTCGCACTTTTACTATTACCAGTGAAGTCAGTAGAAGATTCTTCGGGTGCTCTTTGATTGGATGTTAAAAGAGAAGCTTCGTAATT
Organism: Geotrupes spiniger; assembly: GCA_959613385.1. Lineage (NCBI taxonomy): Eukaryota > Metazoa > Arthropoda > Insecta > Coleoptera > Geotrupidae > Geotrupes > Geotrupes spiniger. The sequence continues at coordinate 24,557,240 of OY390736.1, read as the reverse complement.
TTTGAATTCTGTGGTTTGCAACTTACTACTGGTTTGAGGAAATTTAGCACAATTTGGTTGATGCATAACTGAACACTAAAACTAACATTAGTCCGGATGACATTAAGATTTTTAAGTCACTTCTTTAGGTGCAGAACTTAACGAGTCAACTTAACAATTAATTTTCTGTTAGTAACATAACGGTGGCGATTTTAATTTAAAAACAGTTAGTAACCTTTTCTCTAATGTCAAACACCGTACTAATATATTATTCAAAACTAATGTTGTTTATTAATTAAATTGTAAGGATTGAGGTAATAATTTATCGACGAACAGGATACTTGTTGAAACTTAATTATTTACCATTAAGAAAATTAATGAAATTCAAAGGTTTCGAATGTTTTTATTTTACACTACAATTGTATCGCCATACAATGGCTTCATCAGGTTGTTGCTATCGTAACTAACATTTTTGTGTTATATCAATTGATCATTTAGTACAAAACCAATTTATTGTATTTGCTCATTTCTAGACTTTCCAATAAGATTAAAAGTTAGAAAATAAAGGTAAACTTTTTTTAACTTTATTTTCTACATTTAAAATTTTGAATTAAATTTGTGATTGTGTTCCAAACAATGGTAAGCGTATGTTGAGTCCGTTTTCTTGTTTTTATATCTCTCCTATTCCTTCATTGATTTACCCAAACATTCAGACAGCAAAACCCCAAAAATATGTATCGTTTGTGTATATTGGTAAAATTTCCACAAAAATAGTTAAAATTATTAAAATAACCAACACAGGCATATAAATATCGTATAGAGCAGGTAAATCACGACAGAAATTCATTAAAAATAATAAGGACAAAACGTCCAATTCGTCAAACTCTGGGGATTAGAGGTTGGATTGCACACATTGTACAAAAGCACACCTAGGACAAACGTGGAGATTTTTTGAGATATATGCTTCATTTTGTATGTCTATGTCGTTTGCCATTTTGATATTATAATTAGTAGTTTTTTTGTGAAAATATATTTATTTATTAATTTGAACGATTTATTATTATTTTTTTTAATTACAAAACAATTTGTTATTCCTTAATTTTATTGGATGTTATACTCTATAGTATCAATTGAGTAAGTTATAGCATAGTTTCCTTATACCTTCTATTTATAAATTTGTTATAGAAGTCGATGTACGACGAAATATAGACCATTAATAAAGATATGGACCATGATTTCCTGCATTTTGAACTTGACATACTTTTTCAGCCATTGTTATGTCTGCTGACGTAAATCCTCTTTTAAAAATTTTATTTATAAATTTAATTATATCAACATCAACCATACGCCTCGTATATGTTAATGACTAGGCAATTCCTCCATGTACCAATTTACATTAACAACAATATCAATTAATTATAACTAAACAAATTGACGGCAGAATCAATCATAGGTTGTGGAGACGGCGTTAGGTTTCTGGGCGATGTGACATTATTAATGACGTTGTATTAGACCAATCAATATTCGGCAGTCGTTCTCCAAAAGCCTTATCTGTTGATTAAGTAACCAGTTATTTCAATATAAAATCGTAAATATCAAAGATTATGGTAATTTTGACGAAACGAAAATTTATTACACGCACGTAGGTGGTTTTACGCACGTTTAACACATGGACACCTACAACAAAGATTTCATAGTTTTGTGTGTCGACACAAATGTTGGATTTAAATAACTATGAATATTTAAATCTAATTATTGAAATTTATGATTTCAGGGCAGAAATATTTAGCGTTGTGGTTGGTTTCGTTGGTTTCCTACGAGGTGTCGCGGTCACTCTGATGAGAAATATGTTTTCATTTGTATTTTATTCTTTATCTTTGATTTTTATGTGCAACAAATTACTTATATGAAATTTGTGAATCTGTAAACCTTATAAAGTATTGCAATTATTTACTAAACTTTCACTTTAGTTATCTAGAAACCTCCTCTACTAATGAAAGAACAGTGATTCTTGTTGTCTTTCAACCCCATTGCTGTGTTACTCCATCCAAGTTCTTTCCTTGTTAGTATTTCACTAATGTTGTTATTATCTCCATAGTCTCCGTATCCATACTTTTCTTCGTTAATATAGTTTTACTTGCCAGATTTCTACACTTTCAATATGGATGTTGTACAAAATATTTACTTGCAAATGCAAATGAAATGAAACCTTAATTTTAACTCGTAATCGTCACGAGCAGTTTTTCTAAATGTTTTTAGAAATATTTTTGGATTTTTTTCTCACCTTCATTTTGACGAGCTGTCAACAGCAACGTATCATTTCAGTAGTAGTTTTACTAAACGTTTTTTTATACTTCCATCCACCAAAATACAGCAGTGAATTTATTATAACAAATTAACAAATCGCGAATGGAACAAGCCAGAAAAAAATTTGCTACCATAACAATAATAATAAATTGATTTCTTATAAAATCAAATTATCCAAAAGTTTTTAGATTTCTGTTCACTTTCCTACACTTTACGAAACAATAATTCAGGTACTTGCCAGACTGCATATTGGTATTTTTAATTGCCCCTCTCTCTACCTCTTAAATCATAAACATAGTCTATTTATGTTTTATTACTGGTGGTGTAGTAATTTTTTCACTGTACTTGTATAGACCTTTTACATTCAGTGGTTCTGAGACCATGTATATACTAACGCTCTTCAGATTATTTGTAGCTACATGTTTGACAATTCTGTCCTGGGTTATCGGTAATTTATTTATATGTGAGTCAGATGCGTTTCTCCACCATGTCATCATCATCATCGTCATGTAAATTCAACCCATGCATGATGAATTAATTATCTCCACCACCCCCTGTCGGAGCCATCCTTGCAAGTAATAACATTATTCTGCAAATGCTTTAATATTTTGGTCAAAGTATTAACGTGCCCATTCAACAAGAAACTGCCATCGGTGTCTACTCGCAAATATGTCTTCAACGAATATATATTAATGTTTAGTTCCCTGCCATGAGCCTATAGTTGGAACGTATGGAATCTACACCATTTCAATTGCCTTGCATAGATCTTTATGAATCGCGTAGATTATCGTCCGCGTACAGCCTATGTTTACAATACTTAAAACAGTGTCTTATGTCGTTAACATAAATTAAATGCAGTATCGGACCCAGTATGCTATCTTGTGGGACACCTCTATCCTCATCCATATACGATCGTACTATGTGTTTGACTTTAACGCCATATTTTCTACTGGTAATTATTTTAATAATGTACCTCTTATAGTGTATTCACGCTAACAAGATGTGCACGTCATTAATAGAATTATCAGACCAACATAAACAAAATAAAATTCCTATGGAAGTGTAATATCAACATCGCTGCGGATGTAGTTTTATGTTGGTGCGAAAATACAGTGTTGACACATACCGCTTTGTTATTTGTCGTGTTTGTATTCCACTAAAAATCAGTTATTATCATAACTAACAATGCCTAAGCCGTTTTGCAGGAAATGTAAGCAACTCGTTGCATCCGCGATTGTGAAGTAGAACGCGTTAATAATGGACCTCTTCTACCTTTGTCTGCAGTGCGACAAGTAAAATCGTATTTAATTTGTGCCAAAGTTTCATTTTACATATTGCACTTTTCTTTGTAGCGTGCAGCAGGAACCCTAGGAATAAGTGTTGCATCTGTCAGCAGAATTTCCTCGGCTATACAAAAAGGACACGCACTTTGCAGCCCTAAACGAAAACGTGACACAAAGAGACGTGTCGTGGAGATCGATAACTTCACTGAATGTGCTATAAGGAATGTTGTGTACGAGATGTACAGAAATAGTAAGATTATTGAAAAAAATTACTTAAATACGATGTAATTATATATAATTATAGAACAACATATCACCCTAGCATCCATAAATGCTTTACTCCACGAAAGGGATATTTTCATGGGTGGTAGAACATCTTTGTGGAAAGTGTTGCGAAACATTGGGTTTCATTACAAAAATGATGATCCAAGAAGAGCGCTAGTGGAATTATCACATATAGCTCTAAAACGAGTAACGTTTCTAACTGAGTATACCCGTTTGAAAAATTCGAATTTGTGTTTACGGATGAAACATGGATTTTTAAAGATGGAACTGTTACACGTTCTTGGCAGAACGATGATCATCGTAGCGTTCGCAGAAATAAAGTTGGTGGTAAAAGGTATGACGCTCTCATTTATTTTTTTATTGGTAGTGTTATTATTTAATTGTAGACTTATTGTATTGCACGCTGGTAATAGCAGGGGCTTTATTAATGGAGCGGAATTGGTATTTCCTTCAGGAACTGCCTACGGTGACTACAATTGTGAAATGAACCGTGTAAATCATTTACACTAGTTTGAGCACCAATTGTTGCGCAGCTTAGATACACCTTCTGCAATTATTGTTGATAATGCAAGCTATCACAGCACTATTTTGAATAAGCCACCAACAACAGCCTCGACCAAAGCAGACATACAGCAATGGTTAAATGATAATAATGTCCAGTACGAAGTTAATTTATTAAAAATACAGCTTCTGGCATTAGTCGAAAGGTACGTACTATAAAGAACGCATGATGTTTTTCATACTTATTGTTACAATCCTCTTTAGGCACAAATCTGCTCCGGTGTATGAAATCGATAATGTGGCCCATCAGTATGGCCACATAGTACTCCGTCTGCCACCACATCATTGCATATTTAATGCTATTGAACACATCTGGGGCATTTTAAAAACATACTATGCACGACATATAGGAGAGTCTGGTGGATCTTTGAATGATTCTCGGAGGATATGGAGTGACGCAATAAAAACCGTAACATCAGATGTTTGGAATAATACTGTGCGCCATACAGAGGCAGAAATTCAAAGATGGTGGGAGAGAGACGTTGGAATTGACCGTGAAGATCCAGGTGAATTTATTATAAATCTTGACGAAGACTCAGAGAGTGAAGATGATTTATAGGCCGTTCACGAAACGAAGACGTGTAAGTCATTAATAGAATTATTGGAATCACCAACATAAATACAATAATATATCTATCCAAGTATAATATCAACATCACTGGGAATGTATATTTATGTTGGTGCCAAAGTACGGTGTCGACACAGACCACTCTATTTGTCGTGTGTTTGTATTCAACTAAAAGTCTGTTGTTATTATAACTAGCAATCCCTAAGGCATTTTGCAGCCAATGTAGGCAACTCGTTTCATCTACGATTGCAAAGTGTGAAACGCGATAATAATGGACCTCTGCTGACTGTGTCTGCTGTGACAGAAGTAAAGTCGTATTTGTATTTTGCTATAGTTTCATATTACATATTGCACTTTTCTTTGTAGCGTACAGATTGATAACTTTGCTGAATGTGCTATAAGGAATGCGAGTGCTATAAGGAAAACAAGATGTACGTAAGTGAATTTACTAAAAATACAGCTTCTGTACATCAGTATGGCTACATAGTATTCCGTCTGCACCAGATCATTGCATATTTAATGCAATTGAACATATCAGAGGAATTTTAAAAACTTATTATAGACGAGGAGAGGCTGGTAGATCCATAAATGATTCTTGATGCAATAAAGACAGTTACATGAGATGTTTGGAACAATACAGTACGACGTACATAGGCAGAAATTCAAATTGATCATGAAGATCCAAGCGAATTCATTATTGACCTTGGCGAAGACAGAGTGAAGACGATTTAGTTTATAATTAATGTGTCATTTATTTTCTTGTTGTTATTGATTTACAATTCCTTTCATTTACTTTCAATATATTGATGTAATACAAATATGTATTTTTATGTCTGTTATAATAAAATATGTAGAAAGTTTTCACCTGTTTTTATTATGTTTGTTTATTTTGTAAGTGTTAATAAATGTGGTTATTTATCTATAAAAATTTACTTCAGAGCCCCAATTTTTATTACAATTCACTATTTTTAATCGGACATTGAGATTTTTAAGGTTATAACCTACATATTGTATGTTAGACATGAGCATGTAAACAAGTCGATACTATGCAATACTATACACTATACAACGACCCCTTCTAACATTTTCATTATTATTTTGTAATTTATGATATCGAAAGCTTTCGAGAAATCAACGAATACGCACACTACGTGCATGTTGTCATTCAAATTTGGTCTAACATGAGAAACGGTACTTCTGTTCGTTTGAAAGCTGTACTGGTGAACATCATCAGTGTTAGATTTTTAAGGTAATCGCTCAGTTTCTCTGTCAGGTATTTTCCCAGGATATTTTCTATCGATCGAAATAGGTGTATGGTTACTAAAGCACTTATGCGAACAGTTTATGGGTATTATACCTGCTTTATTAATTTCATCTGGAATTCTACCTTGATCCATTCCGAGGTTTATTAGTCTTTGTATTGAATATGAGAATATATTAGTAAGTGCCTTAATAAAAATTGCCTACTTTCATTTTTATTTTGTCTGACACTGGAGCCTTGATGGTGTCCATTTCCCTGATTATGATTCGCACTGTTTCCGTTGATATTGGTGGTATAAACATCGTTGTGTTGCGCTTGTGAGTCTGTTATTTGACCCATATACGCAATATACTTGTTTTCAGTGCATTCGTGCGTATCGATTTCATCTTCATTCATTGATTTCATTATCGTTTCATTCTGTGATTTGTCGTTTCTTCTCTCCAATACTTCGTTGATATCAGTCCTGCTTTTTTTATCAATTTTGTACTTTCGTCGAACAACTTGGCATAATGGATTTTCTCTTCAGTCTTTTTCATGATATTTACTTTATTTCTAGCTGCCTTAATTAGTTCTTAATCTATTTTATAGTGGGCGATTACGTTGATTTTTTGCATATTTGAAGTTTATTTCTTTTTTTAGACGCCATTGTGGTTTTATGAGTAATCTATGGTTTAAGTGGCGTATGCAACACCATATTTTCTTTATTTCTAATGCTGCTGCAGTATGTGCTCTATTGTAGCTATTAATAATGTGAGTATACAATTCCTCGGGCTCCACCATGTTGTCTACTACATTCTTGTATATGTGTTTTCCAAGCAACAAACCATATAGTAATATGAAATGTTCAGTGATATCCACACTTCGCACTTTATGAGAATTGCCTCTGTAATAAGTGTGGTCAATCAAGGTCTGAAGCAGAGTATTGTTTGTAATTTTTTTTCTTATGAAAGCGTTCACCTTTCGCTATAAGCCATTTCTAACCAAGACGTTTAGACAATTGTATGTTTAAACGAATCGCTTCAGTGAATTAGTATACAATACAATTTATGACATTATACAAGTCCCTAACGCATATTGAAATTCTTCCACATATTTTCGCATTCTGTATTTCCATATATCATAGCCATTTCTTCCTCGTTAATATGTATTTCCAATAGTGTTATGATATGCATTATCCCGTTGAAAAATTGACTGAATCCACAGGTTGCATCTTCCTCTATCAAATTATCTATGTATCTGTTGTTCATTTTCGTTTTTTTTTTGAGTTACAGATTTTGATCGATTAACTTAATTGAAATATCTTAAATGTTCCATATCTCTGATATTTAAGATTCTGGATCCTTTAGATTTCCGAGCCGCAATTTTTCCATTTTGAATCCAGAAGAATTTCCACATGCCCGTTTTCGCTTTCGCTGTTGTCGCACATAAGAAAGTTTTGGTAAAATGTGACAATTGCTCAACAACGTTTATCTTTTCTGTATATTTACTGCCAAAATATCACTATTCGCTATTATTTTACCTCTATTTCTAACTATTTCGTATCTTTTTTCTTTGAAATCACATTCAGGATTACGGGCCTCACTTCCGCTGACCTCTTGTTGTGTGCTCGACTAGCCCCATCAGTATCTTGCACATTCTTGGAGCTCATAGGTTCCCTGCTACTTTGCACATCAGTTCCTTTATGCTTTACTCTTCCATTTACTGCACGCCATGCAATTCAAAACTGTTCCCATAAACTATCTGTTCCAAGGCATTTACACGATATTACTTTTTTTTTTTTTTTTTTCGATACGATGTTACCAATTTAATCAGTTTTGTTCAAAGATTTCAGTTTTTGTTGGTTCACTAGTTGCTTCCAGGTCGTCTTCCTACCTCTCATCTTTATTCTTGCACATTTCTTTTTGTCTGGCTTACCCTTTGCCTTGTAAGTGGAAGCCTTAATGAAGCAATCGTAGTGATACCTTCACATCCAAAGTATGGAACATATGTAATGCTTTATTGAACGATGTCCAATAGAAATTTAGAAGTGTTAATGTTTCGCATAAAAGAAACCAACGTTTGCCTGGATTTGCACGCAGACTCAGTACACGGGCTAGGAGTAACTGCCACTTCTTTTATAGCCGAAACTTGACCGATTTTAATGAAACGTTCTCCAGATACTCCAACCAGATTAAAGGTACAAATTTTAACTTTTTGCAGCACTGTATTACTCGAAAAAACAAGAGACAATCGTATGACTTCTACCCAATTCTACCCAATAATAATTTTACAAATATGATTTAAAAGCGTCTGCTGAATTCAGTGGAAATATTATCAATTATGTATTCCCGCGTTCGCAATATAAATTATGCAGTGCTGTTATTAAATGTGAAATGTAGTTGAAAAAAGTGGTTGCGTTAAAAATTGTATTTGCTCACATTTGCAATAATAATAAGCAAATTTTATTGCCAAAAAAATTAAGGCACATATGCCTATCACCTAAGGCACCAAGTGTGTACACAAACACTTGGGTGACAATTAAGATTGTTTTTCAACAACGACATGTCGCCTAATTTATACTGTGGTATGTATACCTACGTACTTAATTTTACGTTAACAAGTTTAATTTTTAATCCATCCACCCTTGTTTTAATTGTTGCTATTATATTCCTGGTCTTTCATATTTACTATTTTTTCGAGTCAATAACATTTGATGTACGCAAGTTCAATTAAAAATTTTCAATATAAATATATTTATATGTTTTGATATCGATTTTATTATTATTATGTATGTCAGTGCAGGTCAATTGATCGAAGACTATTGCAGAGCGAACTCTTGACATATTTATAGATATTGTGCTGTTAACTGAGGCTTTGATGGGATTACTTCAGTAATAATTAAACAATGTGGCGCGTAGGAGATTATGACAAGCCATTTGCGTAAGGTTGGATTATACAATGTGGCACCCAAAGTGATTGCATATGGGTTCTATGTATTTTCAATGAGATATTCGAAAGGAAACCAACATCAAATACAAGAACATATTTTAAAACGAAGTAAACAATATGAATTTTCCAACTATTTCTGATATTAAAATGTGAATAGTGGTTGTGGTTGATAATAATTATGTAGGTTAAGAAAAAATACAATATAATTTAAATTTAACTTCTGTAATTGTACCGCGTTTACGATGAAATCAAGAATGAATGGTATTAGTGCATTTTATGTGGCAATATTGTTACTTTCAAATTACGGATAGGCTAATGTCGAGAAATGCGTATATATAAAATTCTCGTATAAATTTGTCTACGAGCATTTTCCAGCAGTACTTGTATCAATGGGAATTCTAAGGGATTCGTGTTGACAAATTCGTAGATTTAGAGATCGATGTAAACTGTCATTGATTGCGTTGGGTGATCTGGAAAGTTCAACTTAAAAGAATAACATAACGATATAAAATTTCATTGATCGAATTGAGCAATCAGAAGACGAAAGTTAAAAATTTAATGGCGATGTAAAACGTCGTAGTTGTAGTTAGTTAGTTATGGTAACAAAGTTATTTTATCGAGATAGAAAACCCTCGCTTGTGCTGGACCAATTCCAATCAGAGGGTTATTTTTGGTAAAAGTTTAAGTTGAAGCATCGAAAACTATTTAACATTGTCCGTATGCAAGCGAAGCCTGACAGATAAATGCGTGAATAGTCACATTTATTCGTGGATGTAAAGGTCAGTCATAAAATAGTCAATTCATGTTTCACTGAGCACCATACATTATCGCCGATGTTTGGTCTTCGTGCATTCGAACTGACCGAGCAATTATTCCAAAATCTAGGCGTAGTCACTTATGGGACAACGGTGGGCTGGTGCCTGTAGTGGCTGTCGTGAAACATAATCCCATTCCGCAATTTTCACATATATACCCATAAAGTTTAATTGACTTAAACGGTCAGATTTGACATTAAAATCTGGTTGATATAGTTTAGTAATGTAGTTAGGCCTTGATTAATTGTTCAATGAAAATACATTCAAAGTGGAAAAGTTATATAACATGTTTGGAAAATATCAAGTACATGGTAGTTTGTGCAAAATAGAAATATCAATGCTGACAGATATGTATAGCATTATTAAAATTATTAAGCTTATAAATGGTAAATGCAGTTAAACAAATATTGGATATTATATTATGCACTCACTTTAGTCGGCTTAATCTTTGTAGGAAGCAAAAGAATCATGGGATGTGTTATTATATTGTCCTTGTAAGATATTGAATCTCTAAAAGGCTTACGACATTATTTGGAGGTCAACATAAAGAAGAATAAACTATTTGGAACTTGATGTGGGAACTACAGTAAACGAGTTATTTATTATATTAATTATTTATCACAAATTTTGAAAACAGTTGTTCGATATTTTCCAGTTCTCCTCAAATATTGTTACGATTCCAAAACACATGTTGATTGCTTATGTTAGAAGCCATAATTAACCGATGAAGGAAAATTAAGCCCCTATTGTCCATGAAAAAGTTACTCAATAAGATATCGTAAAGAATATAGTTAACGTTTAACTAACTGTTGTATGTACGTCTGTTAGTAATTAAAAAGTAATTTCATCTCTAGGAAAGTGCGACAAACAATAAAATGCAATTACAGCGAATTGAAGTAAATTGTCGAGATATAAAAGTGCGCAATCTTCATTAAAATCTTTTATAAAGGAACAAAAGCAAATACGGAGTAACAATGCGGTGTGATGGAGACGCCGGCCAAGTCATAAACATAAATATTATCCTTAATAAGCGACCATAAAGTACGCAGGACTTATTTACAACTGCGGAGTAACATGTGCTTTACATATATTTCATATAAGCCGCAGTAAAACATGAAGAATAGGACCCGGGCGCAACAAATAACGGACAATCAGAACCGAAACTGTCAAAGCTATTTGTCGGATCGTTCTTTACAGTACCGGGCTCGCAATATCGTAGCGATGTATGGCACTTGTGCTGTTATAACAGTATCGTAAAATATTCACGGGGCAATGATTGCTCTCGTTTATGTTGACCGTATGAAGTTATGACTGCCCACGCAAACGCGACGATGTATCCCGCGGTGCGATGAGGTGACATTTTTACCATCGATATTTTGCTGGTGGGATAATTGACAATTTTAATTTTAGGGATATATAATTTGTGCGCGACAAAGGTAAAAATGCCTTTAAATTATTGGTTGTCTGAATTTAATGTTTAAATTTAGCAATTTTGGTACTCGAACGTGTCAACTTGCATGCCTGATATAATAAAAATCTTATAAAAGCGGCGCGGATTAAACCAGTCGAGTTAAAAGGTTATCTGGACAGCCATGCATAACAAAGCATTTGAATATTTCAAGTGGTAATTAAAATTTTGATTTACGAGAATTAAAAAAAAACAAACTTCGTTAAGTGTAAGAAAATCAAATATACCTAGCTACATAAATGCACCAATCTTTCACCATAAATTTTTATTTTATCGCTATAGGTAGCCAAACTAACAGTTGCTTTGGAATTTCTACTCGATATTGTTGTCTGATCTAGTTACCATTAAACGTTCAATAACTAAGTTCAAAATATCGTACAAATTTGAAATTCGAAGAGTATGTACAGTCGGGCAGAAATGTTTCCGGACAGGGTCTAGGAGCTTAGGCAACTCTAAACACATTTTTTGCTGATGTGTATACATAGATGATCTTAGCTCCGCCGTCAAAATCATGTTAATATCGTTCCGGGACCAAACAGTAATTCATTTTCATATTACAAATTCATTGAAAAACAGAAAATACCGTAATATGGAAGATTTAAAAAAATGTAATCTGCATTGTTTCCAATTTCTGTTAATGATTATCGCCGTATTTAGAGTTAGTACCGAGAAAGATTTTTAACCAGCTAGTTTGATGTAATACATAATAATTATTCATATAAAAATTATTTTGTTTATAATCATAATAACGATTTCTTACAAAAAGTTGCAAAAGTTGTGATAACGATGCGATTCACGTGATCATGTTGTTTATTTCTTCGGTAGTAATTAACAGAATTCATGAATATCGCATGATAAGAACTACTTGTGCCTTAAATGTATTTATTAACTTATAATAGAGATAATTATAGTGAGTTGGCCAGTCAACTTTCAGGATTATTAAAGTTTAAATATTCCGAGGTATTATTGAATTAATTTGATTACAAGTCAGCTCACCTACCGAGAGGCGTTTTGTTCTAAATATTTTGCAGTTCAGGTCATTCATTATCTGAAGATATTTATGATAATCTGTCTTTGAGATATGTGCAATACACTAACAATACTAATACTAATACTAACAAAAATAACTACTATTTTCTCATAATTTGATGGAAGGTTATTTCACCATATTTTTCACCAAACCTAATATAGAAACAGAATTGTGTTTATTATTTCCCCACAAGAAATAATCGAGTGAACTCAAATCAAATAACACAGCGAGTGTAAGTATTAATTATTGGGAATGTATTTCTTAAAATCATTCATCTGTGCATTTGTCAAGAATCATCCGTGATTGGTTCAATATGCATCCAGAGATCAATCAATCAATTCATTTGCTACCCAAATCGCTTGATCTCAGCCCATTTGTGACTTTATGGGCTATAATGGAGCAAATGTGGGAGTACAATTTTGAGACTCCACGAGAATGTATCATCGATTTGAGAGAGTTTGAATTACTCCTAATTTTTGTTTATGCACAAATTTACTCAACATTTGTCACAAAATATTTTTGTTTGCCCTTTACAACCTGGTTTTTTTAGAACGCCATCGACATTCTTGGATAATTGCCCAATGCTACATTCCATCTATTCTTATATTATTAGAAGGAAGAGGAACATTTGGGCCATTTTTCTTGTTCTTTTCATATAATTCTAGAAGGTACGATGATGAAGGTCATCCTATTTTCTTAGCATTTGTTGTTTTTCCTTCTTTACACAGGGATTCCGCTATCTGGATGCAAAAATTCCAAAAGATCCATTTGGCGCCTTTTTGCTATTCCCAAAGATTTGCAGTGTTTGCTATACAGTAGCAACAATGGCAATTACTAGATGAATAAAATGAAACCAGTGATACCATTTTCTTGATCTTATATAGATTAAATAATAAAATGAAATCAGTAGTAATTTTATAATTATTTTCTTACCTCTGAGTTTACAAAAATACTGAAATTATCACGGTGTTGTGTCATACAAAACTTGCACATTATCTGTCACCTACGTACTGTTAACTCGTCTTGTTGCACTAACAGTTGGCAGCACGTGGTTATATTTTAAGATGGGAATGTACTAAATGTTCTACACCCGACCATCGCTCGAAAAATATTATTCTGTTCCGCATACAGTTATATAGGTTAAGTTTGGCTTTTGCTACTAGTGTTATCGTTTTATTATTTATTATTGATATTTTGTTATTGTTACGTAACTAATATAATAAATACTATGGTTTATCGTGTTCTTGTGGGCTTTAGCCATGTGTTACCAATTATTCTGTTAACTAATTTTGCAAAAAAAAATATTTTTTTTTGTAAGGCAATTCAAACGGAACATGCTTTGTCATATCTAACAGTTCTTAAAATACCTTTCTAAATCCATCAAGTTATCAAATTATATTTTTTAAATCAGTAAAATTGCAATTAATACTTGCATTCTTTCGTGAGTTAATAAAAGTTGACTGCAGTTGAGATTGTTTCACCAAATGCTTTGCGGAAAAATGGAATACTTGAAGTTTTGGCACAAAATAGAATAAATAAACTGGTACACAATTTTTCAAAGTCGCAGTGGATTATCGTACAAGACCGATGTAACAATTTTGTCCAAAAATGATGTACATTATCGAAAAAGATGGAAGTATCGTAAATACACCCAGGCACAGCTCGAAAAAGTTACAGAGCTCTGAGATGAAGGCATTTTGTGAGGAACCGTATGATTATAATGGACGATGAGAAATATTTCACGCTATCGCTATCACATTCTGAAATGAAGTAACGGTGGATTTTATACTTATCGTATTGAAAACTGTCCAAAAGAAGTAAAATTCAAGGTAAAATTGCTGTTTTACTCGCTCTTTGCCTGTACACTTTTCTCAACTGAGGGAGTATGTAGTTAATTCTAATAATGATATAATTTGATTGTCAGAAACGTGGTTAAACTATAATAATTTCCGAAAATTTTAATATTGATGGGAGTGTTATAGTCAGGAATTATAGTCAGGAGAGATGTGGTGGTGTGATCTTTTATATACGTGCAGCATTAAAATTTAAAACAACAACTATTGGAATAAATTTTGAGCAGTTGTGGATATCAGTGGTAAACAATATATGGTAAACAATATATCGTAAACAATATATTATAGGAGCTATATATACACCACCATCTTCGAATATTATTGAATCTATTGGTGAGTTGGAGTAGTTGGAGTCGTTGGAACCGTCGATATGTATGTGCTTGGCGATGGGTAGTGATTTTATTTGTATGGGTGACTTTAATATAGATTTTTTGCAACCTGGTTTCAATAATGCTAAAATTGTAAACATTTTTTAAGCGGTCTAGGTGCCGTAAAAATTGTTAATAATCCAACCACATTCACACAAACATCGCAAACACTCATTGATTTTATAATTGGAAGTGACGACAATTGAATTTATGATTCCAGTGTTCAACTTGCCGATCCCGAAGCTAATATATTGTAAAATATCTCAAACCGTTCCAAATAACACAAGTCTTTGTTTTTTATAAAGATATCTAGCATATCGATTACAACAGCTTCTATTAAGATTGTGTTGTTGTCCTTTGCATCGGATATTTTACATAAAAATATTGACGATACGTTAGATTTCTTCAACAGGCAACTGAAAATACTTTTATGTTGCTGTGCCCAAGTTAAATTAAATCAGTGGAAAGAGGATATTTCTCACCCTGGCTTAGCGAAAACACTAAATATTTAATAAACTTACTTATTTAATGAACTTACATGACAAAGCAAAGACAAGTCCTTTAAAAAGTCTAAAAATGAACATTAATGGGAATATTACAAATCATTTCGTAATTTTTGTAATCCAAACCGAAAAGCTAAACTAAATACTTCAAGACTCTAGCCTGAGAGATATGTAGAAGAAATTACGCAAATCTAGTATCTACCTGTATAATAGAGGCTCTAAATCTGCCCCTGAACTTCCAAATAATGCATATGATGTAAATAACTTTAAACTTTAAACTTTAACTTTAAAGATTTGCGATTGATGTGCACTCTCCCGACGCTCTCCGATGTTTTTGAGAGAGTAGCAGTCTGGTGCTCGATTTCTGAGGATCTGAATTTTAAACTATATGTTGGCTGAGTTCGGGTAGAAGTTCGAATTTGGGACAAGGGTTGAGTTGGGTTGGATTGGATTGGATTGGATTGGATTGGATTGGATTGGATTGGATTGGATTGGATTGGATTGGATTGGATTGGATTGGATTGGATTGGATTGGATTGGATTGGATTGGATTGGATTGGATTGGATTGGATTGGATTGGATTGGATTGGATTGGATTGGGTTGGGTTGGTATGGGGTTTGAAAAATTTGATTCTCAGTAGTGTCGCAGATCACTAATCACCAAACCAACCCAACCCAAGCTGAATTAAGATTTCAACTAAAACACAAAATTGGTCAAAACCCTACACTGAAGACAAGAACCAATGCTCCAAATAAAAGCAGGTGACGGGAAAGCTATAGGCAAATTTTATATCTAACAAGATTTTATATTTGAAATTACTAACTAATTGAAATATTATTATAATGAAATATTTGGGACAGAGTAAACTAAACTAAACATCTTTGGTGTGGATATATTTTGTGCTGACTTGACTGGGTGATTAGGAAATTTCAATAGACTGTTACAACAAATTCAAGGTTTTGTCTTAAAACTAGTAAACTGTATCACATTACAGTTTAATTTAGAACAATATTTCCTTGCGGCAAAATACATATATGTGCCTGCATGATTTTTTGAACTTATTGCACATATTTTATTGGAGGATATTTACTCGCATAAACACCTCTCCTAATTAGTTTTTAAAAACATTGCATTAAGCAAAGACATCATGAATAGCGTGAGAAAAGTGGCATTTGAACCATAAAAAACCATTAATTACCTGCGTATTCTTTTTTGATTTTTTTAAGAATTACAAAAAAATCAAGGAGGCGCATGAACATAATTCATAAAGGGAGTTGTATATAGCACGTACGGCTTCTACGATTTAAAGATATATGTACCATAATATCACTTAATCGCTTGTCCTCAATATTTTGAAATTCACATTAATATGTACAAAAAAAAACTCAAATTTATAGAAACACAAACTAATAAAAGTGGTTAACCTTCGTTAGCATAGGAAATAAGTTACACGAGCTTAAAGAGAATTTATAGACCAAGAAACGAAATCGACATATTTAGAACCTAATTAGTCGGTAGCTTTCGTATTTATTGGCTGCTAATGAAAATATCATGTAAACACAAAAACTATAGAGCTGTAAAATTCCAATAATTAAAAACGAAAAACCAATCAAACAGAATGTAAAATGCAAATTCCAAATCTTCATTAAACACCGGGATTTAAACGATTATACCAAATCAATCGTCGGCGCGCACTCATGTTGAATGAAAATGCGCCGTAATCGAATCGTTAGCATTCCAAAAAATACCCTTTCGATTTAACTCGGCCTTTGCTCGAGTTAAAATTTTAAATTTCTAATCGCCACGAAATCTACATGGCTCATGTAGCGACGACGAAATTGTTCATAAATTTTGTCCTAACTGCTCATACATATTCAGGGAACGGGCGAGTTATATTAACGCGTTTCGGAACGAAACTATTATTTGGAGGATGTCAATTAAGCGGACGCTCGGAGATCATGTACGAAAAATCGATTAAGTTGTTAAAGAAATCGAACGGAGTTAACGTAATCGGGCGATTCTTTGTTGGAGTTAAGAATGGTAATTCTAATAGAATTCAATTCCACTTGCGGCGTGTCGTGACAACGTAATAATAGTTCATAAATTCATTACAATTGCTCGAACGTACACGATGTATAGTTAAACAATGTCTACGCATGGACAAAGTTAATAAATTGTTGGCGTTTAACGCAACCGCCGGATAAGTCGTACGCTTGACGATAATTTCATCATAATTACCGACGAGTGACGTAAATCTAGGAAGCCATTCGCGGAGGACATTTGAAGAGACTAGTTGCACAAGATTCATACAACTTTACTAACAGGGACTTAAGGTAAGATTTTAACAGCATCGGATGAGGATAAGAAGAGCAATAAATTAGGAGAAGACGACTAAAGTGATTGGCGATTGGCAATTGGAGTCGTTACTTTGTTCCTGGGTTGGCAAACTCTACCGAACATATAGAAAAAGGCGACAACGTCAAGATGCCAGGCATCTGCCCTTACATGTACATAGAATGTCGACCATGAGGATTTACACAGAAAAAAATCCGTTACATTATCATGTTATACAAATATTGGCAAAAATATAAAGTATATTAAAAATAATTTTTCCAACTCGGTTGCAAACAGCCAACCATTTGAGATGTTATTTTTGTTGCCAAATGTTGTTTTTCAGAAACAAGCGATAATAGTTCAATTACGAAATATCAAAACTTTGATATAAAAAATTATTAAATATTTTACACAAAATATGTTTATGTTAGTATTGTTACCTTATGGATGCTGTATTCTCGTGGTCTATTAAGGCGACAACGTCAAGATGCCAGGCATCTGCCCTTACATGTACATAGAATGTCGACCATGAGGATTTACACAGAAAAAAATCCGTTACATTATCATGTTATACAAATATTGGCAAAAATATAAAGTATATTAAAAATAATTTTTCCAACTCGGTTGCAAAGAGCCAACCATTTGAGATGTTATTTTTGTTGCCAAATGTTGTTTTTCAGAAACAAGCGATAAGAGTTCAATTACGAAATATCAAAACTTTGATATAAAAAATTATTAAATATTTTACACAAAATATGTATATGTTAGTATTGTTACCTTATGGATGCTGTATTCTCGTGGTCTATTTATGCGAGTTGTTTGTTAAAATGTTTGTAAACTTACATACACGTGTTCACTAACTTAATTTAGTTTGGTCACTTATATTTAAAAACTTGTTAAAATGTCTGTTAAAATTTTCAACGCCCGACGTACTGCGTTCAGTTTCATGTTCACGGGCTAACTCAATCGTACTTCAAATCTTTGATTCGCAGTGCGTCGGGCGTTCAAAATTTTAACAGACATTCTAACAAGTTTTTAAATATAAGTGACCAAACTAAATTAAGTTAGTGAACACGTGTATGTAAGTCTACAAACATTTTAACAAACAACTCGCATAAATAGACCACGAGAATACAGCATCCATAAGGTAACAATACTAACATATATATATATATATATATATATATATATATATATATATATATATGTTCTGCTTTTTTCTCGGGTAATGAGCCGCGTTGTAGAATTATCCCTGTAAGGGTTGTTCCGACGTTTCGGCAATGTCACAATTGCCATCTTCAGGTTGGTCTTCTCGGTCTAAGCGATCTAGAAGAACTGACGTTAGAAGTTACTGCTCCGTCTTTTTAGTTTTGACGTCGTGTCACTCTTTACTCAAATACCGGTCAAAGAAGCCATAGAGATAATCAAACAGAAGCACAAACCAGCTAAACATATAATGGATTTAGCAGAACACTGTTTGAAGAATACTTATTTCATGTACGAAGACCAACGGCACAAACAGATGGAAGGAGCACCAATGGGATCACCGCTGTCACCAGTAATTGCAAATTTATTCATGGATCACCTGGAAACCACAGCATTGCACACTGCGAAACTCAAACCTGATCTATGGCTAAGATATGTTGACGATACTTTCGTAATATGGTCACACGGAAGAACAGAACTAGCTACTTTCCTCAACCATCTAAATGAACAACAGGACCAAATTAAATTCACAATGGAAGTGGAGGAATACAATCAGCTGCCGTTCCTAGACGTCCTACTTACGAAGACAGAAGACCATCGCCTGAGCCATACTGTGTACCGAAAGAAGACCCACACCAACCGATATCTCAACGCCGAATCACACCACCATGCAGGACAACTCCACTCGGTGATAAAGACGCTCATTACAAGATCGGAAAGGATTGCAGACGACACCAACAAGGCCGAAGAAATGAAGAATATACACCAGGCATTAGAAGCAAATGGCTACACCAAACGAGAAATACAAAGAGCAACTAAACCAAGACGGAAAAAAACTGAAGATGCAGACAGGAAGCCTATAGCAACAGCTTTCTTGCCGTATGTCAAGGGAACTACGGACAAAATTAGTCGAATCTTGCGCAAGGAAAATATCGACACGGTATTTAAACCACACCTGAAGATAGAAGCGCTATAGAGGAATCCGAAAAGGAAAATTCCCTTAGAGGAACAAGGTGTGTATGAAATTCCATGCAAAGACTGTGACAGCAAGTACATTGGGCAGTCTAACAGAAGAATTGATATCCGAAAGAAAGAACACATAAGAGCAGTGAAACAAAAGGATACATCATCATCTCTAGTGAAGCACATATTAGACACGGGGCACAACATAGATTTTGAGAACACGAAAACCATAGCTAACATACCACACTTCTCGACACGGATAATACGGGAAGCTATTGAAATAGAAAAGCAGCCACAAAATATGAACAAACGGGATGATGCTCAAAGACTTCCAAGAACATGGAGACCAGCACTTGCTGGCCGGACAAATAACAAGTCCGTGACAGACAAAAAGAAAATATCACCACCCACTGAGCTACAAGAACGACACGGCCCACTGACCCGAAGCCAGAGTAGAAACCAAGCATGCACATCGACCCGGAACGAAACCACAGCATATAAAGACGGAGCAGTAACTTCTAACGTCAGTTCTTCTAGATCGCTTAGACCGAGAAGACCAACCTGAAGATGGCAATTGTGACATTGCCGAAACGTCGGAACAACCCTTACAGGGATAATTCTACAACGCGGCTCATTACCCGAGAAAAAAGCAGAACAGATTTTACCCGCGAGAATCTACGTATCAATATATATATATATATATATATATATATATATATATATATATATATATATATATATATATATATATATATATATATGTATAAAACAATGGAAGCCGGATACCAAAAACATTTTATCACAAAATATTTGTTATGAACATTTCATATCATAATTGAAAAAAATCTTGCAATAAACACGTAGTACGTGCTGCTAATTTAACTCAACGTATTGTTCATGTCGGCTGATGCCCGGTCAATAATATTCACATCTCGTGATAAAAATCCATTTATTTTAAAACTTGTTTGATAAATAGATATAATTCATTTAATTTTTCGAGGTTGAGAAATATTATTTCTAACTGCTATGACTCACGGTTCGAAAGTAATCGGTGAACTTTGTACTGCCATATTGAGAATTCAAAAAAATACATTATCTAATATAAATGCCTTGAATACCGAGAGTTTATTTTCGTTTGATGGCATAATAAACCTGTAATTATCGTATACCTGAACGTTAGTTCAAGAGAAAAAAAATAATAATATATATTCATATTTTTCCCAAGTGAGGGATTATCTGTTGTCTTCAGATGTTGATATTTTGGTCGTCAGTGAAACATTTAAGTTCCACTGTGAATGAGGATATGCTTAGAATAGACGAATATGTGTTTCTCCACAAGGGTCGAGGTAATTATGGGGGTGGTATCGGTCTGTATATAAAAAATTTCTTTAGGTTTTCATTTATTGAAACAGTTTGATCAGCTAGAATAACTGTAGATCAACCTGTTTGTAGGTAAGCATCTTTACGCAATTGAAGCAATAGGCCACCTAGGTGTGATTATGGATTGTTCCTTGAATCTTTTAAATTTTAATTCTGACTCAACAATGCAATTTACCAACTTATTAAATTTATTTGGATCGAAGAAAATAATAAATGACCCTACACATTCGCATTGGAATGGACAGTGTCCCTCTAATTTATTATAATACGATTTGAAAGTAAATACAGTGGGCACAATTGACATGACTCACATTTCGGATCACAGTTTGATATTAATGCAACTAGATATCCGTCAAGATTTCGAACATACGTGTATTCAAAAATTTTGACTGCAATCAATTTTATAATGATTTGATTGTTATACAATGGTTTCACCAATATTATATACATCAATACGATTACTAACTAAGATGAGTTATTTAAAATTATATTCTATTAAATCTACAGCATATGGTTGTAACAACATTAATATTACTTTAATAAAGTATTGTTGTCCATTTATTTTACCATTTGTTCAACATATTATCAAGTTTTGCATAAGGGAATGTGTATTTCCTCAGTGTTGGTAGGAAAGTCGTGTCATACCACTGCCTAAAATAATAATCCCAGTGAATATAACCACATTATCTATCTATTTGTTTAATAGGATTGCACATCAGAAGGAAGGATATTTTGACGATGGCAACAAACAAGAGCACAATGTTTCAGAGGTCATTCTCATACAACATAGTTACAGTTTATAATACAATACCTTCAGCTTTCAAGAAATTGTCAACTTCAGCATTTAGAGTCAAATATCGTAGCCAGTAAACATCCAGCCAGTGAGCACATCGTGCAAAATTTGGATAGGTCGCACATAACGCAGAACAGTATGACAATGTCATTAGTTAATATTATAAATCACTTTATTAATGCATCCTTAAAATTATTAAAATTAGTTGTATGAATGGGTTCGAGAGAATACCAGATGCCAGACAGTCTGATAATGGCACCTAATTAACCAGAGAAATGGCATTTTGTTTTTGTTATATTTTATGAATACTGTTTCTGGTTAATAAAGTAATTTATTATTATTATAATATTTGGTTTTAAGCAATTAAATTTAATTTAATTATTAAGGAACCCAAAAGTTACCCATCATAATTTAATCTGAAATGCACACGTCGAACGCATAAGTAAGTCAATGGTGACAAACGAAACAAAAAATATAAAAAATACACTTTAAAGAACTATGGAACAATTAAGAAATTTTAAATAGCGTAATGTGTAAAAACTGTTAAAATATAAGTATCAAAAATATCCCAAAAAATTAAAAGATAACAAATCAATCGAAAATGTAAATAAAACTAATTGTTACAAAACGTTAATAAAATCATTAAAACGTCGTTTGGTGCAACCGTGGAACATATCAATTACAAAAAATACCTAAAAATGCAAATTCGAAAAATACGACAATTAAGAGGAAGTATAAATCGAAAAAATTAAATATTGTCAAAAATGTAAAAAAAACTGTTAAAATTGTGAAAAAATACAACACAAATAAGAAACGAACAATTCTGAAAATAATATTTTTAAAACAAAATGTGAAAATTTCGAAAAAAATTCACAATCTTCAAAAATATTTAAAAGACTGAAAAATTAAATATTGTTAAAATACGTAAAAACTATTGAAATTGTAACAAACGCACAATTTAAAAGAAATCAAATGTTAAAAACATTTCTAAAAATCGACTAATATTTGTAAAATTATGAAAAATGTAAAATTTGGATAATACTCAAACACGCAAATTTCAAATTTCAATAAAGCCAAATTTGTAAATAAAGTAATTTTTCAAAAATACAAACGGAAAAATCCAAAAATTAAATATATATTATATAAAATGTATGCATTGATGTCCAGTCTTAAAGTCGAACACCCTATTGCTAGGTGCCTTTATTCCTATAATACAAAACCAAGTACTAAACTTATTACCAATTTAAATATTTCTTTACAAACTGTGAATAACGGAATTTAATTTAAAATAAATGTTCGTTTTGATATAAGCGATACCAACTCAACTCAACCCAACCCAACGTAAACCAACTCTAACTAAAGCCAAACCCAAGCCAGAGCCAAACCCAATCCAACGCAAACCAATCCTAACTAAAGCCAAACCCAAACTAAAGCCAAAACCAATTCAACTCAAACCAAACCAAACCAATCATACACAACCCAACCCTATCCAAACCACTCAAGCCAACACAACCCAATCAGTCTCAATCTATTATAAAAACATTTCGTACATTGGTCTACATTTCTCCGTAAATATTTTAAACAGTTTTTAAACAATCGATGACAATTACCAATTTTTTTATAAATGCTGTCAAATTGGAAAATCATATAATATTTAAGAATCGCAATGTTTCAAATAGTATTTTAAAATAAAAACAATAAAAAACATTTATCTACTTTGCGTTAGTAATGGACGTTCGTGTCACCCCATAATCTTTGTCATATATTCTCTTGGATTTTACCGGCAACAAATTCTCAACGGCCACCCCTCGCAACCTCGTCGTGCCCCAAACCACTCGTTCGACAATCTGTTGTTTTACTACACTTGTATAATAATATACTATTTTAATCATATTATTTGTTTCATTTAATTGGCAATAATTTTATTTTTAAGAACGTTAAATATAATGGAAAAGTATTGTTTTGTGTTTACCTGTTTTATTGTTTCAAATTATTGAATTAAATTTTGTGGACATTTGATTCTTCCAGTCAATGATATGAAAATATTTCCACATTCCACCCTAATCTGAAAACTTTTTGATAACATGGCATGTGACTTTTGTACCTTGTACCTCGAAATATTTGACATTGTCGTTACAATTAACTAATGCTTGTTAAGTGACAGATTTTATTCCGATGAGATTTTGCATTGGCATAGCAGGAATACGGAGTTGGCACATCTTGAATCATTTTGGCTCGGGAAAGCTTGCACTGATGAAACCCAATTAACTACATGGTTCTTGGGCTAGGAATATATGTACATATATTTGTCTGTCAGTGTGTAATTTAAAAATTCTTGGGGAAGTAGACCAAAAAGCATTAGAACTTATTAAAAGAAACTTCTTGGTTTTTATTTAATTTTTCGTAATTTATTGCTTCTTCAAGAATAACTAAAAGCAATTATGACACACGTGACAATCATATGCATATCACAATTATGAAAAATACTTATAACTAGAAGATAAAAATAGGTCTGCATATTAAAAGAAATTGATATAATTGATGCTGAATGAGAAATTGAGTTTCTTTTAATAAGTAGAAGCCTTTTGAACGTCAACCCCAAGATTTTTTACATTATTCAATTCTACGATCGTTACGTTCTCACACTTTATATATCAAAAGTCTTTAGAAAACTTCTGAAGATGTATGAAGCGAAACGTTAAGCTTATTTCAACAACCACTGGTACACTCGGAAGATACATCTTTATGGACCAATGGCCGTGATAGCTTAAATTTGATTAATGTTTCATTGTCATGAGTTTCCACTTAATTTGAAGTTTATTGTTGATTGCCAATTAAGTTGAGTTAAGTTCTGTTGGTTTTCCAACAGAAAAAACAATATTGGGATGTTTTCCTCGAACTCTTCGTCGCCCTCTTTTAGACACATACTGAGCTTTTGTCGCAACATACTATTTCATAACTTGAAAACAAATAATTAACCATACTATATTTCATAGCGTAACAAACACAAAAATTAACATGAATACATTTGTACATAATAAATTTTACTTTTTGCTAATTATTGTGCACATAAACGAAAATATTCTAAAACGTAAAATTCAACCCACGTTTTCGTTTACTTGGTTTAATGAAATGAACGCGTAAATATGATCTAAGCGGTCGTAAAGCATTCGGCTTGAAATTAGTTAAGGTCGATGGAAAATTGATTTTTTTGTATTCATCTAATGATTGTGTGTGAACTCAAAAAAGGCACACACAAGAAGATGATCTCTTAGATTTTCTAGCATGAGAAACTGTAAAAATTGATGCTACTCGTGATGTTTACGTCATTGCTTCCTGCTGTTATAAGTTGCGTTGGATTTGAAGCCACTTAGTTGTATTTGTTGATAATGGATTGACTATAAGAAAAAAACGATCTTGGAAGATTTAACTTGTCGTGTGGTGGACTTAGCAATATTTTCTTCATGGCTAACATCTGCGTAGTAATGCCATGTACATTGAATCCCATTTTGTATTTTAATGCCTAATATTTTTAATAATGTTTTTAAGTATTTGGACTGAATGCGTATACGTTATATTACACTTATGGACTTTAATTGTATATATTTATTTCAAATTTGCATTTTATTTTATGGGTTGGATGTAATATCAAATCTACTATTTATTATGTTATTTAGACTATTGAGGCAACAAAATGTTGCATAACGTTATGGAATAACACAACGATTTGGAACGTTATTTTGTCCCTGATTTTTGTTAGCATTTTGTGCGGTATATAAAATATTTTTCTTTCGCGAACTCCTTTTTTAATAATTCCGAAGTGAAGAACCGCGAACAGGCAAACCTCATAAACGCGAATAGTGCGTTTACTGGACGTTTGCCAATAAGTGGTGTTGGTCGCTAACCTGTTCGCGTTTAAGGTACTCATTCAAACTAACTAACCTACCAAACGCCTTAAAAACACCAACTCCGCGGCTTAATCATTTACGTACTGTAAAAATTGGCACCAGAAAAACCACTCGCCCAGTTCGTTCCACATGCGATAAACAAGTTTTTGCCTACCGCTTGGGATTTAACCCACACTAAATGTAGCTATTAACTATTCTTGAATGGATGAACGGCGTTGCATGACGTTAGACTATTACCCGTGGAAGTCGTGAGGACCCAACCTCTTTACGCCACCGACTCGGGAGCACTACAATCGCACCTCTTGAACCTTAACGACAACGGTCGTCACGCCATTCCAATACTCGATAGATCGACTGTGTAATTCTTATACATTCTTCGATTATAGTACAAGAAATACACTCATTTGTTCCATTCATTTCATATTTTCATTCATGTCCATTATTTATCCTTGTTGGGTATAATTGAGTTGTTTCCGTCATGCGAGCAAGGTGTCCGTTAATGGTTGAGACAAATGCATTATAAGCGATTAAATTCGTGCATGTGCCACGTAGAAATATATTACGCGTGTTAGAGCTAAAGTTATAAGAAATGATAATGAAAGGATGTATCGTTCAATTAAGACTATAATTGAACGATAAATCCATTTTCAATACTTGTAAATTCATTCGGCTGATATGCCAGCACGCAAACAGAATGAAGCAATATGTATTTTTTTTTAAATAGAACGTATCCGGAAAGTGACTCAAAACTTACATTTAGTATGTAAATAAACAATATCTTACAAATGCAGTTTGATAAAAACAAGTAGGGGTATTATACAGGCCCACATTTCAATTTTTATTTATAATTGCATACAAATAAAAAATATGTAGTCAGGATTCAGTTTCACTTATAGGCGAGTCTTAATTGTTACAAATAAAGTCACACACATTCACGAATTATTAAAATTTTCTCTCTTATCAGTTATACTATTGATTATTGACTGATATATTTCTTGGGTGTGGCTGGTTTAAGTCGATCACTATTTTAATTTTTATTCGACTTTTTTGTTGGCTTCTTGGATCTTGTCGGAATATTTCATCACATTTTGTAGTATCTTCCCCCACGAATTTTCTCTTCCAGTTTCAATTTATTCCTTGGATATTTTTATATATTTCTTTGGGGAAATTTATTACTCATCAATGGATAAAATTTAAATCACCACCTAACGAAGAATATTAAGTTTAGCACTGTTGTGGTCCCTTTGAATGATTGAACCGCCATCTGCATTTACCAGTGATGCCCTCTCAAGACTTTATTCATTATTTGTAATTTAATCCATCAGTAATTTATTGATTTCCATTGAACCGTGAGAAATTAAATTTCTCCAAATTATATAATATGATAGTTGTCTCAACCAAGATTTAAAAATACTTTTAAATCAAATTGATTTTTCTATTAGCCCGATCGGGATAACAATAATTTATGCAAATATACAAATTCACATCAAACGTTGCGTTATCTCGTACAGAAAAATAAAAGTGTCAGTCGAGTTGCTATATTAAACCTATTTAAATACACACGATGAATAATAATTAGTAAGTAATAGCATTTAAATTACCAACAAACTCTCAGCAGATAAAGGTCTAACGAGGGACTTAAGAGATAATAAATCGAGTGTTGGCGTTGACGTTAATAATAGTTTTAATATAAACCGAACAGGACTCGAAATACAAGTATTTTCAATCAGAGAGGCAATTCAATCGATCACGCACTTCTCTCGCAGCGAAGGTTGCCTCAAAATGAGCAGCAACTTGTTACAATTAACAATAACCATTAACAAAGACCAGAAACAGCGCGGCGAGTGATTTCGAACGAGCGCGGAAAAATTGAGAATAATTACCGCGGTTCTCTATCGGCGGACTGGCGATAACTCGGATAATCAATGAAATAAAGTACGAGTCGACACCTAGGTTTTGCCACCCGGCCGAGATAGTATGAAACTTGAACCGCGATACGCGCCTACTAGATCCAACGAAATTATGGAACGTGATATTAACATTTATGGTTAGTAATTGCATACATTATGTGCTTATTTACGATAAGGAACACATAAAATGTGCAAATTAAGATTTATAAATAACGATGGCCGTAAATGGTATACAAGAGTACTGAATTGAAGTACTTTAATATTAAGTATTCGAATTACTGTAAGTAGGTTAAATGTAATCGAATGACAAATATAAAAAAATGTGCAGTGGTCTGCACTGAACTTTCTTATATTGGAAATTCCAGTTTTCAAATAAATTATTTTTACAATTTTATTAGCATCAAAAATGAATTTTTGCAATTTATTAATGAATGGACAACAATGAATGGTCTTTTTTTACTTTTTATGTGCATTTGATACCGTTACCGGCAAATTTATGATAAAAAAGTTAGTTGCCTTGGGCATTTGGATTAATACAGCAAGTCTATTGTTTAAACAAATTGTGCTAAATCTTAACAATAAAACGTCCAACGAGTACGATATATTTCGTGTGCTGCAAGGATCTGTTCTTGTGCCCTTGTTATTTCTTTCATACATACACGTTCTTCCGTCTGTAATAACTAAATGGTTTATGTTTATGTTTATGTTTGCGTATAACACTTTAGCAATTTCAGCTAATGCCGAAGCTGAACGATTAACAGATGTAGCAACAATAATGTCAGGAGTTTCAAGGATGGTGTTCTTGGTTCTTGCTTAAAAGAGAAAAAAAAAACATCATATATTTTCGTCGCCGTAAATTATTCCCTGATATCTTTGCAATATGTTACGTTGGAATTAGGTATTAGTTATCTGAAATTGCGAAGTTTCTGGGTGTAGTGCTTAACCACACAATTGGATTGGCTCCTCCAATTCAAAATATGTTTGCGCCAAACTAAACAAATCTTATTTTGCAATGCTTCGACTGACAGCCAGGGTAAATATTTATTACACTGATGAGCTCGTATTAATGAATTCTCCTCGTATAGTCTGATGGTCTGGGGTTGTGCCATTGACATGAGTCGGATATTTGTTTAAAAAAAAACGAATATTCAGGTTTATATTTCGTCTTACGCTTTTGGTTATTAATGTCGCCAAATCTGTTAATTATGTAAAAAAAGAATATATCTTCACTTGTGACAACAATTTCAATAGATGAATATAATACACGTAACTCTATTCATCTTCGAATTGCGCCACATATTGTGGCTTATGAGAGATCACTTTGTATGCTAGTTTCAAATTGTTCAAATCTGAAGTTTTTAGCTGAACAGTGAAAAGGGAATAAAATGAATTATTATTATTAAATAGAATTTCTACCTCTAGTAGTCTGATTTTTAGTTACATATTTTATATAATTATTATCATCGTCAAGGTATTCAACTTAATTAGTCTTGAAATTATAAATACGAACCATGTATTTAAAATATACATCGCTACAGGAGCACTTAAACTGAAACTATCAAACAAAAATTGGCATGTGTCGAATATTTTTGAGCGCAATAGTGCAAGGATGTACAATAACTAAATCGTAAAATGTTGTTTATGTACAGCGTATTATAACGAATTTACGACGATTTCTGGCATTTTCTTTTTATCAAATTCGCTATGTATGCAAACGACGCCATAATTAACTTCTTAATGAAATTTATTTCGATTCGGGGACATTTCGAAGAACTATGTTCGATTATGTCTTTTCTCACCCCTGTTTCATAAATGTTATTACCAGGGTTAACGTCTTTAAATGACAATATTTGACACCGCCAACCTGTTCTTCTTGGGAACATTCTGTAGTTCCTTGATGTTAATTGAACAACGCAGATGCCGCTGTCATATTCTTTTTTGCAGTTATGAACATTATTATTCATATAGTGTTGTCTTGTCTGATCTTGAACCCGTCCCTTTTCCACTTATAAAACTTACGTCTTTTTTCTTGCCACTTCATTCATCCCTTCACCGATGCAATCGACTACTTTCATCCGTATTTTTAGCCTCATTCTGTTAGCGTTATCTACGAGCATTTCTTAGCTTCCTCTTTCTTCTGGTTCAACGCATTTCTTTCCCGCACTTCTTTCTTTACTATTGTACAATTCCCTGCAGCTGGTCAAATTGTCCCTCGTTTTTCTTTATATCCCTTTCATATTTCTTTGTTCTACTTCGTCATAGTTTTATTCTGTTTTGCTAGTTAAATTTCATCGTATCCACCATGAAATTTTCCATGGTTTTCGTCATTCATGCCTTTTCATAAAAGTAAACCCTCACTTTCCGGTTGATACATTGTTATCAAAAATGGGAGGTTGTCTTTTATGATTTATCAAAATGCGTATATCCCTTAGAATATCGACGTTGAAAATTTTCACGATTCCTGTACTTCCTTATACATAATATGGAAGGAAGAAAACTACTAAAATTCGAAAAAGTCGCAAATTTGACATCACACAAATTGGATTTAAATTCTTCACTATCTTTCTTTGTGCATTTATTTGGATGTGGTGATTATGGGCGATGGGCCAAAAGGTATGTTTGATATATATGTATAGCAAGAAAATTAATTGTTTAGGTAAAAAGTAGTCATGAAAATGCAACTAAACAAATAAATTCATTATATATATATATATATATATATATATATATATATATATATATATATATATATATGTCATTGTTAACAATTTAGTTTTATTACTTTAACGTAGCTGTAGGCATCATTATTTACAATATTATAGAAAATTACTTATGACGCAATCTATTGACTTAATACAAGGAGCATTTACGAAGTTGTGCTAAAAAGTTGCGTCACTGTTAATGTGTAGAAATATATGGGACTGGGTTAAATAATTCAGGACTTTAAGGTTATAGTAATAAAATAAACTTACGTTAGTTATTAGCTCCGATCGCTCTGACTAGAATTAACCATGCGAGTGAGACCTGTAAAGGAAATATCACAAATGAAAAAATCTGCAGTGGTCCGCACTGAACTTTCTTATACTTAGTTATGCTACATTTTTCGGAAAAAACTTTTCCAATAAAAGTTGTTTAAATATATATTTTTAATATCTTTAACTTAAGAATAATTTTTTCGATAACTCGTACCGTTTTCGAAAAAATGTGATTAGAGTAAACCATCACTTCCGGTTGAGATATCCTTTCAAAATAGGACGATCTCCTCCTATATACAAATCATAAGTATAAAGTTTCGTGGCTTTAGCTTTCATCGTTTGGGCGCTACAGTGCGCACAGACACACATACACACAGATACTCAGAAAGACACACAGTCTTACACAGAGACGCCATTTCGGAAATAGTCAGAATCGATACAGGGGACCTCAGAACGTGTATATCCGTTCAAATTTCGTTCGAAAATTTTCATGATTCCTACATTTACTTGTACATAAAGTATAAGAAAGTAAAAATTGACCAACGTATTTACCCCGGAGTTGATGTTTTTGCCATAGAATACATCAAAATCTTTCTTTTTAGACTATTTGCTACACTTTTCTACATTTCCTTACGATACAACCATTATACTACTACACAACTACTACATTACAACTAAAAATATCATATTTGATGATTGCACTGAACTAATCTCTACATAACGATACGCAGTGATGTTCAACTTAATATTATTTGGAAACGCCCACCTATTTTCTCTCGAAAATAAAAACAATTTAACTACTTCAATTTGTCAGTCTTGTTAATATACTTTGTAATCCTGCTATGTTTAAAACCAGTGAATCAGGTTGGCCCACATTTTATCCACACATAATCAGGGACAATAAAATTAATAGGTGTTTTGATGTCAACCAAAATGCTCGGAATTTTGGTCCACTAAGCAATTTAAAACCTACAAATTAACAAAAAGAAACAAGTTGGGTAATTATGATATTTTGTTTTTATATCCTGAAAGAAAATTAAATGTAGTAGGT
Organism: Geotrupes spiniger; assembly: GCA_959613385.1. NCBI lineage: Eukaryota > Metazoa > Arthropoda > Insecta > Coleoptera > Geotrupidae > Geotrupes > Geotrupes spiniger. The sequence continues at coordinate 24,525,510 of OY390736.1, read as the reverse complement.
CGGATAAACTGCCGAAAATGCGCAACATTAAAGCATTAAATAAGAAAAAGATAGCGCGTCTTGCGGTAATTGGTTTATAATTATTGAAAATTATTTTATAAAAAATATTGTTGTGGATGTGCAATTGAGCAAGGTAAAAAAATTGACTAAATTCAATTCAAAACTAAAGTGCTTTCCACTTTAGTTTTGAATTGAATTTAGTCAATTTTTTACCTTGCTCAATTGCATAAAAATCCAAAATCGTAAATCACAATTGGAAAAGAAAGTACTTATTGTGGCGTTACCCTTGAATTCTATACACCCCTACCCACCTCTTGCATATTTTTTCTAAATGCTAATGAGGCCACATTTTTTATTAATTTTGCTTAATCTTTGCAAGTTACTGGATCTTTGATAACTTACTAGAAATCTTTGTCATTTTCTGAATCAGATTCCTCTAAGATATGTCCTTTTTTCACTATTTTTTATATTATCACATTTTATAGAACGATACATTTACTATAAATATATTAAAATATTAATTTGATAGTGTTTCATATTTAAATTTATTTTACTCGGCACCTACCAAGTTTGCCAAATTAGTATGATTAAATATTTGACTTATTTGAGGTCGGCTGTGGCAATATTTTTCATATCTTTGATTGAAACATACAATTGTTATATATAAGTTAACAATAAGGTCTGAAGATGACCATATGTTATGCTAGTTAATCGATATCCAAACTTCCCTCGAGCTATCAAAACCGTCCTTGCTATATTAGTTATTTAAGGTACAAGTGTAAAAAGCTATTCGTTATGGCACGAACAGTTTAAATACTAGTGAGGTATAAGCCGTGAGATAAACTTTTTACACGTATTAACGTTTTATCTTCGATCGTGCACAAATGTCTTAAGAGTAGGTTAATATGACTTAATAAATCTGGTAATTATTTGTTTCTGAATGAAATACCGATATCGTTTCTAGAGTGACGAGTACGTTGCTCAGCGAGATTTCTTATGTCAAATTTGACATTTCCACGCCATAAAAAATTATAGAAATTATAAAAAGTGGATTAAAACATAACATTAGCAGTGGAAATCAATACTAAAAACGCCCAATTTTTACAAGATCGTAGTTAAAATTTATTTAATTATACTTAAAACCCAAAGCTAACATAAATTGCCATATATCGTATTATGGTTGCATATTCTCATCTTGTAATGGATATATTTTTAATTTTCACACAACTCGAAATTGTCTCCGATTAATTTTCTATATTCATTTATATCGGAATCGGAATCGGTGGATTCTATTTTAATGGAAATATCTGCGAAAGTCCATGATGCTGCAATCTAAATAATATGACAAAGTTAGTTACAACATGCAGTTATAAATTTCTTGATGATGACTTTGTGTTCTCATTAATTTTCTTTGCATTTCGAATCAAATTCAACTTTGTTTGAAGCATCTTTTACAATCATATTAAATAGCCTTGTTTTATCGAGCTTCACTACCCGTGGGAAAAGTAAAAGTTAATCTGGCTCACAGTAAATGATAATCCCCACACATCTTTCTAGCAGCTTAAAAGACTGGGATATAATGACAGAACAGCGACACCAACATTAAATGCAATAAAATTACAATTATGGTTGAACGACCAGCTAGATCTTTATAAATATTAAAATGAAACTAAATCTTTACCAGCCAATTTAATATAGACCCCTTCGTATTGAGATATAAGAAATTTTATAGTTCACATCAATAAATACCTGAGCAACAGTTTCATTATTGTGTTAATCAGTATGAAAAACTGCAGAGAAATAAAACAGTTGCTTAGAATATAAGTTTGGTATCCACTTGGCTATAGTTGCTATAATGACAACTTCCGAAATCTACTGAAATAATTTTGCAGTCTTTCGAATGTAGTATTTGAAATTTCCCGGTAGTATGAATTAATGTGGTGGTATCATCCCCGGTATGCGTAAACCATTAATTATACTAAGTATTTTGTTTGTTTGGTATATATTAGGGTGACCGTAAAAAATCGATGTTGTATTTTTGACAACGGCAACTCCACAAAATGATAAGTCTTTGCAGATTTTACGACAAAATTTGAGCACGATTGGAGTATGTTAATCCGTGCCGCTGGGGGCAAAGTTACAAAAAGCGCCAGTAGCCACGTTTGGGGGTCGTATCTGCGGAAATTCCCATTACTTTCTCATGATATAGATCTCAAGCGAAATGCAATATTATTGTGACTAATTTATATTCTGTATGTACTATATAATTATTAATTATATATAATTATTGTTACTTCTAATCGAATCGAGCTATAGCAGGCTCATCATCATTATATCATGATGAAATTGATGATATTCAAATAACTTTAGATTTAAGTTAATTAATGTTATTTCTTTTTCAGCTCCCAAGCAAGCCTTTGACTTCTTGTGATGTTTGTTGGACTATCAGGAGATTGACAAGGATATTTCTGAAAGAGCTGTGGAGATATTCTCAAACCATTTGTGGTATTTCAATGCAGAATTGGTAGCTTTCGTTTTCTTTGATACCTCAATTTCAGACGAAGAAAAATCGAAAATGGCGAACAAAGTCCTAACTCTGAGACAGAAGATTCAAGAATTATAAACCCCAAATTTTGAAGACCACAGTTGGAAGAACTGGTTAATGCAGGGTTATCTCATTTAATTATAAGGCGACCATGAATTTCTTTGAGCGTTTCCATATTAATGCAGATTTTCTCAGCTATACCTCCCCTGAAAATATAAATTTTCAGAAAGGATTTCAGATTGTGAAGTCACTAAAGGTCGTTAATGATGTGGGAGAACGAGGAGTGAAATTGATTACAGATTTTAATAACCTTCTCACCAAAGGTGAGGAGCAGAAACAATATCTTTTACAAGTAGTACACAAATGGCGAAAGCTGTATCCTGATGTTTCTAAACACACTTTGAGCAAACCTTTAGTTTTCAATATTCCTTATTGTATCCTTCTTAAATATGGCAAACGATACAATGTCACTCTCTTTTTTTATTAAAATATATTTAATTATGTTATAAAAAAGTATTGTCATTTTATTCCATCATAATTAATTACAAACGCTGAAAAATATTAAAAAATTATCATATCATAATTTCCTTAATAGATTTTCCTCGTCACGTTTTTTATGAAAAAGGCTGTTATAGCACTGTTCTAGTATAAGTAACAACAAATATATAGAATAGTTATTACATAGAACAATATTGCCTATGATTTGACTCATACAACATGAGAAAATAATGAGAAGTTCCACTAGGTGGATAATAGATCTTTTAGAAGATCGTCCTTCCATTTATTTTAACTCATTTCGTAGTTCGGTTATACGATTTATCTGTTTAATTCGCAGTTATGCACGTACACTTGAAAGCCAGCAGCTTTTCTTGCTTCGTGTCGTTTCGTGTTGACATCCGCTAGAGGCGATTATACTTTAAAATTTCACTGCCAGGATTATCAACGGGGGTCTCAAAATATTTTTCAAGTGTGCCATGAGCAACATCAGTGGGTGATAGCTAGCCTTTCAGGTGACTTAAATAAAAATAGCGACCGAATAGCTTATCATTATCAGCTCAACATAGTAAAATTGTTTGACTTGCTCATTTGTGGTGCACAGTTTTCATTTAAGCTTAATTCATTGATAGCAACTAATTTTATTGGAAATAAATGAATGTTTTCAACTTCTTTTGTTAATGTCAATATCGGAATACTTGCTTTTGCATATGTAATGTCTAAAATTCTCCAGAAGTAGTGATAAAAGAATGTTAACCGTCTCTGGCAGATCATGTCTGAAGGTGGATTGTTCTCATTTAAGATGTTGATGGGTTGAGGGAAACAATCGTAATACAGATTAACTTGAAAATAAATCAGGTAATGCAATATGCCATGAGTTGTAACAGGTTTCGGTAGATTTAATTTTTCAACAACGAGATAGTTACAAGGTTGCGTAAAGCTCATAGAGGCCAACTGTAATTTTGTCTGTGTATTCTTAGTAAAACACACAGATGTTATAATATTTAAAGTTTGCGATGATTTTGAATTTAGAATGGATTTGTATTTGAAAAATGTCATGACAAGAGGTAGGTTCGTTTACGTTTATGCTCACCAAGCATAAGTCAATGGGAATAAGAAATAAATTTTGCAATATGCTCCACTGACGTCCTCTCTGATGGTCTTATTGTGGCAGTTAACGTATTCATTGATATAATTACCGTAAAATTCTCAATTTGTGATTGACAAGCAGTTCAGTTCGTTGAAGTTGAATGCAATTTTTAATTCGCCAACAATGTCAGACTTGAACTAAAAAATCAATGAAATTGAATTGAAAGTAGACTGGAAGCAGGAGATTTATTTAATTCGATACGGAATTATGAAATTAAACGAAACGTGATGTTGATGATTAGAAAACGTATGAAAATAATAAAATTACATTAATTAAGGCAATTAAAAACATAATTTTAATAATAAATTAAACTAATTATGTCATATCAATTTATAATAGTGGTGGTTTTCACTGACTGTACACAATGTATATTGAACGAATAACCGCTTATACTTTCTATATCAGTTAAAACATGGCAATTAATCTTTTCGTGATTGCATTAGGGAAATAGTCAGGTTGGGCGAATGCCTTCAGGTTGGTGATTGTATCAGATGGGCGAGTTTGAGAGAAATGTTGATTATACCACACAACAAGGAATTGAAATTGTCGCGCTTGAATAAAGATTATTAAATTAGGCTGCTGTACCATCTGGTAAACAAACAATTTGACACGAAATGTGTATAACGTGTGTAAATTTTCTCACTATGATATTATGAAATATTAATTTAATGGTAAAAAGTCGTATCTAAAACAAACATTGCAAACGTTATTATTACCTAAGCAATCCGACCGTCCTTGCAACGTTAGGAGCTGGTAAGTGCTTTTAAATTTATGGCGCGCTGCGTACGCCTTTAATATTTCAATTAGAAATTTCTAACAGAATTTATGATAATGCAAAACTCACATAATTAAGTATGTATATTGTGGCGAGTGGAGGTATGCCCTTTTTTCCGCTGCGCTTAGTCCGCACACCAACGCACGAATATCTCTCACCACGGGTCGGTCGTTTGACAAACTAATAAAGTAACGAAACCTGTAAGCCGACGCGGACTAAATTTCGAAACATCACCACTAAATAACATAAATTATCGGCTGAATTATAATAAGCGGCCAATAATGTGTGTACATTGGATCGCATATGGGGGCCAATGGTGTGGAACAAAATAATCGATGTGCGGCGCCTTGAACAGGTGAATGGGGGCGGACGTCAGGGTTTTATATCGATCGTAAAAGTTCATGGAAAATGTTATGATATCGTAGATGTCCTGGAAGATTTATGCTAAACTAGGTTACATTTCTACTTACACCGAACATATCGGTTTCAATTATTTTATTCAGATTAACGAAGGCTGCATGTCATACAATTTTCCATATTGGTTACATAATAGAAATAACGAAAATAATTTGGGAATAAATTACAATAATTTATGCACATTTTAAAAATATTATCGGTTATACCAGAGTACTCATAAAGAAAGTCATAAAATTACTGCACTTATGATACATACGTGGACATCACCCTCCGCCACTCAGTTCGATGTGACAGGGGAAGAAATTCTTCGCGCAGAACTAATTTAGGCTAAGTGAACGATTATTTGTATTAACATTCTTTTTAACATATACAATTAATGGCATGCATTATCTCTTACTTAAAAAATAATTATTTTACGTTTAGATAACCAAAAGTATTTACTACACATAACTTACACCCTTTCGATAGTTAACTAACGCAGCCTGTCAATTCTAACATAAATTTATATGTACACTTATGTTAACAAATTATTCTATTTCGAAACTGAAAGAAAACTGTGGGCAGGAGAATCAAATCGTCCATTACAGAGAACAAGGCAAGGTGTTCGTGAAAAGGTAATAGAATTTGTACGCACGACCTACATGAGGAAATATATATTAATGAATGATATCAGATCTAGTTTTGTGTACGCATACATTTTACGCATGTGCATGCATTCCCGATACCAATGAATCTCATCGGTTATTGTTGGACCAGGGCTGGACCGATTTATTTTAATCTTGGGATAATTTTTAAATTCGTAGATCTATCTTTAGATCAAAATAACAAAGATTATGGAAGAAGACGCATCATAAAATATGTTCGAATATTTTAGTTACCTTTGTTATTTGATTTATCGATGGTTCATACCAATTGACCAACAATTGGTATGAACACGATATATCCTTGAATTTTAATTGCAAACAGTATACAATAGGTGCAACAGTTTTTCTAAACGTTGACCCAGTGAGTTTGATCGGTAAGTTTATGTACTACAAGGCCCTGTTACTTTAGATTGGATGTGGAAAAAGATTTAATGTGCTATTTAGGTAGGTAAGTTATTTTTTGGTAAACTAACTTATTTTTAAATAGATTGAGAATTTCTGTCGTTGTATTCAATAATGTTATATTGGTGATTATTATGAATAAATGATTAAAAATTTATAGCATTAATTTTTTGTTTCGATGTAATTATATTTAGAGTACATGCACAAGAATTTTTATTTGCTAAGATCGCCAGGGAAGCACATTTTCGATAAACCTACTGTGATTTTTAAATCGTTTCAAAATTTTAATTCGCAGAATGTTATTTAGAAATCATGTACTTGATGATCCTTACTACCAGTTAAAATCATATCACTCATCTTGTTCACATTTTGTATTTTAATCTTTGTAGATTAAAATACAAAATTTGACAATGAATGAAAATTGTTTTTCTGTTTTTAAAATTTTTAATAATTTCGTGTTCTTCCAGGTTCTTACTCTCTCACTATTTGTCTGTTTGTTTGTAATCTGCCTACGTACTTGCTGTTGGGTTGGAAAAATAACAATTTTTTTAAAAAAGGTTTGTAGAGCAATAAATTGAATGCATTTAAACTGGAATAAGACAAGGAGCAGTTATGTTTTGGACGATGACAACAAAGCAAAATCGTCGTTCTTAGAACAGCGACGACCACAAGAAGAAACAAGTCGTTAGAGAAGACCATAAAACACCACATACAAAGCTGTGTTGCTTTTGGATTTCTAAATGAATTAAAATATGCTGAAAGTAATGCAAACATTAGGTAATGTGCGAAGTTATTTCACGTCAAAACCGAATGACTTTTCTGATAAATACAACTGAAATGCAAGTAACATTAAGGTTGTCTTAGGAAGGAACATAGAGAACAATTTAGTGTGTGACCCTTGCAGGTATACGAATTGATTTTAAAATATAATATGCGAATTTGTTGAAGAATGCAAATTACGGTTATGCTGGGTATGTATTATAAAACACATGCCAAGTAATTATAAGAAAATTATGTTTTGTTTTATTAGACGGGTATTTACGGCCTAGAACCGTTTGCCGCATCCTAGCTTCCATTTTTCGCCAGTCGTCCTAATCTAGTCCTCTCGATTCCATATCTTCTTCAACTGCTACACTCCATGACCGCCTTGGTCTTGAACATGTCTGAACCAACGTAGCTTCCTTACTTCTATGATTTCAAGTATGTTAATTTGCATCCCATTTCATTTACGATACCGTTATTCCTCAGTCGGTCCATCCTTGTTTTCTAGCAGCATCTCCTCCAGTAGTCCATTTCAGCGGCGTTTATTCTCGATTTGCTTCTTTTATTCATAGTCCACAGTTCGGCTCTATACGTACCAAAACTTTCCACTACCGCCTTATATATTTGGATTTTAGTTCGCTTGGCTATTTGTTGGCTCCACAGAACACCAATCTTGCTTGCTATTTCATCATTATCGGTATTCGATAATTTCATTCCAAGATACTTATGCGATGTGGTGTTTTTTATATTCATTCCCTCGTTTTATTGGGATTTATTGAAAGCCCCGAATTGTTATATTCTTCATACAATTTCCAAAGTTGCGTCGTCTATTTCGTTTCCTGCCAATATAACTTTGTTGCCTGCAAAATGCAGGGTAAACAGATTGTCGTCATCTATTTGGATCCACATATTTTTGGGGAAAATGCCACCATTTTGTTAGGGATTGTTTTATATAAATCTTTAATAAAGTGGGGGCGATACTACACCCTTGCTCGAGACCTTTGGTGATATGTATGTATTCATATATTCTGCTACCGGTTTTTATAACCGCTGTCATATTTTGATATAGGCTTGCAACTGCATTTAAATAAATATCTCTTATACCTTGTTCCTTCATAGCACTCCACAGATTCCTGAGTGGCACACTATCATATGTCAAATATAAAATTTGAAAGAGTATTAAAAATTACACAACAAGGGATATTGCTCCGTGAATGACTTAATGAACGTATGTTATCTATGTACCTTGACTTACCCAGTATTGTTATTGGGCATGTTACTTGTTGATGATTAACGAAAATATGCATTTTAAGTCCTTTTTTATACATAATTTTATACTAGACGAGGCCACAAAGGCAGGCAAAGGATTATAAAAAAATTGCAACACACAATTGGTGGGGTTGATAATGGAATATACTTCGATATGGCTGTATTAGTAAAAAGTGGAAAATATCTGCAACAATATGTGTTGAATAAAAAAATGCGTACGTATAAAAAAATAAAATAATTATTTAAATAACTAGACCAAAATAATAAGAATATCGAAAAGATCGAACGCAAATAAAACAAAGTGCAACTACTGAAAATAAAAAAAAATAAAACTAATATTTTGTTAGTTTGTTTGTTTGCTATTACTGAAAGCTAAAGTGTAGATAATTCGAGTGAAGTCTGATAAGAAAAGAAAACCAATTCGTGTTACTGTACAAGGACCTGGGAAAAGAAAATACCTCGAAAATTGGAAATATTATAATAGTAAAGCCGTAGAAGTAACAGGAATAAAGTGTTCATATCTCTCGTATAAATAAAGATTTATTAGGCAAATCGTACATTATTGAAAATCCATTTTTCAAGAAGTGTCTAACTAATCCAATACGGTCGCTATAAGAAAAATAATTAGAAATCGGCGGTTTCTGTTAACACCAGAAAAATTGTCTCAACAACGTAAAACTTAAAAAGCTGCCATCGAGTTATAGAGAAAAATTGAAATGGGCAAATATTGTTTTTTTCCAAAATATCTCAAAAGTCTCAAATGAGATTTGTTGCGAGCATTGAATTCTGCAAAACATTCGCCATTTAACCGTTGCTCTATATACTCTAATAAGCGAAATACCAATGGTGACCATCGAAAGAAAATAACATGGGAAATTGATGACAATATTACTCCGACACCAAACCGTAAAGGGAGTCAAAGGCTGACTAAGTATAATTAATATTTAATGATTAAGTTGTTGTGGCTAAAAAAAAATATATTTACATTAAAATATTTTATTTAGCAACAAGAATTTTTATATATATTACATTATATATTTTATAATCTTCATTCCACGTTTCAACTAATCTACCCTACCTAACATAATATTAAACATATTGTTCAATTGTGCTACTAGTTGGTAAGCAATGAAAAATTGCGAAAAATTTTCTCCCGTGCATTTTCATCCTATCAGATTTTTCTTCTCGTAAAATGAATGCAAAATTGACTTAAAAATATTTTCAGCTATGCCAATGCATTTGGATTTTCCTGTAAACATCTACTTTTTCCAACCCAATTATTTTTATTTGTTTTATTTCTATTTTGTTTTCTATTTTGTTGATTTCGTTTTATATATATGCTACTTGAGTATTTCATTTAATTACATGTATGTTGTGTTTGTTGCTCCTATTTATTATGTATGCTTTATTGATTTTTTTTACTAAATATTATATCATGCTATATTTTTTAATAACTACATCCATTTAAGTTTGTTGAGTTCAAACAAATTCAAATTAGATAAACTCCTGAACTTTTAGGACAATAACTTGTGATTCCTTTATATGTTCATACCTATGAACGTTTACATATTTTTGGTTGTTTTTAATTTATTAGCAGTTTGTATGTGTCAAAATGTACATCATTTGAATATATTTAATCAACAAAGTTTTTTGGCATTCCTTGTTGACAATCTCAAAGAAGACTGTAACGATATCGCTCAAGTAATCGAATTTCTTGTACAGACTGATATAATTGATCGCCATATCATCAATTGATTTCTTATAGTACCACCGGCATATAAAAAAGTGAAAACCCTTTAAATTATTGAATATGCTCAATATTAGTTAAGTGGTTTCATTTGTGATTCAACTCCGTATTAATTAAATAGCGTTAAACAACGGCGTTTATTAAAATGCCAGCTAGTTATCCCGAGAGACTTGGAACAGTAACACAGTTAGACATGGATAATAAATTTGTGTTAAAGAGCTTCGTCTTAAACAGTGACCATTATGCATCCATTCTATATTATTATCCATGCCTTAAGTCGGTTCTGTATATCCCCAAGAATTTATTCCACAATAACGCAACAAAGTGGTATTGTCGTCGTACGTTTGCGTATTATATATCCACGTGTAATACACCATTCAATTTTCCGGTATAGTAAGTCATTTGTAGAATACGTTCATAGCAATAAACCTATAACATAAAGGCATACATTGTGTTTCCGTTTTTTACTGAATTTAAATACACAGTGAATACATATTGTTTCTGCATTTACTGTCCATAAATTTTAATATCTCATTCGTTTAAAAATACATTTTCTTATACCATTCATCGCTGAAGAATATCAATGAGCAGCCAGCGTTTTCTTTGCACCATCTGCTTCTCTAATATTTCTCGCATTAAATCTGTACAGTAATTGATAAAATATAAATTTACCTTTACAACTATTAAATATATGTTACAAAGTTTATCGATTATTAAATGGTACCGTTTAACAGCGGGAGCTTAATAACGTGAGATTGTTTCATACGGTTATGTATATTTAATTTTGGTTTTATAATTAAAAACCCTATTACTACGTTAGTGATTGCATTTAAATTAATTTATGACTCTGATATTTTTGGTGTCCAGTGCTTGTTAGAGGTGGTTAGAAAATTGAATACATGGAATAACTTTCCTTGAAAAATATGCGAAACAAATTAATATTATGATCAAAATGATTTATTAGACTTTGATTACTGCATTTTAATTGGCAATTTTGAGTCGCCTCAATTGTACGGTGCCGGCCTTATCGTTAATTCTCTTGACTTACAATTGCAGGAAGATCTCACGAACGAATGATTGTTTTTCTACGTTTGGATATACATACATATATAAATTTTATTTTTACACAAACCTTATTTTTTTAACAAAAATTACACAAACACTTTGCAACAATATTTACCTAAACAAAATTGATATATTTCAATTTTATAAAAATTGGGCTCAATTGAATTTAATTGAATTTTTTGTAGATGTAATTATTTATAAAATAAATCCTGTGGGCTTGTGTGGCGAATAATATAAATTAATTTAAAGTGTCCCTAAGAGTACTGCGGATTTCCTGGTGGCAAATTTCGCAAATCACTTCCATTTTCTTCTTTGTTATCTTATTCAATTTTAGCACTTTAGTATTATTAACGATACTTGAATTTCTTTAATATATTAATATAACGGTCAAATTGGTACTAGTTATCGTTTTCTGACGTTTATGTTATAGCCTTCCATGTCTGGATCTGTTACTACTATATTTCTATCGACATTTTTCTCTTCCAGAATTTTAAAATTCTTTAATTCATTTTCATAAACAAGACAGCTCGTCAACATATGATGTTGGAATATGTTTTCGTCCTAGCTATGAAATCTTGCCCGACACGTTTATTATACATTAAATTTAGATCCCATAAACTTTTTTCTCAACCCGCATGTTTCTGTATTTATCACAATATTCAAATATAGAGCCATACAAGATTTTGCCACACTTTGTACTAACACTACATACTAATATCATATTTTGACAACCTATATCGAACAGAAACTTATGTTAATCACATAATTATTATTATTTCCCCTCTTTCATAATATGTATATTGACATATTGTGTATACAAGACCATTTATGTGTAGTTTTAAATCACATAAATGCTACATTGCTCTCTGCCTGCGTTTTATTATTTTCATACGTTTTCATATTAAATCTGCTCTAATTGCCAAAACCCCTCACATTTCGTTTAATTTCATAATTCTGTATCGAATTGAATAAACCCCCTGATTCCAATTTACTTTCTATTCAATTTAATTGATTTTCTATTTCCAATCTGATAGCTATCTATATAAATCATTAAAAGTTAAGTTGTCATTATCACATTCACCAAAACAATCCAGATTTATTGGCACGTATGTGCTCGTTGCCATTTCGGGTTTATTTCTATATACCTATGTCTTCGAAAGTCGCGAAATTATTGCCGTTCAAGGTTTTTTTATATATGCATGTTACTTTTGTCAGTTTTGTGACTTTACGACCAAATTTAAACGTTTTCTTAATACTTCTGTAATAGTATGCTGTAATTGGGTTATAATCTAATCCACAATTGACCAAATTACAACACTCGCCGATTAGTAATTCGCATTCTGCAAGCGATCGTTGTTTTGATTTCATTTGTTATAATACTTGGCGTCAGCAAGGGTGGAAATAATAATTCGTATTGAGGACAATTAATTTGGAAAGCCTCTCGCGATTATTATAAATATCCGCTTGCAGGGCTAGAGGATGGGTGATACATAGCTAGTCTTGTATGGATACTCGATAGATAATCATCGACGAGTTCCGTCGATATGTAGTACGTGCATAGTTTGCAGAGCGTAACGACAACGCTCGGCCATAAGGTAGGTCAGAATCAACCTGACGACGCTGCGAAACAAATAACCTTGCAAACGAAGGAATTATGTAGAGTGTTAATAAATACATATGTACATCACAACTACCGAAGAGTATCATTTACTGCAAGCCATAACTAGTAATATTAGTAAAGGTAGGTCAGAATCGACCTGACGACGCTGCGAAACAAATAACCGTGCAAACGAAGGAATTATGTAGAGTGTTAATAAATACATACATCACAACTACCGCAGAGTATCATTTACTGCAAGCCATAACTAGTAATATTTCATGGCGAGCTTGGTCTAACTAGTAATATTTCATGGCGATCCTGGTCTAACCAGTTATATTTCATAGCGATCCTGCCAGGATCGCAGGACGTAATAGGGTAGATTAGTGCCCACCTAACGACGCTGCGAAACGAACAACCTCGAAGCGAAGCAATTATGTAGAGTGTTAATAAATACATACATCACAACTACCGATGAGTATCATTTACTGCAAGCCCTAACTAATAATATTTCATGGCGATCCTGGTCTAACCAGTACTATTTCACTTCGATCGATCCCTAAATATTTTTGTAGTCGTTACATGGATAATGAAATCGATAGATATCCATAAGACATTATTTGCTATTTTTCAAAATTGGATGAGTAAAAAATAATACATTCGGTACCTGTTATCAATTTACTGAACTTGTGAGGCTCTTGGCGTTGCATCACATGCAACACTTTTAATAGTCTTAGATGGTCACTGCCAAATTCTTCAATAGAGAGAATAATTTTATTCATGGAATAGGTTTTGTACTTTTCTATTTTAATTATAAGTCAATAAACTTAATTAAGCTTACTTTAAGCTTATACTATCTTACATTTAAACATTGGCTGTACTTTTGATTAATAAATAAAGGTTAATTTTTGTTCATAAAAGAAGATCGTTTTTTTGTCCCATGTACTTTATATGTTATTTTGCCACAGCTCCTAACATGAAAAGCAAAAATATAAGTGCAGTGTAAAGACTAATATAGTTATTGAGAAGTTATGTAGCCAATCCATCATATTACATGCTATGAAAGTAGTTCTAGTTGTTTACCAGATTCCCATTTTTCCGACTTCCTTTCCTGTCCACAAATATCGCAGATGTTATTGTTATATGTTATATTACATTTGTCCTACTTCTTTAATTCCCATGCATAAGCTTGGCACTTACATCAGCTTCCGCTAAAAAAATTACGTACCGGTGTCTTTCGAGAACTTTCCTCTCTTTCCTTCTTTTCGCCCGATTCCACGGGTGTTTTAATTGCATTAGTATATAACAACTTATATAACTCCAATTCTTTGCCCTGCTTGCCCATTTTCTCAAACTGTTCAAAACCTTTTGCAAAAATCAACTCGTTAGTGGTTTGGGTTTATTTTAAATCTGGCGTTGGAAATGAAATAAAATATTAAAATAAATAACGTTCAGTCATTATTACTTTAAATAAATTATCAATACAAACTTTAAATTTCTTTCTTTAAATCACTGTTAACATGATTTAGTTAATTAATAACGATCGACTTTATATTTTTAACGAAATTTCTTTTGTATAACCATAATCTAGTTACATGTTCGTTTAATTTAATTGTTCGGTTGTGGATTTAACTAATTTATTTCACTGTACTTCACAACTTCACAAATTTATGCGAAAAATTGCAATCAAGTACAATATACAAAATTTATTAGAAACTACAAAAAAACAAATTCTGTTGATTTAAACTGCAAATAAATGAAGCAGGAATTAATCCTATATTACGAGCAGCTTTGCCAAGTAATCTTAAAAATTTAATAATGAAATAATTATGGATACAAATTTTCAGTTTTTTGTTTTATATATTTTCAAATCTTCGCTACAATTCGTTGATGTTTTTTTTGGGTTTATTTTAAATGTGGCATTGGAAAGTAAATAAAATATTAAAATAATTAAATTTCAATCACTATTAATTCAATGTGTTTTGATTTACTTTCAGTATTTAAGAAGTGTGACCTGACAGATTCGGGTAGAAGTTCTAATTTATTTTATTAGTATATTCAGGATCATCTTAAAAGTTTATTCGAAAGTGTTGTGATTCATATAGATTTGAAAATTATAAATCTTTTATTCGAGACCATCAGTCATGTGTAGATGCGAGCATAAGATGCCAGCCTATGTCCTCCAAGGTTAAGGTAAATATTACTAGGATTTTATTCAACGATTCAAGATATAATCCTGACTTTATGTCTGTTGACTTGCCAGTTGTTTTTCGAACAAATTTTGAATTGACATTTCTAACAATAGTGCTTAATGGTAAAATGTTTTCAAAAATACGTTTTTGGCTTCTCATTTGGGAACAGCGAGTTTAAAAGCTGGTATTTTATTGGATTTTCTGATATTCTCTCGCCTTTAGACTGGCAGTTATATTGTAGGATCTTTTGCAGTAAATGTAGAAGTATACATTTAAGCTGAACTACATTCTTATTATTAATTTTGGTAGTAATTAATGCTTGATTCTTCACTTTATTATTGACCCACCATTTTTTGGAGGGTGGGTTTCTGTTACAAAATTAATTTTTGGAAAATCAAGCGCAAAGTTATAGCTAAATATTTTGTTAAAACAATTGGAATTGAAGTTTTATGGCGCTACTGAGAAATGCTATTGTTTCCCTTTTGGTGGCGTTACACCTAGCAAGACACGCAGTGTTGTCCTAAAAGAGATCATTTTGTCCGATATTGATTATTTTATTTAAAATGGTACAGGATTTAAAATGTGTTCAATATGTTTTTATTGCATAAACATTCTGGAAATATACTAGCTGAAATGTTTAAATACATAAGAGACAACGACAACGGCGCGGATCATATATTCATTGATAAACCGTTATATAATTATTGGAAGAATGGAACACATGTGAATTAAATATGAAGTTAGTTCCATATATTTATCGAAAAACCTATATATGCTCCAAATAATTGACATTCAAATAATCGACGTCCTACTGTCCTCCTCCAAGCTTATTAAGAATTGGTCTTGTTCGATCTGTATCAGTTGGAAGTGATGTAAGTGATCGAGTGTGTTTTCATCTGGGTTTTGGTTTGTGTCGGGCCGCACCCACACCATCGTGGGTGCTAGCAAACACCGTCCATCTGGCCAGCCGATATGCATATTGCAGTGCAGGCACCGGACTTTAGATAAGCCACACTTCCACAAACACCAGCCTTGACAAATGAACCAATTAAGCAATCTTAACGGGCAACACTTGTACATATTTTATTGGCTTTTCTTTCTTATTTTTCGCTGAAAACCTCATTTAATGAATATTTACATTAGAGCGTACTCTATAGAAAATTTGCATTTCAATTCGCCGGACACTTTATAGGAAGTAATAACGGCAGTTAAGATAATCTAAGCAACAAGTTCGTGTTGATATTAAAATGTATAATTGATAATCGCGATATTAATTTAATTCCAGTTTGCTTCGCACGTATGCGATAATTTTATCTAGATTATTAGCGCGTTTACTTGAAATTTATGTAACCTTTCCTATAACTGCGTAAAGAAAATTGTCAGTCAAGCGAAAAAATTAATATTAACATAAATGCTTCGTACTGCAGCCGATAAGTTATTTACAAAAATTTAATGCCACAATCGACCAGAATGTAAATAATTTGATGTCCATTTATTGTTAATAAGGAAATTAATGTTAATTCTGCGCACGACAGCTTTTGCTTAACATTACTTTATGGCATAGAAAATTTTATATTTTTTTCCATTAAAACGTACATGTACACATGCATTTACATACATTAGTGGTACATGCAATAACATATAATTTTAATTAAGTGTAATTAAAAAGTCCAATTATTTTCAACTGTCGCTTAGTAGCAATGTAATCCTCAGTTAGAGGTAAATTATTTATAATCACGTTAATTGAATGACGCGGGCCGATGATTTAAAAATAATTATCATATTATAAATTTGATGTATTAAAGATTGGATAGATCACTAATTACCATATCATAGCTGAAATAAAATGTGTCGAAATCAGCAATACTTTGTTACATCGTACGTTACGACTTTTATATTTAAATGCAACATATAGTGTGGTGTTTAACGTTAATAGTCACCAAATTACATTTTGTACAACTATTAGAAAATATAATAATGGACCTTGTGAGATTTCATCCAAAATGACTATGATATAATAACTAGACTCGGTAGACGAATTAAAATTTAGCTTGATGTCGTGAAACGGACATACAACAGAGACATATTGAATTTATGTGACTTTATTGGTTTAGTCCATTGGCTTCCTCATTCTTATTTCGCAAACCAAGTCGGAAACAATTAGTTTGTTTGACACATTATTTCATGATTGCTCCAAAGCTGATGTAGAATATTGCGTAATTACTTTCAAAGTTAAACGAACAAAACATGAATACATATATTCACTTTTTTCGAAATAATTAACTTCGATCGTTATCGTTGCGCGTATTGTAATCCTTAGTAGAATCAGAGCGTCGCCCGCAGCCGGTGGTATTATGCCGCATTGTGTAAGGTATACCCATATCCCGAACACCCACAAACCGAGTATTACCCATTTAGCCCATTACAAACATTAAAATGTATTAGGTGCACAATGAGCATTGTGTGATAGTCTAAAACCGTGCGCAGATAATCAGTTATACGAGCACAAGTTAATAAAATAGACGTTATACCTGACACTTATGATAACAGGCCAGCTTGTATTTATTATATTCGTACGGTCAATTGAACACAATCACTGGCATTGTCGAGAATGCATTGAATTCAATGCAAATTAATTGAATGTTGGTATTGCCTGCCTTAATTAGATGTTTGATATGAAATCAATTGTCGTTTGTTAACTTATACAAATTAGCATCGCTTATAGAACTTATGCGCTATGTAAATGCGACCATTAAGTTATTATTAGCTCAGTTATTAACTTCAGGTAGGTATGTTAATGCCATTGCCATTGTTCAATTTATAACCCAAGTTAATTTGTTTACATGTTTGTTGCATTTTTTAAACTGCAGATGACAATCCACGTTCTATTTTATAATTTATTGTGTTTAAGAAATGTATTGACAAATTTATAAATGCGGCAATTTATATTCCACGTTAAACAATAAATAGGTCGACCTGTAAGAAAAGCTTTAATACACGCTACATAATGCATATTGAATCAAATGTTAGAAAAGAAGGGTGATTTGATTTAATTGATTATGATTCAATTAAAGCAGAATTAAATTATACAAAATAAATCTATATTTGGCATTCAATAACTAGGACAATTTAGTATGGAAATTACATAACAATAACAATACCATAAAAGAAAAGCGTAATAATATAATCTAAGACAAAGATAAAAACTATTTTAATATTGATCCAAATAAAATATGTGATGGTATATTTTTCAATATTTATTGAAACATTTCTCCAATAACACTATTACGTCGAAACGATTTCTTTTGATAAATGTGGCATTTATTGCACGTATTGATTCAGCTCTATAGTAGATGAAAAATGTAGGCTCCACAATTACGATTCATTTACTTCCAATTTAATTTAATTCTAATTTATTGGTGCGGTCACAGTCAATTTTTGATGGTAGATTTCCCAATGATTACCTCCTGAACTTTTCGGCACTGTGAGGCCTGCGATCTTTTGACCATGGTTGACATAGATACATGTATTGTTCGTTCAAAAATTTTACTTGTTTCTTTACATTTATCTCCTATTAGTGTAGAGCCTTTCTGCATATATTTGATTTCTTCAGGCACCTATCACTAGTCACTACTTTTACTGTCAGAAGGGCATATGTTTTTTGGTGTTGAAGGCCTTTTGTATACATACTGTGTTGATTCTTCTTTTGCAGGTGGGGCCAACGTACCCGCAACTCATCACCAGTTGGCTTAAGAAAAGAAATCGTCATCATTAGTCGATGTTGTCAAGTTTTCCTCAAATTTTTTCGTCCAATCAACAATCAAAATGTAAAATGTGCTACTCTTGCTTTAAATGTCCCCACGTCATTACTTAAATCTTCATCTCGCAACCTGTAGAAACGAAATCTTTCTGTTTTCTTTCGTATACTCTCCAATAGTGTTGAATTGAAATTGTTTTCACCATGATTTCAATGATTTCAATGTACGACGCAACATGTTGCCCATGATTTCATAGATGTCTTTCAATTATTATGATTTTGTAAATTCTGGTACAACGTGCACTTCATGTATGTTTATGATAGTATCGTTTAAATATTCAGGGTGATAAAACATACAATCTTGTTTTGACCTGCATTGTATTAATCGAAAACCTATTTAAAATTGCTTATGAAGAAAGCTACTACATTAAAACTGTAGGCAATAATAGAGTAAATCCTCGAATACCACAAACTTATAATAATTGATTAACCGTGTTCGCAACCATTGCAGTTATATACGTGCTCTACGTAATTTCAGATCAAGGGATGAAGTTAAAGACTTGGCTCATACATTCTTGAGGCCGAAGACTGGAATGCTAAGCAGACCATGTCGGCATCGGTGTTGTTTATATGGAAATGCCGAAATGTACTAATGCGTATAAAATAAAATAGCATGCATTTCTTATTTGTCATTTAATCCACATATTTGCCTTCTGATCTAAACAATCTTGCAAATTTATTAGACTGTTCAATAAGTAAAGGAATATCTGACAGTCAAACCTAGATTTATGCAATCACCTTAGTTCTATTATAAAATATTGAGTAGTTGTGCAACATGGACAAAATAACCTGAAATCTCTTGGACAAAGCAATGCGATGTTTATAGAAGATCTTACAACTGTATTTACTCTGAACTAATATAAAAATATCAAAGAGCCTGACATTCTGAATGACCTAAACACTTCTCAATAAAAGAAGTTCGAAAAGAAATAACTTGTGGAGTCCTCGAATACGGTCTAATAACTGCAGATGTATCAAATAATCTACTAGAAAAGCAATGGTCAACTTAACAGCCATACAAATAATAATGACTTCATATCCCCACAGATGTAAGTTCATACCAGTCGGTATCTATTCTGCCTAAAATATTTGAAGGATTCAAACTTGACAGATTGCAAGAATTGAATGATTTAATCTCTGACAGTCAGTTTTGGTTTGAACAAACTATCTAGAAGTGCCACATAATTGTAAATAAAATCAAAAACATTCTGGGAGATAAGAAAACATATATAAGGACTATACAAACTCAAAATATACCCATGGACACCAAGAAATACTTATTGACAAGCAACTCTAAACAGTGCTCCCATACAAATCAAAGCAGATGTTAACTACGTTCGACTCTTTGATGAGGATTTAACTTCGAAAATATGCAAATTAAAACATTCACAGCTATCGGTAGAAAATAAATTGATCATCCACAAGGTCACACTGAACCCCATCTGGAGCTGCTATATCGAAGCCATAGTATGCAGAAACCCATTAAATACAAGACTATTCCTAAAATTCAAATACAAAATCTTTATAATGATGGAAAATTTTCTCTGGTACACCACAAATAAGATTTCAACGATCTAGACATATCGCATGTAAATGATGTTTTCAGACAACAATCAGTTAATTTCAAGAAACGTAGTACTTTTCAGAGTAATCAATTAATGACAGAACAATTGGGTCAACCCATTGAAGCGAGAATATTGAAGAGAACAACATAGCCAGAAGACATAGGTAGGTGAATCACAGAGAACCGTGTGTGGCACTTGACTATTACTTATTACTTTTATTATAGTAGATTTTACGTCAAATGAATAGGGGAAAAATTAGAACTACAGAATGCGTTTAAGTAATGCATTTTTTTAAAGTAAGGTGGTATGTCCGAGCAAAGCATAAATTGATGAGCATTCATATTTACGAGTGAGGGGAAAATCACACACACATAGCACATTTCTATACAAAAGGTATTAATTTTATATGGTCATCCATATTTAATTGTTGGCATATATTTTTTGTCCTTTGTCCTTGTGATACTTCATCACGTTAATATTATAATTGATGTTTTTGCTTTGATTCTCCCTCTGAGAAATTATTTCACTTTCTTTGCTGAAAATATTTCATTATTTTGGATATCAATTATTTGTCAAGTATTGACACTTTTGTTTTTTCAACGTTTCGTGGTCGAAAATCAATTCAAGTAAACTTGTGAGTTGCAGTTTACTCGATCACAGATTTAATTTATGTAATCGAAAAAATAATTTTAGCTATCGTTGGAAAATTGTTACAACAAAATATTATAAAGATCGATGACGTCAGTTCTTGGTTCCTAAACATTTGTCTGTATTTCGTAATATTAATTTTTTTGTGTCGATACTGATTGTATAATCGTATTCTAGCATTGGTTCAATTAAATCTATTTATAATTTTTTGGCAAGTTTTGGGTTCGTTTCACATTATATTAAACTTGAAATTAAAATAACCTCATGATATTTCGACTTGAAACGTCTTCGTATTTCGGTTTAAATAAAATTGATTTTGTACGAACCCACTCTAACAAAATAGAAAAGCTTTGTGTACTTAAAAAAATTTCAGATTAGTATTTTTATGCAAAAATGATACAATAAAACAATTAGAGATCCCAACTGAAAATCCTGAGAGTTCAATTTCAATAATTTGTACGCAATAAATAATACTGAATTTTTGAACATAAATTCTATAATTAATAACTTAATCGTCTAGATGTATAAAATTTCTACAAGCGTAACTTGAGTGAGCAGGCTAATATATTATTGTAAGCACATCGAGTTTGATTGAAGTCACCACGAATCCACACTTTGTAAATATGTTCGAGTTGTAATGAAATAGTTTTACCACTTACCATATTATAACGACGTTAATTCTGTAGTAGATAGGGCAGCATCTGGAACAAAAAACATTGAAATTTATTTTGACCATCGGTAACAAGCATTTTGATTTAGAACGGATTCATTTTTTATTTTGACTATTAATTTCAAGAAATAAGAATCGGGTTTGGTTTGGTTGGGTCGGGTTTTACTTTTAAACATTTGCATAGTTGCAGTTGGGTCATAAAGAGAATAAAAAATAATGTACAAAACAATGATAGTCACTCAAAATTCTAGAGGATTAACTTAATAACCGTTAAACATAGTCTAGAGCACGAAATCAAACTGAACACATATGTACAAGTCAGCGTAATTAAATTAAAAAATAAGACAAAACATGAAAAAAGAGGAAACGAGATAAATTACCAAAACAATGCAAATGCACCTAGATATGAGCGTAATTTACAACACACGTTAACCGTTACAAATAAATAATAATTATACGATCAAGTTCTAAAATTACTGAGCAAGAATTTAGGTTAGATAATATAAAATCGCAGCTGCAAGCTGTTCATGTTAATTACACAATGTTTTACAACCTGGTATTAGGCAGGAGTTAAATTTCTACAAATACGTTATGTTAGTTTATTTAGAAATGATCAGACAGTGAAATGGCACTTTGGGACTTCACGTTCATCATGTCGCCTAAGAATAATAAATAAATAATAAATTTAGATTAAAATTACTTCCTAGTTTGTCGTTTTTGTTATATTTTGTGCTATTTTATTTGAATGTGCTATCCGGTGTTTTAGTGATTTTTGTATCATATATCTTCGACTTGTGTTTTACAATTTAGCCAAATAATAATTTGTGGCAATTTGGGTATCAAGCAGAAAGTGTGGTTGGTAGTATTTATTGTATTAATATCTTCATTAAAAAATACGACATATTTTTTAATTATTATTGAAATATAGGCTGAAAAGGATGAATTTACTGCCTCGAAGAATATATGTAGTAGAATGTAAATTATACCAAGCAAGTTACAACGGCTGATCTCGGAACTAAAGTAACTTATTTTTGACTTAAATGTACACAAACTAGTGGGCAACTTACGTGCGAAAACCGCGATCTACACTGCACCATTTACATACTTAACCTATGCATTTGGAGGCTCAATAAACTAAAAGTGGACAAACACATATGAGTAGTTGAGTGCTTACCGCGACTTGTCCACCACCTGGTGGGTGTGCGTCTACGTCGATTTATCAGAAATAGAAGAAATAATTTCCTGCGCACCAGCGTATGACGACAACGGAAAGCGTTAATGTCGTGTCTTGCGTCCATATTTGTTTTGAAATCAATCCGCGTCGTGATCGTAGTAGGTGTTGAAGTAATTACCGGTAATTACAAAGTATGTAAACTTAGCGCTTGCAAAAAAGCGTCGTTGGAGGAATGCGATGTAGAAACGCTTATTAACTTCGTTCGTTTTCAGCGAATGGATTTCTCGAGTTACTGAAATTTATCGACATGGTACCCACTTAAAGCTTAGGGTAGGCGTCAGATTAATTATTGCAGGCAACAACGAACCTTCAATGGATTATTCGTAGATAATTTACGAAGAGTTACCACTATCATTAAAACTTGCTTGGTGCTAATTTAGTGTGCGTCAGTAGTTCATGAAAGTTCACGATTTGTATAATTTAAGTGTGTTTGCGTATTCAATGGAATTATTGATAGAAACACTAAGAAGAAAACATTTGGCGTTGCGTGTAATTACTATAGCGCAAGTTATATATTAATATCAAATTTCTCAGAGAGATTTGAAACTAGCTAGAGGAGGTATTATTTATGTATTATTATTCTTCTTTCTTTTTTCATCTTTTCCTAATGCCATTTGCGGCGTAGGATTTGGTGTTTTCACAAATGTCCTCCATTCTTCTCTATTCTTTGTCATCCCCTTCATTTCCTCCATTGATTTTCCTTTTTTTATTCCTATTTCCATTTCCTACCTGGTCTTCCAACTTTTCTTTTTGCCTCTCTTCTTGCTTCCATTACCCCTCGTACTGTTCTGTCCTCTCCCATTCGCATTACTTGCCCAGACCATCCTAATTGCTTCTCTTCTAGTTTCCTTGTTAGTTTATCCTGCTTTATGTCTTACAAGTATGAATTCTTTATGCATTTCTCTTCCTGTCCTTTTTGTCATTCCCAGAATTTTCCTCATCATGTTCATTTGCATCTGTGTAATTTTTCCTTCGAGTTTCTTTTCCACTGCCCAACTTTCACTCCCTTGCAATATTACTGTCGTACTACAAAATAAACTGTGCGCATGTTTAACATACAGGGCTAATAGAACATATCTGAACGAATTTGATTGTACGTAGGGCAAGGACTCCAAATCAGGTAGTTAATCATGTGAACTAACCATACGAAATGTGGTTTGGGGAACTCAACGAGCTGTTTAGATGTATGAATGGGTTTCGCTGTCTTCGACATTATGGGGTATTTTGTCATACATATCCGTTGATAAGTAGTTTTCTCAACGACATACTCTCACAAAGAAACATAAATTCGTTTTTAAATAAAAGTGCGGTTAGGACTCTCCTGTGGTAAATCACTATAGATGTGCTCCTCTGATGTTAGGTGGATTTATTGACTTCGTAAACTTGCAAGTTCAACATACCCATAGATGAGTACATCTCGTCAGTTCTTCCCTTGTAATTTTCTGATAAAACTAGCAAAGAAAAAATTCAAATATTCTGTTTTTTATTATCAGCTGCCACTCACAGAACATTAATCAATAGAAATGGACGTATTCATGTTATAGAAGATATCCTGCAGACGCCATCTCCGAACGAACGTTTAAAATGAAAATCAAATGGTAATATTTTCACTATATCGTGTGCTAATTATTATAATATTGTAACTGATTATAACGCATTGTTGTTATGCTAATGCAACAGTTATTCCACACTGCCCAAACAAGGCCACTGTAACATTTACCACAAAAAAATATTTCTCTATATTTACGTGTAAGCAATTATTATTTATCAAAATCGATTGTTAGGAATAGGCTATATAATTTTACATATTCTGAAAAATAGTGTTTAAGCAGTTTAAGTAACTTTTAATGTTGCAAATAAATAAATTAGGGCTAAATTTAAGAGCATCACATTTAAAGCTTCATTGTTGTAAGAGATAGCAATTCTATTTACCAGCTGTAAATATATTATTAATTTATAAAAATTAATGAAGGCTGAGCGAGATCTTGCAATGAAGTCCGCAATGAAGTTTCTTATACTGAGATAAATTCCCAGCAAACAAGCAATTTAAACATCTTTAACTTTTATAAGAACCAGACAAGAAAGAGACGACAGCCACACACACAGGCAAATATAGAGACGTCATTCCGAAAATAGTTTCCTGGAAGGCCTAAAGTGCATTTCCTTAAAATCTCCTGATTAATATATTTTCTTGTACATAAAGTATAAGAAAGTAGATAGAAGTTTAATGCACTAAAGCACACATATCCATATAAAAAATTGTAGTGTGTGCGATTATTAGCAAAGCATTTAGAAGATAAAATAAGGTCTTTTAATATTTTTAATTACTTCAGTACTTGTCATCACCACCACATGCTTCCGGTATGTCCCTCATATCTTGTTACTCTGTTTGAGTATATCCAATCGACTTAACTAAATATTTATCTAATTGTTCAATGTTATTTTAATATTACCGCTGCTATACCCAGAATACAACTACAGCTATGAGGGTTCTCTTTAATCTTGAATCTCTTAGATCTCGTAGTGGCATCTGCGGCCACGATCGGATTCAGATATTGTGTTTAATTGTATGATAATATCCTCATTTAATTTTCCTGATGGCTGTGGGACGTACAGGAATGATACATTGGGTGTATATTTTTTGCTGCCTCTAGTATAGACGGGGTATGTTGGTAAGAGCCTGGAAAGAGAAATGGAAAAAAGTGGTCTTCGTAATGTTATCAAAGACCTATGTTAGAAAATTTTAAACCCTAAAGAAATCCAGATAGATCGTGTGCCTCTAAATTCTGCGTCTTCCTACTAACTGGTAGTAGAATTTTATCTACATTTTAAGTGTGACAGAAATAACAAAACAACAAGAAAACGTTGATCTTGTTGTTTTGCGACATAGTCAGTGAAGATTGTGGCACTCATTCACCGGTCAATATTATGTAACAATATATCGACATATCATTTTTAGCTTTTAAATAATTTGTGAAGGTGTGTTGATGAGTTCATCTTGGTATTTGGCAGTGTTGGTAAACTGCGACTGTGTTGTGAGAGCGGAAAATCTTTGTGAATAATTCTGCATAAAAAATTAACTACTGTTCGGTTTGTAACGTTGATGGTCTTCTCCTCTCATGGCACCGACTAAATAGTGTATTTCTACTTTATTTAAAATTTTTTCACTGTGTATTTCGATGTCGATACAGCATATTACGGCGACACATAACAATTGTAAGTTATATGTTAAATAATTATTGTTAACTGCAAAAACATTTTTAACACGTAAATATTGATGCAAGTTGGTGCATTAAGTCAAGGAAACACTCAAATGTTCAATGAAGGAAATTGTTGCAGATTTACCTACAAACTATGTATAGTAAGTTTGATAATGGAATGTTAGAAATGCAACGGAGTTAACAAGTATGAATCTGATCGCATTGAACTGTACTCCCGACCGAAATGTAATACCTATCATGCTCTTCCTGAAATAGTTCTGCATACTCTAAATACTCCATTGATAGACATACAATTCGGTAAAGCTATTAAAAATTTGCATGCAGACACAATCGGATTCACATAACGTTAAATAAGTATAAGATAAGTATGTGTCTAACAAAAACTTCTTCAAAACAATAGTTCACTTAAAATTTCAGGAATTTTAAATCTTAACAAAATACAGGGACTATCCATTTAGCTTCATGATATGTCATCGATCGATTTTCGGGAGTTCCAAGATGGGCCAGTTATAATCGAAACATTGACACTGACTGACATAATTTTTTTACAGGCCTTGTTAATTTGTTATCTTGATGTAAAATATCATCTCTGAAAGATTGTTGTCAAGTAATGTTCATATTATGGATGTTAATTGTATGTCCAAGGGCCTTACGAAAACCATTGATATTAGTATATACTGATAAGTGATAGTAAACTCTGTGACATTGTGCCTATCGTTCATAAGATTGTTTATATGGGAGATTATTGTAAGTTTAATAATCTCAACAAACCATTTTCGTACTTGTCATATATTTTTGAATAGTTACTTAGAGCTGGCCTCTAATCATACTAGCGTACATGTTGATAACCTGATTCGAACTAATACTGAAAATTAATGGACTGAAATGAAGTAGTACTCGTTTGATTTCATTACTGAAAAGGTGAATATTACAGTTTCAAGGAGTAAGGAAATTTGAGGAATACTGTTCGTAAAAATTACCAATGCTAACTTTAAATTACACAGGTCTGCAAATTTCTACTTCTACTAGTTTTCCTTTTTGGTAACTGATCCTAAAGTATTTTGGTGCGGTGATTACGAATATGTACTTAGATTGTCACCATCACCCTCAGTTTTTTTTTGTAAGCCCTATGTATGAAATCGCAAAAAACAACTTTAATAAAACAAAAATTATATTAAAATAATAAAATAATTACATGACTTTAAAATATTATAAACACATTTCAATGATTTTAATATATAAATTAGAAATATTAAATACTTTCGTTGTATCTTTTTTTCCGAAGCTCCGATTGTGAGATTTTCTCTTAAAATTCCGACTTGGATCATCTAGCTTCAGCAACCAACAATGGCCCGTCATCATCCTTGTATTCCATCTCCCTTGTTAGCCACGTTTTATCTTTTTCAAATCCTGGTGAAATCTTTCGCTTTGCTCTTCACTTACAGCTCCCAAGTGATCAGAAAAGTAGTCCACGTGCGAATTAAGGAAGTGGAGTTTAATGCTCATTGAACAACCAATTGTTCCAAAATTCACCTTCTTCATAATATCCTTATAATTTGGACTTTTATGGTTTCCTAGAAAATTGTTCACCACTTCCTTAAAAGATTTTCAGAGCTTCTAATTCAATGTTACTTAACTTTTAATTTGTGTCTTCAATTTTCTCATGTCCGGGCTAACGAAAATACTATCAGTTTAGCCTCAGATAGTGCTGTAGATATTTACAACATTTTTCTTCTTTATTCAGCGCCTTCGCAAATTGTTTCATCATTCCCAGTTTTATATGTAGGTAGGTAGCAAAACTTTTTCGTGGGGAACAAAATTTTCGCTCATTACATTTTTGGTTCCAGGAACTAGTTCAGTTATGTGCGGCCACTCTTTCTTCGTCCGATGTTGTCCTCGATCCCGACTATCCTACTCGCAGAGAAAGCAAGGGTATTATGTTGTAGCCAAATGGTTGACCAAGTATCTTGCATACAACGTTCAGATCTCCACAGAACATCCAACGTAGTTTAATTTTGTCAACACATTTTCCAAATTGTTGTTGCTCTCTTTCAAATGTACAGAATGGGCGACTGGCAGTGAAGCGTATTATTATTATTGCCATTGTGCAAAAGGACTGCTTTCGAACTTCGTTTTGATGAGTCTATGAACAATCTTAATTCGTTCGCATCGATATTCGATGTTAAATGTCTTCATAAAGCCAGGAATATCTGTGCAATAAATTAGATCGCGATGTTCATCAAAATAGGGTATAAAGTATTTTTTTCTGTTGCATACCAAGAAAATGAGGTACCAATAGCAAGCATGTCTTTTTCCGATAGTCTTGATCCGAGGAATTCAGCTGCATATTTTGGCAGGTTTAGATCCCTCATTAAGTCGTTTAGTTCTGACTGCGAAAATAACTGAGTGCCAACACTCATCATATGAGATACCTCTTCGACATCACTGCTTATGTTTTCAGCTTGCACCGATTCCAAAAAGGGAGGCGATGGCGGTGCAACATTCAGGTCGCGATGTACCGCGTGCGTTGCCTATTGCACGGTTGGACATACATAGCAAGTCCTTTTTCGTTTTAGAATTGTAGCCAGTCTTGCAACAGCAAAATAACAGTATTCGGTACGATGCTGAGGTCCATTGGATTGGTCCAGGATTGTAAATCAAAGGTATTGTTCTGCTCTTTTGACTAATTTCGAAGTTCACGAACGCATGTCGCACAAACATTATGTGGGGCCCACTTTCGGTCTTCGATAAATATTACTCACGAATTGGGTAATGTTTTGCTGCTACTTTATCAGCATAAACTGCTGACAAATATAACAAAAATTATTCGGTCAGTTTAAACATTTTCGCGATGATATTCTTTAAGTGAGCGTTACGAATTGCACGGAGGAACAATGTCGGTATTTATACAAAAATCAACAGTTCTACCCTCGTTAACCCTCTTCTAACGATTTAAATACATTTCACGTAAAAAATATATGTCTATTTAATTATGACCTGAAAATCCACGTTGTTTCGAACAATAAAATTATGTCACTTCGTTCATTAAGTTATATTTAACGAACTACTTATGATAATGTGTTCACTATTATCTACTGCAATCATTCAATGTGTTATTTGTGAATTAAGAAGCAATAAAAATTAAATATCTGTTCTTGACTAAGTAGGCCTAGTTACTTTTAGCAAAAAAAGTATTCTTAATAACTAAGAATCCTGACGTGATGAATTATTTTTTGTATTTTTCTGGTAACCAGCGCCCCAAAATCTATCAAAATCAGTCAAATCAAATCGGAAAGGGCAAAACCATTGTAGACCTGTGTATTAATAAAATAGCTTCACAAAAATGAAATGCTGTAACACAAAGGTTTATCAATACTGACGTTGTTAATGACTTAATTGTTAATTTTTTCAATGCTAATAAACAAAACATTGATTTTATACAATTATAATTGAATTTGAACAACAACAATAGCTGAAAAATTTTAAACTTTAAATCTTTTATGTGCCCAAGTGTATAGCATTGATGCAATTTAGAATGGTTAAATAGTATGACACAGATATTGATACTTACACATTAATATACTTAAATATGAGTGCCTTTACCTAAAAAGATACAACATTTAACCTTTCCATACATTAGAAAATTATTATAATAATTATAATATAATAATTAATTAGCCGTTTCTAAAATATTTGACACTATTTTGGCTAAAGATTTCGTCCCGATTGCCTGTCAGATACATTTTTCTTCGGCGCATATTACTAATGATGATAAAGAGCAGTTCTCTTTCACTATTAAATTTCTCCAAGGCATTTGATATGATCATATGCTTATTTGTGCAAAACAAAAATATAATGGATTTGACACGGCAGCTCTATCCTTGATAGTCTTACATAGTGGACTTGATAGTCTTTAAGTGGTCACAAACAGATATTTGTAGCAGTATATAATTCCGCATAGCTCGCTTAATAGGACTTATATTTTTATTATTTGTATTCCAAACTATCATATACTATGTCAATGTGTAATATCAATAGTGTTCAATGTTCGACAACGCACATTATAGTTTTGACCCAGTCCAATATATCCAGCCTGACGAATTATCGAGGAATGCGTTATGGAACTTCTTTTGTTTGAGCAGGCTTTGCTCTATAATTGAAAGCATTTTATAATGAAAGTAATATATATTTTTTCAAAACTATCTCATATTGCACATTAATAGGGCATCCATTCCAACAACAATTTTTACAGGGAATCTAAAATCTTTTTGTATTCTTGTCGTCACTGTCCACTGTTTGTATTTCCTTGACAGATCTAAATTAAGTAGGTTCAAAATTTAAACAAGATGAAAAAGGCGAGCACGTAAACATGTAGCATGCTAAAGGCAAAAGTAAACGATATAATTTTGACCATTAATTTCCATCTTATGTTCATTCTAGTTCAAGATTTGCTGACCTTTGCTAACGTCGCCATCAACGACACGTGTATAATGTTCAACAGAAATATGATGACAATTTCTTTCTGGCGAGTGCGAACATAATGCGAAATCGATGTTCAATGGATGATTCTTGCAATTGTGGTGGAACAAATCTTTTGTTTTTACGGACTGTGCCAACGTAAGACAGATTAGCTAATAGGAACGATGAAATTAGGTCTTTAAAATACATAATTCGTACTGTGCCAAAGAATTGTTTGACTAAATCCATTGCTACTTTTTAGCCTAGATTTACTTCTCTACCTCCATCGAGTAGTTTACCATTGTTAATTTCGCCCATCAATAGATAATCGGACTTTGAGTCGCAAGTTCAGCATATATTAATCCCTTATTTGGTCGATTTCGATTGTATTGTGTGAACTTTCTTCGCCCACGATAAAAAGCAACTGCTCGTCAATATATATCTACGTATTTTCAAAATAGGTACGCTCTAAGTTGATGTTTAGTATAAACTAAATCATCATTAATTTCATGTAGATGAAGCACCCACAGCGAAAACAGGGGCTAAACGATTGTTTCGGCGTCCCTCTCTTATATCAATTTCATCTTAAAGTTATATCACACAAATATTTTATTATAAGCAAAAAGGCACAAGTAAAAGAGAAGCAAAACATCCACGAAACCAAAACTAATAATAATAGATTTGTTTTATTCTATTTATTGCAATGTAATTACATATTTTATGCCTACAACACCAAAATACTGGGATATGAGGAAAATAAAAAAATCCAGCCAGCAATAGCCTCTCTTAGTTCAACCAAAAATCGTATGTCGACATGTATTGAATGCTTTCTTAATTGTGGCCTGACAGACAAAATGAAAAAATCACATTAAAACTTTTTTTCACGAAATGTGGCGGGCTCCATCAAGTTTGAAAAAAATTCGATGAGATATGTACAGAAAAAATAATAAATACGAAAATACTTTAAAATGTACCAAAAGTAGCAATGAAAAGTTCTGAATATTCGAACATTTTTCCGACTTATAAAGCGTTTGGTAAACCTACATGAAACTGTAGTTTTATGTGCAGCTAGCTCGTTCACGACGCAATTTTATATTTACAAAGACCGTAAATTAAAAATTAATAACATATTTTCTCGTTTCGTGTCACGACCGCAATTCATTAGCTACCGGAATTAATGGCATCTGTTACATGTTATTACTACAATAGTGGTAGTTAATCGGCGGGAGAATTATGGCTGAAAGTGTGTGCGCGTCTTTTACTGTTACGTCTGGAAACTGTTGCGCGATTGTCATCTGTGCCTCACCCATTATTATTGCGTTGTACCGTTAAGCACACGACAATGGACAGGTCGAAAACGCGTCCGAATCGATCCAATCGATATTAGATACGTCAGGTACAATTTAAAAACAATAAAACGACTCGAAATGTCCACTTAGTCGAAAAAAAAAGATCATCTGATTTCGTACGCGACTAAAATACATAAATCATCCACAATTCAATAGATAATATCGATCCGTGAGCCGATTAAACGAATTTCTCAATTTGATACTGAATGTAACCTGCAACTAAACGCAGGACCGGAATATTGTTTTATAGACACTGTCGCACTCATCATGTGTATTTCTATTTTTTAATGAAGACGTCCTTAATTTTTATATTCTATGAAAATGTGAGAAGTATGAATGAAAAATGATTATTAAACATTAAAAATACATTCTGAAATTTACTAGCCTCCATAAGTTAAACTTCTTATGTAGCTGTAGGAATAATTGTTCTATTTGTAGTTTCTCGCATTTTTTGAATTTAAAACTTTAACCTTGAAATGTTGTGATTAGCAACATTCCCAGTACCCATAAAGCACAGTTGTATATTTATTTATAATAAAGTCAATTCAGTAATACGTTCACATTATCCGTATAATTGGAATTCCAGCTGGGTCTCAGCAAGGTTTATAAAATAATTATAGAATCCCTCACGAGAACACGTTTCACATTTTCATTGGCCGGAGAAAGTGCTTGTAAAGTTTTCGTTTGCCATCGAAAAGTGCAAAGCCGGTCCTACACGAACGTACGAAATCTAGCTCAAGAAACGCAGATGTAACATGATATTTTATAGAGTGATTGCATGTCGTGGTCAACCTGCATTCCTAACTTATTAAGGCGATTAAAAACCGTAATACGTTTACCTATTTGTTCCGATCATTTGCATAATAAACAATGAACAGGAATTTAACTTATGACATGTGCGAGATAAAAATAACAACTAAATACAGGTGCGGTATCGTACGGCCTTGCGCGGTCGTTGCGATTACAACATATCCAATATACAGTCAGAGACACACGACAAGAGACCGAATAACAGAAGTAAAATCCCAGAAGAATGCTCATTGTGTTCAACTGCGCAACAATTGTGCTGCACAATGATCTCGATTAGGCCGAACGGCTGTGTGCCACTTGTATGTTGAAACTATTGATTTGGAAAAATATTGGCCATTTATTATGTTTACTGGAATATCACGCCTTTAGGTACTCGTAATTGACAGTATGTAACTTTCTGATTTCAAAACGTTTGTACAGCGGATATAAATATTTCTATGAATTTATTATGGCGACGTTTTTATGATCGGCGTTCTGCTTGACCAAAATTCAATAATGGGTCATAATTTTACGTTTCATTCTTTGAATTGTTTAAGTGAAATGCAGAAATGTATAGGTATACTACGAGTAAAAAGAACAACCCTAAAATCCGTGAACTGAAACGATTACAGGATTATAGTAAAAAAATCATCATTGGACGCAAGTGACATTTACAATTTTCCAGTCTATTTATAACGTGTACTTTTAACATATCTTACACTGCAGGAGCATCCACTTCTGAAAAATAACAAATATAATGTAATAATTATTTCTAACAGTTTCACTGACTAGAATAGCTACCACTGGTGACCACATTTTGCAAGGTCTTTAGATTTTTGATTCAACCTCTTGGCGCCCTTTCTTTTAACACCGATAATAAAACCCATTAGATCATCTTCTGGGCTAAGACTAAGAGCATTTCGATTTCTGTTTCTCGTTTTCTCTTTCCAATTTTTAATCTTCTTTTTAGATCTTGCTCTACACTTTCCAGACATCTCTTCCGCCGTCTCCTTTTTGCAATTGGGGCTCTGGTAAGGACCATTTTTGGTAATTTATTTTAGGCCATTCTTTCTATATGCCCTAACGACCTTAGTCGTTGAGCTTTTTACGATGAATGTTATCTTTGCGTCTTTGTACGTGGTGTCTAGCTCCTTAGTTGTTCTTCTTCCTCAGCTCGTATATAGCTCTTAGTATTTTTCTTTGTCATCTATCAAGAACATCCTCATCTGCTTGATTTTTATAAATTCGTTCTTCTTGACGTATTCTTTGATTTCATTAGTCTTTTCACAATTCCCTACTTTTCATTACCTTTCGTAATTCTGACTTTGACCTGCTCCTAATGCTCGTTTTGGTTTATCATTATTCGCTAGTATAAGCACTCTTTAGCCTTTCCTAACTCATATTCCCTTCCATCGCTCATAGTTATTGGCTGATTTTCATCTACTGGCTGTTCGGTTTCGCCCATTACCATTTGTTTTTTGTTGGTTTATTTCCAGGTCGCAAAAATTTTGCCTCTTTTTCGCATTTTTGTGATCCTCTTTAATTCCGCTTGTATCTTTGATGGGACTTTAAAGTCGTCCGCATATGGTAGACGTTGATATTCGTTGTTGTATATTATCCCTTGCATTTTTAATTTACTGCTTACAGGATATCAGGGGCAGATTGCAAAATAACTGGAAGAATTCGGCCAAATCACACACGTTAAGTAGATGTGGAAACAAAAAAAGAAGGTATTAAAGAAACTGATAAAGAAAGACAAACAGACAACAAGAAAAATTGGTTCGATGAGGAGTGTATAGAGATAGCAGAGGAGAAAAACAAAATAAGATAAGAATTACTGAATAACATAATAGGAAACAGAATTTCTGTGTGGTTTTTGCAGCTTATCCCTACTAAGAAATGGGCGGATCCTGTGTCTGGTCCTGTCATTCTTCTCACGCTAGTAATTAAGGTTATATGTTGATATCATACATTGTTACAATTTAACTATAACGAGCCGTCTGAATCTGTCAAAATTTTGGCAGAACACATTTGATGCAGACTTGAAAGTGAAAATCGTACATAGAGAATAA
This sequence comes from Geotrupes spiniger, assembly GCA_959613385.1. Lineage (NCBI taxonomy): Eukaryota > Metazoa > Arthropoda > Insecta > Coleoptera > Geotrupidae > Geotrupes > Geotrupes spiniger. The sequence continues at coordinate 24,490,627 of OY390736.1, read as the reverse complement.
CCAGTGGTATTGACTACATATTTAAAATTTGGCAGCCACATATATGATATTCCAAGAGAAAAGTTCAGAATTAAATTTTATAAATGAGAAGAAATGTACTTATATATAAATTAATGTAATAAATATAATATCTGCTATGTGCTCTTGTGTTGAATGGTTAGTTGGAAATGAACTGTGCGAACGGTGCATTTTTGACAACCCTATTATATAACTTTGTTTTAACAACTAAATTAATGTTTTTAACATTCCTAATGGACGATCTAAACTATATCGTCTAAGGCTCAATTCATTGTATTAAGATTGCGTCCTGCATGTTCTCCACTTTCCATTACCTTATTGCCTATATCCACTTTCTTGTATAGTGGTGTGACGTTTCCAATATTCTTTTCCTTTTGAACTTTTCTTATATTCATGATTTCATTCAATAGATGGTTTAGTGCTTCTTGTCCTGTTTCCTCATGTTGTTCATAATTTCCTTTGTGATGTACTGTTTCGTAATTTTTTCGTAATTTTATTCTTGTATATGTTCTTCTAAAGTATTTGCTTTTATTGGCATTACTTCTTCTTGTTTTCTGTTATATTCTTCGGTTGTTACATTAAACTTCTTATTCGATTTTTATGCATATATCTTTAAGGCTTTGAATTTTTTTGTATTTATCATAGTATTCGGATGACTTTCGTTCTTTATGTTTTCTTTACAGTCTTGTATATTTCTTTCACAAAAATGTCTATAAATTTATTTTTGTTGGAAACCTTATGTGTAATTCCAGTTTATTGACTTCTGTTGTGTTGCTTAACTTTTGTACATATGCCACATATGCTATACAAGTTTATAAATAAAATAAATATAACAACTAAACCCCAGAAAACATCCTATAATTCATTATTTCTATGTCCATTTACGGAAGATGAGATATTTCATATCCTCACTGTTGATATAAAAAATAAATGGTCATGTGGTCCCGATGAAATACCCCCAGCACTAGTAAGGCGAGTAGCTGAAGCTATTGTAGACCCTATTTGTTATCTGACAAACCTGTCTTTGTCTACTGATATTTTTCCAACAAGTCTAGAAATAAGTAAAATAATTCCGCTTTTTAAGAAAGACGATAAACATTGGATAAGCAATTAGCGATTATTTGAAGCGATTAATTAACGTCCTGGAAAAATTAGTAATAACCAACATGGTTTCATGAAGGGAAAATCTATGTTGACAGCAGTACATGCATTTTATGAGAAAATGTTAGATTTTATTGATGAGGACGAGTGCCCGGCTGAAATTTTTTGTGATCTCAGCCGGGCATTTATCTGTATTAACCATGATATTTTAAAGCAACAAGTTTATGACATTGGTACCACAGGGAACAATTTTACGCCCCCTGATTTTTTGCTATACATTAATAAATTGGATAGTTCTCTTTGTAATGACTCATATTTCACATTATTCATATTTTTTATTATTGACATCAGTGGTTCTTTTGGATAGAATTAGTAATAACCTTGAAACGAAATGCATTGAAATATTACAAGCTACGAGTTCATGGTTTGGGAACAATGGGCTCTATTGCAATTATGAAGAAACAAATTACATGATAATTCATAATCGCCAAAAAATATGAAAAAAATTGAATTTACAAGTTGATGGCAATCCTCTTCACATGGTAACTAATACAAAATTTTTGGGCTTGCAAATTAATCAATGATCAGATTGGAAATCATATTGTTCAAATCTAGTATCAAAATTACACTCGGTTGCATATTTGTTCAGAAGTTTGAAATCAATTTTAACCAGTGCTCAATTGATAAACCTATATCATGCTCGGGTGGCATCAAGGTTGCTACACGTGTTTGTTTCTGGGGTGGATCCACATATAAGGGGGATGTATTCATGAGTCAAATGAAGATCATAAGGATTATAGCTGGAGTTACTACCAGGCATACATATAGATATTATTTAAAAATTTAGACTTTTAACATTGCCACAAATTTATGTATTCAACTTGTGTGTACATGCAAATAAAATAAACATAAGTACATTTCTAATGGTGAAATGCTCACCATAGAGCCGATTACCATATTCCATTCACTAGAATGAATATTTGTCTAAGAGCTCCATATGTAATTGAATTAAGACTATTTAATCATCTTCCCAATAACGTGAAGGAATGTGATAAGCTGTACATTAGATAAATATTTTTTGTAAAATATAGTATACTGTTGTGACTAATCCTATACGTTTGTACGTGGAAAGGAAAATAAAATTATTATTAATTAAAAAGTTTCAAAATCTTTTTTTAAGTGTATTTAATATTCTAGGGTTAGTTTTGTGATAGGGTTCAATAAAATGTTTTATTATATCCTATTTACCAGAGCCAGATTTAATTGGGCATTTTATGCTCAGCGTAGATATCTTCAGTGCATTATTTATGATTTTACGTTTGACTTATCTATTGAGACGTCGGGATAAGAACTGACCATATGTATGTTGCTTATGATGGTGACGAATTTGGATCATCTTGTAATCTTTCATGTACTGACAGATGAAAGAAACTTATCCTTTGTTGTCTCTTACTTTCTTCATTAATTATCAATTATTAATAATCATTCATAATTTTGGTTTTTCGATATGTTTTTTAACCAGCTTCCACTATGTCCTCTACTCATTGATTTAAAAAAGGTCATGTTTAAAATTATTGGAAATTTTAATTAAGTTAAATTTTCCGAAACAATTGTAGTGGTTTGCGTGCCACATCTTTGATTTATAGGTAATAGTAACAATGAAAAATTGAAATAACGTATAAATGTAAGATGAAGGAGAGAATGTGATGCAATCGGCAGAGGAACGAAAATAAACCCAGAAAGAAGAAGGAAGGATTTGTGCGGAAAATAAGAACGAAACATGAAATAAAATTCAAATGAAAAAAAAAAAAGAAAACTATGAACAAAAAATCGCATAACATAAAAATGATCAAATGGGATAATTAAATTAAATTGAGGTAATCAAAGGAATCAATCCAGATGAACCAAAAAAAAACGAGCAAATGCGAGAAACGTACAAGAGCAATCACGAAAATTGAAAAAGCGTTGCCACGAAGTTCGAAATACAAGTTGGAAGAAAATATGAATTGCAGTCAAGAGCATAGCAAAAATTCGAAAGTAAAATAGCCAGACTCGAAAAAGAGTCGAAAAATGAGAAATAAAGGTAACCCAACCCAATCCAACTAAACCCAACTCATACCAATCAAACCCAACCCAACCACAAAACTAATTTTGAAAGTGATTCTACTACTTGTGTCATTTTCAAAATTAGTTCTTCTTTAGCGGTTAGCGGTGAAAGATTGGACATGAAAGAAAGCGAAATAAAAAAAAAACGAAATTAAAAACAAGAAAGGGAAATGCAATAAATAAATCCAAAAAAAATTTGAAATTTTGAGTAAATATAATGGAGAAAAGCATTCAAAGAAATAGAAACAAAAGGAATGCGTATTTGGGAAGAATTGTGGAAGAAAATAAAATGCTGTCAAAAGCGATGCAAACATTTGAAAGTAAAAATAGCCAAAATCGAAAATCAGAAAGGAGATATAAATGTAACCCAATACAATCACACCACAAAATTAATTTTGGAAGTGACACAAGATTTCCATTCTTTTCTTTCTTGTGTTACTTTCAAAATTGGTTTTTCGTTGGTGCCTTGTAGTTGGGTTGGGTTCGAAATGCAGCATTGTAATTCATGTTCGATTAGCTAGCAGAACTTTAACAAAGATTGGTCGTTATAAATAAATTCTTTTACCTTTTACAATTCAGTGGCTTTGTTGTATTCAGTTATAGATGAATTTGTAAATAATTTGCAATCTACCTATAAAGTGCTATAATCATTGCTTCAACATCTGTCACAAATTATAGCTTACGCTTTTATAAAATTTTCGATTTTAATTATTACTTATTTAGATTTTGTTAAAAGTTATATTTAAAACTAATGCCAAATTCTCTTGTGGGAGCATGTTTTTCAATACGAGCCCCAAACAATTTTTACAAATTGTTTAACATTATCAATTTTTGTAATCTACAATTCACGGGCACCATAGAAATATTGTAACTGTAAGTTCGTGAGTTAAACAAATGACCGGTCGATAAACAACGTTTTTTCTTAAACGAACGTGCGCATTCACGCACATACGAGAAGAGAGGTGCGGTTGTTTTTTTTTCCGTTCGTTTTACGCGGCGAAGTTTTGTTAATTAAATCAATTACAACGGACATGTGTACAAAAGACTAGGAGCAAGTACGCCAGTTAAAAAACACGCAAACACCAATAAACCTAACGACCCCGCTTAATGTCCAGCCGAGTTCTCGGCTGACTCAATAAATCACAGCTTGGTTCCACGAGAGCGTTTGATGTATGTCCTTTTGGTGGCGAAAATGATCGGATACAAAACAAAACGCGTCGAATATATCAAAGGTAATTGCGGGGAGTTTGCGTTTAATATTACGCCTCTAATAAAAATTCACTACGTCCATGGGCGTCCGTGAACTGTGAACATTTAACGACGGGATTTTGGATGTAAATAAAGTTGTCATTGCAACGGAGATTTGAATATCGGTTTCAAACCATAGAAGCATGCTACCAAACAGAATCAACTGTAATAATTACTTCTGGACATGTATGATGCGGAAATCTATTAATGGTATGCTGATGAGTTCTTGAACATAAATTTGAAATTAGAGGAAGCAATAATCAATATGTGAGCAAAACTAAAGAAAAAGGGTGAGGTATATGAATTAGAAACATAAATAATGCTATTATAATCGATGGAAATAGACGACTAAGTGAAACAGTAATTAAATGTAGTATGTTTAATATATTAAGGGCGAAGAGTGCAGCAAGAACTCGAAGGGAGGTTTCTGGCACCGGCTACCTCATTAAAAGTCGATGTGTGGTTTGAAGCAATTACTGGGCTTATGGCACATGTTTTTAATATAATTTATAATACATTGCCTCTAAAGCGTTATTTATTCAAGCAATATAATTTATCATGTAATCCTGCACTTGTTAAATGTTTTGTTAAAATCGATGTGGTTATTTATTTCAGAAATATAATTTTGTACTTTGTAATTTATATCGTTGATATTCATTTATTCTAAATTGGGTTGGTGCAGTTGTTTTATTTTAGTAGTTTATTTTTCTTGTTTAAATTATTTAGATTTCCATTCGTTCTACTCATTTCCGTTTGTCTCTATTAGTCGATGTCGTTTTCCTGGCGTTTTAAACACATGCGCATGTTTTATATTAATTACGACGCTCGTTGATTTATCGTAATTTTTAACTCCTGGTTTACTTATGTCTAATTACGGATAACCAATGCCTTGATTAATCTATTTACTATAATGAATGGCTTCAGCTCCATGCACAAAGGTGAAGCGTGTACTGGAATGATATATTAAGCTTGAAAATTGATAATGAGCTGGAGTTACGTCTGATTAAGAGCTAATATTTGTGGGCTATGCAAATTTACATATAAATGAGAGTGGCGATGGTAAACTGCCTATTCTTAATAAATTAAGTAAAAACTATCGTGTAATGAAAATTTAGCACCCAGTATCCTTTCTAAGTTTGTTTTTCGAATATTGTACGATACTTTGGTATCAGAAAGTCGTTGGTATCTTTCTTCTCTTTATACTTGACTAATTAAAAGCAAAATTAGGTGAACAATGGATTCATTTCTGAACAAGTTCTTGCCATATCAGGCATACCCGGCGGCTTCAACATAGATTCACTTATATTTGTGCCCTTTATTAAAAACATTATTACTTCTGCAATTGGTGACGGTGCTTTGAGCATAAAGAAGTGATATTAAATTCGCATGCAGCGAAAATTAAAAATAAATAGGTGCAAAGGAAAAATATTCAAAGATAACAGATCGTGATGAGTATTCTACAGAAGATACAAAGAAAAGGAAAACAGAGGAGGATTTATTTCGAGCAAGTAAAACAACTTCCAGTACATTTCCTAGACAAAACAAAGGAGAAGAAAAGTTGGATCAAATATTAGCGTTGATGAACGAATTATCCACAGATCAAAAAGAAGTGAAATGAAATACTTGAGAGTAAGTGATTAAGATAAGAAAACCATAAAATAAAAAAGAGAATGCCAAAAATAAAAAATGAATTTCAGGAAATGGGAAGAACAATAGAATCAATAGAAAGGAGACAAATAATGCAATGACAAACTGATTAAAACTTGATACTGATGAGCAGGATTAAACAACTACAAATAAATATCGTGTCTAAAAGTGTAACCAAGATAGGAGAGAGAACGTGGATAATATAATTACGAACTGGGGCTGAGGAGGACGAAATCATGACAATTAAAGGACAATAGAGGAGAAAAAATTTGTTTCAACAAAGATATGACAAAAAACAAATAAGAACCTTCGCAAGGAAGAAAGGCAAAAAAAGAAACAAAAATACGCCACGATAGAGTAACTGTCAACGGCGAGGAGTAAATATGAAATAACGAAAAAAATAAAATAAGCGAACTGGGTAAATTTGCTCAAGAAATAGAAAGAACATATTTTTCAATAGTGGAACTAACGATAAAATGTTAGGAACTGAATTCAAGACAACAACGAGACTGAAGGAATACTTTATAGCATTTACACCAATAGCAAATGGAACGCGCAAATTAAAGATAAGGAATAAGTATAGAAAGATAACCATCATTGCCTTCAAGAAGACAATGAAATTCCAAGTTATGATATCAAAGTATTAATGGAGGACTTCAATGCTAAAATGGGAAAGGAAGAAGTAGTTTGTATCAACAACCTTCCAAAAGAAGAAAGGCAAGAGCAAAAATATGCCACAATCGAGTAACAGTAAACTGCGAGGAGTGGATATGGAATAAATAAATAAATAGAATAAAACAATTGGGTAAATTTGCTTAAGAAATAGGGTAGTACATATTTTTCAATAGTGAAACCAACGATAAAATGAGGAACTGGACTCGTGACAACAAAGAGACTGAAGGAAGACTTTATAGAAGTTACTCCAATAGCAAATGGAATGTGCAAATTAACGATAAAGAACAAATATAGGACGATAAGCATTATCAATGTTCATTGCCATAAAGAAGACAAATTCGAAGGACAAAAGGAAGAGTTTTAAGTGAACATTGAGTGAGTTTACAATGAAATTACAAGTTATGATGTCACCAAATCAAATAAAGTCTAAACAATATTAGGACAAGATATTCAATATAAAAATTTAAAGAAGAGACTTGAAAAAACTTCCGAAGACTAGTCAATGAAGACATTATTGAAGCAAGTTAAAAATGTGGAAGAAACATGGAAAGGGTAACGGTTGGGAAACATACATAAAATTCAAAACATTATTAAAATGTTAAAAAATAATAAAGCGCCAGGAAGAATTGAGAAAACGGCGGAAATACTAAAAATAGGTGGTGAAAAAATAAAAACTAACATCTACAATAAAACTATCTGGGTAAAAGAAGGAATGCCTAATAAATGGAATGAGTCTCTAATTTATCCTATATACAAGAAAGGATAGAAGAAAAAAATTACTCATTTTAAAACAGATATGTATGCAGAAAATAGTAATAAACAAAATTTAACTCTATGTTTGATATCCATTGATTTTAAACAGGCTTATGACATAGTTAAAAGGAAAAAAAAACTATATACAGTATATGAAAGAATTGGAAACAAGTCGCCCTACACTTGTTTCCAATACGTCTAGTGAAAATGACTCGGGCAGAAACAAATTATAAAGTACTTATTCAAGGACACATATTGGAAAGTTTTAAGGTCACAAAGGGAATATGACAGGGAGATCCACTTTTGACAACTTTATTTAATATATTACTGGACGCGACAATAAGAGAAAGTGAAATTCAGCCAAATGGCACAATAAACAATTACGCAAGTCGAAAAATAGCGCATGCTGATGACAGTGAGTTTGACAATAACAAAAGCTAATTTATTCTCGGAGTTAAAAATAGAAATATCAGCAAAAGATAAGGGTTTACTAATAAATCAAGAAATGGCGATATCTATGGTATTAGATTGTAGAGCAGGAATCAGAGATGTAAGCAGAGAATTGAAAGTAATAACAGAAGAATCAAAATATAGACTGCAAAGAGTGGAGAGCTTTAATATTCTAGGGATTCCAATAATAAGTAGAGGAGATAAGAAGAAAGAAGTCAAGGAATTACCAAAGGTATGGTATGTATGGGGATAATGCAGCACATTTTTAGATCAAATATCTCAAGAAATACAAAAAAATATGGGGGAGAAGTATGGGACAAAACAGAAATATGCATTAGACATTTTTGAGGGAAATGTACTGATAAAGATATATGGGGGAAGGAAAATATAGGAATGTGGGAATGGAGAACCAACGACGAACTGCAAGAGTATGGCGAACGACCAATAGCAAATAAAAAAAATAAAGTAGATGGTTGAGCCATGTAGAGAGATTACGCAACAAATTAAGTTTTAAGAGAATGGATAACAGGAAGACGAAAAAGAGGTAGGCCGCAAAGAAAATAGTTAGGCGCAGAAGAGAAGAACCTGGAAGAAATGGGAATAAGGAGTTGGCAGAGAAGAGCACAAAATAGGAAAGACTTCTACAAAGAAAAAATTATAGCAGTGTAATACTTTTTGTATAAAGTGTGTATTTATCATTACTTTTCATCGTCGTCTTGGAACGATTATTGCTTATTAATGACTTGATTACAAAGACATCGCAAATTGCTGAATTAAAGCTCACGTTATTCTCGATTGCAGAATTTACTGTTCATTTGAGTGGAGGTAAGTTTTGTCAAGTTATGTCCAATTGCGCGGAATTTAAACAAGAAATGAGTTGGTGAACTTCTTTTAAGAATTTCGGTCATGGTCTCTTTGTTTATGTGACGTCATCCTTTTGATTGTTTCTTTTGTGACTGGTAACTTGTTTGTCAAGTTTTTAATCACATTGTTAATTATTATGGTTTTCTTTTCAATACTTTGCAGCGTTTTAATATCATATATCAAATTTTCCGTAATGCAGAAAAGAGTTTGTTAATTTATTAATGCCAGTTAATATTCTGAATCTTTCCTGTGGCTTGAAAAGAAATCCTTCTCAATTTTGGCATTGCTTTGAGAAAACTTATTATGATATTGCAAATCATCGGATCTAGATCACTAATTACTGTCCATATCTCATGCGATCGTAAATCATTCAGCTGCGAATGGAGCATAGTCATTCTAGAAACGTTTTCGTTAACTCTAATTGCACTTCGTTCACGAAAATGTGTATAGAATATTAAAAGTAGCGTCAGCAGAAGACGCCATATGTATTTGTTGTGTGAATGTTGTGTATATATTATGAGTTGCGCTTCACTTCTATTGTAATTGTTTGTGCAATATAGGTCGTGTACCAGTTACGTATATCACAACTTATTGCCGTTTTTTATTATTCTGAATTCTGCAGAATTCAATAGGACCATCGAAACAAACACCAGCCTACACTATAACTACGCTATCTAACTCGATAAATATCTTGGACATGGTGATAATTTCAGGGAACTCATCATAAAGTCCAAATGCGTTGACTACGCCAATCTGACAATCTTCCAAACGAGTTTCCTAAAATAATACTCTCAAAATAAACGAAAATAATGGTAGATTGTTCTAGAGATTGCAAACGACTTTGTTCTTGATACTACTTAAAAGAGATGAAGTAGTAGATGCAACGAATGGCATTTTAAAATTACTTTGTTCCCTAACTTATGTCGAGCAGTTTATTTTCGTGTCACATAAAACTTATAATAGGATGCAGGTGGATAATTACGTATTAATTAATGGGACGAAATTACTTGCAATTGTTGGTACAGCACTTAATAAATGATGTGAAACGTCCATTACATTGTAGTGGTCAAGTTATAAACTTTTAACTTGTACTAATTTTTATAATGTTACAACGATAATGCGTAATGCTGTAAAATATATACTCGAGCAATTATAACGAATATGTCTTGTCTGCTCTTACAAGTTTTATGTCTGTTATCTGCACTATAAAATTAATATATAGTTTAATTCAAGAAAATACATATACCAATTAAGTTTAACTTTTTATAACACGTTTAGATAAACCATCCACGTTCTAGTTTCCTGTATTGTGTGGGCATTTAACAAATAAAAACATTATGTAATAATTAAATGATACGCATCACTTTGTTTGTTACTGAAAGGATAAGATCTATCATTCGAAGAATTCGTTCTTTAAAAAACGGAGCGCAGGACATTAGCTCTGGGCATTCCGAAAATTAAAACCATTATGACGAATTCCTGAAATAATTTTACACAATAAAACGAGAAAGCAAATGTAGCAAGTGGGCTTTTGTCAAAATGTCGTGTACATTTCACTTGTCTTACATGTATGGATAACAGCTGGATGTACCGCTTTAAAGCGGCCGTTTTATTACTTTAGTTCTTATTACAAAAGCATGTATAAGAACAAAGATCACACGAGATGACAAATAAGATTAAATTCCGACCTCTGGTGTCTTTTAACAGTATTTACTTGTAAGGAGTAATAATACCTAACCGTTTGTTTAAAAATTGAATATAGTTGCGTGTTACGTGGCAATGCGAGTTATAGTTTTCATGCAAACTAGCGAAAATACAATGGAAATGTTGTAACATTTATATTATATAATATTAATAATTGACTTATATGTGCTACCAACAGTTACCGTTGCAATAAATCTGGTGCTTTCTGTGGTAAAAAAATTGAAAATTTATAGTTTGAAAATACCGGAACAGTTGCTTACCTTGTTCACAATTTTTACATAAAATTATTAGTATTAATTACTGTGGACATTTTTGCGAGGTGTAATTTATTACGGAATGGAATTCCAACAACATAACCGGAAATAGAGATATTGCACCATGGATATCTAAAACTATTACATGCTTACATTACAATAACATTGCTCAGTCATTTGAGGTATTTCTCGCGCAAATTAATTATAAATGTTAATTGCTCCATAAAATAAGAATTACAGGCGAATAATTAGATTTATATTATTACACATCTGTTTGTAGGTGGGCATAATCCGAAGATATACCACGCCGGTGAAGTAAAGTGTGGAATTCTTCGAATATCTATCTATTATACATAATTATAAATTATAATACATGAATAACTATAAACAAAAAGCTGTTACGTACGTCAGTTCACTTAATTGCTAAGAATTAATTAATTTGATGACTAATACTTTTCATGGAGTGTGACTACATTAAATCGCTCGAACCACATTTGCGTGCAAATAATCAATAATTGAATCACATATCGTTTTAATGCAGTTTTTCCTTGTTCTGCTCGGCGAACATCAAAATTATGTTTTATGTTCATTATATACAATTCCTTTTTAGTATTTCTATCATTTGTCCGGCAGCCTGGCCGAGCCGAGCCAAAAGTTTTTATTTTCATGCACTCTATCATCCAGCGTACCCACAGATCATCAATACTACTGATACCATCCACCCACGTAATATTTATTTTGATATTCCTACCTTTATAATCGTTGTTTGATTATTTTCCTCCTGCCCTATTCATGCGTAAAATACAGTATGTATTTCATTGCATTTGAATTAACATTTATTGTTTGTCATAATTCAATCGACAATCTAACATTTAAATATTGACGCTTGGTAATAATTGGATGCAGTAAGAAGTTGCAATAAATAAGCTATAGACAAACCGTCAACTATGCCAAAATGATATCGTTGTTTTCAGAAAATGTTCTTCCTAAATCTGCGTATGATTCACAAAGTTTTCATATGTTTTGATACAGTTTTAATTGCTGAAAACAGTACTGGTACATTGTATGTATGAATCATGACCACAATCTAACTTGGTTCATCTCTCGACGACTTTTAATAAATTGGTATTTTGTATTAAGATGGACGTGTTTTTATTTAAATTTACTCCTTACTTAATTCAACATCACTCACTGGTTTCCATACTGCATTTGAAAAAATAAATTAAAAGGTTAAAACAATGCACTATTGATTTGGATGGTGTTTGGCTATGTATAATGCATTTGGTACCAACTTACAAAAACAAATCAAGGACAGTAAATCAATATCTTTATGGAAACCAGTAAAGTATGGGATCACATACCACAACGATGATGTCACAGATCATTTCAAAATACTACTACTGAAGGGCAGGAGATTCTTTTAAAATTTTTGAGGCCTGAAAAATGTTATCCTATCTAATATATTCTGCTGGAAAGCAAAGAAAGGCATGAAGAATTGTTTGGAAAACGGCTTTAATTTTCATTTCTTTTTGTTGGCAAGGTAAGCTTCCATAAAATTATATAAGAGAAAAAGGGGCAGTAAAAAAGTTAATATTGAAAGCTGTGTCTTCAGAATAATTATCACCGCTCTTGTAACAAATTGAACAAGTCCAGTCCATCCACCAACGCAGGCGGAGGGAAAGTGTAGATGTTAGATATGAAATTGAAAACTTAATAATATAACGTATATAATAATATACGCATATTGATTAATTGCTGAATGACAGCTTGTCTCTTCACCATTAGAGAGAACAAGAGAACAATGCCTGGGGATAAACATGAATGTTAATACATTGTATATAACGTTATTAGATAAGTCGTATTAAGATGTTAACAAGTGCATGCAAATGTCAGACTAAATACATTTCATTTAAATTTCAAGCATATTTACGAGTATCATAAAAAACATAATTTGTAAAGTACTCAGTACCAGCCTCTTGAACACTGGCATATCCCTTTGTTCTTTGATTTTTGAAATTAACTTGTTAAAGCATTTGGCACCCAACATAGAGAAGGCAATGAGTCTGTCTTCAGAGTTGGGTACGGATGCCTTTGTTCGATATACTGTAAATTTAAGTGTTTCTAAATATAAGTGAGGTTTTTAAAATCACAAAAAAATACTACAGAAATAAAATTCTTTAAACAAATTTTCTATCGCTGTTAAACCGTAAAATAAGTTCCAAAAGCAAGGAATTCAAATAAAGTCAGTGCTGATGCAAATTATTTAAAGCTACTTATATTTTCAATACCTTGAATAACTTTAAAATTGATGAAAGGTTAGTTCCAACCTAATTTGGATTTTATGTAGCGTAATGTATATTCCTTCAGTCAGACTGTCAACTTGAAAATAAAATGTTTACATTTTAAACAATTTGACAGAACCTACGATTGATAAATAAAATAGTGTTATGTAAATCCTATACAACTATTTATTTTATTGATTAAAAATGATTCAAAAGGATAATGGTAAAAAGTATATGATCGATTTTATCGTACGATATCAAATATTTTAGGAAGCTTTAAATGAACTTTTAATTTTCAAGCTGATATTACCCTACTGATGATGAAACTTTTATTTCAGCACCACCACCAAAATCATTCCACTTCAAATTCCATTTTGTATACATCGTGACTGAAAGACTGAACTCAGAAAGTGGAAATACACAATAAGGACGAATCCTACCTCCAGTAGTTTCACCGTCGCATTTTGAACTTGAAAGTAATCAAAATTAAATTCAATCAAGATGCCTGCCAGCAATGTGATAAAATGTGATGTATAGAAATAATGGAATTATTTATAATGCTGGACGCTGGCTTTATGCCACACAACTGCATCTATAAAAGTACTGTTGTATAATTAAATCGATCATGAAATGTTGACCTATTTTTTCTTATCTCTAAAATAAGAAAACCAGTGAAATTAGTGCAAATATTTCGTTTCTCTCGTCACCGATTATGTACGCCAAGTGGAGCGTAATTATTCCACCGGGAATTGTTTAACATGGACTGAATAACGTTGATTGTAATGTCGCACCTTGCTTTGTTATGTTTGGTCATCAAATTACTCTATCGTATGGAATAACGTTGGCAATAAGTTCGTTTCTAAAAGCAAATCGTCGAGTGTGGGTGCACATTGATGCAACAAAACAGATAATGTACGAGTTGTTGTTGAAAATATTCTTAAACGTTTTCTTTTTCTAACAGGGTTGTAACTGAAAGCTTTTGTGTAGTTTAAATTAAGTTTCTGTTGCTGTAGATATGAGGGTTGTTGTAGTCTTGTTTCAATTTGTTGCTTCTATAGGTGACAATTTTAATACAATTTGAGAGAAGAGTATTATTATAACCTTTATTGGCATACCCATGATACAATTAAATCTATTTACATCTATTTACATGTATACAATAAATCCCCTTCATTGCTCCGTGGTGCGTGCGGCCCGCCTTCATACTCGACCTCCGCCCGTGCCCGTCCTCTCCACACCTCCATTCTTCTTCCCTCTTTACCATTGCCCCCTTCTAACTTTAGACCTCCTTGCCTGAAACATACTAACTTTTATTTTCCCCTTCCCTCCTTTTCCAAGCCTCTTCTCTCTTCCCCTTTAACTTCCCTAGCCACTCTAGTCCCTTCCCCTTCTCTCCCAGTACCTTTCTCCAATCCCTCCCATTTTCTCTCTCTTCCCTGCTCCACCTCAATTCCTCACACGTGTCCCACCAGTGACTCCAATCCTCCCTTTCTTTTCCGCATGCCGTACACCTTTGATACTCCTCCCCCATCCAATACTTATTTGCTTTTTCTTCATTGCCGCATCTAAACCTCGCTATGCACCTCTCTTCCTCCGCCGTTAGTCGTCCATCCAAGTACTTAGGTTTCCTTCCGTACACCTGTATGCTCTTGTATTTTGCATTATATCTTGCCTTTTTTATTTTCTCTCCCCTTTCTTGGGCTTCCACTTGTTTCCACCTCTCTACTATTTCTCTCTCCACCTTCTTCCCCTCCATTCTTCTTCTTTCCACTTCCCGTCCTGACATACCTGCTCTTTCATACATCCTTATTCTTCCTTCTTCCCATTCAGATCTCACCCTGCCCTCCCTTTCCCTCTTCTCTACTTCCTCCATCGCCCTATATGCCAAACTTCCTTGTCCTCTCCCTTTCGTCGTCACCTCATATCTCACTACCCTCTTCCCCGCCTCTAACCACAGCCTCTCTCTTCCTGTCTCCTGCCTTACCACATAGTCCGGTGTTGATTTTTCTAGACGTAACGCCCTTTTCATCTGCCCTATGTAGGTCCTCTCTAGCATTTTCTGTTCTTTTGCTCCCCATATTTCCGCTCCATACAGCATTATACTTCTTACGCACGTGTCCCATATTCTCATTGACTCCTCGAAAGTCCCTTCTCTCTTTCCCCACAGGACCCTCCTCAACCCTTCTTCAGCCTTCCTCGCTTTCTTGCACATATGCCTCATATGCCCTTCTTTACTATTGTTGTCCCTCATCACGTATCCTAGGTACATCCATTCCCTCACCTGCTCTATTTCTTCTCCTTTCCATATCATCTTTATCTCCCTTCTTTTTCCTCCTCCTTTCCCGAATACCATTACCTTCGTCTTTTTCGTGTTGAGCTCTAGCCCTCTCCTTTCCAGAAAACTTCCTAACCTTCTTGCCATCCCCTTCAAACCTCCCTCCGTTTCCGCCATTATTACCAAGTCATCCGCGAAAGCCAAAGACCATATCCTTTCCTTATCTAGCTTCACTCCCCCGTCTTGCCCTTTCTTTAGGACTTCCTCTAACTTGGCAATGTAGGTGTTAAATAATATAGGGCTCAGTGGGCACCCCTGCCTTAATCCCCTTGTGGTCCTAAAGCCTTTTGTCGTTTCCTTCTTCCCTCGCACTCTGCTCCACGTCTCTTCATAAATTTGTCTTATCCTTTCCACACTATTCCCTTCCAGTCCCATCTCTACTAATATCTTCATCAATTTATCCCTATCAACGCTGTCGAACGCCGCCCTCAAGTCCACAAACATTACAAATACCTTTCCCCCCTTTCTTGCCATCTCTCTCTCCACGATAAAATTTAAAACATATAGATTGTCCCTTGTACCTCTTCCCTCCCTAAATCCCGCTTGCCCTTCCGGCAGTATTCCCCTTTCTTCCACTTCCGCCACCACCCGCGCCCCTATCAGGCTTGCATACATCTTATACCCAATATCTAGCAGCGATATCCCCCTATAGTTTTCCACCCTTTCCCTATCTCCTTTCTTCCATATAGGGCATATTTCCGCCATCCTCCACCTATCGGGTAGCTTCCTCCTCCCTGACCAGATGTCATTCAACCATCTTAATGTCTCTCGCCATAGTTCTTCTGGAGCGTTTAGCCACCCCTCCGTATCTATCCCATCCTCCCCCGCTGCCTTCCCTTTTTTCATTTTACTCTTTACCTTCATCAACTCTTCCCATGTGAATTCTTCTATTTGCTCCACCCTCGCCCTCTCTCCCCTACTCTCTTCTCCTCTTCCCTCCACCCCTCCCAGCAATTGCATGAAATAATTCCTCCACTCCGTGTCCCCAATGTTCTCCTCTTTCTGCCTTCTTCTCTTCCTTCTCTTTAGATACTCCCAAATCTCCTTCTCCCCTTTTAGGCCACTTATTTCCTCCTCTTCTCTTTTCTGCTGTTCCTTCTTTTTCCTCTCCCACATCTCCTTCTGCCTTTCTTTTTCTTCCATGTACTCTTCCCATGTTCTCTGCCCTTGTCTTGCCCCATTCAGTAACTTCCTCAGTTCTCTTTTCCCCCTCCTGCACTCTTCGTCAAACCAAGTTCTTTCCCCCTCCCCCTTCCTCCTGTATCTTTTTACTATTGCCTTATTCATCTCCCTTGTGGCTTCTTCTATACTCTGCACCCGTCCCCACACCACCCTTCTTAACTTGCTTCTGTACTCCCTTTTCGTTGCTTCATTCCATATATTTTTCAAACTCATCTCTCCGTCCAGCTCCTTTTCCTTCTTTGTTTGCTCTCCCCTAATCGTCACCTCTATCGGTAGATGGTCTGATTCGGCCCTGTTTCCTACCTGAAAGCTTTTGACCTCGCTCCTCACCTCCTCACTTGTGAGCACGTAGTCTATCACCGATCTTCCACTCGCCCCAACATACGTGTACTCGCCCTCCATGTCTCCTTTCACTCAGAAGAGTATGTATACAAGGCAAGGTCGGGAGCTTGTAGACAGATACAAGGATAGAGACGGATAGAAGGAGAGATACAAAGAATTTTGCGTGAATATATCGATGGGGGAAGAAGAAATATAGATTGGGTTAGGTTCAAAGATGTAAATAAAACAGAGAGAAAACAAGTACTGGTTAGATGATGCGTTCGGTTACATTAAGGTGAAATGTTTACAATTTTTGCAAAAGCAGATATATTTATTATAATAATTATCAAGTTCCATTTGGATTGGTTGACCGATACCGAAATCTAGAGTTGCAAAGGTACTGAACGTCAGAGCAAATAAAAAACATATAATATAAAATAGTAAAAGAATAAAATTAAAAGAAACACAATGAAGTGAAACGAAAAGTGAAATAAAAATAAAAACCTCAAATGAAATTGAAAATTGAGGGTACAACGTTGAAAAAAAAATAAAAAAATATTAAACACTAAAAGGCAACAAAACAAATGGAATAAAAATTGCAGTTGGATTCCGTTGGACTAGGTTGGATGATTGGCATGAGTCAAATTGGAACGAAGTTAAAAATCACAAGAAACGGAACATTGATCAAAATGATACGGAACACGAAAAAGGCAAATTACAGTTGCCTTCGATTGGTTTAGATTGGAGATAAGCGAGTCGCGCTAGTTTTGGTTGGGTTGAGTGGAGTTAGAAGAAAACAGTAAGAAAAACAAAGCACGTTGTGAATTAAGACTGTGGTGTAACACAAAATGGTAAAAAAGCGTATAAAATATGCAATACGAACAAAATAGAAACACCGATGAACTAGGGGGGGGGCTGTTTCTTAAGATTGGGTTGATTCCAGTTGAAACAAAATCCACATAATATATGTTAAAATACAATGCAAAAGTAAAAGTAAACTGTTATGTAAACTTAAAAAAATGTGAAACCAAAAAAAGATCACGAGTAAAATAGAACACGAAATAAAAACAACGATTAATAGAACTGACAAGAAAAATAAAAAAATATGAAGCTACGACCAAAAATAATCGTAGAAACCAAACGGAATAAAAGCAAGTTAAATTGAAGGATACAGAACACAAACAAAGCAAATGCAACAAAGAACATAAAATAAGAACTCCAAATGATATAAAAGAAATGGAGATAGAGCAATCGAATAAAATGCAGACATTTACTCTTCTTTCTTTCTCCCATTCTGTTTGCCATTTCGGGCGTTGGATCTGGGCATATTCTTTCTATGTTTTCCTATTTTGAATTACTTATTCGATTATGTTGGATTGTATTAAGGAAGGTTGCTTTTGACTGGGTCGAGTCCAGTTGGAAGGAATTGAAAAATAGCAAAAGGCATTGTAAACGAAAACTTTTACGTAACTCGCAATAACATGAAATAATAAACTACGAAAATAGGGACCGGGCGAAAAATAAAACCAAATACCATGGAATATAAACGAGTTAAAAAGTATAATAAACGTTGGAACAAAACACAAATGAG
Organism: Geotrupes spiniger; assembly: GCA_959613385.1. Lineage (NCBI taxonomy): Eukaryota > Metazoa > Arthropoda > Insecta > Coleoptera > Geotrupidae > Geotrupes > Geotrupes spiniger. The sequence goes on along the minus strand of OY390736.1, from coordinate 24,472,096 downwards.
GCAAATATGAAATAAGATTACAATCTCAAAAATGTCTATACATATCTTTAATGCGCTAGTTATTCAAAAAAATGATAATATGACACCATGTGATAAAAAAATAATGACAGAAAAGAGATTTGTCGGATAAAGAATTGTCGAAAAATTACAGACGATAAGATAAGCAAGTTTAAAATAACAAATCGGGCGAAATATGACCAAACAACCGATAAAATATAAAAATAAAATGCAAGGATAAAAACCCAAAGACCAGCACAGAACAGCAGAAAGCTCGAGTGAACAAAAAGCTACACACATAAAATAATGTACAAAAAATAAATGAATTGGAGATAATGTATAAAAGTTAGAAACTACTAAATCAATTATCGCAAAATGTTTCATGGACACCAGTAAATGTATCGTTTTAAAGAGAGAGAGAATTCAAATGGAAGAACTGTGATATAATTTGTGGAATAATTTAGAATATAGGAATTACGATCATTAGTATTATTAATGAGCTTTATTAGTACTGACAAGAAATCGTTAAAACTAATCTAAACCTACTGACTAGTTAATGTTACTATAAAAATATTAATTCGTATGAATCCCGTCTAAATAATTGCTTATATCGACATTACAAACTAAACACCTGTTTCTTCCCAATTTTCCTCACGTTCAAATGGAAAGACACGAATGAAAAGTCTCCTTTTTAATAATATAATGCTAATGAGGCAATTTTTCATCATAGTCCAATCAATTACCGATTGATAAGGCGATGATAAATGACAAATTCCCAATGCGAGACGTGCATGTGGAAACATTCAAATGAACGTGCCGCAACAGACTATTTATTTTTCAATTTAATATTTAATTACATTATTAGAACATACCTGCATGCATGTGCATATGAATTTCTCGATATGAAACGATCGGCGGGGAAAAAAGCGAGCGCGTACAGAATGTATTAACAAGAAATTACGATAGCTATAGATTTTATATAATTGGAACAGCGTGCATTTAAGCTGTTACTGTTTCACCATGAACACCGGTGTTTATGTCCTCGCCGGGTTATACGTAATATTCAATATTGTGATGCGCTATTTATTGGATTGGATTACGATTCATAAAATGCTGATTATAGTGCGAATAAAATGAAGGTATTATTAGGCGTTTTCGTGAGTACGTTTGGCGCCTAGACGGAAAAAAAATAATTTGCCGATATAGGATTATGACACGTAAAATACCATTATGGCAATGCTAGAGGCTTAGATCACTGTTTCACTTATACCAATAGAGCATTGAATTTTAAATTATGTCAATCTAGGCAAAAAGAATTCCCATATTAACATTATTAAGTAATGTACAATTTTGTTTATAATTAATTAAACATATGGAAACATTGTATTGCCCACTTTAAATATTTTTTCTGAAGCTGTTAAGGAATATCACAAATACAAGACTGTTGTCAAAAACTAACGAAAATTAAGAACAACGAACACAATTTTCTAGAACAACAATTCCAGACACGTTTATAGATATTGTATTTTCTTGGCAATCACAACCTGAAGACTCGTAAACGTAACTTTTTGCAATACTTGTCTAGCACCATACATGTCTTTTTAGCGTAGATTTATATCCACTTTCATCAATCATCAAAGTAGCAGAGGTATGTTGCAAACGATGACCTGTGGGTAACGCCGGTTGAATTAAATGATCGTATTAAACAATTTTGTTTGGTATTTTTTTCCACAGCACGAACTCCAATCTTGAATGAGTTGATTATTTTAAAGTTTCTGTAGTCAAGAAGTAACGTCGATGGAGCATGAGAAGTGGTGTTAAGGCAAAATACTTTTTATATAAAGAAATATTTAATTGATTTACTCCTTCCTGAACTATTTTTTTGATTTATACTGTTTTTGTGAGCTTTTTTACCAAAATGTTACTACAGTCATCACTGGGATCCAGGGTTCATTTAAGCAAATTATCATCATTAAGGGCAAGCGCTGGCTAAGACCAAGTCCAAGACTCCTACTCTCATTAAAATCAAATAAAAATAAGCAAATACACAAAATCTGAACAAGGGTTCACCTTCAATAAAAGAAACTCTTTATCTGAGGTCTCTTGTAATCAGTTCTTAAAAAATGTCTGTCTGTTGACTGTTGGCTTTGAGCACCAAAAAATGCTCAAAATATACGAAAAGCATAACTCCTTTTAATTTTTATTAATACTCTTAATTTCTCAATTTTCTTAACCCTATTGATCTTCTTCTGCCAGAACAAACGTAGCCGCTTATGTTACGTTGAAAACTTAGTCTAAAGCTTTATCTTCACTATATTCATCGAACATGACGAACATTTTGTACAAACCGAAGCAGTGACATTGAAACTAACGAAAATCAGTTGCCCTGTATTTTTCGTAAACCTGCACGATTTTCCAAATTTTTCCTTCTCAAGACAAATATAATTTGCAATGCCGCGCGAATAAAATAGTAAAAAGAAAACATTTGGTTTGATTGCACGAGGCAAGTATCAACCTGGACTTGAAGCCCAACGAAGCAACCCAGTTAACTTACTTACGTTACGGCGCGCTTCTTTTCTTATAATTTGGTGCCCTAGATAGGGGTCTCACCAAATCAGTGTACTTCGGAAACCCGCCCCATGAAAACTAAATCGCAAACAAGCGCAGACAAAGCAGATATGACGAACATTGAAAAGTTGCCGACAGAATCCTTTCTGGTAAAAGGAAGAAGCTCCCAGTGGCGTTCAACGAGTTCGTCAGGTAGCCAGTGGAATGAGTACGGACATGCCTTGCAGATTGTACCCTCAATACTACTCGACATCTGCATTAGACAACTTTTCAGTTTTATTATGTAAATAACTATTATTTCCACTGTTGTCTAAAATATTGATATAATTGGTAAAATTTATTACAACTAACGCATTGAAAAAGAATAATCAGATATGCTAGCCGACGTCAGTTTCTTTTAATTGTAAGTTTTCATCAAACTCCTTGATATTGAACTCACGCATTCAAAATATTTCAAATGCAAATACAGTGTTACATAACATGCAATGGTAAATAAGCCTTTGTCAGTGGACAATTCTAATGCTTTTGCAAATATCACCGTATGTAAGTAATGGAATATGCAATACGTTGAAATTATCGCATATTTTGTTGATAATATTCGTTTTCTAGAACAAAATTATTGATTTTAGGCATATCATAAGAGTAAATATTTTGAATTTTGAAGAACATCGTTAAAATGTTGCTATTTTTTGATTATTTGAGTTGTTAAAACTATTTTTAATAACAACTGTAAGATGACGCGGGTAAAAACTCTTTTTTTTGCTTCACCACATCTACAATGCACACTTCAAATGAGTTCATATTTCAAAATTAACAATCGATATAAGACTCGATAATTTATGTACTGCGTAACACCGTACAAGTATTTTAATTAAAATCGCGCAAAAATGATTACAATGATAACTAACGTCTGAACTATCTTAATTTAAATCAGTCTGGCCACTCGCGTGTCCGCGAACAGCTTTAGGCAAATAATTCTAACCTCATATTTGACCAACGCGTCCGGCCACGTATGTGGGGCAAAAAAATTTCGCGATCACTGTCAGCCGTGTCAAAACATTTGAAACAATCCGATACAACAAGGCGATAAGAACAGCGATGTGAAGCATTGTTATTGTAAATTCAGAAAAAACAAGAGGATGGGCGTGGTGTTCTTCGCTTTGCTTCGGGCGCGCCATTAATAAAGTTTTGACGCCCCTACCTGCTACCAGACAATGAATATAAATTAATAAATTAATTCCAATCATGCGTACAATCTCAAAGTACGAAAAAGTGCGGAGAGTAATTTCTCAAAGACGCACTATTGAAAGAATCCTGCATCCATTATGGTTTGCCTATAATGGAATACAAACATCCTTGAAACAGATGCATGTTCGGACTGATATAACTTTAATCATGGTGCAGACTTCAGCCTTAATTACATCACTACTGTACGGCTATCTAATAAATAATCAACACCATTACGATCTCAAGTTGAATAAATATTTACACATCCTACAATTTCGAAATAATTACTATTGTAATTATAATCCCTCGCCTCAATCGGTCGCAGAACCATTTAAATGTAAATTTGTAAAAATACGAATTTCTGGAATTATAATAACATGTAGTATTTTCTCGAACTAGAAACAAAATGTGTAGATGATAACTTAAAGCAATTATAATATAATATAAAAATATTGCTTAAATGTAAGATAAAACAATTAAATTAAGTCAATAAGTTGAAATAAACGAACATTTCAATAAAGAACAAATGGACAAGATATAAATTCGCACTAGAGCTTTGGTCTATATATTTTTTTCATATTTTCTATAAGCAATCATAATGTTTGTAGTATGTTCCACGAACGCCAAATTTAAGTTCCTCACTAGTGCATTAGTAAATACTTTAATAATGCGGCGTAGTTTTGGTCCGACTATAGTAGAATATATATCAGTGCCAGTGTCAGTTACAAGAAGGACTCACTTTAGATGCAACGATAAATTAACTGTGGAACTAACTTTGGGTTAATGTTTTTACCTAGGTCAGATTTACAGTCTTTTTCTTTTGGTTTTCTTCTTTTGTCTATTGTCTTTCACAATTTGTTAAATGACTTTCCAATGATTGAACTGAATAATCAAAGCGACCTTGAATAGTGTCCGGTGTATTTCTTCTTTCGGGAACGAATCTAACTGAATAATGAAAATGCTGAAAATGCTGGGAATGTAGACAATGAAATCTGATTAATATTTGGCCACTGGCTCAAAAACTTTTGTTTCAGTTGCTGAAGTGTTAAGGAGCAATCTTCATCCACCCAGTCACAAATCTGTTCTTTTTCAGCATCAGATAATTTTAGTTGTCGATGTCCAGCAGTTCTTTTGGCAGTATTTTGAGTTCTTCTGTATGTGGAATAAGTTTTCTTTGCCGTGTTTGGCAGAACATTACATTGTTGTCCCACAGTTTTTGCTGTTGCACCATTATTCATCGAATTGATTATTAATCCACGTATTTCATTGCTGATTTTATTACTTCTTCGTCTTTGACGATTATTCATACCAATTTATTGTAGACAATTATCAGTGTGAAAATAAATTGACAGATAATGAAAATGAGAAAATCATTTAACAAATTGTGAAAAAGAAAATAGACAAAAAATGAAAACTATAAGAAAAAGACTGTATCACATTTTTATTGTTTATGTGCAGATGTGTGAATATAATATTCTATCTGTCAACAAGCGGCTAATGTAGAATGTTCCTATCAGAGCATTCTTAGCGGTCGATTTGTTTCCACTTGCCACTAGCGCTACTGCCCCACACCGAAAGCAGGGATACTTTGTGTATCTATCCATGTTGCTGACTAAGAAGCCAATTGTGCTTGTGATACGGCTGATGTGAATATTATGGTAATACAACAGATCGATGATTTTTTATGTTTCCATATTCTTCACGAAAACAAACTTAATGACCAATTGGGACTGCACTAACTATATTGCCATTGTGGAGAAAAAAAAACACCCAAGCTCCGCTTTGAACTCTCGATGAACAAACGAAATTCAGTTGCGTTATGGGTTGGAATGCACAAAACCTCCATTAGAGGATATATGTTGGCAATACACAAATCCACCGTCCCTTAGGAAGTACGTCAAAAATGTACATTCCCTTGTTCGAACGTATGAACTATTCGCTTCTTTTTGAAGCAAGTTTTTCACGTTCAATCGCTATGCCAGAAGCTTTTGAGACTCATGTCGGGGTCATCATTAATTTCAAAATCTTTATCGATGCTATGACTTAGTTCTTCATTACACTCCTGCTTTTCAAAAAAGGGTAGTACAATGAAAACTGATACTGGGATTCGAGCTGAACGAGGTCAGATGGTAGACTAAGATACTGTATTTTGCATTTATTTTTCTTGTTACATCCTGGCGTTTCTAATACACAAAATAACAATAACTTGAGAGATCCCTAGGCTCTCGCCAAACCAGTTGTAACAAATGACAATGTATCACGTGTTCCAATCGTCCATATCTGTAAAATCACTACATACTGCTTGCAGAACTTTTAAGATTCCCGACGCTTATCTGGGTCAAAAAGTTTTAGTTTAAAATATGGAAAAGGCCTGACAAATACGCCGATGTTTACCATTTCACTATGAATACTGAAATTGCCATCAAAAGGAATCATGGTTACTTAGGCACTTGCGAGAGTTTTAGCGGACGCAGCCATGATCTGAACGAAAGGAAATGTGTACAAGAACTAGAAATACGCTTTGGAATAAAATTCAGATATAGCGATGCACTAACTCTCACCACCTCACGCAAAACTGAGTAGCCTAGATGAGTATGGCCTTGTCACTGACCTCCAAGGTCGTCTCCATTCGAAGGGGGTTGCATTAAAATATGCTGTAACTTTGCAAAACTTTGCGTGATGAGTAAGCCTATTCGCATCTGAAACAACTAGAAAATCGAGGTCGAAGTGAATTTTTCAAGCATATAATCCATAAACGATATAACGTGTTGATAAGAAGCGTCTCCACATTATTCTCATCCGTAACATTAGTGGACATAATCTCTCACATTAAACGCCCATCATAATATTTAATAACACAAAGTGTCGGCGCTTTTAGTCCCAACTTACAACAATTTCACACATACTCAGAACAATTAATGTCGAACGAAGGGTTCAAAATACATAAATGACAACATTAGCATTCGCACCATGCCACAAAAACACTTAAAATATCTAAGAAATTCAGCGGCGATAAAAATCCGTATCACGTCTTGACTTGACAACGACTTTCCAATTAATCTGTTATAAGCTAACACCAGCAGTAAGTAAAATTTGCCACCGTCATAGTTTTTTGTCAGGTTTTATGCAACCATACCAAAGCTCACTTGCGGTTTTCGAGCTTTTGTGCATTATATTTCATTGAACATGAGACTATATTGCAAGAACATCGTTGTTTTATTAATAATGACATCAATTCGCACTGTTATCTTGGTATCTAAATTCCCGCCTAGATTGTTTGATTTTTCCAAACACCTCAGACTAGAGTAGCCCTTATCGTCGTAAATCGAAGCAATAAGGATTTCTACCAACTTCATCCTTTGACCGCAATTTGAATCACGGAAATTCTTGAGATGTTCTGACGCGGTATCATCTAAATAACTACGTTAGTAATATCTGTTTGTGAAGTAGTGGGAATTGTAAAGTACGATCACGTTGAGGGCCCATTGAATTGGTTGTTTATATAAAGAAAACCGCGTTGTCGGTGGCCAATTATTGTGTAAGGTTAAACAAAGACTTCCCGTCATTATTGTGATCATTTTTTTATAATAACCCGTGCGTTGAGTACTATTTTTTTAAACTGACTAGAGTTATTCTTTTTTCCCACGTTCATTGGTAAATCGTTACATAATGATGCTCAAGGAATGTTTTATTGGACGAATAATAGTAAATCGGAGACAGTGGTTGGCAAATAAAATGAAGCAGACTTACCCTTACCACCCTACTGTGAGGTAAGGATAAATTTATTTCATTTTGTAGGACGAATAGTTATAAAATGTGTAAGTGTGAACAACATTTTATTACGACTAACATTTATTATTTATTATATATTTATAATTCTAAACTCAACATAGATTTTGTTGTTATTTCATATTATGTATTACTATTTAAATGTTGAGGTTATTACAATAAAATGAATTGTATTATTATAAAAAAAATAATAGTAATAATAATTATTATTATAACTGACCGTCACCTTTCCTGATTAACGTTTTGCAAACATTTACCACAAAGAACTCTGTTTGAAAAACTCAATGCTTATCTGTCTACGGAATCGTTGGTGGCCTGAAAATTTTACCGAATAATTGCGACATTTTTCACATAATTTTACCGAATAATTGCGAAATTTTTCACGTAAAACTTAGGTTACAAATTGAAACATATATCGAAATGGTTCTTCTTTTTTATACCAATTATACAAATTTAATACGACGAGATTCTCTCCTATTTTGCTTTCTTAACAAAAATTACAATTATCTCAACATTCTAGTAATAATTGTAATTTTTATTGTGAAATTCATATTAAGGCTTTTTATTATTTGTTTTCAATTACTAATTGCCATTGATTTTCTAATAACTTTACGTTTTCTTGCCGCACAATAGTTGGTTGCTAGTTATTTGCCCTGGACATACAGTTGCATTTAAATGATACGCACATCAAAATGAGTACTTGTGGTAGTACGAAGAAATCATCAGGTATCAATTTTTCTTATTAAGTTGTTAACTTGTCGAATTGTGCCCAAGATTAAATTGCTAGTAAAATGTTGTTTACATTCTACATCTTAGCCAAAATTCGTATTTCATGATATGCTTCCATTGCATATGTTAATTATCTACTGCTATTCTTGTTTATATACCATTGTAATTATTTTCATTGGCATGGCTTCCATAACACAACGATGTAGTTTCTAGTGCGAGCATGTGTGCAAGTGTTTGTTGCACATTCATTTTGGTCTGTTTAACTGGGCTTGTTAACTTCCAGTCAGATTGGATTGTTCTCGATTCCAGAAACTTCCTCAAAATTTTAAACAAATCTTTAATGCATTGCTCGACGAACAATGATAGTTGATGTCCAGTTTTTAAAGTATCCACCTTATCTTTGGCTTGCCTTAGCTTAGAACTTCATATGTAGTTCTTAATTTGTCTGCCTTATTCAAGTTAACTAGTCTTTTGGTCACTTATTTAAATTGGAACAGTTCACATCATATGTCTTAAGAAAGAATTCTTGTAAGTTTCTCACAGAGCTAGTCTAGAAGTGACATTGTTGCCCCTTGTGGAAAAACGGGGTAGTATTAGCATGTTTTTGCAGCTATTTGTAACCCACTTACATTAGGTGTTGTTGGGGAAGGTCAAAATTGTTTGTTTAGAAAAATAACAAATTAAGATCGTTTCATGTTACTACGAAGCATTGGATATGATTGCGTTAATGATGATTTACCTATTCCCTTAAACATTAAGTGGTACATCCGTAGCCAAGTTTGTGAAAGTGAAAGTATGGGACCTTTGTTTCCCAGAAATCCCTATTAGCGGTCAACTGCTCTGGATAAAATTTTAGGTTTGTGTATTTCTGTAGGATTGCACGATCTATAAGTCACTTCTCATTGAGTTCCTGTTGTTTGGTTTCTTACTAGGCTTCATGTGCTCTGCAGAAGTCACCTTGAATTCAAATGTAGTTATTACCAAAAAGTATGTGTGGGGAGTAAACTCGAATTCTATACATAATACGATGACGTTTATCTATTATTGCGTTGGGTTGTGTTGGGCCAAATTGGGTTATCTCTCTTCACAAATGCAATATATGCAATTTGTAGCAAAGGAAGATTATTACCACATCATCCAGAATCCAAGATTCGAAATATGATGTGCTGTTCATCTAGAATTGGCTTTTTAAAACGGTTATAGACAAAGTATTTGTTATAACTCCCCTCCTAATTCATATTTTATTATAATCAGATACTTTGAACTGAAATCTTGTATTATTGTCATTGGGTGTTCTTAGATAATGTCTGGAATTAGAATATATTAGCGGAAACATAATTTCTTGTGCATCGTTGATCATACGAACAAAAACATGCTATGGTTTTATGTTAGGTGGTTGAAAAATCGACCACTATAGGCTATATGTAGTGTACGTGAGATATTTGCCATAAAAATCTATTGGCTTTGCAATTAAAGTGGGGCATATGTTTATTAACCCAACAAGCTGAAATACAATTAAATTCTAATAAAAGTAAAATTTTATCAACAAAATTCTTACTTGACATGTACACGTTCGTACATTTTTAAGGTCATCTATGAATGTTTAGAAGTGTCTTCGTCTTTTATTACCATTTATAATATAACAAGAAAAAATAAACAATCAATTAGCACCAAAGTTTGTTTTGAAATCATTTATTTCAATAATAATTTATGGATATTTGTACGAAAATTTACTTTTACACCGTTGGGTTGTGTTGTAGATACTTATCCATACGTCACGACTTACAAATTAATACCACAAATTGATTACGTTTTAATTCACGATTACGATGATTAAATTTTATAAAAGATGTCTTAATAAAAGTTTATATACGTTTTTCATTACGTATTTATTATTCATAATTTACGTACATAAACACCTTTCTTTAATAGTAAGGCGACACAATATATAAAATTAATATTGGAATTTTAGCATATAATTTGAACACGGGCAATACAATATGTTTATTACTAACGACCATTAACTTATTAACATAACCGATACAAGTGCGTTGAATAAAAACATTTGCATAAAATTTAAATGTCACATATGTTATTACTGTAACGATGGCGTACGTTATACGTAATTGCGTACAGTAAATTTTATTACAATTATTAAAGTATAACCTACACCTCACTATACGTGCAATAAAATTTCGTCTTAACGTTGCTTAATGTTGCAATAATACGAGTGACACTTGCTCTGTCTTTTAATGAACGCAGATGCAGTTTTATACGACTATCACAATAACGATGACGACAATCGCAGTTTACGTACCATTTTATTCATGAAGGTAATTTTTCATGTAAATTAATTAAGTACAACCTTACTTTATAACAAATTTCGATTATATTTAATATATTATTATTTATTATGAAAATTAGCATAGGACAAAAAAGTATTGAACATGCTTACTAAGTTAAGCATTAAATCGATTTAAACAGGCAATTTATTCGTATGCAGCGAAAGAAAACCATAAAAGAAAATCACAAAAGATGATTAAGAAGATTCTTCATGGTTTTGGATTGGCGCAGCTGGTATCCGCCAAACCTGCCTTCTTATTTTCAACCCCTGTCGATTTTTTCAGACATGCAAATGTGGATACTAGTCCATCCGGTTCTCATGCGTCTTGCGCGCAAACAGAGGGTGAGAAATTATATCTCAATAAATCAATCCTGCAGTGCACAACACGTGATTGAATTTTGATACCAGATTTGAAACGCAATGGGTTTATAACGTCGATTTTTACTCGGAATTTCTCCAAAACAATTCCATTGTTCTAAAGTACGACGCGAAGGTAGTTACTCCTACTATTTAACATAACAACTCTCGTGGCTATTGGGCAACAAAAGCTTTAAATCGTTATCTTCGTATTTTTGAAAGCGCTTATCTCGATTATTGATTATAATTAAAGAATATACGTTCGAACAATGACCTTATTTACGGTGACAACCTGTCAATGTCGATGAATTTTTTCGTCTCGGGCTATTATAATAACCAGTTACATAACTCCTACACCGGCTCGAGAATGTCGTTAAAATCATAATTATATCAATCAATATCTACTTATCGGGCCTGGTTCGGTAACATGCCATTTGATCGATTATTCTCGACCGGTTGCGGCTACTCGCATGTTTATGTTTTTCATATCGTCGCTACTACATATTTCTAAATACTTCACTGGAGGACCATGGAAATGAAATAATTTAGTTACAAAATATGGAAACGTATTGACATAATTATGAACACTACTGCTGGATTCAAACGTACGAAGAACAGACGAATTAAAAACAGGTCGAAAAACTATTTAATTCTACAATTAAATTGTCGCAATGAGTGGACTTATTCCGGAGATGTAAAATATATAAAACAGCGTCTGGTTTTTAAGCGTTAAGCGCATTTATTAATCATGCATAGATTGGGCGATAACTACATAGGCCAGACAACATAATTAATGGTGATCTAATATTAGTTAATTTTAGTTTTGAATAGCGATCAGTAATAAGAAATTTGGCAAGAGATTAAAAAAAATTGTTAGACGAGTTTGTAATAAAATTGTAATTGTAATTGTAAAATTTTAATAATAGTTTTATGGTTTTATAGTTTTGATGGATCTGCAAAAAAATATTATATGTATCCATCATTTCCAGTAGTTTCATATTGCTTTACCACATCGAGTAAAACTAATTCGTTAGCGCCTTGGACATTGTTGCATGTACAGATTGTAAAATAATTATTGAACCAGACAAATAAGATGAAGAAAATAAAGTATCCACTGGCCGATACGATACAAAAATCCTAGAAAAAGAAAGATTCCGAATCGATTGGAACAGCCGAACCAGAAGGTTCATCGAAACAGATAGAAAGAGTAATAACAGAGGTAAATGATCAATTACTGCCATAAACGAACGCAAACAAACATAAAAACTGGTTCGATAAGGACTAAAAAAAGTATACCAACTCACATTAATTAATCAAAATGAAATAGATCTAGGGAGAAAAGTATCTGTATACGAAAAAAAATATATAAAATGAAGGTAACCTAAACGATATTGAAACGAGGTTTCATAGGAAAGACGTGAAATCCTTTTATCAAGAACTTACGTTGAGTAAATTGGAAAATGGTACCAATCTAGAAATAATTATTTCAAAACGGAGAATGAACAGGATAGTAGTGACAGAAAGGGTAGAATACTTCCAAAAACTAGTAAACGAAGTAGAGGCAGAACTGGAACAAAACCAGGAACACAGATGGATAATGAGGTAGTAGAAACACCAACAGAAGAAGTATTTATACTTTGTGTAAGTATACTAATCATGAAAATTGTCGACCTCGAGATTTTAACGGATATACGCGTTTTGAGGCCCCTGGATCGATTCTGACTATTGTCTGTGAGTGTACTGTGTGTGTGAGAGAGAGTCTATGTGTGCCTGCGCGCGCCCTACCGTCCAAAAAATTCTAGCTTGAGTTATGAAACTTTCAACTTAACATTTGTATAAAGCAAGGAAGAAAATATCAAATTTTGAAAGCAATATCTCAACCGGAAGTGACGGCTTACTCTTATCACGAAATTGAACTGTACGCGATTTTTGTGGATTTCGAATAAGCCTACGATATAATAGATCGTGAAAATGCATACCAAGCATTAAATAATTCGAATACCAAAAAAGCTGATACAACTGGCAACATTAAAAATGTCAAAAGGCAATGCATATAAAGAATTTGATATCAATAGAGGGCAACTATCCACAGTTCTATTCAGTTTGGTGCCAGAAGAACGTTTGTGTGTCTGAGATAAATAGATCTTTCTGCAATGTCATAATAGTTCGACCTTTAATTTAAAGGTAAATTAAAGAACGAAATAAAAGACTCTCATAATTTAAAAAACAATGCATGTTGTATGCCTGAGATAAACAGGATTTGATGCAATGCCATAATAGTTAATCGTAAATAAAACAAAACATTATCTACCCTATGTTGAAAAATATGGTTCATCCCATTATGTTATTGTTGGCCAACATTTTTAAAAATTGAAGGAAATTGAAATATAAAGATATTTCCATCCAAAGATATTTCTTGTAGTTTTATTACATCTTTACATTATTGTATAATAAAAGCTGTAGAAATATAGGAATGACCAGCAATATGGGATGATAAAGGGTAACAATAAATCCAAAGCCAACTATGTCGCAAATACATGAACTAATACAAAAATCGAATGAGCAGGTTGAAAGTTATAAGAAAATATCGAGAGAAGTCAAAAAGAATCAAAATACTAAGAAAACATAAAAGTTGAAGTAAAAAACAATAATGAAATATAAATGTGGAACAGCTCGCCGAGGTCAGGGACAAAATAGAAGTTCAAGCAAAAGAAAAATTTTACTATATATCAATGTACACTTAAAATTAGTATTTTTCAAAAGCAGAACAAGCAAGTGATGCCCTTAAAATAATAAAAAATAGCATCTGAAATATGAGCAACGTTTGATTTGCAAAAGGAACTGCCATTTTCAAAATTCAGTACATGTGTGCCCTATTACAAAAAATATATACATTTATAATTTTGTGATTCACTGTTATAGGTCAGATAATAGGTTCATGTACACGTGAAATTGAAGGTGACCGGGGATCCCAAGTTGTAGAACGTTGCCTCTTAGGCATCAACATATCACACAGTTGCAACGTATAATTTTATATCCTAATTCATGTGCTGACCAAGACTTAAATTAGTTATGCTCATTTTGTAGCAATGTAAGAAGCTAGCAAAAAATAGTCAGAACTGTCTAATATTTGTGACGACCTAACTTTAATAACACAAAAGCAAGGAACGAACAACGCAGACTAAAAGCTTTGCTTTCATAATTAACATTACAAAACACATGGTAATGGGACACAAACAAAACTGAACACACGAACTAACCCTGCGAACAAATAGTGGCAAAGAATATACTTTTAACTTGAGTGAAATGAAATGAAATGATAAGGATTCGATAGACAAGAATGGCCTGGGGAAATAGGTATGGGTTCTGACGACGCTAGTAGGATCAACATATTAACACAAACAGGAAAAATAAGAATCCATATATCAGTATATAGTTTAATAATCGAAATCTGAAGATAAGTCTCACGAGCAACTAGTTTACGTGTTTTGAAGGATTGTTCTGAAGGTAAAGCGCTGGAAAATAAAAAGATATCTGGTCGCCCAACGAAATTAAGTGGCAGAACAACAAAAAAACTGCTTGCAAGTGCCAAAAAATAAGGTTCGGCAATCATCACGAAAATTGGCACGATTTGAAACGGAACGATCTATCGTATTTGGAAAAACAACGTAATTTATCGTGTTCTTCGTGTCAATCACTTTGCGGATGGAATTTTCACCATTTAGATGACGAATCGTACTTCATATTTTCACACCATGAATTAATTGGAAATAACGGCTTTTATACTAAAAACATTGAAGCATCATCATGACAAAACTTATGAAACACATGTTATATGTATATAATAAAACAAAAAATGCAGTGAGTTCGAGAAGTTTTATTAACAAAGAATAAATCTATAAATTATTATTCGACCTACAACAACGAAACGTGGACTTTGAATCTGAACAAGGAAAAGGAGATGGTAATGTTTCGAGAAATACATATATGGTGGAGTAAAGGCACCGTCGGAAAAGAACGAATGAAGAGCTGGTGGCACTATGCAGAAGCTCAAATATGACAAGTTTTGTGAAAGGACAAAAGTTAAAATGATATGTACGAATGAATAGTGAGGAATGTCACAAAATTAAAGAAGACCAAGATGGTCAAATAAAATGGTATAGGACTTACGAACATTAGATGTCATAAATTAGAAAGAGATGATAGCAAACTGAGGAAAATAGTTCAGAAAGTCTTAGAAAGGAGATAAAGTAGCAGGTGCAGCCCAGGGCGTGATTGTAAGGCATGTTCAGTTATTTTATTACTATTTTACAAATGCTAAATGCTACATACATATTCATATGTTGTAGATTTTATTTGGTATACTATATTTCAAAAGTTTTGCTAGAACCATATACTCACACAACAAGATTATTTTTTGAAGCATATATTGTTTAGTAGCGCTATATATATATATGTCATATGAATCAAATCATATTAAAGCAAAATATGTATTCTAAATTAAGTCCTAAAGAAATGAAAAATACAATTAGTACGATTCTTAAAGCTTTATTCCAAAAATATCAATATCTTCAGTGTTATCGATGTAAAAAGGCATGGGAAAGGGAGTTACGAAATGAGAACATATGCCAGAGTTCATATAGAGGGAACTGATCATAGAATCGGAAGTACAAGGAACCATGAGCAACGGTAGTGCAAGGAAAAAATATTGCAAATAAAAATATTTATTATTCTTAATGGAAAACGAAAGGAAATACGACAAAAATATGGCATCAGAACATAAAAGATATTGATGGACATGGATTCAACAATAGGACTAGCTCCTGCCTGAAAAAAAAACTAAAAAAACCGCAGCAGAATCAACGAAGAAAATCAGGATAAAGACAACCGTGATGAAATGGGTAATGAACAAAGGAAATGATAAGACGAGTCCAATAAGGTGTGCATCATTTTGACTTTGTTTGAATTAAATTTCATAACCTCAAAAGTGCAGACAAAAGAAATGGTGTGAATTATGTTCTGGTGTTCCATAATAACAAGGCGCAACTAATAAATAATTTCATGTCATTGTTGTCTTACTGTGAAAATTACTAGAAAAAATTGTTTATGTATATAAAATATTGCACAAATATTTCCTGCCACATAACTTTACACGACTATCTAGTTTAGTATGGATGTTTGCGCAATAAATAGAAATAAATTAACAATTAAGTTAATATTCAGGCGAGCAACAAACTAAATTGAACTATTATTTCGTAGTTTTCGAATAGCGGTGTATAGCAACTTGGAAAATATAATCGTATGGCGTTTTTCACCAATAGAGCCTATATTGCTCCTCTAGACACATTACACCAGATATATCTCAAATTTTTGTATAAAACATTCCTTCTTAGGTACTTTGCATAAAAGGAATGCGTTAATTCATATATACACTGCATATCTAATCGTTACTAATGCATTGTGGTAATTCTTATGTAAGAGAAAAATTGGATACATATTTTTAAAATATATTTCATTTCACTATCAAATTATTACATAACTTATCTGCCCGAGAACTCGATTCAATTACACCTTTTAGTTTTCAGACATAATTGAGACACAATATTGTGTATTTGTTGTCGGGTCCATTACCGTAACACATTTGTACGACACAATAAGGAGATAAGCCAACAATAAAAATAAAAGGATTAGGAAGAGGAAGGCCGATCTCGCCTCCGTCGTAGTCTAACGTCTCAATAGACACGAAAAGTCGAAATTTGACGTACACGTCGACTTAACGGCCGTCGTTTTTATGGATTATGTCTAAATATAGAGGTGACAATTATCAACCTGTTAGAATTCATTTGAATACCTGACCCACAAGGTGAAAAAAGTCCGTCTACGTGCTCGATCTGCGTGTTCCCGGTAATAGGAACTTGTCGTGCACGTGCCTTATTGTGTTGCATTCTGCGGAACATTTGCGACGAATGCCTTCGGATTATCTGAACAGAAGTCGGAATGGATTACCGTAAAAGTTTACACGACTACTGTACGGATGGCGTCTTAATGCTGTCGTTGTTGCGTGTTTTTATGCAGCTTTATCTAAGGAATACGGTGGACAAATATCATAAATTTTACGATTCGAACATGTGATCATAACGCAGAGGATTTATATAAAATTTGCTAATGTCGCTGATTGTGTAATTGCGGAAGTTAGTACCAGGTAATCTGGCATCGCAAATTTTTTCCAATTCCAAATAATCTACTGCTTTGGGATGGGTTGTGTTAATATTTGTTTTTTTATCGTATCTTCTTGAGAACAACCTCACCTACCGTCATGTGAAATGAAGATGTTCACTACTTGGGTTTTGTGTGGTAATTTGTGGATTTTATTCTAGTCGTGGTTTTAATATATATAAAAAAAAAAATTCTGTGCTATTCTGTGCAGATTTCACATATTTATCTTCACTTTATTTATTATTATTCATTTTACTTTTTTGTGTCCCATCAGAAAAATTTAACTGAATTTATTACATCCTAGGCAACATTTACATTCAAATATTCGATTGTGTTATTATATAAGTAATTCTCGATTTCCACAATTTCATAAATAGGTATTATTATTGCTTGCTTCATTCTTGGTGTCATAGTAAAACAATTTTCTCTTGTCCTGAAATTTTATGTAATTTAAATTTTCTTGCATTAAACTTTCGAAGGCCTCCACCTGTCCATTACTTTATCTGTATCCGTGATTATTTCCCCATGTGGTCATTAATAATAATAATAATACATGTCTTTATTGTGCATAGCAAGAAATGAAAATACAAAAACAAACAAAATATATATAATAAACAATAATATTCGCAATATAAGATATTGATAAGCACAATCTCAGGCCGAGATTCAGACATAGAAAATCCAATTCAGATCTACCCTAGCCCTGTATATAACGATTGTATGTTTGAAATGAAAGCCTAATAACTAAAACTAAAATTCAAACTAAAACTAAAAAGAAGTACAGCCCAATCTTATTACTAAAATATTCGTGCGTATGAAACTATTATCCGTATGGAAAAGACCTAAATAACCAAAAAATTAAATCAAAATGTTTTGACACTTGCTAACATAATTTTTGATTTTCGAGCAGCAGCAAACGAAGTCTTGACTTGAATATATTATTATTGTAATGCTTTAGATGAATTGGTACATTATTATATTGCTTGTAAATACAATAAGAAAATGATCTCTCGAATAACGCAGTTTTATGAGGTGGTGGAGAGATTAATCCCCGGAAGCGTGTGGTTACATTATATACATCGGTTCTAAATCGGATTCTATTATACAAATATGGCGGAGTCTTCGATGTAATTATTTTATGATATAAACATAATGCTTGCAACTCCCTCCTATTTTCCATATTTAGCCAACCAGCTTCATATAATTTATGGGAAATATGTTCAAATTTTCTAACTCCGTACATGTACTTAAGACATGCATTTTGGATTTTTTTAATCCTGTTGAATGAATGATATATTTGTGAACAATAAGTGAACGACGAAAGAACAAAAGCATTGCACGGTGTTTCCTTGATCTTTATATTCAGTACTGATCAATATGGGTAAAAATTTCTTAAATGAAGGTACGCCGTTTTAATATATTTTGTTATTTGATTGCGATAACGAAAGCTATTATCTAATATTAGACCTAAGCTACAAGCCATATTGGTTATAGGAATTTTTACATTATTTAAATTGATGTCGAGATTACTTGATAAATTTTTGCAATCATTCAATTTACCAAAAAATAACACCTGTGATTTCGCCGGGTTGATAGTTAGACAATGCTTCCTCGAAACGAAACTTCCTCAAAAATAAAATTGGACTTAATCTTGAGCCTTGTGGATCCCCTTGTGTTACTGATAATGATTCAGAAATGCAGTCGCTCAGCCGCACATATTTACTTCTATTTAATAGAAAGTCCCTAAGCATATCAGCTGATCCCCGACCAAAGTCCATGCCCACTACAATTTCCAACAATATACCATGATCAACAGTATCAAATGCTTTTGAATAATCCAGTAGTACTAGGAGTGTCAAAAGTTCACGATCTGTTGCCGGCAGTATATCATCGGTTATATTTACCAATGCTGTGTTGCAGCTGTAGCCCTCTAACGAGTGACGTGTTTTTTAATTTGAATTTCCAATACCCGCTCAAGCATTTTGGATTAAAGTGGCAATACTCTAATTGGTCGTAGATCATTAAGTCCTGAAACTTCTTTTTTTTTGGGTAAAGGCGTGACAACCGCCTGTTTCCATCACTTAGGAAAAACTACAAAAATATTAAAAAAAATACAGGTATTGATAATATGCGTGACAAACGGAAGATAAAGGGGCAACACAATCTAATCATTTTAATGTTAATTCCATCACGTCCAATAGCATTGGATTTTATATTGTTAATGATTTTTGAAACGCCATCTACATCCACCATCGAGAAATCAAACCGTTCAGTTAGACGGTAATGTTTGTTTGCGGAAAATTGTTTTAAATTGGTTGTATGTTTTGGTATGCTTTTTATAAAATAGTCATTAATTTTACCAGCGTCGGCTAATTCCTCAGGTATAGTTGTTTTCTGTTTATTTTGCAAACCAAGATAACTTAGATGGCTCCACAATGATCCACTATCGTGTGTCTGGGACACATAATTAAAATAAGCTATTTTCTCAAGTTTACAAGTATGCGTCGTTAAATTCCTTAACGATTTATAATAATTCCAATCATTATCCTTTTTTGTTTTTCTAAATTTTGATTTTGCTTCATCTTTTAGT
Organism: Geotrupes spiniger; assembly: GCA_959613385.1. Taxonomy (NCBI): domain Eukaryota; kingdom Metazoa; phylum Arthropoda; class Insecta; order Coleoptera; family Geotrupidae; genus Geotrupes; species Geotrupes spiniger. Next base: position 24,452,279 of record OY390736.1, on the reverse strand, counting down.
GACATTAATAATTTTAAATTATCCGTCAGCCAGGGAATATATTTCCTAGTAAATTTGCGAGTAATTATTGGAGCGTGTTTGTAGAGAAGGGTCAATATATTACACTTAAAGAAAGCAATTTTATCTTCTACGTTCTCCAGCTGTAACATATAGTTAAAATTTATACAACGAAGATCATAAATGAAGTGTTCATAGTTAATGCTCTTATAATTTCGGTAAGTACATATAATTACATTACATACATTACATTACATATTACGATTATGTGGAGATTTGATAATGTTAATATTACAAAAAACCAGATCGTGATCAAAAATATGACAATTCTGAACTCCTGCGTTTGCTATAATCGAAACATCTGTTGCAATTATTAAATCAATAAGCATTGAGGTCTTATCTGTTATTTTCGTCGGTTCATTTATAATTTGTTTGACGCCAATGGAATCAAGAAATGATTGAGAATTTATTGTAGAAGGGGACCACCTCGAATCAAACATTCTTCTTTATCTGTACTGTTGGCTCTGGTAATTCGTTCCGACTTACTACTATACATTTTTGTAGCTTTAAGCGACATGAAATACATTTAAACGAGTGTAGCACAAAACGCACACCTATTCGCTGCGGGTACTCATACTACTGCTATCGTTGGGTCATCCGATTTCATTCACGAGTTTTCCTTAGTTTTTCTTAATCTTCGTTATTTGTTTGCTCTGTTTCTTATATTTAGTTTTTTATTCTATAGCTATCTTCAGCAGCTTCCATTGTAGTTTCTAAGAATTGTCCATTTATTGAAAATTCTAATCTTCTTTTGTGTTTATTAAATTTTCTTATATTTATGGTTGTATTAGTCTCCTGTATTTATTAATTTATTTTCTTTTGTGTATTTTCATTCCATTAATAACTGATCTTTACTATGTTTGAATTTTGTATGCTGAAAACTGTATAACATTTCATAAGTATATTTCCGTTCATTTTTTGATACGTTTTATTGCATACATTTGAAAAATGAAAACCATCATATTCTTCTTAACTTTCTTCTTCATATTCCCCATATGCCAATATTAATTTCTGGTCAATTTCATTTCTAGACTCTGTTATCTTTCATTTGCACATTGAATTTATTAATATATTTGGTGCTATTATTATACATAAAGGACCATTTGTTCTTCCTTTATTTTCTATGCAGGATCAAAATCTTTAACCACATCTATTCTCTTTCTTTTATTCTTGTAGTTCAAAATGTCTGAATTGTATATTTAATATTTTCCCAGTGTTGTGGTATTATGCATTTTCATTATTTCATGAAATGAATCTTCCCAGTGTCTTTGTCGCCACCATAACTCAACATTCTTTAAATTAGACAAATTACTGCCTAAATGCCCGAAATGAAATGAATATTGGCAAAAATTTAAAAAAATATTCCATAAACTGACTTATAAAGTAAAAGTATTTTAAGATTAGACAAAATAATAACATACAATGACAATTAATATATTACTGTTAATCAATCATCAAATTGTCATTAAAATTTAATATATTTTACTGGCACCATTACATAATAAACTTAAGTGGATGGCTATGTTTGAGAATCACTAATTACGGGTGATATTTTGTTTAAATGCTAATTGGTCATCAGTGATTGTTCCAATGCAATTTTGAATTTTATTCTATGTAGTCCCATATGCCCTCAGAATAGTAATCTTAAATTGCTATATTTTATATTAATACAATTTGTAGTACTAATTAATGACATATGTGTAAAATTATGTAAACAAGTGGATAATTTTTAGTAAGTTTTTCAACTCGTTTTACGAACATCAAATATCATTAATTTATATGGCAGTTAATTTGTTTATGTGAGGAGTTATTTAATTGCTTGGAAAAAATACGTGAGAAATTACATAAAAGTATGCAACTTTTATGGCGTTTTAATTGTGGATATTATTTAAATTTGTCATTTAATGACTAGTTAACAAAACAACTATCAATTAACTTGAATATGGCTGGACGTTTTCCTATAGTTGCGGATGCAACGTAACGATATTTACGATATACGTTTATTACAAAAGTATTTTTATAGTTCGAGTGGAATTTTTAGTATTTTTGTGAAGCTTGTTAGCAATCTCCATTATGGTACGTGCTGACTATAAAAGATAAAATGTGAATAGCGAAACGTTTCCTTGCGGATTCCCATATAGATCAGATTTCTAATTAGATGAAGCGTCTTCCTAATCTAACCACTACTAATTAACTGGATGAGTGGTAGCGATATAACTCGAGATTACCTCCTGCATAAGGCTCGACTGTTCACTAAGCTGGATTTGATAGCCACGTTGCCTTAAGCACTATTAATAAACAATATATATTCTCCTTATAACCCTTCCCAGTTCTAGGTAATATGCGAGTCCATTAGCTATCGTAATACACTTTACCCATTTTTAGATTTTACTCACAGGAATGCTGTTAATATGCATTGTTAGTTTCAACTCGCTTGCGACACTTTAAAAAATCCGTAATAAATGACACCATTTAGGTTCATTATTATTAATTACTTTAGACATCAGGTGCGCAAATTGATTCGTCAGTTAATAGAAACTTTTAATAATAAATGTAATAATAAATTTTCATTAATTTTTATATTTACACTCATTTTTTTAGTCATTCCATTTCCTGATCTTTTTAACTTCTAATTTTAAACACAAATTGCGAAAAAACAACGTTATTTAAGCAGCACACTATTTATATTACACGTATTGTCATGTTTTAGTGTAAACCTAAATTATAAAAACAATAAATTGAAAACTTAAATTGTATTCTTTAAATTTATAAGTTTGTCATAAATATATTGCAAATCTTACAGTGACGTAGTAATTATATCTAGTTCCAATAGTTTGTTACTATACAGCAGAATTATGGAAATCGTAAATAATATTTCTACGACCCCAGGCTTTTTGAAATCTAATCCTAGCATTAAAAGGCATAAATAATGTAGTGATCGACTCGTAACTTCTCTAGTTTGTCATGTTCACACTCTCTTACACCAACGATGTATGTATAGTCCACGACACCTGTTCGCTAACTATATTTAACTTTCGATAAATTTAAGAATTTTTAATACTAATTCAAAATTGTAAAATCGAATGAATGTTATTGAAGATATACACCGTTATTAAAGGGATAGTTGCCTATACAAAAATGCTTGCAATATAAGAATGAAAATAATAAATTAAAGAAATGAAATAGGCGTCACTGTCAACTTCGTTTTTACATGTTTTTTATACATGTTTACATGAGTGCCCGTGTTAATGAGTTTAGCATTTTGGTTCAGACTCTATAACAAAATTTAAATTTACCTAATAGTAAACGAAACTAATTTGAAACGAAAACAACAAATTAGGTGTACTTGCGCGAATAAAATTAACATAAGTAATATATTAAAATAAATTTACATGTGCGTACGTCTATAAATTACGAGAGAAATTTATGGATATTTGCTGAGAAACGTTCTGTAGGAGTTGAAGAATTTCAGATTTCAGTTGAGTAAACATTATGTATTTCCTTATAATTTTCATGTAAATTTAAAATATCCGTTCGGTCGTAGAAGCGACAACAACGATTATGTAATGTCCCTTCGAAATACACATTACCATTTCTTTAGTTTATGTCCTTGTACGCCGAGAGAAACTAAACGTACCTGCTGGAGATGCTGAAAAGTATCAAATTACAGATGTATTGGACCACCTTTACTAATAGATATGACTCTCTTTATTCAGCTCAGTAACTGTTTCGTAATAAAATATACACGTAGTTGTAATATAATTCAATTAATTGTCATTATATGTATATTTTATTTTTATTTCAAAACATCTGCAAATATTTTTCAAACTATATTGACAGTGGGTGTTATTCAACGTATATTTAAATCTGCTACTTGCATTAAATGCATCAGGATTTCTGCTGGGGTTATTGAGCCACCCTTAAATATAGTAATTTTTTATGAAATTACCGCTATTTCGTTTGTTTTATGAACCCGAATCTCAGTGATGGTTTTCTTTTTTCAACGATTATAATATATTATCACTATAGTTTTGACTTAAGATCCTATGAATTAACGTTTCAGAACTGGTCGCAAGTATGGGTTTTTGAAGCTAATAGATTTCCAGGTTAGAATAAAGTAAGGTTTAATTAATCGAATGAGCTTGTGAAATTGTAATATAAATTATTAACACAACCACTATTTCACAATAATAGAATATTATTTATTCTAGATGTACATTTCGAAAGCACTGCTTTCATCTTCAGTAGAATTCAAAACGTCTCAAAATTATAAAATGACATAAATGACAAAAATTACGTAGTTAAGGAAAAATAATTACATATATTTAACAAGATCAAGTAATGCATTATTCAACGGAGACAAATCTGTATTTAATAATTTTAATTGAAATTTTTTCATAAAAATAGCTTCATACATGTTTAAATAACAATTTTGGCAATGTTTTAACAATTTTATATCATTTATAGTAAATGAATGTCCTGTGTTAACAAAATGATTAGCTAACGCAGAACTACCAAAATCACGATTTTTAATACATAATTTGTGCTCCTTAAATCTAATTTCTAAATTCCTTCTAGTTTGTCCTATGTAACATAAATTACAAAATATGAAACAATAAAATTTACCTATGAACTTGGAATTGATAAAAGTCTACCATTCTTAGATTTAGAAATTAGTATAGTTAATAAATCTTTAGAATTTGATATTTATAGAAAAGAAACACACACAAATAATTATATTCCCAATAGTTCGGTCACTTTTCATAAATATAAAAAATCAGCTTTTCATAGCCTTTTTTATCGTCTATTTAGTTTACCCCTTTCAAAATATAACTTTGAGAAAGAATTGAAATTCATTTATGAAATAGGCAAAATTAATGGATATAATGATGTTTTTATTACTAACATTTACAATAAATATAGACAAAAGTTTTTTATCAATTCATTGACCACTTTAACTCCAATTGCGGTTACAAATGTTAATAAAAAGTTCTTTAAATTAACTTTCCACCCTTTTTGGCAAAATTGTCTATCGAATCTATATAAGAAATTTAAATTAACTCCGGCTTTTTCAAACAATAATACTTTAAAAAATTACCTTAATAATAACATTAATAAAGAACATTTCATTAAAAAGTCTGGTATATACCAAATTAATTGTAGTTTTTGTAATTTATGTTACATAGGACAAACTAGAAGGAATTTAGAAATTAGATTTAAGGAGCACAAATTATGTATTAAAAATCGTGATTTTGGTAGTTCTGCGTTAGCTAATCATTTTGTTAACACAGGACATTCATTTACTATAAATGATATAAAATTGTTAAAACATTGCCAAAATTGTTATTTAAACATGTATGAAGCTATTTTTATGAAAAAATTTCAATTAAAATTATTAAATACAGATTTGTCTCCGTTGAATAATGCATTACTTGATCTTGTTAAATATATGTAATTATTTTTCCTTAACTACGTAATTTTTGTCATTTATGTCATTTTATAATTTTGAGACGTTTTGAATTCTACTGAAGATGAAAGCAGTGCTTTCGAAATGTACATCTAGAATAAATAATATTCTATTATTGTGAAATAGTGGTTGTGTTAATAATTTATAAAGTAAGGTTTGTCTATTGAACAACTATGGATGTTATTGTTCCAACGAAGCAGGTTATGTGCTTTATTGCCCATACGAACATTCTTGGGTGTACAAAATTATTTCACTAGGGACAACATTGCTAATAAGGTTACATATAAATTATTGTAAAAAAGTGGGTGAAATTTTGAGAGGACAACGAAGGGAAGATCTTCACATATTTGGTTTTCATCTACAATTGCTGACTTAATTGAATTTAACTCCATCAAATCTATAGTCTCTGGAAGATGGACATTAAAGTTAACGGAGAAAGGATGAAAAGGTGGGAAAGGAAAACTCCACGAGCCAAATATGGTGAAGAAAACTGAGGAGGGGTGGAGGAGAAGAATAAATGATGAAAAGCAACAATTGAACGCATGCCCAAGTACAACAGCAGTAGTGAAAGCATAAAGAGTAAATTCATAGAGATTTATGGAAAGGATTGTAGAACCTAATGTTACAGAATAGGCAAGAAAAGGCAGGACAAGAAGGAGATGGACAAATGAAGTGCAAGAAGATTTAGTAACCATAAATATAACGAAAAGAAAAATAAAAGAAAATATTGGAGAGGGATCGTTCAGGCAGCATTACAAGAAAAATGGGGAAGATTGATTGTAATCTTCAGACTTGCAGTTCTAAAATTAGTGTTGACGTTGAGCAACAGTCGAGTAAGATGGCGGAGATATATGGAAAGACGTAGAATCTAGTATTATGTAATAGGCAAGAAAAAAAGGGCAGGCTAAGGGTAAATGAAGTGCAAGAAGATTTAACAACTATGAGTATAAAGAAATGGAAAGAAATAACAGTCAAAAGAAAATTTTGGATTGATTCAGAAAACATTAAAAAGAAATGGGGAAGATTGATTGTAATCTTCAGACTTGCATTTCTAAAACTAGTGTTGACATTCCGAGTAATTTGGCGGATATTTATGGAAAGACTGTAGAATCTATTGTTATGCAATAGACGAGAAAGGACGGGGCAGGCCAAGAAAGAGATGGGTATACGAAGTGCAATAAGATTTAGCAATCATAAATATAACGAACAGGGAAGAAATAATAGTTAAAAGAAAAGATTGGAGAGGGATGGTTCAAGAATTACAAGCATTACAAGGAACATTGGGAAGATTGTAATTTTCAGACCTGCATCTTTAAACTACTGTTGAAATTGAGAAACACTCGATTTAGTTTTTCAAAAAACTTTCGATAATGTTACCGTATACCATTATACCTCACGTGCATATGATAGTCAGCTACAAAAACTGCATAATACCTTTTATCATCGAGAAATCTTTTGCTAAACCGGTAAAAGCAATACTGGGATGAAAAAAACTGCGTACGAAGCATCAAGACCACACATAAATCAAATTCGTACCAGGACTAAACAGGGCGATGTCTATGATTGCAGATACAAATAATTTTAAGGCTAACGATGCTAGCCTTAAAATGCTACGTCTACCTAAGCAAACATAATTTTAATTGGGGTTACTTGGGCTGAGTATATAAAATAATAAAATAGGGATAAACGACCCAATCAGCTTTATAAACAAAGGCAACCGTGGCAACATATTAAACAAATCATTCAAAGACGGAATTGTATAATATATATATAATTATTGTACAAATTCTCGACTGTAAATCACTTAAAATGGTACTTATCTTGTATCATGAGCAGTCAGTCGTTGAATAAAACACTTTTAGCAATATTAAAGTTTATTGCGACACCTTTTTTTGCAATAAGGTGTTTCGGAAACCCTTGTCAAGCAATAAACATTAATATGACAAATTTGTCATATTAATGTTTATTGCTTGACAAGGGTTTCCGAAACACCTTATTGCAAAAAAAGGTGTCGCAATAAACTTTAATATTGCTAAAAGTGTTTTATTCAACGACTGACTGCTCATGATACAAGATAAGTACCATTTTATATATATATATATATATATATATATATATATATATATATATATATATATATATATTTATAATTTATTTCTTTTCTTTTTTCTTTTGTCGTATTTCTTCTTAGAAATTTTATTTCTTTTGATGGGATTTTCGACAATTAAATGACAAAATGTTTGTTAGAACATATTTTACTATTAAAATATAATATGTTTATCAACAACGTTTCGGCCAAAAGTGGCCTTTTTCATAGTCTGTAATTAAATAAAAGTATCATACATATATAAATGGTCAGCATAATACAATTGGTGGTAATAATTTTATTTACATTATTAACTCAATTATATTAAGTGTCAAAATATTAGTAAAATTGAAATGAAAATATTATTATTGAGTTAATAATGGTTATTATATAATATTCCTAAACTTATTATTTATTACAGTATACATATGCAAAATTTGAACATAATATTGAAAAGAAAATTGTTATATTACTTACTTTTATATTAGTTATGATGTATAATAATTTGGCATATTGTCATAAATTATGCATGTCAATATTTTTTTTTTGGTGACTAGATAAAATTATTTATATATTTACATTAATAAAATTATTTTCCTTTTGTGAGTTACAAATTCCGATAATATATATGTGAAAGATTATCAACATCAGTTTTATTATTTATTGTTTGTCATTCAATTTTGATAAAAATCATTTCAAGAATAAGTCTGTTTTATCAAAATTGAATCACAAACAATAAATAATAAAACTGATGTTGATAATCTTTCACATATATATTATCGGAATTTGTAACTCATAAAAGGAAAATAATTTTATTAATGTAAATATATAAATAATTTTATCTAGTCACCAAAAAAAAAATATTGACATGCATAATTTATGACAATATGCCAAATTATTATACATCATAACTAATATAAAAGTAAGTAATATAACAATTTTCTTTTCAATATTATGTTCAAATTTTGCATATGTATACTGTAATAAATAATAAGTTTAGGAATATTATATAATAACCATTATTAACTCAATAATAATATTTTCATTTCAATTTTACTAATATTTTGACACTTAATATAATTGAGTTAATAATGTAAATAAAATTATTACCACCAATTGTATTATGCTGACCATTTATATATGTACGATACTTTTATTTAATTACAGACTATAAAAAGGCCACTTTTGGCCGAAACGTTGTTGATAAACATATTATATTTTAATAGTAAAATATGTTCTAACAAACATTTTGTCATTTAATTGTCGAAAATCCCATCAAAAGAAATATATATATATATATATATATATATATATATATATATTATTCAATGCGTTGAGTTCGTTGAACTTTCTACCAATTTTTGTCGAAGTATGATTGATTTTGGCAGTATTGCCAATTGTGGGTATAATTGGTTATTAAAACACTGTATTTCTTATGCTATTATATTTAACGTTTCGGTACTGCTGTTACCTTCATCAGAAATAATATAAGATTTTAAAATATATATGAACGAAATTATGTCTATGTAACGTTTTGACGCAATGTATCCGTATGTAATTCGCATGGCCATCCCTTAAAACAACACATTTTAAATATTGCGAATACGACGAAATCAAAGGCGCTACATGTAAATGTAAACAAATATGACGCATGTAAATTACGTTTGAATTTTTGAAACATCCAAGATAATACATTGCTTCAAAACGATATTAAAATCTTATATTATTTCTGATGAAGGTAACAGCAGTACCGAAACGTTAAATATAATAGCATAAGAAATACAGTGTTTTAATAACCAATTATACCCACAATTGGCAATACTGCCAAAATCAATCATATATATATATATATATATATATATATATATATCTTTATCAACATACAAATTGGTACGAAAGAATTAAATTGCAAAAACACCCCCAAAGTAATATACAATTCCTATATGAGCAACAGAAGAACAAGCAATTAAAGATTTGATATCTAAGTATGTAAATTGTTATGAACCGTCCATTTGAAAAACACCGATGATATAGTTTTAAGTTCCTTCGTCGAGTACACCGACGATTTTAATATTTTAACATTTTAAAACCGACTGCAAATTATAAGAGTGAAAATAGACTTTAATCTCTAAAATTTTATTATTTAAATCTTTCAGCATGGAAATATAGATTGATTTATTTAGAGAAAACGATGAGCACATGAGTAACACCGTATTACTTCATGCTTCAAATGACCATGGTCATGGCCATCATTTGATCTAAAACCATGAAGTACTACGTTGTCTCTCTCTAACTAAACCAATCTATATTTTCATTCTGAAATATTGTGATTTAAATCACATAAGTAAAGCTAAAATCATACAATGAAAAATAAATTTAATAAACAAATAAATTAAACACGTTTAAAGTGTGAACTTATGGTAAAAAATCACGGATAGTGTTATATTGCATTAATATCTAAATTATTGTAAAAAGAACAGGAAGCATTTGTGAAATTACATTTTGTGCAAATTCTAACTAACATTGATCATTTTTGATACACAAGCTCAATGAACTGCCGGGAACTGCACAGGGAGTCGACCAGGTGGCGATTTCGACGCTTACATGACTTTTTTAAATGTAAGTGTTGCGTTTTGATTTTTATGTGATTTTGTTGGTTGTTGAAGGTGATTAATTTAATTTGGGTGCGAGGTGACCACTCATATTTTTATGTCGTGGAACTGTTTGTCCAATGTGCGTTGTGGTATCCAAATAGAATATAATAAATCAAAAATTATGAAACGTAAAAATAAATAGTGTTATATGTGTTCCTCGAAACTGCAAATATGAATAATAGTTATTCACAAAAATTTAAATTCTATACAATTCTCTTATTGAAATTCCAGTTTTCGCAAAAAAATGATTTTTTGTTTACTTTTAATAGAAATAATACACAATTATGTTCTGTGAAATAATAAATATACAATGATTTGGAAATTATAAAATAAAATATAAAAAATCATTTTTGTTAAGAAACCTTTGGAAATAAGTAATATCCGATAATAAAAAAAATACATATTTTTATTTTTACTTTTAAAATGAATAATTATGCTAAGTTTGGCTCATGCAACGCTAATTATACAATGATTCCAAAATTTAAAAAAACCGTTTAAAAGACAATTATTTATGAATCTTCGAGAATAGCAGTTTTCGACAATATTTTTTTTTACTTTTACTAGAAATATAATACACCATTTTAGTCCATATAGATCGTTAAATTCTTTGTTGTGTTACAAATAAATAACACATTCGTATCAGTTCCGATTTAAATCTCATAATTGAACACTCTAACGTCACGATAACAATTTGACAATTGTTGTAAGATGTTAATTAAATACACCATTTCATAACAATTAGTGTCGGGTTTCATTTTTATCCTATTCTTTATAACAATATATACCTTCTTGGGAACGACTTTCACCTTCGCAATTTAAAAACGATCTTTAATTCCTCTCCCATTAGATACAACAGCTTCTGTGTATTTCGACAATAGAAATATAAAACGAACAATTAACGTGGCAAACCCGGACACATGTCAATCACATATGATTTTTAACCATAAAATAAACTCAATACTCAATAAACTTAAGTCAACCAATTATTACAATTATGAATACATTGCGCCTCAGCTATATGGATATTTAGAGAAATAAAATATTTTTTCAAGTAACCAACTTTAGTTATGACAGACAAGATATTAACTCGGTCTACAATTTAAGGTTAGAGCATTTTATGACATATTCGACAACATATCGCTAAAATACGATGGTTAAAATGTATTTATAAATTATATATAACACATCTACGACAGACGACACAATTTTTACAAAAAAAAATATTGCAATGTTACCAACTTATTATTCTTATATAAGCATGCATAACTTTTACATTTACGATAAAATTTTCACGCCAAAGAAAATTGATTGTTTGTTGGATTGGGTTGGGTTGGGTTGGGTTGGGTTGAATTTATTTGGGTTGTGTTGTCCATGATTACAATTATGATTACAATTATGAATAGAAATTGTATTAAATGTTTTTCAAAGAAATCCCAGGTCAATTTGTAAATTGGATTTTTAATATATATAGCAAGGAGGATAACGTCCTATTTAGAAAGCAATATCTCAACCGTTGTGGTTTATTACTCTTATCACATTTTTCCGTACCTCGAAAACGATATATGTTATCGATTATCAAATTATTTTTATAATTTTAAACAACTTTCATATGATAATTTTTTTTTGTAGTATAACTAAGTATAAGAAAGTTCAGTGCGGACCACTGCAGATTTTTTATGATAAATTTGGAAAGAGCTTGAAATTCTAAGATCAAATAATGCAAAACAAGTTAATATTGTATTTTGAAATTTTCCAAGTTTTAATAATAGAAAAACAAATAGCCATGTAACAATTGACAACGCGTATAAAATTATAACAGATCTACATGTGACAAATAAGCATAATTACAAACGGTCGCTGGTTGTGTTATGTCAATGTTTACTTTGGTGGTGAAATGTGACTCGAATCTGATATTTTTTCTGGTGAATTTTAAACAAACCCCAAGTCACAAACACAATGGATTAGATTAGATTCGTTCTAATGGATGAAGCAAATCGATTTTTTTCTCGTTTGTGCCATATAAGCATATATGTATAATAATTTACGCCCGATGTTCATGTTAGCAGATAAAAACGTCTCCGATTTTGTTACTAATTCGTTGCGCTCGAAAAAAGCACATTCCGCAAATAAAAAAGTGTCGCACTCACCCTTTTGTCCCAATTGTTACATTTTCTCGATAGGACGTGAAAATCACGCCGCCATCCAAAACGATGCTAGTTCATGAAACGTTGAAGTTTCTCAGTCTATCGATAAATCGTTACATTTTAATTTGACGCGAAACACCCACGCACTATTTCACTAAACGACCACGTTTAACGTTTCTTAGTTTATTTCAACGACAGTCAATTATAGTTTAATTTAACACAAACGTCTAAAATTTCGTAACGCGATTTACTTACTGAAATATGTACGTGCGAGCGACGCCGAGCTATCAATTGTGAGTCACCAGCGTTGCCTAATCACTTTTTTGATGCAAAAACTGCCCGTTGCACCTAGCAACGTTATCATTGCATCCTTGCAGAAACAAGTATCGATTATTTCTGATGTATGTGACTGTAACGATTAAAGGCTTAGACGATTCCTTCGTCAGTCACTTGTTAACAAATTTTTATGTGTATTTATTAAAGAGAATATCTATATACATATGTATTATCACCAGACCATACTACCAATTCATGGCATTCACATAATCATCGCTACATATCTACCGGAGAAAACGAACGTTGCAAATTAAAGAAAGAAAACATCGCCTGAATATTCTAATTGATACAAAATATATAAAATTTTATACCAATATTTAAAATGTTTTTATTAAATTATTGAACCGTACTCCCCCCAACCCCATTTTAATATTACTTCTGTTAAAATTAATGAATCAGGGTTCAACGTGAGCTTCAGGGAGTCATAAATGAACAAAATACATAGGTTTTAATGTTAAAATGTAGTATTTTAATTAAAAATACTACATTTATACAAATTTAAAATATATAAAATAATTTATTGACTTATAATAAAATTAAAAATATCAAACAATTTATAATAACGAAAAATCGGAATTTTTGTTGGTAAAGAAGCAAATCAAGTATAAAATAATAAATAAATTCCAGGCTGAAACGATCAGGTTAACACCCTCTTGTGTTCCATAAAGATGTATTCGTGGATTAAAATGTTGGCCATTGAAAGCTTATTTCAAGGTCAACTAATTTCACCTTGTTTCATGTTTTGCGCGATTTAATTAGAAAATTATGTAAATCCAGTCAAAATTAAAAATTCACGATGATGGTCAAAACTAAACCATTTCGGGTTTCCTGTGTAACTGGTATCATCAATATATTGGGGAAAGACCTGGGAACATCTTGATACATATATATTTGTTTGTAGAAACTCATTTTAAATACAAAGAGACGATTTATAACATTTTTAGTTGTCGGGTTGGGTTGGGTTCATTTGCTTCACTGAATAAGAGTCGAGAATTTATAGTAAATGGTGTCGTGGATTTGCGATTACGATTCGATTTGTTGTTGTGTTTTAAGTGTTGTAAGTTGATCGCAAATGTTGCTTTCTAACGGAACGCACGTCTTTTTGTGTCCGGCGTGAAAAACTCAAAACGTCCAATTTTAGCAAAAACTTAGGGCCAGTTGTTCAAGTGAAAAATCAGATTGTACCAGACAAGTTTTACGCTAAACGTTGTCTAAAGTGTGAGTTTTGTAAAGCGCACTTGCTTGACAGTTTAAGTGGGAGTTTAAGGACAAAACGCAGCAGTTCATTCTGAAACGTCAAAACTTGCTACTACCTAACATTAAAAAAATGGGAGTCCAAATGGAAAATTATAATGATTTGCCGGATGATGAAGACTTCTTGGAGTTAATAGAGCATTTTGATTCCTAGAGCCCCTAGACAATACCAACAACGTCCTAATCATTTTGAAGTTTGGAATGAAAAGCAATTTATTGCAAGATTTCGTTTATCCAAAGTGGTTGTGGTAGGTTTTTTTTTTATTGTAACCTAGTAGTTGCCAGCGTTCTATGCAAATTTCTTCTACTCATGTTGTAGGAATTACGCTGTGACTCCTTCAGAAATGGTAACTAGCACCATTTCTGAAGGAGTCACCGCGTGATTTCTACAACGTTGAGGTTTTTGGCAACGGGCAGTTTTCTACAAGCAGTGGGAGATTTCATCGGTATTGACAAATCAACAGCAAGTCGTATTGTACACAAAGTAATGAGGGCACTAGCAAGACTACGACTCTAATTCATTAAAATGCTGTCAACTCCATATAAAATTTCACACATAAAGCAGCGATTTTACACAACTGCCATATTTCCTAATTGCATCGGGGCGCTGGACTGCACCCATGTTAAAATACAAAGTCCAGATGGAGAACAAGCTGAACTGCTTCGTAACCGAACGCAATATTTCTAACGTGCAAACAGTTTGTGATGCTTCACTGAAATTTTTAGACATTGTTTGCAGGTCAGGTCAGGTTCAGCTCATGATTCTAATATTTTTGCAAACTCTAGAATTAGGGCGAGCTTATAAAACTTTGTTTTTTGAGATAATAGTGTCATAGTTGGTGATAGTGGCTATGATATAAAACTATGTTTGATAACACCGTTAAGACACCCCGAAACCTAAATCACTCTAATAAAATTAAATGGCAATTGACATTACTCTCAAAATAGTGAGAAATATGCAACGAACAAATTTCCAGTGCTGCCAACAGTGCTAACATTATATAAACTTAGTTTAGTTAAGCGGAAACTGTTCCACGAATGCACAACATAACCCATATTTAAACTTGGTTTACTTTATAAACCTGGTTTTCTAAAGTTTTAAACAACTGATCATTCGATAAGTGAAAATATCACGAATCTAGAGTCTTAATTAGTTACGCCAGTGATAAAGCAAATGTGGTGGGGGGATAACATAAACTAATCAAATTATACCAAATAATAAACTTTAAGCACATTTAGTTGGCATCTGAACGTCATTATCGTATTTGGCTTAAAATGCTTAACATTTTCTACATTTTTAATACTCAATACAATTTTTTTGGACTTCTGTCAGTTGCTGGACACACATTTTTTTCTCATTTACGTACTTTGGTACATTTTGACCAACCGACCGAACGAAGCACAGTTTTTCAGCAACCTGGGGCAATTCGACAGTAACACGTTCAATAACCAGCTGCGTGAGACAAACATTCTCGACTCTGATTGGCAATTTTGCTCGAAAAAATATACAGATACAAACATTTTGCGATCAACATCGTTTATAATTTTACACCTTCGTTACTTTCCTATAACCAAAAATTAATATAAAAAATGACTGCTGTCAATAGTGTTACACCTATAAAATTATTTATTAATGTGTATATTCTTTCCTGATGATGATGATTGTCGATCAAGGTAAGTATGGCGGCTAAATTTGATGTTCGTTCATCGAATTATGAGTCTTATGTTTACCAACTAACATTATTTTCACTATGATTTTAAGATTTGATACAATTTAACATATTACGGACACGAATAGACGTGCGTTTCCTTTGCAAAATCATAATACATTAAAACATCTAATGCGATCACGTAAAAATATTAAAAGAATCATGGAAGCCGTACTTTTTTCACGTGGTTTTGATGAATATCGTGATACTTGGAGGCTCCTGAAGCCTATTTCGTTATAATTACTTAATCCATTAAGTATGTTTTCCTGTATGGTACTAGACTTGTAGAGATATTGCGATGCCTTGAATACGATTTTAGTATTACGATATTAGTATAGTTCTATAATTTTACAAAAAATATATACTTCTACTATTAACGTTATAGTTTTTTCTTCTTTAATAGAGAAATATAGTTTAATCCACTTAGTTAAATTTGACATTACCTAAAGTCAACGTGGCTTTTTCAATTTTGATTCATTATTCAGAAAATAATGTAGAAAGTCATGAGCCATTTAAGTTAATAATTTTAAAGAAAATGTACATTGTATTACAAGGAGCAATTTTATACCAAACACATGTAGCTGAACCATAAATTCGCGCCACAATAATAGATTTAAGAGAAGTCGATAAAAAATTTATAACGTTGTAATTAAAGTTTTGTAGGTAGTCCATCATGTGACAATTTTGACCAATGGAATGTAATTTATTTCAATTACTTTCCTCAGCTGAAATATACGCAACATTTAAAAATTCCATACAATTTTTCACTGTTCACCCTAATGTAAGTAAAAATAAAATGCAAATATTGACTCAATCAAAGTATTTTTTTTTAATCTTAATGGGACTAGAAATTTTTTTATTAAAGCAGATTTTATCATAATATATTAAAAGAAATATTTCTTTTATTGACATTGACAAACATTTTCTTTTTACATAAGGGAACAGAGGATAGATACTAAGTTTTTTTTTATTTTGGCTTGTTGAGTACTTAATTTCAATTCATTTCAATAATTAAAATTTAACATATAATGGCGATTTAATACTCAGATGAAGACAGTTGCAATTGAATGAAGCAAAGAAAGTTATTGGATTGAATATAAAACTATTTACTTGTATATCGAATTAAAAACTACTTGTTGCCTACCCTAACTCAAACATACGTTCTATTTATCTCACGTTAATAAGAATCTTATTGGGATTCAATTCTCACAAAGCCAAACGCACACGAACACATATTTACATATCAGTAAGCGTACGTACAAAAAATTAATGCTAAAGATAAATTATGTACAGAAGCAAATTACCACACCACTGGTAATATATCGAATTCAGTATATAATTACTTGCATAAAAATGCAAATTGGCATTTCTCTCGTTGTCAATAAAATTTACATCTCTAAAAGTAAATAAATATACGATCCACACAATGACATTCAATACGAAATTTCCATATCGTATTCCGGTCTTGCGAGTGTATGGGAACTCCGATGAGTTAAACTCGTGACGCGATTGCGACACACCTGTCCGGTGTTAAATGAAAGCTCGACGGTGAGCAGCTGACGACGGAACTGGTCTCAAATCGGAAGGAACTGCGCGGAGACTTCAACCGAGGGTGACGCACAAAACCCGAGCCGCCCGTGTCACAAAGAAAGGGAGAAAGATGTACAAGTCACGCGGAGATTATTCGCCCTCCCGTGCTTGTGCGCTGAAACGATATGGCCGGAGATTTTAATGGCAGATTAAGCGAGGAAACCTTTTGTACATTGAATCAATCTGTAAATAAATCAGCTCGCGGATACTTTAAATCTATTGGTAAGATAAAACGAGCTGCGATTGTGTTGTTTTGCCGTAAATTTATTTATGCGCTTATTGCTAAATCATTAACGGCAAGTTTTAATTTGTATATATCTAACATGTACCTATAGTTATTGTCATTGACTGTCTGGATTCTAAACAAAAGTTCGAAATAACAGTATTATAATATTTTTATGTTATTTTTTAGCGTTTTGTTTATAACTGTCATTCTTTTGGTGTTTATCTTATGCATTTCTCGATGTATCGTTTTTGTTTTATTTCTGTATAAGAAAGAAGAACTTGTAAGGTAAGGTACGGTAACGTAAATCTGAAACTAAAACAAAACCATAGAAGTAAAGATCCGATAATAAATATAATTAAAAAGTTATAATTAATTGATAGGAAATATGGCGTGAAATAAAAATTGGAATAATTATTAAATTTAAGATAACTGAAAAGGGTTTTACCAAAAATGGAATAGAAGTAATGATATCTATGAAAAGAAACGACGAAGGAAATTCCACTATTTGGAAATTAAGAAATGGACGTGAATAGTATAACAAATAATAATTAATAAGTATAATTTAATTAAAAGCAGATATAATTAAAATTTCTACAAATCGAATAGAATATAAAATAAAGTTCAAACCAAATTGAAACAAATTAAATTAAATGTGTTTATTTTTTTGCCTAGATGATATGCAGTGGATGCTAAATAATTAGATAAGGCATTCAATGTCTAATACTGTTAATTGTTGCTTATTTAAATTTTGAAATTCTTATGTATTGCATATGAATTGCACAATTTGCAATATTTTTTCAAGACGTTCGCAGAAAATATTCAAACCACGAGTTAAATGTAATCTTCAACAATCAATAGTTTTTTTTATTGCACCTTGTAATGATTTATTTTAATTTTGTTTTCATTTAGCTATAAAATGACAAATTTTATTTTAAGAAAACTGTCTGAACGTTTGCAATAAAATGCATACGTTTAGAAAGTGTAATAAAGACACAATCCTTTAATTTTAGCCAATTGGATTTTCATGATTATCAACATTTATTAAAAATTCAAAAAACATGTATATCATAAATTTTTAATTGTCATGTGTTCGTTTATTTTGGGTTAAGAAAACAAGAACATCTTCCTTCAGTTAACACTTCTGCTGAGTTGGAACAAATAATATTGGAAAATTGTAATAATAAATAATTTAAAACAGTTGATTTTTTGAATGCTCCTAAATTATTTTGAGAAAATTGTCTGTAAGTTTTGCAGTACGTTTACAAAACGTAATGAAGAGACAATCATTGACTTCTAGCAAATGGAATTTTTGTGTTTTATCAAAATTTTGCGCATGTTGATATTCGATTGCCATCTTTCAGCTCATTTTGTAGTACAAAATCGTGTCAAAGTTATTTTAAGGTTAGAGCTACTTGTTTACTCGTAAATATTTAATTCTCAAATTTTTCTTTGCAATTTGTTGGTCAGCCAAATACCAGATGAGGTACATATCCGGAATTGTATGCTCTTTGTTTGCTTTTGAGGGTAATAATACAACAGTTGCTAACAAAAACATTAGCGATGTTTATCCACTAATTTATGCATTAGACGTTCGTAAACGCCATAGGTGGTTTTCTAAGTTCAAATCCGGTAATTTTGATCTTTCCAACTCGTATCGATCAGGAATACCAACAACTTTAGACAATGACGTGTTAAGGGCGGAAGTGGAAGCAAAGCGATGTCAAACGATCGACGAACTGTCAAATACTCTTAACCGACCTTGGTCGACCATCCAAGAACATTTGCATCAGACTGGTAAAGTAAGCAGAGCAGGTGTTTGGGTTCCGCATAATTTGCATAAACCAGGTTTACACCCCAAAAGGCGTTGTGTGTTTGGTGGATTATGCGCGGGGCCGTTCATTTTGAAGTGCTAAAACCTTGACCAACCGTTAATGCAGACCTTTACTGTAAACAATAGGATCGAGTAAATCAATCTTTAATTAAAAACTACACAGCGATTGTCAACAGAAAAGGCATTATTCTGCAACACGACAATGCAAGAAAAAAATTATGAATTGGGGTGGGAGGTACTGCCTCACCCACCATATTTACCCGATATTGCGCCATCTGATTTCCACTTATTCCGGCCGCTACAACATTTTCTAAGTGAATTTGGATGATGTTAAAATTGCGCACAAATCAATTGAATTTTATCGATCCGGCATTGATAATTTGCACAATAGACGGCGAAAGGTTGTTGATAACAAGGGTGGTAACATAATTGATTGAAAATAAAAATGTTTAAAAATTTATGGTTTTGAATGTAATGTAAAAAACGACATTACATTCCGGTCCCCCTATTAGTAATGTTTTAAATTTATTTTCATCTGTTCGTTTATTTTCGGTTAAGAAAACAAGATGATTTTTAATTTTCCTCCCATTAACTTTTCTGCTGTGTTGGTAAAATAATTTATGAAAATTCTAACAATAAATAATTTAAAACAGAGTTGATTTTTAAAATGTTAAAATTATTTTATGCAAAGTGGTAGCACGTTTTGCAATAAGACGTATGCGTTTACAAAGTGTAATAAAATCACAATCGTGCACACGAAGTGTATTTTTATGCTTTATCAATTGTTTTTATTAAAGAATTCAAAAAATCATTTTTTATGTTATTTTCAGTTAGGGAAACAAGAAAAGTTTATTATTACGTTGCAGCTGTGTTGGAACAAATAATATTGGAAAACTGCATTTTGATTTCTAGGATTATTCCTGAAATGTTCCTGAATTATTTTTAAATTTTAATTAAGAATTTTGGACGTAGTAAATTATTAAATTGTTTTATGTATTCATTTATTTTCGGTTACGAAAACAAGAAGATTTTTAGTTTTCCTTCAGTTCGTGTTCAGTTCATCTGCAACGTTCATGGTTAGAGTTAGAACAAATATTTTTTTGTAGTAATAAATAATTTAAAACAGTTGATTTTTAGAATTTACAAATAACTTGTTTAAAACTGTCCGTACGTTTTGCAACAAGACGTGTGTGTTTCCTGAATTGATTTTTAGAATTTAGAAATTATTTCTGAAATGTTCCTGAATTATTTATTATTTTAAGAAAATTGTAAGCACATTTTGCACTAAAATATATACATTTACAAAGTGTAATGAAGACTCAATCTTTGTATGCTATTACACTTTTGATTAAGAATTTCAAAACATTGTTTTGTATATAGTAAATTTGTAAATTGATTTTATGGGTTTATTTATTTTCGGTTACGATTTTTAATTTTCCTTCAGTTAATATTCCTGCCGAGTTCGAACAAATAATTTGACTAACAATAATTTAAAACAGAGTTGAGAATTTTCCAATTTATTTGAATAAAACTGTCCGCCCGTTTTGCAACAAGACCCGTGTGTTTACAAAGTGTAATAAAGGCACAATCGTTCAGTTTTAGTAAAGGAAATTTTTATGTTTTATAAAAATTGTTATTAAAAATACAAAAAAAAATTCATGTGTGCGTCGTAAATTTTTAAATTGTTTTCATGTGTTCGTTTATTTTCGGCTAAGAAGACAAGAAAATATTTAGTTTTCCTTGAGTTAACGTTCCTCCTGAGTCAGAGACAAATAATTTTGGAAAACTGTAACAATAAATAATTAAAAACAATTTTCAGAATTTAGAATTATTTTAAGAAATATTAAAATAATTTTAAAATAATATCTATACGTTTACAAAGTGTAATAAGGACACAAACCTTAAGTCGTTTAGCAAAAGGAATTTTTATGATTTACATAACTGTAACAAATTAATTTAAAACAGTTGATTTTTAGAATGTTCTACAATTATTTTAAGAAAACCGTTCACACGTTTTGCAGTACAATGTATACGGTCACAAAATGTAACAAAAGGGCATTTTTATGCTTTATTAAAATTTTGATTACGATATTTAAAATAATCGATCTGTACATCGTAAGTTTTTAATTATTTTTATTTGTTCAATTATATTCAGTTAAGAAATCAATAAAATATTAAGATCTTATTCGAGTTTGCATTTACATTGCATGGGGTTATGTATCTTCATCATCAAATTTAATGATCGCATCGATTAAATAGAAATTGGAGGATTCAAACTTATTCGGTAAAATAGGATTCGAAACATTTTCTACGCTCAACACTATTTCTACGAATACGTTCCATCGTATTTTCGATTTTGAAAATGTTGCTTTCCATTTTATTGTTAATTGATGTGTATTTTCTTTTTGGTTATCGTTATGCTTTCTTTCCTATTTTCCATTATTTATTTATCAGCAGTTTTTTACATAATGCAGCGAATATTAAAGAAACCTATTGAGTGTTCAAAATGAAACGAGATTTTGTTAGTGACACTTTAGTTCACATTTTGAACTTGTCAACAAGATCTAATAAACCTTACAAATCTAAACTCGAGTAGTATAACAAAGACTTAGTAATTAATCACGTGCTGTAAAATATCAAGTGTCACAATAAAATAAAAATTAAGCTATTATGTTAATTACAATTATAAATTGTAAAATTATCTGTATTTTATGATATTCTTTAGGCATTAATTTAATTAATTAACATTAATTAAATGTTAGAAAATATCACATTTATTTAATTTTTATGAGCTATATTTTCTGAACGTACGTAGTGCCATTTTATTTTGCAATTAATAAGTGATTTAAACTTAATTAATAAATGTACATTCTTAAAATATTTTGTGGAAATTGAACTTAGTTTTTACGCATTGTAATTTGACTAATTTGACAGTAGAACCTTAATAGATCCAACATACATACATACACCATTGATTTTACATAAATGTATTTACGTTTTAATTGACCGTTTCATTTAACTTCTATGATAACCACGTACATTATTATATTTATTTCAGTGGGGTCTATCGATAATTGTTTTATATATTCCCGCGAATTTATTTGATCCATGAGCCGTATGAAGTTGTATTGTTTTTGATTAAAATTGGTTACATATTGTGACTAGGCTTTCACATGGGTTTTCTTAATTTATAAAATCTCCGAATATATTGGAAATGATAACAATTATTGCATCATTGTGTCATCTGCAACAACAAATTATAAATTTGCATAAAGTGTATCGCAATAAATATTGCTACTAGACGTATTTTACTTAACGACAGAATGCCAGAAATACTCCCACAAGAATGGAGATATACAATTTGCTACTTAATAGTCGATAACTAATCATCAATAATTTATGTTATCGAGTTCCTACCCATCCATTTATATTTGTAATGAAATTTAAAATTCATTATTTCTTCGTACATATCAACTCGTGACTTGTTTAAAAGGAAGTTACCCCAGAGTCTTAAATTAAACACTCCTCAGGTGTGTTAATTCATTGCGTGCACATGTGCCAACACGTTGCCAACACAAGGTATAACCTTAATAAAAATACACGCACTCCAATTAAATTCATCGCATTTATTTATACTTCTGCAGCAACCCTGTCGCGTTCGAAGAACCAAAGCACCAACATAAGCTGCAAGCGCAACACCTATGCAAAGACGTCCCGGTGCGTTGATAATCCTCGGCGGGTCCTGCGAAGGACTCACAAAGAGGGGTCAAAGTTGATAGCGATTCCCACGGACGGAACACACCCTTCTCGCACCCCAACTTGCGCAATTGTAAGTACGACCCCCTTTTCGCTTTGAATGGCGCCAGATTTCAAGTTGGCGGATTGCGAAGCGGGTTCTTGAAATTCCCATGCGCGCAGCGTGGGACCCCTTCGGAGGTGCGCGATTTAATAGCCACCCCCTTTGTGAAACGTCCTGACTCATGACTAAGTACACTTCGGTTGTAAATCACGTTTTTTGTTGCGTGTACACACAAGTAATTACGGTTCCTTTTGTTAATTGTTTTGAACTTGACGTAAGATTTGTTAGTGGCATGAGTTTATTATTGTCGTTAGCTACCAGCTAATATATACCGAACTCATTTAATAATGAAAATCGATTAAACTTATAGATATACATTTTTGTTTACTATAACACAAGCTTTGCATATGATATAAACGAACTGCAATGGTAAAGAAAATAGCATGAGAGCTATTGTGTAATTGATGGTATGTTTTTCTCAAATTTTGCTGAATGAGAAAAAAAAATTATATTTCTTATGTATTACATTTTAACATAAATATGTACTATTATATGTTATTATCATTAGTTGCTGCTTGATCACCGTATGGCCTCATTGGATAGTGGCAGATTCATCACTGATGCAAATATAGATTTAATTCAAAACTAAGTAGATTATTTTATGTTATTATAAAAAATACTATAATATGACGAGACTTGGATCGAGAAAGAGTGTAACTATCTTTATTCGAATCTACAGGACCAATGCCATTTCAAGGAGTCCAGTTTATCAGATTTGCAGTACTGCTAATATGTATTGACATATTTGTCAATGTGATCAGAGCATAATATTTTGGGTTGTATTTTTTCAAATTTTATATTTTTTACATGTGCCCTATATATTTAAAATTTTTTTGGTGGTAAATAAAGATTTATTATTGTTATTATTATTATTACAAATTCAGTGAAACTCAAAAATAATTGCCCACTATTGACCAGCTGTTGGAGCTGTGAGTTTCTAATTTTTGTTCCTCAATAATTATAATATTGTAGTGCACTTCGTGTGAACAAATGTTACAAGAACTAAAGATCTTTGAGTTTATGCAATTTCAGTAATTGTTGAAAGGAAACAATTTTTGTGGCAACAGCACTAGCCTTTTTACTTTGCTGAAAAAAATATTAAGTCTCGTGTTCGGTTTGAATGCTTGTGATATATACAATTGTTGTGCTGATTAGCATGTCATGTTTCAATAATTAAAACATATTTTCTAATACCATTACCTGAGACAACAAATATATAAAGTTTCATTTTGTTTTTATTCGATTTATATATATGTGACTTCAATTATTTAATGTAAATGTAAAATTCAACCGTTACTACGTTAAAAATGACACATTGTTAGTTAATTTATATACGAGCGTTGTGCAATATAAAATACCTTAAAAACTAACATTGAATTTTCATGCAAGCCTAGGAGATGTTTGGAAATTATTGCTTCAGTGAATCAATGAAAATTGCAAAAATTGCTTGATTAGTGGGATTTAAAGTGTCTCAAGTAACTGGGCAGGGTTGTTTGGCAGTTTATTACGTTATCAATGAAGGATAAGTGGTGAACTGTGGATACTCCCAAAAATTAATTTTAAAATATCGCACTATAATGTGGATCAGTTTATCGGTTGTTATACTCCATATGGTTTCATATAATCTTCTGACAAAGTACAATCACCCTATAATGGTTACAGCCTTAATGATGCAGACTAAACAATTTTTCAATACTTTTTCATATGCTTCCTTTATAGCTCGTTTGGTAGTATGCTATTTGTGTACTTGGAAATATTGGCGTCTTTGGATCTTGGAACTGATGAGTTTGGTTGGGTTGGGTTAAATTGGGTTCGATTGGGTTGGGTTGGATTGGATTAGGTTTGGTTGGATTTTTTTGGGTTAGGATGGTTTCAGGTGGATTGGCGTTTTCAAATCTAGGAAATGTGTTATATCTTTCGTATTCCTCAATTGGCACCATTGATGCTATTCTTCGTCTAGTACAACGAAATAATATGATATAATAAATTATAGCATAAACACAACAAATTTATTTGAAATTATAAAGCATCGTCATTAATTTTTTACCCTAAGTACAGTGTATTTGAAGAGATTAATTATTGAATCAATTAAATTGGCAGGAGATTATCAGCGTAGTTGTATTTTATCCGAAAGTGATCCATCGTCCTTTTGTAGTGCTGTGTTGATGACATCCACATTCCTATAAAGATATATCAATAGAAATTTTCCGTAGATAGTTTCGTTTGATGATTTGATAACGCGATTGACATAGTTTTATCTTTATTTGTTTGAACTGTATCTATTTCGTCATGTTCGGGTTACGGTTGCCATTGTGTTCTGATTCATAATTTCATTGCAAATTTAATTTAATGCAATTTTTGTTACTAGTTATATATTTATTGTTCATTGGGATTTTTATCGTCGTTTTCTTTATTCATTGGTATGATATATCTGCCATTTTTTGGAAATCTGAACGTCTTCGATTCGCAGTTTGATCAGAACTACATGTCTACTTCCACAACTTATTCGCATTCTGGAAAAGTTCCCATTGACATTCTGTTCAGTTTACAGTGGACCAAATGATCGAAAAGCTGACACAACGCTAAAATTCCGATCCAATTTAATAGGAAGAACCTTTACGAAAAGGCAGAGATAGCGTGGGAAGAAGCACTAAGGTTAAGGGGGAAGGGAAGGAGATGGAAGAGAAATCTTGGAAAGATGGAAACAGATAGAAGCCCAAGGAATGGAAGGAAGAATGAGGAATGCACGATATAATAAGAGATATAAAAAAATGCACAATAGGGGTGGACCGGAATTTTTTTAAAAGGAGGGAGATCGGGGATGGAGGAAAGAGTGATAGCGAGAAGTGAGAAGAGGAGCAACAAATATTGGATGGACGAGGAGTATAGAGGTGTGAGTTCTGCGATGGGGGAGAGATGAGTGGAAGCATTGGATAGAGAATTGTGGGGAGATAGAATAGGGTAAGGAGGAGAAAATGAAGGGAAGAAACTGGAAACAGATTTTGGATGAGACAGGAGGTGGATTGGAGATAATGAAGAAAATAAAAAGGGAGGAGAAAAGAGAAAAGGAGCGGAGAGGAGAGACACAGGGGGAAAGAGACAGGCATATGAAATTGTAAATATTGAAATAGTGGAATTGTAGAGAATTCCAATAAATGTTGTTTAATAATAATAATAATAATAATAATAATAATAATAATAATAATAATGTTAATAATTTTTTAAACAACAAAATGCCAGGTCCATGATATTACTAATCGCTCAAAATAATTACGTGGATTTTGGATATTGATGGGAAACAAAACTATGCCATGGGCAAAAATGCAAAATTGTAAAGGTTGGATTTAATTGGTTAATTGGTAAAAAATGGTTAATATTAATATAACCGCAAACTGACTTTAAGAATTTTTTTAAACAAACTCAGGCGAGCTGTTACCTTTTATTGTGAGCAATATAAATGTTGAGCATATTTTAACTACTGTTCTACATCACATTTACAACTTGGTCAGGTATCTCTACAACTTTTAGAGGACAAACACTTTTACGATAAAGCTCATCAATTCCAAAGCACTAAAATTATTCACTAGCAGAATAAATATACTTCTCGAATGTAATTCTCTCAATCAATCAAGCCAATCCAACCAAGATGAGTTACCGAGAAATTTGTTTTTAAATTCTCGGATTTGTAATCAGTGGTCGCAATAACTTTTACGCAAGTAAGGTCAGGTGTGACACTGTATCGTCATCAAAAAATGTGTAGCGTCGATTCATTTTTGCTTTTTGCTTTATATACATATTCTTCACGTATTTCATCATGTTACGTTTCCTTCTGATTAAGTTAATTGTTCTTTTGACTGACCATTATTTATGAAGTTGGGTAGGTAATGTATGTTTCGTTTCCTTCTGATTAAGTTAATTGTTCTTTTGACTGACTATTATTTATGAAGTTGGGTAGGTAATTAATTCATTTATAATTTTTTGAAATGTATCATTTTGTTTATTTTGCCACTTTACTTTAACTTGAATTATTAACCAATTTCCTTTATTTTTTCCCTTATTAAGTTCTGATCGTTGTTCAGTTCCTCATCTTCGAACATATAGCTGTATTTTGCATAATTTTGCGATGATTGTTTAACCTAATTGAATTACGTTTATTGCTGCGGACGGTCTCAGCGAACCACTTGGTTTAAAATATTTTCACGCCTATTTAACCCACTTCAAATATGATGAAAAATGTAAGCAAAGAAGCAAAATGAAAAATGTAAGCAAAGAAAAATGTAATACATCGTATATCAAAAATAAAATGTACTGATTATTTGAGCTTCTTGATCGATGAGATCACTAAAAAATCATTTACTTGAAACTATTCCACATATGTTTTATGGTGAGTATTTTATTTTAAAATAATTATACCGATAAATTGCTTGAAGTACAAATAAACAAGATAATAAATTAATAGATTACTACATTACATTTACCTAAAAATTATATGGCAAATATATAATAAGAAATAATATAACAAACTTTAATGAAATTATAGACTGCTGTGTTCTTGATGTGTTTCAAGTTTAATTACTCGTGATCAAAGAAACTTCATTAAAACATAACAAAATGGTTACGTATTGCTAAAACCAAATGCTCTTCTCAGTTGGCTATTATGGTTTGTTATAGACACGCGATGTTTAGTTTCAATGCAACATTATATTATTCCACACTTGTTACTTAAGTATCCAAAGTATAACACAATTTACGAGATTTACGGTAATTTTATGGCCAGGTAGCGTTTCTGAATATTTTTATATGGACACAATGGATAATCAAATTGGATCACGGTTTGAGTTTCCTATTAACTACATCGGTCACCTGTCTTCAACATGAGCACTAATTAGACACGTTTCTCTAATTAGGACGAGTTGACTACTGGCTCTATTTTGTCTGTATTATGCCGCTAATAGGACATCCAATTATGACTTGTGAAGATAACTCTGTTGACCGTCAAGGGGGGTAAGTTTTTTAGTTGGTAATTTTCAGCGTGATTCTAAACAATTGTCATATTTTTAATTATCATTTATGCAGGGTGTTCAGAGTGATTAAATTAACAAATTAAAGCGATGAAAGTACTTAAACAATATAGTTTAATAAATTGTTAGCAAAAAATTACGTATATTAATGGGATAAATGAACAAGTTATTGAAACGTTAGTAGATAGTAGATAGAATATTTTTTTCTAAAAATCATAAAAAGAAACTCCAGAAATATTAATAACTCAAAAATTTCCAATTAAACGACCTTTATATAATATAACATGAGTCACCCATATACACAATCAAATTGTTTGTTTACTATTTGCTCCTTCTCAAATAATGATTGATAAATAAATATTATTGCACCATATTGTCAATAATTTTTTGCTAGCGATTTTAGTGTTCTGTTAAAAAAAATGCTTACAAAGAAAAACATATGGCATTAACCGTGCAAACCCCAACTATGAACTAAATATAATTATATATTAATAATAATTATATTATAGCACTATTATTTAAATTGTGAACTAATTGCAAAAAATGTTTGCTTATACGTGACAAATATTTTTCAACGATCGTTCATGGGTGTTATTTCGTAGAAAAGAAATTAGAACCTTTTCGTATAATTTGTGAACAATAATCTAACAATTTTAAGGATCGAAAGTAATACAGTTTACGCGGTAGTTGTCACCTTTAACAAAAATAAGAAAATATATTAATTTCACAATACATACATTTTAAAATAACTGGCGGTTGACTAAGACAATAGCCCACAAGTAGTTTCAAATATAAATCTTATATCCAACGTTGAATTACTTTTGATTTGCATTAAAGCTCGTCTCAGCTTCCCCGCGTTTCTCATCGTTTAACACTCATCGCACACTGTGTCCAATGTGAATGTTTAATTGTTATGCACTCGAAGAATTTTGCGTCGTCTGAAGGCAGGAGTGTTTTAATGAGGGCCGCTTCTATTCGGTCCTCTGCGCGCACTTGACGCTCACTGTTCCGCCGCGCATCGCAATTGTGGGAATGCGAATTTATAGCGACTGAATTAATGATCGGTAGTAAATCCGCGATTTACGAGATACGCGGCATGTAAAGAAAGCAACACGGCTATTTGTCATCTCGAGATCTGCAATTACGGCCCGCGCTGGACGCCACTCCGCAGGTTGCTTAAAATAATGCCACCTTCGTGAAACAGCTGGGTCAATTTGTACCGTCATTTGTGTGCATTGTAAGTTAAATTGCGCTTATTCTTGGATGCGAGTCGGCCGGACGGGACGGCGGGATCCGACACGAACGGAATGCCCGATTGAAAGAAAGGAACTGGAATTACGACCGAAAAATAACGCAACAAAATGCAAACGCGATTTATAAAACAAACTCATAAAGTGGAAAGCACCAAATAGAGCACAAGAGTTTCATTTTTCAATTTTGTGTTAATACCAAAAATTTGAAACTGCTTTGTGTTTCTTGAATACATATTTTTAAGTCAATGGTAAGTGTTAGAGACACTAATAAAAAATGTCACCACAGAAAAGAAGTTGTGAGAACATTATTTGAAAAATGACGTCCGATGTCACTTGTAGTTCAGCGATAATCTTGAGGTGAATTTACTCGTGATACCGATCATATTAGCGAAAACCTAACAATTATTTAATCATAAATCCAACTCATTTATAAATTATTGTAGTTTTTTAATCATCTTGCATGTTAATCAAAGAGTTGAAACTGACACATCTATGGACAAAGAGGAAACCAATCCATTTCTTGCTTCAAATTTGAAGGGAATAAAGAAATTACCCATTTAAGAGATTAATTGTCATTGGCTCCCGAGATTATTCCTTTATAGCTCACTTACGTCCACCAAACTGGGGAACCTAACCAGGTTAGTAACTCGCTTTGAAAAGGAAGACAAAACAAAATCAAAGGCAAAAAAACAACTATTATCTGGATTTTGAAATCTGTACATAAAAGCACATTAATGATAGAAATAACCGTTCATATGGCATGAAAATTGATTTGATTTGATTGCCATTTTGAGAATGTTTTAACAACTGTGTTCAGAAATATTTATTTAAATAAATCATGCAAGAGGAAAACTGCGTCAACTCTTTTCCACCAGTGTCAGCCACTTCAAGTTTTTAAGTAAATAAATTAGTGGTGCCATTTTTTATATTAAATTTATATATTGCATTGAAAACCTAGTACTTTGGGATTCAAAGCGAGGAACTTTTGCTACTTTTGTTCTACTCGTGCCGATACTCGATACTCAATCTCCAACCACGGGCATTGAGAGGCATTTCCAGCTAACAGCTGCAGCATTGGAATGTGAAAGCGACCTCAAAGTCGACCTCAAGGGCTCGTCATGACCCATTACAAAACATGATAAAATAGTGATGGTTTTGTAATTTGGTATTTATTTTCAACAGAAACGTATTCGCAGATTAAACAGGATTATTTATTTACGATAGGTATTAATTCTAAAGATTTGCCTACGATTATGAAACAACAGCTATACGCAATATGCTATTGTTAATAACATGAGTCGTTATTTATAGGTGATGGGTTATAATTCCTCACGCAACACTGTGTAATCACAAAACATTAGTTTTTTAATCACATTTATTTATATTATTACACATCTTTTTGAAGTGATCATGGGGTTCACTGGGGATCAGTGACTCGAAATATTTTCAAATTATAAATTATTATATTATTATAAATTTAATAAATGTAAAATATGAGAAATTAGAAAATAGAAAATTTCAAGATGAAATTGTAAAAAATCAAAAATAAATCTTAGAAATCGAAAAAATCATTACCATTCATAAAAATTGCAAACAATGAATTCATAAAAATTGCAAAGAAATTTATTAAATATCGTAAAAATTTTTAAAAATTGTTATAAATTATAAAAAAAATGATAAACATGAAAAAATTATTGTAATACCTAAAAAATCAAATTGTTAAAAAGTCAAAAATCCGTGTAAGTCGCAAACCATTGGACGAAAAATTGTCGTATTATGCTATACCAAGAAATTGTTAATAATGTCAAAGAAAAATTAAAAATCGTTGAAAATAGAAATATTAACATGTAGAAAAATCATTGCAAATTGTAGAAAATCTTAACATGAAAAAATATTAAATGTCATGAAAAATTGTAATAAATTGTAAAAAAATATCGAAACAAAATGTTAAAAATCGTGAAAATTATCGCGTAAATCGTAAATGTTAAGAAAATTGATAAAAATAACAAAAATCGTTAAAAATATAAAAATTGAAAAAGTCGCAAAACTCGCAGTTGGGAAAGTAAGAAAATCTTTATAATAGCAGAATAGCGAAGCACATCAAAAACACGTTAACAATTGTAAAAGATTGTGAAAATTATTGTCAATCGACAAAACTGCAAGAATTGTTAAATTGTGAAAAATAAAAAGAATGCTAAATCTTAAACATCATTACGAATAATAAAAATAAAAAAAGCAAAAATCGTAGGGAAATAGTTCAAATTCAAAATACGCATAAAAAGATTGTAAAGAATTCTGAAAATTGTTAAAATCGTTGAAAATGCATCGTAAAAAATACTGTAAATTTAAAAATCGAATCGTTTCCAAAATTGGAAAGGTGGGGAAAGTCGTTGAAAATTACCATAAAAATCGTTACAATTCGTAAAAAAAACCGTTAAACATATTTACTACTTTCTTATAGTTATATAAGGGGATTTATCAAATTGTAAGAAAGTCCAGTGCGGGACACTGTGGATTTTTTATTTTCACCTAATGGTTTAAGTTATACTAGATACAACATCCACAGTTGCTAGCAATATAAACTTGAAAGGATCAAGAAATATATATAATAATATCTAAAAGATCTACAATTACTGCACGAAACCAAAAAATTATGTTCAGTGTTCAATTTCATATAAAATTACTTAATTAAAAACAATTATCATTTAGAATACCAAGGCATACTGGAAAAAAGCATAACATAGAGATTTAAAGATTCTGTATTCTTGTCCTTCCTGTCAGATTGTTTTCCTCTTTCGTTTTCAGTAATTTACAACCCCGTTTCAGTTTTCGACAACTTATTTACCTTTTCTCATGACAATTTTTTTTCGGATTTGCCTGTCAAGGAGAACTCGATATCGATATCATTTCCATAACTAAATATGCATTACGTGTCTCCAGCCTTCACATCATTTTCGACCACTGCATTAAATGATTCTATTAATATAGTAATAAATATAATTCATAATTTCCACATCTGAACCTTATAAATCAATCGTTTCTCACGCGTATGTCTGCAATCCAATCACACAGACTTACTTTCATCAATTTTTGCGCATAGTTATACTAAATTAGCGCATAACTTTAGCAGCATATTACTAAGAGGGAAAGATATTAAAAAAGTATCTGACTATGAAGGAGTTAAGATATAGTAAAAACTTTTAGTGATTTTCAACATAATCTTCTTGTATTTCTATGCATTTTTTACATTTAGCGAAAATATTTTCTTTTGCTCTATAAAATAAATCTCATCATGGACAGCAACAACCTTGTGCACAGGCGCATTGTCGTGTAAAAGCACAATTTCAATTTTTGAGTTTTCGTTTGCATTTTTCCATTATGGCCTGTTGCAATTTGCGTAAAATATCAGCATAATAGTTAGCCTTCATCATAGTGGTAGGTGCAAGTCGTCTACTAGCAAAATCCATTTTGGGTCTCAAGAAATAGTGGCCATAACCTTGCCAGACGAATTAAACGTTAAACTCCTCCAATGGCTCCAACGGTGGCGAGCCCTGGTCTTTCCATTGCATCGACTCATGTTTGCTTTCAGAATCATAGCGATAGACCCACGTTTCATCACCAATTATAATTTTCTCAATAATTTCTTCCTCTTGTCCTTCACAAAGCTTCAATACATTTTGAGAAATTCGAGTTCGACGTTGTTGTCAACATTCTCGGCACTCACATTTGACATTACCAAATTATCATGGATGATGTTCCAAAGAAGTTCCTTGCTAAGTTGCAAATTTTCAACTACCATATCGTTTTTAATTCGTCGTTCTCCAAGATATTTTTTTACTTAACATAATGACTGAATTTGGTCGTCTTCGAAGTATTCCCGCCTTAAATGGCTTTGACCAACATCTCTTTCCATCTATTTCTCTTTCGTTAGACATTTTATGATACCGTAGTGTAATTTTTTTTCATTATAAAACTACAACACGCAAACAAAATTCACTATTAACTATTATGTGAGAAAATTCTGACAGTGTAAGGAAAATAATAACTTAGTACAAATGTTTTTCGATAACCTCCTTCATAGTTAGGCACCTTTTTATTAGCTTGCCCTCGTAAATGGATCCCACCACTGTAATACTCGCTACTCACCTCTGATATAATCTATTAGCATCAAGAGTATTCTTCCTTACAGTGGGCCATTTTCATCGCTTCTTGAATTTCCAGTACTGTCATTCCTCTTATCATCTCCTAATTCTAAGTTTTATCCAACTTCATCAGTCGCAATCATTCTGCCCCATACACCCAGTCTATATAGTTCTATAAGAATTCATATCCACTACATCATTTCTATCATATTTCCTTGCGTTCCCACACATGCTTTTATAAAACAAGTTTATAAATTCCGATCAACCCGGAAAGATGAGGACGATTCTTAAAGTAATTTGACTGGCTGAATTCTAATCTTCCATCCGTTCTTCAAGATTGGTTCTAACTACTAATTATGAGTCAGGAACCTATCGTCTACACCCCTTTTAAAGCCACATGACACTTTCCTGCCACCTCTTCACATCACATCAAACTTGATTTCAGTACTTAATCAAGTTGTTTCTCAATTCGTAATATACAAAAAAAACATTAATGGCCCACAGAAACTTTACAAAATATTTAACTCGAGATGAAGTGGCAGCATGGACATCATTTCAAACGGTTGTTCGCAGCTATCCCGGTAATAGCACGTTTTCAGATTTTCAAAAAATAATGGGCAATTTGTCGCCAAATTACCACCAGATTTTAGATGGAATATCTCATTTCCTGCAATTCCATCTCGACCTTTTCCCTGAAAACATGGGCGGTTCGAACGACGAACAAGAAGAGCGGCTACAGCAAGATATATCGAAATCGACATTGAAAACAAAATCGAATTTGCGAGACAAAAATTTTTAGATGGTGGAATGATGAGTGACTGCAGTTGGACCCTAATGCGTGAAATGGGTCCCAAACTTTTAATTGTCAAAATGTGTAAAAAAGAAATCATTGAATATATCGGAAAGTAGAACCAATCTTAAGAATTGGAAGATTCGTATAAAAACACAATTACCAACACAGAGAAGTGATCCAGAAAGTAAGATGTTAGTACACGAAGAAGTAGTACTGTAGATTGTACGTTTTGTACAAAAAGGGAAAGGCAGGGGTAGATGGACAAATGGTATTAGTGATGAACGCCTCACAAGTGGTGGGAAAATCTCCACCACAACTTGAGGGTAAATTTCTTGTTTTACGTCCTGTACAAAAGAAATGAGGTTTGTCTTTACATTTCCGGAATATGGTTGTGATATTCTTGAACCTATTTGTGCGTTATTCACATTGTATAGATCTTCGTTAATCCGACAAATAATTTAATTAATTTTTGTGATATTGCATATCCATCTAGTTTTCTAAAATATAGTTCGTTTAATGAAGATTTTTTTGATTTATTTTGTTTGATACTTTTACAATAGAAGCATTATATTTGCGTTGTAGGCCCATGGGTGCTATTTTACCGCCTGGTCAAGGTTCCCAACTTACCATGAACCATTACGAGATAAACTAGTAAGAATATTTATTTATAATATACTAAAAGTATTTATGTTTATATTGCGTGTCTTTAATAAATATATATCAGCATGATGCTCTTGGAATTTCATTCATGAGACTGTAGGTGTATATCTGTAACTCTGAAGGCATGCATATAAAACTTACAAAATAAATGTACAATTTAATAATATCAAGAAATTACGATACGTTCTCCTTTTTAGAAAAAAACATATTTTTTCCACTTGGTTTAAAAATAGTGAAATCGTTGAAACTGAAAATGCTTCGAAGCTTCGCATAATATTCCTTCGA
Source organism: Geotrupes spiniger (assembly GCA_959613385.1). Taxonomy (NCBI): domain Eukaryota; kingdom Metazoa; phylum Arthropoda; class Insecta; order Coleoptera; family Geotrupidae; genus Geotrupes; species Geotrupes spiniger. The sequence continues at coordinate 24,416,912 of OY390736.1, read as the reverse complement.
TAATATACTTTTATAATTCCATACATTAAAAATAATAACATTCACCTTTACCTTCTAGAGAAAGTAATCGTTGTTGCTAACATCACAATTCCCTACAAAATACCAAGAAATTTGCAAAAACGATACCCATTAAATTATATATTGTAATGTAACCCTTTAATAATATCCATAAAGATCCTACGATAATACAAATCAGCTGCTTAAATTTCGTATCAATTATTCATTAAAAAATAACGTGGGATTTACTGCGACTTGAATATTCATGGTATTGTTTTCGAGAATTGATTGCGATTATTTTACAATGAGTGCACATAGTCAATATGTATAATTAAATTACTGCAGAATAAGCTGAAACATATAGATCATAATCCGTATAGGAATTTAATTTTAAAGCTGACCCTTGCAATTTATAATGTATGTTAATTTGATGATAGTTGTTCGGTAGATGTTAGAGAAATATTTAAATTATTCGTTTTGCATATGCTGAATACCATCGAAAATGTAAATTGATAGTTTTTATGAATTTATCGAATAAGAAATAAAATTGCAAAGTCAAATCAAATACTCCTGAAAAAAACAAGCACAACCACATTTACTTCTTTCTGTGCGGCGAAACGATTTGGTGCAAAAGAGAAGCTATCATTTGATATTTCCGCCGAAATTATCTAATTAAAGAAGCGATTAATGTGTAGTTTTAAGAATAAGTTACAGATTTATAGAATAACAATAGCACAAACTTAACATGAAAATGGGGAACACAAACAACTGGCTAAAAGTGAGTGTAATAAATAAAACTTTAACGGAATCAATTAAGTAATAATAAACTACAAAACGAAACAAATTACCGACTTTTATCAACTTTTGAGATTTTCAACGATTAATTATACTATTATTAATCATTAGTTTCATTGTTATTTCATGTTGGATCATTCTTTTCTGATTGTTTATTTTTCGATGTGCATTTTATTAGAAATTGTTTATTAATATTTGGTTCTTTGTTTTCGTATTTATTTCTTGTTGGATTTTCATTCTATTTTTCTTGTTATACATTTTAAGGTCATTGTGTTTTTGACCGATTGTTTGTTCTATTAAAGATTTTTTTATTTTTGACATATTTTGTTTTATATTCTGATTATACTTTTTCATTTTTCTTGTCCTATTATTTTCTTTGCACATATTTTTAGTTTTTCTGTTTGATTTAAACTTCTGTTCATAATTCTTCGATGTATTAAGTTTGCCATTTCAATATATTTGTCAATTATTTCTTCGTTATGTTAAATCTTTGATTTGCTTTGTCTAGTTAATTTTTTTTGTGTAATTCCAGGGTGTTGATGTCTGTAATTAAAATGTATGCAATAATTGTCCAATATTTAAAAAATGCTACATATAAATAATATTTTATCTACAAATAATTGATTCAACGACTTATTAATCACAGCAAGCTGTTGATTCATTTATTTCTTTCTCGCGGCGACTTTCTCGCACGCTATTATGTCACAAAAATTCTCAATATTAATTAGTACATTTCATAAAATATAACCAATTAAAAACATTGTCAGCGAGTTTATTTATGCGATTCGCAGATATATCTCGCCACGTCATTAACTCGCCGAAGAAATTACGTGCTATGGACGTGTTTTTTCCTTTAATTTGGTTAAATTGAACAATAAAACGCATAAATAATTTATGAAGCGATTTCAATGCAACCACGAGAAACCGTACCGAGAGGTCTAGTTATGTGCGTAAGTTATTCAGCCAAACACTACACTTTATCCAATTAAATAGTTTATTGCCGTTATTTATTGTATACGGCGTCGCTGCTAAATGAATTATCAATGAAAACGGACGTGCTCTATGTAAATAAAAGTAAAATATCGACGGGATCGACGTTCGTCTATAAATTGTCCTTATTCGCTCGGTGCACTTAATTGATTCCTGGAATCTGCGTATTTGTACGTCTGGCATAAAACTTAATTCTCATCGCCAATTAAGATGCGATCGTTATCTTGGCCAAGAAAAGTAATTAAAACCAGATTCTTATCCTTTTATTAATACAGATGCGAATTAACCAATCCTTTTTAAATATGCGAAATTTACTTAAAAATTACATATTAATTGGTTCCATTAGTGTGTTATTATGAGGCAATATAGAAGGTATTAATAGTTTACTTAGCTGATACTTCTAGATTATAGACCCTCGTTTAAAACACAAAATACAAAATCCGAAATGAAGTAAAATAACTGAAAAAAGTGATACAAAAATAATAATTAAACACAAAGAAATAAAAATATATGATTTTAATATATTCACACAAAAGACAAAAAATAATTAAAATGAAAAAAAAATTGTTAAAGATTAAAATTAATGAATACAGAAATGATGAAGTCAAAATGTAACTTCGTTGGCTGTCGTACACTAACTTAATCGAACGAAAAGTATCACGCTACCCTAAAAAGATCTAAGATCTAAAATTCATCTTCATTCTGCCACATATTGTGTTAGTTATATTAAATGAAACAAACATACTGTTAGAATTTTAGTGAGAAAAATGTGCAGGAAAATTATTTCGACAATATTTTGGAATTTGGAAATTGAAAAAACATTAGGTTGCGACAAAGTAGCACTAATGTAACAGTTATCTGTTGGGCTTGATAAAATTCACGGGTAGTAGCCGCCGGCTTAAACTTTTATATGACGTGTTATTGATTTTAATTTTCCGTACAAGCATCTTGTGGTCAGAAGTTAATTGCCTACCGCTAAATATTAACTATAGGTTGTGGGAAACCCTCATGTCCTTAATCGGTATAGCAACATCGGTAGTTCTTCACAAGTTCTTCTATGTTACACAAGTTCTTTGTGTAACTTATCACAAAGCAACGCTATTGTGATAAGTTACTCGATCATCTACTATCATATTAAGAACAAAATTGGGGCCACATATTGTTTTACATGATTTATTCGTGTGTGGATTAAAGGGGACCATATATCTTGAGTTTTAGATTTAAAATGGCCGGATAGCGATTACCCAATCCTATTAAATCGTAATAAATTCTAGTATCTATTTTTCTTTAACCCCTATTGTTGTCCCCAGTTCTCGTAATTCGTCCTATCCTTGCCCTGTCATATGTCCATTTCATCTCTATTTAAGTAAGTGTTATGTAACTAGGTCTTGAGTTTCTCTCCATTCCCTGACAATTGCTTGTATTCTACCCTTGATCTTCTTTCCTTCTTTCTGAATTCAGAACCGTATAATAGGATAAATAATAATAGGATAAATAATAATAGGATAAATAAATATTTGTTATTCTTCTTGCATAGCATAAATATATCACAGGAGAAGAGTTGGTGCCGGGAGAATTGTTGGAAGGTTTTGTCTGACTACTACATATTTCCCATCGAAATTCTAGGAACAAAACAATAGGATCACAACTTTCTCCAGTAATCCAGGATTTTGTCAGCTTAATTCATCTATATCTTCCTGCCCCGTAGCACGAATATTTTATTTTATTTTTCCAACGATAGTCTCCGATTTACTATTATATCTTCCTTATCTAATGTCCTAATTTGTATTTATCATTTATGACTACAGTCTCTGTACTTAATAACCGGGCTTCGAATATTTTGACTAGAACCAATCTGCTGGTCATTCATTTCTCTAGTTTCCTTCTGAGAATCTATGTAAGAGTTCATTTCTCCTTCTGGACTAATTCATATTATCTTGTGGATAAAAGATATCAACAAGTCATCTACAAGCATTAAATTGTCTATTATGCATAGGTATAGTTATTCTGTTCCATTATCATTAGCGTCATCTATCCTGCATTTATCCATGACTTCCTTTGGTTATCACCTCCCACTTTATTATTCTAGTCTCCAGTTACTGTTTTCAATGTGTTTTTCACTTAACCGTCCTGTAATTGTATTGGAGTATACACGATACCTGTAATGATGTTCATAAATCTGGCTTTTAAATTATCCCATATGATCTTCCCTCGTTTAGCATTAATTCAATTCCTCTATCACCCCTGTATCTGAGTTTTTATGACGGGACTATATCATTGTATTCCATTCAACAATTTTCTCCTGCATTATATATATTGTTACGTATTTTGCTCGTCAATATTCCTCTACTACGAATTTGATCACTTGATCTTCTATTGCAACTTCCAATTAATTAAAACGATAGATAATGCATTACAATCAGGTTTTAAGTTGTACTACTTTTCAATTCATTAACCATAAATTAGAATACTATATTGATGGCGTTTCCAATGTAAAATTTTTGGAAAATTCCCTTTTTTGTAAGGTGAATTAGAACAATTCGTCGGCAAAATTTAAATTTGAATAGAAATTATTTCACGCCTTTCTTAAATCGGTCAGAGTTTGCATGCCTTACAGCATACCGTTGTAAGTCATCCATTTCGTCTTATAACATTACCCAATGGTTACCCTAACCTACTGCCACAGCGGGATTTCTTCCAAATTTAAGATCTGCCGGAAGTCTAAAATCTATGAATGGCATGTACTGCAGCACGAAACGCCAGTAGAAACATCTAGATGTGAGTGTCCGAATTTCGACATTGGTTCACGAATATTTTCAAATGCTCCTCCAGAATACGATTGAACCTCTCTACGATACCATCCGATTGCGGGTGCACCGCCGTCGTCCATGTTTTCTTAATGCGCATCATTCAACAAATTTCTTTAAATATAACACATAAGAAATTCCTCTGATCTGAATGTAGATCTATGGATCGTGTCACCAAGTCTTACATGAAAGCTTCAGCACAGTTTTCGCCTCCTGGTTTGGTAGAGCATAAATGGCCACTTGCTAAAATAGTCCATAACCACCAGCACATTGCTTTCGGCGTCACTGGTTGGAAATGTACTTGGCACATCCACAGCCACGCGTTTCAATGGCATTGCTGTAATCTTCTTCTGCTTCTGGCCTATGGGCCCTTAACAGCTATGGGGCGACAATTTTGGATTCATTCAGAAACTACTCTTCCAACACAGTCGCGATTTTGGTGGATTTCGGAACAATTAATAAATTGAGCATGTTTTCCATCTTCGCTTTCTCATACGCGGTGAAAGTTTCCATCAATCAGATTGCTCCACTGAACAGAATATGCCTTGGCTGCGGAACTTTCGGTAGACATCTGTTCCTTCGACGGTCTCATTTCATTTTATTTCGCTCTCAGTGTTTCACCACTTGTACGTCAACCACCCCTTCGCTTCCTTCACCTACGAATTTATGATTTGACGTTTGCAATTCCTCTTTAATTTTCTTCTGTCCTTCTTGGGACAGAATTTCCGAATTTTCCTCGATACGAAAAGTTGTTCACTGAATTGAGAAACATTTTCTGTCAAACCATGCAACTGCGCCTCCAGTTGTAACGAATTTTCTGTCAAATCTGCTTGCACTCCATTCCTGCCAAGATGACCACTAGCGAACACATGTCAATAGCTGGAGTTGACAGAGGCTCTTCTAGCGTTTCTGGGGCATCCTGATGAAATTCATGTTTCTGAACCTTAATCCAGCTTCTGTCGCTTTTCGCTTGAAGATCTGTTTTCTGCCCGATTGTGGATAAACCATAAGCTTCCAGCTAGTTCTTATTATTTTTAGGTCAGTAAAGTTTGTCATGGTGGTGAATTTATTCATCACCTCTGACACCAATTTGCTTTAGTGGCACTGGCGCTTTTTTTTTGTTTGTCTACCATCCATGTACTTCTTGGCATCCTGTTCGCCAAACGTCACATCTGAAAACTATGCGCAGGCGGCGCTTAATTTTTCGCGGTATTTAGATATAGGTATATTCTATTTTAATTTACAAACGTGTGCGTTTTATTTCTTAATGTGGAAGTAGAAAAATACTGGTTGGGCAAATTTAATGTGAATCGAAAACCTGATCAGTTTGTTATCCAATGGTAGTTGTTACATTTCATAGACTACGAAACGCATGAAATCCCTTTATTTTTAATTTGTGTTTAAGTTCTTTTCCTTAATACACTCATTTAATATTCACGTTCGTCCATTTCGTGATCCAAACTCTTTGAAAATACTACAAAACTGTTGTTTTATTTTGAACTGTTGTTCATTATGTGAAGAGTTTTTTTTTTTGGTCACATTTTCAATCAAACGAGAGTAGTGTGCTTTACCAAATATCGAGTTCGTAGACAACAGCAAAATAAGAATATAGAAAAGTGTGCTTGTTCCTATTGAAAATGATCGTGAATAAGAGTGTATGTATGTATGAAGCTTCGAAACGCAGTGTGCAGGTGGTGCATAATATTGATCATATATGATGCAAAATAATTATATTTAGAAAATGTAATGAAAGAAAACTATCGGTAGAAATGTTGTGAAATTGTATTTGAATTATTAGTGTAAGAACGTTTAAATAGGATGAACGATGAAGAGAAAGATGTGTTTAAATTGAATATAGTGTGATGAAGCTAGTGATGAATGGCTTCATTAACTTACTGCTGTGATGCTTCAAGTTCGCGTATTGAGGGCAACCCTTCATTGCGTTCCACGGGAAAGTTAATGATTAAGATTTAAATTTAATTAGTTTCCATAATTAAATATATAATAAAATATATACGTATATTTCAACTTCAAGTCATAGTTTTGGGAAATATATGCCCTTTGTAATTATTTAATTACAAATTAATTGTCTAATCAATATTATCCCAGTTGGTTGATGTTTATTGCGAATTTGTTAAGGGAAACATTGCTATTTTCATATATCAATAAGATTGTTAATAACTTAAATAAATAATAATTAAAGCATTCGCAATGCAACGTGTGATAAATCGGTATTCGTAACGCTCAATTGACGTGGTCATAAATAATTGATACCTGAAAAACAAAATATTTATAACTATGATTAGTGGCAAAAACAAATTATAATTAGTTTTTTCAAACACTAAAAGAGAAATAACTAATATCGATATAATTGTCTAATTTATCAAAACGTATATACCTGTTAATTATTTCCCATAATTGCCTATTACATATTTCATCCACAATTCGATGATTCTGCTTAATAAGATCCATTTCCTTTAGCGATTTGTTATTTTTTATAAATCTTATTGATAGTTTAAATTTATTATTAATATGCTACCCTTGTATAATTTAATATTTAGATGTTTATGAAAAAAGGAAAGTTGACATAAATATATTACAGAAATAAATTTCTCATCATTGGATAACAGATACAGTTCGCCATAAATATATTTTTGAAAAATATTCATATTTAAGTTTTATTAACTCAAATTATTAGAAACAGACATGTTTCTAAGAAATTACAAAACAAATTATCACGTCTTACTCTCAAGTATTTTATATAAAATGAGCAAAGTTTCCAGTCAATCGGTCGAATAAAAATAATATGCGAACACGTTCCTCCCATGTACAAGTAAATCTAAAACAGCGTTAGAAACGAAAGCAAGCGACGAAACAAAATGTTAAAATCGCATTGACATCTCAACACGTACATCTCAATGCAACGATGGAATCGAGTAAGCCGCGACGACGACAGTTGTCCTTCCAAAGCCTAGTCCGACAGGGGTGTAGCCTTCCCACACTACGATTTCCATACGAGATCTATGGTCGCGAACTCTAAAAGCACGGGAAGTGATAACTCCGTGTAACCAGACTCAGGCTATGGACGTTAGGTGTCAGATGAACGATTAAAATGCGAAATACACGTGTTCCGCTGACGTAAAATATTACGAGAGGAGACTTTACATTCAATTCTCAAGTTATAAATGTGCAGCTAGAGTGCAAACGTGTTAATTAAGGCCTACACATCGATAGTTTATGGCGAAAAATTATTTACATACTAGATCCGGGGATTACTAGATGGAATCGTTTATTAACGGAGCGCGCCGTGGCGAAAGAACTGGATGATTTATTCGAAAAACATGAGAGGAGCTTAATATTTGCTCTGGTGATTCGATTTTATTGCGATTATAGGAAAAAAGATTTATTCCGATGTAAAGATTTCTCCAAGAGTTCGTTCTTACAAAAGCTAAAACGAACACAAACGGTCACTGCAATAAAAAAACTAGAATTAACATAAAATATATAATTAATGTAAATTTAAAACAATGCAAAAAAATAGTAATAACTAAATAATAACTTAAAATGTGTACTTTAAAGCAATTATTTCTTTTGTCTTTACATCCACAAACGCTCAACAGGTACAGATCATCAAACATCAAACAAAAAACATCAAACGTTAAATTAATATTGCGCGAGACAAAAAATCAAATAAATAAAATAAAAAATAATTGATTGTATTCATCCCCACAATCATAAAAAACGATTTAAACTTATCGTAAACTTTAAATCCAGAACTCAAAATCCAGAAATAAATTTAATATAAATATAATTACTCGTTGTGGATGGATGGAATGAAATATAAACCACAAACGCAATATATAATCTCAATTAAAGATTTTCAAAGATAGCAACTGATGGGTTCTATAAGTTCTAGAGATGCCACATATTTGATTTCAAAGAGTTCAGTGGAAATGAGCGACCAATATCAAACTAACTTACTACACTCGTGAAACTAACTAGACTTTATTTTGTAGCCAACAGAGACCTAGATTATATCTGCGGAAGTAATATGCGTGATTATTCGGGCCTAAAACTACACACGATGGTGATTTCACTGTTTGTATCCATTTGGACAGTTTGCAACCCAAAGTATATTTTAATTCAGTGAGAACGTTATGATGTTAAGTGCAACAAAGTCCGGATATGTAGCGAAATTAACCGTACAGTATTTTATTCTTAATTTTTTTTAAATTGTTGTACACAGGCCATCTAATATTAATGCCGTTTGAACCCAAATACGAATCGAACCCGATCGTGAATAGATCAAAACCAATGTTTATGAAGTAATCAATCAACTAAATCCAAAGCCAATTCTTTCAAATACCTTAATCGTGATGGCCTTACGCATCTCGTTCTGTGTTCTATGTTATACGTTATTCGAAGTAAAACATTTAATGGAAACCCTTATTTAATTTATGTGATTAAAGAGATAATCGAACGAACGTAATACAAGTTTATATAAAGTGAGGTAGGTCTGCCATAAACAAACTAAAATAAAAACTGGTTCGATAAGGATTTTGAGAAAAATGCAGAAGAAGAGGTAAACTAAAATAACTCATATTACTTTACCAAAATGAAGCAACTATACAGCGATCTATGGAGAAAAGAAACGGAGAATGAACAGCATAATGATATAGAAAGGGGAGAATACTTCAAAATATAATATTGAAACTGGTTGTCCATTTTTAAATGCTGAAACAAATTGAAATCACAAAGTAGGTAAAAACTAAAATAAAATCCAAAGATATTTCTTGTAGTTATATTAAATCTTACATTATTATGTAACACAAGAAGAAGAAATTTTGATGAAGGTTAACAATTAATTTAAAACTATGCCGCGAATACACGAACTTATGATATAGCTGGCGGGAACGAACGAGTAGGTTGAAAATTATAACAAAACATCGAGAGACGTGAAAACAATCAATATACTAAGAAAACATAAAAGTTGAATTGAAAAACAATAATTGAAATATAAATATGGAACAGCTGGCCGAAATCAGGGATACATTAGAAACTAACATTAAGAATTAATGAAAGTAGAAAAGTCGAAACTAAACTAAATAGGAATTGAGCGATAAACCTGTGGAAGTGATTGAAATTGAATTAAATAAAAAAACTCAAACACAAACAAAAAATAATTGCACGAAAGAAAAAAATAGATTGAACTGAACAAACCGATGAAAATGTACGAAATGTACAAAGAAAGATATAGCTGAGACGGCAAAGTTGAAGTAAAAGAAAAATTTGACTATATATCAAATTACATACATTTTAAATTTTCATTTGGCAAATGCAGATCAAGAAGGAGTGACCTTAACAGTGATAAAAATAGCATCTGGGATATTATGAGCAACATTTGATTTGCACGAACGGAACTGCCATTTCCAAAATTGAGTACATCTGTGGCCTACTACAAAAAATATGTACATTTATAATTTTGGGATCCGCTCTTTTAATTCAGACAATGGGTTCATGCACACGTGAAATTTAAGGTGACCGGGGATCCCAAGATGTAGCACGTTGTCTCATTAGGTATCTTAAAGAACATGTGCCAACATATAATTTTTTAGTCTGATTCATTTACTGAACAAGACTAAAATTAGTGCAGGATCCTGAAATGGTCACAAACATAATTGATTTAATTTTTTTTGTTCTTGGTCACTATTAATTGGCAAGTTATGCTGATTTTGTAGTAATGTATAAGGCTAGCTAAAAAAATAGTCAGCACTGTCTAATATTTGAGACGACGTAAATTTAATAACATAAAACCAAGGTACGAACTACGGAGACTAACTTTGCATTCATAATTAACATAACAAAATACATGGTAATGGGACACAAACGAGATGGGACAGAAGAACTAACATTGGGAGCAAATAGTGGCAAAAAAGTACTTTTAACTAGAGTGAAATGAAATGAAATGAAAAGGACTTGAAAGACAATGAAACCAGGCTAGAATTGTCAGGCGAAATAGGTAAGGGTTCTGATGACGCTAGTAGGATCAAAATATTTATTACAAACAGGAAAATTGAATCTCTATATGTAAATATACAGCAATAAAAATACAGTGAGTTCAAGGAGTTTTATGAACAACGAATTAATCTATATATCAGTAAGTCGAGCTATAACGATTTTGTATCTGAACAAGGAGGGGGAGCAGACAGAAAATGCTTTGGCAATTTATGGTGGATGGTGGCGAAAATACATCGGAGGGGCGGAGAAGAAGAACGAACGAAGAGCTGGTGGAACTATACATAAGCTCAAATATAACAAGTTTTGTGAAAATTAAAATGACTGGGATATGATACAAATGAATAGAGCAGAATATCACAAAATATAAAAAGATCAAGATGGACAAATATAATAGTATAGGACTATAGGAACTAGATATCGTAAATTAGAAAGAGACGATGACACACGGAGGAAAATAGTTCAAAGAAACTTCTTAGAAAGTTCATAACTAGAAGTAACGTATGTCGTTTTCTAGTTAAATATTACATTTTGTTATGCCTCATATTTAGTCCGTGTGCCGGTTTAGTTTATAGTAATAACTAGATTAGATAGCTTACGAAATATAATTGCAGTATAATTATTATTTATTATTATATTACCCTACTATATTTTTTATAGTTTGAGTTTTGTTCTCATTCCTATTTGTATTTTATTTTTTTTTGTCATTTTTCTTTTAATGGTTATCTATATTCTAGTGACCTTATATTCGTATTACTTCCATTTCCTACTGCACCTTATGCGTACTTTCTTTGAGATATATATTTTTCATTTTGTCATTCATTATAATTTCGTGTTGTTTGTCGAGATAAAGACTGCGGTATCAACAAAAGTTAATGGGCTAAATTTGACTAAAAATTTCTGTTTAATTATGGTAATTTGGACTGTTTTCTGTTTATGTTATTATTTTAAAATTATTTGGTAATACGTTGTTTCTCTTAATCGTATTTTTTTCCTTGTATTTCGCTTAGGTTTCACTTTCTAAAATAATTATCACGTATCGAATTGAATATTAGGGGAATTACAACACTAAAGGTATAATTCTTTAGGTCAGTAATACCTCCTTAGTCAATGAGTTATTCATAAATAATATTAATTACGATTTTAATTTTTTCATAATTATTTCCATCCTATTTTCGTATATATGTATAAGGAAGTCATCATGGAAATGTTCAAATTGGATATTTTAACGGAAATACTTGTTTTGATATTCCCTGAATTGAATCTGACTATTTTCAGCATGGCGTGTGACTTTCTGTATTTGCTCAAGGGCCAACACTTTTGGAGCTAAAGGTGTAATATTTTAATCTATGCTTGTATTTAATTTTGAACCAAAACGTACTATTTTTGTAAAGAACAACTAGACGTGACAGTTCTCGTGACGTGACAGTACTCTTCCTTATAAAGATAAAGTAAATTATAATTATCGACAATTGAAAAGTAATTGATACATGTTTGCAAATTTTCCAAATAATGACTATTTACTGAAAATTTGTTTACATGTTTTTTTTTATGGCTAGGACACATAACATTCGGTGCTTTGATATAAGCGCACGATAATTAAGTGTAAGAAATATCGTGGTGCTATTTTTTTATAATTAACAACGTATTATTGCTGATATTGTGGGACTTGTGCAACTAGTGACAGTTTGGTGAAATACATATCTTAAACAAGCAGAGAAAAATATTGAGAAAAACCAAAGATTTACAAATAAACAAAATAAGGTATGAAATAAATATGTTCCTACTAAAAAATTAAAAACAGATATTAAAAATTAAATATTATTCAAAAAAAATTTAGAATAGATTAAGAAAATAAATAATACGCGATAATTAAGTAAAAAAGGAATAATAGAAAAGTATGAATATGTAACAATTAAAAAGCAAGAATTGCCACCGTTCGAGTTCTATGTAGCTACATGTAGCTATGTTGCTTAAGAACGAAGTAGATCGACTGCCAAAATGTAATAATGGTGGGTTATTTAAAAGTCATGAAACGCCACTGCTTTGTTAATTTTTTAAAATTAATTAAATACTATGATAAATATTTTAGTAAAATGTGTAACAAAAATATACAAATATACGTTCACGTTTATTGCAGTTTATTTAGTCCAACTACAAAAATTGAAACAAAAATATTATTATAAATTACATATTCAAACATAATTTTGAATATAATAGACTTGTATGAGACATTTTAATATTTTTATAAAATACAAAATAGAAAATACGCAAAGATGCAATTACTATGATAAGTCACCAACATGCACCATCCTAAAAATTGTGTAAACATTTAAGTAGTATTCTACCAGGAATATTAAATTTCAACTCAAAATTCTTTAAAACAACCCAATAGATCTCGTTAATAAAATTGAAGATGTTCATGTTCCCGCAAATGCTAAACTAGTAAGTATCATTAGCTGTAAGTGTTTGTTTACATCAAGACTTTATTAGAAATCAGATTTCAAAAAATGGTGTAGGCCATCCTTTAGAATTACGAAATTTGCTTAACATGTACTTGAATTAGAATTATTTGGAATTTAACTATGGGTTCGCATTTATCCCCATGTATGTCAGAAATGTTTATGCATTCCTTTGAAGAAAAACTATTTACTACATGGTCCATAAGGGTGTGTTGACTATCCCTTATGGTCTATGTTATATTTTGGTAGATATGTGGATGACATAATTTGTTTGCGATTTAGTACGGACACACTACTAAATAAGTTTTTAAATCAAATATCATAAACGATCACATACAACGTACGATAGAAAAAGAAGGAGAAGATTATATGATTGTCAGGCTTTTAAAATTTAAATACATGCCGTTAGTAAATAAACATTATCACAAATGCAAAAATGAACGACTTTAAAAGCTATTTTCGCTAAAAACAATATAAATGAAGAGAAAAAAATGGGTAACGATACAATTCCTGGGAAATGTGAGCTAATTTTATCCAACATAAATTTCGGATGCACAACTTTTGTCGTCAAGTGTAATTTTGCCCTAGCTATTAACCAACAGCAACCGTCCGAAATATAAGGCTATCTTGCTCGATGCTCCGCTCTTGACTTGATTGTAGTATACATAAGCATATTAATCAACACAACCTGAAATGTTCCCATTATTATGTAACAAATAACTAGTACATAAAAAATTGTGAAATATTGCCTTGAATGTCAAATAAACGTTCTTAATAGTAAAAATGAAATTAAATCATCGAAAAATCAAAAACACATACATAGATTTATACAAAACTCGATATAAGTTTGTGAAAAAAACTTAACATGGATGTAGCAGCCGAGGAATTCAAGTATTAGCCATTGTTCTCGGATCATTTTGAGGGTTATTTCAGTTATTATAAAATTGTTTTTCGACGATTTGAACTAAAAATTATAATAAATTTAAAAGTAAAAAAAAAAATATTAATATATCAACATATACGAAGTTATTGTATAATATATATGCGTACATATTCCGCATATATTAGGCAAATTCTGTGGAATTTCATTTATTCATTCAATTTGAGCCTAAACTATGGTCCCATAGTTATTTTAAGTTTTCAGCATCGATTGATGTTTGTTTTCCCACCAAAATTTCTCGCTTGATCCCACTGCATTTAAAATGAAACGGCTATACTTAACTGGACATAATTATTACGTGTGTACAGTAAAGCAACCTTGCTCCAAATGAATAACTGTAATTAAGAACCATATTGTGCATTGTTATTAACGTATGTTGGCGTTGGCTTTGATGAATTGTGCGTCGCAAAGAAAATCGTAAACAATCAAATCCATTCAGCCTTGTAAAGTCGCAGACAGATGTGATTTAAGAACAAATAAATGTTGTAAATTCGTTTCCCAAAGGCGAATTTTCTCATGATCGCCCCACACTTCCCACGCTCCAAGTTACGCAAAGAGAATAACTCACACATACGAGATTACACACTTTGAGATAACGCCCGTCAGTTACGTTTCCCCTTAGGAAATAGCTTCGCTCGCCTATTGTCTAATTTCGTTGGCGGGAACGCAACGGGACCGGCCAGGTGTCAAATCAGCTGATTGTAAACACACACGTTTATTCGGGAAAAGTCCCCCGTACCTGGAATTCGGGCGGTAAGGGTGTCTTCCGCGATTCCATTATGACGTAGGAAGGAGACACCACGAGTGACCTGACGTGAGAGTAGCGAGACTGATTTTTCCATCTGCGTTACACACGTAATTTCGAAAGTGCATCCTCGATACACGTGCTTGAAGGGGTGCATTGCATTAATAATGGAGAAATTATCATTATTACGAAGCCGCAGCTGACCTTTTTTTGTTGGCATTTTTTCATATCGACTGTCATTTGTTGAAATTAAAATGTTTTTACAAGTATATCTGCTGGCGTGTATTAAAAATGCAATTAATTTTAAATTGAGATCTCTTTTTTTGAACGTGAAACCAATTAAACTAAACTCAAGTTATCTGTCTTTTCCCTACTGTATCGGCCGGTGAAATATTTATATGTATTTATTTTCATAAATATATGTACTTGAAAACACTACTGTATTTATTATCACTATTATGTGTCGTCATACTTTATGAATAAATAGTTTGCATTTGAGATATTAAGGATAGATTTATTAAGCTCAGGAATTATCAATGTTGCAGTATTCTATGTTAAAGTACATGGTCCCAACCATGTACTTAAATGTGCTTAGATTTTCTTTTACTTTCCAGACACGTTTTTGTGTGCTATTTTCATTTTCTACCTAACATAGCGTATACGTTGAAATTTGTGAATTTTGTTTACTAATATATTTGACTTAAAATTCGATGACTTTCAAAATTCTGCTCTTACGATCTAGTGTGAATATTGCATTATGTTATTATCATATTGTTCAATACATGACAATTAAGCATATACCAAGGTTAGACCAGTTGTCAAAACTAGAAATTTTGACGTTGTCTGCCTGACAACTTTTACCACCAACATCAAAAATTCCCGTGCTCCAATACTGATACACCTAATTGGACAATGGAGTACTAAAGTAACACCTCAAGGTAGCAAATTCAGTGCACACAAATAAAATACAGCCCCGAAAAATGGAAGAAGATAGCAAGATATTAATGGAGTTGTTGGGCTGCATGGCTACCAGTCCGCTTTTATTGCTCTGGTATTTCTTTTACTACACCATCGAAATTATCAGAAAAGTTCTGATACCACTCGTGAGCATTTCTGTGATGTTAATGATCGGTGTGCCTTTAATTTGTTTGCTGCGGTGGATATACATAACAGTGGAGGTCGTTTACAACGTTCTCGTAACCTTCCCCTGTGCGGTGTTCAATATAGTGAAGTTACAAAGTAGAACTTGTTGGGGAGAACAGGACAGAAATCGACCGACTAACATATATGGATGACGTTTAAATGATCAAATAGTTCCTGTCGTTCTAGGTGGTATTCTGAAAAAATGTTATGTATTGTAGATGTAGAAGATAGGTTTAATGTCGAAGGCCTTTGTACTTTTCATCCGTCCAATTAAATTTCAAACTATAATGATTGTAATATCTTTACTAGCATATTAGTGTATAATAATTTAAGGAAATCTAAATCTAGAGGCACGGATATATATATATTTTTTTATTTTAAAGCACATATTTTTTTATTTTTTGACAAGGGTGTAAAGAATTTTTAATGAAATGCTTCCAATAATAATTTACAAGGCATTTTAACTTCCTATTGACTGTTGTATTTTTATCACATGCTACTTCATGGTATAGTAGCAGCATCTACCCTACTTCAGCAAGAAGGAGATTAATATTACTATCTGCGTTGAATTACGCCCAATGCTAAATCACAGCTAAAACAATAAGAATCTTCGACTGCATGAGTAGGGAAGAGGAGTCGCTAAACTTCAATTTATACATTCTGTCGATATTTTTACAGATCTGCTAAAAATAATCCAGAATATACATAATATAGACTACCGGATGTTGATTTTTCTAAATGTGGTTGGCACCACCTTAATAACAGTAATAATAACAAAAATCTTTGGTTGTTTCGCAAGGTAAACAAAGTAAAAAAAAACTTTTATTAAATTATGCTACAGAACTAGTGTTAAGTGTCTGGAGGGGAAATATCTTAATCAACATAGTGTCATTCCCAATTCCATGAATTCTGTTACATACAGTTTTACGTTCGTAGGAGGTGGCAATACTTATCAGAATCTCAGCTTCCACAAACAAGCATCACTAATCGGTTGGATTGAGGAAATAAAGGCATGGACAAGAGTGAGAATATGGCATATATTATAATTGATCCACTACTGTTCAACCTGCATATATCACAACTGGAGAATATCTCAATGACAGATCAAGACGGATGAATCAAGTTCGGCTGAATTAAACGGACCTTCATGGCACTTACACCTGCTAACAGCGATCACATACCATGAAAGAGATGGCTGAAAGTTGATAGGTCTCTGTACAAGGTTCGAATGGCAATATAAATCTTACCACAGTCTGAGTCCTCGTAGTACTGATAAAATGATGAGTCGTGAAATGAAATTAATATCATATATAAAGCATCAATAAAGTGGTTAGGAGTCGAGAAAGTCAGAAAGTTTTAGGACAGGACTAGAATGGGGGTGAGTCAGGGTTGACCACTGAGCCCATAGCTCTCCAATATAAACATTGCAGTATTGGAGGAAACGGAAGAAAGACGATTGAGTAGTAAAATTGGGAAAAGCTAAAATATGGTCGTAGGCATTCGCAGACGATGTAGTCATTCTAGCGAAGGCAGAGAAGGGGCCACAAGGAACAGGGAGAAACAAGGACAGGTAAAAAGGCCACTGACCTGAACCTGAGGTATTAACTAAAATTAAATCGCCCCCTATATAACGTCATACACTCGTCCAAGGGGACCTCGTTTCATATATGATTTATTATTATTTTTCAATAATTTTTTGTTGCTATTTGCCTATATTTTGGGAGCACATTTTGAAAAGTGCACTAGTACTAGTAGTGCACAATCATTTTGAATCGTTCGTAATGGATTCTAATATTCTTGTGGTGCAGCAGGCAAGATATATTTTGAATTAATTTACTTAATAAATGCAGTACAATAATTCAGATTCACATAATAAGGCATTTTCGAATCCTGCTTGGTATCAAATTATTCGCCCAATCGGCACACGCCATATGTAAATTTGGTAGAAAAAGATCTGTTTCTTTTATTATACTTAGCTGATAAATATATTTTTTCACACGATGATCATTTGGGATACACAAGACATTTAACCAGTCGCTCTTTCTGTCCGCTGCATTTTAATTGGTAACCGGTGTATTTCCGATTTTAAGAACATTTTAGGAGACTGGCAAATAGAAAACGGTTAAAATAGGTTACAAAAATTAATTGTCTGGATCTGGAATATGCAACTAAATAAACTGGAAGAGGCCGATCAGGCAAAAAATAAACAAATGTAGATCAGAGAGAACTTATTTTAAGGACGTCCCGGCGGAGCAAAGGACACGGTAAAAGTACTTAAAACTAAAATGAAATACAAAAAAATTGAAGGACGTTAAGGAAAGGATATGTGTTTATGGGCATCTGGAATTAAAGATATACATTGAACTGCCAGGGAGTCTTAAATAAGGAAAATTAAAAGGTCTATGATACAAATTACAGCCTTACAAGAAACAAAACAAGTAGGGCTAGATACTATAGATATAGAAGATATCACATTTTTTAAAAGTGATAGAAAAAGAGACTAGGAAATGGCTTCATGATACAAAAACATAAGGTGGTGTCTTTAAAACCAATATTAGAGAGATTGTTGTTGTTATATATATAGAGATGTGTTATACGTTCGCGAAGAGAGAAGAACAACATCAGTACAATCAATGTCCACGCCAAGAAAAAGAAGGAGAAGAAAGGACATTTTACAAACAACTAGAAGAAGAACATGAAAAATTATCGAAACATGACAAAATAATAATTGGAGATTACAACGCAAAGATTGGGAAACAAGAAATATATCGATCAATAATAGGAGTACATAGTAACCACGAAATGTCTAATGATAATGGACACCGAATCATTTTGCAATAGAAAAACACATGGTAGTGACGAGTACGCAACTAGAACCGAATAGGAAGGAATATATAAAGGGATATGGACAACATCCATTTGTGCCATCAAACTGATCATATACTATCAGAAAGAAAAAATATGAATTTAATTACTAACGTGAGAAGTGTGAGAGGAGCAGACACCTAATCCGATTATTTCTAAGTAATGATAAGCTGCATAGGAAATGGAGCAAAAGAAACAACAAAATACAAAAAAATAAGAAAACTATATCGTGTGGACAGATTGCAGACTGCGGGTGTTAAAACAGAATATCAGGGGGAGATTGCTAAACAACTAGAAAAATGCTGCAAGACACACAAGTTGATATTTAGAAACAAACAACAGAAGTGATTAAGGAAACTGCCAAACCGATGATACCGAACAACAGGAAACAGACAACAGACAACAGGAAAGATGGTTGGATGAGGAGTGTCGGGAGAAGAAAATAAGACGAATTACTGAATATCAACAGTATATGAAGCAGAGAAAAATATAAGAAAGCTATCGAAGGGCACGTATAGAAAGTGAAAAAATTACAATGAGAAAAAACTCATAACCATCGAGGAAAAATTTCAGAATAACGAAATTCGAGCACTTCATCAAGAATTAAAAACTACAGAAAAAGGTTACCATAGCAGAGATAGCTATTTTAGAAACCAGGAGTGCTACTGGACTTTGCTGATATGCCCTTTGCATAACAAAGTGACAAACCTTAGTGTGAAACTTCAGAAGTATTGTATTACTGGACACAACTTATAAAGCAACATTTAATTAAGTAAATGTTAAGCGATGTTACTACAGATGGCGTTCCGGGAGAATATTTTGTTTCAGAAGCGACGTTTTGAAGCCATATTGAGAATTGAGAAGTGTAATTAAATTGGTATTCAATTTAACATACTAGATTTGTGTCTATTGCTGGTATGATCGCAAAGATTATATTAGAGTGGTGGTATCTAATATAATACTAGACGTACTACGAAGTTTCGTGAAGCAATTCATGGTTAACGAACCTTTGATGCAAACATCAAAATTCGCATTAGCAGATATGCAATTACTTTATTATGCAAAAAATGACGAAATTGTGATTAGAAACGATTTACTTTTCTGCACCATATCTCAAGTTTCAAGTGAAGAGAATTATTTTGACTACATTATTCTTACGTGCATACACACGTTTATGGAATCCTTCACAGCTGCGTTTCAATTAATTCATTGGAATAAATTATCATCAATCAAAGTGCAACCATCAGAACAAACCTATTAGATAAGAAAATTTGCACTTTGCAAATTACACAATTGCACTCGGTACCTTTATTTGCAATTTGCATAACATCAAATCCGTATAATTGTCGAGACATGTTAACAAATTTCGAAACTCGCTTTAAGCGAAAACGCATATTTTATCCAACGTGTATAGAATGGGCTAATATTTATGAAAGGTTTTACGAAACAATTAGAACATAATGTTAAAGACCCACCTATTTAAATGTTCGCGTTTTTAAGGTTATGCCATCCCACGCTTTGAGGTTATGCAGTGGACTTATCGCCTTAAGCGGGCAACAACTACTTCACAGTTAATATGTAATATGTAAGAAGTGATGAAACTAAATTTGTTGAACTATATGAATTAATTTATTAGTATATTAAGTCCTTTTGTCTCGCTGAGTGGGTTACATAATTATGATTTATGTTAATTTTATGGAATAAAATATTGAAAACGAATTGTTAAATAATCGAAAACAATATTAATGCGAACTATTAAATTTATATAATAAATAAAAATACCATATATGAACTTTGTACAAATAATGACAAAGCATGATAGTGATAACTCAGACTATTACAAGGTATATATTCGGCATAGTTATGTAAATATATAGTTTGAATTAGAAAACATGAAAAGGACTTTAGCATAAAGTTTGCTAACGAAATTGTAAAAGTAGTTCAAAACCAACCAAAATAAGCGAGAGCACAACATGTGCATAAAATTATCCCCCAAGTGTGTTAAATAAGTGGGTTATGCGAAGCCTGCATATCATTTTTGTGCAATAAAGCAGCGAAGTGGTTTACTTTTTGCTCTGAAATTATCATTATACTTTATAAAATAAAGCATTATAATTTAAATGTAGTGGTTTTAACTATGTTACGTAGACAGTTAAATGATTGCCTGCAATTTGGCGAATGCAAAAATAAATTACAATGCATTAAGGTTGGTTTCATGTTTAAATCATAAGTTACTTCGATACGCTGCATCTCATGATGCAAATTCCGGAATGCAAATCGCGCATAATTTTGAAGGTTTTTTATTTAACATAAAATATTTATAATTGCAATGCACACGGAGTTACAGTTTCAATATAAATCAGAATACTTGCGCTTAAATATTTAAAGGTGTTACTTTATGTGACTGCTCGGGCGTTTTTCGTATTTATACGGCCACGGCCACCGTCATGTTTTATGCGCATGATAAGTTCATAGTTTATAAGTGCAGAATAAATAAGTCGCAAAGTTGTGGAAACATATTTCATAATTAATTCGTCCGCTTCGCTGAATCTGGTTTCTACTAAAACCCCATTATATATTTATCCCATAAATAAGGTATAAAGCACGAAAATCGTAAATATTTTCAACACAATAATACAAAGTAATACTTATGTATGTATTATACCAACATATTCGCATGGTCTGTTGAATTCCCCATGATTGCTTCAAGTGCTGAAATAATAGCAACAATAACACAATTACGTCTATAGTATCAGTTACGAATGAATTAAATTAGTAATTACGCAAATCTGCGCAGTGTTCCTAAATTATACTCTAATACTATATAATTTGAAATACGTACCACATCATTTTTATTGGACGTTAATTTATACTTGGGCACAATCAGATGAGCAACAATTGGAACCATCACCAATTATAAGTTTGTAATGGATATCTACTAGTCTTTTAACTCTGCATAATAACTTCTTTGTGTTTATAGTTTACCAATAAAATTACGAAACGCAAGTAAACTTTTCTACAGTTAGAATTAAATTAAGTGGCGCAAAATAAGGAAAGAAATAAAGCTAGAGTATGTAAAGAAAATTGATTGGTTAAGTTCAAAATTGTCTATATATTGCTTCTTGATGGATTTATACAAGAGTCACGTGCGAAGTATTCACTGATCAATTTGCTTAGTTTTATGGGATCGGTAATGATCTCATTATACTTTTCATTATTTAATACCCTCACTGATTTCGTATTTCATTATGTTCAACAAATCTACTTTTATTTTTAGAATATTGCATGAGTGAATCATTAAATTTCTTTTTTGAGTCAGATAATACTTTATAATAACCCTTAGAACATTCACCAATTTAAAGTAATTTATTTGTTATGAATCAATAATAGCCCTTTTGGTAACTAACGTCAATGGCCGCAGAGAGAAATTATTCGCAGATCGACAAGGTTGGCTGTAGTAGCCGTCGCTGAGAAGCACCTCCAGTACTTATTCGGAAGGAAGTTTAAATTTCGAATTTCTATTGGATATCCTGGGGCCATACAAAATAAATCCAGAAATAGTACGCCATATATGCTAAGGTGGAGCAGTTTACTAGTTTCATGTGCGGAATCGGAGATCTTTCCGAAAAATCACATTCTAATGCTTGACAATCCACCGGAAGCAGCGAGAGGGTAGATCAGTGCAGTCCAGAGTAATACGCTAACAGTCCAGACACGCGCCATTCAATGCTCCACTGCATCCCTGGTAAAGACAAGGAAGCGATTTGAGGCGTCATATGCCTATTTTAAGTGACTGCACTTAAATTTCATTACACTACTTCAGCGGATGGTAAAAGTACGAAGGGAGGTTCTTGCTCAACTGGCTCAAGGTCCCTTTTGCAGCAACGTGATTCTCGAAGGTGGAAGTTCTAAAGGAACGGAATGGAAAGGAAGCGAAACTACCGATGCCCGCACATTAGGTAGAAACGCTGTGGAATAAAAATAAAATTACTTAGTTTAGTTACAAAAGATACATCGGACGAAGAGTTTATAGGGATGAGCGTTGTAATGGGCAGCGAAAAAGAAAACAAAAAGAACCGTCGAAAGTGGGTACACGATATAAATTTAAGAAGAGGCACGTATAGCGAACTTGACCACTTATTTCCCGATGTACTTGAAGATCGGCAGAAATTCTTCATGAATTTCCGAATGTCAAGTGAAAAGTTTTATGAAGTTTTGTGCATTCTTGGCATTGAAAAAATGGATACACAACTTCGCAAAGCAGGTTAATTAAAGTAAGTACAAAGTTCATTATGAAATATAGTCAATGTTCTTCAGACTGTGCAGAAAAATGTTGCTCCGCTTAAGACATTCTTACTTCTTCGGAATGGCGACTCATCGCCTTTGCTTCGTCTTCACATAATAACTTTAATATTATATGCTTCATTTCAAATTCGAAACAAAAAATCTATTGGAATCAGATTTCTGGCGCTTTTCTTTGTTGTCTAAGAAATTTTGTAAAACATGATCAATTTTTAAGACCATTTTTTCGGTGCGACACATTTTGGAGGCAGCTGATGTATTTGATATGCTAGGGGATGGAACAGGTGAAGACGAAGAAGGAACATCTGAACAAGGAGGTGAAAATAGGGAGTCATCGGTGACTGATTAGTCATCCGATGTGTTTTTAGGTTTGATGCCTGCTCTCTTTCTTTAAGATTGGGGAGAAGAAAACTCATTCCAGCCTCATATTTTTGAATACTGTCTGCAGAATCACTACTCTGTACGATTCTTAGACAAAGCTTTTCGATTACAGTTTTTTTTTATTTTCTTCCATTTTTTTCTTGCAGCAACTGTGCTAAAACGATTATACTGTAGATTCTTAGGACATGGAGACTCCTTTTCCTCTTTAGCATATAACTGCAGAGTGCACAATCAACATAATTCATGAAGTTCTTATATTTATTGTTGTGCTTATGATTTAAGATTAATTACCGGTTTGGTGGTTATGGCCGAAATAGTGTATCTTCAACGAATCGGCACTGCGGCACTTTGAATCGTGGTATACCTAAGAATTTGTCGCATACAAATACATTAATACCACATGTTATAGAGTCCAAAGAAATTCTCCACTGAGTGATATACTTAATATTCGGGATCATTTTTTTCTGTCGTCCGCTGGAAGCGTAACCTGACGCACTGAACACATTCATAGGGACAGAAGAGCACAACCTGAATAACTACTAATGCCCGGTTTCACAAACGCTAATCGGCAATTAACAGCTTGTTAACGAATCGTCAAAAGTTCGACGATTCGTTAACGAGTCTTTAATCAATCGCCAAATATTTGACGATTGATTACCTTGACGAACCGTTACAAGCAAAATTACCATTGTTTTGGATTTCACAAACAATAACGAGTTGTTAACTAATTCACCATTTGACAATCGTTTGTGAAACCGGGCATAAGTGTAGTTATGTACAACATAACTACTTAAAGATTTATTTTTACAATTATAAATAATAGTTTCACTTACTAGATAATCCCATTTGATTAGAGATTCACTCCCATGCATTCTCCTTCATTTGCCACTGTCAAAAAAATGTAACAAGATTTTAGTGAGGAGCAAACACAAGTGGTCGCGGAAGTGTGCTCATCTACATTTATTTCTACATACAACAATATTTCATTCCATTCGGCTATAATGTGAATGCTACTTAAAGCATCGTTGATTGCCTGGACCGCTCCCATACAGTTCAGTTCAAATAAGGGCAAAGTGATCTAAGATCCAACTCCACACAGGACCGATATGCGATAAGGTTGGTCAAGCTCGTCTGTTCCATTGCCACAAAGGAGGTAATGGTACAGAAAGAAAAACTAAATTAACAATCCCGACTCGTCAAAACGCACGTATACCTCTTCGCTGGGGCGATTGAGTCTGGAGCTAAGAGGACGGTGTTTCTTGTTCGAAAAGTAGAAACAGTTTGTTCATGTCATCACCATTCGTATCCTATGCACGTACATGTATGTATATATATAGTATTGTATATTAAGTATATTAGTCCTGTTGTAATTAAAATAACACCGACACATACGCCCATATTCTTTACTGACATTCTCCCTTCCGCATAATATAGCTGTTCATTTCAAATTGTATTATTAAAGTATATACATATTTTTTATTTTATTTTATAAATTAAACATTAATTTGAAAAGTTGCAAATCCTGCGACAGTATATATTATGGTGAGAGAGCGGTACTATCGACAATAAATAATAAATGAAAATGAAATAATCAAAGGAGTGACCCAGTGGGTTGATGCACGGTAATTATCAATGACGCAAATGGAACGAATACTCAGAGATTTCCCAATAACATCAAAGCGTCAAAGTAGGTTAGCTTTAAAAATAACAAATTAAATACTTGAACTTAAGAAAACTCTTTGTAATTGCTTTTAGTATTTTATAATTAAACGTAATTTAGGCTTTGTTTGAAATGAATTGAGTAATGTAGTTCATATTTTCGTGACTTTCAGAGTGATAATAAGGTCATATTGTTGGACAAATCGTGTAGAGCATCAACACTAAATAATTTATTATTATTATTATAGGCTCACATACTTTGAATCGTAGCAATTATATTTGAAAATAACATAAAATTGAAAAAGATATAAATAATCATAGTGATCGTAAACTGTAATAAAATTTAACACAGGCGAATTGATGTCATAATGATGGTGTGATGGTTAGAATATTTATCGTTAGGTCGTTTGGAAAAATATTTTTTTATAAAAATTATTATTTTATTAAATAGACATACATACTTTGGTAGTTTTCGTCAGTTTCATTCTTTCAAAATTCTTGAGATGCTAGGAGGGTAAGCTGATAAAAAAGGTACCCGACTATGAAAGAGTTAAAATACAATAAAATTTTGCTGACTTTCAACCTGACTTCATTGCATTACTTCTATGCATTTTTACATATCGCAATTATCAAAAATAAACCATCAAAAAAAATTTCTTGCTTTGCAGAAAATCTCAGCAGTTAGTCAGCGTCCAACGTTAATTCTTCGTCATTAAGAAATCTTTGTCCACTCAACAGAGAGTGTTAACTCAAGGCTGTAGGGTGGATCATTTAATTTTGTGAACTTTAAATCTTTCAGAGCATCCTGGACAACAACAGCATTGTGCACTGGCACATTATGATGAAAAAGCAGAATTCCAGTTTTTAATTTTGCGTTTTTCCATTAGGGCGTAATAGTTCCCCTTCACTCTGGTCTTATGTGGAAAATTACTAAAATTAGTAAACTTCAAAAAAAGTTACCATAACCTTGCCAGCCGAATGTTGGACCTTAAACTTCTTTGCCGGTGTGCTTCCATTGCATCTATTTGCCTTAGAAATCAGGGCAATGAAGAAAAGTTTTATCGCCAGTTACAATTTTCTGAACAATTTTTTCTTCTTATCCTTCAAAAATTGTTGAGAAGTTTCAATTCGACGTTATTTATCGAATCAAGTCAACATTCTCAGTAGCCATTTGGCACTCACCTTTGGCATCCGTAAATTATCATGGATGGTCCCTTCTAATTTGCGATGTTCAAGAATCAATTTTCGAAGGTTTTCCTTGTTAATGGCAGAATTTGGTAGATCAGATCGAGGATCGTCTTTGATTCCCGCTCCATTTAAATTGCTTTGACCAAAATTGTATTGTCTTATAAGAAGGAGAAAGTTTGCCCTAACAAGCAGGCATGCGATTTTTTATTTCCATCGGACTATTTCCTTCTTTTATGAGACATTTTACATCACGGTGCTCATTTTTCCCATTATAAGAAAAAACTCAACAAGTCACTAAAAAAATTCTACAAAAGGCCGCAAACAAACTGCAATATCGACTATTATGTAGCAATTGTCTGCGAGTTTAAGGCAAAAAATAATTTAATACAAATGTTTTTTCACCACAGCCTCCTTCATAGTTAGATACTTTTTTTTCAATTTCTACTACTTTCAGCTCATTCAAACTTCTGTCCTCAGGAATTGATTAAACGCAATATATGATAATCAGAAGGGACTGACTGATGAGGAACATTCCATCCAAGCCTTATAATTTTTTGTTGTCCTAATGCAGTTTCGCTTAAATCATGTTGACTATTGGCAGGGCGTTCCAAGCACCTTTAAATTGCTTATTTGGATGGTCCAAAACAATAATCGTGTTGTATTAACAGGATGTTAACGATGAATTGCAAAATGGCAAACCCTCGGACTTCCAGTTTATTCTTTCTTATACTTATGCATAAGGATTTATAGGAATCATGAAAATTTTCTGCTTTGAAATTTAAACACATATACACCACAATGTAATTTAAATCTTCTTTGTATTAAATATGACGAAAGTCAAAGTCTTTTGAACCTGACGAATATAGTTAAAGATCAACCACCGACAGTTACGTTCAGTTTCAGGCAACGCTGTCATTATTGTCTCCCCCTTATTTCCACCTTATTCTTCCTAGTATTAAATTATTAAAGATGAAGCGTTTGCCGATCCACAACTACACACAAATAATTTAATATTCCTTGAATGTTTTTACCGCTAATGGCTTCATGTGTTGAAGTGTCAATTCAACAAAAGATTAAGTGGTTCTATTACTAGTAAGCAAGTGCCTATTATAAATATTTCTATTCCACATAAAAATCTGTAGCAGACCAGCTAACATTTTAATATCTAACTACCATTTAGGCTCCAGTTAATGAATACAAGTTTAATAACAATATATTGTGCAACATTCGAAAGAGTAGAAATGCAAATTCCGCGTGCATATCGCGTTAAATACTTATACATTAGACGCACATTACAATCCCACACCTATAAATATTAATAAAGTGTACAGCTTGATAATGATATTAATTAAGATGTCAGACACATGTTCGTATTCTAAACATTGCAATTATAACGTGCGTTCGCTATAAATTATTTTGAAAATAAATGCGAAATAATAAATATCCCGATTATTAATGCTTTAATTATTGCTAAATCGCGGCCGCGCTAATGAAAATTCATCGAGCCGTTTTTGCAAGACGAACGAATCGGTAATAAATAAGTTATTCGAAATAATGCAACAAGTTTGCAATTGCGCGAGGCGCCCATTTGAATTTCATCGCGACTGGTATTAAAATTGCCGTTTGCCTTGTCGGATATTTGGTCAAACTGATGTCAGGGACAGGTATCTCGATAACCCATATTTATACGTGAGATATCTGCTGTTCTGCTATTTTATAACTTTCATTGTGGAAAGTTGAAATAATATGTAATGTTCTCTAATTTAAAGCACCGTCTCTAAAACTTTATTTTACTGATTGTAATGCACATTATACGAATTGACGTGGATGATCGAATTTGTTACAGATATTTATTAACACCTTTTGCATTCAAACCAAGTTTGGGTAGGGGAAAATTTATATATAAACGAAACCAGGCCAAATTGATTCTATTTGTTCAAAGGAAGCAAGTAATATGAACAAGAATATAAATAGAATTTTTAAATTTTCCTTTGTAGAGGAATTTTTGATGCTATAGAATATTTGAAAATATTTTTTTAACGTTTTCAGTTTGCCTACCGTTGTTAATTTTTGCACTTATGCGTTTAATTAATCGCCTGTAAGTTGCAAATGTCCTCTGAGGAGTGTCATATCAAGGAAAAAAAAACCTTATCATATAACTTCATTCCACGCATTCTTGATCTATATACGGCAGATCCTGTATCTGTAAAAGAAAAACTAAATCGAGCGCAATTTATTTAAATATTTTTAATTGTATTTTTACTGAACTTAAATATCATTCCAACGTACCATAAAAATAAGGTCACAGCGAATGAAATTATGCACGACGAATGTCCTTAGTCCGTACGCGTTGTTATCACGCATTAATTTATTCTACACGTTGAAAATTAGGACAAATTGTCACATGCAACTAGTAGGTGGCAGCCGTATAATTTCAAATTAATTAAACAAACTCCCATGTGACAGATTATTATAATTAATGACTGGTAGTTGAGAAATTATTCCGGTATGAATATTTTCATTGAATTCAAAAGGAATTTACTTAAGGCTTTTCGTACGTTATAAACAATCAATTTTAATACATCGTCGTCAACTAACTGTGGCCTTGCAGCTATCATTTAAGAGAGTGCATTAAATATGTTATGTCTTTATGACATTTAATTTTTATGATTCGTCGATTAAGTGATTAAAACGAGATAATGCATTATTAATTTTTAATAGCTCAACAATATTTATGCAAATCATTTTTTTTTAATCCATGTATTACATTTTAGACAATCAGTATTTGAATTTCTAATTATTCATTGATATATCCTTTTCAAGCTAAATAGTATTCGGTATTTATGGTGTGAGTTCCTTATTAATAATTACCACCTGAAAGTCATTGAATATATGTAGCTTTCATCGATTTCAGATGTTTCTTCTAAAAAGCTGCCTTAAAAATTGATTTGAGTTAAATACAACCCAGTTGCGTCATCTAATATTATGCCTTAAGGTATTAAGGACAAATTGTCATGACTGAAGATATCAGAGCAGTGAAATCTGCGGAGAGAAAGATAAGAGCAGACCACAAATAATGAAATAATGACAGGCAAATGATTTGTCTAACAATGCAAGTAGTTTTGCATAGACGAGCGTTCGTAACCACCTAGATACCAGCTGTAGAAAGGTTTCAAACAATAAATACGTATATGTGAGATATCCCACTCATAGATTCATTTATTATTAAATAGTAAATGTGTTGTTCTTTGGTTAATATTACAGGCACTTACTCTGTCTCCTAATTTTTGTATTTCTGCATTTAATTCACAAAGAATAATGAAAATTAAAATAAATAGGTAAAATATACAAAAATATTTTATATTTTCTCTTCTTCTCTTCGGCTTCGTTTACGTCTGTGCCATTTTGAGTTACTGACAGACAGACAAGTTGTTGCGGTAAATTACGCAAATAAACTATTAACGATGCACCACGCTAAACTAGAAGCGGCTGCTAAACAAAGCGGTGATACAACAAATTACGAGCATTTCTTAAATAAAAACCGATCACACAACACCGATTAAGGAAACTTGGGTGGTACGCAACCAAAAATCAATAATATAAAGAATGAATTTGGCCCTGCATATCATAATTATCAAACACAAAATGGATATTAAACGAATGGATATTCATGTAGACCCGAGTCACCAACGATCCTGTTTTATGCTGAACATTAAAAATGCTATTTAATTGTTGTCATTACTACGCTCCGGAAGCAAATAGATAAAATACAGTACAATAAAATAATAGTAATAATAAAATATGAAAAGTAGGTAAAGACAAGTTATGATTAGAAAGATGGTTAGGCGAGGCCCTAGCGCTAAGCATGGAAAGTGATCTGCTTATAACAAAGTGGTGAGAAATGGGGGATTGGTAGCAGAAAGTGATAACTCTTTGATAAAAATGGAAATGAAAGGTGCTTGAGGACGATAATAACAAATGAAAAAACTCGGTGGCATAAGATAACTTCAAAGAAAGGACTATCAGAAGAAAAGATCGTAAAGTCTTAAAAAAAAACTAAAAAGCGGCCAAAGAGAGCTGTGGGTTGAAAAAGTACAATAGAAACTTTATGGAGGAGAGTACCATATTTTGGGCTCATGGAGAAATTTACGCAACCGAACCCAACTTAACCCAATTCAATTTAACGCAGATTAAGACAGAAACCAAACCAATTCGTCAAAAATTTTAATTTTTCTTCGATATATAACTCAACCAATTCAAATCCAACCCAAAAATCAAAAGCAAACTAATTTATCAAAAATAACTTTTTAAATATATGTCTATCTCAGCCTGACCCAAGTTGACTTAAAGCAAAACCTAACCAACTTATCAAAAATACGGCTTTTTCTTCAGGTTTTTTAACTCAACCCAACCCAAGGTAACGTAAATAATATAACACCAGTTTGACAACAATTATAGGTTTTTGTCAGCTTCTTAACTTAACACAGACCGTGTAATGCAGCTAAAGATAAAAAATAAACCAATTTACAACAATTACAATCCAATTTGCAACCCAATACATCTCAAAGGCAAACTAATTTATCAAAAATGATTGTTTTAATATTGCCCTATCAAAACCCATTTGTTAATAATAAAATGTTTTTCATCGAGTTTACAACAAAACTAAATCCAATCTATCGCACACCAAAACTGTCAAAAATTGATTTTTTTCTAAATTATCTAATTCGGTCCAATCCAATTGAACGGCAAATACGGCATAACGAGTTTGATACAAATTATAGGTTTTCTTAATATGTGGTTTATGAAAAATTACTTAAATATTTAATTATCTAAGCCTAACCCAAGTTAACTTAAACCAAAACAGAACCTATTTATCAAAAAGACAAAAACCAATCCAAGTTGTCAGAAATAAAAATTTGCTTAGAAATATAAGTCGATCCAATCCAAGTTAATGGTAAATAATGCAAAATTGTTAACCCAACCCAATCAAGATCAACGCAGAAATAAATGTTTTGATTTATAACTGAACCCATCTCAAGCCAACCTGATCCAAACAGTTTATGAGAAACAACTTTTTAAATATTTGTTCATCTCAGCCTGACCCAAGTTAACAGAAACCAAACCAACTTGTCAAAAATATAAATTTGTCTTCAATTTTTTAACTCGACCAAATCAGGCTAATATGAATATGATAACACCAGTTTGACAATGATTAACAGTTTTCGTCATATTTTTAACTCAACCCAATTGCAATATAACGAAGCTGAAGACAAACACCAAATCAATCTGTCCAAGTGAACGTAAATTAAAACTAAACTAATTTGACAAAAATTTTAATTTTTCTTCGATTTATAACTGAACCAATCTTGGAATGGGTTGGGTTGGGGGGCTTGAAACCTAAACTAAATCAAAACCAAGCAGTTTATCCAAAATAAAGAATGCAAGATGAGCGTTGTCAGATTTCCAATTTTAAACACCCAAGCAGATCTTGAACAGTATGGAATGCAAGATAAGTAAGTGTTTTAAGGTAACTCAGTGTTCATGTTCTTTACAATCCACCACTAATTCACCTGCCGTACGTTTGGAACAACATTTTTCCTGGCCAATTAAACCAAACCCAAACTAACCCAATCTAACTCAGCACCATCCAATATAAGGCAGATCAAGATAAAAAGCAAACCAGTTCGTCAAAAATAAAGGTTTTTATTAGATATATAACTCAACCCATCCAAATCCAAGTTAACGTAAATCAACACCGCGAACGAATTTGTCTAAAATAAATAAAAAAAATTAATTTAATGTCATGAATGGAAGGAATATTTTCAAGAGCTTTTAAAAGTATAATGGAATATGAGAAT
Organism: Geotrupes spiniger; assembly: GCA_959613385.1. Taxonomy (NCBI): domain Eukaryota; kingdom Metazoa; phylum Arthropoda; class Insecta; order Coleoptera; family Geotrupidae; genus Geotrupes; species Geotrupes spiniger. The sequence continues at coordinate 24,384,765 of OY390736.1, read as the reverse complement.
AAACGCAATACAAAATAAAAGAAAGTAAACGTAATTATTTATTCATAGATAGTAATTACAAGAGAAGAACTAGATAATGCCATCCAAAAAATGAACCTTGGAAGATCAAGATCAATTATACAAAGCAGGTTAAGTACCAATTGTATAAATCTATAATAATAATATGATGATAATGAAATTTACAATGGATGGAATAAGGCTATGAAACAAATATATGATCCTTTGCTTTCTCGTCCGAGAACTTTGAAAGCAAAGAAGGAAACCCCTATGAAACCATGGAAAAGTAAAAAAGAAAAGATGGTAGCAAAATAATCTGGACGGAACTACTCAGAGTTATAGGGCCTGGAAGGAACTGTATGTAAGGAGTCAATGTGCCCCACATAGCTCAAAAGGAAAGAAGATTCATATATTAAATAAATAGGTTTTCCTTCCACCAGTAAGTTAATAAAAATTGGTTTATCATTAGGTCCTAGATACATTAGTAAAATATTTCGGGTCCTATATCTCCTTGAAGAAATTAAAATACCTTATTAAATACTACATGAATCATATACATTAACAGTATAAATAACAATTTACAACTAATATAAAATTTCAAAACCAAAACTACAAATACATACGGAATTGTCTTCTCAAACTAATAACGATCTCATGGACTTCCACAATCCTTGAATTTCTTCTAATGACATTAAAAGAAACATTTATTAGCATATTCATTTTCTAATATTACTTTATATCTTCTTTCATCTCCCCCTACGTTCCCGTTATCTCTTCAGTTATATTATAATTAATTTTTTCTTCAACCTGCTGTTCCGTTTCCCTGTATTTTCTACACTTTTCCTTCATCCCATTTATTTCTAATTTAAATTTCTAGCCCCTCTCAGTACTCTCTAAAAATTTTCTGCAGTCTATTCCTTCCAAGATTATCACCTTCGTTCAAGTTTATCACTTCACAATCTCCCAACTAATGTTCCCATTCATCCAAGCCATTTCCACAGAAATCGCAACATTTATATATTTCTTCCATCAAATATTTGGCCAACAAATCCTCCTCACTTCAACATCTGCACCTTAATATCTCCAACACATTCATAATTAGTCCATGAAATATCAATCTAAACATCTAGTAAATCATGTTCATCAACAGAGCAGATGAACTCATTAGGTTGATATACAATGCTCTGAATTCAATTTTTAACCTACTCTAGTATGTTGACACAATTCTCAATTAATTTCTAATTAATTAAACCTCAAACCAACGTAATAACTAGAAAATCATATACGTCTAGTTGTAGTGCAACTACGATTGAAGTTGTATTAGGTTTTACGATCGTTGAAAAATTATTAAGCTTAGTTATTTGGTTGGGTTCATGGCAGTTGTTTCATAAAATAAATATATTGGTCAAGCCAGCCTAAAAACTAGAATTCGCCTTTAGCATTAACGCACGTTCTAACTATTGAATTAAATAGCTTAGGTATTAGGTTACATTGACCAATGATATTTTATTATGTAAATAGTTTTGATCAATGCGACCCAATACCTAGAAGATATCTATCTTAAGAGTTAGAAGTAGCGTTCATATGAAATGCGACTTCTTTTTAGGTTGGGTTGGCAAAATACATTTTATTAAATAGAACGGATAAATCCAACCTAATAACTTGATCAGTAAAAATAATTTATGAAACTGCACAAAACTTATAATTCGGTTAATCAATTTTGTTTGAACCTTAAAGTATACAACGATATCGAACTCAACCTAATAACAAGTTTAGTATGAATGCGACTTCTGGTTGCTAGGTTAAATAAATTGATCAACCTAATCAACTAAATAAATAGAAATATCGTTTTGTATGGATTGTAAACACAAATATTGTGATTTTTGTTGCAGCCTGAGTTTAAAATTCATTTCTAAGTATAATCTAAATGTAATTTTTAAGTTTATTTAGGTTCCTGTCAGTGGATTATAAGCGTATAAGTGGGATACATACCAACTCCGAGTTTTTGAGCTTACCCTAATCGCTATAAATAGGAATTTCAGGCATTACTACGATTTTTCTGAAAGCAGACCCAACATACAATTTTGTGCCCATTAATCTTTGCAATCAAATATAACATAAGTTGATAATAAACTCTAGTAATCTAATACCTAATACCTATCAAATATGTCTAATGTTCAAAATACCCTAACTCTATTATGTTAGCTTAATTTTTTAATCTAAAACTTATTTTGAGTTTTAGCCCAATGCATTTTGTAACCTAAAACATAGTTACGTATCAAACCGATGTAATATGAAGCCATGATTTTATATTCAAATGAAATGAAATGAGCTTCTTGTAAATTATTAAAGCAGGTTGGTTTGATTAATGATCAACCTAATCCACCAATCCAAATCAAACCAAAAATCTCTTCAAGTAGGTTAAGTATTTTAAAATCGGATTAGGATAAATCAAAATTCATAAAAAACCAAACTTTCATCCGATTAACTAAACATTAGTTTAGGCCGTGTCGTGGTCAAGTTTTTTTTGTGAACGTAATTTGGAACCTAGTTTGTGGGCGGGTTTAATTATTATATTAGTTGTAAGTTGACATGAAAACAAAGCAAAGATTGTTTGTAATTTTAGACACAACGTTTAAAGTTTTGGTACTTAAACCTAAACATTTACGTAACTTGGACGATATGCAGCAGAAAATCGTGACCAATAGAAATAAAATGTGATTTGTTATACACATTGGCTCTGAACTCCGAATTCCTTTAACTCCATTGCAAAATTTTAATCTTTATTGGTGATTGGAACCTGAATATCGTCGATATTTAACGAACCATTAAAAGCTTGAAGCAGCATGTTTAACGGTTTAGATATGAAAGATACAATATTGGGCCTAGGATGTTAATATGTGGCACTCCGACATCTACTACATCTCTGCTCTTGTGGCATTTCTAACTAGTGGGGTACATTATACTCTTCAAATACTTTAAAAAAACAATTTAAAACAGTTTCAAACGGTGAGATTTTAATTATTTTTTCTAACTAATATTGCTGAAAGCTTTAGAAAAATTACCAAAACGTCAGAAAATATACATGTTTAAATATTTAATTTTGTAAGATCATAGATTGCCTCTAATCAATGTTTCTAATATTATTTCCCATTGATGAACTAAAATTTTCACCTCATCAAAAACAAGTTTATCGAATAATTAGGTGCAACATATACAGTCACAGTTGGCCATGAAAAACGCGCATATGGCCGGTAATTTATTTTGTTTTAAATACGTGTGCGTTGAAAACGTCGTTCAAATGCATTAACAAAATTGGAAATTATAATCGTCTAGGCCGCTCGTAACCCGGAATCTGATAACAATGGTCTCCGAGCGTACCCCGCATCAATTATTAAACGAAAGAGAAATTAAGTTGAAATGTCAACCGCACTGACGTCAATGCATCAGATTTATTGGTGCCAAATTATATTATAATAATCAGCATTTAACTCATATCTATATATAAATACGTTTTGTGTATGGAACGTGCATGTAGGCCGTCGAACAGTGGCGCACTTTTTTATTATTGATTACGTCTGTTACTACACCAACTGGATTATTTTGTTCTAAAATATGATTTAATGTGTTGTACGTATAAATAGATAATTGAATCAGTTTTTTAGGTGTGCTACGATGATAGAGATTTCAATTTAAGTTAAATTTTCTAAAAAAAAAACATGAATAACCATGTAAAAACGTAAAATTTTTGCGCGCCCAATGAAGAAATAAAATTAATGGACATACACCCAAATTTGAATCATAATGTGTTTCCATATAATTAAATGCAAATTTTTAATATTTTACGTTCGTAGACAATTTACGCTACATAAAGTAGTTGATTAATTAATAGTTTTTCAAGCCTGAAGCCGCCACTGGAACCGTTCTCCTACAGTAAAGTGGGTGGCGAAGTGGTATACAGACGGGAGCAATAGGTCAATTGGCAGTCTAACTTCTACTGCTACAAGTAAAGACCTAAAATAACGACGCCATACAATCTTTTTTGCTTCGCTCGAGCACAGATATTTTTAAATTCGTCGATTCCATTACGTTTCTTTAGCGATTGTCGGCGTTACACTTAACTAAGTTTAATATCTAGTAATTTATCAAACGCAAATGACCAGGAACAGTAACAGTAAAACGTATCGAACATCTACTCGATTTTCATCGTTACACTCTAGTACTTCAAAAACACATTACCGGCAATTATTATGTAGATTGTCTAATGTTACATTTCTGAGTTTAAACTTAAAAGTGCTGGTTCATTTTGTCGCTTGCATTAGCATTATCTGTAAGTATAATAGAGCGGGCCCGTTGCCTGTAAATTTAATTTGCTTTCTTTATTTTATTGTCACATAAATGTGGCACCGTTGGGTTACTACTAAATATAAATTGATATAACAGGATAGTCAATAGCACCTTTATTTCTAATTACAACATTGACCTTTTTTAACGAAAACAGAGGTAATTTTTATAATATTTTGTAAACCTTGTCAACACCAGTCTGATCAATCTGGGAAACTGAAGGAACTTAAATAACAACTTTTATGACAACGTATATAGGAGAAAGGATTAATCACGTTTTAGATTCCTATGCCGACATGAGATCAATTATGCAATTAGTATCTGAACTGATATTTTAATTGATTGGTATAAATGAAAGATAATTTGCATATTAATCACTTTCTTTTCATAATATTCCACATAAAGCAACGATAAAAAATAGTTGAATATTAGTGTCGTAATATGTAAATATTCCAATGTGATTTTTATGTGACGCTATTGTATTTGAAACGTTACAAGAAAATTCAAATTAGATACAACCAGTTTATTATTATCGCATAATGCCGATGATACGGCAATAAAGTTAGAGCTACTTAAATATTTATTATTTCAAAAGCCTTATGTTTAATAAGACGTGGTTAAACATTGTTAATTATTATTATTAAGTAAATTGTAGTATTCCTTATGCAAATTTATTTTAATAATAGTTAATCGCCCTTCCAGGAGAAAAGTACTTAATAACTAGTGTTTGTTTTAGAAAAAGGAAATCAATTACCGTAATTTGAATAATTAACAGGTAAACGCCGCAATTTTTCCATTATTTTGCGATTTATACATTCTGAAATGCGCAAAATTTAATGGCATAAAGTTTTTATCGACCATATGCATCTATTCACATGGAAAAAATATTGCTAATGTATCAGTCGCGCATCTGTGTGAAACAGACGATCCGAAGTTGTTGTTGAATTTCAATCGTGGGAGTAATTTAGTTGATAACGTAATGCGCTAGCAATATATAAATTTATAAATTATATTTATAACCGACAAAGGTCAAGCCAATATGTTACATGTTTACTAACATGATACTATTTATAGGTACATAAGTGCTGAATGTATTAATATTTTAATTATTATTATTATCATAGTTTCCATTTTCTTTAACAAACTTGTTTAAACAATTTCCTATGTTATAACTTTAAATTCAGAAATTAATATAAATAAACGATGCGATCGAACAACAACAAATAAACGATAATTTCTAAGATGGTTCTCGAATATAATAAAATATATTTGATTCTTCTCCTTTCATGATTCTTTGTCGAACTTTGTCGAATTTAAACCCCGAAGGTAGCCTTTGGGATTTTAAAACTTAACTTATAAAAATACCAACGCTATAACATTTGGCGAATCAGAAGCTTAGAAATTTAAATATTTTAGCATTATAGTAACTTAGAACTTGAAAATTTAATTTCATACTGGATAATACATAATGGAACACAACAAGGAGAACTAAAACAAGGTGTTACATCTGGGTTTTGATGACAGATAAGACAGAATAATAATGCAAAATAAACGAGCAAGTTTTTTTAAAGCAATGAAGATACTTTCCACATGTGTGTCTTACGACGTTTTATCTTCGTGCACAAGTTTGTTAAGAAATGGTTAATACGAATCATCATAGATAAAAGTATACTGATTTAAACGAGTTGCGTCCATCCAGGTATATGATTCAGGTTTTAATTGATTTGATATATTTGTTATAAAATATATTGGGGAATTAACGCGATTGCTTTTGACCAATTACAGTAAATGTCTTTAAAATCCGAGCAATCAGCAGGGCAATTTCAGTACATATCAGATCCAAAATATTAGCGTAATCCCATTTAGTGAAAATCGAATCTGTATAAAATACAACCCAAAATATTTAGAAACGTCAAATCGAAGATAACAAAACCCATTTTTGGACCTATAAAATCTAGTACTCTTGTTGCAGATTCGAGTAGAGAGCATCTTCTAACCTCAATATAGATCCACTTATACAAAATTCACAATTATATAATGGATATTCTTTATTTGATAATTTGATAAAGTAGTTAACAGAGATTCGTCATAGGTGGCATCAAGTATATAAGAGAAACATGATGAAATATTGGAATGTCCAACTCAGTCACGAAAATAAACAAAAGCTAAAGAAATTGAGAAACTTATGAAGTCAAAATTCAATGTTCAAGCTAGGTGCCCAACCCAACTACGAACATAAAAAAAAATAGAAAAATATAGAATTTAAATTTTAAATTCAAAATAAAATTTTCTGAGCATTCCCAAGCTAGGTGCCCAGCCAAACTACGTAAATAAACAAAATCGAAAGAAATGTTGAAAATTATGAATTAAAAATTTAATTTTTGGAGTATACAGTTTTTTAATGAAATAAAAGAATTTTTTTAAATATAAAATTAGTTGGCCAAACGATTTTAAAATTAAACATCAAATTATACATTTAAATAATTTTTTATCAATTTTTTTAATATTTTTAATAAATTTATATTAAACCCATAAAATATAAACCAACTATATAATTTATTTGTATAAATTAAATTCAATTAAATTAAATTCAATTTAAAACAAAGAAGAAGATAAAGGTAATAGTTTGGGGTTTTATGGAAGAGATAGAGGAGCGCAGAAGGCATGGGAGCGAACAACCAAACTGGGAGGAAAGAAAAAATTACGAAAAAGCGGGACTGTCCATAGAGAAGGTGGAAAGAAGGAGGCGGGAGCGCAGTGGAGTGAGAGGGTGGTGGTGGACAGGATGAAAAATGTGGAAGCGCAGGAAATGGACGGAAAGATACTGAATTCAAGTTATAATGAAAAATACAAGGAAATAAGAGTAATAGTAAGATTCAGATACGGAAACGATGAGAAGAAGAACAAATATTGGATAGGGGAGGAGTACAAAATGTGCGAGATATGTAGTAAAGGAAGGTACGAATGGAAACATTGGTAGGAGGAGGAGTGAAGAGGCGGGATGGAGCAAGGAGGAGAAAGAGAGAGGAAAAGAATGGAGGATGGTGTTGGGAGAGAAGGGAAGAGGGATGGATTTACTGGAAAAACTAATGGAGAGTTGAGAAAAGGGGAGGAAAATGATGATGAGGGCTGCTAACTAAAATTATAATTGTTACAGATTATGAGGTTTTTAGAGAGGTGGTTGGAGAGGAGTGAAGGAGGCAAAAGGCAGAAAGTGAAGAGAACCAAGAAAAGAAAATTACATTTACAAGACAAGGGGGAATTGGGAATGTAAATTCAAGGAATAAACATTAAGTTATTATTAAGTTCAAATATTGCAAAAAGGTGACCTCTTCCAAAAATTACTAAAATTCATTATTATTGAAAACTGTTTTTTTGCAGGTGTTCCTAAATTTTAGGGCTAAAAAGCCCAATTTTAAAGGTTTAAAGGCATAACAACATTTGATCAATACACGTTCGAAAAAATGTATGAAATTATGTATTCAGTAAACCTACCATAGAGTAAATATAAAGCACATGACACTGAATTTGATTTCTGATGAGCTCTTGGTTTGTTTTCGCCCATATTTGAAATAATAGTTGACTTGTAGGGAGTACAAGGGGGTTTTCAGTTAAAGACCACGTTTCACCACACATATGGCATTGCTGATAAATCTTTTGATCTTTGGGTTTTAGCTGATCTAAGACAAGTTGGTTAGAGCTTGGTCGAAAGCTTGCAGTACACAGAATACAAAATTCCTGGATATCCTTTATTACTTGTTGTTTGGCTGTTTTCGATGTTCTACTCCTACAATTATTTCCAATATTTTGTTACAATTAATTTTAAGCCAAGCCATATTCGCATTTTGTTCTACCTTTCGTGGCATGCTCATATAGGTTACTCGTAATTTGAACGAAATTTGAACTACATCGTCCTCATACCCCAGATTGTAATTTTTTGTTGTGCAAGTAATTCCATATTATTCCGATTTTGACTTCAATAGTATTACTGAGATTGTATCTCTTATTTCACGCATTTTTCAGTCAATTTCTTCTGGCGGGTACTGCACAAAAGACTTACAATCCTTCGTGCAGTAAATCATGTTATGTGAAAAATATTGGCTCATATTGGTATTCCCTAAAAGACACATGTACTACACTACAATATGTCGAGTACTGCACAACTGACTAGGGGTCTTTTGTGCAGTACTCGACACCGTTACCGTTACATCGTCTTTTGGTGAATGCTAATATGTGCCAAGATTTTTCGCATAACATGATTTATAACCTCGAAAGCTCTACTAAATCTATGAACATCATAATTAGTGGAGAACGTTTCTCTCTTTCCTCCACGATGACGATTCGCGCTATTTGGTCTATACATTATCTTCCTCTTCTGAAACCTGCTCATTCTTTTTGTCTATTTCGGTGTTAATTCTTTTGGGTATGACATAAGATAGAATGTTGTTTATATTGCACAATAGTTATTCCCCTCCAATGTCACATTATTTTTGTTACCCTTTTTGGTAGCCATTCTGTAGACATCTTTTTATTTTACCACCTCAGCATTTCAGAACTTTGATGGTCCATCCGTTAGTTTTTTTGCACATAAGCATAATCTCACCAACAACCAGGTGCTGATCGCTCCCCACATCTGTTGAGAGTTTATTGCAAACGTCCAATAAACGTCCTCTCTATTTGTTGCTTATCATGTCCACATGACTCTGTGTTCTTTTATCTCGTGAATATTTTGTTGCTGCTTTATGAAGGAATAGTGCCTCCTATATCCAGGTTAGCTTGTGTCCGTTATTATTTCTGATACACAACCCATGTATGCAGCCTATTAAATTTGCAATTATTTCGTTGGTTGGCCCTACTTCGGCATATAAGTCTCCTTTATTAATTTCACCAATAAGTTAATTACCTCTTGGTAGGCACTATCTTTACTATTACTATCTTTAACATTAACTTGCCGAACTGACGTATTTATTATTGTCATGATTATTCGTCTGAAATTGGTTACCATTGTAATAGACTTGCGATTTTTTAAAAGTCCCACCCTCCTGTACTTCTGTGTCTTTTTTCTGGAGAACAATACAGGCTATATTCATACTTGTTACTTCACCTTACCCAGGCTATATGAATTTCCGTGTCCCTTTATTTCATTCATTACAGTTATGAAGCCGTCAACATGGTTCGAACATTCCACGTTTTTATTCTTGTACATATCTTAGATTTTGTCTGCTTCGTTTCCGTTTTGTCGTTGGTAAACGTGTGTGTGGGAAGGTGTGATTACCATCAATATAATATAATCAAGTTTTTTGTAAAAAGGTCGCAAAATCTTTTATCTACCCACGAGGCCTTAGAATGAGATTGTGTATATATATATATAAATTGTAATTAATTTGGACATTTTTGGACTTGATGTTAGTAGCCGAACAGATGATCTGAAGTGCTGTCGTGTTCAGAAATAAACGTTAATTGTAATTTCAATTGATTTTCAATTATTCGATATTTGAATAGTTTTCCGGCTAATCAACTAAATGTTCTTAAATAAAATAGTGGGTAACTCCTGATATAATTATTTTGCTACCCAAAGGCATTTAACTCCTTTATAGTTATTGTATGAATGCAATACTTTCCCCATTTAACACATACCTCTTCCACTAATACTGGGAAAAAATAAAACTCGTGTACTATTACAAACATAATCACATAAATATAAATTATTGAAACGTTCCTTCGATAATTAATAATTAATGACAAGCTTTCCTATACGAAAAAAATCGATAAAATATTTAAATACATAATTAATTTTGAAACTAGTTCTCCGCATGCAAATTTTGCTTTTTAATTCGGACCACCTAAATTTTATTACACACTCGCAAGGAAAACGATGCGCGCTTACCGACGTAAATAACACTCCCGAATAATTACGTTATCTCAATTAAATGCTCATGGTACATTGCAATTAAAAATATACATAATGTATGTTGTACATTATCAGTTTACGCAAATTATAAACGGCAAGGTCGTGACATTGTTTTACGAAAATAATTTATATTTGCGTGGGTTAGTGTTTACGAAACGCTTTTTTTGCAGTGGTAGATTTTTAACGTTAAACAAATTTGCTTTAAAAAATGCCCGTCTGCGACCTTCGCGCATATGTATAATCGAGTGATAGTAATCGTCCTTATAAATTCTATGCTTGGACTATTGTTGATATTTTTCGACGATTAATAATAATTATAGATTAAATGCTGCGCGAGTGGCATTTGACATTTTGCTGTGAATAATATTTATATGAATTTACGATTATTGTTCCATACCGATTAGTGAAGGCGTGCTATTAAAAACTATGGTTATCTTGAGATTACAATTTTGTGATAATCTTTCAACGCTTACATATATAACTTAATAAATGATACAAATTGAAATAATTGAAAACAGGTTGAATTAGAAATAAATCTTGTCGTAATTTGATTCGTAAAAAATAATAATTCAAGATTATTTAGAATTGATTTAACATGATTGGATTAATGTCCTAATATTTGCATTTAAATATTTTTTCGGTGAAATTTAAATAAAACGGTTGGGAAACCGATTAAATCCGCCAAATAAAATCGAAGGGTGTGGAATTCCCCACTACGGGAACGCCCCCTAGATTCGCCACGGGATAGGGTGATTCGCCCCACGCGCCTGGACAAAACGATAAAACACCCCAAAACAATGCACATTTTCTCGCTCATCGATAGCAATTTGGAGGAGTTTAAATCTCGCGGGCGCGGCAATAAAACCCGCGACTAGAGACACAGGCCCATAAACTATCGGCTGTTCCACGAAAATTGAGATGTTCGACTCGCTTGTGTTTTAGTACTTCTCTTGTAAAGACGCGTTGTAAATTTGTTTAAGAACTGTTATTAAAAATCCGTGCAGTAAAAACTGTTAAGTGAGGCATAAAACAAACCGTGTGGCGCCGTGGCGAGGTGAGTCGACAATAATCTTTAATCTACATCTCCTTGTATTTAATTATATCGCGCAAGAGTTTTAATTATCTACTCCAATCTCGAACCCACCAAGATTCTCTCTTTGATACCACTTTATAAGGTAGTTTCTTAAATAAAACACAAAGCACGGCAACGTTATTGCGGTCGTTGGAGTTGGCGATATTGTAATTTATTAATCGATTTAAAAGAACGTTTTCTTTTTGATAATTGTCGTCGGTAATAAAAATCAAATTACTATGTTTATGCTCTGGCGACGAAATCTGCGTAGGAGAGACTACCAGAAAATACTAACTTGTAATGTTATCAGGTTGTAAAGAATCTCAATAAATAGAAAAGTCCAGAATGATTATGGATTAAATTTTATTGTATTTATTATTGTTACACTATAAGCTGATTTGTATATAATGCCAATACTATAAACATCTACAAAATTATGATAAAGCGATTAATATATATTTATTTAACGATCATAATATAAGTGTATTATAAATATAACAGTAATAGTTTCGCATAAATGTGTTTCAATGTTATTTCGTAAACAAGTAGTTTTACATTAAACTTTATGGGTGAGAAACAAGAAGCAGTCCGAGATGCACGTTGCATACACACCGACTAATTTACAAGTGCATAGAGATCAACGACAATGGTCAAGCGTTAGTGTTAAAATTAAACTGGTTCGAGATAAGTCTAATGCAAATCTACATAAATAATCGCGCACATTAATTACAGCCGTATGCGAAATGCCACTGCAGTTTTGCACAGTTTATCTTACACCGCCATAATCCAGTGTGCGTACCCTCATTACGGTGCGAATTAATATACGAGATGCACTTATTTGTTCTTGAATATTTTATGCCTGTTGCGTATAAATAATTAATTTACGACGGAAGTGTTAACCGCAATTGATCACGTCAGTAAGTGAAACTGTACTTATCATACGCATCGACGGAATTCATTTTCTTCCATAGCGTTCGTAACGCGGAGGTTGGTGTAATTAATTCAACAAGGCATAAGTTTCGAGAGTATGGGTTTCGCTCTTTGTTCTAATGCATACGAATTTTACACAATAATTTAAAAATAACAAATTAGATACTTCATATTGCAATATAATATTTGTTTTGTTATAATATTGTAGTTGTACCTATTATTATAAAGTTAATTTCATATCGTAGTTAGCAACATATTTAAAATTACGTACATTTTAACACATACAGATGATTAATAAATCTCTTTTTAATTACACAATGTAATTAAAAACACATAGTGTTATCGAGTGTTATCAGTATTGCAGCGAACACTAGAAATTATGGAAAATAAAATAGAAAAACATGAATGAAACAAAACTGCAAAGCCACAATTTTAAGCTTTCTTTCAGACGAGTCACTAGCAAATTTATTTATCATTTTTTCTAAATGGGTGGTACCATTACACATTGCGCAAAACCGACTAACGATTTACTTATCATTATTATGTGCACATTAATTTATTAATTTTTATTTGACGTTAAGCCAAATTGTGTCGACTGCTCGCACAGCTCGTAAAAATATTTATTTTTTTTTTATTAGATCAAATTTGCAAGTTTGCAAATATTGGCAATTTGGACATTGTGGCATTTTGGTCATTTTAAACATTTTCGTATTTCAAAGATATTTAAATTTTTACAAATTTTAGAATTTATTCACAATTTTGTCATTTTCGCCTATTTTTTATTCTTAAGTTAAGTTTTGACATTTTGCACATACATAATCAAAAACCCTTAATAACTTTTGGTGTGGAGTTCTATTACTATTGTAATCTTGATTGTATCTTGATTACTCTTAACACTAAATTAATTTTTGTCCTGCGTTTGCGTTTTTCCCACAGTCTTCTATCTTGTGCCATGGCCTTTGCCTCTTTAACTGTCACACCGCCCCTGGTTTTCTTGGTCTCCCTCGCTCTTTTTCTTTCCTATTCTGGCTTCACATATCCGTCACAGGTCTCGTCCCTTCGATCTCTTACATCCACATTTCTTATGGTATCTCTTTTTGTAATTCCCTAACCGCCCTTAGGTACTTCATGTCTACTACTTGTATTTTGCTTTTCATTTGTTCTGTTGGTATCCACGTTTCACTTCCGTAGGTGATAATTGTTTTAAATAACGTTATTTTGGTATGCGTTGTTACCTACTTCATTCTTATAAATCCTTTTCTCATCATATGTGCTCATCGTTTTTCCAATTCTGTTCATGACGTCCTTTTATTGTTTCCCATGTCCCTCAATTATAGTTCCGAAATAATTGAGCGATATTTCCTGTTATATTTTCTCTCCTACTAATTGTTTAGCTATCATCAGGACTTTCGTTTTATTTATATTTATTTTCTGATGTTGTTTAACAATGTCATTCCATGTTCATCTTATTCCGTAGACCTTTCTCACGTCCCGTCATAATAACAACGACATCTGCATATGCATATTCCGATATTTCCACTGGCTGTAATCTTTTATATCGTACATTTAATATCTTTGTATCTTTGGTTAACACTCGTTAGTTATTCCATCCAAATATAAATTGATAAGGTAAGGGCTCAGCTTCTCCTTCCTTTGTTGGGAACTCCTTTGTTCTTCTATTTCGTATGTTGACATAATTCCTGGTATTTTCATAGATATTATTTATTGCTCTTATCAGTCCCATATTTATTCCCATTTCATGAATATCTCTCCACAGTTTCTCTCTCGGTCTTAAAACGGCCACAGGCTCCAAGTCAATAAATGCGAAATAATGCCTTTGTCCTAGTTAGCAGGATTTTAATATAAATATATGGTGTCTGCCATTGCACTTCCACTAGCGTTATCTCGATAATTTTTTTAAATGGGATATCTTTTCGTACATCTTTAACGCCGTGTTTAAAAGCGTCATTTCTTTATAATTATCATATTCTGTCTTGTTGCACATTTTTGTAAATCGGTATTATTATCCATATCTGCAAGTCTTTAGCTATTACTCCCTCTTGCCAAGCTTTTTACAGATTACATATTCTGTCGTGCAATGTCGCATTTCTCATAGTTTTCATAGCTTCTTTAAATTTTTCACTGTCTATTATTTGTGTTCTTTCTCCATTATTATTATCTTTAGCATGCCCCCAACTACATTCCAAATAATCTTCTTGCACATCACACAGTCCATCTGTCCATTATTTCTTGCTCTTCGCTGTTATTTTTCGGTTTGTTTTCTCTTTTCTCGTGTTTTTCAGTATTTTGTTTGTTTTATTTTTTTCTCAAAAAATTGTCCAGCTCTTTTCTTTACTTTCTTTTAGCATGTTTTTAACTTCAATGCTTTTTTTTTAAATTGTGCGTTTCTCATTGCCGTTGTATTTTCTAGATACTGCCACACGTTTCTTTGTCATTATATTTCGTTATCCATAATTCCTCAACCCCATTTTAATGTTTAACCATTGTAACTTTCCTTTGCATAATCTCCTTGTACTTATTGGCTATTTCTTCTTCTCTCATCATATATACTTTTATAGAATCATGTTGTATCTTTTCGTTAGCTTCTCCAATTTCTAATGGATCTTGCTCCTTTTTAATTTTTGCAATTAGAATGTAATGGGCTCTGTATATTTCAGCTCCTAGAACCGCTGTCACATCTCTCATCATCCTTACAATATCCCTATCTATTATTATATAGTCTATTATGGATTTTGCTGTCGTATTTGTTCATTGTCGTGTGTTTTTATATATATCGTTGTGTTGGTACAGCGTGTTCGCGACGAGTCGATTATTCATTATACAATACTCTATCAGCCCATTTATATTTAATTTTTTTCTCCACGTTTCACAATCTCTCCTGCCCCGTTGCCCTTGTGCCTGGACTGTTTTCTGTTACCGTTTCCAATTGCTCCTAAAATACGTCCTTCCTTTCTGCTTTCGCATTTTCATTGGAACCGCCTACTGCTATTATTGTTGTTATTCTTTCATCTTCATTTGCAATATGAGTATTCTTTATGTATGTCGCTTCCATGATACGATGTACTTTTCCCACTACTTATTTATCAGGTACCCCACTCCTGCCTCTGCACTTCTTTGCAGCGCTACCCCAATGTATATTCATATATCACCCCCTTCGATCTCTTCTCCTTCTTTTTAGTTTGTGTTAAAATTCCCAATTCAAGTTTATTAAATTCTTCACTTATTTCTTGTTGTTTTCTATTTACACTGCCTACATTTCATGTCGGTAACTTCCATGATTTTACTTTCTTTCTTTGCTGTTCTATTTCCAGGTCCCCTCACTAATCTATGAACATTTATTGACATTTTGTAATTTTTGTAAATTTGGAAATGGACTTTTTGGTAAATTTTACGACTTTTTAACTTTTTTGATAGGTGTGAAAATATGCCCATTTCTCGCTTCTCGCATTATGATAAATTTTGAAATTTTTACGTTTCTTGCATCTAAAGAAATTAATATACTGTCCAATTTATCTACACCTGCTACCATTATAGCCATTGGATTGGGTCAGCTCGTGTTAAGTTAGGTTGACAGTATGAAGACGGTGTGCCAACGGATTCTCATGTTCATTGGGTTTTCACACCCAACGCTCCGTGATTTTTGCTTTAGATCAACAATCGCTCAAGCTCGTACTCTCAAACCCAAATGGCTTTTGAATAAATTAACCTAGATTTTTAATTGATAATAACTTTTCTCTAATTTAGCGAACCAAGTAAAACCTATAAAATAGATTTCGCGTTACAAGTGGAAGCGCGCTGTACGATATACGAAACCATACACGAGACCTTAAAATATATGAAAATTCTTAAAAATTGACCCCAATTTACCTTAAACGTCATTTGCTGTCAGCAAGCGTACGATTTATATAAATTCGCGGTAATTTTGGAGCTGTTTACAATTTTTATCTTTTACATTTTGTATATTTTGAATATTTCATAATTTTGTCAAATTTGTCAATTTGACATTTTCACCACTTTTATTTCTGACTTTTTGTTTAACTTCTTGGGTTTTTCTGCGGATTTTGCATAGAATACTTTTCATGGTTAGACTGTAATATTGATTTGTTGCACTATTTTGACTTTTTCGATAATATTGACTTCCGTGTTCAGAGCATTTTTGTTTACAGATTTATTGATAGATAGTAATAAATCGATTTTTTTAATTTTGTGAATATTTTCCATAATTTCTGTATTGTTGTAAATTTTGCATTACACATTTTTTTATATAATTATATTTCGCACTTAGTACATGTTTTATAGAATTTTAGCGATTTTGAGCATTTGTACATTTTGGACAATTTTGATATTTTGATTATCTGCACAGTTTCAGAGAACGTTGCATAATAATGCAAGTATTAAGGATTTATGAATCTATTGCACTTGACCGAAACCTCCTCCGCAATTGGCATAACACGTTCGTTAATTTCCATAAAGTTGTTGGTGTAAATTCGAATCAATTGGATGATGTAAATTTTATTTATCCCCTTACATACATTGACAGTTGTAATCTTTCGTTGCCGTGAACAATTTTAATTTTTATAATTTGTGATTGATTATTAAAATCTATTTAAAAAATAATTCAAATATTTGAAAAGGATTTAAATAACAAATCAAATGCGGTTTCTCTCCCATTGGAATCTTCATCAATTTAATTCAATTCTTTTTTTGTTAGTGTGTGTGGAAAAATGAATCGAATGGAAAAATATTATATCAATTTCTATTATCGCTGTTCCTGATTTCTGCGTTCAAAAACAAAAGATAAATGCCACTGAAATGAGTAATATATTGAAATAGGCTAAATGCACCATTCGCAATTAATCCCTAACCTCATTTAATCAGAATTAATTGTTTGCATACCAGTGACTTCAACAATAATTATACAAACGAAAACTACTTGAACAAATATCCTCAACAATTTTCATGTCAAATATAGTAATAGTAATATACATCATATCAATAGTGATAGAGTTTTGATTGACTGATTGTAAATCATGGGTCAAAATGCTATAAAAGTTACTACTAGTCTGTTGTACGAACGCATTTAGATTTTTGGATGGTATTGCTTCGCTTTTGTTATGATGAAATAATAAACAAATATAGAATATACTATACTGATGACAAAAACCTGCATTTAAAACTGCGATCAACTTTAGCAAGCCTGCAAGAAGAACACATTGGACGATATAATTTTGCTATTTTTGTGTTTGTCAGCAAGTTGGGCTGAAACCTTGCATCTCCGAGGCGATTAATTCAACAAACTAACAAAAAAAATGATCCAAATTATAAAATTGCACGTTTTTCTACTAATCCCACTTTATTATATCCAACACAATGATGTGTCGAAAAGCTATTTATCACAGTTACTACTATAATTTACTTCACTTCGACACGTACTTGTAGTAATTATTCACTCTCTTGTTGCATTAACTTTATACAATTTAAAATGTTTTCGTGGCGCGTTTTTTTTTTCGTTCCTGTTCCTGCGGCACCTGACTTAAATATTATTAAATAAAATTCTTTATCTTGATTTACCATCTGTGTATTCAGTCATAATCGATTCGACATAAAATACCGCTAAATGAACAAATAATTAAATTACATTTTTTTCTCAAGGATAGAGAACACAATTCGCAGTTATTGCACCATTTAACAAACGTATCCATAATCTATTGGATTAATTAATAGAAACTATACTCTCCGAAAGGTAAGTTTGAATATCCTACAGTTTAATATACCTAAATTTATTTTAACAACTGTTTTTACAGTAAATATAATCCAACTTTTCGCACTTATACTCTTCGTTATTCACATGAAATCCAATAATTAATTATTAAACACTCATATTAAACAAATACCAACATTGCTCACGTCAAATGCAATATAACTTAAGACCGTATACAGTTTACATTAATACTATAGCAAACAAAAGTCTTAAATTAATAATTTACGTTCAGGGCGGGGTATGCACGCCCTTTTGTTTTAGGTGATTACTTTACTGCAGCCAAGCTGCAAATATGTTGTATTCTGGTCATTATTAGCCATTATGCACAGCCATTAGGTCGCTAATAAAATTTTTATTTCTATATTTTTTAACCAGTTTGATTAAGTTTCAATAGAAATAACATTAGAACAACCCAGTAGGCATAGCCTCACCGCCCCTGGAAAGCGACATTGTTTTTTGATTTTTATTGTCTTAAATTGCTAAAATTTATATTATATAGTAATGGCATTCGTTTACACACAACAAACATGTTAACAGGTTTTAAATGTGCTGTCATCGTAGGTGCACTACAAATAAAGCAATAAAAGTTTCATTCCTGAATCCATATTTTTTGTGTTTACCTGTGTATAATTTCTAGTTTGGTTTCAGGTATCAATATTTAATAAAATCGAAACGAAGATACTAAACCAAACAAAATAAATTCCAATATAAATTAAAGTGATGAGTAAAACGAACCAAACTAAAAAAACAAAATTAGAACTAAGCCAATTAAAATTTAGAAATTAAAGCAAAAGAAATAAAGGCAATCCAAAAACAAGTAGCCAATTAATGCAGATTTAAAATATGTAAAAAAACGAAAATTAAATTAATAAAAAAAAACTAACGAAAATAAAACGAACCTGTGCTAAACACAAGTGTGTTGTTCAGTAATCGAACACAAAGGAGTCAGTGAAAATTGGTAACGAATAAATGCAAGTGACACTACTAATAAACGCTCAGACAAAAAAAAATAAAAAGGGGAAAGAACAAATGATTATGTATAGTAAAAGTAGAAGTAATACTAATTAAACAAAAAATAAATGAACGAAAATGAAACAGACCAAAGCGGCCAAGTTAAAGCAAACCATTTATGACCAAATTAATGAAAAATAAATAAGTGTACAATAATAGTAATCATTGAAATAAATCAGAAAATTAAACCGAGTAACAGTAAATGAACTGTAATGAAAAGAATATGTTCACCTAAAAACCACGAATCAAAATTATTAATTAAACTAATGGCTGCAATGAAATAATTGGAAATATATCAAAAAATTCAAAGAAAAACAAAGAACTCATAGAAACGAAAACTGAATAAATGGAAACAAAACAATAAATTAAAATAACGCCCATAAAATCCAATGAAGTGAAATTACCTAAAATATGAACAAAACACGTGTAGCTTGTATTGACTTCACATAAATATACCTAAATAATTACTTCCCAGGAGTTTGTATTATATGGAGATGAATAGTTTTGTAATAAAAGTGTATTATTTTTCTTAAACGTTATACGTTAAAAACATATTGCTATTTTAATAACTTTTATTTATTTTCTAGGTACAAACTGTGTCTGAGTTGCAAAAAATATTTCAAGGTAAAATTTAAATAGTTACTGCCCCTTAATATTATTATTGGTAAAAAGAAAAAAAGTATGATTTTGCGATTGTGTATCTACGAAGCAAAATATGCACTGCGATTTTGAAATCACAGTCTCGTTGTTGCGCATATGTATAAGACCTGTTGAGTCTATATTTATATTGACATAACTACTGGGGGAACGAATGTAAACAAAGCTTAATTATGTGTACTTGAATCCATAACCCTTGCAAATAATATATACTATGCACTATATGTCTGTCAGGATATGTACACCTAAATGTTTTTACACATTGGCGCGGCGTGGGAATGTTCTCCCCTACAGCCACTAACGCAATGCAATTTTCCATTATATCCCGATCTCATAGAAAGGGTGCAGCAGACAAATGTAATATTATGACGACAATTTTGCGTTTAAATTCAACGGAGGCGACTCTTAATTTTAATCTCAATTTTGCACATAATACCTACGTCGCATTAAATTCATCCGTTCGCATCGCATGATGTACAGCGGAAAGTGAAAATAGACAAGTGCTTCATTATACTCCGGGGTAATTCACATTCACGTCGATGCGTGCCATAAAATTCAAATGACGATACGGCAGCGGAATCTAAAGCGACTGATTATTGATTTGAGGCGATATCAAGATCACCTGGTAAAATCGACTTTTATGACCGCGCCGCGCCGTATACGGTATTCAGTATATGTTGTTTCACTGATTATAATTTTACATATGTAATTTGTTGGCCACAAGTGTCTGTTAAAAAGGTTAAATTTGGCCGATTGCGTTTTATTATTATTATTTCGTTTTTTAATTTTTTACATATATTCATGTTTTGGTATATTCTGTTTCATTTTAAATATTACATGTTCACTAGCTGAGTCAGTTTATGTTTCGTCAAACAGGACGCTAGGTTGAGTTCCTCATCACTAAATCATGATTTCAAGTCTCGCCATTTATTTTAAATAAATGGATCATTAATACTACTCATATAATTTGATTAAAATTCTTATTAATATTTGAAATTTTACTGCACAGAAATTTAACACTGATAATATGTTTGTAGTACGTGCTGACTTGCCATAGAACGAAAAAGTCTGCTAAATATTACTTATTACTTAGTACCTAAATAGTTTCGTGCATATTATTATTCATTACCGTTGGATTTGCAAGACACATACATTGTAAATTGCTGAAGATTCTGATGAAAGCAAGGAAGGCACCAGGTTTCTAACTGTTCATGTTTTCTTTAGAACATTCGATCGAAAGAGTATAACAGTCCTTAAAGAAACTAAGGAGATATTAAATCGATTTCACTAGACAGGATTTGCCTGTATTCCATTTGATTTGACGATCCCCTCAACAACTTTGTTGTAATATGATTACAATTTTTTTTGCCCTAACACATCCAGCACACACCTAAGGCACTATACATCCAAAGGACTTAAATTTATTAATATCGTTACATAATAATGTCAGTTCACAATAACATAAGAATAAATTACAAATCTTATACCAATATGCAACAATAGGGATTAAAGCATACAAATATAATAAGAACACTTTTCTTAATAGCAGTGTACCACTGAACTGAAGCAATAAATGATTGGATGTCATTTGTGAATAGCAACAAACGTGCAGCTTAGCATTCCATTTCTCAACCAGTTTCTCTCCTCTTCCTTAACATTACTAATTTCTTTGTTTCTTGTGGAATGAAATGATTAACAACTACTCTGTACGTACACTGGTTCCTGATGTTCAGAATATAGATATATAAATATCCACTAAGCTTGTGCCAATTAGTACCATACAATTAACGATCCTACTGTAGTCGGTACACATGATAGTTCGATGCATTCCACACAGACAGAAATGGCGTAACATATTACCGATTTGACCAAAGAAACTCGTATTGCCAAGCTGTTAATATGAAAGTTCCACTGGAATTTGTTATCAACTATTATACCAAGGTATATAACATAAGTTGATATGGTTGGTTGTGCAGGCACCTTAACGAGAGCTGGATGACTTTTATTGATCTTCTTTCCAATATTTCTTCGACAATTCTTAGGTGATTGAAGATTGCAACAATTTCAAAATCAACAGCGTAGGACCAATACTTGCAGTTTCCGAAGCATTGACTAATATCGTTTACATAAATAAGAAAAATATCGGTCCCAAGATACTGCCTTTGGGACACGTCTTTGTCCATGCACCTCGTTTCCTGTAGTGACTCCAATTTTTGCAACAAATGCACGATCCTTTAGACAAGCCTCGTACATTTTTTTTAACTTGCCTCTCATTCCCACTACTTCTAAGATTTCCAAGAGCTTGTTGTGGTTAACTGTGACAAATACCTTGGAAGCTCTACGAACATGCAGAGGACATGCTTTCTCTGGTTTAGATTTGTATTTACAGTATGCACAAAACTATGCATGATCACTTTCGTTGAGAGTTTTGTGCCTTTCTTTTTTTGAAATCCATAGTGATTTTCATCCACAATTTGAAAATTTGTCTAGAAAGCATCAGGTTTTGTCTGACACGTATCTTTCAATAATTTTACAGATTATTGGTAATAGCGAAATTGACCTGTAGTTGCTGTAAATTGTATGCACTCAGTGTTTATAAATTAGCGTAACAATTGTTGTTTTTTGACCTCGATATTCTTTCCACTTCAAGTGAACCATAATTTTTTGAATCGGCCTTTATATCTTGCATTTTTATATTGTCTATTACAGCTGATTGGTTACCAGTCTGGCTACGAATTCTTGCAAGAACTTTCGCTAAAGAAATATCACCGATCATCATCGATTGCGTTTGTCTGTTCTTTTTCCCATGAAATAAAGTTACATCGCAACTACAAACTAACATTTCTACCTGTTCGATAAATACGTTAGCAAACTTGTCCGCTATTTCACTTTCAGATTTCTTTACATATTTCATAATTGCTTCGTTGCCAGTTTTCTGCCTCATTCTTCCCAAAATTTCATTAATATTGGAACAAGTCCTCTTCATGTCGTTTTTTTCAATAATTTAGTATAATATGTTGTTTGTCATTTTTATTTGGCATTTTATTATATTTCTGGCGTTGTTATAGTTCATGATGAGTTTTTTCATCTTTTCGCCGTTTTCTCAGATTTTTTTCACATTTGGTAACGTTCATCTCTTCTTTTGATGTCATCACAAATCTGTTGATTCATCCAAGAGTTTCGCTGACGACGCTTCTTTGGATAGACAGTTTTTGTGACTGCTATGTATGCATGGCAACAAGAAGAAACTAATACCTCATGATTTCTCTAATGCCCGACATTCTATCAAGTATCTGTGGTTTTAGAAAGTTTTTTAGTATGTCGGCTAATATAGTTCTTGAAATTCTTCCACTTCCTTCGACTCTGTACTTGCCCAACGAACATGCAGTAAAGTAATTAATTATTCGATATTTTTGTTTGTAGAAAAGGACCATGTGAATAGTCCCAGTGTCCCCTTACGTGTTGGTACGATTTAACGAGAACTTCTCAAGTAATCTTTGAAATTTTACTTTCAAACCCACGTGCAGTAACCATATTCTTTGATTCTACTGCAATGTAACAGTTAGATGAGATATCTATTTGCGTTTTCAATTATGAACATGCTTTTATCTTTATTGTTCGAGAGGAAACTGTGAAGTTCGATAAGGAAGACATGCTTTTGTTGGGTGGACTGTATATCGCCAGCAGAGTACCACACTTTACAATAGTCGACACCAACATCGATTCTAACGTTCCAAACTGAGTCTCAACATTTCTTAACCTTAGTTGTCTCTTTATATAAACTATAATTCCTCCAGGAAATTTGTCACTCCCACATAATAATTTTCCAAGTCATAGGTGTCCAGAATCATTCCCATTTCCTCATCAGCTATATCAATTTCAAACAGGATTAGAATACTTAAGTCTCTTTTATATTCACTAATGAATGCAACAAATTTGTCGAAATGAGCTCTGAGTGAGTGAATTAAGTGAATTAAGGTGCACTACAATTAGGTAATTTTGTCTCTAACAGATTGTACCCAATCGTGAAGCGAAATGATTTCCTGACAATTGACACCACAATGCAATCAAATCAAATCAATATCAATAAAGGATAGGTGCATTGTTATTATTTTTGATCACACTTATTCCAGATCTCTAATATATTTGACACCTCAAGGACATTACCATTCTGGACACATACGTATTTCCAATTTACTTCTTTTGCGTTAGTGTTCGCCTGCCAAAGTAGATTTTACTGATGTTTCGCAAATGCTCAACCAGCTGGTGGCACAATACCGCTCTTTTAGTCCAAATATCCTGGGGCAGCCATCAATCTTCGCTAAAAATTTTGGCTATACATTGATACCAGTTTCAATCGTCTACTCCAGTTAGCATCACACAAATGGTGTTGTAGTAGACCCGGAGCACCATTGAAACACAACTCACTTCTCACTTGACATCTGACAAACGAATTATATGAAATTATTGAAGCTAACGGTAGGTTAGTATGTTAAGTTTTTCAAATTAACTTTATTTCATTTCTGGAACTATTTGTTTAGTTCTCAGTACAATTCTTGCACAATTTTACTCTCAATTGTTGCTCCATGTGAAATACATAAATTCTCAATAACCATGATGATGCTTGACTTCCCCGAACATAGACACTAGCACTTGGTTCTCTCACAAATACTATAGTAAGCAAGGAGTACTTAGGAAACCATCAAAACCCATTTAACTTTTATTGGACATCTCGGTCCACTGGCGAAAAATGTTATGAAATGGGTTGAATATTAATTGATGTGACTAAATTCTTCGAATTTGCTTTATTTCACGTCGGATAATTAAATTCATATTACTGAAAATTAAACTTTACTTAAATTCGAACCCCGATTTTGGGACATGGCAGTTAAATTTTCTTTGAATTATGTTTCACTTTCCTAACGATTGATAATAAACAGTATTGTGTTCACAATGGAAATTACTAATTAGTATGTTTAAACCACAGGGAACATCGATAACGTTTATTTTACTTATGAGATTATTTTTAACTGACTTTTATAAAACACTTGAGCATGACTTACTTTTATGTTATCGTGAGATCAAATACACAATGCTGTTCAAATTTGTACCTACGCATATGCGTCGTTACAGGTGGTTACTTTTTCTTCTAGTACGTTTTTTTCCATGCTTCCTAAAATTTTAACATTTCTATCTTCTTACGTTGGTTAAATCTTAAGAAACATCATGCTGTCATCTTGATTGATTGTTGCTCTAGAACTTTGACAAATTATCAGCTATTTTCCACCGGAATTTTTAATCAAATAATTATATTAGCCACATCTATCATATCTTTGCTATCACTGTGCAATTTCTCATCACGCCTATAGTACTTCTCTACGATCAATTTGTACACTTTAGGGTAATAAATTTAATATAAATTTAATTTAGAACTTCCAATTTTTTCTGTTAATTTCTGCTATGACCGAGGGATCCACCTGTTTGCCTTCACCTCTTCCATTTTTCCTTCTTATTTGTTCTCTTCCACATCCTTTCACTTTTATATACTTGCTCTTGACCTGTTATTTCATTTTTTGTTTGTAGTGAAATATTTTTAAATTCTTGTTGATGTTCTTAATTATAAATTTCAAGCTTTCATAATGTATCTCATATCTTGATTATTCTTCCATGTGTACTTGTTCCTAGGTTCGCACTTTCATAATGGAAATACACTCTTAGTATTAACCCTAACATGTTTAGAATAGATTGAATCAACATTTCAAAGTTGCTGTGATCATCATCTGTTACATTTAATTTGTTTACAATTTGTATTTAAATCTTTCTAAGCACCCCGCTTATTGAAAACAAAGAAGTCATAAATTCTATTAAATATCTATTGCATAATTTGATATTATTTTGTATATATTTTTTCAATTTAAATGTGTTTTCCTTAAAATTTCAGTCAAATCCTTTCATAGTATTCACTAGCATGTTGTTATTGGAAGTTGCTCATGTAGTTTTATATAAGAGCTAATTTTTATTTTGTTCGTCAAGCCAAATGACTGAGCAAGGTTATAGGTCTAGTGTCATTTTCAGAACTACGCTTAACGAGGGAGATTTTCATATTACTTTCATATATTTAATTCACTATCCATATACACTTATTTAAGTTTTCCTTAGTAAAGGTTTGCTATTGTTCTTTATTTATGTTTTTTTATGTAGGTTTAACTAACATATCATTTGGTATCATTTCTTGGTGTTTTATGTTCGCTTTCGGTAATTTATTGTTAGTGCAATAATAAGTGAATTTGGTGCATTATAATGTATTATTACTATTAGCGTATTTTTAATTTGTATTTCGGTAGTCGCCTACAAGTCAATGAATCACTGTTCCCAATTGCATTACGTATGTTTGTTTGGTTTGTTTTTTACAACGGTTGGTGGTGGGTGGTGTTGCCTGTCGGGCACGAGAACCTCACGGACGCAAGAAACACCCGCATCCCGATCAGGAACACATGAGTCAGAAGACGCCACAAGTTAAAGAGATGCATCCTCAATACGAGACGAGGAATCCACCTGTTGCATCGACTGCGGGTGTCGACCGGTTACACGTACTCATCATACGGGTCAACAGAATCACGCACGCCGTTGCGCCAGGTATTCCAATAACAACCATTAACAGTCAACAGCCTCCCTCTACTCCGCAGCCTTCGACGCTCGCTTCCAACATTTGTTCTAATTAATATGTAGATTACACACTCAAAACGAAATCACACAAAAGTGCTTAAGATTGTGTAGTTTGTCGTCTCTTGAGCGGAGCGCATGTAATTAATTAATGTAAATTGTTTGAATTGAAACGTATTACGGAGCTCGTTTTATATTTACTAGATTTTCTAAGTAAATATTCATTTGAATAATTATCTTCAAGTTTTTAGGTTTTTCGTTTTGTTTTTGAATAATTAATTGTGTAAGCGGCGTAAACTATTGCAATGGAAATACTACGAGTCAAGTAATATGTTTCACTTCTTTTTTTCACACTTTCTACTAAACTAACTTATCTTGTTGCGTTAACATTACATACAGAATTCCAAATTAATTATACTCGTTGTATGCTAAGGTTTTCCTTTGATATTCGTACTCCTGCAAAATTGAGGGGAATCTCGAGAAAACTCTAAGTGATAAGATAAATTGAATTTATACATACTATACACACAGCAAAAAAACCGGCATCCTCTAAAATATGCAACAAAACCATTGACTTATTATTTAATTTGGGATGTATTTTATATCGAAGGACCATTCACAAGACGAGTTAAACAAAATTAAATTTAATGTGACAAAAATAACAAAAATGGTAGTTCGAAAACTGAAAAGAAATGCATACAATTAAGTTACTGGTGGTGAATAACGCGTATGACCTCCTCGTGCTCGAATGACATCCGGGCAACAGATCAATCAAATGTGTCAACGAATGTTGAGATATTGCCTCAAATTCTTCATAAAGCACTGCTCCTAAGTCTTGCAGTGTTTCTGGCAACGCCGGGCGACGACGAATGCCTCCTTGAAGTTGATCCTATAAGTGCTCAATGGAATTCAGATCAGGACTGCATGCAGGTCAGTTAAGTCTATGAATTCCGACCTCCTCTAAGAAGTCAGAAGTCATTCGTGCCCCGTGTGGTCTGGTATTGTCGTGCAGAGCGAATCTATCTCCAATAAACTGAGACTAGGACACTATAGCTTCATGCAGAATGTCTTCCACGTATCGATGAGCATTTAGAGCCTCATTTTCTTCAAAATGAAGTTCGGTATGTGCTTGAGGCGGTGCAGTCTGTGTACCGTTCATTTGGTCTTTGAGAACTTTGCTCCATTGGTGAGCAGTCCAGTTTGAATGAAATCGTGCAAATTTCAACCGTGCTCGACGATGTCTTGGTAACAATTCTGGTTGCAGGTCTCCGTGACTTTAGGCTTCCTTCAACAAGCCTTTTCCTTATTGTCCTCTCACTTACTTTAACTCCAGTAGCTCTTTGAAGGCGATTTTGAAGATGAACAGCGGTTGATCTCCGATCCCTTAGTGCGTTGAACGCAACAAAACGATCGTCAACTGTAATTGCTGCTCTTCTTCTTCCGGATTCTCCTCTCCTAGCGCAGCTGCCAGTCTGCAAATACCGATTCCAGGCATCCTAAACGGTGGTGCGCGGTATTTCCCATGCGTGAGACACGTAACGTTGGCTACGACCATCTTTAATTAAAGCAACAATACGAGCAACAAACTCAACAGTTAACGGCATTTTTAAAATGCGTAGCTTTTTGATTCTTGCGCTGCATGTTAAAAACAATGCAAAGAAGTCTGCTTGATTTTAGACTAATAAATCATAAAAGACAATACATCATGAACTGCTTATGCGTAAACAACAAATATTATCTCGTTAAAAAGGTATATTTTTAGTGATGAAAAAATATATGGAATTGTTGTATCAGAAAATAAATCTCTAATGCAAAACACCAAAATATTTTTAAGCTGCAAAATTGTAGTCCATCTATCTATTATATTAAAAAAAGGTTTTTCGCAGTAAGCAGTAACTAAATCATACGAAACTCATTATAAAAATTCCATAAACAAGACATAGAAAACATCAAAAACAATTCTAAGGAACCGTAAATATGTAAAAAGGACGAAAATTGACTATGAAAATTAATTTTCACAGTTGCACACAATTTAGCGGTTAATTAGGTTACTTTTAATGAGCAAAACATAGTTTCAAGTTATTTACTTAATGTGACTCATTAGCAGATGATAAAACAATTGAAATTGTAGTTTCTTAATTGAGAAACTGTTATCATTAAAAAAACTTAGATATGCAAGACGATGGAATTCTATCTAAGAAATGCTTTCAGCGATTAAGCTGAAATTTTGCATTAACATAGATGAAACACAGACACCACATAGGCTATATTAATATAGCGGACATCTTCAACCAAAAGTTTTGTTGCTAAATCCGCTGTATAGGTTTAGCAATGAAAAAGATGTTTTTTTTTCGTTAATTTTAAGATTCATTTTATATTCTCTTGTATTCATATACTGAAGAACCAACTTCTTGAGCATAGAAGTTGGTCCTCCTGTAGGAAAAACTTGGTTTATGGTAGTGATACATCAAATGGACGCACGGGTTCATAGGGCAATTTATAAATGGTATTAAGATGGTAGATAGCTTTATATAGGTTTTAGTGGCGCAGTTCATTTTAGCTATCTCAGATTTTGAGATTTTGCATAACTTTTACATTTTTTATAAACAATAGTAGTCGTTAATTTCATTAACATTATTAACATTATTTTTTCTGTGCTTGTATAATTATTTTGAAAAACGAGTGAGTTATTGCAGATTTTCTAAATTTTGTTGTGATTTAGCAAAGTATGGTGCCATGCATTCTATCTTGGGAAATCTATTAAGTTGAAAACTTGAAACAATGAAATGTATCATTGGAGAAAACTGCCACAAACGAACTACTCATTCACAGAAACTTTCTAATATAGTTCCCTAGTTCGCTAAAAAAACATTGCATTACAATCAACTGGGCACAGGTTCAGTCTCACGTTAGTGGGATGATAACCATATCAACAATTTCTTAGTGGGGTGGTTGGTCATCCAGAGAAATTAATTGATCCTGCTCTAGACAAATGCCACAATGACAAATTTATTAAACACGAACAGAACATTAATTAGTGCTGATGCTTGTGATAACAACAAACATTTATCAAGATGATAGGAACCTGAACAAATATCTGGACTCAAATGATTATTAATGCTTCCCCACATAAAACTACCATGTGACGAACCACGCCATCTAACCGCAACATTAAAATCTGGAGCTTTTCATCACATACAACTTGTACATTTAAAGTTGTTTGGCCTTTACGATTCATATAATTCGCTTTATTACCTTTTGGAGGCAGTAACAGTACCTGATTGCAATTTATAGCTCGAATCATTTGGAATTCTTCGTTAACACCGATGGCATAAACAGGAACATTTATAGGATATGTTATAGAAATTGCAGCTAATGACTCCATAAGTGCACAGGAAGGTGTCCCTATTCGACTATATGTCGACTGATTTATATGGACAATGTCAAATGCTACAAATCTTAAGCCAAGGAGTACTATGAACTATTTCTTCTTGTGGGGAGTTCATGCTGTGGTGTGAATTACTCGCACAATCATATGCCGTGACAAACGATAGCAACTACAGTAATATTGCGGTAATATTTAACTTTCATTTATTTAATTGTGGTTAGTTATATTTATTAAAAGCTCAGCAAATCGATTGCGAAACAATCTAACCATTCGTAGATTTGCTACTGGCAGTTGCTCAATCATATCTTGCCCTGGATCATCAGCTTGGCCTTTTTCTCGTCCAGAAGAAACATAATCCTCGCAGCAACATGCACACTATATAGGTACAAGTGTAAAAAAAAACTCACGTATGAAAACTTAGATGAAATAAAATCGTTCTAACTGCAATATTATTAGAAGCTAAAAAAAGTAATTATTAATTGAAGAGTAAGGTACTCCTAGTTGTTGTGACATTTCATGCAAATGAGAGTTAAAACTTCTATCCAATTTAATGCAACAATTTAAGCTATAAGTGCACTCATAAAGATATTTGCAAAATGTGATCCAATACTTTGAAAAAAATCTATAGCACTTTTCGATAAAAGAAATTCGGTACTAAACCACAGTTACGCTACGACTTACACACCCCAGCAAGCAGGTCTAAGTTTTCGACCAAATATTGCCGTAAGTAGGGGCGTAAAAATGTTTCGTGAATAGCTTTGGACAGGCGGAAACCGAATTAATTGGACTAACGGTTTAGACTCCAATGATGAATCCGGCTGCAAGTTGATCTTCATAATTTGTAAGCAACTACACGATGTTACCAACATAATTCTTCAACTTATTGTAATCGCCAACTCGATATTCGCAATGATCATTGCAGCTTATTAAATAAAAATTAATGTTTTCGAAACTTTTGTACCCTAAGGATGATCTAAAATTGATATTTGAATAAGTTCTAAAGTAATTGTATGATTTTCAAGAAATATAATACGCATTCAAGTTTTTCAGTGATGTGCCTATTAGAGATAGATTTTATTTTGATCTAGAAGACAAGGATATTTACCATATAGTCATTTGCAGAAAATTTATGCCCAACGAGAGAATACATAATAAAATAATTTAAAATTTATTGTGCTCGAGCATAAGATGTATGTATTTAATTTTAACGCTTTCTCTAACTATCAACATTTTTGGATATTTATTAAAAACATAATTCAATTACAGTCAAATATAGGGAACTAGTAAATTATACATCAGGTTAGAACTGTTAAGTTTATCCCTCTAACTATATCAATTACTTGCCTTATCCCGCACACACTTAGCATTTCACTCCTCACTTGATTTATTGACGCTCAGCCCGCGCACATTAAGGTTATTTACATCTTTCCGACCACATCTCGAAACAAACGTAAATAACGTCCGTCGGTAATAATTTTGACAAATGACACTTCACGCCGTCCGTTTTTTTCCTCTGACGTAACGCGAGGACCTTCGTTTTCGAATATTACTCAAATAAATGTGATAAATCCGATTCGATTGGCGCAATGATCGTTGCCGTTGTTTATTTACGGCAGACGCCTTTGAACAGTACGTGCGTTGGAAATCTCCTCTACGGTTCCTAATTTGAGACTTGGCCATTAATATGAGTTAGGAAACGGGGACTACCGAACACGATACAAACGCTGTTTGTTGCGACGGGTTTATGTTACGGAATACCTGTTCCCACACTTTGCCCATTCAGCTGTAAGTACGGGCACCACTAAATAATAACGCCCGTAAATACAGCGGCGAATTGATTAAGTGGTCTTTCTTTCACTGAAATGACTTATAGTTAAGTGTTTCTTGGAATTTTTTGTCGTGAGATTAACTAGGAAATCTCTGTGTTACATCAGGACGTTGTTTGGAATAATTGCTGCCGGACTTATTAAATGATGTCAAAATAATTCTCCACCATCGTAAAGACAAATGTATACCAGGTATACCGGTATGAAGTGAGCGTTAAGATACAAATGTGTCTATAGGGAACATTTGTTGTGAACGAGTCCTAATTTTTTTTTGTTTGGTTGGTATGACATGTGTTAAACATATTTAATATATATCAAATCATTGGACAAACAATATCATATTTTTTAATCGTGTTAAAAATGTCGAATTTTGTACCACAAAGTGATGATTTGCGGAAAGCATTTATTTTTGTTTTCATTTGAAGAAAAATGCTGCAGAGTCCTATCGCATGCTTGTCGAGGCATATGGTGATCATGTTCTATCAGAAGCAATATGCAAAAGATGGTTTCAACGGTTCAGAGATAACGATTTTGATGTGAGAAATGAAGAACGTGAAAGATCACAAAAAAAGTTTGAAGACGCCGAATTGCAAGCAATATTGGATGAAGATGACACTTTGAGTCAAAAGCAAATGGCAGCAATGTTAAATGTTGCACAGCAAACAATTTCTGATCGTTTAAAGGCTATGGGAAAGATCCAAAAGTGTGGAAAATGGGTACCACATGAATTGAAAGACAGTTGGAAAACCGAAAAAACACTTGTGAAATTTTGCTTCAAAGACACGAAAGAAAAACAGTTTTGCATCGAATTGTTGCTGGCGATGAAAAATGGATATGTTTTAAGAATCCTAAACGGAAAAAATCATGGGTTAATCCGGGACATCGACTGCAAAACCAGATCGATTCGGCAAGAAGGCAATGCTCTGTGCTTGGTGGGATCAGAAAGGTGTGGTCTATCATGAGATTCTAAAATCTGGTGAAACTGTTAATTCTAATCGCTATAGGCAACAAATGATCAATTTGAACCAGGCATTGATCGAAAAACGACCACAATGGGACAGAAGACACGGAAAAGTAATTTTGTTACACGACAATGCGCCTACACACAAAGCAAAACCGGTTCAGTATACAATCAAAGCACTTGGCTGGGAGCTGCCACCGCACCCGCCGCATTCACCAGACTTGGCCCCTTCCGACTACCATTTGTTTTCATCGATTGGACACTCATTGGCTGAGCGGCACTTTGATTCCTACGAAGAAGTCGAAAATTGGGTGTCTTATTGGTTTGCTTCAAAAGACGAATATTACTATTGGTGTGGTATCCACAAATTGCCAGAAATATGGTCAAAATGTGTAGAAAGCAATGGTCAATACTTTGAATAATTTTTTTTACATTCCCATTCAAAATTAGTGTTTCATTTTCACAAAAAAACGCTCACTTCATACCGGTATACCTAATATTTATTATAGATTATGTAATTATTAAGTTTGTGTATTTTTGTGGGATAAGGTTTATACAATGACTTTCTATAAATTTATGGAAACGCGCCACGTGAAGAGGTTATCTTCCATTGAGGCAGTGTAAGTAAAAATACCAGTGGCTAGTACTGGCCTAAGAAACGCCGATATCTTTTATTACGACATTATCTGTACATTTAGTTCATCCCCTTGCAGTTTAACTTCGCCCACGTTATCATTATAACTTAATTCTCCACCATTACGGATAGGTTGGTAGCTTCATCGTCTACCATATTAACAGATGAATATAGAGGCTTATAAATGTAAATTATGATGTGAGATATTTTTCCATCACTGACACATGTTTGAAAATTAATTCGAAGCAATTTAAACCTATAAAATACTGGAGGAGGAAATGCAAAAGTCTTGTACCAGAAATGGGTGGACATGCAATATATTTTGAAACAAAAATGATGGGGCTTCATTTATACGATAAGCAAAATTAACTGAAAGAATTTCTTCTTGGCTTTGCTGTGCTTTTCGATTATAACTTGATGTTTAGATGGTCATCCCGCCAGGTTCTAGAACTTTTCTAGAGAAAGTCTGAAGGACCTGGCAGTATGACAAGATAAACGATCTGAGTAAAATCTGGACGAAATTTCTTGAATGCAAAGCAGCCGCAAAAGCCAACATTCATTAAAAATGAAAATATCACAGTTTTATATTAATTATATTCTGATTTTGACAGTTATTTCCCGTCTTAAGGCATTTACTCGTCTCTTGCTAATTGTTCTATTATTATGTTGATTGCACTGTTATAAGTTTGATTTACTCACCTTTTTCCTCATTTGGAGATTGTGTTGCTCCTCCTTCCTTGTTTAGCTGCAAATGAGAAAATATAATTAATTTATTTCTAGTACGGGAAGACGGGATACTTAAAAAAATCTAAAATAAAATGGAAATATGGACGTTGTTATACATAGAATATATAAAAGCTATTAACTTTACACAAATGGTATGCACCAATAAACCAGCGGCGGTCGAAGGGTGACAGGTGCTCGGTGATCATTAGAATCCTGTGAAATGAAGTTTGTAACAAAAACTTATGTATCCACAAGGCGCGTTACGAGGATCAGTTACGTAGCAAATTTCTCCAAAAACATTTTTGTGGAATAGTCGAGTGAATCATTTCAATTAGAACGACGAGAAAAAAAAATAATTCATCTGTAAACTCAACAATAATTCGTTCCCCAGGTGAGATGCCAATCGTAGATAAATCATCAACGATGTACTAACCACATACATTATACGCATATTCTCCAAGAAAGCTATGATGGATGTTGGAAGTTTGTAAAACTTTTCAGATTTTATAATAAAAAATATTTAGAAAAAATTGTAAATGTGATCGAAATGTTTGTGTTCGTTACTATAGAGAAATAACTTTTTTTGTAAAAAAAATGTGTGAAGGCGGGAAAAAAGTTTGTGGAGAAGATTTTATTAAAATATCTACTTCAAGCGAAGTGTCTGATGTAGAAGAATCGGCTGCATTAACAGTTCAATCTTTATTACCTGTGAACTCGAAGGGAAAGTATGAAAATGCTTATTATCAATTTGACAACTGGTGTAAGGAAAAAATAGTAAAGATGACCAATGATCAATGTTGTTAGCATATTTCGAACAAAAATCCAAAGTATACAAGAGTTCTACATTATGGAGCATTTATTCAATGGTGAGGACAACATTATCCGTGAAGAAAAATATAGACACAAAGAAGTTTCCAAGTTTAATAGCTTTTCTTAAACGAAAATCAGTTGGACATCATTCTAAGAAATCCAGTGTTTTCACCAAAATAGAAATAGGATTTTTTTAAAGAAAAGCTGACGATAGAACCAACTTAATGATGAAGGTATTTTTTTAATTTGGAACTCATCCAAATTATGTAATTTTTATTTGAATTATAGATAGAGTGCCGATTGTTGGTATCAGTGGAGAATTACGACGAGAAGAATTAACTTTTTCAAGTTCAACCCATTAAGGACATGGGCTCGTACATTTTGATTGACATTCACAATACAAAAACCAACGTACGAAAAGAATTTCCAATTTCCAATGGGGACATAGAAAATGTGGACCTGCTTGTGATATTTCGGAAATATTGTTCCCTTCGTCCCTCACCAATTGAAAATTCAAAAGTTTTCTTAGAATATAGAAGCGGAAGATGTACAAGGCATCAATACTATTGGCGGGATGCCTAAAAAAATCGCCGAGTTTTTGAAGTTACCGAAACCTAATTATACCGGGCATTGTTTTAGAAGGACGTCTGCTACAATAGTGGTTGATGCGGGAGCGGACATAACAACTCTCAAAATACATGGTTTGTGGAAATCAAGCAATGTGGCCGAAGCATATATCCAGAACTCAATTGGACATAAGTTGGAAGTAGCGGCAAAAATATTGGGAAACAAAGAAGAGGTTAACGTAAATAGTAGCTCTGTTTCTAATTTAAGCTTGTGCTGGAGTTTCATTTAGTAATTGTGACAATGTTACTGTTAATATTTATAATACAGATGGAAAATAGTCATGTAGAATTTCAATAAATGGATTTGGAACTTTCAGTGTTGAAATATTATTAGGAAATATTCCACTTTTCCTAACTCAAATTAATATGGAAATATTGAAGTTTTCCAAACTCTAGTAGAAAAATCTAGTAGAAAAACAGTCTCAGATTTACCATTATACAGGGTGTTAGGTAAAAATGCGGCAACGGGTTATTCCTTTTCCTATTTTAAGAATATTTTGTCCCAAGATGATTTCTGAGAACCCCCTTTGTTTCGAGAATACAGGATGAACAAAATTTGCGACAGCAATAATATTTTATTATCAAAAAGTACATGTAAAGTTGCTCAATCTACAACAAACGTTCGAATTGACTTCCTGCAGCCTGGATACAAGCATTCGATCGTCTCGTCATTGAGGGCTGAACTTTTTCAAAGACACCAGGGTTGTTTGTAATTGAGTTTCACCCAGCAATTGTCCGATTTCATAATTCGCCCAAACTCTCAACTGGAGTAGTGTAAACTAATGACTTCAGTGACCCCCCATAAAGAATAATGCAGGGGGTTTAATTCAGGAGATCGAGCAGACCATGCGTATGGACAACCTCGACCAATCCAGCGATGTCCGTATTTTCAAATTGAAATGAGGTGGTGCACCATCGTACATAAACCACATTGCAATTCTTGTCGCCAATGGTACATTCTGCAGAAACTCGGGCAGTGTTTCTTCCAAAAAGTTGCGATACATCTCGCTAGAAAGTCTCGCCGGTAGAAATACCGCCCACAATTCCAACCGAAACATTCAAGGAAAACTGATGTTGAAATCGATCTTACACACATACCTCATGCATCCATCTGCCCACACATGAAAATTCCTTATCGCATTTCTTGAGAAACTGGCGATGAATCCGTGAAAAGAATCTGTGTAAGGAATTGGGAGATTCGAACTAATGTTTGCAAAAGCCATTGGCATAACGCAATACGTGGACGATAATCAGCAGGTAGTAGTGTCTGAACACGTTGAATGTGGTATGGATACAACAAATTTCCTTTCCGAATTTTCCAAACTGTCCAATGACTTACATTCAAAGTATTAGAGAATTGTCGTGTAGAAGTACTTGGATCTGCCTCTATCATGTCCAAGACATTCTGTTCCAGTTGTTCCGTTTTTACTGTCATTAATCTTCCTGGTCCTCCATTTCGTTTCAATGTGTCTGTTTCACGAAGACGTCGATGAATGTTTTCGAAGATTGTTCGGTCGGGGATATTGCGGGCAGGAAACTCATTGGCGTATGTCATACTTTTATTTACATTAATAATTTCAACAAATATCGAATATGGTTGTCGCAAATTTTGTATCTTCGAAACAAAGGGTTTTTTCAGAAATCATCTTAGGACAAAATTTTCTTAGAATAGGCCAAGGAATAACCCCTTGAATTTTTGCTACATGTTTACCTTAAAACCCTGTATAAAAGTTTGTTCTTGGATGTTTTTAAGTAATAATATCTTAGAAAATTTTCAATAATGCAATACGCGTGCAAAATATGGGGATCATAAAAGTAAACTGTAATGTACTCGTATCATTGATATTTTTTTTGTTTTAGTTCTAAAGGCATGTAAGTCGCTTGACATTTGATGCAATGAAATATAAAATAAAAAAAAATCTTTAGTGGTGAAGAAGTTGGGCTGAAGCTGTACATCCACAATAGATCTCTCTGATTTTTTTGTTAAAATACGTTTTCTGACAATTTCTGTAACATTACATAACTGTAACCATTAACCTCACAATTTACGTGTATTCTAAAATTTCCGTTAGACGTTTACCATGTACGATTATAATTACAATAAATTATTATACGTGCGAGTGCGAGTAAACTTGTCGATATGCTCGACGGAGCTGTAATTACAAACGCTCGACTAGTCTTATAAAATAATACTCTATGAACATTGTTACAAGTTGTAGTGCTGCGTGAACTAGCCACATTAGCGCTGCGCTGGGTTGTGTACGATTGATGACCGGCGTGTAGAGGTCGTGTTAACTGCGGGAGATGCGGAGGCGGCCTTGGGGAGAATTCGGCTCGCACCCTAGGGGGCGCTCGTCAACACCCGCACATCTATCACAATGCTACCAACATGCTAACCTTTCCACCGCCCATACAGTCGATAAGTTATTACTTTTATCGTCATTATTATTCTGGTTTTAATTCGTTGGGGTTTTCTGGGTGTTGTACGGTGGTATTCTTTACTGAACTTACGACACTTTGTGAACTCGTGAACTCTGAGTCAGATAATTTTGGTTGTTACGACCAAACGCAAGGAAAACATCGTGGTTTAGACATCGATAAGAAAATTAGTAAAGGAGCGAAGTAATCATGTAATAAGCAATAGCATTACAGCTGCATGGGACCAACCTCTACCAAAAATTGTGTTGTTTAATTTTTTACAGTTCTTTTGTTGGACATCATGTTTTCGTTGTTAACGAAGGAGCACAAATATCGATTCAAGGTGTGGCTGGCGAGGTTCGCTTTAAGGGTGCTAACCAGTTGGGTCCACATCAGCTTATTGATGCACTAAGTCAACAACTTTGCACTTCTGCAACGTTTGATCAGAGTATGGGGTTCATTTTGAAATAGTGCCGACTGGCATTTTAATTCGAACTAGAATAGATGACCACATCCAACCAATAGAAAGTCATGAACGTAGACTGAAACATTTAATGAAACATCGGTGCTGTCAAATTCCAAAGTGACAATTGATATAAATTAAACCAAGAGTATGTGCATTATTCCCAAAAATTCCAATTGCTGTGACTTTTAGAGATGTGCAATATTTGTGCAATATTTCAAATCAATAATTTTGTATTATATCTAAGTTAGTCTTTGCACTGTTAAGAGAACTGAAAAGGGATTTTTATGTCTCTACTGTAAATATGAAATTTTAAGATGTGATTAATTATGTCATTGCAATTGAACTATTCGTATATGAACGATCAAATCTTCGAGTCGTAAACAGTCAGTATTAACACCACGCAACATATTTCGTCGTCAAATCGAAAACGTGTTCCATTTTATGCCGTCTTACCAAATGAATGAAATATATTAAAACGAATGACACGGAAATCAATCATATTTAAAAAAGTAATCGCACGAGATAAACTGGTCGCCATTACTTCAGACTTTAATGTAAATTAGTTGCCGTATTCTTAATTATCAATTAATCGAGTTCACGTGCACTGTGGGTGGAAACGTTATTAATTTTAAATGGACGTAATTTATTTATTGGAAATTAGAGCGAATATGCAGGCGACCCGTTGTGCAGGTGGCTGCTGTTAGATCGTGATATAAATTCGCCTTCCTTTCAATGAACATCCTCCACTTATTTCGTTATTGATTGGTGTAATATGCGTTATATATTAATATTTTTTAATATGTTTAATTTAATTTTTCACCTGCGATCCTCGCGAAAGAAATTTATAGAGCACGCTGCGACACTCACTTGCATGTTTTAATACAACTTGATATGCAGAACGATGGTTGTCGAAAACGTATGTGAATTGTGAAATTACTGGCGCGCGATGTTCCGTTTACGACGCATATATTAAGATTTTCTCGTCAATAAAGGCGATTGCGTCAAAGGCTTATTAAATCGCTTCCCACTTATGAAACTTTGCAAATATAAAAACCACCCTAATTATGTTTTTATGAATATAAAAAACAGCGAAACAATTTGTATAAAGGACAGTAATATTTAATTTAAAGAGTATGACCGCCGCGTCAATTAAGACAAAAAATGATGATGTAAAAACTACCCTAATGGACACGTCGGACAGCTTTTTCGTGAGGATTTGTAGAGCTGATAATTCGCTTTCGTGTTAATTGGAGGTTAGTGGTGTGCTGCGCAAGTAATAAGTAACTGGCTATCATATCTATCAATTGTATCTCTGGTTAATTTGCACCACTTGCAACGTGTTGCTGACGATCTCCAAAAAGAGTTATACGGCCGTACGACATTATATGTTCCCTTTGCAAATTTCGCAGTTGATATGCATGAATTAGGGTGGTTTGACACGATACTTATTCAGTTTTAATTTAAAATTATGTGTTTGTACTATTGATATTACGTCGCAATATTTTTTACTTTAACACATGCTCGTGTTTGCAGCGAACATCCTGCGTCCGATAAATACGTGAATGCGATTCTTGTGTTTGTTTATTATGTATTTTCTAATGGTATTAGCGTGTATCTGCTGGCTTCACATGTGTTGGAATTTTTTATATCTTTATTAATTTTAATTTACAAGGAATTATAATTAAAAAAATAGTTGAACAATTGCACAATGCGGAACCAGTTTTCAGCCTACTCGTATTCTAGTGGCAATATAAAATTTAAATATTATGTTCACACTTAACATAAACGACGCAACTGCTTGAAATATCGATTTTTCTATACCAAATGTTAAAGTTCTGACGACGATTATGCAATACACAATTACGATCTGATCAAGATTTTCGTTTATAAAAAGAATAAACTATTTAAAAATAGTGATTCGCAATAATTTTTTATACATTTTATTTAATCAATCAATTTCAACAAAATAATGTAGTCACATGTAGTGATACACATATTTACGAAACTGGTTCGTAAACTTCGCGTGCCTGATGAAAGGAGCCAAATCATCTGCGCCTTTGTCACTGTTTACATCACGAGTTAATAGGTTAATAGGTTTGTTGATATCAATCTGATATAATTAACTATATAAGTATTATCCAATGTTCCACATACCCTCCTCTACCTTTAACCTATTGCGAAAAATATGAAAAATATGAACGTAAATATTATTATTATGCAGAGGTGATATATATCTGACTCCTAGTATTGTCTCTGGTGATCTTACGACTGGATATATTTTAGATTCTCTTCATTATGTTAAGGACAACTTGTTTCACCGAAGTTGTGGAAGGATAAATTTATTTCAGTCATTATCCTAAAATGCAAATTTTCAGTGTTTCTTGCATAAAATGATATTCGATTTAGCCTATCAATACCGTTAGACCGTTTGATTTTTTTCTTCTTATAAACCTTGCTTATTCTATGCTCTCTGCCATCCATATACAGCGTGATTTTTATGTTTTCACGACGTACTTGACATCAAAGCAAAATCAATACCAGAACAAAGGCAACATACCTACCTTTATTGGTTTTGTATTTGTTTTGCAGTGATACGCTTTGTTATGTGTTGAATGCGTTTATAAAATCTACTGAATAAGCATTCTCATTCAAACGCACGTAAGATACAGATCGATAATTTCGTGTATCGATGCAGCGATAAGAGAGCCACATCAATCTCGATAACAATCGATGTGTGTACCGATTATAATGTCATGTTAATATCGAAGATCGGCGATTTTTTCTTCCTAATAAAGCATTTCTAATTACGGCGGAGTTGCTTCAATTAATTCACCAAACCGATTTCGTGCGGCGACTTATTTAATTTACGACACGCCCGGAGATGATGGACGACGACTATTAGCAAAGTAAACCAGTGTAAATGAATTAAAACGCCGTAAATCAAAACGAAATCCGAGAAAACACCATAAACATTTGTTTTATATAACGAGAAATCCGGAGATACAGATCGTGAACGTTTATAACTAAGCTATTAAAGCGGACTTATAGAGATTAAAATCCATAAATCGGTGTTTATCAGTGTTACTATCGTCCACGCACTATCAAATTATTAATGCAGGTCTTCTTGCGTGTTATTTCTTCGCATCGCGTGTTAGGAAGGTAGTGTGAGGCGGTGCTCAGTGGCATGCATCTTTACGACCTCACCGAGGGGGTTTTTAATTGTCACCTTTTGATTTTCAACAGAACCGGCGTCAGAATGGGATCTTGATGGTGCTCCATAAAGTAAAGATATGTTTTTCGTTATACGTTTCGTTATATATATTTTAACAGTGGACCTATTAATAAACCAAAAAGGCTAGCTAATTCCTAATCAGTGAAAACAATTAGTAGGAACAAAATAGAATCACCAACCAAAATATTCCCAAAAAAAGTGATTGAAAAATGAATAAAAGTGAAAAGAAGAAAGATTGGAATATAATAACTACACTGGCACATGACATGATTTATATACTTCATATAATAAAAATTAGAAGTTGGGGTTCTTTTTATTTTCTAACTCCTAAAGCTCTAATTGATTGCTATTTAATTGCATAAAAACGAAGCAAACATCTAAAAAGGTGCAAATTCATCTCTCCCACTCATCTCAAGTGAATTTCAAAATGGTAAATTTTACAAAAGATTAAAGAATGTTGAGAGGGAAGAAAACTACTAGAACAATTTATAAAAGAAAACAAATTGAAATGATGGATGCGAGATTTTTCTTATAGTCAATCAAATTGAAAAGCTAATATGTGAACAATAACACAAATGACAGAAATACGTGAGGATTTTAACAGTTGCTATATCCCCATATGAGTTGTTGAAAGTGGTTGTTTCATGAAAAGATTCAAATATTGTAAAAGGAAATATTGTTAATAATGGTGAAATTTAATTAGTATTGATTAATTATGTAAAAATGCGTATATAATTGGGAGATATTTTCTTTAATTTAACATTCTTAATATTAATTGACGGAGACTGTAGTTTTCAAATATGAAAATAAAATTCGGCGAAATAGAAATACTAGAAATACTAAGTTTAATACTTTCTGTCTTTGTTTATGTTTTTTTAACTTAGTTGCCGACATACGTATGTAGATTTGTTAAAATCAAGTGTGGTGGGGTTTGTTAAATTTGTAAATTTTTATTTATTTTCTTAACATTCTTACATTTTATTTTCTTACCTAATTTGACTTTATTACTATCATTTATTGTATTAATATACACTTTAATTCAAATATTTTAATATTTATCTAGAAATAATTCACAACAATTGTTACATACGTTATTCATATTTTACTTGGTGGTCAATTTAATATCAATTCAACATTCACACACTTTCATTAAGATTAATATCAATTTTACTTTTAAAAACTTTTAGTAATAATATCGCACGCTATTTTAGGAATTTCATTAGGAAAGTAGAGTTTTGAAGAAAGGGTTTATTTTTTAATTCTATCTTTTTATGAACTATGTCATAATTATTGTTTAAATTGCAAACAGCAGTCCTGCATTGCTAATGCGGCAGTCTACTGCGTACATAGACTATTGCAAAGCATTTAGATTTTTTTTTCAGTTAAATTATAGTCAACATTTCTATGAATAAGTACATTTTTAAATTTGGTGTAATAAGAAAGTGCTAGAACCTGCATCACTGTTACTGCCAACCCAGAGTTGAAGCAATTGTTTGGCCTGAATCTTAATTTTTGCCGAAATAACACTGTCAATTATGACATTATTACCGACATTATTATTATTATTATGTGTTCGTCCTATACCAATTTCAAAGCATTGATGTTGGATATTCATCGGTTTATACATGTTGGATTGATTGTTTTCTTATTTATACTTAATTCATTAAAAAA
The DNA here is from genome assembly GCA_959613385.1 of Geotrupes spiniger. NCBI lineage: Eukaryota > Metazoa > Arthropoda > Insecta > Coleoptera > Geotrupidae > Geotrupes > Geotrupes spiniger. The sequence continues at coordinate 24,341,640 of OY390736.1, read as the reverse complement.
TTGCGTTAATTAATTTAATTTTTCAAGATGATTAGATTCGAGACTGATCTATATTGTTTAGCATCTTTATATCTAGCAGAACTGAATATGTCATAAAAAAGAGTGTCTACTTTTTCAATAAACTCAGCATTGGTCGATGCAGAGTCACTAAACACTTTTGTTGCCAAACGCACTGCCATAGAACTATACACTTTCTATTTAACTTTGCTTCCATTCTAGATATTTGTTGACATTATCATGAATATATATCCTTACGCTGAAAATTGCATTTTTTTTTTCATTATTGCGCACACATGTCAACAAATGCAGTGTATTAACAATAATGTGAGGCTGAGTGACAGTAGCAGAAAGTAACTGAGGTGATCTTACATTATTTGAACCTAAACTATGGCTTTAATAAAAAAAAACCTACAAATATATCTTTAAATCTATCTGCCGTAATGGCTTCCTTAAAAATAACCGTGCAAACTTTTAATCATGATAACCATAGAGTGATTACATAATTTAATTAAAGTCCTCAAATCCTTCAAAAATATCACGACACGCATCATAATTTACATTTTCCTGCAATGACATATCATCAAATATTAGTCAAATCACTTTTCCTTTCTAACAATTGCAATACTGATGTGTTTATGCCACAACCGACATACAAATTATTCAAACAAGATCACAGGGAATTTTAATTTGGAAGGCATATTTTTTTGTAGCATTTTATAGAACAATTATATGAAGTTAACGGTTCTTCCAATTGTGTGCCTCTTCTCCAGTCGCATTTTACTATGGATGCATTTTTTACACACTTTATTTGCACAAACGTCCAAATTTGGAACACTTACATTTTGAGATTTCAATTTTTTCCGTTTTAATGCTGTACTATGTTGTTTATATTTGCGCAATAAACTGGTTCTATTATTTAGTAACTTTTTATATTGTTTCTTAACAAGTTTTAAAATTACGATTTCTTTCAGTAAAGTCTTAACAGTGGACCTTGTTCAGGCTTCGTTGTTCGACATTTCACAATTTAATGGGTGAGTTACATGAATACTGGTAACGCACATTTTATGATATTATTAACAAAGCTTTAGAGGAATTTTCCCCCCTTAAACAAGCTATTCATTGCAGATTTCCTTACTGGCACAGTAAGAGCACGAATTGGGTTGTTAAAGAAACCTTAAAAATTACAAAAAATGGTATGGAAGATATGCAAAAACGGTATTGATTATCTCGCATCTAAATTATTGAGAGCAAGATGTGAACATTTAATTAATTCCGACTACAGGAAGTACATGAACAATGTCGAGAGCAATATGATTACAAACACTAAGTATTTATGGTCATCTCTCGAACAAAAAAGGGAACTTCTTGTATACCACATATCTTACTTATAATGATGAAAAAGTAAAAAATAGATCTGACACCTATCATGTCAGCTATTTGTGCTATTCAAAGATTATCCGCCCCCGCTTTACCAAGAAATGTTGTAGTTAAAGCTAAGCTATTTTCGTATAGTAGAGTCCAAAGTCCTTAAACAGATTTGTAAGCTGGACATCTTTATAAAGGCATGTCGTGCCCAATTGCGTTGCCCTTTGTAAATTTTGTTCAACACGTCTCATAAAGAATGAATATTTCCACTGAAATGAAAAAATGGAAAAGAAGCCATGGGATCCCCATATTTAAAACAGGAGATAGAAGCGACGTAAATAATTATCACCCCATCCCCTTTACTTCTCCATACTTTGTCAACTTTCTTTCCCTAAAATAATTGAATCAATTCTTCACGACTACTACTTAGTTTATCAATAAAAAGTTCAATAAGCAGATGAACAGATCTATCGAAACAAATTTGTTGGAATACGCAGATTTTATTCTGAAAACCATGGATAATCGTATCCAGGTGGATGTCATGTACACCGACTCTGCAATGCGTTCGATAAAATCAAACGTAATATTATTTTTCTCAAACTGGCTGAGGTTGTGTTGCATGGCTGTCTGCTTCTTTGGATTCGCTCTTACCTGTGTGAGAGGTTTCAAGTCACAGTAACCGTAATCTGAATTTTCTGATATCTCTCAGGGGTCCTACTTTGGTCCGTTTTTTTATCGTCTGCATTAGTGATATAAAAAATGCTTCCATTGCTGTAATTTTTTAATTTGCTGGTAACCCTAAATTGTTTCATAGCATTGATAACTGCTGCAAACTAATCCAGAGCTATGTTGACAGACATGTGGTATATTGCGAGAAAAAGCAACTCTACATAATCTTGAATAATTGTTACCTTTGAATCTACAATAATTTTTGGTTTCATAATTCGTCACTGAAATTCAGTTCATGTCTTGAAGGTGCAATTTTTTGTTTATAAACATAGTCACTTAAACTATGCTTCCCAAATTTGGAATTATGGTGATTATATACAGAGAATTGAAAAAATCCAACGAAAAAATCTTTTCCTACTGGAAAAAAATTCTATACTCTGGAGCAAGATACTGTTGATTGCAAGACATGCTGTTTGCATTTTAGTATGCATTATCAGAAAAGTGCATCGGCAATGATATTTTATTTCTTATTGAAATTATAAACAACATATTCCCCGAACTTACTTGCACAAGTTGGTGTTCTAGTAACCAATCGAACATTGTGTAAAAACCATGTGATACATATTCCATTTAGCAGCTCCAACTTGCAATGAATTTGCCATTATAGCGTTTATGTTAGTCTTATAATAGATTTCCCATTGAATATTTTTACAATTCTCTCGCAACCTGCAAGCGATTATTGCTCTATATGATTTGCGAATATCGTAGATAGGCAAATTAATACGGATATAATCAAGCTTTAGCTTTAGTTTCGATTTTATTTTATTTTCCACTGACATAGTTATCTTTGTATTACTAGTTTAATTTAGATATTAAATATTACGACTTTGTTGTTATTATTGTTAATTTAGGTGCACTTTTTTGGATTTCGTTATCTGTTGGTATCCCGAATGAATGAATAAATAAATAAAAACATACATATCCGCTTTCTGCAACGGCTACATTAGTTTTTATTTTCTTAAGAGTAAAAATCAAAAAATCCCATACGAATTCTTGTAAAATAATTAACTAAGAAAGTAACATGGAAAATCTTCTCATATCGATTTTTTTGGTACCTTATACAAATGAAGTGTAACAAAAATTGAAGTATGGTCATGTTCCTTAACTAACTTTTTGCGTTATTATAATATATAGTAGTTGTGCATAACCTTAGCTGAATAAATTTTTGTTTCTAAATCACTGCGTTTCGAATTGGCCAGAGCAAATTACATACCTCATAAAAATAACCAGGTTCTGGAATTTTCAATAGCTCATCTATGTCCTTTTGCTTGCAATTTACAACCCATTTCTTCAAACTAAACGTTAGAAATCAAAAAACGTTACCAGCCAATATTGACATTTTTAATAAAACTTGTCTTTGTTCATTGGTAAAAATTCTTAACAATTATTTTGAGTAATTTTGTTGCTTGTCATTATTACGTCCATAAACTGCACACATCGAACAAATTCTATACAACATATTGCCAAAATTATTAAAAATATTTTCTTCAAGACTAACACAAATGGTTAATATATAGTTTACTCGATCCGCCGACGGCGCTAGTGCCCTACATTGCAAAATTTTATTCGTAGCTCTACGTATTAAACTTTTTCTAGTATTTCCACAAATCAAGACGTGAACCTCTTGTTTATCTCTCAAAAAACTAAAGGGGGCGAAACGCTAAAATATAATAAATGCATGAACGCAACCAAAAAACTGCAGGAGTGGTGAAGCAAATTAGTCTTTTGTCGGTGAGTAGAGCGCCAATAAAAAATGGACACAATACTCTTCGTCGACATAATTATTAGTTGTTTATTGCCGCCGCGTATTCTGTGCCGAGACAAATTTGCACGTTAAGTAGAACCACGCTTCAACACGGAAGCAATAATAAGATGATCTAATAAATTACTAATTTACAATATCCATAGAAATAAACGTTGTCGACTTGAAATGAAAAACGACTGCTTTTAAATTATAGTTCTTATATACCTTTGCGTCTTTAATATATTTTTTTTATTTTCCTGTAACAATTTATTTCTTAAAAATGATATTTTCCTTTCTAAAATGTTCACCCACATTATCATATTTGAGGGATTTGAGGGTATATAGTTCTCTGCACATCATTACTTGATATTCAAGGGCAACTGAGTCTAAATATTACTTGCATAGATAAATATACAGGTGTCCCAACGATCTAACAAAGTTCCCTTACGGCGTTATGTTTGCGAATTCGAAAAAAGTAAGTATCTACATGTTTAGACGGTCCCTAGGTTCATATTCTAAAAATATTTTGAGCCGACATGGGCGGTTCGTCAGCGGGGGGCGACATATATTTTACTTTGTTTAAATGGAACACCCTGTATATTTTAACATTTTTGAATTCTATGAAGAATTGTGAATACATCGATGTACAAGTTGTTTGTCAAAACTCAACAGAACTGGTGACTATGCTTCAAAAAATCATGTAACTGAGTGGGTAGTTGGTGGAAGGGTAATTTTTTGTCCGTGGACTAAGGGATCATCAATGTAAGTATTAATACACCCAAGGATGCCATTTTGTATACAGGGTGTTGGCAGTGAATTTTCAATCTCGCGCAACTTTAAGAGGCAAAATATCATTTTTTTCAAATGACACCTACCATCAAATTTACCAACACTCGATTCAAAATCAAATTCTGCGTCGACTGATGCTACATATTCCTATACCTCATCACTTCAGGTTTTCGAGTAATTTCATTAAAATACTTTATTTGGTCACAAAATCAATCGCATTACAATTTTCGTAATATTAAACATAGTAGCCTAGTGTCACTTTAACGTTCTTATGACAGTGACTGTCTTTATCCAAAAATTTAATAGACGCCTTAGTTAATTATTAGTTAAGTTGTTGTCCCAAGCTTGTTTTTGAATGATGAATTTTTCAAAGGAAGAAATGGTAAATATGATTTACACAGTGGGTGAAGCAGACAAGAATTGCCTTTTAGCAATGAGGCTCTATAGGCAGAAGTACCCTGATTTAAGACAACCAAATGTTAGATGTCTGCAGAAGCTAGTTGATCGCTTCGAACGCACCGGGAACGTGGCATACGAGAGTAGGAGGGTGATTAATCGTGCTATTATTAACGAGAACAATGACTTAAACGTTTTATTGGAACTCCAAGAGAACCCACATGGAAGTGCGCGGACAATTAGTTCAAGTTTGAATCTAAGCAGATCTTCAGTACATCGGATAATTCAAAACCACAAATTCCACCCATACCATCTAGAATTGCATCAAGCATTAAACGGGAACGACTTCGATAATCGAATTAATTTTGCCAATTTAATGATGGAACGTATCGAGGAAGATCCGGCATTTATCAATAATATTCTTTTTACGAATGAGGCAACGTTTCGCAGCAATGGTGTGGTAAACAAGCATAATGTCCATTATTATGCAACCGAAAACCCTCATTGGGTGAGACAAGTTGATCACCAACACCAGTGGTCTCTTAATGTTTGGGGCGGATTATTGGGTAACTATGTAATCGGTCCCTATTTTTTTGAAAACCATCTTACTGGTACCGATTATTACCGGTTCTTGCGAAATGTACTGCATACTTTATTGGAAGATGTGGATTTGCAAACGTTGCGGGATATGTGGTTCCAACAGGACGGAACTCCACCTCATTTCCATAGAAGGGTAAGACGATATTTAGATCGTTGGATGCCGAACAGATGGATTGGGAGAGGTGGACCAGTGTTGTGGCCTGCCCGATCACCTGATCTGACCCCGTGCGACTATTTTCTCTGGGGTTTTATAAAATCTGAAGTCTACCTTGAGGCTCCTACCACAAGAGAAAATATGAAAGTTAGGATTCAAGAATGTTTTAATAATATTACTCCTGAAGTCTTACAACGTGTCAGAACTAGTTTTAGACATCGATTGGATATTTGTGTTCAACAAAATGGAAACATATTTGAACACCTTTTATAAAATAAACTTTGTTTTTTGTATATAAATGTTATTTTATCGTTTTTTACATTTAATTATTACTTGTCATTTGTCAGAATTAAAGTTGGTTTTGCTTGTATAGAGTACATTTCATTATTTTTAGCAACAATCAGCTCGATGGTAAGTGGGCTCTGATGAAGTGGGCCGCCTTAGCTATGAAGCCCTTGTTGCTTTAAATTAATTAATCTGATGTGACTTTTTAAAATGACTTTAATTGTTCGATGTAATTTGTAGTTTTGTGTTATCCAATTTACTGAAGTGACACTAGACTACTATGTTTAATATTACGAAAATTGTAATGCGATTGATTTTGAGAGCAAATAAAGTATTTTACTCAAATTACTCGAAAACCTGAAGTGATAGGTATAGGAATATGTAGCATCAGTCGACGCAGAATTTGATTTTGAATCGAGTGTTGGTAAATTTGATGGTAGGTGTCATTTGAAAAAAGTGATATTTTGCCTCTTAAAGTTGCGCGAGATTGAAAATTCACTACCAACACCCTGTATACAAAATGGCATCCTTGGGTGTATTAATACTTACATTGATGATCCCTTAGTCCACGGACAAAAAATTACCCTTCCACCAACTACCCTCTCAGTTACATGATTTTTTGAAGCATAGTCTGCATATCTAAAATTTCACTAAAAAAATTGAAAATCACCAGTTCTGTTGAGTTTTGACAAACAACTTGTACATCGATGTATTCACAATTCTTCATAGAATTCAAAAATGTTAAAATATACAGGGTGTTCCATTTAAACAAAGTAAAATTTATGTCGCCCCCCGCTGACCAACCGCCCATGTCGGCTCAAAATATTTTTAGAATATGAACCTAGGGACCGTCTAAACATGTAGATACATACTTTTTTCGAATTCGCAAACATAACGCCGTAAGGGAACTTTGTCAGATCGTTGGGACATCCTGTATATTGATCATAAATGTAAATACAAGTGTATTATATCAAGTGACCAAAGCGATCAATGATAAATAATGATATTTATCATACATCTACTTTAAGTCATTTAATTATTCATTTTCTGTCACTTTTTAAAAGATTTTAAACCCATACAGTCACTGTACGTTGCGCTACTGCCAGTCTATGAAAGTCTAATCTGACAAATTCTTGAACACGGGTATTATAGTTATAGATGTCTTTATTTCTGGTTACATTTTCATTAAAATTGTTTAGAACCAGTTTATAAAAGTACAACGAATATACTGTCATTACACCATATTTATTAAACAAACTGGCACAGCTAGTTCCTGGTTGGTCACCTGCCAACATTTTTATGAGTTTCTTCTGCTTGACAAGTCCATATGCAATAATAGATTGTGCAAAATATATTTGTTACATCACTGTAATGCATACTGTTCCGCCCAGGGTTTTAATTGAGAACACCACTGAACTAAGAAAACATCTATACTTGATTTATATGTTAACTTGAATTTTGGTAGGAATATCATAATTATTCGCCATATTATATTCTTTCATATGGTTCTTGAGTTCCATTTGAACCACTCCATCACTTATCATATTTATATTGAGATCTCCACTCACACTCATATCGCAAATGCACTTTTTTCTTGTCTCCATAACACAGCATCAATATGGTCAAATATACTTAGTTTGGAGATCTGTATACACAATTGATGAAGAGTCGTTTGCGCTCTTTTCATTTTTAATTATCAATAAAAATTCGTTTATATTAATTAATTATTAATTGGTGGTGAGTTGGTACTGGTATTATAAACATTTCGCGCTACTGCTTTAAATAAACGTTGCGTGTTTACGGTACTTATTTTCTACTAGATTACTCGTAAATTGACTGTATTCATATAAGGTCTTTATTCGGAATGTTACAAGCCCGCGTTAGTTACATATTTTTTAAAATAAAGCGCACGGCTAAACACGGTCTAGCGTTGCATATGCGCGATGACAAAACATAAAAGTTTATTTAAAGTAACTTACGGAAACTTATTAACCGATGCTGTCGTTATGCATAAATTTATTGTTATTTGTGGTAATAATAAATTTATGTTGCCGCAATTATATAACGTGCAATAGTCGTCCATTCCAGCAGTAACAATAAATAAACTTTGTTAATTATTGAATTAATAGCGTATTAATGCATAATAAAACATGCACGCCAGACTGTTAACAATTTTCTCGTTCGCTAGAAACACACATTGTAAAATTTATTATTATTAGTAATTACGCGATACGTATTTCTAATTGCAATTAAATTATTTCAATCACAAAGTAAACACAAGTTTATACACACTAAATAAAATTATTCGTATAATTCGAGAATAATAAAATCCATATACAAATTAAGCTTCGTCGTAGGTAACTAAATTAAAGAAGAAAATTAAACTCGCGTCACATTGATGACTTCTTATAGCGTTATAATGCCATTCAGTACCTAAAATTTGAACCATTGAACCACAATTAATACGCGGTTCCATAAGTACATGAAAGATTGGCTTAATGTAATATAATTAATTAATATAATTTCGTTCTTAAGCATTACATTACTACATTGGTCCTTTTGTAATATTCCATAAAAAATAGAGTAATAGAGATCTATATCCGGAAATGAAGGAATGCCAAAAAGAATCAGTAATACGAATTATTTGTCGCGCATATAAGACATAAAATTTGAATAATTTAAACATATTTCCAGGTTTTAAACGAGCTAGCCTTTTAATCCTGTTTGAATTCTATGTGAACATAAAAACGTGAATAGTTTCTTTATTGGTCTAATAAGAAAGTAAACGCATTTAAATGTAAACAAAGTAGGAACAAATTATTCGACAGTTAACTCTCCTTCGTTATCGGCCTGGTCAATCTACAAGTGAAATTCTGTCGGCTGACGAATATAATCAAATAACTGAGATTCCACAATAAATATCCCCGGCAACACATCGATTCAACGCCAAGGTAAATAAATGGGAAAACGTAAAATCATCAGGTAGATACCAAAAACAAATAAATAATCGAAAGAACAAGATCGATAAAGATAAGGGGCCCATCATCGAAAAACTGCTGAGTACCGCACCGACCGATACACATATAAAGTTGATTTTAATATTCATAATCCTCCGAAGAATTTCAAAATTAAACAATTAAATTGACGTAATTTATGCGTAAGTGTGGAAATAAAAATTTCAAAGCCGTTTCGTCCCAGTGAGCTACCGTCGTCACACAGCGAGCAACTTTTTAATGAAGCTCTGTCTCCGCAAGACGCCCGGGCTACTCGGTTACCTAATTAACATGCTAATTTAAAATAAATGAGTTGATTTATGGCGTTACGATAATGTCAATGTTTGAACAAAAATGGTTAACAAGTATCTGATCTTGTTGAACAATTAAGTGTTGCAACCGAGTCGCTTTAATAACATTTAAATACTTCTTCGGAGGAGTTAATTCGTTTATAAATGCCCGAGCAGGTGCTTTTGTTTTAGTGCGTGTACAAATATTTACAACCATTACCATTTTTTAGAGTTTTTGCGTTACATTTATAACACATTAAGCATGAATTTCTCCATACATAATTAGGAACGAAATGCAAGAATGCTGATTTTGATTGGTTTGGCAGAAACTGGGCGCCGCCAGCCAACATTTTTATTCGTTATAAAATTTAATATAACTTGCATTCTCAAGATTTAATTTCAGATGATTAGCTATTTTTATAAATATTATGAATAAATAGTATTTTAAATATTAATATCATAGTACTAATATCATGTCATAGTGTCATAACATTTGTAAGAAAATAGTACAGTAAGTTTTAATTATATAAAAATGAAAATGACCATAATAGAGCGAAGACAATTCTTTGGAGGGGGCGCTAAGCGACGACTCCAATTATGATCAGAAAACGTTTACCCTTAACGCTTTTTGCACAATCAAAATTAAAATTACACCAAAAATATAAATCATTTACTGCGAAATTAAAACGAACGCACAGTTACGAGCGATTCTGAAAGTTTGAAATAGACGACCCCTACCTCTTCTTCTGCATTGGATATTCGACGCTAATACCGGAAAAATCAAGGGGACGTTACGTTATTTCGTTAAAAGAAGCAGTGAGCTGAAGAGTCCAGGAAGTTTATGGGCAAAATAGTCAATGCTAAAAAGCACCGTATTTTGTATGATTAGTATTTCGACATTTTCTATGCTATTTGCCTATCCTAAACGAAACATGTTGGTCACAGACCAAAACATGGCATGCTCGTGATAAGATGCTAATATGATAAAATTATTGCCGTGGCGGGGGCTTGCAGGAGAGATTAGCTATACAACATGAAAGTTGCAGACAGTGAAGATGACGAGAAATCTTTTGTAGTAAAAATTCCCAACTCGTAGACTAAAATACAACGAACATTCACCACTGTAACAAATAAGGCGAGAGATACTGTCATATTTGGACGTTTATCGTTTATTTAAGTACATTAAACTTCGGCCGATTAACGTAGAGCCGATACATCCGCTCTTAAGTTTGGCCATTAAAAATTCGGTCTCAGAATGTTATCATAATCCATAAGATCAATGAACAAATGGCTCATATATATGTATGTAGAATTCATCTACTTTCTCAAAGATTTAATGCAAAATGAAGATTTGGTTAACATTCGAGGGTCCTGTCCTAAACTCGCCAGATATTCATCCAGGAGAGGTTCCACATATGGCTTTGCCTTAATAATGTTCTAATTTTTTGAACGTAGATTTGCCTTATACTTCCATAGTACTCTCAATATACTTTCCCACGCTTTCCATTAATTCGCAGATCCTTTCCCAGCTACACTTCTGTAATGTAACATAATGTAATGTAATCATATTTAACACGGTCTCGGTCGCACCGTTACCATTGGATTTTCTTAATGGGTATACCTGTGTCTTAGAAGATCGTCATTTAAGAAACGAGAGATGAGCAGTTTTCAAATTGCTATTGAATACAATAAATGGGCAGAAACGTAATGTAAACAACTGGCCTGGCAAAGGGTTCAACTCCTAACTGCTGAGTCAACTGGTTGCTGTTACCGTCCTCCAAAATTAATACTATGGGGACTGTACCGTATGGTAAATTACCATATCGTAAAGTAATTGCCTTCCCATCAATATCTTCCTTGGCAGATATTGAAAACGGATCCTGGTTTGTCATGGACAACCGCATGTTGGATCACGTCTCCCTCATCAAATGGCCATGATGGTTGGATAGCTTTTCAATGAAAATTTCAAGAAAAGTGGATTATATTAAAAATTGGTTGGACTACTTAACTTTTAGCCTGCTGAAGGTTCGAACTATTTCACTGAATGCGACTACAATATATACTACTATCATACCATGCTGAATTTTGGAAATATGTCTAGACGATCAGATACGGATATTCCAGTCCACATCAGTTATGGCGTAGTGATTTCCTTTGGGGATAAACAAATGTGCGAAACATTTTGTGACTATCTTACTTCTGTTTTTGAAAAATCTAATTACAGTGGCAAATATCATTTTTGAGTCACAAATATTGGACCAATTACTATCAACTCACATTTTCTGTACCCAATATTCATCTAATATTTGTTATTTTTCTCTTCACTTCCGCACCTGAATCTCGCTATGATTCTTTCCTCCATCCCTGATCTTTCCCCTTTCAGATAATCTGGTTATTGTATATATTATTATTAGATTATTATAAATCAGAATCATTAGATCACCGCTAACGGAATTGAGTTGTAAGATGAAAATTTATGTACGTTGACGTCAGGGGTAAATACATAATTAGAATGTGTATCAATAGTCACATTAAAATTCAGTGCATTTATTGGATATTGGGTCGATAAGATGAATAAATAATAGTTATTTACATAAAAGTCAGGAAAATTATTGAAATACGAAATACGAGTCACTTTGTGAGGAGTATTTTAAAGCTCAGAGTCAAGTAAGAGATTTTACTGACTCGGAGCTTTAAAATATTCGGTACAAAGTGCCACGTATTTCAATTTAGGTCTTCTACAGTAATGTGACATTTTCCTGACATTTATGTAAATAACTATTTCAATTTTCTTCTAGATTCGAATATACTAGGATTATGTCTATAAGGAACGTGACTAAATAGTGAACTTACACTTAACGAATTACATAAAATTGTATGCATTACAATGTTTACATATTTGTCAGAAACGTCATATAATACGATGCAAACTACCTTCCCGGAACGATTAGTTATCAACGAACCCAATAAGATACTATAAGCAGATTGATATACAGGTAGATTCTGTATACACTGATTTCATCAGGGCTCGCATCTAGGCCCACTATTGTTTATTATCTACGTAAATAATATACAATGCAGACAATATAAAAAAAATCATACTAACTAACTCAATTGAGGACTGTCGTAAGTTGCTATGCGACCTCGATCGTGTTTTAACTATTGTTCTAATAACAAACTTAAACTTAATATTAATAAATGTAATACCATTACATTTACAGGAAATATTAACCAGATTACATATTTATATATATTAGGAGATTCTAATTTGAGTAATAAATCTGCTATTCGTGCTCTTGGTGTGTTGCTCGCCAATAAATTAATATTTTATGATAATATTAATTATATGGTGTCAAAACCAAATAAAATTCTAGGTTTTGTCATACGTCTAGCAATGCTTTCCATAATAATACAGTAATATACAGTATTTTAAATTTTGATAACATTTGGGATCCTTAATATCCAACACATGTCAATCGCATTGAATCCACCAAGCGCCGTTTTGTTAATTATCTATATTTAAATCAATCTTTAGCATACAGAAATTACGAAGAGACTTGTCATAACTTAAAAATATTATCACCTGTCAACAGGAAGAAATTAGGCTATATCTAAAAATGGGAAACGCATTCTCTGTTAATGACATCTCCCAGCCAACGCTAACACACAGTTAGTTGACTTGTAAAGAACAACTTATTAGTTTTGAAGAATTATTCTTAAATGTCTTAAATGTAAACAAGTAATCACGATTTGACTTTTGTATTCTTATTTGCACACAGTACACAATCAACTTCATAAAAACCCTATGCATAGAGCTGATAAGGCTGTCGAGCACTACTTTGCATATATGATTACATACGCAGCTGAGGATACTGCCTCAAAAGTTGAGCTTCCTGAAATGCTTGGTCTACTCTTCTAAATTTATTTTTGAGGTCGATCGGTAAGTACATCTACCTACACCTTGTCGACTCACAGCACTATGTAGCACGAAAGACTTCTGTCTAAAACGCATTCTAAAACATTCAGCTAGGTGGGAATGGATTCCTGATTAAAACGTTCGGAGATATTAAAAACAACAGATTTGGTATATCAAGTTTCCATTACTAATGACGAAATAAATTAGAGAAATTATTACATTAAGTTTTGCAATGTTGTAAAGAGAATGCTGTTGCTGATTGGGATGAAGCCATTATTTCATTAGATGAGCGTAATACGGAATAAGGTCCATTTCTGTTGAAAGGAATGCATTGTATGATTCACGGTGACGACATGCATGCATAACGTAGGCGAATCTTAACAGCAATTTAACAGGGCGAAAGATACATTGGCGAGCATGTGTTAAGTGACAATGAATTTGGGAATTTCCGGAATGAATCGAAAGATAGATATAAAGAAAATAAAGTCGAATAACATACCAGCAATTCAAATTGTGCCAGCAAAGTGGTAACCGTTATTCTGAAACGAGGTCACACAATCTCAAAATACAAGTACGACAAATCAATAAGACGGTTATACCATTGATGAGCTGCAGGACGTAGTCTTCGCCCTGTACCCAAGGGCAGCTATATACAGATGTGACTAACCATCGAAGCAATGGAATGCATTAAAAACGACTGATTATTGGTCAGTCTATGCTTTATAAAAGGATCTTTTAATTGCTGTGTATTTTATATTTTGTCCATCTGCCATTGGACAATGACACTAAATTGTAATATGTACGTATGTGATGTACTGAAAAAATTTAGATACTTCCAGTCGTGCCACTGTCAGTTGATGTGGTAGGTAGAAGCAGACATCGAGTCCAATGACAGAGGAGTTTGACTGACATGGGTCGAACCCACTATGACTCTGTTTATCGATCCTGCAACCTCTCCTCACCTCGGTAAGGACAGCTGATGTTTAGGCGTAAATGTGAATGATCGCACTGGTTGCATTCGAGGCTATGTAAACATGGGTATGTTTCATATTCCTTATTCGTTAATATACTCAGTGACATATAAACTGCACCACCTAGAAGGAGTGGGCATTTTTTGACCAAATTTGGCAGGAATAGTGGAATAGTCCAGGGAAATAGTTGATTAAAATTTGAAACCCAATCATCAAGTAGTCATGGGATTTTTGACGTTTGTGTCATTTTTTAGAGGTGGTGATAGACAAGCAATTTTCGAGTCATTTTTTGAATTTGTTCCACTTTTTCGGATCCCGTTCTTTAGTTTAAAGTGTTTCAAGTGTTTAACGATGCCTAGAGGAAGGAGACCTCAAGTTTACCAGCAGTTGAGTGACTTTGACCGAGGGCGGATTGTTGGTTTACGAGAAGCAGGTTTTTCGGTTAGAGAAATCGGCAACCGTTTGGGACGGCACCACTCAACAATAATGCGTGTTTACCAAGCGTGGTCTGAACATCGGTTGAACGTCGGAGAAGAGGCACTGGGGCTCAAAGACGAACCAATGAACGTCAAGATCGCCGCTTAAGACTAATAGCCTTGAGAGACCGATTCTCTACAACTAGATCAATAGCTGATCAATGGTTAGGTGAACAAGGTCGTCCGATAGGCTTGCGAACAGTTTATCGTCGAATAAGAACCTTTGGCTTGCTGTCTTACCGTCCACATCTTGTGCTACCCCTCACTGCTCAACATCGCCAGGAACGTTTGGCCTGGTGCACGGAAAGACTTCAATGGAATTTCGAGTGGCATCGAGTTGTCTTTAGTGACGAATCGCGATTTTGTTTAGGAATGCATGATGGTCAGATGACTGTTAGACAAAGACGTGGAGAAAGGCGCAATCCTGATTTTTCGATTGCGAGGCATGTTCACCGAACTGTGGGGTTGATGGTGTGGGGTGCTATTGCTTACGGCAGTAGGTCACTCTTGCTCTTCATTTGGGGCAGTATGACCGCCCGACGCTTCATTGACGAAGTGGTAGAACCACATGTTCTTCCATATCTTCGAGGGCTGGAAGACCCACTTTTCCAGCAAGATAATGCACGAGCTCACGTAACAAGAGTTTCTCTTGACTTCTTTGAAGATGCCAATGTTAATCTTTTGCCTTGGCCGCCAAGATCTCCCATTGAGCACGTGTGGGACATGATGGGTAGAAGATTGAGGAATCTACCGAACCCACCGTTGACAATAGAAGCTCTACGGCATGAAGTACAGGCTGCTTGGGATGCCATACCCCAAGACATTGATCACCTGCTGGAATCAATGCCAAGGCGGATCAATGAGTGTATCAGAAATAGGGGCGGACCAACACATTATTAAAGAAAAATGATGACGTATTTTCTTTATCAAATTTTAATCAATTGTTACCTTAGACTAGTCCATTGTTTCTGCCAAATTTGGTCCAAAAATTCCCACCCTTCTAGGTGGTGCAGTCACTGAGTATATTTATGGAACCAAATGCTTTTTAAGTGGGTTACAAATGGGGCAAGAGAATAACTTCATTCGCCTGTTCATCGACCCGGGAACTTTCCTCACTTCTTTGAGTACAGTCGAAGCCAGGTACACGTGGTCACTTGTTTTTCAAATTTGCTTAAACTATTGAGTGGCAACAAATTATGGCAACTAGCCCAAAATATATTGAACGTATAAAAGCTGTACATCATAATGCAGTGTTGCAACTGCCATTGTGCTTGTAAATCTGAATAACTACAAGTACCTCAGACATCGCCTATTCAGTGATCGTATGGGTGTCAACATTTTTAGTTTGATGTTTTTTCGTCGTTGCATACAATTAAGGTATTAACATCTCAACAAATGTACTTTATTATTGGTAGTATCGACAGATTCGCCCTCGATACATAAAAGGTTTCGTAAGTACAAGTTGGTCATGACTCGTCAATACTCCAATACACGATGACTGACCTTTTAACTACTCCATCAAGAGCTCATAATAACCATTTCTGCAAATTATACTCGTAAGTTAAAATTTGTGGTGTCTGCACTAAAGCAGCAAAAGCATTGTCCACATGTGGTATTTCGAGAAGGCCGCTTGCACCTTGGAAATTTTCCCCGTAGGGTGTAGTCGTGGAAATATACAGAGACCGGCAAACGTCCCTTGGCATTCTGACTATATGACCCAACCATAGTAGTTGTGTATGACTAGCGAAGTAAACTAGATTAATATATCTATACTTCTATAACTGTTCCCTGAATATTCTCCAACACTAAAGCCAATAAAAAAGATAAATAGATTTCCGGCTGCTATTATGTTGCATATGTCGAAACAATTCCAATATTCCAACTATACGGCAGAAACAAACTCAATTTTCTCAACTTATCGAACACGTGCCCCGAGACCCCGAACGTTAACAGCAATTATGTTGTTGCATTTTTATGCTGTCGTTTTAATTGCTCGGCAAACTTTCTAAAAATTAAGCGAAAAAACGTCTCAATTTTCAAGTTGACAGATACAATTTGGAGTTTGCAATTTTAATTGCCGCATGCGTAACGGCGGCGAAATTAAACCGAGGATAATTACAGTTTAGCCGATGCAAAACTTTAAACTCGTGATAGTTAAATTAGAAACGATTGTCGTGGCTCTTTATTAAGCGAACACGTATCTGTGTCAGATATGATCGATCATTTTATTTAGATCAGGCGACCGCGTAATTATGAAGCTAACAATTAAAAATTATTTATTGGGCAGCTGTTTACGTTGGAATTACCTAACGGAAGAGGCTCGTCATGCGCGTGCATTTTTTGATGGTGATAGGTACGAAAGGAATTTCGTCACCGAAATAAACATTTGAAGTGTATGTGTGATTTTAACGAAACGTTCGCATTGACTCTCTGAACAATACCACATTTTTTTTAGTTGACAATATATGCGAATTAAATTGATAATACGCTGGCAAATAATAAAGATAATTATTTTTAAAATAGTACCTATATGCAAAAATACAAAAATAGAAGAATAACAGAAAAATCAGCGTCAACAACGAAAAATAAAATTATTGCGAAACCAAAATGGAAACAAGAAAAACGAAATAAAATTGATGAAGAAAACCGAACTAAAATAAGCATAAAAATGGAAAATTACAAATAAAAGGAACAATGTACAAAAAATAATTTAAGAACAACATTCTGAAAAGACCTAAAATCCAAACCAAACATGAGAATAAAAATGTGTGCCCGCATAATTTTTGTTTCAAGAAATCCATCCTCGAGATGAAAATATTCTCAACGTTCGATAAAATACAACAACAATAGGTTACAAAAAGTTTTAAATCAACGTTAATATATTGAGTGATATCGTATTGACGAAAGCTAATTATACGTATTTTATTAAATAATTAATATGTGTAACTTATTTGTAAAAGTCTCGAAACGAAAATGAATACAAATCATACTTCTAACAAACGAACTTCATTTTCATTCAACACAATCGATGCAAAATGAAACCTAATAATAAAATTAATAAATCATCTTGACAAGGTACGTAGTTATAAAAGAAAGTTGAAGCAAACGAAAGTTAACTAATTTGAAACTATTGAACGTGAAACCGAAAATGAAATGAAATAAATACATATAGTTAGTTAATACATTAATAATATAAAAGAAAACAAATTGATACTATGTGGGAAGCACGGAACGATAAACTGGGAAAATCAATAATAAATTACAATACAATGAAAAATATAACGAACTAAAATAACTCTACGAAATTGTATTATTTACTGTTTTACTATGCACATTTTAATAGTTTTCGTTGCATGGATGTTTTCTTTTATTATTGTTTTGTAATTGTTGTGTTCTTTATGTGTTTTGAAATTTGTTGAAATTACTCAAATTTGTAACTATTTGAACGAATTACTGAAAGTTGTGCTTATTTCATATTAATGAAAAAAATGTTTTGTTCAAGTTTTAGCTCTTCTGAAAGAAAAATTAAATCATGCAAATGATTTTTTTGTATTCCTACTTAATAACAAAATAATAATTTTAATATTAATCGTATGATACAATTTTTTTAATTTCTGAATGTATCACCGCAAGAGCAAAAAATCGCGGTAACTTTCGATTTTGTCCGTTAAAAAAGGTCGGACGCATCTTAAACAAACACCGGTGTGTGCGGGGTGCCGTGAAAAGAAGGTTCTCTACAAGAATAGGGGCACGTGGACGGGATCCTCCACGCAATCTTATTATATCATAGCGCACCTTTCGACTATTTGTATCGAAGTACGTTACATTCGAATATCTTCGGGCCGGATCGCTCCAACTCTGACGCGAAGAAGAAGAGGAAACTTAATCCGAAACCACCCGCACCCGCCCCATTGTAATGTAATGCGTCTAGACGTATTTTCGGATTTCGTATTATTGCCGAGCTTGGCGGATTGTTGATTGATTGGATCACGCTAGGAGGTTTTAAGAAATATTAAGGACCATTTTTCACTGTTAAGAGGTTTCTTAAGACGGTTAAATTATTTCTTGTATGTATTAGCGACGGGGATGGTAATATGTTAAGCTGTTATCGACTTTCGTATACAAACGGGATATTTCGAACATGATGCAAAATTAATGATGATGCGAATGAGTTTCAACTCACGTTTAATATTGTTGTGCATTTTGTCTGTTAATCATAAATTTTTACGAAGCCGTTACAATGCAACGCAATATTTATGCTCCGCGATTTATATGAATGTAAAATAAACGATGAAACTGCACTACCTACACCGCGTGTAATCATTAATGTATACAAATCGATACAATGATCACAAAAATCAAATATTATTTTTCTGGCAGTGAATGGAGTCGAATTTTTCAGTACCATTATATAAGTATAATAAATCTTTTCTTACTGGGAAACTGAATTGATGAGAATTATCTGGTGGTAGAAACATCCACTGTACGTAAATTAATTGCAACGATGCATTGATGTCAGGGGCTATTCAGATGAAGTGCCACTTCACAAACAATATTGAACTTTACTATAAAGAATTATAATTTTTCACAATGGGAATGGAGGCGACAAATAAACAGTGCGTATTTATAATATTTAAAAATCTTAGTTTTCTTCAAGAAGATATTAATTGATAAATTGCTTATTTAGCAGAATTTATATCGATGTCTCGATGCGATAGATCTTCTTGGCATTTTAATACCTAACCAGACAACCAACAGACAATACACATATTTTTCTCTTTTGACAATACACCTGAATAGTGATTAATGAAAACCGCGTTAACGATTACTTTCATTATGCTTTCTTAGACCATTGTCGATTAGAAACATCTTAAAGACTAAACAAACACGCATTACGTACGTATGTAACTCCGCACACACTAACAGGTAATAAAACAGAGATTAACAGCAAACGATATATCAAGTATATTAGTTGTAAATAACGCCCACATGTCCCGAAATACGCATTTACAACTGAAATTTAATAGACAAACGTTGATTTGGTTGTAAATTATCCGTCTGAATACTTGCCACACAAATCAATAGTTTTTTGCCACCGTGTATATACCTACATATATATACATATACACACAGCCACACGAAGTCCCCTAGGCAGAATAATTGAACAACAGCTCCTTAATAGCATACCGGAGGTTTTATTCCTTTAGTTTCTAAGGCGGTCACGTCCGCTGCTTCCGTCTCGCTCTTTTTACATGCAATTATCGACAGTGAGTACGTGTCCGCGTTGGATTTTTCTAAAATAGGGCGTTATTATCACCTCCAACAGCCCATTTGAAATATTTCGTGTTTGTGTAAGTAGGTGCGCACGTAGAGCAAGAACAATAATTAAATTTATTAATAATTTATACAGTTATAGGACATGGTAGCAGCTTGGCGGTAGCGAGCTTGTTAAAATTTGAATCTATCACGCGACATTGTTTGTTTTCTGCAATGGATAAGGGGACATATTGTGATTTAGTAGATTGTCACGGCGCGAGTTTCTCATCAATGAATTATGAAAATAAAAAAATAACTATTTCAATGTAAGTAAATCATGTTTTTGAAACACACTTGGAAATGGTGCAATTGCAATCAATTTGGAATTTGTCCCCATTATTATCGTATTTCATTATTTTCACAAGCTGTTGATTTGAAGTGAAGTGCCTATTAATTCGGTAACAAGTAGTGTCGTTGTTAATTTATTTAAATTCTTACTACGTTCTAGTTTAAATTTGTTTGGCTGGTTTGGAAAAAAGATCTCCATGTTGAGCTGGTTAGACTTTCTGGTTTTTATTTGATTTGCTAATATTTTGGTTTAGATTTATTTGGTTGGGGCAAATTTTCATTTAGCTTAGTTCACAATGTATCAATTTGTTTATGAAGTACAGCCCAACCCAACCCGGAACGAATCTCCCACGTTGATATTATACATTTTTTGCTGGTTTGAAATATATATATAACAAGTCAATCGTTTTGTCTTGTGGATAATTCCCTTCGTTTTATTCGTGATTTATCATTCCTCAGAAATTAAAAAAATAATTCTTATTTTCAGATAAATAAACTAATAAAAGGTTCAATTGCTTTCAATTTTTAAATTTTTCATTTGGGTTATTTTCTATTATTTTCGTTTCGTTCTACATTATTTTTTAGATTATTTTTAAATCCTCAGTGTGACACTCACCCTTTTGTCCCAGTTGTTACATTTTCTCGACAGGCGGCAAAAATGACGCCGCCATCCAAAACGATGCTACTTCATGAAACATTAAAGTTTCTCAGTCTATCGATAAATCGTTATATTTTAATTTGACGCGAAACACCAACGCACTAATTCACTAAACGACCACGTTTAACGTTTCTTAGTTTATTTCATCGACAGTCAATTATAGTTTAATTTCATGCGAACACAAACGTCCAAAAAATCGTAACGCGATTTACTGCTGAAATATGTGCGTGCGAGCGACGCCGAGCTATCAATTATGAGTCAGCATAGTCACTTTTTTGGTGCAAAAACTGCCCGTTGCACCTAGCAACGATATCATTGCATCCTTGCGGAAATAAGTATCGAATGTTTCTGATGTATGTGACCGTAGCGATTAAAAGCTTAGACGATTCCTTTGTCAGTCGCTTATTAACAAATTTTTATCTGTATTTATTAAAGACAATGTCTGTAAATACAGTTCTATGACCACCAGACCACACTACCAATTCATGGCATTCGCATAATCATCGCTGCATATGTACCGGAGAAAACGAACGCTGCAAACAGATAAGCAAATTAAAGATAAAATAAATCGCCTAAATATTCTAATTGATACAAAAATAAATAAAATGGTATACCAATATTTAAAATCTTTTTATTAAACTATTGAACAGAACCCCCCCCCCCCCCCCCCAACCCCATTTTCATATTACTCCGCTTAAAATTATTGAGTCAGAAACTTGGGCTTCAACGTGAGCCCCTAAAGCTCACGTTGAAGCCCAAATTTCTGATTCATAAGAACAAAATTCATAGGCAGTTTAATTAAAAATATTATATGTATACAAATATAAAATATTTAAAATAATTTATTGACTTATAATAAAATTAAATAAAAAATATTAATTTTTATAATAATAAAAAGTCGAATTTTTTGTTGGTAAAGTAGCAAATCAAGTATAAAATAATAAATAAATTCCAGGCTGAATACGATCAGGTTGACACCCTCGTCCAATAATTCAAATTAGTGAAGGAATTAAACTTAACTCGAAAGTGAATGTGCAAAATAATAATAATAATATAATTAATATAAATACATTACAAAAATGATTTTTATAATTCAATGATTTTCTACCTAAAATTATTTATGAACAAATTCAACAGGTTCATAGAATTACTACAAATGAAAATAAATCACTTAAGAGATCGTGCTTTTCAGTTAATATCACTTTTATGCTGAACAATACGCCGCTGGCATGTTTGACCAATATAAATATTACTACATCTTTACAAATTAATTTATAAATAACATTAGTTTTGAATAATACATGTTTCTAACCGTTTTAAACTAAACTTGATACATCTGCGCTTCGTAATTCTCCATGTCCATTGGTCAAAAGCAAACACATGGTTTCCTGCTCACATAATTTCAACTCCACATTTTTCTTTTTCATTCAAGTCGACATGATCCTAATTGCTGCAATTTACCCTCAGTCGTTCACATCTGCATAGCATATACAATTTGGTAACTTGCAACTCGGTTAATTTATTTTAAGTACCTTTTTCAACGCACTATATTCTTGTAGTACTGGAACACACGTTATGTGCCAATGTGTGTTCCACACCGATGAATTTGTGGCTTGAATATTGGACATTGAAAGCTTACTGCAAGATAAACTAATTTCGACTTGTTTCATGTTTTGGACGATTTAATTACAAAAAATTATGTAAATCCAGTCAAAATTGACGTGTCCGTCAGCAATGTTGGTCAAAACTAAACCGAGAAATATGAGAATTTTTGATATTGTGAAAATAGACCGCAAAAAATTTAAAAATCACTCAAATACCAATTGTAAATTTTAATAGACATTTCGTGGATATTCGTTGACAACATTGAGTTAAAATCATAACAAATGATTGAATTTAATTTCCTTAATTTTTATTATTATTATTATTCCTGGCTGATGTAAACCTGTATGGGAGATGGAAATTTAATTTTGTCGCTGTAAAATCATAGAAAGTGAGCCCTGAGGTTATATACTGCGCTTCACAGCCGGGTAGGGGTAGTTGTCATAAAACGAGCGGACTAATCCATGTGGCAAGACATATAACTTAACATTTAAAAAACTGTAAAGGCAGTTCAATGCAGAGTGCGAAACTGTCCACGACGGGACCCTAAGCTAGACAAACGAAATTATCGTCAAAAATAAATTACAGTCAGTGAAATTGACGTATAAAACGTGTTTAAGCACACCTAAAAATCATCATACTCTAGAAATTCAAGATGTCTTTATTAGAATAATTAAAATAATTGTCTGTTGTGATTTTTTAAGTATGATTATAAGCGAAATTGGACGTAATGAACTTAAAATACAAAGTTCAACCAGCAACATACTAGCGAGATAGAACCATGAAGAAGTTTATGAATAATTTAATGGAAAAAGTCATTTTGTCGGAAAATGATTAACATAAAATGGCACATGGCATTTGAAGAAAAAAACAAATTTTATATTCAAATGTATTTAATAATGAAAACATTGGTTTTTCAAATTGTTCGTAGATATGCAAGGTGGGTTGGGTTGTTTAAGTAAGGAAGTAAGTTGGAAGTAATGACTTTATTGACATTCTCACTAGCTTTAAAATGTTTCCCGAAGATTATTGTCTTTTATTTATCCTCTTATTTTTTCAATGAATATAGGTTTGATTACCCATTTCGTTAATTTATTCGTTTACGCAAGTTACACGTCTTCTCTTTCTCCTCGCACTCCATAACTCAATACCTTCACTACCCATTACTTTGTACTGGCCTTCTCCACAAATCTTGTAATAACACATACATTAGGTCTTCGAATAGGTAAACAAATACATGCACCTCCTTCTTCATTCATACTTTGCTATTCCACCACATTTCATGTCCATTACATATATCCCACAATCATAATATTTCAAATACTCCATTATATGATCACATTCACCCATTCGCAAAAGACCCATCGTGCGTTGAGTATTGAAGAAAATCTCGCCCAAAAATTGCAGGCATCTTTATTACTACATTTGCCCCATCGTAAATAACCCAATCATCGCGTAAATGAAATATCACTAACTAATCTATTTCACAAGTCTTTGTTGTGTTACCTAAACCCATCATTAATTACTTATCATTCTGTTTTAATAGTTGAGTAACAAGTTTAAAGTTTTTTATTAAAGAAAGTATGGTGTATTAAGTTATAATACAAGTTATTTTAGATCTATTATGGTATTTATCTTTTGTTTGAAACTATGCTAAGAATTGTGCTGAGAATTGTAGTTAATCTGCTGGAACTGATTTCTTTCATGTACCAATCGGTAATGAATATTTGTTCCACAATTCTTTCCACGGTTGTGTCCAGAAAATTAGTCAATTCATTCGGCTCTACTTCCAATGTGAATTGTAAGTAGAGTCAACTACTAAGTTGAAATAAATTAATATACTACTCAATTCTGTATCAGGTGTTGCCATTAAGGTATCGTGGACATAAATATATAAAAATTGTAATTCAAAAAAGTATTCTACGCTGGTGAGGAAGTTATTCATCAACATTGATGATAATGATGATGATATAGGTTATCCCGTTGACGTTCCAAACAAATTGTTTATTATGGTTACCGTGATGACTGCAATAACTAGATTTAAATAAAATTTCCATTTATAAAATGTGTCTTTTATATACTTGTAAAATGTGTTATAGATGGGCAATGGTCGTTAAGCAATTCTAAAATCAAGACGTCTAATTCTATTAATATATTACATAATAGTCCGGAATTTTTAGACCAGTAAGTGCTGATACAAAACTGTAGTCTAAGGTTACTCAAAATCTTCGATATATATATATATTCATAATTGGTAAGTTGGTGCATTTATACAGGAGACAATGGTGTGTCGTTTTTTTAACCTTAGGAAAACCGTAGATTATTGAAGGTATGCTATTATTAGTAATAAGTCTTTTGCTATATTCGCATCAACCATATCTTCATCTAGAAGTTTTCTGACGAGTGCATTATTAGGTATTTGTAATGTCAACGTAAGTTCTTTGGTTACTCGTAGTTTTCCTTTTTCGTCATTTCTAAAATTCATAGCATTACCCAAATAGCACTTTATATCTGCGACAAGCTCCTTTTACGGCAACTCATTTTCAGGTAGAAGTGCACTAAATTTGAGAATCTATGACAAACTAATTAAAGCGATACGTTACCCAACCTAACCTAACCCAACCCAAGCCAACTCAAACCAACCCAAACCTACCCAACCCAACTCAGAACAATAAACCATCATTTGCTGTTTTAAGGCAACCTGTGAAATTGTCTTAATTCATGAATTGCCTTAAACAATGATGATTGCCCAGAGTCCTAGACCAACCTTTCAAGATTGCCCTATTACTGCAGTTTAAAATTTCTACGATTACATCAGAGTTCCATTCGTAACTAATTGGTTTTTTGTTGCCTTACGATTATTTGATTGCCTCAAAATCATTGTTGATTGTCGAAATTGTCGTCGTCGACTTTCCCTGTTTATCCAACGATATCTGGATAAACAGGGAATACCATTAGGGAATAACAACAGGGATAAATTTCATAATGATTAATTAAAGTTGAATGTAAGTCGATGTTTATCAATTGCCTCGAGGCACATTCTAATCATCTTTGATTAAGGTTGCCTTATTGCCGATTGCCCCAATGATCTCTGCTTGCCTTCGATTTGGTTGTTGTGTTTTGCGAATAGTTTCACAATTTCTAGGCTCGGTGCAAACGGTTGGCAGACTTGTTCAGTTGATCTGCAGATAAGATAGCGCTTTGTTTATTGCTGCGATGTGGTCATTGTTTATGACGAAGATTACTGGTTTAAGTTCTTCAGTTACTACATTGGCACTGTCTTAACTTTATAGCAATTAATTCGGATATATATCGTAAATAGCATTGCTGTGTTTCATTTAATTTCAAGTACGATACCAAATGACTTAGTGGTCTTCAAGTGGATTGATATTCTCATCCAATTCTAGAAACTACGTTGTATAGATGCCCTACTGAAGTATTTTATTTATATTTCAAATTGTTATACGTATTTATGATACGATTGAGTAAATTGTATCCTCACTACCATTGGTTCTGTAACGAAGTGTATATAACTGCTGTTTGCCCTTCTTATTCTGATTGCTGTTGCAGTGGCTTGAAGAAAGTCATTTTGATGCAACCGTAGTTAGATGACATAGGATAATACATGAAGTAGATAGAAAAATTTGCAGAAACAAAGAGTAGTAAAAGAGGAGGATGTGTAGATATGTATTATGCATGCGAAAGGGGTAAAAACATGAATTATCTGGCCTCTTCTAGTTCAGTGTTCTATAAACCAACGTGCCTCAATTCGATTTATTGTGAGTGGTTGCGTTAGGTTACAATAAGTTTTTTTAGACTTTCAACGCGTTTGCCAATGATATCCAGCCACTTCCCTTCGACACAAATAGCACAAAAATCGAAGTAAAACTTCATCTATTTTTTGATGTGTCTTTAATGTCTTGAAAAGGTTACGTCCGATTTTGTTTAAAAAATGTACCTAGTCATGGTAAAGCGGTGCCTGGTTCATCCACCAACAATGCACCAGCCAACTCTACGACGAATTTTCAGCAATTTTTGACCAAGCACATTATGCTTCCGTGCTTTAACTCGTTAACTAATACCTAGGAAGAAAAAAGTCATCAAACCTAATCGAAAAGTTCATAAACTCTTGTGGGCAGTGCAAAAACGTATCGACGGAGAGTTCTGAAGTAAAAATGTATAATTTAGTTTTCATAAATAAATGCCAGATGTACCCAAATCGTCCTTTTTATTGAAGAATATTAATTTTCTATTACTACTAATTCAATCGAAATTCAAAATCATTTTCAAACGTTTAGAAGTCATAATTCTCTCTAGTACGTTTTATTATATTATTATGTTTGCTTAAAATAAAACTGGAACAAAATGAAACTTGCAAACGACCGCGAATAAATAAGAGGCAGTGTAATTTGGACACATGAAAATTTATGAAAGTAATAGTCGCGCAAAAAATAATCAAATGAAACAATAAAATTCAAAATGCACCTTAACAATTTTAATTTCAAAAATTCTTTGATATAGTGACTCAAATCGACATTTATTTTGCAGTATAATAAATAAAATAAATTAACAGAACAAATTATCATCCAGCTTTAGATTACATTTTAGTAACTAATTAGAAGAAAAAATAAATTGCAAAGATGTATAAAGAATTTACTCACAAGAGGTCTGGATATCAACGGCTATTAAATAAATTTGTATTTTTGTTGTTAATTTATATTATGATTTTTACAGTAATTTTATTTTAATTCGGTCTTGAGTCCTCCATAATTGCTCTTTAAAGCCATTACAATAACTGATGCATGAAAACACGATACTTAAGTAGTCTAGCCACCAATTAACATAAAATATTGAAATTAAGACGTTAAATCAGTTCCACAAAAAAACAACGTTTCTAAGCGTTAATTAGTCGTCGTAGTAAAGAAGCGGCGTGGACGTTTCTTCTTTTGTAGTTTGATTCCACCGAACAAACTCATACGTAAATAAATAAATTTATTATACTAAATTGTTCGTTTAAATTTTGACACTTAATAAAACTTCAAAACAAACGCACCCGTTAAAAAGGTCCGGGGTTGTTATGTAAATTTATTTATACTTTAGTTATCATAATTTAGAATTTATGCCCATTTGAGAGCGGCCTGAGAGCATTGAAAACAGGAAGCTTTTTTCTGTGCATTTCGTAGCTGTAAAATTTTCTTTGGACGGCGAGTGCGTGAAGTCAACGCCTTGAATTTACAAACAGAAACTGAACACAAACAGAAAACATATGTTCCTACGGTTCATAAATTATTTTTTATTCGGTTGCAGCGCGTGCCTACGATCTATAGAAAAGTTACAATGGGTTTCAGATACCCCTCGGAAAAGAGCAGTGCAAGATGCCGCGACGTATGTAAGATCTACAGCCGACCAGAACGATCGCCGACGCAGATATTAGAGAATCGTGGCAATGAATGAATGGGCGACCGTTAATAGCACGCTTTTCAACTTCTTGTTTCTTACTCGGAGATATTTGCAGGCTATTCTTGGCAATTTCTTATAACGTGTCTTGATGTCCCATAGTGACCACTGGTCAATAAATGTATTTAGCACCCTTGTTTGCAAATCCGCCTCCAAATTGCTACAAATGTTTACGTACATTCGACCATTGTGCTCGGGTTAAACGATTCGGAAATGTCAGCTTGAATAGTCATGAATGGTGTCTCGAAGTACAGTACATTCAAGTTACGAAAATTGTAATAAAAAAGAATAATTCAACACAATTCGCATTTAACGGAAAATAACACCACAAAAATAAATTGATCAAAAAATTAAAAAAAAAGCAATAGAATATATAATAAAACAAATCGAAACCAAACTATACAATCAAAATGTAGAAACGACGAAAACTTAAATACCACAGTAACTGATAAAAGTGTGCAGTAAGTAAATATTGAACACAAAAGAATAATACAAAAACCAAAATGTTGTAAGAACTACATTTTTTTTACAATGGTTCTATTTTTTCACTTGTAATATTTAGGTAATAAATTATTTTAAATTGTTTTGTTTGGTTTTTACTATTAATGTGAAAGTCACCCCAAAATCAACGACAAAAATATGAATCCTGGCTTCTTTTATCCCTTACAGAATCATTTTTTTATGTAGCGAAGATATCATCTTTATCTTTTCAATGTACGTTTTGTTTATGATCTAAACGATCCTTAGAGGAAATTTTTAAATATAATTTTCTTTTTCTATACGCGAGTTATTATATAAACGTAACGAGTTAAAATTTTGGGTGTTCGTCTGCAAATATATCGAAAGCTTAATTATCCATTACAGCGACTTCAAATAGAACCTAACCGCCTACCTATTCCAAGCATAAATCGTGATGGCGATAAAATCAGCATCATTTGTCTATGGGGTATTTACGTTATTTATGCCGCCGACCATTGTGAAAGAAAGACGACAGTGGTATTAATTAGGATCGCCTCGCGAATGAACCGAACGATTGAATTTACAACGAGAGAAACGTCCTCAATTAAATTGTGTAACGTGCATTTTCACACGGGCTATTTTTTCACTAATCAATTCGTCAAGATACTTATCGCTAAAACGTGTCTAGCGGAGAAAATATTAAGCACACTTTCCAGTTGCATTTCTCACACCGTCGACTTTTTATGTTCGGCAGAGTTTTGTAAAAATTCGACTGCATTCCCATGTTGGAACGCACGATTCTGTCGAATTTTCTCGTCATCAGTTTAAATGAGATGTAATTGTGGAGATTACCCTTGCTCATGCATTCTTATTGTTGTCATTATGGCGGAAGGCGGCAAATTGCCCCCTTTTCAGCATAAAACGTTACGAATAATTTGCCCTAATTGTGGTGTATATGTATTTTAAATTTCGTTAAGTCATTTACGTTTCTTTGTAGTAATTTTTTATTTATTAGTTTCACGAAATTGAAAATCATCCATCGTTGATATTTATACTAATTATTACTTGCGCGTTATTACATGGATTTTATTACGAAAATTGATGGGTGTATACGAAGCTAAAATTTATACTATTAATTTTTATATAATTAAATAAATTGTCCGTAACACAGGTGTAATCTAAAAAAAACAACTAGTTTTTGGTACATTATTTTTCTAGATGGGTTTGTGAATTTATTCACTGCAAACCACCTAACCATAAAAAATATATGTTCCACCTTTTTTAGATCGAAATGATCACTTTCCCAAAATATTAGAGAAATTCGTTCACCTGGTTTTGGATAAGAAATATTCTATTTTAATAGAATAGATAACGCCCACTGAACTTGGCCCACGTGTGAGCAACAAAGTCAAGCAAAAACATTTTTAGCAGAAATACTTTTCCAATTCAGCTGCGAAAGTTACCAAGTGACAGAAAGTGAGGTCATCTTATCCATGTCATAAACTACTAATGAACTGATATTTGTTGTCCATTAGTAGTATAGGAATAATAAAATCATGGCAACAACATGACCTATTATTTTAATTGCAAGAAAAATGTGAAATATTTGTTATTGGCACAAGCAGAATTCTACTTTTTATCACTTGACGTGTTACTGAATATTCAGGTCGTGTGATGAAAAGCAACTCAATTTGCAACTCGATTTATAAATAGCTATTAATACGTAATTAGGAGTTACTGTTGTTTTAGACAATACATCATTTTTGGCTCCCCGAAGAAAATATATTGTGTTATATACTATGGGCGCCAGGTCAGTGCTAGCACTAAAATCGAAGCATATAACCACCAGCGACAGTGATGTTCGTAGCTGGAACTACTTACGAAAAATAAAGGCAACATAAAATCCAGAATTACGAAGCGAGTGCTTTCAAATTGTTGAAGATCCACTAAGAAGAAATAAAAATAGAAAGGGAAAGGTGAAACTCAGAAGAAATTAACAAGATCAACTACGCCATCTACACATAACTCCATCGGACCAACGCAACGTGCGGCTGAAAAGTTGGAAATATTTAAATTATACAACCACCACACAAAAATTTTGCTTGACATATTCCGACCCCAATTATTATAAATATATTTGTGTCATTATTTACTAATTTTAGTTTACACAACTTTTTAATTATGGATTGCTTAATATTTTTATGTTCAGGTTCATTTGACACTACGTCGTTCTTCGAGCCTGGAATAGGCGGATTTCCACTGTTGTCTACCATTAGATAATTGGCTGGTATAAGCAATGAGAACGGTAACGTTTGTACCAACAAAAATATTTTGCAAAGGTATCGAGAACTAAATACATTTATTTAATTAATCAATTAAGTTCTCTGCATTGAAACAAAAGTGTTTATTTGAATCTATGCATTTATTCGGTTGCTAAAATTTTACTTCCGTGTATTATGTTTCATTGTTTTTGCACATTTACATTTTTCTTTGAAGCTTTCTAGCTATTATGCGTCGTTCTTCTTCATAATTGAATCATTTCACATATCGTTTGCTGCTCATAATTTCATTGTTAGTCTTTTTATACTTCCATTGTGTTATGTTTTACTTTGATATTTTAATTTTCCGTTTAGCCCCGCCATAGATTTCCAATGTTTTTAATCACAATAATAATTTTCTTGATTATTGAAAATATATAGAATAGAAATAGAAAATAGAATTATAGTTATGCAGTGATGAGCTATTTACATCACTTGGAAAAGTTGTCTATTGTAGATGAGGAGTATTATTGAGAATACGAGGCCTTGGGGGAGAGTTTTACAAGATAACTTGACTTGAATACAGATTGTATACAATTTTTCCTGAAACTGCAAAAATCATTATTTTAAAGACCAAAAGATACATATCAAGGCACCATGTATTTGTCAGTTTCAAAAACACTGCCATTTCTGCGGATTATATACATTTTTTGACATAAAAATCTGGTAAAATTTTATTGTCAGATAATAAACTTTCGTGTGGCAATTTTGAAAATTTTCAAGTTCTTGATATGCAAATCGATTTGTACTAACATTTATTTTCCAAATATATTCCTATACTCGTTCTTATACTACTACGATTCCTTTTTTGTATTTTTTTTATTTATTTTTAATTCTTCCAAATTTGTTATAAATAATTTCTTCTTTGTTTAACTTGTTTTACGTTATTTAAAAATTAAAAAAGATTTTCTGCATTAATTTCAATTTACATTTAGTTCTGTGGAAATTTCCTTTTATTTTATACTTCATTTTAGCTTAGAACTTTGATGTTGTGATTTTGCCCCCTGCAGTAGAGCATTATGATACAATTTTTAGCGTTATCTTTTAAATGATTATCAAGTACCGTTGCTATTTCCTGACTTCCTCTGCACACCTGTTTCATTCCACAGATACATACATCAGATTTAATTGGGTAGACACTGCAATTATACATTGATATTTCCACATCTCTTACAGTAAGCAAAGGATGTACGTTTTGGGAACGAAAAGCCTTCTGTAAATCAAATGTACAAACATGATTATAATCAGAAATATTTTCACCCTCCTCCTTTAAATAATTTCTGATTTTGTCTGCTTTAGAAAGATGAAGTAGTCTATGAGTTTCTATTGTAGCTCTAATTGTGGAATCGCAAAGCGATATTTCCGTGACATTTCATGCATTTCATGTCAGTTCGAAATTCAAATATTTCCTCTTTGGATTACGATGACGTGCGTAATGGCTACAAAATGCAGGAAATGTAATCTGGCCTCAGAATCATTAGTTCTTGTACACGAGTGATTCTTTCCGTCTGAATCAAGTACACCATGTACGTCAGGTTTTGATAAGCACCTATATACTGTTCCCCAAGTGAGGTTAATGGTTGCCAAAAAAAAATGTCTTTCATACTGAAATGGTTATATCTTCCAAATCAAGAAAATATTAAAATACGTGACTTATGGGTCCTACTTCCTTCACGAATGCGCATCTTTTTCGTATTTTTATTTTCACCCAGAATGATTGAAGAAAAATTCTGCATCGCTCTTCTGTTACATTACTTCTAAAATTCTGTGTACACTTGAAATCGTAATTTGGATTCAATGTTATCCTGGCATAGATTTACCTTTACTTGAAGTATAGGATCTTCTTCTGGTTTTATATATTTTCCTCACATTTTGTTTCCAGAAACTTTCATCTCTTTGCCGCTAACGGCCTGCTTGTATCTTTTCTTTTCAATATTCTGTCATATATCTTCACTTAATTGTGTATTAGTGGAAGGTTCACCAACTCTGCACCTCGCAGTGTCTGGTGAAAAATCTAATGGAATAATAACTGGCACTTCCTCAATATTTTCATAAAAAATCGTTTTGATTCACACTGTTAACAATAATGTATTTACCCAATTTATATTAATTAAATCCGAGTTAAAAGTAACTACATACCACCAATTTTCTAAGCTGGAACATAAACGTTACTACTTTCCCTTGAAAAAAGCAGTATCGTTCATCATTATATAAAAGCTGTATTCTCTTCGCAAACTAATATTAATCATAGAAATTATATTTTCAACCACACAGTAATAATAATCTCGTATTAAAATTGTAGGTTA
This sequence comes from Geotrupes spiniger, assembly GCA_959613385.1. Classification (NCBI taxonomy): domain Eukaryota; kingdom Metazoa; phylum Arthropoda; class Insecta; order Coleoptera; family Geotrupidae; genus Geotrupes; species Geotrupes spiniger. The sequence continues at coordinate 24,308,528 of OY390736.1, read as the reverse complement.
TGAAGAACTGTCACCTACCAATGTTGTGATTTGGGTTCACTTTATCGAAGAATATCGTACAATCCGGACTTGGTTCACTATAACGAGGGATCTTTTTGCAAATCATTCAGTGTTATAGTGAATTAATGCACTCGTTAGCAACCTGATGAACTAAGGACGAATGAATAATTGTATCAATGCACTTACTACAAAGTACAACTCTAGCTCGCTTTAGAAAATTAGAGTTGGTTCACTTTCCTCCTGACCCACACTTAAATTATTTAAGATGTAACACAATCCACGAAGTTGTATAGTACGTTCTTGAGATAAATCAATAAATTTTTGGAAACGGACATACATGTTGCAATAAATTTTAATCTCCATTTAGTGTAGCATTAACTTCTTTTTTTCAAGAGGTGAAGCTTTTTAAGTTTGCTGCTGAAATATGTCATGGAAAAGTAACTAATTTTATTCATTCAGACATTTTCGTGAATTCGTTGTATTTCGTTGCTTATGTGCAATCAACCAGACAAATGTGGTAGTTAACATGAAATGGAGTGAATAGCAAATACAATGTGTGGAATTGGGTTTTATTGGGATGGGTTGGGTTGGGTTGAGTTGAGTTGAGTTGAGTTGAGTTGAGTGGAGTTGAGTTGAGTTATTACGTATTATTTCAAGCTTCTAATGACGAGGGTAGGCAATAGAATTCGGGATGTTGATTCTGATATCTTATCAGGTATAACATGCACTGTTCATACAATATTTCTTCCAATAAAAACCGGTATTGGTTAAGAAATATTTCTTTATATCTATTGATATGGTATCTCGTTATTCTGCTGTTCAGAAAGCACATCGTAAAACTTGGCAAAATATATGGAAACGTTTCACTGCATAAGTTTCAAACAGCCATTGAGAAAAATATAATTCCATGGCCATTATACGTTTTCTCACCCGGCTTCTTCACAACAGTACATAAAAGACGCAGTCGGAATTAATTTTATGGTGGCAGAGCAAATATGCATAGACCTAAATGGAAATTATATTGATAAATAAATAAAAAAGTACTGCCCCTTTAATACAGGTAATTTATGAAACTCGAATTTCCTCATTTAATATATTACAAAACTCGATTCGAGTATGGTACGTGTTGACTTAATGTGCTTCAATTTAAATTAAATTTCGGTTGTGTATTTAATTAAACTTTTAGACACCGAAGAACATTTTCAATTATGTCATCGTGCTTTCCTCCAATGCTGTAATACATACATTAAAGTTTCCTGTGTCTTCACAATCAATTTAATGATATTAACGAAATATCTCAATCTTCCTTCCAATTAACCTCGTGCCTACAAGTAGACCGACATTATGATTGCGTTTTTAAAATTGACTTGTACGAAACCGCTCGGCTACTATGAAATAAATTCATATAATTGAAATAATTGGCCGTCTGGAAAAAAACATTTCCAATTAGCGCATTCGTTGAACAATTTCCATGCGATGGGTATCAGTGTATCTAGATCCAAACGTTTTGTTCCGCAATTGTCTCCTGATAATTATCTTAATCGAAGCATTCGATTTTTAAACGTAATTTAGTTTGTTTAGATGTAGATGAAGTAATATACCATAAATCGGTGAATCTGCGTAATTATAACATACACATTTGATTATTACGAAACGGTATGTCTAAGTTATTTACCAGGCGTAGATGACGATTTAATTTTTGATTGTAGTAAAAATCGTGATCTCGCTCCATGTTCGTATTATTATAACCAGCAAATGTGAACTGATTATTAATTGCATTTTAACTATGAAGACATTATCGGTTCTTTTGTATAATGATCTTGAAAAATAGTGCTGCGTCGGTGCTGTTATTAAAAAAATTAACATGGACGGCGAATAAACAAATAAAACGACCAAAGTTTGGATCAGTCGTTTCATTTTCTTCGCTAACAACTACAAGTTTTTTTTTTATCGAACGAAAAATTTCCATGTAATAACTCCAGCCATTCAACGATTACGCCATCTAAATTGCCTTAATATTTCATTTCTAAAATCTGCTACATTTTTAAATAAATTATTTCTATAAATTTTCAATTTCGTAAATCCTAATTAATATTTACGTCAGTTTTGATTATTATTTACTGCCTCGTTGCCTTTATTTCATTCTATTGCTAAATATTTAATAAATCCAACAAGACGTATCTACGGAATAATCTTTTTCATATTCGTATTAATGACATTAGTAAATCAAAACTGGATAACATCTACACTATCGCCATGATAATAAAACGTCACATAAAAGCTAAAAGAGCTAATTAAAATTTGAAATGCGATGATTTATTAAGCAACTGCTGCTTAGATAAATTATATGTGTGGTCGTTCCGTGAAAAAGTTAAATTGGGAACAAGCTTGGATTTTTCTGTTGTCATAACAGAAAACACAATTGAAATTATGTGTAATATTTCAAGTTTATGTATCGGAACAAAAAAGATCACGTAAATTCTAATTGCCAGCTCATGGCAATTTAAATTACCAGATTTAGAATTATGGTAAATTTAAAATTAGCAAATAGTAGCAATATCATCTACTCTACTGTGGTTGGACAATTTCAATACCACTTAAGAGTGGCTTTATTATGGTAGTAAAAGTATAAATACAAATACGAGTAGTCGTTCATAAAAGTAAAAATATATACTTTCAAGGCATTACGAATAACAAACTGTTGCTTTACTATCGTAAATGTAGAAGGCAATAATGTCGTTTAATTATGACTTCATTGTTTAGCAATGCATTTCATTCCATTACTTGTGGGGAAAGAAATGGATTTCTAACGCAAGCAATAAAACTACAACTGCAACTATTATATGTAAGGAAAACATAGTAAACCTAATTATTCATAAAAAATGTACAATAAAGGATATCCATAGTATACATTAAAGGACATAATGTCTGGTGTCTAGGATCGTATCCAGACGTTGCGAAATTAAAGCAGTAATTCAATGTCTTTTTGTTCGTGACTGTGTGACTGTCTGAGTTTTCAATTCAAGTTGAAATAAATAACACTCTTACTTGATATGAGAGGAAAACATTATAGCATATGTGTGCACTGATGGAGAGTGAAGAGGAAGGGGTACTTAGGCGGTCACCGAGATGGACTTTGAATGTACCAGCAAATAGGATCTGCAGTAGAGGCAATGAAAACTCGAGCAAAGAAAAACTAAGGCGCCAACATAATGTAATGCTGAAGAAGAGGTGGAAAGACAATGACACTTAACTTCAACCTCTTCTTCAAAAAGGGCATTTCAGGAAATAAATGAAACTCAGTAAGTGTTTGTTATGGACAGTCGGAAATAGTCATTTGTTTATAGCTTAAAGACTAAAAATCGTCTATGATTAAATATGTGTATGATAACCATATAAGTTTTCCTTCTCGAAATGACCCATCAGCGCGATACGTTGAGGAGTCATTTCTCTTTAAAGAAAATATCTGAAAACGTTAGCTAGCAGGGGGTGCAAACTTTATTAACAACTTTTTCCTCGATAAAAAAAAAATTGCATGAGTAACGATTATGTGCGACCCCGTAATAAATCTAAGTATTATTAACTCTAGGATGCATAGTAATATAAATCTACGAATTAGCATATTCCCGGCCTAAAGGGTACCTATCACGATATAATATATATAATTAAGTTACTTAATTAATGGCTAATTAAAAATGAATTAATTAATTAGTCGTAAAATATTAACTAAATAAGTAACTTAATTACATATATTATAATAAGCACTTTAATTAACATTTTTAATATATAAATAAAAATACGTAATTTTATTAGTTTGGAAGAAATTTTTTAAACTATATCTTAATATTACTCTTGCTTACTCTTGATGGCATATAGTATAGAGATAAATAGTTTCTGGGCTTCGAGAATACCAAGTTGAATGGTCGGATTTTCTGATGATATGAATGATGATGAGGACAATATCAATTCTTTTCGTAAGTGTTCGTTATTTTAAATGTGTTTTGTGTGTAGTATTTGTGTAACTATTATGATTGTGCGAAATTTTTAATAAAAACATTTGGATTTGGATTTTGGTTTTCTATTCAAAAGACTATAAAATGGATTTAGTGCTGCCATATGAATTATCTTATACACAATTGCAACAGGTTAGCGTTTGGTATGTATTTTTTAGGTACAAGTTGGATTTAATATGATTTCTGTTTTCTTACTATTACCCTCTTGGATTATTTAAGTATGATGTGTAATGCTGAGAAATATCACGATTAGGTTTTTTTGCACATAATTATCTATAGTAAAATAGTGTCTAGAATAGAATAACAATGAATTCAAATCATTTATATATATACACCCATGTCTTTACTCGTTCTAATTCCAACTTTTGACCTCTTCTTTAGTTATCCCCCATTATCTCCCCAGATCAAAATCCCTTGCGTATGACCTCCCTTTTTCCCATGTACCGTTGCCTTACACAGTCGAATGTTCCAAATAGCCCTTTCTAACACTATGTGCCCCTTCACCCAACTGAATGCCTGTTACATTCCAGAACTTGATTGATCTTACGAATTACCCTCCCTCACTTTCTGTTCCTGCCAGCCCCTGTTCCCCATTTCCCCATATCAAGATGCAGTTTTTTTTGACAATAATTTTCTATACCTCATCTTTACTCTTCTTCATTACTTCCTCTGCTTTGCTACGTATTTCCATATTTCCCTCTGCACCTCCCTTTCTTTTTTCGTCAGATCATGATCATTGTAGATTTTTTGTCTTCCTAACTTCGATTTATTCATCATCACTCTCTCCATGTCCGCCCTTAACATCATTTTTACCAACGTCATTTCTATGATTTTAGAATACAGGGAAAAAACCACAAGAAACAACTACTACAAATCCAACATTAGTACAACTCTAACAGTCGAATTATGGAAACAAAGCGAATCATGTGCACATAGAAATACCTACGAAAATACAGACGATAATGAAGAGTAAATGCTAAAGTTGGTTCATGAATGACTCTCACCTGATCGGACAAATAGAGACAATAACAAAAACAATCAAGGACCTAAGTGCAGTGACACTACAGGGTCTCTCGAAGCTACACATGGCCATTAGACTATCGGTAAAATACACATGAGCACCGGCATATAAATTATCTAAACTAATGGTGACAAATATAAAAAATCTAATACAACTGAAACCCATATATACCATACGTAAATACGTAAAATTAACATCACTACTACACTACACTACACTACACTATCTACACTACTACGTATCACTAAAATCAAATCAGGAAACAAACCAATATTTAGAAGAAATATGCAGAAAAACGAGCAAATATTCGAAATAAAAATATGGATACGTTGACCATATTCTGTGAGTCACCGAACACCATAACACAAAAAAGGTACTAAAGCAGTTGAGCCAATAAAACAAAACAAAACAGTTCAAAACAATCCGGACCTCACCATCAATAGAAAGGCACAAAAACTAGAATACAACATATACATAAAACCCGCACAAAGAAACAAGTTTTCGAAGGTATCGAGGCAACTACAACAAATAATTACCAGTCATCAAACCAATAGAAATAAGAAATAGATGCGAGAAATCCACAATTTACACAAAGCTATAGAAATAAAAAAACGTATAAATAAAACAAATCCTACTGGGGTAGAAGGAAGAAAAAGACAATGGGTTTCTGACAATGGCAATGACGAACGCAGAAACGCGTCGTGATCAAGAGAAGAAATCTGTTCGCCGGAACAATTGAGCTAACGGAACACTGTAAAATTAGCGTACATCGGGAAACCATGCATTTAATTTGTTGTGGTATGGGCCTCTTCAGATGAATTGGATATCCAAGGATCTGTCTTTCGCCAGTGAACTACGAATATAATTTCAAGCTTTCATAAATAGTTAAAGAACTTATTTATGGATTCATTGACACTATTTTGCAAGAATATTAAAACGAAAGTTAAAATGTTATCCTTTAATTTTAGATCATCAGAAAATTCAAAATGCTCAAATACTAATTGGAGCTATTGAAGAAGACTATATAAAATCGTGAAATTCCATTGCTTACATTCGAGAGAGCGTTGAATCTAGTGATGAGCATACTACTTTAGAAGAACTTTTAAGTGATTTGTAAAACACTGTATGGATCGACTAAATTCGATTATTATCAACAAAGTTCATGATAATTTTAATACTGCACATTTATGACCACAAATATATTTTATGGTCAACGTGTAGTCAAAGTCAAGCTATGTGATAGTCAGAGTTATTTATACTTACCTCAAAACTGTAGATATTCTCGAAAATATTCCAATTTTTATTGCACTTATCTGTCATTTTTAATACTGCCCATTCTTCTTCATTATTTTTACTCCATTCTATCGCATCTTGCAATTCCTTTCGCAGCGTTTTCACATCTTATTTGTTTAACCACCAACTCCCAATTCCCGCATCATATCCACCATTTCACGTGCCCTTCTTCCAGCATTACCCCTTACTTTACACCACTCTGTTTTCCCTCTATCTTGCGACCATCTGTGATAAAATTCTCGCAACATATCCAACATTTCGTGACTTGCCTTGCCTGTTTCCACCAATTCTTCTTCCTTCTTTACAGTCTATGTCCGTTCGAAACGGTGATATCGGTATCGTTTTGCACTTTTCAAATTTATTCTGCACGTCAACGAAGGACTAACTTCGTAATCGACCAATCCTCGATACCATTACTTGTCCTAATATTAGATTTTTCGAAAATTCATGGCACCCTTAATTTTTATCCGTACAATACAATGGTTAACGTTAATGAAAAATCTCTTACTACTATTTTATTTTGAAGCAAGGTTCTCATAAATGCTGACCAAATTGGTATCCACTGGAACACTTGAAGACTTGGTACAGGTTTTGCGATCACTTTGTGGTATCATTTTTCCAATATCAAGTTCAACATTCTTACGAACGAGCCTGGTTGACGTTCAACATATTCGCACAAACAAAATATCTTTGAGCAAAATTTTGTTGGCTTACTTGCACTGAATAAATTTGCAGTTCGTTCTGTAGACTAAAAGTTCAACTTTCGTTGAATAAAGTTTTTCTGCAATTATTTATAAAAATCTACAGAAATATATATTTTGGGGTAATACTCCACTAGTATCTTTCGTAGTTAAACGTTTAAGATCAACACGTTTGAAACGCTTTACTACTAAGACTAATTATCCAACCCAACCCAACCCAGCCCAACCCTTAATTTTGAGCAGGAAAAATATACGAGTATACAATAAAATCCCAAAATAGCTACGTCAGGGTCCGTTTGTTACAGCGATTACCACCTTTAGACTACTTCTGCTTCAAATAGTTTTGCAGGGGTCTATACCATTAGGTATGACACAAATCGTTGCCTGGTACTACTGTGTTGAAAATTGATAATTTATATGAAAATTATGAATTTTTAAAATACTGTTTTTCTTAATCACTTTTCCTTTTGTCTATTGAAACGGAAGACCGATTCGTGGTCCTTTCTATCAGTTCAAATTTTGAAGGATTACTTATTTTTAGTTTTGTTACCATGAGTTAAGGTTCCTTCTATATATATTGCATTCAATCTCACAATTGTCTTGCACATTAAAACAAAATTAATTTTAATGAACAGACTGGAGACCAAGCTTGATTGTGACATGTACTCATTTTAATAACTATAATTTTAAAATCTTTTATTTAGTTCTCATTCATATTGTCTCGTTTACGCATCAACAAAATTGTGTAATTATCACCTACTATTTTTATTACCCAGTCTAAACGTTTGAACTTTATTGCATTTTTGGCAATTTTCCTTCGTCATCCCCGCAGTATTGAGACATCCTCGTCCATACGCCTAATATTCTACATAATGGTTTATTTTGCAGATGTTATTTTGCACAACACAATCCAATAAGAAACATTCCCTAATACATCTAACGCACATAAAAGGTTCACGATAAAAATCGGCAATATACCACGTCATAAAGCTTACACGAAAGAAAATATTCACTTAGGGAAACACAAACGCACCACACACGTTTCCCATAGCCCAAGATAATGCATGTGCACCTCTCCCATGCGCAGCTGGTACTCAATTTCGTTTAAGTGATATAAAATACCATACAACGTCCACCCCTTTCATTACACCCATTGTTGTGTATTGAATTATATTTATTTCCAAATTATATCACGGTAATATGTCAAGGAAACCAGTTTTATTTAATTAAATATTTCTAAGAATCTGCACACATGTTTAAACAAATGTTTAAAAAATATATACAAGTAAAAGTATCACAACATCGTTTACTCAATTATTAAATATTAAAAAAAAAATTTATTAGCAATTAAAACAATTGTGCTTGTATAATAATTTTTATTTTCAAATGTGTTCCTCTGTCTTTAATACTAATATAGATTATACTTCTTTCGCAATTTTGCATCTAGACTACATTAAAATCGAATCAAAGAAATAACTTTTGTATGGTAAGGTTATAAAAAAATATCTTTATAAATTGATGCGTTTTCTTATGCCCCCTCGTTGTCATCTTGTTACCCTTAGACTGACTTAAGATGTACAGCTGCCGCCTCAACAGCTGACAATGAAATCAGCCACATACGTCCTCATAAGGGTATTTTATCACCCCAAGTCGTATACGTTTCCTTACAAATTAAATGCTGTTACGCAAATTTACTTAGGCACAATGAAACGGCACATTCCACAGGCGTAAACAGAACGCGCACGAGTATGTTTGAAAAGATACCAAAATTCAAATTTTGAAAATAAGATATAAAAATAGCAGAATATTTGATGGAACGTAATATAAAAATTAGTAGATAAATCTCTAGTGGAGAGGTGATTAAAATAATATAAGAAGAAATCGCATCTAACTAATTTTTCAAGTTTGTAGAAATTGTTTATGATAGATCTCATTGCTTAGACTTCATATTTATTTCAAATTAGTAAATTAATATAAAATTTACCTATCCACATTATTATTTTTCATTGCAGCTATTTTACTGCGCATTTGAGAAAAAATGCAAATCGGGAATAAATATGAATATAAGGAAACCAGCTTGAAAAATAAAACATAAAATAAATTGAAAAAAGTATACGTCGCAATATTATTAGCAGAGAATGACACTTTGTAATAGAAAATAAAACCCAACCCAACTAATTCAAAATTTTCAAATCAAAATTTTTAAAATTAGTGATCTGTAGATAAAGGCTATTGATGCGAATTTGTAGATTTTCATCATATATTGCTCTAATGTTAAATTATTAACACCACTTCAAGGCAACAAAAAAGACTTGTTAAGGACTACTCATGGCAAGGATAAGTTGTAATACTAATGTGAACCTGCAGAAACCTAAGCATTTTTAGTCTTTAATCTCCCATTATGATAGTGTATCGCATAGTCATATGTCATATGTCCACACGAAACCTAACGAATTGTTGTTCGATTACGCATTATACTGTAATATCACATCACAGTAACCAATTTTTCTAGTGATGGAGACATGAATCCTTCACGATCGTTCGCAGGGGAATTTTATTCAACATTTCAATGTAAAAATATTATTCAAAAATCCATTTTTAGAAGAGACATGAAAGTTATTTTATGCTTATATGAAATATTCATCGAGCCATTCCTGGAAATTTAAATAGAAAAACTGTCTTAATTAATTATTACGTTGAAGAATAATTGAAATAAAATGCAAAAGATTGCCCAGAAGGTATATTTGTTTTCCCTGAGGTACACATTACTTTACATTCTGGGCATTTCTCATGTTTCATTAAAAATTATCTTAATGACAACAATCTTAACATAGTTGTAAACAGTAGCACAATATGAAATTAATACTATATTTTACAAGGCTGATTAAGTAAGAGTACGGCTGTGTATTTATTACTTATTATTTATTTACTTAGAAAACAGCCACTCCGCATCAAATGGGTGATTAAGCACTGATTCATAGTTTACCATTATTATTATTATTTCAAATATTCTCTTATTGAATCACAGACTGGACTTGCCCACTACGATAATAAGCAGATTGTCCATTACTCATGTTTGGCTAGTCTGAATTTCGGTACCCATGCACCACGAAATAAAAATACATGCTGATTTATTTTAATTATTTTGTATTTATTATTATAATATAATAACTATATACGAGTATATGGTGTTTCTCAAAGTGGAAGATAAAGCCATTCACTAGCAAATCAAACCCAGCACTAGTCTTAAAATAAATTCTCATAATTTACAACAAAGTACTTCAGTTAAAAATCTTGGTGTACTATTTGTTGCAAAGTTGAGCTTTTAATATCACATTCGGTCTATTGACAAGCTTGCTAGATGCATGCACGAATTTATCATTCCAAACTATGCATCTTTTTCTAACACCGAGTCATTGAAAGCTCTATATTTTTATTAGATCTCATCTAGAATACTCGTAGCTAATTTGGTACCCTTACAAGCAAGTTCATATCAAGGCAGGAGTAGTTCAATCATATATAAATTAATGCAAAACAAACTATATGGTATTAATATTTCATAATCTAATTATATATTGTACTTAAGTTATATCTCTTTTATAGTTGATGTTGGTGGTTTCGTTTTTTATGTGGATCATTTCTTTTACTACATTGTTTTCCTATTTCTGGAATAAAATAATAGATCACTTAAAGAACATAATTGTGGCCTCGACCATGTCATCAACACACACACATCACTAAAAGATTAAATAAGCTCTCAAAGAAAAATAAAATTAATCAAAACACAGAAGCTAAAGTTAATTGTAGTTGTATTTAAATTTTTTTAAGTGTTTTGTTTTTTTTTCTGATAATTTGTGGATGTAATTTATTGAGATGTATTTGTTATTTTTTTTTCATTGGTGTTGCTATTACTATCATCAATTGAATTCTTTTTGTTGTTGAAAAAAAAAACGAAACAAATACATTTCAATAAATTACATCCCCAAATTATCAGAAAAAATACAAAACACAATTCAAAAATTTAGAACACAACTAGTACATAAACAACATTTTAATAACAACGGAAATATTTCTTACAATTGAAAGCGAAAACGCCACACAATAAAATCATACATGCAATGTGCAAAATGCAGTGCAATGATTACAATGGCGCATATGTAGGACACATAAAAATGACACCAGCATCAACTATAAAATCTACATACATAACTTAAGTGCAATATATAATAACATTATAAAATACTAATACTAAATTATTTTGTTTTGCATTAATTTATATGACAATTAATTAAAAAAAAATAATGGTGACTGGTATTAATGTATGATTTTATGTTTTCCTAATAAGACTTTTCAAGAGAAATTTTATAATATTATTTTCTCTCCATCAGAAAGATTTATCACCACATAATAATAAACAACGTATCTAAATCATTTCGGAAACAGCTGGAGTTCAAATCAAAAAATTACATTTTATGAAGAAATAAAAGTACATCGATAAAAAAGTGTGCTCCGAACCGAACCACTAGTAAAAGGTTTTGCAAAATTTTATCATTTGGACGAAAATATTCGTTGTGTCTAGTTTTAATTGTTTAGGTGCAAATTTTAAAATGTTTATAAATAACCATTATCTATGATGGTTTTTCGTGTCCACTATGAACTGCAAGTAAAATTAATTTTGTTGATACCGTGTACCAATGTAAAAAATATTACCATTGTAGTTAAGACCTTACAGCCAACCGTTAGCTGTGGGAATTAATTAATTATCAATTCGAAACGTCGCTATAAAACTTATACGAATAAAATAAAACATATGTTCACACAAGTATGTTTATTGTAAAATTTTACCTAAAATTCCCAAATATATTGTACTTTTTCTATACCTGGAATATTACTTCTGTTACACAATAAACGATATTGTTATTGTTATTTAAAAATGAAATGACATAGCTATATTTAAACAAAAAAAAATATTATAGGATAAATCGTATTTTTCATATCAAGGTATTTTATTATTATTAATCATAGATTTTTGAGTCGCGTTATGTAAATTTATAGCGAAACTATTATGTCATGTTATAATTTCTTAACTGGCATCAGCATAGGTTTGACTCTTTAAACCAAAACGTTATTTTCCAAATATTGCTTATCAAACTGGCTCATCCCTATAGTAAGGCTATAGTTTCTATATTTCTCAAATATTTTTACCTCTATTATTAAAACCGAAATATCAACACTTCACTAAAATCTCATGCAATACTTTCTTCTCATTACAAAGTTTGCATTATTTCTGTTCGTAAAGCATAAGGAACAAAATATAACAATTCATCATTAAATTAAATGTAATTTAATTGTAGTGCATCTGTCATATTACATTTAGTTGCTAGATAAATGTTTATTTATCATAATTAATATCATATAATTAATACTATTAATATTAATAATGAAAACAATAAATAATCTATAAAATTTAGAAATAAACAATGAATTACCAAAAGTTTGTATCGTGCTAATCCACACCACTAATTCCATACTACTAATTTTTTTCAGCGCCAAAATAATTCAATTATATTTCCTACAACTTAATAGTACGTGAATGAAGTAAATTTTGTAAAAAAATTGCGTTCCTGTGTACACACTTATGCACCGCACTGAAATTCAATTTAGTCCAGCTGGTTGGGTCAACTGGGCAATCTGCTGACTTCTTATCGTGTTGGATAATTCGTTACTATAGCAACGACCGACAACGTTTGCGTTAGGATCAGCCAATGCTTCAATGAGGGTATTTCGCTGTGCTGCATTTATCTTGAAACTTTAAGAAAACGCTAGTAATAAAAAATTTCAAGTAATATAATTATTAAAATAACTTGTCAAATTAAAAATAACTAAATGCCAAACTCAATTGGCAACAGTTGGCAATATTTGCAATCAGCTGCGTAAAAAATATATGGAGACAAATTGTATTAAGATACCTTAATATAAATCACTACCGCAACAATTTGATGTAACGAAATTAATTATATTTTGAACGCCATATATATTTTTAAAATCATGTGCTATACAGGATGTTAAAAAAAGTGTCACAAACTTTGAGGGCTAATAGTATGGGCCAAAATATACCGAAAAGTATTAATGAACATGGCTCAGCAACACCCTGCATATTCTTAATTTCATAAACGAATTTTTTCTGCACCCCACCAATTAAATATACTTACAAATTTAGTTCTGGCCATGTTTTTATTTTATTTAAGTTTTTTTCTTTAACAAAATAATTAATAAATACCACATATTCATAGTAGTTATTCCTCTACGAAGTTTTCCGAAATATAAATTAAATTAAATTAACTTTCTCGTAGAAGGTGTTTGATATGAATGCTTTGCAAAACGAACATAAAACAAGAAATTAAAAAAAAATAAAGTTATTGCTATCATGAAGAAAAATAATGTTATATCATTATCAGAAAAAGGAATAGTTTAAGTTTAAAACCAAATGAGACAACAAGTCATTAATTTACGTATCGGCGAAATTGGTTACAATTCAATTTGGAAATTGAAAATGTGAAACAAGTGAAACCCGATATAGACGCACTGGCGACAGACATATTCGATTTAGAACTGTAGTAAGTATTACATCTTACCATTTCTACGTGAAGTCACCTAATACCAGGTTAACAAATATTAGTTCCAATTACATTTTAATGATCAGAGGGCGTTATAAATATATATTGTATGAAAATATTCATTTTTGTTTCAGAAACAAAATATAAAATAAATAAATGTTATATTTTACATAGTTACTAAAAAGTTCTAATATGCATACATTATGACAAAAATTATTTATGGTAAACCAAAAATACATCCTTCTTGTATCCGAACCTGTAAGCTATTCATCGAAAAACTTCGAAACGCGTCTTGTTTAAATACTAACTACTAACTAACCGTTTAATTACAACAAAGATTGATTACAATATTTATTAGGCTTTGAAATGATATTTAGTTTGTTCGTTGGTGAGAATGTAATCTTCCGCAAAAAAAAACAAATAAACTTAATCATATTTTGTACGAGAACACCTAGCCAAGGCGAGCTTTCACATATTTTAATCAGATATGGCCAAACATTTTCAGGAATGCACGTTTTTGAATGTTTTTTGCGAAATGTCAATTATTGGACAAAATTGCTATTATTATGTAAATAATTCTAATGTTGGAAATAAGAGAAATTAATCAGACCGAAAACTTGGGTCGCGCAAATCGTAAACTAAACTCCGGGCGAAAGCTCGCGTCCGTAGCGCCCCGTAAATCGTCTAGAAATTTTGGCAATCACATGGAAGTAGGAAATATGACATGTGCAGCGACCAGCAAACTTAGATTCCGAAAGAGCAACTTCTAAATGAAGTAGTTTGGAGGTGGGGACCTGAGTGTCTTGTGGAGGCAGAACTGTTTCGAACGAATCACCGGCCAGTGTTTACCACTCCGAACTGGCGGCCCGCGCTCACAGATCAGTCTAAACCCGACGCTTGGTGGGTTGGTACGTCTGTTACCCTTAACGCGTCTCACACCGACACATACGACTCGTGGCCGCAGTGTCTTTCGATATGTGATGTGACATTTTCAGTGCGTGACTTTTTTGTTCGTTTCGTTTCTTTTCCGAGTTTTTGTCCCGAATGTTCTCAAGCTGTGATTATTTCTGTTCGGTTGTTTACACTCGTCGACGCACTTCAAAACAAATCGCACAAATAATTATTTCGTACCCGGTAAGTACCCGCTTATTATTTACGCTAGCACGCCTTCGCGAAAAAAACCGACGCGGAATCGCCGCCGTTGAAATAAAATTTGTTTCGATTCGCGATGTTGGTCTAAATGGAAAAATTGCAATCGTACGACGCCATTTTATTGACGAAAGGGTTCGCGTCTTGTCAAGTTCGCGTCGATAAAAATGACTTAAAACACGTGGTTAGGCTTACAGTATCATATTTAAACAATTTTATCTCCGCAAATCACAGTGAGTTATTGTTGAATTACTGCGAGGAAACCGACTACATAGTTTTAAAACTGCAATAAAAAGTTAAATTTATTTCATGCCGAACGAGGTTTGGAATTAACTTAAATCAGGACACCCACATAATCGTTGTCCTCCGCCGAAATCAGCACGCGGCTGCAGTTTTTTGTGTATCTCAATTTTGGCACGTTACAGTATTCCAATTATTTATAAACAAAACTTTGTTATATTTATTGTCATAAATAATAATCAATGAGAGCAAAATATTATAGTCCATGTCCTTGTTTTACCCTAACAAAAATAATAGTTGATTAATTACTATTATTATCGTCATTATTATTATTTAACCGCGACACCCGTAATAATTACGAAGCACGGTAACATTTTACATATTTGATCATATTTGATCTTATCTTGTAATAAAATGCTGCGTTATCGTTACCGCCAAAAATTAAATTCCCCACTGTACCTTCGACTATATAACAATTAGAATTGGCACATCAGACAAAACTGATATCTGTGCAAATGAAAAATAAATAATCATTAGCTTCGCTTACGCAATTTGGCGCACGAAATATATGGCAATATTTTCGAACTCAAAAATCAACGAATAGATCTTTCCCAAAACAATTTTGGTTGATACTACAAATAGTGCGATAAAAAACAACTCTATCCGCCTAATTAGCTAGATATAACATTCGTTTACGATAAATGTATCAATTATATAGAAATGGGCTTTCAATTCCAAAGGTATAAATATTTTTATTTGTAATAAATAAATAAAATAATTGTCTGTCATTTTGATTTCGTGTTACAGTATTATTGACAGTTAAAATCATATACGAAGGCCTAGGCTGCGGGCTTAGTACTTGTTGCCAGTTTTTCGGAAGGAAGCTTTTAAATTGTTTAATTATATTTGTTAAGTTGCCTAATATAAAGAAGTATATATTTTTGTGTGATTAGAGTCCTGTAAGTCCTTTAAAATGGGCTTTGTGAAACCTTTAAGAGTTTCGATCATGTGTGAATGATTATTATTGAAATTTGTAGAATGTGATCAAAATAATTACTCAAAATCGTTTTAGATTTTATTAGATTTAATGATTGTGATTTGGAAGATTGCTAAACTATAACTGTAATAAGATCTGACATATGCTCGATAGGACGTTGGCAATTGGCAGCTAAATTAAAGAAAATAATTGTGTTTCTGTTCGTATCGTTTTAATTGCTTCAGTTCTGAAAATGAAATTATAAAATGTTGGTGTAATATTATTAATTAATAAAATTTGTGGACGGGCAAGTATACCAAAATAAAAATTTTTAAAGTTTCTTGCGATTACATTTGGTGCTAAAACACATTTATTTAAAAATTGTTTATTATTATAGAGTGTATGTTTTGTTAATCGAAAGAGTTTAATTAAAAACTGAAAAGTTTAATTAATTTATCTTAATTATTATTCGTTTTTTTTAAGTAATTTTTCTCTAATACGACGATGAAAATTCTCAGATTTGCCTGGATTTATTTATTAAGTTTAAATTAATTTTAACTCGCATTAAAAGTCATTTTCAATGATTTTATCTAATTTTCTATTATATTTCAGTGTTTAGAACCTCGTTTAATATAAACGTAAAAAATCCATCAATTCAACGTATAATTAATTTAAAAAATGACCTTTCTCACCAGTTTCCAATTTAGAAATATTTACCATAATATATCTAATCTGTTATTGAAGTTGCCTACCCTATACACTTATGTCCCATACATACGTTTACATATCGCTCCTGAACGCAATTTTTACAAGTAGCCAACCCAACAACATTAATCTGCATTCATTCGAGCTACAAAACAGATCATTTGCGCCAATTTCATCCCAATAACCATAATCACAATACAATTAATATGCAAAAATAATATTTAAAAAATAATCTTTTAATGTCAAGGTCCATATGCGGTTTAATTTACTATCAAGTTTACCGCAATTTGGCTTCAAAAATATCCCCATTGAATATTTTTAAACATGTAACAGTAACAGTTTATTTCCTTTTCAATCGTTTGAAAAATTTGTGCATTTTTTGTCCGGTCTTCGAAAAAAATTTCTATGAGATATCTGAAAATTGTCTCGATACAAAATGACGTTAAAGCATGTCAACGATATGCTTGGATATTTCTTCACAATGTGTGGGAATTGAATTGCTTTACGTTGGTTTAATTGCGTTAAAGCTTGAAATGGATCTGTTATATTTAATTTAATGCGGCCTTTTATGGTCAATTTATGTACTAAATTATTATTTTATGGTCCATCACGAGTACGTAAATACATTGTTGTGCAGTTTGACTAACTGAATTGAGTTCCGAAAATGTGAATTGTGGGCCATAGCTATATACGGGTTGACAATAATATCCATTTTGTTCCAATTTATGAAAAATTTAAAATTTTTAATTTTATTTGGAATGTTTTTCGAATTTTAATTAAAATGTGATTAAATATATTATATTTGGTTTAACATTAATCGATTTTAATTAGTTAATAAATCTATTGGTTAAATTAAATAGAACACCAACGATGTTTCTGAATAATATTTATTATGATTTTTATAAACATTTGTGACGTGTCTGCTTAAATGAAATTGAAACGATTGTTTTAAGACTCAACAACGACACCATCGTTGCAGTCGATATAATTAAAGGAAATGTTATAAACATGGAAAGAATTAGAAACATAGGTGGGAGGTACTTTAAAGCAAGATTTATGACTTTTGTATCTACCTACAACTTTCATTTTGTCATTTTATAGGCATGTTTACGTAATTTCTTTCATTTTATTCACTGCGTTTTAATGCTTTCTTATGATATAACACTACGAGTTTTGTTTAATTTGAGTCGCTGACATTGATATCGACAGAATTTTGATTTTTGGATGTTAATAAAATTCAACAATCAATAGCTCTGAAATGAAATTCTATCTTCGTGACACAAAGTTTACGTTAACAATAAAAACGAATCATAATTATTAAAAAAAAATGTATGATAAAGTTCATCAAGCATTTTTCAATTTATTTAACCAATAATAACAAAACTTATACTTAAAATCTTAAATACAGTTACATATTTTTGTTACATAGGATAAAATGATTAATATTCATATAAAATCGATAAAATAATTTACAAGCAATTGAAATTCCATACAAAGTTGATCAAATATTAAACAAGTTAAAAATCACATATAGTAAAATATGTTATTAGTAAGCAATTAAAATTTTAATGAGATGATCAAAAGCACTATATTTACTGAATTAATAAAATTTGTCAAAATAGTTAATTTAAATTTAAATTTTTTGGTGTTTAAGATGATGGAATAAAGATCATTTAAAATTTGCAACTAAAATAGTGGGTGAGTGTAAGTGTCTATGGAATAAAATGCAAGGCGATACAGGTGAAACCCAATAAGTTTAAAAAATGTAAGAACTAGTACTCAAACACAAAATTTAGACAATGAAGTCAATGAAGCACTCTATGTTGAAACGAAAAGAAATACATATGAAACAGATAATAGCTGGCGTTCATGAAGGCGAGAAAGAAATAAATGAAAATGAAATAGCAATTTATTTATTTATTTATATCACCTCTGCAAACCATAATTGAGTTTACAGCTGAAAGTACTATTTGGTTTGCACTCACGGCCCACTTACGTTTTATAGAAATTAAAAGTGATTATGGAACAAAAGTAAAACCAATCGAATAAAATAAATAAATGAGGACGTATAACATTGGAAAATGAATGCACAACACAAATTGAAACAATCCGGTCGACACTAATAAACAAAAAACACAATAAATGAAAACGAAAGACACACAAACTCATAATAAAATGCTGGCTATACACAAAAAATATATATTTTTTGAATGAAATGTTTAAGAAAGTGTCGCCAACACTTGCTAACGTCAGAAATTGTATTATTTTCTGGCTCTACACCCACCTTTTAACCTGACAATAAATAAGAATTGTTAGTTTCATACACCACAATTAAATTGTTGAGATAATTACGAAAATGTCGATGAGAATCATTTTCTTTTAGAAATGCAAAAAAGAAAACGCAAAATAATTCAAGAATTAGTAAATAGGAGAGAAGTGAAAATCTCTAACGAAGATGACATTAAAAAGAAGTAAATTAAGCCAAAAGAACAATGCAACAACAATTTTAAAACTATTAGTCAGAAATTAATTATAAAGACAAAGTGCTTTAGATGATATATTTATTTGGTAGTAGATTTTCATGTTTAATTAACTTAAAGTATATCATTAAATTATCACAAAATAATAATAATATTAACAATGATATAACTAAAATGTGTTCTAACCAATAGTGCAATTTGAATAAAACTCTAAGATATTGTTTGGCTCTAATTTCATCTAGCTTTATGAAGTCAATTCGAATGGAACGTGCTCTCTCTACTATGCGAAGAGAGTTCCAAGTTTACCATACCACGATAAAAATCTATGATAAACAAACAACATTTTAAATAAGTTTCTAATAGATCAAACAAGCCAAATCTGTCGTTAAGAAAAAACTGTAAATTTCGATGTTCAACCAACTGAAATGTCAGCTACAAGTAAACTAAAACCAGAAGAAAAAAAAACCGACAAGTAGAAATTTAAAACGGAAAGCCAACGCAGCAATGTCAATGATCGAGTGTAACCAAACAGATAAAATCTGGCTACCGGAGTCAATTGTTTATATCTGAAACTCGTTAAATACTAATAACATTTTTGCTTGCTTATTGCCACATTTATCTCCTACTACAATCAGTGCTTATGGTGCAAGTAATTAAAAAAGAAAATCGTTGCATGAGATTAGACGCGCTTATTTAGGAATACGATCCACTTGTCCCGCTCATTATAAGCTTATAATTTAAATTGCGCAATCTTACAACAGTTACCTCCGAATGCGATTGAACGCCGATCGTTTCATTCATCCGAGCGGAATTTCTCGCGTCTAGCATGTGTTGGACGGGAAAGAAATTGATTTTTATTGCCGGCGATAAACGGAGCGCGGCGTCGCTCACAATTCAAATTGCCAGTCGTCCGTATGCGGAGTATTTTACGTTACAAGGTATGAATCCGCGGCTTATTATAAATAAGTGTGAGTGAGGCGATGACAGTCGTAACAGTCCTCTGAGTGTTACCATATGTTAAGCTCGCCCACTCGAACTGAACTAAAATATACAAAGACGAAAATTCCCAATTACATAATTTGCGAGTGCACTTAAATATAAATATTTGCGAAACGACGTTACTTAGCCAAATTAATAGGAAATGCATAAGCTGTTACATCCAATTTATGGTGCGACAGGAATTAAAATATAAGAAACTTTCAAATCATACCAAATCATCGTAATTTGCTTTTGAATGTATCGTCAGAGGTGGATAGGATATTGTTGTTATATTTATATGTACGGCCACGAAACATATAAAAAAGTTTCCAAACGATGTTAATCATAGTCTTATCAATACGCACTGTAGTTTGGTTAAAAATAATATGTATTACTACTAAGAATTTTTTTTTTATATTTGTTGACTCAATTCTATCAATTTTATCTTAACATTCATAGTTTAAATGTTGAAATAAGTAGACATCACAACAAATTGACAGTGAGCAAGTTTTTGCAATTGCTTTAACTTCTCGATCTTAATCTGTGAAATGTGTGTCGTATCAAGAATTATAGTTTTGGTAATTGAATCCAATTTGTTATTTGCAAATTTACAATTAACTCTCCACATGAAACAATAAGTAAATTATTTGGTAGTAACTTGTGCAGAGCAATCACCTGATCTTCCGCAGACTTGATTTATGATTTGTTGCCTCATCTAGTCTTCTTGCAGGTGCTGTTTTCTGAGGTCTCAATGTCACTGCTGTCGAAGACTTGTTCTTATTCATTTCAGCTAGATGTTTATTTTTTTGTCCTATTAATCGCTGGTGGTAGGATCGAGGATATAATTCCTCTGTGATGAATTTTATGTAGAGGTCGGTGTGTAGTAAAGTTCGAGATTTATTTTAGTGTTCGTTGGCGCATCCCCACAGTTGTACTCTTCGTCCATATAGGGTTAATTATGCATTTGTTTAGTAGAAGCATATTTTCCATGAGGAGTTTGGATCTCTTAGGAGCCATAATAATTTAATTTCTCATCTAAATATAGTCCAAAGTAATTTATTTCGGTATGCACTGGAATGGTATGGAAAGAAACGAAACATTCGGAGAAATTTTGGATCAACATTTACAAATATTCAGTACCAATTCAGTTTATATATTTTTCTTCTGTTTAATGTGGGAGTGTTCCGCTTACAAACGACCATTAAGAGGCTATTAAGTAAAATCTTCCACCAGCGTCAAAGACATATTGATATTTCTTTGCCAATATTAAGGAACCTACCCTTCAGGTATTTGTTATTAATTGAACCGAACACAACCCAACCCTTTTCCAACTCAATCCAACCCAAGCTAGCACAAGCCAATTCGATCTAATTCTTTCTAATCCAATCCAACCCAACCCAATCCAATCCCATAATACTCAATGCAATCGAATTCAATCAAATTCAATCAGGATATAATGCATTAATTCTTTTATACCAAAGGAAGATTATGGAGATAATGCATTTGATGAGATTAGTCCAATGATAATGACAATTAAGAGGTCATTACTATGACCACATAAACTTAAAATTTTATAAGGAATACCAAATTGACATGTTGTCACGTGTTAAGTGATGGTTGATAAACAGCTCTGCGATTAGTATTTGCTAATATCAAATTTATTTACTATCTTGGTTTGCAATGTCTTACCCATGACCCAACAAAAGAGCGAAACAATTTCACTCACGCGTTCAAAAGCCGTTTGTTTTTCTGTACAGCAACCCGGCTACTGCTCCTGAGTGTGAAGATAAACATGATAGAAAATCAAGTTGGAAGGACAAATGTAATGGCCGATGGGATATGCCAGAGTAACAAGAGATTTAAGTTCGAGATTAAAATGAAAAAATGCATTAAAAAACCAATTTATGCGCATGCTTGGTTGGGTTGGGTTGGCTCAGGTTGGATCACGTCAATTCAACCCAAGAAAATACAACTCAACATTCGCAAAAATTAGATTATCGAAAATTCAAGTCATTGCAATGAAAAAAAAAATCATTAAAAAAACAATATTTGTGAAAATTGGGTTGGCTTAGGTTGGATGGAGTCAATCCAAGGTAAGCCAACACAACCCAATCGAATATTCGCAATCAATCGATTTTGGAAAAGTCATTGAAATGAAAACGGCATTCAAAGCGGTTTGAATTATTGAGAAAACTGCGATATAGTTGCGTTTTTGTCTTTGACATTTTTCATATTTCTGCGTTTCAAAAAATGACAAGATTTAAAAAATGTTTTAATTGCAAAACATTTTAAAATACAAACAAATGTATTAACGTTAGTAAAAAATAATAACATTCATGAAATACAATAATTTTCAGCAATTAAAAAATTTCAAAGATGCAAAAGATTTGCACAAATTCAAAAAGTGACGAAAATATTTTCACTTTTTCAAGAATCAATATATTTATGTTCTGGTGCAAGTTTAAATTCCATCAGTTTGCGATTTAAATATTTAATTATGTCTATTGTGCATATTCTAGTTTCAATAATAACACCGATCGCCTCTATTATACTAGACGATGGCGGCCCAATTTTTTTTTATAAAAATCGTACAGTAATTGTTGTAGCTGTTTCGCAGTATTGATATAGGTGCCCAGTTGGTCTTGGTCAAAAATCTCTAGTCATGGTTACATGGTCATCCAACCCAATGCCACACAACCCAACTCAACTCAACCGAACCCAACATAACCCACTCCAACCCAACCCCCAAAAACACACAGTTGTTTGATATTGGTTATCCCTACTCTACAGTGCATTTACGTGCATACCATTACAATGAACTGGATCCATTGAAATCTATTTGAAATGTCGTGGTTTGCAATGCAAAGTCGGGTTCTTCTTCTTTTGAGGCAGATGTCAGTTTTTAGCTAAGCCCCCTAACGATGTCTGCTAATGTTCTATTAATCAGCTTCTGCCCTCTCAAACGAATTATCGGACTACACGTTTCTTATTTTGGTCAATCTCAGCATAATTTTTGTTGTCAACGTGCTTGCCAAAGGCAATTGAATTTTGTTTTTTTCGTAAAACTCATGTCATTTTGCTTCGTTTTAAGTCAATTTGTTTCAATTTTGTTAATTTTCTTTTTGATCACTTGTGAATTATCCTTCGTCCTGATACATATTATTTTTTATTGTGTGGGCGTTGTTAATAGTAGGTCATAGGTCTTATGTTTGTAATGAGTGGTACTTTAATCGCTCCTCCATTGTGACCGCTAGGATCTATTGTGTCTCACATCTATATTTATAGTTCACACTTAATTCCAATCTTCTTTAAATACAGACGGATTGTTGAGGCTGAGACTTTATCAAGTTCAGTCAGCTCCAATTTTACCTCACCAAAGACTGACAACTTGATTTGCTCCACTGCGAGGCAGGTACACACGGCATGCTGTGCCGTCCCATCATATTCATGGTATAGTCGGCATTTGGTATCATGCTATGCAAGTGATCACTTAGTCCGATGTGTCCAGTAACCAGGGCTTTGGCAAGTGACAGAACTGAATAAATGATACGAGACAACAAGAAAGACTTGAGCACTTGCAATATGAGTAGCTGAAAATAACGTTGATACTGCCAAACGTAGATAACTGGAAGAATGTTGTGAAAAGAGACTAGTAGAAAAGGTGGTGTTGGGAGAATCTATAATGGAGGTACTAGAAACTCTCAGAACGAAAAACCATACTATAATATATTAGGTGGCCAGATAAGTAGCAGTAAAAGCGATAGGGCGGAGTAGCAAGAGAAAGCATGCAGAGTTATAAAATATAAATATAAGGAGAAATGCAAGAGTAATATCAGATTTTCTGCTGAGGGAAAAACTAATATTTAAAATAAGTTTGGAAACAAAATTTGAAGGAAAAAGACCTCAAATACTCTACAGATCAGTAAATAGGTTTATGCGAGGAAGAACATAATTAGGAGATTCACGAAAGATAGTTCGCTAAGCGGCGGTGAGAAAACTGAGGGCACCAGAATAAGAGATGAACCAAAGCAGTGGCAAGTTAGAACGAAAAAGCATAAATGTGAAATTTCATTACATGTTCTTTTTTAATGCACTTAATTAGAAATAAACGTGAAAGATTTATTATCTGATGATCAGCAAATAGGAACTTTATGTCACCATTCTATATAACATTAATTAAGGAAAATATATTACGATCTCTTATATTACTTCGCCTTTCAATAAGCAACTATAATGCTGTTCCTGTATAGGCAAACTCACTTATTTTGATGTAACGTTTTACATTAGCATTTGATGCCTTCAATTTATAACCGTAAACGACAAACAGCAATAAAAGCAACTAAATACGCCGTATGCATGTCCGTAATTTGTGTAATTATAATGAAAATCTTGTTAATCTCCATCTACATTAAAAATAAATATTATTATAAATCTTTGCCGTGCTAATTGATACAAACAGAAATATTAATGCTGCTTAATTAAAAGAGAAAATGAATTCAGAGCCAATTAGGGACGGAGAAAAACGCAAGCTGTATGGGGGCGCTGCAACCGCAGGATCTTCCGTGTGGGTATTTCATGCATACGTCCGGTCGTCGTCCGAACGGCGAACGCTCGTTCAAGCGGGCCTCGCGGGTTCCGAATGACGCGGCGCAGCGTCGGCGCTCCTCCAGCTAATGGCCTAATAGGTCGTCGGTCGGATCGTTTTCAGTTGTGTCATTTTAAACGAAGTGACGTTCCGTAATATCGTGATCAATTATAACGAGCGTGCGTTAAGTTTATAATCTACTTAACCCTTTCGTGCGTGAACCCGACTCACGATCGCGAGTTTTATTTAATAAAACGTCTCACGTGATTGTAATTATAAGCATAAAATAAACTCTTTGTCTTTCTGCGATCGTTATCCGGCTAACGCTGATTTATGGCGATGGGCATTTTTACAGCGGATTTCGAAATTAAATGCAAAATTTTATTTATTATAGAAATTTATTACTTTAATTATAAATTTTTAAAATCGGTCTAAAAATATTCGCGTTTCCTGTATAGTTTTTGCGATAATTATTTTATATGATTATAATCCTTATATTTATTTAATTTATTTTTAATTTTTTATATTGTGCCTCTGCTATTTTTTACTGATCCAATTTGCTTTTAATTATTTCTATTAATTTGCAGTTTGTTTTTTGCATTTTCTGTAATTGCTTTTAAATTTTTGGGCAATTTTTCTTTTTTATATTTTCAGTAATTTGTTGATTTTGCCCTTTGACAGAATTGCTTCCAAATTTATATTCTTTTCCATTCTAAGCTCATGCGCTCTATAGATAAATGTTTTTCATTGTTGTTATTTTATTTCCTGTAATTTATGTTTCATCGTGTATTTGTTAATATTTTTGTTGTTGAGCTTTACTTTTTCCATTTTCTTTCATCCCTTGACTTGTTGAATAA
Organism: Geotrupes spiniger; assembly: GCA_959613385.1. Lineage (NCBI taxonomy): Eukaryota > Metazoa > Arthropoda > Insecta > Coleoptera > Geotrupidae > Geotrupes > Geotrupes spiniger. Next base: position 24,282,913 of record OY390736.1, on the reverse strand, counting down.
TGAAAAAAATCCACATATATTTTTATGTTTATTTCTCTTATTTGTATTTATTAACTAATTTTACTTTTGTCGTTTTTTATTTCAAATTTTATTAATTTTTTTTGTTGATCTATAGTTATGTTCTATTTGCAAATAAATACTAAACAGGTTGCATTGTATTAAACTGATCATAATTACACATAATTTATTAATTTTTCATGTTTTGTTAGTTGTTGTTTTATTTATTCTCGAACTGCATCTGTTCGTTGGAACTGTGGAAATTTCTTTTGCATCGCACCCACCTCTTCCTTCTTATATTCACCTTACCTTTCTTCACTATTTTCCTCCATTTATTTCAGTCGTACATTGCTTTTCTTCAATTATTTATCGTCAATGTTTTTGTATCATTTTCCTCTTATATCCTTATATTCTGTTATTCAATTTGTTAAAATGTTGATCGTTGTCCTCCTACAAACGTGGTCATGTTGTAAAACCTTTACTGGTATAACCCTACTAATTACAAACATAAATTATGTTTTAATCCTTGTATTTCCATTGTAGCTCTCTCAGACCCCGGCTTCTCGCGGCTCTCCCTCTCCCCCCTTCCTCGCTTCCGTGGTGTTTTTTTCCTGTCTGCATTTCCCTCACCCTCATTCTCCTGTTCTCCTCCATCAATTCATTTAGTTTCCCCAAGAATCTCACCCTTCTCCGTTCTCCCCCATACTTCTCCTGCAATCTCCATCTTTACTTCTTTACAAGCTCTCATCCAGTGCTCCGATTTATCTCTGCTTTCCCCACAGAATTAGCAACTCCTGTTCTCCACATGTGCCAACCTATCAACCAGTTGTTTGTCTGTACTTTGTTCCCACACCTGTACCATGCAATAATTCTCGCTTCTTCTGACCTCCTCGTTTACCTTAAATATCTTGGTTTCCCACCATTCACCCTCTCTTATTCTCCTCTCTACTTCTTCCACTGATATTCCTGATTTTTCCAGCAGCTTTATACTTTCTTTTTCCCACTTAGATATTTCCATTCTCTTCTTATTTCCTCCATTGCCATGCTTACCAAACTTGCTCCGCCCCCTCTCTTTGTCAATTCATATCTCAACGCCCTGCCCCCAGTCTCGGCCGCCAACCTTTCGCTCCTAGTTTCTTGTCTTACAATATAATCTGTTGAGTTAATTTCTCTAATGGAAGTGTTATTTTCATCAGTCTTTGTTGTGCTCCTTCTAATTTTCTGCATTCTCCTCCACCTCACGCTTCCGCTCGATACATTAATACGTTTTTCATGTATGCCATATAATTGTAGTGGCTTTTCATACCTTAAGTATATTTACTCCCTTTATAGGACTTCTACTTGATGATTTACCATATTCTTGCTTTATTCCTCATCCTCTCGTTTTCTTCGATCGCCATGTCATTCCAGTAATTTTCTTCCATTGTTGTTAAACTTGTTGGCTCCATCACATACGCTCATATGGGCCTTATTGTAGCTTTATGAATTCTGATTTTAATATTTTTAGTGAATTTCGTATTCTTTCGTAATGTTTTGATGGAGTGAAACGCTTGGTGTGCCATTTGTAATCTTTGTTTTATGTGTATTAGGATACCAAGATATTTTACCTTCTCAACTTGTGCAGACTTTATAAATTCTAGGTGGTAGATCTTTTGTCACCTCATTATTTTTTCTTCTGCATCTTGGTGGTGTAATTTTTTTTATTTCTTTCAACTATTACCAGGTCATCTTGTTAATTGGATCTCTTGCCCTAGTCCCCTAGTCAACTATTTCCCCGCGTTATAAAAGTTGCTATTGAATCGTTATTGGAGTTTCTATATTTTCTATATCGTACTCATATCATTTTCCTAAGATTTGTCTTATTGCTAGTTCGATCGTCGACTTCCCTTTCCTAAATTTGGCTTAATAATCGCCAATAATTATTTCTCGTTGTTAGAAATTTGAACATTATTAACATTATTTTCTTTGCAATTCATTGGATATAATATGGGTTAACTGCTCGGTTGTTAAATGTTCAGTAGTTTGTTTATCTTCTACTTTTCTACTCTATTATTCATTTATCTGTGATTTATTATTGTTTTTTTGTTTTTCGTTTTTCAATATCTCACTGTTCTTTTATCTGTTATGTGTATATGCTCCCATTTTTTCCTTTTTTTCTATTTCGTTTCATTTCATGACGTATTTGCTGTTTATTGTTGAGTTTGACGTTTCTTTTAGTGTCTTGTCAATTTATCTAGGTTGCGTTTATTTTACATTTTCATGATTTTTGTTAACATTTCGCTTCGATTTTATCTATCTAGTTTTGCTGGCTTAAACCCCCAGGATAATTGTTTGTGTGTACTTCTCATATATTTCTTTCATATATCTTCAGATTTTGCAGGGTTTTTATTAATGCCAATCTTAAACATATTTCTTTTGGGTTTCTTATAGCAGTTTTTCTGGTTTTCCATAGATACTTTTTATGTGCATATACATAGTTCTACAATTAAATTGTTTATTGTTTTTTCGTCAGTTTTAATTTATTTCTATTTATAGTTATTTATTATTTCGTCGTGTTTTGTTTTCCACTTTCATCCTGATATGTTGACATATTGTATGTCCTTTCTGCGTCGTTTATTAATTTGACTTGACGTAAAATAAATTAATTCTTTAATGTGGTACGGTACTACAAAGTTTGAGAACGCCTGGTCCAGACAACCTGTTGCTCTTCGACACGTTTCCTGTTAACGAAATGATCTTTGTGGCGTTCGCATAGATTCGAATGCAGAGCGACAGTTCTAAGAATAATACAAAAATTAATAGACGCGGCGAAAATCCAAATCAATAAAAAATCCAATTTTATTTCTAATTAATTTTTAATTATAACATAACGGTAGTTTTTCGTTTGAACATCGCTGAAACATATTTTGTTCTACAAATTATGAAACCGTTTCTTTTTTATCAATATCGCATGCCTAGATATACCGTAGTAGTTCTTTGGTAACGCTACACACACACACGGAGAGAGCTGTCCGTCAAGTGCGTTTGCATAACCACTGTTGACACCTACTTGACAAATAGACGTCACGGTGTAAAAAGCGGCGTTTTTTTCACAAAGAGCCAACCATTTATGACGGATGACGGCTTCAATACAACTGATTAATATTCATACCATCAGAGTTGATTGTTACCGTGAGCTGTCTACGATCGGTTGAACATAAGAGAACTTGTATATCCTCCATCCTCGAATGATTACAAAGGCTTACGATACCATCAATTTATTAATCCGCGTTTTCTCGTCTCGGATAACGTGTTTTAATATCAAATTTTTCAGTTTAATTGGGCAAAAGTATTTTAAGGTCAACATTGCGGCGACATCTATATTTTACCGCTTCAATTATTCGATTAGTCTTAATTGGTTGTTTTTGTATATTGCTCGGATATCGTCATTATTTTTAAATTTCAAGAAAACGAGAATTTTTAGAAAGTTGTAAATTTGAAACTTGGACTTTCATTAATTGCATTATTTTTTGATTAGTAATTCAGTGATGGGGCTGTAAGTATATTTTATTGTTTATGTTTACTTGTGTTTATAAATTTAGATAATATAAATAATTAAAAGGTAAAAACACTTGATGAATTTATAATACTGAACGTCGCCCTAAAAATACTTGTTGTGATTAATTGCGATTTTGATCAATTCCTCCATGACTGCATATATAAGTTGCTAAAGATTAGTTATTAACAATTATCCCTACAGGGTTTTCATGTAGGGGTCCTCAAAACATAAGTAAATGATTGCAATCGATATCTCGAAGATGATATCTGTATATAAGAAATTATTTAATGTTCCGTGAAATTGAAAATCATTATTCAGCATTGACGTAGAATAATTCAAATATCGTTTAAAAGTAATGCTATTGTGCAACACGCTAGCGCATGTAAACCCGGGCAATAAATCAACAATTTGTGGTAAATTGAGCTACCTACACAGATTCTACTGTTTCAGGATAATTACCTTGACTAATAAATATAATAATGAGGATCGAGATATGATCTATTGCTCTATACGCTCGCAACGAAAGGGATGCAACCTGGTAGTTATTTTTTGCCTTTTGATCGTTTTAAATTTTAAATTAATGTTGAAACTATTTATTATCTTAATTAAAAATGATGCAGTATCTGACTTGTTTTATGGAGGTGCAAAATTTATTCAAGCATTTATAAATGGCCCGAGTATCTCAAGATGTTTATACGACCAAGAGAAGTTTTTATTAACTCCGAGTGATAACAATAAATTTATTGCCGGGTTTTCACTCGAGTCGTTTAATGGCGGTGGTTAATTGATTTTGTTAATCTGACAATGATTGTGGTTTTACGTCGGTTGTAATACTACTTATAGCTGATGGATTAGAAAATATCAATCACGGACCTTTTTTGTTTAACGTAAGCCTCTATTTGAAATTTGAATATTGAAATTTTCATTTATGAATATGTTAATGACGCCGTTTTTATATCTATAACGTCATTAAAATTCATTGTGAAAGTGTTAATTATAATAGAATATGCGCAAGAGGGTTCGACGTGTGTAAGCGCCGATGTATAAAAGTGCGTTGGATAATTTCTGTATTTTAATTGCTTATTCGTAGGTGTCAATCTTGATAGATGATAGTGATTATAAAACATGGCTATGTAAAGTATCAAATGCGCCTGAGCTATCTATCATATGGTGAACAATTTTAACGGGTATAATGTTAAAATTTATGATTTCAATTTATCAATTTTTTTCAAATTCAACAGGACATTTATTAAATTGTCCATTAAATTGAACCGAGATTACTTCTAAATTGCGGTAGCCACTATAACACTTAACTTAATGGATCGGCACGCATATTTCTAGCTGATAAATTCGGTTATGTAGTAATTAGTTTTTTCTTGGCGATCTTTATCTGGCAAATGATTTATTATCTAGTTCAAGAAAATAGCTCACTGGATAATTTTGACGCGTAAAATTAAATTACATAAATTGACATTAAATTAGCACCAAGATTATTTTCCGGCCATTATCAACATTATTACGTTGCCCTATTCTTCATACACGATAACCTTCTGTCATACAATTTACACATCCGTCATTTTGGATCTCTCCTCTATTTCCTTCCTTCACCGACATCCATATACTTGTCGCGCACTATTGACAACAATTTAAATTATTATTTGTACAGCATGAATAATTGGTAGATAAATTTTCCTCCATCCCAATTTACGAGTTTCACAGATTCTAGATATATTTAAGAAATCCAATGAATTCTAACTACATGCATATTTATTACTTAAGATCATATTCAAAATCAATCAATCATTTTTGAAATAATTAATAATATGCTGCTGGTTCAGTTCGAAAAATATTTACTTCTAATATAATATTATCTTGCGTGAAAAAGGTCGCTTCCTTCTGCCCAGAAAGTTACTGAATATGTACGTATATTGATATTACAAGTTTCTTCAACAAAATCATGATCGGAATCGGTAATCAGCATAATTTTGTTAGATTTTGAACGATTTGAAATTAAATCTTCATAGGTGAAATTAACCACGTCCTCCTTTGCGTCCAAGTCTTGTTCCAACGTATTCGAGGAAATTTGATCCCATTGTATGTTTACCCAGAGAAGCGTCGTTTCTTAAAGATTTTTCTTTATTACAGAGCTTCATGATTTGTACAAGTTAGCATAACAGCATCCTTCTCATTTAAAATGTTTCCTTCAGATGTTTGTTCAAAAAGAGTCGTGAGATATAAAGTGATTCAATATTTTTGTCTGTAAGCTGCTTTGATAATTCATTCATATTTTGATTTGTTGGTGGTCTTATTGCTGCACAGTTCTGGTTTAAAAACGTAACTCTAAAGTTTGAGTTTGAGTCAAAATTTAATGTTGAAGTTATGCAGCGCTTATATAATTTTTCCCCATAAATTAAGTGAGATAGAATTCAATTTCTCCATTTTAAATTATCTCACCGGCCAGAGCAAATTTATTCCCGTTATTTCTCTATATACAATAATAAATCTGTACTTTTCTTTGTATTTCTGATGAAATTAGTACATGAAGACGTTTCTGTTTCAAGAACTAAGTATACAAAGTTTTTTTTCTTTACCTTAGAATATACACCTTACTGAAGAACTTCTACCCGTCACATGTGTGAAGTAACCTGTTTTTGTCTTCCCACAAGTCTGAATTACTATGACCCTGAAAAACATTCAATCGTGCCTTTTTATTTCGCATGTCTCATGTCAGATAAAAATTATTCTTGTAGCATGTTATGATTGCGTTTTTGGCAAAAATTTAGAGCAGCTTTTCGGAATTTACCCGACTAAAGCTTACACCCAGCCCAACCTGCCAATCCTGGAGCTTCAACCCCTATTGTATATTTCGGATTTAACCAAAAGTTATACAACCTCAAGGTAGTTCAAACAAAGGCATTTGAACTCAAGTAGTTGAACAGGACAGATTGAGTAAACAAGTCAGTCAGACACAACAAGAAGAACTGAAAAGGATACAGTTCAAATCAATGACAAACAGTCAAAATAAATGCAAAAGGACAGACTATCGCTTTGTGGTACATAATAGTCCAGACAAATATATGGTATACAATAGTTGAAAAAGTTGCATGATAACATCTCTGATCCTTTTAGCAGGATTGCGAAAGAAAGGAATTCATAAAAATCAAATAATCTTAATTACCGCAACAACGGAACGAAAATGAATAACGTGGTAAAAACCGATTTAAGTGTAATTTAAAGATCAATATTATAATAATTATGCTGCTCAGAAGATTATACTAATATTTATACGAACGAATATGGTTTGAGAGTGTTAACCAGTTAAGCTGGTAACTAATGTTGTGTTCTCTTCCAATGTCATGAAGCCAATTATTACCATTTTACATCAGAAGAACCGATCGCCAGACGACGACGTAGAATTTAATATTTGGAAATAAATTTGACTGTGAAATAAGTCTCCTTGGAATTCGACATATTGTCATGTGTTTTAAAGCGTTCGTCATGTTTGTGTCATCGTCATGCAATTAATACCACCTTCAAAAAAAACGTGCTACTTTATCTTTGATAAAATCTAATTAATCTTCGATTAAACAGCAAATTTAGCATGGATTTATAAAACAGCTAAAATTCGTGTAAAACAAGCGTAGTTAGTGTGGGCACCATGTGTGTAAACACTCTATTCAGGAGAAATCTATTTTAACTAGTTTCAGTCTAAATTTTTTCACAAAGTTTATACTTTATTGAATTTCTTGCCATAAAGGCTGATTGGGTTGATGGGTTACTGTGGGTTGGGTTGTAATAATTTGAGTTGGGTTGGGTTGGGTTAGATTGCTGCTGATTTTTCAACGACTTTTTTGTAGCACCATGCAAGACAAAGCTATGAATTAAGACCAATAGTTAAGACTCCAGAGTAAGATAAGATATGATTTTCCACTTTCTCACTAAATATGATGTGGTGTCATAAATTCGATGTAGTACAAAGTGTAGGAAGTATCGTCTTACCACATAACACAATTATGACTAATATTATCTCATAAAATTGCGAAGACTGGGGTTGGAAAAATGTCTTTTTCAACTTGAAGAAGACCCAACTGGCTTAACATTTGTCACCAACCAGGATCGTAGCATATGTTTGCAGGAAAAATACACAAATTCCATGGTTGATTGCGAATACGTGTAAAACTCGGGTTCATGCACCACTATTTAAATTACTGCTTTTACTAAATCGATCATGAATTTACTTTAACTTACTTCTCGCCTAAGTGTTTTTCATGTATACGCTTTCCTTACAAAGTTGCACTGTTAATATAATAAGGCTGTATAACAATAGGCATACAGTACCAGCTACAGCCACTTATTATTATTTGGTTGTCATAATTTACCACAAAAGACCATTTTATCAAACACTAGTCAAAACAGATTAATTGCAAGTAGCGTAGTAATTTCTGGCATTTGAGCTTAAATAATTTTCTAGGATGTTTTCAATACTACCTATTTTTATTATTCTCTAGCCCACATTGCAAATTTAGTCCTTCACTTAAGTCTAAAATTAAAGTCTAAACAGAACCTCACAATTCACACAAGACAGGCAACTTTGTAAATTATTTCAGTTTTGAGGGTTTATTTTCAAACACATCAATCAGTCGTGGACGATTTAATTAAATACATTGTGCCATTATCAGGAGATCTGTAGTTAGTGTAAGAACCTACATTTAAAATAATTATGGCCCAGATGCTACTCTTGACGTTTTTTTATTGGGTTGTGTTGCGTTTGGTTGCCTCGATTTTTTGTAATATTTGCACAGCTGTCTGTGGTTTGGCTACAGGTTTCTAACACAATAGAACTGTCATGTATTATTGATGAGTGCACTTTGCTTAGCGAGATTGATCCGTTCTACATTTCCATATACCATTCTGTGCTATTCCTTACTAAAAAGCCCAGAATAACGGCAACTTTATGGTCCACGAATACAATTAATTCGTTGCTGGTTCCAAGTAGATGTAACCTGTTCCTAGTAAATTTAAATAATATGGCCCATTATTGTTCATCTTTATGAACAATATTTTTTACCAAAGTATAGTACTACTGGTATGTAAACTTCAAGTATACTACACTTGATCCATATCAGATGTTTTCTGAAAATGTAAATTGATGGTCAAACGAGTAATAAAATAATCATATTAATATTGATGTCAACGTTATGCAATCGTTGTTTGCCACAGATTGAGCTAGTTCTTCTTTAACATCACCAGTGTCTCAAACAGTTACATCAAGAGAGCGCTCAAACGTTCAAATAAAATAAATACAGCCCTTACCACACGCACTTTATCCAATCTGAATGTACATCTTCAGCAGAAATATTGTAGAAGAGTACATTTATTGTATTGTAGATGGGTGGGTGATTTTCATACGTTCACAAAAAATATTTTGTTAAAGACTCAGATTCTTAGACATATAATCAATTAATTACATTTATATAATAAGTGTGGCCTTTTGTAAGAGAGTTAGATGTAACTTCTGATCAATTTATCTTTATGTGATTTAATAGTGTATGAAATAGATAAATGATCTCATTATCAAAACAGAATAATCTGTACTTAATCTTCTACACACTTTGTATTCTCGATGTAGTCGCGCACACACATAAACATCGTGACAAATATTGTTTATACATGCATTAAAATAACTTGATATCTCCAGGAAAGTCATTAATACTTCCTCCATTCTGGTTGGTTTAGCTTGATGTCTATGTCTCATACGTGTAATACGGGAGTCGAATAAGGTTAGTCTCCGTTTTCAGATGATGTGTGCTGAATACGATAGCCGTAAATATGAAATTACTGCGGTTTGTTGATCGCCTTTTTTGCAAGCGCGTTGCGTGCAGCGTTAAGTGTACTCACAAACACACAACGAACAGGTTTTAGCGCACAAAAATTCTCCAGGTTTTCGCTTTTCTGATTGCGATTACGCGACATAGATACAGGCATCGACGAAACCGTACGCACTTAAGCCGATAATTGAGACCTTTAACGCGAAATATTAAAGCCGTTAACGGCTTCTTCGACAAGGCCGTTAAATACCGATTTATATTGCCCGATTAAATTAAATAAGTAATGATTTTTATGTACGCACGAAATTGTAGGGTACACCTGTTGGGTTTTCCTTACGTTTCGGTCTTTATTGCTTCCGTGAGCATTTTTCGGTAAATGCTTGTATCGTTAGATGTTTTATGTTTGTTAATGGCATTTAAAAAAAACTACTTACTATCAACAGGAAACGTTATTAATGAATTAATAAGGTGTAGTGTGGAATAATTGCTGCGATGTATTCGAAATGTCAACAACAAAAAAGTAAGATTTAATGGTTGGTGAGACACTAATATTCAAAATAACTTGGCTACAAACCGAACGATTAATTAAAATGTCCCCAAATATGAACTCTTAACGTCCTTTTGAATCAAACATTAAAAAAATAGCAAATAGCTCAACTTAACAATGATAGAATACAATAAAATGGATTTTCGAAAATTCAAATGACCAGTCGAAATAAATTTACGTACAGGCAAGGTTGGGTAAATCTCTGGATATCATTGAATCCTTGGGCGATAGAATAAAATCCATTTCTGAGAAGAAATACATCGTGCTTGCATAACTGAAGGCTAAATCCATGGTCAAGGTGAAGGCCAACATCAAGGCAAATGTCATACTTGCCAAGGCTACTAAAGAAGCCCCGTCAAACTAAAGAATGGGTGAAGATCTGAAAATGTTCACTTCAATGGTTCATCTCGGAACTATTCGAACGAAAATTAAATCAGTTCAATGATCGACTTTTTGGTACTTTAATTCGAAACCAAACGTCACGTAATTAACCAATTTTAAAAATTGACTAGAAATATTCAACGAAACGCCATGGAAAATCATCTAACGAAATCGCCATTTATAATTTAGCAATGAACTATACTAAATTCTATGCTCTTTTATATGTAAATGAGTCAGACCGAGAGATCGAGGAGGTCACTCAATTGGTAACACCTTGTGAATTATTCAAGTGTATTTGGAGGTGTGGTCCTTTTCTATTCTACGCTCCATTCGTCAATTTAACCAGAAACATTTTATTTAAATATTATATCTAACAAATCAATCGTTTAATTATTTTGCCATTTAAAGTTTATTGCGAAATCCTTTGTGCAATAATTTGTTTCGGACTGATGATTACTATGATAAATGACACTAAATAAATTGAGATGACGTCCCATGGACGATTTTCTACATTTGCACTATAAACTAGGGAAAAAATCGTTGAAACTTATTTAGATAATTCGCTCAACATTGACTTAACTACTTATAAAATACAAATCAAATAATCATAAAATGAACCTTTTGGTCTGAATATTACACCACTTGTATCATCCCTTTCGAGTATCTTTCTACGCCCTCCTGCTCTGAATACCTAAAACCTTGTATCCTGAGTATAAATTGATTACTATAACTTCGAGGAATTTGCAACAAAATAAAATATCGTTAAAAATAAAATTGGAAAAAGTTCATGTTCTAGTAAAAGTTATAAAATATTCCATTACATGTTTTAAATTAAAATGGTTCTGAATAAATCGCACTGGATATAGTTATGGCCACTATTAACTTATTCTACAACTACATCATTAGCATACTCAATTTACGCTGCAGGTACTAAGTAACAATTTTTTCGCTCATTTTATTGGATGTATTAATGTAGTTTACATACACATACTCGTCGATATTATAAACAAAACGGACGTGCATGGTTAAAATACACCTGTTTGGATTTTTTCCCGGCCGTCTCATACGTGCGGAGTAAAATAAAGTTCGAGACATACATGCAATTTCCTCACGTTCGAACGGCCTGTCTTCGAGAAAATAAAAGATGCACTTAATTATAGTGAGTATTGGCTATTTGTCCACGATGTGTGGATGTTTTTAAAACATCAAATAGCCTTTCGAGGACGCGCACCTAAGTAAACATAGCACGTAAGCGTTTATGGTAAAAGCTGGGTAACGTTTAGCATGCTAATGAGTATAGAAGTGTGTACGGGCTGTGTGGGAGTAAATATTATTGTTTAAATACACACATACGCGCTCGCATGTGTAGACACAAGACTTCAAACTAGAAAGTCGAGGTAACGGCGAAAATTGCGTAAAATTGTGTTTACTTTAATGTAATAAATACATTTATCGTCGGATCTTTAAATAAAGATATTACATGTCGGGTTCATTTACATATACAAGTTTGTGTACGTCTATGGCTATCTAAAGACATTTTTTAATTCGGGTGGTACGACGTAAGCGACTTTGCATTTACACGGTAATGATAAATCAATAGACAATTACTTTTGGTTCGAGACCACATTGATCTAAATATTTGCTAATTGAAAGTAAGAAATTTCCGATCGTATTCATTGAATTTTCAGGTAATAAATTTACACTATCGCTAAAACATAATTTATGATTAACTATATTAAATAATATTACTAGTAATGATATTTATATCGTCAGAGAGCTTTAACTATGTTGTTGGAGTAGTTTACAACCTTTCTGGTGACAAGGAGTTGCTCACACATTTCAAGATACACCACGTCGACAGTTAACTATCTTCACAAACATTCAATGGGATTGAGTTTTCGATAGCTGAACTCAATGAATATATGACGGTGTGGTTTTTTTTTTTGATGTAAATCTCGCAGAGCGCCTAACATTTACCCAAACCGCTGACTTGTCGAATCAACTAAATTAATTTTGGCATAAAACCTAACTTTTGATGACAATAGGATCAAATATACTGTGGGCAAAAGATCCTATAATAAACAAATTATAGAACTTAATTTGCTGCAAGGATTCAAAATTTACTACAGCAAGTGTTGTTTAAAATTCATCCAAACACAGCAACGTGTTACTGAAAGTTATAAATAATTAATGGCATATCATTTTTGTTTACATTTTTTATATTCAGTTTTCTTTCACGTTTCTTATATAAAGCATAATAAACAAGTATCTACATACAATCAATTTGTTCGTTAAATATTTTATTTCAAAATTAATCTATTTCATATACTTCGAAGAACTTTTAGTTTCCTTGGACCTTGGCTTATTGATCGTTTTATTTTCGATCTCTAAGAGTGTCGATTCCTGCACTTGCTAAATAAAATACGATTCTTGCTCACTTAAAACGTGCACGATATACTTTTTTAATTTAAAGAAAATGATTCAATTACATCTTACATCTACCAGTAAACTTAAATTATAAACCGATCTTTATTATAAATATTACACATCTGCATTAAATGGAATATTGATTTCTATATCACAATAAAAAAGGTTTTCGTATGATGGTCAATAATATGAAGTATGAGTATGAGTTGACTCATTGAACATCTTATAATTGCTACGAAGTTAAATGACCAAATTTAATAATGAATTAGTTACGTTTCATTGTTGCTCTTCTCAGCTGTTGCATATTAGTGGGTATTTTTATAAACAATTGTTTAACGTGATTTTAATCCCACAGTTTCACAAAATTGCTTTATTAAATTTATTCATTAAGTTATTTGATCTTGTCTGTTTCGCGGTTCGTACAGTCTACTTAAATTATAAACAAATCTGATCCTTTAACAGGAATTGAACAATATCAATTAATTTGTTTGAGTTGTTTTTCGTTCGGTTTGGAGTAGAAGTACGAAATTTTTTAATTCAAAAACGAAAAATGAAAACAAAATCATCAAAATGTTGAACATTGGGTGATACAAAAGCAAAAAAAAATGCCATCAACTACAGCACAATCAAATTGCCTTAAGAGGATCAGTTCGGGTTGTCAGATCAAAATGATTTTGGACTGCGTTAACTTAAAGCTAAGATATGCACTTAAATAAAATATAATTCTAGTAGTAGCACAACAAACCTTGGGTTTAACGCTTAGATAAATAAAAACAAGGGACTCAGGGCATTCAAAGACATCTAAGATATATGGTAAATAGTAAATTAATAAAAAAAAAAAAATTGCACCTTAAAACGAGATTGCACTGTCAAATAGGGCTATGTAAAGTTATTTTTAATGTATTCGTAACGTATAATGTATAAAACCAAAGTTTAACTACCATATAAACATTCTAAAAATGTTCACCTGCCGAATTGCAATTCGTTGAAGTAGGTATGTACATAAAAATCTGTAGTGGTCCGTACTGAACTTTCTTATACTTACTTATTTTATTTAATATGTCTTGTTACTTAAGGTCCTGTGTTAGTTACTGAGCGTGCCCAATCAACTCATTTCTGATCCCTGATACTTTATGATTATTATTTCTTGTTAATTATTTCAATTATGTAAATTATTACACGGGATACACGATGGAAATATCATAAACAACTAGGAAGCAGTAATTAATTTGTTAAAATGAAAACTAAAAATAAAATAATATTCACACGTAGTTGAAATTTCCAAATCCATTGTACAGGAGAATACCAAGGATCAATTGTTAACAAACTACAAATTCGTTGGACAGTTTACCGAGATGCTGACAACGATTTCTAATGAACATCAGGTTCCAATCTTTTTAAAAAGTCAAGACTACGACGTGCAGCAGAAAAAACAATAGATCAAAATACGAAGTGCTAATGCTAATGAACGATGAGGACAGAACTAGCGATAATCGACTAGGAGCGATGACTATACCATAGAGCAATCAATTGACAATCTATCGAACCTAATTGATCGATTGAGTGCCCGATGATGTTGGGGGGGGGGGTCGTAGTTACCGTAACAATCTAGTTTGTTCTGATTTAAACGAACATTAGTTCAAAATTAATTATGTCACATTTGAATTGATATCATGCTGCGTCTTTCGGTCCAAAGGTGAAATGTTAACATAGAAGTCCTTCATCATTAACCGTCGATTTGTGAATGTATTTATAGTTTTGGGCAGAAAATGTCCCACCAACTGCACCATTTCTTCCAACATATAATGTTCCAATTATTGAACATAAAACAGGAAATTGCATTTAAACGTAGTAAACAAATATATTTTGTGGGATAAAATTTTACAATGGAATTGAAAATGACGAGTAACTGTGGCTAATGTATGTGCAGTTATTTTGGTAATTTTTGACGCTAGCAGATTGTTATTATGCTCACGAAATTGTTTAACTCAAATTTTGATATAACCCTCCGGATGACGGGTTGGGTCTGTCAGGTCCAGTCAAATCTTTTTTTTTGTTATATAATTTTTGGTACCTTCCTAACTTTAATAAAGACATGTTTTCCTGCCAGACCCTACCGGTGTATTCGTGTAAGTTTTTTTCCTACAATATATTTTTCGTATTTCGTAAAGGGACTAATTTTGTACCCTTTTAGGCACAATACATTCTTAGGGCCTTCCCCTAGTTTCTAAGTATTCACGAAGAATCTTTTGCATATGTATAAGTCCCTAAATATCAATTGTTTATCGTTATCGAGTTTAGGGCGTTTGCCTTTCTCACTCTAAATAGTTTATCTTCTGTAGAGGAATCCCCGTCCTTTATGAACTTGGTGCGTACTATACAAAGCAAGATAAGCGATTATTTTTGTTTAGTGTCCATTGGAAGTGCAATTGTTCCACTTGTGACTTTATTACTTTTGTTTGGCGAGTTGGATGCTTATGAAAGGGAAATTAATATTAGACTGGAGGCACTTTACGATGAAGTACCAACCCTGGACGTTGGATCTGAGTCAGGAGACGAAGGTGCACAAGACATAATTAGCGATACTGATACGGAGCAAGCAGAACCAGATGAATATAGGCATGTTGGTTGAATTTGTATTTTTTTTTTCATTCGATCTAACAATAATTTTATTCGATAATTCATGTAAAAGGTAAACACTCACCGCAGCTATCTCACTCCCCTAGGGAGTGACATCAATTATCTATTACAATAGATATTTGGGATTGAAATGAATTAGTGCATCATTAGTACATCTCTTAAATCATTTAATTTTTTATCAGCCAAAATATGATACGATATCTTATTCAGCATCGAATTGTTTAAATAAATGATATTTCAATTATATTCAAAAGGTAATTACTACTTGGATGGTAATTTTATCGCTCATAATTAATATATAGAAGTAGAATAATATATTATTATTCTTATTATTTTATGAGTTGGTGAAACTAAATTAAAGGCTTAAGTATCCGAGTTAATTCGGAAAAATCAACAGGGCTTTTCTACATTCCGGTGCAAAATTCATTTCCACCAAAGACGACAAAATAATGACAAATATTTGTTGTAAACATTAATATACCGCGCATTGTTTTGATGCAGCCTATGATATAGCATCTGGTTATTTTGTCATTTTCTATACATCTATCAAAATTATACTTTCTGTGTAACAGATATATGAAACCCAAACTCACTACCGGGCGGCATAGATATTGTGCGATTAAAAAAATATGCTGTACTCACCGAATTCACCCCTCGATGTCACGTCCTACATTGTAGCATTGATCGGAACGACTTATTCATCAATAATGTCAAAAAACCGAAACCACAGGAGCCGAACACCCGCGCACAGCTTATTTAATATTTCCGGAGATTATTTTAACCGTATATTATTTTTGGCATAGATGTCCACGAACGTCGATGTTTTATTGTTTATTTATTACACGGCACCGTATCGCGCACTAAATCACGAATATACACATATAACAATATAATTAATAATAACGACAAATATCGCGACAATGGCACAGACGCCGCGGACCGAACCGAGAGCACTAAACATCTAATATTACTTTATCGCTTATGGTTAAATCACCGATCACATTTTCGTACAAAAACCGGAGTGCGATTAGTTAAGTACGCCTAAAAACTGAAATGCACACAAAAAACACTTGTTTTGTGTGTATATTTAATTACCTAAAAACGCAAATGGGTGCATATGTATGATATGGAATGTAAATCAATAACGTTTGTAAGAACTTATTTAGATATTGCAATTCTGTGGTCATTTAATGTTTACAGAGAATATGCATGATTTATAAATTTTAGGAAAAATTACGGTGATAATAAGTAGTAAAGAGAACGATTGACTCTAGAAATCAGGATGAACTCAAACTGGGTGTCAATTGGAACAATGCAAACTTTTTCAGAAGTTAAGCAGTATTCTCATGAACACCTGAAGATAAGAACGTTGAGCAATCAAAACTTATAGGGCAGTTGATATTTGATTTTCTATTAATCTCTTCATTGCATTCGGCTATTTCCGATTGATTTTAAAACTGAATAGAATTCAAGATAATTACATGTTTAAATGTTTATGTAAAAGCAACCCAATCCAGTGTAATCCCATTCGAAAATGTTACCAAACTCAAAATTCAGTTTCGACTAAAAACTGAATAGATCAGTTCGACTCCATCAGGTTGAAAGTGCAACTTTAACTGACTAAAATCTGACTAAATCGCTTTTTAAATATTTGATGTAATTTTTTAATTATAAGATTTTATTTATTTCATATATAAATCGACAGTTGATCGAATAGATGATTTTTCAATAAAATATACAGATATTGTACTTGCAATTCAGCTCAGTGCTACAAATGTTCCGGACTTACCCCTATTATTGTCAAATATAAACAAAAAGTTTAATTACCACGTAAGCTGTTGGTATGGTGGTATCTCCCAGAATTATCCTCACATCGTGCCTTGGCGTTTCTTTTCTGCTGCTTCATAGTAAACTTCATTTTTGTCGTTACTTTACTTTATTAGATTTCCATTACTGCATAGTTGTCCATGTAGAATACTTGGAGCCACTACTTTGTTGATTTGTTTTAGCACTGTATTATTTTTCTTCAAATATTGTTCAGTTTATCAGGTTGTAATATTTCAATAACTTTTATCCTTCTTTCTATTTTTTTTTTCTGTAATATTTTTGTCGTCATTGTTAATCCTTGTTCCGATATAATAATTAAATTTTTGGAATATCTTGTATATCCGTGTTATCTATATGGAGTACTTTATAAAAAGAAAGAGGCTATAGTTATCTCCCTATTTTAATCCATTACATAATCCATCTTCTAGAGCCTTGCTTCTGTGATCATCATTTTATTAATTACGTCCGTTTCTACGAAACATTTTAACATTTGGTATAATACCAAATACAGTTTTTCGATCAATACATATTGGATTCTATTCTTGTAGTTGTTCTACACTTCTATTAATGGGTTACCTTAATACCTGTATATGGTGTTCTAGTTCTGAAATCTGCTCGTTCATTTATCAATTTCTCCTCAATCTCTTTACCTGGCTTTTCAGCTATCAGTATATACAGTTTAAGTACCATTTGCTTATGTTGCATTCATTTGGCATACCATCCTTTAGGATTCTTCATGTTATTGCGATTAGTTTGCTTTACATATTTCCTATGAGGTGGTTAACTTCCTCTCTATATAGTTTTACTTTTCTTAGCCAAACATTAGGAATGATTGCATTTCAGGTTTCTCAGCCTAGGTTTACCGTGGGTTTGGCAATTATAGAGTCGAGCCTAACTATAACTAACCTAACTGCTTTAGACTACAACTTGAATACAATCCATTAGATCTGGTCCATTCCAAATCAATAAAAAACGATTCAAACTAGAAATCAGTTTGAACTGGAACCCAATTGCGGTAATTCTAGGACAGTTGATTTTGGAGTTTCAGTTCAATTTTCTGCTGCATTCGTTCGGATTTCAGTCGACGTGAAGTGAAGTGGATTGAAGCAAATTAAATGTGCTAACGTTTATGAACATGTACCCTAATCCAATTGGAAACGGTAACAAATGTGAAGACACTGAGTCTTGTCGATCATGTCATCGAGTCATGTCGATCTAAAAAAAACAATTTTTAAAATGAAAGTTGTTTAGAATTTCAACAACAATAACATGTTTTAGATAATTCGTACCGTTTTTGAGACAAGGGAAATGCTGATAAGAGTAAACCATCACATAAAATAGTGTTACGACCAAATACGATTATGGCCGGTAACTCACAAATTGACTTAGCAATGAGAAAATTCGAAACGTGAAAAAACAATGTCCATCAAAAAGGAAAAATCAGGATATGTAAAATAATTACAAATAATTTACTTTATTAAACCGTCTTACAAATAATGTTTTTGCCTTGGCTAGGTTGTACAGTCTACTGAAATTATAAATAACGTACCACAGTTAATTTTTAGTAGTTCAGTAACTAAGTTCACAACTGTCGCATAATTTTGAAGATGTCATCGTTTTACAACTTAAGCCACCATCGTCGTCAATTCATAACCAGTTGAGTTGTTTAACATTGTCTGCGATCAGTAAAAATCGGTTCAACATTTTGGCAATATTTTGGCGTTTTTGGGCGTGGCTGTTAATGATTTTAAATTGGTTCTATGATTATATATTGTTGCCAGTATTCCCAATTAAAAAAATGATTGCAGTGGAATTCATGCGGTTCAGGTGTGAAGCTAAATACTGCAAAGAAATGCGCCAATTAGCTGTAAAAATCATAAGTAGACATTAATATAAAAAAAAAAAATTCTATCAAAGTTGCCTATTGCTGTAAATGAAAACGATGTCAATATGTTATTACAATACGACGTCGCTAATCTGACCCTTTCATTTAACTCGATATTTTTACGAAAACGTCATTGCGCCCGGTGTGCATAATTAAATTGAATTCTCGATGTTTGTATGTCTTTTAAGCCGAAATATATTATTTTAATCTCATTAACTGACAAGCCGAAATTGTTTCAATCGATTACACAATATTATTTAATGCGTTTTTGCATACCTACACGCACACGAGTATTTTAATTAAGACGTCGGGTGCTTTTCAATTTCGTTATCAACCTGACGACGTGACCTTAATGTTTAGCGCAGAACCGGAAGTGAAAATTATCGATGCCATTGCAGCAACGACCGAAGCGATCTCCAGTCGCGAAGTTTTCTTTTGTGGCGACTACGAAAGCCCGACGAACACGCTCGCGCGAGTGGGAAAATAAAACTGGAAGCCGATAGATCGGGCGTTTTTACCTCGATAGAAGGCCGTACAAGATTGTTAATGTCCGTTAATAAACGATAAATTAGAATATCACACACACAATACCGGTTCTGCGCGAAGTGAAACTGCTAAGGCGACGTATAATGCACATCGACATTATCGAAAACCTGTCACTGTTATAAACGAAGATGTTTTATATCATGTTTGTATGCTAATGCGTGACATGCAAGTCGTTTTCCGTACCTGCTGCTTCGTAATTATCGATCTGGGTTGCAGCCCAGGTGAGGAAATTGAAAAATTATGCAGTGTGACACAATTTCTATGCGCATCATTGTTGTTATGATGCGGATTCGGATGAATATCTAACTGACTCAATTAGTAAGAAACTGTTAAAAAATATCAAAATGTAATATTTGTATTTTTTTATCGCGATATCGTAAGATAATTAAGATCAGACAAGCCTCTCAGTGTTAACGAAAAAAATCCTTTTAAACGGAAAGGCATTGTACTTAGTAATCGCACAATATTGCATATAGCAAACTAGGGTACGTAGCTAGTTCACCGTATGTAAGTCGTGTAATCACATAATACTAGTGAGAAACTATGTTAAACAAACAAAATCATATAATGTATGCGACACAATACAAAATCCTGACATCAGCACTACAATTGACTATATAATCAAAGGCAAGGGATTTAAGGGAAATTCGATATGATAGTACGATGTAGTGAGTTATTTCGAGCCGTCAGTTCGCCCAACGGTCAATGTCAATCGTGCCGATTAGCCTTGCTGGATAAACAATTTAACTATCAAATAGAATAGGCCAGTAATAAGGAACATCACATTATTTGAGCTATGTTGCCTACATCGATGTGCGTACGCAGTTTACTTCATGGCGATCCTGGCCAAAGGAATCATCTGGCGTACGTGAAAATACTGCAAAATCGCAGTTTACTTCATGGAAGGAACAGCCAATAAATTCCGACATGGACGCAAATACAGAAACAATTTGATACAATAAATAGGAAGGAGAAAAGTAGGTCACAATCACACAGGCAGCAAATATCGGATATGCTACGCAAATGATTATAATATAATAAATAAAATTATATTCGAGAAATTTCTGTCTTGGATATGGTTAGTTTGTCTACACAAGTCCAACAAAATTGATCTGGTTAAGAGTTAATTATCAAGGAATGATAACTCTTTGACAATTCTTCACAATTTAGTCTGACTGAGTACTCCGATTCCGGACTCCCGAAAGGTAATTGAGTGAATCAGTGAAAATCGTGTATTACTCAAATAAAATGGTTATAATGCAAAACAAATTGGTTGATGGGAATATAAAGCATAAAAACAATGGTCATCAATTTTGTAACAAATATCTTCGAAATTATTGTAAAAAACGTAAAAAAAGTGGGGAGACAACTATATTGACAGTAGTTTCGAACTGGAAACAGTATTCGCTGATCAGTGGTGATAAAAGCATCAAGGGAAGACATAAACAACATTAATCGCTGGAGTCTCTGGAAAAACACTATAGATATACTATTAGCAAACACAAATAGGAATACCGAAGAAAATTGAGAACTTATGGAAGAATTATGGAAAGAGGAAAGAAATGGGACAACGAGAAACTGTTGGCGAAGGTAGAAAAAATAGATAAGAAAGTAGAGATAATGAAAATAGAACGAGAGTGAAAACATTGTAATGAGTGGAGTGAACGTAGATGACCTCAATGTAAGATTGAGAATTGAACGATTCTTCCAAAGAAGTTTAGAAATAGTCCCCAACATTACGTGTGTTCGGAAGATAACAATGAAAGCATATGTGGAATTTTCTATATTTTCAAAATTTTTAAAGCATTAAAAGACCAATTATTTCCTGAAAATATTCTTCCATATTCTGAATCGAGAATGGTTGGAAAATTGTATCATGCTTTGTTAGCGATACTAGCGACTTATTCGCTGCGTATGATAATGTGTTATATTGTACACTTATCCGAGCGAACCCAACCCAACCCAAGCCAACCTAACCGAATCCAACCCAACCCAACTGAAAACAACTCAACCCAACCCATCCCAACTCAAACCAAACCCAGTCCAATCCAATAACTGCCGCCAGCAATAACAAAATTAAAAACTGTAATATTGTATTTTTGTACGCTCTCATGTTAAATTGTTTTCCAAATTACATTACCCAATCAAACTTAACCAACTAAACTTCATGGAATGAACGCCTTGGAAACTTAGTCAAGAGGCTCAAGAAGGACATCCACAAGAAGCTCGTCAAGCCGATGAAAATGGATAAAGTGAAAACTATATGAACGGAAAAACATTTTAAATAAGGAATTTATAAAATTAATATAGGGATATTAAAAGTAATGGGGTTAAGATTAATTAAAATTTAACTGGGGGGAGAAAATCGAACCACACCGTGGGCGCTAGAACTCGGTCGCACACAACACCAGAAATAGCAAATCGAAAAATGATTATTCGAAGAAATTAGATTAAAAATATAGCTGACATTTGAAACATTAGAGGAGTGTAGAGTGGTGATGAATAGGTGAACAATAGCATAAAGATGTTATTAACTCCCATCAAGGGAAAGTTGGAAATTCCCATTATTTTTGGATGCATGTGAAGGGCAAAAATGGATCTTAATAATAATATTTTAATTGTTATTTCATATGCATTTTATTCGACATTCATGTTTTATAATTGTTTTAGTATATTTTTTGTAAATTGTGTAAGTGATGCTATTTTATTTTTTACTGTTCGAAACTATTATGTACTTGTGTATGAAAGTATACGCTAAAAGTAACAATAAAGTGGAATCAACCGACAGTAAAATACGACGCACATTTACTCAGAAACGTAAAACTAGTTGCTAACAACCTACAGTGCTTGCCGTTTCGCAGTAAAATAATAATCTATGATTATCTTATTGAACGCGAATAGTGATAAATAAATGGAACGACCCATTCACCACCGGCTTGGATTTATAATAAAATTATGCGCCTACTGTCTGTTATTTATATTGTCCGCGTTTGTTCTTGTCCGTGAGGAGTTAAAACCAACTAATTAAGGCCGGTAAAATCCATACGGATGCATAAATACGCCGATTCGGATTCTTTTGCAACATACCATACGTATAGTCGTCGCAATGGGAGAAATATTTCCCAGCGTGGTATCATTCAAGAACTACTTAAACGACTTCGCTTGCATTTCGCTAAAGCAGCTCGTATTTGGTTTTCAAAGGAGCAGCCCCAGGCCTGCGCCTAATGCAAATTAAGTCCGTTTTGAATAAAGCGATACCATTTGATTAATTTCCTGTTATAAGTGATGCTAAATTTGTCCCTTTCTTTTTGTTGCAGAAAGTGAATGTACCAGCTCGTTATTAATAATGTAAGTATTTAATCTTGCTCTAACGTTGTGGGGTAATTTGTCCCGCTCTACTTTACAGTGATCGGTGAAAATTATTATATTGATTATTTTTAATGGCACTGTCAAAAATAACCTTTATTACTTATTATATACATTTATTTTGTTATGGAGACTGCGCTTAATGTAAGCAGAATCGTTCAACGTGTGGTGAATTGTATCATGAAAAAAAATCATAAAATGTGCGCATAAACTAACGTTCTTCTAAGAAAGTATAATGGATTAACTAATGCTACTAGTTGATGTGAAAACAACAATGTGCACGCAAACTTGGAAGGTTGTATTTAACAAGTGACATTTGAGTTTTATATGTCCATATAATCCACCATAAATGAGAACTAATGACTGATACTCGTTAGAGTCGTTTTATGATATATTTCAGATTTGTTGTGATAACGTGCGATTTCTTTTAGGAATTTATTTTTAATATGGTTACGTTACTGTTTTATAGAAAACATCGGTCATTAATTGCAACAAAATAAACCAATTAGTTATAATTAAATATAATCAACAAATTACATGTTTATAAATAGAATAATTGGTGCTCACTATAGATAAGTAATAAATACTGTGAATTTAATTAATCGCCAATATTTTGGTAAAAGATTTCAGCAATGGACTTTTAATGAAAATTATATACGTACCATAATCAAAAGATTCTTTGAACTTCTAAAAAATTCAATGATTGCTCTCGACAACATATTTCAATGTTTATTAAGTTAATGATTATTGATTCATTAATCAATAAATTAATATTATTTGATAAAATACTTCGAACTCGCGGAAACAATTAAATTATTTCAATGGCATCGTCAAATATAAATTTTGATACATATACCTGACCAATTATATTTGTCTTTCTGTACCTCGAGTTAGAAATGAAGTATTCATCAATACTTTATGCGCGCACCTAATAATACTAAAGTTTTGGTACAAAACGACAAATTTAATTGTATAATGTCTAGTATCATTTTTACAGATGCTCGATACCCAGTAATCACCTATTTAGTGCACCCACTCCCAATTAATATTTTATGAGAGAAAATTTCCAAGGACGCCGCAATAACGAATCTAAATCTGTATACACGCGTTATTAAATTTGCCGTCGCGACGGGGTTGACTCTGACCTTGACCCCTGAGAAAACGGTTTGTGGCTTCTCAGGCGTCAGACAGATCAATAAAGTCCACCCTCGCCTTCGGTATTTAACTGATTTTTAGCTTGGTTGCTTAATATTTAAATTATTATTGTATTGGTATTTAAAAAAAAGGTGGTTTCTTGAATTTCGTTTTGTTTTTTTATTGGTGGGTATTCGTAGTCCAATGCTTATCACTTTTTTTTAATTATTTTAGATCATTCTTCATTTTTAAATTATCTTAAATTGTTTTTTATTCATAAAAATTGATTTATTTTTCCATTCGTTCGGAAAAATGCAAACTAAGATGTTAAAGCACTGAAAGATATAAAATAAATATTTAATGCTGAAGGCATAACAACAATCACGAAACGAGTGCTAATAGTTCAAGTTGTATTCTGATAGTACATCCAAGTTGTTTCACTAATGTTCGCTGATTTTTAAAATATTTATAATATTTGTGATTTGTAACATTGTCTCATTGAATTTGTGTAAGACAATACTTGATTAATTAATTAATTGTCAACACTCGCAGTTTGATTAATTGAATAATAGTATTTGCAATGTTAATGTAGATTTAAATTTACAGATAAATGAAGGTGTTATTAGTTTGAGATGTGATTGATATAAATGCTGTTTTTATTCGATTGTTCTCGTATTTTTGCTGGAATAAAATTATGGCAATTAAGTATATTATCAATAAATGAATTGCTTGATCTCATTGATTTAGTTTCGACCACCTCCACTAAACTCCACTTGCAAATTCGATGCCTGGCCTTTTCTAATTAAGTCTGAAACCCCTCTGAGATAATTGCATAAAACGTTATGTGGAATTTCGCATGCATAATGCACGCCTCTGTTAATAAGTCTGGAGTGATCTCCTCAGGAGTCGCGACGAGTTAAATATCGCCGTAAATCATAATAACGACGTCGATAAAAATCCTAATTATTCCTTTTTCAGCTGGATTTGATATCAAAGCAAACACGCCCTCAAATTAGCCGTGGCTTTTGTGAGGCGCTGCCAACAATTTGGCACATTGTGTGCGTTATGATAAATACGACGCGACGAAACGAGAATGCGTTCTTAGGTACCGGTGGCCGACGGTGGCCACCGACGCCGACGCTGCCGCTGCCGTCTCCTTGCAGGATGACGCAAATGTTTTTACATAACGCACCCGAAACACCTGGCCGGCTGAATTCCGCCACAGATTCGGCCCGAAATAGAAACAAACGCACACTCGCACCGCGGCCGACAGTCAACGACAACACGTGAAAAATATCGTCAGCTGTTTTCGTCTTAAGTGGAAATTGTCTGCATTTTAAATGTGATTTTTTTAGTCTCCATCATCGCATTTCCTTTTCGGTACATCGAGTTGCATAGATTTAAGACGCAAAGAAGCTGAAAAATTAAAATATCTTTATTAAGATTTACTAAAGATTTAATAGCAGAATATAAACTGTAATATTAAAGATACATAATAAATGTAAGTAGTTTATTAGAGGCACCAAAGATTTATAAAATGTCAATAAAGACTATTGTAACTATTTGAGTCTGAAATATATTTAAGTAGGTATTAAATGCAAAGCCTTAGAAAATGCATACGTTATCGATATTTATAACTTTTTTATTTTTGACAGGTTTATTATAATTTTATTGATTTGCATAATTTATTGAAATCTAATATAATACATTAGATATTAGTATTATGAAATGTGGTTATGCAATCTTGATTATGTTATTGGATCAATATTCAATTATCGTTCGTTCCCAGTTGTTATATTCGAACCCGTGGAATGTGCTTGTGCAAGTATTCGTAAGTAATTGTGCAATACACAAAAACTTATAACTTGAGTAGCTTCATAGATATTATTATTGACCATGAAGTTAACTTTGGCGAATACATTTTCATGTACGTAAATTGTTTTCATTATTATGAAATTCTAACTTATAAACATAAATGTTTATAAGTTAGAATTTCATAATAACGAATAATAATTAATAATAAGGACAAATCCTACTTTTATTGTAAATAAAATCAGCATAATTTATGAACATCAAATTAAAATTTAAACAAATCAAATCTTCAGCACTATCACATGTGATGAATTTTAAATCCAATATTAACAAAGCGTTGAACCTTGCTGGATAAGAAATATTAAAATTTCTCTGACTTCCTAAAATGAGTAAGTAAGAGACGTTGCGGTCATCTGAATCTAAATGCATTGCATTTCGCAAAAAGGCGGATTAATACATCAACTTTTAAAGTAATGACTTGTTACAAAACTATAAGTTAATATTTTACGTTAATCATAAAAATAAGAATCCTTCTTAAAATATGTTATCCCATTTCTAAACTAACATCGTCCTTCAGCTCCGCCATATTCTTCTTCTATCTCCTGCCTCCCCTTTCTCCTTTCGGTGGTTTTTTCTTTACCTCCTTTCCTTCCGCATGTACTTTCCTTCCGTTGTGCCCTTCCTTAATGTGTCCTAACTTAAAATGTACACTTCCTTCTATCCTCTTCCACCAAGTATTTTTTTTTGTCCTGATCTTCCTGTCCCTTTCTCTCACCATGCCGTCCCATTTCCTCCTTTTTCATACACTACTACTTTATCCCTTTTATTTTCCATTCGATTTCTATTCCATTTCCGTTCTATCCCTTCTTATTTTCTTATTTTCCACCTTAAACTTAACTTCTTCTCTGGTGTTTTCTTTTCTTCTTTTCGTCCCCCTTCAAGCTTATCTTGACATTTTCCCATTCAATGTTGTCATTCATCCCAACCTTTTACGCAGTATTTGTTGGCCGTCTCCATACTTCGACATCTGAACCATGCTCGTTTTTTCTTCTACCGATCTCTCTCCCGTTTCAATATCTTGGCTTCCCCCGTCTGCTTTGATCCTCTTGTACTTTCAGTTGTGTCTTTACGTCAATATTAAATAGTGGTATTTATTTTATATGATTTGCATTATGTTTAAATATTTTAGGTATGCCCAAACCAACTATTGAGGAAAGCATTTTTTGAATATCAGGCACGAATTGAAAACGTGACAGTCGTTTATGAAACATCTGTGCTTCATAGGTAAATTAATTTTTAAATGGAATATCCATAATTCTTCAGTGAACTTTGCATCACCATGGGATGGAATCCATTTTACGTCCATCTGTGATTATACATCATCATTGGATGGAAGCAACCCAGCTCCACCCAACCCAACCTAAAATCTCGGTTTACAAGAAAAATAACTCAAAATCCTTTAAAATTTGAAAAAGTAAAAATTATTAAAATTGATCGAAAATGTAAAAAATGAAATGTGACTATTTTTTATTATTTGAAAATAATAATAAATAAATAAAAAAAGTACAGAAAATACAACAAAACGATTCAAAAACTTAAAGGACAAATACAAAGACAAAGTATAAATTAAGAAAAAAATGACAAATAAACACCTTGTGAACAAAGCAGATAAGAAACGAACTTAAAACATAACTAGACGAACCAACATAAACGTGCAAAAAATAGGCCGCTGAAACGTAACGACTCAAAAATATAAAACAGGGACAAATAAAACCAAAATAAAAGTATAACTATTTTCCTGTGTCTTGTGATAGTTATTGCATTCTTTTGTAGTTTCGTTTGCTTCTCTTTTGCTGTTCTTTTTAACATGCGCGTTGAGGTTGCGTTGAGTTGGGTTGGACTGGGTTGGGTTGGGTTGGTTTTGTTTGGGTTGGGTAGCTTAAATTTCCTAATTCCCCAAAATGAACAAAATGCAAAAATTCAAAATGAAGAAAGAAATTAAGAAAACATACCATAACATTAGCTTGAACACAATTGGGGGAGAATTGTACGTTAGCTCATAATGTGCCACAGGAGGAGGGTGACAACTACACAGAAAACAATTTCTCTAAAAACCGAAAGTTCTACAATTATGAAAACGGTTAAATAATAAAAAAATATTAATATAGTACAAGTTCGGGTGACAAAATTTATAATTCAATATTGGAAGAAACAAAATATTAGAAAATGCAAACATTTTCGAAAATGTTGCATTATTATCAAAATTTGAAGAATGCCAATATTGTAAAAGATGCAATTACAAAAGAATGTCAACTTTATAAAAATGGTAAACAATTTAAAAAAGTTCAAAATGCCTGGATTTCAATTCCACATGAACTAAATTCCGTAAAAAATTGTCACAGATGTCAAAAACATGAAGATAATGAAAATCTCCAAATTACTTAAACCGACAAGAAATACATTTGATTGCCAAAAAGGCAACCATTCAAAAAAGGCGAAGCTGCAGAAACATAAACTGTCGATAATGTCAAAAAATATAAAAATATCAAAATCTAAAACAGTTAAAATGGCCGATAATACATTTTTGAAAGAAATTATCAAGTCCGAAAAATTTCAAAATTATCAAAAATTAAAAAAAAAATATCGAAAAACTACTAAAATTGTTAAAATATTCTGTAACTTCAATATGACTGGAATTAGAATTTTAAATGTTCGACGAGATGGAATCATTAATTGATTTTTTAAATTGAACTTTAAATAAGACGTTGAGTTTCAGATGTGATTATTCACAATATTTCCATTTTTATTTGTGTGGTGCTTTCTTGACCATTCTTAATATAAAACCTTATAGAATTCGGTGAATTCGAAAGCAAGCAATCCTTGAAAAATCATTGTACAGTAGGAGCACATGTTTGTGTTGATATTATGGTGAGGTACATTCTGGATTCAATACCTATAATGGATATCTAATGGCGGTATTATTCACACACAAAATAATTGTCACTCATGTTTGCATGATTTGGTTCAACTTTAGCGAATGTATGTGTGGTGATCTGATGACCCCATATAGGGCGAAACAGCTGTCATCACCTTAGAACATTCGCTGAAATTTATTTTCAAAATAATGGGCTTTGTGGTTAGGCATGGGCATCATGTATGTCACATGATTCCAAATATCAACGATTCTATTACGCACGTGTGGATCCGTCTCATAAATCAATAATCCGTTTTTGTAAAACGGACGACGATAGTAAAACTTAAAAGCATTGGGTAATAGAACTATCACCTGAAGCTTATAAATCACTGATTTATGACTTGTCCTCCCCAATAGCCAATCCGAATAGATATGTTGAAGTTAATCAGTTCCAATTCAGAACTTGCTGTTCGTCTTGGATAAGATTTTATGATAATTATTCCGCGCTTTCAATAATTACTTACAAATTCTGGTTAGGGTCTACAACTCTAAAAATTTTCATGTGCATTCTTACGATACTTAGTCGAAATAATTGCTGATTCACTTAATCACCTTTAACGTTATTTAAATGGCTTAAAGTTCAAGTGAAGTTTAGTTTAAAGTTTGTATTATATGTTAGAAAATATAAATTATTTGTTTGTAGGCAATATGGATTAAATCCTGACATTAATGAAATATGAAATATTTCAGGGCCACACATGCGAGCTTAAGCTCGATTTATTTTAAATAATTTAAAGGAAAAAGCATTTAGTGTTTTTATTCTGCTAATTAATGAAAAAATCAAACAGAACCGTCAAAACTACCAAATCCGGAGGAAAAGACTACACTTTGAACTTTGCGGCGGTGACACGTTCCCGATGATTTTCCCGGAGATCGGGCGCGCAGAGTGGGAAATTGTGTGTCAGTAGTACAACCACCTCGTGGAGTGCGGAAACGTACGCGGGCTGCATCGATCGTCCGAGGTCTGGGTTGCCGGTTCAAGGCCGATCCCAGTCGGCACGTGTCATCCTCGGTCACGGTCGGCGGCGACCTCGCCGAGGGTTAAACGCAAGGGTGCACGTTTCGCGTGACTCTGGCCGCTCCCGGAAAATTTCCCCCGCCGCTTCGCTGCAGTTCGTCCGGGAAAGGTTCTATTTTTAGGACATTGTTTTGACGCGAGCTCGGCGATTACGGCTCGTTTTCAGTCTCGACATCTAGTCTATAAATAACTGCTATATAAATCATTAATTGTTCAACAATAATTTTAGTTAGAATTAATATAAATGCGTGTATAGTTTTTAGTAATTTTATGTTTTTTCGAAAGACATTGTCTTTTCAGGTGCTATAAATTTTATTGATTGCGTATAAGGAAGGATGGGAATTTAATTATAATCTTAACTTATGCAATGTTACTTGTTTGCTTCTTTCTCATTTAGCGTATAGCATATATAACTCACGAAATAGCATGCGATTTTTGAAGGATCACCATTGTGCATGGGTTCAAGGTGTGCAAGTTACTGACGATTTTTCTTGTATTTTGGTCTTTTGAGCTATTATTCATCTCCTGTTCATTTTGGCTGCGATCATCAATAGCTAATTTAATCAAAGAAACTTGATAATTGCTGTAACCTAGACTTGTTAACGCATAAATAAAACAAATCGTGTACAAAATTAAAAGAAGGCAATTCTAGGCGATTGATATGAAACTCTAACGTTCTCAATGAAACCGAAATAAAGTCTATTTCCTACTGAAAGTTTTTAAGGGAAACAGACAAAATTGAAACTAAACAAAACTGAAGAAGCAAAACAAGCGGAAATAGTCCATACAACGAAAGAGGGGATTCGACGGTGGTTACACCAAACGAAACCGACACAAAAATTAATAATCTGAGCCAACGGCTTTCATTATCCGCAAAGTGCGTCCCTCGAAACAATGGCGACGATATCGGCGGATCGGTAGGTCACAGATCGTAAGATGTGCGGTGTGTTGTGTGACGGGTTGCAGATGCCGGAGATACGGTCTTGTGTAGTACACGCGTTGCACACACCACGTCCCAAATACGCCGCCTATCACCTCGGGATCTGGTCATTAGCGATGACACGAACTGACTACTTATGCTCACTGCAACATCGCTCGTCTCTCTGCTTTAGATCGTTACATGATTTTGAACAGTCTCGTACATCTCGACTATTTATGCACGGCGAGCGCAGTCGGCGTAATTCGACTTTCTCATTTATTACTTACATTTTGACTTTTTTTGAAAAATAAAATAAATGAAAATTCCGTGAGATAATTCAACAAACATTGACAGTCATTAATATTAACAAATCTAGATATATTGTGAAAAATTATCTAATAATTAACATTAACAATATAAGTATATTTACTTCTAAAAAGGACTGCAATAGCTCCAACCTCTACTACTTATCTTCTAAGTCCGATTAATTGGACCAGCAACAAAAACATAAATAAAACAGTGGTAGTATGTATCTGAAAGTTATTTCAAATAGCCTCGGTTGCCCTTAAAGGTGCATCAGTGATTACTAGCATCTGCAACTCAACCCAATGCATCCTAATACTGAAAATGTTTATTAATAAGAAATCTTCTAAAAAGCATAACCCACTTAATTGGGCTTGTGCCATTTAAATCTATTATATAATTTGATTTAGGTAACAGCCAGTCTTTGGAAATGACTATTATGATAATGCAAAATTAATAAAATCATACACGTATTAATCATGATGTTTCAAATAGTCTCAGCAATCTTCTGTAAGCCAACCCAACTAAATTGTAAATGTGTTGAACAGAACCAAATCACATCTATCGAACTTTCTTATTGAGGGCTGTGGACGACAATTAAAGTGCGAAGTGATGACTGCATACGGTGTTATCTGAAGGATATTTGGACGATTTTATTCCCAAATTTAAAAGACCGTGGCTTTGGATAGGTATTTTAGTCAGTTCCTAAATATATTTATTAGCATCGTTCAAAAAATCAAGACCACAAACACCACTTACCATAACCAGTTGCTAATCTTAAAACTTTAAGATAGGTAGATTATCTTTCGATAATTGTAATGAATGAGGGATACGTGAATTAATTATATGAGTTTTAAACATCTGAGGAATTTCATCAATGTGGTAAAAGCTTCTGACGTAAATTCTACTCGCCCAAATTTGTTCTGGGTTGCAATTGTAAAGGAGGGCTTGAAAGATATTTGGAAGTGACTTAATGTATTTCAGAGAGTTTGACTAGAACAAATAAGGACGAATTAAGGTTCCAAATAATAACATAACGACATTCACAATTATTATCAGAAGTTTCTGGGAAGTGTTTTAAAAACACTTACCAAAAAGATATAAGTTTTTAAATATAAATAATTGTCGAAAACTTAATCATTGTTATATAATTCTTGTTTCAACAGTTATGTGAAATTTTACAATTTTTTTCCATCATTTCCAGGAAATATTGCTTTGGGTTGGGTTGATTTTATTTGAGTTGGGTTGGATTGAATGGACGACAAAACCTTGATGGACAAAACAAAATCTTGGAAAGATGTGGGTGGAGAAAATGTAAATTTTTGAAAAAATTTTTGATTGTGTCACACACAGCAGAAAATCGTGGGGAGAATTTTCTGCTCAGCCCATCAACCCAACCCAAATAAAGTCAACCCAACCCAAATAAAGTCAACCCAACCCAAAGCAATATTTCCTCGAAAATTGTTGGATAAAAGGCAAAAATTTAGTTTTCTCAATGGGCTCGAATAGAAATAACCATCGTGGCTGGATGAACCATGAGCGGTCAAAGTTAATCTCAAAAAGATTTCATCGACAATTGCTGGAGTATAATTAAAAATGTTCCCTTGAACATTTTTGTAGTGTAATTGGCGTTGAATGAAAATACGAATTCTTCGGCGTTGTTTCATTTAACTTAGTTGGTCATCAAATCCATCACAGGCGGTTTGGGTAGCCAATTTCTGGAGTATAATCTCTAATAATCAATTAGCCTCTTAGTCTTCTAGCATTCTTTCATTTAGTTGACTTGGTTGTTAAGGTGTCAAAGTTATTCTGGATGGAAATCTATCCATTATAGTCACCATTGGTTGCCAAAATTAGTCTTCTCATTCAAATCAGCATTCTTTCATTTTTGTAGATTTCCTGTCAACGTGTTGAATGCTTTCCCTGGTTGCTGGATGAAAAAACATGGCCTGATTAACTTTTTCAGTTCCCCGGCATTTTTTCATTCATCGGGATGACCATCAGCCTATCGAAATTCTTTTGGATGGTAAATAACTGGAGTATAAAGGTAATGAAAAATCATGCCTAAAATTACTTTCATAATGCAGTTCATGATTTTGTGACAAATGACAATGTTATTGATTTTTGAAAATGAAAATTCTCCACTTTTTAAGTAGAAAATTATATCTCGACTATAGGCAGATATATCAGAACAAACAAAATTTACAAATTTAAATTTAACATTAAATTAAACTTAATGAAAAGTTTGTAGTCAATCAGATATGACTAATGTTTTTCTATAACTTAGTTTGTGGCTCTTGGCTTCCTGATGGAAATATTTAGCTGTTGTGATTCGAAATGGAAATCACTCTTTCATGTACGCCACCGTCCCTCGCCACGCCTTCGTGTTCATCGTTCCACGCAATGCTCCTGGCGTTTCATTGGGAGCATATAACCGGAAGTTCTTAATTTCCATTGCATTGTTTACTAATAAATCTGCAAACCATAAATATCATAATACTAACTTATTAATTTTTGACCACGTCATTTTTTTTTTAATTATATCCAACAATTACACCACGTTTTTGGGTTAGTAGGGCAGATATATTAGGTAATATAACAAAATTACTAGTTTAATTGTCATAACGATATTTTCTATCTTTCAGTTATGCTTTCCATCCCTTATAATGTAATGGCTCTGAGAATTTAGGAAGGAATTTTGAAACGCGACAAATCGTCACTTGATTAATTTTAACCTGAGCTGCTATATGTAGGTATTAGCATCGGAGGTATTTTGGATGGATTTTAAGCTTTTGGAAAACCATTACTTATAAACACGCATATAAATAACAACGGTAAGAATGACCTAATGAACGAGATTACTTAAAAATCTATTTTAATTTTTTTGTGATAAGTGTTTGAAATCCTAATTTTAATATAGTTTTTTTTTATTCATTGGAAGGACCTCCGGCGTATTTGAAGGAGGGATATGCCTCTCCTATTTCCTTTTGATTTCATTTCATCGTCGTTGCAATGGCCATTGTTTGACTTATTACCCTAAATGAATATATAACCCACTATATTTTTTCATGTGTCATTGCGATTTAATGCTTTGCCATTAGTTTTAATTCTACTAAACTTGTTACCTTAAATACCTACCTAGTTAGTGCAACTAAGTATTATTTATGGACCACAGTTTCACGAATAAAATCACCTTTCCAATTAAAACCCTCGAATTTTAACAAATTTTAAGGAATTTTAATTCGAGGTCGCCAAAGTCCCTTTTCGTGAGCATTCCGGCGCAACGTAACGGCTTTGGAGTAAATTGATTCGTCGATAATTTATTGACGTGTCAAGACATTGAGTGCGGACATCGCTTTTTACCTGTATTTTTCAGAAACTAATTTATGGGGGTAGTGTCGGACAAATCAGCGCGAGATATACCTGCACTGTAGGCAGATAATTACCTAAATTGAACCCAGTCGGATGCTACCGTATCGAAAAAGAAAAGGTAGTTCACCTGTTGTGCACCTGATCGCATCGTTTGATCCTTAAACCCTTTCGAAGATATTTTTAGTTTCCTGGTGACTGGCGTTGTGGCAACAAGGAAACGAAAGTGGTGTCAATGATTATTTATATATATTGTTGCAAGTTAAAGCACAATTATATTTGAAAATTATCGATATAGTCATACAAACACACTTGATAATAATGACGCGGCTTGTCGATTTCCATTGCGTCTATGCTTCATACAATATGTCTTTCATGTTGACAAACGATTGGATTCAAATATAATTCATTAGTTCAAATTATATATTATGGAATTATCTCAAATGGTGGTAAATTTTTGATTGCCGATTAATTAATTTAAATTTGTTTTAAAATTTAATAATTTCTATAGGCAGGTGCACTAAAAGCATTTGTGAAAAATATTTTGGGTCAATTCGTCGCTAGTTAGTGACTCTATTTTTCCTCTAATAACAGTTATTATTTTTAACAATTCCAAGTAGTAATTTACAAGAGCCCAGATGCTTCCAGATGCGAAAAAAAGTGATACGGTTGCGTTCGAAATCGCAATGAAAAAACCTCATCTAGCCGTCGTCGTGTAGCGCGTCATAATTTTCGAGCGACAGCAATTCATAGATCGAGTCGAGATCGGCTGTCATCAGGTCCAGTCGCATTCCTGCTTCTACCTGTTCGCATCGCTTTTTTCGGTCCGGTTTGTTTTTGTGGGTGTCTGCCGTCCTCCTTAACAACGCGCGGCTCATTTTTGGAAGAGGCGACACGGACCGCTCTTACCTATCGACTTGTTCTTGCCGACTATAGACAAATTTATCGCTGTGTCAATGCATAAGTTATGCGACGGACATTCGAGCCAGGAATCTCTCCCACACATAGCCGAAAAAAATCGTTATACAATACCGTCTCGGTCACGTCTCATTAGCGAAACGATCTCGAGTTTTTTATGCTCACCGACGCCCCCACGATCGGGACATGTTTACTCACTTTACAGTTTCTCTCGTAGCGCACAATTTTTATATAAAGGAACGTATTTATGTGCGCATTGTCGTCTCTCGTTGAGTAAAAATTTATTTTCGTTCCTGGCATGAACGAGTTTGCCTGTGTAACCGGTAATGTTTTGGACATGTGTAGCGAATTTAACATTTTGAAAATATGGACAATGATGTCTTTATTTGCAAAATATATATTCGAAGTCAAAGTAAATAAAGACATATGTACAGTTTTACTTATTATGAAAACAATTTAATACTCCCCATAAAAAGGTAAACAGTCAATCATCAATAAAGTTCATGCAAAATTTTATGAAACTTCTTGTATCCTTCAAAATTTACTTGTGAAAGTAAAAAAAATACAATATTCCACGCTATTCATGACGTAGATGCAAAAGAATTAAAGCATTATAAATATATAATTGAAAATCCATAATACACTGCTCAACAAAATTAAGGGAACACATTTTAGAATACCTATAAATTTTCCAGAAAATTATGGAAGCAGGATTTTTTCTTGTTATATTATTATCTAGACCTTTATTGACAAAGTGCAAAAAGAATTACGGTGATTCGTTTGCTCGTTTTCATCGTAGAAGCCAAAATGTAAAGAAAATCTGAAAACAATGTGGTTTTTCACCACAAAGCAAATATCTGAAACTCATCAAATTAGTCAGTGGACGCAGTAAAACAGTTTTGACATTGTCAATGCTTCTCAGTCCAAAATGCATTGTTTAAGTGAAATTGAAGTCGCGAGGGCTGTTGCTTTGCTTGAGATGGTCGATCTATGCGATATGTAGCAAACCAGCTCCATTCGACTCCATCTGTTATCTGCAGAGTACCAAGAAACTACCAAGAAAGGGGTACATATTCTAGGAGAATTGGACAAGGCCATCAAAGAAAAACCAACCTTGGGGACGACCGATATATTGTTATTTCTTGTCTTCGCCGACGAACTGCTACTACTTGTGAGCTACAAAATCTACTCCAAAATGCTACCGATGTGACAATTTCCGATCAGGCGGTTAGAAGACGACTCAAAGAAGTCAATATGAGTTCTCGCAGGCCTGTGCGAGCTCCCCGCTTGAGCAGGATTCACAAAGTTTGCCGTCTAAACTTCGCCCGTGAACATTTGCAATGGCAACTTCGACACTGTAGGTCTGTGCTTTTTACAGACGAGTTGCGGTTTTGTGTAACTCGTTGCGATGGTCGTGTACGGCTGTACAGACGTCCTGGAGAGTGATACACTGCCGCATGTATGCAGGAAGTGGACCGATTACGGAGCTAGATCGGTTATGGTGGGGTGGCATTAGTACAGACGGTTGCACAGACTTGGTTGTCGTTTCCGAATGTCTCAACGCACAAATTTATATTGACTCGATTCTTCAAGAGCATGTTATGCAGACAATTTCGGCCATGGCTTCATCCTACCTACAACAGGATAATTGTAGAGTTCATACCGCTAATTTAACAACAAACTTCCTCCAGGAACATGAAATCCAAGTGAGTCATGAGTCCAGACTTAAATGCCATCGCACACGTTTGGGATTTACTCGACAGGCGCATTAGGAAGCGTCCTGCTGCACCTCAGACTCTTCGGGGGTTGGCTGAGGCCCTTGTGGAAAAATGGCGAAATTTACCACAAGACATGTTAAGACATCTTATTCGCAGCATGCCTTGACGATGCCTGGCTGTTATTGCAGCTAATGGAGGGCACCCGCGCTACTAAAGCTCGGTATTCTGACGTTTGTAGAATTTCCATTACATTTTAAGTGATAAGACACATTTCTATTTTGGTAGTCTTCTCAATAGTTTTGTGTTACTCAAGAAAACCCTTTTATTACAGCATATTTATTGTTTCTATCTTGTTAAGTTTTGTTGAAAGAACAACATACTAAAGTTTATACTTGCGTCGGACTTTAATTTGAAAAATTATGCACGGCTAAAGAAGTGCTCCCCTAATTTTGTTCAGCAGTGTATAAAAGTACACAAAGAAAATAAAATAAATAAAAATAATAGGAAACGATTTATAGTATATAACGTAAGAGAAACTGAAAACGACATGAAAATCCAAAACCGCGAACTACATAGAACAGAATAGAATGAGAAATATCAATATTTTAAAGGCTATTCGTCGATAATAATAATAAAAAATGACAATGAAGGAATGGGTTGGGAAAAGTAGGATTGAGTTGGGTTAGGTCTGGTCGAGTTGGGTTGGGCAAGGTTGGGTTGGGTTGAATTTGGTTGGGTTGGGTTGAATTCGACGAAGTTAGTTCAGCTTGGTTTGATTTCATTTATGATTGGTTGGGTCGAATTGATGTGGATGATATTAAAATAATGCAAAAAAATAAATATAAATAAAATTTATGATTTTTTACAAGAAATAAATTGTAGAAATGTAGTTTATATCACATTGAAAGAAGAAAAAGCAAAATCATTGCAAAGGAATGGGGAAAGTAATAGAGAATATGCGCAACAAAAATGAAAATGTACTAACTAATAACATGTAATTGGTATGCAAATAAACCAATAGCGAAAATGCAGAAAGCAAACATAATCTAATAATAAAAGAAAGCAAGTAAATTAATAGAAAATGCAAACATCGATGTTAAATAAATGAAAAAATCTTAATTAAAATGAAGAATAATACGAGTAATTAAATAAATATCAACAGATTTTGTTTATACTGAAGAAACATAGAAACGACCAATAATGAAAATTTAAGACCAATGACAATATAAGAAATGTTAACAATATCAAACCAAATGAGCTAGTAAAATGGAACAGAATATAAACAATGAACAGAATGAAAATAACCACAAAAAACCACAGCAAATGACAGAAAACATGACATAAAAATAATTTGAGAATAATGTAAAATGACTGAAACATCGCAAAGAAATTATTATAGACATTTATCCATCAAATATTTATTTCTTCTTTCTCAATATTCTTTATCATAATGCAAACATTTCGTCCACGCAAACCTTTACTACATCTTTGCTTTTTATTACTTTGATTTTGTCTCATCATAAATTTCGTTCGCCATACTCGTGACGTTTTGTGTTTCATTCTTCCACATTTGCAATCTCTTATATAAGTTTACTCAATTATTACGCGAAACTGAAATGAATAAATTTTAAAATTAAATCGTTTTCATTCGCTCGTGATAAATAATAAATGTGGATTTCAAGGCTGTACAACGGGCTCGGTGCTATATATTTTATGCAAATTGTCATAATAGAAGAATTAAACGGGTGGGTCTGAAGAAGGAAGGGCGGAGCTATCTCAACGAAATTTTGCATCCCAGCATATTACGGTTCGACAAAAACTCCTACTCTACTTCGTGATTTATATTCAGGGGTGAGAACCCCAATTCCCCAACAGGATCTTGTTGCAAGGTGGTGTTAACATAATTTTATGATCCTCGTGTTCCCTAATTGCGTCACCTATTAGGCATATTTCAACATATTTTCTTGTTATATATGAATGGCGTTGGTATCTCTGCTATGAAGGTGACATTTTAAATTTAATTAATTTGAAAGTGAGTATCCCAGCACACAAAGCAACATTTCAGCTTAATAATAAATAAAATAAATTAGTAAATTTTTTTTAAATTGTTAGTAATGTACGAATACACGAAATATTTATTTTTAAATTAAAAACAAAGGCACTCTCACATTAAATAGAATAATTGAAACAGTAATAAGTTGGTTATAATTGGTTAAGTAAATAAGTTTCACAGCCAAATATTCACGTTGAATATAAATCTTGAATATTGAATATCCGATACAGTCTTAAGATATTGTTAATCGTAGTACAAACATCGTTCGTTTATTTTATCTGGTTGCCGGTTGAAGTGAAAATATAAGCTCATTAATAATTTAGTTATCGAAGTTGAAATTATGGCGCCCATATCTCAAACGAAACGTTGCCTTAAATTAACTCCTTGCTAAGTTGCAAGTAGTATGTAAATACGCTATCTTATATGCACCATAAATGTTCCGACAGAACATTAATTTAACAGGGTGCAGTAGAATATGTAACACCGAGTGTATATTAATGCTATGCATTTTTTACACGATATTTTTTTGCCATGCTTCCCACTATTTATGGCAGCGTATGTGGACACCTACATTTACACATTGGCTTGTTAAAACACACACATTTTATGTACATTTATGCAAATTTATCGATACAAAACAGAGTGGGCGTAGTAAACTGTCACAGATAAAGAAATTGTAATTGCAAATTTATACCGCTCGATAATTTCATTTTTCCGATGCGTTCGGATTATTTATACATTTATGCCTCCGTTCTTTTTTCTTCGTTCTTTCATTCAATGCGACCACTGGATATATAATATATATTCATACCTTTCTCTTATCAAATAAATGTTACATTGTACGTACAAGCGGTAATCTATATTTTAATATTTATACGTTCCCGGTTGTGTGTTTCGAGTGTTCAAATAAAATGTATCGTGCAATCTATAACTACATTTCAAGTCCGCGATGGTTAATTAACAAACGCTTACACTTTCAACAGATAAAGTCTTTTATTAAATAAAATTATTTTACGGCAACGTATTATTACGATTACTGATTAACAGGATGTGAACGCATAGCTCCAGTTTATTAGAATTCTGTTTGCTAATAAAGTAATTTAATTATTTTCCTTATAAATTACTGGGTATTCCGCACTTTTATTACTGCAATAATGCGGCTGTTAAAAATATTATTTAATTAAGAATTACCGGTTTTAGTTGTAATACAAATAAATAAATAAATTTGAGAATTTTTTTGTATAATTTAATTTCGGGCGCAGAAAAGTAGGCGACATTCCAGAGTACACCCACTATAAGTCCGAACTGGTCTAATTGACCGCTCCCTCGTCTAACATGGTCAGAACACCTGGCCCCCGTGCACCTGATCGCCAGTTTACAATGTTTATTTGTGCCTGCGCCAAAATTATGACGATTATTAATGTACGGACGCAGTACACATGCAGTGTAATTGGCATCATCATCAACAAGCAGTGACCGCGACCGCCACAGACAACTCTTATCTTAATGTTATCTGAAAACGATGCGAATATCATTCGTTGCTCGCTTGATTTTGCTGCGAGTGAAAAATGACATGTCGCACTCTTTATCGTGATGAGACTAGAATGGACAGAGCAAACACAGAAGATGTCGCAATTTAAGTTACAACAGCTAGGCATTTATTTAATAGGCAAATGATACTCGCTAGAAAATCACCACAATTTAACAATTTAGTGGTGAACGTCAACAATCAGTGGGATATGTTAAACATTTTTAGTTGAGAATTTGATTTCTTATGTATAACATTTAAGTTAACATTTAAACGATTTTTTTTAAAGGGTACAGAGCAAAATTTTCATAAAAAAGTTGTTGACATATCCTGTTCTAAAGATTTAAATCCTTGATTCTCAATTCCTTGCATTTTTCTAATTTCTCCGCCTCTCCGTATCTTAAATGGTCTTTACTCAGTATTTGTCGTTTATCCTTGTGTGAGCGTCTCTAGCAACACTCAACAATTTCCTACTTTGCATCCACCCCTGTCTTCTCCTAGAATAATTAAAAATAATTATTTTATAGCATACTATTCTGTGCATTTTCGACAGTGCCTCTTGCAGTATATTGTGCCAAGTTTTATTTCTCCCAATAGGATCTCGTAACACCTTCGTATCTCCTCATGAATGAATGCTCCGTCACAATCTTCTTAATCCCAATTTTGTTCTTGACCTCTTTTCGGTAATGTTTATGGTGCTTTAATGAGGAAAACGTAAGCATTAGATGAGTGCAGAATAAAGAAACTGTGCGTTTTCTGAAGACAGGATGTGAATCATTTGAATTAGGAATATGTTAAGATGGATGTGGGATTGAAAAACAAATTGGTGACATATTACAGTGACACAAGGGACATGGTAAAGCCAAAGAGCTTAAAGGGAAAGATTACCAGGAAGTGCATACAAACATGGATAATCATAACAGTTAAGAAGAATTTAAATTAATTATATTAAAAATTTGATATACATTATTATCCCGATAAAAGACTATAAAGAATTTTACAGACTGAAAAATAACCATTTTTCGGACCCATAATTGTCAGATGAACTGTTCAATGAGTTATTGAAGAAATAAAACAAGATATTTAAATCGAAGACAATCGAAATACCGCAAATACGAAAAGCAATTAAATAAAACGAGAATTCGAAACTAATAGAAATAGTGGAAAAAATGTTGAAATCACAGCTGAACACTTACGTCTACAATTAACTGTAATATTTGAATTCCCGATACGAAAGATTTATTGAAAAAAATCAAAAGGAATTTGGAACAGCATACGTCGATAATTTGGAGAAGAGCAAGGCGTTAATCATCGACGCCATCAGGAGATATTCGACGAATAGTCGAGATACCTATAAGGGTTACTGCAAACACAACACAACACACAACGATAAATACAAACGGAATGGGATAGACTGGTGAAGGAAATGTGATGGCTAAAGTTAACTTGGTTTATTGCGACGGTCACAACAGCACATACGATTGGATCAATTCATAACGAATAATGAGGCGAAGTTACAACAAGTTGTGAACAGAAGTTGTAGCAAAGAAGGAACAAAGTGGTTTAAGCTCGTTGATGATCTTTGAACGGAAAGCCATATTAAGGGAAACCAATAACATTATCCAACACCGCGAATAATTCGAATCGCATCAATCGGTCTTCTCTCAATGCACATTACCTTCGTCCAGTGGGCAACTTTGTCTTCAATGCACTTTCTAACCATACCATACCATTCTTGAACAGACGTGCATTCAGAAACCACGCCTAAACGATCATGACCCAATCCCATGTGATCCGATCCCACACGACCCAACCCGAAATGAACCGATCCGACCCAACACATCCCGACTCAACTTGACAAGTGGAGGCCAACCCAACCCAACAGTTTGGTGGTCTCTGGATCAGCAAATATTTAACAATCAACTGAATATCACGACATGAAGTGGAGACCAACCCAACCCACTGCTTAACTCAAGTTATCCTCCCTCCCTGACGAAATTCAAAGTTCGCCCATGATATCTATTCCTGTTCAGAAATACAGCATAGAACTTCAATATCATATGTGGAATTTGGAGGAAATTGTATGCAACTATAACATAACAAAACTATAACAATCACGTGACCCCGAAGGCATCGAGTGATTTCGCCTAAAGCCACAAACTTCGAGTCTATTATGATCAACATTTTCCAAGAAAAAAGGGAAGAGAGTTATACTCATCTAGACGAATTTCCCAACCAAACATTTACAAGCAAAAAAAATAAATTTATTAGGTAAGTATTAAATCAAAGGAAAAGTACAATTATTAAACACACAATTCGAGAACATACAACTAGAGTCAGAAGAACAGAAGCTGCAGGTGCATTTGAAAATGAATCATTGACATCTACTGACGATTGTGACCTAATTGTAGGCATGGCTTAAGTGAAGATGTCCACTAATTTTAATTAATTCTTGTTCTTGGACACCAATTTTGACCATATGAGAAACGATTGTTGATCTACTATTATGGCTGGTAATCTTTCTTTGTTTCTTATCCACGCCACTTTTTTCAGTAGATAGCTTGTTCCACTTGGAAAATGTATTTTTGTCAACTCGGTGGTAATATTGTTAGTTCTGTTTTACTATTAATTTGTGTAACAATCGCACAGGACATTTAGACGGTTGCTTTATATATATCAGCCATACATTTAAATTAATTTAAAAATATGAATTCCAACCATTTATTATCTGCACATTTTCGATCACCGCCTCGACAGGTTTTGTAAACAAGGGGTTGTATTCAATCGTACCCAAACTTCCATCGCTTGTCTTCTCTAATTTAAAATATTGGCTCAAACAAAATACTCCTTCGTTGCCTCGCCAAGTTCCAGAGATGCAACCAGAGAAACTTTAGCTGCAGCCCTTCCGGGGTTTCTTCATCCCAGCTTTCTATCACTTTGTTTCATTCTTCTTCTTCTGTTACGGCTTCGCCCTGTCTTTTCCATATTTTCATCCTTGGAATTTCTCCTGCGACTTTGACGTCCAACTTTCGTGCCATCGTTTGGGCGGTCTTCCGAGGAGTCGTTTTGTGTTCGGTCTTGATGTAGTCGCCTGTTTCGCCATCCTGTCCTCTTCCATTCTTCCGACATTGTTTCTCCAGTACCTTATTCTGTCTCTTGTCCATCTTGCAATGTCCTGTACTGAACAAATGTCACGGATCCTGTCGCTGCGTACTCTGCCGCGAAGACTCAGTCCAGTGATGGATCTCAAGGTTCTCATCTCTATTGTTCTGACGATTTGTTTTTACGCTGTAGTCTTTATATTCTTCTCCGTTCATTGTTCGCATATTTACTGCCCAGTTTCCTAAAATATTCGCCAATTCATGCATACAAGTATCTTTGTCCAATTTTTAATTCATAATCTCGCAAATCTTGCAAAACTAATTCCAAATATATTTGTTTGAGAATTGAAGAGGTATTCTGAGGTCTCTATTGATTGATTAGTTCATCAATCTCACCTTC
The DNA here is from genome assembly GCA_959613385.1 of Geotrupes spiniger. NCBI lineage: Eukaryota > Metazoa > Arthropoda > Insecta > Coleoptera > Geotrupidae > Geotrupes > Geotrupes spiniger. The sequence goes on along the minus strand of OY390736.1, from coordinate 24,238,684 downwards.
AGATTTGGTTCCAAAGAGATTTTCTCGATTCATTTTGAATTAGTTTTGCAAAACGTCAATTTCTTTAGCTTTCAATCACCTACTTCACTACTTCACTTAACAACATAAATAAATGCCTTAGTACCCTTCGCCGGAAAGGCATTTTTGAACATTATTTTCGCGATATTCGGAACGCTATTGGCAGGTATTCACTGTTTTAATAGTGTGCGGGAATTTGTCACTAAAATATTACTTATTTAGCAAGCACAGAAAGTGCAGTCTTATGGCATACTAATCACCCGCAGCAATAATCAATGGCCATGTCCTTAAATAGAACTATTTTCAAGATATTCAAATATTTTAAGTGTTATAAAAATATGCCTCAAAAATACTTTCACAAAGTCAGCTTCATTTTTACATTGAGGCAAGAGCAATTACTTTTTATTTCTTCTTAATTAACTTTGTTATAGGTTTTAAGTTATATATATATATTATAAATTCCTTGCAACCACAACTAATATATACTACCATTGTTTTCGCACCAGTAGTTCAATTTCTTTTCAAATATTGCGGCAATAAGTTTCAATAAACGCTCACTTTATGGTAAAATCCGACGTTTAATTGCGTATGGTATTATTACCCATTGTCTTCGAACAACTTCCCAGAAGGAAAACCGTTGGAAATCGACATTTTCCGGTTCGAGCCAACTTGGTACGAGTCGTCAGCTTTCTTCGTTTCGTAGAAACCTCTTGTCTAAAAATTACGACGAGAGGGGAAAAAACCGCAACTCCTGCGACTGGCTACAATTACGCGGACATTCTACGAGTTTGTAGAAGGGAAAGAGAGAAAAAACCGCAAACATCTCAGTCATCCGTAAAATTTATTGCGACTTCAATCATATGTACCATCGCATCGGTGGGAGGAAATAAATAAGGAATGCATGTGAGGAGGAATGTTCTTTATATAGTAAAGAATCTAATAATTTAAAATCAGCGCTCGTCTCATCAAAATTCTTTCGGAATGGACTTTATCATATTATATCCTGCCGCGCTCGATGTTTGCAAGCGCACTGAATTAAACCGTAAGAATAATAGTTTACGTATTGAAAGTCGATCATGTCGGTCTCCAGTGGTGGCGCTTATCGTCGTTGCACGTGGGCGTAAGCCCGGTTATGTGTTCGTTACTGAATTCTCACAGCTTCTATATTATAATTTATCATATTGACACATTGTTCTGTTGATTTTAAATTTGAGTAATTTCAATAAAATTGTTTTAATGTTACGTTTTATGACACAAAAATTATAAGCCCAAGATAATTTGTTAAATGGACTTAAAAAATTATAGTACTATACAGATAAAAAAAAGATATTGGATACTTGTAGAAATAACTGTGCGGGGGGAACTTTGAGAAGAATAACTGAAATGGTAATTTTGAAAATTCCAGTCCGACAATATCTTTAGATTTGTCAACGGTGATTGTGTGCAGCTTGGATAATTTATAGCGACAACTGTTAACGTCAAGGGAAATAAAATAAAACGATTCCATACAACACGGACGGAAAGATGCATAAGTGGGGTCGCGTTGACACCTGCTATCGTGGCAATTAATCATAGAAAACATTGTCGTTGAATTTCATACAAGATAGCTTTAAATTGCAGACGCCACCACTGTCGAACCGAAGAAGATGAAAAAAATGAAGAAAATCCGCCCACACATAAAAATCTACACATTCAAACGTCGACACTATATTTATCAAGATGTGCTTGTGCCCTTTTCTCCCATCGACGTTGTTAAAAAACCCACTAACTATAATTTATAACGGTTTTAATGCAATAAGCGCATTCAAATAATGTCATATATAATACGGTATTGTGTATTTGACGTTGCAGAATGCATACATCAAATGTAGTTTTTAATTTCTTGACGTACCGAAGTCCCCACGCATGATTGCCTCGGCATAAACAGATGATGGATCGTATAAGTAGATTTATACTCATGTGTGGTCGCCATAACCGCGTCCATAACTTTGTTTTATCGCCGATCTTGTTACATTCAAAATGCAACTCATTTCACTAAATACTGGGACGTTTAAGCTATTGCCGGTATTAGAATTCAATAGGTCTGTTTCAATAGTATTTAAATTCTCGTCCTCTATACGTTCGAACGACGATAAAATATGCATCGGTACGATGGCAGTTATTCATTAGAGAAGGTAGTAACAACCAAATAAATAAACGACGATGGATGTGTTAGAGGATCGTCCGTGATTACACCGAAAATTTGCGTGGAGGTTAAACATTCAATTACGTGGTTATATATTACGTAAGAATGTATCAACTAATAAAATTTGATAAACAGATTTAATATCAACGTCATTTATGGATGTTTGTAGGTCAGGTTATAAATATATAAAATTATAACTTACCAGAAATGACATATAATTTCTTCAGCATTTGTTGGTTAACCTGCAAAAAAAAGAAACAAAATTATTTTGTGGTAACTACGAGGTACAGTTAAACAGATGGGATGAGAACATTGAGAGTAAGGTAAGATAAAAAGAGGCAAAACGATGCGCAGGTCAGCGTATGTTGAGAGATGCAAACCGGAACGTCAAATAAGAAAAAGAACCAAAAACGCAAGAATGGGTTTTTTCCGATACAGCAATGGCTAGAATGAGATTATATTTGACGAGTGAAAATAGAACTATAGGAGATATGAGTTGGAGGAGTTTACATGGAGTAGTATCAAGAGGAGTATTTAAGTGCGAAAGATGGGATTAGGGGTATATTTATACAAGGGGTTAATAAAGAAAACGATATAGTTATGGGGCTCAAGGTGTGTGTGAAGAAAAAGGCGAAACAAAGTATTATAATTACAAATATTTTTTTTTAGACGTCTTACATTCATGAAATGGGGCCAATTTACAATGTGAGATTAAAAAAGAACAAGAAATTTTATTTATTTCGTTTTCTGTTATTCAAATCAAAAATATTTGTGCTTTTTTATCTATTTTTGTTAATTGGTCTATGATTTTATGCCTTATCTTTCAGGCTTATTTGTATGATTCACACCAAATCATATTTTTGACAATAAATAGCTTATGCTTTCGATAGTCCTAGTGTTACCAAACTTGTTTAATATCTTGGTTGGTTTCAATGCTAGGTACTCTTGCAGATGAGCTCACAACAACGACGAAACGATTGCGAAGATTCGCAATCCGTACTCTTCATACAAATCAAACCTACATTTTTACTGTTCATTCAATTTAATAATACATCAGTAAAATACAGTTTGTTGTTTTTGTTTTCGCATATCGTGTATATTTTTGAGATTTTAATGGACGCTATTACTCTTCTTTTAATCACTGCAATTCCCTTCTATTAGTTTATTCGACGGAGCATATTTGATTTTTTTTTCAAAATTAAGAAAAATTTAGCTGGATGAGCTAACATATTCCATGATTATTTAGTAAATTGCACACATGTCGATATGCATTAAAAATTATTACGAAACATTTCGTTTATAACTCGCGATGCTCATTAATATTAGCAAACCAATGCCATTCCACAGCTTTGTAATAGGAGTAATTGATTGAATGTTTTTCGTGGCACTGTACAACCTAATTGGCATCGATGGAACGAAATTACTGTAATGCATATCTGTTATGATTAGAAAGCAATTTTTATTTAACAGAACGTACATGAAGCGGTTAAGTAGGGCCGGCGGCGATTCTGATATGTAAATTGCAGATAAAACGCGGCAGTTCGTTTTCTGCAACAATGGCACAAACCCCGAAGAAACCGTTCACCACGATACGGTCTTTCTAATGCGCGCGTAAAAGGAAATACGCGAGCGATACGTATGTAATAAGAGAACCCCTCATTGTGATCTTTCTTGTTACTTTCTCTGCTCGCAGTCGTAAGTTATCCGAACGTATCATCAGCCGTACAAAATTTGACCTAATAAAAAAAGGAGGCGCGCGGTTCCCTCGGTTCGAAAAGGGGCGCCAGAGGCGCATGCATCGGCTATGTTAATGCGTCGAGAATTTCCATTCGTAATTTGTGAACAATGACGTCCTACAATGGATGCAGAGCGACGATCTGAAACCGCAGACTCTGCCTCTGGACAGAGGCAGTCTTCCAGGTGATATTATATTTGAAAGTTGGCAACGTGTGCCCGATCAACTGTGAAATTATCGGTAAAATTACATGAAAATAATTATTCGATCGGTTTTTGCCGTGCAGATTATGTGGAATACGAAAAAAGTCAATGCTACGGTTACTGAAACAAAAATTCACAATGCTAAGAATATTATTAATCGTATCCATTAATGACGTGCATTTTGCCGTAATGGCGTTTAATTATACAGAACTGTTTATTATAAATCGAGACTCGGTTAATAATGGACTAAAATTTTGCATAATGTACTTTACTTCTTAATGATCGTCCATTCTTTTGCTCATTATTCGTATTCCGGGAATAATTCGGATCCTCGTTTATGATCAGGCAAAGATTAGTTAAATTACACTAAGCGGACACTATTTATGTAACAAGTGGATAAGTTAATTTGAGATTTTTTCAAGTTTCAAACAACATCTTTTCGAACATATCAGGGCGATATGATAGTTTGGTAAAATTCCAATCACAAATCTCATATAAATGTATCAACGGTCTCTCAAACCATTTTTTCGTAGGTCACATTAAAATATTCAGGCGAATGTGTCATTTAGTTCAGTTTTAACAGCAATTGAAAGCAGCTCTCTCATATTGTATGCAAACACGCACAAAATAATTTTTTGAGTGTTTTAAGTGAAAATCATTAGTAAACCAAAACAAATTAATATATATGAGTCTTTCTAGGAGCTTTTCACATGTAGTAGTTCACTTGATTTTGGGATTTGTTGTGGTTCAAAAGCAAAAGTGATGCTGAACGTCAAAAGAAGCCACCACACTACGATTGGAAAAATCAACGATGAGGTGGATGATCGTATATTGACAGTGAAAGAAATTGGAGACGCTGTGAGAATCTCAGTCTAGCGGGTATAGAATATTTTGCATCATTGGGATGGGAAAGTTTTCCACCGAATCGGTTGGGTTGGGTTGGTATGTGATAACTTCAAAGGATTTGGCGACACCTAAGCGTAATATCCTGCTGAATGTTTGCACCTATTCACAACTTTTGACGAATCATGTTATGCTCCACCGGTATAACCAGAAAGTGGAAAAAGTAAAAATACTAGACTTTTAGTAGTTACTTGACGCTGAAGAAGACAAAGGTGGTAAAATCGGCTGGAAGGAAAAGTATGGTTTTCAAAGATGAAGGCGGCTTAATCTACATCGATTATCTTGAAGAGGGAAAAATGATTACCTGGAAATTTACAATTTATTGAAGGAAAACTGTCAGAAAAAATGCAGTTCTATTAAGACACTTCCTGAGGACACACATGTGCCACCGCCATGGGAAAATCCACGAACTATAGAATATAGCTTGCTCAACCAGGACGGTCTCTAGATTTAGTTCCCATTGTTTCCTGTTTGAAGAAATGTATCGGTGACAAGATCTAACGATGATCAATGGAATTGAAGGATATTTAGAAAGTAGGAAAAACCTTAGACTAAGTGTATATATTGAGGTAAAAGCAAAAATAAATTTTTTTGTTGAAAATATGTAACTTGTTTCATTTTTACCGGACTTAACATACATTCCGTATGTTAATGGTAAAGTTTCAGAATATTCGAACTAGTTCTAATTAGTCCATATTAGTTGCTTTAAAAATATGTTTTACAATAATTTTGAGCAAAAATGTTTTTAAGATAGTACCACAGACTATCGTATGTATTTAGTATTGAACTTTTATCGTAAGAAACGTCAGAGGCCCACGTATTTGAGTTCGGGAATCGACGCCGTTTGCGGTATTGGGAATCAGTTTTGGAAAACCTATGAAAATTTCCAGCATTTGTGTTCTTATGAATAATGGTGTCGTGTCAATCAAGACACAGAAATCTAATGCAAAAATTACTGCCTACTCTGCGAACGCTTGCTAAACCTAATGAGTTCAAAAAGGACTTCGTTCAACAATCGTTCAAGGGTTTTTTGATAGAATCAACTAACGTAATTAGTATTTATGGCATTTTATGCATGATTAGCAACAATATTTTTTGATTAGATATTTCGCTATATACTACAACACAGTAATCATTTTGTAAACCAAATAAAGGCATGTAGGAAGTTGTCTAGTGACTCTTTATTTTATTTATATACATATTATGTTAAAATCGGGTAAGTAAATCACTTTAACAAGCACGTTTGGACGAGATGTTCCCATGTGCACTGATTTTGAAACAGACCAGAGACCAAAAATTGTTTAGTCAAAAAGATTATGGTGAAGGTTCTTAGGGGTGCGTTATCTTGAAGAGGGAGAAATAATGACTACCGAATTTGATGGCAACTTATTGGACAGCTTGAACGACGTTTGGAAGGATAAAGATATGACGATTCAGTATACGTCGCATAGTTTCTGACGAAATAAGATCTTTAAGTCTTTAGCAATCATTTTTGGATGATCTTCCCCTTATGTCCCCGTGTGGAATGATTTTGGGACAAAAAGGAGGATTAATACACATTAGGGCTGGAATCCGATTCTGGAGTCGAATCACACAGCTGGACACTGTTAGTGTATATTAGTTTGAAAACTTTATTATTATTACCAACAAATGGTTGCTTTAGTAATTATGTGCAATTAACGAATAACGTTTGTTGTGTTAGACAACTAGTCATATACAGGTCATTTTTCCATGTCAGCCATTGATATAAATATGCTAAGGTATTTGTCTTCATCAGGCTGTGGAATCTATTTATTTACGTTGTTTAGTTTGACTGGTGGAGTCATCAACAACTTATTATAACTTATAACTTTTCTTTGGCTTTTTTCTTGATAAAATTCCTGGAAATTATACGAAATATCAACTTATTTTCTTGATTTAAAGTGTTGATATTTAGCGACTTGGTCTACTTCAATATATCAGATCGGTGTCTGCTATTCAAATGTCTTGAATCCAGCACTTAGCTGGTTGTAAGCCATACCAATGACGACAGTTAACGACAATTATTTTTTTATGAAATAGTCAAAATTTGATTAACAACTTGAGTTATATTTGCAATGTTTGGTCTTGCTCTCCCTGGAAAATAATTAAAGTATATGACAGTTTAAGCATGATTAACAACACTTGTGCAAACAAGTGGTATTAGTATTTATTGCAGCCGACTTATTTGCAAAAAGAACTTATCAAACAAACCCTTGTTACTAAATTTCTTTTGTAGGTAATTAGTCAGAAAAATCCATCGCTTACGGAGTTCATTATCAAGCGACCAGCTACCGCAATACGTCTAACAGTCGTGATCGAAATAAACGTCAGCACAAGAAAAAAATAAATCAATAATGTATACAGTTATATAATGTGTAAAAATGAATAGCGTCATTTATGATAGATAAAAAATGTAATATATGAAATTACTATATGGACGTTAATCACCTAAAGAAATCCTTTATATTTAATATTTACAAAAAGTGTAGATTTGCAAAGATAACACATTTTGCTGTTTTAGACGATACGTCCTTTGCATTTTTCAATTTTTATGATCATGATTACGACTAGATGCAGTGGCTCTGTAACGAGCTTTCCTTGGGCTGCTTTCAGTAACAAGCTATCGGAACGGTTAATTCCCGAAATATTTTGCTCAAAATAGTTTAATGACGTGATGGTTTAATGAGCTTGTTGTCAATACTGATGAGATTGTAACAAGAACTAAATGATATCATCCGAGAAGACAACTAGTGTTCTTGTCGCTAATCTAATCTGTTTCAAAAATAGTCATAACAGTTGAACCCTTCCTTTCTGTATGTTGACGAAAGTACATGTGCACCAACCAGCCAGTCAAATCTTCGAGGCAAGAACTTTAAACTTGCGGTTGAAGCACACATTCGTACCCCAGCTGTTCTGCAATATTACTTTCAGTATTTCTTTAAAGAACATGGAAGTTTGAACAATAGTGCTTAAAATGAAGTTCCAGATAGAGAGATAAACTCTTTTAGGCAATGCAGAATTGTAATTTGTGATCTGTGAGGACTGTCAATTGGAATTTGCATTATCCCTTAACTAGAAGATTGCGTAAAATACTTTTTGGGTTAGATTTGACAGAACATTCTAGAATATAGCTTAGAAGAATCAGATCCAGATATTTGGCATGAATTCGAAAAGCACTATAAAGCACCAATATATGCACAGAACAATGAAAGTCGTGGTCGATTGGTTGGAATAATACAGCGACATTCTTGCTAGCTTTGTCTTAGCGCTGTTAGCCGCTGTTGAAAGCCCAAGCTTTTGTCATTTCAGTGATATACGAATTAGATCGAATTGGAAATCATTTCCAATTCAGAGAGTCCCGAGTTCATGAACACAACAACATCGGCTGTATTCTTCAGATGTTAGCAAGATTAAATCGTTAGGAACAGATTTATATGAAGCCTTCTACTTACATAGCTTTCTCTCTCTAGGCACGTACAAAAAAAGGACAAACTAAAAGTCTTCTATCACCAAGACTCAAAGTGTGTGCTTAATCTTGTGGGTGATGCCGGTTCGTGAACGTAAATTGCTGAACCATGTTGTAACTGAATACGTTAGTTACTTCTACGTCTAGTTCGTAGGACCATATATTTCAGCTCAACTTATGGTTTGTACAATAATATTTTTAGCATAAAATTTCAAATGTTTATATTTCCTTGATTATTTCTATTGTGTCGAGGCGGAGTAGATAATAACTTCAGGAAGATGAAAATAATTGATTCCCAGATAATTTTTATATTTTTGTACCAAATCAATAGAAAGTTAAAGTTTATTAACAACTTATTTTTTTTTAGATATTACTTACAATTGATTATTGTGTGTTAATGACCTATATAATTAAATTTACTGACTTTTGTTAATTAATAAAAACTGTTCTTTAAACTTTGATTATAGGATCGTAATTATGTTCGCTACCTAGAATATATCAATCTATTGGGTCATTTTTGTCCGCAAGTGTACATTTAATTAGTTTCATTAGTTTAGTGTTGTACCTTTTATGAATACACACGTATAAGACACATTATATTGCGGAAAATAATTTCTGTGGAATTTGCGGTAATATACAATTCATTGACCTAAAACAGCTCGACATGACAGGTATTTCAAAACCGTAAGATTTATTTTTGACATTGTTGTTACTTGACAGAACGTGACATGTGAAACCAGCAGCGTTCCGTTATGTCCACAATTCCGCAGCACACATGGCTTAGAAACTTTAGACAAGTGCGGATAAACTGGAGCTCACCGCTCCCCGCCTCACTTTCGCTATTATACGAATCGCACATTATCTTTTATTGTACGTATTATACGGTAGACGAACACCTACGATGGCTATTTAAAGTGTATCGGCGGCGCAGATCCATTCCGGGATTGACCCATTTAAGGCCGCTTACGGAAACGTCTTTTTGACACGTGCATACTTCATATTTCCTTTTTCGAACTAGCTTGCGCGCAGCGGGCATGCCATATAGCGAAATCTTATTTCTTATATCTCGATTCTCCTCGCATTTCTCTCGCGTACGCGCTATTTTCTTTTTTGCACGTGTCTAATTATGGCAGAATAATGGCCTCTAGATAAATCATTTTTCATTTTGAACCCGTCGACGTCTGGGAATTTATTTGGAATTTAATGGGATATATTTTGTATGTGAAAATTTCCATTGGTTTCTTTAACGCGCGCAAGCGGGCACCTAAGAAGTTCTATTCATCAACGTAAATTAGTTGGCCGGAGTGGGAAGCTGTGTTTCCGAAATAACCGGAAAGATTCCTATTCAACCTAGAACCTCCTTGGTTTGCTTAAGGAATTTATGTCGAAATAAATTTGTTCTTGTAACGAAATATCTTTTGTTTCAAATTTAAGGAGCTAACTATGTTTCAGAACAAGCATTCAAGAATAGAACTCCACATATTTTTATTTTTAACTAAGACAATTAGTTCGCTCCGGATATTGTATTTCGAATCGCGCCATTTTTTTATTATTATTAAATGGCAATTTATATTTCGTGTTGCGATAAGAGATACTGTCCACAAGTGGTATCTTCGCCATGTCAAGAACAATATGATATAGGATTGATTGTGAAAATTATAATTATAAGCTGGCGAAGTGTCACTGGAACTGCTCAATTACCTATCACTAGTATAATTTTACAATTTAGAAGTTATGATGAGAAATATGATCAAAATACCATTTTATATCACAATAAATAATAAACTATTCTATACTATTGAACTGCAGATAGTTTGGTGCGTTGGAACAGGTGCGTGGTGCATCAATCCTAATGTTATCGTGTATATTGACATACAGGTTGAAACACATGCATCTTATTTCAGACCAGGTCCCCAAAGTAGCATTATTTCTATCGAAGATTTTCGACAAATATGCAGTTAACGTTTTACGAGCGCTGATCGAAACTAAAATGAATGTACAATAAATTATAAAATGTACAACATTCGAGGTGAGCGAATTCGATTGTTTACAATTTTATTTAAACAATGTTATTAGATCAGAGATTAGGGCGCCTAATCCGGAGATATGGGTGACAGCATAGTTGACAAAAATGCCAAAATTGTTCAAGGTGTTTATAAATATTTTATTTTGGCACTTGCCATAAATTCAGGAACCAGATATTTAAAAAATTGCAGTGGCCCGCACTAAACTTTCTTACAAAACTTACAAAAAAAGTTGCTTCAAATTTCACAATCTTCAACTTTCATAAGAACATTTTTTTCGATAACTAGTACAATTTTCGAGATATGGAAATAGATTTAGCGATGAATATGTACGCATAAATTTAAAGTATAAAGTCTCATGGTGCTAGAGAATAGATTGGGCGCTAGAGCAAGCACAGACACGAGCGCAGAGAGACTAAGAAAGAAACATAGACGTCATAGCTTCTGGGACCATATTTCCTTGTACATAAAGTAATAAGAAAATAAATATGGTGAACATTTTCAATATTGTCTAAAAACCACGTCCACCAAGTTTGAAAATTATAAACAAATTCAAAATACTAAAATGGCAATTGTTAGAACCATATAAGCACGTTTCGAGTATGTGCAATATAATTACACAAAATATTAATTTTGCAATATACTTTTGTAATTTTAAAAATGTGAAAATTATCATATTTTTTGAATTTTCGACATTATTTTACTCTTGCGATTTAAAAATTTTTACTATATTTTATTTTATTTTACTTCTCTTTTTTAGAACTATTATTCTTCGATTAATTTTGTTTGTTTGAGTTACGGCGATTATTTTGTCAAAATTTATCAAATATCAAAATGTTTGCCATTTTGATAATTTTTGAAAAATTTGCATTTTTTGAACTTTTGAAAGTCAGAAACCTGTGACCAAACCTAACGAGTACCCTACTCGAAAAATATAATTACCCAAATATTAATTTTGAAAATTATCGAATATCCTGCAAAAATATAAAAAAGAATATTAATAATGTAAAAAAAGTTTTTGAAGGTTGATTTTTGTGATTTTGTGGAAATTTTGACTTATTGCCGTTCGATTACTTGGTGTAATTATATTTGTTTCAGTTACGGCGATTATTGTGTTGAGTTTGTGTTGGTATGGGACGGGTTCCAACGATTTCTTACTTTCAAAGTACAAAAGTTTTCATTTTCAAATATTACCAAAATGCAAATTTACATTGTCAAAAATTCCAAGCAATCCAACATATGTTACAATTAATAAAAATCGTGTAAATATCAAATCATTATATATTATAGCCAACCAAATTAAAGAGAGTTATTTTAAAACACAAAACTCACAAAGCATAACCAAACAAATAATTAATATAACGAAAAATCTAGCTACATCCCAAAGTTGTCAGCATGTATGTGTGTATTGACATCCAGATGGGATAAGATTCACACACAAACCTATTACAGTCATGGTTCCATGATTTAATTCGTCTTCAGCAAGTGTATATGTGGTGCTCTGATGAGCTCAGAGAGAGAGAGAGAAGACACAAATCTGATCACCTATTGTAAATTATTTTCAATTATGGAAATTACTAAAAACGTTAACAAATATCAAATGGTCATCATGGTCAAAACAACAATATCAAGATTCTCAAAAATGCTTATAAATCCGCCATATAGGAAAAATGGTTTATTAGAAAATCAAATGAAAAATTTAGATCTAACGATTACAGTTATTTTCTTTTAAGTAGAAAATACGTACAAACGATTTTTTTTCAGCTGGCGAAGAACCCTATCATTATTTATTTGAGAATTATAAATAGCCTTACCGACACCATCTACCTAACACTTCATAAAGTAGCGATCTTGGTATCGGACCATAAACGTGTTCCGAAAAATAAAAATTCTTTCAAATAAATCTAGTTGATTGCTTAACCTTTGCAAATTGTTTAATCTTATAACGTGCCCTAACACACTTAAAACAACTTAAGATGTACCATATGATCTTTATGACGAATAAAAATAGAACTACTACTTTGCCTTGCCCAAAAAGACAATTTTGCACACGACCATAATATTGGATGGACGTATAAAACCCTGAACATTTCAAATTTAAATGTTGATGCCCATGCAAGATAAAATATGCGCCAATAAACATTCGGAACGTTTGCCAAAAATATTAAGTTTGTATAGTTAGTTCAGATACATTTAAACGAAAATATCAATGTTTGGGCAACAAAACAATATAAAATACACAGCACTTCATTAAATCGAAATGTACATTTCGACAAACATAGTTGTCGTTGTCATTCTCAGCTCCAATACTGTTTAAAATATATATTACATTTGGTTTAGGGTTGTAACGAAATAATTTGGAATAATATTGGAATTAGGAGAATGATCTGTGGCACACTTCGGATCTTAAAGTAATTAAACGTTGTAAATAAGTTATCTTAAACAAATGACTCTTCTTAAAAAAAACTCTTACTTGAATTTTTTGCCAATTAGAACATGAGAATAGCAATAAAAAATTGCTTTGAACAATTTTGGACACGAATTGGGATAAAGTGACCACTACGTTTTTTGAAATAATATTTTAGAGCATATGTAAAATATTTCCGTTGTAATAAACTATTATGTCATACGTATAAAACTGTCACTTCATGAATGATAACGATTTCATTACGACATTTATTGGTATTATCATCGTCACCATTGAGAAGACGCCAGCAATCGGTCATTGAAAAGACTGGGTCATGGACAAAATATTAGGACATTTCGTGAAACTTTAATTGATTAAGTTATATTTATTTGTTATATTATATATATTTTTTTCATATTTTAAATGGAATGTCATAAAATAAAAATTGTCCATAATATATACATAAATGAAACGGTATTTGAATTACTAATTATGGATAACACATTGTCATTTTAACCAATATCGAAACATAATAAATACGGTGTGGTCAAAAAATAAATTAATGAATTTTCAAATCTATGCGACGATTATGTCAAGCGTTAACATTGATACTTTTCTTGAAATGGAGTAAAATTATATATTAGAATTATATATTGGAATTATATACGAGTGTGCCATGAAGAATTATAAGGATGTTGAACAAAGTTTATTAAAACCTTATTATGACGAATTTGTCATAATCTCGCAGGTTAAAAATGAATACACAATAAATTATCGATGCATCGTTTTTAATTCATAAGCTAGTCATTTTTTTTGATCACCCTGTACAATACACTATCTTTGTCTATAAAATTTATCCGGTTGAAAATAAACAACATCTAGACTTGTTTTTTCTTCACGCCATTTCGTAATAATCGATTAAAATTGATAATTTTTTTCGCCACTTTTCAATGACATCCATTTTTTAACACCATTAATTTAATAAGAAATAACGCGTGGAAATATTTCCATAAAAGGACAATTTAAACTCTGCATTTATACAGAGAAACGTCAAAATCGCAACCTGACCAAACGCGAATAAGTGTGCCGTGACATAAAAATGAATAACTTCGAGTTGTATTTTTAGAATGACAAGTTAACCTCAAAAATTGCCGTTCGTAATACAGTGCGTGAAATTTTGTTTTTTTGATTGAAACATTCGATCAGAGATGGCGCGTTTGCGCATTGCCAACTTACAGGACCGGTGCCGCGGCAGTTGTCTGTTAAACCGTCGGTGCTTATAAATACCAGTGCGTGCTGACGGCGGCTGCGCAAAACGATGGATCAACGGCGATACAGTTGGCAGTAAGAGGGGTAAAGCGACCAACCTTTGCATCACGTGTTCATTGTTTGGTATGTATTTCCATCTTTGTTTCATTAGAATTATGTAATTTTGTTATCGCATGAGCGTATAAATCGTTGTGTTGAGTTGTGTACATCGATAAGCGTGCGAACTGTGTAATTTTCGGCCGCTTCGCGACGATTGAGCGGCGATAAAGGCGAATACCCGCACCTAACCTTAAAAAGATTCGCCGATCTGCGTCAAATGTCGGTCGTGACGTATCACTACCGAGTTTATTTGACAGTAACCGGTGAACGGACTGGTAACTTACCCGGTTTGTCGAGTGTGAACGGTCGTTTTGTTTTTAATGTAGTTTATGTTTTTAAATTGGGTTTTCAACTTCGTTTTGAATTATAATAGAATTGTAGATAATTTAACATGTCACTGCTGTTTAACATTTGATATGTCGTAGTATGTTACTGTTATTAATCAAATATTTTCATTTTAATCATGTTAAAGCTATGCACAAATTCAACAGTTATTTAGCGGTCGGCAGTTGAGTGTATTGCGGCGCAACCATTAGCGTCGCGAACTCCCGTCCGAGAGATACCTAGTTCGAACATTAAAAGCTTTGTAACTGAATTATGAGGTGCCTTGTTTTTGTTGTATGCACCTTGATTTCATTTTTCAATAAAATACAAACAGCTATAATTAATTAGTCAAGTTCAAGCGTTTAGTCTATTATTTGTAGTATATAATATATATGGGTACGCCCACCGAACAGACTGACGCATTACCATAATAAACACGAACATAATAATCAGGGTATTAATTTCATAATTGCTCCGGCTAATTAACACAAACATTTTTTTATGCTCACAATGGTTTCGAGAACAATTACAATCGCAAACCGTATCTTAATAATAATAATAATGATAATAATAATAATGGTGATAATATAAGGTCCGTAACGGAAAAAATATGCGTTGTAATGCCACTCATGTGTATTATTTTACATGTCAATCATCTCACAATTTTAGAATGTCTTTATTAGCCACCTTTGTGTCATGAAATTACACAGAGAAAGTTACATTATAATATGCTCTTTACGATAGGCTGTGCTTCTGCGAAGTTGCGTTTTGGTTGTGTGCGTGATGGGTACTGCGCATGTCGTTTCCACGAACACGTGCCTAAGAATCGATGATTTTGAAATGTGGCGGCTTTAAAATAATTGATAAGAAATTATATTTATTCCAAAATATAATTTATTTAATCGTCCATTCAATTCGTTTCATTTTTGTATGCACTAAGAAATATATATACAGTGCGTCCCAATATTACGATAGTATAATACACAAATTATATTATAAAAATATGAATTTAATGATCGAATATAAAAATATTACGTTTAATTTATTTAAATGCAATATTTTTGCCATTAGAAAAAAATGGACTTTTTTACGGTTTGTTTTAATTTTGTAATATCATTGTTTGCAAATCGTGTTTGACAATTTATATTAAAATACAGATGTCCACTCAACCTTTATTGCTGCGTAGGGTTCTGTAATTGAGTTCTAAGCACTTCGCTTAATCAGATGTTTAATCAACTAAATCAAGTAATTTATTACTTAATTTGTTGTAATTATTTTACAAGATTTCAAAACTTGATAATCAAAACTAATGACTGTTAAGACGTAGTGATTTGCATTAAATAAATTAAATGTTGCAATAATGAGATATGATTTTCAATTTATATACACGGAGTGGTATGGTAATTTGTAATCGTGCGAAATGTTTATGTATAAGTGTTGATTGAAATTAACGTTTTGGTAAATTTAAAGACGGTTTTATGGGCGAATATTAGTTTTTGCTCTTGGGCGGTGGAATTTTATTGAAGTAGAATTTAATTAAAAAAATTTATAATTTTTGTAATTAAATTCCATTTGTTGAGAAACATTTCTGGATGCTTAGATTTACCTGAACACCATTTCAGTTCCATTCGATCATAAATATTAATTATTCACGCGTGAATACGATAGTTATTACACTGAGTTTGACAGGTGTCAAAAGTGAAATTTCTATTAATCTGTTATACATGGGTTGGCAAAAACGTTGCACTGTCACTCGTGTAACTTCGCTAATTTAAATTTTGTGAGCAAAAATGTAGTTAAGTAAAAACATGTCAATTTAAATAAACTTCTCCACATAAGTTAAGGATATATCTGAAAATCAATTTTTTAATTTTTTGTCATGTCATGACACTTTATTAAAGTTGGTAGTTATTATACCCATGCCATACGAATAAATTCATCATTATATTGCAAGTAGAGGGCTGTGGAGAGTTTTTCTCTTTCAAACCCGTTCTTGCTTGCCAATTTGTTGACTTATTGTGCACATTTGGTATCAAAATTTTGTTGGTTGTTATACTTCACAATAAAATAATAAATAAATAATAAATAAATAAATATTTTCCGAAGCAAATCGAGCAATTGATTTGCTACAGGGTGGTAAACGACAAAGTGACGTAGCAAATTTTTTCAAGTTAGCCAAAGTGTCATCTCTAGACTTTTTAACCATTTTCAAGAAACTAGATCTGTTGAAGAAAGACCTAGAATTTGGCGCCCATCAATAACTACCTCTGCTGAAGACCGATATGTCACCGTTTCTGCACGCCGAGAAGCTTTGAGCACATGTCGAATGTTGAGTTGGAGGCTCGCAGAAGCCACAGGAACAGCACTATCAGCTGAAACTATCAGAAGACGTTTAGGATGTCAATTTACGTTCTAGACGACTTTTTAGAGTACAATTGACTCGCGAACATAGGCACAAAGATTAGAATGGTCAAGAGAGCGTGTCATTTGGACAGAAGAGTGGACGTTGTTACTGTTCACCGTTAAATCGAGATATGGTCATCGAAAGCGTGTCTGGACAGAACCTTTGGTGCCAAGACACCGGCGATCAGTACAAGAAATTCACTCTTTCAGAGGCGGCACTGTTTGGGTATGATGGCGGTACCAATTTGCTGGTTATTCCGGGAAACATGAATTCAGAAGTCTACTTGAATGGTGATCAACAACATTGTGCCAGAGTTTCATGCTGCTGTGGGTCTCGGTTTAATTTTTTTGGGCGATAACGCTTGTCCACACCGATCCATGGCAGTTGTGGAAGCAATTGAAACCAATGGAATTCTTGATTTAGCTTTACCTGCTCTATCACCTGATTTTAATCCGATAGAGCATGCTTGGGATCAGTTGCAGAAAACTTTGGATCATCATAATCCCCAACCACAAACAATGGAACAAGTGAGATATTTGCTTCCACAACTCTGGCACCAGATTCCGCAAGAAAATTTTAATAATCTCATTACCAGCATTCAAAGATGTTGCCAAGCTGTCATTGAAGCCCGCAAAGAACATACTCGTTATTGCTGAAAGGGAAATTAAGAAGAAATTTGTGTTTATTTTCTTTTCTTTTTTTTAATAATTTGGAAGCAAGTTATTAGTCACTTTCACCTAATTTTAATTTTTTTTGTCTTTTTGTTTAATTTTTTTTAAAGTTTGTAAACTTTCTTATAATAAAAAACAAGCAATTAAAAACTAAACCGTAGTTGAAAAAAATTTGTTCTTTTGATAATTTTCTTAACTTATGTGGAGCAGTTTATGAAAAAAAACTTTGTTACCTTAACTATCAATAAGAGTTTGAGAGGGTTAAACGTCAGTGTTGCAACCCACGTTTATAAAAATGCATTTTGGTTAATATTTTACCATGAAATTAATTGTTTGGTTCATGGATAACCCTATCCATGAAATTTTGTAATTTAGAGGTGTGGATTTTTAAACTGCACGCCCCCTTCGTTGGATATGTTTTACCTGGAAATTAATTATGTATTTATTTCATTAGTCACTTCATTTGCCTTTTTTTATTTAATTAATGCACTTATTTATACTTTCGTTAACATTTTCTTCAATTATTGTTGTTATATACTAGCCGAGGATTGCAATCAAGTATGCAACTCATTCTGATCTCCTAGCATCTACTATCAACCTTTTCATTAAAGTTCGCTACATTAATTGCAATTGCATCTATAATTTTTTTAATTTTGTTTGTGAATTCTCTGTTTTCTTGTAATTTTGTCCATCGTTGGACGTTGGGTTAATACCAACTCATGTGTTTTGTTGATTGCGAGAAAAGGTTATTTATATGAAATACTCTTGCAATGACTATTGCAGATGAAATGTTTGAAATTGGGTATTTTTGAATCATATTTGTACTTGTGTAACGATGCTCCAAACGTTTGATTCTATCTTCCAAATAGTCATTATAGCCGTCATTACTTCATTATCGTCCCAAAAAATGGTGGCCATAACTTTACCAGCGGATGGCAAAACACGAAATTTGTGGGGTGCCGGAGAACCTCGGGCACCCCACATAACCACTCCATACTTTGTTGCTTCGCCTCAGGATCGAAGTGGTGAACCCACGTTTCATCAACAGTGACGAGTCAAGAAAGAAATTCATCCGGATCTGCTTTAAACTTTGCCAAACTGGCTTCAGAATGCAATACTCTAGAACGTTTCTGATCAGGTGTCAACATTCGTGGGACCCAACGTGCAGACAACTAACTTTTTTAGCCCCAAAATATTTGTTAAAATATTTTATATAGTAACATAAGAAAAATCCGAAATTTCAGCTATCCGGCGAATGGTCAGCCGTCTATCTGTCATTACCATATCGTGTATACGATTCACATTTTCTTGGGTAGTGACAGTCACTAGTCGTCCAGCACCCTTTGCATCTTCGCATGTGTGTCTTCTCAGTTTAAATTATCGCGACATATTTTGCTCCACTTGGTAAGAAATAGCACCCTCATCTAATTCACCTACCATGTCTTCATGAATTTCTTTTGGCGACAAGTTTTGCAAGTATATTATAATTGCAAGAACCTCTGACTTTTCAATTTTTAGTATTTCTCCAAACTTGTCTACTTAAATTCAAAATGATTTGAACAGGTAACAAGTTCGAAAACTACAATTGAACGAACGTAACAACAAATGATTAATATTTTAATATGTCAAATTGATTCAACGTCACTCCACGCCTTCTATATCAGGAACACTTAATAATGATCTCCCCTCGTATATATAACTATGGAACAAAGGTCAGTCCATTTGTAATGCTGGCGATGGATATCCTGTCCAACTTAAATTATGTATGGTCTGTCTCGAGACTTGTTATAATTTTCTAAATTTCCGCCATTTTCTTCAAAGCCCAGAAACAATTCAAAAAAATTCTAATTGAATATATGGAGCGTTTTTTTTTAAACCTAAACCTGGTGCTACATAACATTTTTTTTACTTAGCGTGTTCCTTTGCTATATAATTGTAATATTATCGGTTCTCATTGCTGCAATATTTTTGGATAATCTGTTTATGTTATCCTACGTATATGAACTGATCAACTTATGTGGATAGATTTTTTTTTAAACGTATTGATTTTTTAAGTGAAGAAGGCGAACCCTAAACCAAATATACCAAGTGTTTAAATACTTGGCTTATGTTAAAATGTTACACTGATGAGCAAATTAACGAATTGCGAGAATTTGACAGGAATCACTTGTTTGTAATATGAGAAAATTAAATGCAACAAAATGAGAATTTTAATTTAACAGAAAAAGAAACACAAATAAATAAAAATTCATATACAAATAACAATAGGATTTTTTCTTTAGTTCTGCACAAAATTTGAGTTGAATTAAATGTGTGACAGCATGATAATTCAAAATTAAATGTACAACAATTAAAAAAATAAAGAAGAAAAACTAACAAACGAAAGAAAATAAATACTAAAGATTCCTGTATTCTTCATTATCATTATTGGTATATTTCTAATTTCTAATACATATGTTAACCTACATAAAATACTTGAAAACAAATTTTTGTTGAAACTTACAGGGCTGGCTCTAGCCCTATAAATATGTGTGTTAAATAAACGTGAACTAAGAAACTATTTTCTGTTTGTTTTTTAGCCGAATTAATTCGTCTCATCATTCTATTTCTATTATCGCAGTTACATTGACCACAGTATCTAAAGTTCATATATAATTTAGTGCACCTTTGATAGAATATACCTTGTATTTATTAAGTTACAAGATATGCACACGGTGTAGTTGATATTTTGTTCAAGTTCCGGGTTATAAATACAGCGCCGCACGACGTGTTTCAGTCTCGTGTAATCGTTCGATCGTATAGGAAATCTACAGCAATCAAACGTAATCCACTCGAAATCAAATCCGCAAATGGCGCGTTCTTGTTCCGCCGATCGTTCGTCGGCGCTAATTTCGCCAATTGACCCTAATTGTGCCTAACAATCGTAATTGCGACGGAACAGGTGATCTTCGGAATATGAACCGCGAGCTTCGATGGTAAATTAGCTCACGCCGCACATCGGGCTCCCGAATCCACCTGCCAGCCAACTCAACACCCAGTTTTAAGCCTCACGACTCTGCCAATTGCGTTATAACATAGTGCCCGGGTAAACATTTCGATAATTCGCGTGCTGAGTTACTGCGGACATTTATGGATGGAGTAATGAAATTTCGCTAAATTTATTATTCGTTCGAGACTTAAATGTCCTGTCACTCCTTGTCAAATTTTAAATTATTACTAATTAAACGACTATTTCGGTGCACAGTTGGTGCCGTTCGTTCGCGAACGCTCCCAAAGGTGCAGCGCGTGACATTTATTATTGTATTTTCTTTATTTAGTTCGCTCGTAAGTGGTAATAATTGTTTCCCGGGGTAATGAAAAACTGGCTTCTTGTTTTCTCGCTGTGCAAAGACGTAATTTGCATTTTAGGCTATTTGGGACGTGTTAGCAATAAATCGAATTGGTCGTTGTGCTCTCGTGTTTTGATGTTATCTTTTGTTTATGATAATTGGTTGCCTCTAAATTACGTTCGGACATTTTCACACCTCGTAATAAGATTATTAGTTTTGATGCACGTTAAGGCGTAAATTTACGACCTCATTTTGATATGGTAAATTAATGAACTGGCTGACACGTACGCAGATTAAAACCTTTCAAATTGTTTGATATTAATTTATACATTTTTTACGTTCCACGTTTTAATAAGTACTGCTGTAGTCCTTGAGACGCAATTTGCCAATAATTATTAATGAATTTTTCACAAAAAAAAGTTGTAAAGAAAAAGTAATAAAAATAATTTTATGTGGAATGAAAAAAGTTCCGGAGTTCTCTCTTTTTTTTTCTTAGCTACAAAGAAAAACATAAAGTTGTCATTCACTTTTAAATGCCGTCCTTTAAATTACATTAAATACGACTGTACCCTATTAAGATACATGACACGAAATATCTTAAGTTACTTCCTTGTTTTACATCGTCGAATTAAAGATAAAATTTCTAATTGCTTATAAGCATACAGGTTGGTTCTCACAAAAAAGATTGTTTGTCTATATGACGTTACAACTTATTTCGGTCGTTTTGGATAAAAATTATATATAGAGAACTGAAATTTGATGAAATAGTTTAGCGCAATTCCAATGCAATAAAATTCTTGCCTGTAGATTGCTTTTAATTTTATGACTAACAAGGGCAACTAGAAATAATTC
Source organism: Geotrupes spiniger (assembly GCA_959613385.1). NCBI lineage: Eukaryota > Metazoa > Arthropoda > Insecta > Coleoptera > Geotrupidae > Geotrupes > Geotrupes spiniger. The sequence goes on along the minus strand of OY390736.1, from coordinate 24,216,774 downwards.
GTTTAGTAACTTAAAGTAAATTATAACGCATAATTAATATCAAATTTTTGAAACTTTTACTCTTCTATTTGTCGATGTTATCTATGCAGATTTATAAAATCGAAATAACGTTTTGGTTTTTGGTATAAAAAAGTATCGTCTGTCTATTCAGAATGTTTGTTGTGAAACCTCTACCTACGTGTGCAGTATCTGTATCTTCATACAAATGTCAACGCTATCTTTTCATGTGCTTTGGAAGTAGTGAACAGCAAATTAAATAAATGAACATCTTGAGAACTTAAACTATACACTTCGTACAAAAAAATTCTTCAAACAAATACCCTCACCGCTTGCATGCCATGAAAAATAATAATGAAACCATTTGTTCATCAGTTTTTGTTAGTTCTGTTTGATTCGTTAGTGCTCTGAATTTCGTTATTTATTTGTTTTCTGTTCTCATTTGTTATTTAAAGTGGTATATTCAACAAACACTCCCACCGAAGTCAACCCAACCCAACACAACTCAACCCAATCCAACGCAACCCAACCCAACTCAACCCAACCCAAATATCAATCGATTTTATATTATATTGGACTTAATACTAACCCACTTTGCACTTTAATATACTTGGGTACATGAAATATAGGACGTTGCACGCTACTAACTATTACTCTATTTAACTAAAGAAAGACTCGACTAATTTTTATATAGCTACGAGACTGATATACAGCATTATCAAAAACACAATGTGTCAATGAAAACAACACACAAGGGTCGTATTAACTATTATTATCATTATTATTCAGCAAAGATACAATTTTAGATTAGTGTTAATGGCAGCTGCCCATAGAAAAGTTCGGCTCATTAATTTATGTCATTCGTACATACCGTTAAATTATCGCATTGTGCTTAAAATATCACTAGAGGCAAAATGTGTGCTTAAATTCCGAATCAATATGTGATCGTAAAAAAATATCTTTGGCCAGAAAAATACCTTAAATTATCGGAATCGTGGAAAACCCCGGCGCAGAGCAGGGTTGCGTTGGGTTGGGTTGCGTTAGTAAAGGTTTATTGTGGTCCTGGTAAAATATATTTAAATTTTAAAACGTTATCTAGTCTAACTTGTGCTTTATTTTGGGCGTTTCAAAATTATAATTTGTAAAACTCATTTTAGGCAGCTTCGTTAATTTGATTGAAATACGATGTACAGGCATGCACACAATTCATTACCCTGGGGTAATTTAATATTTAATTCGATAACTTAGAAGTTGTTTAAGAATCTAAAAAATCACCAGTTGAAGTGTTAATAAGTTTTTTTCTACCAATGTCAATTGTTGTAAAATGATTGAGAACATTGGCTAATGTTTCATGATAGATAAGATATTATTGTGGCATGTCAATAAGACACGATTTCATATATGTTTGCTAAACAGAATTTGTGTAAATGGTCAATTAGGTTGTTTCCAAAAGGCGATGAATCATTTTAAAGTGTTTAACAACACATAGACTCTTGTTATACATCTCTGCACATATCTGTCGACCGATGCGCCTATTTTACCATTATTTTCATATGCCTCCAACCCGAATATAATCTGGAAGCCCTTTTAATGCAAATCCGGCGGCTTCTTTGAAAAAATTTACCGTTGATTTTAATTTTCCAAGAAAATTAGTGGCAAATATTCTTTTCCAGTTAACAGTTCAGTTTCCTCTAGCTTTTCAACTACGATCATGAATAACTTGTTAAATAATTTCAAGAAATTCGCGAGAAATTATTTTGCGCAACGACGCTTAGGCATGCCTTTGATTAGTTCTAATTGACGTAAATGATTTCTGCCATTTTTATTGCTGTCTCATTTAAATAATCAACTGGTTTCTAATTATTGAAAAATACAACAATTAAAATTAATCATGCCAAGTAATTGATCGAGCGTTTACGTATTATGGGCCAAGGATGTTAATAATTACTGGTTTGGATTTCTTGTTAGTTATCCCAATCATACTTAATTATCTCAGTGGGTAAGGGTAAGTGTGGTTGGTGCACAAGTGAATACAACTTGATTTCAGATTAGGTGGTTAGTGTCCTGGGATTATGTCAATAAGACATCAGAACTTTTGGCTGTATTATTTTTTTTACCAAAAAACATTGATATTTTAAAATTTCATTTGAGTAACCTAATTTGATTGAACATTTAATTATTTTTTTAATGTCGGGTGTGGTATTAACCTTTTTGTAGGGTATAGCCCAAGATTACAAATCTAATAAATGTGAACATTTCTCGAACTACTTTGTACGTATGAGTACGTCACTAATTGTCAGGCAAAACGGTGTTCGAACGTTTTAATTTTCATTAAAGTACACGGACGACTTTCGATTCCAGATTCAATTAAGCGCATTCATCTCGAGGTTGTAATAGAAGTATTATTACTTATGCTAATGTCCTAGCGCTAATGAAAATAGCAATACATCTTAAATACGTTCGCGAGATAAATTAAATGCCCACATGCATGTAAATGTATAGAGATTAACCTGTAGCTTAATGAATATCGCGACAGGCAAGGTGGAAGCGGCAATTTATGAAGAGCGGCGTATACCTTACGTTATCCTTGTCAAACCCGACGTCCAGCACGTTGTTTTTTTTTCTTCACTTTCAGCCTACTTACCGCTTCGCTATTCCATAATCTTTCAGCCATCTCGTTAGTGGTGCATTCGATGTGATTTTAATATGTGTAACGTGTGATGAATTTCAACGATTTTATTTCGTTATGAATATTTATGTGTGTGTTTGAGATGGTAAATTTAAAACGTGCAGCCGCTGTATAACTTAACCACATCAACGCCCATTTCTCGTTTAATATAAATCGAGGCAACGTACGCGTTCGTGAAATACATAAAAAAAATGTAGACTAAATTGTATTGGCGACGAAGTTAGTTGAAAAAGTAGCGTAAAAAAATAAATCTGTTTAATCAACTATAAAAATACTTGTTCAATCATCAATGTTTACTCTGGGGTAAAATAAGGAGCACTTGCAGGTCTAAATATGTCTAAATGGCAGTTATGTGTAATTAAAAGACAAACACTATGGTGATAATTATACAGGAATGATAACAATTCCTCTCGTGTGGAAAGCATTCTTAGAAATGTCAATACAGTACCGCATATGGGTACCGCTTGCTTTACACAAATGGCAAGGCTCGGCGACTAGAATTTAGATACAGCGCATTTGTACCAACTATAAATCTTCGTGAATTATAACATCTATAAAGAACCACTACTGCATTTCGTTTTACAAATTGTTTTATTTTTTAACCTACGACCGCATAATCATATTTATTTCTTCAGGTTTAAACAAAGAAAATGTAAAATATTATATTTCCGTTATGGTTCCTTAAACCCAATTTTTGAAATGCGACAGATCAAGAATTGTTGTATGTGGAATAGAAGAATTAATATTAGTCGTGTAAAATTTTGCCGTACTCGAATGTGGTACGTGATATATTTGACCTAAAAATCAAATAAATGCTGTAAAATGGTTTAGATGTTAATTGGCGCCTCGTATTACAAATAGTAAATATTTACAAAAGTATTTACTAAGATTTTATCAACAATGATATTTAGAATATGTTATATATGTTTTCTGGCTCTTTATGTTGTAAAAATGTAACAAACCTGGTTAGTATTTGACGCTTAAACGATGTACACACAAAACACAACTGCACGTTTCAATGGTTTAATGCTTTTAAATAGTGTTACTTTTTGTAGATTCGTGTCGGCGAAATGAGTGTCAGCTCTGTGAAGCAAGAGCAAGACGATGCCGAAATACTGGAACTCGCAGCGAAGATGGTGGAGGAAAACAAGGCTAAAATGGCCAAAACGATTGAAACGACGCGCCAGTTAGGCGGAAATCTGTTAAATTTCCTGATGAATAGCAAAGAAAACGAAGGGTCTGTGAACCCCAATCCCAAAGAGACGGCTTTGCCCGACGAGGTATCCAAAAAAGGACAGTTTGGATGGACGAATTTGGGAAAGGAACACATCCCGTACATTTTCAGAGGCGACGACAAATACTGTGCGGTTCGCATGGTCGAGATCAAAGTGCTGCAAAAGTACCTCCAGTACCTACGCACCGACATCTTCAGCTGCATATCCATTCACAGCTATTACATAACCGAAGCCGAGGCTCGGCTTCTGAACGAGATTAATTTCACGCATTGCGATTCAATGTTCGGACACGATCCCTTCCTCGGCAAAGACGTCATTGTGCCTCTGGAAGACGCCGATGAATTCTTCAAATTCTTGGAAGTGTGTTACATGAAATTGGTGAGTAGGAATACGACTCCTTCGGATCGATGTGGATTCGTGCGTATAAACAAAGAGTCCGTGGTACCTTACACGATGTTCGATGGAAACAGATACGTCCCTTTGTTCTATTTCGAAGGCGAAACGGACAATTTGAAAACCAAGTCGATAAAACTTCTAGGATGGGACTTGGCGTACCTGAAGTTTTGCTGTAAAGTCCAGGGAATTCGAAACGAGTTATTCTCCCACGACAGCTGTTCTGTGATTAGTTTGGCCGATATTAAGAATTATTTTCCGCCCGGTACGGAATTCGAAGATTATTGGCCGACGAAAACGATAGGGACTTCTTTGCTTATAAACGGGAAGGCGCGGTCGAAGTTGGGGCAGTGGACCAAATCACCAACGACGCCGCAGATATTTAACAGCGCCACGCCGTTGCAAAAAATCGTCCCGCCCGGTATTACCGTTCAGAGCATCCAGGTCAACCAAAATTCGTTTGGTGCGGCCAGAGGACCATATGCAGGGACGCAAGTTCAAAACCCCGCGAGATGTCCCTATCCGTCGACCTCGAGACAAACACGCCCGGTGTTCAACTCGCTTCCAGCACCTACAGTATTGAACCAAAGTCCACGTAACGCAGTTGCAATGCAAGCCGCCACGAATATGGCCGTAAATGCTCGTAAATTAATCCCAGTTCCCAACTTCACGCATCAGGTTTCATCACACGCACCTTATAAAATACAAAAAGCTTCGATAGAAGGCCAAATGGTTCCTTGCGTGAACATGAAACCCTACACTTACACCGACCTGTTCATTACGTTCAACGACATGGTATTGTTTTTCTTTAAAAATGTCTCGCACCAGGCCTGCTACCAAGTGACGCAAGTTTTGGGGATTTCGCTGTATAAGGCGAACACCAACCAGGCGCGCTGTCTTCTCAACGGCGGAAGAATTCAGAACATAACCGACCCCATTCCTTTGGTGCAGGTACGCGACTTGATGACTTACATGCCACAGTTGAAGTACATGCTTGGTGGGCAAATAAGTCTGGAAGTGAGGGCGACGAACAGTTAAAGTTGGAACAGTTAGTGTGAATTTCGTTCGGTTGTGCGGTCGATCAATTGACAATGGTTGAGAAAATTTATTTTATTTTATCAAGCGCCTTATTTTGATTTTGACTTCGATGTTGTCATCACTGTATCATGTATATAGACGTTCTTTGTTTTCTATGTTATATAAGTTATTCCACGTTGTAATCGTGTCAGAATTCGCAAATCTTAGTTTTTAGGACAAAACTGTATATAATTTAATTTTTGTAATAAGTTGCTCATTAAAATCTTAATTACATTTTTGTTTTATTGTACAACAAATCTTTGCACAGGAAACATTGAGAGATTAAGAAGACGAAGACGTGGTTCGCTAAAGAAATGGTTACTAGTAGCAACACTGAAGTCCTTATAGATTTGATGACTCAACTGACAAAGTCAGAGACGATTTTATACGCGATCAATATTGGTAAGCAAGTATTTTGAAGATACCTTTATTTTTAGATTCGTGTCTGAATCCAACAACCAATCTACGCAAATTGGTTTTAGTAATTTGTTTTAGTGATCGTACACGATCACTTTGATGATACATGCAGGATTCATGTAAAAGGAACATCAATTCATGGGACATAATAACCTAGGTGTACATTTAATACAATTTTAATACTTCTCGACTTCGAAAGTAGATCTTTCTATGCAAATAAAAGTATAAAAGTGTGACGATAAATTTGGTCACATGCTGTTTATTATCGTATTACATATCCTGCAATTAATTCAACTAAAAATCTAAACCTGCGACTAATTGTGCAATCCAAACGATTCCAAGCAACCGAAACCTTAATTTGCCAGTCGAAATAATTAGAGAAAATAGCATAACAGGGAATTTCAAACGTTACTCAATATCCATTACATAATTGATTACTCACGGCAATATCGTACCACAGAAAGAGCGGTTGAGATACAACTTAGCCGACGTACGTTGTAAAAGAATGCTGCACGTAATGCTCCTTTTGTTTAATTTTTAAGTGATGGTTAATATTTGATTGTCTTTCACACCTTTCACGTGTCGAAATGTCGACTTTTTCAACACTTTGCCGCGCACATTTGTAATGCAGGCGTCGGCGGAACGTCCGTCGTTCAAAATGTTACGACCCGAACGAATAGAGAATGATAAATTATTTCGGTGCGAGAGAAATCGCACTCATGAGGTCATGGTCGTACCTCAAAGCAGTAAAAACATAAAAGCACTGGTGAAGTAACAGTGAGTGAGGAAGGCATTGAGCTATTATTTACGATGACGGGTATAAAATTCATCTGTCATTCGAACTACGTACTTTACGAAAAAATCGAACGAAATCCTGGAATGAACCACTAAATCCATGAATGTCAATCAAGTCCTGCTAATAATTAAATATCACCATAAATCATTCAAATGACTCTAATGGGTAATTCCACTAAATCGTCGAGCGCAATCATTTGTGAAAAAGATTGAACCTATCTACGTTGCGGTAAATTTCTTTCGCCGAACTCATTTGCACATTATGGATAAAAAATTAAAAGGAATAGCTAGAATATGTATAGCAAAATAGCTTTGTTTGATCCGAGAGACAACTTGGGCCATTCTGATCGAAAAGGGAGAGCTGATAATTTATTGAAGTGAATGGGGTATCTCCGATTGTCTATAGATTCTAATATGATCACCCTTTGCTTTGGATATCAACATTTTATAGCATTCCAAGACTAATAAAATGACAACATATTTCTGAAACGATGATAAAATATTATATTATGAAAAATAACTTCTATTTACAATGAACTTTGGTTTCTAGGATTTGCTGCCAAATAACATGAATCAGCAACGTTGTGTCAAGAATATCCCAGAAAAAAACATTCCCCATGTATAATGTGGTAATGCAAAAATGATTGTATTTATGCCCATAATGAATATTAGAATAAAATTTCATAGAGAATCTAATCAAATACGTATAATTATGTCGACATAGCTGTAGAATAATCAAGAAAAGATTCTTTCAAATACGTCTTATAAACACTTATAACCCACACAGAGTCGTAATCAATATCGCAATTATTTGTAATGTCCATTGTTGGCATTGTCTACCGATGAGTGATTAGAGGCAATCAAAGTGACGAACGCGATTCTTAACGTGGGTTCACACGGTAGCGGGCCCGAGGACTTAATTACATACACTTCAGCCCAGACGTGTTTATTAAGACCGATAATTATTACCGATCCAAGGCCTGCCGGGTGAAATTAAACGGCGAAAGTAAAATACAATGCCTTTTAGATTTTGCCTGCAAGAAATTGAATTGTTAAATGGAAGATTCGGTCGCTTTTATCGACGGTCCTTTCACCTCGTTTAATCGACAAACGTTTTTTTCCCCGGTCGTCCTTTCCGTTCACAATAACAAATTATCGACAGTGAACATAACGAAACGAAATTGGAGTGCGCGTTCTTAAATGTAAATTATAGCGACGTTAAACTTTCTTTTAATACCGGTTCATTATAAATCAAGTTCTTTCGACTAAAATTGATGCAGAAACGCCAAGAAAACGTTGACGGCGTTCGTACTTTTAAATTTCGAAACTGCGAGTTTGATTTACGACGTTTGGATACGTTTTGTCGACGGCGACGGGAATAAATTTCACTTTAGGTCTTGTTTAACGTCGCTTTGCGCCGTCGCTGTCCGAAGTAAATTAGATTTGGAAAAAATCGCCAGTAATTAAAGTCGGGAGAGAGACAAACGTTGTAAAATATAACGCTTAATTTATTCCGATTGAACTATTAACATGAGTATTGGATATATACCAAGAACGCTAGGCCATAAACTTTCGCGAAATGTATGTAAAATGTTAATTTTGCGGATTGAAATGCTCTTAATGTAAATTGACAGATTTCGTAATTAGATAGGGCTGTATTTATGCTCATTGATAACTTGGAGGAAACGTTCTAAAATAGCGGCAATATTTAGCGTAATTACAATAAGAGTAACTTTCGGATTTAATCTAGCCGACTATTTTACAGATATTGATTGACTAACAATATTACATTATGGATATAACTGGGTAACAGAAGTAGCTTTATGTGCCCTTTATTATTGACTTTATCATCAACTCTGAAACGATAAAATCAGTAATAAATGATAATAGCTGCAGGCAGTAGCTGCACAATTGTCTTGTATTCAACTCATTGATATTTTAACCGTGAGCAAAATCTCCATCTCAAAACCTTGCAGAATTATAAAGCCTAAAACTGTTTACATCACCGTGAATACAGTACCTCTGCTCAAAACTATAGTACATACTTGGTTTTTGATACTTCGAAGGTGTAGTCTATATATTACATTCATAATGTTTTACAAAGAGCAAGTAATACAACTGCCAAAGAAAACTCTGCACTATATCATGTAGAATACATGTCGTGAAGGGGTACGTTTAGAGCATTCTGTATTTATATTGTATATCAACGATATTTCATATAATTTAATATTGTGAAATCCACGTCCACAAACATGATCAGTGAACCGATAGGCGATTAATTTCAATACCCTCATATGTATCATTGATAATACAGTACCACTAACATGGACGTCACGAAAGTTTTCTGTGATTGATTTCAGTATCACTCTTCTTACAGACGATATGGGTTATCACTGCATTTTTAACTTTTAGCATTTGCAAGCCTCTGTTCCACCTAAAAATGTAATCGTTTGTTCACCAGTCAATCATGGAACATGCGAAATGTAATTAAATTTTGAGCTGCAAGTAGCCTTCATCGATAAGTTGCGGGTAACAAATTGCAATGCAACTAAGAGTGAGACACGGTCGTTTTAGCTACCGTATGGAACATACACTCGCGCTAGTTATTGATAGTTTTCACCAATATAAAAAAATTTAGTTTCTAAAAACGATTAATTCTCATAACGTATCCAACGTAATTATCGAACTTGTTAATTAATATTGTTAAATTTGAAAATTGATGATTTTCATTTGAAGATACTGGAGTACTACCACAACCACCATCTCATTGGCAGCTGCAGCAATATTCGAGTTGTTGGGCGTTCAAAGGCATCTGCTAACGATAGTGTGGTTAACATCATATAGATAATGATATATAAGGAGTTGTAGGCCTTTGTTAATAAACATCGAGTAGACGGCTGGCAGAATCTTTTCCATATGTTGGGTTAGGTTGAGTTAGATTTTCAAACTATTTTCGTAAACCATGTACAGATCTATTATATATAGATGAAATATATAGGTATATAGATGGAAAATAAATATACTGTACAGTATACTGGTGAAGATGACAACTTCGTTGTCGAAAAGTACATCTACTGTTGATAAAATACTGTGTGGTAAGGGTGAGTTTGTTTCAATTTATTTGCCAATCACAGTCTCCAATTTACTATTTTATACAGATCGGTACAAAAGAACAATCAATGAATCTCATTCATCAATGTATTTTCTCTTCTACCCGTGATTAACAGGACTATGGTACTACTAAACTACGAAACATTTTTACAAATCCTTAGCCTTCTCAGAGTAACTTCTTTTTATGGTATATTATCATTGATCACCATCTCTTTTGGATATTCAAACACATCTGCTAACCATAGTCTTTGGAAATGTTTTCACTTAACGCCAACAACATTCGAAAACGTTAATATATAAGGAGAAAAATTTGGATTAGCGTCAATTTTTCATTTTATCGTATTATATAGTTGTATTCAAACTAATCTATCCAAAATGTCAAACATAAACAGTAGAGCATAGATTCCAAACATAACTGTTACATAACTATTTGCTTATTCTGGTTAATTGGGAAGTCATAATCAATTACACCAACCACTTAATTATAAATTATGCCATACAAAAGTGTGGGCAATAAATGCACCTTCCTAGGGAAGTCATGCTAGTATATTCTAACTTGAATTGACATATTAGCATTGAATATTAGGAGCGCTAAAAGATTAAACGCTAATATGTTGTCGCATCTTTTCATTGCACTCTATTTTCGTGCCCGATGACTTTCCACCGACGATATGTTGACCGATATCTACACGCAGACTCTCATCACCATCCACAGCAGAAACGATCGTTAGTCACAACACTGCTACGCAGAGCAGACAGGATTAGTGATCCTAGCAACAAAACTAAAGAAATCCAACATGTGAAGGACGCATTGCAGAAAAACGGCTACAAATCACAGGAGATTGAGAGACTTGCCAGGGCTAAGAATAAAACGAAGGATGACCCAAAACAAGAACCAGTAGGATACGCGTACCTACCTTACATTGCCGGAGTGACGGATAGGCTGAAGAAAACTCTACAGAAGAAGAATATCGACGCCAGATTCGGCACCGCTAAGAAAATAAAAGAACTGCTTCCGTCAAATAAAGACTCGATACCAAGATTACGAGTTAAAGGAATATGCGAGCTTCAATGTCAGTGCGGGAAATCGTATATTGGACAAACTGGACGCAGCATACAGTGCAGAGTAAACGAGCATCGCAGAGACATGAAGCATGGTAGCACAGAAAAATCCGCAGTAGCAGAGCACTACCACACGGGAAGCAATCATATCATCGATTAAAACGACGTCAAGATCCTCGCTAGAAACAGTCAATACTACCCACGGATAGTGAGAGAATCTTTGGAAATAATGAAGAACCCGAACAACTTCAACCGAGAAGATGGGTACAGACTGAGCAAAGTTTGGAAATTGGCACTGAAGGGACCATCGAAGACGCGGAAAGAACCATGGAAGACGCAGAAAGAACCATCGACCACGCAGCCAGGACCACCAAGGGCGAATCCAGGAGACGCATCGGGCACGGATCAGCGGACGATATCGGATCCGGATCAACGGAACGTAACGGATACGCATCAACGAAGCGCAGCAACAACCGGCTATATAACGCGGAGCAAAAGATATCAACACCAATCTTTAGAAACCTTCTGAAGAAGCTGACAGTATGATCAGCGAAACGTCAAGTTTACTTCAAAAAACACGGCAACACCCGGAAGACACATCTCTTTTGAACGATGGCCGTGAAAGCCTACATTTGATGATATGTTTATTGCTGTCAATTATATATATTTAATTAATTATTAGTGGTTTTGCCTAGCGTTCAGCATGTCTTTGCGTAAAACACTAGTTCCTTAGATCCTTAACGGACCAAATGATGTTCCATATTTTGTTTCGATTCAACACTAGACTATATACGAGCCCCGTCCCACATCAGTTGGCCTATTCAATGAAACCGAAACTTTTAGAAAGTGAATGAAGGTAATGCGAAAACATTCTAAATATTCTTTTATTTCACTTTATTTTATATTTTTTATTTCACACATATTGAATCGTATAAGGAAAATATAAATTTAACAAAAAAACAATCAACACTATCGATAAAAATGGTTACACATCGCCCCTATTTTGAATTACTGTCGCAATTCTTCGAGCCATAGTATCCACTAAAGCTTCACACTCTTGTGACGTGAACTTTGTTGCAGTCTCTTTTTAATACTGGCGTGGTTCTTGCAGAACGAGCACGAAAGTATCGATGGACGATAAGCGACGACTTGAAACCCATGGTAAAAGTGCTATGTTATTATCCAAAAGTCATTTTATAGATTTCTTAGAGGTGTGACTGGCTGCACCGTCTTGTTGATAAATGAAAGCTTCTCCAAAGTCAACAGCGTCTTGTAAGGTCGACAATAAAGATTTTTCCAAGATGTTCACACATTTTTCCGTATTGACATTATTCATTAATTATTCATTAATAAAATAAAGCTTTCCAACGTTCTTTGCAGACATTGAGCTCCACTCAATAGCGGAGGTTGGAAATTTCACTATTCTGCTCAAACAATCTGGATGATACGTCTTGGGTTTTTGTTAAATTACTCTTCTAAAACTGTCGCCTACACAAACCTTGAAACGAGACTATCACTCCAGTGGGTAGAATTACACTGTCTATTCCTCTTCTGTTTTGTTATCAACAATGGTTTCTCCTTTATCCTGAAAATTGTGTTGATTTTACCAAATTTTTACTTTTACAATAACTGAAAGTAATCAACCTTGAATGTTCCAAATCCCAAGTTTTTAACATGTCTGTAACACGTAGATCTTACACACACCTTTTAATAGCTTCAACTCTCTTCAATGTTCTCTATAATTTCACGACATTTCTAACGCCATGTTGTGACAAACCAAGCAATCTTTCGATTTCCGAGTTGTATTTATCGGCTCTTGATAGGCGAGCTATGGTTGATCGAACGTTCTCATCATCGCGTTTCCTCTTCCCATTGTTCAAGGATAACAAATAATTCACGTCTTGTGATCAGGTAATGTAATAAACTAATTATTATTTAGACGCAATTTTGCATAGCTACCTTGATAATCTTCGAATTTGTTAGCATTAGGACAATTACTAATATCTTGATTTATGAAAAATTTACATAATTTCGCTTTTATCAAAAAATATTCGGATATTATTAAGAACGTCTTTTATTTTTAACGGAAAAGGAGCCACTGATACTAAGAATAATTACGTCGATAATTTCCAAATTTCTGAGTAAAATATTTCTTTAGATGGAAGAAAATAGTCGCATCTGGGCCAAATGATCTGGGACGTAGCTCGTATTATTGTTGTATTTAGCAAATACCTAGTTACTTTAATCATGAACTCGCCCACGACCGCGCATTACATTAATTTCATAGATCGGTCCTGATGGTCATTTAGTATACCGGACAATATTACGACCCTATTTAGCATCAAATTAATTTCGTAGAACGGTCCTGATGGTCGTTTAATACGCCGACAATTCCGCGAGCCTATCGCAAAATATACACTAAAGATTGAGTTGCGTGTTCGTACACATATTTTACACGCGGAGCTGGTTTGTTTATTTGTACGTTACGAACGGGTATTCCGCCTCTTAATAAACCGTAATTATAGTTAGCATCGCTATTGGAAACGGGAGCACCTGCAACAAAAGTTACCAGTTCATGTTCGAGTCCAATTTTATTTGTACGCCCACTTAGACTGTGCCTTTTCGAATTTTTGTTCTTTTTAATTAAGTCGGTTACGTGTAATTCGAGGACTGTTTGCGTTGATGATTTTTAATTCCGACGTCGTTAAGATAATGGCGCGAATTGAACACGTTCCGAAAGTGTGGGTCGAACGTTGAGTGCAGTTTTTAATATTATATTTGCATGTGGTGTCGATTTCTAGATATTTAGTTTCTAGTTTTTAAAATATGGAAAATATGCATTGGTGCAATTTTAGTACCAGTTGGTGGTGGATGTAAAACTACTACAGTAAAACAAAAAATGCCATTTTAAAAATATTTGTAAGCTAAATAAAGCAATGAAAACAAGAGGATAATTGAACGTAAGATAAAATGACTAGAAATTAAAATAATAAATAAATAGAAATAAATAGAATAAATAAAAGTCTTTGTAAAAGAACATCAAAGCAATAATTCTAAATTACAAGAGAAACATATTACCCTAGCACCTATATCAGGCGTTGGGTCTACTACTGTGGTTATTGCCTAAGTGTTTTTAGTTTCTTAGGTCATTTTGACATTGCAATAATCTGAGAAGGCTCTTACGATGGCCAACGTCAAGTTACCCAACAGTTTGGATCGTAATTCTTCAGTTGAATAATACAAGTGTTTCAGAAACACATATCCCCAAGTTGTCAACACTCAAAATCTATTTGACCTCAAAATCACTTACAGAAGAGTGACTGCACCCATTAGACACGTCTTCTCACTAGCGAGAGTCTAATTTTATGAAATGTGTGCTCCATAATGATTTATATGTTTGTATGTATCGAACTTAAAAGGCGGATTGAATTTGCAACAAGATTTCAGCTTATGTTGTATGGCCGTTTAACACTTTTTTTGATATTGTCAGCAATAAATTAACATAGAGGTTTACATGAACATTGATACATATGATACAATTTACCACTTGTGCTACTAACCACTAATTGATACAAATCGTTGTACATTCACGAAAGAGTTGTTCTCTGCTGACAAATTTCAAGTATATCTAAGTACGCTATTAATCGATCCTTTATTATCATTTCAAATATTTTTGTAAATATGGGAAGAATCGATATTGGTCTGAACTTATTGCTATCTTCATAGTTCATTTCTGTGAATCAGAATAACACTCGCTAACTTAGTATATCGGGAAATTAATTTTCTTGTATGCAGAAGTTTATGACATGCGTAAAGGATTGGCAATGAATTTCATGGCAGTCTTTACAATATCAGTATTCATTTCAGGTATGTCCTGAGAATATTTCTATCTCAAAAGAACTACTTACAATATTTGCAGCAGTTTCTTTGTACATTTAATTCTTTCATAGATCCTCTAAATTTTGTATGCAATTTTTATTTCGATTAATTTTATCTGATTTGATTTAATCGTCGTTTCCAAATATGTCTTGCAAGTTTATTTGCTGAAAAAATTAGGCCACTTAAATTCTTATTTCTTGCCATGATAAGAAATGAATAGATAGATAATTGTAAATAATATTAAACATACCTTGGTTTTTGTACCATCAACTTTTACGCCATAATTTTACGGTATTTCAAACAGTTGGCTGTATCAATTTAGCCAATTACTGCAAACATGGCGCTTTGTTGATTATAAAGGTGTAACTGAAGGCAGGGCACAACTCATTCACTTTTTCTACTTTCTTATACTTTATGACCATTGTTTGACAAGTTTTTCCAAAATTCACGATTCGGTGACCGAGTTTGAGTGCAGCATCGATGTAAGAAATTCCAGTGTAGGAAACTGCAGATTTTTCATTTATCGAATTATTACATATTTATTAAACTTTTATTAAACCAACATTTACTGGAAAGGAAACCAACTTCTAAATCCAGGTATCTAGAATACTATGAAGAAGTCTTTTTGGACGAAAATCCAATTAATCGCAATTTTCATAAAAAGTATCAAGAAGACGAAATCAAAATTATAGTTTTTACCATAAGGCTGTTTTGCCTAAACAAAGCCGCAGCCAGTATTAAATTTTAGTGGGACAAGCTGTACCCTGGAAGGGGCGAATAAATTTTCCCCAAATAATCGCCAGTGAAAATAAAAGTTTGAAATTTCTTCGAATTTATTTAAATTTAAATTAAATACAAAATTGCCGAATAAAAAATTACAGAGGGCTGCAGTTTTCCAGGAAGAGTATTTCACACAGAAATTGGTTTATAAATCAGTCGAATCTATTTCACATATTAATATTTTTACATTTGGTGTCCATTCTTTTTGTTATTTTGCTGTCAAAACCATTTGCATTTGTATTTGGAGATTGACGACTAGTGCAGTATAGAGATGGTAGGACAGAAAGCAAGTTTGTCAGGCGCTTTTTTATTTATTATAGGTTCGTCGAAAATCCAGTTAGCATGGACAATGCTGCATTGTCTATGATTGAGTTGTTTTGTAAGATCTTAGAAAATGCTCTAGGCAGATTTTATAAAAAAAAGTAAAATCAAGCAAACATCACAGTTTTGTAGAAAATGAGTCAAAGTTTTATAGAAATTATAGACATCATAAAGGGGGTTTCTGTTCGCCGCTTTTGATGTGGATCAGTTTCTCGATCGTTCAAAGTTTGCATTTCAAACTCAACACTTATCAACTTTTAAGTCTTCTGAATTGACCGCTGCCTTTATTGCAAAGGTCCACTCTAAGATTAATATTTTTTTTCACATATAAATGATTTTGTTCTGTTTTCTAATTGCTTAAAAATATAGGTTGCCGATTTGTCTATTGTTGTATCTATAAAATACAAAAAAATAATTTCAAACGTAATTGTAATCAGCGTTCAAACAATATGAGTGACGAGATGGATATAAACAATTTTTGTCATAAAAGTCATAAAACAAGTAATGACTAATTATTATTTTATAATTAATTTATAATATTTATGTGATATTATTGGTTATTAATTAATAACGGCATGTATTGTATATTTAAGAAAGATATAGTTATTGTCTCTCAAATCTTGTTTGCAATTAGTGTAACTTATTTAGAAAAGTTATGCCACTCATAATCTAATTTGGAGCTTTATTGTTTGTCATTCGAAAAACCACATCAAATGGAAGCGGAAATGGAAAAGCAACTTAATTTTTACGCAACCATTAACATTTCAAAAAGATGTTAAAACAGAAAAATTATATGTAGTAGTATCAGAACAGCAAACTGCTAAATAAAAAAATTGTGAAGATGTGAAATCATGCACAGAAAATCACGATATGAGATAATTTCACAGCTTCCGTATGTAGGAGACTAATTGTGAAAAATCGTACAGAACACTAGGAAAAGTTGTCTATTTGGTGATATCGCAATTACTACGTCGGCGCGATAGCTCGTTGGTCATAATCGCCGCAGCGACGGGAGACGATGGGTTTCTATATGTGCATGCATCCGTGACTTTTTAATGCCTAGACGCATGATGTGAATTCTCAATTAATGTTTTAATAGTTATCTTAAGAATTCTGTATCATTATTTCGTTTCTGCCTTCCTTGCTCGCCTGCTTGTCCGCCGCGTACACCGGCATTAATAAAATCAATTACTACTGCAACGGATTTAATTGTTGTTTGTTGCTTGGCGACCGGGTTTGTTTACCATTCGGCTAACAAACGAACTCGCATCGTGTTTGCGAATTCCGCTATGCACGAACTTATCGTTATTTTGCAATCAGGATCGTTCGTTCCATCTCTTGATTACGGAGTTCTCGTTTTATTTCGCTTTAGTTACGGCGATTCTGGGAATGTAATGTCTTAATAAATTACGGCGGTTTGTTTTACTTTACTTTTTCTGCTAACGAGAAGTTTTCATCGGCATCGATGGCAATTACACTTGTAATTGCGTTGCTAGGTGGCGAAAATTGAACGATATAATTTCACAGAATTAATTAACGTATTGAAATCAATAAAACGTGATTTCATAAAACGCAATTTTGATAAATGACCATATTGCTCCATTTACCACGACTGAACATTAAGTCGCAATAAGTGTAACTCAAATCAGTAGTTCCCATGATATTATTTGCCTGGTATTGCGGTAATGCAGCGAATGAAGAAGTAATTCGTCGATCAACCGTTGGAGGCGAAATAAAAGATTCGTTATCGCGAATCCACCTCATGATCGAACAATGTTCGTCCAATCAAGCCGCAATTACGAACAATTTAATTATTGCGAAGCGGTTATTTACGACGGCGTTATCTGAACGAGTCGTATAATGGATAAGAGCGTCCGCGGGTAACCCGGCTTCCATCTTGCGGACGATCGGCGTTAATTATATCGGATACGCGCAGTGGGTGTAGGAATCCAGCGCCATACGATACGGCACATGGCAAATGGCCGTAATTATCTTGTGATATAACCGCGCTCACAAATCAATGGAGTGTTTTACATTACCCGAGCCTTAAGTGACCGGTTCAGATTTTCGTGAGCAGTTACGAGGTGTATCGATCTCCGAAACTAACGAAAATAAAATTAATATATATTTTGTCAAAAGAGCCTGAGAAAATAACAAATTTATGCATATTACAAATTCTATTGATCATGGTCCTATTTTCTTCAGTATTTTATGTGTCCTACGTCTATTCCGTCCTGCTTCATCTCCTCAGTTCTTTTGTCCAATACTGCTAGGTATATTTCCATGTTAATTATTTCCGCACAGTAATTCCGCATATTGCAGGGCGCATGTGCCTGCCTACACCCGATTAAGTTTTAATTCAAAAAACTATGTGGAATGAGCGATTAGAACGAACATACAAGAATGGCAGCGCAACCATACTTCTTAATTCCATCAACGAGCAACTAAAAGAACAAACTAAATTATGAGAGTCGAAAAGTGTTGGCTAGAAACTGATTGGTGTTGAAAGGAAGCAGGCAGTCAGAAAGATAAACAGTGAACCTGTCAACCCACCTAAAAAGAAGACCTCCGCCAGCGATACAATGAAATATGGCGCATAACGACCAATGCAGCCTTCATTTAAATGTATGTCTGCTAGAACAGGGTCGAATCAAAGCAATCATAATGAATGATGATCACTTAACAATAAATTCGAAAGATACAAAAATATAAATTAAATTCGACCAGTAATTAAATTGGTTACCATTGGCATTTCAATGAGGATAAATATTCCAAACTTTTAATAGTGATAGTATGAATATTGCATGCCTAAACATTGTCCATGAAAGAAATTTCACCATATCGTAAAAAGAAAAAACCATCCCTTCCTCTGCTCGTACGTAGTACATTCCCAAGAGATGACGCCAAGAAACTTTTCAAAATTCCAGAAATATGTAAATCAAATTGGAGCATTATGGAAATGATGAAAGGGTATATTTCTAAAACGAAAGTAATACAGGAAACAAGACTGAGATGGCATTCATGAATGTGGTAAAAGAAATAGCCAAATGTGCCAACTATGAAGATGATAATCCTGCAAGCTCACAGAAGTAACAAAGTGGCTATTAAGGCATAAGTTTCAAAAAATGGTAAGAAAACGAAAAGAAAAATATAAAATGAACCAAAAATAGTAAGATTAACAAAGGCACAAACGCCTGAAATAAAAAATGCCATAAATTAAAAGCAGGAGCAACCGAGCTGGAAACTACAAAATGCAAATGGAGAAGCTGAAAGTATTTCTATACATTGAAATATAGATACATGTTAAATATCAAAAACATATCAAACCACGCAATCGTACATAAAGTTAACAGGATACTTGACATATGACGCTGTCAATACACCAAATGCTAGGTAGATTACATTTCATTACATTGTCTGAGCACACAGCTTTCAAAATTGATAAAAAAATATATGTGCTACGTTTGGGTAGGACACTCCACTACCACTATACAAAATTGACATAGATGTTTTTGCCAACCTTCCAAGGAGGCTACATAATAGGTGATTGCAACGATAAAAACAAATCCACTCGTTGTTGACCACAACTGAAAGAAGGCATCTAAATGAAGCACCTACGTGAGTTGGGTGCTAATATTGTTCGATTGGAAGACATATGAATTGCCCTACCTATTGTACTCCTTTGTTATCATGAAAACAAATACAATGGCCCCAAACTAAAAACGAAATAATGGTTAAAGGTAATCCAAAGTAGACTAATAAGCTGAACATAATTTACGTTTTCCATTACAAAGATACTATAATTTGAACACGAGACACAGTAATAGACACCCAACAGTTTTGGAAACATTCCACAAACTAGGCTCCATTATAGTAGTAGTATAACGAGAAAAATATGTAAATTATTGCATTCAAAGCCTATGAAAAGTTGACAATAAACCAAATGAAATGATCCCAACACAGAATAGTTAGTTCATCCCGATACGGGGTTAAACACTTGGAAATTAGTTTAGGAAATCAACAAGGCAATTTGTCACTCGAAATTGCTGTCGAAATAAGAACAAATAGTAATCCAAAAGAGTTCCTTGACATGCAGTTTTATTGGAGGTGCCGTAAAACTACTATCAAGGATGTATTGTAATATATTGTCTATTTAACAATATGTATTGCTATATAATCAGTCTCATCAAACTCAGAGCTACAACTAATATTAATTCCAGAAGTTCATTTGAAATTGTTTTCAATAAGCCCGAAAACACATCTTCTTTTGAACTTTTGTCAATATGAGATTTTACTATTTCAGACATAAACAAAATTAAAAATTTCTGAATTTTTACTACCTACTAATGCTAATTCAAAAAACACACAGAACTTAATACAATCTATCAGCTTTCCTAAAATATACCTACTTCGTTTAACTTCTTTACTTTTGCAAAACAACTCAAGATGATAAGCTACGCTACAGACAGAAAAACAGTGGGAGGAGGAATGGCGATCCTAGTGAAGAAGGAAAATAAGTTTGTTCTGGTTTCACTGCCTGCATATACTTCTCTGGAAGCTACGACCATCTCCATAGCAATCAGGGGACGGGGTGATAAGATTATCTCGGCATACAAACCACCTAAGTCCGAGAGGAAACGCAAAAAAGCAGGCAGAATGGTTATTGGACCCAATGGACAGAGCACTGTCGAACGCTCTAAGTAGACAACTGCGAACTTCTCTAAACACATTTCGCAGTGGAGATTTCATTGTTAAACTACAACTTAAAAACGATAAATGGTTCGATGTGAGAGATTAAAGAGATTTCTCGCTAGGAAAAGAAAATATACCGGTACGCGGAATAATGTGTCCGTTGAGGATGAGACGGAAGAAATAATAATAGGAAAGCACCTGGCCCGGACCAGACTCAAATGAGGCACTGCGAAAGCTTCCAAAGAAGGCCATTAGTGCCATTACGACCTATACCAATGCAGCGCTTAAGCGGCAGGAAAAAGATCTCACATTCCCACAAAACTACAGGCCGATCTAAAGGCTGTCCGGCGTTGGGAAATTAGCGGAGAGGAGTTGAAGAGATTGAGGGGCACGGAGTGATAGAAATCAAAACCATCTAGGATGAGCAGTATGGATTCAAAGAGACTCTCAACGGGCAACCGAACTACAAGTGCTCAGATTAATTGAAGCGATACTGGAAAGATTCGAGCGTAAAGAAGTCCCAAAGTGCGTTAGATGACTTGGACGGCGCGGCGGTTTTTTACGGAAGATGTTATTTGGTATAAATATGAATATAATAAAGAGTTGGATGGCCCTAAATTCCGAGTGAAAATAGATGATAAATTATCTAGTACCAATATTGGAGACTGAAGTCCAACAGGGATCCATGCTCGGACCGGAATTGTTTCTGGTTTATATGGCTTTCCCCGACGCTAGAGTACCGAACCAGTCAACTTCGTAGACAATAGAATAGTGTATTCTTCTTCCCGGAATGAGAATGTGGTTACTTTTAAGCTCCAAAGTTCAATCGACGTAATTGAGGATTGGTGCTCAAAATGCCGCGTGGTCCTCTACGAAGACAAATGCTTTGCAATCCGTTTTACGAACTACATCATCGTCGGTAGCAAAAGGTTGCCGTAGATCTCAGAAGTCAAATATATGTGTCGTACTGGACACCAAACTGACATGACATTTGATTATTGATACAGAGAGTGTTAACTACAGCAAACAAAATCATGCTGCATAAATAAATCTCAAGGTCGACTATAACATATGGAGCAGTGTGGTCACAACCAACAAATTGAGGTGTTCCAACACAAGTTCATGAGGAAAATCACAAAAATCCCACCAAAATTCCATCCCAGGGCCCTTTTTATAGATTTTGAGCTTTAATGTTTTTTGTTCTGTACAAGGATAAATTGAACATAAAATCTGCAATTTGGGAACCTTCTGTCACATCCTCAATAAATATTATAATTATTGGTATTAATTTTAAATATCAAGTTGACATTTCCAGTACCGTAAAAATCAATTGGCTATAATAACAAAAGTAGCTTGATTGGTTAATAATAGTTACCTCAAACGTCCTTTTAATAGACAGGTCGAACTAGTAGCGACGGAATTAAATATTAAAAACGCTTAATAATCACAGCGAATGTCGTTTAGCAATTAAATTTAAATAATAGGTAATAATTTTAAAAGTAACCAAACGCAGATCGTTTTCAAATTTGCATAATTCACGCTTAATTGCAAATAAACTCGGCGGTTTTGCAATACCGACACCAACGCTCGTAGGAGTGTTATGAGTGGTCTGCATTATTTTTCGCGCGCGCGGGAATTCGCACTTTCTAGAGCCGAAAACTATAAAGCTATTTGGAACGTGAGACGCAGTTTTATTAGCACAAAAGCGTGCGTTAAGAGCCGCGTAACGAAATGGTATTTTTAACAGGTGTATGGGCGCAAAATTTAAAGCGAGCTGCCGCAGTAAATATCAAGCGTTCCGAAAATAACAAATTCGCGTATTATATATGCTTACGGTTTTGCGGGTCAGTTGTGCATGTTTTACGGTGTCAGGATTAAATAAGTTCGTTTGTAGACCGTGCTGCGGCTCGAATGTTACAACGCGCGTTTCCTAAAATGCTAATAAAGCCAGAGTGGTGCTTGAAATATCGCCCCGGCATTGCGAGTTTGTTGTCGATTTATGTGTATTACTTCGCAGTTTCGTACGTGTAATGTATGTGATAATATGGGTTTATGAAATGTGGCGCACTAATCGATAGTTCTTTGATTGTCAATATTGCTCGTTTCGACCAGAGGTGCGCTGTCAAGTGTTTCGTTGCGTACTTGTAAAGGCGCAACTATTTCTGTTAACCTCGATCGTACAAAGCCATGTTAATTTAATAAAAATGTGCTTTCAACAGAAAACTACTTTGTTTACTGCGAAGCATACGCTAACATACTAAGTGCTTGCATTAAGTGAAGTATTTGTCGACTCCTTTTTTGTTCTCCTCCACAGCCACAATTAAAGTTGCAGATGATATCAATAAAATTATCAACTATATCCCAGAGTGAAATGTAATATGAGACCAAATAACAGTAGAAAATTGGAACGATTGTATTAAAAAAAATGGTAGAACATAAATTAGTTTTTACACAGTGGAATATCGAATTTCTGATACCTTGTTCTAGTTCCAGTTTCAATTGAGTTGGGTTGGGTTCGGTTTGGTTGGGTTAAACTGGTTTGGGTTGGTTAGGTCGGTTTGAATTAGGCATAAGGTAAGATTGGGTTGGGTTCGGTTGGATTGGATTGGGCTGAACAGGTTTGGGTTGGTTAGATCGGTTTAAATTAGGATGGATGAATTTTCCATAAAAGCTGACCTTGTTCATACTATAGGACTTTAAACTGGAATGAAACAAAAAGTATATCAGATATTACTGATTTCTTTATTCCAAATTTATTCCAGAAATATATTCGATGGCAACATTCAAATGATTACATTTTCTCATAAATCTGATTCACCAATCGCAAAAATATAACGTAATCTTTATTGACTTGAATACTAGAATATTTATTGGCATTGACAATAATTCAACATAGCCCCACGAACGGTGTTAAATCACATGACCTCTGTGGCGAATTTACCATTTAGTTATCTCAGAAAACAATGAAGTATCCCAAGTTTTGCCTCCTTCAAGTTGACTTCTTTACAAGATGTGTTGCTTACTGTCTTTTTGGTAAAACACAATGGTGTTCAAGTTTCTCTCATCGCACAATACCCTTCAGCATTGACAATATCGGCATTGTCCGCTTATGTCTCCAACTTAACCCCATACCAAAGAGTAACTTTTCCTTGGTAGAATAACAGTCTTTCTTAATTCATTTGAGGGTTTAGATCGTTGCCAAATTCGTGATTCTTTCTAAATTAAGAAAGCTTTTAATAATAAGAGTTTCGTCATTCAAAATGAAATTTTGCCAAAATTAGCATCAGCTGCATTAAAATCCAATCATCTAATGCGATACAACAAACGATAATTTTATTTGATTTCGTGAATCAGCAGAAGCTTTTACACACAATTGGCCAAGTTCCCTAAAACGTTCAGTTGTTACGAAATTGACATTTTATTCACGCTTTCGCATACAGCAACAACATTAAAAACTATGAGCATTTCTAAGGCGCATATGTATTGGTCAATCAACTTCTGAACAAATTTGGTAAAAATTCGACGAAAATAGCTAGGTAATCCAGTCTATGATGACCATAAATGACATGAAAAATATTTCGAGCAGAAAGCAAGGTTTAACGACAAATTCAAACGATTTCAATAGGTTGATTGATTCGAGCGTTCCATGATGATTTGTTAGCAGAAGCTTTTAGACAAAATTTGCCAAGTTGCCTAAAACACCCAGTTGTTACGAAATTGACATTTTATTCACGTTTTCACATACAGCAACAACATTTACAAACTATGAGCATTTCTAAGGCGCATAGGTATTGGCTAATCAACTACTGAACAAATTTGGTAAAAATTCGACGAAAATAGCTAGGTAATCCAGTCTATGATGACCATAAATGACAAGGTTTAACGACTAATTCAAACGATTTCAATAGGTTGATTGATTCGAGCGTTCCATGATGATTTGTCAAACATGAATAACATTGCCAAAAAAAATAATTGTAACTAATTTAAAATAGGACCGTCGAGCTATTAAAGATCTGTAGCTCCTACTGAAAAAAGCGTTATATGTATGTATCGATTGGGAAGGGTCGATAGGAAGAATCAATGAACAAAACCCAAATTTCGGCGTCCTTGATAAAAAATTGAGACACGTTTGATATTCGTTGGTACATTTTCCCCAAATTTTATTACTTTTCGGTGCTTTTACCAAAGTTACAAGAGATCGTAAATCAACGTTGTATTGTATTCACCGGACGTAGGTTGGAGTGTGTCGACGTATCAAATCTGCACCATGTATATGTATTTCTTCACACGGATCACTTGCGTCATATATTTTTTCAATTCTGACGTTGAAAATATGCCCTCAAAGTCATCAGACATATGTTTTTAGTTTATCGACAATAAATAGTCTTTACCCTAGAAGTTAACGGATGCCTTTTTTAGCATATTGATTATAGATTTTTATTCGATCACAAATTTCGTAAATTTGCAAATCTTTATATATAATTGTATAACTACTGATATAATGTAGTGAAAAAGTATTAGAACAAAAGAAAATCTATCCGTCTTAAAATATTGGTGTTTTTAGAGCGAGTTTTAAGGAACGTGGGTGTTCAAAAATGCACTGTTCTATAAAAGCTACCTGGTGTACAATTTTTCTCAGAAATGAACAAAATGAATTCTAAGAAAGATTGTAAATCAATGTATTGTCATGTGTTCACCGGGTGTAGGTTTCCATGTGGTCCGATGGGATATTTCACTAATTTTTAAAGTGATCCAACTTCGTACGTCTCTTATAATGAATATATCTGTTTGTCTGGTTGTTTCGATAGCAGGTTAGTTGTCCTAAGTTCGTGGGTTCAACCACCTGCACGCGCATTGGAATTTTATTACAGAGATACAATTCACAATGATAGTGATGAATGAACCTGAATTCCGAAAAGGTTTCAACGATTCCCTTGATCGCTTACAGCAAATGCAGGAGTACTTTTCAATAAGTTATTCTTGGTCCCAAATCAATTTGCTAGACGTTATGTTTGGCCTGTTGAGGTACCACGCCAGAGTAACCTATTGACGTAAGTTAAAAATAGACTTACACATACCATGAAATCCCACTCTAGGCAATTTTATGTAAACTTCAGAGAACCGAATAGTAATTATGCATAAAAACTTAAATAAGAGCTTACCGTTCATCGATTCCTCTTAAATGTTTTCATGATTGATATTGATTAGTTGAAATACGTTCAAAGTCATAAGTGCTAATAAATATGTTCTTTAGTTGTATTTTTTTACAACTAGAGTGCATCCACTGCTTGAATAAAATAAGTAAAGCTGATAATAAAGGACAGTAATAAGGTTATATAATTTCTCCATGAAATGCGTCTGTTCATAAATAACTTCATGTGGAGAGTGAAGGAGTTCAATGATAAAATAGTCAACATATTTGTTGTTTCGTCATAAAACTCAAAACATATAATAATAAGTTTAATGTGTTAATAAATCATCAGGTTTCAGGTTCTGTTGGGTAAAGTTTCATTATTTTAGATTTCGTTTTTATTTTCTGTATCGGTTGCTTTATTTTTGGTGTCCTGTTATTACGATTAAAGTACGTATATCAAAAATTCATAAAGGTCCTGCCCTGTTATCCGTGCTTCAAAAATATTTTCAGAGAAATAAATATTCCTACTTTTTCCTTTAGCCGTTGGACGTGTTTATTAGGTCATTGACGTTACCTAATATTTTCGAAGAAATGAAGAACCCGTTGAGCAAATTAACGCAATGTAACTGTCGTGTGTTGGCAAGGAGTGCCGTTTGGTCTATTATTTAATTGTTTATACTATGTACCGTATATTTATTTCACTAGGACTCTCATATAAATGCATGTATGTAGATAACTATTTTACAAATAGTTTGTTAGAATTCACGAGCCGCTGCTGCTCTTAAGCCGCAAGACGTCCACAATATGAATTTTTCGTACGAGCCGTCCGTCGGTTTTTCGATATCAAATTGTGGAGGAAACCCAAGTAACCGCATCCTTGAAAAAACCGTCGCACCAACGTCCGAAGTAGCACGGATATATGTAGTTCGAGCACGTTCCGATATTACTTTTGAAAACGCATCGTTAATGCCGCGACACGCCCACCAGTAATTAATTCAATTAATTAACATACGCACGTTCATCCGCCAGCAATGTCGCGCCGAGTGCGTTTTTTTTCCACCGTCGACGTTAATCCGTGACGCCGGACGATTAAAACACACGTTAGTAAGTTAATTGACGTTCAGTTTTCAACTTGCTCCAGTTTAGAAAATATCATCGTCGATTTGTTTCGAAGTGACTGTTGTGACAATATTGTTGATATGAAGAGGTGCATTAATAGATTGTGAAACGAACGTTCGACGTTCAACAATTTAACGAGTGTAATTAAATTCAGCTTAAATTTCTACGATTTATTATAATTGTGTTTCGGTTTATTTATTATTCGTTCGATTAATTGTGTAGGACTATCGATTTGTAGTAGTTGAGTGGATTTTCTGTTTTCAATGGGTTTTTGTAAATGTTAATACTCACACGTTTCTAATTGATTGCTGCAATTTGCTTGTTTAAGTAATAAACGACTATTGATGAATTTTATGAGTGAATTATGAGAAAATTATTGAAATTCAACGATATTATGGATTGTGGAAAAGAAATGTTCTATTTTAAGTTTGTAAATGAGAGTCAGCTTCTATCAGTAATGACTATGATTTGACTAGGTTATTCCTGAAAACTGGCTGAACATAAATGTAGATGTTATAATGCTATAGCAGTAGATGCTTTTGAAAGCTTACATTGGTATCTTGTTAAAGTCTTGGAACATTTAACACTGCATACAAAATCTAGCAAATCAGCTATAACTATCATAATAAGACTGCAATACCAACACGGTTATTAAATTTATTTTCAATACAGAGCCGTAATTGATTTACTTCAACTGGGGCATTGAAAGTGCTTGGAATAAAATTTCTGTGATACCCTGCACCATGCTTGTCCCTATTAATAAATAATTATAATAAATAGTATATAAATTCTGACATTCTATTATTCGTTTTTCATCAAAAACTGCTTCCGAGAGCAATAATCCTTTTGTAAAATTTGCTCCTCTATTCTTCTTGATCGATTTATCGCACACGCTTAAACTAGTGATTGTTGTACAAACTCATGTCAAAACAGAAAACTATAAAGAACAAACTTGAAGTGTAACCAACCATGAAAGATCATATAAACGTCGACTTTAAGTAAAGCCGGAAGAAATTGGTTTTCTGGGAAACGTCAATTCAATTTTCGTTTAAAGTGAATTTTATGAAAACGGGCGTAACATAGAAGGAATCTAAGGTCAACACTCTTGAACAATTGGAATCAAATGGAATTATGCAATCTACTGTGCTGATGTTAATCATGCATCAAATTCTAACATTAATTAAATCGGTGGAATCTGCACAAAGGTTTAGATTTGTGGGTCATCGCTCTCGTATTTCGAGGAAGAAATGAAAAAATCTCATCATGACCTAAGTTTCTAAGCAAATTTCGTGCAGTATCAGACAGAAACTTTATGTACAGCTTGTCACTAACCAATCACGAAAAACAAGCTTGCTGTTAAAATGCTAAACCTGTGAAATGTAACGTTCATTGTACTTATAAACGCAATATACATTATTTATGAATAAAAAATAATATAAATACAGATTAAGTGAAAAATAAATTGCAAAATGTTAAACTGTTGCAAACTGGAAGGAGCTTGACTTGCAATGTTTGTATATGACCGGGATATCAAAATAACTTACATGACTATATAAAATTAATTCGTTGTCATTGGATTAAGGTTTTAAATTATATTAGAAAGTGTTTGTAGTGGTCGTGAGCTCTTTTACTTTTGAAATGTGCTATAGATCTCGCACGATTTAATGTACCTACCAAGGGCAGCATTAAATTGGTTAGCTTACAGCTTTGTGTTAGCTCCCGATCACTTGTGCATGATGGCATTAACATGATTATTTATTATATGAAAGTAATTGCAAAAATATGAATCTAGACGAATAGGGACGGCTATTTCCTCGTCGACAAGCTTACATGATGGGATTCAGATAAAAACTACAATCGTGGCAATAAATCGGAAAGAAATTCTAAACAGACAAACTAAATAATGAATTACACAAGTTTAATAAGAAAATAAAAAAAGCGAAATAAATTAAATTAAAAATCAATAAAAAGAACGGAAAGAAACCTAATATCGTAGAACCAATAATAACCAAAGAAGTGGAAATGTAGCTATGTTGTAACGTTAACGTGCGATTGAAATAGAATTTTCGCTTGGCACTTGGTGAAACATTTTATTGATACAAATAATAAATACTTCGTTGTTGCACAGTTTTTTTTTCATTAAATCTTACAGCTGTTTCGGTTTTCAACTCATTGTTACTGATAAATATTTTCGTAATATTTGACAATGGCATGAAAACCTAAACAGCTGTCAGATTTAATTAAAAAAAAAATTGTGAAACTATCAATTGTTTATTATTTACATTGTTAACGCGTAATAACTGTACCTAAATAATAATTTAGTATTTTTCTTCCATAAATTCAATTTGTTCTGTTTAAGATATTTTTGAAAGTGTTGTGATAACGACGCTAGTCCCGAGTTACAAAGCACTTCAATATGAGGCGTTGAGGGCAAAAGCACATTATGCACTTATATTGATCACTATGTATTCACGCATTAAAATTAACTAACAGATAGATATTTTAATACCTCACGCTCTAATGTTCTGTCATGTTTTACGGAATATTATGACTATTAAAGTCCGTTTAACAGCTAATATAACCATGAGTTTAATAATTATGGCACACTAAAATGTTCGCTTTCTTGGAATGTCATCAGGCACTTAACTTCAATGAAACCGCGCGATTGTATGTGATGGGTGTAAAACGCGTCTAACTTCTAACCTGTAATCCTGCTCTTTTAATTCAGACCAGATTGTGGTAAGGATAACATTCCTCGGGAGTTATATTTATTGTCGACATTTCAGTGAATGATTATACTAATTGTTATTTTTTAAGATTCGTCTGTGTTGCTTATAATATGTGAATATATTTCATAATTAAATAGAAACTAATTACAACGTTTCGAATAGCATTTTATTGATTGAATTTGTACTGCTCATTTTGCTGGTTAGCTACGTAGTTCAAGCAGATCTGTATTACTCATGACTATTGTTGCATCATCAAATTTTAGCAAAATCAAAATAAATGTTGTAAATATATTTCCCCATAAAATTGTATCTCGATGCACCCCCAGACTCCACGTCGCCACCACTGCTTTCAATTAATAACGAACGGTACAACGCGCCGAAAACAAACTATCCCAGATTAATCGGAGTTTAAAATGTCGAGAGAAAAACCCGACAGACGTGGTGGTAGTACCGCTAGCAAGACGAGCGCGCTCGATCATTAACCGTGTAGCTTCCGATGATCGAGTTATGTTTTATTTCGAAGAAACGCGAAGAGCCACTCCCCGAGAGAAGAAGGATCCCCGCGGGCCCCAGCGCACAAAAACTGGCCGTGCGGCCGCGGCATCACCACGCGAACGTGCGTGGCCGACGAGAATCGATACACCGGAGTCGCCCCCCCACCTTCCCCGAGACTGACACCTGATAGCTGACCTCGTTATGAAATATGAATGAGGGACGGGGTTGCCAGACGAAAAAATAGTTTCTTCGTGGAGATCCTGCGCAAAACGCCAGTCTGTTTGTTTGAAGAGCGAAACGTTTAGTTTTCAGGATAATTTTAATTGCTTAATGAGTGCAAGAATCGATATGGCGTAGTTTATTACAATTAGATTTTTTTACATAAGAAAATTAACCCTCGACATGAATCTTGAGCACATTTTTCCAAATAATAACAATGTATACAAGGATAATTATAATATTATTATTGCACATATTGTTTTATAAATTTCGTACTATGAAATATATGTTTGCTACAGTTATTCCCTTTGGACTATATTCGAGACGTACTTAAAAAATTATCAACCGCTGTGATAAAACGGATAAATCACGTGAAATAGTTTTGCCCGTCCGTCGCCAGACTTTACTCTTGGTGCATTGCGGCGGGGGCGGTGCTCTCTACATGCTGCAGTCTGCACCCACCCGCTTTAAGCCACTGCGGAGACCGTTTAGTTACTCTTATGTCCTCCGAACTGCAGATGCCGATAATTTAAGACTACCGCATTTATGTAGGAATGCTCTCCCCATAAATAACACCTTCTCAATTCGCCAATCTAAGATGCTGGCGAATTGAGTCATCGAAAAGAACGGTCCACTCGAGGCTGTGTTTCCATTTCATTTAGAAATCGAGTGGACAGATTGGCCAAGAATCAAATTCATTTTTTGTCGCAATCGTAAAATTCCCGGTGATGCACGAACAAATAATCTAGAATTTAATAGGACCTTAAAATTATATAGCAGATCTAAGCAGTGCTGTATCTGTTTAGTAGTAACACAAGATTTGCATTTTTTTTCTTTCGCGGGTTGTATTATTAAATCTAAATGCGCATGGAAAGATACATGTTTTTTTCTGTAAAGCTATTTAAACTAACTCGTTACAAAGCATACTTACTATCTACGATTCATCCAGTTATATGATATAATGATGCAATAATTTTATAGATTGTTTTAAATATAAAGGAGCAACAATCAATTTAAAAAAAATGTAGTGCCAATAAATAATAATTATTCTACCGAAATATATCAATTAAGCTATTTTTTACTCTAACTTCCAGGGCGTAATTGATTGCCTAATCCGATGGCTAAGATTAGTTATTTGTCGTCAACTTAGCAAGCAAGATCACAAAATATACTGAATCGATAATAAATTGGCGGATGCTGTGGTATTTGAAATATGAAAACTTATAAACAAAACTCTATAAAATATAAAAGTGGTAACGCCTACATACTATATAATTAAGTAACTAAAGTTCTCATTATCAATTCGAAATAAATTCATCATAATCATAAATAATCGATATCTTTAACGAAAAAAACTAAACACATTGATCTTTATAATTCTTATAATTATTTCAAGCCAATCAAATTGTAAAATTATTTTTGTTTCAAAATATTTATTCAACCGTTAACAGATTATTTGGCACTTGATTCTGCGGTGCATTTCCACTCACGCAGAACGTAACATAGCATAGATTACGAGACAATTAGAATTTTCCAAAATTTCTCTCGTGCCCAGTTTTGGTGATTTGGCAGGCAACTGAAATATTTGGTTTCAATTTCCGAACAAATCAAAGTTGAAATGACGCGACGGAAAGTGGGAGCAAAAACGGTCGCCATGCACATTTCATCAAGTTTAATGTTATTATTGTCATTATTGTCAATTATTGTCATAAGATATTACTCCACATTCAGGATATTAGGGGGAAATACAAAAGACTGATTGTAGCAGATTAACTAAGATAAGATCGATACGGATTTTAATTCCTTTTTGTAGAAATTTTGCACGGAGATCATAGGTCTAGTTGTCTTGTCCTGATTTTAGTTGCAGTTGGAGAATTCTTTGATGGCTTATATTGATACGTATTGCTGTGTTTTTATATAATTTGCAATCACACATTAACACACTTAAAATATTATAATATTTTCTTTTAAATAAAATAATTTTTTTGTAATTACTCGTAGTTCGTATCTGCTGTAATAGGAAACGTTTTCTGTCGTTATAGTCTTAAAGATTTCAATTCCAAACGATACACATTGAGTATTATGAAACAAACATCCTGAACTGTTTGATTTGCAAGATATATCCAATTTTTTTTCTCAATATGTAGGAACCGAATATCAAGTTAATAGTTAATTAATATTTGCAATTTGTGGGATTATCTAAGATATTTTAATTGTTTATTCTATTATTTTACAGAACGTTTAACTTAATACTAACAATTGTTCTTTTGATTTCAGATTATTTCGACCTTGCCACAATCAGTAGAAAAGTGCCCACCACGCGACGTCCATCGAGTATGCGAGTTGCGGCATCAGCCGTCAGAAAATATATTCGGGGTCCGCGGCCCTCAGCCGCCTCGCGCTAATGACTATGGCCGAGACTGCGGTCGAAACAGGCACACATGACAAGACGCACAACAACAACCATCCATTCGCGGCGAACCACAACCGTCCAGCTGGCAAACAGCGCAAGCGCAAGCGCCTGAGTCAAGTTCTGGATAAATTAACCGGCGGGCAAGTATCGAACGCCCCGGCGACGCCAACAATCAACAACAACGTGCAACACTTGAACAATAACATAAATAACAACATAAAAGAAGAAGATAGCCGTGCGCTGAAGACACCGAAACACATGTCAGACGTTTTTCGGTTCGACAGCGCCGATAGGGACCGGTACCAACCTAGCGAAGACGAAGACGTGTTCAGCCCCGCCAGTTCCAGCAACAAATCACCGCATAGCTCGAGCGATTCTCCTAGGATAAGTTTCAGTCCGTTGCGTTTGAAAGAGGACGACGCGAGTTCTAGTCCTCCGTTACCGCGGCCATGCCCATGTTATTCCTGTATCACCGGCGTCGGTCACCACCCACCGCCACCTTTACATCCATACGATCGATTTTTCCCGGCGAGCCCCATTTCACCGTTAACGCCTGCGTCGCCGGCACCGCCAGCTTACAGCTTCGAACATTACCTTCACTCCAAGTACCTGCCCGACATATTTCGAAGAAGGAGCCATTCGGATTCGGATCTGCCGTTGTGGTTCGAGGCCGCGAAGGCGGAACGAGCGAGGGCTACGCTGGGATGGCCACATCCATTAACATTAACCGGTAAAGGATCGTTGGAATCTGAAACCTCTTCACCCCAGGATTCCCCGTTGGATCTGTCGATGAAAGGCAGGGAACGTATGGCGAGCGTGGAATGTTTAGTGCCGCCACCTTTACAATTACTACCGCACGGTTTTTTGCCCCCGAGAGGAGCCGTTTCCGTTCCTGTGGTCAAGGGAGATGTTGCGTCTCCTACCACCAAGGAATCAGTGGCGTCGCGTTATAATCTGGAGGTTTCGCCTGTCGTGGAAGAAATGCCCCCAGGTTCCGATGTTGCTTATGTGTGTCCAGTTTGCGGACAGATGTTTAGTTTGCACGATCGTTTGGCTAAACACATGGCCTCCAGGCATAAGAGTCGACAGAATAGTGGGGATTCTACTGCAAAAGCGTATTTATGCGAAGTGTGCAAAAGATCCTTTGCTCGCAGTGACATGCTAACGCGCCACATGCGTCTGCACACCGGCGTTAAACCGTACACGTGTCGCGTGTGCGGTCAAGTGTTTTCCAGGTCGGACCACTTATCGACGCATCAGAGGACCCATACTGGCGAGAAGCCGTACAAGTGTCCCCAGTGTCCTTACGCTGCCTGCCGAAGAGACATGATCACGCGGCATATGCGCACGCATGCCAGGTACGAACCAGAACCTGTTGCCGTCATAAAGACGGAGCAGCATTGAGCTTGTGAAGTAGTGAGTGTCTTAGCGGTTGTGATTGCGTGTGCTTCGGGGAAAAAACTGGCCACACACGCCGTGATGCTTCTCGTTTTATTTACTCATCGGAACTGTAATTGATATCCTAGTGAACGGAGCAGTGCACAAGCCGAATCCGATGTCCGAATGTTCGTACTGCTTGTGCTCGAGTCACCTCCGAGTCGTGCAACGAAGGTATAACAACGCGGGGGTGTCTGTTGACGGTGGCGCGTATCGACCGGGGCCTTTTCGACGGCTCCGCAATGCGTTCACACTACACCCTCCCACTAGATCTCATATCATTCCAATGTGTGGTCGATTGTCGGGCCAGTTCACGTCAACTGACTAATGTAACTAATTATTTATTTGTGCCAAATACCCGTGGCCAGTGGCAGACTATTTTCACTCATTTTTGTTTAACTTTAATTGTCTATGTGAAAGACAAGATTGAAAGAAACACCTTAATATTTATTTACCGTATTATAATTCAAGGGAACACATTCACGAATTCTATATTTTTGAATAGGAATGAGTCATATCCATGTTCGATTCACGTTCGTTCTTTCGCACGAGCAACTCGTCATCGAAAATATATCAATGAGACCAATTAACGCATGAAAGGCCATTTAAATCAATGGATGCCATTCAGTACCCCTTGATTTACTTCATTTTCACTCGATTCTAATACAATAACCTTGGCTACCTGATTGTTATTGAACGGTTCCTGATTCTATTCATAAGTAATTTATTTTGATGATCATTTAAATTTGGCATTGGGTAAGCGATTGTGAAACTCATCAATATTTAGAACTCAACTTATTGAAAACACGCCGCAGTGCTATGGTTAAGGGATTCGCAATTTTAAATATACCATTTCATCTTCTAGTCATTCCAAACCTTTTTGGATGCAAGTAGTTCGTGGAGATTATGGTATAATGCCAACTAATGAGTTATTACGTATTTTTATCAAGTTAACAAATACATATTTTTGACTTTGAAAGTGATGGGCCAATGTTGGCTGGCTTTACGTACTTGGCTCCGATAAATGTCACAAACGAATAGAAATGTACGAAAATTAAAAACTGCTACCTTAGTTCAAGCGCTTGAGGTTGAGCAAAATTAGAATAGCCGAAACTTAATCAATAACAGAAATTCAAAAACAGTTGCATTTGGAATAAAAGATTTCCGTTGTAGCTGGAGAATTACGATAGTATTAGCAACTGTAAGATATGGGATATTAGATGTGTGCATATCAACTTTTGCAAAGGAGCAAAATAAGCCAGCCATCGTTGGGCCATAAAACCTTTCTCAGCATTCAAAGTTCAGCAAAGCTAAGCTAAGCAAGTAAAGCCAGCCAACAGTGGGCTATCACCTGAATTCACATTAAACAAAAATAGGTTATTACAGGTATTGCACATAAGACTTGTGACACATATAGATTCCTACTTGCGCTCAGAAAGATTTGGAACGGACTCATATGCGATTTCTTCTTTGTTTAACCTTGGACTATATTTTTAAATTGGAGATGAGGTGCTAAATTTCTTTGAGGTTTTGGAACGCCCCACAGAAAAATTGAAATTGATCCAAGAACTACCCTATATACTTCTGCACAACACTGGAAAAATTATAGAATTCACTCCGAGAGATTAAAAATGCATGAGTTTATATTAATAATTTCCTTGCACATTTTTGTACACAGTTTTTATTCTGATACTGACGCATCGGGACATCTCCAGCCTTCTTATCATCTTTTCCAAGTATTCATGGCGTTCATATAATTTGGACTTCCCAGTACCATTTTACCATAAATAATTTTCAACCAATCTCAAGTGATCTACATAATCCCAAATCTAGTCTTGTCCAATCTTGTCCTTCGATTTGATTTATTTTAATGGTCTTGTTATTACCAATGATTTACCCACATATATTGCACCTTCAGTTACTACAACTGAAATTCCATTGGAAGTCTAATTTTTTTTATACTTGGCGCATTAATACCTAGATTAAATAAATCAATGAAACTATTGAATAATACGAAAGAAAAAAAATCTTTCAATTTTGTCTTCACATACAACGGACTTTTACACTCTGAAGACTTTCGATATTTTTTCCCTATCGTAAGTTCGAGAAACGTTAAATACGACAATTCACTTTCTCTTAAACCAAATACGTTTCTGAAACGAACTGGGCGACTGTACTTATTTATTGTTTTAAAAATTCTAAACTAGAATTGTTTTACATCGAATTAACACAACTAACAATAATATTATTTTCATCGGATGTTTAGAAAAAAAAGACGCGAAGACAAAGCTTCGGAGACGCGTGCATAGTTCCACAGGTCGTCTTTCATATTTTCGTGTTTTCTAAGTTCGTTCTAACGTACTAAATTAATTTAAAAAATACTTGTTCAAAAACACGCCAACTTAGAAGGCACGAATCTGTACAAACGAGCAAAGAAAATGTGTGGACGTTGCAGTCGAAATTTAGAAATGACAAAACACTGTGATATTTGTAAGATTCACCCACGTCAAACTTTATTTTTCTAGTTTTGATATTAAACTTTAAAAGATTTCGAGTCTCCTTTGGTTTTTGCAACCTTCTCGACGCTCAACACTGAGCGAATGGGCATTACAAAAGTCTAGACTTTAGATATAAAAACGGATGCTCTCTGCGCAGCGACGATTCAAGTGTCGCGACCAGGAAAAATTGTTGATTTGTTACCTATGTGCCCTTGTTGTATAAAAATGTGCCACGTTTCTGTTTATCTATACATGTTAATGTTGAATGTATGGCTCATGTTTATATTTTTTTATCATAATAGCATAATTTATATTAATGTTTTAGTTTAAGTTTAGAAATATTTTTTGAACGTGTTCAAATAAAAAAAAGATCTAACTTTGTTATCGCGAACGGAAACCCGCGTGGGTTTTAAATCGAGTCTCCTTCTTTATAATTTATGTATAAATATTTATTTCCATTTTCCTTTTAAGAAAAGTGATTTAGTTTTTAAACATTTTTGTATGCATGTACAAAACATAGCTACTTAATTATTTAATTGTTTATTTTGTATTTAATTTAAATATTTTTAAGTGTCAAAAAAGTTCCATTTTTTTGCTCAGATGTTTTGTTATGATTTTTTTGGCAAATAAATTGTTTTTAACAATTTTTGTTCTCTTTTTTTTACGATTTTGTTTCCTTATTTTATTTTAGAAATAGTTGTGACAATTTAGATAAGCACGAGTAAGCTACATTTTACCACAATATACTTACTCATACATTCCCAATCAAAAAAAAAAATCAGGAAACGGAACATTGGAATATTGGATGTCTTGAACCATAGATTGTTTTTATTGACCTTGACATCTAGTCTTTGTTTTACGTCATTCGCGTTCTTGTGAAGAAGGCGTGGAATTTGTGTGATGTGAACTTCAACACTTGAGTTTGGGAAGCGAAAATATTTAAGTCTGAGATATGCTAATATTCCAAATAGTTTATATCATTTCGGTAGGTCAACTTGGTTGGATTTTTTTACATTCAGGTTCCAATTTTGGGGGAGTAATTGACTTGGACAATAGTTGGTTGCCACTGTTTTAAGTTGGAAGCTATTTTTGCTATTCTTATATTATCTTGTAGCTCATTTGGTTCATTGGTCGTGACATACGTTTACATTTGTTGTTGCTAGATGTTTCCTATAAAATAATTTCCTTCTATCTATATTTTCTTTATATTTGCACTCTGAATTCGTTTTCATCATTTACGAATGTGACTAAAATAGAAAATTCGAGGGAGTTCACTAAATAGCTTTTAGATTTATTTTAATGTGTAATCGTATCAGATAGTTTCAGTGCAATCAGTCTTTTCAATGTAATACATACTCTGCTAATCAATATAATTATAAGTTACTTGCTATGTCTGAATTTGGATTTGGTTGGGTTAGGTTGGATTGGGTCGATTATCTATGATATGGGCTTAAGATTGACTAGGTTCTTAAACGATCAAATGAAGAGCCTGCGGTTTTGGGGTAGGTTAGATCGGAAGGATTTGAAGCTAATCTCACAAAATATGATGGTTTGCGAACGACGTATTTTGATTAGCACACCTAAGTGCCGTTTCAGATGAGGCGTAGGATACGTCCTACGCCAGACGTAGCTACGCGAGGCGTGCGGGCCAAGCGTATGCCCGCGCTGTAAATTTTACGTCGCGCGTACGCCGATTCAAACGCTCTTATGTGAAATTCTACATTTAACACAATGCCAACTGATTTTCAAGCGTAGGACGTAGGGCGCATCCTACGCCTCATCTGAAACGGCACTAAGGATGATTCGCCTAGATTAGCAAGTCTGGCCTTCTTTACTCCCTCTTTCTCTCAAACAGTCAAATATCGAGTTTTGCTGATGAAATATTTCCTAGAGGTGTAATAGTAGAAAAAATATATATGGTCGAAATGATGTCTAGAGAGCAAGGAGCAATAACTGAGCAGCATCAGAATACATAGATTCAGAAAAAAAATAATAATAATAATACGTAACCTTTTTTACAGTTCAGGAGGAAGAATATTTAACATCTGAGTATCATTCTAATAAGTACGAGTATCATGAGCTTTTATGGGTATTGCTCCTGAAATTAGAATTATAATTTTGTGAAAGTTTTGCAGGAGCAAAAGATTTAATTCATTTGTTAGATTTGTTGCCAATTCATCAATGTATGAGTGAATAGTTTTTTGTTCTCGTGGTTTTTCGTTCGGTAACCGCATATATTAAGATTGTGATTTATGTGTCATTTATCTTGATTGTTCTTGACTAATTTCAACATGTTTCAGATGAGGCGTAGGATACGTCCTACGCCAGACGTAGCTACGCGAGGCGTGCGGGCCAAGCGTATGCCCGCGCTGTAAATTTTACGTCGCGCGTACGCCGATTCAAACGCTCTTATGTGAAATTCTACATTTAACACAATGCCAACTGATTTTCAAGCGTAGGACGTAGGGCGCATCCTACGCCTCATCTGAAACGGCACTAAGGATGATTCGCCTAGATTAGCAAGTCTGGCCTTCTTTACTCCCTCTTTCTCTCAAACAGTCAAATATCGAGTTTTGCTGATGAAATATTTCCTAGAGGTGTAATAGTAGAAAAAATATATATGGTCGAAATGATGTCTAGAGAGCAAGGAGCAATAACTGAGCAGCATCAGAATACATAGATTCAGAAAAAAAATAATAATAATAATACGTAACCTTTTTTACAGTTCAGGAGGAAGAATATTTAACATCTGAGTATCATTCTAATAAGTACGAGTATCATGAGCTTTTATGGGTATTGCTCCTGAAATTAGAATTATAATTTTGTGAAAGTTTTGCAGGAGCAAAAGATTTAATTCATTTGTTAGATTGGTTGCCAATTCATCAATGTATGAGTGAATAGTTTTTTGTTCTCGTGGTTTTTCGTTCGGTAACCGCATATATTAAGATTGTGATTTATGTGTCATTTATCTTGATTGTTCTTGACTAATTTCAACATAGAGATAAATAAATATTGCTTATTATTATTTACACTTGTACAAGAAAAAAGTGTTGATATGGAATTGTATCAATTCTTGTTTGATATTGTGAGTTAAAAGACGATTTAACTAATAAATGTAGCTTACTAGTTAATATCTGGCTGTTGGAAAAAAGTGAATTGCCGTGGACGTTACACTAAAATGCATGTATCCTAACCCAGAAAATCTACACAAACTCATTTATGCAAACTATGTCGATAAATTGTAATAATCCCGTCATTAACATGTGCCTTCCTCAGTAAGATTAATGTGTATCTTTAGATTTTTGTAAAAATGTTGGCCTAATGTAGAATTCTTGCATACGATTTCAAAGGTAGCTTTACATTTCGTATTCGATTATAATTTTTCTCGAACGGCAATTATGCAAATGCGAAGAAAGGCCTTTTGAAATTTAAATATTCTGAAGCTAAATTAAACAGCCTCAATTACTTAACAGTATCGCGGGATGGACTTAATTTCTGCGATAAATATCAACAATTTATAAATTAGAAAACGTAATCCCATTTGCGTTAAATATTTATAAGCACATGTGTTGGTTCATGTACAGACACTCAACAGTACACCTATTAGTCAGTAAATATTCTGTTATCTCCATAAATATTCCCTGAGAGATTGTTAATGCCAAATATTTCACATACTTGTAAATATTTAGTTTGTATATCGTGACATAACTGGTTGGAAAAACGGATGAAATATTAAATCGGGTCATTTTGATCGGAAACTGGTTTACCATTATCAGACCAAATACGGTGCTAAAGTGTAATGTTAAGAGAATTTTTGACTCAAACGCTTCGTATATGGGTTAAAGATACCGAAATTTTATTCAAGCTTGCACTACGGAACTATTTATCGAACAATGCCGATTGTACAAAGCTTTAGCTTGAGAATAATTAAGTCAGAGGAATTGGTAAAAATCTGTTTCATATTACTTATTGCGATTTTCATAACGTCATAAGTAATTACAGTCTTGAACTATTTACGCACTGAAAGCTAAACTGTTGTATTGTTTTGTAAGAATTAATTGTGCAAATACTTAAATACCTTTATTGGCCAAGTTACCTTGTAACGTATTCTTATTAATGTTGACACAATAGTTGACAATTACAAAAAAGATATTGGCGACGTGAATTGCAATACCTTATCTTAATAATTCTGCGAATTATTGTCTCTAATAACTACTGTTGCAAGTCGTTTTATCACTAATTATATATACTAATTCATTATGAACGCTTTTAAAGTTAGATACTTTTGTTTCTTAAATTAATATCTACAAAATATATTTTAAGCAATTCGACTAAGAGTTAACAGTAGTACCCAACTAGTTGAGAATACACAACAGATATTTAATTTTGCTAGAAATTTCTTAATTTAATTAAT
This sequence comes from Geotrupes spiniger, assembly GCA_959613385.1. Taxonomy (NCBI): domain Eukaryota; kingdom Metazoa; phylum Arthropoda; class Insecta; order Coleoptera; family Geotrupidae; genus Geotrupes; species Geotrupes spiniger. The sequence continues at coordinate 24,175,868 of OY390736.1, read as the reverse complement.
TGCAATTCCTGAAAATAAATTTTTGTATTTTTGTATCTGACAGTCAAAAAGCTTTTTCATGAAAATAATAATAACCAATAATATGTTCTGCATAAAAAAGTAATCGAAATTTTTCACCCAAGGAAATTATTAAATAGCACAAGAAGAACGTCCAATTCCACTTATCCCAATTACATTTTTATGGCAACAATTAAAAGAGAATTTAAGCTGAAAATTGCAAATTTATTACAAAAGTGCAATTTCATTTAAAATTAAAACATCAACGTTCATTGAAACGAAGTGAATCGGCCATAGTGATCAACAAAAAAAGTTTGCAAAATGCGTAATAAATATGCAGATGCCTTAGTTGCACTTTTCTTGTTAATTGAGACAAAATGTTACGTTCGTTTTACGGTTTACTAGATTATAATATTTAACCAAAGAATTAATTTTACTACGGAATAATTTTCACATAAAGTGGTATGAAATCGGATAGTACGACATTACAAAACAATTTTGCCTTTTTATGACTAACCTGTCCAATAAAAGTCAATACTAAAAATCTTCGATGTCTTTCTTCTGTTTTGGCCATTACGGTTGATGGCGCATATATATATTTTATAGCTTTTGTTCGGACGTCGTAAAAAACTTAATTTAGCATTTTCGCGGTCGATATTTAATATGAAACAGATTCGAGACTTTAGTTTTTAAAGATATTTTTGAGGATTTTATTTATGTAGGTATAAAGTAAAACGTAAATGTAAGGCATTGCTCAAATCTTTTTGGCTTGGTCTTATAGGAGATTTTACTTATTTCCCCATGCCAATTAAAATTATGTCCAAGGAATCTTCTATAAATTAAGCTAATAACTTATACACTTTTCACTAATAATTGTACTCCTGAATCTTTCATATTGTCTCATGTTTATATATATATGTACCTTTCCATGGTGCTGGGCGCCAAGGTGTATTTTTATTAAATTATTTATGTAATCCCTGTTGTTTTATTATGCCTATTAAATTAGAATTAAATTGTTTAATTAAAGCTCTGTTGCTTGCTCAAGAAACAAACGAACTTGTTGGGTTGCCAAAGATGTCTGAAATAAAATTATCTGCAATTAAAACAATTAAACCTTGAAATATCTTTAAACATACAATCATTACGACGATAAACATAAATGGAGCATCAAACATTTCGTAATATTTCAATTTTTATACTTATGTTTTTGTTGCTGCAACTACGTTTTCGGAATGTACACGCTGCTTAAGTAGTTCATAAATTTATTAACCTTCTTGGCAAGTACGACCTGTTTTGTAAATGTTTGCAATATCCTTCCTATTTTCGTCACTCAAACAAGATAGGAAAATATCAAACAAACTAGACTAAGATAAAAAAAAATTGTGTGTAATAGGTTTAAGCTTCACTTAAACAATAAAAATCTGAAAAATTAAATTGGAAACAATCTGAAGTACGTTTACACGATCAAATAATTAGCTCCAATGAAAATAACTAATTTTAATTTCATCACGAATATATTATTTACTTGCAACGATTTCCGAACAAAACTGGTGAGAACTATCGCGAAGGTCAAATAATTTTATAACAAATTATCTCATCACATAATTACAATAATTAAGACGAATGTTACAGTCAACGAAATTAGGTACCTTTTCAGCCAAAACTTCCTGCAGCCATACTCGGAATTCTATCCGTAATTAACGCACAAAAGCAGAACTTTTCTATTTCGAAGTGCCTGTCGTCCGACTCGATTTTTCCACGGCTCCTCTTTAATAGAAATGCTCGTTACCGATTATTCTTGAAACATTTAGACACGTCAGTCGGACAGATGTACGAATGGAATTCTGAAGTAAAAAGCGATTTAGCTTAAATTACAACTCCTTCTGCGGACCCGTTATACCAAGAAGCACGATTTCTCATTATTCGTAATTTGAGGTCTTGATATGAATATGTCGTCTCACTTCAGTCTTCAAATGCCGTTTCATAATCGTGATTGCTGGTACACACTGTCGTGTCTAAATAAGATTGACATTTCTATAAGCGTAAAATAAAGATTTTATACTGGACATATGTCAGAACTTTATAATTTTATTAAATGCGATAAACTAAAGAAATTCTTCGGCGAGCTCTATAATTTTTAATTTATTCATTTTAAATTTTTAACGAATGTGGTCGGATAATTATTTCATAGAATAATTTTTATTTACATGTGTTTTAAGTGCGAATACACAATATTTTGATTACTCGCAAAAACTTATCAATCAAATTAAAGCATACCAAATGTGTAGTACATGTATTTTGAGTACTTTGTATTCCAAAGATATTTCGAACGGCAGAAAAATTCTTCTGTATGTATTTGAATGAAATATTAAATTATTTCACAAAAAGGCGAACTCTCATGTAATATGTTTCAGAAAGGAAAAAAGAAAAAGGACGGCTGAAGCAGCCTGGCTGGTTGGTGACAAAACTATCTGAATTAAAGAAACTGAGAATAAGTATGAAGATATACTCGAAAGAGTCATAACGTTTAATTATACAAAGAATTTAATAAACAAACGTCGCGATTCATCAATAAATTATTTATTTTCCGTATGAATATGAATATAATCGTATTATCGCCTTCACAAAATGTCGCATGAACTAACAAAGCAATTCCTTAACTTCCTCTGTGCAGATTCATCTCGAAAATATGGAAGCGAAAAGCTGAAGCAGAGGGAGGAAATTCTAGCAAGGGAGAACGAGGATATTAAAAAAGAAAGGAGCACTATCCAGAGAAATTTAGAAAGGATAGAAATGGAAAAGAAAAATAATAATATAGCAATGACAGGTCTCTCAGTGAATACAAACGACTTAATAAATGAACTCAGCAAATGGATAAATATTTGGAGATACAAGTGCAAGTAAACAGAGCATATAGATTGGAGGATACAATAGGTGTGATTGAACTGAATAACACAGAGGAGAAGGAGAATGCACGACAGAATATATATAAATCTATAAATCATAACCTAAGTAATACTAAGAGAGCAGGGCAAAAGATAGAAGCACAAGATGAAAGGATAAATGGGAAAATGGTAAAAATCGGGTTCAACCAACTTACAGTAGTGGGCGAGAAGAGTGGAAATGGAACAAAGAAAAAGAAAAACGGGAAAAACAAAAAACTAGATACTGAAAGTGGACTATAATTAAAGGTGACCACCTAATGATAGTGATGACGAGAATGAACCTGAAAGGGGTGAATAAAATAAAAATTACAGCAAAGGAGAAAATAAAAAAAGAAAAGAAATTAAAAATAGGCACGTGGAATATCATCACTTTAACAGAAAAACAAGTTGAGCAAGCAAGATAAACGAATTAGCGTATTAGGGACTTCAGAAACGAAAAAAGGCTAGGGGATAAACATTATCTACATTACTCTCGCGTTATACCAAAAGAACAACCAATGGAAAGAGTTGGAATAATTATAACATGAAATAAATTTACAAGTAATAACAGAATCTGTCAATTAACTCGAAAATAATACTTTCGGAACTAGATTTCAAAGGGACAGTCCCTACAATTCAGATATATGCATCAGTTGGTAATATAATACAGAATTTTATAGCAGAACACAGGAACTTCTAGATGAAATAAGAGAAAGTCATGATAACATAATTGTAGTGGGAGAGTGGAATACCCGGATCGGAAAAGATAAAGCTATACGTTTAGGAAGTGAAGGGGAGGACATTATGAATAGAAATGCTGTAATTTTGCAAAATAAATGTACTGCTAATAGGGAACACATTGTAGGACCAACGACTAGAGGAACGTTATCCTTTCAGCGCTGAAGATATAGAGGCTAGAAGGATAATAGATTATTTACCTTATACAAAAAGCCTACAGAATAGAGCAGAACAAACAAAAACAGTAACAGACGACGAGATTTCTACACAACATGGATTAGTGGTAATTGCACTTACAGGAATGGGAGAAATGAATGAATGGGACAGTAATTACGAAAAAATCGAAATATTCTAATTGAAAAATTAAAGACGCAAAAGGAAATACAAAGAAGAAAGATATAAGGACGTAACAAGGATAGAAGAAAACAAACAGGATTATACGTTAGATGGCGTGAAGCGATATATTGGGGCAAAGGGTGAAAAAGATAAAGCAGAATACACGAAACAGAGAAATAAAGCAAAACAGGATAGCTGGGAAGACTTTGGGCGAAATCAAATGAAGCACATGGAGCAAGCAATATCAATTTTTGGAACATTGTATGACCATTGAAAGAAAGAATAGTTAAAGGCATGAGAGGTGTAAAGGATAATGATTGAATTATCACTAAAATAAAAGGAGAAGGTGTAGTAGAAGAATGGCCGTTACATTATGGAAACAAGTTTAAACTACAGAACTAAGTGAACGAAACGGAGAACATAGTGGTACAAAATGTCTAAGTACTTGTTTTTCATGCGGGTCCTCAACTAAAATATAGCATGACTGAGATTTCATATTTTATTTTCTTTTAATTTTCATTTTTCATATCCAGACGTTAAGGCCATTCTAAATATAAAATTTATTTTATAGGTGGACGATATTACACCATAAAGGTGTTATTAACATTAATCAGGTCAATATAGATAAAACGGTGGATAGTAGTTAGTATCAACAAACTTAGTTGTTGAAATACCTTTATCTGTAGTTGCCATAAAGACCTCAATTGACTATTACAACGAAATATGTATAATTTCAAATGCTACATTTTATTATTAATAATTAATATTATTGCTATTCTATTTTTTATTGGGTTACTTATCTGTTTTATTCTATAATATAGAATTCGAATGTTGTTGTCACCCACGGCGATAAGCGAAGGACGTGTCAGGAAACCTATAATTTGTTCAATATAGCTTTTCCCAATCATCCTCAAATAGACAGGTCTCTTTTTTTGTAGCATTTTCAAGAGATTTATGGATACGTAACGTAACGTAAAATCTGTAAATAAGTGTGGTCATCCTACATATATAATTACTACTACTAGTACTAGTGACGAAAACGTCAAACAAATAGTTGGGATCAGTAAAATACACATATAACAACTATCGTTAAATTTTGATATAGTTCTACAGGTGTTAGATGAATTAAAAAAACAATCTAGTGTCCCGCACTGGAATTTCATATACTTAGATAAATTACAATATACAATAATTATAAGAAAGTATTAAATGGTTGAATGTAGACAGCAAGCATGCATATTAACTTCTTTGAATCTGATTTTTAAGATTTTTTTGATTTTTTTTCATTTTTTGATATTCTTATGATAATGATTTTTCTGACTTTTTTACAATTTCTAGATTATTCGATTTTTTATATATCTATATTTTTGTATGCATCGCGATTTTTCCATTTACCTTTTTTACAATTTATAGAGTTTTTTGCAAGTTTTTAATATTTTTAAAAATATTTTACATAATATGATGTATAATGTTGTGTTTGAGATTTAATATTTTTTTACAATTCTAAGGATTCTACGATTTTCAGATTTTTTTACAACTTTGTCGGGATGTTCCAATTTTTTACGACGTACAGTGAACATTTTCAATGATACTTTCAATTTTTGGCGATTTTTATGGTTCATGATAACTTTCAATTATTTGAACGTTTTGCGATTCATTTTACAATTTATCAAAATTTGCAGTTGTAGTGTTTTTTCGATATGAGTCAATTTGTGTTTTTATCCATTTACGTTTTTTTATTATATTTAAAAATGTTTGCATTGTTTCAGATTTTTTTCCATTTTTTTGAACATATTTCGATTTTTCTATAATGATATTTTTCGAATTGTAATAATTTCTTACGATTTTCCAATTCTTCGATTTTTTACTACAATTTATAACAATTTTTATAATTTGTTTTCGAGAGTTATATGTTTCGGTTTCTAACACATTACGAGTTGTTTTTTAATGATTTATTTCGTTTTTATACTATTTATAATGTTTTTTTCGATTTTAATAACAGCTGCTATGTATATTTGTTTTTGAAGATGCAAACGTTTTTTTCTAATGCTAGCTAATGATTTTTTAAAGTCGACTTATAAAACTTTTCATTGGCAATTGTGACTTTTTGCATTAACATTTTCGACTGTTTAACAGATTTTTATTCTTTTTTTTTTAATTTGTTCTTAATGTATCGATTGTTTACGATTGTTTTCTCCACTTTTACGATATTTACGGTTTTTAACTATCATTTCATTTTTATTTTCATTTCCTTTTTGTTTCGATTTTTTAAAAAATTTTAAAGATTTACTTTACTTCAGATTTTTTACAATTTTTCACTTTTTTTAACGATTTTTTTTTTAATTTTTATGAATTTCACTGCTTTTTACGATTTACGATTTATTTTCATGTTTCCATATTTTTACAATTAGTAACGACAGCTAATGGAAATGAACCAAACACGATTACAAAATAAATCAATGAAGTTAAAATAAATTGAAAACAACGGCAGGATTAAAATCAACGAGGGGAAATTAACGACAGGGTTCTGAAAATGAATAATGGCCACGGCAATTTTACTAATAACATTCTTGCCCGGTTTCACAAACGCTAATCGGTCGTTAACGGCTTGTTAACGAATCGTCAAAAGTTTGCTGATTCGTTATTGAGTCTTTAATCCATCGTCAAATAATTGACGATGGACAGGTCAAATGCATTTAGTATTTGACGATGGATTAAAGACTCGATAACGAATCGGCAAACTTTTGAATATTCGTTAATAAGCCGTTAACGAACAATTAGCATTTGTGAAACCGGGCATGAGTATTCCGAGTAAGCTATTTTCTGTTTAAATAGAGCTATGAATCCCCACAATTGTCGTTACTTGTCTGATACTTATCCCCACTGGATCAGAGAACAACATACGCAAGCTTTGGAAACAATAACGTCTGAGCAGGAATAGTTAATTACCACTTAATTGGGATGCTGTTTATTCGGCGAACATTAAATTCCAAACTTTTACGGCAACATTAGCTTACTACTCTCCTGTTAATTGTACACACTTTTGAACACTTGCTTCATGTTGGTTATTTTATCCATTTGTAATTCATTTAACTTCTTCAATAAATCTTATTTAAACATAGTTTGTATTTTTATCATAATTTGGATTATTTAAAAGTAGAAACATACTATCACTGTTCGCCCTATACATACATTTGTTTTTAGAACAGCTATTTGTTTAATACTTTAATAATTCTCACTAGACATAAAAGATGTTTTTGTGTTTTTTTTTACAATTTATGTAAGATGATAAAATATTATATATATCTCACCTCTAAATCTACAGAATTATGTTTTACATCCTGAAATGATTAATCAATATGAACGTCGTGGCATTTTATTTTCTATTGCCACTAAAACTAATTCAACAACACACACTTATGTATGCTTTTAAGATTTGGAAAATGTTTGTTGCAGCATGAATGGGCATTAGTGTGGGTATCGATCTTAACGAATTCTAATTTGATTTAGAGCCTGGCCTAACATGTGACATTTGGATGAGTTGACGATAACGTTTCAGCCTAATTGTCTGCCAACAGTTTTTGTGCAAGGAATGTACTTCCGGACTACATCGTCAATGCCATTTCTGTCAATTTGATCGCTGCCACCAACGTACTGAAATTATCATCTAATTATCTAATACGTTTTTGGGCAATTACATCTTCAGCCAGTCCAGCCAGAGATTAGAATAAATTTTACGATTTATTTACACCCATTTTCAAAACGGAAAACGTTAGCAACTTTAAAAGAAACATGTACCAAAGTAAAACAATATTGGACAGTAAAGTATTTATTGTAACATGTAATCCTTATAAATGTTAAAATCCAAATACTTATTAACTGATAAAAACTGTAATGGTCCTTAAAGGAGAACGGTGAAAATATTTTCTGAAATATACTATTGTTGCTAAATCATTAATTGTAGAAGAATTCTATAAATTATACTAATAAGTATATGGAAAATGGTGGTATTTGGAAATGTATTAAAGCTCACATCTTTAGAAGCTATCAAACAGAACAAAACAGAACTATCAAATTATGAACTAAAACCATATTTATTTCTAAATTATATTTCTTAAAAACTTTGTTACATACACTTCATTCTCAATTATTTTTAGTATATCTAATCGCGCATTCTACAAGTCAACGACTGCGCCGTTAAATGGCTAAAATGTTGTTAGTTAAAGGACTCCTTTGATCTGATGGGAATTCTACGTAACTGAGTATTGAAATACACAGTACCTTATACTATCGGCATAGGTTCTAGGAAGAATGGTCAGTGAGGATCCGTGCTTCCTACATCAGAAACGACGATGACCCTCACGTTGTTCATGATGAAGATCTCTAGACACCGGCATAGGCTATAGGCAATATAATCGTACGTATCAATGACATACACTCACACATTCCAGTGGCGTGTCGTCCGTTTTGCAAACGTCTACGTTGGACTTTTAGTACGCCATACGTCTTCTTGGACGGGCACCACAAAATTATTTTAGTATGAAAACTAAGCGTTTCTACATCGTGCATAAATAGTTTTACTACTTACGTGACAATAAATTGATGTTAATGCTAATCCATTTAGATTTATACATACTTGTAAAGTTATATGGACATAAATACTTGAATTTGTACTTAATGTAAAATAAATACAAATGTTGGTTCGTAAATATTATCATTTTTGGTTGTGCTATTTCGATACGTACTCAAAATTTACCTTTAATCAGAACCTCTAAATTTCAATAATTTTCATTGGTACCTTCTAAAGGCCCACATTATTTATTTGGTGCCAGTTTGCGTGTATTATGTGATTAGTTTGTGTTGATTTTCGACATATTTTGTAATCTAGTTTATTAATATTTTTGCAATTGCTACTTCTAAGGGCATAGTTTATTGTGTTATATTATTCGTCACTTTTGGTGAATTAGATATTGTCAGTATATTATACAACTTGGAATAAGGACTTGAACAAATCTAGCATTGCAATAGGTGATTGCATGTTAGTGGAAATAACACGATTAAATTATTAGAATAAAACTTTGTTAATAATTAAACACATTAATGAAGCATAACCGAAATGAAGGAAACTTAACTGAAATTAATGATTGGAAAAAATTAAATTTATGGAATTAGTGCAATTGGTACAAACTTATAACATATAATATATAAACCGTAATATAAATGAAAAATATATATAATTAATGAACATTGGTGACAATAAGGGGATGTATGTATTGGTACTCCACCCGAAATGACTCAAGCAACGGCATCGGCAACTGCTAGTTTGCTGCCAGAGAAATCAAAAAGTCACTACGAACGTACATATAAACTTTTCCAAGATTGGCGTCGAGAAAACCAACCAAATTCATTATCTGAGAATGTGTTACTTGCTTACTTCCAAAATCTTTCGAAAAGGATGAAATCGTCCTCTTTGTGGACAATCTACGACTACTTAATGCTACGGATGACAAGCAAGTATCCCAAATTGTGTGCGTTTCTGAAACGTAAATCAGACGGCTTCAGACCTAAAAAGTCGAAAATTTTGAGTCCCCAGCAAATTAAAGAATTCTTATCATCTGCTCCAGATAGACAATACCTATTTACAAAGGTAAAGTATAAAAGAAAATTGAATAATGATATAAAAATTATAAATGTTTTAGGTTGGCTTAATTTTTGGCATAATGGGAGGTTATCGGTGGGAAGAATTGATGAAAATTGAAACAAGTCATATTAAAGACCTCAACACTGCCTTTTAGTACACAGTCCTGATACAAACACAAAAACAGAACGTCAGTTTGTTATTTAAGGTAATTTATACTATACCTGCAAGAAATACATACCTCCAAACCTGACAAGTATTACCCGACTTTTCTTAAACTATCAGCAAGGAAAATGTACAAAATAGCCCATTGGAATAAATAAATTGGGAGCATCGCTAGTGTAGTAGCAAATTGTTAAAGTTGCCTGACCCTGCTAATTACACCTGCCATTGTTTACGTAGGTCTTCAGCTACGATTTTGGTTGATTCGAGTGCGAACATTAGAACATTAAAGCGCCATAGAGGCTGGCGATCAACAGCTCTTGCAGAGGGTTATGTTGACCACTCGTTATACAATAAAATCGAGACAGCAAATAAAATCTTGATTGCTGTTCAAGATAGTTCTGCGCAAAAGAATACTGAAAAGATTGATATTGTTGAAAGTTCAAGCTTTAATTTTGATGAAAATTAAAGTGGAACAAGCAATGGCGTCAATTTATATCAATAAAAACATCAAGGAAATAATACACAATTTGATGGAGAAATTTTAAGAAAATCAATGGTTTTCTTCAGCAATTGCCAAAATGTTTCTAATGTGACTGTTAATGTATATTTATCTAAGTAGAACAATTTAGTAGTTTTGTATTGTTTATTAATGTGGCTTAAGATAATAAAAAATTTCAAAATTTTATAATTTTTGTGAGGGTCGTAGAAAAAGTGTAATTCGTTTTATAAACTTCTCCAGATACCCGTTTTATTAAACACTGGCTTCGCTAAGCTGCGCTCGTGCCTAATAAAACTCGTGACTAAAATGCCGTTTATAAAACTTGTTGCATAATATACTATTATTGACATAATCTAAGATTAAAAGGTGAACTAGCATCTACTGATTTCGATGCAGAGCAACAATATCCAGCAACATTTGCTGAAAATATTACCGCCAATTGCTATACTCCTGACCAGGTCTTCAATGCTGACGAGTCGGGATTATTTCGGAAAAACTGCCAGAAAGAACCCATTTGACTAAAGCTCACAAATCGACAAGTGGTCATAACGCAGCGAAAAGTCGGGTGACGCATTTTAAGGCCCTTCTGTTGATTGATAATGCACCAGTCCATCCTCAAGATCTACAACACGAAAATGCGAGAGTTGTATTTCTACCCAAGAATACGACTTCTTTGTTGCAGTCATTAGATCAAGGGATAATTTGGACTTTTAAGGCACTGTACATCAAGCAAACCTTCAGCTATATTTTAGAACGAATGGAAAATTATGAATCTCTTTCAATTATGGATGCTTCAACAAAATTTAAAATTTTAGATTGCGTCAAGCATGTTGGTATGATTTATACAAAGATTAAGAAATCGACGCTGAATGCCTGTTGGAAAAAAGTATGGCCTGATGTAGTAGTTGGATGTAGTAGTATTGGAGAACGAATATTCTTAAATAACTGGACACGGACAATAGGAGGAGAAGGTTTCGATGACTTACCTGAGACATACATTATACAACTAATAGAACTAATAGTGTAGAACTAAATAATCGCCACAGTGATAGTGATGTAGAAAAATCGGAACCCGTTGCGTTCACAACAAATGTCATCCGCATAGGACTTGAATTAGGGCGAAAATTAGTAATCATTTTGTACAAAATGTTGAACGAGCTCTCCGGTTCCAGAGAAAAATTAATGAATGTTTAACTCAATACGAGGAAGTCGTGTAAAGATTTAACAAAGTGATGAAAGTGACATCACGTCAGTCAGAGAGAAAATATTAAGAGTCTATGACAGTCATGATAGCAATTGAACTTTTGGTAATTTTTTTTAAAGATTTTGTATTTTTTAGTTTCTATAAAATTAATTACATAGTCCATATGTTTATTATTTTATGAATGGAGTGTTATATTTATTTTTCAAAATATATTATTAAGAAGAAATTAAATAAATGACTTATGCACATTTTATGTCGTTTTCGATTTACAAATTTTTGCCTAAGAAGCTAGGTGACCACCCCGAATATGAAAATAACCAAATACTAAGGAAATTTAAAATTATAAAGTTATATATGAAGACCATACATTTAAAAAGTGGAAAATATTTACAAAATATATCGGCTCTTGGGTTATCTGAAGACAACAAATCCAAAGTTATCGAAATTTCGAAATCTTTGTTATTTCATTTATTGCAATTATATATTTTTTTAAATATTTTCATTCCCTTAATACGTAAGTCCAAGATAATATTATTACTTACATTATAAATGGTGTCACGGGTTTTTATATGACTGGATTTCGTTAGGGAGGTGAAAGTAAAATGCACCGGAAGGATGCAGGATAATTGTTGTAAACATTCTCGACTGCAAATCACTTAGAAAGGTGTATCGTGAGCGACACGTTTTTTGCCAATAAGGTGATTTGGAAACCCTTTTCACGCAAATGTGTCTCGATAAACTTTAATATTGCTATAAAAAAACGTTTCATTGCATATACAAAAGATACTAGTGCACATAAAGATTTTCTTAAGAGAGACCACCTGGTCTAGTAAGGAGATCTGAGAATATTCAATTGAAAATAATCGAAGGAAGATTACACAAGAAACGAACTATCTAAATGTAATACAAAAATGCGGCGACAGCTAAGACCCCTAGTTGTTCTATACCTTCTACATGAACACATTTACATATTTGATGCGCGTACACAATCACTTTATCCCATTTGAGAAACTCATAACTGTCCATTTCCCTTGTAATTAAGATAATCTTATCAGAACGATCTGATACCCGCCACGTAATCGTTTCATTTACTTCTCATTTTTAAATAAATTTCGTCCCGTCGATTCTAATCTCCACAATACACGGCCCGCTCGCAACGTGTAAATGAATTTTAATTCCCGGCGCGTTCGTTTTTATTTACGCTCAAATTGGATTTTAATCGCCGAATAGAACGGAACGCCACTGCGACCGACGACAAAAAGCGTCCAATCTTGCCTCGGATGCACCTAAAATATGATACGTCCAATATCCCGACTAAATCTCACTTGCTGAACGTGTACACATAGAGAATGGCAAAGAGTCATGCTTACTAGATAACACTTGTACATGTTCGATTTGAGATTGTCGAATCAATGAAATAAAGTTACATTCTGTACGTACACACTGTTGTCGATTTTGTTTACGCAGGCGTGCGCAAAAAATACCGGCTCTTATCTCGAGATCGTAATTTAGGATATGTTAACCAGTGTTGACCTTTTACGCGTTCAGATAACCCGATGCTTTATGTCTAAAACAGTCGTTAGGGAATCATGGACGATTGTATGGAAATTCAACTGATTAATTCTAAATTATCAAAAATTTACATTGACAGGTTGTATTTGAATATAAAAAAACGATTTTATCATTAATACAAACAAATAAGATATAGCATGACACAAACTTGATCGAACTAGATTTAATGGTGTATACATTAATATTAAAAGCTCCGCTCTATAACTTCTAAAACAGACAACAATGTTCATGTATCACATATTTTGTTATTATACGTGGGCATTCTTCCGAACCTATTTGACTTCAAACATTGTGGTATGCCGTACGCTATCGTAGATTCTCACAAAATTACGCTCTCGCTATCTATCACACGCGGCAGTACGAAAAATCCCCATTCATTCTAGAATAATGTAAACCAGAACAGATCGCAATCAATACTTGCGCCTTGTAAAAGCGTTGTTGTACGGGGCGATAAAAACGTCATTTAAAAGTTATTGTTATAAGAGAAAGGAACAATATATTAAAAGGGAACAATTACAAGTATGAAACACAAAAGTTGTAAAAAGCGTTTTTAATAAACGCCACATAAGAGAATTCTTAACGCTTGCAGACTTGCGATACATGACGGGTTTTTTTCGGTCCTTTGGCAGATTCTTAAGATGAAATGCCACAATTGCTGCCTTTAATGAATGGCGAAAGTAATTGAAATTTAAGGAATTAGTGCGCGGAACAAAACATCCAGATGGCTTAAAATAACACGGCGAGTTTCTTTTTCGTTTATTTGTTATAATTCCATAAGGAGCGTAAATTGGTTTCGATGGTGCGTTATCGTGGTCTAGTTTGCATTTTTAGAAATTTAAACGTTTATATTTCTATAGTCAATATGCACGGATGAATGCATTTAATTGATTGCGTTTTTACATTTTTGATAGTTAATTATTTCATTCACAACACAATAGGCAGAAACTGAATCTATTTCACATCATCGTCTTGTCTTAGGCCTTTGCTTACAAAATTCTTCTCATTAGTCATCAAAACTGCACTATTTTTTTGTAACTTGTTACATTGTCCATTCTAGCATACGTAGAAGTTTCATTTTTCAGCTTGTTCTTGTGTATCCCACCCACCCTATTCCTTTACATTCATTGCACAACTGAATCGTGCTACAATTCTCTGATGCATCTGCTATTTTCAGGTACTCCGGAAACTCCCCCAAAAACTATATCCTCGTATTTTTAATTTCACGTACTCTAGCCCACTCCCTTTCGCCTTGGAAATTCATTCGTTTTGCCCCTTTTTCCTACATTGCTTTGCTCTCTTCACTCGTACCATATCTATTACAATTGCCTTTGCAAACATTCACATATCCTCTTTATCCACAATACTTATCACTTACATTCATCTCAACCTTATTAGCGTTGTTCCCTCAACATTCAAACCTCGCCTTCAAAATTCTTTGTTTTAGGAACTTTCTTATAGTTTTCTTCTTCCACATTACTTCGGCACCATAGAGCAACCTATATTCCTCTTATTTGCGTCATGCGTGAACTTAAATAATGAAACATTTCTCGTATTTATTCTGCAATCTTCCCTCAGCTACATTCGTCTTCTTTCATACATATTTAATACGTTTTTGTATCGACAAATATATGCCCTACATGCCTTCAATTCTCTATGGTTTTTCATTTAATTTAGTGTTCTACTTATTTCAGTTATTTGCTTTTGCTTTTTACTTCGTCTCGTGTTCATTCCTTTCATTGGTAATCGTATTTACCTTTCCTGCCGTCGGTATTAATTCCGTAGCCGAATATAATTTTTATAATGGGGAACGTTGAATGGGTAAAATACAATACGCACATTCGTCTTCTTCAATGGTTATGTTGCTTTGTCGACAAATTACTACCACAAACACTTTCAATTCTTTTTGCCTTCCATTTACTTTTGCCTTCCATTTACTTTTGTGTTCTTCTTGTTTTGGTTATTTGCTTTTACTTTGTACTATTATTCTTCTAGTGTTCTAGTGTTCTATCTACATTTTCTGGTTTCAATATTAATTTCGAAGTCTACTGTAATGGTCTTTATAAGTACATTTCATAATTGGTAATTTTGATGCTACATCGTCACCTGATGAGAATGACAAAATTGACATAGTGGTAAATTAATTGTTTGTGATAAAAGCTTTCAAACTTCACTTCCATGGACTCTGACAAAAATTATCAAAAATATCTATTAACCTCAAAGAGTTGGCTAACGTAAAATTATCGAAAACTTATCTGCAAGGTGCTATCTATATATTGGAGATCCCGAATTACTTTAGTTTTGATATCCATTAATACTTTATCCGACTTCATCCGACCATAAAAAGTGCAGAAGACATAATGTCTTCAAATAGAATCTCACAATACACATTACTATAATAGTTATTACTTTACTTTTGTCTTCAATGGAAAATGTACTTTGAATATGTACCATAACAAATGTTGGCCCCATGCATTGCACCAGTAACAAATGAATATTAATATGACGACAAATTCCAATTCGCAGAAAATTGATATAGTTTTCGAGGAATTCTCAGCAATTATAGTTATGCTGGTCTGCAGCAAAAAAGATTATTTAGTTTGCACTGACAGTATATTCACCATGTGCATTTTTGTTCCCTCAGTTGCCGAATAATAATCAATGAGCATCAAATCACTTGAAGCCTAATATGTTCTAGCTGGCTGCTGAATGATGACAAATAAGACATCAATATATGGTTCCTGATGGGAATCTAAATAAAATTTTTATGTAATTTTTCATAATTTTTTTTCCCGTTTAGTATCAAGACAGGTTTCCTTCATATTTTTCTCTAGATTCCGCACTTTCCACACCAAGACATTAATAAATCTATACAAGTCCGTGAAGAGGCACACATTTTTGAATATTCTGTTGTTTAGGACAAGAGCGGACATGGATTTCAGGGAGAACATTACTGTATGTAACACCAGTGCTTCACCTTCAGAGCTTATGTTGAATTATAGCGAAAAATAGGAAAGAACCAAGAAAACTTTGCAACTAGAGGAAGCGACTACAAATTAATGAGAATAAAAGGGAAGTCATAACATGGGCAGAGGTAGAGTTGTTCACTAGACCAAAGTTACAAATAATAACAAGTAAAGCAAAAGACATAATTTCGACGAAGGACGACAGTTCATATGCACAATTTTGTATAAAACCAGAAAAGAAGGAAATTTTGAGAAGAAGATTGATGTTGGTCAATCGTGGCATACATGCCATGCTAAATTAAGAGATTAATTTATAATCAAATTAGAAGAAAACTCTAATAGAACATTTAGAAAACAATTATTAGCCAGATGGTAATTTTCGCAAGTAAATCGAGGTTTACATAACAGAGAAGGTAGGGTGTATGTGCAAGAAAAACAAACCAAGAATTGCAAGAATTTTACAATGAACTTGACATGGTAGTGGTTGTGAAGGGACAAAGATTTAGGTAGATTGGGGATATGAGAATGAATATGGACAGAGCACCGATAGACTATTGGCAGGTAGTAGAGGAAATAGGAAAGGTGAAAGACCAGATGAAGAAGAGGATGACGAGAGGTATGGAACAGTGTAATATTAGTAAAATCTGTTTTTCCTGGTACTCATGCAATGAAGCACCCAATCGAGAAGTTTTGTTTCAATTTACTAAATCCTTTAAATTTACTTTATCATGAAATTAAATATTTTCAACGTGATACACGCAAAATTATATTTCTGTGACTATGAATACAACTGTACCCACATTCCTTATATCTGGCTATTAAATTCCCATTTCCTGAGCTACATGTTGGCGGTGTATTTATGTTATGTTTTGAAATGCACTGTTTTCCTTTATCACGAAGGAAAATCGCATATTTTTTATTTTCAATTTTTCGCTGTTTATATTTCATATTGATAACAAAATATATGGCAGTTGTGATTGTCACGATATTGAATTCCATTTTGTAGCATCTTCCTCAAATATATCAAATTAACAATAAGATATTTGGGAAAAGCACAGTTGCAACATGGTGTATCTCATGACAAATGACAGGATCTGTTAAGATGATTGATGGCTATAGTGTCGCATGGCCGGCTCCAGACTATTTTAATGAACCAGGTGTCCTGCCTTGTAAATACATTTCAATAAATTCGACCATACGAACACAAAAACTCATTTCGTACAATGGACATTATATTATTAGAGAAAATAAAATGTGGGCAAATGAAAAGAAGAGGTTGTCCGAGGGATTTTGATTGAAATATCAGGGTAGAAGGATGAAGCAAATTAAAACGGCATAGTAAAAGTTGGAATTATAACAGGAATATGATAGTTATGGGGGGGGGGAAGAGAGGGAGGAAAATAGTTCAAAGAATAGTCATGAGTGGGCAGTTAGAAAAGAGAGCACGTAGTGGTGGATTTGTAGAATAACCAGTAACCAAAATATGAATGTCATGTCATATATGAAGAGTTAGATGAGGAAATGATGGAGGGGGCGCAATAATAATGGAGGGGATATGAAAACGAGGGTGGGGAAGAATGGAAGAGGTAATGGAGATGGAGGAGAAACGGCAATGAGACGACAGAGTGAACAAGCAAGAGAGGATTCTACTAGGTGGACATTTGGCGCAAATTGGGATTTTTTGATAGGCTCCGGTCGCAAATGTGTCGACTAAATTTGCAAATTTTAAATCATAACATCAATTCGGCGTTGGTCACAGACTATGAACGTTGACAAGTATTCCTATATAACAAAAAATAATAGAAATTTATTCAAGTAAAGTATTTGAGAAATTAGCCTAGCAAATAGGCGCCAATTCGCCTTTAAAAAAACTTATTTTAATGCTACTAAATTAACATGGGATTTCCCAGCCTGTATGTAGATGGGTATATGTATTAGATATGACAATAAAGAAACTATTGGTCAGTTTCTATAATTATTTCATATAGATAGCGCCTAGGTATGTGTAATATCAAAAAGATCACCCGAAGGCAATTAATGTTTCGAATTTTTTTGAAAGAGCGTTCAAACTGTTGGAATTACCTGGTTTTTAAGCCTACTAAGGGATCTGAATGATATATCCGACTGCAGTTGCACTTTCTCTACTACGTTTTTTTCTAATCGAATCAAAATCATGAACATAAACTATAACTGCTCGCTTGCAACGTAGCATGATCCAAGATATTTTATATGATCATAGGCAATGAGGCAAGCAATTGCGATGTTGAGTATTGCCAGCTGAAAGCAATTCTGCACATGAAAAAGATAGCTAACTTCTGTTGTGATTAGTATCCTCTGGTTACCTTCTTCTATTCTTCTTTTAGGCAAATTGGTTGTTGTGATTGGAGGAGTAATGTAATCTTCTGTGTCAGGTCTGATCGTGTTTGGAAACAATAAAATTCAGGACGAAAACTGATAAGAGAGCCACTTTTGAATGGTGCCTAGAATGGACTCTAGAGAGTTCTGAAACGTCATTGCAGGAGTTTCTAGATTTTCGTCTATTTATATAATGCACCAAATTGTTCCGGAAAAGAAGGATAAATTAAAAAGAAACAAGATCCAGCGTAACATAAAATAAACATCCACCCATGAAAAGACAACGAAATAGAAAAAGTTCTGATTAATGTGAATTCTACTCTTGTCTTAATTTATTTATTTACCACTTACTTTTAATTCTTTCTTTTAAAAGTGACGATATTATAACTATTTTGTGGCATTTTAAGCGCCACATAATTGAAAAGCTCGCATCTTAACCTGGGCACTATATTTTATGAACAATTAATTACATTTAGTTTTATAGGAAAAAACACACTTAGTTGAGTTAAGTATAATAGCCGAGAGAGGCGCATACCGGCGTAACCATTCTCGTTCATAGAAATATTTAAATGCGATCGCTGCCGCTTATATAAAGAATGTGGAAGGGTAATTTCACGATATCCATTGAAGTTAGCCCATCTACCATCTGATTCAGTGTCAAGAGCCGATCGCGGTAGCCGACGCTTCTTTGTGCGGTGATTGATGTCAATGATTACTTCACAGATGTTGCAGTTTGCTTGGTTTATTGGCCCGCGACTGATTGCTAAAGGTCGTTGCTTCGACTAGGATTCCCATTGAAATCTTACACGAAAAAAGTCTGCTACAAATGTTTACGAAAAATTAACAGCTATCCGCACTAAGCATTAGTAAATATGCATAATTTTTAATGGTATGGTAATTTGAAATAACATTTATTGGCATTCAATGTACTGCTTTATGTTCCAACATTTGTTTATGATAAGGATGATGAGGATAACAATTAAAGATAAGACTATAAAGGATTAGGTCCAAAAATCAAATGCGAAATACATAACACTAAATCTAGTTTTTTTTTAACGATTAATGTTAATATTAATAACATAGCTTCTTTAAAATTACAAATAGTAGGAGTTTTCTTTTAAAATTTTAAACATCGATTTAAACAAACTATTTTAATATTCATTAGGAAATACCTCTACGATATAAAGCAAGTGCGGTTTTATAGAGTACGCTGAACACATTGCATTAAAAAAGGTGTCATATGGCAAGCTCGTAAAATTTTATGCACGTAACAGTCACTAAACAAAATTATCCTTTATCGCCTACATTCCTTAGCAGTTTTAAAATAAACGTCAGTCTGGCAGATAAGAGCTATAAGAAATTGATAAAAGGTGTCATGAAACAGCTGATGTGTCTAGTCCTCGGATACCGCCACATCTCATGTACACGTACACGTAGTTTGTGGCTCTTCACCTCGTCATCTTACACCTAGAACATGTCACAATGTTGAGGACGTTGCACTTTCTAATATTTTATTTACGGTACACATTATTGGTGTCGTTAATTGTCGAGGTTTGAGAAAAAAGGTGTTAAGATTATGCAAGGAACACACACTTTACCGAACAAAATTAGTACAAATCTAAGTGGACGTGTTTCACGAATTATAAAATTATAATGTTACGTTTAGGGACACATGATATATTTAAGATCAATAAAGGAAAAAAAAACATATTGCGCCAGGACTTATGTTTCAGATTTCATAATCGCTTAATACGAGTATATTTAACGTTCTCTATTGCTATTGACAGCGACTTGACACTGACGAAGCGAAATAATTCGTTTGTCTGCAAGGTAGATAACCATTACGCATTTTGTCGAATAAAATTGCATGGGTATTTGTAAGGTAAAAAGTTGTTCAATTAAATCAAATGATTTTCTAATCGATAATTGCTCGAACTTGTGACACGAGGTCTCATTAGCAGCAATCGTAACTCCTTCAAGGTAAACTAACCTGCAGACGCCAATAATTTTAAATATGTCATGACAAAAAGTTTGTAACAGGTATTAAGTTGACACATCGGTTTATTCTGAAATTCGAGCGTCATTTCAAACAGTAATTCAGTAGTTCGTTGAAGTTAGATCAATTTGTGTCCACAACCTATACGTACAGTATGTAAATGCTGACTGTATACATTCCACTAGAGCTATTGGTTCTAGCAGGATATCTTTAATTATTGTGATGGTATGTAACGAAGTGTATGCAATTTATTCAATAACACAATTTCATTTCTTTTAGGGGCATCAGTAATTCAAGAATAATAAAAACTAATGGAAGCATTAAAGAAAATGGAAAATAAATAATAATTACAATAAAGACAAGTAGTAAAAAAATAATATAATGTTGTACATTATATATGAAGGAAAAGAACTGCATGATTTTATAAATACAGGGCCTGATTCTTATAAAGCAACGAGGGAGAATAACATTCTCCACTTAGGTAAATACACTGCGAGAATATATTAGAGGAACGGTTTGAAAAATAGTTGTAAATCTTTTATAGTTTGATGAAAGTAATGATATCTCATAAGATGATGATGATTATCATTTATTTACGCCACAGGTCTGTTTAAAATGTGATAAGATGCATTCAATTTGATTATTTCAATCTTATTATCAAAAAGATAAAACATGGGAAACAGTTTAGGGAAAAAGTCTATTTGTCAATTCGATAGTCCCAGATTCACAAAGACTCGAGTGTAAAAAAGTGTACCTTGATGCATCTAAGTCAAGTTCAAGCCATAACATTAATCGAAGAAGGATACAGCTTACGTCATGCTGCAAGACAATTTTATGTACGCCCTTCTTTCATGTGAAGCGTTTGGAATCACTACCTGGAGACAGGGAGATACGCTGTAAGAGTTGGTCATATTCGGAAACGTGCGACAACCGCTCCGCAAGACAGATTTTTGCGAAATTATGCACTTAGACGACTCACAGCTACTTTTAGAGACCTGCAAAACGACCTTAGGATTGCAACTGGAATCAAAATTAGTACGGAAACTGTAAGAAAATGATTGGGAGAACAAATCTGTGGTCAAGGAGGCCAGTCCGAAAGCCACGTCTGACTTTAAATCATAAAAGAAACCTATTGGCGTTCCCTCAACAACATGCAGATTCGGGGATGAAGCAGTGGTCCTGATTGCCTTTCAGCGATGAGCCTAAATTTCAGCTGACATGTTGTGATGGTCGTCGTGGAGTTTATGCGCGTAGAGGTGGAAGTGGACAAGTTTGGAATGGTATCCGACATGGTGCGGGCTGGAACCCCATTCCCATACTCGTATAGATATCGTTGATGTAGGTGACCGACTGAATGCTGCCATATATATTGACATTCTTACAAACCACGTGGTACCTGCTGGAGCTCTTATAGGCCATAGATTTCTGCTCCAGCATGATAACGCAAGACAACATGTAGTAGGCCAGACAAGGCAATTCTTGGAAAAATATCAAATTTCAGTTATGGACTGGCCAGCTCGCAGCCGAGGTCTCAATCCGATCGAGTATTTGTGTAACGAGCAGAAAATCTTCAACAATGAACAATGGGTCAAGATACCTCAAGAGGATATGCAGAGGCTGATTGAAAGTATGCCACGAACATGTCAACCTGTCTCGTGGAGGACATACGTGTTATTAGATATCATTTAATGTTTATTTTTCTCTGGTTACGATAATGTAACCAATTTACACGATTTCATTACTTTCATAAAACTAGAAAAGAAGTTAGAACTTTTTTTCTTAGTGTTCCTCTAATTTATTGTATTTACCTAATGTTATTCCCCCTCGATGCTCTATAGGAATCAGGCCTTCTGTTTACAAATTGCACATCCGCAGAAATCTTGCAAATGTTGTGCAGTGTGTAATGAAACTAAAAATTATTAGCTCATCATCGTGTAGGGTTCCCGTTGACAAAATCCTGTTTTTTTCCCATATCACTGCGGTCACCCTAATGTCTATATCTAGTTGAGATCAATTGACAATAAAATTTATTAAAAATTATTATCATTATTATTTTTAAAAACATACAAATAAATACACAAATGCGCGCGATCAAACAAACGAACTACTTTATGAGTTAAATTGTAGTATTTTTATCTTTTAATTTTCATGATATGACTCTGGTGATCTAGAAAAAATGATATCTTCGAAGATTATAGTTTAGCAAGATATGATAAGATCAATAAACGCTTCAGAAGATGGAAACGTATTTGCTGAAATGTTTACCTAGATGTCCTTAAGAGTTAAGTGCGGAGGGGAAGGTAAGTTATGACTTCATACACTCATATACATCTGTGAATAAGTTATTTGTTTGCAAGAATTATTTCACCATTTATGCTTGCTTTTGGTGGATGAATATGGTACCTGGTTTGATTACGATTCTCTGATGTTGATTTTTGTGTTAGCTTTTGGTCAAATTATGACCTTCATATTTGGATCGGAGGATTCTGCTTTGATGTATTGTTCGAAGATGTTGCATCCTTATCTGTGGCTGTGTTTGTGTGCAATTGATCGCTTATGGGAGATCTGGATTTGGACGTGTAACACTATGGTGTTATTTTGAATATAAATTCAAACTCAGAACACCAAGGAAAATAGGAACTGTTTTAATAAAGCCAGAGTCAGAGATCCTATTAATATCCTTAATGATGTCTTCCTTGAAGTGTGTCTGTTGCAAGAAATATACCTACTATTGCGAGTCCCTTCATACGGCCTTGTCCTTTAACGCTTTCTAAGCTCGAGTGTATATTAATTCTATCAAATGGCTCAATTTAAAATTTCGTCTTAGTAATAAATACTTCGTTTGGATGTCAGTTCGATTTTGTTAGTCTTTTATATTACGTTTTATTTTGTATTGCTAATATTGTCGTTTGAACCAATCAACCAATACCTTAACATTAATAAATTAATTATCGCATTCATTCCTATCACTTGTCAGCAGCGCCTCAATTATTTCAGTATATTTATTTATTTGTCGGTAATTAGTGCATGATCGTGTATCTAATGATATTAAGCGGAAAGAAATATTAAAATAATTGTATCCGTAACACTTTAGTCATAAAAATAGCAGCGCAGAGTGTCCTTCGCAGCAATTTATTGTGTCCTATCAACAAGCAATTAAACGACCAAGGCATAGATCAATGCTGGGGCGGTCATTAAGATGTCGGGTGATCAGTCTCGTGGAAGTCCAGAAAATACTGCGTATCGCTCTCTCGATTTTTCCCCTTAAAAATGAGTCGACCTAGCTTAATTGTATCGATTACATGCAATGCGAGCGAGACAATAAAAATTACTTAAATAGCTTGGCATACAAAGGACGTTGCGCGCACATAAAAAATCCAGACCTAGCCTAAGATATTTTGCTGAAGAAGTAATGAATACCATTTTAAATGTACCCAGCATTTGTGTTCGTACGGGATAAAATGTCCGCTATTTTTTCTAACATGCGCGCAGAATTTGCAGAATTTGTTTCTATTGAATTGTTCCGAACATGTGTATAAACGCAGCAATGTAAAGCATGCAATTGCTCGTTGTTTACATAAACGTATATTATACTATTTTACTCTCAAACGTAAATACACATATCCGGTTTCCGGTAACTGTTTCTGAGCAGATACTAATGTAATAATCCCAATTCATGTTCCCAACGCAATATCACCTTATAGGGTATATTCGACTTGATGATTCCTTAGGTAAGTCGCGTTATAAAAAGTGAAAATAAGTTCTATATCCTTTACAGAAAAATAATTTTTCTGCTGGTTTATTTCAATGAAATGATTGTGGAGATACGTATTATTAAATACACGCATAATATCGTAATTTTCCCCATTATTTCAGTACATAAAACAAACCATATAAAAATACCGTAGACGATTAAAGTTAAGAGACATTATTCGCAAGAAACATAATTGCTTCGAATGTCATAACATAAATCCTAGATTACCACACATTAAACAATGCAACCAACAATCTTGTGTCATTAGTAATCATTCATTACACAAAGTTTATTCTTTTCAGTATAATTTGTCTTTCTAAAGATTAATTCAACTTAATTCACTCGAAATCAATTTTAATGCTACGGTCAATTTGCTAACGAGCAGATATTAAGCCAACACCTGCGAATCGTTTGAACGCGTCATTATTACATAGGCAACGTCTGCACTTTGCGGTCGTTTTATCGCCGATGCACTCTGATTACAGAAACAACGCGATTAAGCGCTAATTGACGAATTACCAGAAAACAGTTTTCCGCCGATGCCCATTTCGATACATACGTAATTGACGGGCGGAATTCGGCGTCGGAGTACTTTTACAATGCGTGCCTTATTTTAATTAATGTATGGTAATTAAATTTCGAATTATTTCCACGAAAAATGCAAATTACCTCCAATTAACGGCGGACCAACAACAATAAACTCGAACAAATGTAATAACTGCGTGATACTGACATCATTATGTCCAATGAGACCAAACAGCTGTTAATGTTTCGCCGATTAACGTTGCGATGAAGTAAATCTGGGAATTAATTTTTTATCATTATGCCAAATTATAATTGAAATCCAATGGGACGTGCGAATAGCACAATGGATTAGTTTCCGTAATTTATTGTGCTATAACAGTTGTGTTATATTCTTGAACTTTAATCACTAGAGTGGCAAAAATAATGTTACATATGGACGAGCAAGATTAGCACTTTTATTATAAATTATCCTACGCTAATCCACAGTGGTAAGTTTTTTAATTTGGGAACAATCGAATTGTGAACGATATATCGACGCATATAAATTTATGCGGTTATAACATACAATGACAGGAAATGGGATAAAATAGAACGAAAATGGAACAACACTTAAAAATCAGCGAATAGTCTCGTGGTATCTGGATCAATATTACTTCCTCTTACTGCATTTTTGCACACTAATCGCCCCTTCGCCAGTGGCAGTAACAACGAACAACATCAAAATTACAAAAGATAGAAAAAAGAATAAAAATATTTTGTCATACTTTATCTTGGGAATTATTAAATTTGTGACGTCCAAAATCGGTAAAGCGAAACGTTGGTAAAAGGTTTGTATGTATATGCACTACAGCGTTCATACTTTGCCTACTGCTGTGGACTACTACACCACGTGTTGGTTCGTATGGAAGGTATTGTTTTCTAGACATGGCAAAGAGAACGACACAAAAGCAGAACTAGCTGGTACCAATTGACGTCGATGAGAAGAATTGTTAACGACAGAAAGTTTTCACGTGAATAATCCAAAAAAATGATTTATTAATTAAGAAACGACAATGATATTTTTATAACAAAATATAAGATATAGTGACTAAATTGCTTAAATTCAATTAATCAAAAGTAATACAAAATAAATGGATAATAATTTATTATTGGCGATTAACACACAATATGTAATCATATGTAATATTATGTAAGATAATAGAATTATAAAAAACTACAGTACATTTACACGCAGGCATAATTTTTAAATTTGCAAAATACTTTACAATAAGACAAGGAAAAAACGCAAATGAGATGTACACAGTTCTCAACATTTGAGCGAAAGTGACAATTTTCACAATAGAATTTTTTATTTTTTATTTTTTAAATTTAATTAACAATCAGAATATTAACACATTCTATGAGTTAATGATTTGTGCTTAGGGTACTTGATAGGAATGGCTCCCAGTGGAGTTAATTTGTCAGGTCTTATGCAATTTCTTCTTAAGTCGTCTGGATTGAGGATCTACTGTCAGTGGTGTTATAGTTTGATTTTGGTGTAATTCCAAGACACATATGGGATATTGAGGTACGTACGGAGTGTTTGGTTTGTCACATACCAAGGTGCGGCTGCCATACAGTGAATTGCTTTGGACTGGAAGCGCTGAATGATTTCTATGTTTGATCTACTTGCACAACCCCACATCTGACAGCCATAGGTCCAGATTGGGCGGATAATAGACTTATACAATAACACTTTGTTGGCTAACTATAGCGAGGACTTGTTACCGATGAGCCAATACTTTTTGTTCATTTTCAAGTCTATTTCCTTTCGGTTCTTGCTAATATGAATTTTCCAATTCAGTCGTCTGCCCATTTGTTGTCCAGGGTGTTTAACTTCGTTTGACTGTGCGATTGGTTTATTGTTAAGAGTGACAGGTGGGCATACTTTACCAAGTATGCCCACGAAACCAAATCAACAGATGTGGTAACATGTGTTTACTTTGACTCTCCACTTATGTAACCACCATTCAATTTGGCTGAGAGATGTGTAATGCTGATATTGCTACCTGACTTTCGTTGCATGCGAGTATCGCAGTGTCGTCAGCAAAGGTACCTATTTCAGTTTCTGCTCTTATGTCTTTGATTCGTGATACTTCATTGCCAACTTTTGTTTGCAAGGAACTGAATGTGAGGTACGAATGTAATATAGGGTAGCATTTATGGGGAAGAGTTTTCTTGATTTTGTATAATAATCCTGTGTGCCACACCCTGTAAAATGCATGCCTAACGTCCAGAAAAACCGCAGTGCAAAATGATTTATTTTGATTAATGTTGGATAGCCGGTGACATTGTTCAATGTTGGTGCCTAAAGCCGAATTGGTGGTTAGGCAACCACGCTTCTTGCGGTGGGGTTTCACGTATTCGATTTAGAAATAGCTTCTCAATCATTCATTCATTTCATCAGCGTATATCCCTAAAGTATCCAAATTCACTATACCGAGTAAGATGATGAGGTGGTAACAATTAATTTTACCACGTTTTGGGACTAAAATTATCTGTGAGTTGCAACGGGCAGTATGCAAGTCTATGGATCCCAATAAAGAGGAGTTTTAAGAACTTGATTCCTTGTTCTTGGAGTTGTTTGAGTATGGTTACCGTCATGAGGTCTTATCCAAGAGGTTTTTTGTTTTTTAACCTCTTTATATCGTTATCTTTTTCTTTGGCGGTAATTTTGCGTATTGGTAAATCCATCCTGGTGTTTGTAATTCTTCTTCTAATTTCTGACCTACATCGTTCGAGTTTTGTTGGAAGATTTTTGCTAAGTGATTTGTAGCCATTTCTGTCTTTTCATGGCCTGATTTTAACCATACATACCTTTGATCACGTAGCGCTGGAATATAAATTTGTGGTTGCTTGATCCCCTTGGAGGCTTTCCATATAGAGTTATCGTGAAGAGTTAATGATTTTAGCTAGGATTGAAAGGATTTGTTCCTAACCGATTTAATTTTTTTTTACTTGGTTGATCTTCTCTTATGTTCTACACTGTGAGTGTATTGCCATCTTGCTCGTGCCCGTTTTTTTTCTTTTACAATTTCCATGACCTCGCTTGGAATGTTGGGACTGTTCGTTTTAATTTTCATTGCTTGCGGTGGGGAATTTCAGCCCGCTCCCTGTGCCGTAGTTATGATGTAGTTGGGTAGCATATTCTAGTTCCGCCGCGGTTTTTATACCTATGCTTATATAGAGATGCTGTTCGATGTAGTCAACCATCAGGTGACGTCCATGTAGTTTGATGATATCCCCTTTGTAATGAAGAAGACTAGTAGGTCAGGTATCTTATTTGGGTCAGACGCCCAGTAGGTTGGACTAGCGGTTGGCAGGAGGTGCCTCTAGTTGTAGTTAAACGCGAACTATGAATTTTTGACCTAGAGTTTCGAAGATCAGTTGCAGAAGTTGTCGAGTTAGGTTGTGTCACGGTAGACAATAGACCGCTAAGACAAGTGGGCTTGTAAGTTTTTCAACTTGGATTGTCGTTGCTTGCAGTCTGATCTGTATTTGGCTGTTCATGATGAGCAATAGAATTAAGGATGAATATTGCTGAACCACCATGTGCTGTACCATCAGGATGTTCTGTATGATAGAAGGAATATTTTAATGTACGTTCTGTCTGTAAAAACGGTTTCTGATACGAGTAGAATATCTATCTTATTTACATTTAAGAAGTTTTCGATTTCTAGTTTTTTATATTGCAGCCCATTATTGGCGTTCCATAAAGCTAATCAAACAGAGTTAGTCATTATTAGTTATTTTATTGGTATAGTGACTATCTACTTGGTGAACTGTGAACGAGCTCTGGATCAAAAAGCCCTAGTGATCAGTATATATCTCGTTTTTATTTCAAATGAATCTATCCCTACCGCATAATTTAGTCGACAAGATAGATTAAAAATGAATACTTTCGTATTAGTTTTTTTTTGCTTAAAGCCATCGTAGAAGAAGCGAAGAACATTTATCTTATATTTCCATTATATTAATTAACTTCCTTAAACCGACGGATAAGTAGCAAAAAAATATGTTTACGTTACAACGTATCATTAAGTTTATTGAATTATTGTTAAATTTCGCCTTTTAACCCCTACAACAAACAAATACGGCAGTAAAATTCCTTGCTGGTGCTAAAAAAATTGTGGGACGACAACTATGGTCTAGAAAGGAGGTTGTAGCCGAATGTGCGTGAGGCAGGGAGTAATAACTATGAGCAACACAAGAAGTATGTATGTGGGAAAAAGCGAAAGCAAAACGAGGACTGAGGGTGAGTATTTAGGGTTAGAGGGACTATATGATAGGATGATAGTGAGGAATATATTATTGCATGGAGCGGAAATGTGAGGAGTGACAGAGGAGAAAGCGAATGCTTCAAGAAAAGTTGAAAAGGGCTTTGAAAGTTATAAAATGAACGTCAGAATATATAGTGCTGCCAGCGTCGGGGGATGGCAGTGGACGCAGGGAGAAGATAAAATACCAAGAGTGGCGGGAACAGAGGCTAGTAAATAAGATGGTGGTGGACTAAAATGAAAAGATGATATGAGTCGGACGAAATCTCGTGATGAGAAAAGAACATGCTGATGCTGCAAGTCAAGTGATGGAGGCAGATAAATGGCGGATAGATATGGAGCCGAAGATGGTGGAGAGTTGGAAGCATGAAGATGCACATGCGAAGGATAGCAGAATGTAAGTGGCAAATATTGGATGAATAAAGGATATACGAGGCGCGGATGTATGTGAGGATTTAGGTCTGGATGAAGTAGAGAGCGTGAAGAGTAATCTAACGGTAAGGTGTCTAAATTAATCAGGGAATGGTGTGGAGACGTTAAGGAGGCTGAAGGCCATTAAGGAAGGGAGAGGATTCGTGTGATGATATTGACGACTACCGTTTGGTTATTTTTATCGTACTGGCTCCAGTTATGATTGTTGTATCTTTTGTTCTACTCTAAATCCTTGGCTCACACGCCGCTGGTGTCATTGATAGTTAACTAAATCTTCCTGATTATTCCTTGTTCTAATGGCGAGTTATCATTTATACCTATTCCAGGTCAGCGACTTAGCACACATCGAGTGGATTGTGTTTAGTATACTTTTACATTAAGATGTTTAATCAGAGCAATTGAGAATTTTCCAGTGGAGGCGGTTAAGACTGTCTTGTTTATCTCACCGAATTCCTCATTTTACTATATCAATTGTTATGATATTTTTCGTCATCAATTTTAGTTGGCAGACATTTCGTTTTATTTTGGATGGGGAACACTTGTTTTGTTAACATTTTCGAGGCTCTCATGACGTTGCATCTTTATTTGAGTACTTAGCATAAGTTTTCGTCAGTTTGTAACTGTTTTTCCAATTTTTTGGTTTGTATTGTACGTATTGTGCGTATTTGTCTAATAAATAAATAAATCAAAATATAAATTACCATACAAGGAAGAATGCGTACCACAAAACGCAAAGCCGCGAACAATTTTAAACTAAAACGGTTCATTTTATTTGATGGATGACTCCAATTCGTGATGTTATTATAATGTAATTACACGAAAATTAGAATACTCTAAATTTGGACTTCGTGCACATGATTATAGATTCGAATTTTTACGAACTAATTACAATAGAATGTAATTAATAGTGATGATGATAACTGTTACGCGTTTACCGACACCGAAACGGGTACGGATTACCAACACATCCGAATGAAAAATCGCGCGCTAAAGTGTACTGTAATTATTTGTAAATTATGAACAGAAAAACACACATGATTGTGATACGTAATCGCCGGTTTTAATTCGTTTTCCCGAATGAGTTCGGAATTTAATGACATGAAAAAAATCGTCGATTAATTTCACGTCTACAAGGCCGTCAAATGGCAGCTCGGCATCACGACGGACGCAGGAAGCCGCAAGAAAAACGCAAGAATTACGAATCGGAGTAGATGAAGCAAATGTGCGTTAAATTGATGTTTGAAAGCGTGTACGCCATAAAATTACTGGTAGTACAAAAAATATGTAATAATGCAGGCTGTTTATTTATCCGGGAGTAGATTAAATGGAAGAAAATCTTCCGGTTATGACCCTAATTTATACGTATGCACTATTTTAATAATTTAACTCGTTAAATTTATTTTCTTAAATGTGGTTCAAAAACGTTGCGGCGGCCGCGTACATACGTAAGTGATAGTTATGGAACTGTAACAGTAAGAAACGAATTTATTATTTCCCAATCGGTCGTATCCGGAGTGTTAAGGTTATTTTATTCGACTTTATGAAGGAATTTATAATTAATCGATAAAGGTTCTAAATACCTCGAATCTGTTTTTATTTTTCAGTTGCATACCGCTCGTGATATCTAAGTGTAACGACACTACGATTTAACAAGTAATTATTTCAAAATATTTTATTTAAAGCAATTATTCAAAACGTGCGGGTAAATGCCTGGCATTCTTTTCTTTCACAGTAAATCAACCACGTTGATACACGTGATTTAATGGAGCCAGTATTTGTGCAATGTTTATTAATGATCTATGAAATTCATACACAGACCATTATTTCGCTGATATAGATATAGTATCGCGAACGTTACAAATTATATTTTGAATTCCAAAGCGCAAGTACTGCAAGGTTGTAGTGGTTCAATTCATCTCGTTATAGGTGGAAATAATGAGGCTAGCGGACGGTGATTGAATCATAACAAGTCGGTAGCACTGGCTACCGATATTAGACCTATTACAAAGTAAACTCACGTATCTGCAAAATTGTTAACTTGGTAATGATCATTCTTGATATCTTGTTTGCTTTATTATATTTAAAATAAATTGTGACTTTTTTGATACGCATGCTTTGAGCAGCAATAGCGGTATCTTGTTTCCGTAACATGGTTGTTCAGAAATGTGAGAAATTCGTGCTTTTTTCGATACAAATTGAATGAAATACAGGTAACAAATCATTTGTAATTGAAAATTTAATTACGTATAAATTATTGTTTATAGGCTTTCCGAATATGGATGAAAAGGAAAGTTTATCGCATACACATGAATAAATAGTAAGTTTAATTAACAAATTTTGCAAATTAATAAAAATAATAGTACACATACATTCGAACACAATTATTACTTTGTTATATCACATTCACTTATATACACCATTGAGGAACGGTCGCTCAAATACATCTTTGATTGCAAGATTAATACATTGGTGTATTTCTGATATTGTATTAAATGTGTGTGTTGTATTAAATGTGCGTCGTAATACATAAGATTACTTTAGCATATATGAATATTTAAACTTAGGTCTATATCGCGTAAAGGAAAATTCGTCACTTTTCTTGAATCCACTAATTCAGTAAGTTTGCAACCATGTAAAATGCCTCTAGCACTGCCACCATTGGTCTTACATGTTTACATGTTATTATGATTGACTCAGTTTTAGAATGTGATCTGTAACCGCTAAGCAATTTTCTTTTGACTTTTTGGTTTTATGGAACGCGAATTTGATTTCATTTTAATTTTCAACCAGCCCATGTGGACTAGCTGCTAGAAATGGTTCAGCGATTTAAATAAACAATCCACATTTTTTTTATCTTTCTGTGTAATTCGTTATTATTTCCAAGATATGTTTATTCGCAAGAAATCTTATACGGGTGACTTATTTGCATTATTTTTGTGAACGTTTCGCGTTTTACAAATTTCTTCAAAATTCTAAGCCATTAATCAATTGTTCAATTTTAATTCATTTATTTTTTCCGCCACTCCATTAATTGTAAGTAACAATCTCCAATTTGGATAAAAAATAAAAAGCTTAAATTATGAAATATTGATTATTATAGTTCAAGAACACTTAAACACCTGTTAGACTTTAGTAATACATATACTTCAGGATATCAAACTCGTTAAAAAAGAGTAAAGTAGAGTAAAAAATATATAAATAAATTAATATTACGGAAAATAAGCAAAATTTTTTTAGGACTATATTTGTCTCTGGCCCGAAACGAAACGAAATAACATGTACTGCAAATCTGTAATGGTTTATTGTAAGTCTTCACATGGCGTTTCTAACCAACGAATAAATTTTTAAACTTTCCTCTAATCTGGCTTAACATTTTTTAATACTTTTGAGTCCACTAGTTCCTTTGTCTTAAATACGAATCCACCGAAATCTCATCGTAATCCTTTCTATTCCAGTAGTTTCCTTTAGATCCAAGGACAACATTGATGTATTAGTAATCCTTCCACTTTGCAGCCGTCGGCATTAACAACAGTATTA
The DNA here is from genome assembly GCA_959613385.1 of Geotrupes spiniger. NCBI lineage: Eukaryota > Metazoa > Arthropoda > Insecta > Coleoptera > Geotrupidae > Geotrupes > Geotrupes spiniger. The sequence goes on along the minus strand of OY390736.1, from coordinate 24,142,917 downwards.
ATGCCAGATGCCAGATGTTTTGGTCTCTCTGAGCTCGCCAGATCATCACACATACATCCGTTGAAGGTGTAATGCAAGCATGGGCATGAACATTTCGAATTATATCTTTTCATGTGTATGGGGTACACTATGACTTCGGTTCAAGCTTGTGGAATTCTTTCTTATTTCCAGCACGTTTTTGACAATTCATATATTTCTGTAAGAATATTCTTTCCACCGTATTTGATCAATTCTATCGGTATTTGATTGTCACCAGGAATTATTCTATTTCTTCTCTTTCTTGTTATTGTGGCTCGGGTAATTTTTCGTGTTGCGTTCCACCGTTTTCGACTGTGTCAACATCTTGCTCCGTTCCTTTTGTATTCAACTGTTCTTCGGAGTAATTTGCTCATGTTCTTCTTCGTGTTCCGTTGTCTCCTATTTAGTTTCCATCTTTATTCCGGCAGTCTCATACTTTGATATTATTTTCTGCAGTAATTGTTCTAAATATTTGTATGCGTTTTTGAAAAAAAAAAGAAGAAATACTTTCTCACTGACCTAGAAGAACTTCTAAGGCAGTGAGCCCGAGATGAGCTACCTGAAGATGACAGAACATCGAACGCCGGAAGGTCGAAGCGACGCTTCTGGGAACATTTCTACAACGTGGTTCGCAACCCGGGAATGACATTCGCGCACAGTCTGCACTTTGTTGCGCTGCTTAGCAAAGCATGATGATGACGTATCTATCAATGACGATGAGAGGAATCGAAAAGTTTTCTAGAACGTTCCACATGATGTTCGCGCATAGTATTGCACAGGAACGATCAAATTATATTGTTACGTAACGTATGTAACAAACATTTTTGGCAAAAAATCCCGAAATATTTCGAATTGCATTATTTTTATCCTATTGGCATTGCATGCGAAACAATGACAAATGTCATCACTTGTGACGTCCGTTTTGGTTTGGTTGGTCGTTTCTTTGAAATGTCGCATTTGTCAAAATCAAAATATTTCAATTAGAACTATTTATCGTACGATTAATGATTGTGATCAAGGAATTCCTTGCATAAATTTACCAAAAATGGCCGCCCAAGAGTTTTGTCCCCAGCAGCAGTGAACAGAATGTTAGAAAATGCAAGAGTTGGAACGTTAGCAAGAAAGTTAGGTCCTAGATTTCAAGTTTCCCATATAGTCATCAGCAGAGAAATTGCTATAAATGCTCCAAATATACGAATGCCCAGTTGCAAAGGATTCCGCGATGTTGTCGAATGTTAAGGACAGTTCACTTTGCAAACAACAAAGTGATTATCATGGACGACGAAAAGTATTTTTTGGCCTCCCGACATGTAAACATTGTAACTATGCACCGTTCATGTCACATGTAACTTCGTGTTTACGATGACTGTGCGTTTTCCCGCATAGTATGCGGTAAACTAAATAATTCTTCTTTTTAAACTCCAGAGACGTAGGAAAAATGCGCAATTTTGAAATCATGAAGCCGATGTTCAGGAGAACGAGATATATTAATTTCTAATTCAATAAGTATAACAGAATACACCAAATTTTAATATTACTTTAATATTAAATTAGTCCAAACACTCCGCTGGGTATCGTGTTTAAGATATAAACTTCATGCAGCAAAATGCATTTCCTATTGCTATAAATTGTTGCTAAAATGTTTGTTACATGTGTTATTGCTAAGTATTTTCAATGGGTAGGGTTTGTATTTTAACAATAGAATCCTTCATAACATATTTCAACAAACGATATACTTTCACGCGAATCGAATATAAACAATATGCAAACGTTTTGAATATTATTTAAAAATATCGATTTAATGCCAACGTTTAATTTGCTACAGTTCGTCGTTGCTATTAGGACATTGTTAATAATCAGTAATTAAGAAATACAGTTCCGCAGGAACGTTTACATAATATTAATTAAACCGCATGTGTTACCGTTCGTTGGTAGACACGTTTCCTCACCGCCGTTTCCCTTTAGATTATCGTCCTGGCGGCCCCGATTTCCGCGAACTGACTACTCCGAGAAGCATAACCTCTCTTATCATCGCACCGGTTATGTCATCAAGCCACCGCCGGCGTGCTTAATAAACGCTTTCTCGGTACGTCACAAAAGAACTAGGTACGACATACGAGAGCGCGAGTTATTTTCGAATACAAGAGCCTATTTTTGAAATTCTTCGCATTTCTGTGACATATCTTTCATAAAATATCTGGGTTACGACTATTTTTACGTTTTCGACTGGGCAAGAAAGAGAAACTGTAATTTGTACCCCGCCATTTATTACGGGAAATCATTTCTGACAGACGTAGCTTTGTCACTGTGGTTTATTATTAAATATAATGGACACGACACATGGATTTTTGCTCATATTTAAAGCCACCGTATAGTAGGTCGTCAAAGGTGCGATGACTAAGATCCATTTCATTTTATTTATATGTTGGAAATACATTAATATATCAGACACCTACGATACCGATCGATCGAATTAACTTTCTTTGGGGTTGGCAAATTCAAGTGGTTGATTTTATTGGGATAGTAATGGCGACAAAGCAGATGTTGCCTCTGATTTATAATTTTTTCGCAAGTGCTGAGATCATATTTATAAGAGATGTACAATTTAAAGTAAATCTATGAACAAATTGTTTCAAAAGTTTGCAAAGCTATAAGTAACTTCTTTGCTACTGAACATGTATATTTTTTAATGCTATAAATTATTGATTATATTAATTCCAAAATACATTTTTATAGTCCGTTACTAATTCATCAGCTTCATTGAAAAATGAGTTTTATTAGTTCGTCATACAAACCTTTGTATTCGATTACTAGTCGCTTAAAGTTTCGGTCATCGCTGTACGATTTTTCGTGGGGCCGCGCTTCAAAGGCGTACGGACAAGCTGTATTGTCGCACGCTCCGAATATGAAATGAAGTGCGCAAGCTTGCTAAAGTTAGCGAAATGAATTGTCGATTCGTTAATTAAAGCAAGATGTCAGGTGTTGTAGATATTTTTTTGACTTTCGCGTCTGGAATGCCCTTTTTCTGTGGACCTTCGTCACAATTTCTTTTGGATGATATCGCAGTGGAGACTTTCGATTTGTACGATGATGTTAGTATTCTGTGTTTAATTGTTAGGCCTAGTGGTTGTAGTCTGTGTTAGATTGCGTAAGTCCGTGCTTGATTCTCATAGTAAGAGTGAACAATTGTTTGAGTTTTGCTAAACCACGCCATGTAATTGGGATTTATTATTGTTCATTTGAATTAGATATCGGTAATAGTGCTGCTAGGGCCAGGTGTTGGTTCTAGAAAGTCCGGAATTCTTATCTCTTCGGAGTCATCCACGAAGTGTGGCGCATACAAATAGTTTGTCATTTTTGTTGCATTTGTTCAAGGAAACCCTCTGATTTGAGGTAAGTATTTTTCAATGAGTTCTGTGGACATGATTTTCACGCTTTGTTTGGTTTTCATTTTAGGGTATTTCGTTATACGTAGTTTTATCTTAGAATTTACGTACTCTATTCCTTTGTCTGCGTATGTACTTCTTTATTGTTTCGATTCCTGTTCGAGAGCTAGTCTCCGTTTATGCGACATTTCAAGGAACAAGCTCCGTTGAGATCGACATTGGATAATATTGATCCACCTCGATACATTGAATATCTGAAATTATGACGCTGGGAATCGACTACCCCATTCGCGCTACATCGGCAGGACTACAGGTAAGATCGTTGTTTTTTAGTACTAATATGTATTTTTTGTTTTCTTTTAGCAAGGCGTTATATATTTGCGAATATTTTTTTTAAAAATAAGTAGTGTTACCATAAATAAAATGAAATCCAATACATTGACACTACCCTTCAGGAACGTATTCAATTGCCATTGACAATTAGAACAAATTTGAATTTGTAGAATTCAAGTTGTTATTTACCATTGATAACAACGAATTATTATTTATTTGTTTATTCATGTATTAAACATACCTTTAGTTAGTTTATATGTGGAACTAATTACTGTTGTTATTTAGAGATAATTAGTAGTCTCACTAGAGTCTTATAGAATGGTAACAATAATTTCCAATTGTCCAAGTGCTTGTCACCATTCTATGCTTTGTGTTTTGGTTAAGTTTGTGGCGCCCTCTTTTACATCGTTTTATATTTATTTACTCGCCCCGCACTGACGAATTACCCGCAACCTGAAGCCCATTGCGACTATTGGCCCCTGCTACTAGTTATTGTGGAAGCATTTTAAGATTTTTTGTTTAAAGGAAAAGTTGCGTCACATTATGTATAAGATTGAATTAATTACTTGTAAATGTACTACAATAGTACAGCTTAAATTATTATATTAGTATATTAGTGTTCTGCATTAGCATTAGAAAGAACAATTGCATCTCCAACCATTGCTTTAATCGGCTGCCTACTTAAAAATATTTTTAATTTTTTGTTTTGGATTTTTGGGGTTTTGGACTAATTATTTATTTATAACTAAAATTAAATTGAATTGCAAATCTTGTCAATTATGGCAGGTAATTGATATAAAAATCACTCTCTCAGTTTTTATGCACACAAATAGAGCTAACTATAGAAAACTGCATTGAATTTAAAAATTTTCCTAACATCTTGATTTGATATTATAACAATGTTTTTTTTTAATATTCTGCTTCAAAAATGATGATTTGACTTTTAAGATATCTGGAAATATAACCAACAGAAATAAACGAAACAAATAAAGCAAATCCAAACGAAATATGGTGAAAATTTTAAATATGACTAAAGTTAAATAACATTTCTATTTCCATAAATAGCACAGTATACCCACAAATGAGCGATATAATTTTGGTGGCTATCGTAATTGTAATTGTAATCAAATCGAATCAATAAATATAAGCATAATTTTATGCTATGTTCTTATATTAATTTTATGCTATGTTCTTATATATCTATAATAATCAACTTTATCCTTTCATTTTGTAAATAACACACACAAGGAAAAATAAAATAGAGACGATAGAAAATATCATAAACAGAGGAGGAAATGTAATAATACAAGAAGAAAAGATTATGGAAAAATGGTGTTATTATTTCAAACGTCTTTTAGACTGCAATCATGAAAAACATTCACTCGAGGTTATAAATCTAATATGAAGGAAGAAGATTTAATAAGTAATAAGAGAAGGTATAAATATACAACATAGTAAAGAGATAACAAGGAACGAAAAGTCATGAAATGCACCCAGCCATGACCAAATGGCAATAGAAATGATAGAGGCCTAACAATTTTCGGCCATACAGCAACATATTTAATGAGGAATTGACAAAAGGGAGAAACGCTAGACGATCTGAAAATGGGAACAAAAACAGCAATATACCTTATAAAACTGGATACTGTAAAGATTGTAGACATTGCATGGGTATTACGCTAATTGGTGCAGTCGCAAAAATAGTTGCAAGAATCCTGGAAAAGTGACTGAGAAAATAGTTGGAAATGACTCGAAAATAATGAGATGGGTTTAACACTAAATCGATACTGTCTCAAAGGGCGTAATTGTAGAAATTTAAAGCTTATGCTATGCGACACTTACCTATGTTGGAGTGAAACTGGTACTCGATGAAGCTAGAACAGAAAGAAAAGAAAAAGTCAATAAACATAAGACAGTATACTACAATATGTAAAAAATAGCCAATATGCAATAGTATTAAAAAATACATAAATAAATAATTTTGAAATACACAAAAAAGTACTAGCAGCTATTTTGACGTATGCCTCAGACACGTAGGCATACAACAGTAGTACACAAATATAAGGTGCATGCCATCGAAATGATGTATTTAAAATAAATAAAGGACAAAACAAAATTAGATAAAATAAGAAATAAAACACACAGGAAAACTTCAATAATTCGTTGGGCATCGCGACTGACTACGCTGGTGTTATGTGTTTACCCTCCCTCCCGAATATGAAATAGACAAGTATGATTGGTTACGCCTGTTGCGGCAAGTATGGGGAATCTCATAGAATTGTGAGCTGCTGCGTTGGTAAGACGAATTACTGGACTGACTGCGTCTCTGTAAGTAGTGGTCTTTCTCGTCAAATTCGCCAGGACTCTGGAATATCATGGTCTTGCGAAACTTGCAAACGTCTGACTTGCGATCTCGATGGATTAAAAGCTGTTATACTGAATCTTCAATGGGAAGTAATTGTGTCAAAAGAAACTATCATCTCTCCCACACATCCAACTTCGTTTATTATTGATATGGACAAAATTGTCTACCAGGTAACTGAGAGGGAAATGCGGAATAATAATATTATTATTTGTGGCGTGCTGAATCTACAGACTACATCTAGGAGTAGTCAGTCTGTACTGTCTTGGCAAAGAATATATTGATCTTTTTGGATGCACGATGACGATGTTTTTCTCATGTACGTTTGGGTATAACGTATGTAACAAAAGTTTTGGGAAAATTTTAATTAAAACGCTTTATTAAATTTTTGTACCAACATATCAAGACATTGTACGGAGATAATTCCTCTCATTAAGTAATACATTAATGTCTTTGCGAGCATGAGCATCGGGGATGAACTTTGTGGTTCCCATATATTATTCATGTTAAATAGAGAATGAAGTCCCGCTGTCATTGATTTGCCTGCAAGCGATGGTACTGACTGCTAAGTTGCACCTTTACGTAATAATTGGAATATTGTGTAGTGGTATTTGCAATCAAACTGAAACTGCATTATAAAATGATTAAGTTAACAATAATGCAATTATTATAAAATATTACTGGCAATCAGAAAGTAACCACTGATATAATTAAAGGTCACCTTTCATATTCGAAACGATCGCCAGGACATGTCAAAGAAGAAATGCACTTTTATTCTTGTATAAATTGATATTCCAAATTCAATCTCGTACGCAATTAAATTTCAATTTCGTAATTTAAATTTTGTGACATTGTGAATGAATTTCAGAAAACGTCCTCACAAATTGTCACTCCGGCGATACGTAACATCGAACGGCTTTATTAAAACCAACACACCAATTTAATCCCGGATTACACCGTTACGTCATGTAGTCCGCTATTTGTCACCGACGAACGCACCCACAGCGATTTCACGTAATGTATGAAAAATGAGGCGGGGGCGGCGGTGCACCCCGCTCGTTGAAGAAGGGTGCGGCTCACGTACTCCCTTTCTGTGTTTTACCCACTCCCACAACACGAAAAGGGAACAATCGTATGTGCATTTTAATGACGTCTCCTAATAAAATGAACGAGGTTAGAGCCTGGGCACGAAACCTTATGACAATGTTTCCGCTGGCGTTCAACATCTGTTTACAGTTTCAGTGACCGCTCGTGAATTAGCTTAAGTAAAAATTCAAATTATTATAAATAAATACGAACAGGTGTTCGCGTAACTGGGACACAATTAACACCGTCTTATTCTATTGAAATAGGTGTGTATGATTGCGTTGTTTTCGTGGTAGGAACGGATTTGTGGCGACCGCTACCTTATCTAATTTATGTTATTTCGATAAACGACGCCCGAGTATTATTAACGACTGTGGAGAGTTTTAAATTTGTTGAATTTTCCTTGGTTATGATGTTAATTTAACGGCGTTGTCGAACATTTAAAACATCTAAAAATACAGTTATTGGAAGATTTATTTAATGGCGTGACGAATTTACCCATTTTATCTAATAAATGAGAGAAATTAGTAATTAAAATACGGGGCTTTTAATTATTTGATTTTGCAACATACAAAATTAGTGTCTTGACCACGTTTTTGCATATATATATAATCTGTTGTTAACTGTGCACTGGTAGAAAAGTCATCTGCATATATTTTTAAAGTTTTATGTTGTCAAATTACGGCAAAAAAAATAATTTTGACAAAAACAGCTCTGATTTATCTTTAATTCAATGCCGACGAAATATGAATAAAGTTGAAGAGAATGTCCAGTTTTTGCAACAAAATATTCCACACCTGAAATAAGTGCGTCGTGATAACTATCTAGAACTAATCAGCGATAGATAGGAGAACTGGTGAAACATCAAATTTGTTCCTTTCTTAATTTCTACTATTTAAGGCAAACACTCGAAGCAGTAGTAATAATAATAATAATTACCAATAACTACTACGTTAACACTCGATGAAAAAACTAGCTCGCGATAGATAAAAGCTAGGTTTTCAGGTCACGCTCTCCGGGAATATTTTCTTATACAATTATGATAACTTAACATACATATTTTTGCATATAATATTAATAATAGATGTCAAATATATACAATATCAACATATTTGCTGGTGTAAGCAAATCAATAACAGCCCACCCATCTAATAATTGACGGTGTTGTGAAACTTCGAATCAGTTCTGTGCTACTATATTTCGACTATCGATATTCAGAATCTAATTGGCCCCCCAAGGTGATGAAATTAAATTATTTTGTTTCTATCGTCATTACCTGTAATTATATTATAATATCTTAACCCATATCAAAATGCCCGACTACTTACATTTAATTATTGGAACACCTCGCCTTAAAAATTCTTTGATACAATCAGCGAAAAAATGTGAATAGGATATTAATATAGTATATTGTGTTTAATAATTAGTGCAGAAAATTTACAAATAGTCTATTATGCGTTTGCTACGACAATAAATGAGTTTTGTTGGAATTCTGGACATAATGTATCTATAACTACTAATTGAACAAATTATTTATTGTGTACAATCGCCACGGCACTTTTTGCCGAGCTCACCTCTCCAACTTTCAATACTGCCGATAATTTATATTATGCTGTTTGTGTTTTGCTCTACTTGATCGCAAGAAAAAAGATGCCGCTAATGTTATTATGCCCCGTTTTCTATGACTCATTTTTGCAGCTAATGAAATAGCTGTTTGTGTAACTTGAACGTTATACGTTAAAATTATTCTTTAAATTTAGAACAGCTTTTGAAAGTAGGTTGCAGAATTTATTTGACATTTATCATGTTAACAGGCTACTTATACAAAATAAAAACTAGTTAAGTAGCTTTTAATTTAAATAAAATGGGCTCAGATGTTTTTACACATTATTTTGCATTATACAGGGTCATTCAACATGTATAATTAACCTCGAAAAGCAGACATCGTGGCGTAAGAAAAATAACATTTAGTCGGGAAATTTTAATGGATATGTATGGAATATTTTAGGATTTAGGTACATCATCATCTATTAAAAGAAATATAGCATCAATTAGAATTTTCAGGTATAAATATTAAATATTTATATCACCCCTTAACGTACACATAAAAGGAATATTTTAATAAAAAGTGTGGATAATTACTCTAAATTATAATTACATAAAAAAGAGTAGAGAATATGAAAATACTGTAATATTAATCGAATGTGATGGAAAAGCCCAGTGCAGGCAATTGCAGTTTGACTTAATTCGCAAGTTGACGTTTCAACGACAATTCCAAGAAAGATAAGCCGCCACACCACTAAGAAAGCAAAGTGACTATATTATAATGAAGTACGAAATATCAAAATTTCGCGTAATTTAAAGTACTTTCATGGCCTCCCGGTGTGACCTCGTGTATCATTTTCAATTTTAATTTGTTATATTTTGATCTAACCAATCATTAGAGAAAGATAATTTAAATCTGGTTGAAATCTGTTTTTAGGTCAATTATTGTTTCGGTGCATATGCATTTTGATTCAACAATTTGAGTATGTTAACTATTTTGAATTGACGTCCACCTTAGCGGATGCTCATCCCACATCGTGAATATCACGGATAGAACGTCGATGACTTGCCAGATGAAAATCTAAATTATGAAATCACGACTGCTTCTCTTTGCAAGCTTAGTAGAGTCATCTATTATATTGTTTTGTTTCGAAATTGAGTTTTTTTTACGTTTTCGTTTTTCTAAAACAGGTTGTTTAAGTACTACATTGTGAATCATCTGTTATGCGGAAGCTTGCCTTTGTTTGGGTTGTGAAATGCGTTCGTCGCACTTCTTCTTCCTCTAAATCGCCGAATTTCGTTCTAGCTCCATGATGCTGTTTGCCTAATTATTCATCTGAGAACTGTGGGCATACAAGATAAACGACAGCTGTCAGAATCTCCACAACGCAATCCTTACATTCGCATTGTTTGTCAGCCGATGTAGAAAAGCTAACGTAACAATTATCAACCACATGATAGCCTAGTTTTCTTTTCTATCACCATTTCTAGTAACGCGAGCGCATGTGAATGTGTGGGTGCCATTATAAATAATTTAATAGCCGTATATTGTTCCATTGTTCCCGTCTGCACGAGTCATGTTGTATATTAAATTGACATGTCATTATTGTCAGTGAACCACCGTCATCGAGAGATGTAAGATACGAGTAACAGGTAACAGCAATATAAATAACAAATGTTGCAAAGGTAAATGACATGCTATTGGTGAACTAAATAGTTTTGAACAATAGCGCGTTCGGAAATCAATTATCCGCGAATAAATCACTATCCGACTGCGCGCTGGACGTGTGACCGTGTCGTGTAGGAAACTGAGTTTCTGTCGCAAGCAAATATCTGTAACGTGTCGCGGTAATCGGCCCTCTTATCGCCGCAATCGCGAAACTGAAATAGAAATTCCTGAACATTATAAATTGTCAATTTTTGCAATGAACGTTTATTAAATACTACATAACAAGAATGGCGCAGCCTTTACATACTCATAATTTCCGTTACCATTCCACAATGGACTTGATTTTGGTCAAAAATATTGTAATTATTACAAGAGCAACGTGAATGACATGTTGGCATTTCGTATCGAGTTGGGAAATATTATTAGTTTATTATTCATATTCTATTAAGGAATCACTTGTGATAAAATACTTTCTTTTAATCACTGGCTATAGAAAGAGCAATTTTTGTAACTGAAGTTGACATTTTGAAAAAATTATGAGCTTTTGAATTTTGAATTTTAGTTGTAATTTAAATTTTATTGGCCAAAGAAGACAAATGCGGCCCCCAAATTTTGACCTTTTATTAATGTAATGTGTGGTCTAATTATTGACTGGAAACAAAAGTTATTTTATCATCTACTCATCTACGTTAGTAAAACCGATTTTAAATGGACTGAGTTCAAGTTATTAATTTTAAGATATTTAAGATATTTTTAGTTGGGGCAATTATTGAAACCATTCGGAGTTTCAGGAAAGAGTTAACAAATGCTTCTACGAGTCTTGAATATGCTATGTTTGACGAAATAATTTGTACTTATGATACTTAATATATTTACTGTACCTTTAAATAATATTTGGTTACACACTACTTGCATATTAAAAAAAAATAATCTTGTCTTGGATATTTTATCATTTAAATCTTTATTTGTATGATTTAACATGCCAGTAATTTGTTGCATATAATTTGATACAATAATTGCATTTTCTTGTTTCAGCCGTTGTAATTATACTATCAAACATTTTTACTGAAATCGTTAATTCATTTGAACGCATTGTTAACTGTTGTTAATGCACGGTAAAAAGTTTTTCTATGTTCTTGCAATAACGGTCGTCATAATTCAAGCCAGGATAGGATATACGCGTCATTAAAATTGTAACGAATCAGAATTCACATTTTATTATACGGTATAAATAACGCGAGTGTTTTAGAACAATTGCATATGTCCCAGTATCATATTGTATTTCAACAATATCATAGAACCATATCGAATTCAAAATAAAACATATTATTAATGGTATGTTAGGTCGCCAATATTGTTGCATAAAAATTAATTTAACGTTTTTCTTCGTTCCATAATCGCGACTTGGTCCGAGCAAAAATAAAGTTAACGCAGTTATATATAATAAAAGAAGTATGATGGTAAGCTAGGGGCGTCGCGGTGCTCCCTAAATAGATAAAAGTACGTAGAACTAAAACAAGTTTCAGGCTTTCGATAATTGAACGCAATAGCTTTAATACAATGGGTTAGTGATCCTTATTATATGATACCAATGTAACATGTATCTTCCGCAAACATAGTAATATTATAATCGCCAAGAAAATCATTGAACAAACAACACGTGCCTCAAAACGGATGCCTATTGTTACTGCAGAGCAATTAGATTTATATTTATGTTATGTTTATGGGATGATAATAATAAGTTGCAAATAATAATGTGAAATGTATGTAAATGAATTCAATGCAATGCAAATCAAAATAAAAATAAAACGATGAATAATAATTATAAAATAGAAAATTTAATAATATAAACATCGTAATTATCAGGAGAAAAAATGTTAACTTAAAGAAAAATATTATCGAAAATTAGCTCAGCATTATGTCAGATGATTGTAAAAGGAGCTTGTTTCAGCAGCTCTAGCATCTTCAAGATAAAACGAGGAGGTATGCCTGGTCGATCTTTAGAACATTATATGGAATTTTTGATAGAAGATATTTTCAGCACCAAGTTTATTATGAATCAGGTTCATAAGAAACTTTACTAATTGACGGTTCCTCTTGGAGGACGACGTGGTAATCTTATGTTGCAGGAGCAGATCCATCTGGCTGTAACCCCTCTTCGAATATGTACCGTTAGCCTTGAACGATAGAAATTTCAAGAACCTTCTATGTATCCAGAACCAAAGAATGACTTCCATAAATGGCATACAAGACTAAACCAGCGTATTCCAGTGTACTTACTACGTATCTAATCTAAACGGATTTTAGCTGAACGACGTACCTGAAGTATTTAGAAATTCTGATAACAAATTCCATGGATTGGCTTGCATAGGTCAATACAGCACTAATTTGAGATAAAAAACTCTCCGCGTCGAAAAATTCCACGATACCTGCACCGAATTCTATGTCACAATGCAACATTTGACGACATTTTATATGAGTAGAAAAGTATCATACTATTGAACAATTATATTTACGAGGCAATTGCCAAAATTTTCCTGTGACTATGAAAGAAACGGCGTAGGCACACAATTACAATTTATTTTTCAACATAGTCTCCCCTGATAGCAGCACTTATTACTTTATTTCAGCAACAATTCAATGCCCATAAAACAGCATGCCTTTGGTTTGTCTTCAAAATGTACCAAACTACAGAGTTCACCTCTTCGTCGTCACTAAACCGTGCCAGCAAAAGTCATTTCTCAATTTTCCAAACAAGTAGTAGTCACTGGGAGTCATACCTGAACTATATGGAGGATGATAAATTGGTTCGAAACCGCAGTCACGAATTGCAGCAGTTTGTACGTGTAAATTATTTTGGAGCTGGTGTATTTCCCTTGTCTACCGAATATTTTGTTGTAACTTGTCAAGAAGTGCTGAATAATATACCCCGTTGACTAAGGTGTTGCGTTCCTTAAAGTCTATCAGAAGAATATCACCATAATCGAAAAAAATCGTAGCCATCACGTTTTTTATCAACTGACAGACTTCGAAATATCTTGGCAGTGCTTCTCCTTTACGCCTCCATTCCATCGACTCACTTTTGCACAAAGAATCATAGCAGAGAACCATCGTTTCACCCCTTGTGACAATTGTCTTCATCACGTCACGTCTTTCCCACAGAGCTCCAAAAAGTATCGAGCACATTCACCACGATGTTCAACTGCTGAAAGACCTTTGGGGATCCACCTTGTTCAAATAAGATTCATGTCTAAATCATCATGGAGGATTCGGCAAATAATTGTATCTAAAAGCCTAGCCGTTTTGATAATTTTTTCACATTCTTCAAGCGTCGATCGCTTAATAGGAAATCCTCAACAAGGGAAATATTGTTGTCTATCATCACATCATCACCAATTTCACCGTCCTTCCGGTTCTTGCGTCATCTTCCAATTCCTGCCCCATTCGAAATCGCTTTGACCAATCTTTTGCTGCAGAATAATATCGATGCTTGATGGTTTGGGGTGAAAGACCTTCTTTAGTAAGGAATTGAACAGCTTTATTCTTAATTTTAGTGACTTCTGACATCGTAATGAACAAGTCTCAGTTATAAGAAAACCAATTGACATAAAATAAATTTTTGTTCTTTTTAAGGCTAACAAAATTTGAACCCATGTCTTACCAAAACTTTGACCCGCTGTGTTACCTTGATCTGGGTTACGCAGGGAAATTTTAGCGTTTACCTTGTACGTGTGCTACTGGTGAATTAATATCTGCCAGAGACGTAATTGTGAAGAATATTTAAGACCATAAGCATAAACAAGTACAGAGTGGGACAGGCTACGAGGAAGTCATCCATAAAGAAGATTAAATAATAGAGATCCAAGACGTGATCCTTGAAGGCAGTGGAGGTAACATTGAATTCATGAGAAATGAAATGCAACTATTTCCAAATTGGAGTCAATCAGTTTCACTACAGACAACGAAAAATCGACTGGAGCTTATCAAGTAGAATTACATGGTTCACAGTGATTTCAGATAAGTATTGTATCATGGTTGCCAAGTTACTTCAGTTGACCTACATGCCATGAAACCACGCTGATGAGGGAAAAGAAGCGCGTGAACTTTATTATAAACGGAGGTATAAATGTCAAACGTAGTTTACAAGACATGTATTTACAGCCTCAGAACTTCATTTCAAAACGAATGCATCTCCGAATCTCCAAAGATATTCTCAAAATATCACAACAATTGTTAATAAGCAGTCTGCCAATATCCATATATTTTATGTTGTGTTAAATAAAAGTAGGCATAAACAGCCCTGGCATGCGTTTGCCATTTAATCGGTAACGGGAATGTTTTTAAGAGCAATTTTAAAAAATTGAATTTTTTGTCGTTATGAGCTGTCGCAAAATGTCAACATATAGCGAGCAAGAATGACAAGAAAGAAAATGAAGAAAAATAGCGAAAAGGATCGCGTTCATTATCGCTCGTTTTATTAATTGTTGAATCATAAGCGTGGTGCACCTTTTTTAGTGAATTCATTCGAACGCACTAAAACATTTCACGCACATCATACAGATATTACTTTTTAAAACAATTGTGATATCCAAACTGCTTCTGCTGTCTAAATAACATTTTCCAAGACTTTAGAATCATTTATCACAAGACATTTTTACAATTAAAAATACACAGTTCTCGATGTGATAATGATATGAAAATTTCAACTTTTAAACCTAACCCAACCTATCGAGTTGTCTTACTATATTACCTTTTCTAGACAATTTATTATACTAAAAAGTTGGTTAGTGTGAGGTATATAAATATTGAGTACTTAACTTACAACAAAAAAACTTATTT
Organism: Geotrupes spiniger; assembly: GCA_959613385.1. NCBI lineage: Eukaryota > Metazoa > Arthropoda > Insecta > Coleoptera > Geotrupidae > Geotrupes > Geotrupes spiniger. The sequence continues at coordinate 24,127,679 of OY390736.1, read as the reverse complement.
AAGTACGACTATGGTTCTAATATGATCGAAACGTGCCCAAGGCTATAAAACCATGTTTTATCAAAACATTCAAGTAAAGTACAATGTCATAATTTTACATATTTGCCGTATATTATTATTTACAGAATTCTCAATACTAATTTGATATTTAAGGAAATATTAAATTATATAGGTCTATCTTATGAGCGTAGACCCTTTTGTCTCTCTGATTTGTAGCTAATTATTGAGAATTTCAATGAAAGAATTTCAGTTCATTGTCTGTATTAATTCATTAATGCTTCATGTATTGGCGACAGGCAAACCTCTTTCTCTTAAAATATTTAATATTTATTATTCAAGATCAGATTTCGTGCTAATGCTGTTAACAAGGATATAAAATGTTTGAATGGTGAATTGATAGGAAACAACCAAAAAAAGGCAAGATATGTATGACATTTGAATAATATTAATAATAATTCGATAAAGTTTAACGATAAGATCCAAAACAAAGAATAATGCGATAGATTCAAATCGGAACGTATGTTGAAAAATATTGAAAATTGCGGCGATCAGAGAAATCGAATGCATAATCTGTCTCTTAGATACTAGTAGGACACCTACTCTAGATAAATGATACAAATAATTGCTTCCACCGGTGCCATTACTTCTTGTATGTCGATAATTTAATGTTTGCTGTTCATAAAAGGCTTAACATTACTGTTTGTTTAAGTACAAGCGCTCTAAGGTAGCAAGAGTGCGTTTTGATACGGGTAAAGCTGCTGTAGAGAAAGCTAACACGTTTGATATGCAAAATAAAAATGTTTACTGAAGAAAATAAGTAAAATTAACATTTCACAGTTGTTCTTCGCGGCAGTATTAATATGGAAGCACCTTCCTAACGACAGAAGTACATGACATTTGTATTCAGAATTTTGTCGAATATTCAAAAAAATAAAAAGGAAATGTACTCGACCCAATCGCCAACGGCTTAGTAAAATCGAATCAACAATCTCGGTTAATGAAGATGGGGGACATATCATCGCCAGAAATAAGTTTAGTCATGACATTCGTATTAACCGAAAGTCATCAACAGAGGGAACAAAATATGAACTAATATAAGAAGCATTCGACAATGATCTACAAGCGCATCAACAGTTCGCAGTAGGTCAGAAAATGCATTGCTCTTATTACAAACCACACCCGCAAGGGTTGTAGTGCTACAACCCTTAACAACAACTTAATATTTGGAAATTTCTACTACTTGAGATTTAAGTAAACATCTAAGGTGCGTGAACCCATAATAGTAAAAAATATTATTAGTTTTTAGCCATTTATTCCTGAATATTTCTTTATTTTTATTTTCAGAAATAAACCATGGAGGAAAACATGAATCAGCGCTGGGCTTTTATGGAACATGCATATTAAACATGGAAAATAAAGCGTCGTAAAATCCATCAATGTAAGGGGTGATGTGATGGAGTAGTTCAATTTTCCGAAGATAAAATAGTGGAAATGCCATTACGATAAATAATTTTAAGTAAGTAATGTTAAGAGTGCGATCTTCAGACACACAAAGCCAGACCCATTGGTTTTCAGCTTCTTATAATAACTGAGAATAATATTTCGAACAGCTCCATTTCACGAAAGCACTTAAATACGTCGAGAACTCTTTATTTTTTTTCATTGATTCAAACTAAGGAAGCTACTACTAGAACAATAATTATTCGTCAGGATTTTAAATTAGAAACTATTTCCGTAATTCTATTTTAAATAACATTAGTTGATACGTACTACCAATTTAGTATTCCTTTTATTTTTATTTCTCTATTCCTTTTATTCGGCGTAATATTTTCCTGATACTGAAAGTGTTCTCATTGTTATTCATGATTCTGAAGTTGAAGTTGCGTTTGTATCAAGAAGCCATTGCGGAAGAGAAATCGTGTAAATGATATTTAACTGCAGCGCAGAGTGGAGAAAATTACTTTTCTCCAATCAATAGTTTTCATTTCTTCTATTGAGACACACGGAGGATTCCATTATTGGATGCTGCCTTTTTCTCTAGCGACAAATCCAACAAATGCATATTTGAAATACTGCTATCGCGTTTTGTTATTAATCTGAAAATAATCGTTAGTCTGCTGGTATTAGCTATTTGATACTTTCGACTGGATGTTGGTTAATGTGTTTTTCGGGAGACCGACTTGATATTCCAAATGTTTACCTATGACTTTTTGTATCAAAATGTCTTTGAGTGTATCGATGACTTCGTCTAAGTTTCTTTCATTTGCTTGGCTATAGACAATGCTACTTATCTATAGATAAGTAGCATGGCACGCATAAACGACTAAACCCCTTATTTGTGATGTGTCGGTAAAACATTACCGAATCAAAACGTTTTATGGCCAATTCAAACACAAAGAAGGTGTTTATTACCTTTGCACATAAAGTTTACGTTTGCGCGATGCATAAAAAAAACAAACCACACAATATGTTGTTAATTTAATGAACCAAATAAAGAAAAACAAACTATTCGCTTTGACTTCCATCATAAAGTTTAACGACGCCATATTAAAATAACATCTTCCGCGTAAAAAATAATGTAACGCGACGTTGAGGAATATATTTTACAAATTGCCCGGAGTATAATAATTACGGACCGAAAGGCCCGAAAAGCGGCTGATTGTTGTTTATGTAGCGCTGACGACGTAATCTAGTGCACCTTTTCATGTAAATCAAAATCGGGGATAGCAACGAAATGACGAGCAATTTTCGAGCTTTTATCACTGACAATCAGCTAATGGAATGATTTAAAATATCCGGCACCGGTGGCAGTAGAACGACGCTTGTGGTAATGAATATTCGAATATTCGATAATTTATCTGCGTATAATGGCGAAAGGTAGGTACAGTTAACTGGTGGTAATTGGTTAAAGGTATCCGGCAATATTTATGAGACAACCATGAAAACATTTTTGCATGCAATTCGTTGATGAAAAATTTGAATATTTTTGATGAGAATATACATACAAATATACAGTATTACTATTAAAATAGGTTGTGCACCAATCAGTGAAGTGAATAATAAATGTTAAAGATCATGCAATGATAACAAATTATAAAGTTATTGCTGCCAGCAGGATTTCAGAACGTAGTCCATGTACATAGAACCAGGACTACACGGCAATAAACACAAGAATCATTCTGTTTCCGACAAATAATCCTAGAATCAATTAAATTGTTCAAAAATAAAAATTCCTTTTAAATTTATTAAATTGATTAGCAATTTTATGCATTTTTTGCGATTTATTGCTTGCGTGCTTTGCGACTGAAAAGTAACCAAAAGCGTGTGTCGATACAAGGTCAAATTTTGAACGCCATTAAGGGGGGATCCTGCTTTAGAAGGCTCAAAAAATCGTTTTTTATTGCTCAAATCTATGCCTAATATATCTAAGAATATGTATAAAAAGTTATACCGGCTAATTCGCAATATTTTGAAAGATTCAAAAAACACAGTGAGGTGTCGAGAAAAAAAATATACGAACGCATGAACGCTCGGACAAACGAAGCGCGCGCCCCCCTTCCCGCAGTCACATAACACCGAACTATGTACTGAAAAAGTTCAATCGGTCGTTCGAAACAATAATATTTTGAATTCGTAAGAGCTATAGTAGGATTATAACGAGATATTCCGTAAGTAATCGAAAATTAACATTTTTCCTGTTCGTAAACTTTAGAGCGCGTTTTCTCGAGTTTTCGTTTTTACGATTTTTCTAAACTGGTGGGCGTGGTTGCGAGAAAACTAGACAAGCAATCAAAACGAAACAAAATTTTTGTTGGCTTCAGTAGCATTCTATTCTATTCTACAACTTTTTTAGCAAGTTGAAATGATTTTCTCTTCCTGCAAAGAGCATATGTATTTTCAAACCTGAGAAAAATCTTGAATTTCAAAATTTTGGGTTTTTTTTAGTTCACATAGAAGAAAATATATGAGAATTACAATTTTCTTTGGTTTTTTTTGTTTCAGACAAAAATTACGAGCTACATCTTTCCCACCGATTGTAAACTGCAATTGAAAGGTGTTGCACAAATGTGCATAAAAATCGGTTCCGTTTAAATATTTTTCTCTCGAAATATTTTTTTTTAATGCTCAAATATGTAATAAAATGCTCTAAAAAGTTCACTGGACTTGCTCATTTTTTTCTGTCCTAAAAAAATTCCCCCAAACACGATATTTTAAGTCCTCCTAAAGCAGGATCCCCCCTTAATCCATTTGCGGCACGACAACACAGAAATTGTAAGGTCGTGGGAGACCTGTGAACTCCATAAAAATCGTACACATGTGTGCGCAATGGTGCAATATAATCTTAGAACGGATTAATCATTAATCCTTTTATGGGATCGTTAAACATACAAATCCTGTATTTAGATCAAAATTCGTAGAAACATTCCACCTTTATTAGTAGTTATAAAATCACGTTTAAATATACTTGGTGGCGAGCTAATCAGCATTCAATGTTGGAAATATCACAATGCAGCTATTAATTATATTGATAAATTAAAAAGATATTGCAGCAATAATAATTTGAATAAATAGCTGTATTAGTAATTGTTACCTGCTGACGTGGAAATTTATTGCTTTGATCTTTTTACCGGAACATAGAAGGGAACGTATACTATGTTTGCTAATATTACAAATTGACGAACAGAAATGAAAATAATGTAATATGGGAACATTTCTTATTGCTCCAGAATATTATATACAATGGAGGAGGAATTGTATGTAAAGATTTACTACGTCTTCATGTATTATTTCCACGTAATAATTAAAAGTATAAAATAATAATAATACTAGTAATAAAATATAAAACAACAGGTAGAATATTGTAATTATTGAAACTAATGGGGTGTTCTTAGTAAGTGCTCTTAGCAGGTTAAATACTGTATGCATGCATATGAAGCTAGTACTATTGAGTACGTGGATGATAATATATTCTTAACATGAGCTACGAAAGTTGTGGTAGAGTCTGAAATAACATGAAAGATGAAAAGGTTAAACAATGACAGCAGGAACAAATCAGAAGATGGTTTAACAATGAATACACGTTGTTGAAATATGTGATGTGATTTAAGGGAGGCAGATAAACATTGCAGACGACTACTGAATGTAAATAACGTAAATATCCTATCTTATGGAACATACGTTTTGAGGAATCAAACAACGAGATTAATCAGCAAAATAGCGAAATTTTATTCAAATTTCAATATTAATGGCTAATTTTACAATAACAACTATGAAAATAGTGAACAGTGGCACGTAATTTGGCTAAGACTCGTCTCGTCCTCCTTTGGACGATGTTAGGTTACACTTCGTCACTACAATTGTTGTCAAGTTTGGGCCTCCGAACCATTAGACAAAATAATGACCAACATTATTCGATTGACGGAGGATTGACCGAGTTGAGGAGTATTTGGGGGAATTATCTTCTCTCCGTATATAATTGACTAATTGACTAATTGAATTAAACGTTATTCTACTCCAACACAGAGTCCTCCTAGAATAATGGCACGAACCAAAATTTTATATCGTCGTTAATGATGGATATCAACAAATTAAATATTTTCGGTAAACACTTTTGTGTATAAAACATAGGATTCTGAAACTTCAGATTCAGAAATCACGCAACAGGCTGAAGCTTTGTCAGCAAATTTCGCTTTAGCCCCAAATTTTACTTCATTTGGACAGTTTTCAATATCATCACGCGTAAAATCCATCGTCACCTTTCATTTCAGAATGTGACAGCGTGAAATATTTCTCATCATCCATTATACATCATCACACGATTCATCACGAAATGCCTTCACCTGAAATCTCTGTAACATCTAAGTGTTCATCTGAGATGTGTATTTCGAACACTTCTTTCTCTTTCAACAATGTACACCATTTCTGGACAAAATTATCTTGTACCACAAAACCGCGCCCCAGCTTTCGACAAGAGATTAAAATTTGGGCTGTACCAGTTTAGTTATTCCATTTTGTGCCAAAATATGAGGTCCAATTTTCGAAAAATTTGTTGAATTTGTTCATATTCTATAATTGCCCTATAAGTAGTTGCCTGGCGCAAACATTTTGACCTCGGAACAAATCAATAATTTCGGGTTTACGCAACCGTCCAACTAAGCGACGAATTTCACATTTGTACAAAATTTTGAACTCGTTATTGAATAACATTCCACAATATCATAATGTGATTACTGGTTTCACGGTAACGGGATCAGATATCAAAATCATGTATAAATTTCAAAGGTAACTTTTTCGCAAAATGTATGTGCATATGTTCCTCTCCAGATCGTCTTCAGTTGGTATAAGTTATTTTAGACAACGAAGAATCTTTAATAATGACTGAGTTGTGGGAGATGGAGATATGTACCTAGTTGATAAAGACATGATGGTAAGAAATGCTCAGTAATATTTGCAAATTTATATATATGCATGGACTAATGCAGTTCTCGATTTAAAAATCTTTGGACAAGTGAGAAGATGATGGATGTGCTGTGTTTGGCGTGGTTTCAAGCTTGCTGATGACTGGATTGTGTCCAAGCAGATTGACACAATTGATAAGATGAGCCTTTTACGACAACAGCCATTGAAAAAACCGGCATGTAGTGTGTAGCAGCTTTTGCCAGCTGCTGTTATTCGTGAGGGAGGAGGATCATCACAGGCTAAACATGCCTAAGGACGTGCTCAGCAGAAAGAAGGGAGTTGTGATATTCTGGTGCCCATTGTATTGTTGATTACAATTACTTTCTCTTATTGAGGAGTATATAGAGAGACTAATTAGAAGACGTTGATGACTGCGGTTAGAATAGTTTCAGGCTGTAAAGGACATGTACGCCATCAACAAGTTGCGCGGCGGGAAAAGTCCAGTGGCTCGAACTGGTATTTTAGGCGGACATGAAGCAAATGCAAGCGCGTTCTACAACACTCGCGACACTGCTTTGCCAATCACCCCTTTCCTGCTAATGGACTGTTCCAAAGCAAAAAGCTGTTAGTGCGCATAGCCACGACTATGTCCTTTACATTTCAAATCATCTCTACCTATCTTCCGAATAAATAGTTTGATGACAGAGGAGGCTTTACTAATTGCCTTAGCGGTAGCGCATGGCGAATTCTTTCTCATCTCTGGCATTCGCCATATACTTATTGGTTCTTCTTAATTATGCCTGAATTATTTACAACGTAAACATAATCATTCTACTTCCGATAAGTGAAAGAGAATACGGGTATGAAGGCCATAGCCTCTTCTCTAACTACCTCGAATGTAGGATTTGGTATACGATGCTCTCCATTCAGGGTTTTGCTGTCGTACAAACGACGCATTCAAGCTTAAGCAATAACTTGTATGGCCAAAAATAATTTCTTTTGGAGCTTTGCCTGTAGCGAAATGTGTAGCCGAATGTGGCACAGATGGTAAAATAAGGAAAGCAAGTTATAATACAATGTACAATAGAAAAAAGAGGAATAGCTGGGAAGTTTATATGTGGTTTGTGCGTAAATTGGACGCAGTGGGACAGCTTGAATGAGAAAGAAAGAAAATTAAAACCTTTTAACAATGTTTGAAATTGAAATTGAAATAAAAGATGAGGTGAGGGAAGATGGAAAGGGAGTGAAAGAAGAAAAGAAACAGGGGCAAAAAGAAGAGATAAATTTAAAAGAAAAGAAACGGAGATTAAGAATTTGAACGTTATGTATTTAATGACTATTATTAAATGTAATTATTTTCAAAATGTTGGATAAAATACATAAAGTTGCATGTCATTGTTCTCCAGCCCTAGTCATGCATAACTCAACTCAACCCAACCCAACCCAACCCTGTGTGTTTCTGGTAACATTTTTAAATAGTTATGATAAACTTATCGAATTCACTCTACTTCAGAACAAACCAAGATAATTTTGAACATGTTTTAAACCGGTTAAGTAAATAGTGAATTTACATTAAAAATGACGTCAGAGAACATAAATCAAGTACTCCTAATATATATTAATTGACCTGGAAGCGACTATAACGTTACGTTTGTGTCATAGTCCAATTATTTTTGAAACAAACATTGCGCGAGGACAGTTCAGTACCTCAATCTCAAGCAATGACTACTCCGTCCGATATTTAAAACGTCGCGTATATTTTGCATGTTGCTGATTGAAAAGAACCGCCATGTTTCACGCTGTAGTGGAAGACCCATAAAAGTAAAGTTTTGGAGGAAGGTAAAATATCAAGAACTGGTTTTCCTTCAATGTCATAAGCTTAGAAGTAAAAGCAATATGAAATTGAATACGTCAAAGACTTGTTAAGGTAAAAACTTTTGACTTCGCCCAACTTTTAATATACGTGCATTGAAAATCTGCTGAACATGTGCATTTAGGACGCCAAAAGCCCTGCTAAACAGGGACTGTTTGAATTTACTGGAAAAATAAGTATATATTGATAAACTGTTACTATTATCAATGAATACTACTAATATAAAGCTTGCCCAATATTGTTGGTATCAGCCTCGTTTTACTGCACAAAGATAATTAATCGGAAATTGTGGAAGACGATCCAATCACGTTCTCCACGATTTCTTTTCTCTATCGCGTCAGGAAATAATAGGTGGTTGATCACCACATGTGAAAAATTCAGGAATGCTTCTTATTAATACAATAGTTCGACGCAGACACAATATGGTTGTTGATACCACTAGACTTATGGAGTAAATTACTGTCGCAATACGAATTCCGATGTCGAATAATCAAAGACTAAAGTAAAGCAAAGAATACCACTGGTTTTTATATATGAATGTTTTTCTATATGCTGTGCTATGATCAATGGGCCATACCTAATCTGCAAGTGATTTATGTCAGATAGATTAGTTGGTACGATTTGTGTGGAGAAGGAACACCGGATAGTTCTTGCGCATTAGATTCTTTTTAAAATTAAGAACCCCTTCTGCGTGAAGGGATTTGAAGGCCGGATCTGGAGATTGTTTAGTTTATATTTCGTTGTATCCCGAGATATGAACATGGACATTGCTTTATTGTTTTGTTTTTCTCTATTATGTGCCCTTCCTCTCTTTGTATCCCTTGTCTCCCCCGTTCTTTGCATATTGCCTGTCCATCCTAGCTATGTTTCTTCTATGTAATCCAGTATCTAATCAATCTATAGTTCTTGTCTTAAATCAATGTTCGTTGACCGCTCTTAAATACTTATATATATAAATACTTATATTTGCACTGCTTGCATTTTACTATTTGATCTATTTGATAGGACCCATGTTTCACATCCATATGTACTATTGTCAACTTTGCCTCCTTGGATATTTCTATTTCCTTGTAACGTCCACTCATCATATAGTACTTTTTTATTATCTTCTCAATTCTTACACTCAAGTCAAAATTTTCATTTCCAGATCTTTCATTGTTGTTCCTGAGTACTTGAAATTTTGTACTTGCTCCATTTACTCCTCTTCCAGTATTATCTTCCTCTTTTACCTATCATTATTATTTTTGTCTTGCATATTGGTATGTTTGGCTTACACTCCTTCATTATTTCATCCATATATAAATTGTACATCGTTGGGCTCAAACTTACTCCTTTGCTTAATCCCCCCTTGGTTGCAATACATGTCGATCTCATCTACCTACTCACTATATAATCGGTGGTCCTCCATCTCTTAATCGCATTTATCAATTTCTTTTCTACTCCTCTCTTTTCTAAACACTACCAAACTTTCGCCTACTCTGTCAAAGGCTTTTTCTAGCTTTACAACTACAAAATAAGCTCTCCATTTTCAGTGTTTTCTTTATTATTTCTTTTGGGGTGAATATATGGTCTCACGAATCTATTATTATCTTCACTCTAACGCCCATTTTGTACGTTTTTAGTGCGTTATTTAACAGCGTCAGCTACAGTTATTGCACTCTCTTGCGTCTCCCTTTTTATATATTGGTACTATCATCCATTCTTCCTCGTCTTGCGGTATTTGGTCTCCCATGCTTCATTACACACGTTTCGGAATACTTTTGGCATTCTGCCGTTATCTTATAATGCCCGTCCGCTTTACCGTTCTTCACTAATCGAACTGTTTCCCATATATCTTCCATTTTTATTTCTCCTTCTGGTCTCACTTCTTTTCCTTTCCTATTTTTCACTTAAATGTTGACACTCTGGGGTTAGCTTTTAAGAGTTTTGCATAATATTGCTTCCATCTCTCAATTCCTCAATGCCATCCGTTATCTCTCCTTCTTCCTTTGTTTTTAGTGATCTGATTTGTATTGTTTTTGACAGTTAGATATTTTTATTTACCTTAAAAAGCAATTTCCGATTAGTTTTATTAATTTCCTCAATATTTTCTCCAAATTGTTTCCAACTCTCTTGTTTGCTAGTTTTTACCAAATTTATTCGTCTGTTCGCTTCGGTGTTATATTGTAGGTACTTATTTTTTGCTCTCGATAAATATTTCTTGTTTTATTTCTTTGCTCCATCAGCTTTTCTTTCTGTTTCTGTTTCCCGTCGTTATTGTTCCACATTATTGCATTTTTAAATCCTTCCTTCAATTCTCCATGTTGCTACTTATATCCGCGCTTCTCGTCTTGTGTTTTATACCTTTTCTACATTACACATCTCCGCCGTTTCCTTCTTTCTTAGTTTGTAGGTTCTTCTTATTTTTGTTCTAAATATTTACTTTCACTTGTTATATTCGTGTATTTATTTCGTCCCTATTCCCTACTCGTGCATTCACAACCCCCATCACATATATCTTGCTTCTATTTACTTTAACTAACAAATTTAGGTTGTCCCAGTGTTAGTCCTTTTTACTGTTTCATTTTAATTTGGTCCTCGTACTGAGACGAGTCTTTTTGAATGTGCTTTCCATTCCTTTACATACTTCGCCCATCTTTTGTTTATTATCACACCCACTCCCGACGTAGCTCCTTGTTCCTGTTTTACTCTACTATAAATCCATACGTTTCCCTCTCCAAACACTTTCTCTCGTTTCCCTTTTGTATTTGTTTCTGCTATCGCTGGGATGTCTATATTTATAGTTTCATACTCTTCATTTAATACTTACTCTTTCCCTATATTCCGCTTACATTCACAATCTCCATATTTCTTTCCGATTGTTCTCCTTCGCTTCATTTCCTTTTTCTTATTTAATTTAGGTTTTTGTTTCGTTCCTTTTTCAATGTCTAGTCTTATATTCCCCATATTCATTGACAGTCTTCGTTTGCTTGTGCCCCTGTACCTATACCTTTTTTATTTAGATTTTCTTTGATTAAATTATTTAAAGTCTCTTATAGTACTTGCACATTATTTGTGTTAATTAAGCATTCCATTACCACATTGTTCTTTTTTATGCTTTTTCTATCCTTTCCATATATTAGTTCTCTCTGTATCTATCTACTTTTTTTTCTTATTTCAACATTTTCCTTACTTATTTTGTAATTTTGTTATTTTAATTGTCATCTTCAGTATTAGGTCTAATTTATCCCCTCCTTTGTATGTTGCGTTCGCTGATTTTTTTTTCGTTTCTCAAAGGGCACTTCCTTTTCATGCTTATCTTGTCCGTTGAGTAATCGTCACTTTCAATTTTAACCGATTACTAGTTATTTTTGGACGTCGTCAGTACTACCCTGTTCTTTGTTTTTTCGTAGCTCGCAAATTCCCGTCAACTTCGCAAGTTTTATTAATTTCATATCACTTTTAGTTTAAAACGTCTTTATGCTTTGCAATAAACTATTTGTGATAACTACCGCGTTTTTCACACGTTTCATGCCGATTTAATTTTTTTTGACGATTATATGACGTGAATTGTTGTCAAAGGTAATATTTGTATATGTTGCTCTTGGGGTAATTATGACGTTTCATTTTTCATTTCGTTTGGGATGGTTTTGACAGCTCGAAAACTGATTATTTGTTTATCATTTGGTCAGATTAGACTGGTGTTTTATCTACGTGAGTCGGGTCGCCTTTAATTTTCACCACCACCTTCGATAATACCGAACGATTTGTTGCTTTAATTGCTTCAACTAATACTATGGTAGCTATCACACTTCATTTTTGTTATCGGCTCACATGTTTTCCACAAACACAAGATCGGGCCCGCGTAATGTAGTCCGTATCTTGAAACATGCAGGCGGTAACTTTTGATTTACACTACCACTTATATTACTTATAATTTAACAATTTCTTAGTTGTCATGAAATGCCGCTATACCATTAATAGATAATACATGTTATTAACTACTATGAAATAGCAAGTAGTACCTACCAATAGCTTAGATCAGGATGTTCGATCATTAACGTAATTTTCGAAACGCCAAATTATTAAATCACAACGTCACTTTATTAATGTAATGATACATGTTCGAGTAAAGTATGAGGTGGTCGTACATATATGTGTACGTGTGTGTGTGTTCTTGTATCCATTAGGGAATACTTCGAATTTTTGCATGTAAAATCATAGATATCCGCCCGCACTGTGTCGTTAATTCAACACCTACACCGGCGAGTTAGATAAAGCTTCACATCTTATATTACCTCCATTGCCGGAGAATTCGTGTGATTCAGCGTCTCGCATGTTGTTGCCGCGTTTCGACTTTAATTGATTGTCATTATTAGTTACAGTCGTTTTCTGGCCATCGAGACTCTCTATGACTTTAAATACGTTGGATTCTTTCCACGACAATTTGTCTTTGCGTCGTTTATCACGTCCCTAGACTTTACACGTGGTTTATACGAGAGATTTTAAAATTTATAATGTATTGCACATTAACACTTTATGACTTAAGAAAATTAGAGGTGATAACTTAAAATGAAATTTGATTTAAGGACAACGAACACCTGGAAAAACGTAAGGGCAAAAGGTGTTGTATGAATGGATCGGGTCTGTTTTTAGAATACAGAATGCGTTTGTGGCATTATGCGATGTCTTCATTATAAAATGTAAGACAAAATTGAAGATTAATGCCAGTTATTATCTTGGAGAGCACAATGCCATATAAGCTTAGTTAACGTAGGACTTTGAATAAGAACCACTAAATTGGACTAAATTACACTGCAGTGGATAACGGCTGGTTTGATAAGGGCGCCCCACACAATTGTAACAAACTACTGCTACTTATGTTATAAGGACCGAAGAAACTGCACCTGCACTTCCTGAAACTTAACTCATATCGCCACTAACGCCATGAAGTCAATAGAGTGAGATTTTGAATTGACGACAATTAAATGAAATTGATTTTATATGTCGTCAAGTGATATTTTCATATTAATTACTAATATTTTTCTTCGTTTCTCTATGCGCGCAGTCTATAAAAATCTAATATATTTTTTTCTATACAATGATCTGTGTCAATTTTTAATTAACCGCCTTAAGAAATGACAAAACTGGAACTATTAAGCTTAAACTGCGATTGAAAATACATCCGATTAAAGTTCTCGGCGATTTGTTTTTCTGACAGCCAACTAATTGATTTTATTTAATAAAGTGAACGTCGTCGAAGAATTTGCATATTAAAATGGTTTAGGAGTTGCGTGAGGTTTAGACTTATTCAAATGAATGTCCGCGAAAGTAAAGAGCGACTCCAGATTTGCGGATATTAGATCGATAATTCAAGGCGTTAAAGACTACACATTTAAGCGATTACTCGCCGTCAATGAATAAAAAATCCCGGTAACATAAAAACGCTAATGATCGATAAATCCGACAAGACTTCGATGCTGTAATTGTAAGGCTATTTTAATTGTTTGGTAATTGTTGGAAGGCATCACAAATTTACGGAACGTATCTCGTTAGAGGAATGAATTGTCTAAATGAATTCATTTAAACCCTGAGATAGTCAATAAAACAGCGATAAATGAAAATTTATTTTAATTTTTATTTTAGGTTCCAGGACCGGTGTTAGATAACTAGCAATCGAGTGCCTTCTCAAATGAGGAATCAAATTTGTCGAGTTTTCATTTATAATGATGGAGTGGATTCACGATTTCCTTCTACGAGTCAAGTTAGATATTTGGTTGCATAAATTTCTTATTTGTTCTCTTCTTATATTTAATTTTGCTTCCTGTCTCTATTTGTTCATTATCTTGTGTTGTTTTCTTGTCTTTATTTTATGTTTGACGACCCTAAAATTATTTTTTATTGTTATTCCATTGGTTTAAAATATATTTTTTTCTATAGTTATTATTCTTCTTTCTCTTTTTTCTGTTGGGGAAAATGCATCTATCCATCGTCGTTATTTTCTTATATTTTCCATATTTTCATTCTGGTGAAAATTCACTGTATTTCCATGCACCGTACTAACCAACAAAATATTCGTTAATTTTAACTTAACTTTGCATGTCCCGTTGGGAAAAAATCTCATTCCGGTTCTTACACCGGCCAACTACCAACCTACTGCCATTAATAACTTATATATTATCAGTGAATCGTTAACTATTTCGGGTATTTAAATTCTATTAGCATATTAAAGCCGTAACATTAGAAACGCTAGTCTTTGGTGGTCTCTTTGATTTCTTCAGTTCCCACATGTCGTACAGCGTAGGCAGCGATGGTAGTGAAAGACCCGCGCGCGTCGATCGAACGTAACTATGAAAATTGAATCGAATCAGCAATATCCCCGTTGATTTAGTGGACGTGTCGCGTGTCCCACGTGCTATTGTTTATTGATAGTTGGCTTTCGTTCACACTCGCGTGCGTGGTGATTGTTTGATGATTTCATTGGCGAAATATGAGTTATATTAGCGCGCGTATTTTCGACGATGCGAATGGAGATTTATGAGTTATTTATAATTGTTTGAAATTGTCGAGTAATGTTGCCGCGGTGTGTTCGAATTTGCAAGATGTTATTTATACTTATGGGAATGAATCACGAGTTAAATAAACTCGTCGTGATTTATTTGAGCGTTAATAAAACTTGATCTCATGTCTATCGGAAAGTAAAATGTAAATTTGTTACCATTACGTTTTTATGGTTGCAAACTTTTAACGAGAGATATATTATACTCTTACTGATGACTAAGGAATATCTAACGGAAGATTTTAGGTAAATTATAATTTTAATAGTTTTACGCAATTTATATGTATTTAATGTAAATAAAATAATCTACGTTTGATCGTCAATCGTTTTTTAATAAATTGTTTTGAAATATTGTCTTCATCAAAACGCTCCGATTTCAACAATACAGTGTTTGTATTTTAGAAACATTAACTTTATTATTATATAAATTAAATTGGGAATAAAATTGATGGACAGCGATTTGACTTTTCAATTTGTGCACTGAATTATTCAGAAACTAGTACAGCCTATGAAATAACTGCAAATTCTCCAAACGAGAGTTTATTTAGTTCATTAACAAAACTATTAAAAGACTTTCTGACATGACACGCCATTTTTTTATTCCATGCTAACTGTACCAGGACGTTGTTTAAAGCAAATTGGCCATAGAAATAAAAATATCCTTATAAGTATCCAATTTATTGCCGCTAACATCGTTACACGTTCTGTAACGGTCCTTAGCTCAACCCAACCCAACCCAACAAATCGCTGATTGTATGTATGTATGTTCTGCATAATGAAGAGAAATTGAAGAAAAATTGGGTTGGGTTACCTAACCGAACCCAACTCAACTCAACCTGACCAATCCCACCCCAACCTAACACAATAACCACTAACCACTTAATTTCTCTTCATTATCTGATATTGTTTTATTTAGTGTTAATAAACTCTCCATTTAAATAATTGTGCCACTTATTTGGCATTAGTTCTGTTGCAATATTTTTTGGTCCTCATCCAAAAAGTCTTGCAAGACGGATACCACCGTCCACTCCAAAACTCGAGACTGATGAGACTTAGTCCGTAAAAGAAATGAAATTGAAGAAAAACTAACAGTAAACATAATTATTACTTTCGGCTGCCAACAGATTGTTGTAAATATGCTCGTCTACGCCATACTTAGAAAGACACTTTTTCTTGCTAGAAATTTCCAAAGTGGTGATGTATTCAGTGATTATTTATTAAATACTATTTTAGGTTTTTGTCTCCTGGTGTAAAGTTGGTTGCAAGGATGCATCGTAAATATTATCGTATATGGTTTTCACAAACCTGTATATTCTATGAAAATATGAAAACATTCACATTCACATTCATTTTTGAATTATAATTTACGGTGACGGAAGTTCGTATAATTGTCATAAAATTGAATAGACGAATATTATTCTATTATTTTAACTTAACATAATATGCAACGATTAATCAAAACAAATGAGACGTCATGAAAGCTCTGTACACACCTATGATAGACTTTTACATTCGGCATTTATTAAGATTTTGTGACGTGCCAACTAAACAGGCAAATAAGTGATCGGGCAACATTAAATTGATAAAGTGCATTATAAATTTAAAGCGACTGGTTGAAAATCCAAGGTAAATATTAACATAAATTGATTTGGCAGTGTTTGAGAAAATGCAATTTATATTGGCCAATTAATAACGAATGAATTAAATGGGATTGACGCAAATAAAGTTACACTGACAAATTATTATCCAAAATTAAATCGGATAAATAAATTTATAGCTGGATGAAAAATTGGTTACACAACAGATTAAATATACTCTGCAAAGGCGTCGTTAAGTTCAAATTTCAGTTATGATGCTTAAGTAATTAAATAAAAAGTATCATTTTGTATCATTCTTTTATGTTTCAAGTGCTGACCAAAATGAAACTGAAAGGAAAATTAACAAATAAAAAAAAAGCTGAATCAAAGTAAATGAACAAGAATTAAACAAATGATAAAATGTCACAAAAAAAACGCTAAAGAGAAATGTAAGAGTAATACACAAGGTAGCAAAGAAATACGATTTAGAGGTAATCATAATAAGACAAAATAAATGGCAATGGTACAAACACAGGAACTAAAAGAGAATAATACTATCCTCGTAGTCAACAATGAGGACAGGAAAGACCACAATGACAAGATATAGTCCAGGAAGTAGAAATAAAGAACCATTACAACCCAAGCCTGTTGAACGTGGGTGTTACATCCAGCGGATGCAGAAATATTGGAAAGGTGGGAAAAGGGGATGATATGAGCTGTATATGGCGGAAGAAGGACAGATCGAACAAGAACGACAAACCACAACCTGAAAGAATTGTACAAATGTCCTAATATACCAACATTTATGAAAGCACGAAGAGTAAGATGGCTGGGATAGGTAAATGGTGGAAGTCAATGACAAATCTAGGACTATGCAGAAAACCAACAAGAAAACAAATATTTTAATATCAAGCAAAGAAAGATATGGGAAAATGAAGCTTGGGTATATTTACATACCATAGACAGAAAGGTATATAAAAAAATAGTGAATAGAAAATAAAGGAGAAGGATAATTCACATAGTATCAAGGAAAGGCTTAAATGAGGAAAAAAATAAATATAAATAAAGATAAACAAAAATAATTGCGATTATGACATTTTCTTATGTTCTATGTTCTCATTATTGTTTATTCGAACGCTAGCCCCTAGTTCACTATAAGATTCTACTGTTTTGCCCGTCTCGTCTTTAGTAAAATCAAGCACGTTTGCTAAAATCCAGTCAATAACAAACTTTGCAGATTGCAACAGTTTTCTCTTAATGACTCCAAATATTTAAATGCGGTAAGTGCAAATGGCCAAAACGAAGCTACCGTTTATACGCACAATTGACTTTTAACACAACATTTTTCAAACTGTCTCGGTCAACTGCAAGGATCCATTTTGGCGCCTTTTCTTTTTCTAGACGTTCTGTGTTTTACATATTCGTTCTGCTCTGTTCTACATGGCGTACGCCACTATTGTTAATTTTATGTTATAATAATTGTTCACTCATAATAAATTATAAGAATAATAACTATTTATGCAACCACTTACTAAATGCATTATTTTGTCTATTTAGAAGTTATTTCACTGCTGCAACATTGTTTTAGCTAATGATAGATAAATAGTTATGCTGGTTTGAAAACGATTTCAACTATTTTGTGCAACTGTTCTAATTCAAATTCTAATCAAATTTTGTTGTTATTATATATGTTGATATACGACATTATTATTAATAATTTGTGTTGTGTAGGTTATAGCTAATGCAGTTTTTTGCAAGGAATACGAGCAAGTAAGTTCCTTGTGGTTTTCACGAGCTGTATTAGTACATGATGCATCAAGATGATTTAAGCTTTACAACAGAACAAAACAATCTCTCAATTGGTAACATTCTAGTAGAGCATATTTGCATTTCGCATTATGATTATGGAGAATCAGTGATGAAACATGTCAATTATCAAACATAATAAATATCCTCTGGATACATGAACCAGGCAATAACGTTGGCATGGTTCTTGCATAGATATTCAAAACGATAAATGTCACATGTATTGGCGCCACAAAGCTTAATTAGGACATAAAACTTGCTGCGCGAGTGCGCTCCAAATCGTTTACTTGACTGAATCATTTTACATATTAAGATCGATTTCGTATTATCTGTAGACACTATTAGACTTTGGAATTATCGGTTATAAGCCGAAAACTTATTGCACAGACTACGAGTGCTGAAAGGAATGTATTTTCGATCAAACTGCTACGACGTTTTACTGTTTGAATAGTGTCCGTGCAGATTGTTTTCTAATTAAGTAGAAACCCATACATTGAAATAGCCTTTGTTTATATCATATACGACTAGGAGGTTCAAAGTAATCAATTAAAATATGTCTATGTAGAAAATTGTGCTACAAAATTTTATCAAATCCAACGGTCAGGTTGCTCGACATCGGTGTGAATTGACAGACAAATTATTTTGAACAACTTTTAGTATTTATTGGCATAAAATCTAAATGATTTACTAAATACGTTTGGTATTTCCAAACGTCGTACACTTACATTGCATTAGAAATAATTTAACTCATGACAATTTTTCATGCATTAAATACTTTTCTCGCAGAGTTCAGTACAACATTCAGCAATAACGAAAGACGAAGGATTTCTAGTAACTATCGATAATTTAACAATCAATTTATAATTATTCACATGTTCATAATTTGTGTTGATTTTTGTTACGCTGCATTTCCTTTTCCACTTAGAGGATCTGTTGGCCATTTCAGTATTTCAGTTGAAAATGATGTATCATTCATTCCATTTGGTTTGCTAATCAGTGTCGCCATGAAATACACTTTTGTAGCAATGCTATTTTTGTAGAAATAAATATTTTCGCTTTTGTTTGCATTAGCGAATGTTTGCACGGTTTTGACTCACCAGTCTGCTAATGGTTGAGTAGGGGGCGCCCTCTAAATTATAACGGAGACATAAGAAAGCAGGACATCGATGCACGAGGGCCGTCTTCACTAGAACGCATATTTGTGGCCACCCACAATTAATTAAATTAATGAAAGATATGGACATATAGTTGGCTGTAACTTCGTGTATGTTGATGGACATACTACAGAGCAGTAGCGTTGGTAAGATAGAGTTATCTATATCTTTGGACCCTTCATGTGTCATTGTGGACCTTGGTTGATTTTTAGTCAGAATAGAATAATAATCTATGAGCCTTGTGCCTCCGATAACAGCCGTGGTTATCGGACAGTACTTTAGCACACGAAGATGTCAGATAAATGGTAAAGCTAATAACATTACAGATTCAAGTATAGGTACAACAAGCAAGGTGGGAGCTTGGCGATTATTCTGCTACCACTCTTTGGTTCTAGTTATTCGTCGTTGTAAATTGGAATAATAATAATTATTGACTCTGATTATCTCAAAGTTTAGTGGCATCGTGGTTGATGTTGTCAAAGCTGACAAGTGACTCTTAAAGGTTTAACAAATATTTTTTTTTCTAAGCATTTTACTTCCATTTTAATCACAATTTTAAATAGAAAATTGAATTAATTAATCAAGACTTTTGGAAGCTTTCCAGCAAATTATATTATGACGTTAGGTTCTTATTATCCAATAAACACATCAAAATCAACTAATTAATTACAGTCGCACTCGTAACGTTAAACTCCAGCAATATAAATATTTTACGTCACAATTACACGACTCTACATACATCTAAATGACAAATGTACACACATGTAGATGAGTCGTCGTGAACCCACAATAGACAAAGGTCAAGGGGCGCAATGTACAAAGCAAAACTTTTGTAACCCAAACCATCAACCCGACGTCGCACCAGTTGCTCAACACAGCACTCGACCGAAGCGGCGAGCTGGTGTCGCTTTTTAATTACCAGAGACACTACACTCGACTTCAGAGTCTCCCGAATCTCGGATTTCCCACGCAAATAAAGTTTTATTTATGGTTAAATGCCGCGGCGGCCTTTTGTAGGTGAGCACTTGGTCAGTTAACCCGACGAAATCTAGACGTGTGTAATGAAGAACGTGAAATACTCGCTGGGATAGGGTTATTGGTGTCTTGCTTGCGATACGGGAAAGACTGCAAGCGATCGCTTGGACGGTTGCGAAAAACGAGGAATATCTAAATTACTCGCCACGAGCGGTCTGTTAGAATACGCCTTCTATGTGAATAAATCATCTATTAACATTAAGTATCAAACTGATTTATTTAGCTATGCGTTTATTTTCAATGAATACCAAATACAGTTTTAACAGTAGTTATTATCGATTTCACATGTTTATAAGCAAACGAGAGCGATTATTGTAAACGGTTCATTGAATATCTCATAACTGACACTAGGGTTACAGCGAGTTAATTATTGTCACGGTACAACTTATTTTTAAGTGAAAAGAATGATAGTGATGTCATTGGCGACCGAAATAGTGAAATGGCCAAAGGATTTTTTAACCAAATGGAATAGTAAATATAGTTTATACGACTTATGAAAAATATATATGTATTTAAAGCCAATCAAAGGAAACGCAACAAATATACCAAATAGAATATAAATAAAATAATTTCAACCAAAGGAAAACTATTCAAAAAATAACAGAAAAAATATCAAACTAAAAATGTCAATAACAAATAGTAGAAATCAATTAACGAGCAGTGGCCAAATCAACGTATTAAACGTTGAATAATAATAGAAAAATGCATAGGGATAAATTATATCACAAAAACTATATAGAAACAAGGAACAAAGAAAATAGATAAAAGTACAGAATAGAAATGGAAACGGAATCTTGTTGTAATAGATATAATTCATATCTTTGCAATCTCGTTGCAGTGCTGCGAATGCTTTGATCATAGGCGATATTAGAATTAACGTCGAAGAGAAATGCATCTCTTATTAATTTAATAAATAATAATTTAATAAACCGACGAAAATGAACCAGTGTGGTCTATTTGATGGAAACTGAAAGAACTGCCGAAACTGAAAGCTCCGGAGAAACAAATGCATTCATATTTCATGAGATGTCAATGAAGCTTAGGTTGGGTTGGGTTGAGTCTGGTTGGGTTGGGTTGGGTCTGGTTGGGTTAGTCATCGCACTAAGTAACTTTTAAATTTGATAAACTCCGAGTTACTCGGAACAGACTCTACGCTATTCGTTGTTGCTGGATGTGATGTTCACTTTTGATGAACGTAGACATGTTTTATTACGTAGATTTGCTTTTTAATAAGCTCGACCAGTTGGGTGCTAAATTTGCTATATAAAGATAACGTTGCATTTGAGCACTGATTAATTGAACTACTTACAACGTTGAGCAATTATAATATTTTCCCGTTTTGATCCTGTCTCTTAGCAAAACACACTTGTTTTATTTAAACAATTGTTTAATTTAGTTCTTGTCATTTTTAGTTTTACTCTATATGTTTCTCGTGGTTCTCGGGTAATGAACCGCCCACATGAAGTGTCCCTAAAAGGGTTATTCCGACGTTTCGTCAAAGTCACATGAGTACCATTTTTAGGTAGATCTTCTCCGTCGAAGTGACATTTTGAAATATTATTCTGCAATGACTTTGTACTTGAGGATTTACCTAGATATATTTAAAAAATGATAGTCAAAACAATGTATATGCAATAATCTGGCCTGGACACTCGACAACAACGCAATACCAATAATGAAATATTTAGGGTATTTGAATATTTAGAACGACCATATGTCGATTGAAATAACAGGAATGCGACGAAAGAAAAATGTGCTCGTTCATAATTTGAAAAAAATAAGCCGCAAAGTTGAAAATATTTGACGTTTACATATTCAACATTTTAGCTTAATAAATTTTATCATGGATGTAAAAATATATTAAAATCGGTTCGGGAATGTTATAAAATTATGAAAGAATAAAAAAATAAATCGATTTAAACAAGCTGCTAACTGATATCAAATTAAATAAGTACAACTTAAACTATTTCAATGCATATCATTAAGGTTTTAATTGTTTTAAGCTATAGAAATGTAAAATATTGTTAATTTCAGTAGTTTGCATGACAATTGCTGCAAAGCGAAAGATGTTGAAATAACAAATAATTCAAAAATATTGGTTGCAAATCTGTAATATATGCATTACAGATTTATTTGTACAGAGTTAACAACAAATCACGTGATCGATTTTTACAAATCAATGAGGAGAAGCATGAACCTGACTATGGCATTACATTTTTTATATACGAATTTCATAATTCTTCAGATGCTCAGATGCCAAATGTAGGGTATGTAACTTTCTGATCTGCGGCATGCGTGAAAGGGCGCTAGCAAAAAAATTAAAGGCTTTACAATTAAAAACAGATGTTAACACAATATGCTTTTAACGATACATTTATTTCAGTTTAATGATAATAAACTAAAAGTAATAATTTAATGAATAACACACACGCGAACACACAAACACTAAAATTACCGCAAAAACAGTATTTGGATTTCAAGGATTAGGAAAAAGAAAACGCCACAAATTTGTTCCAGCTGACGTTTTCCTTCTTTATTGAAGCATTTTCAAAGCCTAGCAGGTCTACAATACTATGAAAATTTGTTTAAATAAATTTTAAAAAATATTACTTGCATGAAAAGTCATAATAACTACATTTACAAGGGAAACGAGGGTTAAAACTAATTTAAATTTAGCAAATCACATATTGAATGAGATGCGTTTAAAAATTGCAACGCCTTTAATGAAAACGTGTTAGTATGCTTACGCACAAAAACGAACGTTCAAGAAGAGGAAAAAGATCATTAGAATAATAAAAACCTACTACCATTGCAGAATTTAAGATGGGGAGTTATAAAGTCCGAAATTTGAATTTTGAAGTAATTGGAATTAACATAAAAAGGTAAATCGGGTAAGAAGGAACTTAGGGAGGATTATGGTAAAAGACCAGATTCCACTATTTCTCTACTGTTCTATCCTTTGTGATAGGTCTGAACAAAGACTCCTTTTTTTAATTTTAATTCAAATGTCGGACTTTATAACTCAGTAAATTTTTATTACTTTAAGTTCTCCAGGTGGTCATTAAGGACCTTCGCCTTTTTGAACGTTTTTTGTGCGCAAAAATCCCAACACGTTTTCATTAAATGAGTGGCAATTTTTAGACGCACCTATATTCGCTCTATTTAATATTTACATCGTTGAAAATACTCCAAATTTATGACCTTAACATTTTTCAATAATTTAAATCGATGGATTTTATAGAATTAAACCACTTCTTATGTGCTAGATTGCGGATTTAGTAGAATTTTAAAAGATTGTTATTATTTAATAATTTCGTGAAAATGTTGTTTCCGTACTAAGAAGGGCAATTCGTCAAAAAAGGATACGAACGTGTTTCAAATGAGAAATGTCCTCCCGAAGTTTGAAACCTAGAAATTTTGAAACCTTAAAACCAAGATTACCAAACCTGCTTTCGACGAATGAAAAGCTTGGTGGAAAAAGGAATTGAATGGGTCTCTTCTACGAAAATAATTGTTTTGGTATATGATACTTTAAGTAATAATAAAGTAAATAAATTGACACATGGTGTTAGCTTTAATTTAAGGCATCTCCTTATGATAACGTTTGTCACAGTTGACATCGTGTCAAGCAATTTAAAACATACATTTTGAATTTCAACTTGTCGGACATTGTTTTACATGAACTGGTCTTGAACATTTTACCCCGTTACACACAAATTGCATCATCCTGTGTCTATTATAAATAATCACAACCAAAATTATTTCAAATCGGTATACACTATCTTTACTTTGTAATAAATCTTTTTCCTTTAGTTCATTACATTTATTTATTAACATTATTGATATTTAGTTGCAGATGAATAATAATAATCTAGTCATTTAGAATTATTTGCATGTGCTTTTTATATCATTTATTTTCATGTATTAATATTTTTGTTTCCCATTAATTTCGGTTTACCTTTCATTATAGGAATTTTTGTTCATTTCCTTATTGCTCGATCTATCTTTTTTATGACGGCTAAAGTAGTAAATTCAAGGGGGTTTTAAAAGTGTGACTATACGTGCCTGTTCCATTTGCCGTAAATATGTTACCAGTTATTTGCAAACGATTTTTTGGTAAGCTAAACTTTTTACTTTAAACTGCAAATTTTGCTGATAAATTTATTGGGTACGTTGGTCTCCTGGCGAATCCAAATATCAAAGAAATGTTTGCCCAAAGCAATTCAGAATGCCATAAAATATCGGTAACGAACAAGGCGCAATGTACCATATGAATGACCACACACTGCTTATAAATTAAATTACCGACTGACTGAGTGAATAAATTTATATCGCCGCTGAAACACAAAAAGAATACACGCGTAATGTATTTTCTGTCGCGCGCACTTCCAGCCAAATATTTCACTACCTCTTCTAGCACACATCATCGCTATATTTATATCAAATGGCTACTGTATTTCTGGTAACATGCCAGTGTTATATCGAATTGTGCATACGAATTTATTGTCCATTTTAATCGAGAAACTTTAGACGACGTCGTTGGAAAAGCATAAATTACTTAAACCGCCGGAACGCAGCCTGTCTTCATTATAAATATCTAACCATCCCACGAGATAATAATAAGCTCGGAACATTGTGGCCGTTAGATATGCATTAATGTTTATTTATGGAGTAATTATTACGTAATTTAATAAATCAATTTCATTCATAATTATTGCTATTAACAATCGTACATACGTTAATGCTGTCAAGTAAGCCCACGACTTTTAATCCGTGATTGACGGCGGCTCAATCTCTGAGAATGCCGGACTAATATTCTACAAATTCAATAGTATTAAGTGTATTAAGCCTAAGGTCGTTAGTTAATTGATCGAAAAGAATACATTTCTACATATATAAATAAAATTTAAACTGTTCACCAATTTGGACCATTCAATTGGTTTTCGTTTCGTATTAAATGATCGACATCTGGCTGTATTAGATTTATTAAGAAGGTTATTAAAATAGTTTTACCAGACCTATGAGAAGTTACAAAATTCAGTTATTGTATATCGACATTAAATGCATAATGTTGGAACATCGGTGTCGTTTCGTTTTAGTATGTGTGATTAAAAATGAAATTATGCATCTCATACTTAATTTTGTTTTAGTTTAACTTTAATATTTTTGTTTTAAAATCATTAGTATAATTTTATTTAATGCTGGCTTGTTTCGTTATTGTTAAAAATCATTGACATTAAATGATGAAAAAATAATTTGTTTAAATTGATATTTGTTTTAACATTGCACGATCAATATTTTAACAACGTTTATAGTTCATGAACCACATAAAATATAATGCACACTTATTTTGGGTATTTAAAATTTTCTTTAATAAATTAATTTAATAATTAACAAAATACAACATTATGCCATATAAAATGTGAAACATTTACATTTTTGTCAATTAGCAAAGTTAATGTTATTTATATTGTATGGGACGATCGTTCTTTGTCAGTCCGTATTGTGTGAAGAAGTAAAACGTCGCCTAGAAAACCTTTTATCTCATGTATTTATAGCATCGGTGTCTCCTATGTATTTCTCACCCGAACTGTTAAACACAAAACATTTCAGGTGCTGAAACAACGATAAAATTCAGTAACTATCTGTTTCAGTTTTATGATATATAATTAAATAGAGATGTTTCGTCGATTAACTATTTAATACGTCAATAAAAAAGAAGAGTTTTATATTCGTAATAAATTTAAATATTTATATATTTT
The DNA here is from genome assembly GCA_959613385.1 of Geotrupes spiniger. Classification (NCBI taxonomy): domain Eukaryota; kingdom Metazoa; phylum Arthropoda; class Insecta; order Coleoptera; family Geotrupidae; genus Geotrupes; species Geotrupes spiniger. The sequence goes on along the minus strand of OY390736.1, from coordinate 24,101,535 downwards.
GTCAGTAGCTCGGATATACTTTCCATTAAGTTTAATAGCTATACAAAATACTACAATATGTAGTCGTTTGAAGTGCAATGAAAATGCATTCTGTTTTAATGTTTTTGGAGTAAATAAGTTAATAATTTATTTAGTAAAATTATATAGTTATATATAGTTGCCCCCTTCCTCCCTCATATATGGCCAGCCCATGTTATGTTTAATTATATTTAAATATAATACCCCTAATTTTTTTGGGTAAATCTAAATAACCGAGTTGTTTATAATTACTTTAGCAAAAAGATGACATGATTATCATGAATATGGGTCACCTAACTAAAAATGAAATTCAAACGGTTACAATTTGATGACTTCTATGAAGTCAAACTCGCGAGTTACTTTAGTGTATTCCTTTCGAACAAGCACTAGGCACCTCTAAATATAATACAATGGCGTATATATATTTCTCCTACTGGACGTTTTTACGATGATTAATTTTATTGCCGGCGTGCACTTTCAAAATTCCAATAGAAAATTAACTTCTTATTTATGGCAGTTTGTGTAAGAGCAATAAAATGCCATTGTATAGATAAGTACGCCCATTTGGCCGCCTCCAACAATAAAATAAACGAAAACAGTGTATTAAATCAAAAATCAAAGGTTAATAGGAAGAATTATGGACAACATCTGCGGCTGCTTGGCCTGAATCATCAAAGAAGACAATTCATCACGGCGAGCAGTTACACTGTTTACAAGTCATCTGCAAACAAATCGAAGGTGCAAATTAGACCAGTTTTTAAGTAATAATTAGTACGCAATCAAAGGGCGTGCACATTTAATATCTCGTTATGTGTATAATAAACTTTATTAATTATCGCGCAAAGCTGCCCACCGTAAGTTATTAATTCAATTTAAAATCATCGTGTTTGTTATCTCCTCCAATATAAATAGATGTGTAATTAATAGCGCACTTAATTTAGCTCTTTCGCGCAATTTTTCCAGCACTTAATTGTATTTTTATGCAAGGACATGGTGTAGATTCATTAAACGTGCCGTCGTATGCAAAAACTTTAATTGTCGCTCCTTATTACCCAAGCAATTAAATTTATCTCATGTGGTTAATTAACAATAAGTCATAGTGGACAAAAACCGACCTCTATCGTGTTGTTTGTACGTATAGCTTCAACGTAATTTCATTATATCACTTGCTAAATCAAATAGTAATTTAAACTATTAATAGAAAAATTTTTTTTCAAATAATGTATCAAGATAAACAAATTTGTGTTTTAACGTTCGTGCAAAAGACATTAAATGTACACATATAACAGCATAAGAAAAATATAGTTCAGCTTTAGGAATATATTATTGAAATGAAAAATATTCAGTTGTAAAACGAACAAAATTAAAATATTGAGAAATGAATATCCGTTTATTCTCCGATGCGAGTTCCTGCCAATTTCTTATCAATAGCAATAAAGTTTTATCATATAATACAAACGACTATTTGAATGGCGCAAATTCTGAAATATTTCTTTGCAGCAATTAAAAAACCGCGCTTTTCCGAAGCTACTAATTTTATGGAACATGTAAAGCTTTATACCCCCGTCGGTTTTTGCAATGTAAATAAATCGATATCACATGGTTGGGTTGAAGCAGAAATTATATTACCAATGAAATTGATAAAACTTACTACTGGGGCAACGCATATCAACAGATTACGATTTAAGTAGCTATTTTTTTTTTGCTTTCCCCTATTTTCTCCCGTCTGCCACTGAAGTAGTGAAAACTTTTATGCTATAAATTGTTTACAATTATTTATCTCTTCTGCAGGTGTCGTAGTAAGAAATCCTTATTTTTATAGTTGTATTGTTTATGAAGATACTATCTAGATACTATTATCTAGCAACCATATACATATGTGCTAGAAAAATATATATTTTTGGAAATTATATATAACATAATTATCTTTGTTTAACCGTCACACATGTCGCAAGAAATTTCTAGTTTCATATATTATTCATAAAACAATTATCTTTATTTTTTGTGAATTGAATGCCAGAATAATACAAACGACCTACAAATACGGGCGATAAGAGGATTCTATATTTGCAATATTTCGCACCTGACATGAAATATAATATAAATGTTGTCAAGAAATAATACTCTTTGTTAATTATGTAAAATGTTAACATTTTATTGCATCTGTCACAATCGAGAACAGAAACTTTAAATATTGATTGTACAACGGCATACAACTTTACAACAGTGCTATATCCTAAATCGAATTCTGACTCACAAATAAATGATTACATTTATTTGTAAGTTGCACAATTGTGTGATTATACTGGAAACGTGGGTGTGGAGAGCTGTGTGTTTTTATATGCTCCGGTCTAATATTATTGTAACGAAAATATAAATTAATCAGTATACGCGATAAGCCAAATTTTCCGAAATATCAAATTTTCAGACAATTTTAATTCAATTTTGTAGTCCAAAATGAAGAAAGGAAAGAAGACTACCAGGCCTAGTCAAGAATGGAAAGAGATAATAACGGAGACAGTTGATTCAGACGTACTATTTGAAGGAAGTGAAATACTTGATGACATTTTGGAACTGAACATGTTCGTCAAGATTGTTTGCGTAGTTGGTGATGTCATGACAATCAATCACATCAAGCTCATTAAAAACTTTTTGCATTTTAAAGTAGATGCAGATTAGACAAAAATATGCCAGTTACAAAGAATGTAACAAAGCTTACACGTCTCTTCCTTTTGGGGATCAACATGCATGTGGCGAATAGATCATTCCCTTTTAAGGTGAAACTGAACACCTATAATACTAATGGTTCGTAGAAGCGTTAAAGCTACACAATGGATGGCAATTAACCTAATTTGGGTGGTTCAAGTAACGTGGTACTTTGGCTGAGTAAAGCAGAATCGATTGTCAAACACAAAACTAACATAAAATGAAATTATTGAAAAAGAGCCATAATCATCGATGTCCACTCGTGTGCAATAGCAGCAGAATAAAATGTTATCCCTACTGACTATCATACAATACTTTACCAACCTACCTGTCTATTAGATAAAAGAATAAAAACACCACTTGTTATGAAAGATAAAATTACACTTCTTCTAACGTTCAAAATTCTTTTGGTTCTAAAAGTCAATAACTCAACGCCGGAATCATACAACAATAAAAAACGAAGCCATACCCATATATTCAAACTGAATAATGTATCTAGCCCAGCTATTTTTCTTCAGTTAAACTGAGTTAAACTTAGTTATGATTTACAACTGCAGCTGTGAAATGATATCCTGTAAGACGAAAGCTCCTGTGTGATACAAGTTACATTGGTCGCTTTTCTGCTATTATTAGAAGACATGTCACAATTATATCAAACCTGAAACTTTAAGTAGAACAGCAAAATAGATAAGTATCATTTGATTTTGATTTATTCTTTGCCTGAATACTAAAGTGCTCGATATGCAAAATAATCCTTGTGTGCAAACTCTACTTGATTGAGTTATGTTTAGACGATAGACATATTAACAGATAAAGAGGTTGGAAAATACACAAGTTGACAGGTAGATAGGTTAAGCCAGATTGATAGAAGCTCTAGAGAGGAAAAATGGATATTTAAAAATAAATTATTAAATTACGAATTTATATTCTACTAGGATAATAAACGCCGAAACTATTTGATTTATATTCTTGAGCCTTTATTATATTTGTGCGTGTGTTATGTTGCAATATGGGATGGGTTGAAGATAATTTGGGTTGAGTTGGATTGCGCTTCACGTTCTACTTTTCTATTTTTAATATCCTTGGCCGTTCTCAATGTTTCATCAATTCATGAAATAGGATAAATAATATCCTGAATTATAAATAACTGAATTTTATGCTTGACATGTCAAATGGGAATCCGCTGCACATTTAACACGGTCTAGTATGTCATATCTACTTAGTTGACAGATTCTTCTCCGAAAAATTTCCTGCAATTCGTTGCTGTTGATGTTGACATTTTCATCTCACACATTTCCTTGGCGAATATTTTCATATAGCTGCTGCTGATACTAATTAATAAAACAGAGCAGTTTCTATGTTATGGCTTTCATATACCACTTGTTCTTCATGTTGCCTATTGTTAAACGATTCATATTTTGTCCTATGCTTTCTATGTGATATTTCAGACACACAGCTGCAGATTAACAAATATAACTAGAACCAAGTAACAATTTGTGTCAATTCAGATACCATTGACTAGTACTATTCGCAGAAGCAGTGGTACTATTAAATGATTACCACAGTCGACGTTATGTGGAGGGGGTACTTCGAGCAGATCATTGTGATGGTGTTAAGCGATTCAAGGAGTATGGTCGCTGCAAACGTTGATCGTCACGTTCATGAGGTTCGCATTATTAGAATATCCAAATGAGCAATTGCTGTCCGCACGATCATTGCTTAATTAACTTTGCTCAACAATATCTACATTGAATCGTAGAGCAATGGAATTGGATACATTGTTCATTGACGAGCTGTGTTTATATTCTACGTATATTTGACAGTCGGCATACGATATGTGTAAAAACGGGAACGATGTGCACCTTGTAAAATGCAGCATACTTTTAGTTTCTATCTCTATCATGACGTGGACTGGCATTCTTTTCAAAGCATGCACGAACTTGTATGCAATTATGGCTGGAAAATTAAATGCTGCTCCAAGGCCATGTAGAAGCTTTCACCCAATTCATTTGAACGAAAGTATCAGTGCACAATAATGCTCGATTTCATATTGCTAAACGCTTCAATGAAAATTCTAATGCGGTTGGCACCAAAAAAATTCGTGATTTAAGAGACATGAATGTTTTTCAACATGTGACGAACATTGTTTGGTTCCATCTACACATGTACATATATCTTTAATTCGATAATTTTAGGCCTCACACAAACATATTTTGTGTTAATTTTAAGTTAACAGAAATATCGAATTGCACTTGTACCCTTCTGGCTACTACAACTAGAAACATTTTAATGGCTGTCAAGCCCCTGGATATCTGCGACCTTTATATCCAACGATCAACGGCAATCCTCAATTATCTGTAGATACCAAACAAGCCAGGTTACACCCACCAGCTGGGTTGGCCCTGCTCGCAAAGGAATGTTTTCGAAGTCAAGTCAAAGACCCAATTAGTTTACCAAAATTAGTCAGTAACAGAATAAACTTAATCAGTAATACCTCAATCAGAAGTTCAACAAAAAAACTAATTTATCAGAACTGAAAACTAACAAAACAAGTAGCTCAATCATAAGTTCAACACAATAACAAATTTGAAAATGACAAAAGTGCAGCAACAATTATAAATTTGCAAATACATGTAGCGAATGTCGTCACGGTTGGTCCACTACGATTTCTTGGTGTTAGCTACTAATTTCACAATTCCAATGTGCGAGCGTGGCAATTTTTCTGTCCGTCACAGCGAACTTTTCATATCGTTACAAAGTTAGAGCGTGACAGCAACTATATGTTTGTTTAGTCAGGGTCCACCGTCATATGGCCCTAATAACGTGGAATCTAGTTGAAAGAGAGAAAAATATATGTTGCAAAAAATGAAGAAAAAAAAAACAGAAAATGCCACCAATAATTTTTTTCAAGATATTTATTTCAGCACATTTTTCGTCGATTTTCAGCTATAGGCCAACCTATACAGCAAGGGCCAACCTTCACAACATATCGTTTCTTTTAAAGCTTATAACTTTTTATTTTCCAGCTAATCACCTTGCAATGAGCAACGAAAGTGTTTCTTTTCCCCAGATCTTTTAAACGATGGATCAACGAAATTCTTGCTTAAACTACAGTTATGGACAACGGTGAAAAAGGTGCCCAAGTGCTTAAAGTTAAATAGTTCTTTTCTGCAAGAACCAAACCACCTCTCTTTTTTCTGCTGCTTTTCGAACTTTGCTTCTCAACATCTTCCTAGGTCACCTTTGCCTAACGTGTCATTTAACACTTCTATCGGCATTTTTTCATGTATTTGTCTCTTTGCCTTACCTTATTCTTCGGTTTCTTTTACTCTGATGTCAGTATTTGCTTCTAGTTCTTGAAAGTACCTCTTCCGAAACATGATTTCATCTTTTTCCTGTAATATTCTCCCATTTTCATCTTTGATGTTCTTTAATGTAGCAACTGTTTTTTTTCTTTCTCGTCTATTTTAGAGTCCCGTAGAACAGTGTTTGATTGTTGCAAGATTATTGCATCTTGTTTCCAAAGTTTACGATATATATTTTGTCTCTGGCTTATTTACTATTCTTCTACTTTCTTTGTATTCTTCATTGTCTTTTCTCGTTTGTTGGTACTTTTTCATTCTCGTCTTTTCATCTCGTCGCGGCGTTTTCCTCACCCTTTATTGCCTACTTTGTTTACTCCGCAGCGCTCTTTTACTTTCTTCTTAGTTTACTTCTATTGTTTTCGCTCTTAAATATTTTTTCTTTTCTGTATTCAGAATTTATTAATATAACGGCGGTGCATTTATTTGCAAATAGGAGAGTTTGAAGTGACAGTACACGGTATCAATTTTCATAACTTATGTGTATCAAAATGGAATATTTGTGTGTCTTCCTAATGATTCTCATTAATTCGTTTCTTAATGCACGTACATTACATATAAAATAATATGAAACTGCGCGAAAATATACGCAGGCGAATTCTGGCCTAGCCAGAAATTTTAAACAAGTCTTATAATGTTTGATGCAAATATCTAAAATTGCGACGTTAATGTTATTCCTGCATTAAAATGTAGTCAACATAATTTAAAAGATTGATAAAACATAGTTTATAGACTTGGGAGTGTTGCGTTCTTGTTAGAACTAATCAGCAAGTCAAACCCAACCTGAGCAATAAATCTCTTCGTCAATTTGTTCGCACCACAAATAGCTACCGGCACAATATAATGGCACATATACACAAATGTCTACAATTATAATTTTATTGTCATGTTTGCATTGAAATGAGGTGAACTTTGACATCGTAAATGCATTCTTTCTGATGAAAATCCATTTTTCAAAACTCAATTAAAATATTATTGTAGGCGATAAAATTTACTATGATTGGCGATTTGAATACGGAGCTCTGACCCGCTACATATTATTTTCATATTCACTTACCATTTTATGGAGGTGCAGAGAGTGGGACATAAATAAGAAACTACTATACTGTTACGTACATTTTCTCTCCCACAAATATTATGACGATGGTAGTTTAAAACATAACACATTGATTATAATATCTTAAAACAAACATGTGTGATGAAAGCGTTAACAAACTTATTGGCTATTTTTATCAATGAAAATCAGACGTTTTTCATGAAAATAGAACAACGTCGAAGTTCCACCAAAAGCTAGATACATGCAAAGGCTATTTCTGTGAAGATCTTGACCATTTCAGTAATTTTGACTGATATCTAATAGCTATTTCATAAATAGATACATGCAATCAAAAGTTAATTGCTTATTGATCACAAAGCGGTTGTGAAGCTCCGACATGTTTTAAAATGCTTTTGTGTTAGAATTAGATCTTTGTTTGGTGGAATATTTTTTAGTCACTCCACTACAGATAGTATAGCCAACGGAGACGTCGTATAGACGTGAATTATCGAATTAAGAATTAAGTTGTACAAAATTACCCAAATGAATAATTATGTGGCTTGACTTTAAGAAAATTAAATAATTAATTTTCTATTTTGGGATCATAACTGAAAATGCTGCTTATACATTTTACCATTGATGATTTTCCTTGCATTCTGAACAAATCTTTGTAAGTCACTTCTGGTTAGACAAATCGTTTTTGCCTAACGTTGTGTATCATACTCATTTTTATTGTGTCCATATTTAGAGAGACCATTTACGACGAACGCGTCAAAAACTCACCTCTACATCCTCTAAGCAGCCCAATGCTTGTAGTGTACGACAGATAAGTTGCGCAACTTTACACGACAGTTTGATTGCCACGAGGTATTAACAAATCAACATTGTACCTAAATAGTAACAACATACATTCATTATATTACAAACACAAATGATGAAAAAATATTTAATAGAAATGTCGAATGTGAAACAAAGCATGCACGCTCACACAATCCGGCCCACTTGATTGACAAAATAAAAACCCTAGAAACAAAACACAACTAATCCAAACTTAAACAAGAGACGGTGACGGTCGCGAAAGTGTCTGGGGCTCGGTGCGGAGGCGGCGTGGGTCGTACAGCTGTCGCGCGCGCCCCCTGCATAACACCGCCGCTCCCGCCATTGTTGCTCGCACCCAGCCTTAACAGTGGGTGCTGTCGAAACGTTAAAATATATACGGATACATTAGCATTTCATTTAATTAAAGCGTGTATCGGGCGAAAGCGCAGAACAACGCGGGATCGCAGCTCTTTTTTTACCCATTGTTAACGGTCGTAGGTAAGCCCGAGCATTCAATTAAGCGACAACGCGCTCCGTATTTGGAATTTTCTATTAAGCTCTTATTAACTAACAGGTCTATTTGTCGTGTTGTATTACGTTGTTATGTATCTATTAATCAAATTGTTATTTATGCCGCCGCATGAAGAGATAAAACGTGACTATTACAATGCGGCGAAAAAAATCAAATTGCTTCCGACTTCGTTGCTGAATCGCCTTATATGCTCGTGCGAGCACGTCTCAAAAATGCGTGAACAAATGGGTTTCTAGGATGTTAATTGGTTTTAAATACGTGTGGAAGCATCATTTTATAACGAAAATTGAAACTGTAATTGTAAAAGTTAATTTTTCATAGCGATTTTATATAATTTTCCGTGTATAATAAACGGATTGTGCAGATTATCTTTCTGTCTTTAATGATACACCCGAAGATCGACGTTGCGGAAGTGAAGAAGGAATGGTTGGACATCCTACGGAACGAATGCCAAACACGACAGTAATCAAGACACTCCCATCAAAGATGGTACTACCCTACCTTCATACGCTAGGCTGGATGACAAGTGGTGCTGGACCCTGAAACGAGTGTAGCACAAGGGGCCTGTTGATGCCTAAGTGCAGTACGCAATTACCTACCACCAAACCAGATCTACATCCTGAAGATAGTAAATACTCGAACTGAAAGCCATGCATTTGTAAAATCTTCCAAGTGTATCGCCACTCAGATTTTCACTTAACAGCTAAGGACAACATGTTCATATTTGAACAGCATCACAACTAACATCTGAAATCATGTTTTAAAAATAACTGGTGCCGTATGTGAACGACCCTTAATTGCTCACAAAATAAATGTGTAGACTATGCCGAACAGAAAGGGGAGCAGGGATCCAAAAGAATCCAGGAAAGAAAGTTATTAAAGATTAATGCTGATTTTTTTATTTTATAATAATATTTGTATTATAATTTACTTCTGAAATTGATGCGGCAATTTTTTTCGATTACCGGCTGACTGGCTGCCGGCTGCCATATATTGCAACACCTCTAGAAAGATAATTAGTTTGTAAACAATTAAAATAAATAATAGAGAATACTTCCTACGGCGCAAGAAAAATAATTAGTTTACAACAATTCGTAGGATAAAAAAGTTCTCGTTATTTCTGTAACGGTCAGGGAACCTTTAGAAACGTTGACGGTTTTCGTCCGGAAAGAAGTTGTTAGTGTTACAATTTTATTTGAAATTTAACCGAAACAATACGGAATACAAAATCGTGTAGTCTGGACAAACAAATATATAAATAAATATATAGAAAAATGTCCATATGAAATATTTTATATTTATATCAAAAAAAGATTAACGTGCGGAAAACAATTATATGACTCGGTGCACGTGAGCGAATATTTTACAAATTATGTCGTTGTTATGTGTTATAAAAGTTATGCAATTATGTCGCCGAGATTTTGGCATCACGGCCATTACCAACTATAAGTAAGACGTCATCTATAAACAAGGGCAGGCGAACTGGCAGAGATAAATTTCAAATTCAAGTAAATACAAATTTTGTTAGAACATTTTAATTATATCTTTGTACAAAGACATCTATCGTGATGCTTATATACCAAGAGTGGTGCACAGTATTCCTCTACACAGTGGTTGTAGCATGTGTGCGCATGTACAGTTTAGTTAAGTTAATTACGATTCGCACAAACCTGGCGTACAAGTTCCTCAATCATTTCGTTGAATCATTCGTCCATTTCCGATTGATATATCTCGTAAAACTAAAATAAAAAGTGTTTTGTCACGTGAAAAGAAGTATTCAATTATTCATCTACTCAGCATCGAGTAACAACTCATAAGGAATCCAACTAACCGTCACTCTAAACCATGTACAACAATGCAACAAGTACGCAACAGAATTCAAAAAGTGCCAATTATAATTGTATGTAATAGTGTAAAACTAGTAAAGAAACGTATAATGTTTTTTCTGCACCCAAGTCACTTCGAACGATCCAACAAAGCCCAGACAATAGCTGCGCATAACAGTGGTGCATATACATAAGCGAGAGACGCATTGTAAATTCTCGATGACCTTATAAATCGCTATGAGTCGAATCTAACCACATGTTCATACGTTCCTGTCAAGACAGTCTTCAAATGTCATACCTTGCTATTTAATAATAATAATAAGCAAGAAAGCCTGCTGGAAGTATTTGACGTAATTTGATATTAAAACATTCATTACGATATCCGATAAACGATTGCAATTCACGTACATCGCCGTAAATTGACTTTAGTCCGAAATGTGTGACCTACACTTTTGACGTAGACGATCTTTAATTCAAATTGAATAGAGGCAATTGTACAGCTTGATGTTGCACCTATTCTGATGTCTTGACTTCACGATTCAAAATATCTTTTTTAGACAGTTTAATTTTCCAAAAAATTCAGGGTTGCATCAAGTTACAAATAGGGTTTATTTTTCAAAAAGTAGGCCCAACATTTTTTCAAACCAACAAAAAAATCATTCGTGTTCTTCATTCTTCATTCTTATGCATTTACTATAATTTTGATGCCAAAAGTGGTTATATATCCAAAATAATGAATTTCAATCTTACTAATCCATGAAACGACACGACACTTACTTTTACAATTTCTATATTAGTTTTTCTTGAAAACCCATATCTCTGTATCCTATTTTAATTATTTGTGTGCAATTTCCATACTTTATATGTCTATGAGCCCACAATGTCTGATTTCAATCTAGCTGCGTTCTGCATCTGTCATGGTGATGATATTGGTATAATTGGAGTTTTTAAGGTTTATCAGAACTAAGAGCTTATTATTGCTTTCAATCTCAATTTCATAGTTTATATTAATTTGTGCAGTTTTCCCAATAATGATGAATACGTGATATTAAAGTAAATACGCGTTTTGACTTTCCCTGAACGTATTCTCCATATTTTCATAATAACATCAACAACATTGTGTGGTTGTGCATATTATTGTGAGTGTGAGTGCTCACGCGCCCGCGCCGGCGCCGTAGCGTCTAAACTATTGAAGACAAAATCATGAAACTTTAAATCGAAGACTTGTATATAGCGAGAAAGAGAAACTAATTTCTCAACCAGAAGACTAACCAATGTCTATTACATTTTTGGTGGCTCAAGATCGGTACTAATTATTGAAGAAAATGTTCCTATAATGGTCAAAGCCATGGCTGCTGCGCCAGATTATTATTATATTGGAAATTTATTTTAATATAAGAAAGTTTAGTGCTGACCACTGAAGATTTTTTCAGTTAAAATGTATGTCAAAGAGCATCTTGATGCGGTCTCATCTTTATGTTATGCTCTTCGCTCTCCCCCTATCTGTCTTTTTTTAAGCATTAAAAAATATCCAAATGTCAATAGAAATGGTTCAGAACCGATATGCTAGTCGAACGTAACATCTTGTATGGTGATCACAACAATTGAAGCATCGATTCTCCTTCGCATGCATTGCATTCGTTACTCATTCTTCATCACCATATAACATCGACATATTCTATTGTAAAATTTCTGTAAAAAAGGATGAAAAGTGTACGGTTTGCAATTATCTCATATGATACCGAATGGTATCGCAAGAAAATAACAAAAATATGTATGCTACGGAATCCTACCAATTGATATAAATAGAAAAGAAAGAATTATAATAATAATGGGCGACATGAACGGAAGAGTAGAAATCAACCACAGAGGAATAGAAAAATAGGAAGATAGGGGAACAATTGAGAAGCAATGAAAAATGATAAAGCCGAAAATATTGATAGAATGATTTGTAGAAAACTTTATATTATTGCATAAAAACCAAAATTTTTGTACGAAAAACTGAAAATGGGAAATACATGATGAAATATATATCAGTGGAAAGACTAGTCGAAATAAGCAGCAACTTAACCTTGTGAAAATTGACTCGTGATAAGTACTCCATGATAAAGAAGATAAGAGAACGAAAATAACAAAAGACAAAATAAAATGCTATATATTGCGAAACAAATCTACCCAGAGTAAAGTGAAAACTATAATGGAAATAGAGGACAAATTGAATAACTTTAAAGAAACTCTACCAGAAGCAGCAAAAGCTACTTGAGGTGTAATAAAACTACAAATTCAGAAAAATCCGCAAACTAAGAGAAATTGCCCTACAAATAACAAATTCTAAAATCAAGTAGATGTGCTCAATGTGCATTCTTATCTGAAAATAAATCGGTTGAAAGAAAAAAATCCCACTTGCTCTAGCCTTGAATTTTGAATTGAAATTGAGGCTGTTCGCGCAAATTTTTGAATTTATTTGCTAACCATTTTGAAAGAAACTACGTCGATGTGTTGATAAATGACTCATCGAATTATATGGCTTATCTATTTTTGTTGAAAACTACATTCTAGATAATATTATTTTTATTTATTTAAAATTTCTGGGAGTACGTTATTTACTATTGACAGTTCTTTATCGTCTTTTATGTCTATTATCATTCTCGTTAGGGGATTCTTTGTTAATTCGGCATATGACCCCACTGATATTTAATGTTTAATTCTTATTGTAATCGGTTTTGTCCATAAGTTCTACTTGTTATCTTTGTTTGCCTTCCCATTTTGATTTCCTTAGGTCATGTCATAATTTATTCTCGTATTTTCTGTTTGTTTATATTACCACTGCTTCGGCTTTTTTCCTGCATCTGTTCGTGTTACCTGATTTGACATTCTACCATGTCATGTTCAAAAGTTATTTCCCATCCTCATGTTTTCGTCTTTCGTTAAATTTCTGTATTCTTTTGTAATTATCAATAAATTGATTATAATTTTGTCTCCTCTACGTCTTAAAAGGTAATGGAGAGGGTATCATATTATTATTTATGCAGAAGTTTTATTATCTTCTCCATGTCTTCCTACTGGACAATTTCCTTTTTGAATTTGTCAGAAACTTCCATTTAAATCTCTTAATGCAATAACTCGATTCTCGGACATATCTACTCTACCAATTGCAATTCTGCTCAGAATGCATCCTTATAATCCTTTAGGTTATTAGTCTAACTTATCAGTTACGCTGTCTGTAATGTCTAGTTTAATGATTCTGATTCATAAAAATTTCCATTTATTTATTATGCTTTCACTGTTCGTATGTATCATGGATGCTTTTCCTCAGGCACTATCAGTATATCACAATTGTAATACACTCTCATCCTAAGATGTTTAACTGTATTTTCCTAAACTCCTCTGATTCCTTTCAATTTAAACAGAATAGACTACAATTTCCAACAGCTATGTTTTTCTTGATTTTTTGTTATTTTGTTATTTATTTCCATACGTATCCATTTCTATAGCTAATGTAGCTCTATTTACTTCTTTCTTAGACTGCATCTCTAGTTTTTTGATTTTCGTAGTATCAAAGACTTTTACATAATACACCGTAACATTCTATGTTTATCGTCTTCCGTCATTTTCTTTAGATTTTGTTTTGCTTTGCCCATTTTAGCTTATCTTCAAATTATTGAATTTCTAAATATTTATTTATTTATTCTTGCTCGGCATACTTTAGCTTTTATTCCTAATTATTGTTTGACGAAATGTTATATACCTTCCCCGTTTGTTTCTTGACTGCTTTCAAACTTTGTTCGGTACTTCGTTCCGTCCTTTCTGTTTTTTGGTTCATTATTTCGCTTTCATCTTTTAAATTCTCGATTACTATCATCCTGAAGCCTCGATATCTCTTTGCTAGATAAAACTCAACTCTTCAACTCAAAGTATTGTTTTATTTATCTGATAATAAATTTTTGTCGCTTTCTGGTTCGCCTTAGGATTTCTTTGTCTATTTTGTCGTGTTCGGTAGTTTGTGTTCCTAAGGATTCAATTTCACTTGTTCTATGTTACCTTCTCCAGACCAATGTTCTGTTGATCTGCTCCTCCGCTTACTTTTATTATTTCCGTTTTCGGGTGTTCATTTCCATACCAAATTTGTTGTAATCGCTATTTGCATAGGTTTATTATCGTTTGCGTTTCATGCTGTTATTCGAAAGTATTATCGTGTCGTCGTAGAATTTGTAATTGTACACGCCTTTTGTCTTTGTCGCAAATAATTACGTTTGTCATATTTTTTGCAGTGCTTCAAAATTCTGCCAATCTATATATATATATATATATATATATATATGTTTATAATTTATTTCTTTTCTTTTTTCTTTTGTCGTATTTCTTCTTAGAAATTTTATTTCTTTTGATGGGATTTTCGACAATTAAATGACAAAATGTTTGTTAGAACATATTTTACTATTAAAATATAATATGTTTATCAACAATGACATGCATAATTTATGACAATATGCCAAATTATTATACATCATAACTAATATAAAAACTATGAAAAAGGCCACTTTTGGCCGAAACGTTGTTGATAAACATATTATATTTTAATAGTAAAATATGTTCTGACAAACATTCTGTCATTTAATTGTCGAAAATCCCATCAAAACAAATAAAATTTCTATATATATATATATATATATATGTATATATATATATATATGTTGGTGCGTAAGTTCTCGCGGCTGAAATCTGTGCTTCTTGGTTCTCGGGTTGAGAACCGCGTTGTAGAAATCTTCCCCGAAGGGTCGCTTCGACGTTTCGGCAGAGTCCCATCTGCCATCTTCAGGAAGCTCTTCTAGGTCTCGCTGACTTAGAAGAACAGTTCTTCTAAGTCAGCTCTTCTATATATATATATATATATATATATTGAACCTTTAGAGATTCAGATTTCAACTCAAATTCTCAGGAGTGTGTACCACTTATCTGGGCGCTTCCTAAAAGTTCTTCGTTATCTTTAATTCTTGAAGAATATAAATTGAAAAATCTTCTTCTTCTGAAGTATAACCGGTATGATAGTCATGGGGTTTGCACAAACTATCTCCATACAAACCTATGTTGTTATCATCGAACGGACAACAATTGTTATATCACATTGAATCATGCAATAATGCAATACCCGCCAGGTTTTACTCACACTTGCAGAATGTCTTAATTGCTTAATTCTTACGTCCTAAAATTTATATATATTACTCGTGTACCGCACAAAACGAGTTAATTATAATTCATGTTCCTTTTTTTGGCTTTTTGCATAAATGCCCGTTCTTAAGAAGGCGGGATAAGAAAAATATAAAAGCTATTGTATTGAAAATCTCCACCCTTCCCTTGATCATAGTGTGTGTCCATTTCACAAAGAAGTTTGCCATAAAAGGCTTACTGCTCCATGTTTCCAAAGCGTTATGATTTTAAACGTATCAGATATTATTGTAGTTATTGGCCATGCATACTTAAGTGAACATGATCTATATTGCCGCAACAATGAGCTTAATGCAGATAAACGTTACCGATATCAATACATCGTACGCTTTCGAAAAGGTTTAGGTCGATTTGTAAGTGCAATCAAGTGTGTTTACTAAATCTAGGAGTGTTTACCATATGTAAAATAGATTTATAAACCTGACTTGCATTAAATTGTTGAGGAAAGCAGGCAAAGTACAGATAGTACGTCATGTTACATAATTGTAGCGGGGCCTGACAATGATCTAGAAGGCTGTTGTGAAGGCGATCTCTCGTTCAACAGTCGACTGGCACATGTAATAAATCAAATTTTATGCGCTTAGAGGTCAGCACATACGTATAAATATGCAACTTGCGGCGAACATATGTCACACGTAGTGTTTACTAGTCGGTCGCCACGGGCTCAAACGTGTATCTTGAGCGTCGTGTAGGAGTTGATTGTTTTATACACAGCGCAACTTGTTTATATAACATTACGTCGGAAGAGTCAATTCAGACGATACTTAATGCTTTTATTTATTATCACTCATGAAAGGGTAAATAAGACGATTGTGTTTGGTTAACGCTGAATGATGTTCGTTCGGTGAGCACAAACGATTTTTTACGTCCGAATTGCGCAAATACGTTATTTGTAAACACGAAGAGACAGAGGTGATCAATAATTTTAACGTTTAACACTAAAAACGTACATGGAGAAAGTGTGTACGCATTTATGTTAGGTTCAAAGAAATGCAAATGAATGAAAAATTTTATGTTATTTTGAATGATGTAAAATTCAAGCATGTGGGCAGCATAGATTAGGTGTAATTTTTTTATTTTCAGAGGTCAATAGCATTTCGGATGAACGTACGATTTTATTACATCTGCAGATGGTTAGTTCAACGTTCGCCTAAACATCGTCGTATATGCACACAGAGAATGTAATTTGCAATGCATAAAAATCAGCAATGATACACGTAACGTAACCACGTCCAATAACATTGCAATAGAGAATAAATAAATTCCTATGGGCGCAACCACTCGTCTAATACAGCACACATAAGTGGGAAGGAGATCAAATACGAAATTTGATTGCTAAATAGAAGAACAGCAGTATATGTGGCACATGGTGGGTGTCGCAGTTCGGGCCATCGCGTGCCATCCAATATATGCGTCAGCACACAGAACAGCTATCGTTGAAGACGTCTATTGGAAAATTAATCAATATACAATAGTATAGAAAATGCATATGATAAATATTATTACAGCTGCAACGAAGCAGTGGTAGTTCTTGACTTATTAGCATCCCAGTTCCAAAGACTGCGCATCCCAACTATACATTGCATTTACTAGTACAATTACTTAAGTCATTTTTCACACAAACTAACATTTGTCGTAATTATATAGTTTTATTCAAAAATTGAGCAGTTGAGTAAATGTATAGGAACATAGTGACAAAAGCAATTGTACAGGATCTTTGTGTAATTGTGTATTTCACTGGAATCGTTTTTCTTAAGACGCATTTGTATATGAAAGAAAATAAATCTGCATTGAATGCAATACTTTACCATTTTATGCTATCAAGAAAAATTTCAAAAATGCAAGGATAAATATAAAATTAAAATTACTAAGGCACGTGTTTCCGAGCGTAAAAATGCAGGTAATAATACAAAACGCATTCATATTAGCATTTAAATCAATCTATAAATATGGCAAATTATACGTCTGTTAAGTGATATTCCGGATAAGAAGCAACCAAGAAAGATAACATTCATCACTGGTGGGTAACTTGATAACTAGTAATTAGCGATACCTTGACATTAACTGCAATAAATACTAATCCGCATCTCTCGCATTTCATGCCTTATATGAAATAATACAGATCGACGAGATATTTCCCGAAGTGGAGGGACATTTTTCCAGGCCGCAATAAAGTCTGAATATTAAAGGCACGCGACAGATGAACTTTAGTCCGCGCAAGAGTTAAATTCATGTATCGCCGAGTTGTCCAGCTGTCGGCAGGCACATCCATCCTGCTATCGTATGATCCATCTGCGATAGACGCTCCTTGCTACTCATAACTCTGAAGTATCTCACCTGTGCATCTGCATAATCACCTCTAGACTCGGAATGTTAGCTATCCACGAGAAAGAAAAAAGAACAGAACCTTACAAACTACCAGTGCATAACGTATAAAGCAAACACGGCCACGAGAATCAGTCATTCGATGGGATAAATATCGATGAATATTTTAAGTTTCGCGGCGAAGATCAGATAAGTTTCATTCATTCTTTCTGCGCCTTTAATTACTTGGGAATTGAACGGCCGATTTTTCACGCGTTTATTTTGCGCCGTTACGCAATATGTTTGGCGACATATTTAAATCTGCATTGGCATTTTCCAATTGAAATATTTTCAGTAATTAACGCATTAAGCTGATTACTCAGTACCAGCACTTAATCATTTTAATCTGTACACTTTGAAATGTACAATTAATCTAATTAATAATTAATATGACAACTTATATTTAATATAAAATAATCATACAATGTTTCTCTGTATTTGTATTAGTACATATATACAAAAAATATATTTTCTTCGAATGCAATATTTACTACTATGTTACTATATTACCCTTCAAGCAAATCTGATTATGTTACATCACATGAGGAGGACGTCGCTCAATGGCGTGTCCCCGAATTTACTACGCACTAGTTGTATTTTCGTTATCTATTATATTGGTCACTAATTCACTGGGATGATTTTATAACCTATTCATATAATTTGTGTATTTTTTGACTTTTTCCTGGACCCACGAAATGTTGAGATCTTCGTGCAGAGTTTTGTTGCTGATGTACCATTCCGCATTCGCAATAGTACGAAGAGCCTTGCTTTGGAATCTCTGTATTATTTCAATGTTTGATGTCTTAGCACATCCCCACAGTTGGAACCCTAGAGACCACATTGGAACCAACACTGTTTTGTACACTGTGCACTTTGTTTTTAAATGCAAGTTTATTTTATTTTCGTTCAATTCTCTTCTTCTTTATGTGTTCCGAACGTTAACCAAACGATAAACATCGAGGCACATTCCAAGGTATTTAACTTTTTCGGTTGTCGGGATTGATATTCCATTTAGACTAATTGGTAGAGCAGTGCTTTGTTTTGTTGTTAATCTTATTGCTGCAGTTTTGCTTTTATTGATCTTTATTTACCATTTCTGTGTAGGTTTTCTGATGCTAGGGCAAGGTTGATGTGGGAGGTTAGTAGCGTCGTGTCATCTACAAACTACTTTTTCGTCGTATGGCAAGTCTGATACAAATATTTGATGGCTCGCATTTACAATATTTATTAGTGATTTTCACTATACTTCACTTACAAATACCGCCCACTTAGGTATGATTTGATCCGGTGGTAGTATTGAGGGAGGGACTTTAAATAGTAAGCCAAGATGCCAAACTCTATCAAATTAATGCTCTTCAACATCTTTTTCAATAACATCCACTACTCTGTGAAGCTGTTTAATTGTGAAATATTTCAGTCTAAAAGAAAATTGTTGTTGTGGATTAGGTCAAGGTTTTCTATTATGAGCATTACTGTATTTAGAATAAATTTCTCCGGTAGCTTAGATAATATTTGTAGCAACGTTATCAGTCTACATGAGGTTGCTTCATGTGCAGGCTTACCTGGTTTCTGAATAAATATTATTGGACGAAACTTCCACTCTGTTGGAAAGTATTGTAATATTGTCACAGCGTTCAAGATTTGAATGATTGCTTTTATTGTATTTCCAGGTAGTAGCCGGGTGCTTTCTTATCATTTAGGTTTATAATTTATGATTTTATCTCTACCGGTGTTGCTTGGGCAAGTTTAATTGAAGTGGAACAGTTAGGTAATCTAAGATGTCGCTTCTTCTTCTATTGCTGTTAGTGGATGGATATGGTTGTAAGGTCTTAAAAAGATGTTCAGTTAAAAGTTTTGATTTTTCTTCTTCTGTTCGTGCCCGTGTGGGTGTTCAGTTTTGCGAATTATTGGGATGGGATTCAGGTACATTTCAGTTTTTTTGGCGCTTCCAGAAAGCATAGTCGTTGTAAGCGGATGTGAATAAGTTACTCACATATTCGTTAAATGTTTATGGATTTCCACTCCTTTAGTATCTATTTCAATTGCTTTATTAGTTAGTTTATGTTGTTTTTGGCGTTTGAGTGGCCATGCTGACAGATTATTCTGGCTCTATTTTTCTCTTTTTATTCTAATGTGTAAAGCATAGTTTTCGATGATTTGATTGTTTTTCTTGACTATGAGCGTAAGTTGTTTGTTATATATTCAACAGCAGTGTCAAATTTGTCGTCAGTTTCCAGTTATGTTTTAAGTACTATATTGTCGATTAGGTACTCTTTAAACATTTCGGAATTAGTGTAGTTACAAATTGAGGATTATTTCTTTCGATTTAAGGAGGAGATAATAGCTATCCTGGAGGAGTGGTCAGAAAATAGATCGAAGCTTGTGTCCACTTTGCAGTAATTTGAGAACAATCATTTGGCGACAAAAAAGTGAATAGAATCAGGTACTTTATTTAACTCAGATGTCCAGTAAAAGTTATGCAACTTGCATCTTTATTTTATCAACTTCTGCAATATACATCCACGTTTTCCTTAACAAACACAACTAAATTTATTTAATTGGTTAGGTAAATTCAACAGAGTTGCATCGAGCATTAATGCCAGAGCGTGGTCGTCGAAAAGTCCTTTATTTTGGGCTTACAATAGACTGCCACGCTTTCTTTATATCTGTACCTCTTTCCTCTAGAGGAAAATTGGCGCATTTTCTTTGTATTATCACTACAACTCCCGAAATCTTTTAACGGTCTTCAACCCATCTATTCGGTCCACGTAGTGACACACTTTTTATATTTTCTATTGAAATATCATGAAATGATATATATGTTCTTCTAACCACAAATAATTCTTTTGTAAAAAGTTCTCTTTATGTCTTCTCGACTTTAACCACTTTTGTTAAAATTTTTGGCAAATACTTCTATCAATTAGAGTTATAAACGTTTAAACGTTTTATAGTGGCTTCCGAAAAGCAAATATGTAATTTGGAGGCACTCGATTAGTTAGATTGATTAATTAACTGGGTAACCAAATTTAACATCATGATATTTTGTTACATAAGTTGGTTGAATATTAATTCGAATCTGGATAAAATTTGAGATAGCACTGTTATTTCCTTGAGTCTGGGTTGTTTGTCATGTTGGCCGGCCACAATATTTGCGTTGCTTGTGTTGGCAATGAAGGTATTTACGGCGCCTTGTTCGGTGGTCCCGCTATTGTACTGGAAGTTCTTGGTGGGACAGCTGACTTTCCTATATTAAATTGCAATTGCTGATATACTTGGCAGCCTTTATAATTGACGGGATATGGTCCCTCACACAAGGTACACATGGGAAGAGTATTTGTGGTTTATTTAATTTAGTTGGGTTAGCTGTCTTACTCCGTGTCTTACATTAGTCATATTATAAGTTTATGATTGTGACTTAATTTAGTTAGCTCGTCTTTGATTTCTTCCAAATACACAGTATGGCGCATGTTCCTGATTACTATCCTGCTTGATCTGCCCTCTTTTAACTGGTTGGTGTGGTGTACATTTTTTTCACTTTTAACATGTGTCATTAGTTTTCTGTGCGAATCCGGGGTATATATGTTTATTTTTATTAGTGATGGGAATAATCGAGATGCGATACACGAATTAGTCGATTATTAAAATCTCTCGAGATAATCGACTATGCACTCTGAAAATTAGTAGTACTAAATTAGTAGTCGTACGTCGATCACGGAACGTGTGGCAGCGGACCGAGAAGGCTGATATCTCGATATATTTTAACCCCACCACTAAATATTAATAGTAGTTCCAGGTTCGAGATATTTTATTTTAACATTCGTTCGATTGTGGCAACTAATTAGTCGTATCGCTAAGCGAAGCTTCTCTTTCAATTATTTTTTGTAGTCTCGACCGATCGTCATTGTCGGATTGAAGAATACAATAATTTAAATAAGTACAATGGTGTTGATAATATTGCGTTAGTAAATAAAACGCTTCAAAATTTACAATAATATTTATAAACTGCCACAATAATATATAAAAAATATGAGCAAATAACAACAAAAGTATAATTCTCAATAAAAACAAAGGTACCTATATAATAAATTAATAACTCTAGATTAAACAATAATAATAAAAATTAATAAAAACAAATTTATAAGAATGTGGTATTAAGGAATATAATTTGATCTAAATTTTTAGACGATAGTTTGTTTCGATATAAATTTGTAAGTTGCACGGCTTTAGAAAACACACTGTTAGTGGTATTAGAACGTTTATGTTGTACGTTGCATTAATTAGTATTAGTACGACTACTACTAATTTTAACTACTAATATTAGTCGATTATTAAATTATATCGATTACTAATAATCGATTATTGAAATATCTCGATTATGCCCATCACTAATTTTTATTTTATTATTCGCTAATGACTTGGTATTAAATCGTTTTCTTTCTATTTAGTGAGATGATCATGATTTGTAACTCCGTGAATAACTACGGGGGGGGGGGGATTTTATTTTCACTGTCATTTCTTGCGGTATGAGTACGGTAGGTGCTTGTGTAGCTGGCTATTGGCTTATTCTTTTACGTTTTTTAATTTGTTGCCACTAGTGTGGGTTTTCTTGTTCGTTCTGTTGATATTCGTTGCTGAATGTCTGCTAACTAGTTGTGTTGTGAATTTGGTGAGTTGTTGGAAAAAATCCATGTACATTATTTTGATTTGGATTAGTGACACAATCTTATGTGAGTACGAAAACAAATGAGTTACTTTAAGTACGAAATTTATTTCATTTTCTATTTTCTACATATACGTATATTTTAAGCTCTAACTTAACTATAAGCATTCTTCGTTTCTTATATTTTTAGCGATTTTAGTCACCAAACCGTTAGCCATGAAATACGTGATTTCATCATGGATCCATCAATGCTCACACATTTGAATTGTGTTGCAATCAAAGGCTTTGTTTATATTTTTATATTTCGTGTAATTTACGTAAGATAAGAAAGTTCAAATCAAAATATTGCAAAACACAAAATTCTGACAATGACAAAAACTCAACCTGAACGAAACCCATTTCTGGTCGCCATTTACTGTGCTGACGCACTTCCGCTAATGAAGAAACAGATTTGGATAAGTAACATTGAGATGCTATCGTTTTTGTGCTTCAACGCGACTCGACTCGGCTACTTGTCTTTTATATCGCCGATTGTTATTCCATAATCTATTATTCTGTCCATAATCGGCCGATGGGATAACACAAAGGCTTATTAAAGTGTCTCTCAGGCCGTAGCCAAATATGTTGGTCGTTTATCAACGTTACATCTCTATACAAGGATGATGAAATGAGACCTCTTGATTACCGACGTCCAATCATTACGATACAGGTACATATCAATCGAATCTCATCGTGCGGCCTGCAGCTTAATTTGAAAGCTTTATTGTGATTCTGTCCACGAAAGGGATGACTATCGCGCTTTTGTTCTAGTTATGGATGCCCGCTCTCTTCGTTTGAAAGTGCCATAGGTGATATGAATTGAATCGATCGTTGCGAGCCAAATCATTTATTGTTTGTATATAATAATATTTTTATGATAACAACAACGACAAAAAAAAAGAAATACGTAAACGTTAAAATCAGATCTTTAAAGTCAAACTATGAATGAGTTCTGTGGGAAGAGAAAATTTAATTTAATTTCATTTCGTTTTTATTTGGAAAAAAATCCATTGTGTTTAATGCCGGTTTTTTCATCCCAGGCAATCAGTAGTGAATAAATTGAATTCAAATTGTGTGGAAAATTAAAAACTTAAACTTAAAAAGTTAAGGAACTGTCATTCAATCCCACATTAAAAACCTATTTTATTTTATTTGCATTTAAATTATTTTTATGAAAACCGATGCGTGCTCGTAATATGTCATTAAGTAATTTGAAATAAGTGAGAAAAACTCGTGGGCGTTTAATGTCGTGCATGTACCTTGTAATAATTTATGATACATTTCACATCATAAATTACTCTGAATTTATATTTTATTTGTATTTATTTCGTATACTGATTCGCTGCGGCGCATAATGAATAATAATTGGAATTTAACTATTATGAATTTATAATATTTATTAAATTTAAATAAAATAACTGTTGCTTTATTCAAATTCGAAATGTTTTGGCTTCTTGAACCTCCTATCCGATTAAAATTAATCGACTAATGTAATTACTAAGATTATAAATATTTGTATTAAAATAATTACACGTTGAGATGACCAAAAATGCGCACCGCGATTTAAATTTCAATGCCACAGTTTCAATTTGCGCCAGCTTAAAAAATAAACCGCGCTCGTAAAGATATGGATGCAGATAGAGAGTTTAACAACTTCATTGGTAATTAGGTAGCGACTAGTCAAGTAATTGGCTAATTACCCGCCATATATTTTAATTATCGATCTATTGCCTCAGTATTCCAGATTTAAAATACCCATGCGGACGGCGTACCGCTAATTTGACTTAGACTTGCGTCGCATGGTAACTGAATCGGCTCTTAATAAGGAAACATTTATAAGTGTATATAGCTTTGTAAAATAAATTGCTACGAAATAATTAGATTTGTTAAGTGTACTTTTAATTAAACGGATTTAGCTTCATTTAATGGCGAGTACGCTGGAAACCTCTTCCTTAATTGCTCGATTTCAAGACATGCCATAAAGTCGATGGGACGAAGCAAACTGCTACGCATAAACTTAATAAGTTTATCAGGTTCCCGTTACCGAACCTACGAGCGTGGTATCATTCATTTTGGTGTATATTCCTTTTTAATAACCTGAAGTTTTCTTAATTTTCTTCTTAAGTGTAAGTTGCTAACATTAACACTTTTGTCATATAACATCACTAGTATTTAGACGTGCGTTGAAATCGTACATTAATTATTTTACTATTTAATATACTTCAAGAAAGTACTATAATCCAGGAAATCGTACCTACGAAGAAAACATGCTCATGACTAGTAATAACGACCCTGAGGCTGAATTTTGAAGCAATTAGAATCAAACTTGTTATCTAAATTCTATGGAAATATGTAATTGAGTTCGTTTTAATATATAAATGTTCAAAAATAATAAGATCAATGATGATCATCGATTTGTTGATTGCATCCCACAAATCTTGAGCAGGTTTTAATCAAACAAAAGCACTGAGAAAAATTATAGGGATAGGAACTTGGAATATAAGAACATAAATAGTAAAGAGCACGAAAATTTGAGAAGACAAAACTAAATTTATTGCCAATCATTGAAACCAGGAAGAAACGATGAGGAATGGTGGAACTATTACATAAAATATACTATTGTACAGTGGAATAAAACCGGATGGTAGGGTGGCAGCAGGATTATGATGTATAAAAAAGATCAAGTGAAAAACGTGAAGAAATTCGAATTTATGTCGGAAAAAATTTAAAAGTGGAACTACAACTAGACCTACAAAACAAAATAATGATAATAATAGTATATGAGTGAGGATGAAACCACAAAAAAGAAAGAAAAAATTGGGAGGAAATTACAGAAATAACAGAAATCATAAATAGTAAATGCTAGGAGATTATTAACTATCGGGTTGGGAAGAGAAATAATAATGCGATTGATGTAATTGGTCCACAAGGCCAGAACCATAGGAACAAGTAGCGCAAATTCGAATAGGCTCGGAAAAACATGACAAAGCAAAAAATCATGAAAATGCAAATAACACTATTAAGACATTTAAATTACAGGAAATGGAAACAGGACAGTGGAAAACTAATAATTTAGAACAATTATGGTCACTTCAAAGAAAGAATCAACAATAGCAAAAGAATTATGTGGAAAAATAGTTATAAATAAGAACAAGAAACAAACGAAATGGTGGAATGAAGAAATAAAAATCAACTAAAAACCAAGAATGAAAAGTGGAAATTATATCTAAACAATAAATCAGACATACACACAGCGCATAAACAACAGCGGACAAAAGTAAAAGAAATTTTATTGCAATCTAAACAACAAACATGGGAAGAATTCGGCAAGAAATTGGAAGCAGTGCTCAGAATGTAAGGAAAGGAAAATAGTTGTGTTTTCATTTCATTACATTGTGCAACATTTCTGATGTGCTTGACTGCTTTTAATTTCCTGGCGAATTCTGCCCATGCAATAATAAAAGATAACAGAATAATAACGGAAAGGAAAGAAATATTAGAAAGATGGAAGAAATACTTCTGGGAACTTCATCCAGTTGAAGAAGTTAATCCAATAAAGGAAGAAGAAACTGATTACACATAAGACGAAGAACAAAACAATATCCAAATAGAAGACGTGGTAAAAGCAATAAGCATATGAAAAACCGAAGGCAGGACACGATAAGACAAATGGGGAGATGCTGAAAAATGTAGGGATGGTCATAAAAAAGTTAATTTGTTTGGTTGGTTGGGTTTTGAAATAAAATGAAGATGGGAAAATTTTCAATGGGACAGCAAATTAAACAAAATAAAAAATGTAATTAATAGGGAACGATAAACTATCGAAAATGCACCAGAACAAAAAAGTTGGGTTCGGTCGAAAACGAAGAATACAAACGAAGATGCAAAACTATTAGGTTGGGTTGGGTTGACAGATACGGTTTAAATTATTACGCAAAATAAAGCAAAACATTTTGAAACACAAAAATCGAAATGGACAAAAATGGAGAAGTATTTGAACATGTTACAACAACATCACAACATGACAACAATGAATTCCACACAATAACAACAAATGTTTAACAATCATGATGAAATTTCAGTCAAATATTAGAAATATAATATTTTAATAGAAAGTAAATTTTCTGAAGCTCACTTTATGTTTCACAAAGTTTCAGAGAACTGTTTGGTGCAGAACCAGGAGTAATGTAATACACGATATTGGAGGAAAACAAAGGGGGTTCAGAAATATTAGGAACGGAAAATCTAAATTGAAAAAATGTGCTTAGGATTTTAAAAAAACTTAATTTTACATGCAATACGTAGACAATGTGATGGAGTGATAATAAACGGATAAGGCCGAATTGCTTTCTGAGCAAAGAAACTCTAGCACCATTAGGGAACAAGCTACGGTCCCATAAAACCTCATTTCGCCGAATGTGATGTCACGTGAAACTATATAGGATTGTATATATAGTCAAAATTTTTATGTGTGTTACCATTTAGTTGAACAAAAGCCAATCATTCAAGTATGATTTAATTCGGAAAGGAATGTACCTTTTAACACACTTTCCAATGGTACACTCATAAAACTCACGATACAATTACAATAATACTTTTATACCATTTTACAACACTATTCATTCAAGTACACGTTCCTCCTGCAAAGGAAACTAAAATTACGATATTTTCAGTTGCCTGATAATGATGATGATTATATTGATAAGTAGGTAAGGAAGACAAATAATAATGTAAACGTTACGCATTGGCTATTTTTTAATGTCACATCTAACACCAGCAAAGGAGTATATGTTGTTAAATTATATTAATGTTCTAAAACAATTATTTGTCATATTGTAGAGAATTATCACGAAATTACTAGTCCTTCCTTTTGATGGCTTAATCCTGACTTGAATATCTTCATCCAACATCTTCACTGGTTTTAAATATGTTAGTCAGGATGTGTTGTGCATGGTTTTATTTTTTGGAGAACATTTAAACATTGCCGTCTTGCATATCTTACAAATTACGGGTATATCGCACATATCGCACCTAGTCTGGTAGATTGTGTTTGTAATTGCATTACTAACTTCAAATCCTGCGCATTTAATTCTAAAGAATTAAATGCACAGATATTTGAAATTCGTATAAGTCAGTTTTAAGTTTAAAACAATTGGTGATTAAAATTTCACCAACTTGCATAAACTAATTACATAGCCAACATGATGTTTTCCTAATAAACCTAAAGGAATTCTCGGCTTAATCCTCAAGAATGATAACAATCTCGTGTTAACTATGTTGTATGGAGCTGTACTCCACAAAGTGGTATATATTTTATCATGTGATTTTAATGAAGCAACTAATAAAACATATTCCTTCTGAACTAAAGTCTATGCTATGTACGTTATCTATGAGAGACTGTTATAACAGCACTATTTAAATTTATTTGCAACCAATTTTCATCTACATTTTCGACACATTTTGTCAATACACCTCTTCAGCGTACTCGGAAATAAATAACTCATTGGCGTCCCGATGTGTTTGAACCCAGTTTTGCTATATCACCAATAACAAATGCAAGAAGTGATTCCGCAGTAACCGATGTTGTGGAAGTGGCGAATATATGCCCCTGGTCCCGACCATATATCGTCGTGCCTGTCTACAACACAATACTTCACTTTTCTCCGAACCTCTTGCTACAATTTTTATCGAATCGTTTTCTAGCAGTATAATGGCTTAGAGCATCGGTGACTCCTATTTTCAAAAAAGCCGAAGACGTAAATCTAATTACTATATGTGTAAAAATTATGGAAAATATTATAATTGGGGAGTTTTTGAAGTTTGCTTTAAAAAGTAATAGCATTCCTGCTCTTCAATATGATCAGACTTTCTTCAATGTGTAAATCAATTGCTATTATGTATCGACCAGCGTGATCCAGTGGATGTGTTTTACTTCGACATTTTGGACAAACCGAATCTTATATCTAGGTTGGATCTGCAAATTCGGGCGCTCACTCTATCATCTCTGGTATCCCGAAAAGAACGGCGTTGGGACCTATCATTTGCTCTAATTAGGTTACCGACATAAGTCATCTATTAATTTCGATCCATGGCGTTTAAAAAGATGTCTTCAACCATTTCGGTACATAAACCGTAACCATAAATATATGATGCAGTCAGGTTGGCGGCATGCAGGGTATATGGATTGGTTGATACCTTTAAAAGTGTGTGGTCCTTCACGCGAATGGTGACATCTCAAAATTATCTTGAAATTACGAACTCGACCCTTGATATCATGGTCTACTCATGTTGGTAATGTGTCGTGAGGAAAATAAAGTGTGCTGTTCATGTTTAAAAATCATTTCTATTACCCAGTTCCGCTCTTGTCAGGATGTTGTGCACTGAATATTTAAGGCAATAGCTTGAATCTACTGCGATAGTATGGAGTCGTTTTCCAGTGAGGTATCTCACGTTGATGCTTCCATCACATATTTCAGTACACTGAATTACGGTGGGTGCTTCAGTCGTCTGAATACACAAACATTATCGAAGCGTTTGCAATAATTATCATTAAGTAGCTTATCATACTGATATTACTGAGGATCGTAAAATCAAACTTGTTTTAATTATAATGTTCGAAGACATGGGCAAGGCAAGATAATTGTAGCGTTACGACAAACACAGTGAATCAGAAATGAATTTCAGTCGGCTGGTGAACTGGTGGTACAATATCGCCTTCTGTGGAGACAGCATGTTGCATTAATGTACATTGGCAGCTTTTTCACCAAATCCTTTTAATTTTATTGCTAAAATAAAATCACTTGTATTTTATTAGAAATCTGTTTTGACTATTTCGTAGGACAGGTATTTATTCTAACTTCTAATAATATTAAACTATATATTTTTTATACTGTGTCATATGATATTAATGAAATTTTATTGGTTAAATACATCACTGATATCAGACCGTGCCTTCACTAAATCAAAACTGGCAACTTGCAAACTAATTTAATAACGTCACCGCGATTTCGATAAATAAAATTTAATATTAGACGCATAAATCATGACCCTCGTTGCTGGCTAATTTATATTTTCAGCGTGGCGCATCAGTTATTCATGCGTGATTTCCTGCCAAAATCAACAACAATTACAAGTAAACTCAGCCAAAGTGGAAAAGGTTAGGCAGGTGCAATGAAACTTACAATTCGCCAACACAATGTCTTGTAGCCCGTCAAAGAATAATTGGATTGTTTAGTCTATTCATGTCAAATTTACACGCTGCAGCGCGATTAAACGTTCATCGCGATTAATTTCGTCTACGAATAAGCGACCTCCTCTATTATTTAGGGTCTTGCACCATGAGACTGCACACTCGGTGACAATGTTTATTTGCGCGCACGAAATTAATCGTGCAGATTAAGCGAAGGAAATTTTGAATTTAAATCTAGCATCGGCTATAAAGTTCAATATTTTGCGATAGCTTTCAGGAAAGTAAACTTGCATAATTTTTATTAAAATCTTATTCAAATAACAAGTCGTCATTGAACGATCAATAAAGAATATTATTAGCTCCATGCTGGCATAGAAATGTGAGTGCATTAAATGGGTCATTCTGTCAAAGAACCCTCCCATTACAAATATCTGCCTACGCCGCTACGACTAGATTGATATCGGACGAATTCCCAAAGGACGTTTTATAAATATGTTTATTTTACTACACACATAATTCGAGATTTCGGTAATTTTTCATAGCGCACTGCGCCGCGTTTATTTTTAGCCAAAGGCTAAACAATTTACGCTTCGTTTCGTCACCGCTTCCCATTGTTTTGTCTTATGCGCGGTTTGTTAAATTCGCCTTGGCAAAGCCAAACGACCGAAAATTGGTCGATTTGTTTCAATTATAGTCGAAGCGTGTTCCTGCTAGTTCCGCTGGGTGGTTTACATCATTGCCGCGAATGCGATCACAGAAAATTAAGTTGTAAACGCGATTACATGATTTATTAGCAAGTGTAACGGTTATTAATGATTGTGTCGTGAAATGTTAATTATCTGATAATGGGAGTTTGTATTTCCGTCCCATCCTTGAAGTTGTATTAATTATTGCTCGCCACGAGACACAAAGCAAATAATTTGAGGTTGTTCCAAAACGCCGACGATCGCGTTACGTTTTCTCTCGCTCGTTTGGTCTTCTGTCGACTTCAAATTAAAAACCCATTCGCGCACAAATCTGGTTTAGAGGCGCGCAATTACAGATAAGGGGAAACTTGGTCTCTGTGGGATTGAAGAAGTAAAGGTTCTATTAAATAAATCCGTACATGCGTCCGCGGAACTATACTGTACACTTGCGACTTGTTAGGCCGTTCCATTCGAGATTTGTTAAAGGTGTGGAAATGTAGAAAAAAAACCCATTAGGGTCTTAAGTTACTTCCATGTATTGTAAAAAATATCCAATGCATTTATACATTTCTTCACTATATACGAGTGTAAATGACGATTCATACTTGCATTCGCTGCTCTAAGAATACTATCAAAATATAATCCTATGTAACTCCTGTGTGTTTATATTTTTATTTTTTTCTTTGCAAAAATTGTATGATCGTGACAGAAGTTTCTCCTTGTCTCGGTCAATGTCAAGAATTAAGCAAAATAAGTAAATTAAAATAACGAAACATAAATGAGTGAAATTACACGTGAAATGGAACAAAAAGGAAGAACGAAAATATAAATCTAAAAAAAAGATAAATGTGCAAACTAATAAAAAAAATTATAAATAAATCAAATTACATTCACGCCAAATAAATATGGTCCATTTTTTAATTTGTTATTGATTGTGAAATAATTTAGCAGCACAGAAAGCTTCATAATTCGATTTTTTTAATCTTATATTAAGATGTATTACGGTCAAAGATATATTATTCCCTTGAAATATTGACTGCATCCATAAATCCAACGTATCTTTGAAGTAACATGTTATCTCCTATCAAATTATCTATGTAGCTGTCGCCATTTTAGTTTTTAAAGGGTTTTTGACCCTTCAGATTTTCTTGGCAGAATTTTTTCTCTACTACATTACATACTAATTCTTCCACGTTTTCTCTTCTATTTCCTGAACGCCATTCAATTTCCAGCCTTTTCCATTCACGATATGTTCCAAATCATTTATACGATATGTTAGATTTTTAATTTTTTATCCTTTTCCTTACACGATGTCACCAATTCGGTCAGTCTCATTTCAAGATTTTTTATTTTTGATTTGATCCCTTCCTGTCCCTTCTTCATGTCATCATATTGTTGCCCGACGAATGTTCGACTTTTAGTGTTTTCTTTCAGTTCTTGTATTCCCATCATAATAGTCTTTAGTTCGCCAATATCTATTTTAATTTTCTTTAGTTCAGTATTTTCCGCAGTTATTGTCGCTATACTGATTGCTTCTGGGTCATAATCTTGTCTCTCTACTTTATTTTTGCACGTAACACGCCTTAATAGAGCAATCGTAATGGTACGTCCCATCGCATCCGAAGCAGGCAACACATGAACCATCCTGTGGTAATTTTTTGTTACACTTTGTGCAATTCAATGTCTCTATCGTTTATTTAACACCAGTTAAATTATAATGATTTTGAAAGAATGTGTAAAACACAATTAATAATTTTCACAAAATGTTTAATAATCATTGTTTTGGCTTCTTAGGCCATTATCGAGCGGTTACAAACAAGTCAGGTGATTATCATTTATCGAAGAATCGCTGGTTCGAATCTACTAGGACAAGAAATAGGTTTAATTAAATTATTATATATATATATATATATATATATATATATATATATTACTATATACTTGGTTGTTGATGTGAAAATATGGAGCTGAAAGAGGAATTGAGTAGATAAGCCAAAATTTCTACAGTTTGAAATTAGTTATTTTTTTATATATTATTGAAAGTGTTGCCATTCGTATTTGTTGAATATTTTGATTTTTGATAATTTTGAAATTTGCTGGAAATTTTGAAATTAAAAAAATCTTTGATTTTTTATAAAAGAGAAATTGTCGATGTTCGTAAATGTGGAAATTTAAAGAAAGGTAACGTCGAAAATTATTTAAAAAATATTAAAATGGAGTAAAATTAGACCTTTTGTTTTTTATTTTTCGTAATTTTTGCTTTTTGGCACCAACCAGAGTCGGGTTGGGATGGGTTGGGTTGGGTTGGGTTGGGTTGAGTTGAGACAATTTTCTAATTCTCCAATTTTTCCCAAATTTTTATAATATTTAAGTTTTACAAAATTTCAAAAATTCCAAAATTTTCCATTTTCTTTATTTTTCTGGGAATCCAATTTATCCAAATTTTTAAAATAAAAAAAAATCAGTTTTACAAATTTTCAAATTCTTTAAAATTTGAAAATTTTGGGATTTTGTTGTCAAATTTTCAATTTTTCTCCAAATTTATTCAAATTTTCCATTATGTCAATACATCCACACTCGTTATCCACAAATGTCATCAACTGATATATCTGCTGACATTTATATTATTGCGTTTCTATGAAGATGAAAGCACCCGCCATCTTTAGTATGTTTATGCTTTCCATTAAAGTAAATTTCTGAATAACGTTGAGGAAGTTCAGGACCAACTCAACCGAACCCAGTTCCAGATATGCCATTGATTGTATGCTAAATAATTAAAACCAAGAATAAAAATAATAGAGTTGCTACGAAAATTGAAGTTTCTGTCGTCTTTGGTATATTTTGGTATATATTTTTTACCACCTAAGTAAATTTTAGGTTAACGCCTAGAATGTTCAAGACCAACCCAACGCAACCCAACTTCAGATCAGTCATTCATTTTGTGAAAACTAATTTAAATCAAAAATCAAAATAAAGTTTTTGTCATCATTAGTAGGTTCAGAGTTACCACCAAAGTAAATTTCAGATGAACGTTGAGAAAGTTGAAGACCAACCCAACTTAACCCATCTCGAGATATGTCCTTCATTTTGTGTAATTAAAATAAAAAATAAAAATAAGTGAGTTTCCACGAAAACGTCTTTTTGTCATAATTGGTATGTTTAGAATTACCAGCGAAATAAATGTCAGATTAAAGTTGTGAAATTTCAAGACAAACCCAACCCGACCAAACTCCAGATAAGTCAAGATTATATTTGCATAACTTTTACAGGAACGTTTCGAATTGAGCATTAATTCTTCGGCCCTGGGAATGAATTTGGGATATGTTTAGTTTAATGTAAGTGTAGGGAAAGTAAGTCCAAGTCAAGTAAAGTTGCTAAATCAAAAAATTTCTACAGAATGAAATAAATAAAACTAATAAACTCAAAAAGGTAATGCAAAGTAAATGGAAATATATTTTATGAAAAACTTCTAATAAAATTGAAACAAACAAAATTCAAGGAACGAAAATGAGAAATTAGACAACGATTCATACAAATGGAGAGAATTTCATTTCAGATTTCCAACTTAGTTCGTACATTATGTCCTACTTTGTTTTTGATAACTAAGCTTAAGTGCAACCAGCGTTTTATGCTGAAACGTATTTAACAAAAGTTTTGGGAAAATGTTTGCTTTAACTAATTATAATGTATCACGTATCAGCTAAAGGGCCGGTAAGTGGGTTAAACACTGGAAACTTTTGGTACCTTCTTCGTCATATTTCTTCTTCATTTTGGGCTTCCCACCAGATCCGATGCCAGATCCGACCAGAACATAATGTTATCATTAATATGATGCGTTTGAATAAAATTCACTAATTTCGGAAGGCATCTTCAAATATAAATGTGTATGGTCACTAACTCACTCAACATAAGGTCCTGAAAACCAGATTCAGAAATGGCGCACCACTAGTACTACATTGTCCTCACGTTTCGCGTTTTTCTTATTCCTTACGTCATTAGGAACGTTTCTTTTTATTTCCGAGTTAGATACTGTAAAATATTTTTCGTCGTGTAAAATTATCTTGGCATTGTTGTAAACGCTCCTGTGTTGCCAAATTGGTAAGTTGAAATGAAGTTGAAAAATAATACGAAAAATTTTCCCAACATTTTTCTTACATTCGTTAATTGTTTCACTTCATTAGGAGTCTGAATTTTCAGTTGCGCGGAAGAAACTGACGACGAGAAGAAACTGCCTTGATGAGAAAGGCTCTATGTTGTTCTTCTTCTACGCCTCATTATTCTAATCAGAGAATCATGAAAAGCAAATTATAACATAAAACAGTAATGAAACAACAAAATGCAAAGCGTTTACGTGTCGTATCTGACGCCACAAAATCCCACAGCGTTTCGTGTCATGCTACATTCAATTGAATTCTACCCTATATAAAAAATATAATATTTTGTCACTGCTGCTGAAACAAATCCATTGGAACTTTAAAATAAAGTGGATGAAAATTCTTTTACGATCCCCCATTGCAATGCGAAGTTATGCACAGAAGGCAAGCAAAACGCCAGTAATATCAGATAAACTACTTCAAATGCCCTTAAGCTTTTATTGTGTTGTGGGGTAATTTTCTTTCACTAAGTATAAATAAACGATAATTTCATATAGGAAAACAATAATAAAAGATCGTATCTACCGTTGAATTAGTTCGCGTTGTACAATTATACCCGTTTGAAGTATGTAAAATAGCGCAAACACCGCACATGTAAAGTGGTTATAAAACAATAATATTTTATGTAAATTTTATGTAAATGGAAAAACGAACCGATAATAAAAACCGATGCATTCGATACCATCGTACATACACATGAGGGCGTATCTCATCCTACATGTTCGTATATCGGCAGGCCCGAAGGGTGAAGGTATACCAATGCGGATAATTATCGTCGAAGCCATAAAATAATCATAATAATCAAATAGCAATCAAGAGACCGTGCAAGGACGACGGCTGCCGTTAATTCACAAGATCGTCTCTAAAAAAGGTAAGTTTCAATAATATGCAACTTCCATACGCTCGGGCTATTATTAAAGCGCAAAATTAAATAGTATCATACGTAAAGTAATTTGAGTAAATCTCTCATTTCCTCTGCGAAAAAATGTCTCGTTAAAATTTAACTCAGAATGTAAACGCCTTCTTTCTCCTATATGCACTCGTTGTTCGCTCTCGGCTGAATTAATATAGAGACTGGTAGTCTCGGTAGCGCGGCGTAGGCGAAAATGAGATAACGATCGCCGTGCCATTTTACGTACTTAAGTATAATATTGATGTAATGGAATTTTCTTGTTATTTATAGAGACTATATATCAGAAAAGGCCATTTCTTAAATTATCGTTGAAATTGCTTGGTTTATTTTTTGACCCGTTACGGGGGAAGACCGGGAAGACACTATTTGCAATCAAATTAAATTCGCATGATAAAATGAAAACGGTGTTTACGTATAAAGTATTTTTTATGCAAATAAAGGTATTACTTATTGCTAGTTGGTTGGAAATTTTACGAAACGTCAACGTGTAATTTACGTACATGTTTTTAGTTTCTGCAAACGTTGATAAAATTGAAAAATTTATTACCAACCTGACAAACTCTAATGGAAATGATAAATCAAACATTAAATTTTCACTACCTATAGAAGCTAATTGTTGGGCATTGTGTGTAATAGCTAAAGACATACGTACCCACATAATATACAACTTAGATTATGACTAATAAAATTTAGTTGTATGTAACCAATAAAATATTGATAAACGCAAATTCTCTAAAATATATGTACGATATTTTCTCGTGTATTACTAGTTCTATACGTACAACGTAAGCTTAATTCTAAATCATATATGATTGTGTAATAAAAAAATAATTTAATTCACAATTACATATGAGAAATATATAAACTTGATATATCTATTAATGAGTTTTGTGATATAGAACTTAATCTTTAATTTTACTGCATAAAAATATTTTGTTTTTAAACTAAAAAAATATTTTGAAAAAGGTATGGTAGCCACAATAGATCCTTGCGGTCGCAGTGGAGGGGCCCCCCACTCATTATATATTATTATTGTTTACCTATATTGCTAAAGTTTTTATGATTATTTGTTCAAATATAATTGATTTATATATTACATGTAAGCCGATTCGTTTCTACATCGTGGGAATCTAAATCGCAATAACCTAATAATAACAGACAATGACTGAACAATTTTAGATAATCCTTGACTAAACCGAAAATAAAACAATATGTCACTAGATTTTCATCAACCGCATCTAGTTCATAGTTGCACACGCAAGTAGAAATAAAACGAATAGAAATGGTTCAATGCCAAACTACGTACGAAATGCACATTTTACCGAAGGTTGCCGGTGCCAACGGCGTCAGCCGATTTTTTTCCTCAATCATTTACGATATGGAGACGGGCGTCAACGAGCAATTACCCGGGCCAATGCATCCGATCTGACCCACTTAGAATTATGCGGGAAACGCACTCGCTTCACGCGCGATAAATAATTTAATAAATTACTTTGGTGTTAGTTAATACGTTGCGAATGATAATTTTATAATTTTGGGTCATTTATAATCACGCGTATTAACGCAAATACGAAATGGCAAGTCGGTGAGGTATGTTGTAAGTGCGTTTAATGAGATCGACGTTTTAACTAATTTGCTATAAATTCTCATTCGATCAAAAATATCGTCACTTTTTAAATAATCGATTTTCTATTTTTGTCCCTGTGTAAATCATACTACGATTGCACAATGCTTTGTTGATGTGTGTGTCCCATTTGAATGATCACAATACAAAAAAAAATATTTTAAATATCATATAATTTCGGTTGAATATAATTGTTTAAAATTTTGTTAGAATCTAGCCTAGTATCTAACTTTTCAGTTAAAGTAGCAAACGTTTATTAACTTCGCCTTGAGAATATAGGTCTCTTGGGGTATGTAAAGGTTCGGGTGGTTGAAAAATAATTTGATAAAAACGATTTAGGCCAGAATTTGAATCGAAAACGAAAATTACAAAAACATGTAATATTTATGTAATTTTAAGATTAAACATTAAAAAGTGAAGTGTCTTCTAATTAAGGACACGTGGTTATATACAGGTGTCCTTAAGACACTAAGAAGATACTTCAGTTTTTTACTCTTCGTTACTTAGCAATATACGTGACATAACCATAAAACCATAAAAGCAACAGATTTTGGAGAATAAAAAGACCAAAGATAAAGATGAAAATTTTAAACTTAAAAGAAAATAATAGTTTCGGAAATATAAACACCCGAGAAGTTAACTTCAAGTTTATCAATTAAAATTATAACACTCCATTGAATAGCTCATGCATAGTAAATCAGATTGTAACAATGTATTTTTAAATTATTAAAACCCAGAGACCATTTCAATAACGAAGAACCAAGTTATTGAACTCTGAGAAAAACTTATTATAATTAGTTTTAAAAAAATGTAAGATTCAGATATTTCTTTTACTACAAGGTGGGGCAAAAGTTGTCACCCGATGTTCTTTGACTATAAGTTTTTGAATAAATGAAGAACTTTAATGATGCTTTTGGATTGTGTTTATTTGCTATCTAATTTTTTTTATTACGTAGAAAAAATGATGTCGTCTAAGTAGCCGCTGCCAGAATTGATAACCTGACGGGTCCGATTTATGGCATTTTTCATGATTCTTGCCAGAACTTCCGGCGATAGGTTCCCGCATTCCTAACGGACATTCTCTTTGAGAGTTTCAAGAGTCTGAGGCTTGTTGACATAGACACGTGACTTCAAGAAACCTCACAAAAAGAAGTCTAAAACGGTTAAATCGGGCGATCTTGCCGTCCAGTTCAAATCACCAAAACGAGAGCATTTACGGGAGGCGACCCGTAAATGCATCCCTCAGAATTTCGGTTGTGGGTCGTGCAGTATGCGCCGTTGCTCCATTCTGTTGTAACCACATGTTATGCAATCCCAATACGTCCAGTTGAGATAAAAGACAGTCGTTGAGCATTCTCTATAGCGCTCGCCGTTCACAGTAGTCGTTTGGCCCGCGGCATTTTCGAAAAATAAGGCGCCTCCAGCGTAAACAGATTACGCAGATTTTCGGTGCCCCAGAAGTGATAATTCTGCTTATTCAAGAATCCACAGAGATGGAAATGAGCCTCGTCTCTCATGAAGATTTTCAACGAAAAGTTGTCTTCCTCGTAGAGATTCAGGATGGCTTGAGCGTAGGTTACACGTGCTTGGCAGACAACGAATAACAGCTGATGCACTGTCTGCACTTTGTAAGGGAACATCTTCAAGTCTTTAACCAAAATTCTCTGTAAAGACAGCCTATTGATGCCCAATTGCGTGGCACGTCGTCTGGTCGATACTTCGGGGTCTTATGCGATATCTTCAGCCACAGCCGCGATATTTTCAGCAGAACAGCTTCTCCGAGTCCGCTCAGACCTGACAGCATCTCGTGTTGTCCCATACTCTTCTAGACTAAACGCCGTAGTGTTGCCCAGTTGGTGTCAAACGACCGAGAAATCTACGTCTACGTTCCGCGTTCTTGATGAGTATAGCGATTCATGTCTCATGTATTTTGTATCAGTTTACTTCACAAATGCCAAAACAGAACTGACATTTACCGCTATTTGCAAAAATTATAGCATCTTCCGATAGGGTGATGATTTTTGCGCCACCTTGTTTTATTAATTAATAAATCAAAGTTTGTAAGAATATTTGTAATATCATATTTAATTTGTGTTAAAGAAAAAATATAACTTTTCATGTATGTATTCTTTCTCCACAATTGTTTCCATTTCATTTTTCTTTCTTAAGTTTGACTGATTCAATGTAGTTCATTTCTATACTTTCTGCCGTCTTCACCGGTTTCTTATTCCAGGTTTTACTTCTCTTTCCACTTTCTCGCCATTCAGTTTCTTTGGCTTCATGTGCCTAATTTTTCCCTCTTTCCTTATTTTTGGTATATGCCCAAACCAAACCAGCTGATTTTGTTGAATTTATGTATGTATCGCAGTAACTAATTTTTGTGTGTCCTTTGTTTCTAATAGTATTAATTTCCTTTGACTTTTCTTTCAAAATCTCATGTCTATACATTTCTTTATTTATTTTTGTAGTATCCATGCTGTACTGCCATAAGTATCGATAAATCTACCTCTTCAACAATTCCCGTTTTTAGCGTTTTCAGGTATTTTTGCCAAATTATATTTTTATGCCATTGAACAATCTTTAATCGCTATTTATTATAATTTCATATTTTTTACTTGCTTCACTTTTCCATGTACTATATATCTAGCAAAAATCTTGATGTCCTCATGTTAACTTATTTTACCAATCTGCTCCATATTTTACTCCACATGTACGGCATAATACAATTCAATTTAGCATGTTAATACTATTTAAGGTGCTCCTTGCAGGATTAAATATTAATATTTAAAATTATATTGGGAAGTATTAGAGTACATCATTGGTTGAGCCTTATATTATACTCGATTTTTCATTTCTTGTTCTTGTATATATTTTTTATATATTTGTGAAGGCTTTTAATATTTTCTATTAGTTAATTTTTTACACCTCTCTACTGACATATTTTCCTCTTATTAAAATGCCTATAATCCTCCTATCAATAAAGCTTCGATACACGTCTTTTCTTAACTTTATCGCTTTTCACATATTCTCCTTATACTGAATGTGTTATAGTATTTAAACTAGATCTACAATTCGATTTTTTCAATATAGTTTCTATTTGTTGTATAAGCCTAGGCTCTCTAGCATTTTCGCATATATTTGCCGAACTGTGGTTTCACAAAGTTATCCCTCTGCAATATTTACTATTAATGTTGTATGTAAATTTATGCAATGGGTTTGATTTAATTTCCAATCATTTTTGTTTTCAATTTTCCCGAACAATATTATCATTTTTTCTGGCAATTTAATATTCTTTTGGGGATTTTTCTAGCTTCGTTCTTATAACATTATTTAGTCCGTCTCTGTGTGTTATTACCATCTATAAATGGATTGCATTTACTTACTTCAAACACGTTATGTTTACACCTTTTTACTCGTCTTTTCCCATCTCTTCAAAATATTTCTCATATCTATGCATTATGTTCCATCTTCTACTAAAGCCTTTATTCTCTTCTTCCTTATTTTTTCTCGTTTATTTCTGCATGTGTTTCATTATTATAACATTCCATATTTTACTTTTAGAACTCCACAGTTTTCTTTTGTTTGAAAAATGTTTCCAAGTATTCCAAAGTTCATTGTTCATTTTACTTATTTTCTCCCCCAATTTTCTGC
This sequence comes from Geotrupes spiniger, assembly GCA_959613385.1. Taxonomy (NCBI): domain Eukaryota; kingdom Metazoa; phylum Arthropoda; class Insecta; order Coleoptera; family Geotrupidae; genus Geotrupes; species Geotrupes spiniger. The sequence goes on along the minus strand of OY390736.1, from coordinate 24,060,730 downwards.
ATATCATACTGAAGTTACCACATAAAAAACTTGAATAAGTTCAATGAATAGTACGACCTTTTAAGCTCAGGATTTTACACATGGGCGATCTGACAGTCCTAGCTTCTGCTATAATAGATTTCAAGGTCAAGGTATTAAACGTAAAACGAATGTTACCATTAGTTACCATTTAATCATGTCTATTATAAGTTAAGTAATTGTATATTAGAAAGTAATTGAAAAAACTACTAAAGAACAATTTAATTATAACCACCAAATAAACCTTCATTATGAATTTCATAAATGAATAATGACTACTTAGTTATTAGTTTTTTTTAATCGTGAGTAGCAAAAGAACAAACATTTTTGGAATAGCTACTTACAATATATTATGTTTCATTCCTTGTATTTACATCTTAGCTCTCTCCGGCCTACCCTTTTCTCCTCCCGGCTCTTCCTCTCCCCTCCTCATTTTTCCTCGGTGTTCTCCACCTTCAATTCCTTTAACTTTGCCAAGAACCTCACCCCTCTCAGTTCTCCATGTTTCTTCTCCAATCTCCTCCTTTCCCCTTCTCCTCTTCTTCCGCCATCACTTCTTTACACCCTCTCATCCAGTGCTCTCATTTATCGTCTTCCCCACATAATTCGCATTTCCTGTACTCCTCATTCATCTAGTACTTGTTTGTCTTTTCCTCACCTCCCACTTCCCTCACCTATGCCTTGCAATAATTCTCTTTTCTTCGGGCGTCCTTGTTTTCCTCAAATATCTTGGTTCCCCTCCATACACTTTTATTTCCTTGTAGTTTATGTTGCATTTTTCCTTCCGTATTTTGTCCTTTCCCTCAAATATCTTGGTTCACCTACGTCCACTTTATTCCTTTGTATTTTGTATTGCATGTTGACTTCCTTATTCTGTCCTCTCTTTCTTGAGCTTCAACTTGCCTCCATCTATATATTACGTCTCTTTCCACTTGTTTCCCGTCTCCTCTTCTCCTCTCTACTACCCCTGATATTCCTGCCTTTTCCAGCAGCTTTCCCCCCCTTTCTTCTTACCTTCTCTTATCCTCTCATATTTCCTCTATTGCCATCCTTACCAAACTTTGCTACGTCCCTTCTGTCTTTATCAATTCATACCTCAACGCAATACCCCCTTCTTTCACCCCTAACAATTCGCTTCCAGTCTCATGCCTTCAACCCCATATTTCCACTCCATATGCTTTTCATATGCCATGTGCTTTATCAATAAGCTCTTCCTCAGACCCTCCTCCGCCCCTCTCGCCTACTTGCAGATATGTGCTATGAGTCGTTACTATTGTTGCCCCTTATTATGCATCCTAGGTCCATGTACTCTTTCACTTGTTCTATTTTCTCCCCTTTCCATTTCATCTGTATATCCCCCCTTCTCCCACCTCCTTTTGGCAACATCATTATCTTTATTTTCCTAGTATTTAATTCCAACGCCCTTCTATCAATAAACCTTTCTAACCTCTTTGTCATTTCCTTCAACCCCTTCTACGTTTCTGCTACTACGCCAACGACCATATTAATTTTAATTGTTTTCATGCTTTTCACTATTATTAGGGGTTCCTAGATATCATAAATTGAGGCACAGTAATGGAAAACTTCGATAAAATTTAAGTTAAGTTATGTCATATTAAAATTTTATATTTCACCGTACTTCTTAAATGTTTTCCTTGTGAACATCAATGGTTCCATTATAAATAAGCTTGCATTAATCTTTTCCCAATTATAAATTATGTTTCCCGCCAAATGGCGATACAATTGACATTTATTACAATCTTTATAATTCGTTTTTCGCCCATAAAAAATGAGAAATCAACACAAAAACGTTTTTTGTATAACATTGCATATTGCCTCCAGATTAATATAGTTGCAAATTTGTTTGAAAAAGAAAAATGTATACGTCCAGACAAGTGTTTAAGAAGCTATGGCGGGATGCGCGATTGCGGGGTAGATATATTTAAATAAATATGTCTTGTACTTAGTTATTTAATTATATTACAAGTGTATGGAATTTATAGCAAGCGAAATTATAAATATCAACTTCGGAAGCGATAATGTGTTATCTATTACATAACTACCGCATTAATTTTATAATCTTAACAGGTTTTATACAAGTTGCAGGAAGTGAAAAGAAGCAACTATGAATAAAGGTGAATTTATATTATCCGTGTAGGCACGGACCGTTTCCGTATAGGTTCTATAAAGGCATGGGGTATTCATATTATTTGTTGTAACGTGGAACACACACAGTTCTTTCCGATTGCACGTTACGGCTATGTACGGTTGCTATATATGCATATTTCGTGTTCATATATATTTAGCAATATTTTCTAATCGAAGCCGATGCATTAGTCCCATGCCTGTGCTGTATTGTATGTATATCTTAATTCGTTTATTTCAAAATGTTATGATCGAATCTTTCTGTTTAGCAGTTCTGGAGCTATAATACTGACGTAACGATGACAATTTATTATTTAGAAGTGAGTTGTTTTGTGGATTGTATAATTCATTGCAGGTGAGTTTCGTGTCAGTCGTGGTTGTCTTTATAAAATAGAAACTAAAAATAAAAATCAGTACCATTTAATTGTGTTTATACAATAATTATAAATAAATTATGAAAAAATTCCTATATTAACATTTTGTCAATATATAACATCAAATAATTTAAAAATTGATGCAAATGTGAGTGTATAAGTTTCTACAATTGATTTCTTTACCCATGTTGTTCCAACTCTAGGGGGAGCTTTTATTTTAGCTTTGTACCTTAACAAATACAGCCTTAGTAACTATGTAAATTGTCGACAACTTGATCTAACGTTGCCACTTACTTCCCTAACCTTCAATGTCGGCATACTTAATTCAATAATTTAATTGTCTAAACTAAAATATTAAATTGATCATAACAATAATTATAGATGTATAAAATATATATTGCCTTGGGAGCAGCCATAACAGAATCAGGTAACAAAAAATATTTTCAAAGATTTCAATTCCAATTGATTTATTACACAAATTGACTATTTGAAATCATTCTAAAAATCTATTCAAATAATTGATACTTGCATCAGAACCCAATAAAACTGGTTTCTGAATTTAGTTCATATGGCCCCTAAAAACAAATGTATATGAAACTATGTAACTAGGAATAGTCGCACGCGTGAAAATAAATTAAAGTGCAATCAAAACACAATAAAATTAATTGTTACGTCAATTCTTGTTCAATTAAAAACGCGTTAGGGAATTAATTAGGCACCATTTGTCTATGCAATAAAAAATTGAAATATGCATGAGCGAGTGGTTTTTTCGTGGCATTCGTAATTAGTTGGATTCTTTAAACGAAATGCCTAATACAATAAGCCAAGCCATGTGTAACGGTAGTGTTACAGAATCGAATATTTGTGATAACCCTCGCTAGAGAAATTTTAGAGTGGAAAAGGAATAAAGTACGGCGATCTTAACCGAAATTGATAAATGATGATTTAACGAATTATTTTTGTGGCGACATTAGAAGCTGTCAACTCAATCTGAGTTTCACAAAGCGATAGAATTCCAGCGTCTTTAAGATTTTTACGCCTGAAAGGCTACCAGTTTTATTTAATTGAAATAAATTGTAACCGTGTGGCATTCCGTCACATTCATCAAAATATTTCGAATGTGACGAAATTCAACTAAGGATAACAACATTGAAAATCGAGAAAATAAAGATCCGAATTGATTTTTAAATTTTCATGATCAAAAATTCACACCACCAACTTATAAAAGCTTTCTGGAACGAGGAACTATATAAAAAAATTAAATAACCGATTATCGGGAAAGTCGACCGCACGATTTCTTAAACGTTTGATATTCCAATAAAGAGCGCAAGTATGCGACTCACAAGCGAAGCGTCCGCGCAAAAAGCGAACAGCAAAACAGTAACAACCGCTTTTATACGTACATATAAGTTGAGTCCGCGGAAAAAACTTGTATTTTTGAAAAGGCGTTATCGCCGTAATCTAAAGGTGTTTCTTTTATATCGTAAAAAGGAAATAATATGGTATTCGTCGATTAGAATGTTGATATATTTACGGTGCCGAAGACAAATTACAATATCTTCTTTCCCGACGCTAATTTAGCGAGCGGCTACCGTACGCGCGCGCGCCTTGTTTGCAGTCGCGCTTGCGACCCGACCCGCCTTTGTACACCCAACAAAGGTATCCTCTTTGCGCCTTTGCGTTATTATTAATCAAAACTCCCGCCTGACGTGTGCAATATGTTATTCGGAATTTTCCCCGCGTTATTAATTTGTTCCTTTGTGCGGACGTTATTAATGCTGATATCTTTTCATATTTGTTCACATTTGTTATACGTAATTACTGTTGTATATACTTGTTTGATATGCACTTCAAGATACACACACAGACGGACACACATGTGCACGTTAAACTGCGAGATTTGAAAGGTAACAAATGCTTGATGTAATTATATCACGGGTTGTGAGTTGTGATTTATCTGTGGAAGAAATGATATCAATAGAGTCTTATGAAATGCAATTTGCTTACCCCTATTAATATTAGGCCTATACCTGTACATATTTTCAGTCATAACATTCACCGTTATGCTCTTTTATAACAACATATATCTAACGTTACTCATACGCATTTGGTAACAACCGATAAATTTCATCTAAATTGTTGAAAACCACTGGAACAATTAATACCTTAGTGCCATAGAAAAATTTGTCTTTAGTGATTTTGACTGCTTACGAAAATGGACGTAAAAAGTATGTAAACGTAATATTTCTGTGAGCCATGTTCATGTAAATAAGTAATGTCCATGACTACTCGAAAAAACTCGAAAATACTACTAAGTTTTAATTGATTAGTAAACGCCTTTGTAGAAGAAGGAAAGCCACGAAAACTTCAACAAAATACAAGACGTCAAGGTAGAAATAAAATACAAATATGGATTGAATGACATGGTTTTTCTTAGATCTTGGAGAGACATTGGTCGACAAACGTGTTTTAAAAATATTCGATTTTTTTTATTATTAAGATAAATGGCAAATATTCTTGTTAATAACTTTTAAGAATAGTGTATGATGAGAAAGAGCATGTTGACAGACCAACCAAACGCGAAGCTATTTTTGTATCATAACTGAAAATGATTTTCTTCTTTCAGTGCACTGAGCGTTTTATTGGTGAAATACATTTAGGTACGTACTGTAAGATCGTTTGCAAACTGTAGAAGGCTGTTATTTAACATATTCCACAATCTACTGTAAAAAATGTAAACATATGGTTACAAATATTTAATTTAATATAAGTCGAAGTTCAAAAAGAAAATTTATGCTACGCTATTATAAAAATTCATACAAAACATTTCATTGTCACGCATCAAATAGTGTGAAATTTTTCAACAATTTAATACTAAATCATCGTCAATTGAAATCTATCTATATACAAAACTCACAGTTAGTAATCTCTAGCAAATAAAAACATAAAATTATCTCAACTAATTTTGTGTACGGTTCATTTATTTATGTTTTATATTTCTAAGTTGTGTCCATATATTATTTTGTATTGTAAATTGTGTGTGTAGTTAACATGTGGAAGTAGTTATCTAGATCGATATATACGATACATATGAACGCGATATGTAGAAAATCTTTTAGATCGACGTTTGATTATATTTTGATACATGCTCATGTTTCCCTGCACGGTGTCGTTGTGAAATAATAACATGAGTGCGTACGGATTCGAGATTTACGCGGTTGTTATATAAAGGCACATTATTGAGTTGAACAAACACACTATGTGTGCGTATGTTGCAAACACTTTTTTAACCTAAACACACCTTCCCAAACGTTCGAAAATATTATCCCATGTCAGCACTGTATTCCAATAATTTCAATACCTTGAAATGAAATGTTCGGTTAAAGTGGATAAATTATAACCAGGATTGTTTAAAGGGGAGTACGTATTTACTTGAAGTTAATGTAGATACATTAAGATTAAATTTGCGCGCATACACACACGCACACAAATGAATTAAACGAGTCCATGAAGACTATCATGGACCCACTAATTAATGTTCACAACCTTTCAAGGTTTAGGATTAGTCCATCTTTCATGTAAATTTTATATTTCTTTATCATTTTTGACATGACATGACATATTTTTAATGTATATATTTTTTTGTTGATATTAGCCTCATCAATGATATAATTCTTCTCCAAGTCCTGATATTCATTGTTCTGTCCTCCACCACTCGTTCCTTACTAATTCTTTGCACCCAGGAAAGCCAGTGACTTTTTGCAAATCCGATACTGTCTGCTGCCTCGAGACTATCAGTGGCGTGATGATTTGTCTTACTTCTCCTCGTTCTGGTGATTTTATTTCCACTTATGATCGCGATGTCATTGGAGTAGGTACATAGATGTACTGACCATATACCAATGTGACCAGCGTGGTGCATCATAAGAAGGCATGCCTCCAAAATAAGATTAACTAGGAAGGTATTTCTTATATTGCATGGAGCAATCAGTTCGCCAGTCACTCTTACTAATGCTTTACACACGCTTATGGTAACTTTAATGGGCACCAAATACTCTATGGAATACCTAAGAGTAATGTACATCTGTTGTCTGTTAACACTATGAAAATCATTCTTAAAGCCTTCATAGGGGCTATGTAGGTGTACGTCATATTCAATAGGTTTTCCATGTATTTGTCTCCAACAAATATCTGGTCGGCTTAATATATCAACATGATCTATTAGGCCTGGATCCACATTGGTATCCACCAAAAACCTGCTTACCATATTCGGCCAATCTGTTGTACAAAATGCTTGACGCTTGATTCCTCTTGTATTTTTATTTGTGTCTACTTCAACAAAATGAGCTTCCGTATTCAAATAATTTTTTTCCAAATTCTGAGGTAATTTCTAAATTAGGTGCTGTTAGGTTCTTTTAGCATTTTATCACTTTTAGTAATGGTTCTGTCTCGATTTTAGGGGATACGAGTATTCTTTACCTCTACATAGGATGTCTTGCTTGTCTCACAATCGATCATCTTGTTCATACAGCTAGTTTTGGCCCCTAGTCTTGTGTTTCCTCCATCGATTTCTTGTAATACTCTCTATGTGTTCCACACCATCTTCAACTTATTATTTTAAGGCTACTGTCTTTTTTCTTCCAGCTGATTGTATCTTCCTCTCATTTTATAGAGCTATATTGGCTTCTGCGTTTCTATGTAAGCATAAACAATTGTTATGTTTTTAGCTCTAAAGTTGTGCAAAGCAGTTCTATTTTCCTGTATGCTGGTTTCACCTACTATTGCTTTTTATATAGCTCATTTTCTCTTCATATTGGACATATTTTTGTTATGTTTCTTAGCCTTTCTGTATCACATTTTTACTATTTGTTGCATTTCAGCCCATACTAGGAATGATCTGATTCAGGATTAACCTCGTGAAATAATTTTACGTCATTTGTCCATCTCTTAGATATTAACATGTAGTGAATTTGATTTGTCTCATCCGTTCCAGTAATCATCCATGTTCATGTCTCATCTGTTCCGGTAATCATCCATGCTCCTTTATGTATATCTGGCAAACCATGTAATGAAAACTTTCTTGTCACTGGGAGCGCCAAACTGGGCTAGCCGTCTTAAACCATTGAGGCTTGTTTCTTTGTGTTGTGCTTTTCAAACATTTTCAAATGTTTTTTGCAAGTTTAGAGAAATTAAGATTATATATATATTTTCAACCAAATGGACTTTGAACGCATTAAATATTATTATTAATTTAACGTATGAAGAGTGGAATTAAAAAAAAAATCACAATGTTTATCTAGAAAATTTTTGAAAATCTGATTTTTGTAAATATTGATTATTGCACTGCACCTAGAAAGTAGACTTCAGTTTTCTGCCATTCCATTTTTATAACTACAATAATTAACCTTAACATTGTCAAGCGACAAAACGACTAGATAACCTACAGGCACCGTTTTATATACGTTTTGAAACCGCATTTCTAACATTCCTGATACGAATTGAAATACGAATTTTATTAAGTAAATAAGAATTTTACGAACACTTTATTTCAAATCACTCTGAAATTTATGCTTTTAAACGAAAAGTCGAACACCATATTCTCGAATGCAAATATTTTACAGATTAGCATTCACTTCTGAAATCAAACAGCCATTATTCATAGACAAGTATATATGTAAAACTCTAATATATGAAACTACGAAGTAAGTTTTATTTCATTTGGAGAGCTCAAGAAATTCATGAAGAATAATCAAATTGAACCCGATTTACCTTTTAAAGTCATTTACCGTCATTATAAGAATTATTCAAGTGACTTTTACTTTGATATATTGCATCTGATTTATTACAATTTATAGCTCCCATATATCTTTAACTTTAACTTTCATTGCTATATATGATTATTAAATTTACTTAGTTCTATCTATATATTCATCTCTATGTCATTTATCGCTATTAATAGATTAGTTCGATTTAATGATTCGCACGATTTTCGAATATTTCCTTTGCATGTAGAGAAAGGCTATTATTTCATTTTCATTTCGCAAACATTAGCACAGGTTCTATTTAATTATAATTTATTTTGCGCTGACAATCACAATTTTATATCTCACCCACATTTCATTTTCATCAAATGCCACGTTACAAATTCCACAAGGTTTTAAGAGTTCTTGCCAGCGTTGAAGTCATTTGATTCCCAGTGAGTGGCCACATTGTTTGCTTTATTTTTAAAACCCATTTTGTGTTATACTTATATTCATAATAATACAATTAATTAGTCCGCTAAAAGGACACGGTTGGAATAATTTGACGATTATTTACATCTTATTTCAGTTGATCAGTCATGACAATCATAATCTCAAGCATAATTCATAATTGGCACTATTTCATTTTACAACTTAATGTAAGTAAATTAAAAAGAAATTAAATCACCTGGCAATCTCTACTTCGTTGCGTGCTCAGCCTTATTTCATGATTGTAGGTTGACTACATTCTCTTCATTTTACATTGATTTGCATTTTTTATGTTTTGAAGTGTCGATGGCTTATTCTTGTTTAGGCCGATGGATTTTTGATTTCATTTTGCTGCTTGTGCGTTTTTAGACTTACACAGTGGTTTTTAGAATGGCTTTTAGAAATAATCAAAATAATAATTTTGATTTGAGATTTAGGCACTTTTAAATTTATCATTTTTAAATGGAAATATCATAAGTTTAATGTTCATTTTTAATACTGATTTAAACTCTGTCTTGAATATGGTATATTGACGAATATATATATTTGTTAACAATTGTGAAGTTCTTGATTATTTTTTTGAGTTGCAATATTTTCTAACCTTTTTATATGATTTTTTCTACAATACAGTAAATACTTAGGCCATAGTAAGTTAATTTGTTTCATGCTTGGGAAATAATGTGGAAATACCTAGAAATTAAAGATTTTATTGCAATGCTCAACAATTCATATAAACATCGCCAGAATCGATTGATTTGTTTGACACATACAAATATTTTATGATTTATTAATCCGATGAAAAAAATACCACTAATAAAACAACACAAATGCCGATTATTAATTCGTATCGCTAATTTTTATTACTCTATTATATCGATAATATAATTAATATTATTGGTACAAGGACAGAATGATAATTATCACAAGCGTTATATTCGAAATGAAAGTAAAATTAAATTTTTAAATGATCCAAATATTTCCATTTCATGTTCCGAATTTGTTTAAACTAACATTAATTTGCGATATGTAATGTTTGTACTTTCCTGGTACTCATTTTTACCTAAAGCAAAATTGAGTTGAGATTGAGTTGACTTGACATAAAAATATTTTTATGGCTCGGATGTGAAATGCATGCTTATTGACCAAGTTGTCTCCTATTAAAAAAAAATTAAAAATCATTTATTTATTTATTTTATTTAGCTATTTAGCTAAGGTTCTAAATTAAATGCATATGTACTATAATTTTACATGAATACTCAGCTATAGTTGCAACTGGAGTACAGGTTATTACAAAAATCACATACCCCTTATTATTCTCTACGTTCAGTTCTACCTATAACGCTTTCATATTCAAATACTGTAAATAAATATGTATAAGTAATTTTCTGCGAAGAGCATGAACCAGTAAAAGTATAAGCGAATAAAGAGAAACGTCCATCCCACATTGCATTAATTCATATAGTTCCAGTAATGTTGGTATTCAAGCCAGCGGTGACTGCTACACCTTATGTGGGAGCCAAACAGGGTTGCACAACGGAACGAATTAACAACAAACACTAGCTACCAGCTACCGTAGAGACTGACTGATGTGTAAATCTGCTTGTCGACGCCCGCCTTCGGCAGCGCATACGCAGAGGTCGTGTCCTAGTGTAGGTCTTGATTGATCTAAGCGGTTCAAAAATTTCGTAGTATTCTGCGCAAGGTGGGCGTAGCAATAAATTCCATTTTGCGAGGGCAAGGTGTTCTACATGCAGATTATTGTGTAGGCACACGAAGTTTAATATACCCGGCTAGAGAAATTTATGTACTAATTAGCAGCATTAATTCCCATTATGTAAATCGCATTTCGAAATCGTACGATGGAGAAATTATTTCCATATCGTTAATATCAAAGAACGTTGTAAGACATTCGATAAAATTAGCATGATAAGCATGTTGCGCGAACAGTTCGAAATGTACGCCGTAACATTCACAAGATTCTAACGACTGCTTGAAAATTTATACATGTGTTTGGCGACAATATTGGCACTAGATCATCGCATCGATGGGCAAATCTCACTCCACAACACCATTAATATTTATATTTTGCATTATTGCCTTCTTCATTACGCTTCGTTGTTAATTTTTTTTTTAATTTCAAGTTATTAATTCAAGACAAATTGGTGTGAAATCACTAGCTCCACATGTACTTACGACACTCCCAGCAGGTGGTATGCAACATCGCTTTTTGTTCTTTTGTGTTATAATTATATGAACTGCGTGCATAATAATTGCAATGTAATTAGTCACCTTATATACGCAGCGAATATATAGCTGCTACAGATGTTAAATATTAATTAAGTAGGATAGAAAAAATTAATCGGTACAGTACAAAATAATTTACATTGAAATTTTATTACTTTCCTTTGGGAGGCAGTAACATTTAAGAGAATGTAACTTACATTCCTCAAAATAATTAACACATTATGGAAGAATAATTGAACCTATCGACAATTTTGTTACAGGTAGGGAAAATGCTGAACGGAGCAAAATAATGAATTTAATTGGAGTTTCGTTTAAATATTGTAAATCATTAAGCTAATATTATCGTGAAAACTTTAAACAAAAAGTGATGGTTATACAAGAACACTCGCCATTTCGATTTAGAAAGCAAACAAAGAACTTTGAGAAGTTATATCAAAAGAATGCCGAAGCACTACCAGGATTGGACCCTAAGAAGACAGTCGTGAACCCCGCCAACCAACCGTTATCTGAAGAACGAACAAGACTAAATTTTATACTAAGCAGGAGACCAAAGGACGGAATAACCACTCAAGTGGAATGTGCAATAAGGACTCTACTAGCGGAGGAAGCAGAACAATTAAGACACGAGACTTGCAAAATACTCTGCAAAACCAACCACCTACTAGAAATTTCTCAAGGACTTCGTAGGCATAAATATATCATCGTTCTACGTGCTGATAATGGAAACGCAACAGTAGTGATGACCAGGATAGACTACAGTTAGCAGATCAACACATTATTGGACCCCGAACACTACAAAAAAATAAGCAGAGACCCAACTGCTAAGATCGAACGTCAAACCATGAAAACGATCAGAAAAAACGAAGAACAATTCCAACGTCTACTGGCATCAGAAGCGCAGCCTCCAAGACTATTGCTGAAGATACACCAAACTACAAGTCCTCTAAGAACGATTGTGAGAACCTGTGGATCTCCAACTTACGAACTAGCTTGATATGTTGCTAAACAACAGCAACAGCACAGTGATTGATAATCAATTTAGTAAAGAACTCGAAACATTTTGTGGATATTATGCATGAATATGAAGTAATCAGCGAAGACATACTAACGACTTTCTACGTCGAATCTCTCTTCACCCACATGTCAGTGGAGGAAACACTCCAAGAGGATACGTCTAACCTGGCAAGATTGTGTCTAACCATCACTTACTTTCTATGCAGTGCAGATTTATACGAGCAGAAGGACGGCGCAGCTATCACCACTCTCACCAGTCATCGCTAATATTTTCATGGAGACTTTCGAAGAAGAACTCATTGGCTCTATTGACAAGAAGGAAACGAAATATTGGTATCGCTACGTGGATAACATGTTCATAATATGACAAGACGGTATGGAAGCCGTGTACACGCATTCACGAAACACATCGGCGGACAAGCCATCATCAACATCACGATCGTGATAGAAGAGCATGAAATTTAGGGCCTATTCAAGAGACCTGTGCCGATATAATTCGTAGTCGGGGGAAATTGACTAAGTAATCGCAATTATGTTTATGTTGATTGTGGAGGACGAAAGAATTAAGTTGTCATATTATTACTGCATGAAACGCGAACAATGTTAAAGAAACTTATTTACAAGACTTTTTATTTAAGACATAGACCGTGTGAGCTATTAGCTAAGCAGTGTCGTACCAGAAAAAAATTGTTAAGATTATAATTACTGAACAAAACATGGATCGTTAATGGCATATATTTATTTAGACATATACTATTTACGATATAGTCTCATAAATTCATTGAAGATATTTGCTAAATCGTGTTGTTTAAAACGTGGAAACGTATAACGTTATTTTAAATTTTTAGTCAATATTGTTTACGATGTAAAAACGTCATGGGTATTTGTTAACTTATTGTTGTACATAACATGAAAAATATTAACGGCATTTATTTGTAAAGTTCTTATTCAAGACGTATAACGTTTGAGATATTTGATGATGATAAGACGTGTGAATGTTAAGGATATTTATTAAATTATTGTACGATACGTGAAACATATTAATGGAATTATTTATAAATTTATTATTTGGAATTTTTCCTATGCCATTAATCAAAAATTATAAAATTGCTTTGAAAAATCGACGAAAAAATGTTTGGTTTCAAAAATACATTTTTCAATGCAATTTTTTTCTTATTTTGCTGTAATAATAATTTAACAATAGGCTGTTTTGCAAGTCAGTAAATTACACCTTTCTCATCATATTCTTTTGGGCACTATGTCCAATGAGCAATGTGTGTACTGATTTTGTAAAATTTTCATTCATATTCCCTTGTTTGGTAGCTCTAGCATTCAGGGGCTTATACACATCTTTGGAACAATCGTATGGCATAACATTCGAAGAAAAAGCGTAGATCGTTAGTAAAGGTTTATCTTTCTTATTTACTATTCTTAATATAATAGCCACGAGTGGATGACCACAACATCTAATATGCGATAAAATATTCAGTGACAATATTTCATATTTTTTTTATTTATGGGATTGAACCCTATTTGAAAATCTTGCGAGTCTACAACTGATCATTATATTCTTTTATCATACTTGGATAATTACCAGCGGAAATTCGAATGCCTGAATGGTAAAGAGAAATGTACACTTGACATCTTGAATAGAAATGGTCGGAAAATGCTGCAATTTTGCCAGAAAACTTACAGAATAGAGCAGGACAAATAAAAATAGTAATAGCAGCAGAAATTTCTACACAATATTTATTAATGGTAACTACAGATACAGGAATAGAAGAAATAGAAAAAGACAACATTAAAAAAATTCAAGATGCAAAAAGACATATAAAGAAGAAATGTATAAAGAGGTAAGAAGGTCACAGGAAAATAAACAGTGTTAGACGTTAGATGAGGAATAGGAAAAATGATTTATGGAAAGGCAATAGAAGTATGTGGAAAAAGAAAGTATAACAACCAATTAAAATGAATGACGTTGTGGAACGAAAATATCAAATAAGAAATAAAACAGATGAAATGAACGATATATTGGGATAAAGGATGAAAAAGATAAAGCAAAATACATGAAACATAGAAACAAAGCAAAAACGAAGTAAGGAAAGGAAAACAGGATAGCTGCGAAGAATTGGGGTGAAATCTAAATGAAGCAGCAAACAATTGGAATTTTTGAAGTATTATACGATCATTGAAAGGAAGAAGAAGAGTTATCAGTTATAAACTGTGTAAAGGACAAATATTAAATTATTATAACTAAAGCAGAAGATATAATAGAAGAATGTGCGATATATTATGGAATTAATCCTCCATAACGTTCAAATTATATACAAAAGTAATTGAGAAGGGATTGAGGAAAAGGGTGGAATGTATACTAGAAATAAAGCTACATGTAGACCGGGAAAACAAAGAACCAACAAAGAACTGTTTTTAACATTTATCAATTTAAAAGCAGCGTTCCACCCAGTCGATTAAAAAATAGAAATTAAACTGGTGCAATTAAAGATAGAACTGAAGATTATTGGAGTAATAGAGAGCATATAAGAGCTACGCGGAGTAGTACAGATTTATAGGAAAACATCGAAGAAGTTCAAAATTAAAAAGGGAATAAAGCAAGGGGGTGACCTGGAATAGCACAAAACAAAAACAAGCGCTTCATGCATTTATAGGGGACGATAATCTTGCGCAAGTAAATGTAAATAAATTCATATATGCTGACGACATCGTACTTATTGAGAACACACGCGCTAAAATTAATAAATTGGTGGATATATGGTCAGAAAAGATAGAACAGAAAGGAATGAAAATTAATATAGACAAGACGCATATGTTGATAATAAATAACAAACGGGAACACGGCAATAGTAGGCAGATAGAAATAAAGGGACATGAATTGAAGAAAGTAACCGCGAATACATAGGAAGCATGTTAACACAATACAGAACACTAGATATAGAAATTGCTGGCAATAATGGAGAAAAATGAAATATAAACAGATTAAACTAAAGGTCTATGATACAGTAGTAATGCCAACAATAAATTATGCGGGTGAATCATCGATAATTCGGGAAACACATGAAAATATTAGACAAATAGCTGTTCAAAAAGGAAATCTGATGACTAAATCGAGAAGAAACAACGTTACTGATATGGACATATCATCAGTATGAAGCAAGAATATTTGTCATCGAGTGGGGAAGAATAGGAAAGAAAAGAAATGAGACCGAGGAAGAGAAGATTACGGAGATTGGCAAAATAAGAGCAAGGAACTTGAGGGAAAGAAAAGAGGATTCGAGAAATCGAATAGAACATTAAGGAGAAAGAAATCTGATACCCTAGTTAGGGTACTAAGAATAAAATAAGAAAAGCGATGAAAATTACCGTTTCGTTGTTTCAACAACCCGAAATCGATACAACAATGTGGATGTCGATTTCTTAAATTTATTTTCTTTCCCTGGATTTTCCCTCTCTTTGGCTCGCTAGATATCAGCGACAACATTTATTGGGTTTCTTAGATTTATATTTTTATTTTTATGTAAATTGTTTGTTGGCCATGATTGTTAAAATTACGTATAAGGTAAGCAATGAACTTCGTTAGACAAATGATTGTGCATTAGCTTTGTTTAATTTGCATCATTAAGGAAATTCTTATGAAATGGCTTTGAAATGAAAATTGGCTTTTCGTTAATCAATGACCTTAAATAATGGGCTTTACTGCTGTTACAAACGACGCCGTCGTAAGTGTGAAAATTACTTTAAGTAGATTTCTAATTGTGATTTCTCATATCTTTTATGCTTATGTAATCGCGTGAATTATGACACGTCCTTAATTAATTTATTAATGCCAATACAAACGGACTAATAAAAATTACTCGCCTGGTGCGAATGAATATAAACGACCCATGGCTGTGGATTTGCAAACGCGACACTCTTACTTTTAAGAAACCGTTGCCTACGCCTAGAGCGTAAACAATTATCCTTAATATTACAGGTAGACCCGCGGAGGAGTTGTTCCTGTACTAAGAGAGTGCCGCAAGACAATGAAAGTTAACGGCGGAGCTGCGGTATTAAACGAATACCGCAACCGCACCTACAGATTCCAAGGGACATGCCGCCGAGAGACTTCGCGTGAGAAAAATAGCGATAAACTGAAATAGAAACAGAATAAATGTACTGACTACAAAATTTTGAATTTCCGATGGAATTGCTGCTGATATGGACACAATCCTTCATATGAAAGTATTGATATAACACAAGTTACAAGAAGCAACACCAAAACTGACAACGATCACTATCTTTTTAGAGTCAGAAAAGGAAGACTTCAAAGTAACAAAGTCGTCACACAATGCGCATTTCTCCTATTATCCTTCGAACGAATGGTTCTTAAACACCCAATAGTTACCAAAACATCAAACTTACAGCTTTCACCTTATGTGGAAAGCTACACGATTATGTTTTTATTCATGTCAGCATACAAGAACTATTTCTATATAAGAACGGTAGTGCTCAGTATCCGGAGGATTGCTGAATTTCTTTAGGTCATAACGTGCCATATGGCCTCTGTTCGCAGAACTTGTATATACAATTCGGCTACTTATTGGAACTAGTTGTAGACTAGTACTAAATTAGAGCCAACAGCAACCTACTATCTACTAACGTGTGGTACAAATATTTTCGGCAAATGTCGATGTTTTCAATTTTACCAAAAGGCGATCAATCATTTTGTCGCTGCCAAAGAAATGCCACAATTAATTAGTTTTAATTATGACAGTTTTCGATTTGGTTCAACAAAATGATTTATAAGGCAGATATTCGTAAAGTAATTTACAATCTAGTTGGACGAATGCCCAAGCGCGATAATGTTGCAATTTATCAAGAGCAAAATATTTCTCTATCAGCAATTTCTCAGTCAAATTCACCATCAAAAATTCGGTGTATGTAAGTATTTATTGGTGTTTACATTGATAATTGTTGTAACATTAAGTTTAAAAAGTAACATTTTGAAAAAATAAGCACTAAGATTTTTCGAACCCCACGCGTCGAGAACAAACTGTCACTGACAACACCACATATCGTCGCTGTAAGTAAGCAAAGTGCTTATCGACCTATTTCTTTCTATAAGAGCAATAAAACGATTTTTAAATAATCATACTTCATGATTACAACAAATTAAGTTTCATTTTACAAATGATTTATTTTGAAACAAATTTTACATTGTTTTAATATAAAAATTAAACTGTAAGATAAGGTAAATGGAGTTAAGAAATGTATTTAGTATTTTTTTATTTGGATATAAGCCTTTTTCGCCTCATATTTAACGAAAAAATATTATAAAGTTGTATTTTTCAAAAATGTTTTCAAATTTGAATGTCGTAATTTATAAAATACCCCGTCTTGTAAATTGAAGAACTTTAATATCTATCAGCACAGAACGCCTGTATTTTAAGAAAAATGAAATATAATTGGCGAAAACTCATTAGATGTTAAAGTGCCCTCAGATTCATTCCACAGATAACAAAATCCTTTAAATAGATATGCTGTGGTCTCCAGAAAAGGTTCTAAGCATAATTTAGTTAAACTAGTTCAAAAAAAGCATTTCTATTTCCATCTGTACATTCTTCCACAGTTCAAGCTCCTCTACGTTTCTTGTAATATTAGAAGAAGGTACCCATTCTTTTATCGCGACCTCACCGACACCTAATGTTCGTAAAACATTTTTTTTTGCAAACACGAATTTGGCTACCTTTGCTTTTTAAACAAAATTCTATAATCCTTGATACTTCTTCAGTGCCTATCTTTGTGGATGTAGGTTTAACGATTGTAAGTACTCGTACAAGTTTTTTCCGACCATGTCACCTTCCAAAATGTTTCATATATTACCCTTGTGCTACCTACAACCACTCTACATTTCATTACACAATTTTTATTTTGGGTTTAAATTGTTTTCTTCCTTTTCATATGCCGTATTTTCATGTTTCTTAGTTTTTATTCTTCCTATAATATTCTAATCCCAACTCCATGATTATTCGATGATTTTTACTTCTTTTCCTTATCTTAGAATCCTTTAAGCGTTTCATTTTTTCGCATTTACTCCCTGCAGCTTCCTCAAAATCAGATACTTCAATGTTATTATTTTTATTTTCTTCGTGACTCCCTTCAGTTTCAGCATTATCGTCAAACCATTAATTTCCGACCAGCCTTGCACTCCTGTAGCCACTGTAGAACTAGGTCAGTTTACCACCTCTAAACCTTGATATACGATAAACCAGCATAGATACCCTGACATGGCTACACCCTAAGGCTTCTAGCATGCTCAAATTGAGACAGACCACATTTGACTTTATTTATGTAAATCTACCATATCTGCCAACATACTACTACATGAAAGACGGGTTCGCATATATAATGAGGAGTTGAAATATGGCGAGTGTGATTAGTGTAAAACTTCCCTAAACAGCGAAGATTTATATCCCCCCCCCCCATCCCATTCATAATTCTCTGCAGGTAGTCGATAGTTTTCTATCGAGATTTTAAACTACGCAAGCTGCATAACGTGTAAAGCTTTTTCATAATTCTAACAAAATGCTCTTCGCACAGCAAAGTTCATTATGGTGGACGAATGATAGGGGAGTATTTACAATAAGGGCAAACTAAATATAATTTTACCTATTTTTTTATTTAATAATACCCTACGTTATAGCATAATGTATGATTATAGGTTATAAAATATCAACGACTCGTTAATAGCGCTGTATGTTACCGAGAGTATGAAAACTAGTGATGGGACATATATAAAGGTTTCAGGTGAAATACACGAGTAAAACTAATAGGGGCTTAGATATCAATGCGGAAGACTTAACCACGAAAAACCTTCATGGCGCATATTAATAAGATACTGAAATCTGTGTATATAACAATTATATAATTAAAATTCAAATAATTGTGTGAATAATAGATGTAACAGTGGAACAAAATAAATATGGTGTATGGAGAACATCCAAATTGATAGACGATTTAATAAAACAGTGCTTTGGTGCCTGAAAGCATACGTTGGAAGTTTATCGTAGCGATGATTTCGATGAAAAACCGAAAAATAGGAATGAGCGTCATACGTGGTGATTAGTCATCATTGTATTTTAACATTGCCATTTGTTTTGTTTCACGACGAACAGATTTGTGACGAGTTTAACAAATAACTTCGAAATCACTAAAACAAACTATTAGCATATAATTAAAGGAATTAATCTAATACGAAAACCTGTCAACAATTAAATAATTGTCGAAACTGCGTCGAAACATTGCCCTTTTTGGTATAAATGGGCTTAGTACTAGTCACAGTAGGTCAATGGTGGCTCTACAATAGGAGAGGGGTCGAGGTTTTATCGATCAATATGAATATGATGTTAGGCTAGGCGCAACCGAAGCAACAGGGAATTAGTTATAACTAGTCTCATGCACTGTAGCTTTGAGCAATTCGTAAGGCTAGTCACACTTCAGTTCCGGTATCGGTACACGATAGAAGGCCGGTAATAAAAGGATTTCGAATATAAATGCTCTATGTCAAATACAAAAATATATATACACATATAAAACAAACGGACAATTGCGGAAATCAATTAGGTAACGCACGTATTTATTGTGTTTATGAAAAAAGTGCAGTGTTTAAATTATTCCATTACATGCGGAAAGCAAGTTAAATCATATGAAAGATTAGAAATACGTCACCGAGGCCCGATCGGTCTGGGATGGTTTACCTGCAACGACGCAGGGCTGGCATCGCAGTCCATGGGGTTTATAGGTGTGTGACAATAATCGTGGCAACCGGAATAAAATCTTTAGTCATTTGTCTTATGAAAGTTTACAAAAGTTGTGTGTTTCCGCGCTGCATAATTAGGTTGATTTTTATCTATGGTTTGAGTTAAAGAAGCCATTCCAAGCATCAATAATCGATAATTTAGAAACAATTTCGGGATAATAGCTATTTATGTAACTAGATACGAAAGACTTTAATTTATTTAACGGGTGGGTGTGAGATTCCGCAAAATATCATGAGTTAAAATGATCTTTCCAAACCTAATACATACAAGATTTTTTCTAACTTTAAACCTCTAAAATCCCTTGAAACATAAATGAAATGGTTTATTTAAAAATCTTAAAAATTAAGAAGATATCCATATATTCATACGTATGTAGAGTAGTTTCAGTCTAAGAAATACACATCAATTAAAATGCGCAGAAGTCGAAAACTGGTCGAGCGAGTCTATTGTGACTAATAAAGGGGGAGGCGCTAATCACAGTGGCGTGACAATTGCTCGTGATAGCGTGTGCAGTGAATACGTCGCATATATTTATGTGTATAAGTATATATTATCAGATAACTTACATTTATTTTATTCTCTATTACTGCCAGTTACTTTTACCAACACTTATTTTCAATAATATCCCATATTTAAAACGCCCCCGGCTTAATATTGCCCATTCACCTCCGCCTAGTTTTGTTGGCGCAGGTTTTGATGAGTCATTGTGTATTTCTTAGACTGAAACTACTCCACCTGCGCTGCTATTATTACACATTATAATTTTAATGTCAAAATTGACAAACGTTACTTAGCTAGTTGTGTATTATGTGAAATCCTAATTTGATATTTTTTCTCTACTATAAAAAATCTCTGATTCCGTTTCAGATATACTAATCGATATAGGCGGGGTGCTGTTTTGTCTTAATTCCGAAAAAGTCGAAATGATTTAGAATACGAAAAATTTGACAAACATTTAAAAGCTTCCACTCGGTAGTCAATGTTGAGAAGTGAGCTTTCTTTGAAAAAAGGTATTGAGATAAAATCATACCCTACCCTAATAGAAATTTTATGAAATACAATCAGGCTGATATCACTCTAAGAAATCAAACAACTTGTTATTTTGTTATCACATTTTAACATGATTATTTATAGGTTGTTCTAATTGTTGGAATATCCGTAGTATGTTGGAATGTCGAAAATTAATTAATTTAAATGACAAACCGGCAGTTTTTGGAAAATTAAAAAATGGAAATTGCTATGCCCAACCAGTGGGAAGGGTTTGATATCAAAAAAATTGCTGAAAAGAACGGATAGCCCAATCCTGTTTTATTTACTAGCCACTGCTTCAGGAGATCTTCGGACACTTTACAAGCAGATTCAGGTGCTAATATTTTGAAAATAAAACATGGAGACTGGAACAATGTGGCAGAGGATTATGTCCAAAATTCGATTGATATGCCAGGTGAAGCAAGTACACCACATAATACTATTGCAAATTCAACAAAGAAAACTTTATCAGGAGTTAACTTAACAAACTGCATCATAAATAATTATAATTTTAAAAAAATACAAGAAACTTGAATTACGTATTGAATAAACATCGTTTCTTTTCATTTTTGACTTATTTCCTCGCCAGTTGAGTAAAGTGTAACTTTTCTTAAATGGTGATGAAAGTTGGAGGTTTCATATGTCAAAATTGGAAAAAAATATTTAAATAGCTTTCATATTTCAATTGAAATTAAATATGTCAGAATATAGTTCCTGAAAGATATAAATGGTTGTTTATATATGTATATTAGGGCGGGTCAAATTGTATGGAACGATTTTTTTTTATGAAGCGTATAGCAAAAACGTAATCTATAGGTGATTCTGAGGAGTTTTGCTCAAGAGACCATAGCTCTAAGTCGGATTTGGAGCCCCCCAAAATTTCAAAATAGAAAATTTTTCCATATATACATAGAACAATTTAATAAAATTCGTCATAAAATCGGATAGAATTATAGTAGATTTCTCAATCTGGGCTTGTTTGAAAGGTATTTATTGATACCTGTAGAATAAGTCGTCAATGGCAGCATTGTTCAATTGAACAACTTTGTAACACTGAATAATGACGTTACAAAATAATGACGTTTACCAACACTAAACGTTTCCAAGCTTGCTTTTCCTTCTTCCTTAATCGTTCATCGAGCAATGCGCAGTTTGCCAAAATACTTAAATAAAAACTCGGTTATCACAATACCAATATATTTTTTTATTTTTAGCTAACATTAAACCAGGACCAATTGCACATTCTGGTTGGTTAACCAAAGCAAGTAGATTACTACGATTATATGTAACAACTAATACACCATCGACCAATTTAAAAACTTTGGCAGTTTATATTATTACAGTTTATGTGCCAATGTGCTTTAATGTGAAGTTTTATAACTCTGTTGTGTACGGCAGTGCAGTTTTCTTAAAATTTATACGTTGGACACGATACTTACAACCAAACTTTCGTAATATTGTAGATGGTGTAATTCAAAACAACTCATATTACGCACATCCAGGAAATATCTTATTAACAATGTTATTTGATGATCGAAAAGCAGTACGGGATAGAGCTATCAAAAAGATTTTACACTATCGAGAAAAATTGTACGATCCAACTAAACTCAGAGTTTACAAAAAATATATCTTAAATTTCAATGCTACTGATTATGTCAATATGGTTGATATGAATAACAATAATAATATATTATTTGAACCAGCATTTACTCGACAGATTCCATATGATCACTTGGTAGAATACTTAGATTTCGTTGAACCACTACTGGCTGATCCACAAATTCCAATGCACATACAAGGAACAGAAAGACATGTACAATTATTAACGAATGTTTCAAAACGAGTTATAGAAAAGAATCGTGAAGGAGTTATGGCAGTGACATTAGAAAGTCGTAAGAAAACTCATCGAATGGAAAGTAAAAAGGACCTTAAAAAATAATATTACCACGTTAAAACATTAAATTGTAGGTCGAGAATAATATTTAAAAATAAATTGAATAAAAAATGTAAAAATAGTGTTTTTTTGTTGAAACCTTGAAAATGTTGATTTTTTCAAATCGATTTTCCTACAAAAAGGAGTTCGAAAACAAAAAAAATGATCGTAATAAAAGTTGTTGGAAATTATCTGAACTTTCATAATCTCGAAAAAAATCTAATAAAATTCAGAATTTATTAGTTAAAAGTTCATTTTAGGCTATTTTTCGACAAAAAATTCTTAATATCTCTACTAAAAATAAAAAAAAATATTGGTATCAATACAGATTCTGAAAGGTGATAAAAATACCTTTCAAACAAGCCCAGATTGAGAAATCTACTATAATGCTATCCGATTTTATGACGAATTTAATTAAATTATTCTATGTATATATATTTTGAAATTTTGGGGGGCTCCAAATCCGACTTAGAGCTATGGTCTCTTGAGCAAAATTTCTCAGAATCACCTATAGATTACGTTTTTGCTATACGCTCCATCAAAAAAAAAATTAACCCGCCCTAATGTATATATAAATATACTTTGTTATGTGTTTGTTATTTCCAATATAATATATCTATTGCTTAGATATACCAGTTATACCAACCATTAGGGCAAAGTTTCATATTATGGATTAGAATCCTATATTACTGAGCATATTAAGCAGTCGTTTAAATTTATATGTGGGCGGGAATTTCTGTTACAAATAATTTATGTGGTTAATAAATCTTTTTTTTCTGGTTTTTCGTCCTTGCTTATTAAGACTGCCTTTGAAATCGATCCGCGTTTAATAAACGTTCTATTAAAATGAGTTAACAGCATAAATATTTCATTTAATTACCACGGAAAGTTATTCCAATTGAACACGGTGTAAACTAAATTATACATTCCAGGTTACTTTAGTACATACGGGGGCATTACAAAACGGGTATTTTTGTCGGGCGTGTGTTCTTTTACTGTCCTTTTAGTTTCGCGAGAGTCTATCACGTTATAACAGCAATAAACAAATTAAACGTGGAATAACCTGGATGTTTACCTTCGTGTATATAAATTTTATGCCCGGCTCTAACCGAGGAGCTCTATTAAAATATAATTATACACCCGCCCACCAGTGGTTATAGCCTCGCTTGTCCAACAGATGTAAGCATGATAAACGGTGACAACCTTCGAGATTACACCAAGCCACTGTTTAAAGGAAATTACTTTCGATACGGGTTCGGTCTACTTAGAAGGCGATTAAAATTATTTCCATCTCCATATTAGCGTTTCCTTTGCGTGTAACAATCCACCTCAGAGATGATATGCAATCGTCAATTATTGTGGACCACCTGAGTTGCGCACTATGGGTGCTAATGATCCTTTGTACGTTTTGATTTGTTTGGGTGTCACCGTTATTTATTGGGCGTTAAAATCGATTCACGTAATCGTTAATAAATATGCACCGAGCTGCATTTTAATTGCTAATAATGCACGTTAATGCAAGAGAAGCATCTGCTTGTCTTCATCTTAGTACGGCATCACGAGTATGCAATTTTAGAGCTTTGCCTCTCGATTTTTTTTTAATATTATACACTATCGCACAAAATGTCTTTGTCGATTGCAAAACGCTATATGCAGCAATCTTCATGACATAAACTCGTGTCGATGTTTGTGGCCGTAAATATTTTATGATTTATGCCACGAAAAGACAATAACAAGCCGATAAAATCCCACGCATTAATAATTTTCACAATGTCCATGGGTCGGTTTTATATGGCTCTATTTTGTTATTTACGACACATATAAAATCATCATTGTCAAATTGTTATTGCAAATTTCTAGCTATATAAGCCCGTGCATTCAAAACGGTACATGTTACTGCATAGTTTTGTAATAGGACGTTGCGCGATGCTGCGGCTGTCATTTGTAAATCAGTCAGCTTGTTCACATAATCTGCAGTAATCCTGTCTTTTAGGATACGGAAGTTAATGTTCCATTTAATCGGTTCACTAATCGTTGCACTAATTAACCGATTATTTATTAAACGGCATGTGTCTGTTAGGAATATTATCGATGACGTCTCGGGTAATGTTAATGCACCCTTATCAAATAATTAACGACAGTCCTACTTAGTACGTCAATAATGATGCTTGGTCCATAAAATCAAAATTCTCGTTAAGTTTTTTAATGATTTTGTATGGCTTGGTCTCTACGCTCAATATTTTTTGTCTGTGTGGACTGAATAAGGAAAGCTGTCTATCCTTGACATTGATTCATGATAGTCATGCCGATGATAATAATATAACTTTAGTTATTAATTAATTTTATTTATTTTGCTCTTTTGATGAAATCATGAACATAAGTTTACTAATATCCAACAGGATTTCTAATTGGGTTGGGTTCTATGGTAAGCAGCAATAATTTATATACCAAAAGAAATTGTTGTGTACGCTTCGTTAGCGGTCAATTTCTTTATCACACGTTCCAAATAATTTTTAATTTCATCTTTCTGCTGGTTCTCTAACGTTCATATTTTTTGTGAATCTCGTTATATATTCAGCTTTATTTTTATTTGCCTTTTTGCTCTCGCTTATTTACTTATTTGTAATTTCTTTTGCCTTTTCTTGTGTTACATATTTTCATTATTCTTATATTCGTTATTTTGTATACCATTACCGTCGCCTGTCGACAAAAGCATTAACTCTGGCGTAAATTGCATGAGAAACACGTGTCGGCGAATGATCATGTAGGAAAAAATGCACAACCGAGGCGTACGATTTGCTAGAAAAATGGCAAGGTATTAATTTTATTATCTATATAAACCTTCAGACTCGACCATAATATAATGGAGTTGCACGTTTCAAAAAATTAATTGCGAATTACACGGGTCACAGACCTGAAATTAAACAATAAATCTACGACGTTTTATCTTTCACAGAGGATTAATGTACAGCTACGTTTTATTACGAATTCTATGGTTAAATAAAACCATCCAGCCGGTCAAACTCCGCCCTCCCGCGAAGTCGGCATCGAAAAATTCGGAATGCTTTGGAACAACCGAAGCCAAGAATCCCGTGCTCCATTGTCTGTTGTCATTGCAACGTAGACGACCTAAAAATAAGTGCGTAACTAGCGTGGCTTCATCTTAATCCCAGACAAGTCATCTGAAATTCCGTGAAAACGCACCGGCACGATAATAAAGCGAACGGAGGAAAAAAACAAACGCGGGAGATAATTGTTGTGTTTTGACAAATTTATGAGCTATAACCTTGTACAACTGACATAAATTGTCAGCGTTTTAATTACGTTTCTTGTATTACAAAGATGAGTATCGTTATGTGGGGCAGAGCTTTATTTTATTGTTTTTTCTAAGAATGTTCACTTTCATGTTTTCGTATTGCTCTATTTTGCTGTCAAAATGTTGCTTTAATAATTATTAATGACCAAAATAATAACTGCACATAATAAATTAAAAAATTACAACTAGAACAAAGAAATAAACTAAGCTATGTGTAAAATTTCAGCTTAATACATTTATATACACCACAAAATTTCCATTTTTGTCTTCTGAGGTACGAACCCTAAAAAAATAAGTATACATTTCCTACGCACAATATTTTTTTTTACTTTATCTGTGACAAAAATAGATAATGTTGAATCAATATATATTATTGTGCTTTGTTGATGTTGATGTTGATGTTGATGTAAGCTATTTTTTTGATTATATAAATCATACACAATTATTTGTAATGATAAACTTTGTTATTCTTATGTTATTGTTTTGCTATAACATTATTATAATTTTCACATGTGCTTTTAATTATAGAATTTTTAATTTTTCAAATTAAAATAGACGATACTTAGGATAACGATAAAGATAACGATAACGATATAAGTTTAGCAGCAGTCAACCAGGTGCAAGTTCTTTTATAACGTACTTGTACATTGGGTAATTAATCTCGTTTGGTTTAGATGTAATTAGACATAACTTAAACTATAACCACCGTCTGTCTATGCCGATTTACCCCATACTATAAAGTGGATACCATCAAATCTTCGTCATAAAATCTAAGGGACAATTTACCATCCTCGAAGTGCTTTACAATAATTTGACTGAACGTACGACGAGTACAATTCTAATAATTAATTTAATGAGAAATAATTTATTTACATTAAATTGGCGATCATTTGAATTTTGTGTAAATTTTACGGCAGGTCCCATCCGGCCTTCTCTTATGTTTGTCTGTGCTTCTCAGTTAATTGTAACTTTCCATTTTCTTAATGATATAGTTCGCACTTAACTAAAGATATTTAATTGCGCAGTTGATAATTAAGAAAATGAAAAGTTGCAAATGAATCGAATACAATTAGGGTAAAAGAATAATGTAAGTCGTGCAAAGCGGAAAGGCAGCTCGTAAAATTTATAATAACGTATTTTTTGTTCTTGCAATATCTTTTATAGAATTCTTAAATAAAAGGACTAGTACAATTTTTTATATTGTCAATTAATTGAATTTTGATTGATGAAACAAATAGTAATCTATTGTTAAGTGGATCAGATATATTTTGGAAGAGATTTAAAAATAATTATATCCCATCAGATGAGTACTTGCAATTTAAAGATTTCAAAACCTCACGTTCAAATTTTCTTGCTTCACTACATCTAATTATATTTTCGATGTCTGTTGTATCGTGCCCTTTTCAAGTCCCGACTTATACATTGCATAAAGGACATTACGAATCAGTACGAACGATAAATCAGGACGATATGAACGTTAAGAACCCTATTAACTTGAATTCAGTAATGTAAAGAAAGTCATAAACACCGGGTATTAGAAATCCAAGTTTATGTAGCGTTTAATCTAGGAGTGAAACTTGCCTAATAAAACTAGAAAATCAAACAAATCCGGAACACAACAAACTAACGGAAATAAGAGGCGAAATCAATATTTGAACCATGATTTAACAAAAAACAGAAACAACAAGAAATAAGAAAGAAGCCACAAGAACAAAAGTAAAACGGCAAGGAGATCAAGATGGGATGTGACGAAATAATCATCAAAGAAATGGAATAGAGATGGGACAAAGGCAAATGGCAAATGGGACAAAGGCGAATCTGGAAATCTAATAGAAACTGTAGGAGTACGACCGAATCAACGAAGGCGAAAGAGGCAATGATACCAAAAGAAATAAAAAGGACTGAAGAACAACAAAAAATACCAAACGGAGACAATCAGAGGACATAAACCAACTCAAAAATGGAAAGATATATCATAAAATTGGGCACATGGAATGTGAGACGTTTAAATAGTAAAGAAAAAGAACTGATCGATGAAATGAAGTTGCAAATTTAGATTACTCGTGAATATCTGAAATAAAAACGAAAGGATACAGATGGTAGAAATGAAAGGGGGATGCTGGCTTTACTGATCAGGAGTAAAAACAAATGACAGACGTAAATAGTGAAAATATATAAATGAAAGAATCTAAGCAATTACATTACATAAGAACATTAAATAAGAATGTCGAAGTTTGATAATACCCTAC
The DNA here is from genome assembly GCA_959613385.1 of Geotrupes spiniger. Classification (NCBI taxonomy): domain Eukaryota; kingdom Metazoa; phylum Arthropoda; class Insecta; order Coleoptera; family Geotrupidae; genus Geotrupes; species Geotrupes spiniger. Next base: position 24,032,364 of record OY390736.1, on the reverse strand, counting down.
GGGCCAAATGATAATACAAGGAAAGAAAAAAGGACGATATTCTCCAGTTTCATAAAGTAACATTGGACAATTAGGAAAGAAATGCTATAATAATGGGAGACGTGAATGTAAGTGTACGCAATAATAACGATGGAGTCGAAAGATATATAGAAAAGCAAAGAAAAAAACAATGTGAATAGGATAATTGTACTGTGCATAATAAACGTAATCTCATTATAATGAATTCAAATTCTATGCAATAGGGAATCCGCGATTTCACCAAGAAAGTACAATGATAATAAATAACGAAAACAGGCGAAAGATAAAAGACGCGAGAGTAAGTAGACAAACAGAAACCGGAAGCGTTCACTAACTAGTCCAGATGGACATTTTATGAAACGATGAATACAAGAGACAAGCCGAAAGCAAGAAAATAACAAAAGAAAAAGTAAAAATCTATACACTGAAACATGAGGAGACCAAGAACATATACCAACCTAAATTAATTGAAAGATGAGAAAAGGCAACAAATACAACGAATCTAGTCCAAATGAAACATATTCAAAGAGAATATATTGAACGGCAAACAGCAAAGGATACATGTGGAACAGTAAAGACCGATAAGGGAAAAAGCAGATGCTGGACGCAAGAAATGCAACATTACAAACAAATGCATGATAATGGCTATAAACACGAGAGGACCGAAGTTAAACAATTAATAAAAAAAGACTAAACAATGATCGTGGGAGCAGGTTGGACAAAAAATAAATGAAAACTACTAGGAGAATAAAGCAGATGCTGGACGCAAGAAATGCGACAATACAAACAAATACCTGATAATGGCTATAAACACGAGAGGACTGAAGTTAAACAATGAATAAAAAAGACTAAACAAAGATCGTGGGAACAGGTTGGACAAAAAATAAATGAAAACTACTAGGAGAATAAAAGTAATTATCCGCACATTAAAACAGCTGAGACGGAAGAAAACGAGGAAACTGGGATGTGAACACCCTACAACCAATAATCACAGTAGCTACCAGAAAGATAAAACTAGGTAAAGCTCCAGATCACGGAGACATTACAGGTGAAATGGTGAAGTGCATATGGCGAAAAACGTGATCCGTGACTTGGTTAAGGAGACTGGAGCACAAGAAGTATAATACCACTGTTTAGAAAGAGTGACCTAAAAGATGACACTAATTGCAGATGGATCACGTTAACAAGTATTCCGGCAAGGTATTATTTACAAGAATATTAGAAAAGAGATTAAGAGAAAAACTCTAATTAACATTAGAAGAGTCACAACATTCAGAAAAGGTACGCGAGATTTCATATTCATTTTTAAATAATTTGGAGATAAAAAAACTACTAAGAAAATGGAAAGAAATCTACATATGCTACATTTATCTTAAAACGAAGTTCGACAGTGTAAAAAGAAAAGATGTATGAGTTTGGAAAATAGACAAGTAGAAACAAACATGATAGCAATTGTAAAAGCTTTTTACAAAAACAACAGTAATAAAATAACAACGCACAACGACGAATCCGCAGAATTCGAAACAAAGGTGAGCCTAAAACAAGCTGAGCTTCACGAATTCAAGGAAATAAATGTGCAAATAAATACAAAAAAAAAACAAAGAAAGACAGCATGAAATTGAAATAGATAGATAAGTAATACAACAGTTCAAAAGTTATTTGGATACAATTATAGAGAAAATGTAGAATGAAGAAATAGACCAGGAGACAACAGAGATAATAGGGAAAGCGCGAAGAGTGTACAGCACCCTAACAAAAATATAACGTGTGAGCAACGGAATTGATTCGGGGAGGGCGTTGGAAGTTTCCACGTATGTCTTATCATTAATTTTGAGTAATAAAACTACTCGCCGTTACTAACCGGTGAACCAACCCTTTTCCCGGAAAATTAAATTTAGATTAAATCAAACTGTAGGCAAAGCTATACAAATTGAGGTTAAGTTGGAAATAAACTTTTAAATAATACAATTTAATCATGAAAACCAATAGTAATTATCAAACAAGATGAGTTATATGGCCACCACCAACATATATACACAATGTAACTCTTCTTTTAACGGAATCGATAATTTATGTCGGTCTCTCTAAACAAGTTAACAAAACGTGAAACGGTTCGGCAAAAGTTGATAATACTTCAAAAAGTGACAGTTTAAATGAACTATTTTATTGGATTAAAATTACACATTCATGGTATGTATATCTCTCTCATTCAGGGCCAGCTCTAGAACATAATTCCGTTGCTATCACGTTACCTTGGCAAAAGGGAAATTGCTAAAGTTTTAAACACAAGTTTACCAGATGGTGGTGAGAGCCTCAAAAGCAGGCCAAGAGTTATTTCTTTGATAATTTTAAAGAAAATCAAAGGAGTCACACGAAAAGACGTGAGATGTGAGGGTGAGCAAAACGATAGTGGGAGAATTAAACATAAAACCGATTGAAAGACCAATAGAGGAAACATAACTGAGTTGCCTGGGAGGACACATACACAGAATGAAGGATAAGAGACAAACAAAAGATATTTTCAATATAAGAATTGTGGGGAGTCGGACGACCAACAATAAGATGGGAAGAACAAATAAGAAAAGCTGCAGAAAGACAGACCATGCAATGGAACGAAATGAACAGCGCAAGAGCAGGATAGAAAGTTATGGAAATCAAAAATGCATGAAATACCTGTAAATGTATTATAGTATAAGAAAATATTGAACAAATATAGTCCGCCACCTAACCACCACAATCCATTTAACCAAGGTCACGTGAAAGTACGATATACGAGTGTAATTCTCTATGTCTATGATTTATATTTAATGGTTCGATCAATGATAACAGTGCAAGATACTTCAAGTTTCCCTTGCATATTAGCATCTCCCTTGTGCTGCACTGATTCCAGAGAATCCTACAGGATTTGGGAAGGGAAGATGACAGATGGAAAACGTGCTGAAATTAGAAAAGTCACTGCAAAATTATTTCATGTAGTCTTATAGCACAGCAACTTTGGATTACTGGAGGGTAAAAACGCACTGCACTTAGACCACAATAGACCCCTTGTGTTTTCTCCATTCAGGGTCCTGCACCACCAGCCTATTCATGAAGGTAGGCTAACATCCTAATTTCTGCCATGCACGGTAGTTCATGTCGGTATGGTATTGTAAGGATATGTGTGTGGTTATATGAGACTATATCCAGCTCTTCTATCTTCACTTCCCAATTTATACAGTTTGGTGCATCCACCAGACCCACTTTATAGGGGTACCCATGAATTCGCAGTGATCAATTGCTGCCAATAAGCGTAGATTTTACCTTGTTAACCACAAATTGTTTGTTGCTGTTCTTTAATTCGGATTGTCTAAATATTTCTAGGTTACACTTCTGTACAATGTAAGTAAGAAGAGATATTGTTAATTGCTGGTTCCGATCCGCAATCCCAGCCGCAGCTCGGCCAGTGCATCTATCTTCAGGTTCCATGTACGTCTATGATGATAGTGCTCTCCGACGCAACCGTCAAGGTGAACTGTAATATTGATCGTGTTCTCATGCAAGTAATTTGTGTAACCAGTATCGATGTCCTGCTATCCGTCAGGATAAGGCATAATAACAAAACTTAACATACATGGATGGGTAGTCAAGAACCAAAGAATTCAAATATTTGAGCTGATATTAGACATTAGAATAAACACCTCGACCAACAATGCATCCAACAGATCACATTAAAATGTAATTGACCATCTCTTGTTTAATTGACCTCTCTGGAAGAGTTAAATGGTACACCCATTACAAGTTATATCTATGTGTGGTATAGTAATTCAACCCGCTTTTCTGTAGTTCACTACATTTATGTGCATGGGTTTTTATGAATTTTTTATGAATATAGATATAATCAATGATCTCATGATATTCCACAAATTGTTTGCTCCATATACTTCATTTATTTTGCCCAAACTCTTCCCAGCTATCCTGTGTTGGTTTTGTAACTTCCTTTTTCGCTGTATTTCTCTGTATTATATTTCTTTGATATTCTAGTTCATCATGTTCTTTTTATTCGATTGAAGTACTGCTTCGACTCTTTATATATTTCCTCGTAATATTTGTCTTTGAATCCTTGTGAAGTGTTAGTACTTCTAACTTATGCAGTGTAGCAATTTCTGCTTCCGTTATTGTTTTTGTTTGTTGCGTTCTATTCTGTAGGTTTTTTTCATACAGTACATAATCTATTATGCTTTTGGTAGCTCTATGTGTGTCTGTATACGATCCTATTCCGATCAGTGTATTCGAATCTCCCATAACAATTATATTACGATACCTGTGCAGTTTTTCATGTACTGAATTGTTAATAAATAAACATTCCCCAACCGTATAAGATTCTATTATTCTAATAATTTAATTATTGTTCCCAATTTTTATTAAAATTAATTGTTTATAATTTTTGTCAATTACAGATTACCCTCGTGTTATAGTAGCGGATTCTTGTAGAATTTCCTGGCGCACCCGTCGAACTGTGGATGACTGTTGTAGATTTTGCGAAGGATTCTTCATCGGGACTTCTTGGAGGATATCCTAGATTAATGCAGCGCAAGATGATATATAGGTTTCGTTTCATTCCCACTTCGCATTCAGTGTAGTGGTGGTATCCTTTTATTTTATTTTTTGTATATTTATTTGTTAATTTGTAACTAACACCATACAAATATTTATCTATTTTTCTATTTTCTATTTTTGATGTATGTTAATTTAATTAGTTGCTAGTAAGGTTCATATGGAAGACCAGGACGCTGCTACTGCATCATATTATGATATGAAACTTTTGGTATATATTTTATTTTATTCCTATTTTTAATTTTTTATACACCATTCTCAACATGTTAAACTCAATGATATGTACTAATAAATAAGTAGATTATATTGACGTTAATATAACAATTTTGCCTTATTGAATATACAATGTTCGTTGTATCTAGCCATTTATACACTGTGTAGGCATAGAAATATACTGATATCTACAAACCTCTATTGGATTTCTTGCGAACTAGAATGGCCGTAAATTTGTTCCCACAAATATAATCGTATGATGCTTACTACATATGTTTAAGAATTTATTCGTTGCCGATAACATAGACGCTGCAGGTGAGGAACTTGCAGTTCAATTATAGTTACATATGAATAGATTATACTATTATTTATTAAACTAATTGAAAGAAAGCTGCCGTTATTGCACGTACGTCAAAACCGAGGTGAAATGCACTCGAAAAAGGGAAAAAAATTGCATTGCGAAATTACCATGTGCGTCTTATTATATTCGGGCGATCATCTCCGAAAGAGAGTAAGTAGGCCAATAATTAGGCGAACGGACTGTAGGTGTATTTTAGCCGGCACTACGTGCATATTGCAGCGGCTTAATCACAGGCCGATCGCTTTATAATAACAACTCTCGGGAGCGGCCTTAGCTTCCAGGGTTTCTATATGTTGGTTAACCGCTCCGTCGAACTACCTCCAGCTACCGACTGCTTCTCATGTTTGCTTACACATTACCAGTCGGATTACCGTTAAGAATGTTTTCGATAAAATACGTGACGGAAAAACTTTATTTGCTGAAAGTTAATCGACAAAAAAGTTTCAATTTGTAATTTCTTGGATCACACAACGTGTTGCCTTTTTGCACGTCTCAAAATGATTTACTTTATCAATTATTTATAAACACAAGATATATAAATTGCGTTAAAAAACTTACTCCTTATGTTTAGTACAACATTGTATGAACCGCGCAATTTTAAAAAGATATTTGCGCCAAAAGAGATTTACTTTATGAGTTTGTAATTAATTGCGATAATGTTGTGTTATATTATATTTTGTGTATATTGAATTATTTTAGTGAATATCAAGAAACGTTTCATTTAACCCGTCAGTAATCCTATTGAAATATTTATTGTTTACTTCCAGGAATTATTTAATAGTGTGAATGTATATTCGTGATGACATAATAGGGTTGTGCACAAATGCAAATCTAGATGCACGTGTAATGTTTTTACAGAAATAAAGCTCCAGGGCAAAATTTTCTATTGTTAGTCATTTGAATTTAATCGAAATGAATATACTAACACAACATATAGTTACGAATGATAAAAATAAAGAAAAAGGCGCGATATTAACGAGTTTATTGCCCGTAGCATTGTCACGGTATATACATTTCACATTTTATATAGACACGTGATTAATATAGAATACAGTTATTTGCATCTCGAAGCGATGACAGGGGAATTTAGCGTACGATATTAAAAACGTATTCAATTTTGTGCCGAGCCGAAAGAAACCGATCTCTTAAATGCTTGTTGGAAATATTTACATTTTTATTACGAGTTTTTTTCAGTGTCGCCGAAAAGAAAAGAACGAATTTCCGAAATTAAATTTCACACCTGCAGATTTACCTTAGGCGCGTGTTTGGGCTATTAAAAATTAGTGCCACTAAATTTCTTCAAACAATAATTACTTCTTTTACAATCTTCGCGCCAAAAAAACTACTTACGAATTTACCATACCCACGGGCGCGTCTATTTTATTTTATGATTGATTATAAGGACATTAATCAAAACGTATGAAAATAATGCGCGAGCAAAAAGGCGATGTTATTAATCTTGAAGGTACAAAAAACTTAATGTGTATACATATAGATATATTAGAGCACGTTTGATGAATTAAAATGAAATGAAGTGTAACCAATTAGCAATATGTTTATTAGAAATAAATTGCAGGCGGCAGTCTAAAAAGCAAATATTGCTTGCGTTTAATATAGTGAGCCGTTACATCTAATAACGTTACAAATTGTCGTCTTTAGTTATATAGGCAACCAATCAATAAAAGGTAACATTTTACTAATTTAATATTTCATGGAATTGCGTATAAAATTGAATAGCAACTGTAATTATTAATGATTAACAAAAAGAAATTTTCAAAACAATTCACATGTCATAGCCATAAAAAGAATTAAATCACATATGATTTTAAAGACCAAGGCAACTTTTACATCGTTATCCGTATAGTAAGGTAATTGTTCAAATATATTTCGTATTCTATCACAAACAAACCGCAAATCTGAAATATACTATGTCGTATACACCTTTTTTTTAAATAAAGAACAAACTATATTAAAAATTACAAAAATATTTTAAAAGTGGTCAATATGTCGTAAATGTGTTGTATTTGAAAAAATAAAAAAAATCGTTAAAATGATTCATTGGGAATCAAAATATCTATAAATTATAGATTGTCAATAATTTAATATATGTAAAATGTCTGAAATTAAAAAATTGAAGATATAAAGATCGCAATTAAGTTGTAGAAAATCGAAAGTAATATTAAAAATCGAAAAAATCATTACAATTCATTAAAAATGGAAACGAATTTATCGTGAAGTATCTTGCATAATTGGAAAAATCGTTTAAATTCTAAAAAAAAAATTTAATTTAAAAAAACGGTGAAAGCCGCAAACCGAAAAAATATTGTATAAAAATATGGTATTATGTTATATCAAAAAAATTGTTAAAAATATCAAAAATTTAAAATAAAACGAAAAGTAAATAATAAAAATCTTTAAAAATCTAAACAATCTACGTAATTAATTAAAAATCGAAACATAAGAAAATGTCATGAAAATTTGATATAAATTGTAAAAAAATGACAACAATCGAAAAAATCATTATAACACTTAAAGAGTTCGAAATAAATCGCGTAAAAAATTGTTAAAAATAACAAAAATATAAAAATTGTGAAAATCATTGAAAATCGAAAAAGGATAAAGGTCCAAGCATTTTAGAATTGTGAAGAATTAAATCGAACACACAAAAATTAAAAAAAAAAACAAAAACGTAAAAATAGAAACGTTTGTATAAATTGTAAAAACATTTGGAAAATAGTTCAAAATCCACAATAACCGTGAATTTTTTTTTATCCAAAAATTGTTAACATCGTTGAATGTCGTAAAGAACACTAAAAATTCTAAAAAAGTTAATGGAAAATGTGGAAAAAAATTGCAATCATTATAAATCGAATCGTTAAAAAACCGTTACTAATAATTATCACTTCCTTATAGTTATCTAAGAGAATTTATTTAAGTATAAAAAAGTTCAGGACGGAACACTGCAGATTTTTGTCAATATTCCTGTTCATAAATCATGACAGCAAGCTTTCAATGGGTTTGCTTCACTCGATGTTTCTTCTTCATCCCTTGTTCTCCTATGTGGATTCTTCTGATGTAGCAGTCGGTGCAATAAACATCAACGCAATATTCCCGAAGTTGGATCAATTGTTGGAAATCGTGCTACGCGAAATTTTGCTTACATCATAAACATCGCATCTAAAACTGTTACCTTTACAGCAATAAGAACGCAACTATCGTTCTAAGCACACGTTCTAAAATTTTACCCCGAATTACTTTTGAGCACCCCTATAATTCCGTGATCATACGCTGTAAAGTCGTATTGGGTGGAAGGAAAACAATCAATATTGTCTTGAAATCAGTAACTTTCGGATGATACTCGGCATAGTCAACATCTCAATCTTGAATCCATTTGTCGAAAATATCTGATTCCATGGATGGCTACGATTAATTATCATAATCAACTGGTTACAAACGAATAACACTAAAGCACCTCGATGTTTTCGTATTTCCCAAAACCAGCAAATTCTTTTCAATTATACCACTCGTTTTAGCTGTAACCATTATAGTTCTATCTTTCTACCACTACCAGACTCGTCTTTGTACTTCAAGGTTTTATCAGATCGTTTTAGACCGGCCCTGTTTTCGTAGAGTTGGCCAATTTTGTTTAATCATTCTGCTACAGACTTTTGGTTAACATACGAAGAGTAAACCATAATTTTATGCGACACAATGTTGCGCCCAGCTTTAAAATTATTAATCGAGTTTTGCAAAAAACGCATTTCCTGTAGTATCGGGTATTCCATTGTTTATCTTCCTCTTAAAGCATTATATCAGAGTTTTATTTACTTTTTCCTGGGTTGATTCACGTAGTATCTTAGAAAATTAGAATTGAAGATTCCTTCATTTAGTTTTTATTTAGAAAATCATGAATATCTTGGAATTTGATTCTGAAGTTTGGTATTGATTATGATAATTTCCAAGTCAATTTAATATTTGAAAAGCCTTATTTCGCAGGATAAAAAGCTGAGGAAATTCGCACAATATTTTAAAATTATTTAACTCCTAATAAAAGCGTGTGCTCGTTGATTGTACTGATGCGTTATTTTCCCTGGTTCCCTTCTATGTTTCTTCCTCTTTATTTTATGCTTTTGTCCTTCACTTCCATGCACCCCTTCTACCATTCCCTAAAACCTGAAACAAGCAGATTTTCATAAATTGCCCTCATCCTCATTTTCATCCGGTCTTCTCTCTTCTCCTTTAGTTTCACAAGTGCGTCCACCCCATACCTTTCTCTCCCTACACCATCCTCCATTCTCTTCCTCTCTCTCTGTTTCTCCTCCTTGCTCTCTTCGCACTCCTCCCACCAATGTTATCCCTTCCATATCCCGCACCTTATCTACTTATTTTGTTATTCTTCTTTCCTCTTTCTTCGTCTTCCCCCATTCCAGATATTTTCTACTGAAAATATTACCCATGAAAGGACGTACCAACAGGTGAGGTTATGTATAGCATATTTAGAACATATGCAAAGTCGATAGATTCTCCTTTGCACAAGCTATCTGCGATAACCACTTATGGGGCACCAGCAATGGTTGGTAATATCAATGGATTTATTACCCTCGGTAATAAAATAATTTCATAATTTTATGTCGTATCACTGTATTATCCACCAAGAAGTTTTGTGTGATAGAATACTACCCCTTGGACTAATCATAAAAATAGATACAAAACTAGTCAACTTTATTCGAACAACCCCTCTGTAACACCGCCCTTTCTAAGCCCTATTTGAAAATTCTGGAGAATCTGGTCGTACTCTTCATAACGTACGTTGGCTTACTAAAAGCAAAACTCTTTCATGATTTGTGAAATTAATTGAAAAAAATTTCTCCAAATCCAAAAGTAAAATTTTTGTTGAATTAATTAATGGACTATTGCTGTATGGTGGATTTGGGTTTCATCACAGATATAATGGAAAAATTGAATAATTTAAACTTGGAGCTACAGGCGAAGACTTACATATAGGTACAATGTTGGAGACTGCAAACTCAATTAAAGCCAAAGTGGTTTTCTGGATATTACATATGCAGATGAAATCACCTATGCATTTCCCAAACATGAAAAATGATAGACGACGCTGGTATTGACGTGTCATCATTTGTAGTCAACCTTAAATTACTTCAAAAACAGTTTCATCGATCCAAACCTTTTTTACTTGCCAAGTAAATGTAACCGAAATACCTCCACACATTTCAGAGCTTGTTCAGGTACACAACAACTGCAGCTGGCAATTATGGATCTCCAGAACGACATTATCCAATGTGTATCAGATGAGAAGTCCAGGAATATAGTTGACAGAAATAAATTCCCATTCTTGAAGAGAGCATCATACGAAATAATGATAATAATTCGGTGCGAATCATTGTTTGCAACATCTAGTATATCATAAAATCAAAATACAGATCTCAACTTACAGATGAGCATCTTGATGATGGCTTACAATCTTCCTGCTTGTAAGAAATCATCATGACTTGAAGTTTCAATTTTTCTATAGAATTTTTAGCCACCAATTCCAATATTTTTTAACTAAAATAGTTAGCGAATTACTAGTTTCACGTTTATTTCTGTGTTAGCCTGTTATTTTTGACAGTGTCTTTTGATACCCTTAATACTCTTTATTTTTTGTTTTTGTATATTTTTACTGTTTATCTTTCGATATACGATATTTTTTTTGGAAAGGTCCATTTTGATTTTTATCTAAACGCTTAATTGGACCGTAAATGCCCATATGTCTGTTTGGCGCTAAGACTGTTCTATTGTTGAATAAACTATACGTTTCTTGCCTCATTGCCTAGTTATAAATCCTTGAATAATTAATTGAGGGTTCGTCTTTTTCACCGTATGTATTGCATTTAGATCGTCGTGCTTGTTGTTCATAATGATTAAGTTATTCATCATCCAACTTAACTTCATATTTTTATTAAATTACCCACACCTATTTCATTGATGAAAAAAATTCTAATATTTTCTAACTAACTACAATTAACATTTGCTGCTTCACATGTCCTTTATGTATCCCAAGTTATCGAAATTGTATTTAAATTGCTGGATATATTTTAATATTTTCATAGAATGGTGTTAATTCATTTGGCATGTTAATAAACAGATCAATTGAATGCGTGCACAAGTTGAGTCATGTTTTTTATTTGTGTTTATCTCAAACAATTAAGGCAGGTATCAATTAACAAATTGATTTTTAACGATATCTGCCTTATTATCGGACAACGTAATGAAACACAACCGCGCATCGCTTGGCGCAGTGAATTTAAGTTACGCTTTTGGGTGGTCCATCGACAAAACCTAATATTTTAACAATATTTAGCACCTGCCGCATAATCCCAAAGCGATATTTGCAGTAATAATCAGAGCGCGTACGATTTTAATTAATTTTCAACGCGGTCATTTCAGGTGCCCGCCGAATTAAAAAAGAACGTGCACCGCAACAATGGCCGGTCTTTTAAATTGCTACGTTAATCGCCGGCCGAGATATGGATTTATTAAAATGAAGTGGAAATTTAAAATCCAAACACCTAATTTCGCATACAAAGGCAGTGGGCAGAGAGTACTTAAAATCGGAAATTACGTACTTACGAGTGTATGCTAATTTTGCCGAAAAATCGTCGAAAATTGCGTTTTAATCTTAACCTGCATCAGAACGGTCGGTTGCCCTGAGCGGACCATCTCGATTCATCGAGATGAAATATGTAGGATCACGAATGCGGTTTTTAAGCATAAAGGTACTTGTAAACGTACATAAGTTTAAATAAATTACTGATAATTTGAAATTCACATTTCTCATTATAAACATATAGTCGTCACCTGGTCAAATTTATGTTATGCAATTTTATGTCATGTACCGTAACTCTAAACCAAAAAAGCGACATACAAATGTGATCTGTTTATTGCTGCTATTACACACTTTGTGTTTTTTCCAATCTAATTTTCCGATTTTGGGCACTCGCATGCAGCACCAACTAACTAACGCTACGAATAAAAAATAAACTGTGGGCACATAACGACGAGACGTAGACCAAAAAGTTGGCGTCAAAGAAACACGTTTCAGTTTGTATTTTGATTAAATGGTGACGTAATTGAGGATGACAAATGTCATACTAAAAGACGTTGACCCCACGCATTTGACTATGTTATTAAACTAGTCTAACTATTAGTTTCCCTGCTCTAATTTTTGTTAACGCTCTTAGTCTGAAGCACGCAGCCTCTAGCCATTAAACTTTGTGGCGCCTAACTAGACGGTTTCTGTTCATAAATATCATTCAAGAATTTCCGTACTGTAATTACACTCGTCCATGAAATGTCAGTTCAATTTGGTTTATTTTGTAAATGATACTAAGTGGCCAACAACAATAAACTGGTGTAAGCTTTTTGTAGATATTAACTTTTTTTATTTAACCGTATTAATATGAATTGCGCTTTTGTAGTGCCACATATTTAACAATACTTGGAACATTTTTGGCAATATCTGTATTACATTGAACTCTTAATGATATTACGTCGATGGATTAAGCACAAACTTATCATTTCTAAGTTAAATGAATGATGAAATTGCCGATATATTAAACTATTATTTATAGTATTATAACGATTAATTAAATAGTAAATAGTAGTACACATTATTTAGTTTGTATTATTCGCAATGTGCATGTATTGCATGTTTTATGACAGTGTTTTCATTAAATATTATACTGGAAGCACTTTTCATTAATTTTCCATGCAGGGCCCTAAATGGCAAACTAAGTATATTTGAATATATTGATGTTCTGTTATCGAAATGAGAAAAGGGCATTTGAGATACGATTGTGATGGCTCAAAACGATTCTACAAGCCATATGAAATAATATTACATGGTAAATAAGATTGATATTCCTAACGAACGAAAAATGCTTCTCATTGTGAAGGTAGATGCTGTGACTTCGCCAATGATGATATAAATAAGTTACTCGTAGATGCAGCTTTTTAAACTTCTTATCTTCTTCTTATCAATAATTTAATGACGCGTTTCCGTTTGCATCCAGTGTAGTAAAATCAAGAAAGGAAAAATATGGATAAATACTAAATATATCTCCCTCTGTAGATTTTATAAAAACTAACACTGATGATAAAATCAATCAGTCGAAGGGTCAAAAAACTATAACAATAAAATGGAACTAATAAGGCAAGATATTCCTGAAGCAATCAACAATCACCAACTACTTTGCGAATATGGCACGGATATATTCAGCACCCTCATACGAAGGAGTGTACTCCAACGGGATAGATAACAGTATGTACATACATACATTATTAGTTAGCCACTGTAAAGTTGAATTTGCTATAAAAAATAGGAGAAATTCTAAGGATGAAATTTCCATCCTTTGACACTTTTCTGATCTAGTAAGCACACATTAAGTATTAGGGGGCTCGGACTTTCGTAGACTTACCGAACATACTATATCGGTTCAGAATGTCTTAACAAACAAATTTCAGGAAATTTAAAAATCTCTGTGCTGAATTATTTACAGAAAATGCATATTATAATATTCTTGAAAACTTAACTGACTTAAAATTACTTACTTGTTACAGCTACAGTTACAGTTACAACTTAAATATCATCATATACCTTTGGTGATTGGTACTTAACTTATCATATAATGTAAGATTGCTCAATGATCAATACATACCAATCTATCTATCTATAAAGTTACAGGATTAGTGTCAAAGTAATTTAATGAAAACTTACCGAAAATCGATTGTCCCATTTGGACCATTGGGACCTTAGGCAGCACGGATTATAATCTGAAATTATGAATAGATATAATTAGATTACAGCACGCAGTATAAAATGCCAATAAAATGAATATATGAGAGAAAATATTGATATTTGTGTAAATTGTTGGCGGTGTCGATTTCAATAATGCATTCTTGCTTCTTGCGCTAAACTCATTCACCGATAACAAGGAGTGCTAGTTTTGCAATTGAGCCTATCACTCTGTAAATGATGCACGTGCTTGCATCTATTGGATAGATGGCATCTTGTAATCATAATTGATTCGAAATTATTTTTATTTTAAGGTTCTTTTACATATTTAAGAAATTATAATATCTTAGAAACTTCGCATAGGTAATTATGAATTAATAAAAGAAAATTATTTTTTTTATTTGTAATCTATTTTTCTGGACGATGGCTTTTAGGATTTTAGCTACAAAGATAGTCTTTAATTATTATCTTACAAATAGGTAATTGTGGCGCTAGTTGAAATATAGCTTATATAAAATGAAATTAATTCAATTATGACACAACGATGAAAAGTTATATGTCTGTGGACTAATCATTGATGTTTCCAATTCGACCACCATTCAGTTTTGTATACATATAGTTGTTGATAAATAACTCCTCGTACGACAGATAGCCCAAGCAGCATAGGGTTTGTTGGCTAATTAATTCTCGAGAAGCTGGAAACGGGTTTAATCTCTTCATTTGCATACACGAACGTCGAAAAATTCGGGCTTTTTTCAATTTATCACTAACACTCCTAAATGATGCATTTTTAGGAATATTTTAGTCATATAAATTACAGTGAACAAAACGAACGAGAACAGCCAGTTTTGGTGAATCAATGGATTTGAAATTAAAATCTCACATTGTGATGTAAATAGTTATGTAATTAAATCGTAAGAAATTGACTTGACAAGTACAAAAACTTTGATGAAAGGTTTGATGTGTAGGTGATTGGCAAAATAATAATAATAATAATACAAGATTAATTGAATTTGCTGCGTTTGGAAGTAGAAGCTGATTGGTCCTCATCATCCACAAGGTCTTCCACAAGGTTTCGAATTCGTCATCATTGTTAGGTAGCATATATTTTGCTCTTTCAAGTTTAATTTGTCATCAATTTCATCTGGATTATCGGCGCAGGACGCTTCTCTGCACTTATACCACATTGGATAACGTTTCATCCTTTGCTTCCTGAAACCACAACCATTTTGGCATCCTCTCGAACATTTGCGGACAGTACTATTAAGCTTCGTAAACCTCGCTAAACAATTCCTGTAACCCACTGCCATCCATTATGAAACCGATAGCCCCCATAAATGACATGAATAGATGGAAACCGCCGATCCTGATGATTACTGAACTAATTTCTGAATTAGGACTAGATGAGGCTACACGCACGAGGCCTTTATATAAAGGGGTTGATCAAACGTTACGAAACATTTGTCTTGTTCAAGTGATCTACATTTATTTGCAGCATAAAGCACTTCTGAGTAAATTGTATCATAGCTGGATGGCGAATCATTCATGGTGATAAGTTCGATCCTTTGTCATCTACATAAATTCATTCCAACCTGGAATGTTCATATGTTCTTGCCATTAACCGTACTCACATTGTTCCTCAAGGTTGAGTATGTGAATATTACAGAAGCCTGCATTGGCTACGTTTTGAAAAACAACCACTTGACAATGACCGTAAAAAGTCGAAACTTAAGTCGTGTAGTATTTTTTGGATATATATTCATTAGTAATATATATTTTTAACAATAAATTATTTGTGGTATAAACGTTGTCATTTGTTTTATTTCATCATTAACCACTGGTATTGTCCCTAATTCTGCCAAAGTTTCTACACCAGGTACATTTAAATCTTTCCATCCGTCCTTTGGGATTTCAAAGGCTCGGGTGTAGTGCACTGGATACCTCCTATTGCATGGAATGTATTGGTCCCATTGGCGATCAAAATATGCGAAAGATTTCGATGGTAGAACCTGTTCCACATGTTGTTTACAGCATGGGCCAACATATAAGTCTCAATTTGAATTCGAAAAACAACAATGTTACTCCGTTCATCATATTTCCCTATTGTTTCAGCTGCATCGATGATATTTTGCTCGAGATCAAGACTGGACACTTCATGAATATTTTCTCGTCGTGGTTGGTTTAATTTTAAGTTTTATTAATTCATCTAAGGCATATTTTCCACAAAGCAAACAGTGTCGCTTGAAATTAAAGAACGGTTCATTCGGTCTTCTAGAAGTACTTGGCCCAAAAGACTGCTCAGCTAATGCAGTATCGGTGCATGACTAAACCATGCACGTTTTTGCATTAGACATATTTTAAAATAGTTTAACAAATTACACACAATTAACAGTTAATTTGCAATAAAAAAGTTTATATATTATATTTGCTTAAGCTTAAGCTTGAAATTGCTGCTAAGAATGTTTTGTAGTACTGATACGAAATATAGGATACTTCAACTTTTATTCAAAGTGTTATCTAGTCCTATAGCGGAAATTTGAATGAAATAGGCTTAAATAAAATTTGCTTAATTATATGTCATGTATGTGGTGCAATATATTTTAGGATGAAGCACTTAATGTGAAAACAATTTTTTTCGTTTGGTGGAAAGCCATCCGGTTGAATTCTACCAAGTCAAATATTTTTGTGTGTATTAAATTTTGCTGAGCTTAATATTTCTTCGTATGTTTGATACCGTGTATAACAATTTATTGAAGATTGTTTGTTTTGAGTTATTGCAAATATTTTTAAATGCTATAAATCTGTATCAACTATCTTCTTGTAGCTTATCAAAGACTATTTCATTATTTGAACATGTGGGGTCGTACTAATGAAAACATCGATTTTTCCAAAACATTTTATATCCAAATGAATGAACCAATTATATAAATATTGTAAAATTTGGCAAATAAAACAAAATGATGTATCGACAGTTAAATTTAAACAAAAAAAATCGTAATTCATAGTTAATCAGTGAAGAGTGCGTTACTAATTATAGTTCTTCACCGAATGCTCTTAACTTATATGTTCTCCCAGGTTTAGGTTCAGGTGATAATTTTATATTTGGGCATCAAGGCATACAAGAAGAAAAACACCTTTCTAGAATACCTCATAAATGACACGATATTATTTTGATTATTTAACAGCTTTTCTACATAATGTGATAATGCAATTTTTATATCCTATTAAATAGTTGTGTACGTATAAGATCACTCGAGTTTCGAGTTTCTTTGGTTCTCATCAGTATACTCTATAAAGCCACATTGCCATGTTAACTAGATCTGCCAGGAATTGTACCAAGTGGACATGCCAAATATAATAAGAATTAAATATCAACTAATTATTGTTGAACAATGGCATGAACGTTTGCCATGTCAAGTCCTGTAATTATTATAGTAGTTCTGTATCGTGTTGTCTTTAAAAGAAATACATATATATGGATACGATTGAAGTCCGTTACAGTTTTTGGTCTAATGATTATATTCAATTGTCTATAATAGCATTTAATTGCATTTGATGGCGTTTCGAAATTATTAGGCACTTTTTGAACATCATATTGGTTACTATGGCTAAGACGTCATGTCGAATTAATTTGTCAATATCAATGGCATAGTTCAGTTTTACGTCGTCTTTATTACCTGCCCAATACACTCATATTGTTCTAAAGACAATTATTAAACAATTTCGCAAAGAATTTATATTTTTCAATTTGGGACCGATTTGTAACTTAAATCAGACAAACTGTAAACATCAAAAGCATAGAACAGTCATCTTCGTTACACAAAAAGAAACCGGCCTAAGCTAATTGTATTCACCAGCCGATGTTTTATGCAACCCCAGCTAAACATCTAAAATGCAAATTTCGCCATAAACATTCCCTTGTCTAACGAGAGCAAAAAAGAAGCGACGCTAAATGCAAAACGGCATTTAAACGTTTTCGTGGCAAATTACAGAAATAATGAATAGGTACATCGCGCATAATAACGGCGAATAATGACGTTTATTTGAGTCGATCTCCTTTTGTCTCGTTTTTTGGCTCGAGCGTATAAGGGCCATGAAAAAGGAGTAATTTTGGCACGATTTGGCCGATAGCTAATTTTCATGAGGAGGAATCTCGAATTTCGCCACGAGTATTTAATTTAACGCACGTGATTTTTTCCAGAAATGCTTTGTTATCGCCGTTGTGTGAGGGACGCGCACGCGCGTCGACTCCCCGGGTTATGAAATCAGTGTCTCGTTTAATATTCCGTTTTAAATTAGCATGTTCATGTCCGCCCGAAGAAATACAAGAGATGAACTCGAAAGGCGTCTAGGCCTGTTGTGATCCGCGTCTTTCCGCGGTATATAATTAACGCGCACTTAATTGAATTATTAAAAGCACTTAAATCAATTAAGTCTTTATCGCATAAATAATGCACTTATTGCATGGTAACCAGACGTATTTTTAATGAACAAACGTGCAAAATAATATTTGTACTATTCTACACAAAACCTTGTCTCCATCGATCAATTCTTACAAAATAATTTATCAAATATTTTGAAATTACGTGTGCATCAAATAATTAATGCTTTTAATCCGATTGGCTGACAATTTCTTCTTATTTCAATTGAAATCGACTCCTTACATTGTCTCGACGTATAAATAAATTACATTAATTCAGTTTAAAAACTGACACCTAAAAAAAAATCAGCACGTATTGATAAAATTTCACTGCACGTAAAAGGATTATATGTGTGGCTGGCTGATCCGCTATTGCATTTGTTTAATATGACTCTAAGAACTAACGAATACAACGAATCTATGTGGAAAAATTAAAGCGTTTGTCCCCTATTTCAAGAGGCGAGACCGAACAAATAATGAAAATTATCGCCTCTTTCTATTTTGTCGGGCCCACTAAACTTTTCGAGCAGATGCTATTTACAAAAATGCTTAATTACCTTAGTCCACAGTTATGTACTAGCCAGCATGAATTCCTCACTAAACGCTCAACATCGACAAACTTAACTTTTACGAATGAAATACTTCAATAAAAAAAATAAGATGTATTTTTTACACATTTGAAAAAACATTTGATGATGGCTCATAGTATGAGAGTAAGGTGGAAAGTCCCCCCCCCCCGCCTCAGGCGTTACTATCGACGTTTTGTTGGTATACGTATTTTAATTTGTGTGAATTTACTGAAATATTTTGTGTCTGTTGCTTTGAAACGGATAAACTGGAATATCGTGCAGTTAGAAAATTCTGCATGCTGGAACAGAAATTGATCAAAAGTTGATAAAGGTTTATAAGGAGTCTTTTCCTACATTTTCAACAGCGAAGAAATGTTGCTAAGTTTAAACGTGACGTGGAAGAACAAAGGGTGCGGTACATTTTACATACAGAATTAAATATGAGAAAGCTTTGTGCAAGGTGGTTGCCGCATTTATTAAATGCTGATCAAAAGCAAATGCACGCACGAATTTCTCAACGATTAAAACGAATGCATGCGCACATGATTTGTTACTATAGATCAGACATGAGTCCACCACAATATGCCTGGAACGAAACATCAATCAAAGCAGTTGGTGGAAGCCGGTGGCCTAAATGCGAAGTCGATTTCATCTGCCAGAAATGTCATGGCCAGTATTTCCTTGGATGCATAATCTTTTTATTGATTACCCTTGAAAAGTTTAAAACCATAACTGGCCAATATTATGCGAGCCTTCTGGACTAACGCAATGAAAAAAAATGTTGAGAAGAGGCCTGGATTACAACAAAAAAATTATCTTTGATGGAGACAATGTACCTGCCCACAAAAACGGTTTGATAATGGGATACAGTTGTTGTATCATCCACACCACACCAAATTTGGCTCCCTCTGACTTCCACCTATTCCCAAATCTAAAGAAATTTATGTCTGGAAAAAAATTGAGTCAAATGAAACAGAAACAGTAGGTGAGTATTTTGGAAACCAGAGTCGCACTTCAGTGATGGAATCAATTCATTGGAGAAACGTTGCATTGTATAAAAGGACATAGAAACATAAATATATTTTTTTGCCTAAAAACGCAGTCTTTCACTGCAAGAACTTACCACTTCACCATCGTATCTTTCTAAATAAGCTCCAAGTCTGTGGCTTTTGATTTAAAACCTCACTAACACTTTCATGACAGGGCGACATTTTGGCGTAAGACGTTGCTGCAAATTCTGATGTCCAATAGCCGAATATTTGCCCATTACTCTGTCTAATATTTATTAATGATCTTCCGCTGGCTTTGGAAAAATCGAAACTTGCTGATTGGTGACGATGATGCAATTTTACACAAATGTAAGGAATGTGACAGATTGCTGGAATTTACGACGTAGTATAGGGTAGGAAAGTGCATGAATATAATGTAACAATTAAATTACAAACTAACTTAACTTAGAAAAATGTTCAGTGACTCCTCTACTAAAACGAAAAATATGTTGATTTTCAATTACAAAGTTGCTAAAAATTTAAAACTATATCTGTAACTGAAGTAAAGGATTTTCGAATCACTAAAGGTACTAGTAAGCATATTCATAATATTGTCAATAAGACAATACAATACAATTCCTCATTATGATGAAGATAGGTCTGTATGACTTCGATCAGAATTTAAGAAAGCGAGCCTTGTATGCCCACTATGTGTCAATCTTGCACTATAGCATATGTCACTCATGTTTGCCGCTGAAGTTGCATCAAAACTACAGCGAATGTAGTTCTAAATTTAGGTTACTTTGGAAATACTATGAGTCTGGGAAAAAGTTCGTAGCTTTTTTTCTAAAATTCAACTGGTTTTCTTCTTCTGTCAATAGATCCATTATTATCGACAATATTTCGCCCTTTTTCGGGTACAATCATGATACCATCGGTGAAGAACTTCTGTGGTTTCTGGTTGAAAAATTGAATCAAGTAGTTTTTACAGTCTCCTTGTTCCATTAATTCCATTGAGGGAGTTCCGCAGAACAAGTGATCGGAACAAGTGATAGCCAGAGGGTGCAATATGTTGGACTATCCGGTGGATGCATCAAAACGTCTCAACTAAGCTCTTGCAATTTTTGACGGATCATCAAATGTGTGTGCGGTCGATCGGGCGTTGTCATGATGGAAGACAGCACGACCTATTATTCAATTCGAGCCATTTTCTTTCAAGTGACTGGCATAATCTCTATAGTTGTCCATATTAGAGTTGATAGTCAATCGTATGGCCAATTGGAATTAGCACATGATGGACGATCCCGTTTCAGTACCACGCATATCTCACCTTTTCAGCCTTTTCAGCATCAATCCTGATTTCGCGAACGCTCACCATCCCTTGTCCACGATCTTTGACGCTTCAGATTGTTGCACGTGAAAATTTTTTGACCACTGGTCAAGACACGTTTCAGAAATGGATCGATTTCATTGCGTTTCAGCAGCACATCGTAGATGCTAATTTGGTCATCATGTTTTTTGGGCTCAACTCATGAGGAACCCATCGGTCTTCTTTTGTAGTGAATGATACAAAACAGTTTTGTCGTCAATCCTGATATGCTGATATGCTTATCTTGCTGGCCTTTTTAAAGGATTCCGTTAGCTTTTTCAGTGACTTGGACGACCAGAGCGAGCGAATAATTTCCGGGCAGCAGATTTTGATAAAGTGCCTTCACCATACGCAGCACACATTTTTTTGCAAGCCTGAGTAGCTTTTTTTCCATTTATCGTAATAATATTGCAAAATATAACGCAATTTTTCATTACTTTTCCCCAATTCCAACCGCAAACAGCTTTCCAACTACCGCGCCAATTTCGGTGTTTATATGCTCAAAGTAAGTAAAGTGTCGCTGCGATTGACACCATATATCAGTAAAAGCACCACGAACTTTTCCCCAAATATATTATTTATTAGCTTCATTTTGTTTGATAATTTAGGTTAGATTTCTTTTAAACGTTTTTTTTATAATTGTGCTTTATTAGCCTTGGCAAACTAAATAAATATATAAAATATATAAGGTCATAAACTATGCTGCTATATTTAGCACATTAATTTTTCACCATGATTGTAAAAAAAATCAAATTGAGCTGTGTTAATGCCAGAATTTTGTGCCTCACCTGTACAAATTAGCCTTCACGCGCAAATCAGAATTAGTTGGGTACCAACAGCAACATTTATCTAGGACACTTCACGATGGACTTCGTAGTCCCGGCTTGCAAGAGTTAACCAAAATCCACACGATTGAGTACATTGCGTGGAGAAACGTTTGAAATGTACCAAAGTGTAATTAAATTGTCTATTTTCCTTGACATGCTGGTTTCAAATGCAGTGAGCACGACTCAAACAATGAATCGCCGTCGTCCATTTTAGTTAAAGTAACGTGCAGATTTAAAGATCACATTTAATTAAAATTTATTTACTATTTTACAGGTGAACAAATATAATTGCCGTATAAAATTTAATCTTAACCGAATACTTTGAGTTCATATTGGACGCTCACAACTATCGACGCAGATGCTTGTCAACATTAACTTAAATTTTCTGTTGACCAGTGATGCGAACGACGCTACGACCTACATTAAAACTTCTTCGAACACTTGCCCATCGCATCGAATTACAACAGGAAATAAATTGATTAAAATAAAAATTAATGTATGTTATTGATCAATAACTAAATTCGGTTGCTCCATTTCACCAACGAAGATATTTGAGAATATATTTGTTTAACTACGTCGGTAATTCAATATAATAATATGCGTGACTAGAATACACCGAAAAAATTTCTTTAATATATTTTAATGGATTTAAATTGTTTATTTTGCAATAATAGTCTCATTGTCTTCCTTCTTTGCGCCAAACAATCTCCTTTAGCTGAAATGAACTGACGGTGTCATTTGTATTAAATAACCTGCTTCCTCGCCCAACTCAGCAAACATATACATATCAATATACAATGAAAATATTAAAAAACAATAATGAATTAGTAATAATCTAAAAAAATGCAAGAAGGAAAGAAGGAACACAACACATGGCTGTGACAAAGGAATACCAATTGAAGCTGTAGAAGGAAGGGAGGTAAAATAATAAATTGGTTATAACCAGCATGGAGAAAGAGAAACTCCAAAAATTTCTCAAGGAGGACTTTGATCTCGAAGTGGACATTGGCGACGCATTTATAGTAAAAATTGGGTAGTGAAAAGACTATGGTGAGCGAACACGTATGGCAAAGAAAAGAAATTTTATTTTGTTGAAAGCATAATTTAAATGAAAGGAAGTTTATGGACATGAAGGAGAAATACGTGATGCAGACATGAAGAATTTTGTAGTGACGATGAGGCGTATGGTGTTGGATCGATGTGAACAAGCTTGAAAACAATTTAAGAGATCGCAGTACCTCTCCATCTATTATTAAGGGTTCTGACAAAGGACAGGCAGATATTAGAATAAAAAGCTCATTTGTGGAGACTCTCAATACGAGAACAGGGCAAGCGGACAAATTTTAGGAAGGTGGATGAAAGAGAAAAGTCCGGCGTTAAGTGATCCAATGCAGATACATATAAGGTGTTATCTTGTAAAATAAACTTGCAACAGGAAAGGCAGTAGAATGGGATCGTCTCCAAATGGAAACTTTTAAAAAGGGAACGGCGGGGAGAAAAGAACAGGGAGTATGCTTAATGGTTGTCTAAGAGAGAAAGGAAATTGATGGTGGATATGCGGCTTTATGCCATTTTGACATAATTAATTATTAGATTGGGGAACGAGGAAGGGTAACCCTGAGTAGGTAAGGAGTAGAGCAATTAACATTAACAAAAATAATGAATGCAGAATGAACAGACATTTATAGCAGAAACTGAATTAAATTCATTGAAAATGGTAAAAGGTCAAGGCCAAATTCATAAACGACCCCATCTGAGTTTAATAACATTCGATTTTTATTACCGACATTGCTCGTCCGTGTTTTTCTCAAAATAATTTCTTCCAACGTACCATTTTATGCTGATTTTGGAAAGCAAAGAATTATTATTATAGCAGCTCGGTCTAAAGCGAGTCATTCTGAAAGCTAATTGGGATTAGAATCAGATTGGAAAATTTCACTTTTATCATTTCAGCAGGACAATTAAATGGAAAATATATGTGGGCGAAAAATAATAAATCAACGATGATATCAAATAATTAGGAACGTACACAAATAGGTAAGCAATATTTATAAAATCTAGATATAGTATAATGATGTAATTAATTTTGGTAAATAGATAAAAAATACCAATTCCGGTTATTAATAAACGTCGTCTTACACAATTAATGAGAAAGAACAAGTTCGCTGAAAAATTAAAATGTAAGGTTTTAAAGGCTACAATATGTGCCAAATATGACACCCGAGAACATAAATCATTGCTTCAGTCGAGGACCATCGTAAAAAGTTTAGCGTATCGCAGTGCGAAAGAGACTTTGTACGAAAACCGCGTGGACAACCAATGAGTACATTTTAAAACATGCCCTCAAATATAACCGGGAAACTGGCCAGCAGATTGCTGTTCGAATACGACTCGGACCTAATTATTCCCAGACAGAATAATTAATCATTAAACGTCCAATCATTTGGCTAAGTTTCTGGATCAGCACGTCTTTGTCTAATTTTCTATTTTAAATAGAATGCAATTCTAATACCAGCACAAGGAACAATTAGCGAACAGCCGAGACAAATTACAAAGAGATGCTTGCATCTTATTTTAAATTTAATTTTCTTGTAAACGGTGACAATACTTTTTATTATTTATTATCATTTTATATTTTAAGTTATATAAATTTATGAAGATTTATATTAGTAATCCACATTTTGTAGTTTACTACCAATGAATTTAAACCATGTTTAAATATAAATATTTAAATATGATGAATGGCTGTTGAGAACTGCACACAAACGTTGGTGAAGAGGAGACAATGGTGAGGTAGAAAACTAGGAATGCGTAAGAGTGGAAATTATGGAGAAAATAGAATAAAAGGGTTTTATAAAGTCGTGATCGTAAGAAAAATCAACTCACAACTAGTGAAGTATGTAATGCAAGCAAAAAGCAGAATTGATTGAAAGTTGTTAATGATGCTATGCAGGAGATCAACGACAAGTACAGCACAGGATTGTATGGAAATGCAAATATATTTTGCATGGCTTGGCCATGATATCAGCGATTATATGATTAAAAATCGATACCAAATTAACAATATATTTAATAATTATTAGCGATTCTCGTGGGCTTGTATTGGAGAGCAAAGTTTTTTGAAAGAAAGTTTAAAATTGGAAATGCTCTTGTTTTCAGTGTCGAAAACCATCATCACTGATCAAAATTCAAAAAGTAATTTAGTACTAAATCATCTTTTACTTTTGTCACTTTCCGTGAAGCCTATAAAGATTTCTTCTTCGGGAATTGAAAAACCTTTTTTATTATTTATATTTTTTATTAGTGCCAGCATGGCACATGATTTTCAATGATTACAGAAACAAATTTCACATGTTGTTCTTCAGCCTTGTAAAGTTTTACACATTCGCAAACATTTTTGCTCCATAAGACTCGTTAGTAGTCAATATTCAGACAAGGACTCATTTCTTTGAAAGCCATAGCTTTTCTGATTGATGTATTATGTCCAGGCATGATGTGGAAATGTTTTCCTTGTATATGTATATGTTTTCGCATCTTTCAGATATTGTATAAGCACAACATTCCGACACAATTTTTCCACTCTATGCCTCAGGTAAAAATAACAAAATCAAACATATGCAATTAAATGATAATCCTTATAGCTATATGTTAACATCAACTGCATTGATAACAATCTGTCCCGAAAAGCTGACGCTGTACATTTCCGCTATATCACTAATTCGACGGCAACGGTACTATTCGATAGACGTATGGAATGCAATTATTTTGCAAAATTATCTACAAACGTGGTTGTATAATCTCAATTGCAGCTGGTAGAATATATGCTTCCCCAGCGGCTATTTCATATGAAAGTACAAAGTATAGCGTTTTCATTCACACAGTTCTTTTTTAAAAAATGATTTTTGCTTTCCATACGATTTTATTACTTTCTTATATTTTATGTATAATAAATTACAGTAATCATGAAAATTTCCGAACTACAGCTTTTAATGGATATACACGTTTTGGGGTGACCTCAATCGATTTTGACTATTTTCTGAATGCCGTCTCTGTGTGTATGGTTTTAACTGTGTGGCGATCTTCAATCACCATTTCTGTGTCCACTTTTGTATTATGTTAGGGCACCTCTGTAGGTCTTCTAATGGTTGAGGTGAGTGGCTAGTAGCGCCATGTCATCTGTAACTACATGTTCGTCGGATGTCAATTCTGCTGTAAATATTTTGATATTGGCCCTAGGATACTTGCTTGGGGGGGGGGGGCATTTATTGCAAATAAGTTACATTATTTTCACCATATGCAACTTGAAAATACGACTACCTTGGGTATAATTTGATCAGGCGATAGTATTGAGAAAGGGACTTCTTGATTTGAAATGGTAAGCCAATATGCCAGTCTCTATCAAAAGCTTAGATAACATCTACGGAGACACTAACACAATGTCTGTGCTATTAAATATATTTTTCAATAACGTCCACTGCTCTGTGAAATTGTTCAATTGTATTTCCATCTACAAATTGGTTTTGTGTGATTAGCTATGGTGTTATATTATGGCCATTAATCTTTTCACAACAAGATTCTCCAATAGTTTAGATAATATTGATAGCAACGTGATCGGCTTATATGAGGCTGCATCGTGTATAGGCTTACCTGATTTCGGAATTAAATTTATTTGGCCAAACTTCCACTGTGTTGGAAGGTATTGTAATCACAGCGTTTAAGATTTGATTCACTGATAATATTGCTTTCCTATGTGGTTTTTTTATGGGAGAAGCAATAAGATTATAGCCGGGTGCTTCCGTATCATTTAGGTCTGTAATCTCTTTAGATGGGAAGTGTTTTATGGGCAAGCTTTGTTGAAGGGGAACATTTAGATAATATAAAATTTCGCTTCCTTCTTCTATTGTTGCTACTAACGGGTGTGGTTGAAAAGTCTTAAATGTTAAATGTTTAATTTTTCTACACCTATAGTACTTGTTTCAATACCCTTGTTAGTTGGTGTAGCCTGTTTTGTGGCGTTTGTGTGTCTGCCTTGGTACCAGATCCTTCTGGCTCTCCTGTTATCAGGAAATTATTCTAATGTGTAAAGCCTGGTTTTCAATTATTTGGTTTCTTTCATGACTAGGTGGATATGATCAACAGGCTACGATTGTGTGCTGTTTGTCATATCTTCAACGGCAGTCTCAATTTCGTCCTCAATTTTTAGTGATGGTTTAAGTATTATATTATCTATTAGGTTGTTTTTAAACGTGTCCCAATTTGTGTAGTTCTTACAAATTTTGGGATTTATAATAGTGCAGTGGTCAGAAAATACATTGAAGCTGGTATCCACTTCCAGTAATTTGAAGACATTCGGTGACATGAAAGTCAACAGTATTAGGAATTTTATTCAAGTCAGATGGTAAGTAGTCAGATTCTCCCATAGATAATTAAATATGGGTGTATACAGTAACTCTCTTCCTTTTGGGGTGGTTATCTTGGAGGCCCATTCTGTTCTTTTTGAATTGTAGTTCCCACTTGCTATATACATGCTCCCTAGTTTATAGAAGAATGATTTATTTTGGCTGTTTTATAGATTTCTGGGTGGTGAGTATTTTTGTAATTATGGATGAAGTGACTTCTGTCCCTGAAGTGGGTTTTGGTAATAAGTATAATGTCAATTAACCGCTCTTTATGAAATAGCTCGATTTCTAGACGGTGCAGTGATTATCC
The DNA here is from genome assembly GCA_959613385.1 of Geotrupes spiniger. Lineage (NCBI taxonomy): Eukaryota > Metazoa > Arthropoda > Insecta > Coleoptera > Geotrupidae > Geotrupes > Geotrupes spiniger. Next base: position 24,004,502 of record OY390736.1, on the reverse strand, counting down.
ACTTACGTTCCATGATGCAAATTGGAGGGAGTCCATTAGTGAGTTGTATTGGCAGTTAATGTATTTAGGTCGTCTTTTGCGGTGTTAGGTGGCCCAGCTATGGCACTGGAAGCTTTTTTACAACTTTTACAGAAATATTTTTCGGTCTTCTTTGCCAAAAATACCGTCTCCATAATGTAGGGTTTCTTGGATATCCTTAGGGATGGCCAGCAGAAGTCCCAGCTACTTCATGTCTTCTTTGGCGGATATCTGAGGGGAGATTCTCGACTTGTGATCGGCGTTTTATGTGATCATCGGTAAGCGCACGAGCAAATTCTTTTATGTATGTCTTGGCATTTTGACGTCAATGATGTTGCTAATATAAATAATCTGAAAATTTATAGCAGCTACGTTCATTAGAGAGTAAAATAAAACAATTGACCATCTTCTTGTATTTCTTGCTACATTGTAAAGGGAACCGAGATGGTTCACAGTGTCAACTCCGGCCTTTGTAGAATTGTAAAAAGTGATTATTTCAGGTTTTGTTTGATTACTTGTAGTTTTGTCAATAGCGTCGTCGTAGTGCATGGACGATGCTATTGAAACAGTTTTATTTTTGGAGTATATGACACAATGGGCATTCCCATTTGAAGCCATACTGAAGCTAAAGGAGAATTTTTGTGCAAATTCGGGCGCAAGCTCTATTTTATTTTCTTTACTGTCCCCATATAAGTTGTTTTATGTTGCCTCAGTAGCAATAAAACTAGGGGAAATGTTGTGAGTCAGTTGTTATAAGTTAGATTGCAGCCAGATATAGAAGCAAGTGTTCTTGTAGACACACTAACTGTATCACTTTTGATACTATATGGTCCTTCTGGTTGCGTTCCTATATAATAATAATAATAATAATAATATTGTCTTTATTGTGCATTGAAGAAAAAAAAAGCAAAATGGATACAAATTAATAATATACAGAAACTCCAGCGCAAACCCAAGACGAGATTCAGGTTCATTAAAAACCTGCTTTGCCATCTAATCTTGAATACAATAACAAAAATAAAAAAGAGAGATATTATACCTATTGCTAACCTTAACTAAATATTAACTAAATTTATAACATAACATAATAACCATATAATTAACACTAATATGAAAAATTAATAATAAAACTAATAATACTAGATATACATAATAAAACTAAAATTACACAATGCACGCTCCGCTTGTGAGATAATATGGAACATATAAAAAAACATATAAAAAAAGAGAGAAGTCATAGGGCAAAACCCGCACGAATTACATAATTTGCTCATGAAAAATATATGCTTTCATTCGCCTTTTAAACACGCCGATACTCAAATCCTTATACTTGTTTAGCACGTTATTATATTTGCTATAAATGCAGTAAGTAAAAGATCTCGTAAAAAGTGATGTTTTGTGGAACGGTGGCGATATTAATCCCCGAAACCGAGTAGCGATGTTGTGAACATCCGTACGAAACCGTATTTTTTGATGGAGATACGGCGGTGACCGAAATATGAATATCTTTTGAAACAAACAGAGGCACTGAAGCTCTCTGCGATTCTTCATGTTAAGCCACCCACAATCCACAAGTTTGTGAGAGATATGTTCATATTTTCTTATACCATATACAAACCTCAAGCACGCATTTTGAACTTTTTGAATACGATGAATAGTCATAGAGTCAATTGCAGGATGGTACACTCCTGCGCAATAAGTGAATTGCGAAAGTACAAAAGCTTCACATAGTTTCAGTTTAACGTCTATATTCAATAGCAAACGATACGAAAATAGTTTTTTCAACTGCAAATACGCATGCTTAATATATTTTGATATTTGCTCGCTATATCGAAAGGTATTGTCGATAACAAGGCCTAGATATTTTGCTTTCGGTACGATTGGGATAGTGTTATGGTTAAGTACAATACATATAGTGTTGCTTAATTCATAACAAATTTTAGGCTTACCAAAAAGCAGAACCTGTGATTTACCCGGGTTAACCTGCAAATTGTGAGCAACGGAAAATTCATAAAGGCTCTGTAAATCTGCATTTAGGCTTGCAACACTCTGCTCCCAATCCCGAGGACTAAACGAGAGGTACAGTTGCGTATCATCTGCATACATGTGGCTTTTACAATGCTTTATGCAACTCGTGAGTTTGTGTGTATAAATTGTAAAAAGCACCGGACCTAAAATTGAACCTTGCGGAACTCCTTGTAATACGAATAGTGGCAATGAAATATCATCGCCTATCTTTACACCTTGTTGACGTTTATCGACGTAACTGCGAACTAGTTGTATTGCATTTTTACTAAAACCTATATCTTGTAGAATTGATAATAAAATATTGTGATTTACAGTATCGAAAGCTTTAGTGAAATCCAATAATACTAAAATACTTATGTGTCCTTGATCAGTTGCAGTTAGTATGTCATCAGTTACTTTTAAAAGAGCAGTTTCACAACTATATCCTCGACGAAACCCTGATTGTATCGGAGGAAGAACATTGTTTGCATTCAAAAAGTCAACAACTTGATCATGTACTACTCGTTCGAAGACTTTGGAAATAGTCGGCAGGATACTGATTGGTCTTAAATCTTTGAGACACGAGGGCTCATTATTTTTAGGTAAAGGAGATATTATAGAATGTTTCCAGCAATCAGGAACAGTACTATGTTCAATTATATAATTAATAATATGGGTAATATAAGGAATTATATATGGGCAGCACAATTTAATCATGAATATATTTATTTTATCGACCCCTGTACCTGTAGTCTTAATTTTATCGATTATATCAGACACTATATTTTGATCAATAAAAGAAAATCCAAATAAATTTGTAAAGTTATTACCATTGATATTGTAGTCGAAAGAGAAACTTGAATTAGAAGCACTATTAACGAAGTAATTATTTATAGCATTAACATCCAATAAATGCTCAGGAATAGTAATTTTTCTCTTTTTATTGAGATCTAAGTAACCAATATGTCTCCATAAGGTACTATTAGAATTTGTTCTAGCAACATATGCGAAGTATGCTTTTTTCTCTTTTTTGAAAGTAGAATTTGTTAAATTTCTCAAGGACTTATACTATTCCCAACGTGCTGGAGATGGTGAAGCTCGATAATTTGATTTGGCCTTATCCCTCAACCTCATGAGTAATTTTAAATTATCAGTCAACCATGGGGTATAGCATTTTGTAAAGCGTTTAGTAACCAATGGCGCATGTTTATCGAACAGATCGAGTAAGCTATTATTTAGAAACGAAATCTTATCATTTACATCATTCATCGCAAAAATAAATTGCATTGGTATCAGGATTAAGTCTCGATGAAAATTATTAAAATCAATTCCCTTGAAATTTCGATATGTGCGTATTATTGGGGAAATTTTCTTTTGAAGTAAGGACAGGTTGCAGAAAATGATGTCATGGTCAGATATTTCAGAATTCAGCACCCCCGCACCATCAACCAAATTACTATCGGTGGTTAAAATTAAATCCAATAATGAACATGTGTTTCCAGTAAGTCTAGTAGGTTGATTGATAAGTTGACTAAAATTAATAGAATCTAAGAAGTTATCAAAATAGATGGTAACAGGGCTATCAACTTTTAACATATCAATATTAAAATCCCCACAACAAAATATCACCTCTGACACGCTGAGGCAAGTAGTAAAAGAATCTTCCAATTAATTTAAAAATTGCTTGTAGTTCAACTGCGGGGGTATGTATACAACACCAACAATAAACTTATATGTACCAATTTGAATATTTAACCATAACTGTTCAATATTATTATTCATATTGACAACCGAATATTTTAACCCGTTCCTGACATAAATCCCAACGCCCCCTCCCCTTCCCTGTCTGTCCTTTCTGATCAAATGAAAACCAGCGATATTAACAGAAGACGAACAAATATTCTCGCAAAGCCAAGTCTCGGTTACAGCGAGGATATCAAAATCATTTGAGCGCATAATATTTTCTACCTCTCGAACTTTCGGTAAAAGCGAGCGTATGTTCATGTGTGCTAGCTTTGTCCCGTGATTCCTCATTTCAATCTAAGTTCCACAACAAAACATATCTTACTTTAATGTAAATACATCTCAAAGCAAAGCTTAAGAATTAAAAACAAATATTCTTACTTACTGCGTTTTTTTTCCCCCTTCCTTTCCCTAAATTAGAAAAACCACATACAAAAATGATCGTTGATACGAGTATGATCCCGAGGTAGTATCACTGCGACGGTAACATTTTATTAATCTTATTATAGTCGATAAGTGAATGAATTTTATGAATTTTACCTTCTAGTTGTACGAATATTTTGCCATTATTAGTAAATACATTTTTCGGACTAACTTTCTTCACCAGATTTTTCACCAACAAAAATCTTCTCTTTGTCAAATCCTCCCGTATTACGATTTTCGTCCCTTTCAGTTTTTTCTTTTGATTAAAAATGGCATTCTTCACAGATCGGCGGCAAAACTTCACAATTATCGGGACTTGCGCCTCCGCCCTATCAGGTAGTCTATGACAACAATCGATATCAGTAGCCGTGATATAGATGTTCAATTTATCGCGGCATAAATTTATAACTTGATCTTCTACGCTAACCGTTTTGGACTCCGGAATACCGACAATTCTTAAATTACACTAAACTTCTAAGTTTAGTGTTTGCCTTACTTCTTCCCTTGTACTGAAATCATCAAAACGAAGAGAGAGAAACAAAAACCGTGAACCTCAACCATTCAATAGTTCTGGAGAATTCAATACAGGAGACCTAAAAATGATTTAATTTCTAATATATCCGTTGGTTTAACATAGCGTTCTCTTGTGTAACTGTTAACTGCCGTGTTCGATCTTCTTTCCTTTGGGGTATCTGAGCTACGTGGCTTTCCTATCTTTTCCGATAAACGATACAACTTTCTGTTTTTTTATAACTGCGGTTTCATTGTCACTATCGGTATCCGTTCCTTCACCTCATATTTTTCATCTTGTGACTCTTCATCGACAAATTTTTCAGCAGATTCCACTTCATCTAACAAACGCTGTAAATGTGCTTGCTCTAATTCGTAATCGATAACATCTAATACCTTGAACATTTTGCTACATAATGACGCTAAATATATATAACCGACAAACTTATCAGTAACAACGAAGAGTGGAAAGATTAGATACATTGCATCGAAAAGTTTATAACAACAAATATAAGGATATGGAAGCAAGCAGTGAAGGAAAAAAAACAAGGACGGAGGGTGAAAATGGGGTATAGAAAGCTGAAAATAGAAAATAATTGGTGGATGTGGGACGAGGCGAAAGAAACACTCGTGCCAAAAAACTAAGACAAAAAAAGGGGGGGAGGGAGAGAAAGGCGGGAAGAGCATGGGAAAGTAGGGGATCAGACAAGGAGAGAGAAGAGGAGAATAAGAGGGGATTCAAAGCGTGTTTTTGGAATATAGCGGGGTTGAAGAAATGGATACAGGGAGAAGAGGGAGAGTACAGCGGGGTAGTGCGTTATATGGAAGAATTTGATTTTGTGGGATTGGTGGAAACGTGGGTAGATAGCAAAACATGGGTGCATGTAGCGTATGGTCAGATTTGTATATTACTTTGAAGAGTGAGAAAATATTTACTGGATTCATTTATTATCATATATAGAATGTTAAAACCATTCATTCCTCCCTTATTGGAAGCAAGCAATATGATGTGGCAAAAAATGGAAAGGATGATATGGATGCATAAAGGCGACAGGAACAAGATTTAAAATATATGACACGGCTACCTATATCTATTTATTTGCCATTAAATTTTCTTTTAACAAAAATATCTCCAGGTTTTCTCCCTATATCCCCAGCTCAGTTCTACACTGTGTGCGTATGCAGTCGATATTTGAATTTGCATATAATTTGCTCTTCTAACCTTTTGAAACGTTGCCTTAAGTAATTTGTCATTAATACGGACCGTAATTTCCTTCCGCGTGCGGACTTAACAGCGCTCAACAGACGGACGTCTGTCGCGTACGGTTCACCCGCCGCTGCCGCAGAACGAAGATAGAATCGAACACCCGCCCGCTCGCCCGCCTGTCGGGCGACCGGCGACCGCGCACCTTCCGAATGCGAGCGAGCCGTTGAGCGTGAAGGCACGCAATCTAGTTTGTTGCGCTTTGTCCGGTGTGGCGCCGTGATTAATATATCGTTACCGTGATAGATTACACTCGCTGTACATTTGTAAACATTGCCGTGATAACATTCGGACCGCCGCGCGCCGGCCGCTTCGTATTGTAATGTGATGCGCGACCATTACAGCTGAGTGGTGTCGGGACGCTTAGCCACCGGGAATGCGTATTTTTAAATTGGGCACTAGCTTATTTTGTATGTTGCGCTCCAAGTCATGTAGGTGCACAAATCCACGCAAGCAAGTAACCTTATGAAATTACTGGCAATCGTGAATAAAGAATATTTTCTCGTCTAACTTACATCGGTATGCATTCAATAAAAACGAAGAAAGTGCTCCAGAAAATTTCAAATAGCGTTTAGAACAAGCCACTCATTAAAAATGAAATAGAAGATAAAATAGAGAAAACATTAAACTCGGGAGTATACATCGGACAAAGAGCGAGATCATTTGACGACCGGATTAAAGGATCATCATTGCAGTATTCGCTTAAGAAATAATAATTCTACTTAGGCCAACTATTTGTTAAAAAATAATCATACTTTTAACTCTAATTTTAAAATACTTCACATAATGAAAAAAGTAGGAAACTTAATTTACTACAATGTTTAATAAATTAATAAACATAATAAATTAGGATTTGTGTTAAATGACTAGACATAGGTTAACAAACAATTATCCCTTATTAAATATTATGTTTCATAAGAGCTAATTGCAACCCATCGTCTGTCACTATGTCGCTCTCCTAGCAGTATTGTACTGTATTGTGTGGTGAAACAATTCTCGTAGTAATATAATAAATAAAGTGAAACCAAGCAATTTTGTTTTAATTTGTAATAAAAGATGTAGTGGATAGTTGCAAAACGAAATATTGGATACCAAGTATTCGTTTTTAAACAATGGCGAATTAGACATGGGTTACTCATTGTACAGGAAGTGTCGAAATAAATTATAAGGGTGCTCGCAAATCTTTTTGAGTCCATTGCATAAAAATTTTAAAGGCAAATTATGTTTGCTAACTATAATTTTTCATGTCAATATTTGTAACAATATCTAGCATTTATTCCCTTGTTCATGATAAGTATATGATCTTAATCCATCTCTGTTATTCCCATTTAGAAATTTAAATATTACGGATCACGTGCGATTTGCAGGTAAAAGTGCAAACTGATCGTTTGACTGTAGGTAATAATTTCATACGAGCTTCAAAATTAAGTACATGTAACACACACGCAATCAATCAATCAATCAATATTTAATTAGTTCTTCGCCTTTCGGCGCTGGCTCCTGCATGCTCTGATATTTTGAGAATAGTGAAGGTGTAAATCTGGTTATAAGAGAGTAAGAAATGGGTGTCTTTAATTACTATAAATTTTTATTAATCAGGAAATAATAGTTCAAAAATCATTCAACTTTACCGTTGTTTTTATTAATTGTGAGAACATAGATTTGAAAGTAATTTTTACCTACTAATTTATGGAATGTAAACCGACCTAATATTTTAGTATACAAGGGCCTAAACATTGCTTGAAGCTGCACAGACCTGAGTCCAGCGTATACAAGAGTCAGTTTCACAGAAATGCGTTTAAATTATTGGTTGGTTCCAAGATAAGTGAGTTTTTAAACATCAAAGCAAAAATGTTAGAATAAAATCTATTAATTAAAATGAGGATCTTTAAAATGTACGACATATTACCACCACAAAACAAGTTTATTGATTACCGTAGCATAGAGTTTTGATGGAATCGGTGAATTCTTGAAGGCGTTGGTTATTGTCGACACGTTATTAAAAAGCGAGGATTAAGTGAATTAGGCTCCCAATCCAGCCACAAAGCAGCGACCAAACCTTATCTTGATGCAACTGCGTCGCTGCACGAGTACTCGCAGATCGTACCGCAACCACGTGTTGAGCTTTTTTGATTTTTCAATTTGTGGCAAAAATTTTAATTTAATGCCTTCGATACGAATTTTTGAAACCATTATTTATTATTGTTGATTTTTAAATTTTAAATAATATAATTATATTAAAAATTGGCTTAGGGAGGGATTTGCTGGCGTCATTATCACGAAATAATATATTCGAGTACATTGCCAACAGCCGGGAGTTTATCACGAAAATAAATTAAAACAAAAATTACACTATATTTATTGTATTTCTACTACAATTGTTTCTCTACATCATCAGGTAGATGTAACTGACGAAACATTTGTAGTAGAAATACAATAAATATAGTGTAACAATTTTGGTTTTAATTTATGATTATGGAGTTGCAAAAAGTATCGCCGAAATCTATCCAAGTTTTTTACACGTTTACAAGTTTTTTTTCTGTGTGTCATGAAAAATCAAACAATAGTATTAAGGGTCTTTATTTAAGAATCTATATTTATCGTAGGCCCAATTAGAATCACACTTAGGCTCACCGTAGAATATGGTAAGGTAATAACTCATAATTTGCAAATTAAAATTATATTAAATGAGGTTAATGAAATCAAGGGTGAAGAATTAAGGATTCTGTCACGGGAAAAAAAACGGTAGGATGGGGTACGTGCTATACAAGCGTAAACAAATATCGGCCTTGAGCATGACGACGCCACCGAAAATCTATATAAACGTAATGTCACCATTTATCAAATAACAGGAAAAACATTATGCTGTGTATATCATTCGAAGAAAAAACTACGCCGAATACTTTCCATATATAAATCATTAGGCAACTTGATGAAAACCAATATTGAACGAACCAACGAGGAACGAGGAAGACACGTGTTCGTGTTGAATAAAACAAGAGAGAATTAGATACCTACAGGAGAGCTACTTCGACTTTATTTGTAGTCAGTATATATTTATATTTATAAATATATTATTGAATTTGAAAACTTTTATGGTATATGTTTAAGATGCCATTAATATTCATTTATAACTAACCAATTTCAGAAATGACGTGGATAGAAATTAGAAAAACGATTGTAAAAACAGTGAAAACTACACAGGACCAATTATCTAAAATTAAAAAATCGCAGTAAGATTTTTATAATAGATTGTGAAAATCATATTACCCCATTTCTGTGCCATTATTATCATTAAATAAATATAAGCAAATAGAAAAATGTGTAAGTAAGTAAAATGACAATTATGTTGCATAACACCTTCTTCCACTATCCCCTTTAGTTCATTGTTAAAATTATTTCTAGTAGACTCTAGCTAAAGGGAACAGCACTGGACAATTGAATTGTAAATAATATAAAAAACTGCAAGGTAAGAATTATTTATAAATAAACTGTAAACGTCGTGAAAGCGGCAAGGGTGAAATTACTCATGGTTTAATTGTTATGAAACGGACAGTATTGATAAGTCATTTGTTACAGCGTTATTGTTTGACTTAAATGCAATATTTTATGTAGTAAATGGAAAATAAATGTTAGTGTTTGTTATAATAAGATAATTGTTCTTGAATTTGTGTGAAGATCATTCTCCATCAACATGTAAGAAGAAATATCTCAAAATACCTATATATTTTAGGCTATGTTCCTGTAATTCCTTGTAGTTCATGCAGCCTTCTGAAATACTCTCTAGTCATGCACATAAGTTGGATTATTCCGCGCCAAGCTGGCGTGGGGCTGCCCTAAAAATCTTCCAAATCTAGCAATAATCATTTTATCTGGAGGGGTTGTTGTTAAGAAGCATTCACCTCATTATACATGCGCATGGCACGAAATGATGCCTACGGCCGACGAATTGTCGTGAAAAATAAATAATTTTTCTTTCGATAAATTTTGTCTACGATATTTTAATGATTCGAAAGCAATCTTGCCGGGAAATACAAAAAATAATGTTAAAGTTATGGAAGATTCTAATAGAAAGGGCATTTCACAATATTAAAATTTGAAAAAAAAAACAATTATTGTGACACAACAATATGTAAAAATTGTTGACAACTTAATAACAACTATTTTCAACGGACCATACGTTGAAACTTAAATATCGTTATCTTTATCTAAAATTTTGTTCGATGGGAACACACTCATTTTGACACTAGTTAATTAGGCATTCTATCCATCTACATTTTCAGTTTCATATTCAAATGGCATTTGTCATTAAATACTTGGATTTATATTATTCTCCAAATATGGCCTATATTTTTCTGCAATACGTCCAACATCAAGGGCAAGTGGTATAACCACTAACTAAAAATAAGTTTCACTTAACCGAAACCTCGTCCGAAATCCGTACTTTATTGACAATATTTCAATCGGCGCGTTGTTGTCATAAAACAATAAATTTTACTACTTGAAATAATTATATTTTAAGTAAACTTTTTATAACTTTCGCTAATTATAAATTGTTTTGTCTTTTATTGAGCAATTAAAATAGAGCTATTGACATGGATGATATTCACTGTAGGGCGTCTAAAAACTTCCATTATTCGCAACTCTGATTATGACGCCATTGGCGGATTTTAAATTAAAGCAAGAAAATATAATTTTATTCTATAACTTATAACGATACATGCAACCACATTAATGACATTCAGAGGAAATTTAAAAATATGAAAATTGGTACCAATATTAAGAGTCAAGTCACGGCCTAAATTAATTTATTTTCTTCATAATCACGGTATATATATTTTTAGGATAAATAAATTGTGTAAAACGTATCGACTATCTAGTAGTGCCAGCGTTGAATAAGTTGTAACTAATATAGTATATAAATGTTTATTTTAAACCAAGTGCTAACGCTTATACACGAAATAAGAATAATAAGCTTTGCACATCCCAAAGGATTATTCAAAAATCACGTAAAATAACTAAATGCAAGGTGTGGTAATCTAACACAACCCTTAAGAAACAGGATGTGGAAAAATACAATCAAATAGGAAAGTTACAACAATTTCGTTTGTAAATAAAAAGGAAATAGATTTAGAAAGATATGAGAACGGTTATACAAATTTATGCATACTGATGTATGCATAAATTTGTATAACAGTAAGTCATTGTGATTCAATTAAAATCGTTCGTTTACCGACGATAACGATTGAAATGCAAAAATGCAAAACTTAAAATTAATAATAAATAAAGTGGAGCAAACAAAAAGTACATCGAAAACTGCAAGTTCAAACTTTAAAAATTATACATAAATATAAACCAGATATTGGTAGCAAATGTTCCTAAAGGAAATGCTAAAAATATGGAAGCACCAGTTGTTGAAAAAAGAAAATTAAACTTCAAGGCTAAGAGAGGAAACGTGCTTTAAGAAGAAGTATACTGAAATGCCTATATGCAGAGGAAACGAGAAAAGAACACCATAACATATAAAATGGAAGAAGTAATTTATCATCATCGGTACCAAACGCCCTTTTTGCATAAAAGCTATAATTCGTTATAATAAGATAATTGTCCTTGAATTTGTGTCAAGATCATTGTCCACCAATATGTAAGAAGAAATATCTCAAAATATATTATAGGCTATTTTCGTGCAATTCCTTGTAGTTTATCCAATTTTTATAAATTGGATGTGTGAGCCCCGCCTTTCGACGCACTCTCTAATCATGCACATAAGTTGGATTATTCTACGCCTTGCCCTCAGAATCTTGCAAACCTAGCAATTTATCTATGTCTTCATTAAGTTTTTACTATCTTGAACTTTAATAATGTAAGGATAAAAATAAAAATAAATCTGCTTGGCCACTGTTTAGCAGCATAAACCTCACGCGCACTATGATAGAACTATGTTTTAATGCTAAAATTCACATATTATACGACTTATAACAATTATAATGTTATTATATATAAAAAATAATGAATATGATATTAACGAAAACAAAGATAACTGTAGACTACAAAAAGGTGCGTATGCAAAATGATGCAAATATAGTACTTAAAAACCAAGAATTCTATGTTATATTAACATATATTTCATACTAATAACCAATTAAAAATATCTGCAGACACATTTTTACCTTTTAAAGCAGATTCTCGAATTGAATCCGAACAAGTGCAAGTTTTGACAGAAAATTTATGGCGTTATTGTGCAGTATCCAGTAACTAAGATGGATGAAACTCCCACAATCGGTCGCTAGTGCGTTGCGGTAGCGGTCAGTGCAGCGGCCGACGATCAGATGGCATAAACATGCATAGGACAGACCTCGTGAATGCTTGTCCAATTAGTAATTGAAATCAGACAACCCTTGCTTAAGGGAGATGCCGCGATACAGGTAACGTATGGCCGCCTCGTGCTTTATATTTCAGATGCTTAATGCTATCTGCCTACTTACAATATTCCATACATATCTGCAATTCTCCGACCGATGTAAGAGAAATGCTTTTATACTTGTAATTTACCGTTACTGTCCACCAACTTGTCCAGCAATTTATCATCGTGAATGCGGTAATGCGCGCCCGTGAAATACGTCCCAAATTAAGCGAAACAATGTTTAAGCATGCTCTCGCTTTATAATGCAAACAACGCAAATAACGGAAAATATACAGCTTAATTATTTTGATGAGATGTGACCAAAGAAATTTAGTTTTTTGTTTAATTTTGTTTCCAGTTTGAAACGATGCATATCTAATTGAATTGTTGATATCCAAGTAGAAAATAATTATACATTTCAAGGCATTAAGTTATGAAAACAATTTCATAATTAATGGAGTAAAAAATAATTTAATCACAATAGGATTCCTTCCATTGCTGGGAAGGAAAAAAGTTACAGAAAATGGCGGCGATTAATATGACAGCTACATATATTGAAAATGTGATAAGCAGGATTATAAGAGAGGGTAATTATAAGAGGAAGCCAAACGTGTGAATCAGCCAATGGAAGAAAAGAGCGGAGATGAAAAGCAGAAATTTTTAAAGCAGATAGCAGGGGAGTATGACAGAAAATAAGAATGGGTTATGCAACTTGCAAAAAATGACCGAGAAGAACGCTACCAGTCACTATAAAAAGACATGAACAACAAGCGAGACAAACAGAGTTTGCTATGGAAAATGATGGCCAAACGTATTCGTTATTTGCACAAACAAAAGCACTACGGAATTACTGATCAACGGTGGATCAAATATTTAAGCAGGGCACAGACATATGAATTAAACAACTAACAGGAGTGATCAATATCACAATTGAGGGTAATTGTAGTAAATCTAATTGAGATCGATCGAGTGAACACAGGTCAAGCAGACCACTGTATACAAAATTGTTTAATTTGGTTTTAGAAATTTTAATTAGTAAAAACAACACCATGTTCATGACTGAAAACGCCAGTTGTATATAATATGCCTGTAACCATTATCTGAAAAGGAATATGAAACTGAAAGGCTTATAAAGGAATCCCCACGATTAAAGTAAAAACTAATGATACAAGGGACATGAAAATCAGATGGAAATAAATTGCGAGATGAATTGGTTTCAATGACTACATAATTTTAATTACACACACAATTGGTAACAAGGGAATTATGGACAAATAACAGACGGAGGTGACAAAAGGTGCCAGAATGTAGACTGCTGATGTTAACCATACAAGTGAGACAATGTAAAGCGAAATGAACATTGCTAAAGGACGTTTTGAGATGGAAAGAAAATGCTCAGATTAGAACTCAAAAGTCAATTCAAACAAACCGACCTCAGCCTATAGAGCTCATATTCACTATTTTTAATTAATAATAAAAATATTTTCATTATCTTTACCTTCCAAATAATTACTCACATTATTTTGCATTAATTATATTTCTTCATATAATTTCAGTTCATCTCAGGATCAATTAAAATACAATATCTGATTCAAAATTTAATTCATCACAATCCTAGATTTTAAATCTTTTCACTAGTATTTAATTATTTTATTTTGAAGGTTGACAAAATAGTCTACTAATGGAACATAATTCGTACATCCTCCTATGTTTTCATATCATGTAATTACATATCCACAAAGGACTTTTCTCAGAAAACGCCCTTATATAATGTTATGCCCGGCTCGCGAAAACCATTCCAGATTAGATTTTTTAACGAACGGCGTCTCGAATGACAACACCGAAAAATGGTTAAGTGCACTTTGACACATTACGAAGTCATTACAAAACGTTTAAACGATTAGATATGAATGAACAATAATACTTGTCAGAATTGACGAGATCTGGTTATGGGTCACCTGCCGGGGGCACAAGGTGATCCGCCCCTCAGGTGCCCCGAGGTGCTCCTTGCTACCACCTGCCCGAGACATCGCTTAATTACCAATTAAACAGACTGTCAAATTCAGGTATTCTTACACACGCTAAAAATATCACAAACGCGACCTAATACACCTGTAAGCATTAGTCATGTGTTCGCATATTATCTACGTTTATTTTTACAAATCTGTTGCATTAAGTTGAATTATGTAGGAATAGTGGATTCTACCTGTTGCAGGAATTGACTTAATTTTATGGCTTTTGTATTAAAATTTCCATTCGTATTTTGACTCGTTTATGGGGTGGCTACTAGACTACCTACGGTGTGCATTGTGAAAAATAGACTCGGTCGCATATTACCGCAGCGATAGGGAAGAGATAAGGCGATTTTAAAAGTATATACTGTACACAAATTTGGTCAAACAAATACTCAACAAAATGAATAAACTATTTATTTTATTGTTAGCTATATAATTCATTACACAGTGAAAATAATTTGTAGAAACATCAAATCACAATTCAACAATATTTGTGTCGTTCATTGTAAAAGTGAATTATCTCCTTGTAATTAAATTTTGAAATAACGAGGCTTTTGCAAAATAATGTGAAGGGGCAAAATATAAGTGTTTTCTATTTTTCATTGTTTAGTACAAATCAGTATAGTAATTTTTTTTAACTTTTTTTAACAAAATAAAACTCAAACTAATTTAATAAATGAAATTAAACTAGTTAATTGACTGTTATAGTGATATGTTGTGTTTTAATCATGTGATTTCATCACCAAATAAACGCTCACCAACTTGAACGAGTGTGAATATGTATAGAAGATTTTTGCAGTAATGGTCGTAA
Source organism: Geotrupes spiniger (assembly GCA_959613385.1). NCBI lineage: Eukaryota > Metazoa > Arthropoda > Insecta > Coleoptera > Geotrupidae > Geotrupes > Geotrupes spiniger. The sequence goes on along the minus strand of OY390736.1, from coordinate 23,989,308 downwards.
ATTGGCTCAATGTATGGTGATATGGAGATCAAGCATAAGTGTCTTCTTTGCGTAAGTGACTGGTAGAGTGGGTCTTGTCGAATATTGTACAAGTGGGCTTGTTGTCCTTGCGTTTTTTACATAGTTCTACTTTATGAAAAGGAGTGTCTGCATTTAGTGTTTCTTTAAATTGGAGTTGTAAAAGATGATTTCTATCAAACCTTAGCCAGTTAAAGTCATAACCGCTAGTTGTTTCTTTTTTCTATTTGTAATAGAATTTTCTAAGGAAACAGTACTCAAAAATAAGCATTTTTCATTTCGGTAATAGCAGAATAAAATATTTTACGTTTGGTTCTATTTATAATATGGACGCATTGGTCTGAGCCATAAATTTGTCCGATGCAGCGAGTAGAGTTCTGTATTATTCCAAATTCCCCATCATTGGGAAGATAAGAATGTCCAGGTACCAAGAATTGATGTTGTGGATACTATCAGAATCTTGTACAAGCTTCAAAAGAAAAATATTTTGTCCAGTACAGGAATCCGAATGAGATGCAAACAAGCCATGCTTATGTCTTGACAATCTCTTCCACTTTCAACTTTGTCACAGATATTCATGTATCCTGTATTATTATATACAATGTATTCCCAGATTGTACAAATAAAGATTTCTTTTACAGTGTGCCACTGAAGTAATTAATAAATAGTAATTAATAGCTGAATCTGCTTTTCGTTTATGAAGTTCTCTTTGAACCATAAATTCCTTCTTGCCCTTTTCATCATCAGATCTTTGTATTTTCAAATTTAAGGCATCGCAGATCTGGCATGTGTCGCGGTGCCTTAAAATAGAGATTACACTTGGTATTGTATATTTTAATATAATCCATTAATTCCTTGTGTTCAGTCAATTCAATCTCAGATTTGTCTTTACAAAGGTCGTGCATCTTACGAATGGTTAGTCCAGGATTTAAATATTTCCTTTTAGGATTACCCTTTCGTGGCTTTTATATACAGGAAAACATTAAATATGTGCAACAATATCAGAATCACAAAGTTTTCAGGAACTTGTTGCGCCACTTTGAGAAAAATCTTTCGAGAGACACCGATATAAACTTGCATGACTTATTCATTCATGACCTTTTGGGCATTTTGTGTTCACTTTTTTTGTACTAATGCATACAGACATGAATTCAGCAAATTGAAATGTCATGACTTCGAACTTACTTTACCATTTAAATAGACTTGTGGCTTACTTAACTTTTATAATGAATATCTAACATTTTTTGGTACCTGAGTAAACAAGTAATCTATGGCATTTTAGTGCAATTATTGGACTGGCTTCAATTTTATGATGCAAGATATGACTAAATATAATACCATTAAGCAAATAATATACACTTTAAAAATATGGACTTACACCACTTCTACAATAAACGACACATTTCTTTCTAACGGCTCTTTTACGATCAAATCGCTGATATGGCATGAATGAACTGCAATTAATGACTAGGGTGAGTCTTAACATTCACTTCCGCAGTCGATGGTACATAGTGTAGACTTATTTATATTAGCGCCTGACTCAATATATTTAATTGACGTGTTATTCTCATTTGCGTAAGGCGCGAGAAAAATTAGTGGTTAGGTCTAGAAAAATTGCTTTAGAATAGCCGATGGTAAAATATTCATATTTAAATTAAATCCGCGACATCCCGAAACAAATTGAAACTCCTTAGAATTTGAAATAATAAAACAAATCATAATTGGAAATTTATTGAAATATATTTTGTTAAAATCACATTTTACAATGAGATCAGAAATATTAAAAAGTATTATACGTTGACAATTTCAGGTATTTGCGGCGATTTTCATATTTAATACAAAAAGGGGAAATTAACGCGGTGTATCAGGAAAAAAGTTATATGAATCTTTAGTAAAAATGGTGCTGGTCCTTACATTCAATTTAATAGCCCAAGGAAAGTTGGCAATGCATTGCTTTTTTAAAACAATTGTTCTGTGGATCCATTGGCATTGCGGCCAGTCTATTGTGCCCCTTGGCGTATTTAGCTATGAATCTTTTCCAGACCGTTGGTTCCGAAGAATATCAAAATCTTGCTAAAAACAAGTTTCTTTAATTGTCTGTGGGCCATAAATGGGGTACACAAAAGGTTAGTTCCTTTAGAGCAACACATTCACATAAAATGTGCTCTGGAGTTTCTTCTTCGGTATCACAGTCATCGCATCTTCTGCTCTTCTTGATGGTTATGCGGCGACGGGTGAATGATCCGGTAAGGGTTTTTATGCTATCTTACCCAGATTGCTTACATTTTCACATATTTTGTTTGAGATAGAAAGGACGAAAGTTTTAAAATACTTCATCCATATCTACTGTTTCTAACGCCTTATGTTTGTGGTTAAGTTTACCACTCCATAACTAATCCCAATGTGGGTTCAGGCTCAAAGAGTATTTTTCGCAGGCACTTCTTGCCAGCAAGTCTGATTTGCAATTGTCCCCCGAATCCTGATGCACTGACCCACATTAGAGTGTCTCTCTTGTGTGCAACGCCAGGTCCTTCAATGTGTGTGTCTTTTAGCCGTGTTTGTAAATCCAGATGCCGTTGCACATCCTGCAAGGTATGATCTCCGACTAGAACATGGTGAGAGGTGTTTCCATATTGACCAAGAAATATTATTGGAAAGTCTATCCCACATGCCCACTCATGTGCCTTTATTTGTTTTAGAACTATCCGTGTACCACTGCAGGTGTACCCGTTTTGGTTTTTTAAGATATTACTCGACTTCTTCCCTATTTAGTATCACTACCTTATAGGTCATCTGGTAGTCGGTAGTAGTGTGATCAAATTTCACTGCTACGGTAAAGATCTCTTCCACTCCTTTAAAAATTGACGTATGATCCCCTGGTTTCCCCGAGTATCGCCCCATCCAATTGATGTCTATAGACTCTTCGCCGCCTTTTCCACTAAGACATGCAAGGGAGGGGTTTAAAAGCACCAAACATTGCATTACCATAATAAAGAGATATAAGTTATCAGCAGGATAACAGTCAAATTTCTTACTTCGCGCGGAATTTAATACATATTTTTATTAACTGGTGTACTAAATTTTCTTTGTATTTTTGTTAATGCCATAAGCGGAACCCTTAGGTATTTTATATTAGTATTTTTCGTTCTCCGTGCCTAGGGACAATGATTGAGTTCGTATTTTTTTTTAGGAAAATCTTGTGTTACGTTTCTGCGAACTTGTCTGCATGAGTCTTTGTCTTTCATGTAAAAGGTGCATCTCTTCTGTAAACAGAATATTTGATTCACATCTATTCCCCCAAAATATAATCTCATACTTTAATCGTTAGTTCACGTAAGCATGGCATGCAGCTAGATTCGCATCTAGATCGTTGAAGATATCATTCTAAGAGCGTAGCTAATGTTCCCAGCTTTGCCGTCAGATGTTCCACTTTCATCTTTCAATTTAAAGATACTTCGATTTTTATTCCCAGGAAGAGAGTTTCTTCACATGAGGGTAGTGACTGTTGTCTATTTTTGATGCATACACAGTCCACAATCGTTGTGAAAAACATCAGTTTTGTTTTGTCGGCATTTTATTTCAGATTATTACATGTGAACCTTTATTTCATTGTTGTTCCACGTATGGATGCAACACATTTTTATTTGGCGCTTTAATACTTGCAGATATGTCGTCTGCAAACAAAGCTATGGAGTTTTTTTGTGTATCAGGCAGATCGTTGACATATAGTAGAAACAGAATCCTTGTGATACTCTATATATTGCCTTCCACCATGATAGAAATCTTACTCCGTTTTCATTTGATGACAATGTGCATTGTTTCTTATTGGCTATATATGAATCAATCAGGCTCAGAGTTACCCCTAGAACACACACTATTTGTATTTTCTTTAGCAGAATACTATGGTTTACACTGTAAAATTAGCCTCCATAACCAACTATTACAACTTGGTAGATGGTAATATTAATCAATCCCCCTTTAGTCATAATTTATTCTGACTAATATTATTTTTTTCATAGATCTTCGCAATATTTGTATAGCTATTGGCCTGTAGTTCATCATATTAGCTTTATCTCCTTTCTTGTGAATGATGGTTCGCTTCACCGGTTCTGAAATGACTCCACTTTTTAATGTAAGCTTAGGCAATGAAAGGAGCTGCTTCTTTGATAATTGAAAAAGAAATCCCATCATGGTCCTCAGGTAGTGTCTTTCAAGATAATGTCCATAACTTCGTCCGTGTCAGTGGGCTTTAGAAAACACGATTTTATATTATTCTAATAATATTTTCATGAATTTCTGTTGTTGTTTCTGTTATTGTAAGTCAGGACATACGAGTACGTTAATGAAACTGTTGATATAATTCGGTATATCCCTTTCGCCAGGAACAGTATCATTTATTTTAATTGTTCTGAAATTAAAATCCTTTCTACTGGTTCCAATTATCATATTTACCATGTTCCACAGAGCTCTGGTTTTTGCTATGGGAAGTATACGTTAAACGGTTTATACATTTTTAATCATAAAGTTGTCTCGTTAGGTTTTATTTCATGTCCTGCAGTGTGAATGAAACAAACGAAATAATAAAGTGTGGACAATGTGCAAGTACTATTCATGCAGTTACTTCAAACCAACAAAATTAAAATTCCAGGAAATAGTGCTTGCAGCGGAGGCTAAACTAGAAAAAATAATTGGTAATCAAAAAGAGAATAAAATCAAAAAAAATCAACCAGGCTCACAAACATTCCATTACAGAACTCGATCAATAGGGAACGGTATATTAGAGAGGCTCTATAAGAAAATTGATATATTTGAATAAACCTTAATATCACGAATGTTTGTCACATTTGGGAAGGTTAATTTATAGATAAAAATCCCTGCAATAATAAGACTTCTGTGGAAGGTTAAGACCAGTGGAGATACACATTTGTGGTTCAGCATGAAGAATAGAAGAAGTTGAAGGATATGTGTCGGTAGCAGCCAGTTATTAGACAAGCATGCTACATAAATAATTCATTATTGTGGAAATTTAAGTAAAATATTAAATGTAAAATAGTAAAATTATCAAAAAAGTGTAATTTCTTATGACAGTTCTAAAGTGCAAACAAATTACGATTAACAAAAATAATACGTTATGATCCTTAAACACTCGCTTCGACGTTACTCATCAATCAAGAGATACCATGTATTAAAATAGAAATACTACAGACATTTAGCGAAAAAACATAGATGTGTTGCAGGTTTCAAAATCAGATTTGCAGGTATTTTTTTGTGATCAAATTATTAAACCTTCATAAACGTCGCCTGTTTAATTTTATTCATTTTAATCTGAATCCTTTGACTTTGTATTTAAAACTGCAATTGAGGTTTTTGATAAATTTGAAATCCGTTGCTGTTTCAAGCATTATAACTGTGCCTCCAGTGTCATTTAGATGCGTAGTTGTTCACATAGTTTACAAAAGATGTAGGAGTACTAGCAATAGACTATACGGAACGGGACGCATTGGCCAGTAGAAATTCCCACGTGTTTAATTAGTCTTGCCATGCGTTAGGAGATATATTGCCTGCCGTGAATATTTAAATGTAGACACGCAGGAACACATGTATCTCTTAATAAAATTTAACTTTAATTTAAATCAATTTGTCTTAAAACCACTGCAAGTGATACATAAGATTAAGGGAAATTTTTCAAAATTCACAAAATTGCATATCCACCTTTGCTTAAGTATCCCGTAGAGGAATCGATCACGGATTCTTTCGAGTACAGTCTGCAGTCGTAACATATTCGATTCTCAACACGTAAATAGGGGATATTAGCGTATTCTAAATCCGCCTTCTGGTTTCCGAAGCGCGTTGCTAATGAATGTTAACAATTTTGAACCGTTTTTGGACAGTTATGAGAAAATCCTTTAAACGTTTTAGGAAAAACCGTTGCGTTTTATTTTGAAGAAGCGCGCAAAATAACAATTAAGTTGTTCAATCTAAACGTGCTAAACGAATAACTTACCTAGACTAAAATCTAATAAAGCTCGCTATTAAATAAAGCGTCGTGTTTACTGTTCTATGATACGACACGTTTTCTTTTTGATTTACGTTGTCCCAAATCGAGTTTAATGCGTTCGAAGGCGTAGAGGTAAAATCGCTTAAATTATCGTAGGATGCATATGCGTGGATCGACGGTTGGTTTGGAGAAATTACTGGAACGCACATAACTTGTCAGGTTAGAATAATTTCGTTTCGTAAGTAACTCGGCAATTAATTGCGCGAATCGCATGCAATAAACGTCGTGTAGCACATTTAATCGCGGCGGTAATATTCCATTAATGCTGTAATAATTCAACAAAATTTATAAGATCATCAAATATTAGTTCACAAATATAAGGAAAATTGTGCAATTAGTGTGCACAGCGCGTCTGCATGGGAAAGAATTTACAAGAAATGTAGTTTTTCTTTTCCTAATTCGTGTTTTATTCTTCTTGCATTTATTTTATATTACATATCACTAGTTCTTGTGTTCATAGAGAGAAAATACTATTAGGTGGGTTATAATTTCTTGTCTAATTATTAAAAATAGATGTAGGTTTAATGGCAGAAGGATATACGAAGCTAGGCACAGAACCTAGTTGTTTAATAAGTTTTTGTAACAATCAGTTTCATCTCTTTGCATGTGTCGGATCGACGCCGTGTTGTGTTACTAATTGATTATAACTAGTGCTAGTGACGAGTTTTAACAAACATATAATGAAGAACTATATAATATATTGTGGTAATAGGGCACAATAATGCATATCGTAAACTAGAGTACATAAACTAATTCATCGTATGTAGGTTAAATTATCATATATTACATGCTTAACTCAAATTATGTCAATCTAGCAAGGTCGTGTAATGAAACAAGTGACACTATACAATATAATCTATTCTATCGGCATTACATTGATTATCGAATGTCATGGATGCAAGAGAGAAGAGTTCAGTTGATCAGTGCGTCGATCGCGTCGATGAAACTAGGACAGTGTCAATCGCGCCAACGATGTGCCATTGAATTACTCACTGACATAGCACATGAACAAGCAAGATAGTTATGTACTAAACCAGAATAAAAAACATCACCTTTTGACGACCGATTAGTCTCGGTAAGCTAAGTTAGCCTACATTAGCAGCGGTATAGGAATACACTTACTAATGAAGGGTATGGTTATCCAGTATCGCAGGCTATACTAAACGTGTTTTATTAACATTTAATGCAATGTGAAGAAAAATATCCATGCAAGTCTTATTGTTACGATGTGTAATTGACTGTATTTTTCTGTGATTTACAATTCAGATTTCGTCGCAAATTACAATTCCCAATTATTAATTATTGTTTTTGTGTTTTAAATAATTTTCGGTAGTTTTGTTTCAGTTTTTATTAGTACTATTTTAACTTTATATATTGAAAAGTTTCTCTTGCTTCTGCATTATTTTTATTACAAACCTATGAATAAAACAGAAAGAAAATTTTTGAAATAAAAACAATAAACCAATGGGCAAACAGAAATGAATATAAAAATTTAATGACAATTAGAAAATATCAAAATATTTACATTATACATTTTTCTTTTAATGTATCTTTTTTAAATTTTGAAATTATTTCAGTGGTAAATGAGAATTAAATACTCGACAACAATATTTTAATATAATTAAAAATGTAAACGAGTAATATATTTAGTGCCTTAATTAATGCAACTAAAATGTATAATTAACTTTGAAGTAGAATGTCTCGAGATGAGGTCAGTGAGATAAAAGAAAATATTACTCCTGTCTCGCGAAACTTTAAAAATCTCGACAAAGAAAATAAGCTCGTTAAAATACAAAATACTACTTGCTATCAAAAAATGATTGTGAAACATTTTCCAATCTAATTGAGCTTATGTTAAGGGGTATAATAAACAGGTAGTTAATACTGTGCCTCCGTCCAATAATCCATATTACACCTTATATAGTACCGTTACCTATTACAAAGTTTTGTTGCAATTACGTATATAATAACATAATTTTCGCTACATTTTCATTAATTTTACTTCGTACAGCCTTTAATGGAACAGGATATTTGCAATAATTATCGGAATAATGGCACGTAATTGCGTTTTGTAATTCCCCAGAGCCAATTTTTATTTTCAAACAATTTCAATAATCCTACACTATAATTTAATTGATAAAAGACTCGCTAATTGTTTATTGTGGCATGAAAATCAATTAATGTGAGCATGATTTTATCTAATTAATTATTAACCAAAACGATAAATATCTTAATTAGTATATCTCAACTGCCGACTGTTACAAATTTATTGGGAACACCTGAACATTTTAATTATTTTGTGCTGAAATATCTAGGATTCGTCCTTAATTTAATTGTTTTCAGGGGGGTTCGTTTTGTGCTCACGTCGCACACCAACGGACCCGCCTTAAGGTGTTCATCAGAAATAATAGTCTCGAATCTATTAATACATTAGATAAAATCTCTTCGCGCACTTGGAAACTAATTAAATTCAATACGTCCGGTAGTGACTGCCAGATATATGGAAAGAAATTTAAAACATATTCGCAGTTTCTTGCGCATAACTTCGATATTTTATTTCTAGGTGTTATTTTTACGGCGCGATAACTAGTTGGAGCATTTTCAATATGCAGTATCTACTTAAGTGTGAAAATTAGTTGAGTGTGAAGATATATATCTAAATAGTTAGCAAATACTAAAAGTTGTACATAAATTTTAATCTCATTAAATGAGTAATAGGATTAAGGAGAGCTTGGCGAATGGAAGGCTGTAGTTAGTACGCAGATTTATTTTATTGCATTTGTCACGTCAGAAATTTTAGCTAAAAAATCGACATTACTTGTATTACTTGCTGTTTCTTTTTCTACTCTCAATGTACGCATGTAACTTCAAGGTTGCACTTAAATGTTACAGGATCATATTTCGTTATCTCATTTAATATATAGATATCACCGTACGTTAATTATTAATAATAAAGCAAATATCATAAAACTGAAAAAATGGCATTTGTGTGGTAGTTTTATACCAGATATTTTTTTATATTTCGCAAATTGATTGATAATGAAGCTAATATTTAAAATCACCAAATATAAAAATTCACTTTAATTAAAATCAGTTAAACTTGGTAATTAATAGCGATACAAATTTCTATTTCAATTTATTTTTTGTGTATTTAATATAACATACGCAAAATTTATTGATTAAATGATTAATTACAATTTAAGGAGATAATAAATTTTAACAAAAAATATATTATTTCGTCGATGAAAACATTGAGAACTTTAAATAATAATCGATGGCTGTTTCAACGACCAAATGGGTCTGATTATGTGATCGGCCCATTATACATGAAAGAACACAAAAAGAATTAAAAGTACAATAAAATAATACGTTGATATGAATAGCAGACGATTAATAGGTAAAAATCCGGCGTAAACTAGTAAATTGATCGTGAGATAGCGTTGAATATGCATGAGTTGTCATATTATGATGAATAAACGATGGCTTCCATTAGGGCAGAAGCGATTTGCATGAGGTAGAGACAGGGTTGACGCCCCACCGCGTATCCTCCGAAACGCTCCGGGAGTCCGGTCAACACGAGCCACAGTCCGTTTCCAATCCGTGCGCGGCGAGCATTCCGCTCGAAATTTTATCGCAATTACGAACTGATTAATATCGGTCATTTGTACTAAGTATATGAGTAATAGTAATAGAAATGGCAAGAACCGTAACACTCATACCCGAGCACTTGTAGGAGTCCAGGATACTATTAGTCTCTTATTAACAACCGTGATTAATACTCGACATTTATCAGGATCATTTACGGGCACATGTTATTACTCGTTATAATGGAGGTTACGCGCGGAAAAAAAGGCGAAAACAACGAATTATTTATATCGGTTAGATTTACATTACCAGTTCTGACACATTAAATAGCGTTAGTCAGCAGTTCCAGTATAATTTTAAGTGCGGCACTAAAATCTAATAAAATGGAAAATCGAAACGTTAACGGCAGGAAATTCGTATTTGTTATACCTAATTTAGCTTAATAGGCTCTGCGAAATGTTCTTTCATCTAATGATATCTTGTTTTCAAAATGTATGCAGCTATTGCTGATTCTACGACTTTTCTAAAATCGAACGTAAAGTTAACAAGTATAGTGTGTTGTCTATGTTATCGCGCAGATATCCCGATAGTGCGTATGTCTTTGGACTAACAATAACTTTCATTTTACGTACTTTTAATGGACTCCATTTAACTGGATTGAAAAATCCCAGCAGGTAACTAAGTTTGAGGTGTTATCGATAAAATAATTATTATACAAAGGTGTCCATAATTAATGGGCAAATCAATTAATAAACCAATATTACCAATATCCGTAAAAACAATTAATTCGATAAAATCGATTTTCTTTCATGTTTTTCCTTATGCCATTTATGGCGTCGCATTTGGTGTTTTCGCTCATGTCCTCCATTCTTCTCTATTCTTTGTCATCCCCTTCATTTCCTCCCTTAATTTTCCTCTTTTTATACCTATTTCCCGTATTCCATCCTCCCATGTCCTTCGTGGTCTTCCAATTTTCCCCGTCTCTTAATGCTTCCATTACCCTTCGTACTGTTCTGCCCCCTCTCATTCTTTCATTCACATAACATGCCCAAACCATCCCAATTGTTTCTCTTCGAGGTTTCTTGTTATTTTATCCTGCTCCAGTCTTTCAAGTATCCATTTATTTTAATTACTGTCCCTTTTTGTCACTCCCAGAATTTTTGTCATCATCTTCATGTTCATCGCTGTAATTTTTCCTTCGTGTCTCCTTTCCACTGCCCAACTTTCACTCCCTTGCAATGTTATTGGCATCATTGTGTTACCTTATTCCTTATACCTTATTCTTTGTTTGTTTGTTTATTTCTCTTTTTCCAATAGTCTTGCTCATCTGGTAGTATGCTCTTGTTGCCTCCCTTATCCTGTTTGACACTTCGAAATCAATTTTCCATTATTAGTTATTGTTGTCCCAAAGTATTGTTACTTGTTCTAGAATTTCTTGATTGCACTATATCTCCAATTTCCTTCTCTCTTTTTCTTTATTCTCATCACTTTACTTTTACCCACATTTATTTCCATTTCCTTTCCTCCATTTATTTTATCCATTCGTTTATTATTGTCTGCATTCTCCTTTCCATGTCATGCTCTGTATATATAACGATTTAATTTTTCTGTAGCCAACCACAAAAATTGCACACTACACCACTTTTGCTTTTTAATCTCACATCATCTCGGGCGTTCTCGTAATCGTCCGTATAGAAATCATGATTGCGTCTCAACTCACAGTTGGACCAAGTGAAATATTTTGCATCGTCCACCACGATCAACTTGTTGACGAAATGCACTCGCATCAACGCGGGTCAACATCTCGAAATTCTCTCTAACCGAGCCTCGGTGTAATTTTGCAGCGTTTCTTTAGGTGCTTAAATCAATCTCCCCTCTATTAATGGTTGAAAACTGTATCCCCTCTTGACATTCTTTGATTGTGCGATAAATCGTCGCCCTATCTCGTTTCGACATTCGCCCATCCAGATTTTGCGAAGCAGACGCCAAAAAGTTTTGCATTGAATTAGGTGACATGATTGGTGGCATTTCATTTATATGACCTGCTTCGTTACGTGCATTTTGTCATTCAATCAAACCAGGTGAATTTCTGATAATCCATTAAATGATCAACACCCGAAGCTGAGTTTTTCAAAAGACTTCATTATTGGCGTTGCGATTGCAAGATAACTAACGAGAAACAGTTTGAAGAAAATCAAAACCAAGCACCAATATAGTGTTAAATAGTTCTTTGAAATATCCCTAAAATACAAGAACAATGAACTTCCTTTTAGACTACCAATGTCTCCCTCTAAACTAAACAACCCATTCGCTAACCTTGGAACTAAGAATAAGTTCAACAAAAGATCAACAAATTATCCTCGTCATTTCGGCTCATCATCAAACAATGTGTGCTGTGTAGAGCCACCAGTCATACTTTCTTCTGAAGGCTGTGGTGGCAAAATAGATGCAAAAGAATGATTGCAATATTGATGATGGCTATTATTGAAAGCTTCTATTAGTATAAAACATATATACTTATGGCCGTCTTAGTTAATCCACACGATAAGACGCACAGTGACAAATTGAACGACAATTTTGAATGAAGAGTATTATTCGTATATTAGGTGGGTAGAAATAAGTGATTACGAAACACTGCTGCACAGAAAATTAATGTGAAAGCAAAAAATATTGTTGAAGGTAAGAAACATCTAAAGGAGTTTTTTCACGTATGCATTGCTGCTTCAACGATAAAGAAGGAACAGTTTTTTGGAACCTATCATCACTGGCGATGAACATAATCTAAATTTCGATAATTTCAAATGCAGAAAATCAATGTGCAAGCTTAGCCAACTGTAAAGTAATGTGATCGAAACGATTTTCTCACTTTAATTTCTAACTTAATAACTTCCTGTAACTGCTTGCATCGGATCATCTGTAGTGGACTAAACTGTGCAGTTGCATTACCAGCTAGAAAAACGCACGAAAAAAATAGAATTCCTTTCGACTAAAGAAATTAACATTAAAGCTTTTCAGTTCAATCAATGTAAGTAGTAAACGAAAAAGTAAATTTACATCTCGTAATTTGGAAGAATTTGTTTTTAGAAATATCTCAGTGTCCCATTTTCTCGTGTTAATTGCAATCTAAGCATGGTGGGCTTTCAAAATGCCAAAATGACGAAAAACAGATTATCCGAATTTCAATGAGTTTTCAGTTAGTTGCTTATTAATTGATAGGTCATTAAAGTGTCTTTCTTCTTTGTTGATTTTGTCAGTTGCTGTATTGTATACTTTAACGCCAATCACTGTAAGTGTTAGGGTGTGTTTGACCAAGTTATTCTAATGTATCTTTAGTTTTTTTATAATTGGTTGAATATATTGTATTTTTACATTGGTCATATCTACAAAATATTTAACAAATCTAAACCTAATAGGTCTGCAAGTTGTGCAGTTGTGCTTCTGAAATTAAGGTCGGTTTCAGATCATGTTTTCAGATGATCGGAAACTAACTTGAATAACGCACGTGTTCCGCAGGTAACGGAATGAAGGCAAAAAAGGAGGGGACGACGTAGAGTTACCATCAACAGCAAAGCCAACTATCCATCGTTCGAATGAGATCAGAAGGATATGATCTATTATGAGCTGCTTACTGGTGAGAATTATGGACTATAACCAGTACAGATAAGCCGACAATTGAAGGAAAAACAATCGGAATATATCATAAGACACGACAGAGTACTTTTTCGTAACTAAACCAGTGAAGCAAACGCTAGAGCTGCGCTCTTCCCCATACCTTGTATTCACCAGCAATTTTGATACCTCCAAAAGAATTGAAGTGCTGGATTACAGTTCTTTTGGAGATATGAATATGAAATTGATCGATTCATAAATAATCAGAAAACACGAGTCGAAACCCACCTTTTACTAACAAGATGGGGAAAAGTTGAGCCCAAGATGGACAATACTTTAAATCATATGTACTTATCAAGCTGTTTTAGAAAAACATCCTTTCAAATTAAGTTTAATATCCATTAATTCCATACTCCACAATATATCAATCAAAAGCCATTATAACCTTTCCCAGATGTTAAAGCACTATCACTGTTCGTTTTCACCCAGTTGTCTAAGTTTATACTTGGAAATATTTGTCATAGTTTTTTCCAATCAAATTCTGTTATCACTTTCCACGAGCTCTAAACCATTAATCGGTAATTTATCATTTATTGCGGATTCAGTGATCACGCACATGCAAAATAACCGGTGTTTGTATACGCCGTTATCCGCCAGCCTACCTTTCCATACCGTGATAAATTCATCATGAGTAGTTTTTAACCCTGGATTCATTTAACTTTATTATGTGATTTATGAAAGTGATTGTAGTTAAATGAATATTCCTGATTGAAATTTCTTATTTATTGGTTACAACAATCTGTATCTTACCCCTTTCTATGTAAGTATAGAATTGTCAATAAAACTAATGAGAAGATAGCTTCTTAAGTTTGTGTTATCAAATTTATGCACTTTCTTGTATTTTTCTAATATCATCTGTTCGATTATTTCCCTTCCTTCGCCATTTCGCGCAGTTGCCAAGTTGTTGAAATATTGAAAACAGATTTTCTTTGTCGAATAAAATGAATTGGTTCGCGTGGTTCGTCACCCACTAATTATATATTAGACTCGACTAATTTTAATAGCAATATACATTTTATTAACAGTGGTTCAAAGGGTTAAAACCAACCACATACAACATTTCTGAGCAACCGCTAATCAAGAAGAGTTGCGTAACTTGAAGTTATAATAATTAAAATATGTAATTAATACTTTGTGTAAGCATTCCACCGTAATGATACCCAATGCCAACGTTTTTCGTTGGCGTACTCCGCATCATAATATTAGTGTTTACTATGCAAAATCTTTCACTATATAATTCAAGACGCCTGTCGATAGCGTAGTTTTGTCCGATCGTAAAATACTAATATATAATTTCATATCAAAACCTGATATCTTTATTCGCTATATATATCAAACTTTATGACAGGAAAAAGATAATCAGAATAACTTATTTAGATATAATTACATTATATGACGTTATAAAACATATAGCAATTATGTCAAAGTGTAAGGAATTATATACAACCGTGAGCTAGATTTTATGCCCGCGCCATGTAACGTAAAAGTGCGGCACATTATATTGCCCGTAAGGAAATAATGCAGTCTATCATTTGGATTTTTTGCTTCATTTTATGCGCTTTTCAGCACAGAAGCTTATACACTGCAGAAATATAAAATTTAGAACATTCAAGGGGCGTATTTCTCAGTTAATTACGACTGGAATAATATGGAAAATTACGACATAATTCTTAGCTGTCCATAATATCATTTAAACGCAATAGAGAACAAAATAAACTAATATATAAGTAGGGAAAAGAAGTGAATAAAATTATACCCAAAAAAGAAAGCAACAAATAAAGCAACAATATAAGAGCATTGAATAATACAAAATATTTTTAAAATATAATAAATAAAAACAAACAAACAAAATGAAGGAAAGACTGAATGCAAATATATAATCAATAAAATAAACATAATGCAATAAAAGATACGACTATGGTATAATGAAATAAAACAGACGTAGCTGAATGATAACTAATTAATAATTTAAAAAAAACATATTTTACGTAATAACTTTATTAGTATACATTTTTCCTGCCTTTAGATGTGCGAAATGATAACGTGGAAGCAATAAATAATAGTGTCCAGCGCAAAGTTTCAACCTGTTTCAAAGCTTTTATATTACCACTCATGACCAATAGAATACTGAAACAAATGACATAAAATAAACAGTCCAAAGAAGGCGTAGCACGCACAGCGGAAAATCGTCTCCGTAACATTTATTTGTGTTCAGTGATTGATCGATTTGAACAAGTTAGAACATTAGTTCTGATTATCTACTTTTGTAATCGTGGGACTGTTGCCTCACATTCTCCACGTTTACAACGCGCTGGCCCTTATATAATGCACGAATAAATGATCTAATTAGTAAAATTGTTGGAATCTTTGCGGCAAGGAGGATACGTCGACAAGGCATATGGTCTTGTATGCTAATAAGTCAATGCGGAATATATTCACGTCACTATATTGCTTTAATTAAAATAGCGAGGTGATACCATTTACCTATGATTTCGTATTTAATTCGTATGCGAATGTTGAACTTTACTATGAGGTGAAGTATTAAAAACTTGCTTGAGTAGTCAATTATCGTAGGCGATGACAAAAATGAAACAATTAATTTATTATTTTTTTAATACGTACAGCCACCGAATAGAGTTTTCATTTCATAAATTACGGACAAACCATATTCCAATTAAAACAGATTCGTAAATTGCGCACGTACAAGAAACACACATTCAAAAGAACTTTATAATTAATTCAAATAAAGGCAGTATTTTCTTTCTGATCCATGTTTTTGTCAAATTATGCACCGCTAATGATTTTATTTAGATATACGTAAGCTTCCAGTTCGTGCAGGTACACAGTTTTTTAATTTCCCCTGGGTTGCTTAGAAAATCTTTAAACTATACCGCTGATCCGATTCGAAAATTCTACTTGCAGGAAATTACAATTTTGACAAACCTATCGTGAATTTAGTTCACCCCACATGTGTAGTGCAGGTGTTTCTGGTACGCCCTTGCCGTGATTCACGATTCACATTTCACATTCAATTGCAATGGTAGCTAGCAGTTCATCAATAGATTAGCTTTTGCGTTAAACTTTGAGTGAAATTCTACTCACGTAGAAGTTATGCAAGTTTATTTCCCCAGATTAAATTTTCAGAAACTTTATAGTACGATTACCGAAATTACACACAACAGTTGTTTGAAACTAAAAACCTATGAAATTAAATATACGTAGAATACTTTTATTTCCATATATAAGTCTTGCAAGTATTTAATGCAAAAATAATTGCAAGTACGTCAATAACGTAGGTTGAAATGGTTAAACTTCTTTAATACAGAGTTAAATTTGAAACGTGTTAAATTTACATCTAGGTTCAAATGACGCCAATTATTTAAAGTGATCGCATTTTACAAACATGTTTTCTCTGCAAGCCATACGATTAAATTAATACCAAGCTACTTATGAATGCAAATTGTTGGATTTTTAAAATGCAATACTTCCTCCGCAATCGATACAATCACAACGCATTAGTTATACGGAGCTATTCATGTTTGATTGTCAATTCGTTTTAAATGGTTTTAATAGTTCTTTATTTACCAATTAGCCAGTGTTGCTGGCTGACGCGACAGCGAGTGTCAGCAAATTGGTGAGGAAAAAGCATTTTGTCGAGATATAATTTTTCCTTATCCACTTAGAATTGAACTAGTACTGTAAATGTCAATTGTTTCATTGTTAATCCGTATATAATAATATCCAGTAAATTTGACGTTTATTTTTAAGTTTTAAGTTATCAATTTAGAGGGACTTATACCTTGACGATTTCAAAAAATGCTACTACTGCGCTTAAACGATTTTGAATACGCGATAACGAAATTTACCGCTAACTAAAACCTACAAAACATTTCTTTTTGTAATTTAAAATATAGCTAGCCACTCACCACAAGAAAATCCAACGGTTGAAATTAATATTTCGCACACAATTGCGTAAATATAACAGAATGCACTCACGATTATAGTAAATAAGGAAAATATTCAACATTCAACGCCACCTACAGGGTAGTAGATAGGACGATGCAACACATGATTTATTTATTTATTGTACATAAAAAAAATTGGCAGAAAACTAAAATTTGTAATAAAAAATATCTGCCTAATTTCTACTCTTATAACAATAGAAATCCTGTATCAACACGTTTACCGCATTATAGAAAAACGTTCAAAATGAAAAAAATTATATTCATGAAATTCAGGGTAACATATAAGTTATTGGAATCCCCCAATATACGTATCCATTAACAGATTGGTACCAATAAAATATACGATTTATGATGCAGTTATTTTTGAAGAAAAACTACGCGTACGAAAAGTGCATGTTCTTCTGCTAACATAATGACACTTTTCCAAAAAAATAAATGGACGACATGATATTTCTCTAGATGTTTAATCAGGCTATAAAATGTCCTGGTTGTTTAACTATAACGTTCATTCCAAAACCCTTCAATGCATCTACTTTTCAATAATGCTGCAAACACAAATCCTCGTAGAAACTTTTCGCTAATCATAATAACGAAGCAACTCGATGAAACGATGTTAAGCAACAAATTAAATACGTAATGGTAGATTAGCTTCTTACTCGCAACTTTTGAAGTGGTGTAAATATCATTTGAGTTTGTCCTTTAGTTACCCTTAGCAATATTAAATAAATAAATCCTGACGTTCATTCGTCCGACATCCTACGTACTAACGAAAACTTTAACACGCAAGAAATATTGAACCCCATTAATCATTAAAATTAAATGCAATTCACGATCGATAATTAGCAGTAGAATTAAATATCTAGAACCCACCATGGAATATCTAGAATACATTATATACATTAAGCCCACACAAAAAAATACATCGATACATAGTAAACGAAACTTTCGTTGGTTACTACATAGAAACAATACACATGATGACAAAGAACTACGGCAAGCAGCGGCAGTTAACGCATACAAAAAAAACTCACTAAAATACACACAAAAACGACACCATAAACACGCACGCCGCGACAAAGATTACAAGAGGTGGGGCACTCTCATAATGAATCATAAAATTCTTCAAAGCCACAAACATTAAAATTAACTGCTAAACATTCTCTTACATAATAATCTCACCTAAAGTGGATAACTTTACATGAAGCGGTATACATTGTCATATATGGAATAATAACTACATAGGACATAGAACACAAGACAAAAATTAGAAGACATGTATTAAGAACACACCCGTCCATTCAAAAAGAAAAGCAGAAAACACTGAAAATACTTAAATATTATCAAAGAATCTTAAAAGGAAAACAAACACAATTAACGTAAAAATTAGTAGCCAGTCCAAACAATATTCACCCCGCCATCCTACTCCAGAACAAAGCCAAAGAAATTCCACAACCATTTCAAAATGACAAGCGCCGAAATGCGTCGTGCTCGCAACAAAAAACTGTTGGTCAGAACAATGAAACTCACCAAACCAACGATAATCCAATGAGTGACATTAGACATCAATTTCTCTTGCTTTATCTGGCCTGCTGACACTCTGCGGCTTTCCGGAACTAGGTTTTCGTTATAAATTCTCAACAGTTGTTTTCCGAATGAGAGAATAAAATTGACGCCAATGATCACCACATTCTTGATTTCGCTAATTATAATACTTATGTAATAATATACTTATTACCCGTTGCGGTCTCCAGAATGTACTTTATGACGTTAAACAAATTATTTAATTAATATTTTCGGCACATAAATAAATAGATTGAAAATTTAAAACGGAACGGAGATACGTGTGAAGTTAGCATTAAACCAGAACGTAACAGGCAACAAAGGCCTCTAACACTATAAACTCCAATACAGTACGACAACGTTCCACACTGAAATGAGCTTTAAATGCAATCAATGCACAGGGATGAACGACATATATTTTTACCATGGGCACGGTTTATATGGTGAAAAGCCTGTGTGTTTCCCATGTGAGCTTCTGTGCCACACCAATCAAATATAATAAAACATTAAAAAAAAATTTCTTAAGATTATTACACAAGTTCAAGTTAAGTTATGTCAAATATGACTAGTTTTTTCAATTTTTTTCTATTTTGCGCAATTTATGATGTTTGAATAAATATTCAGCTTTCAAATTTAGGGAATTTTGTTCTGGTTGCACCCTACAACACCAGGTTTCAGTAAAATAGTGTGTAAACATACCTTATAAGTCATACTACGTACGCGTAATCATCAATATATACTTCAAGAAAATAGATTATTTAATTTAAAATTATAAATACATCTTTGTGACCGTTTATCTAGAGCACTTACGAACACATACAACTATGTGTATCTGTGCAAGTAGATGACCAATAAAAATTTTTAAACCGTGAGTTCTTTTTCAAAGTGGTATAAATAAGAGTAATAATATTTTTAGACCTTTGAGATTCTCTCCATGATAGTGTTGTGTAGTTCACTTTGGTTCACCACCTTAAACTATGATCCAATAAACGATAGTGACGAAAATCCTGGGACAATTGAAAATATATTAGACCTCATCCTTCCACACAAAATGAATTTTAAATACGTAACGATGTATAATTTTATCCCAATTGCAGAACTAAAATTGATATATATTAATGTTGGTGGTCCGCCGTTGATAGAAGGCGTCTTAACAATTACAGCGACAATTGTATCTGCGATCAGCATTGATTCACACGCAATACCATACGGCAACCAAACACGAAACTGACACGTAACAGAATAATCGTCGCTGCATATTTTGCAATTTGCGCTTCACAAGCTGAAGTCTTACTATTACCCCGCTTCTGCGTGAAGGAAAATGTGCCCTTAATGCGATGGAATGACTCGCGATGTGCTTCACACTGTTCACGCTCTGCTTTATGATGGGTTGCTAAATGTTTAACATACAAATTCTGTGCAACAGATTTGGCAAAGCTCATACTTGGTGAGTGTATAAAATATATGACACGAATAATACTTTTTATATCTAAATGCCATAAACAAGATTAACCACATTTGAGGGCAGCTGGTAAATCTTTCATATTATCCCCCATGATAATGTTATGACGTTCACTTGTTTAACCTACCTCCTTTGAGATTGAAAACGCGTTGTAGTATCATCCCTAAACATACACACTTAACTCTTCACTCTTAGTGAGAATGGATATGAAAATCATCATAGAAAACGGGACAAGAGAAGTAAGAAAACGAAAGAAAAATCCGAAGCTGCAAATTAAAAGTAAAACGATATCAAGAGGGTTACCAAAAGATACTTAATGAAAAATGAAAGAAATATCATGTTCAAGAATAATATATTACATGCATCCAAGTTTGCAGAATAACGAAAATATTAAACCTAGAGAGGAAAAAATAGAATGGTGGACGGCAAAAATAAAGGATATAATTAAAAGGAAGAAATAAATCTGCAAAAATTATCTTAACTCGAAGAAAGAAGACTGTAAAGAATACAAGATTAAAATGAAAGAAGTTAAAATAATAAGAGCGAAAAAAATCATGGAAAACGTTCAGGAAATTATAGGAACAGCCAAAAACGACGAAATCCTGAAACAAATAAGAAGAAAGAAGGAATATACTCACTACTGAAGAAGAAATAATAGAAAGGTTGAGACGATATTTTGAAGAACTAAGCAGCAGAAGAACTAACGGAAGCTATAAATAAATTGGAGGCGCCGGGAGTAGATACCATATCGTCAGAAATGTTAAGTACATGGGGATCGAGGGAAGAAAGCAACTGACGGAAATAACAAGAACATCAATAGTCCCAGAAGAATTGAATAAGGGAGTAACAATTTGTATATACAAGAAAAACTGCAATAACTGTAGAAGAATAACCTTAAATAGTATACCAGGGAAGATCATAGCTAGAATGCTGAAAAAACGAATAAGAGACAAAGTAGAAAACACGACTGATATGTATTTAGAGGAGAAAAAGGCACATGTATGCTACATAGATCTAGAAAAGGCATTGATAGGAACAAAAGAAAGTAAATCTGGCATGCATAAAGAAAATGCAAAATAAATAAGAGAAAACAATTGAATTAATAAAAGTTATGTTCTCAAACAATAAGAATATTGCTGGAATAAATAACCAAGAATCCAAACAATTCAAGACTGCAATAGGAGTTAAACAGGGATGCATACTTAGACCACTCTTATTCAATTTAGTATTAGAGAATAAACTGAGAACATTAAAACGAGGATCCTGGAAATGGAGCAGATCCAAATACGAGAAGTAATCCTTGCAGGCGATATGAATATGCTGTGTCGGAGGAGCGCCGACAACATAATGTAGAAATAATATTCAAAGAACTAGAGAAAGCGAATATAAAAAATTATAACAGCTAGAGAGGACAGAAAACATCGAATAAAAATTCAGCGAAATGAAATCATTAAAAACATCAAATATTTGGGATCAAAAATCGAAAGTAATTGAAGATTAGATAAAGAAATAAATAAGAGATAAGGGGAAAACTGAAAAATTATTTAGCATGATGAAGAACAGCTTCTTTGGAAAGCAAGAAATACCAAAGGTGATACAAACGGATATAGAGTTTCTAAACATAGGTATGGATTGAAAGGACAATTAAGAATGTTGGGACGAATATCCGAATGAATGACGATAGTTTGACAAAAAAGATATATGAAACTTCATGGAGAAGTCAAACAAAAAGATGGAAAGATGATGTGAAGAAGTTGAGAAGATATGAATCCATTGGAATAGAATCAAGACAATAACAAGAAATGGATACGAATATATAAAAATAATTATAAGTAAATCTCACAACAGTAAATCTTCTTTTACCTCCATTTCCTGTGACGTAATGGGTAATTTGTGTAATTTTATTGGAAATAAATTACACACAACTTCGTCATACACGGCAGTCATGATCGTGTCAATTGCTTTATTAGTTTCAACACGAAACATAAATAGAAACAACACTTTGGCCACAAATTCGAAATTCTAACAAACTAACAAAAGCAAACATGTTACCGTAAATATAATGTGACCGAGAACTAATAAAACAAATCCGATAATAATAAATTTTGTTGAAACAAAGGAACCAACTGGATCTTTGTATTTGCTGCATGTAATAAAGACAATTGTTCATTAATCACAGCAAAATTTGGACCCATGAAGGTGAAGTGATTTTGCCGGTTTTGTTATTTTTCAATCAGCAATAACGATTGAACCCGACATCATACTCATTACAGTCATACATTATATTATTCAAATTTTAAATTAAATCATTAAATGCTCGTAATAGCCTCAAATGAATATTAACAACATAAGTTAATAAATCGCCATTAGTGTTTGCGAACGGATATAAAAGATAGTTGTCTCGTACGTAATCTGCTTACATCAGTAATGAAGGAACTTTACATCCGTTTACATCTAAAAGTGCTTCGGAATGGTATAAATCATGAGTGTGTGCGACAGGCGCTTATAAATATTAGGACGTTATCGCACAAATGATTTAAAAATACGTACCGAGCCTCCCATTCAACATAAATGCAGGAAATGCAACCACAACGAACGATAAAAATTTTAAAGCATTTGAATTTATAACCGAATGCGAATTTTATGTAAATGTTATATTGAAATTGCCACTTTCGTTTCTATAAAGAACTGAATTATCTCTTATAATTAGCAGTCGATAAATTTTACATTTGTCGCTACAACGTGAGACAATTTACATATACAATGTGATATTGTTCCAGTGTAAAATATAGAAAACGTATAAAATTACACCGGGTTTATTGTAAGGAAATTTATTGCTTATGAATGTCTTTCATGTACTTCCTAAGCACGTTTTGGTGTAGTCATTATCATCCGTCGCCATAAACAAACATTCCGACAGTCCTAATTTATTCGCGTGAGCTTTTAGGTAAACGCATTAAATTGAGACGTGAACTTTCGCTTCAATTATAGGCCAATCAACGTATATATGGTTTAAGTTGTCCGTGGTTTTTAATGAGTATGCTTGTTCATTATTAATTGTTAGCTTTGATATGAAATTGTTCTTTTATGAATGGGTGTATAAATTGAAAATTTCCATTATTTGCCATTAAATACCGAACTGGTTGTAACCTTCAAACCAAAAACATCTTGTACACGTTTTTTCATTAATTAATTTTATCGTACAATCCTAAAGCGTAACGGTCTTTCATAATTAAAGATGGAAACCAATAAAATAAACTGTGCAAAAAGCGTATCCACACACATATAATACATCAATAATATCACATAAATTTTAATGCGTAGCAAGAAATGCTTAGCCAACCGCATATATTCATTTCGTCTAATGAAACGTATAATTAGCCGTATATTATTGTATATTTCTTAGCGTTTCGAGGCGTTGCGCATTATTTATTTATTTACGGAAACGCTTGCAAAAAGTATTTCATATACGCACGCTATTCCACAATCATAAACGGGGTAATTATAATTAACACTTGCAAACGCAGTGTAACGTACCTACATTAGCGTTATTCGAAATAATTCTCCGGGTAATTTGATGTAAATTGGTTCACTTGCTACTTAGTTGTAATCTACGTTGGCGGTTTTTAAATATTCGCGAGAACTTACTTTAATGAAGTTTATGAGCATCTCTTTAGTAAATTATTATGCATTCACAGGAAAACAAATTGATGATTATTACCGTCTTTCACTGTCTCTCTCTGACTCGACTGAGGAATAGCTACTTTCCATGCGTCTTTGTTGCGTAATATTAAATTTATCACACATACATTTCATTACGCTAAAATTTTAAGCTTAGTTTGGTTCAGACTGTCCATGATACAGTAGCACTCACCAAAAAAATCCAGTAATGTTATCAAAACAAAAACAAAGATTAAAAGTTTATAAAATAATTATGTAGATTAAGAAAACGTGTATTATAATATGTCGAAAATAAAGATGCAAATAAAATTTGTAATACAAATCATATCGCATGTAAATAAGTAACAATATCTAAAATTTCACTGAACTGTAAAATAAGTTCATAATTTTTTCAGAGAAATAACTTGCGAGAGATGCGAATTAGCACCAAAACCCAATTTTTTATTTTATTACTATAATCTGAAATATAATCTGAAATACCCGAAAATATTTACTGTGATTCACCAAAGTACACGAAAAATAAATTAATAGATTCATACTTTATATCTTCTTAATATTATGTACACGGATTTGCTATAATTTCGCGAGAGATATTGTTTTGACATAAACATTGTTTTTGTTGCCTTGCAAAATTGAGGCGCAAGAGGGATGGTATCTTTTTGGGGGAATGCCCTAATACGCAACTATGTAATTGACTTAATTTGTGATCATAACGACTATTATATAATGAGAAGAAACATTCTGGGCAAATCTAATAGTGGTCAAGTGAATTTAAAACAGCGGTATATACTTAATTATCATTTATTGTTTAACATTAATTAATACAGATTTTTGTTATGTTAGGGTTACTTAAAAATCAAAATGTAATTTTTAACATTAAATTATTTTATATTAGACTGCCATACTTCGTCGCATTGAAACACTAAACTGACAATGTTTGAATGATTACCTAACGACACGTTATACTTATATACGATTTTTTGTATTAATATGTGATGTTTTACTAATTTGAGCTTAGCATCAACTAACGTCAGCACCATAACTCGATTTAATCGTGCCATGGCTAGGTTCTCCTTGCTAAAAAAATGCAAATTATTTAACTATATTATACGAAGTATTAAACTGTCATTAATCTAAAGCATATGCAGTTGTTAGCATGGTAAAGACGAGAAGGCTACCTAAAGACTATGAGTTAATGCTACCTGACGTGTAGAATAATTACCAATATTCCAGAAGACTTTATCGGAATATTGTGGACGAATGCTGGAGATCGTTTCAAGTTGCTCAAATATTGATAAAATCTATAAAAATGGGATTGTTTCACTCACCAACCCAATGGGTCGCATTTATGCCTGGACCAAAACACACCTCATGAAATTTTTACGGTTGTGAAATACGTAATATAGAGGAAGGAAGGAAGGTTATTCGTAGTACGTAGCATCTTAAACGTCTGCTAAAAATTGTGACTATTGCGATCCGGGAACCAGCCTTGATTTTTTACTAATCGGATTTGAACCAAGGAGGCTCCTAAGAAACATGAATATGTTGCAAAATATACTTAAAAACTAGTCCCTGTTAAAAATAAATTTTGCGTACAGATCAAACACACAAAAAATAAAGATATCAGTGTTCGAAAATGTATTTTAGAACATAATTATTAAATATCTCTACCAGAATGTTTATTATTTTGTATTACATTAATATTATTTTATACTTATACGGCAAACAGTATGTCTTAATCACTGGTCATATATTCCTCCATTCCATATCAAGCTATACCTAATTTTGACTGCCAAAATGCAGATTTCAATAGCAATAATATAACTAATTAATTCAACAATAACAATAGGGGAAATCACAACGCGTATGGCATAGGTCAGAAGTTCGGAAAATACATATAACACATACATATAACATACTCAACCAGCAGGTCATATCGAAGGAAACTACAAAACGGTGGAGGGAGTGGGAGAAGCAACTGACGATAATTAGAGAATTGGCGTTCTAAGTTAGTCAGAGAGGAAGATTGTCGTCATTATGAAACAACTACAATAATAAACACACTTGATAAAGTTTCACAATTTTAGTGTGTTTATCATTGTAGTTATTAAAAATGTTTCACCAAGTGCCCAGCGACCAGTCAATATCAAGAATTATGAAACAATGTATATATTCAGGAGTTGGCAAACATTACAGCATACAAGGAATTCGAATAGACGGTGATGTGTAAGAATTTGAAACACACATTTTTTGAATTACAGTGGTAACGCATGTAACAAAAGTTTTTGGAAATTTTTTTTCCTTTAATTCGGTACCATAGAAAACGATTCAGTGAAGCTCTAACTATAATTATAATGTGTCACATAGCAGCTAAAGGGCCATGGGCTTCAACGGCTCGCAATTTGGTACGAATGCCTCTGATCAGCCATTGGACGGTAAGTCGCTTAAACTCTCGAATCTTCGTCGTAGTTCTTATTCATTTTGAGTTTCCCACCCACCGTCATAAACTTTTCTACCGAGTAAAACTCAAAACTCTTCAATACGACATGCCTGTGGAACTTATTGTGCGATATCCAATTTAGGTACACATGGCATATTTGTTGCATCCGGTCAAAACATAATATTATCATTAACATGACGCGTTGGAATTAAATGCCTTAATTTGGGGAAGCATTTTCGAACACACTAGTACCTTGTCGTCAAATATCACTTTTTTCTTATACCTTACGTCATTAGGAACGTCCTCAATGTTGTCTGCATATAAGCCTTCGTTTCCTTTTATTGCGCAGTTAGATAATGTAAAATATTTTTCGTCGTCTAAAATTATCGTGGCATTGTTTCTGAAATGTTCTAATCTTAATTCTCTGCGGAATCTTGGAATCCTTTCTAATTGAGCAGTCGTTTTTGTCGCTTTCATATTTTAAATTATTTCTGGTAATTTTCCTCTTGTATGTATTGTCAAACTGAAGGAGAAACTTGACATATTCTCAACATCCAATGCTAAATTGATATTTTTAACAGGAAAATTAATACGAAAATTTTTCCCAAAACTTTTGTTACATATGTTATTTATAATTAGCGATATACTTCGATAAAAAGAAATATTCAGATTCAACTCGATAGACACCAAAAAGACTAGATTTGGAAGGACGGCCAAATCATATTGTGATACATCTTATTACGCAGTCACTGTATTATCCTAATTTCCTTAAGTCCTATTATTTGTTTGTATGTATTTCTTGCCTTTACTATTCCCCTCCAATTTTCATATCTTTCCTTTGTGTTCTCTCCTGATTCTTTCCGTACTAATACTTTTCATATCACACATGATCTTAATCTTGCCAGCTGATGCGCCCTTTTGTTTATGCCTTCCCATAGGTTTCTCGTATATTCAATTACCTCCTCATAATTTGTGTTATCTCTTCTGTTTATTAGCCTTTTCCTATCTCAAGTCCTCAAAAAGCGATGTGATTAGTTCTCCCTTCTCGTTATTTTTCCAGGCTATTTTCCACCGACACCAACAGTGCTACGTCCTTGTCCGTCTTTCCTACTCGATCCCTTATTTAATATATTTCTTCACTGATTTGAGAATTTCCCATCCTTATTTCCTTCACTTCTTTCTCATTGAGAGAAGTGTGGGGAACTTATCTCATTAGCTCAATCGCTGTTTCCTTTATTTCTCTCATCTCTCATCTTTCGTTCGCTACGGCTGTTTATTGCGAGAAATGATTGTTATAATTTATATTGTCCTGTTTGTCCAATGTTTTTAAACTGTTTTAGAACTTTAAATTTAATAAAAAAAAATGTATGTATACATAAGCATGTATACAAAATTCGAAACGAAAGCATTAAAGAACAAAACATGAGTCAAGAGCATTGAAAAGCATTAATAAGTCCACAAACGCAACACGGTAAATCGCTGAACAATATTGTTTCGGTGTTATTTCACCTCGTCCGTAGCGAATACCAATAAGAAACCTTCCCTAGCGCATTACTGCGTCTAAAACACCACTGCATCTAATCATTAATTAGATCTCGACAAATACACACCCCTTCGATTTCACATTTCCCGCCCAATTTTGCCTGATATTAATGTTTTATATTCTGTTCATCTTCATTGGTATTCTCGCCATCTTCACCAGTTTTCGCCCTCCGACCATTTTCTTTCGGGTTTGATCGATATATACAGTGACTTTTGGGTGGGTATATCACACATGCGAATTAATCGATGAGTCGTAAACACGAAGGATCTATTTATACTGGAAAAGTATAAAAAAAAATTCAATAATTCTCTCATACAAGGTCATCTCTTAATTTCAATGTGCCTGAATAATTTCGAATTCATTGTGCACAAACCATATCGCACGCAATTAAATCTTCGATTAATATGGTTGCTGTACATTGCCTCTTCCAGGAAAATGGGCAACGTATCGCCAACGTACGAGCTTGCATTATCAAATACGCAACCAAGACACCTGCCAATATAAATTAATTACTTTCCAATTATAGATAAATGTTCACAATTAAATATTTTTACAGGCGCTCGCCATCAGATACGAATTCACAAAATACACAAAATTAATTATAATATTAATACCCGGTACAAGTTTAATTTCGCTAGTCTTTAATTATAGATTTTTATGGCAATATATTGTTAAGATTTAGATCGGTATCGCAAAGCTATTAATTAAGGACAATGTAATAAATAAATGTAAACCGGCAATTAATTTCGATGCATGGTAGACCATAAATGAATCCTAATCATTTACTAATTACAAGTTTTTTTAAATGTGTATCGCTATTTAATTGTGTCTCAAACTATGTAATTACCTAAGGTTATTGCTTATAGTTTTATGTATTATCTGGTTATTGTATTTAAAATAGCATGCATTAAACGCTTGATTATTGCTAATTTCGCTTTAATGAGTCGGTGACTAGGCATATAAATTAACTACAAGGAAATGCACAAAGTCGGCACGTTGTTACATGGTGACTTCTGAGTAATAATCCATTAATTATTATATTCATCGTAATATTTACTTTGATGTCTATACTTTACACTTTGTGCTATTATTCATAAGTCATATTTAATTGTTTCTATACCAGCACGTGCTAATATTTCTTACCCTCAATTAGCATTTTTTGTTTTAACAAAATGGTGTAACTTGTTACGAGCATATTACTAATCGAGCCCATGTAGAGATGTAAATTAAAAACGACTCTACTTCTTTCTCCCCAACTTCAGTGGAGTAACCAATAGCCCTATCTATTTAGTTTACGGTACATTTTCAACTTATCAACGTATTTCCAATTTTTTGGTTTCCAACTGTTTATGCCGTAGAGAATTCTGAACGCCCGACAATAGCATAAATAAACAACGAACGTTCCACGATATTATTTGACATACATGCAACCAAGTAATTTTAATTGAGCAAGTTATTTGGAATTTATATTTGTTTGATGTGGATGGCAACTAATGGTATCTAATGCCAGTAGTCATGTATAATAACTACATTCAAACATGAACATGGAGCCTAAAAAGGAAAATGTTTCACGCTAGCTTTGCGATGCCGGTATGCCCCACTGTAGAGTAAACGGTGCAGCCTAGAAACGTTGCATAATGTAGGCAAGATGGTTTGTTAGTGTTTACAACGTAAATATAAACAGATCATAATTAAATTTCTATATAAAATAGATCATAAAAGATATACGAAGCTATTATTCAAATGGTATGAGCCTCCTATTAGAATTGTAATGCTCTAGAATAAATATATCATATAATTGAACGGATAATACAATTTATTTAATTAAAATTTACCCTAACAAAAAATTCGTTAGGTCGTTATTTCAACCGAGCACACTTACACGCTCGCATAATTGCAAAGGCACGGAAAAATTATGGCACAGTAAAAATAAATTATAAGTTGTTACAGTTTTGCTCGTAATATGTACGATACAATGTAACGTAATTGTGCATTCAAGTGAGCGCGCAATTTTTTCCAGGGTTCTCTCGATATATTGTTAATGTTATTGTCGTATGTCCTTCAATGAACGAGAACCGAAGAGGTTGAAGAACGGTGGGCGGGTAATAACTCACGGTGATAGCATCTCCTTATCCTTATAAGTTGGCAACGTTTCGCCACAGGCCCAATATCAAGCTTATGGAAAACAAGTCCTACATACGCAAATTAAAAATAATACATTATGATCGAAGTCATTATAAAAAATAAACTACCGCTCTCTTTATGTACCACTTTATGCGAGTACTGTAAACCGTACATATGTTGTGAATATAAATTTCGTCATTTCTTGCGTTTAACATTTCGAACGGTATCAAATTCACCGTCTTTAGAAATAGTGCAATCTTGCATGAACAGTCAACTTATTTTTGAAATCTATTATTTACATTATATTTAAATCTATTATTTTCTCTGCAGTCATGCAGAAAAATAACAGAGAATGCAAGACTTATAGTCCTAAGTAGATAGATGTTGATCAAATACCTATAAAAATATCGGAACTAATCGAATAAATGATAAATAGAGTAATAAATTTCATTTATTCTTTGTTGCCGTACAGCATGGAGCAAGTATTAGAATATCTGTATGTAGGATTTAAAAATATTTAACTAATTTTATATTATTAAAAATGTTAAGCATTAAATAAAATAAGTAACTCTTATTACATATTAAAATATTAAACGTACATATACAACAGTTGTGTTCAAATTAAGACAATACTATGTTACAAATGTTTTAGTAAAAAAGTCATTGGTAACGTATTGTTTCAGTTCAGTATTGGTTAATATAGTTTCAGCCATGCTTTAAATGTTTTCATTTGCAGGAATTTTAGAAATTGTGGTATGTGATTTAATATTTTGATACACTGAAATAATGTGGATTTTTGAATTGTTGTAAGCCGTGTTAGTGGTGGGCACAGATTATATATCATTTTTTGAAGAATTGTACCTAATGGGTTTTTGCAAAGAAAGCACATTCCATGATGAATATGACGGGTCAAGTTATTATGTCTTTCCCTCATTTTTAGTTTGCAAATACGTAGCTGCAGTACTGACATTCCAGTATCGACAGAATTTCCCCAAAAAATGTTACCATGGGTTACTTTAGAGAGAACGTAAGTTTCCGAACTAACACATATTTAAGATTAGTGCAATGGGTCTGTAATTCTTATATTTAGGTTTGATTATTGTACACTTTAGATTTTCTACGAATACACCGTACTCGAAAGACTTGTCTTAGTACAGGAGCTAGATTATTTCTCGTGTGCAGTTGTATGTCCCCCAAGTTTCATTGGGAGGTTTTGTTAAACACCTATAGGAGTATTAAAAAAAATTGGTTCCGTGCTCCAGATCATGGTCGTTTTCGTCTAAGTATATCTTTGTATACAGTAAGACGATTTAAAGGTAAACAAATCTTGTCATTAATCTTTTTTTTTTGTAAATCCACTAGTTATTGAGATACACTAAGCTTTTGAATATTTCCAGTTCGTCAAGGAATTTAGACAATACTCTTGAAACAGTTTCTACAACGATCTGGCCAATGTGCAACAGGGTCAGTTCTGACTGCTTCCACTGGTGCTGTGATTTTATTCAGAACTTCTGCTTACTCCATAGTAAGTGGTCTACGTTTATTTTTCCATGCGTTTGCTAAACTAGCAAGGAGATCCTCTGTATATGTTTAAAGGCATAAGTTTTCGTTCTACTGAATCTGTGTTGGGGCTCAACCAGGCATTGGTAACACATAAATCTAACATGTAAGTAAATATCGGAAAGTATCATATTTTCGCTCTACTAGGAACTCATGGACCAAATAATGAATTAGAGTTATCTACTCCTCCCATATATTTATTGTATTGGATGATAATTGATTGACATGGAAATTGCCTTGTTGTCTTGTTTCCTATATCGTTTTACGGATTTCTCAAGAAAAAATCATCTGCTTCCTAATAGAACA
This sequence comes from Geotrupes spiniger, assembly GCA_959613385.1. Taxonomy (NCBI): domain Eukaryota; kingdom Metazoa; phylum Arthropoda; class Insecta; order Coleoptera; family Geotrupidae; genus Geotrupes; species Geotrupes spiniger. The sequence continues at coordinate 23,957,337 of OY390736.1, read as the reverse complement.
CATTTAGTGATGATTATGGGACCGTTAGGTCTATAATAATAACTACCCCAGAATCTTTTTAACAAATCCTTATTTCTGTCTAACAGGCAATCTCCAATTCGGTTAGATCTCAATGTTCTTAAACTATAAATCTTCATAGTTCTTAGGAAGTATTCAGACAGTTGCAAACTTATGAAATTATGAAAATAAACTGCTTTATCGATATCATTTTCAAGTGACTTAGAACTTAGAAGAATGCATTTAAAATTTGTTTGTTCGTCTGTTAGTTTCTGATCTTCATTTAACAGATCAATTATTCCAGATACTCCAGCTAATGCAAAGAACACAGTTTTAGAGTTTAAGAGGGCACTCTTTATTTCATTTACTGAAAATTCATCCTTGTTTTGGCGCTTTAGGCAATTTCATCGTACAAAATTCATCAAAGGTCTCACTTTATACAAAAAATGTCTTTCATTCCTTAAGATTGACACCTACTTGTGGTATAATCGTAATAACTAGATAGGCGATTATTCCCATTGTCAAAAATAACAATAAAATATCAGTTTTCGTAACACATGAATTATTTAATCTTCCTGCCTTTCACGGATTTCGCAGTTTGCATAAATTTCACAGCTTCATAGATTTATTAGAATTTATGACTTCATAAACTTCACATATTTTATAGAATTTATAGACTTTACGAATTTGACACATTTCATACATAGACTTGAAATATGCCGTAAATATCATACATAATTTCAGGGACTTCACAGATTCATGTATTTTCTAGATACTTTCTAGACTTCATAATTTTTCATTTCATAGACTTCATTGACGATTTCGTAGACTGTATAAATATCATAGACTACTTTTCTACCTCAAAAATTACACACATTTTATAGATTGAATAGGTTGCATAGATGTCAGTGAAATATTTTTCATAGACTTCTTACATTATATATGTTATGTTACAGATTTCACATGTTCATAGATTTGTTATAAAATATTTTATAGAGTTATAGATATTAAAAACTGTTTACGCAATTCTTTCAAAGGAGGATCATCTACCAATAGTATAAGCTACGTATACTGAGTGCATTATGATACGCAAAATTCTTATCACGTGCATAAGAATTGTTAATGAAATTAAATTCGAAGTTCAAAGCGAACTAAGTTGTCTATATTGTAAGAAAATATTATTAATTTATATTAATTTAATTTTTTTTTCTGGGACCACAAATACTTATCTCTACGACTATTCAAAATATTCCAGTGAATCCACGTAAATATTTACCAATAGAATAAATTTGTGTTTAAAATTCAGAAAACTTTCATAAAAAAAGGGGTTGACTTTAATGGCTCGCATTAAATGCACCAACTTTACGCACAAGTAAAAATTTCAAATGTACTCTGCATGTGATATTAAAATTTCGTTCGTGATAGACAAGGCTAAAGATAATGTTGACAAATTACCCGCAAAAAATAATAGAACAGCCACCAATCTAGTGCAAATGTGCATAGTTTTATTGCATTACACATAAAGCCTGTGAATAACCATGTTTACAGCGCCCCTGGCGACAGGATCTAAAATTTTTCTAGGTCAAACATTGCGATTGCGATTGATACGCACTCTAAACTTGCATCGAGAAGCGTATAAATGATCACTATATGCATCGATATTATAACCTAACAGACTAATTGTTGCAATGATATTCCATATTCTTGTAGCAGCCGCAAATGTTTTGCGCGTATACACATTTCAATCTTCCTTAAAATCGCCAGTTTCAAACAAAGTAAGATAAAAATCGCTCACCATCCATTATGTACCACCATCCGCCGCCGAAGACTCCAAGACCATACAAAACGCACCTCCATAACACTACACTCACCGCACGCGTTAATAATCACATCGAAAATCGCCGCGAAAAGTGCAATTTTTCACGAGAAACGTGCCAAACTAACCGAACATTATACGGCGTCCGTTCGACGTTAAACTGAGACAAACTTAGTTTTTTGTCGTTACATCACGTTATCGGCAAGCCGATCGTACTAATTCGTGTAAATATTATGCATCGACAAAAACATTCCCATAGGCGGGGAAAAAACAATAAGGACCCGATAAGCTAATGAACGCATGCAAAAATATGACGCGCCAGCCGAGGTGCACTTTTGAGATTTTAACACGGGCTACAATTAAGTGTTGAATTTTATGTTGTTGTACTTTGCGCTCTAGCGCGCAAACTATTGAAATAATATCTTGTAAAATATCTTGTAGTTGTAGTACAACTATACATGATATGTGAAACTCTGGAGCGGGACGAAGCCATTTTATAGCCTTGTATGGGTATTGTTTCGAACAATTTGAGTCCATGTTCTTATAGACAAATCGCATTAACTTGTGATTTCATATTGTTGATAAATATTAAGAGTTCCTTGTACATTTGTACATTTCGATGGACTAAAGTAAATGACAATATTTCGTATATTGTTTCCGGTTTGGTTAATTGGGTTTCCGAAAATGTTGGAACTTGTAGGGTCTGATTATAGTACTTCTAAGCCAGAGATTAGCATCGAATTTTGTTTTGTACATTTCCTCATGTACTGCGATTTTAAAAGCTGCTATACTGGCACTCTTAATATGTTTATATTGTTTACTGTCAGGTAGCGTATTTACCAGTTGAGAAATAAATATCCATTTTCGATTTTCTGCTGCTAGAAATAATACGTCACATTACTTCTTTTTCCGCGTATAGTTTTTCGTTTGGATAGGAAAAGAAGACTGTATTACTTCGATTGATGCTTTACGTTGAAAGGCACCCTTGTTCGGTTAACTGAACCGTGTTCTTCTAATTCGATGTCATTTGCTTTTCGGCTGTTTTTGCTTCGTAATTATTATCTTGTCATCTGTTTTTGAACCGCAATGGTTCGATACTGTGCTAATTGTTTCATTTGCAGAACCCAAGTAATGATATTCTCTTGTTCGATTTTGGTTGTTTGTTCACCGATTAGCTTGAACATAACATTTAATTTGCTTCCAATATATTTTGTTGCATTAAAGTTGTAAGAACCTTCAGCTCCCATAAAAATTACAATTTTTGTTTTAAGTTATTAGTTTACGATACCGAACTCACGGTTATTTTCACTCGCATGAATAATAATTTTAATGAGGTTGTAGTTTAAATGCCAAAATTGCTCTTACTATAGAAGATACTGAAATTATCGTTTGAGGAAAACTGCTATCCCAGTTTCAAAAACACAAATTAGTTTTTAACAACATTTCGCGAGGTGTGCTAATTAAAAGGGCCGCTTGCAAGACAAATTTTTACAACGCGATCTCTGCGTGATAAATAAACTCTCTTGTGTCATTGGAATTATCATCGAATTCTCGCTAATAGAGTTGCCAAGCCGTAATTGACAAAATGTAATTACAAGTTTCGTACATAATGTCTAAACATTTCGAAACATCCTAAAAATTATACATATTCATCGAACGCCTCTAATATTGTTAGCTAAATGAATGCAATGCTTTGCGTAATATGGTTTCAGGCGAAATTCTAACGTTAAAAATTTTGGAAAACATGCATGAAAGGCTTTAAAAATTATTGGCTCCATTATCCATTTGCAATAACCTACTAGCCTAATATTCTTCCTTCATCCACTAATGATCTTACAAAACATAACCCATACTCTGATAAAAGTTAATGTATCGGTAGGAATTGAAGGAAATATCAATGAAACTAAATTTCATGTCGAACACCTCTTGTGAATTGTTATTCACATTGATTGATATGGTATTATTTTATTTATTTTAATTTATGTATCCATTATGTTACAGTTAAAGTTACGGAAAATATATTCCAAACAGTACTAAAACTATGTACGAATGAGTACAGCAAATATAATACAATTTAACAAGAGAAGAAAATAGAAATTAAGAAATTAAAAATCGAGATATAACACAAGCTATGACATGTTGGTGTATCATATTAAAGTAAGTAGTTTTATCCGATGAAAAAGGGATCTACAAGTCATGTTAAAAATATCGACACCTTATAACGAATTCATCTCTGTGACAAGCCTATCCATTGGGTTGTGGCTTCTGAAGGTGAAAGGTATCTAAAGAGCGCGATTGGAAAAATGGAACGCGAAAGGAGAGATGTGATAGTAGCTCTGGATTGACTAATTCACCATGGACTAGTTGAAAACCGATTTTTACGGCGGACTTCCGCCTTCTCCTTCCAACGACGATTGAGAAGTAGACATTTTTAGAATTAGGATGTGATTTGTTAGGCACGACACGAGCTATGAAATAAGTGTGTCCCCTATGCCATACCACGTTAGTATTTTGATTAGTAGTGTGTGGTGGACTTTGACTTTGGAAAAATCAACGTAAATGGCATCAACTTGAGATCTTCCAAAGAATGAATTATGAAAATTGAAGTTTATCGGAGTATTCTAGCCACCAAAAAATCATGTTGGTTCGAGTCTGTTATATATAAATAGCTTCAGATACTTCTTGGATACTGTCTTGGATCTATCGCCAGATTTGAAGATCGGAAAGACCATTGATTTGGGTAGCAACGAGATGATAAAGAAAGTTGATAGACGGAACGTAAGGGATGGCTACACATCTTCAAGAAATATTCACATATGTTAGCAGGTCCAGGGTTTAAGATGGATTAGCTTGTGGAACACGGTGTCCCAGTGAATTTCGATAGCATTTAAGCTAGAGCAGTTTTGAACAATTTTGATAAGTACTCCGATTTAAAGACGTCGACAAACAGTTGATACATTTCGGTCGTATTTGTAGATGTAACGTATGTGGTGAAGTACTTTTCTTTCTTAGAGTTGACAAAATTCCAAGCACCCAGAAGTTCAAGGCAAGAAGATTGCGAGAGGTACACAAACAAACTTATTGTAGTCGTGACGAATTGCTTGGTTGACTATTACGCGTTGGTCTTTATACTTACAACAAAAATTGTCTTTTTGAAATTATTATAAAACCTGTTATTTTATTAAGTAAGTTTTATCGTGCTGGGATAATATCATCGTAAAAAACGAATGACTTATGATCGATATCACCACACAAGACACTTTCACAATCAATATAAGAAAGAAATTGTTTCCAATCATAATTAGTTTTTCGATATTATATTTCCAGAAGTAGTTATCCGGAATGTGATTACCAGCTTCAATACTCCACCAAAAGGAAGGAGACTGTTTCAAAACATTTGCAGTTACATTATTTATAAGCACCAAAGCTAGTAATATATTTTTTTCATAATCTTTATGATTTGGCTTTCATTGCCTGCTATTGGTGAATAAGTTTAAACCAACTTTCCTGTTGTTTATCTTCGCAATTTATTTCGACTTTCAAGTTTGTGTTCGTAACATTCATTTAAAGTTGTTATTATTATTATTGTCATATTTTAATTTTTGGTATATTTCTTTATATTAAATTTTTGCTATACATATACTCTTGACTATCAATATTTTTATTTTTCACTTTTTGTTATTTTTGTATATTATTTTTTAATGTAAATAACTTTTTATTCTCAGGTAAGTTTTCTTCTTATTTTTATTTTTAGTATTTTACATATTACATTCGTTTCCTGTTTCTTTCTTAATTTTACAAATTGTTTAAATATTTTAATGTGATTACGATCTGCTTTTAATAAATATTTAGTTAGTAGTTTCCACTATCTGGTTTACCTTTCATTTAGTTGTTGTGCTTCTATTTTCTGTTAAGAAACCTTTGGAGTATATTTTCGATAATTTGCTCTATAGTTATTTATGATATTGTTACTTGCCATTTTTTGCATTTAATGAGAGTTTATTCTGATTTTATTACATGTAATTACTTATTGTTCCCATTTATTATTATGCAATGATTTCGTTATTTTTTCATCCATTATTCTGCACTCTATATGCAAAACAAGTTTATAGGGTTTTGCACACAAACATTACTTAAAATTATAATAAATTATATCGTTAATGATTGCCTTTTATGTATACCTAAGCATGCGTTATTATTACATATAAATTCACTGGATGATATATTGCGGCATAAATTTAGTGGTGCGCAGTGTACCTGACAAGCGTGTAATAGCCACGAAAATGTAAAATTACAACATTGGTGGCCCAAATTTAATTACGGGCAATTAATTATCCAATTTGAGTTTCTCAAATGACGATCTCGAAATAGACATGGCCTATCAATCATCGTCCCTAATGAATGCAAACCGGCCATTTTATAATTTTTCAACTATTTAATGAGTCTGACGTATTCTGCGTGTAATCGTTGCCATATAGGAGAAACGCGGTGCCCCTTCCCGGCCGTCGCTGATTGACTTTCAGGATTTATAATTAATTACAAAAAGTCACCAACTCACCCGCACCGCATCACAACGCACGAGAAAAAAAAGGTACGAACCGACCGTTAAAATAATAAAGTGATTCCGAATTAACATGTTAATTGCTTTTTTCCTTGCGTGAGCTTTTTGTTTCTCTTGCTGAATGTATGTCACAATCATTAATAACGCTCATTTCAAAGGTTCGCCGACCATTGTTTCAATAAGCCTACACTCGTCTTGATTCGTAACAAATTGAATTGCCTGTGCTTAAGTAACTGTTTATTGCCAATGCATTGAAAAATCCACCTACTTACTCCATTAGGGGCATTTGTTGAAACTAATTCGTCTATTGTTTTTATTAATGACGTTTTACCATAAGTGAAAATAGTGCAATGAATGAAACATTTTCGTAAATATATCATCCAATTTTTTAAACTGATTATTCTTACATCATTTATATAAAATTATTTATTACTGCAATATTATTTAAAATGTTGTAAAATGTAAAAGGATAAAAACAAAACCTACACAACTGAACTAACATAAATAATAAAAATTCATCATCAGCGAATACAGTAGGGAAAATTGAGCGAAGTAAAACTATTATTTAACAATAAAAGAATGAAAATATAAGGCAACCAAGTTTCTTTACAACAAAACAAATCAAATAAAAAAATTTCATTGAAAATAAAGCATCGATTTTTGCGCAGAAACTACGCATATAACGGGTGTTTTTTTAAAATTTGGCGTCGAAGTTGGCCATGAATGTGAACGAACCACAATTTTCTACATACACTCAAACGTCATAGTAACAACTTTTGACAATTAAAAGTGAGGTTAGACCGGTTAGACATATGTTAAGATGTCAAATTAATAATAATAATGGTTCGTTCTCAGTTAAATATTCACGGCCAGTTTGACGCCAAATTTTAAAACACTCTTTAAATACTATATGTGTTTTCAAGTGTTACTGGGGTTATCCAAAATTATTCATCATCATGTTTACGTTAGTGGTGACTTAAGGCAGAAGCTTGATTTTTCCCTGCTATTTTTTTGATGAATAAGTACGAGCTCCGCTACAGTACACACGCAAGAATGTAATTAACTTGTAGTTTCTGGTGCTTGGACGAAATTATTTATTTCCAGATTTAGTTTCGATGGAAGGAAATGTGCAGATTTATTTCGTTCATGACCTTCCTCCGAAACTACCACCATAAGTACTGTAAGGGTTTAAATTTTAATAAAATATTTCTTTTTTCAGAAACTAAACTCTTCAAAATGGATTAATTAAAAACAATAAAAATAGTTGTAACACTGGAAAAAGGACAAAACGTAAAAATACAAGAATTCAAAAATGTACATTTAATATAAATCCAGAATACTTAAAAATGAAATATTGTAACGATACGTAAAAAAATAAAAAACCACAAAAATTAAAAAAAAAACAATTTTTAATTTAATTTAATTTGCACTTTCATTGTTTCATGGCCTATCGTTTTGTGCGTCATTCCCGTAAGATTTTTAAAATTTTCATTTTGTACATTTGAATTCCCATTCGTGTTACCACATTAACAAAATAAATCTTTAATCCAACTCAACACAACAGAATCAATTAATGTACTAAAGTCCTTAATAACTTAACCAGTAATATACATTGCTGAATTTTTGATTAATTTTGTAAAATGATTTAATAAAAAAATATATACATAAAATATCAAAATTATAATTAAAGTGAAAAGAAAGTAACAAATTTGAATAAATTTGACAAATTTCATTTTAATTGAAGTTGAAAAAAGCAAAATATTTGCCTATTGCCTCAATTTAATTCAATTTTTAAGTTCATTTCATTTAGTTTACAATATTTATGCACAGTTTTGCAAATTCGAATTTACAACAAACATTTAACAAATACAAAATACTGATATTGTTGCCTAATTTGACTTAATTCATCTTCGTGTCATTGGCCTAGAGTTAAAAAATTGTGAAATTATCAAAAATGCCAAAAAAATAATTACTTGTTGGTTGGGTTGGGTTGGGTTGGGTAGAGTTGCATTGGGTTGGATTGGGTCGGATTGGGTTGGGTTTGCTGCTGAAAAATGTTAAAATTTATAAATCGACAAAATACAAAAAAAATTGATACAAGCCGCAAAAGAATTTTAAATGCAAAAATCTAAATAAATTTGATGAATTTAATTTTAATCGAAATCTTAAGTTGAAAAAAGCAATTTAATCGTAAAACATACAAAAACTTTGGATATATTTGCCTATTTTATTAATTTTCTCAATTTTTAATTTAGTTCAACTTTACCAACTTTACCATAATTATTCAAATGATAAATTCAAATATTTTACAAACTAAAAAAAATGGTATATTTTGCAAAATTTATTTGGACATTAATTGGCTTTTAACTTACCGGGTAAATTATTGACAAATATAAATAATTTGGTTATATTACGTTTCAGTTAAACTTATATATTGCAATATTGACAAAAATATCCAACTTATCAACGACACCAAACAAATTTCAATATTTAATATTTCCACATTCAACCCTAATCTGAAAACTTTCTGATTACGTCAGTACATACACCGTGTACTTTTTATGATAATTGGGTTGTGTCGACTTTACTATTTCGTTAATGTTAATGTTATTTGCATAGTTGACGATTGAGACCAAGTTTATTTTTTGCGCATTTTTGGATTCGTTTGCATTTCGAAAGATTTGATAACTTTTAATATTTTTGTATAATTGGCAATTGAGATACTGAATTTTTTTTTCGAGAATAATCCTTTTGTCATTTAAGCAAATACTAAGTTTATTCTTTTCGCAAATTTTTAGCATTATTTGACTTTTTGGCATTTGACAAGTTGTCGATTTTAAATCTTCAATTTGTGATTATTTTGACATTTAAATTTTTATCAATCTATGTTATATTTTTTTAATTAATATTTTTTAGTTTTGTGGATTTTAATATTTTTGGCATAGTTGACAATTGAAATTTGGAAAATGTTGACAAATTTAACTGTTTTTTGAATTTTTGAGTTCGTTGTGATTTTTACTAATTTGATAATTTGTGAATTATATATTTTTTAACACGACCTCTACCCAAACTAATGAATATCATCGTAGTAACAACCTACTTCAGAAAACTGTCAATACCACATGGCGTGTGATATTATATCACACTAGTGTGATATTTTTGACAAGTACGACCAACTAAAGCTCAATGCACACCATCTGGCACATTTTGTACAAATGACACAGAAAACAGATTGACTCTACTAAATATTCACTGTGGTACACCGGGCCTTTACGCAGTTTCGTAACTATCTCCCATTAGGGCTTGTTGGTTGAAGTCAGCTGCTGTGTGAAATGACCTTAATATATTAAAATGAAGTTTCTGTTTTACCGACTAACGGACTTGAGCATTCTAACGTCACTTTCTCAGGTTTTTAAAAATACATTTGATGTCGTGTAAAAAATACTGTTCATAACTCGATCGAAAGTGTTATATCGTCTGCTCGTGAGGTTTGATTGCACTCGCTGACGCTCGTGCATCAACATTCTCACTCGCACGATATAACTTACTTTCCACACTTTTTATGAAAATAACTATTTCGCAAGTTTGAGCACTTTGCAGGCATTAGCGTCCAATTTAGGAACAGTCTCCTGGTATTGTACAACAGCTACTTCTAAAACTAGGGATGGAAGCTACTCGTACTTTGCTTTTTTGAGAGGCAATCATATATTTTTCATTAGTAAACAATGGACGAGGATTAAACTTTATATGCAAGTTGTAACAAAACTTATGTATTATCATGTTTGCATTAATGGGTACATGAGGGAGACGCTTCAATTTTCTCTAAGCCAATACGTATAAGATTACCTATGATCTCCGTGGGATTACAAGGGAAGATAATCTTCCAGAAACTTCCCCCAGGAATTAGTAAAATGTATATCTTTGATTATTTTATTTTGGTGTTCTTTCCACCACTTTTATTTCATTAAGTCATTAATTATAAAATCTTCACTTTATTACGTATTACTGTTTTAAGAGACAAATTCGCTGGTGTGGTGACGAAAAAACGAAAATGACACACAACATTTATACAAAAAAAATAAAACAAATGAAAATATTCATTAAAGCTCAGTACAAAAATGAATAAACAAAAGTGTATTAGTTACAGGATCAATTATTCACAATATTTCTAATTACAATGTAATTTTGTTTGCATGCAATCGTACACGTAAGAGAAATGCCTTTAAGCTCTAAAGGAGCTTGCTCTCTGTCAAATAAATCTTTAAATATAAACACTTGCGTGTACAATGCGATTATAAATCGCACTTGTACAATGCAGGAAAGCAGTAAATCTTATCTAATGTGGTAATGTATCAAAATGCAACGCTGCACGTTTTCAAAAATAGGTGTTAATTATCTTATGGTCGCTTTAATTGTCTTCCTCGTGATTGCTATTTACGTCAAGTTATAAATCGTTTATTGTGCTATTTTAATTTTAGCTTGTGTTCCGGTAAACGGTCTGGTCGCTCAAAGTTTCGTCTAAATTATTAACCTTCGTTGTGTATAGCATGCATTTTATTAGTTTGATTTGCATTTTATAGTGGCAGATAGTAAATCCACATCTAAAAAAGACAAGGCGAACACGTTTAAATTTTGCAGGATGATGTGAAGCAGTAAAGTATGTCGTCATAAGTTCTTCAACGGCAACAAAAGTAGCGGCAGGCAAGTGTAAGTAACCCGAGGCCATGTGGCAGGTCAGAAGCGTCTCCATAACACCGAGTGTCTGCTTTAAATGATATATAAATAATGGATAAAGAAGACAGGTCTTTGCTATTGTTTGTTTGGTAATAACTTGCTGCTTTGGCAACACGTGAGTGTACATCACATTAAAATATGGTTTTGAGTCGAACGGTGGTTATAATTAGTTAATATTAATTATCATATTGATTTTACATTAGTTTTGTGTTAATGTTGATTTATTTTTATACGTGCATGTGCCCAATTATATTTTATAACCTTCACAATTTTTTTTTTATTATATATGTTAATTTTGTATTTTTATTATTAATATTAATTAATTTATTGTTTTATGATAGGATATAAATCATATTTCATTGATTCATTGATCAATCGCGATATTATTTGGATACGTATTCAATTTAAATGTAAGGGGGTGGAAAAAGTAATGCAATATAAATCGAGATCGTGTTTGCTGTGTAGCTATTAAAGGTTTTGATGGAAAAACATAACATTTCCGAGAACGTCCGTCTAAAAACTGCCACACCTGATAATGTAATGGCCTGTGGTGAAAGTATACATAATTTCGAAGACAATGTAACATCGTCTTGTCATTTATTGCAATATATTTTTCCCAGAAATTAAACTTTCCAATTTCGATACGTTCGAGTTTAAAAAGTTTTTACTATACCTTTATTTAGTTAAAACATAATGATTTAGCCACAAGGTAAATTTCGTTGGTAAAAAGTAATCGATAAATTGAAAATACACATTTGCATATTATTGCAAAAATAATTACGAAGAGCTGTCAGTTTCAACACCATAATCAAGTGGCTGCTATTGCACATATTATTTATTGCAGCCTTATAAAAAAATATTTTGAATGAGAAAAAGGTCATCATATTGTCATAAAATATATTGCAATAAATGACAAGACCACGCAATTTTTAATTTTATTCCGTTGCATAAAATTTATAATATGTTATATTATAGTTTAAAGTAACTCAAAAATTCTTCCCAAAATCGATAGATGCATATCCCAGTGCTCTATAAATGGTATTTTTGTAAATGCAAATATAGCAAATTTCTCTGAATGCAAACGAAATAAATTAATAAGGTTTTAGTTAGGTAACAAACGAAAATTAAATATGAATGATAATATAATTAAAAATGATAACGACCCACATAGTAGGTATCGCAAGTCGCACGAAAGTTGTCAATTCTTCGCACAATAACACACCTATAACGAAAACTCTAATAAATCTCCGACGAAATGATAAATTGTTTAACAACATTTACTATAAATCAATCATTCCGTTTATAAACAATTAGACACGGCTCGTTTGGTGAACATGCGAACGCGCGTACTTTTTAACCCCAACGCTAATTCTTATTATTCTCCTGTTCGTTTCTCGATTGCGCGACTGCCGCGACGCTCAAATCGGTGGGAGTTTGTAATCTAATTACCGCTTGCACTGTAACACAATCAAAATCGGCATGTAACGTAATCAAACGGCGATTTATTACCGTTTTAATGTTCTCTCAGCGTGCCCGTCTACGAGGGTCATATCGTTCCTACGGAGATTTATTGCTTGTCACATTTTTAATATCGGATCTTTATGCATTCTTCATGCATAAAAATACCACCTTTCGATGCATTCATTCATGTGTTTCCGGATTATAAATTGACATTAACATGTCGTTAATATAACGTGGGTTTTAAACGATGGAGACGTGGTATTTTTCTTCGGGAAGAACACAATGTAACATCACGAGCTTCGCAACTGCATGTTGGTAAAAATAAAAAGTAAGAATGAACGGGAAACAAAAAACAAATATTTCGAAAATGGAATAGAAGAAAATAATTATATATTTATTTTCTTTTATTATATTCATAAAATAAAACAAAAACTATAAGTCTTATGAAATAAAACAAAGGCAGGAGCCAAAAAAATCAAAACACACACAAAACTTTAAATTTAGAAATCGGACAATGAAAACGCTAACGGCAAAGTATAAACGAATGAAAAATATTCATGAATAAACATATGTAAATAATTTTTTTTGAAAATTGTAAACAGTATAAACAACAGTAACAAGGTACATAAAAAGGATTTCATATGTGATACAAAAATAAAATTAGAACCAATCGTCGTTGAATGATAATGAAATACTGAACAAAACAGAATGAGGCATAATCGAAAATTAAAAGAGGAATTAACTCTACTAATAAGGCAATTCAAAAGCAAACTCGCATGTAACTACCTGAAAACTAGAAAGGCAACCGGAAATATAGTTCAAGATCAAAAATAAAATAAATTAAATGCAAATAAAACGATTCAAATTAACCCTTAAGTCCTTAAGTCCTTTGTTGTACTACCACACACCGAAATTTAATTTTAATTAAATCATTCAACATCACTTTGCGTGATTTTTACATTTCGTCTACAAGTCCGTTCCCTATATTTTCCTATCGTTTCATTAGTTGTTGTACATCGTTTATATTGATACATTCATAGGAGAATTTTTAAAAGCTTAAATATTGTTAAAAATGTGTAATATTACAAAATGCCATAATTTTGAAAACAAATTTTTGTTACTTTCAGTTCTGCAAACTTTTTTATTGCCCCTTTTATAATTACATGGCCAGCAATTTCATGCTCAATTGCCAAAATGGCGGAATCATTAAGACTATTTTGTGTAGAAGTCGAACGTAAAACCTTTTTAATTAATTTTAACTCCTTTCACCACTTGCTACAGTTATTGTTATCGTTAGCAATATTCCTAAAGCAGTAGTACAGGTCGGGCAAGTTTTAACTTTGTATTTACCCTCAGTACATTGCTCATGCTTTATTTTTTACCCCAAAGCGAAAAAGCTCGGTTTTCTATCTTTTTCGCGAGATAGTGAGCTTTATTCTCTACGGACGAGCAACTCAACTATTTTTAAGAAATTACCGACTCAAACAACGTGTTGTTCGTTTCTTGAAAAGCCACACTACTTTTATCAAGCATTTTCTGTCTCCAGTCTCGTAAAGCTTGCTTTTCATTGCTTAAAAGTCGTGTATAATAATTCGTGCTAAAATGTCAACCAGAATCATTGGAAGGAACCTTGTGGACCTTGTATTAATAACAAACTTCTTTTGGCTTAGTGTGGACGTCAGGTGGCGTGACTTTTTTCAATATTTTCATCTGGTGATGACAGAGTCAGAGTGTCGTCAAGTTTCAATTTTCTTTTGTAACCGGACTTGATGTTGGATTATCAGAATCGTCATTAGTTTTGGTACAACTCTAGCTTGTTTTTGCCCTTCGGCTCCTTTTGTGCCCGCCTTTTTTGTACTGTAACCAGACAGTTTTCTTTGACCGTCAGACATTCTGGAAGAGGCACGCACATAACTCACATGTAAACTATTTAATATAAAAACTAAAGATTAACCTTGTTCTAAGTAAGCTAAAACGTAATTAATATAACTCCAAAATTATATTCCGTCAATCAACATAAAAAATATAGATGCGATACACAAATTGTTTTTTGGATCCTGTGATCGTATAGAAAGGCTAGTGCTATTATATCTGTATTTTATAATAATATTTCAGAAAATTATAAACACTCTTAATAAGCTTAATAAATGTTTTATAAAAAAACCGTTATTGGCATGTTTACGTTCTACATATCATTTAAAATCCCCTTCATCCGTGTCCCTTATTTCTAGTCTTTTCGCCTTCTTTCACTTTTATTTCCGTGCATTCTCCTATCCAATGTTCAATGTTAACCCACCTTTCATCGCACCCTTTTCCGCAGAAATTACACTTCCTGTATTTATCTTCCATCCAGTACTTATTGGCTTTCTCTTCGCTTCCGCACCTGAATATCGCTAATGTTTTTTCTTCTTCTACCGATCTCCCTCCTATTAAGTATATTGGTATTCTCCCTTTACTTTTATTCTTTTACATTTTGTGTTGTAGCTCGCATTCCTACTTTAACTGCCCCTGTGATTCTATCATTTTCCGCGTGTCCACTATCTCCCCTCTCCTTGTTTCCCGTCTCTTTTTCTTATCCTTTCTGTCTCTTCTATTGATAATCCTACCTTTTCAAACATTTCTAGTCTACATTCTTCCCATTTTGATAAATCCCTTCTCTTGTTTTCACTTTTCCTCAGCTCCCATACCTTAATAAGTAGGTTCTGTTCTAACCCCTTGCTGCCATCCCATACGTCACTGCCCTTTTCCTTGCCTCTACCTATCCTTTCGCTCCCTGTCTTCTACCTTACTATATACTCTGGCGTTGATCTCTCCAAGTTTAGTGACCTTTTTATTTGCCCTAGGTGTACCCTTTCCAACCGTTTCCTTTCTCTCCAACCCCACACTTCCGCTCTGTACATCAAAATGATCTTCATGCACATGTTCCATACTTTCATGGTTTTCTGGAAATTCTCCTCTTTCCCCACAGATTCCTTCTGAATTCGTCCTCCGCTCTCTCTCTGCATTTCTGCACGCATGTATGTGTCCTTCTCCAATGTTGCTTTCTGTCATTACATACCCTAAATACATCCACTCCTTCGCCTGCTCTATTATATCTCTTTTCAATGCCACCTTTACTTCAGTCATTTACCCTCCTCCTTTCTTAAACACCATTAGTTTTGTTTTCCTTGTGTTACCTCTTCAACCCTCATCTGTCCGTGAATCCTTCTAACCTTTTCGACTTTTCTTTTAACTCCTTCTTCGGCTCCGCCAATAAAACTATGTCACCCAAATGCCAACAGCCATATATTTGCCGCTTCTAATTTAACTCCCGCACCTTGTTCTTTCCCTCGTGTTACTGCCAATTCTGAAATGTAGATGTTAAAGAGTTGCGGGCTCAGCGGGTATACCTGTCTCACCCATCTCCTGTTTCTGAACCTTTCTGAGTTGTCATTACCCATCATCGTCTTGTACAATGTTTCCTCATATATTTGCTCAATCCTTGTACTTATCTCCTCCGATATCCCCACCCTTGTCATTGTCTTCATCATTAAATTTTTGTCCACCTTGCAAAAGCTGCCTTTAGGGTCACGATCATCGCATACGTTTTCCTTCCCTTCTTTGCCATCTCCCTCTCTATTACGTAATTTAACATGCACAGATTTTCCATCGTTATATTTATTAAGAGGCAGTTGTTATGAAGAATCATTCACATTGTGTCTCTTGCGCAAATGCAGTTCGGTGGCATCAGTTAAAATAATGTAATACAATGAAACCATAGCAAAATCATAGAAGAAATATAGAAATGTGAATAGACATGGTGAGAATATTTTGAAATTAAGAAATTGCTAAATTTATAAAGGAAGAACGCCATTGTGGAATAATAAAACAGGGACCGTCACTAAAGTTAAAAGACTGAATCTTATTGTAAATTATAATTATAGCCAATTTAAAGGGGAGAGAAAACATGGTGAAAGAACTAGTGCTAGAAAGGAAACAAGCCTCAAGGGCTCAAAGTTCTGGCAAAAGCTAGCAGAGGCACATAAAGAAAACAAAAAATCTACTGAGCAAGTAGATCTCGCAGAAAAAAGCTTTCAAAATTAAAATGTATACAAAAAAAATACTGTAAAAATATTTCTAAAACAGTGCCAAAGGAGAAAACCAGAAAACGGTTGTTAGAAAAATAACAGATGCATTTAGGGATAACAATAAAACAAGGCAAGTGCTAGAATTCCACGCAGGAACTGAAGCTAAATTACAAAAGAACTGAAACTGAAATAATGGAGTTGAAATTATTAAATCAAGTCAAGAACTTAAATGCAGTCCATGAGGATTTGAAGACATGAATTACAATCCCATTGTACATAATAGAAGGCTGTATCAAATATGTTTCACGAGGACATCTTTATCAAGTACAGTAGGTAAACTTACTCGTATGTTAGAATTGTATAAAGTACACTTGGAGAACAAGTAGGAGATAGATGGAAGATTCGAACTGTGAATCTTGGAAAAACAAATCGAACAGGAATGAATTTTCGTCCAAGCTGTATGGATATGGAGACAATATCAGATAATATAAAAAAATGCATTGTAGAAAAGAGAGGAGGCAATGAATTAGTAGATAGTATTAAAAGCCTTTGCAAAAATAAAGAGTGTTACGTATGTACAGGAATTGAAAGGATAATAATCAATCACTATGAACTTAAAACACATGGGTGTAAGAATAATAACACAAAACTTAATAAAATAGAAATTGAAAAAGAGTTGAAGCGCGTGAAGAAATATTAGTACCTAGTTATATAACTGTAGAAGATGAATTAGTAGAAAAAATCGTTCAATCATCAGATTAAGAGCGAAGCTTACAGGATTTAATAAAATTTGTGACATGATACATATGTATTGAAAACAAAGTGGGCCAAGTATAGATCCCTGTGGGTACCCCTGATTAACTATCAATACTAATGACAGAAACTCTGGACACTGCTTCCGATTTGATAGATATTCTTCCAGTAAAGTTATAGCGTCTTCATATAGACTAATATTTCCAAGAACAGCTAATAATATTTGGTTACTAACAGTATCAAACGCTTTCCTGAGGTCTATTAAGGTTAATATAGTCATGTTACAATGATCTCTGGGGTACAATATAGCACCTGTTACCTTAAGCACCTGTTACCTCACAATGTCCTCATTGACAAATTCGACAAGTTGCTACTGTAAAACCTTATTATATATCATCAATTTGGGTTCCCCAATTATTGACTCATTGACATCGTAACAGTAATTAGATATTTCAGAGAGGCAACTTTGACAAGAAATATTTTTTTAAAACGGCATACATTCAATTGTACAAATTATTTCAGTAAATAAATTATTCAATTATTTGTTACCTACAACGCTTCTTGATATTAACCTGATTATCGTCAAAGCAAAAGCTCTCGGACTATGCTGCGAAGAAGCTTCCTGGTTTAAAATTAAGTGGCGATCATAAAGTGACCAGTGACCAGTATCCAGCGTACATGAACCACTGCCACTTTCACTGACTTGTCTGGCTAGCCAGATCCTTTCAAAACGGTGATATATGAGTGACCTACGCACAATTTATTGAATTGTTGGCGTTAAAAGTTTCACAAAATGTATTTAAAACGGAGACGTTCCACAATGTACCGAAACAATTTTCTTTATATCCGAGCCTTCTTTTTTAATAGACGGTATATGATACAAATCAATCAATTAATCCACTATCGTCACGCAAATCATGAAGTTAATACAGTGAAAATATATTCATTTATTATACATTAAAAAATTGCTGAAAAATATAATGAACAAAAATGTTTTTATTATTAAATTTATAGTAATTTCCTATTGATACCAATTCGTACAATAGTTTCTCTATCGGTCGTAGTGATAGCCAACCCGACACCGGCCGCAACTTATGTAACAATCCGAAAGAAATTGTAAGAGAACAATGAACGTGATTTACTAAATCGGTGTAGGACCCATCAAGTCAACCTATCTGAATATCACAATCTGGGACCTGTAAATCACTCTTCACGCAGACAATGGGCATTTTAAATCAGAAAGCGGGTTGTTTGTCAATGTCAGTGGTTAACAGTAGCGTTAGATATGACTACCGTGTTCTTTTACGCCTGTAGCGCGGGGCTACCGCGCAAAAGTGTATCAATCCGATTCGAACAATCGAAAGTTGATCTAATGGGTAATTAGCGATTGATTTATGTTACAACCATCCACATGTGCCGTGCCGTTTAGATGCCTATCGTCTGGTAACACTGAGAATTAGAGAACAGTTTATTTCGAACAGTTTTTATTCGGCGGCCCGTACGTTAGCTACCTTGGCACATTCTCTAGATAAGGTTTAGTTCTTGAACAATAGCGAGCTTTTTTGCGCGAAAGAAAGTGTGTTATGCGTTTTATCTGTTGCAATATTAAAGATCGTTGATAAGGAGTGCAACACTTACTGTGTTATACATACTGTATGAGTTTATGGCCTAGTCATGAATGAAATGTCTTGCAAAACAACGAAATTGTTTATAGTGTTGTCGTGACTAATAAATGTTCATAATTGTATGGGTAATTTGACATTATTTTAGTAATTAGTGCAAGTGATATTCCATATGATTGCCTATTCAATTCAAAGTTTAATTTTTTTTTTCAAAAATAATAAAGTTTCTTAGTCGATATCAAATTATATTTGAAATGAAATTTGACCACGTGTATTGTCATAAACCATATGCAACTGTTTAATATGAGCTCACGAGAGTAGTGCCGCAGGATGTGAGCAATCACAGGAAATCCTTCAAAATGTTGCGTTAAATCGTACTCAAAAACTTGTTCTTTCTATGACAATTGCTTGGCATAAGCATGACAAAATACGATATGTGGTAATGCAACATAAACTAGGATACATAATCCAATCCACCGTAACTGGGATATATTATCAGATAACTAAAAGTATTTAAATACAACAATGCCATGTAATGAAATAAGGCGAGTGATAAAATATAAAAATAGTTGCATCAGTATTATGATTGATTATATATATATATCGAATGGCAAGAGATGCAAGAGAGAAGATACGTGACTGTACGGCGAGTTGGTCAGTGCCAATCGAGCCGACGAGGTATTGTCATTAAATCAGGTTCTGGTTATGATATTTGTGTACAGGAGAATGAACAATGTTAAGAAAAGTAGTAGAAAATGGGTAGAAAGTGAGTTGAACTGAACTGAAATGAGAAACTTGTAAATTTAACATGTAAAATGTATATAGCTAAAGAAAAGTACATATAATTATACAGACATGGTCCATAAATTTCAGAACAATATACAAAATTTTATAGCTAGAGCATCACAAAGTTTGGTTTTGAGTTTAGTAGAAAGAAAATGTATACCAAAATGTATACCAATGCCAGGAAGCAATCGTAAATGTATATCAAAATTGATACTCCGTCCATCTGGAAATACCGTGCATCCGAAATCAGTCGCAAGGATAAATGAAGAAGAACTTCACCAGACGAATCATATGAATCCATGGTATAACATAATAATGTCTATAATAGACATACTTTCTTAGAAATATCATCTTTATCCATATATGCTTCGATTTGGAGGAGTATGATTGAATTTTAGAAGTTCTAATATTTTTCACAGCAATAATATGGTGACGTGCTTCTTCAGCACAGTTCAGGTTGAGTGCCTTTCATTGACGAACAGGTTCAATTTAGACATCGTGTGTGACATTCTCAAGAGGTATGAGTACTTTGACTTTTAAGTACCACCCTGTAACTGATGTCAAAGCACAGAATACTCCTGCAAAAGTTATATCACACCGATACACGTCCTTCTTAAGTATTAGAGAATCAACGTTTACCTGTTAGGGTCAAAACCGAGGAATTGTTAACGAAACGATAAATTATCGAACCATTGCAGTCTTCTTCAAATTCATAGTAATTTTATTATTATTTATCCATCTCAATAATCCCCATGCCATGAAATAGTTTTCCAAACACAAGCCATGGATAACAACGCTCCTGCATATAACAGATTTATATGACTGAAGTGCAAATGAAGCAGTAGGGGAATAGCTAAAGTGAAGATGTTTCTCTAATTTGTGCATTTGATTCTAATAAATATTTACTGTAAATACGCTGATAGGTTCACAAATATCACACATATCTCAATATGAAATAAACACACATCCTTTCAGTTATATATTTTATACTCGATCAACTTAAAACAACTGTCACGATTCGAAATCATTCTGAATGTTTTTAGAAAATCAGTACGTCATGAAAATACAAACAAATTTATCTTAAATTTTGCTCTGCTTCCGTTGGTCTCGTTAATTTGTTTTTTGGTCATTAATTTACCACATTTAAACTTTGTTATCCACTTGCAATTTTCTGACGTTGGTGTGTTCTCCGAAAACCCACATGGGGATCATGAGAATTTCCAGGACATGTTTCATAGCAACTGATCCTCGATAATACTATTTTACCTCTTTTAGTATTACATTTGGTTTTATGCAGCTTTGTTTTTGTGGCCATGTCCATGCTATAAAATATAATTTTCCAAACAGAGACCTGGACCAGCAATGTCTGATGCATGTATGAAAGATTGATACGACTGAAGTGCAACCCAACCCAACCCAACCCAACCCAACCCTAAGTAAAGCGATACTGTTTTTTTAGTTTTCGCAGTAGATGCTAACCAGCATTTACTGTAACGACGCTGATTAGCTCACAAATATCTCAAAGTATAGCACAGTCTCCATTATTTCAGACGCAAATCAAATTCATGAGCAAACAGTTTAAAATAATTATTGAGTTTTATCAACTAATAATAAATTAATTATGATGACACCATAATGTTATTTTTAATTTGTGCAGGTATATTTCAGTATTTTTGTTATAGATAACAAACGTAACACTTACTCATCTACTTTATTTATACATTAAGCGAGTGTGTAGGATTAAACCAAATTAATCCATGCGCACAAACAATGGTTGAAGTGGGAGCTTAAATGTTGCAAAGGCGTGAAATACAAAGTTACAGCGTTCAACAGAAGTCGATAGATAATGCTTAGAAAATGTGATAGCAAAAGAATTCTCAAACGCCCAGCGTCACACATCACGGAGCATATCATTATAAAATTGCCCGAAAATAAAGATCGCCAAGAGACCATAACAAGAGGTAGAATATTGTATTCATATTTCATTAACAACTCAATTCTAACCTACTATGGTAGTGTCAACAAGCAGGCAACGATAAAAAATTGTGTCGTTTATATTCATTTTCCGCAATCTACGTATCCTTGGCAGATAGATGCTTATGTCCTTATGGATGTTTACGTTACTGGAGTACTGTGTTGTTTCTTGAATCCAGACAGTTTGTGTTTATCAAACATTTGAAGTGCGGCCTTAAAGAGATGCTGAGCACATGTTTCCCATTAATCAAGTGCTTAATTACTTGATAATCATAAGTAGTAGATCCATTGTTGAATGAATATTTATTTATAAAACTAACTTGCGCTGTAGTCAAATTCTTAACGTTTTATTAATGGTCAAATATAACTTTTGAGCAAGAGTCCTTCAAATGGTTAAAATTACTGATCGATCTAAACGAGACTACGACTTATGGTGGTTTTACCTATTTTGAGATCTGAATCACATCCACAGTACATTCACGGAATACAAGTATCAATTCGATCCAGCATTTACTACTTGGATTTTCGTGGTTAGTTTTCTGTGTATCCTCTTGAAAACGTCTTCCATGATAGTCGGGAATCCTGAGTGTGAGTTTATTTTTGAATCAATTTCTTTCTTCTGCTCTTTTGGTGTAAAGAATTGTGATTTCTTATTTGTATCACTCGATATATCGTATCAGCATTTGTTTAATTTTTATTGGGTTGGAATGTTAGGTTTAGATGTTGCTGCCTATATGTTCTTCTATATGTGGATGTTGGCTTCTTCTCTTTTCGAGTAGATAGCATAATTTTCTCCAACGTTTACGAAGTTATTTCATGAAATTAAAGATGCTACTTATAATTACGTATTATTCTGTCATATATACTGCATTTTATTGCTAAGAAAATATGTTTGGTGAATATATGCATAATATTTTAATGAATATTGATGCATGACGTTTCCTTTCAGATTCTTTAATGATATTTTGTACATACAGTTATAAAGTAGTAAATCATGACCCCTAAAATTTATCAATTATTTTACAGATTTATATCTGGGTGAGAATCGCTCCCGTATCAGCGCCGGCAGTCAATCACCGACTAAAGTAACCTCCGCCGGTATTCTCGAATCATCGATTTTATGCAAGATGAAGCTGAAGTGTGTAATTACACATGTATACATTTGACTGAATTTCGTTGTTTATTGCTCGGCGTAATACGGCCCGTCAATGTTTCGCAATATTTATCGACATCTTCAGGGCTTAAAAGTCGAACGAAAGTACGTCGCATGAGTTTCCTATCGCGCATGCATTAAATCACTTGGTAATTGTTAAAATCACCGTATTAATTACGGTCACCTCGTTTAGTTTTGTTCTAAATTACAATCGACTTGTCTTTGGGCCCCGAGGCGCATCCTGTATCGATATTAAACCACTAATAAATATTACGCGTTGGATTCTGTTTAGTTTACATTTGCATTTATAGTTGTTAGCAATTGTAAACGGTCTGTGTGGTTTCAATTGGACATTTCCTTTCCTTATTGATTGGAGGATTTTAATTAATTCAATTTCATGTGGCAATTATAATTATTAAAAACATGGCTGCCAGCTTCACGTGCCACGTTACTAAGAAATGTTGATGAGATCCATGCCACTGTCTTTAATAAAACACAAAATTGTCCTCTTACAATTAATTACTATTTTGGTTACACTCTCTAATATAAATTTCTAATTATTTATATATTAATTGTAATATCTATTTAGTTTTTGTTTCCATTTTCCATTTTGAATCACCTTTGTTTTCGTTATTATCTAGTCATCTCGATTTTAGTTCATAGATGCGTTAACATATCTTTGGCGTTGCGTTTATGAATATTGTAATTGAGTTCCTTTTTAATTCCATAGCATGTAATTAACACACCGTATTACAATGTTATTTCGTACACGGCTGTGGCAAAAGTTAATGGACGATCTAATGAAGAAATAAGATTAAAATTTAAATAATAAACAAAAACCTCGACAATTTAATTACTGCGTCCGTTGCCGGTTCCAGAGAGTAAACATTATTTCTGAAGGATTAATTTACTTTATAATAATATCGTATGTGTATGAAATATGAGTTGGAGGGCGTATAAGAGAATATGAAATCTCGGTACTGATTGAAGTTTTAAATAACAAGAGCGAGTGGGTGTATGTAAATACCACCCGCTTCTGTTAACATCATGTCATGCGGAGTAGCAGCGGTAGTTAATTGGACCGTCAAAGATTAATGCATTTGTCAAAAAGACTTATTGCCAATGAATCTGTAATTAAATGGCCGACTTTAATGTACTTCAGCTGTCACAATAAATACGTGCGTCCTTATTTATTGCTCAATAATGTACACAAAAGAAAGAGACGCCCATAAAAAGGCGCAAGGCTAAATTGAAAACAGTTAAGATTGTCGATAACTTCGTGTACGTATATGATGTATTGGTTCATTCTGACAGACTATTTATAGATTTTCGATACAGTGTTTTCCAATTTTTAAGCGCGCACTTGTTGTGGGTGAAAGTATTCAGAAGCGACTTGTTTTTATTGCAGTTTTATTACCATCTGTTGGTACAAAATATTAGTGTGAGTAATTGGGTAAATTTTCATCCAACGAAACAGTTTACATTTCTGGACGTGCAAAATATACAACTAAAATTATATGAGTGGCTATCGTCATTATTTTACCTAAGTGGTCATTATTTTATTTTATCAAACTATTCACATTTAATAGAGACCAACCACGGGCAAATATTCCTAAATGTTGAAATACTTAACAAAGTTTAATTTTTCACGTAAAGTAGAAAAAATAATGTAAAATACTCCTACAGAAGGCTATTCGGGGCATTCGTCCGTTCGGGACTAATGCCTGAAACAGTGCTCTCTGTAACTTGTTTTTTAATAGATCATTACTGTACATTAAACTTATTTTTCGAATCTAGGCTTCCATGGTTAAATTGATAATAGTGGAAATTTAAGGTAAATTTATGGTAAATAGCGTCTCAAGATTTGAGCTACCCTTATTCAACTACAACGAAATTGTTTTGTTATGATTTAAAAAAGAAGTCCAATTATAACTTTAAAACAGCAACTTTTTATATTTTAAAAAATGAATTATTAAGATCGATTTTCGGAACCAATATTATCGACCCTATATATATATTCCCTTGAGCTTCCAAGTCAATAATATTTTACCCGACAGTAATTTCACAATAAATACTGTTCTCGTTGACCGTCCGAACTACTTCAGCAGTTTTTACACCCAGGATGAAAATCAGGTTTACATTAAACGCGGATTAAATTAGATTATACGTCTTCATTGGGTCTGGCGAATTTTATAAATATCTGCCCAAAGCCATACACTTTAGGGTATCTTGCCGTCTAGGTAGCAGAAATTTCTTGATTTCTACGTGGATGTTCTATTTTGCTCTTAGTTGTTTTCTGCAAGTATGTAGTGGGATCTGTTGGTGTCGGCTTGTAAGCCTTGTCCTCTAATAGTGTATTCATAGTACTGTACTATTGCATTTGTCAGCCCATAGAGTTATAACATCTTTGTTTTACAAAGACTTTTTAGATCACTGTGCAACTTAACAGTTCTACGAAGACAGAAATATTGTTCCAATGTGTAAGGACTCTCACGCAACAAAAATACACTATCAACGACGAGAATTTTACGAAGAGCCAACTTAGCCCTGGTACGAGATGCTATGTAAACTACAAGACGCCTGCTGGATGACATCTGCAGAAATTTACTGAACATGCACTTGAGCCTCAGCAACCGGTCCCACCCTTTTCTGTTGTAGAACATTGACAATCTTGTGGAACCTCGTGTAAAACATGAACATAATCTAAACATTCGTCTGATTACTTCTGAGTGGATGATGGTGAATAAAATTAAGTAAGTAATAAAAGTTAAGAAAAGTAAACGCATGTCCTTTATGGCAGCTCGATAGCATTCATTACAATATCAGCCATCACCCGAAAGGTCTGAAGAATGTCGTGCACGCTTGCAAAGAATTAAGCAACATATCATAAAAACAGTTGTGCAATTCATCAAATAACGAATAGAGACTTGGTTACATCAAGGGGAAAACAACCAGTCAATTGTAATTGTAGTAGTCAAAAAATTTAAAATGAGATTTTTTCATATATTTTAGGAAGTAGATTAAATTTCGGGATGAATAAGGAGTTTATGCTGGACGAACTACGAAACAATATGAACAATGAAGAAAACAGTTAGTATGTCTATGTATAATACAATTCTGTATTGGATAGTCAGTTTGCTGTTGTTTAAACGTATTATTTCTACTATAACAATAATACAAATTATTATAAACTGAAATAAATATTAATATTGCAATTAACATAACAACTATATATTTCCAACTATGGTGCATATTTAAAACATTAGTGTTAACTGTTATGATCGGAGTATAAATTATCGTTTGCTGTTAATTAAAGAGTTATAATGGAATATATATCATTTTTTTGTGGAAACTCAACTTGCTATTGGACTTCACCTCTGACCGGATTGCATGTGTTTCTTAAGGAGATACGATACAATTTTTTAGCATTTAAATACATTAATAAAAAAACCTGAACTGTACATACAAAAATTTGTAGATTTGTAATCAACACAATCTTATCGTAATCGTACGACCGTACAAAGTCAAACCGATCTTAGTATTGATACTAAATCAAAATTATAAAACCTTAATTCAAAATGTATGTAAATTGATGAATAAAAGCCCTATATTCATGCACTGCTTCTGATAGTTATATATAACATCTAAATCTAAGTAATTACCACTTAATTAATTAATTAATTTAACTTACGATAGTTTTAATTTTAAGAAGTTTAAGCAATTACAAATAAAATTTTGAAGTTAAGTTAGGTTATTAAGATTAATTCTATGCAGCGTATTTTTGGACGATGGAACACTTGTCAATGATAATTTCAATTTGAACGACTTCCACGTACTGGATCTTAAACATTATATGGTTTTAAAGGTTCGTCGATTTCATGTTTATTCTTCAGGCATATTACATAATTTGTGCAAAAATTTTTGCCCACATGTAAATTGTACATTAGCACCTTCGTAGTACATAAATTAAACGCAAATAATTTTCATATAAGGAAACGTTGATTTCATCGCTTCTTTTATTTACGACGAAGCTCTTCGGTTTGTACGTTTCATTTCACTATTGTTATCAATGGCAACATAATTTCGTCCATTTATCACCACAGTGCCCATACATAAAGTAGCCTTGAAACTAAAGAATAAACTACTACAATACTGGTCAATTTACCCGTCGTCATTCCTTGTGTTGAGCCACTAGTTAAATCTTGTAAACTACGTCTCTGGAAAAATTTTCGATATTTTTCACAAAAGCAATGAGCAATCCACATGTAGACATGTAGACATTACATCATGTTTTATGCGTCGTTGATTTAAGTGAAAAGCACCAAATAAGTTTTTGACTCCCTTAAGTGTTTCAGGTAAAATTTTATACAGAACTGCATGAATGTTTTTGTGCAGGGCTTATTAAGCCTAAAAGTACTGGCCTTAAAGCCTCGTAGTCTCAACATGGTCCCTCGTTCGTGTAATAAGTAACTTTCCTTGCAGAAAATTAAACTTAAAAATATAGTAATTTAAACTCATAAATGCATTTCGTAGTATGCACTCATAGTCAGCAGCATAATCAGGAACTTCAAATTATCAAATTATCCTGCAAATATGTTTTGCGGATTGGGATGAGACAATGGAAGCATCAAGAAAAGAGGAACACGGTGAAAATTCAAAACAGCCAGTCTGGGATGATCCTAATTGTGCACGCATATTGTACGTAATATTTTGTACGTGCATTTTATCTTAAAAAATGGTGCAATACGTACCATAATATTTCGTATTATTACTACCAAATTAAATTAAATTATAGTTTGAATAATTGTATTTCCCAAAACTTTTGTTACATAGGTTAGATGGGAGAAATACTCCGAATCTCAGCTTAGCTTAGCTAGAATATTTTCTATAAGACCACAATTAATCTTGCTCTAGTGCAGGTGGTTTTTTTGTTGCTCTGTCGTGACGACCAAACAAATCAGTTTAATAATATCGTAGCGGCACATTGTCATTTACACACGAAGCACCCAAATTGATGGTACCCCAAAAAGAATTCTTCTACTATTTAACTAGTTTGATAAGTAAGATAATCAGCACGACATCGGGCCAGTCTCTTATGATTAGATCATTAGGCCAATGTAGCTTACAATCTTCGAGGTTTGGAATGCTACTGTCTTCAATTGTCCTTGAAAGCAATTGACCTATAAAAGGTCTTTAAGGGCATCCTTGGTAGATACTCATAATTCTTTTATAAATTTCATATGAAATTTTTTTTAAATTATCCAGTCAAAAAACTGTGTACCTCTTTTGCTTTCGAATATTTTATCATCTCTGATAACGTGAATTTTGGATCATAACGTGAACTAAATTGAAGTCAGACGGTATGGTCCGAATAACGTGTGGCCTGTATGTTTGCAGTTCATGCACGACAGTCCATAGTGGGCATATGAATGGAGACGGGCGATGAGAAATCATACCATACGAATGTATGCTACTTAACATGTAGGCTCCTAGTACCAATATTCCCATGTCGAATGTAGCACGTAGTAATGTAAATGCCTTTTGGTGCAAAAGTGCAAAATGTATTGCACGAGCAGAAAATAAACTAGCACATATTTAAGAATAATTCCAAATCGAAACAAATAAAAATAAACATAACTGGAAATCACATTTCATTATGCTTCTGGATATTTGCAAATTTCGCTACCCATTTAAAACTTTCACTTATGGACGACAGTACGTCTCCTCAGAAGAAACACTTGAAAAAATATTGAAGATGGTCAAAAACTACAAGAATTATGTGATATATTGAGATGATGTAATTAGTTTAATTTATTATTAAAATTGTACTTTTTAATTGACTTAATTAATGAAATCAAAGAATAGAAAATTTTAAAGACCCAAACGCAAACATAAAGTTTTTTAATATTTTTAAGAGTCCTGTGTTATTTTTGTTATTAAAATTTATTTTAGATGCGTGGAATTTGCAGATGAACTTGTAACACTTACGGTTGTTTTCCTGGTCTTACGTCAATTTCGAAAATCACTGTGATTTTCTTCATTAGTTTTATTAACGACACTTCACTTTCTATTACATTTAACACCGTGAATTTGATTTTAGCAACATTTTATTTGAATTCCGAAGGCAACCATCGTGGACCCTATAACGGTCAAATTAGTACAACTCTCGTGGTTTTCTCACGTTTCTTTTATAGCCTTCCCTGCCTGGATCTGTTTGCACAATATTTTTATCGACATTTACTATTTTTCTTTTCCAAAATTTTAAAATCTTATGAATTTTCGAAACAATGGCTATGTTTTTTTTTCTCTTTACAAAGTTTAACATAAATGTTTAACTATATTTTCGTCCTAGCTTCGAAGTCTTGCGCAAAATGTTTATTATACATCAAATTTAGATCCCACGAACTTTTTTCTCAACCAGCACGATTCTGTTCTTATCACATTATTCAAATATAGAGCCTTACACGATTTTGCCACATTGTGTACTAACGCTACATACTATTATCATATTTTGACAACCTATATCCAACCGAAACTTATGGTAATTATATGTATATCAACCGAAATTTTCTCGTCTTTCATAATATATTTGTTGAGTAAACAAGACTATTTAGGTGTCAAATTTTTAAATTACATAATCGTTTTTCATACGGTTGCGTATTAAAACTAGTTTTTAATCGTCAACTTCTTATATTTCGGTTTATTTCATTCCGTAACGAATTGAATAAATCTACTGCTTGCTGTTTTAGTTAAAATTCACCCAAAAGCCCAGATCCTCTTGTATATACATGTTCGCTGCCATTTCAGGTTAATTGTTATATACTTATGCCTTCGAAACTCGCGAAGTTGCCGTTTTAGGTATTTTTATACATGGAAGTTTTCTTGCGAGGGATTGGTATTGGTTGGACACCATATGTTTTTGTAACGCTAAGAATTCATTTCCTGACTGTTGTTGTAAATATTTGTTTAAACTCTATTCAAGTGAACGTTTTGTAAATAAATGTGTTTTTCTTTTCGCTTTTGAGAGGCTCCATCCGTCCATTTGAAAGAACGGCATTGTTTGAGTTAAGCTCGTTTTATTCTTGCAGATAAAATATATTCACCTTTGACTTGATCGGCGCTGCAAAGCCCTATTTTGATCTGTGCCGCAACACACATTTGAATTTAACATCGCTTATCCATTCGATCGAAACACGAGGGAAATATAGAAATAAAATAAACGTCGTAAAATTGCATCGGCGATAATTTCATTGTTTTGTTTCCGTCGTTACGTCGCGGAAGATAATGGCATTGTGTAATGGTGAAGAATCGAAAGATTTCAATTGACCCGAGCCTACCTACCATATGGGGCATTGTTTCCAACGTATGCAAAATGCAACATTGTTTCGCTCGCGGTACGGCAGAGGCGGTGTATTCGTTTGCCGACCGGCGACACGTACCGACAGTCAATCGTCCGCGTTTACAGCGGATGGACAATGGTGTAGGTAAGGCTGCATTTGGTCAGAGATCTTTATGTCTCCTCTGAGCCTGTGTAAGGCCCATTATGAGGATTGATTGCGAGTGTTTATTACAATGGCTCCCAAATACGGCCATTGGACGATGCAGCGAAATTCTAATCATACCCCTGCATTAACTATTCATTCCGGGTCTTTTTTCAAATACGAAGTTTTTTACAATTTAATTGTATTTTACTGAGGTTTCTAGCAGATTTCTAGTCGAATCGATTATGCAATAGACGGTGTATTTATTTTGCCACTACCACCGTAGTATTTATAATCCTGAAATAGTATATCCTTACCGATACGTAACTACACAAATTTACAGCGTATGGTTACAACCATAAATAAATATGTTCCCTTCTGGTATGTGCAGGATGAAACTCTAAGACGGCAACAACTTATTTTCTTGTGTTTCTCATGGGTGGACAAATGTTTCTAATTATTTTTTCTAGTCAAGCTCACAGAATAATTGTTTAGCTTCATTAAATTAAACATCAAATA
Organism: Geotrupes spiniger; assembly: GCA_959613385.1. Classification (NCBI taxonomy): domain Eukaryota; kingdom Metazoa; phylum Arthropoda; class Insecta; order Coleoptera; family Geotrupidae; genus Geotrupes; species Geotrupes spiniger. Next base: position 23,926,413 of record OY390736.1, on the reverse strand, counting down.
CGTCTTATCAATAGAAAATGAAGCTTTTTTCAGGTTCTCTTGTATAACTTCACCTCTTTAAAGAAATCAAAATTTATTTTAGCTTTGCCTTTTTTTGTCGTTGCGGACTAAACTATAATCATAATGTTCAACGTATTTTTTTTAAGTAATTGGATATAATCATTAAGATAATTGCCTATTATAGTTTCAATAAAGAAGAAGTTGTCAACGGATACTAAGAGCATCGGAAGAAATAAACAGCGATTCAGGGTACGATACTGCGAAATGAGAGAATGTTGACGTTAAGGATGCAGTATAAAAAATAGTTGTTATGGTTCTTTTTTTAGATAGTTATCTAAATATTTACAACCCATTTTTTTGTTATTTATATAATTGCTTTAAACTGTTTACCTTGCATTTCCTGCAACATTTCTAAACGCGTTCGTTCCGATAAAAACGTACATAGATATCGATTTCATACGTTCGCGAATTAACGACAACAATATATCACACAGGAATTCAAAAAGAACTGACACAACGACCTTGCCACATAATTATGTTCAATGCATAAGCTATGAATACAATTAAAATCCTATTATCAAGCTGGTGTGATTTAAATCTCGATAGTCCAGATATTATATTATTCAAATATCACGTGTGGCTGGCATTAACTTATAACAAATACACTAAACTTTCAATTAAGCGATTTGGGTCAATTCGTAATTGCCCAAGAGTAATAATAAATTTAATTAGGATACTTATAATGTTGATATAAAACAATAAATCATAGTTTATATATTCAAAAATAAAACGTGCAATAATTCCGTAGGTTCGAAGCATTTTCTTACTTTATTATGCATTAGCGCTAGACGACGGAGCGTGTCGGAGCATTGGAGCGCAACTTGTTGAGAGCAGAGTTACAAATACCTCGCTAAAAGTGGTTATTAGCGCTGGATTTGACGTCTAACTTATTAACTTGGTATTTATAAGACTGCAGGAAGTTACATTATAGGCAAATTCGAACAAGAGCATTGTTTCGATTACTCTGTTATTAAGTTCAGGGGATGTGCTCTATTGGCAATTAATCGTAAACACTTTTGATGTACTGGCACTGGATAACATACTACGTTGCAGCAACTTCGCGGTTATGGCAGAAATGTAATTAATACAAATATGATTAATACTTAATTGAATAATTTGAGAAAAGTGGTTGCTAGAAATTAATAAAAGAAAACAAGCAAATGTGCAATATTTTAAATCAATGTCAAACCTGTATAATTGGTAAATTTTAGCTCATAACTAGATATTCGTCAACTATGCATACCAGCACCTATTTTTCGAGTTTATCCTATAAATTAAGTTCAAATTCACTCAATGGCAAACAGAAATACATCTTAACTCGCCCTTTCACAGGTAAATCTTTGCTGATGCACTGTTGTTAGTCCTAGTAAGCATGTAACACGTCTACAATCAGAAGTGTTTGCCCTGAAGATATGTGTATTAACGCTATTACGAAGCTCTAGGCAGCACAGATCAATAAAAAAATCTGCTAGCAGAACAGCAATTCAGGTACTGACTATCAATACACCTCATTTAGGTTGATTTAGGACTGTCGTGCTCTCACAACTAGGAAGATCAAACAAGGCTAGCCTTGTCTGGATTCCCGGACAGTGGTGTAAAGCAAACGAAGCATACATACATAATCAAATCCCACAATATCTTTCCGGGTGCAATTATCTTTTCGGTTTTTCATTGTCACACCCATGTTTTGCATGTATTGCAAGATTGGTTCAATTTGTTGTTCCTCTCTTGTATCCACATTTTTTATTCTATTTTGTAATTCCCTTAGGTATTTCATTTGCTTTTCATTTCATTTGTTCTGTTAGTGTCCATGTTTAATTTCCCTTGGTTAGAATATTGTCTTAAAGATTATCGTTTTGGATTGCATTGTTACCTCCTTCTTTCTTATAAAGTCATCTCATGGTATGTTTTCGTTGTTTTCCCAATTCTGTTCATGATGTCCTTTTCTGGTTTCCCATATCCATAAATTATAGTTAACAAATAACTGAATGTTATTCGTTCCATTTTCTCTTCTTCAATTTGCATATTCAATATTTCGTCCTGTTTAGCTGTCATGACCACTTTCGTTTTATTTATACGTATTTTCATTTCATGTTGTTGCAAAATTTCATTCCATGTGTTAATGTTATCCTGTAGACCTTACGTATATTTCAATATTTCCACTGGTTGTAAGCTTGTATACCCTACATTTATTCTTTGTATCTTTGGTTGGCACTCCTTAATAAATTCCACACACAAATTAATTGAAAAGGTAATGCATCGGCAGTACTGCTTGCATTAGTCCTAGTTTATTTGGGAAATTCTTTGTTCTCCTATTCCTCATGTTGACATAATTCCTGCCAATTTCATAGATTCTCTTGGTTGGTCAATTCCATATTTATTCCCCTTTCCTGCATATCTTGCCATAGTTTTTCTCTCTTAAGACGGTCATACTCTTTTTCCAAGTCTTCTTCTGCCTTTTCTGAACCCACATTGCACTTCCTCTAGCGTTGTAGTATTTTCCTTATACCTATAACGCCATGCTTAGAAGAGTTATTCCTCTATAATTATAACATTTTTTCTTGTCACCCTTTTTGTAAGTCGATGTTATTATCCCTATCTGCCAGTCTTTAGGGATTACTCCATCTTTCAAAACTTCTTACAGATTTTCGTGAACAGTTCTACTCCTTTTATCATAATTTTATTTAACTTGTCTTGTTCTTCCGATATTGGCAGTTAGCCGGGGTTCTTGCAGTTCTTCCACTCTTGACAAAATTACTTGTCAACTCCTTTGTTGCCTTTCTCCTTTTCTCATGTTCGCCTGTGGAATACCCATCACTCTTCCATTCTGCCGACATTATCACCGCCTATAGTTTTACTTCCATATTTAAATTCAAATTTACATGAATACCTCTACCTTACATACAGCCCTCTTTTCATCTGTGAAACGAAGCAGATATGATAATATTTATATTGTAACTTATGTCTTAAGTTGAAAAGAAACGAATTGTACGATTACTGTATTTCGTAGAGTATGATTGTAGAGTGCAATTTAATAATAAGTTAATTTATAAACACTTACAAATCAAAGATTTCTTGATGTGTTTTGTGACGATTCCAGAAAGATTATTAAATAAAAATAAATTAAATGTTTCTTCCCATGCTTGGTGACTATTCGATATGGCAATTCGTTTGTAATGAATTAAAAATATACATCAGAGATTTCTTGCCATATTATGTAATTCCTCGAAAACAATCTTACATTATTATTATATAATATAATACTGAAATTAGACGAGATTTTCCTGAGGAAGGCAATGTTGTGGCGTTTTAAGAATGCGTGGCAGAAATTTTGACGACACGACGTTAACCTGCACATTCCTCAGAACGACAGAGGTAAGCTTAAAGTTTAATTGCATTTTAATTTGCTTGATTAATTAAGAATATATTTATTTCATATATCGATAAAATCTATTTCGTGAAAAATATTTGTATATTGGCTATATTTTCAAAATTTCATTTCGGATAATTTTGATACTAAACACAATCTTATTCAAAGGAATACGATAGGAGGAATAACCTTGGCAGAATTAAAGGCATATCGCCTTCGCAAGAAGGAAACAACAGGATACATCAATAAATGCGAAAATAGAATCTCTTAGTGACCAGAATATTCCTCGCAATAATATCATCGACTTACCCAATACCAAATATAAAATGAAAAGGCAAATATCCCTTAATCCATTTTTGAAACACATCGAAGCTTCAGCATAAGCCAGAGCAAATTCAATGAAAGTAACAATAAACGGATTAAGGTGTATATCCAATCACAACAAGGAGAGACGTTCAAAAAATAAAAGTGATATAAAACAGTTGTTATGTAGTATATACAAGAATGAATAAGTAAACGAGTCGTGTATAAGAGAATATTTAGCAGAAATTAAAAGACCATAAGACCAGTACAGTCCAAGAACCGAAAATAAACTGAATGACGGAGTTAGGGCAACTGAAAGGAAGATTATCTCAATTTTTGCATTTGTAATGCTTTTATATTTTTCATGTTTTTTTCTATTTGGTCGAGTTATAAATTTCATTATTTTTCAGTAATCCAACCCAACTTAACTCAACTCAACCCAACCCAAACCTACCCAACCCAAACAACGCAATTAATTTTTGCATTTTTGATAATTTTGCCATTTCTGACGGCAAATTGGGCAATCCAAACCAACATAAACCCAATCCAACCCAATCCACCGAACCCTGTCGAGTCCAACCCAACGCAATCCAACCCATCCCAACCAACCACAATTTATGTACAAAAATTGTTGGGTTGAGTTGGATCAAATGTTTATTTTGTCAAGAGGGTTGTGTTGAAGTTGACATAAATAGGAATTAAAAAGTATTTTGGATTTATGTTAAGTGTATATTTTCTAGTATATTTTTAGTATTTTTCCTTTTTTTCCTTATTTTTCAACGTTGATATTTTTCGTGTTTGCAGAAAATTACACTTACATTGCTTTATTAGCGTTTTGTTACAATTGTTTTTATTACTTGTATTGTTTTCTTCCGAATTGTCTATAATTAATCGTTCGATTTTTTCCGCTTTATATTTTTGAATAATTGAACATTTGGAACAGTTTGGGAATTTTTGAAATTTGAATGGTTTCTGAAAATATTTAATTTTAACTTTTTTGCAACTTCGATATTTTTCACGTTATTATTATTAGATTTACACAAAAAATATTTTAAAAAATCTAAAAATAAGTCTAGAAAAATAGAAAAAATACAATGAATTTAGGAATGTATGTAAAACATGTTGGCCCTTCTTCTAACACCATGTTTCCTTGGAATTTGTTTCTCTGAATTCTTTATTTGTCCCAAGAATTACTACCAAAATTATTTGGTTTGTTGACATTTTTATCGTATTTTTTATGATGTTGATGCCCTTCCAGCCAAGTTCTGCTTATCACTTACGATTTTATATTATATATTTATATTTATAATTTTCTTTTTTTATTATATTATTTACTTCTGCCTTTCATTTCGTTTAATTTCCTTTATTATATAATTCGATTTACTTGTCGACTTTTCTGTTATAATTTTATTTATATATAATTTGTGGAGATAAATAGAATTCCATTCTTCAATTGAGGTGATGGAAGGCAGATCGTAGTTTACATATTCAATAAAGAACGTGGTTGCTAGCGAGAACTTATGTAAAACAGGAAGTCATTGCTGTTAAAATGAATCGAAAGAACAAAAATTAATCAAAAGAACAAGTCAGTTTACATTGATACCGATCACAGAATGGATGAACGTTGGAAGAACGCGATGCAAAGAGAAATATTAAGCATTTTCAGAGAAAAAAATCACTGGTTGGTAAACTAAGATTGGGTATCAAAAAAGGGCAAAGAATGAGGATGGAATCAAGAGCAACAATGTGTAATAAAAACTAACATCGGTGCTAAAGATGGATAAGAAAATGAATATGATGGAGCATAGTCGTGATAACGAAATTAATCAATCACAAATAAAAACGAACACCAGAAAATCATAGATAAAATAAAGAGGAGAAAGAAAGCAAACGAAACAGTTAACCCACTCCATGTAAATACAATATGCTATGAATTGATACGGTTATAATGTACAGTTGAAGGCCAATTGAAAGACTTGCAGGGAGTATCGAAGATTATCGCCCATTGACTTTTCTGAAAAACCCATGTCTGGCTATGTACAAATGTACATACATCTCCCGCGGCTGATGCACGAATACGTTTATTAAAGTTACAACCAAATAATACGAATATCAGTAACTGCAATGTTACGCCAGAAGCATCACTAATCTACGAAGAAAAAAAAATACAATTTTTATCAACGTATAGAAGGAACCATACAAAATTTCATCAATTATCTTAAGAAAACTCATAAACTGAATTAACATATTTAATTGCAATAAATATGATTGAGGTGGCAGTTCCTTGGACAAATGTAACTAAAATAAATAAATACTTCTGCAGCGATTTTTTTTTATAAGTAACGCTTTATGGGGAAACTCTTTTCGAATAACGAAATCATAATTTTACACTCACGTTTGCTATTAATAAAAACTTGTCCATGCACATATGGTAAACCAGCATCTTGTTAATTTCAATGGGCGTCTGTACAAACATTTAGTTATCTATAAGCGAATGTACAAAAACTAAAAAACTTAAACATATGTATTATTCAACATATTTTCCTTGATTATGTACGGTTTGATGAGCACAATCTTATCCGCTCTAGCCTATTGCTTTGACTTAACTTTAATTTATTGAAATGCGTTGGTGTGTTTAGCTTCATTAACTTCGATTCTTCACTAGCAAATATTTAAATTCGACCTGTCTTACTTTTTATGCGTTCCTGTTGGGCAGTTGACCATTAACAGATCCTTGCGACGTTTATTTCAACACGTAATCCGCGTTGTATGAAACAGGAGAGAATCAAAGTTACGTGAACGGCATTTTCAATATTTTCTCCAACGCAGAACTGAATTTATTTGCTGTTTATTAATAGTACAACAAGTACATGGTAATGCGTGTGATTTAGAAGGCATTCTACATTGTAAAACAGTGCAATAATAATTTAAATTTAAATAGTCTGCATAAAGTTTGTGTAAAGTTTAATAATAAAATAGAATCGCGCGGCGAAATGGATTCTCGCTTTTATGATATCCTAATACCGGCGTGTCCATTGCGTCTTCGCGTAGTAGCGCAACCGTCGCGTTTCGTAGTCGCAAGCGCACGCCGGATGAAATTTGAAATTTACCTAGACCTATACATAATTAATTCTAATGTACTAAAATGACGTACACATTATTAATTAAATACGAACAAAAACCTATCTGGTTCTATTATATAACATGTGTCACAGTTTTGGGATTTTTTTTTAAATATAATTATTCAAACTATATTTGTTTTATTTAATTTGGTAGCACAGAAAACGATTCAGTGAAGCTTTAACTATAACTACAATGTATCACATAGCAGCTAAAGTACCATGCGTTTCATTCTGAACACGCAAAGAGAATGATACTAATTTCATATTATATAACATCAACAACCAAACCACCGTTACAAATACTATTGTAACTCAATCAAATGATAGATTGGAAAACCTTGAAAAAATGATAGCGGGAATGGGATACTACGATATCTACTATTCTTTGCCACTCTTTGCAAAATAGTTTTGATATGCAGAGATCATAACACCAAATACGGGGCTCGCGGATAAATGTGACCAGAGGAAAACAATTAGTTAAATCCATGAACAAACATAATTTGAATACATCATCTACCAGTAGACCAACCCACTAGACATACGACCCAACCAACCTGCCAGATATCATTGACTTCTGTGTACGAAAAGGTCATTTGATCTAATAAGAGAAGAGGGCTTTGACGTATCCGCTGATCATTTGCAGAAATAAGCGCAAATAAAATTCAATAGCAAAAACCAGCTTCTCTAACTAACAAAACAACTAACTGGAAGTCGTTTCAGAACCTACTAAATAAAAAAATTAACGGTAATGTCTCACTTAAAACAAGAGGAAATAGATAATGCTGTCGAAGAACTTCCAATCAACCACTGATGAATGAATGATGAATACTACAAATAACGCTCAAGTCAGAGAAGCCCTGGACAATGAGAAAAGTCTGGCTGACTACCAAGTTGTTCTAGAACCAAAACCAAACTTTATAAGGCTACTAGAGATCTCAAAACTATCTTGAAAGTCTAACACCACAGCAGCCACTTATTATCCTTTGCGGAAGGCACATGGCTAGAACAGACAAACAAAAAGCTCAGGTACTTGCCTGGTTAAAGAGCCACAAAGAGAAAATCCCTACCAAAGAACACTAGAACATCACTACCAAATGACAATACCCATAAAAGCCATCAAGGTAAATGAAGTAAAAACAATATTAATATTGTAAGGTACTTGTTGCCATTTCCTCCACAGCATTTCATGAACATTTATTGTTTGTTACATAGTTATTAATTTTATATTTTATATTCCTTTAATTGTTCATTCCCGCAGTTTTAGTTTTAAATTTGTATTCTTATTGCATTTACATTATTTCTATTTGATTTACTCTTCATTTACTTAGTCGGGGGTTTGTATTTTGGTTTTATGTTGCAGCCTTTGATATTTAGTGTTTGCTTTACTATTTTAAAATTTTCTTCGTTTTATGTTTACTTTCGTCAGCAGTAGCTACAGGAAATATACGCTGGCAGAATTTCTCATCTTCATGAATGTCACAGAAGGCGAGTTTTCTGTTGATTCAAAAAACTGTAGGTTCGTTTAGATCATATATAATATTATTTTCAATCTATTTAAATATTTTTATGTAACTAAATATAGATACTTTATTGTGCCTTTTATTTATTGACATAGAAACGACGTCACTTATTAACAGTAACGTACTTAATACGCACACAGTGTGTGTGTCTATTTAATACATAATAATAAATAGTGGTTTTATTTCATAGAAATACATACAAATTTATATATAAAATATAGTCATTTTGTTGAGTTACCGACTTAATTAATTTATCATAACAAATTAAACTTTTAATTAAGCTTTAAGTTCTTTTGTTTAATAAATAAAATTTTATAGATTCGTAGTTAGGCTTACTACGAATTAATTATTTGAAAAAACAAACAAAAATATTACCTATCATCCCAAAATTAATGAAAAAATTGCGCATAATTGATTAATTTTTATTTTGTTTAGTGGATATGTATTAATTGATCTTTGAGTTTGAACAATAATCAATTTCTTTGTTAAGTTATTGTTATCGATATTACTCTTATTTTATAACATTAATTAAACTATTAGGTGCTGAAAAACTAACAGAGTAAGTGCAACTCACCTCAACCCAACTACTATGCAGTTTTATTTACTATTTTTCATTTTGCGGAATAAAGTCAAGAAACTTATCATTTTCAGAGATTTTCACTAAATATATAACAACCATTCACGTAGCAGTTAACAAGAACATAACGTACATATCAACGGCCACGACAATAGAGGAGTTAAACTCCGACCACACCCAATTATCCTTACCATAGGAGACAGGCGTCGAATGGAAAACATAAAGAAAATACCAGACTACAAAAAAGCAGCCTGGACACTCTACAAAAGAAAAGTAAACGAGCAAGTAACCATAAATAACAATATAACCGACACCAACATATTAGATGAGGAAATCAACAAATTCACTAGCCGTTATAGATCAGCTCAAGCGGCTATTAAATTTAAAGCAATAAACTACAACAGCAAAAACGAACTTCCTGTATCCATTCTCAGAAATAAACAGAAATAAAACCAGGAAAAGATACCAAAAATACGGTGTGGCTGTAGATAGTATACCAAACACCAAATAAAAGAAGACATCACCAATTATAGAAACAAAACATGGAACGAAAAGCTAGAAAAAATAAACAAGAACAAAAACAACATCTGGAGGACCACAAAACAACTTAAAAGTAAATACTCACCAATACCGGCACCGAAAGCCAACAACGAACAACAAATCACGGACAAGGAAAAGTTAAAGCTCCTAGTAGAAAATTTCCAAAACATCCATAATACCTTACCAGCGAATGACAATGACCAAGAAAACATCAAAAAAATGGTAGGAGAATATATCGACACAAATAAAGCAGCACAAACAACCATAAAACTGGCCACACCACACGAAGTAAACAGTATCATAAGAAAACTCCCACCGCATAAGGCAACGGCTAAAGATGATAAAACATCTATAATACGATGATAAAAACATATTACTAAAATACTCCATTAAAAAGCGAAAGTCCAATTAACATACATAATTAACGCTATAATACAACTAAAATACTATCCACGTTACAGGAAAATAGCCATAGTCATTCCAGTTAAAAAGACAGGGAAGCCAGATGGCCAACAATCGAGTTATCGGTCAATCTCACTACTTCCAATATTATCTAAAATAACCGAAAAAATTATATACAACAGACTCAAGAAACAAAGGAGCAGACACAAAACGCACAATGTGGATTTCGAAACAGACACAGCACAGTACACAAGCTAAGCAGAATAACAACATACATAATAAATGGATTTAACAGAAATAAAGTAACTGCAATGACACTCATGGACATCGAACAAGCTTTTGATAGAGTCTGGATATATTTATATATATATACTTCTATACAAGCTTATTAAAAGCAAATACTCACCGAACTATCTATGAGAAAAGAGAATACAAACAAAAGTAAACAACACAGTATCTGAAGCACAACAAATAAAGGCAGAAGCGCCACAAGGCTCGATACTAGGACCTCACCTAGGACATCACGGCGATCTACGGAGAATCCTTCAGCGAGATAGTAGCGCACGACAAAGTGCAAATGCATATACAACAACTCCAAATAAAGTAAATCCAACAAAATCAGAATCAATCACCTACACCAAAAGAAAGAAGAAATACAACATACACAACACCACACAATTCAGCAACATCATCATCCCCATCAAAACCAGCGTCAAGTATCTTGGGGCAATACTAGATAGCAGCCCTACCTACGAACAACACATTCGCAAAGCCACATCGCTAATAAAATATTGATACGCTCTCTTAGCCAGTAACAGCACATTAAACATGCAGAACAAACTACTACTTTACAAAGTTATCTACAGACCCATACCTATTATAATCGGCACCAATTTGGATGGGAGCGGCAAAAACACATCAAAAAAGCTACAAACTTTCCAGAACAAAATCTCCAGGATTATAACTCCACGAAGAGACGGAACTCCTATACGTCAAGGAAGTAATACAACAAGAGGCAAGGAAATTCTATAAGAACCTGAGCAAACGAACCGTACGAACTTGTCGATCAAGGATAAATGCTGCACACCAGCCCCGAAAACAAAGAGGTTTTACGTATTTAAATCGCTTTCCTCTAAAGCACACAACTCACAACTTGACTCAAACTAACGAACACAAACACATTGAAAATGCAACAAACAGGAGGCGGAACCAAACCCGGGAGATGGACCAGTGGAGAAGGGTGCACCCGAGGCAGAGATCCGAAACTACCCATACATTATTGTACATATTGTTAAATATATACTTATTGTAAATACGTTATAAATAAATTCTTTTTGATTTGATTTGATTTTATACTCCAATAACAATACACAGCATTTGTATATCCCATCTACCGTATTCAACTTTTTCATATTAATTGAAATATAATTGTTTTGGTTATTGGTACGGAATGCCAAAAACAATAAAAAATGTTTATACATTTTTTATTGTTTTACCATTTGTTAAATTTATACATATTAAAAAAAAATCAAAATGAATCAAGTGTGGTAAAAACTATATAAAAAAAAGAGAAACCCCTTAACTCGTCGGTGATAGTCTATCACAATATCAGATCAGATCATCCTTGATGAGACTATTTAACGAATGTTAAAAGACGATAAGTTTTTAGTGTCATTTTGCCGGCTGTGCGCTTCACGTCGCTTGGGAAGAGATTTAATAAAAACATTTCTAGTCGTGTTTGAAAGAAAATTAAATAGAAAACAGAAATAAAGTATTTCGACTTAGTCATAATATCACCAGACGAATATATATTAAAAATTTAAATACAAGATACAATTTAAATACAATAACGTAATAAAGAAACAAGTTTAGAGCCCTGGTAAAATTAAAATTGCAATACGTTAAAATTTAATATAGTTTTGTATTAAAAGTTAAAAGTAATAAAAGTTGATAATTTTGTTAATGAAATTGATTTTTTTATTTCGTTAATAAAGTAAATTTACCACAATATTTCAAAGCAATTTGTACATACAGTAATACATCGGTTTCTTCCATTACAATGACAGTGACAGTAACTAGTAGCAAGTGACAATCTTTACAAACATTAGCTTAACCAGCACATTGTACAATTTATTGTTGATGTTTTTTCAGCAGGAAACTCGCAATAAATGCGAAAGGATCGTACAATAATCCCTACTTGTTTAATTAATACGATTTTACAATTTTATTTTTCTTCTCCTGAGTTGTTTATTTATCGGCTTCATACTGTTTCAAAGAAGCATCATCAGCACCTTTTATGTACATTTTACTTGAGAAATACTGCCATGGAAAACGTGTTTAATTTTATATACAATGTCCACAGATAATGAAGACAAAACTAGTATCCAAATTATCCGCAAGCAACATCTACACTTGTTTGTTAAATCTCAACGTTTCTATTTATGGCTTTGTAAAGTCTATTTTATTACTCAGCGGTGTAAAAGAATGAGATTGCTGCCTATGAATTTTTTGAGAACATTGACTAAGAAGTTTTATATACTCGATGATTCTCTTAATAAAACTTCATGGATATATAATTTTAATTTTATTAATGGATATTAATGGAAAGTATATTTACTATACTTAGTGATGATTCGATTTCCATATTCGCACAATTTATTATTGTTGAAGAAGATAATTAACATTACATAATACGGTCATTTATGATGCATAAAATTGATTCTGTATATGGATTTATATTTTTATTTCAATGGATTGTACGTAAAATACACGAACAACCCGTTCGTTAAATAAATATAAAATAAATAAAAAAAGGCGCGTCAGTTGCCTCTATTTCGTGAAATCACTTTCATATTGCAATTCTCGCAACTATCACCCGGCGAAGAAAAACTAAATGACGTACACTATTTAACCGTAAAATTAAATTTCTCAGTAATGTCGAATAAGACGCGAGTTAGAGGCTTATGCCCTTCGATCGTGCTTCACAACTTCTCACTTACAATAATACATTTTTAAAAAATTCCCACCGCATTTCGATCCGACGCGACGTGGCGCAATAGCGCGTTAAAAATGCGCGCATTAAAATTAATCATTGTAATTTGTAAGCCGTGAATTCAATAATGAAGAATTAGTTAATTAGCAATCAATTGTCTCCATTCATTAAATTTAGGTAGCCATCGAAAGCTAATTATCAATAAATTATATTCATTGCCCGGCAAGTGATTGATTACGTACTTTTGTTTGCGGTTGCTCATTGTGCATGATTACCGATGTAAAAACATATGTTGTGAACGTGTAGGCCAACAATAAATGATATGGGATCGGTTATTAATCGATGGCCGGCAAACGTTTGTTTGTAATGAATGCATGAAATTGTTTATCTATAGCATACGCGCTTTTTGCAGAAACGCCGTGTAAATTGTTTCTCGTGGCCGATTTCGAAAGTTTTATAAGTTAGCACCGTTGGATCGCGGTGATATGTGTTTGTGTGGGTCGACGCTAACTGCGATTAGAATAATTAATAGTAATTCGTACATGAATTGTTCAAATAAACGTCCCACTTGAATATTTCCCTACCGCAACTTGATTATGCAATTCAATTTCTAATAAAATAAAATGTCAGCCGCAAACGGTTTCAAACATTAAAATGACAAGGTTGAAAGCGGATAATCTATGGGACATAAGGACGTAAGGTTTGAGAAAAACTTTACATTGACATTTCTACTGTGATGTACTTATCATGAAACCGGTATAAAATTATCTTATTTTGTTATTATTGATGAACGTCAAATTTATTCAATAACTAACTTCAAAATATGGTACAAAACGCCCAAAAATTAAATTTTTAACTTGTTCATTGTAATTTGTCTCTCAATAACAAGCTATAAATAAAGATGATAGGATGTTAACAGCTAACTGTGCTTACATCGAGTTCGATTAAATGATTGTATTTGTAATTATTTGATTATCACTGACTAGCAATTATTTATTAACATTCCCCAACGTCAACGACAACTTGTGTGAAAGTGTTAAATTCGGAAATTTTTGAACGTCGACGATAATAAAATACTAATGAAATTTCCTAACTGCCCAATATTTTACATTCGAATCATCAAAAACATTGCGTGTAAATTATAGAGACATAAAGTACACCGGAGTCGTAAACAAGACAACATTTTATTTATGGTGCGCGGTAATTTTCAAAATTATTATTTAGTGTGTCAATGAAACGAACGAAAACTTTCTTTCGTGAGCGCATCATTACAGTGTTGTTTGTGATACAATATCGGTAATTTTATTACTGCAACATTCTTCGTGAAGGAACGATAAACTATCAATTAAAATTATTCGAAGTTTATCTTTCGAGCTGTAAATACTCTGAGTTAATTACGAAAAACGTTGTTTTTTGATTTATTGGTTGTGGTTATGAAAATAAGTGCATATAAATTCAAGAATTTACACGTTGCTTATAAATTATTACTAATAAGTATATTTATGGGCTTAATTAGTGGTGTGAATTTTGAATGCCGTTATCAATTTACTCAATAACGCTATTTAGTTTTGTTTTCAATTGAGCAATACGTTTTAATTAGCGCAACGAATAGTACGAACCATATATGGAGCCCTATTTAGGTTAAAAAATAAATACTTAAATAATACTAATAAAGTTATTTAGATTGTCAGGATTCTAATGCATGTTGTTGTTATTTACGAAGAACGTTGTAATACTTTCTAAAAATTGTGAATAGCCACCGAGAGGTATAAAACAAATTTCAAAATAAAATAATACTCGAAGGTATATAAATGTGAGCTTTCATAATAATAACTAGGTCTGCTAACTTGCGTAACATTTGACCTATTATGTCAGGCAATATCATAATTTAGCCACAGCTATCTATTATTAGGTTTCTATCGATTAATTATTAGGTGTATTGTAGTACTTAATACTGATAAGTAGAACTGACAGAAACGATTAGTGATTTCAATGTTCAGTTTCTCTCTAATATTTAATTCTGAAGTATGTAAAATGATTCCTATTCTGAAGATCGAAAAACCAAGTAATCTACCAAAAAAAATATGAACTCCTCAGTTGCTTCTAAAAATTATTATTCGTACAAGACCATGCACAACATGCTCCAACCTATAATGATGGTAAAGGTATACGATTAAAATTATTTTCCGTTGGAAAAAGCAGCAAGGATCAGGTCTGGTTCCTAATATCGTTCATTGACGTCTTCTTCCAGGTACAATGTGATGCTTCAGCAGTTTTCAGTAATGGTAGTATGACTTATGATACCAGATGGAAATAAGACATCGTGACCAAGTTTATTAAATCTATTCATCACAAAAAGAGGTCACGCCTGGTTACCAAACAACCCAACCGAACCCAATCCAACCCAACTCCACGTTTTGATTTAGAAACGAAACCCAGAACCAAAGTTATATGTTACCACTTGAATGGCAATATGTTAAATTTTAGATAGAGGTGAATATTAATGGATCGCTTCTATGGAATAATCGTGGATCATGACGTATTGTTCGTTGTGATTTTGGGTACACGTGGTATATTTCCTCCGACACTGACTAGTAAATGAGTGTATTGTCAGTGCACTGACGTTATTAAACAGGAGAGATTAGAACTGGTGGACTCGACTTACTATTAAAACGTACACGATATCAACTGTATTTCGGCAGTGTCCTTCGAAAATAAACATCTCGTATCAGTGATCAATGAACCTATAGCAAAAACTTTGAAATTAAAGTGTGCATAAACATATATTAAATCACTTTACGATGTCATCTACTTGTTGTTGTAATTTTTCTGTAAATGAGTCAAGCCGTAAGTATCTAGTATATGTAAGAAAGTATTTCACGGTTCATGTGTTGATGTAAGTAATAACGATGCTAGAGTGTTGCGTTCTAAAAAGAACATTAATTGGAATTGTGCCACTTGTGTCCAATTTTCCGACGACGTTGGTTCACTAAAATGAATGATTCTAAATTTGAAATATTCAGCGCATAGAAAAGCAGATTGAAGATCTCAGGTCCAGGAAAAATCAAACGACACACTATTCATGAAATTAATGAACGCAATAAAAAGGAGAAGAATACCATTATTTCCAATGTGCAACAGAATGTTGATGCGACTCAAGTAATTGTAGAAAACGAAGCATGGGTAATAAACTTGCTCGCGAGTTATTTAATCTCGTAACTAATAAGTTGAATAACTTCAACATTACAGCAACTAAGTGGGGTAAGATTAACACTTCCGATAGAGCGCGGCCACTGAAAATTGTACTTGACTCGATAGAATCAATTTAACTGATCCTTAAAAATTCGAGGAAACTAAGGAACCATACTTTGTATTCAAGAGCATTCTTGGCGAATGATTTGACATTTCATCAGCGTCAATCCAGGAATAAATTGCGAAATGAATTACAGCATAGTTACGGAAGGTGAATCGAACTTAATTATAAAGAATATATATGGTAGTTTTAAGTTTTAAGATCATTCAAAAAAAACGTAAAATTAACCAGCAACTAGAAACAAAATCTGTTTACATCCTGTTAGATGTTATGAAATGATTATCATTTTATAACACTAACTGAGCCCTGGTTAACTGATGGTGTCTATACAAATGAACTATTTTCTGAGGAATATTTCGTTTTTCGCGAGGCTCGTAAAACTAGTCGCGGTGGTGGAGTTTTGGTTGCCATAGGCAAATCATATTCCTATGAAATGATTTTGGATGAAAGGATATGACACTCATGCTGAAATGGTATGAGAGATTGGTATTGAACTTATTAAATATTTCAAATTTAAAGCAATATAATCACATTCTGAACAACAACGAGCGAATTTTGGATATCGTAAATGCATGTGATAAGATTAATTGTTTAGTTGAACAGAGTGATGATTCACTTGTACCTGAAGGCACACATCATCCTGCTCTGGTTGTCGATCATAACGTTTGCACTATTCCACAGACGAAGTTTCAATTATCAAATGATTTCACTTATGATTTTAAACGCGCTACTTTTCCTGAACTTTAGAATTTATGTGTACCACTGACTTTCTGTATCAGTTTATTAACATTGATTAAATGTGCAATGCATTTTATATGAAAATTTATACACATTTTCATAAAAATGTGAAATTCGATTGCGCATGATGAGTTTATTCGCAGTGCAGAATACAAAATATTATCTTACCCATAACACTTATGGGGTTATATTAACGGGCTTAAAAACAGCATTCGCTTACCCAGTTCTATGACATATGATAACAATATTCTCACTACTTCAGCCATAAGCGAAAATGATATTAAGAGGGCATGTAGACATCTTAAGAATAATATTACTATGGGTCCAGATAAAGTACCGGCTTTTTTTAACAATCTGATATTACAAGGACACGCATTCCCTACCTGCTGGAGGGTGGACCGAATCTGTCCCATTTTCAAAAAGGGTGATAAATACCATGGTCAAAATTATCTTACACAGCCGTATAAGCGCACACGTAAAGCCAATGATAACTGACTCACAATATGGTTTTATGCATGATAGATCAACAACTATCAACAACTATCTCTAATCTAATCTAATCTAATCTAATCTCTGTTGCTTTACGTAATATGTTTCAGAAGCTCTTGATTCATAAATTGTGATTTGTACAGACCTAACAAAAGCTTTTGATCTTGTGCAACATGATCTTATTATAAACAAATTGCCCCTATTTGGCATCTCTGTTAACTTATGTCGAGATTGACAATGTTAAATCCTCATCGTTTACAGCTGCTAGTGGTGTACCGCAAGTTTCAAACCTAGGGCCATTACTATTCCTGATATTCATAAATGACGTAACGGACTTTTTGCAATGCTTTAAATTAATTTATGCCAATAACATTAAGATGTTTAATGTTATTGGGTGTATTGAAGACTGTATAAAATTGCAAGACGTGGTTCTGAACTCCTTGGTAAACTTGTGTGAAAAAACGATCTCATCATAAATATTGAAAAATATAGGCACATAACCTACACCTGAAAATTTGCAAGACTGTATTACGATTATATAATTGAAAATCAGGTCTTACATCACATACACACAATGAAAGATCGGGGCATCTTATATGATGAGAATCATTTGTGCCTCATATTGATTATCTATGCGGTAGTTCGCTTAAAGTCTTAGGATTCATTATCAGGAACACTGGATTATTTTCGTATGTTGAGGCAATAAAAATACTTTTTTGTGAATACGTTCGCAGTAAATTAAACAGTATTGCTCTGTTTGGAATCCGTCATATCACGATCATATAAATAAACTAGAAAGTGTGCAAATATCTCAAATATTTACATTTCAAAGTGCATCCTTGTTATCCACCAGTTCATTTCAACCACGAAGAACTTCTTGGAGAATTTTCAATGATTCCACTAATGAAGAGAAGATGTTTTAGTGAATGTGTTTTTGTGTATAAACTAACTTCAACAATATAATTGATTCATCCGAACTATTGGCTATGATTTAGATTTATTTTCATATCCCACATTTGAATGCTTGATTGTATAGAACTTTTTATATTAATGTTATACCTAGCAGTAACAGCTGCTTAAACTCACCGATGCTTTCTATTTGTGGAACTTTCGACAATATAAATTATGATAATGAACATTTGTGATATGAATTTGGGTCTACTTAACAGAAACATTAAGAATTTCTTAAGAAACTCAACGGTACAACGGAAGACCACCAGCACAAACAATCCATAATAATCAACCTGGCTGGCTGCATACTACCCACACATCAACTGTTGACACTGAACAACATTCCACCATTCTCCTTATTATATAAACCATTGCACTGCAGTGGCCACCAATTATCTGCCACATCCAGACTTCCACAGATCAATGATGCTGAGAGTTCAAACATATAATTAAAGGAGGCTCATACAGTTGATCAAGATATAGCGATGGCCCAAGACCTCTAATTCAGATTTGATCAGCCAGTTTGCAGTTTGGATAGGATTTGTTGCCACAATATTTATCAAATCTTACAATAAAACATTTGTTTCGTTCTATGCAAAACGGCTTCTATAGTTCTTGGAACTGTTTTTTGCTGAAAAAGAGGAAGATAGAAAAATATGACAAATGGACTAAATTCTATGGTGAAATGAGATCATACTGAGGATCCGTTCATTGCACCCTTAAGGCAAAGCTAATATAACCATCTAAATAAATACAACACCAAATTTTAAATTATTCATTCAAGAACTGCAACTGCAACAGCGTAACAACAAACACCTAGCCATTAATGTACGAAAAAATTGGGTAGGGCAGATATATTTCAAAATAAACTTAAAGACTTATAGGGCAATTAATTCATTAATTGAATTTCTTATGTGGATTGATTCTAGTGAAACGATACAATAAACAAAATTGTTGTTCTTGACTATACTTACTTTTAAAATATGATTAAAACAAAATCGAAGCTTCTGCGTTCAAATTTAAATCCGTAGATACTATTCGACGATAATACTTATCTTATATTTTAAATTATTAATAATTCTATTGACATTTATTTTATCAATGGCGACGCCTTTTTCATCGAGAGGAAATTAGTTACGTTTCAACCCAGGCATTGTTTGTAATGGAACAAATTACTTATGCATGCATTTCTTAATGCTTTTCTCGACACTCGCCATCGACCATTGAATTAATCCGCCGGTGAAAAAGGAAGAAGTAAATGCACTCACTCAATTCAATGGCACAATTTTTGCATAAGTTGCACAATTTGAAAAATATTCGATCGGAAAGAGCCGAACGAGTTTTAAACAAGGTGTAATGACTTTGCAGATACAGTCATCGGCGGTGTTCTGGCGTAAGACTCCAATGTAAATTCGGTGCAACTGTAATAAGTAACCCGTAAAAGGTTCGCTTGTCTAATTTGATCGGACATTCCCACGGATCGCTGGCCACTTGATTAGAACATCGCACATCTCATTCGTGCGTACGTGTGTGAAGTGGACAAGAGCCCGACTTGATTAATTGCCAATGCCAAGGCGACGCTCAGATTCACATGGCGTCCGCGGCATTGATGAAAATTTGAACCTCGACCGGACAATATCGCTGCACGATTCACCGATGATGGAGCTGGCACCATTTGTCATATGTGATTCCAGCGTTAGAGGTTGCCGGCGATGTATCAATTCATCAAACAAAACTAATATCAGACTGAATACTTTCGACATGCGACTGATAAAAAAAACTGCTCAATTATACATACTAAAACAAAAAGCATTTAATCGATAGTTATATACTTAATGAAGTTTCTTCGTTTTTATTTTGTCTCTACTCCGCAATAGTAATATTTTAAACATTTGTATTTTTTGAATAAATTCAATCTACAGAAAAAAATAAATTGTGTTCTTTTTCTTTTTTTAATCGAATAAGTTTTCAGCGAGAATAGCACTTTTGAAAATCAGTCAAATGTACCAAAACTCTTAAACGTGTTTGATGTCAATATTTGAGTGTCTTCAGTTTTTGTTTCACATTTAAATTTTACTTTTCGATCTATTCTGGTAATCTGAAGAGAACGAAATAATTTTTCCATGTTGCCCACCAATTATTACGTCCAGTTAATTTTTTTAACTTTGCTACTAAAGTTTTATATATGTAAAACATATGTTTTTTAACAAAACTACCACAGAAAAAATCCAACACAATATAATCTCGTGATGAATGTGATAATTATCATTCTAGCGACAGTGCTTATATTCGAACAAACATTGATTAATTAATGGCATAAATTTTTATTCTGCTCGCTTCCAACAATATTACGATTTTAGTGACCGCGAGATTTAAGACTCCATATAATCGAAACCAACCCAGCCCAACCCAACGAATTTCATATTATTTGAAAATGATTGGTAAAGTGTCACCATGAGGGTAAAAGTCGACCACCAGTTAGCAGCGTAAATCAAAGTGCTATTATGAATTGTAAAAACATTTCGTATGCTTGTCAATGAAACATTAGTGTTGCTTTACAAACAAATGACGTACAATTGCAAGGGTTCGTTTATATAAAACCTAAAACTTACCTTGTGCTGTTGTTGTTGTTAGAAATCCGTACGATCCCTTTACACCTGAAAGAAACATTGCCCAAAATTAATAATTTGATCAATACTGCGAAATGTTTCTATGTTAAGCCGATTGAAAAATTGAACTTGACACATTTACCCCGTAAGATAATCAGAACAGAAATATATCATAATTTCCTAATTAAACCTCCACTAAATGTACAACTAAATGCACCGCATTAATTTCCAAAGCATGAGCCATAGGGATTTGAAATTCCAAGTGGACCCAGAAGATTTCTTTAAATTTAACCCAACCTAACTGATGATAAATTTTTCAGTTAATGTTAAATAGTTTGGCTTCGAGCCACGTAATGTAAGAAAGCTTTAATTTGAGGTCAAATATGTCAAATATGCATGTTGAAGCAATAACATGTTGCATGCATTCATTTCAGGTTAAAGATGTAAATTAGAAAAAAAATCGAAAAAATACCCAACGAAAATGTATTAAGGGGTAAGGCCACCATGCGCGTCAAAATGAAAGGACAATTTTAGGGATTTCTTTTACATAGTACGGTGAAAAACCTGTCGAATTTAGCAGTACTTCATGAAGTGTCTATGGGTACAAACTTTTTTTTTAGTTTTTGTCTGAAAATGGCTGCCCCAGGATGCGGTTCCTAAGATGAGTTTTTTTTTGGAGATCCAAAATGGGCGAACCGACTGTACCCCCAAATGTGAACCTACAATAAAAAAGTCAAGCTAAACAGTTTCCTTCAATATATATATATATATATATATATATATATATATATATATATATATATATATATATATATATATATATATATATATATATATATATATATATATATATATATATATATATATATATATATCATAAACTACTGGACCACGTAGGGAATTTTGAAAATATCGATATGCCGAAAAATGGTGGGCATATGAATAGAAAGTTTATTTTTTTAGGTAAAAATTACATATTCGATTGTTTATAAAACAAAAAGTATACAACTTATCAAGAAATCCATACGTGGTCTACTAGATTATATATGTTTCAAGCTACTCTCAAAATTAGAAGGCAATCGATCAAGATTTGTAGCCGCTACCGGTTTGGCATTTGGTGCGCCGCGAGGCGTCACCGAAAACTATCGCAAAGGAAGGAAGGTTGTGAGCTAATAAAAAAATTCGATTTCTTAAAAGTTGCATGGTGGCCTTACCCCTTAAACGTATAACTTCAACATTCAAATATGAATAAGTGAAAAACAACGTATGAAATCAACTAGAATTAACTAAATAAACGAAAAACTTAATTGAGTTAAAGCAAGTGCAAGACGTTAGATCTCAAATTCAGGCCATACTGTTTTTCTCAAAATACTATTTACTGTCACGTTTTGTTACGATTCAGATTATGAATTACAATTAGCTTTAAATAAAATGCAAGTTTATCGCGATTTTATCTTTTAAAATTAATTTTTGCAATTTTCATTCAAAATTTGCAATTTGCAAAGTTCGCTGTTGACTGGGAAGTTACGCCACGTACAGGGGCGTTTCAAGAATGCAAAATCGAAATTGTAAAAATTACCAATTATAATTTTACATATATGAATATTTATTATATATTTATCTGAAATGGAAACAGTGCCAATAATTTCGTTGTTAAAAGGTTTGTAACGTGCTCTCTCATTAATTTTATATCATAATGTCCTTCATTTCCTGGATTATTACCTAAATACTGTGAAGTTGCAAAAGCTATAGCAAATATACCACAATCATAGCCATTTGTTTGTTGCTGTACATGATTATTCACGTGATCAATATTTTCACCACAAAGCATGTTTAAATAACGTACAGCATCCTTGTCGATTTTTCTCCGGTATAGATACATTCATATTGCTATCAATTGTCATTACATCTGTCTTCTTCAGTTTGAATCTTTTGAGTACTTAAATTACTTGAAACAAATTCAAAAACATCTCCATCTACATCAAAGATTTTCTTCATTTAGTTCAATTCAGTTCTGTGGTACTGTTTTTTTTCGTTTATTTATTCATAATTGGCTAATACAAATATCTGTTCATCATATAAGAAATACGTTTCATAAACTCCTGTTTTAATTATGTTAATTGTTGAAAATACTATATCTATCAAGATGACATATAATTATAGTAAATAAATATTATTTCAAATTTTGTTTAAAAATGAATTACTGTTAGTATATTTTATATCAAAATGCAAATCTCCCATTCCTAAGAGGTCATACGTGAAATTGACGTTTTATTATTTATTATCGCCCACCTTTTGCTTAACCAATTAGATCGATAACCTTTATAACAGCCAATACAATTAATTTTCAAGTGAAAAATCACACGTGGCATTTAATAATTGAATAAGCAACAAGTGATTTTTTCATATAGGTATTTTAAATAAATTAGAATAAAATTGAATGGAACAGATAGAGTACCACGCTCGATTTGAATATGTGAACTTTCAACCATATCTCTCACCTCTATTCTTCTCACAATTATTCAAAAAATATGGTTATGTTGCAAATGCTAGATTAATTTAACAAATGTCAAAGTAAGTTAAATGCAATCTATTTTCAACTTGCTTATTGGAAAACAGCGAATTTATTCGTATTTTAATAAGTATTTAATTAAACAACCAATAAGTTGTTAATAAAATAGTAACACAATCATCGGTGGAAAGTTTCATTACGGCTCGGGAATTAGCTAAATTAGCTATCTTATCACACAGCTGTAATGAAACACTTCCACCGCGGATGTAATATACTATTATTCTTAATTCAAGTATTGCATGTTTTCGGCGCTAAAATGACAGTTGTAGTATGTATTATAGACTACATTTTGGGATTTGTAGGTGCACGTATTGCGAAAATTTTTCATTTGTTCATTAATTTCTTTCCGTGCCTTTTTGTTGCACTAGTTACGCGTTATCTATTCGGAAACGACAAAATAATTCACAAAATTTACTGATAAAGTCCGATTGCTTGAGATCAATTTTAAACAACTCATAACAGCACATGTTTTATATCGTTTATAGCAAAAATCTTTTTAGCATCAAATTATTCCTCAAGCACAACTAGAAATGTTTCACGTATATACATTGAAATATATATACATGAAATTTCAACAGTATCGTCAAAGGTTCTGAAAATATTAAAATTTCGCCTCGTTGGTACACACTAGTCGTCTCTCACGATACATTGTCACTAAAGTCGATGCAGATTTGTGCAAAATTACGAACTTGAGTTTTATAAATTATCACAGTTTCGGCTGAAACAACAAAAAATTGTTTCCGTATTGTTTGGTACTGCAATTAGTTGGATACATTTAATGTAATTTTACTTTTAACGATTTGTGTCAATTTAATAAATTCCATAAAAATTAACCTGGCTATATCACCAACAAGCTAAAATCTAACCATAACTTATTTAATTATGTGGAATTTGATTCAAAATGAATTCATTTCAAAGTAACTAAATATATCTTCAACATCTATATTAGTAGTTAGCATATAAATAATTTCCAAAAATGTGGATCTTGTACTGCTATTAACTTGTCATATTAGGATGTCACATGCCTCAACTTGATGTTTAGTACCTGTGAATTTTGCTATTTTTCCCGTAATTAAATAAATCAAAGTTAACATTATCTACGAATCTCTACGAATAATCTAATTGCACTATCGGGCACAACTAATCAACTTTTTTGTAATTTTTATATTTTCAAAGGCCATTTCTCGGATGACTAAATTATTTACAGGCTGAATAAACAGTCCACTGCAGGTTATTGGTTAAAATCTCCAACAATAATTGCAGATATCGACCCAAACGATGTATTAAATCCCATTAACCCAAAGTTACTAAGTAGTGGACTTAAAAGTTTGCTCCCCACTATCGATCATCATCAATAATTAGTAACTTTATATCAATAAATTTTTAGCGACTACTATTTGGTAAGTGGGTTGATAATTCCGGCATATGTCCGCCGAATTCTGGTAGCGCTACTCTGATGAAGCGTACAATAAAGCAACCATCATTAATATTGTCGATGTGATGAATTATTAAGTGATGCAAGCAATGAATCATGGTCCTCTTTCCAACCCCAGCAGAACCGCTCAAAAATATTCATAGTATACTTGTAATTTTGTTCAAAATATGCATCAAAATTCACGTTGTGATGAATTTAAATTATATAATAAATATTCCTTTAATTTTGTAAATAAAAAGAAATCACTAGTCGTCAGGTCTGGTGAATATGCGAGATGTTCAAACAATGCAAAACCTGCGATTCAAAATATGAGCGATATTCTGTGTTCAGAATAGCGCTCATGTTGTGGCCATAACTTTACCAGCGGAAGGCAAAACTCGAAATTTGCGGGGTGGCGGAGAACCTCGGTGATGCCACTCCATAGTTTGTTGCTTCGGCGTTTCATCAACAGTGACGAATCGAGAATGAAATTCATCCTGCTTCAAACTTTTCCAAACTGGCTTCAGAATACAATAGTCTAAAACGTTTCTGATCAGGTGTCAACATTCGTGGGACCCAACATGCTCACAACTTTTTTAGCCCCAAAATATTTGTTAACATTAGTATCATAAAAAAATTCGAAATTTCAGCTATCCGGCGAATGGTCAGTAGTGTATTTGTCATTACCATATTGTTTATACGATTAACATTTTCTTGGGTAGCGACAGTCACTGGTCGTCCAGCACCCTTCGCATGTCCTTTTGCAAGTATCTTATAACTGCACGAACCTCTGATTTTTTCATTTTTAGAATTTCTTTAAACTTGTCTAATTAAATTCTAAATTATTCTAACAAGTGACAAAACTACAATTGAACCAACGTCACAACAAATGATTAATACTCAAATATCTCAACTTGATTCAACGTCACTCAAGGCCCACTATGTCAGAGACACTAAATAATGATCTCTCATAATTTCAGCAAATCTACACCAGCAGTTCTTTAATTTTAAATCTATTAATTTGTTTTTGTTTGGGAATGACTTTGTCATCTTGTTGTAACATATTCACTTCTCGTTCTTGCGACACTTTATCTGCAACGAAGTCATCCACGTCCTCTTCCTCTTATCGTTCGTTTAGTTTTCAACATCTTCTATGGCGACATCTAATACTTCATCAGCGATCAATGAATATTTTGCTCTATTACCCTCAATAATGTCAAGATTGTTGTTAAAAATATTTTCACAATTTCCACATTCAATTTCGATTTAATTTCGTTAAACTTGTTAGGGGAAAAGCGCCGTTGAAAAATTAGATCGCACGAAACGTACCGATTTTGCCTGTCATCGTGATTGCTGGTCCTACACATTTTATTGTGAAAAACTAATGTGTCGCAAAAGCCAGTAAAGATAAATCTCGTTTATGGAACTAAATATGCGTTTAAAAGTTTACGGTGAATTACTGCTATCATTATAAATAACTTCCACCAACATAGCAGGCTAAAGGTTGTGCCATGGTGAATTTTATATCCGCACAGTAAACAATAATTTCAAGCACAAAAACATGACATAAATTAAAATTGAAATGTTAATTCAAAATAAACATTACTCGCCATGTATAATTGTTTGTATTTGATTTGATGGCAGTTTAAGTATCTTACTAGCGTCGTTGCGTCTTTTCGCAGCAAGAAAAAGAAAAAAAGTTTCAACGAGAAGATTAGGCCGAAGATATCACATTTCTCATATGACAGCCAAGAGGAAAATTAGCAGAAATAATTTTAAATATAGAAAGCGATAAAAATGTCCAAAATACAGGGCTGCTCAGTTAGAGAGGACTCCAAGATGCTGTCGACAATTCAGTTTAAAACATTTCAGAAACAATGCCACGATAATGTTAAATGAGGAAAAATATTTTACATTACCTAACGAAATAAAAGGGAACGAAACTTTTTATACTGACTACATTGAGTGAGGTGTAAGGTAAAAGCGAAATTTGAGGAAGATGTCTCCCAAATTAGTAAATTTTATTCAAACGCATCATGTTAATGATAATATTCTGTTCTGGCCGTATCTGGCATCGTGCCATTATGCCAGAAGAACCTAAGATTATTTAAGGCAACAAAATATCCCATGTGTACCTGAAAAGAACAACCCCCCGAGCGTTCCATAGGCACGTTCTATAGAAGAGTTTTGGGCTTTACTCATTAGAAAGTTTACGACGATGCATGGGAAGCCCAAAATGAAGAACTACGATGAAGAATCTACCAAAAGTGTAGAGAGTTTAACCCACTTACCGTCCAAAAGCTGATGAGCGGCATTCGCACCAAATTGCGAACCATTGAAACCCATGGGCCTCTAGCTGCTATGTTATACATTATAATTATTCTTAAAGCTTCACTGAATCGTTTTCTGCACTACCAAATTAGAACAATTATAGGTTGAAAAATTATATCAGAAATTTTCCCAAAACTCTTGTTACATACGTTACTAATATAGAGCATATCATTAAATAATAAGAGGTATTGTGTTACATAAATAATAGCGATGTATATAATTCATGTTGAAGTTATCAAATGTGAAAAAAACTACTCTTTTCTTTCATTGCATTATTTTTGTATTTGCATAGAATTGTACTGGATTATGCAAGAGCCTGCAATTCTACTGCATGCCTTCCGCTATCATTTGATATAGCAAAGTATGAACGTGCTGCTACAGTTTTTGATGTGCACACATACTGACACATCCAGCATACTTATAACTAGATTACGCCACACACATTAACACGTATGAAAATTGTTGCTAAACTGACGGAGTTCTAGTCGTAACATTGCCTTTGTATAAAATTACACGCCTATAATTATAATGTCACATTAGCATAAATTACCGGTACATTTGCATTTTCTAGAATTTTACACACAATAATTATCATAAAGTGCTTAATTTACACCGACTACTCGCCGTAACTTAACGAAACAAATTAACGTTAGTTGAGTGACTCAAAATAAACTAAATATACGATTAGTATATTCGCGCAACATAACATAATGATAATGACTGGTGCAATGATGCAATAAAAACTTTACTGCGGCGTGTTATTAAATGTAAAACGCAAAGCAGATAAAAAAATTATATGAAATATATGTTGTTGTCGTTTATTTTAGTACGTGCCGGTGTGTGGTGACAGCGTGGTACTACGTACCGTATGGGTTAAGATTCAATTCCGATATCAACTTATGAAATTTTATTTCAATGTATGTCAGCTTAATTACCATGAAATTATAATCTTTTTATATCTTACCACTGAGATGGATTTACAGCTATATACCGCAAGGAAATTAATTTTTCAGATAAGTATGCATCTCAGGAATGGAAAAAGTACTACTTACAATATTGCGAATATATCTAATTTGAGAGAAATGGTGCGTATTGATATCATATCTTTATACGATTCCATTGCTGTACCATACCTATAAATCGACGAATATGAGACAGAGCTAAATGTTTTTATTGCAAATAAAAACATCCATATGAACTCAATAGTAAAAGAAAATTGTGAATCTATAGGCAACCCAAGTTATGCCGATATAGTTAAAATTGATCTAATTACTGAAAACTAACTAGCAGCCGTCCGAAATTCGAACGGTAGAAAAAGTAATTAATGCATTAATGTAAATGAGATTTTGATAAAAATCGTTCGTCGAATACGTTCCAAGAATTTATGTCAAAGGTGAAGCGATTACGGTGGTATTAAGGGAAAAGTTAATTTATATATTCATGTTGATTTAGTTCGGTACATTTTAAGCTTGTCGACAAAATTACTTTTCAATAACTCGCTTGCATCTACGCTATGTCTCAACCCAACCCAACAAATGGGCAGCCACGGCGGACTAAAAGCTCACCACAAAATATAAGTATACAATTAGAAAATATTTGCTGGAAAAATCATGTTGTCAAAAATTGAATAAATTGTTTAGATTTTATTATGAAATTGGGTCGCGACATATTTATTTGACTATATAATAAAAAAGTATTGAAAAAAATATTTCTAAATAGAATTACGTAGAGACATAATATTTTAATCGCAAAGCGTTAAACATAGAATTACCGGCACTAGAAATTGTTTTTTCTAGAAAGCAAGAAACAAGTGTTTCTTAATACAAGACGGGGTACCAAATGAAAAATAAAACAGCAGGGTTATCAGTAAATTAAAGTCCAGGAAAATCAAAGTATACTTTCAGCGTGTTCAGTTAGATTGTATTCTTTTTGTAATTAATGATAAATATGCAATAGACTTTATAACCAACTGGGTTTTCACTTTGACAAAACTGGGTTGAAAAGCACGAACTGAAGAATAATATTATTCGAAGATAAGTAACTCTAACATATGCGAATAATTCTTTTTCTCATGAAAGACCATTATTGTACATTTATAAAATTATATCGAGAACACAATACAAAAATGAATGTAATTATTGCCTACGGCCCCAACGAAGATGTGAGGGTAGGAACCAAAGACGAATATTTTGGAAAGAACAAATCAAACAGTGGGAACGATAAATGGCAGGTCAATAATGATATGAAATCTAAATGGAAGGGTAGATAGAAGCAACGACGATATGGTGTACTGGGATGTCATGGCGAAGAAATAAGAAACAACAATGGATGCACATTGAGGAATTTTTGCACAAGCAATAATCTGATTATTGGAAATACTTTTTACCAACATAACGAAATTCACAAAATCAGGAGACAGGGTAAAATTTAATAATTGGCTATATAATAATAAACAATCATAATAATAATACACAGGGGTCACTATCTGGTAGAAGGCAAATTAATCTAAGGCGAAAAACAAATAACAAAATACAAACAGGAAGTATTAAAACAAAGGAAGCTATAAGAGCATGCAAGTTGCGAGAGAAAGATGTAATAGAAGAATACTACATGGATGGAAAGGTAGTATAAACCAAAACTGGATTGAGGCAGAGATTGAAGACAAATAACACGAGTCATTTATATGAGACATAAAATACAAAGTGGGAAAATAAAAAATGGGCTGAAGAGGCAAGACGAGAGGCTTGGGAAGAATTTGGAGAAAAAATGGAGGTAAACAGTAAAGCTGACCAGAAGCTGTTTCATAAACCTCTACAATCTCTCAGAACAGAAAATTAAATATAGAAGGAAGCAAATATGGAATAACTAAGGAATATATATAACCGATGACGCAGAAATAATGAAGAGGTGGAAGAAACATTTTCAAGAACTTCTACATCCAGAAGCAGAAGTCGATGAGGAAGCCAAAGAGAGTAGAACACTATAACCGAGAAATGAGAAGAAGCAGACGAAATAATATCAGAAGTAAAACTGACGGAAGTACTAACAAACTCAACAAAGGTAAAGCGGCGGGACTGGATGATATATCAGAGATTATAATGAATCTAGTACCAAAACCTAACAAAGCAATGTGTAAATTAATAAAAATGATCTAGAACAAAGAACAAATATCTGAGGATTGGAAAAGGAACATTATTATACTCATTCACAAAAAGGAAGATACAAAGGAGTGTAGTAATTATACAGGTATATCCCTAGCGAATATGGTGGCCAAGATATATGAAAGGCTATTGCGTAGAAAATTAAGAACACCGAACAATGGGCACCGAAAAGGCAGAAATACACAAGAACACATATTTACGATCAAGCAGATGGAAAAGATAAAAAAAAACAAAGACGTGAGCCCAGCTTTTACAGACTTGGACAATGCATTTGATACAGTGCCAAGAACAGAAATATGGATTACTTTGGAAGGAAAGGTACATCGAAATTAGTAATTTACAATCAGAAGATTGTTTGGTGGGAGATGGTGTGCCAAAGGGTGGTGTATCAGTCCCAACATTGTTTACAATATTAATGGATGACATAATGAAGGATATAAAACAAAAGTTACAAAGTATATGAATCGAATCCAGGAAATTGCTAGTAGTCAAAGTAGACTGCGCATTTGCAAATGATCTTATGATTTGTACGGCGGGGGAGATTTAGAGCCATGATATTGCGAACTAAAAGAAAATACAAATAAATACAGAGAAAACAATTTATAGGATCTATATTAAATGTTTTAATTAATGAACTGGAACAGGTAGAATTAATATTACATCCAAACTATATCATACCATAGCGTTGCGTTTATAGGAAACAACCAGATATTCAGTCGAACAAAAATGACCATCTTCAAAGTACATAGACCAACCCTATATGCATGGATGTGAGAGATGGTTGTTGAAAAGAAGCATGAAAAGTCAGATCCAGGCAACGAACGCGAAATATTTTAAACATGCCAAAGGGGACATCAAAAGATATAAGATAAAAAATTAATTGATACGCGAAGAATTAGAAATAGAACCATTAAATAAGAAGATTGAAGAACATCAATTGAAATGATTCGCACTTTCGGTTAGGATTGGTGACGAAAATTAAGCAACACAGGTATGGAAGACCAAAGCTTATGGATGAAGGATCCGGGGTCGATAAAAGACAATATGGGACAATGCAATAGCTGCAATATTGAAGAGTACAAATATAGTGTGGAATGAAGCAGTAATGCTAGGGTAGGAAGCAATGGAATAAATTAATGTATAATATATAATGAAAAACTCACTCTTGTACTCTTAATGTACATGGGTTTTTGGATTCATTGTTGTTAAGCTAAACGAAGAAGGATTGATTGTCTACGAATCCAGCCACTATTGCATGGCAGAACTTCTTAATTATTACATCGTTTGATGCATTAATATTGTTGCTAACTTTCATTTTCACAGAAAACATCATATACATAAAAATAGATTGAGCAAATGTCACTTGCCACCAAACTAATTAATTTCAACTATCACATGTTAAATTAGTCACACAAAATAATTTTTTTGTTTATATTTCCAGCTCTACAATCCCTCTTGAAAATAAAGGAAATTCCTCTGCAAAATAACTTCAATGGCCAAGACATATTTTCACAACGCAGTCGTAACATGAAAATATGCCTATCCCCAACTAGTAAACCAAAATTTTTACTTGGGTATGTATTGGCATTGAGTGTTTTGGAAACAGTGTTGCGCGAAAAAGGTGCCCCTTCATCGAAAATGAACAAATCAAAACTGTGAGCTTTTCACAATTATATGCTAACATGTAAATGTATTTTTAACGACTTATGTTTTAGGTATTCGCTGCCTGATGAGCTGAAATTAAAACGTAGGGATATATTGTGCAGCCACACAGCGTGTTTCCATTGTCTTAATTAAAATTTATAGTACTTATGATTCCTCCAATAGTAGGATACATTTTACATTTTCTCTTATTGCTGAAACAATTCATTTTAAATATATGTATAAATACCATGCATTCACCATTATGTCATTTTCATACCATCAACTCCACAACATTTTTTCTCTTTTGCCACAGCATACTTTAAGATGCTGTTTCTGCCTTTTTCCCATTTATCTAATACAATACATAACCTGTCTTTCGTTTTGTCACTTCCAAACAATTACTTTCTTTCTACGCCTTTCCCCTTTTCGCAAGATTATTAAGTTCGTCTTCTTCGGATTTATTTCCAGCCTCGATTTCGCAGGAAGCGATTCAGCATTCTTAGCATTTTCTCCTGCCTTCCTCCTTTTCTGCAATCAGTGCGACGTACACTTTATCCCGACGCATTTCTCAATCGCACACATAGAAACAATAGTACTTTTTGTAACAAGCAACTTTGATGCAAGCAATTTTTCTACAACTGCAATATACCATTAAAATCTGCAGTTAATAATTTTTTGTCCAAAGTCCTGAACATATCCGACTTTCTCTAACCACCCCTTAATTTTGACATATTTTTTTTCCCTCGCTTCCTTGTTGAACGTCGCCTATACTATAATTTATTACAGCAAATATCGTATACATATTCATTACCGACATCCCTCTATGATTTTCCATTATTTTTTATTTTCTTTTTAATATTTCCCGCTATGTTGACCTTATACCTCTTCCACCCATGTTTCCGTCAGCCGGTCATGTCGATTTTACCCCGCATTGCCAAAATTCTTTCACTTCTTCCTTGGTAACTTTTAGCTATTTTCAGTTCAGCTATATACGAAAACATAATTTTGAAACACTATCCGTTCCTTCTTTCTGCTTCAATTTTACGAGTACTTCTATACCTCCGCCCACTCAGTTTCGTCAGCCACCTTAATATTGCTTGTTTGCTTTCTTATTCGACGACTAATGTCAAACATCGTCTTCAGTAACCGCTGCAAATATATCCAAATCGTAAAAAATGTTGGTCGGATTAATTCTATAATTTCAACTCAGTAATTGTTTATAAATTAGACATTAAGATCGCGTTAAAGTGTTTTTAAACTCCAAGTAGTTAGTGTTTGTTAAAACATACATTGTCTACATTGCCATATACTAACTAACTAACTATCGATTTCGAATTATGTTAAAAACCATGTCTAATATGCTACCCAACTATAAAAACGCAGGACAGTAATGAAGGTAATAAAAACTAATTAATAAAAAGATAACAAAATGGTAAAATTAAATCCCATGGAAAATACAAATGGACGACATGATGAACTGGACGGCTGGTTTAGCAGCACGGAAACTCTGTTAGAAGTGCCTACCGTAGTTACAAAAATGAAAATGAAAAATAAGAACGAAACGTATTTTAAATTATTAAACCTAATTAAATCCTTGGAAGAACAAGTTAATTTCTTTCAAGTAGCATTTCACAAGCAAAAAATATCAACGCGGAATATTTAAGTCAAGTAAAATAAAAACCACTGAAATTATGATAGAAAATGCGAATAAGACATCAGCGATATGAAACAGAATGGACATTAAAAGAAAATAAGCAATGTAAACTTCTACTCCTTGCGGATATTCACGAAAGAGACGGAGTAATGGCATTATGAAAGACATTGAATGAAAACGAGGAGTTTGAAACGTCAAGCGTTTTTAAGCTGACTGCAATTTGTGAACAAGTTGTTGAAAACATAGATAGCATAATCAAAAAATACAATAAAGACGCTCATGTTATAATTTTGGTTTGAATGAACAATCCGACGACAGGGATTTGGTATCAGTGATAACATTCTTAATAAAACACACTTAGACAAAAAGATAAAGAGTGTGGAAAAATACATATTAGGAAGATTGCAAAAAAATGCAAAACCGACGACAGTTTAAAAGTTATCCATGTGAACGTACATACAATCGATTTCCAATAACCTCAACTATTTTCAAAATATACTGCAGAGCCAAAAACTAAACCTGCCATGTTTAACGCAGCAATGGGCTAAGATGATGTATTATCAAATATTGTATTTCCAAATTATATCCTAGTCACAAGCTATTGTCGTATAAATCATAAGCATGGGTCTATTCTAATATATGCTCACGTAAATGCTGTGGAGCTATTATCAGTTTGTATTAAGCCTGTCTTGGGAGTTGTGCAAACAAATTATTCTCTGTGGTGAATGTACCGTAATGTACCGTCATTGTACCGTCCCTCAATTAACCACTCACTATACGGTAACGAATATTGAAGATGGATTATGCAAGTATGAAGTGTGAGAATATAATCTAACTGGTCATTTTGCCTGCACGCTGCACATAAATGCAGCTTCAGTCAAAAGAAATACTATTATTCGCACAAACTAAAACACCATCTATAGACCATAAACTGGCTGGATGTTTTTAGGGATAGAGTTCAAGTTAATTAATTCTTTGATTGAGTTTGACTGGTGCTATAATATGCATTGCCTAAAAACTGGAGTGAGAATAAGCAATAGCAGTATCAACAACAATGGAAAAATTAGACTAGGGATATAATTGACAGGTAATGATTTTAAAAATATATTTTGGCCGGCGAGAACATATAATCTTCCTGATATCCTGGAGTTACATAAATATGAAAAATGCAGAAATATAAAAAAATAATAATTGACACAAAACGTGCTCTTTTTACCAACTAAATCACAAGCTCCTATATTCCTTCTAAAGAACTGTGGAAATGTGTTAATCTCCAATTAAGTCGACATAAAAGGAAAAGTAGCCAAATTGCTATAAATTACAATAATAAATTGGTCTTAGACAACAAGCAAATATGCATTATTTTCTGTAAATTTTTCACAAAAATTTTCCAAATTCGATAATAAAACCAATTTCACCCACCATTGTAAATAGCATGTTTTTACATACTGTAACGTTGCATGAGATTTCTAATGTAATCAAAACATTAAACATACAAGAAGCACAGGTATAGATGATTAATTAAATCAATAATTAACGAAACATTATGACAGCCTCTAACAAATTTATTGAATATTTCAGTAAACAGTTGCACTTTCCCTGAAAAATTAAAGACTGCGGATGTTATTCCAGTCCTTAAAGAGCAAGACGCCTCAATGATTGAAAACAGTGTATATTTTCAAAAATTTTCGAAAAATTTGTATATAGCAGACTATTATAATACAAAAAGCTGTATGATTTTGGTATTCGGAAACCGCTACTAGAGTGGGTGAAATCGTTTTAATCGAATCGTCGCCTTTTTAGGTGCTTTCTCAAGTGATCGGTATGTACCTGAAGATATAGATTTGGCTGTTCCTCGGAGATCTGCGCTAGGACCATTAATATTTTTATTATTCATTAATGATATGCCCATGTCAATAACCACTGGCCACGTAGTAGTCTTTGTAGATGACACATCAATTGCCCAACACGCAAATCAACTTCAGTTGAAGGTTGATGTAGACGCAAAACAATTTAGCACATGGTGTAAAAAAAACAGATTAGTGTTTAACAAAATCAACAGTATCAATTTTCGCCAACGAAAATCAAAATTGACCCCTGCAGCATCAATGAATGTTTACTAAATTCATATTCAAAGTTGGCTTACAATTGATCGAGCAGAAGCAACTTTTCTTAGCGAAGAATTTTTTGTTTTTCCTATATGTACGTATATATATATAGCAGTATTATTTGTAAAAGACAATCCCCAACTGTCCAGATCATCCAAAAATAAATAAATTACCCGTCAACCAGATTTACTACCTTACATTGCATTCATCGGCTCATAAAAATCACTAATCCTTATCTAAAATTTATAACAAACTACCCAGGAAGGTCAGGTTGGTTACAGATCGAAAAGCTTTCAGAAGGTGTTTAAAAGAATTTGTTAGTTTGTTAACGTAGATCTAAGTAAAAATATTTATTATAATGATTTTATGCTATAATAATTATTCATTTCCACTAACGTGGCTGACATGAATATTACCATTATTATTATAAATCTTGTAGTCATAGTCTTTGCTTTATTTTCACGTATTATTTTGCCTTTCTTGTCCAAGTTTGGTTGTTGTTGATGATACAGAATTATTTTTCCAGTTCCATTTTCATTTAAATCAGTATGACTTTCTATGACTATTTTTATACAAATGTCTTAATATGTTAATTTTCAGTATACTTTATTTAAAGTTGTTGGTTTTAATGGCTAACATTTATTGCATAATTAGTGTTTTGTGTGAATCCATTACAAGGATTTGACTTGCCACATAAATAACGATAATCTAGCGATGATTGTATCGACGTAGTTCTACTAATGAGGAGAGAGAACTGATAATTAATTCGGTCCAATTCTTGTTCAAGATTTTAAAATTTCTTGTGATTCCGAAAATGTACTCGGACCTAGTCATCTGGCCCAATCGTTATTTATATTAAGTCAAAATATTACTTGTTTGGAGTTTTGTTGCATTTGTGTAAAAATCTTCGTTTCCCAATACATCACATATCCTTGATAACACATAACATTTCTACACATAAATAAATATAAAATGAAATACGTCGATGCAAGATTAGTTTAGTTCTACAAAGAAAATTATTTTCTTCATTTCGTAATATTTCTCTATGGCAATAAAACCAACAACAAAACTAATAAAGTTCCGATGATTTGTAGCACGTCGAGTCGGGAGGACGTTGACGGTATAAACTTACATTGCTGAAATATGTTGTAACTCGCAGCGAAAAAGTAACATACTGTAGATATTTCCTTTAAAAGTGAGTCGCATAAATGTATAGAACATCCACGGAGACAGCTACCCTTTAAAAAGAACCGAAGGTAGGTAATAAATAATGTATGTAACTTGTTCTTTTTACAGTTAGATGACGGATGAATTCTAACCATTTGATTGAATTATGGGCATATTGTCTACGGTCTACACTCTACAATGGGGAATGCATTTTTTACGCGAGGCGCACATATGTGAAGAATATGCTAATTCTTGCACATACCGTGTAGATTCATATGTTAACTTCTCGTTCGCCGATGTCAATGACTTTGACAGAGTCTCTTTGACAAAAAGGCAATAAATTTTTGA
Source organism: Geotrupes spiniger (assembly GCA_959613385.1). NCBI lineage: Eukaryota > Metazoa > Arthropoda > Insecta > Coleoptera > Geotrupidae > Geotrupes > Geotrupes spiniger. The sequence continues at coordinate 23,889,028 of OY390736.1, read as the reverse complement.
ATATATTTAAAGAATCTTACCTCGCATGTCACCGCTACGAACCGTATGATAAGATTATTTGAATTTTTACAACGTTGTAAAACGTTAAAATGGGCTGCAGATATGTGGTAATCAATTTTTTTATGTGTTCATTGTCGGTTCTGATGTACCAGTAAATTCAAATTATATTGCTGAGACAAGTTTTCCTTATCGTATTACCGCGAATACATCTGTATACGTATATATTTAAATCGTTTTTTCTTGTTATTTCAATAAAACATTCGTGAATTGTTATCTTAAAGGAATTCTAGGTGTTATATTTTTATTATTCGTTTAATTTCATTATATTACTTCATTGTTTTCCATATCGTTTTATTAAGTTTCTAATATACATCATATTTCCTTAATCTATGTGCCATCACTTTCCTTTTTCCTTCCTAGCTTTGTTACTACCCATTTATTTCCTTTGCGATCTCTTTCCGCCTTATACTACTTCTCATTCAAACATCTCATCCGATTTGTTTCACTCTTACTACACACCACAAATCTTCACACTATTTTCCACCCAATATTTCCACATCTTCTCCAATATCAACACAATTCCACCAATCTTCATCCATTCATTACCAGGCATCAATGTGCACAGATATTACTAATATAATGTACTAGTGCAGTAGGTCACGGCTGGTAATTCATTTAATAATAATAATTTCCATACAAGCAGGTTATGTGAAAAAATAATGTAATATTACAACCTTCTCATAAAAGAAATTACTTGCAAATTGTAAAGGAATGAATTTTTATAATCCAAATTTCCTCATTATTTCTGTAACTCGCGCGATTGCCATATGCGGGTTCATTCTCGAGTCTTTGCATAATGATAAGTCATTGAATATAAAGGTGCATTTAAAATTATTGTCTGAGAGTGAACACCATCAATCCTAAATGATAATTTTTATAAGTGCGGCGTTTTAATATTCATAAGTTGCCACACTTCCTCTAGAATTAAGGTATAATTAGGGTACTACTGCATTACTCGAAAGCGTCGGTGGTTCGACCCTGTAATTACCGACCACGAAACGATAAATGTCATATTCACTTTCCAATCTGATATTGATTTATTGCGGCAGTTATTAATATAACTACCTCGAATCTGGGAAAAGTCTTCGTACGCCTGAAATTATATATCTGTTAATTAGTGGTATTAATTATTGCATGCAGATTGGCCAGGGCATTTCGATCAATTATTATGTATATTGAAGGTGATTAATATGTAGATTATTTTTCTTATAAAACCGTAATGATGAACTTTCGTGGAACACTTTTTTCATCTAATTATTAAAATTGAAAATGCAATTAAAAGCTTTTGAAAATAAAATGACTACATGCAAAGTAAACACTTTAGAAACATAAATACTTTATTTGCTTTCCATTTCGTCAATTCGTCTTTCAATCATCAAATAATAATTTAATCTATCTAATCCATAAAAGATTTTCTTGCTATATTTGTTATTAACAACACAAGGGCCATATGTAATGTATACATACGTACATTGATTTTTTGTTTGTATTATATATTCAGATTTATAAAACCATTACGCATTTGAATTATAATACGACGAATTTAAATAGTACAATTCAAATTAATAATTTCATACCTAATTGTATGACAATTGTAAAATAAATTCACAATCACACAAATTGGAACATTTCACAGATTCCATTAATATTTTGCACATGGTAGGCTTGATGCATCATTTTGTTGACTGATGATTATTATCGTGCATATTATAATAACGTGGGATACTTCCTCAACTGAGAAAGTGATGAAGGCGATAATTTGCATAAATTACATATACGACACAAATATCTGAATGAATTATTTTTAGACAGTGCCCATATTTCACCACCAAAAACATATGCCTCAAATTATTAGGGCAGTTTGTACACTTCACCAAGTTTTGACGTACGTGACAGCTGTGCAGGACCACACTACGAAAAATGTATGGCCACTACTCTTACATGCAATTTATATTACTCGGTAATGCTAATATTTAGATAATGCAACCAGCACGAAGTAAAGTGGTGATATGTAAAAGCAGGTGTTCTAGTGATAACACATTCAGAGCCATTAAACAAGGCTCGGCATTAATTTCGTATAAACTTCTCACCACACCCTGGTGGAATTTAGAAATGCTTAAGCCTGCTAGTACATATTGCATTGCATCTATTTATCATACGTATTTTATTCTCGAGCAGTTTAAATTCAAGTATTACATGTTTTGATATATAACAGCAAAACAAATTATCTAAATCCATGGCGTAATTTTATATTTCGATGTTTCAATTTCATGTATCGACGTCTATAATTAAATAACAATAAATAACACATCGATATAACGTGGATTGAATATTCTTTACTATATTCTTATTAACAGTACACTGAAGTGGAACTTATTTTCCAAAAGTACTTTTATAAAATCTGTTCTACTGGGTTACCACAGCAAAACGAGTTAGTTCAGTGAAAACGTAGGAAAGAAACAACTTTACAAGCTCAAAAGGTCATCCAATCGGTAAGAGATAATAAAAAGCGATTGTGAAACTAAAATAAATTGATTTATATTTATCATTCAACAGTATGTATGTATAGAAGCGGGTAAGCTTTGTACGGACGGGAGATAAAAGTTGACTGATGTAATTTCAGTACATGTAGAGTGATATAAGGAACTTTGATGCGCTCATGAAGTATATATGTAAGAAAGCGAGAAAACCCTGTTGGTTGGATGCGCGAAGAATATATTACTTTATGTGGCGAAAGACTTGGGAATGAGTAAGGAGGCGAGATCAGAGAGAAAGTGAACGTCAGTGCTGATGCAACTCGGTAGCGACAAGGATTGATCTCAGAAGCGGCGTGGTATGTTATAGAACAGAAACGAATGCATGTGTGGAAAAAAATAATTGTGTATACAACAGCGATGGAGGATAGAAAAGGCTATGATGAGTGGAGCTGAAGTAAACGGTGTCCCCACACTTGGGCCGATGTAGCATAGTTTAGTGAGCTCAAATAATACACTTTTTTCAAATATCAGTGGTATCTATGCAATTTAATGACAATTCAAGATCAGCGCGATAGTCACTGACCCTATAAGTAGGAAGCGACGCAATCGAGATAATTGCTCGAATCAACTCGCACTGATTAAGGTCTAGTTGAACTCTATAGTCGAAGTGGAAATATAAACAGCACTTGCCAACAAAAGACATGAGACGCTTAGCAAACTTTACAAGAGGTGAAACTAATTTTAATCCTTTGAGTAAAATGTTATATATAAATACTAACAAGGGTCATGATACTATGATTAATGAAAAATAGTGCGCGTAGTATACCTAGACTAAATGCTTATTATAAGAGAACTCTTCAAGTTTACTATTGAAAAGTATGCACGATTTAGCCTACCACAACTATAATTTACGTATGCCACCCACGACAAATAACTGTGCCAATAAGTACCCAAAAATTGCACAGTGTTAGGCTTATGCAGCCGATTTTTTCTATCAAAATTCAGGTACTTAGTTTTTTGAACATTCAAGTTCACCTTATTACTATAACAGCTTGTAATTTCTTCATCAATTTGATTTACATATATTTAGATCTGCTTAGAATCCTAACCAGCAGTAACAATCGAATTGTCATCAGCAAAATTCATCAAATAACTTGATCTAGCATTAGGCAAGTCGGTAATAAACAATAAAAAAATCAGTGACCAAGAACCGATCCTGAGCCAAAATTATAAAAAATATGCTAATCTTTTAGGCGAAACTTCTCCATGTTCCAATGATTTCTAATTATTCCAATTTAAAGCACACGCAACCTTTAAAGAGTGCGGCAAATTGCCCATCAAAACAGGTACATTTGCACATCTCCTCACAAACACTTTTTATAAGTGAAGTTGGTATTTCATCGAAACCGCAAATGGTCCACTGGTACAAAGAACATCGTTTGGTTGTATGTACGTTAAACCAGTTGTACATACCTTGTAAATTCTTCAGAAAAATGGTCTCTGATATTTCTGCATTTGCCGCGAAGTAATTCTGAGTTAAGAAATTGCGATATTGCCTTTACTTTATTTTGATCATTTTCAAATTTTGATCTGTAGAATCCTCTTTTGGTATGCCTCAATAATTCTTTATATAACGTCAATTTTGTTTTATGAAAGGTATTTAAATCGTCTGATTTCATATATGATTTTAACAAGTAGAGATCTTTTAATTCCTCACAGGATGTTAATGCTTTTGAACGGATCCATTCATTTTTAGAATGTTCATACTTCCTAGTCGCAATAGAACTTGTTAAATTTAAGCACCATTGAAATATTTCCATAAATGAATCAAATTCAATTTCAGGTTCATGAAAGAAGTTCCAATCAGGCTGATAATTTCTTTCCTAGTTTTATAAAAAAGTAATGAAATCGTGTAAGCTGGTTATATTATCCTTTATTTACCATAAGATGCCCTTTAAAGGATATCTAATAACACATATGTCCTCCACGAGACTGAATAACGGCCTGACATCTTCGTGCCATACTTTCAATCAACCTCTGGATATCCTCATTGTTCCTGCTACCATAAGCTGTTGAAAAGTTTCTGGAACCACAGTTTCTGAGGTTCCGATGTAGCTCGTGTCACAAATGCTCGATCGGATTGAGATCTGGACTACGAGCTAGCCAGTGTATAATAGGGATTTGATGTTCTTCGTGGAATTGTCTTGTCTTACCTGCTACATGTGGCCTTGCTGAAATCTAGAGCCTATAAGAGCTCCAGCAGGGCAGCAATCACTCGGCCAGCTACAGCAACCAGATCTGTACGAGTATGGAATGATTTTCCATACTCCCACCCCATGTCGGATCTCATTCCAAACTTGTCCACTTTCTGAACTAGTCTTTGACGATGGCATTCATCTGTACGCGCCCAAACTCGAACAAGACCATCAAAACGTGTCAACCGAAATCTGGACTCATCACTAAAAAGCACTGAGAACCACTGCTCCATCACCCAATCTGCATATTGTTGTGCGAACGCCAGGCGGTTTCGTTTATAAAGTCAGTCGTGGCTTTCAGACTTGTCTTCTTGACCTTAGGTTATGTTCACGCAACCTTTTTCTTAAAATTTTCGCACAAATTTGTATTCGTCGATGTGCGTCGTCTAAGTGCACAATTTCACAAAAATCTGTCATGCCGAGCGATTGTCGCAAGTTTCCGACCCTGATCAGCGTTCTACGATAACTTCCTGTCTGCAGGTAACGATTCCAAACTCTGGACATGACAGAAGGGCTTATATAAAATTATCTTGCAATGTGACTATATTTCTGACTTCTCCGCTTAATGTTATAGCTCTTGCAACTTGAACTTGGACATAGGTGCCTCATGATACACTTATTTAGTAATTTATTTGCGCAGTGTATTATATTTTGAAAGTGGTCGATACTGATTTGTTTTAGGCGAACTCAGATTTTGTGAAGCCGTCCAATACCATGAAAGGTATTTGACAAAAAGTTATGGAAAGAGCAATGTAATGAAAACGGAACCTGTGTGGTAATTTTAGTTAAATAGTCTTATTGTCAATGGTGCACTTGGCGAGTATCAAAATCTAATTTCAAAACATTAAAATAGGGTGGAAGTCGAGCGGGAAGGATTATCATGGCTCCAATAAGTAGCAATAGTTTTATGTTTAAAGGGTGGGAAGATTTCATTCAATCATACGTTTGATATTTTTTTACTGCTACGTGTTCCTTACCCATTAGGTACTAAAATTTTCAGTCCATAAATCCGATACAGTTATCTTAGTTCTTGCTTCGGACTCGTATACTCTTGAATAGCTTTCCAGATCTGTCGCCGAATCTTCGCTGTTGGGTCCTTGTTTAGCTTGATGTACTGGTCTGGATCCAGTAGACTTTTCATCTTCTCATTGCAATTTTGTTTATGATCACTGTTGCCTTGTACTTATCTGTTTGTCGTGCTGACAGACAGCACGAGAATATTTAGGATATTGTGCATATCATCAAGTGCCCTTTATTCTTCTCTTGTTATGTTGCTAGTTGCTTGTATCGATTTGTATAGAATGCGGCAAGTCTCATGCCTAACTTCTTTTGCTTCTTCGACAGGTAGACTTCTGATTACACATTCGATTTGTGTTACTGTCTCGTACTTCGTATCCTAGTTGCAACAACGGCGAAGTTTAATCCTTTCGACAATACACTTTGTTTGCAGATGCTGGGGTTGATATTACATCCATCAAAAGACATGCAGGGTAAAAAAGTTCTTCAATTGCTGAATACTACCTTGAAGACTCAATTAACCAAAAGAATAAGTTTGCTCGGTTGATTCTTGGAACCTAGGAAAGTCTTTCAAAATTGCGGTACCACAGACGTTGGCAATGATGCAAGAAACTCAGCAAGGTACAGAAACATTATGTCCTTTGCATTCTAATTATAATCTATTGGCAGGATGATGTTTAATAATCTGCATAATTGGTCATTTTATGTTATCAAAATTGACCTTAAGTATTAATTATGATAATTATGTCCAGGTGTTTTTTTATAGCGGTCCTTTACTTTATACTTTATAGCGCGGTTAATTTAATCTAAAATATTCATCATAAACAAGATATGAAGAAACAATTTTGATGAAGTTGTGAAGAAAAGAAATAAAATAATTTGTTTGTAGTAATTTGAATGCAGAATAGTGATATGGGAGACCATAACACACTTATATTTGGTGTTGCACCATCATACTGTATACAAAACTAAAATATCTTAAATATGGTTTATAATTTATTCGTTTATAAAATAGTACGCTACATCACATGACCGCTGTCTTGGAGCAGGCTCAGAAAACGTTGGAGAAAAGGGAAGTGTATTTCTATTTGCTGGAGGTCTCTTGCGTACGTACACCTAGAATAATCCTACCACAACGGTCGCAATGCGATCAACTGCAACGGTCACGGTGCAATCGAACACAACAGACACAGATCAACGGCGCTAAACAACGAGGTACTTAGCGAAGAGTAGAAACTTCTTTATAGAACTTCTGAAGAATTTAACAGCATGACCAGAGAAACGCCAAATTATATTTGAAGACGACGACAAAATCCGGAAGAAATTCTTTCAGTCGATAACAAATATGAATAAATGGATCTTTTAATTTTTACGTTTCCTCAATATCACTAGCGTCAATTGTAATACTAATATAACTTCCGCTGCAGAGAGCCAGGAGAACCTTAACAACCTAAACTGACTTTTAAGTGCCAACATTACCATTCATAGAAAAATCATGTAGACTAAACAGGTCTGCAAAAAGTTGTTAAGATAAATATATGTGAAAATATTTAAACAAAAATATCAATGACTCATTCAAATAATAATTAGAAACGAAATTTTTTATATTTAACTTTCGTTTTGTATTATTATTTAATAGCAAATTTCAATCGAAATATACATTTCAAAAGCAATAAAATGCGAGTGATATATAATCGAATTTGCTTATCAACTAATATTCAAATTTATATTATGTTGCATACAAAATGCATACAAAATAAACAACATGTAAAATAAAATTATAAATGTAACATGAAACAAAAAAGGTGAAGCAACTACAAAAAAGTATAAAAAGTAAGTACAGGTGAAGCAAACCATAAACTAAATGCTAAAGCCATAAGAACTTTTAATATATATTTTCTGCGAAAACACTTCATGTTCAAATTATTAGATACACACGCAAAAAGGATATAAATCGACAGATTAATTACTTGGACGCAGTGTGTGTTACAGCCCAACAAATTGACAGGTCGTAATTTAATGATGGTTTCAAAACGTATATGTAACTTTTACCAAATGCATACATACATCGAATATACTAGGATATAACTTTTACAACCCCCTCGTTCATCAATTAAATTAAACGAAGCCTCCATGACACCGGAATAGTTACTGCGTAGTTTTTCGCATCTGCCTCTCCCGCAACAATTTGCGCGCCGGACCAGCATGGAAACTATCCAGGTCGAGAAGTGAGAAAAAAGAAATCGACCCGCCTAAACGTCGCACATTAATCTAGCGGAGCATTGAGACATTTCGCCACCTGTACTATCGAAGTCGATGCGTTTCCATGTTTTCACAATGTAATTTCCATCCTGATCGTGTAAACTCTGTAATTACGTGAAATTACTAGATGATATCGACCATAATGTGTCCGTTTCAGACGCGTGCTTCTTGATTTATTACTTAATTATTTTTAATCGATTTCAAGTGTAAAACGGCTGTCAGTTATTTTAAATCTATAATCTAAGCGCATGTTGCGTTTTAATGTGATTGCTCTTTAATCAGTGGTATGGTTATTATTGTTATTACGGTTATTGCGGAAATTACCTTTTATGGACGCGAACGTCTAAATAAATTGATACAAGGAATTACTGCCCACCGCAAAAAACATCGTGTAAACGTTTGAATTATTCGGTGTTTACAATAATAAGGAATTGGTTTTGCTATATCGGAGGAATGAGGCCAAAGTTTATATAGTAATTATTTCAATGAAATTCATACACAGGCAAATGATTAGATATTAGACTGCTAACTATGTTGTTTTGTTTGTCCCAGAAGTAACATTTTTGAACAAAAATGGATACACTTATTATATCTGCGCATATTACAACGGACGGCGAACTTGGCCTACATGTAAGTAAAATATGATTATTCATTGGAAACGACAACACACTAGATTAAAAGGATTATTTACATAATTGAAGACTCGTATACTTGCGACTTAAATATCTTGTAACACTTGACAGATAAAGTGTTGATGTGGCACATTAGATTTCAGCTCCCTTAAATATTTTTTAACGTTATTAGTTGTAATCAGGGATCTTATTTCGTAAGATGGAAGTATATAGTGAGTTATAAAAACGAAAATCCAAAATATGAATAATCCTGTCAAAGATACATGAAATACCATCATTTTGATTCAAGGATATTTAGCCTCAAGTTTTGCAGATGAGAACCATATGTATTAGAATGAAAAAAATGTCTAGCAGCATTCATTAGTCAGGATGAATCTGGAAAAGTATTTTTGTGCATTTATAAAATAAACATTGAGCATTTGCATAGTTTATCAATAGCCAATCACTTAACACAGGAAGTTTGTTCGTGGAAGAACGTCTACGATACGAGACCGTGCCAGGCCGAATTTTATCTTATAATGAAATACAAAAGAAAAGGAGTAAAACCATTTTGAAAACTTGTATGTACATATTTATGGAACAAAATAAAACAGACCTAATTATATACAAAAATGGGTAACGTTTAAGTAACGAGCAAAACAAAATTCTGTCGAAGTACATCTATAAACATAGAGTACAAAGGGTTTAAGTGGAGAGTTTTGTAATTTTATCCTACAAATTAAAATTTGGTAAATGACTAATGTGATCATTAACCGAGGGTAAGGTCGGAAGAAAGGTTAAACGATTATATGCAATAACACCTGCTTTCTTTATGCAGACCTAACCTACATTGATTTGATAATGTATGTAATGCTATAATAATGTTGACTTACGAAGGTTTGCAATATAGAAATAAATATGCTTTACTATCGTTTAGTATAATTAAACCGTAAAAAAAATCTATTTTGATTGATGTGATTTACAGTTGTTCTTGCATAAAATATTGCAATAATTATAAGATGTGTTTTGCTTGCAAGTACTGCTCGCTCAGTGGGTTTAAAAACAATAAAAACAACACTACAGATTACAGAAAAATGTAAAACGAAGGAAATACTTAATCAGAGTTTTCTTTGAAGGATTGTAGTATAATTTTGATGTTCCTTTTTAAACATCAAGTACGATTCTGTATCGGTAATTGGAGAGGGCCGGTGATCTATGGCTTGATAACCCCCGACCAGATTCCGACGTAGAAATAGTTCCAGAAAATTTCAAATTATTGCACATAGAGCTTCATTCCGAAATCTTGACAAAGATGTATTATCATCGAGAAAGAATTTCGTGGTAGTTTTTAAAAGGAGAATTAAGCAATAGTCATAATACAACGGCATACAATGCATCGAATTCACCTGAGAGATTTAGAAATTCGACAAGAACGTAAAAGGGAGAAGACAGACTTGCAAAATGGAAAACGATCAGGTGAGAATTTAAGGTCACTGCAAGTTTCCTGAGACATATTTAAAATCAGATTGACTGTGACATAAAATTAATAGTATTTTAACGAATATATTTTGTATGTCTACTCTTCTTCAGCGTTCAATCACCAATAAGATAAATTGTCGGTAAGGAACAGAAAAGTGCGACATTTATGTTGGCTAGAGCTGCTTCGGGTAATATGGACTGAAATAATGAAGACTCTCAGAAAAATTGAGTATCGTGACATTGAATGAGGAACTAAATATTGAAAAGTGAGAGAACGCCAGAACGAAAAAATCTCCATAGAACATCAACAGACTTGAGATCTGTATATTTACCCAGTCAAATACCCTTAAAGCTCTAGTTGCAGGCGTTAACACAATATTAAGTTATTATTGGATATCAACTTGAATAAACTGTTACAAAATGTATGTTGGATCGTATAAATGGGACGGTATCGAAGAAGTCGGATAAAGCTAATGATTATAATGGATTATGTAGTATGATTTAAGGGAAGGGGATGATTAAGAGGAGAACGTTGGCAATCACTAAGAAAGGGGATGCAACCGATGTTGCTAAAATTGGAAAAAAATAATCACTATGAAAATAAAATCATAATTCATTGTCACATATTGTGATTATAAGCCTCACAATATTACATAAATGTAAAAGCTGATTTTGTAGAAAATTACATCAAAATTTATATTTAAATGCATCACTTAATATTTTTGTTTCATCTAAGTCTTAAACTAATATCCATTAAGTCAATTCATCTGCAAAAAAAATATTTTGATTGACGTAATTTACAGTTGTTTTTGTATAAAATATTGCAATAACTATAAGACGTGTTTTGCTTGCAATTACTGCTTGCTTAGTGTGTTTAAAAACAATAAAAACATTACTACAGATTACAGAATAATGTTACAATAACATATATATTATATTAATAACCAAAGCGCAAATTCCCTACGCAAAATTGTGCCCTTAAGGAACTTAAGGTGGTATTAAATAAATCAATATCCTTACAAAAACTATTTACAGTTCTACACAAAAAAATCATAGGCGAATGAGCATGACGGCGAGTGCTTGCTTGATCGATATAGAAAAAATGTTGATTACGACTGCTAAGTCTTGGCACAAGAAAACTAAACAACCTCAAAAAATCAGGATCAGTAATATAACTGTGTATTATTTTATAAACAAACAAAACATCTGAAACGATTTTACGCACTTTCAGTAATTGAAACCCGAATTCTGCTAAAAGAGCGGTATAATCATAACCATATTGGAAACAAATACCGTATAAAGTTTATAAAAATTCCACACTTTCCATAGCACCACTTAATTTAAGTAATCAGGATTCCACGCTACAGGACAGTATTCAAGTTTCAAGTTTAAACCGAACAAAAACTTATAGTTTAAGGTCATCAGCATACATGATGCATTCCGATGAAATACAGTTCATAACATCATCGGCAAATATCAGACATAACAGAGGGCCAAGAATGAATCCTTATGGTACTCCATTGACAGACATGTATTCAATTGGTTGAAAACCTCGATACTGAACATAATTCATTCGGTGCTTATACACGTCCTGAATACTTCAATGAAGTCATGTCCAACACCAATGTTGTCCAACTTTACCAGAATCAATTTGTGGTGAACGGGCTCAAACGTCCTCGAGAAGTCGGTGTACATTATATCAACTTGATAACGATTACCCAAAGAAGCGATATTTTATAAGGAACGCCGGAACTAAATCATGGTGGGCCCAGTTTTCATAAAATTCACTGTACGTAAGAAATCAGATGAATCAAAATTGTTGATAACTAAAATATCATTACTAAAACATGCACTAACATAAACGACAATGGTATCCCGTTCAGGTTTATGAACAGATTGAAATAATTCGGCAAATGTGTTTGAAATATCATCAGGGGAGACAACTATTTCATTGGTCTTTGATCATAGAACCCGGAATACGTATAAGATTTTACCTCTCATTAATAAAAAAAAGTATTTTCGAGTCCTTCTTGACTCACTTCAATTCCAGTTATATATTTTCGGAAAAGCGAGTTAATATTTACCTTGACCAATTTTCTATATTCTTTGAATTTGCGTCAGTAGAGTGCGAAATTTGTTTTTCATTGACATTATTCGATAGTGCTTCATAATTTTTATGTGTCTGCAAAAAACCAACATGGAAACAAACAATTCCTCTTACATTTTAAGGGAACCGTAAGTTTAAGTAACTGTGTAACATTTTTCACACGCGTAGATTACATCATCAGCAACTAGTACAGATTTCCAGTCAGTATATAATATCAAGTTATACAATTCAACAAAGTTACAACGTTTATAGTTAAAAACTAGTTTGTACGACACCTCAAACCGTTTAATTGATGAAAATTCATAAGACGTTTGAAAAACGATTTATTATATATACCTCATTGATTTTTATTTGAAAAGTTCGTTCGAAAGTGAAGTACAGGTAAGTATATGAAAATTAAGTTTAGTTTATTACGTTTTTCGTACAAACGCAAATTATCTATAAATGCAAATGAATCAAACAGAATAGGTGAAAACGAGTACATGAAGTAAATGAAATTGAGATGAATGAAGCTTGTAATAAAAAATTAAAATCAACCGGCAAACTAAAATAATAAATAACTACAAATACTTTTTAATATTGAATCATTTGGACGTTAAAATAGTCTAAACGTTAAAATTCTCATCAACGCACCAATTCTCGAACATATCGGGTAAAATAGACTTCTAATAATATTTAAAGAATTTGTACTGAACAACGCAGTAACAAGCACATTTTTCCAAATAACTTTTATTTTAAATTACATTAACTTTTATAAGAATATTTTTTTTGATAACGCCGTTTTCGAGCTATAGAAAAAAAGTGATAAGAGTAAACTATCACTATCACTATCCGGTAAAAATATTTCTTTCAAAATAGGACAAAAAGACACACACAAAAACATACACGCACATATACACACAGATGCACACATACTTATATACTTATACACACATAAAATATAAGAAAATAGAAATAGTTGACAATTGATTAAATTGACGTCATTCCCAAAAATATCGAAAAATTACAAAATTCATTGAATTCAAAAAATTGCAAAAGCATATCTGTATAATAATGCGATACCAAGAAAGAGGGGAGAAGATAATGGAATCTAAATATAACGAGAAATATAAAGGGATAAAAGTTTGTGGTCGGAGACCGAAATATTTGGAAGGGGGGATGTCGGAGGAGGACGCAAGAATAGTAGCCAGATATACATGTGGTAACGAGGAAAGGAAGAATAAATATTGGATGGGGGAGGAATTCATAAGATGCCAGATATGTGGGAAGGGCAGGGATGATTGGGAACACTGGTGGGAGGAGTGTGAAGGATTGAAATGGGATCCACGGGAGAAAGAGAAAGAGCAAGAGAGGCAGGGCATGGTGGAGGGTCGTAGCAGAGACGGGGGAGGGGATAGAAATATTAGGGAAACTAAGGAAGATGAAGGAAAAGAAGGGAGATAGCTAAAAATTATATTGTTGCAGGTAGAGAAGAGTAGGCGATGCGGAGAGTGGGAGGATGGCCGGAGGGGGTGATAGAGCCGAAGGGGCAGAGTCGGCATGGGAATGGAGTCACATGTACAAAGAGGAAAATATATAGATGATGTAGATTAAACAGGTTGTAATTGAGAAGTATGCAAATAAAGGTTTTTTTTTTAATGCGATACTACTAAAACTTTAAAATATGAATTGTAAAATGACAGATATTGCCAAAAAATAAAAAATGTGAAAATTCGACATATTTAGCAATTTAAAAAAATATAGATTGTTTCAGAATTTCAAAAACATGGTAAGTTAAACATTTCAAAGTTATCAAGTATGCATAGAGTAATCTAGTTATCAAATAAATTAAAATTACGTACGAGGTCACAAATATAAGAAATACAAATTGTAACAATCAAAAATTTGTAAATACATAAAAAATTCCAAAGGCCAAAATTGGAAGTGTTATTTAATTTGTCAATAATGTCAAATGTAACGTTGTAGTAAATGTAGGCTTGCCAAAAATAGATACACTGCAGACAAATGCTAAATTGCCGAAAATATCCAAATTGATAATATTGTCAAAAATACAACAGACAAATTTCAAAATGTACCAAATTGTCACAACGTCAGTTTACTAATATACCAATCACAATTATATCAATCACTCAAGATAATAAGAAATTTGAAAATGTAAATATTATTAGAAGACTAAAATTTTAAAAAAATTTAAAAATTTGTCTTAATATAATATTTAATAACATTTACAAAATTGTCTGCGAAAATGAATAAAATATAACAAAAATGTGAAATGAATGTAAAAACTAAAAAAATTTCAATTTGTCACATTATACAAAAAATCATGTATGCCTAACATTTCGCTATCCACAATCGGAAAGGTGGAATAATTAAATATGACAAATGTTAAATAATGAAAAATATTTATATTGTTACAATTGTTTCAAATTAAATAAAACACTGAGAGATGGATCTCCAAAGAAATTGTTCCATCAAGGGATTCAATGTCAAAGCCTTTGTTACAGTAAGAACGATGGAAATGTTTCATTAAGATATATATTGCCAAAGATATTCTTAAAGTAAAAAAAAAACAAATATTGTTTCACCCAGAGATTAATTGCCAAAGATATTGTTAAAGTAAAAATCCCAAATATTGCTTCATCGAGATATTCATTTGCAAACCATTGTTAAAGTAAAAACGCAAATATTATCTCATTACCAAAGGCACTGTTCAAATAAAAGACGCAAATAATGTTTCATTGAAAGACTCACTGCCAAAGACATTTTTCAAACAATTGAAAAATACAAATATTGTTTCATGGAGAGCTCTATTGGCGAATACATTGTTAAAGTGAAAAATACAAATATTGTTTTATGGAGAGATTTATTGCTGAACACATTGTTAAAGTAAAAACACAAATATTGTTTTATCGACAGATTAATTGCCGAACACATTGTTAACGTAAATAATAGAGAAATGGTTTGATTGAGAGGTTCATTACCAAAGACAATGTTGAAGTAAAAAATGCAAATATTGCTTGATTGAGAGATTCATTACCAAATGCATTATTAGAGTAAAATGATAGAAATTATAAGAATTAAAAATTATTCCAGTTTCCTTGATCTAATTCAGACAGTTTTTAAAAGCCTTACTATCATTTGGGAAAGAAAAACAAAACCATGCATTTGGTGTTTGGAAATGAAAGTGTTTACGTCTGAGACTTTGCTGTATGATTCCCAAGTGCCATGACGTGAAACTATTTTTCCATTTATCCACTTTTCCCATAATCGTTCAAACTTGGTAAACAAGCAGATCTGTTAACTTTGACACTAATACTGGGTCTCTGTACTGTGTGTCTTCATTTAGGAAAGAACTAGTAGCAGACAGTTTTTAAAAGCCTTACTATCATTTGGGAAAGAAAAACAAAACCATGCATTTGGTGTTTGGAAATGAAAGTGTTTACGTCTGAGACTTTGCTGTATGATTCCCAAGTGCCATGACGTGAAACTATTTTTCCATTTATCCACTTTTCCCATAATCGTTCAAACTTGGTAAACAAGCAGATCTGTTAACTTTGACACTAATACTGGGTCTCTGTACTGTGTGTCTTCATTTAGGAAAGAACTAGTAATTATTTTTTGCGAGCTCGTTGCACCGATTCAGGATTTGGTTCCGTTCAATAGACCATCGCCTTTGTTTTCAGATTAAAGCAATATATCCGGAATTAACCACCTGAAGCAACAGCTTATGAAGTACCCCAGTAGTATTTTTCAATAGTTTTTTTACACCACTTAACGCATTGTCATTTTTGAGCAGCTGTCCATTGACAACCAAAGCTTCCTCACATCCACGTCCATTTCAAACTTCTTGTGTTTCACCCAGTCCAATAAAATAGTATTGCCCGAACGAATCGATCTAATGATCTACCGCAATATATACAGTACTGCAGCAAAGTTTTCATCGGTATCATCTGTTCTTAGACCTCCCTTACGAAATGAATCATTGAAATAAATCTCTCGTGAACTCGTTGTACCAATTATAAAGAATCGCATTGGACGTAGCTTGTCACCCAATTCGTTTCGGAATCAATTTTCACATTGAAACTTAGTGCCGATTGGAAATGATAAAAAATCCTAGCTGTAAGATATTCTCGATATTTCAATAATCTAATTTCAATAACTAAGAAACTCATTGAGGAAAATTAAAGTCAACGAGGTTAAATTTGCAAAATGGTCGTTTAATTCTAGTTAGTCTATATAATTTAGGATATATTTTTATACAATTTTCATAATATATATAATTTTGTATAATTGATTGTGTCTTTCCATATTTTATTTAATTTTTTATAATTTTTTACTCCAAATTTTGTTCATTCTCATTAAGGTATTTTTGGTCGTATGCTTTCCCGATTTTGTTCTAATTTCTATTTTCAAAGCTTTTTTGTTGCCATATTAGTTTATTTCAATTAAATTTCATACATTTTGTTTGATTCCAATTTTAATAATTAGCACATGAGTTTTATTCAAAACTATATTTTTCAATTTTCCAAAGTGGCATGGCGACACATTATAAATATTTCAAACGTTACCTATTACAATGTAACAATTGCACAACATTTGTATTTAACGTATACCTAGAAGTTATTAAAATAAATCTTAAACAATATTAGTGTCTCTCGTGTGATTAATTCCCCACAGTTGCAGTAACTCATAAAATCGCCTACACCAATTGGCTTTTCCGACGCTTACCTTTTATTATTCTACATTATTGACGGCCTTTGTACGCCTTATTGACGCTCATATAATTACGAGGTACTAATTCTAACGTGCGGGGGTGAAATTTTAAATTTATTGGAAACACCGGACATACAAGATATTGTTATAAAACAACAGTTCCAATATATAAGACTTAAATTGCTTAATAAAATCACATGTAACGCAAAACGATATTAAAGAGTTTCAAGGTAAGAATGCATTAACTTTAATTAAATGTTTTATTAATCAAACTTATAAATATATGTAACAGTCCTTTTACATGGTCGTGATTTATGGTTTAATTATTTAAGTGACAATTTGTTTAAGTTTATCAACGTTACATATTTAGCATACACCTTAAATTGTCGCCAACGCTGACGCCGGCATTTAAATTAACATAATCTTGTTTGCATAAATATAATTTAAACTATTTCTTATCATGAATGAACAAAATATTTCCATAATGAAATTAACTGCAATAATATTTTTGCGTTTAGTACTTATTCAAGTTACCTTTGTCATGTTAATGGTCGTCGTTATTAATTATCATTATTTGTTAACTAGTCATCTATGCAGGTATGTTATTGATGAACAAGTGATTGTGGGCAATTACAAATTAAAAAATGGTTGTAGGGTCGACTTGATATTATGAGAGGAAACGTCAAGAGTGAATGGTACACATGCATTTCAAACTTCAGTATCGGTGTTTTCGAAATTGAACCAGAAAGATTTGGTATACAACTGGCTGAAGATCATTATACAATTAATGAAATAAGTATTAATATTATTTGCTTGCAACTTAAACATAGTTTCTGTCAATTTTTAATAGTTTCCACAAGATATAGGAATCGGTATCTCTTTGACATCACCGTCAATCGAGTTCAAAAAAATACGAAAATGATGATGCAATATATGTAACAAAAGTTTTGGAAATTTTTTTGAAATATCTTGGATCAATTAAGTTCTGAAGCCTTGTATGATTCAAAACTCCAGGGCGATCCATCTTGGGAACATTCACACACGGCACACATTAGAAATGGCGACAATGTCACATTTGAGCATTTGGCCAACCAAATTGTAAACATCTTTCCGCAAATTCTAATTTGTAGGATATTTTATAAAACTTTGTAAACACAAATAGTTGTTCGCGACTGAATTGTTGTGTTAGTCGATTCAGCTGGGTGTTGTCAACCCTACTCAACCCAACTCAATCCAACCCAATCCAACCCAATCCAACCCAATCCAACCCAATCCAACCCAATCCAACCTGTCAGCTATCTTGAATTCTGGAGTCCAATTCTTCTTATCGTTTGGTTGAAAAGTTTCAACCAAATGACCTGCAAATAAGACAGTTTTCTCTTTGTTCTCGCCCAACCTCCAGTTAATATATAAGTCAGCTCGTTGAGATACGTTTTAAAGTCTTCTTTAAGCTTTGAAGTTCACAACACAATTGTGTTAGTCGATTCAGGTTGGTTTTATCATCTGAACTCAACCTAACCCAACCTGTCGTTTATCTTCGATTATAGAGCCCATTCTGGTTCATCTTCGATGTCATTTAATTAAAAAGTTGCCTCTAAATGATCTGCAAATTAGGCAGCTTTATCTTTGGTATTTCTCCCCCAATCTCCAGTTGTTCTTAGTTGTTGGGATGTGTCGTTTCATTTTCTCGTAGTTTCCCAGAGTGAATAATATATGTCTATTTTATAAGTCAGCTGGTTTGCGTACTTTTTAAAGGCATCTTCTTTAATCTTCTGAATTTCGCGTCACATGGACCCAATCCAACCCAACGCTAATCAACCCAACCCAACGCTACTCAACCCAACCCAACCCAACCCAACCCAACCTATCATTTATCTCTCCGAAGTCCAATTCTGGTTCATCTTCGATGTCGTTTGGTTTTAAAGTTGCCTCTAAATGATCTGCAGACAAGGCAGGTTTATACTTATTACTTCATGCACAACATCAAATTGTCCTTAGTTGGTATGCGTCTTTTAATTTTTTTCGTAGCTTTCCAGTACTTTGTTAAGGTGTATTTCTTAATCTTCTGAATTTCACTACTCAATCATCGTGTGAGTTTGGTTCTGTTTTCAAGTTCTCTAATTTCCATTG
Source organism: Geotrupes spiniger (assembly GCA_959613385.1). NCBI lineage: Eukaryota > Metazoa > Arthropoda > Insecta > Coleoptera > Geotrupidae > Geotrupes > Geotrupes spiniger. The sequence continues at coordinate 23,869,917 of OY390736.1, read as the reverse complement.
AATAATTTTGTCCTGCTGTTTTTCTTTTGGTTATTTTTTGTATTGACCCAAATAGCCCGTTGAATATTTTCATTTTTCTTCATGTGTTTTCAGTTTGACGCTTAGTTGATCGTTTCGTACCAGTTCTGCTCTAAAACTATCTGAGTCAGTTGGCTACCACCCTTCTTTAATTATGATTTTAAATTATTATTATTGACGAATGATCGATGCATGCTTCTTCTAACTTGATGTATCTATCAGAGATTTTTCTTGAGGAAAATATATGTTGTATATCTTATTAAGATTCGTAGGTCAATATGTTTAGTTTCCTAGCTACAATTCTTTTCGAAGGGATCAAACGTGACCCCCAACATGTTTGCCATTTAGATCTGCTCCAAGAATTAACCTTCCTCGAAGCTGTTTCAGTAGATGGAGGTAATCGTCTTTCTTAAGTACAAGGCAGCGATTTTCATTTAATAATCTTAGCCGCTGACCATAATTGAGGAAACTTGCATCTATTCAGTTTGGATTGCTTCCATTCGATGTTATTCGATGTTATATAGTCAATTTTCTAAAGCTTTTATTGGTGAAAATTTCTCGAAATTAACACAAGTCAATTTTGTCCCTTGCCAAAAACATTTCTTCGTTATGACATTCCGTTGGCGTTCCAGGTTCCAATTTTTAAATCTAGGGGCTTTTTGTTGCCAGATTCAAGTTTGTCTACATGTCCAAGGATGTTTGTATTAATTTTTTTCTTCTCTACTCCAGTTCGTTTAAACCATCCAAGATATTGCGTTGCATCTCTTCCAATGAAGAATTGTTTATTTTTTAGAATTATATTCCCTGTTACTGGCAGTAGCAACGATTGGCACGTAGGGCTGGGTTGGGCTATATTGGGTTGAGTTTAGTTGGGTTCCATTGGGTTGGGTTGAGTTAGAAAATTAATAACTAGTTGATTGCTTTATTTTTAATAGGGAAAAAATAATACGAAACATGTTTCCAAAACCTTTCCACATACGTTACCGAATTATGAGAAAAGTGTTTCACAAGTATTGACGACTTATGTCAGTAATATTAAAAATTAATCGTTTATATTTTTAAATTTAATATTTGCATTTTTCAAAAAAATTGTCATATAACCCTAATAAATATTTAGACGGATGAAAATTTCACAACATTCTCTAAAATCTTATACCCTGTAGTTTAGAAAATGTCGATAACGTCACACCCAACGAATTTGTGATATAAGTTATGTAATAATAAGTTAAAGTAAAAGTACTCCGTTTAATAATAATAATAGGATTTGTTGAGAGTTTAATCACGTTTTCAAGTTAAATGGCTGTAGTATTAGCATTTTAAATAGAATATTGAATATAGAATATATATAAACTCCCAATCCGGCCCTGATCCAATTAAAGTACATGAATGATTTGTGCAGAAATAAACTGCCTCATTTTGGAGGTAGTTAACACCTCTTTTAAATTAAGTCATTCAAATTATAAAATTTTCCATAAATAATCGCACCTTTTCTTTTGCAATGTGTGCGTAATTTCAAAATTAAAATAAATTTGCACCGAATTTACCACGAAGCTCAATAAGTTAATGCCTACCAGGAATTTTTCGAATTTCATTGAGAAATGCGGCAATTATTCCAATTACGGAGTGAGACAACCGCCTCGACTTAACTTATTGCTATTGACAACGTTGCCTAAGAGTGTATATTCATTTTTTATGCGGGACCCAATTATCCATAATCGTTATATTGGCATTACCTTTCATGTTAACTCCTGTACTGCACCTAATTGCTTGTTATCAACTTACTCGACCATATTGATTGATTTAATGGTTTCCCAGAAATGGACTCCTCTGATACAGTTCTATAATTTCTCTCATTTTTTGCCGCACTAAATGTACCTCGCTGACAAGTTGAATATTGTTGTGATTGCAGAACTGTATATATCAGGTACTTTCGATCCGGCCTTTTAGCTACGTTTCCTGGTACGCTTTAGTAACGTTTAATTGTATTTACTTTTTACCTATGGACTGCACTCGATTCAGAACCGGTCTCAAAGTTTTATCAGCTATGTGCGAATAGTATTAAGCCGTCTCTAATTCCAATTTATAAAAACTTGAAACACAACGAAAGGACTATATTTATTTATAAAATCGAAATAATTACGAACAGATGTCAACGGATATTTTAAAATTAATATAATAATACGCAATAATTAGAAACAATTTAAATATAAACGAAACACGAAAACCAAAAAAATACATTTCGGCAAAATAAAATCGAGTACAAATCAATGTTAACTAAGTGAAAATAAAATCACATATATGAAAAGTACAGGATCTGACAAAAGAAAGTAACATTATGTAAAAATTAAAAAGAAACCGAGAGGACTAAATGAAACTACGATAAAAGAAAAGTGAATAAATAATACGAAGTCAAACGCGAAACAAAAAGAAAAGAAGCTACCAAGAATTGTATTATCCTTTGCAATTCCTTCTGTGTGTGGGGAGAAATAAAAAAAGAAGAACTGAAAGTGAAAGAAAAACAAATACAAATTAGCAACGTTCTAATCATAAATGGATTTCATTTTATTGTGACAATAAAACTAGAAATATTTTAGTTAAATTATTAATACAAATATGTTAATACCGTTGATTTGTTTCTTATTTAAGCCATAATTCTTGAAGCAACAAAAATAATTTATTGAGCACACAGGTGCTAACACAATTATTAAAGTATTTTATAATTTTATGCAAAAATAATTTACATAAACATGTCAATATCGAGAAAACGTTAAGTTCTCGGCCTTGCCTCGTAAAACACTTTTCCCCGACATTCCCATTGTAACCTGGAAATCAGTAATAGAAAGTAAGACACCGTGACAGGTTTAATTGTTTGTGTTCGTAATAAATCACAGGAGCGTGCGTCTCGTCGGATAACGTGTCACTCGCAGTATCAACATGCTCAATCTGGGGAGTCGAGACTGACACCCACCCACGCACTCCCACGCCGCTGCATTCCGATGTATTATCTGATACAACACCGTCGCGCTCATTACACCAATTACTATTATGCCTGTCAGCCCATTAATTGCTTTACAATCTTCCGATCTGGCCACGAACATGTTGCTCTGGAAAATTTGTTTGATGGCTGGCCATGTTTATTATGTAAATAAATAGTAATTTTTCTGGACGGAGTGTGAAATTATAATTTATGCGAATCTTCATTTTATATTTTTTTCTGAATAGATGGTGTACCAGGACCATTCTGAAAAATTTTGCTTGGCGTGTGGAAAGTGCTTTTATCGTGCTATTTTTAATAAGGACTTCAAATTCCGCAAAAAAATATCTTAAATTTTCATTTTCGTTCGGCCTTGGTTGAGTTGTTAAGAGTACATAATGAATCTATTAGAGGCGAGAAAATGTAAATATGAAAATTCTCCAAAAGTCTTTGATTACGATTTTTGGAAAATTTTCACATTTTCTCGCCTCTATAGATTCATTGAAAATCATCGCAGTTGCTAAACTAATAATTCTTAAATATTTCAACAAATATTTGTTGCAAATTGTAAAAGTGATCGAAAAAGTACAAATGTACAATGTACAAAAATCCCCACAATTCAAAATTGCCAGTTCTTTCTTCAAATATGTCAAAAATTCTGTCTGATATTTAAAAATTGTCATAATGTGTAAAATTTTCTAAAATTCAATACACTATAGAATTTGAAAAAATATAAAATTGTATAGAATGCAAAAAATCTAAAATGATGAATATCGAATATCGAGTGTGAATAAAAATAATGAAAATGCTAAAAATATGACAATCTTGAAAATAAATATTCAACAAAAATGTTAAATTGTAAAAATGAGAAAATTGCCAAAGAGCTCGAAAATAAAATGAATAAATTTTAAAATACGAAAATTGTAAAACTTGCCGAAAATACTAAAAATTAAGGAATTGCCAAAGACTAAACCTGATTGAACCAAGTTGATTGAAGTGAAAAAAATTTTGAAAATTATTTCAAAATTGTATAACAAATGTAAAAATGGACAAAACTGTAAAAACTTCAAAAGTTGATCAATTGTCAAAATGATAATTTAACAAAGCAGTCAAAATTGCTGCAGATTTATAATAAATTGTTAAAATTGCCAAACTAAAGGTTGAACACAGTGAAAATTGTAAAAAAAGAAATCTAGAATGCAAAAATGTTAAAATTCATAGACCATAACTTACTGAAGTCGCGATAAAATTGATAAATATACACATAACATGTATAATTTTTTTATCAAAATTGCAGAATACTTCAAAAATGTTGAATTGAAGGTTAAAATTACAAATTGAGAATATTTAGCAATTTATTTATTGTTTGAAAATCGACAAAATGTTGAAATTGCGAAAATGGTGAAAATTATCGCCAATAATTTCAAAATCTCCAAAAATAAAAATGAAAAAATTCAAAAAATGTCAAAATTATCTAAAATTCAAAACATCAAAATTTATTAAACGTCAAATATGAAAATTGCTAAATGTATTTCGTAATTTACAATTTTTATATTTTCTCACAGTTATCACGTTGAGAGCTCCCCCCCCCCCGTGTATACTTGGTTGCTTCCCAACTTATTATAGTAAATCACCAGTGTCGTCGTTTCCCTGCCATTTTCCAAGCGCAACTCAGTGTGAAAATATTGAATCGAACCGCTTTGTGGTCGTGTATACTCCTATGTATGCTGGGTTGCTGTCCGAATTAGTATAATAAATCACCACCTTCACGTAGGGCGTCGTTGTTTCTACCATTTACCAAAAAAAAATGAGCGATATCAAAATTTCAAATGTATAGAAAATTTGTAAATTTGCGAAATTGTCAATAATGCAAAACATTTTTTTCATTCAAAAATTTTTAAGAGGTAAATAATTTCAAAAGATGATTCTCAGACGAAAAATTTGAAGTTGTTTACAATAAAAAAACGGAATTATTCAAACAATAACCATTTTTGTTTGCTCTCAAATGTATGATAACCTCTTGCCTGTAAAATATAATAAAGGAGCTACGTAAATTGTTTTCGTAGATATATTTCGACTTTAACGTGATATATGTCTTTTTTCTTTTAGGCTTATTGAAGACACACGTCAGATATCAAAAGTTTGATTGTGTATAAGATATCAAGAAGTCGGACAAAACTGTAAAAAAAGACTGTTAGATACATATTTAAGGCAGCTGAATAAGAAATTTGGATTAATTGTGGTAACGCCTGGTATAATTATATTTTACTGCAACAAAAATATTTAAAATTTAATTTTAAACGAATAGCAAAATCACACGTGTCAAATATTTAGTTTTCAATTTTTCAATGAACTGGGACGTACCTAAAGATAAGTTTTGATCGATGTTGCAAATTTTTGAGTTACTCTGCACCATTTACATAAATTTATCAAAGAAATGAACGTTTTGTCTATCTCGGAAATTTTCACGTTGTTAAAATTGATTAACCTTTAAGTATCTTGTTAGGTTAAACATAAAACAATTTTAATTCTTCAATTAACTAAATTAATTTTTAAATATCTTATTTAAAACCTTAAAATATTGCCTCATCACGTACAAATGTGAAATTATTATTACCTTCTAAGATTAAAAAAATTAAAAAGTCTTTCACAATATAGTTTTACAGAATTTAAATTTGCAATTTTTATTACCCGCTTACGCCTACTATATTATAAAATAAATATCATTTTGAAAGCCAGCAATGATTTTAAACTAAAGTGAATATTTGAAACTTATTGTTCACTGACAACTATACACACCATTTATCGGTGTTATTCACTCGCAGTGCACCTCATCATGGATGTATGCATGTATCGTTAATAAAAGCTTTTCCAACTCAGTATGAAATCTTTACGTTTCGACTTATCATTTTAGTTACCAAAAGTTGTATTTTATATCAAGTAATAAAATCACAGTGACAACTTAATTTTTTCCAACTCCGTTGCGAAAGTATTCTGTTAATGTTTTATTTTAATTGGCAAAAGTCGTGTATACAATACATGCAAAATATCTTTTAATTTCTTCGGTATTCACAGCTCCATGATAAAAAGCCGTACATTTTGCAACTTGATTTATAATGGCTTTTAATTTATTCATTTATTTAGTATGAATCGGAAACGTATATACCCTTGCGATGTATAATGAAATATATTAAGTCGACTGAAAAGTTTCCTAGAGATACATTTTCTTTCCATATACCCTATGTGATAACTACAGTAATTATACTATTAAATGTATACCTGCAGTACTTAAAAGTTTTTTAATATTCATTATTATTATGGAGATTCCAAGACATACATGGCAATCCGATTAATAAAAGCAATATATGCAAACCGTCTTCAGTAATATCAAAACAGAAAATAATTTATGAATCCTCGCGGAATTATTTTAAGTGGCATCCGTTTATTGCGTCCAATGACAGCTAAATAAACGTAAGTTAGTGCACCATAACCTATATTCAAAATCACGAACGACATAAACATAACTTTATCATCGTTGGCAGAGCAGCAAACCAATTAACAATAAAACAATTGACTTTTACGAGATCGTAAAAATTAAATCATCGGTTTTTACATCCGTACGTTGACGTTTTCGGCTCGATCGTTTTGTTTTCTCCGGGACCGGTAATTCAACAGCCGCCGCCGCCTTAACAATGTGCGCAATCACTCGACCATCTCGTCTATTAAATCAAATTCATTACGGATTTGAGGTTCGGACGCATGCACCTGTATATTAATTAGGGGTATCTTATCGAAAATCTAAATAAGCGAGCATTACACATACGATACGTGGACTAATTGATTTCATAATTCGGCCCTCCTTTATCTAAGAAGGATGCGGTCGTTCATTTCAAGTTGCTATTTAATAATTAATAATCAGAAAGTTCGCACAAATGGGTGGATAACGAAGGGTATTCGCAAATCTAGCGTAAACAAAAAGTAATTAAAATAATTAGTACGTATTGGACTGGTAACCACACAGCACTATAACAAATATTGTATGCTGCTCAAAGAAGTGTTGTCAAAAGCAAAATGCATGCTTGATAGTTACATAATCAAGCAATCTAGAAACAGCAAACCAAACAGCTTGGAACTGAATTAAAGAAAATCAAAATATTACCAACAACAAAAATACAATTTTAAGTGTGAATGATTTAAAACTACTAGGGGAAATAGAAATAAGAAAAATCACAATCACTACGATAACTCCAGAAATCTCATGCAAACTATTTCCATTTATCCAACAACGTCGATGAGAAACCAGGTACGGTCCTAAAGGACAATAAAGGAAACCTAATTAATCCGATAAGTAAGTAATAATCCAAGGTGTACAAAAAGAAGGAAAAAGAAAAAATTGAGAATTACATGCTCATCCTACTCTTCTTAGATCAATCAAAAATATTTGACAAATTAATGTAGAATAGGCTGTATGATTTCTGTTTTAAATGCAACATATTCTTAACTATACAGAACGCTTACTTGAAAAGCAGAAATGACCAAAGCTTTTGACAGCATCGACCACAGAATACAATTTAAAAATCTTAGGTGTTATGGAATAAGGGGTCTAGGACTATGCTTCTTAGAATTGACCGATATATACCAAAGAATATTGCTCTGCATCCGAAATTTCCACAGATAGGTTACATGTAAAGTGATCAGTCCCACACAGTTCTGTACTAGCGCCGCTGTTATCTGTCTTGTATACGAAAAATCTACCAGACTCATCACCTTATCCGATAATACTGTTTGCTGATGATACCTTAATCATATGAGGTAAAGAAGCAGAAACGAAATTATTGGATTCGATAAACAACACTTTGAATATATTACAAAAATGTGACAGCAACAATAACTTGAAACTGAACGTTCAAAAACGGAAACTGTAAGATGCAAAATAAGTCAAACAAAACGAAACTTAGAAATTGATAATAATGGTACAAAAATCCCAGCGGAAAATAGTGCCAAGTTCCTGGGGTATATATGGATAGTAATTTGAATTGCACATAAACTATTTTGCTCTGAAATTACGTCCGTGTTGGTTCAATGTGTGGGGAAATTCTGTCCATGCCTCAAGAATATTTTGCCCTTCAGAAGAGGTATAAGAACTTTCTTTAACTTAAAGCAAATTGACCCCTGTAAGCGGTTCCCTCCAAGATGCACCGCTAGAAGATATGAAGAGGAGGCTCAAAAGTATTTTGACAGCAAATCCGAAGTTAAGTTAAGTTTTTTTTTATTATGAATTATCGTTTTCAAACTGTTTGTATTTTGTGGTATTTATTGCAAATAATATTATACATAACTTGTGGAATGATGGAATCAACCAATTATTATTAATATTATAATTTTTAAACAAATTAGCAACAAGTTTTGAAAAATGTATTTATAATCAATAGTGTAAGATATCCACAAAACAATCCAGAAAAAGATAAAGAACCACATTGTAACCATTGATGTAGATCAACAAATGATGCATTCATTCACCACTGGTACGTATTCCTCAATGTCTAATCGCAAATTAGGTCAACATTTTAATTCGATAGCATTACAATAAATTTGCCCATGTTAGACATTAAAATTTACAATAAAACAACTCGACGCAGCAGTAATCCTAAACTAAATAACGCAAAATTACACGACACAGTAATTGAAACGTAATTTTAACTCCTGAACAAGAAACTATACAACTTATGTGGAAGCTCTGTTGAATGTTGGTTTCTGCGACATAACATAGTTTGTATCCAGATCTTGATCCGGTGGGTTCTAAACAGTTGCCAGATATCATGGGTAGTTTGACAAGCAAATACTCATTTAATATTGAAAATAGGTCCATTGCAAACATGTACGGCTACTTATTCATTTTACTGAAAATATTAACAGTGTAATTCATCATCGTGCGGTTGATTCAGATAAACTCAAGATATTTACTCGATACTCTTGAGATATCGAATTAGATTTCCACTTTACTACCAAACTAATGAACTGTAAGTTCTTAGAAAGTGACAGCTAATTAGTACACAAGCATCGTTGTTATAGTCCCAACAACGCTATTACTAATTCTGCTTTGTTCGAGACTAAAATCTGTTGTTCCAAAAACAGATTTCAGTTTTGTACAAAGTAGAACTTCGCAGGCGCGGACAAACGTTCACCACTAGTAGTAAAACGACCTCGATTTGGCATTAAAGTAACCTCAAAATTATATAATATAAGAAATATACATTAAATAGATAATGTCTATGTTCCTGCAACCCTTAGTATCTACCTGCTTTATTTAATTTTTTTCCAATTTTTAATATCATTCTCTCTTCCTCTCTTATTTCTTTTGAACAGAACGCGCAGTTCTTATACTCTTCGTCCATTCAATGTGTGTTACCTTATCAATTCTACCTCCCATCAAATATTGTTATTTTCTTCTAGATACACATATTTCCATATACCTTGCATTATATGTTGCATCCCAACTTTTCGATTATATCTCCCGTCCCTCTACCTGTTTCCACTTCACCTAGCTTCCCTTGTCTTTAACTCTCCCAGCACTATGTTTACCAATCTCTGCTCTGCCGCCCATTCGCTGTCAGTTCATATCTAACGATCCTTCTCCATGCATCCACCTCCATTCCGTTATTCCCATCTATTGCAGAACTATACATTTTGGCATTCCTCTTTCTAAATCAGCACCCCCCTTGGTTCCCCTGCAGCATCATCTTTTCTTCAAATTTACACTCGTTTTATTCCACAGACTCCTCATTAGTCCTTCCTGTGCCCTTCTTGCTTACGGACGTACATATTTCAAGTATTCACTATATTCATTGTTGCTCGTTATTACGCACCATAGGTACACCAATTCATTTACCTGCTCAATCCGCTTTCCTTTTCATTCAACTTTTACACCCCCATCGTTGCGTCCGCATTTTCTATACACTATATTTTTTTTCTGCCTTTGCTCAGTCCAAAATATCAAACAAGAATATCACCCCACCTTGACCATGCACTAGGGTATATCGTACAACGCATCCGTTCTTCTAACCACCCTGCTGAAATCCGTATTCTTTTCATCGTCTTCAAAATGTTTTTCCTATTCACCCTATCGAACATTGTCCTTAAGTCTATAAACATAGCGACAATTTACATATTTTTTTATTCTTTCTTTCTCCGCCAGGTAATTATGCAGCCACAGGTTGCTTATAGTTCCCCTACAATTTATTCGCCACTATGATTTCCTTATATCAAACAAACCAAAGGAAACATCAGCGTCTACGCTTATTATGCATATATTTTTTATCGATCGAGGATTTGTCCAGCGTTTTAAAATATTCCGATGGATTAATTGTGTTACTTTATTCTACAACAAATAAGACTGAAACTCTACATAATGGAAATGCGCGTTGTCATTGGGAGTAGATCCTTTTAAATATGTTCAAGAAGCTCTATAATTCAAAATCAACGCATGGGTCTTTGATTAAGCAATAACGCAAACGAAAATGTTAGTCTGACAAGTCAAATATTTAGTTTAATTAAAGTTTTAAAATTGCGAAAACTATTTTCAATTAACGTTGTCTTTCGTTTTATTATATAATCGCAGAAACTATAACACAATATCACTATTGAGCTACCATCAAACTTGTAACAATTGGTTTTTCTCCTCATAAAACATCAATTAAAGCTCATAATAAACTTTCTGTTGACGCATATTATGATATAGTAAGTATTTAGCCCTATGTTAACCCTTAGAAAAAGTCATATTTTTACAAGCAATATATCAACTGGACGTGTTTTCTCTTATAAATACTAAAGTAATTTAAATCGTTGCATAATTTTAAATTAAAACACGCATTTAGATACAAATAATAACTTTAATTTTATGAAAGTTTGCGGACAAAATTTTTACCCCCAACTTGTTCATAATTTAAATTATATTTATAAAAATACATTAGCATTAAAACACAATTTAAATAATGTAATATTATATAATATAATAGAATTTTAAAAATTGTGAATTTAATTTTATTTAATAATAATTTATTGTATGGCCAATTGACTGAAAAAAGTCATTATTTTATTGAAATAGCAACACTACGTCAAAATGCTTCCCTAAATCTATCATTCTATTGTGTAAGGCCAGAAGACCTGCATAAAATTAAAAGCTTTTATCACGCGGCGTATATTTAAATATATCTCCGGCGACAAAATTATTCTATTATAACTATTACAAAAATTCCACCAAACTTCGAGTGGTTTAAGTCTAGTATTAGGTTTCATTATTTTAACTAATATTAAACTAAATTTGTTTTTCCAGTAACGTTTAAATTATTTCACAAATTTAGTTTTCCAGAGACATATCATTTATTTATCCAACATTCCTCCAGCGGTTGGTTTTCCAAGTTTTGCAACACTTGATTATACGTATAATAATATGTTGCGGTTTTACAATTTTTGGCGAAATCATAGTTTTTCCAGTAATTACACTTAATTTACAGCCAAACATTGGATATATCTATTTTATCCATAATTGTTCGACTGGGCTGGGTTGATTGTGTATTTATCTATTACCTTAATATAATATCGTCAGTTTTTATTTCAGCAAAAATTTTCGCAAAATATGTCACATTTTACGTTTGCAATGTTTCTTCAGGAAAGTTTTCATTTCAATTTTTCAGTGTATTTTTTTTACTGCACGTTCATAATTTATTCAAACTACTCTAGAATCAATTCCAATTTGTCTATGAGTCCTATTCTGGAATTATTTCTCTGGGGTTAAAAAAATTAAAATTAATTATTTTAGTGATGAATGGTTTCAGATAAAAATAATTCAGATTTGGGTTGGGCTGGGTTCGCTTGCGTTGGATTGAATTAGGTGTGGGGGGGGAGGCATGATTTAAATTAAATTGTATCGAAGTAAATTGAAGTAACATTAAATGTAATAATATTAGCAATTGCAATAAAACGCATAAATATAAAATAACACATTTTAAATTCGAAAGTAATAAATTAAAATAAAAAAAAATCGGTCGAATCGAGACGACACCGTCATCGCACAAAAACTTTAGCGACAATTATTTAAGAAACTTGTTGCTGTTGCTGTTGTTGAAACTATGTGCTCAGATTGTGCTCAGGACTTAAAAATGCAGGATTGCGATCACTCGCAAAATTAATTTATATCCTTTTTTATACTATTTCTATATGCACTTCCAAACTATCGATTGTCAATGTATCATTGACAATGGGCAAGCTCAAATGTGTCTAGACCTGTATATGAGTGTGGGACGCATTCACATTTGCCACCAACTTATAAAGGTTACTATTAGAAAATTTAAATGTATGAAATTATGCAGTATAGCCAACTTAAGCAGTTCTTTCATAGCCTTTTCGGCGACAATATCCCCTGATCATGTTTGCGTTACAAACATACGAAAACAGTGAAAAATTATCAGAAGTCGGTACTTCACCCATACGAGTGTATAATTTATACACATTTATATATAGTACACATTAAAACGAACATAAAAACACTTCGTATGGATAGCAGAGAAATATTTGTGTCGTTTCACAAATAAATGCCGTTAAATTACAAGCGTTTGTTGTTTAATTCTTACAAACTCACCTTTGTTTCTTCTGTTGTATGAAATCCGTCCACGTGTACCCATATCAGCATCGACGATTCCTACATCTGAAAGAAATATTTAACGAATTTAATATCTTGATGTATACCGCGAAATGAATTTATTGTAAACCGATTGAACAATTGAACTAGAAACACAGCGTATGCCTATAGATTGCTTATGATATCCCTTAGAACCTACACATTTACCACTTTTCACGGTAACACGAGAAATAAGACACAATTTCTTAATTGAAACCGTCACTAAAACTTCAAAGAAAGCTCCGCAATATTTCCAAAATAGAAACAAGAAGGGTCGATTTGAAAGTCGAAGAAGGTTTCTTTAAATTTTGCCCAGCCTAACTTGGCGATAAACTCATCGTACCTTAAAATGTTAATGAATGCAAGTCGTTAAAGTGAAGTTGTTAAAGTGAAAGGAAATTAAAATTAAAAATTAAAGGAAATAAAATTAAAACAAAAAAATCAAATTAAAAAAAAAATGTAAACAACGAAAAGCAAATTCAAAGGATATAAAAAAATCTGAGACCACATTCACGAATTTACCAAAATCTCTTTTGGTTTGATTTTGAAGATTTTGCACACACAACAACAAATAAATGACATAATTATATTAATAAATAAGAACGTTTGATCGGACTTGATAGCGATCAGACATTTTTTCGTACGTATTTCATAGTTAATTTTCTAGGTATGTCAGTTTCATTACGTTTTTCAGTTCATGTTAAATTGCTTTAATATGAAGAGCTGAAACAATCACAATTTTCGAAGATGTCAAAAATGTTGCGCATTGAATCATTAAAAATAGCCACACGTTGCCAAAAATTAGCTAGTTGGCTAAGTTAGGCAGTTAAACTGATATATGCTAAAAAAATCGAAAAAAGATCCAACGAAAATGTGTTAAATGCAGTAGCTGAACTTTGTAAAAGTTCGGTTGATCCCAACTAGGAACAAACCTCACTAACAAAAACAACTCAAATATGTACATTGAAAAACAACGAATCAAATCTAGTAAAATTAACTAAATGATAGAAGACACATTGGATTCGTTGAGCTAGGTATGTGTTTAACGCAAATATATAAAAAGAAAACGACTAAAAACAAAATAACGAAAAATTAAATACAGTACTCTTGTTAGGTTGGGTCGGATTGAGATTGAATACTGGCGACACAAATGAACTCAATCAGTTCAAATAAGGATAATTGAAACCCAATGACTGAGACAAATTAACAAATTAAACAAGAGTAAAAATAAGATCTGAATTATATATATATATTTACTACTGCAATGGAAAATGTGTCAATGATTTAACTCTTAATTTCTGACTTCCTAAACACAGAGAAGCTGCGAAAGCTAATAGACCAAAATCACAGCCATTTATTTTTTACTATACGTGATGAATATTTTCACCGTAAAGCCTGTTTAAAAAATTAATAAAAATTAATATCAAGTGTCACAAAATTCCATGTGTCTAATACTTGATTCATTGCAATACTATGTTTTGAAAAATGCTCCTGAATTGATGGTGTTTTGAGTTGTTTTGTGGCTAGGTTCTTTAGGTTTTTCCTAGTTTCTTCAGTAAATACAAATGGGTTATGGAAAATAACTGTCGAATAACTTTATAAATATTATATAAAAAGTAATCAAAATAATGTAAAAATTTTATAACAATGAATTAAGTAAAATTTAAAGTGAAAAAAGTTTCGGAAAACCCGAAACAAAATTAACAATTAATAATAGATTTGTCATAAGAACCAACGAAGAAAGCTGCACAAGTATTGTGCATAATCATAATTTGTCCACCCGATCAAATCGAAGCCTTCGCACAAAAAAGCGTCTCTGGCGCAGATTACCTAACTTAGTAAGTTGCTGCAAATCACAGCGCGCTTTGAAACTAACGCACAATTACGCCGCAATTCAAGCGTCGTCATTTCGTAACATTTCCTTCAGCAAATAATGACGGGACGGCTTCACTCATCAAATTATCGTTAAATATCGAATAAATCGCAACAAGAATCGCGTAACCGATAAAATCAACTTACCTACGATTCGTCGTTGGAATGCCCAGGGTCCTCGAAATCAAACACTGCCCGAAACTATCAACGCGTTCAAATTTAATCACGAAAGGATACATTGCACATATATTTGCGTAAAATAAAATCGCGGCGACTCCTACGCATCTTCGTTAATAACCGAGGATATACGACGCACTTACTCGATTAGGAATTTACGCAACCGGGCAAAAAATGTTACCGATGGATTCGGCGAAGGTAACGATCGAACACGAATACAAAGGTTAATGTTTCTACACCTTTTTGCTGACAATTTTTGATAAGCTCCAACACCGACCATACACAAAAATGTAATACATTTTGAGCTTCTGGAAAAATTATTTAATACCAGATTTACATTAACTGTGACGACATGAGCTTATTTTTTTCATGACTTACAAAATTATTAAATTTATTAATAGTTTGTAGGTGTTATAAAAAATTATTTGTTGCTATAATTACATACAGAACGACATAGGTAAAAGCTTGATTTTTTTGCAGGCCATTTTTTTTAATAAACTATCCTTGAAACACCACCGTGGTTTTTATACCAGCATGTAATTAATTAGCAGCTTCTGGGGGTTATACAAAACTATTTATTATATTATTTACATTAGTTCTGATGAAAGAGACCAACTTGATTTTTGCACGACCTGGCTGGAGTTCATTTATAATTTAGTAATAGTTTCCAGCAGTTGTACAAAATTATTTATTGTGATGCTTACGTTCAAACAACAACATACATGACATTTTAAATTCGAATGTAATAAATTGAAATTGAAAAATGGTCGAACCGAGACAACGCCGTCATCGCACAAGAACTTAGATCAAGTCGTTAGTGACAATTACTTAAGAAACTTGTTGCAAAAATTTACACTTTTTGACTGATCGGTTCGCCTAGTTCGTCTTCGGATAAGATCGACGACAAACAACGATTTGATCTCAACATCGTTGCGAAAATGAGTGCAATATTTTTGCTACCAACGTTACGTCAATGATCAAGGAAAAACTTCCAGTTCCTTGATCTGCAATTATAGATTGTGTTTTGTAAATCGTTATTTTTAAGAATCGTAAAAAGCAATGATCGTTAAAAATCTGTATATTTAAATACTTGAAAAATTAATAGTCATCCATGCTGTCAATATTCAAACATTTATTACAATATTATACATAATGTATAAGGAAATTAATCTAAGTATAAGAAAGTTCAGTGCGGGACACTCCAGATATACTGCAGTAACTTTCAAAGTCTTCCTTATGGTGATATATGTCTTTTCTAAAACTTGTCCATAACTGTACATTTTCGGTGCACGGTTCTTAACTCCTTACGTAGTGAATACCAAATGAAAGACTCAAAATTATGTATACTGCGGATCAATACAAAGTGAAAGGGCAACTGAAAGTAATTCGTATATCGAATGGAATATGCAGGGAAGTAATAATAATGGCTACTCATCCCCGGCGTAAAAGTGGCTGCTGCTTAGAGCTTTCCCGGATTTTTCGAATTACTATTGGTATAGTTGTTTTTCTATTATAACTGTTGGTGTTTTGCCCTGTTCTGTTATATTTTATGTCGTTTACGCCTTCTCCGTTTTTCTATCTCTAAACTCTTAATGTCTATGTGAATTTGTTCTTCTCATCTCGTCTTGTGGCGTCTCCAATTAGTAATTTTCCATATCACTGTCTCAGGTCTTCCCTGTATATGTCCTTACCAGTTCAGTCTTTGTTCTTTTATATGTTTCACTATGTGTACATTTTCGCTTCTTATTATATTTCGTGTCAGCTCAGTTCTGAATATTTTTCTCTCTAGATCCTAAAGGCTTCTTCGTCTTAATTTTTGAGTACAACAGTTTCTGCTGCATACGTTATAATTGCTCTTGTTGCAGCTCTGCCTATTCTGAATTTAGTGTTAATATTCAGTTTTATCTTTTTAGAATCTCGTACTGTACTCCTATGGTACCTTGGCTGATTGTATATTTTTGTGTCCAATTCCGTGTGTTAAATGATCGGCAATATAAAGACAAAAATCCAAATATGCGTCTAATATATTACATAATATAAAAAATATATCCATGTCAAACTATACATCGAAGAAATTTGCAATTTAAACGAAAATTAGTTCACTACGAACTATTCTACTAATTGGAAATCTAGTTTCATATTTTGCAACATCCTGTTTTGGTCTGTTATTGTGTGAACGCACACAGGCGGCTATGAAGTCATCCATGTATATCCGATATTCCGTGCGAGAAATCAGAAAGCTGAACGGTATTTTAATACATCATGCGAGCGTGATAGACGTAACTCCCACGCAGAAGGGGTCGTTGATCAAGTGAACGTCGCCGTCAAAACCGATGAACGGGCGGGCACGGGTTGCCTCCAGATGCTCCCGCTGTTCAGACTTCGGCGTTCGCGGATTCTTTTCGTGTGAAACTACAGAAATGACGGATCCGGTCGTGTATCGTGGTACGTCACGGATACAACCTTATTGACCCGCATCGATGCCGGAATATTTATATCAGTACTGAAAATGACAGGCGTGTTATTAATATTGGTAACATAATTCAATAATGGTTTTAGCGAACATGTTCAGTGCCGCGAGTGTAAGATATCTTCTTCATCACATTCGTCGGATGATTTATCATGCAAAGACTACTTTAAGATACACATAGATATTCAAATAGGGGCATTTTTGTAATTTCGAGTTATTTTAGTGGTACTAATAGTTGAATCAAATCACTTTTTTTATATGGGAGTAACCTGAGGACAAATAATGGCGGAAGCCATGTCGTAGTGCAATAACTTCAAAACGTCATCCATATTTGTAAATTAACTATTAACAGTCCCCCAGCATGAAAATAATCTCTCGCAAAATCGCGATAATTTATTAAATTTCAGGTCCAATTACCGATGTAATTGCGTGGCAATTGTTACAATTTTTTTAGCTGGTTCGAAGATGGACTCGACCACAATCCAGTACTAATCGAACGGCCTAGAAAGAATTCCTCGAAGAAAATTATTGTTAATCGTGCAATACGTATTTTTATACAATTGATCAGATTGGTTGTTAACTGGAATTGAATGCGATCCAAAATTGGGTATTGATTTCCGTTTTCTTCGAGACATTTTTTACCACAATTATCGCTTTCCAATCCCACCCCAACACTCTTTGCGTCACCTAACGTTAATCCATATCAAAATTTGTTATCGACGGTATTCTCGACCAAACTTCCCGTTGGGCTTTTCTGTGAAATCTATTTTCTTGTGGGCAACAATCAGTAATTCCCTTCTATACAAGTCGCCCCAAATTTTGTCCCATTAAATTCTTCATAGTGTTACCTTCATATCCAACCCTTCGCTAATTTCTTCAGTGTACAAAAAAGTAAGGAAGGCTGCACTGAGAATAATAATCGAATGGAACCGTATGTATAATAGAGCCAATGGGAAACCAAAATGGAGATGGAAAGGCCAAGTAAAAGAAAACATTAAAAAAGCAAAGGGGGAATCTAGTGACGACATAGAATAAAAATTGGTTTCAACTCCTTACAATGGATTTCAATTCACATCAGTGCTTTTCACGTCAGTGCAATTGTTATTAATTAAATTATTTTCTAAGTAAATAAAATTACAATTAACTACTAACTACTAAATTATCCTTTGCAACTAGGCCGAGTACACAATCTCTACAATTCCATACAATTGCTTTCGGCTACATATGATCGTTTTCAACTCAAGACTAACGTTCACAGGCACGCATCACATGATTTTAAACCAAATCTATCCGTTGTCAACCCAATGAAATTTTTGACAATGATTTCTGAAACCCAATCCCACTCGATCTAATGGAGTTGTTGGCTTTACTGATTGTTCAACTCGACTAGACTAGAACAAAATAACAAAATCTCTCAAATGTCTCTTAATTTGCAACCGAATTAACCCAACGCAATTCAGCACATTTGGCTTGAATTGTTCACAAAACCTAATAATCACGTCCATTCCAAATAATTTCAATGGTTGTATTCGTGGGTATTTATTTTTATATAATTAACACAGTCTTTGTATCTATGCTAAATTTAACATAAATTATTTGAATAAGTGGCATTGTTATTAAATTATAATTATTTCAACCCAAGCCAAATAAACCTAGCAAATTTGTCATCAAAACTCAGTTCAAAGCCAATTCTATCTGCAACCAAATGGAAATTTAAATGAGATTTCCATCGGATTCTATGTTTATGTTATTTCAGCTGCATTCGTAGTCGCATGCAATGCTATACATAGCAAAAATATTCAAGACGCTATAGGATATTCTACCAGGAAAATATGATTAAGGATTCAGGAGTACAATTTCAAAATGAAATATATTAGCTTACTATTATTATTATTATATCGATATGGATTCATAGTTACACTGACAACGTTCAAAAATAATTTCTTAATGGTCGACATTTTTAATAAAAATGCTGGTATGGAGGAAATGAAAACAAATTTTTGCACTTTTGTGACACGAAATAAAATACATTTCCAAACTCATTGTCATTCGACAGGAATATCAAACTATATGGTTCCCGTCACCACTTGCATTATTTCAAATCTTTGTCCTTTCAAGTCCAAACTGTAATTGCTTTATAAATTAATCTGAAGTTCGAATGTACGCATATAGGTGTCATTAGCGCCCTATTCCTCTTATCATACACATTTTAAACGAATCATGAAATTCCTGACAAGTATGCCTCGATCTTCTCGTGATTGGAGCATTAATGAGAAATGTTCCTTCTGGCTGGGTATTCTCGCGTCTTACCACTTCACTTGTTGCTGTCACCACATCCATTGTTGGATTATTTCTTTAATGTATTTTTTCCGAATGTCACTACAACTATCCCTCTCGACCTTCCTTTAGTTTAAGCATTAATGACAAATTTATCTTCCATTAGTTCCACTCATATTTTATCAAAGTACTTCTTCGCTTTACTTCATCCAATAAATCTTTACTTTGATGTCCAAACGTTTCCTGAACTTATTCGTAATCACTTCATCACTCATGTGATGTTTATTCACATATATCCTCTCGCAGTACGCTTTGGAAAAATAAGGAGAGACAACTGAGGAAGGTATTAAATAAGACGTATTAATTCCAAAGGTAAAGAAGTTGGAAAGAATCGATAAAGATAATGATAGAAGCAGTCGTAAACGAATTCAGGAAAAGATTTTGAACGAAAGAAGATGAGTATTAAACAATGGTTGTTTCACCGGAAATAAGGAGTAACAATGGATGATAAACATGAATCGGATTAATGTGATTAATACAGCTGAACTCAACTCGGGTTCAACTCAGTTCGGCTCAACTCAACAATTTTAGTCCAGTTTAAAGTTCTTTCTTCATTTTCTGTAAATTACTACTCATGTGGCATGTCACCATGGTTGACAAAACCATGAAGTGCCAATAATCAAAATTAATCGTAGTCGTTCTGCGAAGGACAGCGCTTAAAATACCATGCGGTCCGTTTCGCATTGGAGATCTATGTGAGCGGTAAATTGCTTTGTACATAAAGAATGATCTCTTGTTTAATTTGTCAGCTTATTGGGACTGCTCAAGATCTCCAACATAAATAATAAATTTAATTGGTAATGCAACAAAATGTTTAGATAATATTTGATCGATTAAAAAGTACGTCCTTTTGACTGTTTCCTAGTTAAACGTACAGTGGTTCAATATGAAAACTGTTTGCATACAGCGGCTGGTAATCACATTATTGATAAAATTAAATTAATTTATGATGACTTTCATTCATTACCCGCCGCTGTGAGCAAATAATTTTTTTATTGAACCACTGTACGAGTAAGTAGGAAACAGTCAAAATACGTACCTTTTTATCCATCAGATTTTACGTTTAATAGCATTGCACTATATGCGAATATGACAAATTCATATAATTAATAACAATTTCCGCGAGATTCTACGCACGCTTCAATTCAGATGTAAAAAAAATATCAATATACAATGAGCTAGCGACGCAATTATTCTCAGGTAGCAGTCGTTCATGTCCTGAAACCTATATTCGTTCTGTTCACAAATATTACATTTAAATTTAACGTTTATAATTTAATTGGTATGTTACTAATTCAGTTTTAAGGACCGGTTAATTATTTTAAATTAATCAAACAATTTTCATTTATCTCTATTGAAATTTTATTTTTAAGTTTGTGTTCACAAACCATAACGATGACTTTCATTAGTGTGATCGTACACTGACAGTCATAAAAATCGCTTACATTTTTTTTGACTTGAATAAGTCCCAAGTGTGTCTCTAGAAATATTTTTAATCAGGTTGTTATGGCTTAGGTATATTCACCATTGAAAGAGTGAAAAAGAGGTGGGAACACGAAGGTAGTATCAGCAGAAAAGTATGTTCGGGACAACCTAATTTTTCAATCAATAAGCAAGACGACGAAGCTCTTAATAATCATTTAAGAGCAAATTCCATCCATTCAGCAAGAGATCGTTCATTTACTAAAAACTTTCCAGCACCATCAACAACAGCCTGTCGACGCATAAGAAAATTTAATTTACAGAATTCTGCAAGTTCTAAAAATACCAGTTTAAGCCATCAACAAAAGAAGTGTAGAATTACAAATTATTTAAATTATATTTATCAACCAGAGCAAATTTGGAACAACGTGGTCTTTACCGATGCGAAAATTTTCTAGTCCATGATGGTTGCATACGTACACACTGCAAATTACGATGTGTCCCCCCGAAATAACTCAGGCTGATTTTCTCTTAACGTTTGGGGCTGGATATCGGTGAATTTTTTGACGTATTGTCGATCGTTTCAATACTGGAACATATCTCAATATCCTTCTGTTGGTCATGTTTTCCCAGACAACGAGTTTACATGCCAACAGGACCACTGCCATGTTCACACAACATATTAGTTTCAATGTTGAACTCCATGGCCTACAGGGAGCCCTGATTTGAATACGATGGAGAATGAAAAACATTTATAAAATAAACTTTAGACCTCAGTATGAAAATGAGTTGTGGGCGGCCATTCAGGACATTTGTGAGGAAGTAAGTGTTAGTCAAAATTTAATTTTATCCATGACCAAAAGGATGAACAATGTATTAGCAGCTAATGGGGGGACATTTTTATAATTTGCCTTATTTTGTTTGTATTCATCTTTTAATTTTTTTTTCGTAATTTGTTTGTAATTTATTTTTATTACTTTTCTTTAATAGTTAGTCAAATTTGCGTCTTTGTAAGATACAAAAAATACCAAAATCATGTTGCTTGTTTTTCGTAGTGTACGCGATTTTATTTATGGCCACAGAATCCTAAGTTTTTTCGTAGTAAAGTCTTCAGTTTATTTCGTGATTTTATTAACTGTCTATGTAAGTTGGGTCAGGACTGGAGAAGGATGATAGGAGAGAAAGGGGATGGAGTGGAGCTGTTAGGAAAGTTAAAGAAGATAAAAGAAGAGGGAAGGTATAGAAGCGAAATATAATACAAAATTTGTTATAGATACACGGACTTGATGACAGATGGAGGTGAATGGAGCCACGAGAAGAGAATTGAATCGAAGACCCAGGAAGAAGCACTAGGTTCTGGGAGGGAGAAGAGTCGAGCAGAAATAAGTTTATTTTTATATTTATGTAAAATATGAACATAAATTATGAGGGTAAATACGCCAATAAAGGTTACTACTACTACTATTAGTTTTCCGTCTTTTCTTTAGCCTTATTGTTTTTCACCAGATTGTTCTTTCCAATATTTTAAACTGTCTGTTTTCTTTGTTCATGTTACTAGATAAATAAATGACACAATATAATAACATATTTTCTTAATAGTTGTGTAAAATATAATCGTCATATAGAGGGTTGAATAAATAGAAAAAAAAATTGCCTTTTCAATTAACTACCCTATAATATTAAATCTTCGGCATTTTGAACCGGATTTCGGCGGTATACCACTTCCTTGACAGAACTTCAGAAAAAATCGAGTGGTGTGAGATCTGGGGACCTGGGCGCTCAAGGTACTGGTTCTATCCACCTATCCGCAAACACTTCGTCTAACCAGGCTTCAACTGGACCAGCAAAAATGAGCAGGAGCACCATATATCTGCATCCATATATTTGAAGTGTTGCTAGACGGAGCTCTTCAAGATTTTCTTGCAAATAGGCTGAATCAAATAATTACCAATGATACCGGCCCAAACATTTTCTATATTGATATTTACGTAAATGCGTTAAATGAGGGTTATATTAATGGCAATTCCGCTTATAAAAAGAACAATCTCTGGTAAAGTTAGCTTCTTCAGTCAATAGCACTTGAGAAACAAAATTATTGTCCGCTGGTACTCTTAATAAAAAATAACATTGATGGATAAATTTAGATTTTCTAAATTAAAATTACGAGTAAATTACACGCTATAAGTGTTTTTACAAAAAAAAATATAGGGTACAGAGATATTTGGGGGAAAAAATCATAGGAATAAATAACTTGAGTCCTTAAGTTTATTATTTTATTACTCAGTGAATTATCGATTAAGATTTAACATTTTCCAAGACTGCATTAACGCTGCCCTAGAACGTACTTAGAGAAAATACCCCATTGTTAATCACTCTGCGTGCAATCGCATTTCAATTAGAATTGAATCTTTAAAAAACTACCTAAAATATGTATCGGCAAGTAATTGTAAAATTTTTAATAAGTTATGTAATTTCACAGATATAAACATTGTACCTCATGTAATTATACCCCCATACCATACATTTGCATAATAACTTTCTGTTATATGAAAACCCAGCACAAGCAAATTTACCATGATATAAAATAGTTATACAACATTCGTACCGTAATTGTATCCTCCAGTTAGCCGGTCTTATCGTTGACAATTTAATTATTATAGATGTATTCATAAAATTATTGTTTCAAACAATGTATAAATAATATAATAAGAACAACATAAATATATACAGTTGCTGCGTTTCTGTTAAGTTAAATACATTTTAATTTAAAAATGTTTTAATAAAAAAACAGTAAGTTTTCGAATAATATTGGAAGACGAGAGGTACCTAGAATGCAAGGCAATAACTATATATCTATATAAGGCAACGGTTCATGAATAAGTATTTATAATTTGCTTCAATCATTATATTTCCAAAAACAATATTTGACCACGATTTTATGAATACGTCGCAAAGATATAAAACTATTGGTAATTATATTGTATAGGAATGACAATCATTGATTAGTTAAGGGTGAATATACAAATAAGTCAATTAGTACTAACGATTCCTAATACGATTTTATTGTCTTTAACTTCAATTGTTTGTAAACGTTTAGATGTATCTTTAATCTTCCCACATTAACCAGCAGCATAGATCATTAAATCGCCCAGAGATCAACTCCAGTCATAATAAATACTTTTACTCTCGATATGAAAGGATAATGCATAAATATGCTACGTACAACGCAATAAATTAGCATATCTCAAATGCGGAAGCTGTTAGCTGCTAGCAACGATTCTCCATTTCCTCTTCCCGAGCGGAGCCAGCCAGCAGCGCCGCATATCGACAGGATTTCCTACTGCGAGTTATTTATGCACAAAGCTCGTTAAGTTATACTGAAAAATAAACCGTCCCGATTTCGATCTCCAGTCTGCGATACATAAACAACGAAAATTAGTGTTATTAGTAGGCGACACGTTTTCGTTAATTGTCGGTAAGGATAGGTCCTTTGTTTTCGGGTAACTTTCTGACGCACGGTAATCAATTATCATTAATCGACAATTTAAACTGATTACCGAAACCAGCGCATTAAGTTTCTACGCACCTGCCGCGTCGCGGAGGAACCAAGGAATAGAATGGAACCGTGGCGCGAAGCTGATCGTACAATCGATACAGTAAATTAGTATTAAGTGTTTCTGCCACCGAAATTGATTGTCGTTGTAAATTCGAGTTAATGTTATACCTAATTACGCGAAAAATATTTATGCGTTTAAGTCCCTTTGTTTCGTACGACGGGTGTCGCCACATGCTTTTAAGAACAAACATGTTAACAAGGTTCTTCGTTTAAACATTGTTTAAGGTTATTCTTCCTGTGTGTATCAATGTTCCGTATAGATCACACTTTCTGTTAATTGGATATCGGTATTCGTCGTGTATATAATAGCTTTTGTTTCCATTATCATGTCCTTAGGTGTTTTATAAAATGTATCCTCAATATCTATGATTTATTTGTATTAGGAACATGTACAATACAATTGAGTATAATATAAAATGGCGAGTGCACTTAGATGCTATTAAATAATCAATTACACTAAAATGAAAATGTAAATGTAATTAAAAGAGTTGTCGATTACTGAATATTACATTCCCAAAACTTATCCTAATAATCATATCGATTCACCAATGAATAAAAATATCCCAAGAAAAGACGCCATCAGCACAACAGCGTAAAGAAGACCAGTAATTTAGTTTTCAAATATAAATTAATTTTTACTTTTGCACAAAGGACGTCACGCATGTCATTGTTTATCTTAAAGGAATAGAGAATTGATCATTAAGAGATTTTGTTGTGCATTCTCTGAAGCCTACAACTCAGAAACAAATCAGCTTGCGTTTTTAAAAATCAGCTCGACTCAACTTCAATGCTTTAAGGCACTTCCACAATTCTTGTATATTTCATAGCCTAAATATACACTACCTCGGCGGCAATTCTCGCAATCAGATGTATAAGTTATTATTTTGCGATTACTAATTATGAATTGTAATAATAAAATGTGAATTATTTGGATAAAATAAATGCATTATCAATGATTATAAATTAAATTATTTTCATCGACAATGATGTGTTAATATGTTTCACAATAACCACCAATTAACGCAAGAATGGTCCATCAATGTGACAATTTTTCAAATCGTTACAATAGAAATTTCTACCGTTGTCAGCTTTATGTTCGTATTTCATAAGAGACATGACCATATTTGGCCGGTATCCCAGAGCTAGTCCTTGTTCTGCAATAGTTGGGATTACAACCGTGCAATCCCTGGAATATGAGAACATTTTGATCTCGACTTTGATATGTTTTACAATATCAGGTAGAGCGTAAATTTCACGTAATTGTGTTTGATTTTGGAAATAAATGTTATGTCTCTTATATAATTTTATATAATATATAATATATAATAACAATTTATATAATCATTTTTTTGCCTTTATTGCAGCTTTTTAGTACTATGTGGCTTACGTACCGTAATTTTTGGCGCATATTTCATAATTTTTTTTTTTTAAGAAAATGCATTTATTTAATCTATTGGAATATGTTACTAATTAATTGATTTAAAAAGTTTCTGTGGATACCTATTTCCGACACTTACATCAAATTCTAGGACTTTCTTGTATATTCTGTGTGGAAGTTCTTTCGAGCTAAAATACCAAAAAATCTTTTATGGGGATGGCCAGAAGGGGATTGTCATTTCGCGGAATATATACTACATTTTGGTTTGCTGGATAACTTTGAGTTTGTCTTCCATAGTGACCGGACAGACGATCTAACTAGAACGTAAATCATCCCCAACGTGTTGTTTTACAATAAAATTAACCAGCATAGCTCATTCTGACTGTTGGTCGGCTGTATATATTTGGGTTTTTCTTCTTTTCATCTAATATAGCCCATTCCGCGACAGTATCTTCGATATGGTGTCCTTTGTTGTTCAATATTGACGTGCCCATTTTCTTACTCAAGTAGCAAGTATGTTTTTCGGTATTTTTAGTAGTATTTAGGTCTTACTCTGGTAAACATTCAAGGTCTTCAACTATTTAGAAGTTTCATATAAGGAATACATCACGTCCAACTAAATTATACATATTTTTCAGAATTTATAATTTGTAAGCCATAGCCACATAAACGACTTAAAAACTACACTATCGAGGATTTTTTGCCAAGAACAAATTGCGATTCTTTTTATTACCCAGTTTATGGCCTCTGAAATTTGTGCCAAAACTTATGTGACGTAAGTTACTACAGTGAAGATAAAACATAAAAATAAATACAAACTTACAAAACAACAAGAGACAAACTTTTCTGATATCAAAGCATCATTTCTTCTGTAGTTGCCACACGATGGTGGCCACCATTTCAAAAATTACACCAGTACGTGCAATACACCCCACGCCCATACATTGTATTTAGTAGCACTTCACACATAAGAATCAATGATGGTGGGGTGATCTTGCAGCCCATTGTACTGCTCCAAGTTTTATTTATTTAAGGGGGGTCCTGCTTTAGAAGGCTCAAAAAATCGATTTGTTTTTTATTGCTCAAATCTATGCCTAATATATCTAAGAATATGTATAACAAGTTATAGCGGCTAATTCGCAATATTTTGAAAGATACAGCACTAAACACAGTGAGGTGTCGAGCAAAAAATATACGAACGCATGAACGCTCGGACAAACGAAACGCTCCCCCCTCCCCGCAGTAACATAACACCGAACTATGTACTGAAAAAAGTTCAATCGGTCGTTCGAAACAATAATATTTTGAGTTCGTAAGAGCTATAGTAGGATTATAACTAGTGATGGGAATAATCGAGATGCGATACACGAATTAGTCGATTATTAAAATCTCTCGAGATAATCGACTATGCACTCTGAAAATTAGTAGTACTAAATTAGTAGTCGTACGTCGATCACGGAACGTGTGGCAGCGGACCGAGAAGGCCGATATCTCGATATATTTTAACCCCACCACTAAATATTAATAGTAGTTCCAGGTTCGAGATATTTTATTTTAACATTGGACTCGTTCGATTGTGGCAACTAATTAGTCGTATCGCTAAGCGAAGCTTCTCTTTCAATTATTTTTTGTAGTCTCGACCGATCGTCATTGTCGCATTGAAGAATACAATAATTTAAGTAAGTACAATCGTGTTGATGATATTGCGTTAGTAAATAAAACGCTTCAAAATTTACAATAATATTTATAAACTGCCAGAATAATATATAAAAAATATGAGCAAATAACAACAAAAGTATAATTCTCAATAAAAACGAAGGTACCTATATAATAAATTAATAACTCTAGATTAAACAATAATAATAAAAATTAATAAAAACAAACAAGAATGTGGTATTAAGGAATATAATTTGATCTAAATTTTTAGACGATAGTTTGTTTCGATGTAAATTTGTAAGTTGCCCGGCTTTAGAAAACACACTGTTAGTGGTATTAGAACGTTTATGTTGTACATTGCATTAATTAGTATTAGTACGACTACTACTAATTTTAACTACTAATATTAGTCGATTATGAAATTATATCGATTACTAATAATCGATTATTGAAATATCTCGATTATGCCCATCACTAATTATAACGAGATATTCCGTAAGTAATCGAAAATTAACATTTTTCCTGGTCGTAAACTTTAGAGCGCGTTTTCTCGAGTTTTCGTTTTTACGATTTTTCTAAATTGGTGGGCGTGATTGCGAGAAAACTAGACAAGCAATCAAAACGAAACAAAACTTTTCTTGGCTTCAGTAGCATTCTATTCTATTTGAACTAAAAAGATTAATGAAAAAAAATTCTAAACAACTTTTTTAGCAAGTTGAAATGATTTTCTCTTCCTGCAAAGAGCACATTTATTTTCAAACCTGAGAAAAATCTTTAATTTCAAATTTTTTTGTTTTTTTTAGTTCACATAGAAGAAAATATATGAGAATTACCATTTTCTTTGTTTGGTTGTTTCAGACAAAAATTACGGGCTACATCTTTCCCACCGATTGTAAATTGCAATTGAAAGGTGTTGCACAAATGTACATAAAAATCGGTTCCGTTTAAATATTTTTCTCTCGACATATTTTTTTAATGCTCAAATATGCAATAAAATGCTCTAAAAAGTTCACTAGACTTGCTGTTTTTTGTGCCCTAAAAAAATTCCCCCAAAAACGCTATTTTAAGGCCTCCTAAAGCAGGATCCCCCCTTAAGTTATTTTCTATTTAAAAACTGTTAGAATGTTAAGTTTTTAAAATTAAAATGTTGCTCACCTCACAATCCCACAAATTATATTCAATATTTTCGCCACTATCCAAATGGATAATAATAAATTTTGTTCCATTGCGAGTATTTGTTGCTTCGATATCACTCGGTAGAACATATTTCATAAAAACATGACACCTTATATCCATGTTTTTAAATTGAATATAAATTGTTCAATCTATAAACACAAATACTATTATGAACATGCAATGTGCGTAGGGTAACTGTTGGCCCTAAAATATGTTCTCAAATAACTGTAGAAGTTATTTTCTGGTCGTTAGTAAACTAAATACCATACATCACTGTATGGTATATACTGTAAATGTAATGTACATGCAAAATACTTTCAAAGGTGATTTTGCAATAGTAAAGTTATAAAATTGCTGCATTAAGGCACATTCAATTTTCCCGTACTATCATTAATTCTCACACAACGTAAGTAAAACTTGATAATTCGTACTCAAATACTTTCGGGAAAGTGACTAAAAGAGTAAAAACGTATTGACCCTCAGACTATTCTAAGCAGTGTACTTTCCAACCTAAAGATTTCAAGATCTAAGATTTAACTGATATTAGATTCATTTTTATATGACTTGTATTGTCTATAACCAGCATTTTTGAGTAAGGTAAAATGGCGGACTGAAATTTAGTGTATTTTTTATGCCTTAATCAACACTTACAAGAACTATTCACCTATGGTTTATAGAACCTCTGCCCACATTTGGTAGAACTTATAGACTGGTAAAAGTCGAAATAAAAGGTAGCAGTCCACATATATTGCTGGAAAAAGGATAGGGAAGACTCATTATAGAGCTTTCGAACATTCGACTTTGACAAAACATGTCAAAAGTCGACCAGTCTAAAAGAGGATAACACGACGAATCTTAGAGACGTAAAGATAGTCGCCTTCAGCAAGATCCCGGGATCGTTTGAAGAACCTATCTGGTCGTAAGCATGTGAAGAAAAATATACTAAGGAACACAATAGACCGAATAGCTGCAATGCGAATAAATCCAAAACTACAGCCATTAGTTAGTTGGCTCTTTCTGAGGATTGATAAGTTGGAAGCAAAAATAATTATCTATGTCGATGAATTGGTAATTATAATACTTTTAAACGTGCCCCCGTTTAAAACTATTATAATTACCAATTCATCGACATAGATAATTATTTTTGCTTCCAACTTATCAATCCTCAGAAAGAGCCAACTAACTAATGGCTGTACTGATTACTCCACATTTCGATCGATTTGTAGTACAATTATTAATATCTATTTATTTATTATTATTTAAAGAAAGATGCATAGAAACAATAAAATGCAAGTAATTCTTTTGTTCCACTCGAAAGAGAAAAAGCAAGGTAAAATGCGACTGTAATAACGAAAGTCGGAATGCTAAGAAGAGATAAAACAAAAGAATTCTATAACTCAAAGCGTACGCAGCAAAAACAACTGCGTCTAGAAAACAATTATTCATAAATTCTGCGAACCGTGGCGTAAAAAAGTCCACAATCGGAGGTAAATAGTGAGTCTGTCAACGGGTCGGCTGACATTTAAATGTCCCGCAGAGCTATGAGACAAGCCGGGTCAGTTTATGTGGTGTCCACGGTGGCAGCCATGGGCGCCTGTCACTCGCCTCATTGTCGGGGGAGTGCGCTGCGTTCAGGTGCCGCCGACACTGCAGATACTTGCCTCCGCATCTCTCGTTCTTTCTCTTTGCACCTGCGCCGGCATAAAAGTGGGGCAGAAAAATTCTCATATCGTTTGCGGTTTCGAAAATGCCATCTGTATTATTTTCTACACATAAATTGTTCTTTATGTTCGATCTGTGACAGAAGAATAAAACAAAAACGATACGAAAAAGGGAACAATTATGAAGGTTTCTATTGCGGATGTTCCTATAAGCAATGGAACAAGTGCATTGTCAGAGTTATTAGTACACAGAGTCTGAATAAATATTTTTTGTGTAAATTACTAGCGACAATTTTATTAACATAAGGCATCCTGATGCCAAATCTTACATCCACACATTTCTGAGCTATTGACCTCCCTTCATCCTGCACTACAGTTTATATCGTTCTACCCAGTTTACCAAATCCATGCAAAGTAAAATGCTCAAATTGCTATTCACCTGAACGTTAATAAACGGGGTCTAATACAGAAGCACTAAAAATACATTTTTTGAATTATTTTTCTCATAGAACCAATTCATCAAATGCAGCAAAATGTATTTATTATATTTTACTTCTCAGAAATATGACTTAAATATACAGAATTTAAAACAAAAGCTTGTCATTTTATACAAATAATATCATCCGATAAGTAATATTTCTGGGTACGATGTATATCCTGTCATTACATAACAATATTTATGATGACGATATGAAATTTAAGAACAGTATTTTGACTTTGTCATGGATGAACTTAGTTATTAAATGAGACAGGTTTCGTCAACACTTTTTATTAGTCGAATAGCTTTCAACTTCGTAATCTCTGCTAAAGAACGTATATTAACGAAAATGGCAAAATTTGATGGGATTTGATTGTCTAGCCAGTGGAGAAGGTGCCACCTCTATAGGGCAGCATTTCAGTTTCAAAGAATCCACCGTAAGAACTATAAAGAAAAACGAAGAAGCGATTAGAAACTCTGTCATTGCTGGGTCAAAATTAAGTGCCCATGCAACATCATACACAAGAGACATTGTAAAACAGAAAATAGAAAAGACCCTTATAATATTGATAATACGTCACAAAAACGACTACCAGTTGAAGAAAATAACATCAAGCAAGTGGCATTAAGAACTTATAAGCAGATGAAAGAAATGGAACCACAAACGTTAGTCCAAAAAGTTAAAAAAAATAATTTTCTGCAAGTACAGGATGGATGACAGGTTTTCTACGAATTGCGTTCAAAACTGGCTAAAAAAATGAAAATTGTGGCTGCACTCCGCATCATGTATGGAATGCGGATGAAACAGGCCTTTACTGGAAATGTATGCCAAGAAGAACGTACGTGGCCAAATCCCAGAAAACTGCTTTTTATTTTGCTCCAACGCTTCAGGAGATCAGATGCTGAAAGACTAGTTTACTGGACAGCCTGGGCGACCATTGAAACTTTTAATGAATGATTTCTCTAATATTTTGTCCCAGAAGTTCAACGTTATATGAGTGATAATGGTCTAGAATTTAAAGTTCTGTTAATTATAGACAACGCACCTGGTCATCCACATCTAGATCACCCAAATGTCGAACACGAGTGTTATTGATTTAGCTTGAATTCTTCTTCTGGGTATCTTCTGGTGTTGGTTTGGTCCTCTCTTCTTGACGACGCGACGTGTCGGCAAGGTCACACTTGCCATCTTCAGGTCTTTGGTTGGTTTCGTGTTCTCGATCTGGTATTCGATCTGTTGATGAACCGCTAGCTGCCATTGCAATATATGTGAAATGAAATTCCAATAATAAGACCGTTTTATTTCTCATTATTTTTTAATCTCTCGTCGTGGGGTTTCCAACGTGAACAAAAATATTCTTCTAGTTTTTTTTTACTTTTCTGTTTTACATCTACTATTGAAGCAGGTGTAATAATTAAAAGTACGAGATGCCTACACTCCAGGCTGTTAAGTCATTGAATGGAAAATTGATATGTACTCTGGAACACTATTCGTATTTTAGACAGAGTTCTGAAGTACGAAAATGTTAAGGGTGTATCACGATTTAAGGGCGTACCAGAAAACACTGTAATCCTAATTTTTGAGTTTTTAAATTTTTCCAATAGCACATCTCTCCTTCACGTCTGGTCTCGAATCTCATTTGTGGTCCAAAATTTTTTGGGCGGTCGTTCGTCTCATCTTGCCACCTTATGTTTAGTTGCACTGTTTAGTCCCTTTACGTGTGCTAGACGAATATGTTCGTAAATTTGATCAGGTAACTTCATTTCGCTGAAATTTGTAAAACGACGGTAACGAGCATACTATAGGATAGTGGTCCGATAATTTCGTTTGCATCACCTTATTAACAAATTTTCAATCTCATTTTTTATAGCGCATATATAATTTTATTTATCATATATTATTAATGGATGTATTTGTAATTTATAATTGTAAATAATAAGGTTGAATTTGAGCAGCTTTAGCTGGACGCAAAAATAAAGACAAATTATTATTATTATGATTATGTATAAAATTAACGCTTAAAATTCAATTAGAATCCCTCTATGTGAAACAAGTTCATTTGTACTAGTAAATCGTCTTCCGTTCGGTTTATTTCTCTTAACACAATAACATCTATGATTTTAACCTACCTTTTTATGTGAATAAAAAGTTCATCGAAGTATCTCCAATTCTCCTTTTCGCTCATATATTCTTCCAAGATATCCGCCCTTGCCGAAATAACACCATCATCCATTTTCGTCTCTGTGTCCATCTTATTCATTCTTCCTAGTGGTCTGTATCGTATATCTTCTACTACTTTAGGCGATCTTGTTCATATCATCAACCGTTGAAATATTAAGAATTACCGCGTTATCTTCTTTCTTTGCTTTAATTTTGCATTGTACTACGCAGATATATTTCCATCCAACTAATTTGGCTTTATTTTTGCTTCCCACAAAAGCGTCTTTGAGAACGGAGTTAAGGCTTCAACGATCGAAATTTCCTCTGCGACGTTCCTCCCAACTACTACACTATTAAGTATTTGTATTTTTCTACAATTTAAAACTTCTTTTCTCCTAGTGTAATTTAAGAAAACTGCAACATTCGGGCCAGGTTTTAGGATACATGCGTAGTTTCTTCTAAGAATTCTGTATACGTTTTCCAAATCTTCCTAGCCAACTTCTTGTCGCAATTTGTTTACTATTTTTAGTACAATTTCGCCGGAATATACAATTTCCCCTTCTCGCTCAGTCATTCCGTGAATTTCCAATTCCCTTTTCTTTTGCACCCTTTCCAAATAGTTTACGCGACCATTTAAGTACCCAATTCTCTCGGCCTTAATTGCGCTCAACGCTATCAGGTCCGATGGGCTCTTCTTCAGGTTGGCAATTTTTTTTCAATGAGTTCATTGATTGCAGGACCAACTCTTCTCGTTTTCGCGACCCTGTTATATTGTTCGACATTTTTTTAGCCAATCTATCGAAGCCGCATCTCCACACTTCTTTTCTCACCTTAAGGGGTAAGGCCACCATGCGCGTCAAAATGAAAGGACAATTTTAGGATTTTTTTGTACAGAAGTAGGGTGAAAAACTTGTCGATTTTTTATACGGTACTTATACAGTACTTCATGAAGTGTCTATGAGTACAAACAATTTTTTTTTTAGTTTTTGACTGAAAATGGCTGCTCCAGGGCGCGGTTCCTAAGATGAACCCCAATATGAACTTAGAATAAAAATTCAAGAAGTTTCCTTCAATATATATCATAAACTACTGGACTACGTAGGGAATTTGGAAATATCAATTTGCCGAAAAATGGTGGGCATATGAATAGAAAGTTGCTATTTTTACGTAAAAATTACATATTTTATTGTTTATAAAAAGAAAAGTACACAACTTATCAAGAAATCCCTACATGGTCTACTAGATTATATAGGTTTCAAGCTACTCTCAAAATTAGAAGGCAATCGATCAAGATTTGTAGGCGGTATCGGTTCGCCCGATTTAAAAATTGGTTATTCCAGAAAAACGCGTTTAAAGTTGCGGTAACGGTCGCGATATGCATTTGGTGCACCGCGAGGTGTCTCCGCAAACTATCGCAAACGAGCGGTTCGAGATATTTTCTAATTATTAAACTTTTTTTACTTATTCTTGAGGGTTTGAGGAAGGTTCTGAGCTAATAAAAAAAATCGATTTTTTAAAAGTTGCATGGTGGCCTTACCCCTTAAGCATCCCCGAATATATTTTTTTATGATATAGAGCAACATTTGAAATGCAAACTCCCGTCGCAACCGTAGCAGCGTACAAATAACACGTCCGACGTGAGATTATCCTCGCACTTAGTGCAATATTGCATATCAAGATCTAATATAAATTTAGGCGATATTCGATACATTGCTTATTCTCGATATAAACGCTACGGCTTATTAACTTAATGTTCAAATGCCTTTACAGACGCCAAAATCGATCTTTGTGTTATTTATGAATTTCGAATATTTTTGGCGATAACGAGAGTAGCGTATCGTTTTTTTCTGTAACCCGCGTAAAAAGCCCGCAGAAGAAATTGACTGACGGCAAATATTCATTGATTGTTCGTCCGAAAATTAATTCAACTTTTACTGTAGTATCCATTGCTCTAATGTCTCGATTTGTCTCAAATTTGGACAGTTCAAAACTCCTAATTTCACTCAACCCACTGATGAACTTTTAGCTGGTAAGAAAACTTTTTTTATCCACAAACTTGATAGTAATCGTGTTTTCACTTCCAAATTCCGAAGGTATTGGCATGATTATATCACTCAAATCTAATAAACCAATAATGTTTCGCAATTAAAAAAAACGATCCAATAATGGTGGTGTTTCTCGACAATAAATTGTCGTTCATTGCAAAATGACCAATAGTAGTTTGGTGTTGATGCTTTTTAGGATAGCATCTATTTTATCGTAGCAAGCATGAAATAAATGACTTTTCTGAACTCGAAAAATCGATTTGCGAATTGCAATTTGCAACTTCGTCTGAAATTTACAAGAAAATATCGGAGAATAAGCCAAATAACACAGTGAAGACTAACAAATACGTGTGGAAACAATTTATGGACTTTCGTGATGAGAAAAATTATAAGTTCGACGAAAACAGCACGGCCACCACTTGGCAGAAATACTCAAAAACTGGGCTTATAAAATCAGAAAAATAGATGGAAGTGTTTACAAAGAATCGGCAGTTAAAACAATTTGGAACAACACGGCTAAATTATTACAAGGCAACATTACATTACAAAAATTGATCCATTCGGCGGCGTGGCTTTCAAAATGGCAAGAGATGCTAAAAATACAATTAGAAAACAGTTGCGAGCCATATCGGAGACTCGAAAGCAGAGCCCTGCACCTTTATATACTGAAGATGTAAACAAAATTTTACAACAATTCGACGAAGACACTTCGGACGGCTTGCAAAAAATATTTTATCATATCGCAAGCTCTATGGCTGAGCTTGTGTGGCGTGGAGGGGAAGCGGCAAATTGCAAATTACACTATTTCAAGGAAGAAATTAATAACAATGGGAGTTCCAGCGATAGAATTGAATATAATTTAATTTTTTCAAAAACTTCACAAGAAAGTGCGTTTGGCCGAGAGCAAATATCTGACGCGAAATCAAGACAATCCCAAATTTCCCGTCAGATTATTCAAAAAACTTATTTCTAAGAGGACCTCCAATATAAAAACACAATGTTGTTTTAACTATTAACAACGCTTGGAAAATGGTAGTACTTGGTTTAACAATATACCCATTGATAAAAGTGAAATAAGTAAATGGACCAAAATTACCGCAGAACTTTCAGCCCTGAACACTAAAATGGTGAAAATAGCGAACCATTCAAATTGATCCACGGCTGTTAGTCATCTGACGAACGCAGGAGTTAATGAGCAACAGATAATTAAAATTACGGGACGTAATTCTACTCATTCCATAAAACCATATTTACATTTTAGTGCCGATAAACATTTGGATGTGGTCTCACATTTGCGTAATTCAAGTACATCATCACGATCACTACAAATGAATTCAACAAGGAGATCAACTTCAAGAAGTAACGAATAAAAATAACTCAACCATCAATTACAATAATTGTACTTTCTATATTAATTATTACGAGCCTAACAATGGCCTTTTAACAGCCCTTAGGAAATACCCCTCGCCCTCGGTATAATTCCATTGCAACATCAATTTCGTAATCGAAATCGGGAAAAATATATTCCAATATACGAAAGTGTTCTTATGATATTATTACTAAAAAAATAAGTCCGTAACAATCTAATTATCCATAATGTTGTACCTCTTTAATTAATTTAAGACAACTTGGTGGTAATGCATGGCTTATTTCAAAAATATTGAGCTACGCTTGATTTTTCCGGTCTGTTGAGTTTAGAATGTGCTATGTACTCTTTATAGCGGGATTTAATTGAATAGATATCTCATATATTCCAGATTTCTGATCTACCTCAATTTTATCTTTGGCATTCCCTAAAAGGGTTTTTATAGAGTTGCTAGATTTAAACGCGACCTGCAATTCATGATTTTTGAACATTTTATTTATGTTTTTTGAAAGCTGATAGGATAACCAAACAAATTATTGGCTTGATCTTTTTGAGGTAGTAGACAATAGGGATTTGAAATTGTTCTCCTACGTTCGTGTGTTTCAATAAGGTTAGTTATTATTTCCGTGTCGACGCCATTGCGAATCGCAATATTTAAAATAAGACCTAGTTTGGTTTCTTTCTGGAAAATATCTATTTCTCCATGGCTTTTATTCCTAATTACCAATGTATTTAAAAATGTCAGACGTACATTTGTTCTCATCTGTAAAATTAATTTTCAATTTCGAATTAATTGGCTCAAAATGCGTCTAAATTGAATTTATTAGTTCCAAAAATCGCGA
This sequence comes from Geotrupes spiniger, assembly GCA_959613385.1. Taxonomy (NCBI): domain Eukaryota; kingdom Metazoa; phylum Arthropoda; class Insecta; order Coleoptera; family Geotrupidae; genus Geotrupes; species Geotrupes spiniger. Next base: position 23,832,592 of record OY390736.1, on the reverse strand, counting down.
AAATATCATCAACATACTACTAGGGAAATATTTTGCATTTCTGTTAAAATCGATTTCAAAATTGTTTATAAACAAATTGGCTATAAACGCAGTCAAGGAGTTGTAACTGTTCCATGTTGTTGTTCTTACCTTCAAAATGAAAACAATTTTGATAATTTTGAGAGTGACCAACTTCAAGAATTCATTTATTTTTGCCGAGTCAATATTATTTTTCTGAAGCAAGTTTTAGGAATAGGTACTGAAGGAAACAAAGAGCGAAAATCTCACCTTTATCCATCGTACAATCTTTGAAATATTTTGAATGATTTCCAACGAATTCTGAATTGAGAAATTATCTAGCGGTTCGAGTAAATTTTTGATCTTCGTTTACTAATCATATTGAAAGCAAGTAAATCGGAGTTAATTCCCGAAACAATAGGTCTCAACGAACTACCTGCTTATGTATTTTAGGTAAAAAATACCAATCGAGTATGGTAGGGTTGGTAAAGCGATTTCGTACTTTTGTAAGTTGACGTCATGATATAATTATTACTTTTGATGACTTACAATAAACTTTAATTGTTTTAAAAATTAGTACACCCACATCCCGAAAGTATTTTCCAACGAATGTGTCTCAATCATCGCCTACTAATTGAGTATGTGTGGTTGTTTCCTTGAATGATTGCGTTTAAAATGCATAAATCCAATATCGGCACAAAATATGATCTTAGGTATATTTTAATATATGGTGAGAAAAAATTCTTCTCAAATAGTAAATTTATTGCCACACTTTACTTCGGGTTTGGTTGCTTTTATTTTTTTAAATATTCTCCCATCTTGGCCCATCATCATCCAAAAATACCAATGCGTAGTTCCTATTCATTAATTTCGCAATAAACGCCGATAGACTATAATTTTCGATAATTTAACACACGCACACGATTTCAAACCGGAAAATACGACATGTGCCCGTTTAACGGTGAAAAAAGTAGGTGGGCTAAGGTTGGCCGCGCATTTCGTTATAATTTTTACTGATTTATATCGCCTCTTTCGACGTGATTTAGTGGGAGAACTTCCGTTTAGACGCGAATTAGATAGATTGTGTAGGTTACATTATGTATGGACGGATTTCTTTTCTCGTTCGGTTTACGAGCGAAAACAGTTATGATTTTTATGTGTCAAGTATGCGTTTTCGAACATAATGCCGCATAATTACTGTGATTAACGTAATCAATATCCTTTACGGCCGTTTAGCTCAAAGACACGTCCGCAGCCGGACGTAGTTTACTAGTTTTATTAAACGTGGCGAGGTTAAATATTCCGGGATAATAAATGAAAAGTCTAGCATAATTACGTGGCGTGATTGTCTTCTATTACGAGAGGAATTTCCAGCGGCTGAAATTATAATACGCACGTCGATTCCTTCGGACAAGTTGAACAATTTACCTAATAAAGAACATAACTTAATTTGTTTCACACAGAGATGTTACACACCGTAACTCATAAACATGTAATCGGTTATAATACTGTACAGAATGTAACAATATGGATAAACCATGAATGAGCTATCAATTTTTTAATTTCTATTGTCAATTGTCATTGGGTGTTAAAAGGTATTATTCAAAATAATTATTAGTTCTTCAATATAATTTGAAGTATTTATATTAGTACAAAAACTTATAACGCTGGTGATATTTTCACATTTTTTTCAAATCTTAGCCATGATCGAGAAATGAACAACAAAGATAAAAATAAACAAATAAAAAATTAAATGCACTAATGGTGCCTCTGGAATTTGTTATATGATATCATTAATAATACATATATATATAATTATGGTTGAAATGTGTAAACATTAAACTGATAATAAATTTGTGGAGAAGGAGAATGTATTATTAATGATAAATTAAAAATTGCACAAATAAATTCGCCATCGTGCCCTTATCCTATTGATTTCCGAGAGAAAAAACATAAATTACAACAAAAGCAAATAAAAATTAATAATGCAATAACAGCAAATATATATTAATAATGAAATAATGAATACGGAAAAGGAATTATAAAACAAAGTTGAAGAAATGAAAACTAATCAGATGAAAACAAAGCAAAAGGCAACCTACAGTAATAATGAAACAATTGAATATAATGGAATTGAAACAAAACTGAATTAAAGAAATTCCACGAAAATACTCAGAATAGAATGAAAGGTGGCAATTAAATTTAATCAAATCTAATTAAAATCAATAGCAAGTTTTTGCTGTAGAATTATATATGAAACCAAATAAGCAAAACTAGCAAAAATGTATATTTAAAAACATAAATATTAGCACCAAAGTAAAGTAATTAAATTTATTCATTGAACAACAAATATAAGAAACAAAAAATAAACTAAAACAAACTAAACATTCAGCAAATTTGTAAAACACTTACCAATTAAACGTAGCATATAACTAATTACTGACAGTGAAGAAAATATAAATGAACAAGATAATAACTTAGTCAAAATTAAATGTCCAATATAAATGAAATGAAATGAAATTTAGTATGTGACAGGAAAACGTGCTTTACTTCCAATTTTTTATATGGTTTCTGAATTTTCTTTTTCCATTTGACTCGAGTTTGGTTTGCTTCCAACAACAACTTCAATTATGTATTTTCAACTACTTAATTTTCAATTGTTCTGCATTGTTCGTTATATTCTTATATTTACTTACCAATATTTTCAGAAAAGGCAGAAATAGAAATCCAGTGAAGGTGGATAAAGTGATCGCAGGCAAATAAAATATAAAACAAAGGAAATGAATGTAAAATAAATGTTTATATTTATTCAGCAAACAAATAAAGTGAAACATGACAAAATGAACGATACTAAACGAATAATAACGAAAGTGCTTCAGTTGGAAAATGTCAATGTCAATCGAAAAGATTACAAGTGTTGAAAATTGACAGTATTTTAACACAAGTGATGATTGCCATTCAGTAATAATCAGTCAACAGCAAAGCAATGTTTGTTATTAACCTGGGAATATATCTCGTGTAAAACACCTTGCAAAAAAATTAATGATAAACCGTTAGAAGTTGCTTATGTTTTTAAGTTGCAACTCCATAGCCCTTGCAATTAAATGACAAGTTCTGCATATTATGTGATTATGAATTTTTGCCGGAACATAAATGTGCCTACAACTTAGTCTCCCATCTATTATTATATTTTAGTGTGACATAATAATGATATTCAACAAAAACTAAACAAAAGTGATGGTGTTTAGAAAAGGAGGGTGGAAGTGCATGTGAGTGATGGAATGGATATATTAAGGATATGTAGTCAGGCAGAACAATAGCAGCGAAGGGCACATGAAACATATGGATAAAAAAACGAAGAGAGCGCAGGAAGAATGGGAGGGGAACTTGTGGGGAAAGGGGAACGGAAATTCGAAGAAACAATAGTGATATGGAACATATTGATCAAGGGTATCGTGTACGGGGCGGAGGTATAAGGATGGAATGAACAGAAAAGGATAGATAGGATACACCAAGGACAGGGCACCCACCCTGGAATCACAACGCCAGATTACATAATAAGATAGGACACATGGATCGAAACGATGTGAAAAGAACGGTGATGTACGAGTTGGTGGACATAACATAGCCTAGTGAAAAATTTATTGGAAGAGTTAAAATATGGGGGAACAAGAGAAGTAACATTTACAAATGGGAAGGAAGTAGGATACCAATATATGAAAAGGCAAGGTTGTCGATGAGAGAGGCGGAACGAAGGAGATGTGAAGTTTCCCTTCACATGGGAGGACGTAGACATAGATGGAAGCAGGTAAAAGAGCAGAAAAGTAAAATCGGAGAGAGAGATCGGCAGAAGAAACGAAAATATTAGCAAAGTTCATATGCGGAAATGAGAAGAAGGCCAGCAAATACTGGATGGAAGTGAAACATAAGAGGTGTTAGTCTGTGAAAAAGTTTGCCATGAATGGAAACACTGGTTGGGAAATTGTGAAGCGCGATAAGCTTGAAAGAAGACGAACAGAATAAAGGACGAGATTGGAGAAGAAGTGGAGAGAACCGAAAAGAGCTGGAAATCTTAGGGAAAATATAATGGATGAAAAAACTGTAGGCAAAATAGGGAAACAGGATGAAGAAAAAAACACTGATAATAGAAGGGGGATGTAGGAGGAGATGGTAGAAGAAAGGGGCGCAGAGGAAGGTAAATGTTTAAGGGAAATGAGATAAAAAAATTCAGAAAGTGAATATGCCAATAAAGGATTATCATTCAAAGCCATCATCGAAATATCGACGCAAGACAACGGTGAATGGATTTATTTCATATCAGCGTCTTTTCAGGACTTGAACATAAAAGGGATAGTGGAAGCCGCTCAAGTAAAACAAAAGAAAACGAGATGCTGAAGCAAGGATGTCACAATCTCAGATCAAATCAATTAGTAAACTTGCTTATTCAAGCACACGTCGACGGATTCTGAAAAGAGATTTTATTCGTTCCCGTGCAGAAACTGTTTTAAATACAATACTGCAAGTTCTTATAAAACTTAAATAACGACAATGTCGTTTACAATAACTCTTTTAGTGACGATGATTCAAGTTACTTAGATTGCCAAAATATAAGTATTTTTGATTTTAAAAGGCCAAATCAATTCATTAACACGACATTACGTCGGTAGAAAGTGAGTGTAAAGGCGGCTTCCCATTATGCAATTTTTCATGCAATATGCAATATTGATGAATGCGCATGAGAGATTTATTTTATGTGTAGCATCGGTTTAGAACATGTTCTATTTTTCTGGCAAGACGGATGCAATTCTGGTTATTCTTTGGTGATTTTCGGTACTGGCAACTGATACTCTCACAAAAGACCGCGCTTCAATATTATACCTAACCTCAATTTCCGGTGACTTTTTAGTTAGTTTACTGATGTTTCCTTTCATTGGATCCATCAAAATTGCAATTGTGTCAAACCATCACTTTTGTATTGCATATGCAATACATTGCATTTAAAAAATTGCATGCAAGAGATTGAATAAATGGCAAGGATTACAGTTTATTGGGACTCTTGTTAATGAACTACATCCAGATGAATTACAACAACGATATTTCCAGCGCAATGAAGCTATATCAATTTGCTCGTACTCGTGCAATAGTTTATTCTTGCAATGCTGTACTGATCTGTGGACTTTACAAAATGTGTTTAGTAATATGAAACATGATTATTATTATTATTATGCAGTGAAACGGATGGTGGAGTTTCGGGAATTTAGTGTAAAGTTCAAACACTTTTCTTATTTTACAATAAATGTTCTTATTTAGTTACATTAGTTGTGTATTTTCTACTTAACCCAAACATACAGTAAAGTCTAGTTAAGAAAGTTGGTAATACGTATGAATGTTCGTCCATGGTTAGGATTTCATCTGGTTATAGCTTTGACCTGTTTATTGCGTTCATAGTTTCATTGGCAGTATATACGTCGCATTTCATTGCGGTAACGCGTTGCTTAGATGATATATTTAAATTATTTATGCTATATTTACGTGGTTGATTAGTATCTACTTTTTTGTATAGTTAATTCATTTTAATATTGAAATTGATGAATGGGTATGGTTCACATATGAAGTGGATGCTAGACAGAAAGTGTGTTGACATCTAACGCTTAAAGTTCCATACAAAGTTATCGTTATTTACAGTCCTCATAGCTGCAAGTCAATATACGAGTATGAAACGTATCGGAGATTTTTTTTTAATTATCTGAGCTCTACAGTGTTTTTCTTTGAAGAATATAGTGGGCACTGTCAGTGAAGAGAAGTTTATGTACACAGGGATAAGTTTTATTTTATAAAGAGTGTACAATATATTAATACCTGCATAATATAAAACAATATTTGATTAAATGGGCCTAAAGCTTTCTTCGAACACAAATTCATATGAGTCTGAAGATTATTATTAACTGTGAATGTCATGCCTCCCACATTAACTTTTATGATATTATCAAGCTCATATATTTTATTTTCTTCCTCCATAGAATGGCACAGTCGTTTCACATTTTTGAAGTTAGTGTATCGAATCCTACATAAAATAGTCGTTTAACATCCGGTAACTTCAATGTTGTGTTGTTTCTACAACATTTTAGTTACGCCCACATCAATTCCATGGGATTTAATTTGCAGTAATATGGAAGGAACTTTAAAAGAATTCTGCCAGTATCATGCACAATCGTATCGCTTTGGTATGGTGTAGGATTTCTTCTCAACACCTCTATTTTTAGCATCTTGTCTTTAACTTGATTTCTTGTACTAAAAGCTAACCAACTAAATTTGTTATTCCATGTAGAATTTGGAATATTAGATTTTTTAACAAAGTGCCACCTTGGAACATTATGGACAATGGCTGGCTCTGATTTTGGAAGAGTTCGCTGAATCCATAAATTAAACATTGGATAATTCATTTCCTCATGATAATCCACAGTTTCCTTTCATAAAAATAAGTGCAGCCTATCTTGAACAAATCCTGTATTACTGCCAATATTAGTTATTATTAGGTATTACTGACAAACCTTCAATAAACGTCAATAGTCCAATGCCCACGATTAGGCATTGGGCATTGGACTATTGGCAAGTTTTATCGGTATAATATTTTGTATAATTTTAGTTAAATATCATCGCCGCCATAAAACTATTTCAGGCTTTTCTAGTAACATGTTATTTCTACTTCGCTTCTCATGATAGAATCCCATCTTCGTGAGGACTCTCGAAAATGTAGACCTGGACATGGGACGCAAAGCTTCGTTCCCAATTACAGTGTGCAAATTATAAGACATTAATTATTACTCGTAACAAAATGTGTAGCACTTGGCCCCCAGTTTTCATCCCCTTCACGATACCCCACACTGTCCTTTCTGAGATGCCCAGCTCGGTAGCAATTAGCTTAACACTTTGTGACTTCTACTTTCCATCACGAACAACATGTTGAATAAAAACATAAGCCATGAGCCGCTATCCGCTCTTTAAATGGTGTCCCCGTACATTTCTTTCGCGAGCAGGATATGAAGATCCAGTACAAATTAAAAAAAGATATAAACTAAAAAATTTCAAATGATTCGAAAATACCTCAAAAAAATACGTAAAATGCAAAGAATAATATCGACAAGTTTAGGTTATGTTGACAAAATCACCAAGCCCACATCTGTAAGCCATATGCCATATATAGAGCATATGATTATATCAAAACTATTTCCAGAAAAGCAAAAATTAATATTTGCAAAATTATTGTTAGTCCAGAAATCTTTTGATGAGATTTTTTATTCAACATACTATATATGTTGAATAAAAAATCTCAGGTAGGCTGTAAGTGATTTTTAGACGAATGTCGAAGATGTTTATATACATTTTGTTGCTCGCTTTATGCAGAACGATACTGCACTGCAGAAATGTTGCATTTCTTTCGTGAGTTCATTGGTCAGCGGATTTAGCCGAATTAGCCGAAATACAGGAATCGGTTGGTTACGCGTTGTTTTCAAGTGTCTGATTAATGACATTGTCCAGATATTTTGTCAAGAACGCGGGAACATACTAAACCTGTAAGTGGCCGCGGACTCAATAAATTTGGGAACCCCTGGTTTAGATAGATTTTACATAGTTGCCCCTTAACGTGCAAAATTATGCGTGATTTTGATTAATGCACTTGTCGCATCCACCAGACTTTCACGAAACCGGCAATACCACGGTTGCAAATAGCATTCACATAATAATATAAATCCGATGTAATTCTCGTTTCCGTGCGCGTCGAATATTTGCAACAAGACATCCGGTTTTATTTACGTTAAGCCCTGATACTTTAAGCAGTTTTTGTGGTTACTAATAACAATCTATTTATACGCCCTGATCGATTCACGACACATGATGACTATTCAATCGTTTTATTTTGTTTTGTTTGCATCGCTGAACGAATCAACGTTTTTAAACATTGTCTGGAAAAATAATAATTTAATATTCGTTTGCATAATCCCCAACGTATGTACAGATGATTATGCGCATAACTGATAAGCGAGTATGTCGTAATTTTATAATTCATTTTCGGAAACCATAATTAAACGGGGTAATCGATACAGCAAAAAAATAGAGCTGGGGCACACTATATGCAGCTGTTTGCTACATGCATAACATATCGTCTTGAGATTACAAGTGCAAGTAATAAACCACGGGCGAGTCATTAATACGAAATTGTTCGAAGTCTCCACAATAAATATGTACAAAAAGAAAAAATGCATCGACCTAATTAGCATAAAATTATTTTTTACTGGCAGTGATGGGCTACCTTTATTAGTGCAAATGAAATATCTTATACACATTTTCCGTGCCAAAAAGTCATACATTAAACCGCACACAGCCGTAATGAAAATGAAACCCGATATTACATAAATTAAACTAATGCATATCGATATTTATTGCTTTTCTTAGATCACATCAGCAATTTTATGCAACCATGACATTAATGGAAAATTAAACAATTAACGCAGTCTGTTTGTTGATTTATGTTAGGTTGCACATGATTAAAAGATGTATTTTAATCATGTGGTTAATTAAACTACTTGATACACAATGTTAGGCATACGTGATCAGGTGTAAGTATATTGAATTTTGTCCAAATTCTGCTGACGTTTTTTTACTTACTAGCTTTTATCATTGCTTGCCTTGGCACTATTATAGAAGTCCTGATGATGTGGAAAATGAACCATGAAATATAGACGATTAATAAGGAATAAGATTACATTTTTCTTCCACTTAAAATTAGATTATTACTCATTTCAACAACCGTAATAAAATTAAAAAAATAATGTATTACGCAGGACAAAACAATTAATCCACACATTTTATTTAACTGTCAAACATTAATGCAAACGACGATTCCTTACGGTGTCTAAATTCAAAGTGATTAAACATCCATCCACGTAAATCCAGAAATATTACTTTAGTGTAGATGGCATAACAGTTCAGATAGGTTTTACATACGTACTCTTTAACATGCGAAATTATACTTGATTTTGATGAATGCACTTGTCACATCCATCAGATTTAAATACACGAAACCGGCAATACCGCGGTTGCAAATAGCATACAAATATTAATATAAATCCAATGTAATTCTCGTATCCGTGCGCGTTGAATATTCACAACATCCGGTTTTGTTTACGTTAAATTGTGATACTTTAAGTAATTTTTGTGGTTACTAATCACAATTTTACAGCATACCGATTTATTTAGTGAGATATGTACATAAATACATCGATTTGTATTCGCTCTGATCGCGATACATGATTACCCATTTAAATGTGTCTCAGCTCAAAACGTATAAAAGTAAAAGCCAAGATTGGTTTTGTTTCGCTTACATTCTATAAATATGTAAATTTAAATTATGTTCATTAAGATTACCACAAAATAATAAAACATCGCAGCTTGCATCTTCGCAGGAAGCAATGTTTTCGCAACATTGTTATATTTGTTTACATAATCGCCGCCAAAGTATAGTTTAATTGACGGTTTAGCTGCTAATATGAAGAGAATGCTCAGCTTATGTGGCAGATGATTATGTGCATAACTGATAAAACGGCAATGTCCGTAATTTTTGTAAATTTTTATCTTATAATTCGTTTTCGGAAACCATAATTAAACGGGTTAATCGTTACAGAATAAAAATAGAGATGGGCACACTATATGCATGCAGCTGTTTGCTTCATGCACAACATATCTGCTTGAGAGAAGTGCAAGTAATAAACCACGCTCGAGTCATTAATACGAAATTTGTATTCTCACAATTTGTTTATATATCGACGTGATTAACATACAATTACTTTTAACTGGCTGCGACGAGGTTAGCACAAATGATTCCAATGCTTGTATGCGTTGTATTTACCTCCTATACATTTTTATACGAGTTCATGACAACACGAGATATGAAAAGTAGTTTACTTAAACCAGAACTTTTCTATCTTCAGGTGTAAGGTTATTCTTGACCCGAGCTGAGCTTATTACACATATTCTTTTTCATATATTGATCATTTATTATATTTTATTTATCTGCTCATTTCTTTCCATGTGTTGCCTATTTTATCTAATACTTTTCTCACTTCACCTTTCCTGTGCTTTTCACTTCGTATACTTTCTTCGGATTCTTCCATTCCTTTGACGTTTTTAAGACATTATAATATTTATATTGGTGATATCTTCAGTATTTTACGGTGAATTTCGTTTCTAATTTTGTCTCTTCGTGCTTTTATTTCCAAGATCTTATCTCAGTAATTGTTATCTTCTTCAGTTTTACGGTATCCTTTCTCATATTCTACAAATTTTTACTACTTCATCCAAAACGAGATTAAACACAACATTATTTGTTTGTTTGAATCAAAGTTTTATGAATTTATGCATAACATTTGTATTGTATTACTAATCACTAAGCTTCTTATAATTATTAAAATTTCGATACATTCGCTTGTTTTAAGCTACGCCCAAATATTAAGCTTTTATAAGTAATTTTTTGTTCCTTATCTGCTTACCCTTTATTCGAATATTTTCCAAACACGACCACATTTTAGTATGTCATATGCATGTTTATTCGAGTCTCTATATTATTTGGTTCCTCCCTCTTCTTGGTTATTCCCCTTATTTGCCTTACCCTTAATTTAATTGTCTTGTCCTTTTGTCATTTTTTCTGAACATTCAATTGTCAATTTTTGAGAATCTATCTCAACAGATCTTCTTTTAGTCTTTTTCATTACTGTAGCTAGATTTAATTTTCGTTCTATTGCAATATCAATGTTCAGTGTATTTTGTATAGTTTGCCTGATAATCTCATAGGTTCCTGTAGTTTACCATTATATTTCTTCTATATTTTTATGCCGGAAATGACGTACATCGGTGTCAATTTATTAATTAAATTCCATATATTATAGTGCCGCATACGGTGATATGTGTGTCTTGTGGATTATTTTGTTGGGTATATAAAATAAATTCAATCATATAACTTGAAATAACTTTATTTGCTGTAGGTCGATTGTAATAACACAGAGGCCAGTTTTATGATGTAATTTGTAAAATTAAAATTTGTAATGAATTCGTTACAGACAAATGCGAAATCTCCACGTTTCATGTGTTAAAAGTCAGTAAAAATACAAAATTAAGCTCAAGAATAAAAGGTAAAATTTGTGCCCTTTAATTTTTTGAAAACTTAAGATAGATAGATGTTGGATTCAATTTAAACAAATTAAAATCAGCAGTGAATTTAAATTAAAATTAACGGAGAATAGACACCCATTATTACTTTTTGTCAATATAAAGTCACTTGTTGTTAGCATAACAATATTGTTTTTATTATTACAAATGTTAGTGGTATGCAGTCAACACTTTCTATCATGGAGCAACTGAACACAGGTAGAAGAATTTGGTTTCCAACTTGAATGATGCTAGGATGTAAAGAATTCAATTCCCATCAAAATTGGTAAAAGTAACAATACGACCTATGAACAAATACTGCAGCTTAAAAACAATTTTACAATACTAAATAACATCTGATTTATATTAAATTCCATAAAATTTTAGCATGGTTTCCCCAAACCATAAGGAGCTTTATCATTGGTTTGTACGTAGTATTTTCCAGAAGCGCTACAAAGCGAATTATTAAGCAAGGAATGGACTCTTCCCATAACTTACTTAAATGGAACATATTCGCCCATAATCACCAAATCGTGTGGCTTACATTGAATACCACGTCTTCCGTAGAATCCCAGAGTCGAATCTTTCAATATCGATTCTCCAAACACTTGTAGTGCTCTAACGTGGCTACAAGGAGGATTCACTGTGAAAACATGTGTACGTGCGAGTCAAATTTATTCCTCTAGAACTTACGACCGCAACCATTTTGAAACGCCACACCGTTCAAATAGAAGTCAACTTTGCCGACGGGTAGTAATTTACCTTGTACACCGGCATTACTATGTATGACATCGACAAATTCCGCACTATTCGCGGATATGAAGGAGGCACTTAAATAAAATGGCGGCCCTGCTGGATCTAAACCTAACATAGACCATAGAAAAACTTTGATTAGTTCCCGATTCGTGATTTACCTGTTATACGATGCAAAGTTTTGCCCATTTGCTTCAAATAAATGCCCATTCTTCCAGCAATTTGACCTCCGAGGCTGAACCCGACGACATGAAAATCTCCTATGTCGATATGTCGTACTACAGTTATGTTCTTTATGAATTGTGCAGCACACTTTGCGACTTGATCAGAATTTTCCACGGCTTCTAAGTAACAAGGTGATGGTGCAACGTCGCCGTAATCTATTGATATCACATTGTAATTGAGTGACAAGTAATCTGCAATGGAACTTCTAAGCTACGCTTCTCATATTTAAACAGTATAGTTTACTTGGTTTCATGTGAAGATTTGTGTTCCTATTGCCCGTATATCCATGAAGCAAAAATATTATTGGTTTATTGTGCACGAAAGGAGCGTCCAAAATGCTGGCTTCGTCGTCGAAGATCTGATGTCCGGCTATAAGACTTCTAAAAACAACTTCAAATTTAAATTTAAATTCACATGATTGATGAACGTACTTGGTATATAACCAAAAGGTGACGTTCTTGTTGGGGCACACCTTCTCTATTTTAATTTTGTGACAATCCAGTAAAGAAAGGCCATGGTTGTAGGGGACAAAACCTGAACCAAAATTTATTAGACCAAGTTAAAGTCAAGTAATACAAATCAAGATAACTGTTAAATGGTTTATTTGGATGATTTCGATAATAAATGAGTTTCGTGCTATATAGCAATGTTTCCCATATGCTATTGTTTAGCTGGCCACTTATAGCCCTTGTTGTGTTCTATACAATTTTATTGTTTTATGTATTGTTTTACAAATGCGTAATCGTGATTCGGTTTAACTAAGTTGATGTCTCTAGTGTGACATTTCACCTTGCAGTTGATTTGGTAGAAAAAAAGATATGAGTTTAACTTACCGCTCAAGAGAGCCAGGAGCACTATACCTGCAATATAACTCATGTCGAATGTGAAAAAAAAATTTTTGTCTGTATATAAACGCAGCCTTATCGCAACAACAATGCTAGTTGTCCTTGTTGAATTAGACATACTACTCTTAGGGTATAGCCCACTATTTTCCCATTAGCCTGTGTACAACTGAGCAGAGATATATAGTTGTGTCCATGTAAGTTTAGTTTAAGTGTTTAATATCATATTATTTTGATAATTAAAGGAATCGCTTACAATTAATATAAGAAATACAATTGTGAAACAAAACGAATATGTACAATTTACGTAGAAGACTTCAAAGAATTCATTTTACAAATATCTACAAAAAAATGCGTACTTATTAAAACCCCCTGCGAATATTTGTACATGTCGATAAGATATGACAAAATCGAAAAGCATACATGAACATGAACAATTTACGTAACATGAATATATTTCACGATAAAGAAATAATTGTAAATACTTACGGGCTGTCACAAATAAATGTATAAGATCCTGTTCCTTTGTAAGTGCATTGTTAAAAAAATATGTCTACAGAATGTGTCTGAATGAATGTGTCCAATGGTGACAGATATGATACATGAATTATTTTCCGAGATGTACAACACTGACGATGAAAGCAATAGCTTTTGAAATACATTTGTATTAAAATGTAATTTGTTGTGAAGCAGTGTCGGTTCTTTTATATTTAGCATAATTTCACAACCTCATTTAATTTAATAATACTTCTCAGAAAACACGCTGAACAAACTGAAAACTGGACAAACGTTCCGATCGAATGGACTGTACACTAAGAAATGAATAAATGAATTTTATCTACTTTGCGTTAATAATGGCCTCATTATTACATCGAAAACACGTTAATAATGAGTCGTATTATTGAACTGTTTTTGGTAACTTTTAGTTTGGTTATGTCCGTGCCATGTTCGTGTCGTGACATAATCTGTCATATATCCTCTTGAATTTTACCAGCAAGAAATTCTCAACAGCCTTATAAGCGACTTCGCGGATGTGCGTATACACATAAATTCTCATTTTGCATACAAATTACAGAAATTATTACGGCTATTGGATTATTTTGAAATTTAATACAATATCAGTGAACCCAATCTACACCAAAGTTCCTAGTCTAATACGAAAACTTGAACAGGCGAAATTTCAAGAATTAGTAAAGCAAAGTAGATAAAATAGTATATTACACTCGTTCATTAAGGCAATATTGTCGCACTCGTTCCATTGGGGCACCCGCAAGCTCGTCGTGCCCCAAACCACTCGTGTTGCCTTACTAAACTCGTATAATAATATACTATTTTCATCGATAGATGCCGACCGATGCAGTGTTTAAATGACATTTGTAACTGTCAAATGCGTGAAGTTTAAATAGTCGTTAAGTTTTCTGAATATTTTCAATTTTCTGAGCAATTTTCTTAATTTTTCATTCAGTAACAACCTTCTACAAAGTATTAGAATACTTAAAAAAAAGATAAATGAAATCGGTAAAGTCGTTCTCAAGTGTGAACCGTGTTGAAGCGTGACCAAGGGAAATAAGGATTCATTTATATATATGTTTTAATAATTTTTTAATAATACCTGCTGTTAATCACTTCGATCTAGCTAATAAGTGAGATATAATCCCATTAGTGTTTTGAATTGCTGTCATTCTATGGCAACCAACTTTACCGGAAAATACTCAAATCCTCGAGCGATAAGTGTAATATAAGTATAATAGAAGATACTATTATTATATATAATACATTACAATCATGTCTGCCACCATTGGATGACATATTCATTCTGTAGACGTACGTTTTTACCAATCCACTTACAAAGGTGCAAGATCTTGTACATTTATTTGTGACAGGCCGTAAATATTACAATTATTTCTTTATTGTGAAATATATTCATGTTACGTAGTTTGTTCATATTTCTATGCATTTCGATTTTATCATTTCTTATCGACATGTGCAAATATTTCCATGTGGTTTTATGTGTATGCATTTTTATGTTGATATTTGGAAAATGAATTCTTTGAAGTCCTGTATGTAAATTGGATACAATCGTTTTGTTTCACATGTATATTTCTCATGTTATTTGTAATACATCATCATCATCACATATCTTCAACAAGGACAATTAGAATTGCCATACGGCTGCGTTTATATACAGACAGAATTTGGTTTTTCACATTCTGAATTAGTTATATTACAGGTATCGTGTTCCTGGCTCTTCCGGGCGCTAAGTTAAAACTTTTATTTAATTTTTTCTAGAAAATCAACTGCAAGGTGAAATGTCGAACTCGAAACATTAACTTAGTTAAACCGAATCACGATTATGCATTTGTAATAAATAAATAAAACAATAAAGTTGTATATAACACCGCAATGGCTATAAGTGGCCAGCTAAACAAGAACATATGTGAAAAGTTGCCATATATAACGAAACGCATTTCTTATCCAAATCATCCAATTAAACCATTTAACAGTTATCTTGATTTGTATTACTTAACTTTAACTTGGTCTAGTAAAGTTTGGTTCAGATTTTCTCCCATACAACCATGTCCTTTCTTTACTGGATTGTCATAAAATTAAAATAGAGAAGCTGTTCCCCAACAAGAACATCACCTTTCTGTTATATACCAAGTACGTTCATCAATCATGTGAATTTAAATTTAAATTTGAAGTTGTTTTTAGAAGTCTTATAGCCGGACATCAAATCTTCGACGACGAAGCCAGCATTTGGACGCTCCTTTCGTGCACAATAAACCAAATCTTCAAATAAGACCAAGTAAACTATACTGTTTAAATATGAGAAGTGCAGCTTAGAAGTTCCATTGCAGATTACTTGTTACTCAATTACAATGTGATACCAATAGATTACGGCGACGTTGCACCATCACCTTGTTACATGGAAGCCGTGGAAAATTCCGACAAGTCGCAAAATGTGCTGCACAATTCATAAAGAACATAACTTTAGTACGACATATCTACATAGGAGATTTTCATGTCGTCGGGTTCAGCATCGGAGGTCAAATTGCTGGAAGAATGGGCATTTATTTGAAGCAAATGGGCAAAACTTTGCATCGTATAACAGGTAAATCACGATTCTGGAGCTAATCAAACTTTTTGTATGGTCTATGTTAGGTTTAGATCCAGCAGGACCGCTATTTTATTTAAGTGCTTCCTTCATATCCGCGAAGAGTGCGGAATTCGATGTCGATGTCATACACAGTAATGCCGGTGTAGAAGGTAAATTACAACCCGTCGGCACAGTTGACTTCTATTTGAACGGTGTGGTGTTTCAAAATGGATGCGGTCGTAAGTTCTAGAGCAATAAACTTGACTCGCATGTACACACATTTTCACAGTGAATGCTCCTTGTAGCCACGTTAGAGCACGAGAAGTGTTTGGAGGATCGATATTGAAAAATTCGACTCGCGGATTCTACGGAAGACGTTATATTCGATGTAACCCACACGATTTAATGATTATGGGCGAATATGTTCCATATAAGTAAGTTGTGGGAAAAATCCATTCCTTGCTCAATAATTCGTTTTGTAGCGCTTGTGGAATATTCTACGTAGAAACCAATGATAAAGCTCCTTATGGTTTGGGGAAACCTTGCTAAAGTTTTATGGAATTTAATATAATTCAGATGTTATTTAATATTGTAAAATTGTTTTTAAGTTGCAGTACTTGTCCATAGGTTTTTATTATTACTTTTATCATTTTTGAAGAGAATTAAATACTTCACATCCAAGCATCATTCAAGTTTGAAACAAAATTCTTCTACTTGTGTTCAGTTGCTCCATGTTAGAAAGTGTTGACTGCATTCAATTAACATTTGTAATAATAAATAAATTATTGTTATGCTAAGAACAAGTAACTTTACATTAACTAAAAATAATAATGGGTGTCGATTCTCAAATCACGACTCTGGAACTAATTTAACTTTTTGTATGGTCCACATAATGAATGTATGATTTTAGGTTTAGGTCCAACAGGACCGCTATTTTAGTTAAGTGCTTATTTTATATCCTTCAGTGTAAATATTTTTGACCATTTTAATTGATGCAATTCAATATACCATTGGAGCATATTAATCTATTATCCTTGCAAAATAGTGACATTAAATTTAATTCACGTTGTAGGTAATTATTGTATTTTTATCCCCATGGACATATTCAAAAACGCCATTCAACACACGCAATTGTGCTTTGAATACATTTAAGATAACAGTTACGTTATTTATTTAATTGTTACTTTTGGATTCCATGTGTGACGGACGTTTTAACCGCATAATAACGAGTTCGACATAATCGTCTCCGCCATCAATTTTTATAGGCCCGATAAAAACCATATTTTGTTTAATTATTTTTATGCAAATTGCGGACAAAACGACCGCACAAAATAATCGCTTTTCGTTTTGTCCCCGACCGCCGACGGCCAGGTGAAAGTAGCCGAGCGCGCCTAAGTTTGGACCGATATTTTCGAAAAAGGAATTAAATCCGACAAGTTATGATCACGTTGACGTTTAATGTCGGGCGGTGACCGCCCCCGCCGTTATTATTACACGGACAGCTGCAGCGGAGACAGATGTATCGAGATTCCTTCGGAAACACCGAAATACCGGACATCTTGATTACCTCTCGCCAATTACAATATTTTATAACGAGGCTCGCTGGCAAAAGCAACACACGCTTAATCTTACTTTATCTAAATTGCTATCTTATGCTAGAGTTTTGTAAGAACACATATGTGCGGTGTTATGCCACCGACATAATTAAGTTGAAATATTTGGAAAAAATCACACTTGTTCCATCATAATCATATTTTACAAGATACGCCTGACACGGCAATTATATTAATCAGTTTGTGTCTGTCTACGTGTGCAAAAGTCCTACTCGTTGTTCGTTTGTACACTCGGATGATAAAAACTGAATTCTTAAGCGTTTGCATTGTTATATTTTGTTTTCTTTATCTTATATAACATTCCTCATTCAGCAACAATACAATTAATTGGTTTACAATTAAATAATAATTGCAATTGAAAATTTTAATTGTGTATTTTGTGTTTTTTTAATGCAACGTATTTTCATTGAATTGATCAAAACTTCTAACAAACATGATGTATATGCAAACTATAGACAAATGCATCGTTTTAATTTGCACAATTTTAACAATAACTGAAAGTTCACCTGCGTTAAGATAAATTATATCCTTAAGGGTATATACTTAAAGGAACACAAATGCAACAAAAGTACATATCCTTCGTAATGCTTTTTTAATTATCGCATGACATAGATAGAATATATTTATTGTTAACATTACCGGGAGACTAACGATTACAAGCAACCGAAAGCTTCAGAGCGATGCAGGTAATGAATACGTACAAAATTTCACGCACATGTCCTAAAGTTGATGTAATTTTTCGAATAAATGGCAATGTGATAAAAAATGTATCGATGTATTACATGACTTGCAAACTGCGATCACGTCCAAAAATAATTAGATTGGTGAAAAAAGAACGCGCGGGACCACCCAGGAGGTCACCAAGTCTAAAGCTACTTTTTATTTTATAATAAACACGGCAATTACTGTATAGACATAAAAGCAGCAGATAGTGCAAATAAATTAAAAAAAAACATGCGCATATGCGCCAAGAATTTCTACGTTATCTTTTGTCGGTTAGTAAATATCTTAATCGTGTTTCAGTAGTCTATCAAGTAGCACATGTCGCGGTTGAATAATTTCATAAATTGGCAAAATGGCAAGGCGGCGAATTTCCGGGAAAAACGCCGATGTTTGTAGCAATAGACGCCGACTCTTGCAACGTTCGCGTGCTCAGCCATCCCACAAATTACACGAAAATATAAGTCCGATAAAAAAAACTATATTTAATCAAGTCACGTCAAGTCAAATGCGCGTATTAACTTTAATTTATAATAGAACTCGTCAAATGCAACAGTTTTTACTTCTTATACATTTTTTCAACATACACGTGTTGGTCTTCTATGAATCGCCAATCGACTATTTTCGTCATGCGCCCAAATTATTGAAACTAAAATTATGAAAATTAAAATTTTAAAATTTGTGGCTCGGAAGAAAACCTCTTTTCCGTCCTTCAGCGTCCAAAATAGCAACGCGCGCGCCTCTTTGTACAAAATCGTATAACACAGGACAAATCTGAGCATTGGGAAATCAAATTGACTTACCGTTCGCAGTCCACGAAGAAGACGCTGATGTTTTTCTGCAATCGGCGCGTCCTGAAACTTCAAAACCCCGGAAAACGCATTCACATAGTATTAACGTCACTCGAGGAACACACGCGTCCCGAATTCTCGAAAACTGTTGCGTAACTACGTCTGCAAATCACACGATCTAGATCGGCAACGATTATTTATGCAATGATTTCGTATAACCTTCTCGCAGCACTCGAACACAAGAACTAGAAGATTTGAATTAATGGCACAACAACAAAAATAATGTAGGTGATCATAATGCACGAATATACATACGAGTACATTTTTTTGTCATTCGAAAAGGGACTTAAACACAAGGAAGTATCAAAGGTTCATTCCATATCAAAAAAGTAATAGTCGTTATCGCTATCGACGGTCGGGTAAGCAAAAAACACCA
This sequence comes from Geotrupes spiniger, assembly GCA_959613385.1. Taxonomy (NCBI): domain Eukaryota; kingdom Metazoa; phylum Arthropoda; class Insecta; order Coleoptera; family Geotrupidae; genus Geotrupes; species Geotrupes spiniger. Next base: position 23,812,916 of record OY390736.1, on the reverse strand, counting down.
ACTTGATATTTCCGAATATTCTCGCCAGTGACTCTGGCGTAACTTATAAAAAGTCTACGAAATAGACATCCTTATAAAGACATTTGCGTGACGTTTAGTCGTCTGCAAAAAGTCGTTGGATGTGCGTGGGTTAAAACCGATGTATTTCATCAATCCAAGTGTTTAACGCCATTCGTGTGCAGTGCCAGAAATCGTGCTTTTCGGTGTAATTAGTGACAAGTACCAGAGCCGCTTTTGCTTGCAAATGAGATCAATCGGAGAGAAATCGTCACCGCGGAAAAATTTCTAAAAAAATTGCGTAAATCAATCGTTTATTGATTATTCGATCGCCGCGGTGTTTAAAATCAATTTGATGGTCGCGATTGACTCCCGTGTCGTGGTACCGGCTTTGGTTATATTGCTAGCGCATCGAAAATGAACATGGACTGTGCTTTTTTTAATGTGAGAATTCTTGAGGTGTTTCGTGTTGCCAGCTTTTATGACATTGGAAGATTTCCGTGCGGGTCTGATGTGGACAAACGGCGTCGGCGTCGCGTCGTCTTCGTGCGCTACGAACGGTAAGTGCATTTTGATGTTTCTTAGCCTCGATTTGTCGTATGTCGTATAGTTTTTGGAGACGGACGTGACGTAATTGCGTACGGAGCCAGTTTTTATCACCGCAGCTCTTTCGAATGCGCCTGCGTTGCGCGTAAATTAGCGTTCAAAGTATTGGTGGGCATGTTCAGTTTGCCTTTCACTGCATCGTTGTAAGAAGGAACTGAGAGGAAATCGGCAATGCCAACCACGTAAAAGTTGTGCAAAATTTTAAGGGAAACTACCCTACTATTAGACAACCAAGGAAGCTGTAGGTAAATGTAATAGACACGACACTCAAACAAGTTCGTCTTTAGGTATGTCGGGGCTCTTGGGCACACAAAAATCCGGGGCCCTATCAAAAAGTGGAAAAAAGGAATACTAAGAAAACACATTTTTATGCTATAATTTAAAATAATAAATTTATTAATTATTTCTTTTAAATATACAATGCTAATGGCATGCAATGCTATTGCATACGTACACGTACACGTTACGTATTATACATGAAACCCAGAAAGAAAAGTTGTGAAATAAAATACTGCTGGTATTATATCTTTACGATAACGGCTTCTTTCGGGATTTCTGTTCCTCGAAATTTTCTATTACCTCCTCAAAGTCTTTTTTTTTTGAAAGGTGACATCTTTCATGCACATAATTGACAAATTAGATAGACATTCTTGTAGCATAGTTGTCCTTATTTCATTTTTTATTCTTTTAAGCTTTAAAAATGAGCGCTCTCCACTACAATTAGTAACCATTAAGCAAAGGAATATTATTCAACATTTAGAAAAGTTTCCTCTAATTTATGGAACTTTAAAATTATGTAAGGTCTCCACCTTACATAACTTAATAAAGTTCAATAAATTAGAGATACTTGAATCCACTAATTCCTCTGCTATATTTTTCAAGTACTGCTTTATATGAAAACGTTGTGTTTCAAACTCATAAGCATTAACATCTTCGTGATAAAATTGTGCAAACTGTTTACATATTTTTTGTCAACTGATCAGAATCTATTGTCATTAACTTAGAAAGAAAACTATTTTTGGCATGCAGCTGAACGGGTTTTTAAATTGGAATATAATGTATATATTATGGGCATAAACGTATCTACATGAAATTTTTCTTTGCCATTCAACTGTATATGCGTGTACTGCGAATTCTTTTCCTTTCAGACTTATCTTTATTGTCAGCATCCGGGTGTTTTTCTTTAGCAGCGGATTCATACCGATCTATTATAATATAATTTATTAGAGATGCAAAATGTTGTGTTGCAACGTCCATGGTCATAGTATTATTCTGTAAACTTAAGTTTGTTTTATTCATAACTTTGGATCTCATTTCTTGTTTCATCTGGTTAATTGATGTCTCTTGCAATTGATGTCGAAGATTCAGAAATATGAATATAGCCATCTTCCAGAGCATTAATAGCATTGAACAATTTCTGGACGAATTGAAAATATGCTACTGCTTCTGAAACGCATCAAACAGCCTGAACATCAACTAAATTTAGTGAATGTGCCGCACATGGGACAAAAATTGCAGTTTTACATTTTTCTTTTATTCTTTTCTGAACACCAGAATATTTTCCAGCCCTATTTGATATATTTTAGTATCATACTTTAGTCGTATTGTAAAACGTGATAATGGAAGATTTTTGGTCTCCGCTTTCTGGATCCAATTCACCATCGTGGTGTAAAGTTAATATCATGTGCACGTATTTTCGAGGCTTGTGTACGACACAATATTTAGGTCCTTCTGGAATCCAAAGATGGGTGGTTTACTTCTCGCATTGCCTTGAATTGAAGTGGAAGGCATCTTTTATTAGACCAAATATGTAAGCTTGTTTTAGCATCTACTGTGGCATATATTTTTAAACCATACTTAGCTGGTTTGGATGGAATATATTGGCCAAAAGCCACCAGTTCCTCATCAATTGTCAAGTATTCGAAATGTGTATAAGCATCTTGTCAGATTTTGGTGAATATCTCAAACATTTGCCAAGCGATCGACAGTCATTCTTTGTACTCGGGTTGTTCCATCATCAAATCTCGAGCTGTTAATTAGAAATACAAATCTTTGTCTAGCCATTATATTCCTAAATATGTATATAAGATTATGCCTGGCAGATCTAAATAAACCTACTAAAAAAAGTTACCCAAAAACGAAATGTGTGGTGTCATGGACAGAGTTTTCCATTCTGCAAGCAATTTTCTGACTCATATATTTTAAAACTATATGTAAATGTATTAAATGTAAATGAGTTATTATGTTTTCTGGCCTGGTTCGCACATTAACTCGAGGTGGGACTTGCACTAAATATACCATTTAGTGCAATCATCTTTACTGAGAAAAAATGCTTGAGACTGTTCGTCATTCGATTCTACTTCGTTCTCAGTATCTGTATCACTATAAGTTTCTGGTACCTCGCTAATGTGATCCGATTCACTGAGATTCGCTTTCTTCTAGCAGAACAGTGGCAATATCTGATTCCTGCATTTTTAGAGACATGCACTTATCATACATATAAACGGGATACTGTTTATTACTTTATTTTACAGTGCTAGAGATCCTTAGCTCCAGCTATTGAAAAAATCACGGTATCAAAATTATTTATAATATATAAAACAAGAGTTTTAAAATCAGTGGGGTTAACATAACCCCACCTTGTACACCGAAGGTTAAAAAACAACACGTTTTCGTGGTAAACTTTTAAGCGTTATTAAATGCACCATTGGAGTATGTGATTGTTTATTATTTGAATATTACAACACCATAATCCCCTTGCCACAAAAAGTTTTATGACAACATAATTTCAACAACTAAGTTGTCATCATCATAATAATAAGTAATATATAAAAAATATAAATATAAATGAACATATTTTGAATCAGGATATATTATCAGTTTAAATAATTTAAAAATATTAAGAATAATATCTTCTAACATTGAACTAGGCGCGGTTAAAAGTATTTTTATTTTTCAAAATAGGTTTATATTAATAAATTCAGATTGGGGCCAATACGAAGATCGCCACTTTACCACTTTTAATTGTTATAGGATACAATGCAAAATTTTAGTAATTATTGTTGAATAACGTTAGTGTTGGTTACCATATCTGTATTTTGTTTATTTATATTTAAATTTTTGTTAGGATAGGCTTATTATTCTGATGATATCAACAAGTTTGTAGAAATACAAGATCTGAAAAATGTAATGCCAATTTATGTAGTCGCCCTAAGTTTATAATTTCGTGATAATATTGACACATTCATTGGTGTTTGCGATTAATCGTAAACCTAAATTCCTAATGGTATAATTAATTAGTACTAAAATAATAATTACAAATTAAAGCTTGAGTTCGTAGGATGAATTTCACACAAATATGTATTGCTATTATAAATAATTATTCAGTAAATTAAATAAAAATAAAATCTTTTATTTAATAAATGAAATAAATTCTGAAAATAACAATAATTACAAATTATAATTCAAAAATATAATTTTTGATGTTTTGGTAGATTTTAAACTGGCTCTTCTTTCAGTTAAAATTTTCCTTGCTTTTGAAAATACGCGCTCACAAGGCACAGAACTTCCAACAATACATAATGAAAATGAATATCCGTGGGTAATAAATCTGGTCTTGTTGCCACCATTTAAATGTATCACGTTTTCTTGCCAGCAGGGGTTCTAGTATGTATTTGTAAAATTCTGCCAAGCTTGCTGCAGTTGCATTCGAAGTTAAACCAATTTGTTTCGACACGAATCAAAATCGCTCCATGCTGAGGATGAAATGGACCTTCCCTGTTCTGCTACTGTAGGTTCGAAAATTTCAGATTCTTCGATTGTCGTAACTTCTGCACGTTCCGCTTTTTCACATATAAACTGTTTGGCTTTCTCATAGGCAGTTGCCTCGGCAAAAATGCCTTCTTCTAATCGTCAACATGCTTTTCTAATCCCTCATCAATTTTTTGTATCACTCGTAATACATCTTCGAGTTGTTCTCGTTCGTAATGTTTTGTACAAAAACTTCTGAGAAAATTATCTTTGAGATTTATGAATTTTTCTGAAATTACTTCATTCGTTACTTCGAAGAAAGGTTTTAGAATTTCGCGTCCTTTCCCCAACACTTCAAAATCCTCTTGATTTGGGAGAATTCGTGGGTTTAATAGAGCCAGTGTTGATATTATAGGTTCTTTACTTTCAACAATGCTTTCAAACATAAAGTAGGTGGAATTCCAGCGTCTTGTTTTAGCGTTTTTTCTGGATAACTCAACTGTGCCTTAATGATTTTAATTTAGCCACAGCACTCGCACTCCTTTTAAAATATTCGACTACAGCATTTGCTTTCATCTGCAATGGTTTTATTTCTGTAATTGCCTTTTGAAGAATTAAATGTAATGTGCAAAACATGGTATATAAGACAATTGTAATAATTTTGCAGGTGCTATCATGTTTGTCGCATTATCAAATATAAGCGCTTTTACTTTATTCACCACACCCCATTTTTCGCAAATCTCTATTTGTCCTGCAATGTTTTTGGATCTATGTCCTTCGTTGTAAACAAAGCCGTCAAAAAGTGCTTAACACAATTCACATTTATCGTCTATGTAATGGATAGTCATTGCTAAATAATTGTCATTTGATAAAAAACTACATCCATCGACCGTAATGGAGCATGCTGTAGCAAACTTTAAAGATTATTTTATGTTTTCGACGGTCTGATTAAAAGCTATGTCTAAGACTCTGTTGAACGGATTCAAATGATCCGGTTCTCGACAATGAACCGGACTGCCTACCTCTAGTGTGTACATTTTTTTTATATGAACGAAATAAATCTGCAACTATGCAAAATTCGATAAAATGCTTTAATACTTACCGCACATGGAATGTTCTAACTTTTGCGTAATATTACAAATCATTTCTCATGTCGTAGATTTTAAAACTTATGAAAGTGAACAGCAACCACTGATGACCAAGTGTATTAAAATGTGCGCACGCTATTTTAAAATTAACGTTAGTTATAGTTACATAGTTGCATCATGTAAGCGAGTGCAATAAAAACTTGCTTGTAACATTGTTAGCGTCATATAATAAGGCGACCTAGCAATTTGTACGGAAATAATGAATAAAGTATAGCCCTCAATGTTTCAACCGTAGGCTATGTCATATAGTTTAATATATAATTTAATTAACGATGAGTGTTTACAGTGTTTTTTATGTAGGTATAAATTTTAATTATATTTGTGTTAGGGATTACAATAATTTGCTATGTTTTAATCAATACGTTCCACGTGTATACGATTTTCATTGTTACTAATTATTTTGCATTAAAAGTTCATTACGGTCCCCAAGTTTTTGTACGAATCGATCCCTAGAAATTCAATTGAAGTAATTAGTGGGGATCATAAATCATAAATTCATTTTTATAAAAGGGGATTACCGATCTTAAAAATAAATAAGGTAATGTTGGTCGTTTCGTCAATTAAAAAAAAATATTATTTAACCATGAATTATTCATCAAATACACGTTAATTGTTGAGCTCGTGCATGACATAAAATTCAGCGCAAGAATAAAAAGTTGAAATAGGGTGACCTCCCACGTTTATTACCCGCACGTCCATTGCCGTTTAAAAAAATCAACCACCACCACCACCGACGTTTCTTCAAAACGGGCGGCAACGCAATTTTAATAAATTATACTTTAGGTCTTCACTGGGTATTAATGTCATATCTGTTTTGTTTATCTACCACCTTTGCATTTTAATAACTTCATGTTTTAACGCGGGTCGAAAGGCGTACGGGCCTCTTTTAATTATTCACAAAACAAATACGTAATTGTTTTGAATCACCTGTTTCGTGGAAATTAAATATCCGAGCTGATATCTCGGCCATAAATCGTCATAATCCCTTTTGGGAGCGATCCTCGACGGCTATAAATACCGTAGAGAAATTCGCCGCGAAGAAATGAGTTATTTCGGGGCCGGTGCATATACATACGTGCCCACATATGCTTTTTTTAATTTTCTAATAAAGTTATTATTTATAATAGACGTGGCAAAGATAAATCGACAACAAGTGGCTTACAAACGCATCGATTTAGCTTCCGCATACGTCGGATAGAATGACAAAAAATATTAATATAAGTCACTAAATATGTCGTGCCCATTTTTAAATTCACGCCACCTAAGTTTAACGTGACGCGGACTTTGACAGTTGTTTAAATGGCACCATTAATCAGAATGGTGATTTTTTTTTAAATTCCGACACCCACGCTTAATTTGTCGCATTATGTAACAGCAAACTGCTTCATTATAATTGTATCAACTTGGCCAAAAGAACCTAGATAAAACAACCTACTGGTAATTTCAGCCCATTAATTTCGTTCACATTGTGTTTTACTTAACGTAATAATAGAATAAACGTTACAGTTTGTGTGTGAATTAGCATTATTTTTGGCTCAAGTTTGAATGAGTTCATTTTTACCAGCTAATTGTTTCCTGTTAATTATTTAATATATAAATAATTAACAACAACAAACCTGTCGGTTGCTTTGATTGCTATGAACTTATTCCTGTTGCCACTTTAATTATTTTTCGCTTACATTGTCATAAATTAATTACGAATCCACATTATAGCAAGATCTAATTAAAATCGATCCAGTGGTCATGAAACGCAAAAAGTAAATCATATAAATTTAACCATTTAAGAAATCAAAAAAACATAACATGGAAAAGTAAAATACAAACTGTAAGTTTCCGTATAAAATAAAAAGAAATCACGGAATAATAACTTTGAAAAATTAAATTGGAAAATCATTTTATATTGATAGCTTCATTAAACGTGTGTGTAAAATTTGCAAGGATTTATATCAACGTATCAGTACCATTTAATCACGCCACGAAATATGTAAATTAACAAGCTTTTGTTTTGTAACTATCACAGAGATGCACAAATCATATTCCGCATTAAACTTTTTTTTAATTAAGACCATACCTACGGCTTCTTAATAAATCAATGGATATGAACAAATGTACTCATAATTCAACATTTTTAACGGCAGACATCTTTAGAGTCACATCGTTATTTATGAAAATAAATTAAGACTAGATAATTCAACTTGCGACTCCTGAGTACTTCGATAAATCTTGTTTTAATTATTACTTTATAGACTGTTGTGTACAAAGTGCATGTCCATTGCAGACGAAAAGCGAAACGCAATTGTGTCGTAAATTTTCTATTTTCTTGTGCGATTGCTACGGTCCTGGGGACTTGCGCGTTTATTGCCGAAGGCGTTGTGATACCTCTGTGCAATTGAGCTGTTAATATTAACACAATTAACAATTCTGTACCTCGAGGACACGATAAATTAAATATATTGAAATTATCTGCATGCGATAATGATTGATTTTGAAATCTACTCAATGTTAAAAATTCAATAAACATTAATCAAAGTTACTTATTCGGTCTCTTTTAAATGTAATTATTTCGTAAGAATCTTGTAAGCGAATGAACTGAATTTCTAGACATTATTTTCCCACATGTCGCCTACCTCAGAAAGTGTTCAGGTAATTCTATTATGAGTTAATCTGTTTGAGTAGGCATAGGTACCAATGTGTGTAACATTTGTGTTATTACACTGAATTGACAGTAACATGATTTATTATTATTCGCCATCCTCGTTGTTGTATTTTATGTATTCATTTAATGAAGGAATATAAACGGGGAAAACAATTTAATATTTTTATGGCATACAAAAGAACAATGAATATAAGTATAGGAATTTTATAATAATTTAAGGAGAACCAATTTAAACCAATTTTAACACAAATCTACTTAACATTTAATGTAATTAGATGTTCCACAAAAAACAAGATCCCTCTAAAAAGCCAACTCAAACCAAATTTATTGACTATAAGTTTCGTCAAATATTCCAACCATGTTCTTTACTAATTTATAAAGCATGAGTAAGTAAAATGTTGCCCTCGAACTATAAGGATTCATTTAATATCATTTGTCATACTCTCTGTTTGTAGAAACACTTTATGGTGTCACACTAAAGTAAAATATTCCTAAAAGTGTTTTATTCAACGATTGATTGACGACAGCGACAAGTGTAAGTATCTTATTAACAAATCAATCGGTGTAAGCAATGTGCTGTGCAGCACCGACGAGTTGTGTTCCGAACATCAAGACATGTTGACGTAATGAGTAACTGGGACCACTCATATCGCAAAGCAATAATAATGATAGCAAATCTATCTCTTCATCAACAGTTTTATCAAAGAACACCATGTCAGCCTCAAGTCTACGTTGCTTAATGTAATCAGAATGACATGATGGCATATTAAGTTAAAGCTTTAGTTATTGTGAAATGTACGATTCAGATATTTAAGAAATTATAATAAATTAAAAATTATTCCAAAATGCAACCAAAAAATATTTTACCATGTCGGTGCTTCCTTGAACACACGTTTAAATTATGAAAAACTATTCGTACTTGATTTTCGCCGATTGAAATTATCCATCGAGTAACTTAGATGTACAACACACATACATTTTTGTCTCAGAATAAATTCAAACAAGTTATGCAACTCAATAAATGAATGTTTCAGCTATTTTACAGAAATAGTTATAATTTTATTTTCACACAAACATACTCATACAAGTTTAAAATCGTAAACAAAAGATAATGCATGGATTGAAGTACTTCACTATCAGAAGACCTTCTAAAACAGCTATTGTTTTAATCAATTGACATAATTGACTTATTTATTTATTGTAGCCTTGAATTTATGTAGCAGTGCGCAGTAGTACTTTGAAGACACTCTTGCTCTTGGGAAATGTACCAGAGTTTTACTTCGTATAGTTGGACGATTACGATAAAAGACGGGAGTTATTTACCTGTCACGTAATGCCATTTCCAATGATGAGAAAAAATTTTCTCAAAATTCTTTACATCATGATCGCCACCGTTTGTTCTATTTTTCCTTCCGATCCAGATTTTCCTTGTCAGGTATATATTTCTGTTTCTCGCGATCTCTCTCCGAGCAGTACCTCGCATCCTGTCATCCTCGGTTTCCATATTTCTACTACATCTGAATCTTGCAATCGATGATGGACAATCGCGAGTTAACCCAACTGATTTTCTAAGCCTTGTGTGTTTAGTACCAATTTAATGGCAAAAAGGGACACTCAAATCCATGGTGATACCTAAATAATCCAATGGTGGTTTTTGAGTTTTAATTGGAAGTGATTTCTTCTCAAATGATTTTATTATCTTTCCGCGATTTTTCAACTTGAGTTTACTCTTCTTCTCATTTATCCTTTGTGCCTTGTAGGGCGTCGGGTTTTACTTCAAAGTGAACATATATGTCGAAATATATGACAGAAATACCTTTAAATATCGTTCGCTTTTGTTGGCTGCTTCAGAAACCTATACTACTGTTACTAACATCACACTACAAACCAGGAGTTGGTGTTACTGGCTGATGGCAAGTAGGGATTCGGGCACATCTTGAGAATGAGGTACAATAAAGATAGTGCAAAACCTGTCATATTAATAATTTGGTTCAAAATGTCTAATCGTCAGCTTTTAAAGTTAACTGTCGTTACCAAACGTTACACTTTTCGTAATTAAGATGTGTGAAAACACGTGTAGGAAAAAAATATACTTTATAAATTTCATCGATATATATATGTCGATCAAAAAACTTGTACAATAAACTATTGCACTATTTTTATTTTCCGCTGCTGACTTCGAATTCCAAATCGACATCAGATAGAATGATTTTTATTATTAGTATTATTAATTACAGTAATGCAGACTTAGAAACAGATCTCTAAAAAGTTAAAGCCATCGAAACATAGGAACCTTAAAAAATTCTTCGCAATAACTGAAGGATTCTTTACATATTGTATAAGGTCACGAAAATAACTTTATCTTGCCGGAGGCCCAATCGGGATTTAGGGCGGAGTACAGATATGCAACTGCAATATTTAAAACATCTGCAGTGGAGAGAGAAAGATTTTTTCATTAATTGAATTAATATATTACTTCTCTCAACATTTTTTGAACTTAGCCAAATTTGCACACTCTTTCACCACTGCAGGCAATGCGTTATAGATTCTAATTTCATCGCAAAATACTTTTCTGTTCATCCCGGGTTTTTCTGAACCACTAGCGATATTGCCCGCTTGCCTCGTTACTCCATCCGTTTTAGATTCTACGGTAACGAACTTACAAGTCTTTCGGAATCAGCTTTTTCAGTGCCTTAAAAGTAAATATATACACATTATAGTGTAGTCGCTGTCTCACACTCATGAAATGAATCTGAAACTTCTATCGTCGTATACCTATTGCATTGTAATATAACACGAATCATTCTGTTCACCCATGCATACTGACAACTTGGCACAATATTCAAAATGTGGTGTTATGATTGACTCGTATATGTTGCATTTGGTGTATGTTGATAGGTTTTGGCCTATCCTATTCAGGAAGCTCGTTTTCCTTCTTATCTTTGTCAACACATATTCTCAGTGGTCTTTAAGTCGTAGTTTTTCATCAATTATTACACCTAAGTATTTATTTTTCCCACTCGCGGTAATTTAGTTCCATCCATACATGTCAGTACAATATTCCCTTTCATTTATTTTTTTATACTTTCATTTTCAACTTGTTCCTACTCAGCCATCTTTCAACTATGCTTAATGCCCCTACTCGTCATACTAACCATGTCCACGTTACTATCATTCGCGTTTTTAGTGGAAAATCTGCATCCACTTCATACATCTGCTACAAGACCACTAGCTTGCACATTTCTCCATAAGTACTGAACGCACTAGCAGAAACATGCTGCACTGATTTTGGAAACACATTGTCGAAAGCATTAATAGCCAATCCAACCCAAAACCCTGCTGCATCCACGATAAATATATGCCCTGAGCTTGCTAATTTTTGAGCAAATTCGATTGGCATGACAATATAAGTAAAAAGACTGGTTAAGAACAGAGGAACAAGAAAGCTAATCATAAGTATCTGTTCAAATGTACTCAAACAGTACCCGTCAAAATTTACCGTTTTTTTACAATGACAGAGCAGATGATATATCACAATTTTAACTTTCTACGATTAATTTTCCGACGATGGATTTTCCCTATAATGAATTTTCCTAGAATGAATTTTCCTGGCACCAATGTAACCAAGACAGTCTGCAGGAGGCATTATAAAATGATATAAAAATATGTTATTTAAACAACTGCCGCTTTATATTATCACATGACTTATTGAAATATGATTCTATATTACATCTGGTTTATAGGTGCCACGATGTACAAATTTCGTGATCAGCAAAAAATATTTACCGATTTTCAACGAACAGTTCAAAACTCGGACTGAACGCAATTTTATTGGAAGGAGCACAATGCCTCCATGCCCAACATAAATAGCAGATGATTGCTACCAATCTACCAAATGTACAAAATTTTCATTTGAAAAAATATAAATGCATTTGAGAAATTGTCAAAAATGAATTGTGAATAGGTCTAAATAAAAACATAAACTTTACTGGCCTTAAATTAAGTTCATTCTTGCTGATTAATATTTGCAAAGAGTACAATTACAATCACATTTATTTTTCGCGCAATACGTTCTTTAAATAAAATATATTTTATCGGGCCTGGAAGGGGGGTATTCTGTCAACCAACTCCTTTCTACGCCACTGGTCAATACAATCAAACGATTTAATCTACTAATATACTCATAATGTCTTCCCTGTTTTATTTATATTTTATGGAAAAAATGTTTCTTCGATTCTTGTTATTCTCGGTTATTTTTTAGCAATTTTTGTTTTCGTCTGCCTTTTTAAGCGAGTCATCTCCAACGACCACGAAATGGTGGTTTAATCTTATCGCATTTTTCGCCATCTCAAAAAGGGTACAAGTTATCGAAGAATTTGTTCATACAACAAAAAAAAAATTGAAATATTAAACAACTTTTATTTGAAAAGTTTTTTTCGATAAATTGAATATAAGTAAGTATACGAAACTTCAGTAATCCGCGGATTTTTTTGTTTTTCTATTTTCATTCTTTTAATTAATTTTGCTGTTACTGTGAATAATAATATAGAACAGTTGTGGTTGAATATTCAAATTAACACATACATGTTCATTTTGTTGGTGTTGTATACAGACCCCTGCAGTTGAATTATACGCAATTTTTAAATGAATTGGAAGATTATATTACTACTTGCTTTCGCTCTTCGGAAGTGATTTTTGCTGTGGGGATTTTAATATTGGCATTCTATAAGTTGATAGCACCGTTACCATTTATTGCGAAAACTTCTTAGATTCAGTTAATCGACTTATCGATCCCTCGCTAGAAACTCATATTTATTATTGGATTTATTTAATTTTAACCACTGGGTAGTTTGGTTGATGGTGTTGGGGTACTGAATTCTGATATATCTGACGACGACATAATTCTGTAACCTGTTGATGCTTCAAACTAAAATTTCGACTATAAAACGCGCATAACGAAATTTTAATGGAATAGATTTCAATAATTTTCATCATTCTTAAATTTTGGCCTCAAAATCAAATAATAAGATACGGAAAACAAACAAGACAATATTAAACTAAAAGAGTACAAGCACAAGTACTATCGTACTTGTGCTAAGCTCCTTGTCTCACACCCTTGTATTTCTCGTTTTTCGGCTGCCCGTCATGCTTATTGATATGGGAAATCTCATTCTAGGTCTTCCTATTCTATCCTTTCCTTGTACTCTGTATACTGGATATACTACATTCCTTCATTTGGTGGAGGTGTCCTAACCACCCAAGTTGTCTCTTTTTAATTACCCTTCTAACCGACTTCACTCTTCTTTTTTGTATTACCGTATCATTCATACTTTTATCTTTTCTTGTTATTCCTTCGATCTTTCTCAGGAATGTCATTTCTATTGCTCTTATTCTACTTTTATGTCCGTCCATAACCGTCCAAGCTTCACTGTCATATAATAGAACGTTTTACTACTTTTTTCTATATATGTGTTTTTATTTCTTTGAATATTGCAAATTGTTCCTGCCTTTCCTGTTCTCCCTGATACTTCATTATCTACTTTTCCATTTTCTTCTATGATTGTGCCTAGGTAGTTGAATTTTTTGACTTGTTCTAGTTGTCTTCCATCTATCGATATTTTGTGTTTCTTTCCATTTATATCCAATATCATGGTTTTTGTTTCATCCATATTAATTTCCATATTTATTTTAAGTCCTTGTGGGTACGTATTTAAGTTCTGATGTAATTTTTCTTCTGAATCTGCTACCGAAGTCATGTGGTATGCGAATGACAATTCTTGCAGTGTTACTTGTTGCATTTTCTAGTTACCCACTATCATTTTCTTGCATCTTTCTTTGTAGCTTTTTATCGTATAATCTATTAGAGTTGTGAACAATAGAGGGCTGACTACATAGCCCTGTTTTAATCCCATTCTTATTTCGAACTCTCTTGATTACTCCATGCTTTTACTTTATTTGTGTTATCTTTTTACAGAGCTTTTATCATTTCAATTACATACCTTTCCAACCCTATTTTTTCTGGTGATTTTCATATGTCTTCTCGTCTGACTTTGTCAAATGATTTTTGTAGATCAATAAAGCAGATGTGTATTTCCCGTCCTTTTTAAGGATTTCTCTTAGCTGTCTAACAACGAATATTATATCTTGGGTACTCATACCTCTTCTGCGTCCACGTTGTTGTTTTTCTAATGTTGGTTCTAATACATCTCTTATCTTTTCTCCAATATCCTTTATAGTACTTTCCAAGGGATACCGGTTATTTCATAAGTAGCTTGCGCATACTCTCATGTCTCATTTTTTATATATCGGCAATATTATTCCAATCTTTGGGTATATCCCGTTTAGTCAAAATGTGATGCAACAAACTACAGATTATTTTGCTTTGTCTCCCATGTATTTTAACATATTTGTGATTTGGTCTTTTCCAGCTGCTTTTCTTGTTTTCAGTTTCTTGATGCTTCTTTAACTTCTTCTCCTGTTATTTGTTGGACATTAGTTTCTCTGCTGTAATCTAATTGTGTATCTTCATCTTTTACGTGTTCTTCTGTTAAAATATTTCCATTTTTGTCTTTTATGTTTTTTAACTTTGGCGGTTGTTTTTGTCTGAGTTGTCTCAGCGTACTGTAGAACAATTTCTGGTTTTCTGAATAATTTTCTTAAATCTTGTGCTCAAGTTCTTGTCATTGTTATTTTGCATTTTTAATCATTTGTTTTACATCCAGTCTTTTCTGCTTGTATATATTATGGTCTTCTGATCCTGTTTTGTAGAAATGTATTTGTGGCCTCTTACTCATGTGATCATTGGTAGAAGAAAACAGCTGGAAATTTCAAACTGTAATCTTTTTACGAAATCAACATGTTTAATAAATATCTATTGCTTGCTTCACACATGCATGTTTGTTTAAATAGTAGATAGAAATGGTTAGTGGTGAATGGACAGTAAAATAAACACAAACCGAATGCTCTATGGATAATTCTCAGTTAGTATCCATATATACAACTAAAAATAACAAAAATGATCGCCGAAGTGGTTTCGTCCGAACGCTGCATGATAAATGATACGAAAACCGGCGTTTTGTTTCGAGATTAGCGTTGGCAATTATAGAGATATAAGTCCGTCGTTCGCCCACTCTTCTGGTAGCCCGCGGGAGCGATCGTTTTTATGTGTAGCGCGCGCGCCTTAAAATCGAACCGAAAACGGGTTTACGACTTTCCCGATCTCTGTTATTTCATCTCCATTTACTGAAATATGGGGTACGCGCATCGCGGGGCGATCCACAATCATATCGGCCAATTTCGGAGATAACGTGTTATTATCAACCGCGCCGGATAATAATCACCGTTTTCTAAATTTATTTGTGCGGCCTCGAGTTCAAATCTGAAACGGGATCTGAAGGTTTAATGTCGGTATGGCGTTACTAAACATGCTTCATTTTTCGCGATTCAGATATGTGCGTTTAAAATAACAAACGTTAGATGCGTTGTGCAACACCTGCTCAACTATCATAATGTTATTTGAGTGAACGACAAAATGCTATTAGATTTGACGTCACTCGGTTTCAGCTCAAATATTCTTAAGGTTCAATAATTCCATGATATTCAATCCTGCTGTATGTTCCTTGCAAATTGCGGCAATTTTATAGTAATATTTTATAACCAAACATTTTGACACAAAGCAACAATATTTTGTTCATTCCTGATCCTAGTTTGAAACCACTTTTTTTCGCCGTTACTTATGTTATAATCAAACTAACTTCAAAACCTTAAATTCTATTTCATCGGAGAAACATTAGTGTGAGATTATTAAAAATGGGTAAATGAAATACAACATGAACAGTTCAAATAAGTTTTTTATTCATCTCGTATTGTGATTACTGACAAAGTTTATAGAGTAGCATGCTCTGATTAACAGTGTGAAATTATTGCAAAGTGATGAAGGAAATCATAATACTTCCTCATTATTTTAGTGGCATAAATCGTGCCAATGTAATTGTTGTAGCGTAGACGTCCTTGGAAAACGGTGATCCTGCCGCGGTTCTAATTATCGTCGAGTTCGCGATGTTCCGTTGTAATTTTTGTTTAATGAAATTATAAACCGATACCGTTAACCAAATTACAACAAACAAGATCCTTTTGCAACAACTTTCAAATTATTAGCAATGCCTACAACAATGATTATTTATTGAGATAAATTCATTAGGTTTTACCGTTGAGTAATAGAATGTCACACGAACTAATATCGTTTAACATGTGGTTGTAATGTGGGTAGATTTTCAATTAATACATTATTAAGGTGATTTATATTGTACACCAAGAAACGTAATTGATTCATAAATGTTGGTTGTTTAACATATGGAGGTATTTATATTCGTCGTTTTGACATCGCGGCAATAAAAACAATTTACATCTTTATTAGTACTTGTGCTTTTTTCATCTAAGTGTAGTAGGTTTACGACAGTCTCATACACATTGCTATAGAATTCGAATATATCGTCGCTTAGAGTTTATTAAAGAATAACTAACAATATACGGAGCCAAATAATTGAAAATAATATATATTTTCCGTGTACCCTAATCACATATTAATATTTCACATTTATTATTTAATTCGTTTACAAAAACAAAATAATGTAAAAAACACAAAAAACCTTTTAATTTTATTTTATGTAAATTGTATTTCAACATAATTTTGATACATCCTATTTCACATTGCATCTTTTTAATTTATCCTGTCTCAAATTCATATTGCAATAAAATTTTAATCTGATATTAATAATAGGTAATGATGAACTGTACAGAATATATTCCGCAACAATACTGTTATATAAAAAGGCGACTCGCAAGATTTCGGGGACCACAGAACAATTAGCATATCATGAGTCGTCTATAAACTTTTACTTTTTCAAAGATAATCCTTTCAGGACAATAGAAAAAATTACTAATGAACCCAACGAATATCATATGAAAATAGAACTGGAGTTGGTAGGTGTTGTTGGTGTTGGTGTTGGTGGAGTTGGTGTATATAGGCCAAACCACTCAACGTATCACACAGGATAAAAGTGACCCTTTACTAAAACCAAAATATTGCGCCCTTGCGAATTATTCCACCGGCAATGGCCATCATATGAATTAAAACGAAACTGAAATCTTAACGTTCAATAACCATCCTCAAAAAAGAACTTTTATGGAAATATGTTACATCGTCAGCTCGCCGCATGTAATGAATTTAAAAAAAGACAAATACAGTTTGAGCCCTATTTACACAGGATTTCTCGCAAAATGTTCACATTTAAATTCAACTTGACATAAAATCAGTTTTGCCGTTGGTACCGAATAGGAGGCAATCTCGTTGACGATTCTTTTCTTTTACCACTACCCTCCCTAATTTCATTTACTCCTGCTTCCCCATTTTTTCTACGATGCTGTCCTTTGTGATCGATCTAGAGGAAGACCCCCTTTTAACTTTCTCATACTTTATGTATCTCTATGTTCGCATGTGTGCGCGTTCTAGCATTCAAACTATTGAAGCCAACTTATTTTAAACTTAAGATTTGTATATAGCGATGAGAAATCGTCCTATTTTTGAGAACAATATCTCAACCTAAATTATTAAGTTAAAGATATTGAAATTGTAAACAAGTTTTATTTGAATAATTCTTTCGAAAAATTGCGTATGAATAAGTATAAGAAAGTGCAGTGGGGGCCACTGCAGATTTTTTTAAGTGGTTGTGGCTAATGGTGTTCCTTGAGCAGCACTTTCTTTCTAGTACTGCTTTTGCCTTAAGGCGATAATTGTACATTTACTCCATTGGAGTTCGTATTTTGCATACATGATGGTTATTGATTGCTTTAGGAGGCCTTAAAATAGCGTTTTTGGGGGAATTTTTTTAGGGCAGAAAAAAATGAGCAAGTCTAGTGAACTTTTTAGAGCATTTTATTGCATATTTGAGCATTAAAAAAAATATGTCGAGAGAAAAATATTTAAACGGAACCGATTTTTATGCACATTAGTGCAACACCTTTCAATTGCAATTTACAATCGGTGGGAAAGATGTAGCCCGTAATTTTTGTCTGAAACAAAAATGAAAAAGAAAATGGTAATTCTCATATATTTTCTTCTATGTGAACTAAAAAAAACCCAAAATTTCGAAATTCAAGATTTTTCTCAGGTTTGAAAATAAATGTCCTCTTTGCAGGAAGAGAAAATCATTTCAACTTGCTAAAAAAGTTGTTTAGAATTTTTTTTTCATTAATCTTTTTAGTTCAAGTAGAATAGAATGCTACTGAAGCCAACAAAAGTTTTGTTTCGTTTTGATTGCTTGTCTAGTTTTCTCGCAATCACGCCCACCAGTTTAGAAAAATCGTAAAACGAAAACTCGAGAAAACGCGCTCTAAAGTTTACGATCAGGAAAAATGTTAATTTTCGATTACTTACGGAATATCTCGTTATAATCCTACTATAGCTCTTACAAACTCAAAATATTATTGTTTCGAACGACCGTTTGAACTTTTTTCAGTACATAGTTCGGTGTTATGTTAGTGCGGGGAGGGGCGTGCGTTTCGTTTGTCCGAGCGTTCATGCGTTCGTATATTTTTGCTCGACACCTCACTGTATTTAGTGCTGTATCTTTCAAAATATTGCGAATTAGCCGCTATAACTTTTTATACATATTCTTAGATATATTAGGCATAGATTTGAGCAATAAAAAACAAATCGATTTTTTGAGCTAATTTGGCGTGCTGTGCTGTGTTTTTATGTACGAATGCCAATTTCATATCGTAATTGAAATTACTTGGCCAACGAACATCATTGAGGTGGGTCAACCTCCATTTTCCCAACTTCGACGGACTATGTTTAGTTTCGAACCATGAAACCAGCAATCATCATCTGGCGGTCAAGGTTCAAACTATCAGTTCGCTCTATAATTAAGTTGTTACGAAATGTAACTGAAATTTTATAGCCGTAAACGACAATGGAAATGTTTGATTTACGATATCTGTGTGCACATTGATGTGCGATTTACGGCATTTCCCCGAACCGCTATGCATCACTAAATGTCACGTATTGCTTTTAAAGCTTGTTCCTACTACCTACTATAGCGTTGGGCATTTTTTTCTCAACTACTTATTCAATTTTTTATTACAAAGATTAAATTCATATTGGTGGTCGTGCTTGTATTTAAAACCATGTTAGTCCATATTTTCACTGCCCTACATAGGCAACCAACGCTCTTTCAAAATGCTACGAAGTTTGCTTTGAGACATTAGAGAATCATGGCTAGTATTTTCGTCCACAAATGTTTTTATTCCCAAGCACATAAGTAGCTATCATATAAACATAATTTTATGTTAACTTTGTCAGTATTATTTTTCAGTTCCATCGTTTCTATATTTGCATTCAACTACCTTTTTATGTGAATTCTTTTTTTGAGCTTTTTAATTTAATTTAATTTTTTAAATTTCCTCGTGCGTTTCCTTCCATTTTCTCACCAAATTCACCGCTCTTTTGCCATTTTTTCTCTTGTTTTTTTATACATTTCGTTTTATCTTTGTTTTGCCATAAATAAGTTTTCCATTGTTTTTCTTTTCTTTTTGATACCCCCTTTAATTCTATAGTTTCATGTCGTTTGTTCCTTTTGTTTGCAGTTTTGCTGATCCCACAAACTTCTGCAGCCACATTCTTAATTAGTTCATTAAAGAAATCATCATATCAGTCACATTGGCTTCCCTTCCAAAGCAACCACTTCCTTTGTATATTTATGTATGTTTTTATGATGAAACTGTGTATTACAAATTTACCAATTGTTTCTCCTGATCTTTCTGAGTCATTGCGTACCCTGCCATTTAAGTCGATAATAATCAGCGAGCTTGCTTTCCCTTCTATTTCATTCTGCACTTATCTCCAAAATTCGTCAGGTTCCTGTTTAGCCACTGCTTCATTTGGTCCGCAAATAATCAGTATTGTAAATATAATGTCCATGTTTTTATATTATACTCTCAGTATTATTTCTGATACTGCTTTCCGTGTCATTATTTTGTTGACATTCCCTTCTCTGAATAAGCTGACTCCTTCTTTGGCAGTATCGCTTTTGTTAACCCTATTGTATATCAATATGTGTTCCTCCATTACTTCAATACACACTTTCTTTTTTCTACGTATCTGTAAATGCTAGTAGTTCTAGTCTTTTATTTTCAACTTCCGCTACTAACTCTTCTGCTTTGTTATTGATACTCCTAACCACCTATACCAATAATCCCGTTGGGTTTCTATTCTTGCCATTTCATTATCTTTATTATTAACTTATGCCGTTTCTTTTCCATTTATTTCACTCTCAATCTTTTTATTCTTATTTATCAATAGTGCCTTATGGTGCTCGTCTACTTCGTTTTCGTAACTAATGAATGCTTCCCCTTGTCCCATTTCCACATTACACCATTATTGTTCTGTTTAACTTGTTTCTCTCTTCCTGATGTGTTGCTAGATTTCTTTTTCTTTTCCAGTCAGGATGTTATTTATAAATACTCTGCCTTCCTTGAAGTCTTTTAACTTACTTGT
Source organism: Geotrupes spiniger (assembly GCA_959613385.1). Classification (NCBI taxonomy): domain Eukaryota; kingdom Metazoa; phylum Arthropoda; class Insecta; order Coleoptera; family Geotrupidae; genus Geotrupes; species Geotrupes spiniger. Next base: position 23,792,203 of record OY390736.1, on the reverse strand, counting down.
GTCCTCCATATATTCCATTTCCAATACGTTTCTTCTCAATTTTCTTTACTTTCTTTATCTTCGCTTTCATCTTCATGGCTACCATAAAGTTCGCCATCGCTTATTTTAGTATGTTGTTATCGTTCTATATTTCATCCCTGTCATAATCAAGTTACTTCGCTTCTTTTCTCTAAAAACTCTCGACTCTCTCATCTAATTTCATTATTGGGTTTTTAATGTACTTATTTGGCTTAACAATATTATCGATTTTTCCTTTGCATTTTTCTTGATTCTTTTTTATCATTCCGATTTCTGACTTTGACCTTGATTTACTTCATCATATTATCAAACATTGCTTAAATCTTCTCCATTCCTGGTAGCAAATCACCTAGTTTGCCTTTAATTACGGTTCCTCTAGTTAATTTACTGTTTCTGAATATTTGCTCTGGGCTTTCCTCTTTCCTTTTCTCTTCGGATCTACGATCTCCGTTGTCGGTAGGTCTGTATCCATTACCATTTGTTAAATCTACTTAGTCTGTGTCACTATGTTTGTCCCAATTATTGTGTTTATTCCACCCACATTTATTTTCGATTTTAAAACATTTATTCATATACATTTAAATCCACCAATCTAGTCCCACATTCCGTTTTAAAACGTCAATTTACTTTAGACGAAACAGGAAGCAAACATACTGTACGGATTATCGCAATTAGAAAAGTTTAATATTTTACGTCAGTTAGAGTAACTAATTTTGAATTACTGGTAAGTGCGAATTGATTTTACATTCACTGTTTATATAGTATGTTGTGCCACAATAGTAAATAAATGCACTACATTTTTTTTATAAAAACTAACATTACATGAATTATATTTATCTAACCGTACAATCACCCAGCGTGGAACAAGCAAGTTTGCACCACATTCTTTCGTTTTATGCTCACCCAAACCGCAATTATATTTTTCAGAGTCCACATTCCTCAGCAATTCTTCTTTCGGAAGGTTTTTACCGCCCACACGATCTTTGTGTTTTCGCTACGCATGAAAAATTCATAGTGCGCGCGGTGCCAGAGTGATGCGGCCAATAATATTTACATAATTGTTGTTGCCCTGCAGTTTTACTTAATGGGTTCCCTTTATGGCGGCATAATGTAAACATAAATCTTACTTTACATGAAAATGCAAAATGTTGCTCCATGAATACGATAACAAAAGTTAATTGAAATTGATGGTTTTTGTATAGGTTTTTCAAACTACAGAATGCGACCGAATGTCACAAAGGATAATAATCGAATTAACTATGATCCATTTCAAACTAGAATAAAGATGCACCGCCAAAGGCGCATTCTGAATGCGTTCACGTTATTTTGAATAAGCGTATAGAAATACAAATTACAATAATTTGTATACTAATAAATTGTATTTAGCCATTATGAAATATTACCATCTTCCTAGGGTTTTTATTGTACCCAGATAACAATCGATCCATTAAGTCCTTAATGTATGCAACATACAGTATTGTTATCATTATAGAAGCAACTTTAACTTTAACTTGGAATAACATTCACGTGAAATTCAAATAAAAATAATGACCTACCTCACATTGCATTCTGATTACCTTACAAGTTACTTTTAAGATACCCAAATAGTTATCTCATTACGTTCACGTTTCCCTCAAATCATAGAGATGTAGTTACTGTATTATGGGGATTAGTTAGACGAGGAAAGATTCTAGAAAGCAATAAGAACCAACCGAAGTCAATGGTGGTTCCAAGGTTTGAAATAACTTTTACAGAAATAATATGTAATTAATTTACTGTCTCTCCCTATCCAGGGAATAATTTCTACCAAATCTCTGTTCTTAGTTTGGCTTTCAATTGCACACTAAATCTGGTTCCTGGTTGTCCATCAATTCAATATCTTTCATATCATCTAATATTCTTTACAGTGGAATTCATGATATTAGTAAGTGGGTCCAAAGTAAATACCATTCGTCCCATTCGTGGGGGTTACGAAGCAGCCCATTTTATCCGGACAAAAACTTGTACAAATAAACGAACATAATGCAAATGCGAAGGTGCTAAACAAACAAAATAAATCATCCTTATTAATGTTGTCAACAGATTATTTTCCTCTCGTTCTACCTTTCCGAATGCGTCCTCGTAAAACATATCCCTCGCCGTCTCTCATCAAACGAAAACGTGCATTCTCGGGTAGCTCGTAAATATCCAGTCACATTCTTCATATTTCTCTGTAAAATACAAATGCTCGCATTCCGTATTCTGCATATCAGTCTCGGCCTCACGCTGGCTCCGCAAGTAGCCTTATTGTAATTAAATGGCCGCGGTGCGTACTGAAATATAAGTTCAACAAAACCTGAATCGCTATATTTATGGGGTTCACTTGTTAATGTTAGTTATGACTTTGAGCGTTTACAAATCTTGTTAACTGGACGTATATTTTAATTACCGCACTTTAATGCATATTTTATCCGTGCAAAAATGCGTCGAACAACGCGAATTATAATTGGTTACAATTTACGATATTATTCATGTTTATAGAATGTGATGAAATTTACTTGCTCCTATAAATCCGTTAGCATTACGTAGCGAAGCGCTGAAGGATTCTGAAGCGTTCCATGAAAATACTAATATACATCACTCCAGTTATTTGGACGAAAATTTACGTCTCACAAAAAAATCATTACCAATATACATTTTATCTGATATCAAATTTATAAAAAAAAAATTCTAAATCTTCTTTTGGGCACGCTCTAATTTTGATCAGCTGTACAAAAATATTACTATATTTTTTGGAAATTTTTAAATTAGTTTTAGGTGTGTTTAAATCTTTATAAAATTGGGAAAAATATAATTAATAATTAATATCAGTTGCAAAACAGATTATGTTTACTAAAGATGTAATCAATATTTACAGCAATTGCAATTTTACTCCACCTTAAGACAACAAAGTCGATTTCTTAGAGTTTTGCTTACTCGTAAGTACTATTTTGTTCTTCATCTTTTATATGAAGTTTGTTGTTCTCGACCATCAGTGCGACCACACGCGCAGCTTCGTATTAGCAACTTTAGTTCATTTTCTTTGCAGTCAGTTACATTTCTTTGCAAACATTAGATAGTAGATCTAGAAATTAAAACAAACTTCAGGGAGTCACCGGAAAGAAAATATTTCAGATCCTTTTTAAGAATGACATCTGGATCAATTTGAGCACGTTTCGATGGTTGATCGTCTTATTTTTTAAAGCATCCACCACTTTTATTTAAATTCTTCAGGAACATCGTCATCAAAACTGCAAACGCAACAAATTCCGCTGTGCAATAATTATCGGAGCATTTTTTCATTAACACTTTCATACTCAATTTCTCAAAATTTGAAAATTACATTTAGGGTCAGTTCAAGAAAATGGTTATTTAAACCAGTTTGTTATAAGCAAATGACCAAAGGTTAAGAATTCCTGCTTCCTCTTGTTTGGAGAGTTTGAACTGGTTTTTGAATAAATTATCTTGAGCGAGTAAATTCCCTCTACCATCTATCGGACTCGGTAGATGGAAAGCTCCCCCTAGAGCTCTAAAATGGATACTTCCTTGTGGTACTCCTCCAAATGTTACGAATTCCTGCTTCTTCTTGTTTGAAGAGTTTGAACTGGTCTTTGAATAATTTATCTTGAGCGAGCACATTGCCTGATTGTGAGCTCTAAAGGATCTTTGCAGTCTTCTCTTGGTTGAAACTCCTCCAAGTTGATTTTTAGAAAACTCAATGATATTATTAATATTAATTGGTAACTTTTTTTGTGAACTAAACCATTAGATATGGCGGTTTTAAAACCACGAACGTTTAAATTGTTTATTTATTTCAATCTTGTTTTCTCCGTGAAGCCAAGTTACAGTGATGAATCAGTTGCCAAGTGACAATTGACTTTATAGAACAGAAACACTTATTAGATCATCCTCGGTACAGTATGATATTTTAATGTTCACAAAGATTACGAATGGACTGGGTGTCTTTTCGGTATCCTAACTCAATATAGAAATAACTGCTTTAACAAGTTATTGCAATTTGAACAAGTGCAGACGTTTGTCAAGTTTTGTGAAAAATATATACTTTGAAAACCAATAATGCACTTTCAGTCGACCTACTGTTCGATTTTATGGCTGTACGCAAACTAAAGAGCGAACCCTCGTAGGTGGCCAATCACCATACTTGTCACGAACCATAGGTATGAGATCATGTATTGGAACTGATCTCGCTAATTGGTCTGCAGATCATTTCTAGCGAGTTTTATTTACTGAGACTAAAATTGCCTAATGGTCAAAATAAGTCTGATAAAGACTAGGAAACTAGGTTTCTAACAATTGTAATACCTCTACAAAGGAAGAGCATTTGGTGGTAGCTTTGTCAGCATCTACCTTCGTTCGAGTTTAATTTGTAGAAATAGTTCAACCCGGTCCAACTATATGATAGTTGAACTGAATTCCCTTCGGTGGATACTTTCGAACGTTTCGGTTTTATGCTCCATTGTCAATCTTGTAGTTTCATTGTGACTTCACTCAATCGCAGAAATTTTTGTGAATTAGTGATGTAGTATTTATGTAACGGTGCTTCATAAGTCGTTTATCAATCGAATGTAGGATACGAGGTGCATCATCAAATATTATGATTTACTGATGAGTTTCGCAAATTCGCATAGGTTTGCTTATTTTGTTGCTATTTCCAACGATCTAAATGTCATCTGTAGACAATATTTACCTTATTAGTTGGGTTGGATGGCTTGGATGGGTATCATTAATAGCAGGTAGTGTCGTTTTGGTATTGTTAGGAAAATTGGTTTATTCTCGCTTTAATTTTAATTGTTTTCTTAGTACAACAAATGAATAATTAAAATTTGTGGATAATGAAGGACGACATAAAATAAAGGAAATAAAAAAATTAACATACGTAGTTAAAATTAATGGCCAAAAAATAAATAAAAACACCTAAAATCATTCAACATTCCGGGTTTTGTCATGGTCTTCGATTATATCTTGACGTTCCGCCGACCATACCACCAGCATTTTCAAAAGTTTTCTAAAGACTACTGTTGTTGTCTTCTAGTCGTCGTTAAACATCTCCTTGTTTTGCATCGGTAGATTGCACAGTGACCGTTTTCGTTTCCGGATTTCTTCTGGTCACGCATATCGACTACAAGGAAGTGAGAACCAAGCTCAGAATTGGACATGAAAAGGACCGTCTTTAGTCTATCTAACCATTGTTAGAGAAACATACAAAAGTATTGTCGAAAGTACTTCGCCATTGATCCAACCAGCGACGAGATAGAAACATAAATGTGGCTCAAGCATAATTTCGAGGACATGATGACGGCAAGTGAACCTAAGTATTTCTTTTTCCATCTTTTGCTTTGGAAGGACCGATGACCCAAACTGTACTCCAGTATTTACTGAAGTTGTTTGAAATCGATACATGTCACCTGGTCTGCTTTTCCTTAGGATTCCATGTTTTATAGACATCACATGTCTTCCTCTGTTCCTGATTGAAATTCTAGAACAGCAAGTAACAGCTAACGAAGTTTCCTGATATAATAGACAATCTACCGACCTTTCCACAACCTGAATCTTCTAAGGTTTTTTGTTCCAGTGAACGGGCAAAGACACATTAGCTGGAAAATTCATTTTTAAGTTTTGATCGCTGCTTTTGGTCCCAAGATAGCTAGAAGATTTATTCACCTTATATTCGGAAGAGTCACATGCTACACAATTTAGCGTATTAGTCAAAACAATAATTGATTTCATGTCACTTTAGTGTGTCAAGGCTTGTAGCACGTTACTATGTAAAATGTTCCTTGTATCTCTTTTTCTCTCCAAGTGGATTACAAGAGAAACAACAATTCAGCTTCACATCCATCTGAAAAAATTGATATTCGATCAAAAAGCAATCTCGAATTTTCTTCTTCACGCTCTTTCATTTTTTCCGTTTCCCACTTTATCGGGTCGCCCTATTTGTTTTTGAGCAAGCAAAAAAAATTATCTTCTCTAACTTGAATCATATTAAGGGCAATAGTGTGGGCAATATCAAAAAAAGTCATCTTCCAATCTTCTTCCTCCTGCTTTAAACTTTATGAGCTTTGTGTTCTTTGTTATTTTTTAGCTTTTGCCATTTCTTGAACAGACCTTCAATTTTAGCAAGTACATATTTCTTTAATCTAGTATCTCAGCTTTAGCCCAAATCAGTTTTAGGCCAAATCATCCCAAATCAAAAGCACAAGAAGCACATTGACCTGTTTCTTATATTCCAGTTGAATTCGTTTTTTGTAGTGAAGGAAAACATCTTTTTTAGATGGTAACAATGATGTCGACATTTGAACGACAAAACAAATATCTGCTGTCGCAATGGGTCCCTTACTATTAGATGCCATACTTAAATGTCTTAAAGTCCGAAAGTATTAAGTTATTAAAAACGTGTCCTCCGAACAAAACAGTCAAATCAGTTTAGTCCTAAAATATACCATCTCTCTTATCTTAATAACCATACGTTCACTCCAATTTAGTGCACTAAAGAAAGTTTAATATATAAAAATGAAGCCAATTTTATTAATCATTATAAACTACAACGTAATTGTACACAGTTAAAAACACACTTCTTCACACACACCCATCACAATAAAATAATTATATAAATTGATTGCACCCTTCCATGAAATTAGTTCATTTCTTTTAAATTCATAACAAATTTCTCCCCTTTTATCATCAAATTGTATATTAACTTGTTTTCGTTTATGAACGAATGGTTTTCTATTTTTCTTCTATGATTCTTCTAATTATTTACCCCTAGAAAAATATAAAAATATAATCAATGTCCCAACGTAAAAAATTACAAACCTATGAGAAGATGAAAATAACCCGACCTATTTGAAAATTTGGTGACAACGTGTACTTGGATATCACATATCGAGACAATTGTGACCTACCTAATCCGCTCGCACCTCATCCGAATGATTTGTTGCAGCTATTAAAATTTATGACGATCGCGCGAACATCAGGCGGCGTCAATCAAAACGTAACCGTCATCCCCCGCCTCGCATTCACAGCCGGCTTCAATTATCTAAACATAGTTAGTTGTGTGCTCGGTTCCCTCTTGCGCTTGCCAAACGCCCCCTCGTTTACTCTCTCTAAATATATCGGGTATTTGTCCAAGAACTTTGATTAAGTCCGTTATTTTCGGCCGGAACAGACGAAAAAACCGCGTAATGCACGTGAGAATCCTGAAATTGCAACCGCGAGACGAAATAAGACGCAGACATGCGTACGCACTCACACGGACACAATTGTTTGGCAACACGTTGTCCAATTAGATTTTGTAACTTTACAGAAATACCTGAAAGTTACAAGTTGGCACAATTATCGTCTCGTTTTATTTATAGTTATCGCATTGTATTCTTTTTTACCTATTTATATTATAAATGCCGTCCTGAGCGAAGTTTTTGTCTGCTTGCAGTTTTGTATGAGATATTAAATGCAACTTTTTTCTTTCGTTTTTTTAAATTTAAGTATGTACTTATAAGGACGTTTTTCACCGCTTATTGTAATTTCATAATTATTGTTACTTTCTGAGAGTATAGTACATCACATTAATTGAGATTATGAGTTCTGATTGGAAGGAAGAAAACGAAGATCTTTTTGAATAATTAATTTGGGATAAGAGTAGGGATACCACAAGACTAACAAGACAAACTAAGGATAGATATGATCTGTCTAAGCCATTTGAAGCTACATTTAGAAAACTGTACAAAATTGGCTTGCAGGACATGAAAATGTAGTATAATAGCAAACATAGAAATATGACTGTTAAGGACTAAGTTGAAAGCAAAAGATGAAGTAAATTCGGCGAGGATGGTGGTTGAAGAAGTGAGTAAAAAGCAAAAGTGAATATATATGAATATATACTCAGTGACATATAAACTGCACCACCTAGAAGGGGTGGGAATTTTTGGACCAAATTTGCCAGGAATAGTGGACTAGTCCAGGGAAATAGTTGATTAAAATTTGAAACCCAATCATCAAGTAGCCATGGGATTTTTGACGTTTGTGTCATTTTTTAGAGGTGGTGATAGACAAGTAATTATCGAGTCATTTTTTGAATTTGTTCAACTTTTTCGGCTCCCGTTCTTTAGTTTAAAGTGTTTCAAGTGTTTAACGATGCCTAGAGGAAGGAGACCTCAAGTTTACCAGCAGTTGAGTGACTTTGACCGAGGGCGGATTGTTGGTTTACGAGAAGCAGGTTTATCGTTTAGAGAAATCGGCAACCGTTTGGGACGGCACCACTCAACAATAATGCGCGGTCTGAACATGGGGTTGAACGTCGCAGAAGAGGCACTGGGGCTCAAAGACGAACCAATGAACGTCAAGATCGCCGCTTAATACTAATGGCTTTGAGAGACCGATTCTCTACAACTAGATCAATAGCTGATCAATGGTTAGGTGAACAAGGTCGTCCGATAGGCTTGCGAACAATTTATCGTCAAATAAGAACCTTTGGCTTGCTGTCTTACCGCCCACATCTTGTGCTACTCCTCACTGCTCAACATCGCCAGGAACGTTTGGCCTGGTGCACGGAAAGACTTCAATGGAACTTGGAGTGGCATCGAGTTGTCTTTAGTGACGAATCGCGATTTTGTTTAGGAATGCATGATGGTCGGATGACTGTTAGACGAAGACGTGGAGAAAGGCGCAATGCTGATTTTTCGATTGCGAGGCATGTTCACCGAACTGTGGGGTTGATGGTGTGGGGTGCTATTGCTTACGGCAGTAGGTCATCCTTGCTCTTCATTCGGGGCAGTATGACCGCCCGACGCTACATTGACGAAGTGGTAGAACCACATGTTCTTCCATATCTTCGAGGGCTGGAAGACCCACTTTTCCAGCAAGATAATGCAAGACCTCACGTAGCAAGGGTTTCTCTTGACTTCTTTGAAGAGGCCAATGTTAATCTTTTGCCTTGGCCGCCAAGATCTCCCGATTTGTCGCCCATTGAGCACGTGTGGGACATTATGGGTAGAAGATTGAGGAATCTACCGAACCCACCATTGACAATAGAAGCTCTACGGCATGAAGTACAGGCTGCTTGGGATGCCATACCACAAGAAGACATTGATCACCTGCTGGAATCACTGCCAAGGCGGGTCAATGAGTGTATCAGAAATAGGGGCGGACGAACACATTATTAAAGAAAAATCAAAAAGATGAAGTGTTTTCTTTATCAAATTTTAATCAATTGTTACCTTAGACTAGTCCAATGTTTCTGCCAAATTTGGTTCAAATATAAATGACAAAAGTGCAAAGTTTGCTTATTTTAAAAAGTAATGCAAATTTCCCAAACATAGTCGCCCGTATGACTAATAAGAATTTTTTATGTAAAATGTAATAACAAGTTAGTCATAATTTTTTGATATAAATTAGCGAGCGAATCGGTATACCAAACCACACGATAAATTATTAAAATTTATATCATCCTTGTGGCAATAAAAAACGTGCATATTTCGATGGCACGTTTATCTTAATGTGGTAATTGTATAATTATACCTGTCATTTATGTATAATTTTTCACAAACGTTGGCCGTTTCTTTTTTGCATAAATTATGCTTATTCTCGATAAATTACGGCAGCATGCATTAATGAAAAATGTGGGATTATTTTGTGCACAGTGTTATATGTGCATTAATATATTTTAGCGATGATATCGGACACATTCAATCTACCACCGGATTCAAAACTTTGGACACATGGCTTTCAAACAGAATATTTTAAAAATACGTGTGAGGAATTTGTTATATCTTGTTCACGTATATGCTGAAATTTTGAATTTAAATAAACAAATGCTGTACGAGCTGGGATGAAAAGAGCCCAAAGAGAAAATTACCTTTCTAGCGCCATCATAACAAACAAAGCCATACACCAATATACAATGTGTTTTTCTTGCTTTGTAAATACGCTCGATGTTTCCTAGACTTTCATCTATTATTTTACACTTGTTTTAGTCGAAATCAAATATATATTAAACACTGACAAAATGTTTTTAAATATTCTTAATTAATAGTGTTGTTATTGATGTTTTAATGATCATACATATTATTAAATTAAATTAGTTTCATGCATAATTGTCTTGATAAATCTACTCATTTTATTTTATCTTTCGTTTATTGTTTCTATTCATGTTATTAAGCAATTTAATTTACATTTTAACGTAAGCTACATAAACTAAATCATTTTCTCTCTTTCATGCACGTAATACATTTGCATCTAACTCGTAGCAGGATGGTAATATTTATGTATGCACGTTGCACATCCTTATATTGTTCCATTGATGCCAGACCTTTGAGTTTGCGCCATAAAATCTGCGATATGGCAAATTTTACAATAACCATGTTACGTAACGCGTCCAGACATGCATAATACATAAATGGATATGTTGCACAACGCAAGATAGTGAACTACAAATTATGTTATGTATCTATTTACCTGCATATATGGTCATACGTTCGTTACATTAAACATTTCTATATAAATATCAATAAGCGAATTTATTACAGCCGGTCGTTTCCATAAATTTGCATGAAAAGAACTGATTTGTAGCGCTTACCGGAATCCGATGTTGTGACATCATATTAGCAAACAAATTTCAGTTTAATGGGCAATAAATTTCAGCTGGACGTGACGTAAGTAATTATTACCGCGATACGTGATACTTTAAGGAGTATATTTATTCGTCTAGATTTTGAAACAATGAAAATATCACACGCAAACACTTTCAAATGTAATCGTTTATATTTTCATTAATTCACATTTCAAATTTCAATAACAAGGCAAGAATATAATTTCACCCAAAATCAAATAAATTTTAACTCGCTCGATTCGAGGAAGTCAACTCTAAATATATTCATAATATGTACCACAATTAACGGTGTAAATGACGCCCTTAATTTTCCACATTCCGTTTGGGCAATAAAACGTTAAAAGCGACGATACTAACAATTAAAATTTTCTTCGGGAATCCGTCGCGGTAATTATGTCATTAATTCGACGGCAATGCAAACGAATTATATTTAAATTTATTGATAATTTATCCAAAATCTAATAAAACGCAAGACAAGCAGCTGAAAGATACGATCACTAAGGGCACATTCCTCACATTGTAAAACAGCTTTAAATGAGATAATTAAAATGTAGCTTCAACCACTCCGATGTTGTCGAATTAAAAGGCGCATCTCACGAAATGCACGTCGTCACAATAAATCGTTAATGTAAATTTGAGAAGTTTTATTAAACGGGTATTAAACATATTAAATATATTTGTATTAAATATATTATGTTTAATACCTGTTTAATAAAACTTTTCAAATTTAACACAGTTTTTATTTATACACTATTCAAAAATTGGATTTCCAATTGTTTTTATCAATTTTATATATATTACGTGCTAACTACCATTACCGTACAAAAAACTAATCAAAATAAAACACTAATAATGAATAAAACTTGCTGTAAAACAAAAACGGAAGAATTACTAAATGACAAAATAACATAAAATATTTTTTAATACTCAACTAAAACCACACAAAATCAAAACAATGAACTAATAAAAAAAATGGGAAACAAACCACTTGAAATATTCAACAATCAAAAAACTCATAACGCACAACCAACATAATGCTCCAAAATGTCATTTTTATCCACGTTAATTGTTTCCTCTTGGTTGGTTATGTTATAATAAAAACTTAAAACAACTCTGCAATGAATTTTTACAGTAGAATATCGTGCTAAATATATTTTCTTGTTCAAGGAAATACATTCCCAGTGGGTTTCCAAATTATCCTTCCATCCAATCCGTGGATAACGTCCGTCATTTTGTTTTGTAATTCCTCCAGGGTATAGTAGTGTATTTTATAGACCTCATCCAATAATCCCTATATTCCCAAAAAATGAAATCCATGAGCATGAGGCCAGGGGTGCTTGCTGGCCATTGGACTGGAGCATTTGTGCCAATGCATTTGCCACTAAATCTGTCTTCTAGATAATTCCGCACCTGACGATAATTGTGAGCAGGGGCGCCATCGTGTTGTAAGTGTAAATTTTGGCGAGTGCGATATCGATGTTGTCGACGAAATCTTCCAAGACTTCATGCATTAGGTGCAAATATATGTCTCCTGTTAAAAACCTGTTATGGAAAACGTTACAATAAAATTCAGACATATTTGTGGAGCTTGAGGGCGAACTATAAGTAGGTTTTCTTGTGACCAATAGTGATAGTTTTTGTTATCTCCACAAAATATATAGTACCCCATTCTTATATTCCTCTCAAAAATTAATCAGTCACTGGCAAACTAATCTCCTAGCAATAATGTTTGGGATATTGGGAATTTTAAATTACGATACTTAGGTTTTTCAAAATTTTAAATAAAATTATTAAAATTTAAGTCTGTCACAGCATCTCTAATAAAGCGTTCGCTATGTGCTTCAAAATAAGCCACCATGTATGTTTGTAGTCTTAGTTTTTCTCGTTTTTTAAATAAACGTATAAAACGATCGTAAAATTTACATAACACTCAGCAACGCCATTTACTTTTAAAATAACGATATTCAAAACGCGTCGTGAATCCATAATTAAATATTGTAATACAATATATGTTCGTCACCACGTTAACGAAGACATCCACGGTACCAAAATGGAACAAGGAAACCAAATCAAAACAATTTAATTCGGCCACTATGCAAACATAATCAACAAACACTATTATACGAGGGTGGTTCACCAATTATTGTATCGGTGCTGAAGTGCAGCCACTCTTTACGGCTGTCGTCACCTCTTCGTCGTTCATAAAATGTGTTCCCCGAAGATGTTATTTTAATTTTAGAAACAGAAAATAGTCGCTAGGAGCCAAATCGGGCGAATATGGAATTTGTGCAAAATTTCCAGGCCAGGTTTGCGAATGGCAGCCATTGAAACATAGCTTTTGTGAGCGGGAGCGTTGTCCTGATGAAACAGTACACCTCAATTTTCCTCTTCTCTTTTCCTTGAGAATATTAAAATGAAGGCGATCATAATTAATAAATTCGACGGTTTGTATCTAAATCGAATTTCGAATTAAGCTGAAGACTATATCGTCTTGATCGATTGGATGTCCCTATTACTGATGCAACTTATGATTTTTAGAACCTAAGAAAATTGAGATACCAAAATATCCTTGCCATTCTCAAACGGAAGAATAAAATTGGCGACAGAAGCGTCCACTTCAGTCTGTGGACAAGAATCGGGGGATGGATTTATATATGCAAGATAAAATGTACAGAAATTTGAAACAAAAAAAATCGTTGATACTATTAGACACTAGTAGTCAATGATTTAAATTTGCATAACTTACTTAAAGGACTAACACGTATTTTTTTTTAGACAGTAAATAAAATTATTTAAAAATATAAAAACTTCAATTTGGTTTCATTTGGTTTAATTTGGTTTGTGCACCTTAATATTTTTTGCATATTTCACTCTGGCCTAATGGCAACAAATTTATGCTACGTAATCAATCTAATCGACATTTATCTCTGGTAAGAAATATTGTTGGCGAATATTTGTTTACTGCAATATAGAATTTTGAACAGCACAGTTGAAATTCTGGCGGAAGCAGTTTTACACATCGGACTAGTTTGAGAACTTTGGACCAAAGAGCCAAAGGTCGGTAAAATGATATGACTGATTTTCCTGAAACAATCTTCTACAATATCGGTTGCAATAAATGCACCAACTCACCAAGTTTCATTGAAGCTTAGACAAATTCTGGCGGAAGCAGTTTTACACATCGGACTAGTTTGAGAACTTTGAACCCAAGAGCCAAAGGTCGGTAAAATGATATGACTGATTTTCCTGAAACAATCTTCTACAATATCGGTTGCAATAAATGCACCAACTCACCAAGTTTCATTGAAGCTTAGACAAATGTGCTTTTTAACTTAGGAGAACCTGGAATGAGAAAAACTTGGGGCATCTCGATCATTTTAAAAACTGATGCCATACATGAATGTTCGCACAATTTTTCATTTCACTCGCTTTGACAGAAGATGTGGAAAGATGATAAAACGAAAGGTTATGGTTAGCGGAATGATGAGCCGGTGAATTTGTCAGCACAGGTGAATAATTATGTTTGGTACAGAATAGGTCAATATGAAGGGCAGGTGTTTGAGGACTTGACCCAATATCTAAATGGCCTGGATGGGACGAATATAATGATATATAATGAGCAGGGTAATAGATACTGTGTGAAAGAGGAAAAAGCTTTTTATTGGAAGAAGCATTGATATTCGATGTACGAAAAATGGCATGCTAGATGCAAAACTTGAGATGTCTGAAGGACGTAAATAAAGAAATAGAAAAAAGCGGAACCGAAAAACGTCATCGGAATTTATTGCTAGTTGAATAATTTTGCGATAATGCCAACGAAGCTTGTTAATTAATCAGACTATTATTTCAGTTATTTCAGGAAATTGTTCAATAAAATAAAAATACAAAGTGCCTAAATATTAACGAAAATCATTTAAAAAATAAAATATGTAATATAATAATATAAAGACAAATAAAAATGCATTACAAACAAATTCTTTTAATATTCTAACCGTTATGCGATCTCTAAAAATATAAGCTAAAGACATTTTGCTCATCCATTTGCTCCTCGTATTAGAAACTCTGGCTATCGCGTCGCGTCGGTGACGCAGCTAACCGGCGTTACCTTAAGGTTCCGTGGTGACGCATGTGAAACTTTTGATCAGGAAACCATAACGTAGCACCGGTATTAATGTACAAAGTCTGCCTTCATCGATGTATTTAGTTGTATCAAAAGTTCAAAGCAATCCACAATTTGTTATAATATAAATTATAAATTTAGAATAAAGAGTATCAGGCTTATGTTATCAATTTTTTGTAAATATCCAGAGAAAGAATAATGTAATGTTAATCTTATTTTTGCACGTTAAAGCAGGTTATCTAAAAAGAGTCAAGATTTCAAAAGCTTCTGTTTTAAAAATAAAACAAATGTAACCTATTATGTACAAACCAGTATAATATACAGTCCGCGCTTAAAGTACAAATACAGTAAAAGCGAAATAAAATTGTGTTGTCCGAACCAACTGATTAAAATGAGGTACATTATTTCCATCACGTACCATGAAAATCTGTTAATAAGCAATTTTGTGCAAATTCCATTGAATGCAATTTAATAAAAAAATTAAAAAATACTGATTCTAAAACAACATTAATAATACCCGGCCCCTCATCTCACACATTTATGTAACACAAATTGCCTTAACGTACGAAACGCATATTCTCGTTTTTCAGTGATGCAGGGCAATTTCACTTTCACTCAAGAAAAAGAATATTATTTTCATTGTTCCCAAATACCAATTCATAAACATATTTTTGGAATAATGTTGAACATATTTGCTCTATAGTATTTATATATGTGGATGCTACCTACCTACCCTCGGCTGGTAGGGTAATTTTTCAAAGCTATTTAAATAACGACTAATAATAACAACCAGGAAAAATTGCAGAAAGTTTATTTGACTATGTATTGATTATCTGAGAAAAAACTGGTATTGGTGTTGTTCCGCCGATCTAACCAATATGCTCATACAAACAAATACAGCGACGCTGTCCGTCATTTTATGGTTCCGTGCTGACGCAGTTGAACATTTGGAACAGGAAATCATAAATTATCAGCTGTGCCTATGTACGAAGTCTGAATATCGACGACTTTGTGTTTTACTATGCATAACGAAGAGTTTATTTTTAATAATTATACTTTCGCCTTGTAGTAACAATTTATTCTACATCTGTTAATTTATTTTTGCATTGATTAGCAGTTATATTTTCATATTTCTTAAGAGCATTATATTGTTTTTTCGGCGCAATTCGCTATAATTTTATTTATGCATGTGTATCATCATCATTATTATCTCCGTTTACTCATCAGATGATGCTAAACTAACTGATACCTGACCGCCCATAGAAATGCAGAATGGCATATTTCAAGTGTTTCTTTTGAGAACTTGGGCAGATAATAAAACGTCGATACAAAGAATCTTAACCTCTTGCAAAGCTTTTGAATTTGAATATTCCACAACTGTTGTTGTAGGGGACCCACAATCATATTTTTTATAATTATCTTCTCTTTAATAATATGAAATGTGGATATGAGATGTGGCGTGCTTTGGATTTGTCGTGGGTTTTAAAACCATATCAATTTGCACCAACAATCTTAACGCTGGTTACATATTGAATCATGTCGGTCTGTGATGAGAAAACTGAAATTGAACGGTAGTTCTCGTACAAGGTGTGTAATCCTTTCTTAAACACATGTCATACCACTGTTTCTTTCAGGTAACTAGTCCACTAACCCACATATTAGTAATAGGATAACAATATTTTATATATAATTTTAATATTAGGAATTCAATGAGATTATTTCATACAGTGTGTTATAAGAATGCAATGTATCTCCTGTCAGTAGATATGCATATCGATGAGTGAGCTAATTGTTTATTTGCTTCAAATATCGACTTGATCTTTAGATGTGACGCCAATTTTTTTGCAACATTTCACTGATTGCTTCACACATTTCTTCAACTCATCATCAATAGATTTTTTCGATTTTGAAATATTAAATTTTAAGTTTAACATTTGGAAACGTGCAACTTTGTTAATTGTTGTATTCTGCATCACCGCTGGCTTGCTCAGGAGAGTTACATATATGACTTACAATGCAAATATTTAGTATAATCTATGGCCGATGCATTACTATAGAACTTGCAAAAGCAGGAATAAACAACTGGCACAAGCAGCAGTAAACAACCCATAATGACCGATATGCATGACCATAGTGGACTATCATACCAAAACCCACATTTTCATTCAGAACTTCGTTCTAGACCCCTTTGGGGACGATATAGAACTTATAAAACAACAATGCAACAATATTATTTTGATAATTTACGATAAACCTGGTAACCCTTCTAACTAAACAATGTTAACAAAGCTAATACATCTCTGAATACAAATGACAGAGCAAAACGTGGTATCGACTGATTGGGATCAATTATAAAAAGTATTTTAGGCAAACCTGAATTTTTTTAAATTGCACTTGAAAAGCACAATCAAGAAATAATAACTTATGTCCTACCAACCAAAATAAAGAAGCGCTAAAAATTGACACCTGTTACCCCAATTAATTCAATAAAAATATAATTGAGGACAACCAACTGGACAAGGTTCACGACCTTTCGAGAACACAGCAGTTACTGACGAACTGTTGTGTTGTGTCCGAAAACTCTTCACGCACCAAAATATGGCTGATCCCAATCTACATTATCAAC
Source organism: Geotrupes spiniger (assembly GCA_959613385.1). NCBI lineage: Eukaryota > Metazoa > Arthropoda > Insecta > Coleoptera > Geotrupidae > Geotrupes > Geotrupes spiniger. The sequence goes on along the minus strand of OY390736.1, from coordinate 23,774,797 downwards.
GGCCTGAAATGCAAAACCGTACGTTATATAAATTCCTTACAGTCTGCCTGAGCCTTAAAATGTTGCCTTCTGAAGTTTACTGAAAACTTTTTCACAATAAAATGAAAATTGTAAATTTTTGGACGAAATATTATTCCTATCGCCTAGTAAATTTTACTAAATGACAGTGCCGACGATTGACTAAAAGGCCGCAGCACATTAGAATACCGAATTCATCGGTTTTAGACCACCCTCTGTGCCACTTACAACCCACCAGAAACTTATACATATACTTTTCCCTAGAATGTCGGATATGGTCGTATATATGAATGATGGATAGCATACACATAGCATATGAACTTACAGCTTCAAACTTACATGAGTTCATTAGTATTTAATTGTGCTTAACCGTTGATTCCATAAATATTCAACTCTACATATAAAAATATTAATTATCTGATAAAAATGTCAATGCACGTAATATATCGTGGTCATAAAACAACCTAGTCGCCGTCTGCTTACAGAAAGCGAGATTCCGGTGCTGACGCACTTGAAACTTTGAACCAGGAAACCATAAAATAACACTGACGTTTATGTACGAAGTTTAATATTAAATTTGAAAATAATACATGTAAATAATGTATGTAAATTATGAATACATAATAAATACGTTTTACTCAATAGTTAATAAGATTAAAATTATTCATGTGTATTGAATGTATATTCCAACAAATAGTAAACATAATTTCGTTCATATTTACTATGCTTAGGCTTTCAATGAGTGTGTACACAAGCAAATAAGGTCTCAACATTTAGTTGAACAAGATATTATTATTTATCACAGTGTAATGGGGGAAGTAGTTTAATTCCCAACACCTTAGTTTATACTTTTGATATTGTTCCACCGAAAAAAAATGTGTGCATAAATAAATAAAAATATTGGGCTGAGAAGAAAACTGGTTTCGGTTTCTATGTTGTATGTCTGAATCATAAATTATTTTTTCAATCGCAGTTCTTTCGTCGCGATGCGTTATATTATGCTAACAAAGACTTTGTGTTTAATCGTAATTTTGTTCCATTTCAGGTTATTGAAATTGAGATGAGAGAGGAGGTCAAAATAAGTAGGAAAGAAGCAGAAACTGCTCACAAACTAAATGATGTCTTTGGCTCGTGTGTTGCCGGTGACGATGGACTGAATATGAAAAAAATGGGCGTCCTTCTGTTGGTGAGCGGTAATTGATAAGTTAGATGAGTGTAATAATTATAGAGCACAAAGACTATTAATTTGTCATCCGATAGTTCTGAGACACTTATACCAGTTGCGAATATCAACAAGCTCAAAAAATGGGTGCAGATTGAATGAAAACCATATATATTTGGCCACTTCTTAACTCATTAACGATAAAACTTACTTAATCGCCCGAATTACACAATTTTAAGCTATAAATAAAATACGATTTGTTAGTAATAATATGTAGTAAATAATATTGCATATTTTGTATATTTAATATTATTTGAACTATATAATAATAATTCAAATATTTTTTAATCAACCTAATGAAATCGCAAATTTGTGACGTAAGTTTAAGCACAGGAAAATATAAATTACTTGTCTAATAAGCGATTTTCAACCCTTTAACAAACTTAAGGTTTACAGCGAGCTTCATATCATAAACACGAATCAATTATACCCGATTGTGTAATGCTAGTTTAACGTGGGCATTATTATAAACCAGGACAGAGTGATATTGAAATAAATATCTTATAAAAAATTATTAAATCCAAGTTTTAAATCTACTAAAGTAATTTTTAACTTTTATAAGAAATATTTTGCGATAACAAAGTTAATAAGCATAAACCACCACCTCAGGTTGAGAGATTGCTTTCAATATAGAACGGTTCCTTTCTCTTGAGATTTGTATATAATGTTAAGTCGTAGTTTTTGCTTCAATAGTTTGGGTACTAGAGCACACACACAGAGACGTATACACACAACCGCGTGCACATCATACAAAACTCCGAAAATGGTCAGAATAGGATTAGGGGAGATCAAACCGTGTATTTCAATTGAAATCCCAAGTTCGAAAAGTTTCAAGATTACTGTACTTCGTATAAGAAAGTAAAAATGTTAACTCAAGTAAGAATTAGTTGATTAAACTATAATAATTATAAAAACCAAACATTACATAAAGATAACATATTTCAATTTAGTAGCTGCCATCAATTTGAAATACATCTGCCACATTCCTTAGAACTTGACTGAGATGAACATGGTAATAAATAATGATTCAAAGTTTCATCAAATTGAATGATTTATATTCGTGCGACTTGGCGATGGTCTAGTTTCTATCTTCGATGACAGCGTTTTCCAAACTTATCTAAAGTCTTGTCAAAAGAAATCATGAAGCCATCAAAGCTACTTCAATATTTAAATAGCAAACATCCAGATAAAACAGGCACATCCGTAGAATTTTTTGAAACGAAGCTGAACTTTCTTCACAAGCAGCAAGACATTTTTTTCAATAAAAATCGTCTAAATTCGTGTCTTCCACGGCAGGCAAAGAATAGTTTTCCAGCACATCCAAATACAAAAGTTGTTTAAATTATTCTCAGATGAAAACCTTATTGTGCACCATATATTTACTTTCTAGTGCCGTTGACTATTATCACAAAATGTGTATTATCATGAGACCAATATCTCGAATGTTGTGAAGACATTAGTGGTAAACATTGCGTTATCAGAAAAAAATAATATTTTTTAAAAATATCTCATGTTCGATTTTTTTTACAACCCAAGAACAAAAGAGCAGTCGTTGGCTATCGTCTTCAGGTTGTAGTTTGTGAATTAATGTGGGTTTAAATGGTATTATCGTTGAAAATCCTTTGTACCTACATGCGATTTACTAATTGATAATTATCAACGATAGATTATTGTTAGTGTTCACGGATTATTTCATCAAGAGTGCTAGCTTTTTCTTCGTTACATTTAGCACACTGCCAGTTTCTGTAAACTTTTTTACGAGTTTTGTTTGTCTCTTGACATAAATCGCTCGTAAAATATCAATAACATGGTAAACACGCAGTTGTGGAGTCAACATTATTACCAGTCACATAAGTAATCAATTTCGAAGGAATATGTCAAAGTTTTATTTAGGATAATGACATTTATTGCTCGGTTGATTACGACGCGATTTTACGTTTAACACAAAAAGCTGATTTAATGAATTAATTAATAATTTCAAATACTGAACAACTTTTCTCAATAACATTTTGTCGAAATGCCACATTCCTTGAATGGAAAAAGTTATCAGACCATGCAGGGCATTCCGAAACACGAAAACCTGCATTTTCAATTTTTTGCCTTTTACACCTATCGTGAACTCACAGACTGTATGCATATATCCATTAATAAATTGTTTTACATACTTTTTGTCGAAGAACTAGCTTCAATTTTAAATGCAAATATTTAAATAACTCTCCGCTTACTTACGCATTGCAGATCTGTTTAGCTATTTTTTGCCAGTATAATGTAATAGAATTGTGCCATTGAGATATCGCGGGAATACGTTCTGATATATTTAACCTCTTTTATATACATGCGTTCCCAATAGCAATGCGCCGTCCCCATAGCGTTATTTGAACCACGTACAGCCAAAAGCTACCGCTACCGCTGTTTTGTTTACCACTCACTAAGCTTACAGACTGTGTCCTATGTATACTTCTTATGGCGTATATGACGCACTGACCCAGTCGTCAATATGATGCGTACGTGATTTGAATTTTAGTTTTCCGTCAAAAATGTTAGCACTTTAAGTAAACTTATTATTTATTATCATTTCCGGGATAAACATACATTTTAGAAAAAACGCTAATGATAATTAATAACATGATACTTTTAAGTGCTAATTAATTACAATTAAATATTTTACGGCATTCATTAGTATTTATCTAAGTACTTACAGGTCGAACGATAATGATCTGCACAAAGAAACAATCATGATACCCGTGTTAGTTAAATAATTAAGATAATGAAAATTGCAATCCAAAAAAAATCAATAAGTCCCTTAATACACATGCAGTGCACGAATACTCATATTATCGTGTCTCTGACCCTGTCAGTCGAAGTAAGTAGTTATTTATTGATATTATAGTAATTTAATTATCTGATAGTGATAGTTTTGCGTAAAGCAAAAACTTAGTACCTAAATTTGTATTTTAATTTATGATTTCCTGGTCTTTTCAACTCTGTCCGCAACTTTCCTACGACACGACGGAACGCGACGTGAACATACTTTGTTTATTATTTAACGATTTGCCAGATCGTAAAATAACGTAATTAAACCAACCTTCATATAATGTATGTCGATCGGTTCACTTATTAACATACTATTTTAACTTTCCGAATGCATTTATTTTTATGATGAGTCAGTTTATGTAGTTATGGTCATGGATCGAGCAATGATCTTATGAAGTATACAGTACACATTTTGTTTCATTATTAACAACTAACTTCGCTTATAAGCGACATTATTGGCTATTAAAAATTAACGTCGTTTTATTCACTTATTTAAGATAATAATGTATTGTATACATTGTTACAAATAAGTGTTTTAATTTATGTGAGTTGTATTTTAAGGACGAACCAGAGCCGAAGTTTATCGTAGATTAAAGTACGTACACAAAGTTCTAGTGAACTTTCGGATGGGAATGACTGATCTAATCGTACGACAAATTGCACATCGTATGCTAATAGTACTAGTATCAATATTTATTTATCATTTTAAAATCTAATTATTTATACAGTGCGAATGTAAAGTCTGGAACTACTGAAAGGCATGGATGAAATTCTAAGACCAAATAATGTTAAAAAAGTTAATATTGTATTTGTAAACTTTCGAAATAATTGCTTTTAAAACAAAATTCTAATAGTAATCAAAAGTTTTAATAAAAGAAAAAAATATTAATTGTCTTAGTAAATAATGGTGACTAAAAAAGACGCAAGTGAAATTTTTATATTGAGGGGTTGTAGCGGCCATACTGGAACATAACAAGAGGTTTGTGTTATCGTGGCTGTCTTCGTTTCCGTGGTGATGAACACTATTTTTTGTGGATTCATGACGCGTTTCGACTATCGTCATTTTCGAATGGTGTTGTTGAGTGTGTGCGCGTATTTATGCGGTTTGGGTTTTCAGTAGTAGTAGTTTGATGAATATTGTGTGTGATATGCTGTTTGCTAGTACGTTGATTATATTGCTTTTATGTTTCTCTTTATATATTTCCATGTTCTCCATTATGTTTAATTTTCTACTTTTAGGTGTGTTGCGTAGTTTGAGTCAAGTTTCATATTCGGGAATGATTTGTGTTCTTTGTATCTGTCTTCGAATTTCCTATCAGTTTGTCCAACGTAAGTTTTTTCACATGAGCTGCTGCACTTGAGTTTGTATATTCTGCTTTTCTTGTATATGTCGTTTTGTTCTATACTGGTTTTGACTTTTTTTTTAGTTTTTGTTGGTTTTTATGATGTTTTTATGTTTTTCGATTTTGAAAAGTTTTGTTATTCTGTGAATGTGGTTTCCTGTATATGTGAATGTTATCCAGTTTATTATTTTTGGTTGTGATGTTTTGGTGTTTTGTTGTTTGTATTTTTGTGTTTTTTCAATCGTATTTTCGTTATAACCGTTGTCGTTTGCTGTTTGTTTAATGGTATTGAGTTCCTTGTGATAGTTCGCCTTTTCATCCGTATGTGTTCCAATCTGTTTAATACCCTTCTAAATGTTTGTAAAAAATAATGCTGTATTCTAGTTTATTGTTACTTTTCGTTACGTCTAGATAGTTGATTTTGTTCATGTTCTTTTGTGAATTGGATTGTTTATCTCTTTAATATATTTTAATATTTCGTCACCGTTTTTATTTTCAATTATGCATATTATGTCATCGACATGGCGATGATTTTGGGTTTTTCCATCAGTTATTCTTTGAATTTTTGAAAGTAGATTTCGGAGATTATGCCTCGTAGTGGATTCCCCATTGCTAATCCTTCGTGTTGTTTGTAGTCTGTGTTGTTTAATGTGAAATAGTTTTGGTTTAATATTATTTTGAATTTTGTTCTGTATACTTTTTCCTGTTTCTTTGTTAGTGTGTTGGCTATTATTTATAGAGCTTCTTCTATGGGTATATTTGTGTATAAGTTCCTTATGTAATGGGTGATGCCATGTGCGTATCTGGAGTGATTTGTATATCTTTCAATTTTTCGATCATTTGTGTGTTGTTGGTTATTCCAGTTCCAGTTTTGTTTCGAGTAGTCTTGATATTGTTTTCGATGTTTTGTATGTCGGAAGTGTGGTGAATTTTACTATTTGTCTCATCGGTGTATCCTGTTTGTGTGTTTTTGGTAGTGCGTTTAGTTGTGGTGCTTACGGGTTCATTAGTATATGTTTGTACCCTGATCTTTCTGGGATTAATGCTGTGGCTGGTTAGATGTTTAACTTTAGTTCTTTTTAATATTTGGCGGATGAGTCGTTTTTTTAGTTTCGTGCAGTTGGTTTACTTTATGATTTTTGGTAGGTATTTTTAATTATTATTACTACGATGTTTTCTTCGTCTGCTTTTTTTATGATGGTGTTGTGAGTTTTGATTTTATGATTTTTCGTTTGTTTTCATTGAATAATATTCTTTCTATTTAATTTGCTGCTAGGTGTCTAGTTATTTCTTGGTATTCTTCTAATATTTTGTTTACCCCTTCTTCCATTTCTGTTATCAGTATTTCAATTCCGTCCTGAGGCTTGTTGGGCTGTCGTGTTTCAGCCCTTTTCAAGGAATTCTATTTCTTCGTTGTCTCATCCACAGTCAGTTAGGTTTTCTATTTTCTTGTGGAATGTGTGGTAATCGGCTTTCTTCGGTTTTTTCGGCTTTTAGTTTACTGTTAATTTGTCGATTTTTCTTGTACAGTTTTTCATATTTTTTTTCATTTCTTGTTGGATTTAAGTTTGTATTTTTTCCTTTGCTCTAGCCACAATTCAGTAGATATTGTGTTGCCAATTTCAATGTGTGTGTGTGTAGTAGGGTTATATTGTGTTTTTGTTTCTTAGGGTATTGCTCTTGTGTTTCGAGTTGTATCGATTTTCTTTGGGCTGCTTTTCGTATGCCGTGTTTGAATTATTTTTGCGTAGTTTGGTGTTATGTTCTTTTGCAGGCAAATTTTGTTAAATTTGATGTTTGCAGTGAATTTGCAAATTTTTGATATATACAAGGGCGGTTTATCAATTTCATTCCCTAACATAGTAGGCATTGACTGACAAACGAAAAACTGTTTTCATATTAATATTAATTTGGTCCATGATATGGTACTGGATGATTGAAGTATTACTGGCAGATTTATAGTGGAGACATGTGGCACCATAACAGGTCCATATTACGCAGATTTAATACAAAAATTCGACTTTTGCGTATATCTTTTCGAATATAACTACAGCCATGCTTTCACATTTTTAGAGCTTTTGCAAGGACACGAAAGAAGCCTTTAGGATCATTAATTTTAGTGTTCCATTAAGTGACGCAGAGATAACTCTTTACAATGTAATATTCCATATGTTTGAGTAACATGTCCCAAATACCGAAATTCTTCAATTCTTCAATCCTTCAATTTTTCCTGCAACCAGGCTTTTGTCTTTCCTCCTATCAAAGTAAATTCCGTTTATTTCTTCTCTATCTCTATTGCAAGAATCCAGAATATCTTTTCTTTTGCTCTCGTCTATTTTGCTCCTATCAATTACTTTCGAAGTATCTTGCTTATAATAACCCCAACATCTTGAAGAGCAGAACTTACTTTAATTGATGCTGCCCTGTTCTGTCACGAGCTGTTGCCAGTTGTGGGCTTTGACGTAGATTGAATAGCATCTGAAACTTCAAAGTTCTCGTGACTTGAAATAGCTACTTCATTTTCACTATCACTTGAAACTATCTTGTCTTCTCTCTCTGTTTTGTACTTAATTGCTCTTCTTCCTACTTCTACAGTTTTGTATCTTCTAATAATTGTATATACGTTCTTTTGTTATACTTTTTAGTTTAGTTCAATATCAATTTTACCAATTATTACTTGCAGTGTTGTTCTTTGGTCAACTAATAATTCTCATTCTGATATAGGTATTTTATTTTTGCAATGTCAAACAGAGAACTCTAATGATTTACATCGCGAAATATCAACTAGTTTGTGACAATCAGTTATAAATAAATCACGTTTCTCAAGGCATCATTTATTGTAAACCGATTTTAAGCTCTTTTTATGGGATTCGTATTTCTCATTGCACAATTTGATTTTTTGTAAAATCTTCGCATCAGAAATAACAGGCAGGGATACTTTTTGCCAAACATTTTTATGCGAAACGTCAAGCTTTTCGACAATTCTCCAACACTTGGATCTGTATTATTCCCTTCCTGTTTCAGTGCATTTCTGATGAATAAAAAAGCTTTCATAATAGCCAAGTATGTTGGCAACAAATTGCGTTTTAGTTCAGTATGTGCACCAAGCACATCTCACTCAGTTTTTCTACGAGTTTATATTTTACACAACTGTCATATTAGTTTTAATGATTGAAATGAGCATCACTATAATAATTGCACAATTTCACACACGCATAACAAACAAGTACCAGTCTGATGTTTCTAGTGTTTCACTGGTTATTACAGGTCAAGATTTCTGTGAGTGTAAATTTAAATAATAATAAATTTTAATTTATTTAATTTTTTTCTTATTAAATTTTTTAAATTTTGCACACGTATTTAGTGTACCAATATACAATTTTACATACAGGAAAAAAAATCACTCCGGCCTAATCGCCATGTCAATTAAACTAAAAATATATATAGTATAAATGATATATCAACCGTAATGGTGTTTTTGATGCATACAAAATCATCGAACAAAAAATGGCAGTATGAATTTACTTCCTTCTAATACATTAACTTGCATATATATCATTTATATTAGAATAACTTCTATAATGCTTTGAACTTTAATATAATTTAATACATCAATGTTAGCAGACTTCGGCATAAACATCACTGAAACTTTATGATTTCCTGATCGAGAATTTCGCGTGCGGCAGCACGGAACCTGAGGTGACGACGGAAGCAGTGGAACCGACGCGACGGCAAAAATATCTTTCACATTCGGTTGTCTTTTATTCGTAAAAGAAAGTATATTTATTTATTTTTTTTAACAATTTAAATTTCGAATGAAAGTTTGACATAAATTTGTTACGATGAACTGACGAATGCGATTGTCAATTAAGATAAAAAATGACATATTAAAACCATTCTGTTGGTGTTATACATATGTAAAAAAATCAACGTAATGCAAAAAAATCTTGTATCAAAGCATATTATTACAATACGTTCGCTATTCATGATTTATTATAATCTTCATTGCGATAGAACCAGTGTGTTTTTACGAAGAATGTTTCCGTTTTTTGCCTCTGACTGATTGAGCAGTTTCGGTTTATCAAATTGGACCTTTCGAGCAATTCTCTATCATTAAAATTGTTCAATGCATTTTATATTCGTCAATAACACGATCAGGATACAATTTTCCGTTTCTTTTCTATTTAAAATATATACGTAAAACGTTTTTTGATATACTTAGTTTACAACAACACCAGTTTCATGGATTGTAGGTTTACATGAGGACCTAGGTTGTGGTTGCTTTTAGACACGATGGAAATATAATTAGTAATCAAGACTATGTAATTCGTATACAAACTTAAATCTAAGATACGTACGTGTACATTGTACGTACGCAGGCTTCAACACAATTTTCTGATTTCCTGATTCAAATTTCCATGCGCGTTTAGTACGGTTTTATTTAACTCGCTTTGCCACGACAAACAGTTCCCCGGAACCGGGACGTTTTTATGAATAATTGTTACAATTAAGCTTGATTCACACTATATGGGACATACCGTCATGTAACGACAACGAGGCGTACCATCACCGATGCGACAAAAATCCATAACATGGATTTAAGTGAGAGCGTCCATACTAACCGGCGACGACCCTCACGTTCCGGCAATGCCACGGAACGGCGCCGGTCGACATTTCGCAAGGAATGGTTTGACGGTTCATTGCGGTACGTGTCAGTGCTTGTCTAAATTAAAGAACGGTAGAAGACGGACCGGGCGCATGAGAATGGAAAAATGGAAGCATTATACTTAGACGACACTGAAAATATCTAGAATGACATGTTTCTAAAAACAAATGAAATTTATTTTTATTTAACAGCTACTTTTTAATGTTTTGTGAGTTGATTGATTAGTTTGTTCGATTTGCTCTAATAGTCTTTAATTATCATAATTTAAAGATTTTGTGTTCACGCAAAAATGAATTAACGCCTAAACAATGTGAAGATCAGCTTAGAAATGCATTTGGCGAAGAAGCCCCATCTAAGGCAACAAATTGTAATTAGTTCAGAGAATTCAAAAGAAATCGGGTTTCTCTTAGTGATGAATTTCGTGAAGGATGCCCAAGAACTGCTGTTACTGATGAGAATATTACCACTGTTCGAGCAATACTTGAGGAAGATCGTCGGACATCTTATGAATTTATTCCCGCGACATTGGACATTGGTATGAGTCAAATCCAAAACGTTTTAGATCAACAGTTAGACGTGAGAAAACTTTGTTGTCGATGGATTCCACATACTGACTCCCGATCAAAAACAACAACGCACTGAATGGTGCAGAAAAACTCAGGAAAAAATCCAAAGCGGTACTTCAAATTTGGTTTGGAATATCATCACTGGTGATGAATCATGGATTTATTGTTATGATCCTGAAACGAAAAGTCAATCATCAGATGAAGCAGTGGAAAATTATAAAAACCTAGTTTGTGAAGTGTCTCAAGAAGAGTGGCATAATTGCTTTAATGACTGGTTTCATCGAATGCAAAATTGTATTGACGTTAAAGGGGGATATTTTGAGAAGCAATAAAATCATTAAAATTTGTTTTAGTTAGTCCTTGTTTGATTTTCTAGAAATTTTGAGTGTCGCCCTTGTATATAATGTGCCACACCAGATACAGTGATATTGTATTCAAGGAAAATACTTGTAGAGCTCGAACTCTCAGCTCAATATTCCAAATACATTTTCCGAAACGACAGCCTATAGTTGAAAATTATTTTCGATTTATCTTCCTGAATATGCGAATCAGGATATGGGCGCAGTAAATATTTTAGCGGAAATCCCTCATGACCAACAATAACATAAGGCGAATTTTCTTTTGGAATTTTTAATTTGCCCTTTTCCCAGAGATTTGCCCAATGTTGAGTAATGGGCATCTACTATTGCCAAGAAAACAATGGAAAACATTTTCTTATAATTACAAAATTGTGATCCACTATTGCGGTTATTGAATGAAGCCATATAATTTTTTTCTAGCCACCGTGTGTACAGAAGATGGCCATTCTTCGAACTCTTACAGAAGAGCTTCGAAAATAAAGCAAAAACTAATAGTCGGCAGGTAGCTTGGAATGTAAAGAAATGGAAATTTGAAGATGAAATGTCGTCCTTATTACCGTATATGCAGGAGACACTTGCACCAATTTAACAGAAAGTGAACGATAGCAATAATTTAAATGAACAGAATTCAGACCAATGTACTGATAACAACGATGATAGAGAGGGCGACGGAAATGATAACAGAAGCGATGATAAAGATAATGTCGACAATGATACATCAAATGTGGAGAATGAGAAATTAAGGAATAAAGCAAAAAAGCAAATAACCTCAGCACAATCGGAAACGGCATCAGCAGTGGTAATATAATACTTAGAGAAAAAACACCCAATGCCAGTGCCACGGCAACATAGTCTATTAAACAATCCAACGCAAATGTATCGTTGTATTACAATTACAGATCAAATCAACTGTCCATTGTCATCAAACTGGAAATGCAGCAAATTATGCAACAACAGCAATGTTTGATGCCCAATGCAGCGACACAACGACCATCTCCTGCACCCATACCAAATATACCCCTACAATCTCGTCTATTGAAACTGGTCGAACGAAACTCCTCAGTACATTCTTTCCCTTCATCAGTGTCACCATCGGTACCGACAGTGACAACTCTCATTCGCCAACGCCAACACCAACTCCACCAGCATTTTGACATGATCTCCCAGAAACAAATCTAATGGTCCATGGGGAATTATTTCTTAATGAATGTATGAAAATGTGGATTTCATATGTCCGAACCTTAAACAAACTGCAAGTTTTCTGACGGTAAAGTGGCGCGTTCTGTTCAAATATCACTGGTTTCACCAATTTCAATAAATCATAAAATTTATAGTAGGACAATACAATTGAATTATTTTTTAGAATATTTCTCTGCTATATTTTCCTCATAAATCACCATCAGTGATCAGACATTTTCAATATTTTCTCTAAAGGTGACTTTAATAAATATGATTTTTGGAGAATCGATGACGTTATCGCTCGCAATAGTGCATGAAGGTGTACCTGTTTGATACTTTGATTATTTGTGCTTAATTAAATTAATGAATGTAGTAAGTAAGGAGGGACACCCGTTGTTGTTGTTCGGCTGCAGATACTTGTGAAGACGTACTGATAACTTTATATTAGGAGCCTAGGAAAACGAAAGGATTACTTTAAATCGTGTGTTCACAAAATATCATTGGCAAAATGATTCTATTAGCTACTAGGCTATTATTCGTATTCTGTACACAAGTTGCAAGGAATTTAGTGGCTCCATGATATATTTTAATGAACAAATAATTACAACAGTAATAAATACAATATTACAAATATTAATTTTAAAAAAACCTAACGCTTATAATATATGTCATACATAATTACTAATTATAATATTTAAATTGGATGCCACCAAGATATTTCATATTCACTTACTAACGATGTCATTAGTATAAACAATAAGTTTAATTGAACCACTTATGTTTTAACATTTCGCAAGTGTTTTGCACTAAAATAATTGCTAAACTTCATATTTACATTACGTTTCGTTAAACATATTTTTTAAAGAAAATAAAATAAAATAAAATAAATATTCCTCTTACCACACAGCGCTTTATTCAATCTAAATGTACATTTCGACAACTAAGTGTGTCATCTTCAACATTAAACTGTTTTTGTTGAAGATGAAAAGTTGGCTGTCGAAATATACATTTAGGTGCTGTTAGTGCTAAGGGGAATATTTATTTTATTTTATTTTATTTCTCCAATCACAGTGTCCGATTTAATATTATATTCATAAAATGTGATTATTTGTACCAAAGACAAAATCACACGAACAATAGCTGAATTGTAATTCTGTAAATATTTTACCAACATTCCATTTTTTTCATGTAATACAAGAGGTTGTCTGCTTTAAAGGGCTGCTAAAACTAAAATAAAATACACCTATTTGAAAATTTGAATGTGGTCTTCTTGAATATGGAGCTTGAGTAAACTATGGTAGAATTTTACCAGACTTACAACATCGTCCTCGTAAATTTGGCATAATGCGTCCACAAGTATAGATCAAGTTCCCAAACAAAATTCCAAAAATGATATTCAAAAATATTTTGTTCAAGTACAGCCATTCGAAAATATATTTTTGGATCTTCATCCACCGGTTTCCACATCTTCATTGTCTTCAAATTCTGCAGTAAGCTAGTTTCCTTTGAGGTTATATTTCAGCTAGCCATCATACATGCTCAGCTATCCTTTTGAACCCTTCGAAGTGTCATTATATATTCCATCTTTAAAAAGTAGAGCACTGTTGTTGACCTTGTCCTCCTCGCTTTTCCCTCATCTTTCACTTTTCTTAAGTTCGCACATCTCAATATTTTTTCCATTTCTACTAGGGCTTCCTCTATCCGTGCGTTATTCTTAACATTATTACTTTTAAGTAATTTAGACATCTAGAGATTCTCCTACGTAATTGTATGTAGCCTATGTGGTTTTTCGTACTCTACCAACAAATTTGAATAGATGTTGCTCTTTCTGCAGTTTTGTTTATATTATATCAGTATCGGTTCCTTAAATTCAATACATAATACATGATACATACCCACGCGGCCTTTCGAAATGTCATCTCAAACTTTGTTTTCTTCCTTTCGTGATATATTTGGTTTCCTTGCAGGTTTCTCAGCACAAAGTCTTGCATTTGTACGACCTGGTCTAGGAATGTTTAGGAAATGTTGTACACAGGTTGCTGACAAAATATGCTGCATGCGTTCCTCCCTCCTGGGCTTCCAGGAAGGGTTATGGTTTTGAGAAGTCAACCGCCCTTTCCGATTCAACTTGCAGGGTAATTAACATTGCCAACCAATCACAGCAATGATTCGAATATGTTAAGCTCAGAGGTAACAAGTGAAAGCATGGAAATTTTAACTTAGCTGTTATCGTTTGGAACCATCAAGGCAATGTGATCTCTTATAGTCTCTTATAGTTAATTTGTTGTAGCGCCACGCAGAAGATGATGTTTTCAATACATTTTTAATCGAGCGCTGTAGATTATCAGCTTGACAGATCTTTGCCTAAAAATAATGGCCAGATAATTTAAATAAAAAAATGTGTATTTTATTATTATTTACTATCGCAAGGTAAAACAATATCTTAAATGAACTCAAACTTAAACTTGACTTTATATTCTCGGGTTCACGCTTAAGTATAATTAGTAATTAACCTTAATTTTTATTAAACTAGATTAGTGTTTGTGGTCTTTCGATCGATAGTAATAATTCAATTTTCTGGAAGACACATATAGTATTGTTACTGTTCTGCGAAAATGATTTGTTTTGATATTGCTAAAAAATACTAACGCTTGTTAGGGTACGTTTAATATCAAAATTATCTGCCGATGTACGTGTTCCTTGGCGACTTAATTCTGACTGCACACTTAAAAATAAGAGTGTTGACGCTCTTTGTCTAGATTTTCAATGTTGATCGTTACACGTTCAGATGTTCCAATTAATATTAATTAAATCTGCAATTTAATTTCAGTTTCCTTAGTTATTCAATCATTTACAACAAAAATATATGAGCCTATGTGATCTACCTCTTCACAACTATAACATTATCATATGATGGCCCTATAGGAATTTTAGCCTTTGGTAGATATATTTTGGTGATTTGTTTACCAAGTGTGAATTCAATAAACAAACGAAATACACGATGCACCCTCCTTCCACTTTAAACGTTTAAACTTCTGCCACGCATATGTTGTGGACGTGGAAAATTAAAAGCAATTTATTTTAGTACTAGCGTGAGCTTCAAAAATCTATATTCAAATTTTCAATAACCGTCTAGTATATTAAATAATAATAGTATAATAAAATAACGACTAAAATAAATTTATCGTATGCTTTACCAAATATTAAAAAGCAATTAAAGAGCAAATAAGCAATATACATACATTTACAAAATGTTGCAACAAAATATTGTAAAAGGTCACTACTTTCGGTGTAGATTTTCGAAGGTATTATATTTTTTGTAAAGTCTGGAAATTTTTACATTTTGACACCAGTTCTAGGAGCTTTTACATTCACATTAAATTGAACTCTTGATTGCAGATATTTAGCAAATTGCAAATAAGGATTGCGAATTGACGCTAGGGGATCGCATGTCATTAATGAAATTTCAGGAATTCTATTTAGAGGCAACATATTACATAGTACAGTGTGACCAAGAATAAAATAATCTAAGTACCTATGATTATAGAAACCTGCTGATATATTTTGCGTTCAGGTTTAAAACTCTAATGACAGAGGTTGTGTCAAAATAATAATATTTGAATACTTAGCAAATGTTTCTCATTATTCATTGTAAGCTTACGTCAATTTTCCTTTTTAAAGTTTTAAGAATATTTGACAAAGCATTGCACCATAATACCCAAAATACAAGAAAAATGAATAATAAATAATACATATTATCTATGAATTAGATAAGTTTATAGTTTTTAATGTATTTTTATCAATCATGCACATTTTAGCAAAACTAATAACCCTACTAATTTCTTAATAATGAATGTTTCTATTTTAATTGCCGTAATAAATATGTCCACAGACAAATTAAAATGTTATTGTAAGCGGAGTTCCAATCAAAATGCGCCGCGCTCTGACGAAGAAGTGCAACAGTTACATTGTAATTAATAAGAAAGGTATTTATTTCGGTTACCAAAACAAGAGCAGAAAACATTCGCGGCTCCCTTTCAAAACGTTAAATCAAAATGTTTCATCTAAATTACAGAGACGGGAATTCCGTTTAAAGAGAACGAACGGTGTTCCACTTGAAGATCATAATACCGAGAGGGTAATGGTGAAAAGAGGCAAAAAAGAGCGGTAAGTATACATCAGGGAGCAGTGGTTTGTTGCCGGCGGCAGAGCCGGCTCCAGCGGTAGTTACTTCGCCCACACATCCACCCTCGCCCCGGGTCTCCATTAAAATACTGATCTCGAGCTCTTACGCTTCGTAGAACCTGCGCTCGATCGCCAACATTAAATGTGGAAACAATGTTATTACGAAACATTTATTTCGTACTGCTTACCAATAAGCGAAAGATTTACAACGACTTTCTAAGTGTCGGATATTTACAACGAAATTAAAAAAATGGCCACATACCTATTGTGCATACTGTGAAATATTTATTATTTGTTTTATGTGAATTTCAATTTTAATTTATTTAGTAATAAATAATTAATGCATGAATATATTAAACATCTGCAGTCAATTTTATGGAGTCATCATTGACTGTTTTTAAATCACAAAAAAATATATTAAATCAGTAACTAAACCCAAACATTCTATACTTATTATATTTAATTAATAAAACAAAATCGAATCCATTCCAACCAAATTAATTGGCGCTTAACTTTAGAGGTATTTAAATACCCCAATATCATATACTATATATAATTGAAATATCTGTAATTATGGAATAGAACCAATTAAAGATAATGATATATATTATGATTTATTTCCATTTCCATTTTTAATTGCATCTTAATTATTTTGATTAGTAGTTTATATAAATTCTCACTTGTCTTTTATGAACACATATTTCAGGATTTTCAAGTTGTCTATTTGTATATGCTTTATTTGTTTCTATTATTTTCAAAATAAATATGATGGCAGCAAAATATACTTGTTGATTCTTCGTGTTGTAGAGCTTTTGCTATTTTTATAAAATTTTTAGTCATAGTATTTTCATTTGGTTTATTCGACTTACTTCATTTTCTTGGACGCCTTTAAGTGATTCATTTAATTTGTTTTTGTTATATTTTTACCATGAATGTAATTTTCATTTATTTCATTTGTCTTATTTTCATTGATAGAATGTCGATTCAAATAATCTGCTTGTGCACTTATTCGTATTGTTTTAAAATTTACAACGGGGTTGCCACAGAACGCAGAAAGGCAACGGCTGATTGAGGCTTGGCTTAATCTGAAATTAAAATTTTGACCGATACATTTTTGGTAACTACCTTGGCGCAAAAGTTGTAATGCAAGAACCTAGGATGGAAAGAATTGTTTTAATACAAAAAAAAACTGTTATATACACATACTCGAATAAATATATAAACCCCTGTATAACGTTCAAGTTCTGGATAGTAGTCATTCGGTCGACTAAATCTCGAAAAAGTTCAGTGGTAAGTCGAAATATACCACCAAAATTTCGCTCTGGTAACGAGAATGGATCAGTTGTCAATTGTCGATGCATTCTTCGAACATGATCTCTAAAAACATATTTTCTACCGCTTCTAATTCATCTACTAAAGCCACAAGAATTTCACCTTCCAAAGTCATGACGCAAATCTCTTTAATAAATAACACAAAAATTGCAACCAAAAGCGATTTTATATTAAATACCCACTTTTACTATTATTACTATTATTTACTATTTTTAATACAGCGAAATATAATTCAAAATTACCACTGACGCTATTTAGGAATGAAATCAAGGTTTTTAAGTTTTACAAGTAACACACGTAACAACGCTCATTTATCAACTGATATGACATTCCAATAAATGATTAGGATATAACAAAAAATGAACAACTCCGATCGTACAGAATACCACGTTTCGCAACAAACTTGGTACGATTGATACCGTAACAAGTTAACAAGTTGAAAGATGCTTAGAGAATACGTCTGTAGTGCCAAAATGAAACGCTACTGTGCAGCCCTGGTATTAGGATCACATAAATGCGCACAACCAACTTAAATACATTTTGCCACATCGATAAATAAGATCATTATTGCAATAGCTCGAGTGACTTGGCCACGTTTAAACAGTTCTACAATAAGTTATCACAATTTTAATTTAAGCCTTAGACGTTGCAGCATATAAAACATATTTTTATCACATAAATACGAAAGTAACATTTTCACAATATTTATATTACAGTATAATTTCTCTTGGTGTAATTTTTCAATTAACAAATCGTCTATTGTTATTTATGCAATCACGTTGCAGTAAACAATATTTCCTAAAGATACTCGATCTATATAATAAAACGGTGTAAATATATTAAATCAAAAAATGACTCGAATGCAACGTATGTAACCGGGGTAGAATGTTCCGTGACGTGTTGAGAAGACGCACTGGTCAATTTTGTAACAGGAAGCCATGAATTGCAAAATGTAACTTTTTCACCAAATCGACTCAATGAACAAAGAAGCAACTTCATTTAATATTAATTTTATAATTTGAATTTATATATCTTAGATTTTCATGAATGGTGGGCAACGATAAATTTTCGAGGCAGTTTTAACTATACACAGTAAATTAAACTATTGTGGAGGAATGTGAGAACACAATTTGTGAAAAATGTAAATTCAATATAAATAACTAAAGGCATATTGAAATAACAGGACAGTTTGTACATTTTACTTTATGACATATCCGTAGTAGAAGCTTCGGAAATTATAACAATGAATTCAATTTCGCTCGAAAATAGCATTAAAATATTAAAAATCTACTATGAAAATAATGGATCTGTAAAAGCCACATTTATTAAAATTCGTCATATTTTTGGTCAACATCCTTCAATCGTCAATCGTCCTTCTAAGACCGCTATTACGAATGAAAGTGTCACTGTATGGTGCTCTATGTGGTGTGTGGGGATGATTGGGCCATTTTTGCGAAAATTCGGCTAGAAATGCGGTTACAGTGAATGGATCACGCTATCGAGAGATGTTAGCAACTAAATTTTGGGCTAGTATTGATGATATGGATATTACAGAGATGTGGTTTCAACTGAAATTTGGCTGTTAATTGGCGAACCGATATGCTATTTAACACCACTGGATAATTTTTGTGGGGTTATGTTAAAGA
This sequence comes from Geotrupes spiniger, assembly GCA_959613385.1. NCBI lineage: Eukaryota > Metazoa > Arthropoda > Insecta > Coleoptera > Geotrupidae > Geotrupes > Geotrupes spiniger. The sequence goes on along the minus strand of OY390736.1, from coordinate 23,755,467 downwards.
TAAAGTCTATACGGAGCCAATCGAATCGATAGCAGCCTTAAAACTCAAATTCCGTGACGTGATTAACGAAATAGACCTGTCATTTTGTCAAAATGTGATACAAAATGTTGTTAAAAGAATCGACATCTACATGGGTGGTCCTGGTGGAGATCCGTCCGATATCATTTTTCATAATTGCCAAACCTTACTGTTTCCAATACAAGAAAAATTTGAAACATTTTCACCCGAATTCTTTGTTTTATTTTGTTTTGAAAAACAAAGTTCTTGTTGAGAAAACCCTGTACAATCTTGTGAAGATAATAGAAATCTATAGATCAAAACCAATTGTGATTCCTATGAAGAACGATAGAGTGAAACAAATCTTAGCATTCAATAATATCGAAATATATACCCTAGTTCAATCAGTAGTAATAATAACAAGTGGTTGGCCATTGACGATTATAATTCGACTTGAATTTAACATGTTGCTATGATAACACAAACGCAACAAGTGATAACGAGTAGCATTTCCTGACATCATTGCATCGAGCTAAAATGCATGAGGAATATTGTCCAAACCACGAGTCTTATTGAATTGGAGAATTGTTTTATGTTAAACGTACACTGAACGAATGTAGCATTTTCATTTAAAGAACTAGTGCCTGGCCGCGGAACTAATTGTAACAGAATTACTGCTTCGTATTTTATTCAAAATTTCTTCATGACTGTTAGGGTGCATGTTTAAATAAAACCGTAAAGAATTTTGTATGTCCTGTAATTGTCATTAGCTCCTGTTCGGAAATTTCGGATTGGTGAATATATAGTTCGTACATGTTTTATTACTTACATCTAAACCAACATTTCTCGCAGTCTCTAATGTCCATGTATTGACATCGTATTAATGCCTAGCGCGGTATTTTTATCCCAACTTATACAGTAATTTAAATTCCAGTTCTCGTTTGGTATTAGGAACCATTTAGTTGTTGTACAATACTTTGATTCTCCTAGGTTGGTCATCGAAAATATGGGATTGTACTGTATACAGCCCGTTCCATTTCAAAATCATTTCGAAATATTGGACTTTGGCGTTAAATCCTTCATTGCCTCTCCATGCTTATTCTTTGGCAGTTATAAGATAGATTTTTTTTGCAGTTGATGGTATTCCTTTAGAACATTTCTTTCTATTGTCGATTTTCCTGCAGCAGTTTTGCAATCATAGTCCAGTTAAATTTTACTACAGATTGTTTATAATCTTGTATTTTCATATTATATGTGTAGTCTTGAAAACTACTATACTCTCTGTCGAATGTGTAATTCCGCGTTTGGCAATAGTCCATAAAATATCGCCAAGCGTATCCTTTAGCTCTTCGTGTATTCGTGGGAGTTGTTTCGTGAATTTTGATATTTATTTCTGAGACTGATGCCATTCATTTTTCACGCAACAGTCAGATTAACTTTATTTAAAAAATAAATGTGACAGATATTTAGTTGTTACTATAGATAGTTGCACAAGGAAATAATCGCTTATTTATCTTGAACTTCATCAAGACTATTACGAAAGAGATGCAGTGGTTGAACATTTTTAGACGATTTTTTAATTTTTATTTAGTTTTAAATGAAATACAACGTGAGTGACTTAAACTGATATTTGAATTCTTGCCCATAGGATTTGAGTAGTAAGATTACTAGACCAGCAACCATTTATGTTTTCCTTGCTGCTATGTATAGAACCTACAAATAATGGGTGTCGTTGAATGCGAATCCTAAAATGAAAACGAATCCATAGAAAGCTACTTTGTAATTGAAGTATGCAAAAACGATCTAGTGTTGCAGCAACTAAACTTTCGAAACATTTGGCAATTCTAATTACCAACTAGATTATGGACTTCCCATTTCTTATTTCTATTGTCTGTATAGTGTGTGATGATCAAGGGCTATCTAATTAGCTTACGAGCAGATCTAATTGCTTTATTGCGATAAGAAACTTTCTTGTCGTGATATATGTCTTCTTAAGTCTAATCTATTTATGAATAAACTGCACTTTATTTGGTTGGATATATTTACTAAAGTGGAACTCAACAGCTTGTTTCCTAGATGCTGCTTGATTTTTCAGTACATCCCTATTAATAATAATTTTCCAGCGAGCCAAACCGCCAATTCTATAGTTCATAAGATGGTAGCAATCAAAATCAGTACAAAAAGCATGACTATACGCAACTGGTTAGCGCTAATCTGAGTAATAAGTAATAAAATAAGCGATATTCAAGCGGGCAATTTTATCAATTGACTACTACACCAACATCGCTTTGCATACCTTACAATGAAAGAAGTCTAATTCTAAAGTCCGAATGCGTGCGTAAAAACGAGAAGATGAGCCAACTTTAATGATTTTATTTTTGGGAAAATCGATCTCCAGGTATCGTTGAAAAACAAGTCGCTCGTCGGAGACAAATATGTTGATGTCAGGTTAGTCACCAGGGTGACCTTTAAGAATAGAATTCTAGACACATCAACTTCAGCGAATGTGTGATGGTGCCTGGATTCGTTCAGTATTGGTTGAGCTTTGCACTAACCAAGTGATTTGATGAATGCGATTCTTGTGGTATTATGATCTCAGCCGCCAGCCATTTGCCGAACTATGAGGCATTTTCACTTTGGCATGTAGTTTCCTTGTATTAGTGCGGCAGTGGCGTAATTTACACAACGTTCGCAATGGCGATATCAATAGAACAACAGGGTAATAAGTAAAAAGACATAATCTACAAATGTTTTATTATAAAAAAATCCTTTCTTTCACACACATGTTGTAAGAAAGAACAAATCAATCAATGAAATGGCTGGGATTGCATATTTCTGTCAATTCACTCGCTGGTCGCGCTTCCAAAGCAATAATTAATAGATCATAAATTCTAGGTAAACTGCTTAGTAAAATTACCACTACTACTAACTACTGATCGCACAATGTTTCTTCGCCAATATCACGTAAGTTCACAAATAAATATTGCATGTGATTAATGTGATCTTCAACATTTCCACATCCCTCGAACTTCAATGAACAAACTGTTGTCATTAAATGCACTTGGTGAGCGTATTTTTCTCATCATAACCTTTTAACGCGTCCCAAACTTCTTTCGCTGTACTTTTATTCCGCACGTGGATTAATGGATCGTCTTCTAATTACAGATCAATTAATGCACGAGCCTGTCCATCGGCCTCGTCCCAATCAGAGATAGTATTTTCCTTCGATAGCCTTGATCAGATCTCGATATTGACAGTTGAGTAAGCCGTTTTCGTTCAATCACTTTATCCCACAATTGTTTCTTTAACAACAGTAATTCCATCTTGAATTTCCAACTTGGATAATTTGTATTATTCAATTTCACAATTTTCGTTTGAGATCCGTCAGCCAGTTTTTTTGTGATGTCAAAATTTGCTTAATTTCTTCGTAATTGTGATTTCAAAACTTCAACAAATTTTTTAACTCGAACAGTATTACGATTTTAAAAATATCTTCTTCACAAAACTAACTTCAATTTGTTTGCTTGTCCAAGAGACTGGGCCCATAATATGTTGGAACTGTAGAGTAGAACAGGCGCAATTGTTTAGTTTTGAACATTTTATTTCTAAAACGATAATAAATCGTCAAATTTTAATCGAATCCATTACATGACAGATAACAAAACAAAATTTTTTATACACATGCGATATGTTAACCCTTATGTTGCCACCCGGGTACCCGGGTACCCATCGGCCTATGTTCTGTCGAAAAACTTTTTTTTCAAAAAAGATTGGCCAAAACCTTCTCATATCCCCATGATTTGACAGATTACCTATCAAAATTTGCATTCTACATATTAAAATAAAAAATTTAACTAACAATATTTTGCATTTGAAAAAAACAACACGTATGAGCCACCCGGGTACCCGGGTACCCAGATAGAAAAAGCATGATTTTCGTATACTATATCATACAAAAAAGGTTTGTTGTAAAAATATATATATATAATCATATATCCCCTTTTACCCTTAGGGTGTAGGGGTAGACTTTATTTCCCTTGCGTAAATCTCTTCCACTCCTTACGGTCCCTAGCTATTCTTCTTGCTTCTTCCTGTTGTAAAAATATAATAAGTAAATATGGATTAATATATAAATAATAACAATATTTTGACATGTGTTGTACAACATAGTTTTCGTTTTTGTACTGTAATATACAAATACTGTATGAAAAATTACAAACAAATAATTCAATTTCAAAATTTTACACAGATATATTAGAAATCAATGATTACAATGCAAATATTTTGTGACGTTTGCTGTATGCTGATCACATAATTTAATTGATATATTTAGGTAGGAATGCCTTCATAGAATATGAATAATTAAATATTAATCGAATGCATATAGTTATTCTAGTTACAATGGGCTTTATCAAGAATTTCGTGGGCGGGGTACCCGGGTACCCGGGTGGCAGATACTGTGACTTTTTTTTGGTGGCAACACAAGGGTTAAAGATATCCCAATCTTTTTTTGGAGATTCGGAAAAGTCTATAGGGATTAAAATCCTGATTTATTTTTTATACTGTCTTATACTGACTTCTTAGACTGCGTTCTATATCGACGTTGATCGCCTAAGAGGAAAGGTAATAAACATTTTACATCGTGCAGCAAAAGTATTAAATTAAGAATGTAGTAGGAAAACTGATTATAATCCACAACTGCAGTGCATCTGTAGCCCAATCCTGAAGCACTCAGGGGTAAACAAGCAAAATATTAGAATTTGTTGATAACTCATCGCTGGTAGAGTGATGGAAATGGCAAAGAAGTAGGGCTCCGTTTAAAAATCAACAAACAAATAAAAAATACCGCATCGTCAAGAACAACAGAAATATATGATTTTGATAATTCCAGTGGATAGAACAATATATTTTTTTAAAACTGTATTATTTATAACCAGAACCAGAGCAAATACCACCGAAATAATAGAAATCAGATTAATGTGATCATTAAAGACGATGTGAAGTAGAAAGTCACGTAGAATATTACGTCATATTTTAAATTTGCTCCTATTTAGTGTTTAATAGAGTGTTGAAAACGTAATTCAAAAATGTAGTCCTATTGTGAATTACTCAAAAACAAATATGTTCAACCTAATTTCTACGCACAATTCAGTAATGTTTAGAGTGAAATTTGATTGCGTTTATGAACTGTAACATTTATTCATGTCTAATTAAAATCCGCTGTCATGCTGTGAAACAATTTCACAACAAATTCATTTAAAAGTAGCCGATATATCGCTTTTGATAAGAAAACTTTATTTGCCCACATTCCTTGAGACAGACAGCCGTTAACTTCAACATTTTAATAGAGGTAAAAAAGCCGAGCTGTCATTATGACATGATATAGATACGTCTATATCTCGACCATAATATATAATTAGCATTAATTATTATCAAAATGCATTAGATTTTCTACAACTGAATGCACACGTTTTATACCGAGCGGATCGGACCGTTCGTTGGTGTTAATCCCACGGCCTTTTCCAGATAGGCATCTTCATCGATATCTCACTGAATCTAGAAAGTGTAATTTTTGTGCGGTATTCAAGTCAGGAGATATCGGCAGTCGTTTAGGGCACCCGAATGCCGACCGCAGCCGTCAAACTTCTGGCGAGATAAGTGGAATTATTAATAGCGGCAGATGAATGAATGGCACCCACATGCGGCATGTTAGACTCACAAAGACGTTCCAACACTCGTTCTTGTGTGTTTACAAGCTCACCATTGCGTAATATTGTATGTAAAGAGGCTCTCCGGCATATATCATGCCGAAGTACATGCGCACAGACCAAAAAGAAACGTTACAAGACACGCGAGAAATTGTTCGAAGCTCGCATTTCAAACAATACGCCGACGCGAAAATTGCAGGAATTTTAAGCGTTTTCCTGTTTTCCGATTATTTATTACATGCTAGGTGGAATTGTACAACGCTTATTAAATCAATTATTCACGTAGTAGAACGTGCTTTCTCGCCGATCAAGTATATTATTTGTTCGGTGTACATAGCGACACTTATAGTACTACGGTTTGCATTACTATATCCATGGCTTTTTGAAGCGATACGTTTCAACGGAAAGCTTTTATTATTCTTCTGGGACATTTGCACAACCAGTATATATTATATACCGTGTGTCCACTTTTATTACGCATCATTGGGAAAACAATGCAGTTTTACGTTCTTGCAATTTCATGATTTCGCGAAAATTTTATGTTCTTACTGGTTTCGAATATTTTCAATAGTTTCAGTAATACTATTTTCATTTCATACTAGAAACAGCTACATTGATATAGCTCTTAGAAAAAAAAGCAAGAACAACCTACCCCAATTAGAATAATATAAACAACTTTGGTTACCAATAATGAATATTTGCACTACATTTGACTAAACATGACTCGCATAAAACCACGCCCATTCACATGTAACATATAAGTACATATCAATAAGTAGTTTAATGAACTGTGGCAATGTATGTTTTAATTTTCGTTTTGGAAAAATCTTATTAATACCTTTCGTGCTTCGTTTGTGATTATTCTTTCTCGAAAGATTTTTTTAATTTGTGGGTTACTCCTTTCAAACTGTACGTGCAGGTAGCGTGCACAAGGGCGGAGACCGTAATCAGGAGCGATTATGGCAGCGCGTGGTTCACTAAACGTTTAATTGGTAGGGGTGGCGCATCCGTACCAGCTACTCTCGTAATTCCAGAGCAGGTGCATCCAAGTGAGCGTATTATGCATCGGTGCATGCACGAAACAATTATACTAAGAAACGAAAATAGTTTCGTTCGCATTGCCAACAAAGTAACTAGTTTCGAAAAAAAACGTCATTAGAGGCTGTCACGACATCGCAAAGTGCAATTGATTTACTCCTGCTGATTGTAGATATTTTTTGGAAATTTAGAATAGAATTGAAATTTATTTCAAAACTGCTAAAGCCTGGCAACAACATTCATCACAATTTATGATCATGCCATTTAATATCTTTAATAATATTTTATATATATAATTTCGTTAAATACAATTAATGTAGAAAAATATTCAATGGATTATTTTGCGTTCCTTTAAAAGAAGAAAAGTGGCAGATACGAGACTCAATGGAAGCCCGGAAATATATAGTGACCGCTATGTTGTGATGCCTAAGGCCAGAAAAGAGAGAACAATAAAAAGGAGTATTTCAAATGAAAGTAAATATATATCACACAAAAAAGTAAGAAACGACAAATTAAGATAAAAAAACGGCAGAGAAATATAAAAAACGTGTAGAAGACAAGATAAGAAGGGTGGATATATCGTAAGTATCAACATGGACGTTGAAATACTGTGGGACGAATTTAAAAATGCAATAGTGGAAAGTACGAGCGAAACATAAATAAAAGAACAAGCAGGTGGAGCGAATAAATAAAACAATAGATAAGAATCAAGAAGCAAAGGTCGAAGGATGAAAGTGAAAGAATTACTAAAAACGAGCAAAGGAGAGTATTGGAAAGAATTTTGAGAGAAGATTGAAGGAAATAGTAAAACCACTTTGTGCCTTTTCAGGCGATTTAGTCGTGATGGCCAGGTCTGGCAGTGATATACAAGACAACTTGAAACTATGAAATGAAGCACAGAGAAAATATGCATTAAAGATAAATAGGAGCAGGACTAAAAAAATGATGATTGGGCAAAGAAGAGGAAGATGCAAATATAATACTGGAAGAGGAGAAAATGGAGCAAGTACAAAATTTCAGGCACTTAGGCGCAACAATAGAAAGATCTGGAAATGAAGATATAGACACGAGTGAATAAATAGTGAAGACACTAGAAACGTCCGATATAATGAGTTGAAAATTTTTAAGAAAAAAAGAAATATCCAAGAAGAAAAAGTTGACAATATTCGATCGATCGATGATCTCATATCCATGTTGACTTATGGATATGAGACGTGTGTCGTATGAAAGAGAGAGAAGTGTAAAATGCAAGTAGTTGAAATGAAGTATTTATCATTAAAGTACGAATACGTGAGTTTAATGTTTAAGTTGATATGCTTGCTATGCATGTCTACGTTTTTTTTATAAAATAATTTTGAACAAGCACCACCTTACTTATTTGACAAAATTAGGATCAGAGCTGATGTTTACAATATTGTCCAGATGCTCATGCATCACAATGTATTACTTCAGCGAGCTTTTCCATATAATATTAGTATTAGTATTACAATAAATGATGGTTTAAAGTCTTTGTCAATAGCTAATTAGCGTTTTTTGTTTTATTGGTAATTATTTTTTAATTTATCGCGGAGCTTGTAGAATAGTTATATTATTTTTCCGTTTACACAATGTTGTAAAGGTGGAATAGTAAATTAAACAAACCATGAGAAGATGCTATAATATAACTTTGCAAAGTTACCAGGCCACAAGAAAAACACACAACGAAGTATCCTATAAATCATTGCCTAAGTTTTTGACTCATTAATCCTTACAGGGGTAGTACTACTCAATCAAAAGATTTTTTATCTAAAAAATCTTGCAAAAGTAAAGTATACACTCTAGATCAGTGGTTCTTAACCTGGGTTCGGCGAGTCAGTCTCAGAGGTTCGGCGGAGGTCAACCACCTGACGTCATCGTGACGTAGAAACCGTATTGGTTTCGAAAACTAATACTACATAACGTGTGTTCTATTGGGAAAGTTAATTATATTTTATTTTTACAATTAAAAGGGGTTCGGTGAATGCTCATATGAAACTGATGGGTTCGGTACCTCCAGCAAGGTTAAGAACCACTGCTCTAGATCAACGTAACGGTACAACTTCAGGCCCTATTCGAAGTATGTGTTCTCATACAAGTTGCAATTCCCACATTGTTTGAGCTGTGTTCCTCTGGTGCTACTAAAACTACCACGGCTACTGTGTTGCACCCTGATACTTGCTCGACTAATGTATAAGGGGCGAAATACCATTAGATTCACAATCTTTCAAAACATGATTGGGCCAACTCAAAGATGGTTCTAGGATATCTTTCGTCGGCGTTGGGAAAATATAGCTGCTGACAGAGCTATGGTGGACTAGTCCAACTTGATTGAGCAGCAACGAGGAGTAGTTATTTACAACAAAACTTCTTTCGTTAAATAACTTGCCTGAAGTAATGAGAATTGCGTCAAACAAATTCACCAACAATATGCAACCCAATCAATTGGAAAAACATAATGGAAGAAGTACGAAATCAGTATCAACCAGTGCTAAAACAAGCCTAATAGATCCCCACCGCACATGTGCAGACATAATTGTAATACTGCTCAACTTGTTTGGTTTATCGAGTAAATAGTGCATTTCATGGAGCTTAGAACTGTCAGCAAAAGCTAAGATTTTGGATGGTGAGGCGTTGACACCAACGCCAAAATCTGAAATGGCAAAAAGGAGCTTTTCGACGATTGTATGAGGCTGAAAAATTATCGGAAAATTCATCACTTATATAAACACTTCGAGTAATATGACTTCTACTGACTTTTTTTATTTCTATGCAAGTGCGCACTAGTAACACCATGCAACATGACTACACCTTGTTACTGACGAAAACATTTTTTCAATATATATAAATAAAGCCCATAAACTCGCCGGTGCCTATACAAATTGCGTATTTTACCATCCAATAAAATAGCAATCCTGGATTAATTCACTCGGTATTAAATTGAAACCCAAAGAGAAATATTATAATCTGTTGTGATGCCATTAGTTTAAGCTGTGGGAATAACTTGGGTATACTGAAAAGTACGTTAACGTGCGTGGACTATTTTGGTACCGCATTAAATGAATCGGCTCCTTAAATAAATATTAAACTAGCTGAAAAAGATTTTTCCATATCAATCCACTTTAAAACACTATAAATTATTTATTTCTTTTGACTTATAAATTATTGTAAATTAAGACCACGTTCAAAAAGAAAATTCGTAGATTTTTATTCATTCATATTTTACCACAGCTTCGTTAGAATCAAGGAATTAGTCAAGTCTTCTGGGGAAACGAGGAAATTAGATTTTGCAACAAATATTGTTCTCTGCTTAACACTGCCTAGATTCATTTGCCGTCCATAATTGTGAAGAATGCCCGAGGCTGCCTCTACTTTCCTGGTTGTAATGGTTTCTTAGCATCGGTCGAGTTGGCTGACTCATAGATTCTTATACCACAGCTCATCTTCGAGTTGTCCAGAAATATTCATTGCAAATACATCTTGTGTCGATACAAAAAGTTGCCTCATATGTATCAAGAGCTCTTCGTCTTGCTCAGTAGTAAAGATTTTTGGACGCCTTGAACATCTTCCTTGTTAACACACTTCTTCTAATCTTTTCGTCACTCTCTAAATCGCTTCTAGCAAAATTGAATTGCGCTATAGTCCTAGACCAACATTCATTAATTTCGAATGAAATAAAATTTTGCCGCTCTTAGTCAATGACTGATTTAAACTATCGAAAATTAACATTTTTTAAAACCAACTCTATCTAGATATTATTTAAGTTACATAGATTCGCATGTGCAAGAACGCGAGCTTTTGGGTCTACCCGCACGTTCGATGGCTTGAACCGGGCATCGCTACAGGATCGCTTCGGGCCTTATTAGAATGAATTATTAGTATGCTTTCGGATGTACAGATTGAATAGACCAATATTATTACTGATTTTCTGCCCGTTACAAAACCGTATCCGATATCGCACCAACGAGGCTAAATTACTAACTCCATAAAATACATTCAATTGAGCCTTTTTATTGCCGCGCGTTTTATTTCCGTTACCCTTTTTGAACCATTTTATGGCAGTGTTTCTTGGATAATTTTATCAAGAATTTAACTCTATAACCCGGTCTGGAAATTGAGCATTACACAATGTCAACGAACTTTGCAGAGAGCTCATCCTTTAGCCTGAAGTAAATCTGCCAATGCAACAGCTTCTACCCCCATCCAAGGACAACAATACATAGAGATGCATTGTGTATTGGTAATATAAATGGAAAGTCAGACATTGTTCTTTGCAGCGCGGAATAATAATAACTAAGCACCCATTATTCATTTTGGAGAAACTAATGATAACATGTAGGACTGGTAATAAAATTCCAGTGAGAGGGAATCAATGCCACTATAACACTAGGTGACTTACAGATCTTCATGTATATAATGTTGCGTATTCATTCATGATATAGAAATACACCCTTCTATTTATATTACCATTGTATATTCGCGAATGTGCAAATATTATTATCATTATTATATAAAGTCTGCCGCAGACAACTAAAATCAATTCTTCTTAAACTGTTGCATATTAGATCGCCTCTATACTATTAATTTGTATTAAGTTATAGCAGTCGGTACAAACAACGATATGTTTATGTTTTTTGGTTGTTTATGTGTATCGGTCAATTTTTTTATACTGTGAATGAAAATAAAGCTAACTTGTGTTTTGCAAGTGTAGTTCATATTCAGAAACACAACAGTGGTATTAGAACTGTGATTATAATAAATCGCACGCAACAATGGCCCAAGCAGTATCTCAAGAATTATTGCAAGCCCTTTTTTGGAATGATACCCTACATCGTATCGTCTAACGCAACCAGCACTGACGACTTCAAGCAATTTACCTGGGCTCTTACGCTAACTGCTGTTCCCGTAAACCGCCATGCTTATTATGCATGTGTGTAATATGAATTCAGAACTAAACGAACTAAAGAAATTTGATACAAACAAAAATCAATACAGATCACTTCCATAGAATCGATACGAAAACCACTATGAAAGCTGCCAGGGATGTGGAGCACCACAGGTGCCAGTTTAGAGAAGATGTTATTAAAGATCATATCGTCAAATTTTGCAAGAAACGAAAAGATGTGCAACCGACGAATCAATTAAACTCCGAACTCCCTGTAGAATATGCAGTTGAACGCCTAAGCACAGTCATCTCATTCAATCATTTCTGCCTCAAGTAAAAGTAGATGACTTTTTAGTCAAAATGGGACTCGACGTCGGGTGCACCAGTTTGATTAATTAGTAAATCAATGCTAAAAATAATTTAACCAACTTTTTATCCAAACCGCAGATTTCCAAGTTGCACAGGTCATGGAAATACATAGAGTAATTGCCAGTCAATGTTACTCTAGGAACCACATCCAAACGGCCTAATCTCTATGATGTTGATGACAACTATAATATATTTTTCGCATGAATCTTTTCTAGAAACGAAGCAGTTCGGAAAGTATCTTCCGGAAGAGACCTAGCATCAGAAGAGAGAAACCAACTAGAAAGTTTTGATCGATTTGTGATAGGTCAACAACTGCCAGTTCGAAAGAAAGAAAGATCCCCAAAATTGTGTAATGTTTGAACGTCGAGTTGTTGTGCGTCCAACTATCCGAAAAGCAATTCTTAGTGATCTGCATACTGCGCAGATCGGAATATTGATGCCGACAGAAAATATAGCCAAATCACATGCGCCACCGAAATTTCATGAACATCATTGGGCATGTATCGTACCAAAGCCCATTGTGAACGCAACCACATCGACTTTGCTTGCACAGTTGCTGGCATGTCACTAATAATTGTAAATACCTAGAAGTTAAGCCAAAGACTTCGCCTATATTATACGATCTACTAATCACTCTTGTTCGTAAGGATGGTGCGACATGGGCCGAAATTCAAATTTATAAAGACTTTTAAAAACTACCCAAACGAAGTTATGGTTAAAAATAACAGATGTTTTCAGGTGGTAATAAAATAACTACGATATACACAAATGTTTCCGAAACAATAAAAAATCGAAAATATAATTGTTTCTTGTGAACGTCCTCGTATCTTTTCGTCACTGTATGTACAAAGGGGGATAAGGTTTAAGGAAATTATGATATACATTTGTATGGCCTAAATGTTGGATCTCCTGGTGTTGGATCATGAAAGAGATTTTCACAAAACCTAATCACCAAAGCAGCTGGTTGAGCTTTCTGACTAACTATGCACATCATTTATTTAACAACTTGCTCTAGATTTGCACGTTTGGCATTTCTGAGCAGGAGCCTGAAATAACAGCGAAAGACAAATACATACAAATCGTGTTTGCTTTAAAAATGCAATACGTTTGATTAACTCTAGTAGAATTTTATGCATTATTATTTTTATGTACTCGGTTTCATTTTCATATCATGATTTCATGATTTCGTGCAATGTCAAGTAAACTATCCAAATGTGATTTATGGAAATGATTAGTTTATTATGGTGTTTGATATTCTAATGTTTAAAATATTATTATTTTACAAGACGGAACTTATAAAGGCGCGACACTTAATAACGGAAAGCGCCTGTCGTGAATTGTCATGTCGTGCGTTGTCCTTATAAGTGTCGTGTTATAGCAATTCTGCTAGTTCCATGCTCTTCTTGTTTGTTGCACGCAAGTTTTTGTTCATTCAGATATTATAGGTTATTTATGTCATAAATAACATTATTTGCAAAACGATAAAAAATTACAATGCCCGTAAACAAATATTATTTTGTCTGCCATTTAGTTGCATTATAGTATCTGTTATGTGTTTACTTGTATATCACAGAAATATGTATATTTATTAAAAAAAAATTGCACACTAAGCGGATAATTATTACTAATGTGTACGCTATGTAAGCAATAAACTGTAAAACAGTAATAAATCATTTCAATTATTAGCATCCATATTGTATGCAAGAAAAAACATCCATTTACTTGGTATTATTTGTTGTGTTTACTGTGCCGATAGATAGATCTTGTGCGTTTCTTGGCTAGAGAAAATTATTTTCGTTCACCCGACCCATACCTTTATATAGAAACGCAGAAAAACGATTTCGTGTACCTGAATGAACAATCCGCATTCCAACCGATCAGATCCAAAACCAATATAGTCTTCCGTAAGAAAATCGTCGAGGAAGCGGTAGACAATAAGTGCTTCGAGAGAATTCATTTTTTCTCAATCACCTCTGGTCGCCTTTATTGCCGCAACGGTACGTTAAATGACGCGTACAAACGGCAGCATTATACTTAAGGCATTGAATACATGCACATACGGACACCAATTTTCACTGAATTGCAAAAAAGCCAAAGTGACGGCGAGCATATAAATAACACTGTTTATTTGCTTATATTTGTTTTACCGGCGGCGCTGCTTCAATGGTTTTATTGAAAGCGCTCGCAATTTATAAATCGGCGTTAGTTGATAATTTGTATGAACAGTGGTTACGGCAGAACTGCAAGGGAAATAGTACATGCTTAACCGAATGCATTATGCATAAGACGTATAGAGTAGGAGGCCGACAATACCTGAATAAGCTTAGAATGCATTACTCAAATGACTGTATACAATGATCTTTTAAATATCGTTACTATATATATCGCTACGTTAAAGATGGGATTTTATATAAACCAGTTTTTCTCTTATTCCTTAACTATTGGCATTATATGTACCATATTATATTATACGCATTATATGTGATTCATGCGCAACCAAATTGTTATTACCAAATTATTTTCAAACGAGATTCTAACTCAAAAGGTTAAAAGGCTAAAGGAATAATGCAAGCGCGTTACCGCGTACGAGGACATAAATTAACCAAAGCTCGAAACGCCAGACTACCACAGGTTAAGCACATAAGGAAAAAAGCTGGCAATTTATAAATATGATCGATGCACAACAAATATCGGTAGGTCACGATCTACTTGTTCGTAGTTCTTTTTCCGCCCACGAATGATTTCACGCCAGTACCTTATTACTTCCATGACACGCCATATGTATCACGTTAAAAATATCTATGATGATTAGAACATAAAAGATAATATTTCATTAAATTTTAAGATAAAGATATGACGTTATTATTTATGATGGTATTTAAAATAATGAAATGCATATTTCATAGGCACATTAAATTAGATACATTGAGATAACTTGATCAGTCCAAGCATGTTATGGTACTATTATTTTAATGTTTATTATTTAAAAATTGTTTCAAATTAATATCTACTAGGGCAACGCTTGGCACATTTATATAGACATGCAACAAGTTCACTTAGAAGGCGTCACAATATTTCATTATGTTACCGAAAATATTTATCATAGAGAAATACAGACAGCAAGGTAGGCGTATTTTGTGCTTTATGTTGTGTTGGAAAAGCAGTGATGTGGCACGAAATGTAATTATTAAGTGATTATGTAATTTCTCGTTTCATAATAATTTGGTGCCATGAATCGAATAATAAGCTTTAAGTTTCGTCAACCGATATGGAGCAGTTTGAGGACAATAGGTGTGGTTATATAGAAATACACATGTCGAATGTGCCCACCATTAAATTTATATAAAATTAAAATTCTGGGGCATGTGACATTAACTCGGAATATTATAAACCCTTATCAATGCCTTAATTCGAGGTAACACTTGCTTCGCGTCCCACCCTTGTTCTACAAACCATCGACGTTAAAGAGAGGATCATAATTTTTAAACGTAACAAAATAGTCGCGATGAGAAGTAAAATGGGAAATGCTGACATAAACACATTTATGAAAATTTTAAATATGAAACAGAAATCGTCGACTCAAAGCATTATTAAATTTAATTGAATTCCTAGGAAAGAGGAATTGTATGGAACTTCGGCATGTGCAGAACAGCCAAAAAGAACTTAACGAAAAATATTAAAATATCATAGGAACTATGGACACGAACAAAAAAATGGATTGGTACCAACATCTAATGGAACCAAATGAATGAAATAATACAATATGCAGACACTGTTTACTAGTTTGTTGTCCAGAATAAAACTCGTATACCTTCGTTACTAAATTTGAATGTAAACAAAGTATATGCAAAACTCTTCCTAGGAACATTTACTTCTTATCGCTTGCGTTGACAGTTATAATGGCGTCGTTGATTTTAGGGACGTTACTTGTGAGAATCCGTTTAACGTTGGCTTGTAAATGCTCCCAAATCTATCTTCTTTCTGACCGGAATAGCAGCTCTGTAAAATTATTGGCTAAACTTTGATAGCAAACAGCGTTTTTCATCTAACCTGTCTTCTTTAAACTAAAGAAACGATGGTCATTTTGGAAGGATATGCCTCTTTGGCAGGAATTATTTCCGAAACACTCTTCCTTTCAGAATTACAATTTATTAAATAAAACAATTCTGTAATTTTTAAGGATATGCCCTTCTGGCAGCTTTGAGTTGTTTATACCCTCTGGAGCACTCTTTCTACTCAGGAATTCTTGAAAAATGCTTTGTGAGTGAAAATTTTAACGCTTTCGCACATTTAATAATAATAACTTCAATTAGATTTTTACTTTTTCATAGGAGCAAAAATAATACTTTTTATGTTTAAGTACCTAGAATCAGCTGGGCTCCCTATTCCTCTATCATTCGCACAGGGCTTAATTTTTCCTTTGGTAGGGATTTGGGCGCTCTGTTTTGAGGTTTGATATTGGGATTTTTGTGAAGTGCTACATTTTTACGTTCGCTTTTACCGACGCCTGTCCCTCCGCTTGCGAATGGCCGAACCAGAGTATATGTTCTATTTGGTCTAAAGGTATTGAATACCGGCGCTACACTTTATCTCATAGGCCTCTTGTGGGTTATGCCAACAAACACCACTGCTATCCACGTTCTTCGCCGTCTTGGATATAACTGGAGACTATTTCTGCGATATTTTCACTTCTTGTTTTTCTTGCAGCATTTGACATCATTAACTATCATTTGACAAACATTTAGCATTAGCGACATTTATGTAAACATGGGATAGAGACATACACGTTTCGACAACTGTGAACTGAAGTTATACAATTAATTAGCCTACTTATAAGAAATTCCGTTCTTGATTACTGGAACATGTCTGTTACAGTCCACTGATGTGTGTCTTCCTTGACTCTTCCATTGTGCAGGTTCTTTTTAATGTTTATTGGTTTTGCAGCTTCCGATCTTATCTCTGGGACATGGTGTGTATGAATGTTCTGCGTATCTAGATTTTGTTGTAACCTCCTTCACTGTATGTTTTTTGTCTCCTTCTATGGTTACTTTCATTGGCTGTTTTATTTCTCCAATATACAATTCATCAAACTCACATGGAACTTCGTTTATCTAGTGACTCTGGTTTTGTTTCAGTTTTTCCAAATTTCTGCTCAATTCGTTTTTATTTTTCTAACGCCTTTAAAGTGTTGTGCAGATTGTTCCGCTATTACCAGTGTTGATTTTTCTCTAACTTCTGTCTTCTTTCTATTGTTTTCTTAGTTGAGGATGGTTTACATAGTTTTCACTTCTACGTTCATATGCTTCTTGGGAACTGCAAGGTGCTTTTGCCCTATTCAGCTATGGGTGCCACTCACAAACCAACAACCTTGTTGGTCTGTGAGTTGTTCGAATTGCAATTGAAATATCTGCCAGTGCTATCTTTCTGTATACGCCGTTTTGAGTCTGGCTTCTGTTCTCTCCATTCAGGAAAGGGAGACCCCTTCTTTCGTATTCTTCTTCCATCATGAATGTAATCGTACTGCCATCTACCGTTGCCAATCTTTTTTGATTATGTCTGCTCTAAATAGTTCGAAATTTTCCATGTATAGCTTCTACTACTTGTTGTAGGTCAACAAATCGAACCTAAATAAAAAAATTTCCATGGCAAATTATTGTAATTAATAGTTATTCTGTTGTGGGGAGTAATAGATAAATTGTTTACAAGATTAATGGAAACATTACATTTTCTTATCAATTATGAAAATTAAATAAATGCTATTTTAATTTCTCATCAATTTTGAATAATTTAAAAAAGGTGATGCTTATGCTGAAACGCTCTGCTGAGCTTCCATGTGCACTTTTAACTTGGAACGCTTTTCATTTTTCAATGTGGGTCCGAAAATATTTAATTGCAACGTTTGCGCGAATAAACGATCTACTGCTACACTTTAAATACACTTATTGCGCGAGTTACTTTCATGCACACCCCTGGTTCAACGCGCCGCCGCGCGCCGCCAAAATCCTCGTCTAAATCGAACACTTTTGCGGAAACAAAAAAACGTTATCGTAATTACAGAAATGAGAGATCGTTTCGGAAGCCGCACGATACGTTAATTGTTACTTCTGTAAGAATCGTACCAAACACGCACAACTCTCTAAATAAATAAGAGGAATTATAATCAAAACAAAAAGCGAGAACACCCACTAGCACACCTGCCGCTTTCAGGAATTTCGACTGCGTGTTAACGAGTTACTCGCACGTAGAACGTAACGAACTGTTTCAGTTTTAATACCCCGTCGCTTTTTTATTTCAATTGTTGTGTAGTTAGTGAGGAGGCATGTGTTCGAAATATTTAATTGCAATTTACAACTATGTTCGAATTTTTTCATCAAATGACTTCGGGTGAATCGGACTGCGTTGTATCTTTGCGGAGCCGATGTCTAAGAAATTCAGAGAAAAACTTATTGTTTCACACACAAGTTACAAATTTGTATTGTTGGCTTTTTCAAAATTCAGTGTTTGATTGCATTGTATGCAATAGGTATTAATTTATTGGATCTGGTATAAATATCGACTCTTAGACGATTGTTTCGTTTTTATTCAAAGCACTGAAATACCAAACATTGCACACCACACATGCAAAAAAATGTGACAAACTCACCAGTAGTTTCTCAATTATATTAATCATAACAGAAAATTGCTTCGTTAATGTTAACCATACATTAAAATGCCACGAGCATTAATTTTATATTGGTTTCCAGGTTGTAGCGGCCATAAAACGAACTACTGTAGATATGTCTTGTGTTAAGCTATTGTTAGGGAGATTCTATGCGAATTTCTGATAAATTGCACAACATTTCTCTAATAAGTTAGGTTTCGTATTTCTTATTAAAGAACTAACCTTTTTCATTAATGTTCGAGTTTTTCTAACTTTTACCCATTACATAAAATCCTCTCGAAATTGGCAATATTCTAGTTTGCAAGTTAAATTTGCAGCGTGATCTTTCTATTTTATATTAATTTTACTTTTACGATTCAGTTTCTTGTTTACCAGTTTGAATCCTATTTACATTTCTACTGATTCCCTTCCGCATAAAAGTTTAATTGTGTTGAAACCAGGATTGCAAGCTTAGGATACAATTATTTACTAATTTTATCATAAATTCCAACCTGTAAGTTCCTAGAAATGTCTAAAAATCATTGTTAAATATAAGTTCAAATTATTTATGGAACCCATTGTTGAATGTTAATATTGATGATAATAAAATATAATGCTGTGATATTATGTTACATGTATTTTTTAACAGACTATTTGTCTTTTATACGTCCTTTTGTCGGTTAGGTATGGTATTCACGCGTCGGGAGGCGCTGCTACCGAAAGGAACCTGTTCTGATCCCCGAGGCCTCCGATGCTCCTATATTGACCTCATCGCCCTCAACCCACTAGGATAATTACGTCAAAATCGGCTTCTTTCATACGAGCATTCCGACAAGCACGATTATCTTTTAATTTTCTCCGTCTTTGTTGGCGCGAATCCTTTAAATTTGCATTCATGCAGAAATTTAATTATCTAGCACGGTTCCAGTGTATCAACAATAAGGGTCCCGCGGTAAAGTGCGTTGAGATCTTTATTGGCGTCATTACTTCGAATTTAATAAATCGTCGGTGCATACGCTTTCAGAGTTGTGCAATTTCGATGTCAACTGCGTCTCTTTTGTCGAAGAATACACGTTCGAAATCAGTCGGCGTGTCAAAAGGGAAAAATGCGAGGTAAACCAGCAACAATACTCCAGTCCATCACAGCGTGAGCTGGAATCGTTGACAGGAAACGCAGAGACGATAATTTGAAATTTAATACCGTGCACAACACCCACTAAGATAATAATTGAACGACTCTTTACCGGGCCTTTGAATGGAGAAGTTATCTGGAAACTACTTATTAGAAAATTATTTATTATTTATTACAATTAAAGAGTTCAATGGTAGTTTGGGTAAAAATTCCTTTGAGCTTCTCAAACTGTGCAGGATAATTCAGTACATTCAGTGAAACCAAGTTACAATTACAGTTATATATATATTCATATACAAAGTCGAAGAACAGATTTTTTTCAAATTAATATTTCTGTCAACATGGACAAGCTTTTAATTTACAAATATTACACCCAACCAATTACCTAGATCAGGCAACATGACAATAAATTGCTGAATCAATTTTATTATGTAACAACTCCTTAAAATATTATTCGATTAAATTATTAATCAAATTAATTAGATAATGTTCAACAAATAGCATAAACTTTAATAATGTATTTTCTGGCAAGTAATCAACAAGCAATATATTGATATACGATGTTATCAAATTTAAAATAACTCAAAAATATTAGAAGGGAGTCTTCTAAAAATCATACAAATTTTATTTTATTTATGACGTGTTAATTGTTTGCTCCAACATTAGATAGAAGTTGCGTCAACAAATTAAAGGTATCAGTATTTTAATTAATTAAACATAAAAGGAAACATTACACCGACTTTTTCGTGTTAGTTAATCACGTGGGAAGTTTCAAGACCAATAACGGATTACACGACAACGCCGATATTACACAACGATTACAATGAAAGTGATGTTCAACGTAACGAGTTATTTATATTACGGATGCTTGTACAAACATATTTAGTTGGTCTACACAATCAGATACATTACAAAAGTCTTCGTTTTTTCACTGCGTCTCCTGGCTGCGTACGTATTTAAGAAGCGGTATACAGCCGTATACGAGGAGTACTAACCTTGAATGAGTGGGCGTTCTTATAAAGATTTCAATCTAAATTCTTTCAAAATTACTTTCGACTTTGGCGGTAGACCGAGGCCTACGAAAACTCATTAAAACTTGTAAATCAGTCGACTTATATAGTCAATACGTATTACACCGTTTAAAATCTATTTATAATGCCGGCTTTAATTCATTTTTATTAACAGTCCGGCATAATGTGCTGTTTTATATTCTAATTCGGATGTTTTGAGTCGGACCGTATCGCGGGATCTTGTAAATTGAACCGTGACTTATCAAATCTGTGAAATATTAATATTAGTATCGTAGGAAGCAACTATTGTGACGTTAGAGTTAAATTATTTTATTGGTCATAGATGTTATTTATTCACACAAATATGCATTTATTTGTTGTATATAATAATGAACTTTAAAATATTACACTATTTGTTATTGGTACTATTTTTATGGGACATTTTGTTGTGTTTACAGTTTCATTGTTCTTCTTCTGATTTTATTTTCAATTATTGACCCAAAATAGATAAAAATAAGAATTGACGGTGTTAGAACTTGCAGCGCAAATACATTTCATGATTCTTCAGTTTCATATCTTCTGAAAGTTGAAGAAGTTACGTACTCCTTGTTCTCAGATAAAAATTAAACCAATTATGTAGCTTTAATAAACAAAAAATTTCATCATTATAAATCGTAGACAAGAATTTATAAAAACACAATGTCATATAACACTAACTCTTTGCCCAATGTGGACGATCAAGCAAGGTTGCATTAGAAACATTCTCCAAATTTATTTTCCTCTTTATATGTAAATTTATCTGTAAACGTCTATTAATCTACAAGGCTAATTATGGGATTCGCTATCAATTATATATGTATGTTACTTCATCGTAAACATGTTTTCACATTACAGTCACACCACTTTTCTTGCGTTATTATTGGAATAATTTGATTAATTGAAACCTAAACGAGAATTTGTTATGACATTAGTATTTATGACGAAACTTAATGGACCCAGTTCGTTGTGAAGAAAGAAGGGGTGTTTATAATTGCTACTAACACCCTTGTTATGTCAAAATAGTCAAGAATTTCGAGTTTTATATTTACTACGAAAATGCTCGGGTTGGGTTGCATATTTTATTATCTTGTTTTAGCTTCTAACTGAATTTAGGAGACGATGAATATTAAATTTGATTTATATTCCTTCTGACTTGTAGTACTTATATGCAGTACAGGATGTGAAGGGCTTGTTGAACAATTTTATTCCATTGTTTTCTGGCTTTTGATACTTTTTAGATACACTCTGTACACTTTCCAGTCATCTCTTTTCTGGTCTCCCTTTTTTCCTTTTTCCAATTGGGGCTCTGTTAAAGATCATTTTTGGTAATCTATCTCAGTCCGTTCTGTCTATATGCCCTATCCACCTTAGTCTGTGTGATTTTATGACGAATATCTTTGCTTCTTTGTTGATCATGACTACGTATAAAAACTATTTTACCTTGCTAAACTAATATTTCCTTTCATCGTTTGCAGTTTATTTGTAGTCCAGAAACTTCTGCTTCTTTTCCCATTTTTTTGTGATTCTCCTTAATTCCACTTTCGTCTTGGCTATGACTGTAAAGTCGTCTGCATATGATAGGCATTGACGCTCATTGTTGGATGTCCCTTCCATTTCTAATCTACTGCTTCTAATTATGCTTTCCAAAACCAGGTTAAAGAGTGTAGTAGAGAGAAGGTCACCTTGTCTCAGACCACCACAAATTTTGTTGTGTGTGGCCACTACAGAGCACTTTATTTTATGTTTTAATTAGCGTCATAGTTGTTATGACTTTTTCGGTCATTTCTAGTCTTCTGATCGTATTGTACATTTGTTCTCTATTTACTCTGTCATAGGCTTGTTTGCAATCAATGAATATCACCTGCAGAGCTAATTTGTATTCATTACAGATTGTTTGGATTTCTTTGAGAGTGAAAATGTAATCATTTACACATCTGTGTCTTTTAAAACATGCCCGATATTACCCCATTAAACATTCTTTAACATTGCTTAACCTTTCCTTAAGTTTTGCCAGTACTTATGGCCAGTAATACCTGTATAGTTTTCACATAAAGATTTGTTATATTTTTTATGCAAAGAGCATATCAGTGCGGTTGTTCATTGTTTAAGCATTTGTTCTTTCTTCTCCTCCTGCTTTAGTGATTTCCGCTGATACTTCGTAATTATATATTTTCCTGTTTTGTTCTGGCATTGTAACCCGTTTATTCCCCCTTAATTTCCGTATTTAGGAGTTCATCAGTGTTCCTGCCATCTTTCTATTATTTGCGTCGGTTCACTGAGTAAGACTCCTTTCTTGTTTTTAAAATAGCTTTGTGTGCTAAGGTAACATTTTTCTGTATTTATTTCTTGGTACAGTGTTTGGATTTCCTTATTCTGAATTTTTCCTCAATTTTTGGTTTTTTTTTTTTCATAAAAAAATCTTTTTTTCTTCCAGTACATATTCTTCGTTTTTATTCTGTAATTCTTGACTTATTACTTTTTCTCGTCTGACTGTTAGTACAGTGCTATAAACTTTAAATTATTTATCAATTATTGGATCTTTTCCTTGACTGTTTATTTTAGTTTTTGTTTTAGTTACTATTTTGACACTTGCATAGCTTCAAGTCATATAAAATGAATTAAAAAGTAACGAAAGCAGATTCTATTTTCTAAATTAATTTCTCCTTTTTATTCTTTATAATTGCCTCTTTTTGAGCGAGATCTCAACTCTCCCCTATCGTCCCTACCCTATCCTCATAGGTAATCCTGGACGTACCTCTTCTTGTTATTCTTTTTACCCTCACTGTTGGCGCTCGCCCTACATTCTCTGAACATATTGGAACCACTTAAGTCTTTCAAAACCCAGATCTAAATTGCAGAAACACCACTTCATATTGCATTCACTTCTGATGTGTAGGCTCTCAAAATTCTTCTTATCCTTATTTTCGATCTAACATATTGATTAGAACCTAAAACTAACAAATTTTCACTAATTTGTCCCCTTTTGATTATTACTAGTGATACAGCTGAAGTATCTATCAAATTATGTGATTCTGCAATCTCCTATACGGCAAATTTAAAATCGACCGATTTTTACTTTCTTATACTTTATGTGCAAGGGGGTTCTTTTCGACCTCGAGATTACACGTTTAGCGTTCCCGATATCGATTCTGACTATTTTCGACATGACGTGTATGTGCCCATGTGCACGCTCTAGTGCCCAAACTATTGAAGAAAAATTATGAAACTTAAAACTTAAAGTTTGTATGTGGCTCGGAAGAAAACTCCCTATTTAGAAGCATTATCTCAACTGGAAGTGATGGTTTACTCTTGTACCTTTTCTTACATTTTCAGGGATGGACGTGCTATTGTTATTTTTTAAGAAATTTAAAGTTTATGTTGCATTGCAATTAGTACAAGTTTTACAGATTTCAAAATAATTCATTCGCTTACACAACGCCTATTATACTCTTCTCATTCATTAGAACAATACATCTTTTGAAGTTGGAAAGTGAGGTTAAGGACATGAACTTATTGAATTAGCATCTCGTTCTAATCAAGCAACTTCTTCAAGAAATGGGGGATAAGAATAATCTACTCATGGAATTAATTCTGGGCCTTAAGAAAGAAAAGGAAAACATACAAGAGCTATCCATTAGTTACATCCACATCTGGCACATCAAAACAATTCGTTCATGCAGTATCCATAATCTTTTCCACTCAGCAATGTCCGTACATGAATCGAAGAAGCGCGGTGTTCTACGATCCATTTCTGCTCCTTTTTTGTTTTGTAGCCTCAGCGCCGTTTCAATCATCAATCTGACATACTTCGGCTCCATGTGATCAAAATATTCCTTACAACGCTTTTACAGCGATTGTTGGTCGACTCCGCGCTTCCATCCCTTTATTTCCCCACGCTCTTGTTATGTGATCCCTTCATTTGTTGTCGTTAATTATTACAATGGCATCAAATAAATTTCGGACATTGAATTTCCTGTCATTTTTAAAAATAAAATGTGGTTTAGGCTTTAATGTCATAATTTAATATGTATGTTTTACAAAGAAGATTGTGAAAAATTACCCTTCTGCTTTGTAATTTCTTTTGCAACACATTTTATTTTTTAAAATGACAGGAAATTTGATGTCCGAAATTTATTTGATGCCATTGTACATAATTGATAGGATCTGTGAATTTGTTCTTCATATTCAATTACTCATCAAATACTCAACACGCTTATCACTTCCCAATCACTGTTTATTTCAATTCACTTGTATTTCTCGTCTGGTCCACTGTCCCTTTTTCTCAAACATATCTTTAACGTTTACACCATATGTTCCAGCTTTTTCGATTATCACATCAATCCAAGTCTATTAATGATGACGTATGTGCTTCAGTCTGCACGATCTTGTCCTCCTGTGTGCACGACTAACTTTTATATGTATCCTTAACCATTGGCTTCCATTGGCCTGAATCTCAGTTACTCATGCACAGTGATCCTAATAGCTATTCGTACTATCAACCAATCGTCAACTCGTCTTTTTTATAGAAACATAATCTCAACTGTAATTTTCTCTTTATTTTCTATCATATTAGGACTATAACACCTACTACAACAACTAATGTTATAGTTCTCAGTAGCAAACCACGCATGTCTGTCCCTACATTCATTCCCAATTTATTTGCTACTTCGCCCTAGTTCCGTTTCTGATTCTAATCTACTTACGAATATAATTCACTGTTATGAATCTTTTAATTACATTATAACGTTACGCCATGACCCTTATTTATGTCACACACATTAGTGGGGATTTGATTTCTTCATTGTACACGTGCAATTTTTCCGTTACTTACCTCGCTCTTTTATGTTACTGTTAGAGGCAAAAATAACCGACCGTCTCTGATCGAAGTTAAAAGCGTCGATAGCCAAAAGGAAAAACAAGTTCAAAGAAAATAAAAATTTACGTACGCAATGCACATTAATTTGAACAACCCCAACAAACAAAAGTTTCAAATAATATTATCCCTCATAAATATATTATTCGTTTGTTGTCCTGAATTTATCAATTACCAGTGACGATTTGCAAGCATCCACGAAGACTTAAACAGTAAAAAGCAGCAGGGCGTTCAGTCACGTGTATTCCATTTGCGATTGCCCGTCACAATTACGTGATCCGTAAGAACGCGCCCGTCTCTATTGCTAACGTCCTCTCCGGCCTGCAAGAAGAAGACGGGTGGTGCTAACGCGTCATGGTGCGGTGACACGACTCGCGAAAGCGCTATTAGTAGCTTGTCGGCGAATATGGCTTAATTAAAAACAGCTTGATCAAATCCACCGTGAATGTTTTACGACCTCCATTACGTTTATCGGGGTTTACTTTTACGCAGCGATAATGTCCTTAATCTCCCCGATTTGCTAATGTCGGTGACTTATCGGACGCATCGGCTGTAAATTATGAAATGGGCCGAAAGAGACGTCGTGCAATGAAATCTCATAGCGGTTACTTTTTAATTTATTATTCGACATATTACGCGCTTAATACAGCACGTTTATGAGTGTTGCGAAATACTTTTGTCAAACGAAACTTGCGGTGGAAATTAATCAAGCTTTGCGTGGAACGCAGTAGCTGTGGTCTTTACAAAACTTTGGAGATAACGTACGATATGACATGCACTATATTAAATGTATTAAACGTTATATTTTCTACTACGTTGACGCTCGTACCAAACTATATTTTCACAATACGGCAATATAAGACTTTTTGAAAAATAAAATATTTAATTTGTTTAGATATCAAATTAATATTTCTACGAACGTAATAAATATTGTCCTTTTATAATAATGGCTGGCTAATATTATCATTTAATCGATAAATGTTGTCCTCGCTCAACAATAAATGAAAAGATGTCTTGATAGAAATTATAATCATTTCAAATTTACAAGGAGTCAATAGTCGTATAACTTCGTAAGCATTAAGTATTAGTTGAACAAGTTTTCGAATAGAGGCTGCCAAAAGGAATACAACTATATGACAGTTGATGTACTCCTTCTAATAATGTTTTCATTTTAATGAGGCCCTTTGCAAATAGACGTCGCACAGTAACATTAGATCATCATTAGATAAGATAAGATAAAATCTTTATTCATCACGTATGCCCGTATTAACTGCACGTGACAAGTCATACATTAATATAAAATACTAAAATAACAATAATTTTAATAATCATAGTCAAATAAAAAAATGGACAATGAAAAATGTATCAAAAATTTAATTATCCTTATATTTCTTAAAAATCTCACGACAAAGTCTGATTTGCGTAAATCGGACATCTCTCTATTCTCTTTTGAACCATTATTATTACTATGTTATAGGATACTACATAATATGTCAGTGCACAGTATACATTTAATTGTGATTATAGATAAGCATTTTTTCTTTAATTTACTAATTGAAAAAAATGCGCAATTTATACATATGCAAGTATCACCAATCCGAACATTCCAATCTAGATTGAAGTTGAATAAAAAAACCCAAGGTTACACGAGTTAGAACACAATATCTCGTAGTTGTTAGAATTTGATCGTTGAATTTTCAAACGTTTCATTGTTTATTTAATGAGTGAAAACCATAAGTATTGCTTTGCTAATATTGATCATTAGTCAATTTCGATGGATCTATTTTGCAAATGCGTGCAAAACTTAAGTTTAATGGACAATTCATCAGTGCTATTTCAATTTACAACTATAGAGGTGTCATTCGCGTACAAAAAATAACGCCATCATTAATAAATTCGTTCATGGGTAATATAAAAAGGAAGGAACCTAGTACGGAGCCTTCAGGTACTCCCACGTGCAGGCCATAATGATCAGAGCGTGCAGCACTAATTTCAACACTACTTTCAGTCAAGTATTAACGTTTCCAGCCATTAATATTATTTCCTTAGCTTATTAAGTAAAAAAATAAAACCTATGGAATCAACTATTTTAGTTAGATCCAACAATATGGCAACAACTTATTGTTTACTATTAAAGTTATCATTTATGCATTGTGTAAAATCAATGCGCGCAATTCCTCCAATATCACATTAACACAGCTTTATTAACTTCGCTGAACATTATCATTACCAACTGAGTTTTTATTTGGCGAGAATTATACATACGATTTCATTCGCGGTAAAGGGCATTAAAAACATGTTTTGTTTGATGTAACGATACATTTTGTAGTTAATGAAGTAACAAAATGTTAGTTAGATTTCAGCAGTGAAATAGTTGGCAAATATATTCGAGAGCTTTAGATGATCTGTTATTAAATTATTGTCAATATTTACTCTGTATAAAACTTCTTTTTTAGCTTGTTAAATTTTTGATGTTAATAATTTTTGACTTAATAAATATTTCTGCCGTAATCTATTTTTTAGTTTCTATCTCATTATTGTTAATTTCGAGTTTGGGGAAGCTCATGTAAATTTCACAGGAAAAAAGTTTAATAAATTATCATTGAATAGGTTATTGGCACCGATTCTTATTGAAACAAAACAACGGAAATGCAGACTAACCCATCGACCAACTAAGTCAGTACTGTCCACACATACACTTCTTTATTCTTTTTTAATTTATTCACTTCATTTGAATATTTCTGAAAATTTGAGGGTTACGTTGTGGGATATATAGAACGATATAAAATATATACTTGTCGTTGTCTTAGACCTCCTTCTGACCTGGACAATTCATTACATAATACTTTTCAACTCCAAGATGAGGTGTTTCAGATGATGAATTTTGTATTGAAATATAGGACATATATAAAAAAAAGCTATAATTAAATTATTCGGTCGCATTATTGTGGATATGCATTCATAATATTTGTAAATTTAATGTAAAATATGTAGTGTCCTGGAGGACATACATAGAGAGAATCCTCATAACTGTAAATGAATTGATAAATTAGCGGATCCTGAAAAAACAACTTTTGGTATTGCTTACAATATTTATGCCATATGTGCAATCTGTCCTTTTAATACAAGCGGGAAGGCAGGAACACTCTTATGTGACCATGGAGTAAGCAATTCTATAGGGATGGGAAGCATTATGATTCGCTACATATGGAAACAGTTATCATTCTGAACAAATGTCAACAGTCACGTTGCAGATTGTAACATCAATGTGAACAGTAATTTGGTACATACGCCACTCGAAAACTGGAATATAAAATTCGTCTAATAATAAATTATTTTTCAAAAATCTATCATAAATGGCATGAATTGAAGTAAACTGTGTTCCTACTCTGTGATGACACATGTAACATAGTTTATGGATTCGTATATTAAACACATTTCGTCGAATGTGCAAAGTTGATGATTATGACTGACTAGTCTATTCTGCGCTCGAACTGATAATTGATAGTTAAATAGTTCTTACTACTGCTGATGCCGCGGTTCATAATTGGTCTAGTACATTGTGCAATTGTGCACTAACTTATACGAAACCTTATTTGCATTGCATCGTGCGCTATAAAACTACAACATACGACAATTATAAAACTTGTGCCAAACACGATCAACTGTTTTAGCAAGTATTCCAGATGAAGTGTTAACAATTAACAATTTACAATAGTCAAGCATTACAAGATTGTAACAAATTTAATGTATTTTATACGGACGCAATAAGTCTTGTCAGAATTAGTATTATTATAATAATGTGGGTGTGAAAAAATACTTTCTACATATATATAAGACCAGCAGTATCTAAATAACTATTTTTGCGAAAGGAAATTTGCTTCGGCCATTACATTACATACAGTACATTATGACATCAGCAAATCATAATATTTGAATACGAATATCTCGCTTGCACTTACCTAATAACGTTACGTGGTGATCCAAAAATAGAAATGGACCTCGAAAGGTTGTACCATGACACGACGCCTGATTATCGTCGTCTCGTGCCATTCTAGAATCAATTATCTAAACCTTACTCGCTATTTTAAGCAAGTGATAGCTATGACTTTTACTTACTACATAAATGTGCTGAGGGATGCTTTATCTTAATTTTATATGTAATTTATATGAATGTGTGTGTGTGCAATTTTGATCGCTCGGTGCACTGTTTCTAAGTCTCCTTTTCCATCTTGGTTTACGCCGGAAATAAAATAAAATTTTAAGATAAAGGACTATTACAGGCGGAAGTAGAAAGGAACTGTCTGCCTTGCGCATTGCAATTATTTCATAAGACTACGAAGCTTATCTAAAGTTCAATTCGCAAATGCAGTATATGAAATGAAGACTCCATCGTTTCTGAGTCAACGAATTTATGGACATTTATGCGCTATAGGCACGGAATAAGCCAGATCCCTGAGAAATATGGTGACAGCTAATTGGATGTTCCAAAGGATATTTTCAAAGCGTGTGTTGAAGCGTTTTCCAAAGTGTACAGTACTGTTTCACAATCTGATTCAAACATCCATGACATTCATACTGAACTACCATCATTTAACATTCAATCCGGGACAGATGAAATATTGATACGCACCACGGCCAGTTTAGCAAATAAGCAAACATCATGTGAAGACCTGGTGCCGAGTTTCCTGCTGAAGGATGCAAGATTTGCTTTACCAGACCAGACCGACTTTGTACAATTATTAATTTCCCCATCGATACTTCTACGTTTCATATCCCTTGGAAACGTCCTAGAATAATTCCAATCTTCAAGAAAGATGATCGTTCACAAATTAGAAATTATCGGGCAACTGCAATACTTTGCGAAAGTGTTTGAGAAGGTGGTATTGGTAATGTATATATAAAAATATTCGTTGTCATGTTTCTCCACATCAAGATGGTTTCATGGCAGAACGTTCAACCATCACAAACTTGGCGGTCTTTAGTCTCAATGACCTTGGACAGGTTGACGTGATATACATCGATACCCGTACACTTGACACCATTAATCATCTGATTTTGCTCAGCAACCTTGATGGTTTTAAACTGATAGAGTTAAGCTCGGGCAAGTTGTGTATAATGGATATAGATCTGCCGAATTTATTTCTACCTACGGAGTTCCGCACGGATCGAACTTCTACGTATGATATTTATTAATAATTTGTTATCCTTGATGAGATGTGTGGTCTCAGTCTATGCGGACGATTTTAAAATATACAGTTGAGTCGAAAAACTAGATGTTGATGCAATGCAGTCGAATGTTGACAGGATATTTGAATGGTCGAGCAAAAAAAAATAAAATTGATTATTGGCAATCACTTCCACGAGTGCATCGGTTTTGTTTCCTTCTAAGTATGCGATTGATGGGAATCATCTTAGCAATCCACGCATTATGAAGAATCATAAAGTGAACAGTTGTTCTCAAATCTTTGTACTTTGCCTGTGTTTTAAGTTGATTGGAGGTATGCATTAGTTTTATGGAATCCATACTGCACCAATTAGCAACTAGCACCCAGCGCTGATTTTTAAAATATTTATCGTTCGAAATAAATATCGTCTACCAGAAAGAAATATAGATTATAAACATTTGCTTCGGAGGCATCAAGTGGAATCTTTATCTAGTCGGAGAGAGGTGCACAGTGCTGCATTTCTTCATAACTTAATTATCAACAAAATTGACTGCTTTGACCTACTTAATAGTATAATTTCAGGTGCTTCCTCACGTCAGGTAGTTACGTTTTATGTAGCAACACCACGCACCAATATTTTATTGAACGCACCGTTAACACATATGTCTCGAAGAGCGAAAAAAAATTATGGTGACATCTTTATACGAGTTTTACATTAAGTGTGTCATACGTCACTGAATTGTAGTAAATTGTCTCTTGACATATGTATATCGGTTATGTATT
The DNA here is from genome assembly GCA_959613385.1 of Geotrupes spiniger. NCBI lineage: Eukaryota > Metazoa > Arthropoda > Insecta > Coleoptera > Geotrupidae > Geotrupes > Geotrupes spiniger. The sequence goes on along the minus strand of OY390736.1, from coordinate 23,723,810 downwards.
TACGTTGCAATGTAAGGTGTAAACAGGTTGGACCTAAAGTTACTATTATTATTATTATTATTATTATATGTATAGGAATGTATATGAATCTGATGTTTATCATCTTAAGCAATTCTACAAGAGCCAGGTCATCTTCATGCAGAGAAAATTAAATTACATACATTAAACCAATCGCAGGCTTTATTAAGACAATTATTATATATCCTCGACATTAGAGGCTAATGTTTTGGAAGTAATAAACGTCAGAGTTAAAGAAAAATTAAAACAATAACTGTGAATATCAATACAAAAAGAAACTAAATATATGAAAACCAAAAACTGAAAAACTATTTTTCTTTGGTAATCCGGAACGTGTAAATTCGAGTGGAAGATGAATATAATACACAAAGCAACGATGACACTATGGCGTAACATTTTAGTAATTTTATGTATGACAATAAACAAAGTTCGATTAGTATTTTCGGAAATCTCGCACAATCTAAACTTTGTACCAACGTCAATCCTATAATTATTATGACAGTTTATATAAATAAATTATAAAATTTTCTGTCTATAATTCAGGCACACTCAGATTTTTCTAATACGAATGATCGAAATCGCTTATCTATACATGTATCGGAGAATTTTTAAGAAAATATCAATTAAATTTACATGTAATTACACCAATTAAAACGACTAGATTATAATGTTTCAGAGATATTTGCATACGGATCGTATAACTCAGTTATGAAACGAAAGCCATTATTATAAACTTTACATATTTATAGAAAATACGTCGGTCTAGAATTATACGGTAGTCAATTGCTTTCGCGTGTTACGTGTTTAAAATTTGATTATTGAATATTTATGCCGTAATTAACGAGAAATAGTGGCCCATTTAGTGCCCTTTAAATAATAGTGCATAAACATGTCATTTTTTTAAGAACCAAATCTACTTCTCACAATCACTTCGAATAGCTTTTTAATGGGCCATCTAATATCGGATTTAAGTACGTCGAAAATAGTTTTAGTGTAGACCATTAATTTCCGTGTCATATAGTACACGATCGTATTTATAAAACGCTGTTTTAATAACACGTTATAGGAGAATGTGTATGGGAACATTAGGTATCAATAACACCTACAAGTTGCGTGATGTTTGATCAATTATGCCAGGTTAACAAGGGCTAATCATGCCACTTTAAACGTGACCGATATTGTACGCCTATCGTTGGTTCTATAAATTTAGTGTAACGGTACTGATATGCGTAAAAATATCATGGGAACTGCTTATTTATTTTTGATAACGTTATGAAAGTATGTCGCTCATGAGTTATTTGTTAAAAGTTAATAAATTTTATACTTTTGACCTGCGGTTAAAATTCACTGTATTCCGTTTATCAAAAGGATTTATTTCACATCCGGTTAGAGCGAGAGTAGTTTTATTATGTTCTAGATTACCAATTCCCTTAGGTTTGTCGTTAATTAATTATGAGTTTATTGAGTTTCGGCTATCAACCAAACGTAATCAAATAAAATGTATTTTATTAGCTTATATGTTCCTATTTCTTTTAATAATAGGAACGTCATAGAAGTTAAAAAACATTATTATTGATATATTGGTGGCATTGAACTTGAATGGATAATTGGATACCCAATAATTTAAAACAATTAATAAGGACCCGAACAAAGTAATCTCATATATTTAAAAATAGGTAAAATTCAGTTATTTACCTAAACCTTCCTACAGTCTCAATTAAATAAGTTTTGCGGCTATAGATTAACAACAGGATACAATTTCGAGTGAAGAATTAGTTGTTGTGTGTTCAAACTACCTTCCGGAGTACCACTAAAAGTAACAGAGGATTTGGTATGTGTTACTATTATTAATCTTAAAATTATCTTCTAAATATTTTTAAAAAATAATTAGCCCCACGTTTAATATGGGCACCTAAATTAAAATAGGCATTAAAACCTTCTTGTCTTGCAGACGTCTCGTCGTTGTCACCCCATTTTTAGTCTTTGTTCTATCGTTATCGCAACCCATGTTCTAATCTAGAGTTGTAATTGCCAATTGCTTCTACATGTGTAATATATATGTAGGTAACTTTATATACTTGAAATGTTATACAGTGTGAAATAAGTTAAAGAAATATATTACGACGTTTTATTATAAGTTGTTTAACGTTATGGCAAATAATAACTTATGTTGAAATTATTTTACGTTACTTCCGACGTGTCTATGATTTGTGAAGAGGTTGGTAAGTAATAAGATTTGTTACATTATTCACCACGGCCGCGAGCCGAAGCAATTTTATTCCATATGCATACCTTCAACAGCTTATAATTAATTAATTATGCATTAACAGTACATGCACAGTAAACGTCTTTTGTATTTCTGGATAACTGAACGACTATCTATAGGAATATCTTTGTATATGTTATTAATTAAATAACTAAACCAAATTGCAAAAGGCAACAATTTAATTTTATAGCAACCGTGTTTGTTATTTTACACCAGTGGACACTAAGCTACACTTTACGTACAGAACACGTGTAGTACATATATTTCAGAAGATGTGTAGCTAAGTGGATCCTGTTTTTCCAACACGATTCCTGTAACTCAACAAAGCGTGCCGACGTCTGCGAAGTAGTTACAAGTCTTGACCGTACCAACTTCATCGGTCAAAGTGAACTTCTGTGATCACATAGCACACATAGCACACTCACACAAACTTCTCGTAATACGAAACTTGGTTTAAAAATACTTTTTTGTAAAAAAAAGTACTATATCGATTTAAAAATTGCTCGTAAATAAATAGAGACAACGAGTGGCCCATACCAGTTCCATGCTATTGGTAGAACTTACCTTCAAACTGGTAACAATTTTGAGACATGCATAGAGTTGTCAACTTCAAGTATTCATTGTATTTTTGATTGTCGAAAAGTACGTTTATTCAAAGGAACCCCACTTGTTCAAACAATTTATTTTTCAACATGTTTCCATTTAAATTGCGAAATTATATTTCAATTATCGTTGCAGGAACCAAAAGTGTATATTATGACTATTACCAGTATGAAAAAAATGTGAATCTTATTTTTCTAATGCAAACTAGTTAGATATTTCAGTTTCAGAAATAGGAACCGGAGGAAACAAAGATGTTGCATCAAATAAAACCAAAATTTGACTTTCTCCAGCCTGCAAGTTTCTGTGTATTCTATATACTCAACCAACAGCCAACACTGCGTAGACAATTCTGATAACTTATGTAATATTTTTATTCACATATTTATCATTCTGGTTATTTGGACAGCTATGTTATTGTTTCGATTATATTTTAATGCATATAATTTAGTTCTTAGTCAAAAGACATCATGCTTTACATTATTTACAACGAAATAGAAATTAACATCAAGACACAAATATAAGTTTTTCAAACGGAAACGTCTACATAAATTAATAATACCGTTTACTGTGACATAACACACATCAAGCTCTAAATATATAGATGAAAATCTCGAAATGCCCCCCTATTAATAAGATAAATGTCCTTAAAAAAATAAATTCTGACGCAAGGAGACTATCACTATAATAACACAGTCAAATGAACGTTGACAACGCTTAAATATCTCCGAAAACCGCCATTAATTCTCCTAAATGAGTTTTCCAACAGCCGAACCTGAACTAACTGCGCGCTTATTTTTAAACCCGACGGGCGATTTCGTGTCCCGAGCCGGTAGAAAAAATCAAAATTTGGGCTTTGTCTCAACGCGCGTTCGTGTACTCCGAAGCAACTAATGGCATCTATTGGTGGCGTTTTAAAGCGGGATTTTTGCGCATCACCGAGCATAAATCAGAAACGGTGCCAGTACATAAATAATGCGGTGGCAGCGGCTTTGATGTTTTTAAGCGTTCGCTGACATATTTAGATGCACCCCCGCAGTAATGTTCTTTGTGTCAGTGCTCTGGTTACAAGTTGATAAACTCGCTCCGTATTATGTTCAACTACGCGCCGTTTGATTAAGTGCATTGAAGTACGTAAATTGGTCACTGCCATATCAACATTTACAACAAAATTAAATCTGAACTCTGGTATTCGAGTGAAGTTAAAATAGACGGCAAATATAAAACAATTGATAAACAATAATAAATAATAAATATATATATATATAATATATAATTCCAGTTTTAATTCAAAAATATAAGTTTATAGCTCGTTATTAATTCGTCAGCTTCATCGAAAAATCAATGTGATTAGTTCATCAAACAAACATTTGTATTCGATTATTTTTAAGGTCATAGTTGTGCGATATTTTTTGGGCCCGGTATTAAATTCTTGCGGACGAGCAAGATGTGTAGTCGCTCGCTCTGTATATGAAATGGAGTGCGCAAGCTTGCTGGCGTTAGCGATATGCATTGCAGATGCGTTTATTAAAGCGAGATGCGAAGTGTTGCAGATATTTTTGATTCTTTACTTTCGAGTAGTATAAAGTATACTCTGTATTCTTTTTTGTGGATCTCTCACAATTTCTTTTACATTATATCGCAGTGGAAAACTTCGATTGTACGATGTTCGGTGTTAATATCTTGTGTTAGATTTTGCTAAAGTCCGTGGTTGATATTTTCATACGTAGAGTAAACAATTTTTCGGGTTTTAGTTAAATCACTCCAAATAATTGAAATTTATTATTATTTGAATTGGATATTCGTAACGTGTTGGGCCAGGTGTTGCTTCTAGATGGTTCGGAACTCATGTCTCTACGGAGGACTTGAGCGTAGAGAAATTCATACACGTGGCATGACCTATGCAAATTGTTTGTCGTCTTTGTTGTATTATTTGTTCAACGACACCCTCTGACTTGAGCTACGTCTATTTTAAGGAATTTTTTGTGCGTGATTCTCACGATCTTTTATTTCATATTTTAGGGTCCTACTTCTACTTTTAATTCAAGTATGGTTTTCGTACTCGTTAGAGTTCGTAAACTCTAAGATAGAGCTACGTATAAGGAAAACTCCTTACTTCTTTGTCTTCATATCATCGTACTTGCGGACGTACGTTATTATTTTGATTCTTGTCCGAGTTTGAATTTATGCGAGTACATTATTGTGAGATCGTTGGATAATATTTAGCCATTTAGAAATTGACGACCATAGAGGTGGTTCTGGAATGTCCATTGAATATCTACAATTCTCTCGCTGTTGCTGTCGACTACTACAATCGTGATACAACGGCAGGACCACATATACGATTATTTTGTTCTTTCGTATTACTATATTTGTTTATTTCGAATTATCCATATGTGATACATTTACTAATATTTAATATCTTAAATGAAACAGAGTTCAGTTATTGATGCTCATATATTTTTTTGTGTGATGCAAGGTATTTTGTTGCAACAATACAATAACACTGACCTTTAGTGTCGCATTCAATTGCAGTTGACAACTGGATTAACATTTGTAATATTGAAATTATTTTGGACCGGATCAACGCCGGATATCTTAGACATCGCGCTGACAAAGAACATCGCGGGTCTGGTTGGAATTCAAAGTATGTCAAAACTAAGCTCATAATCCAATGTCGATCATCATTGGAGGAAATCCCTTGAAACTTGACGGAAAGTGAGCGTAGAAGAGTGGGCTGGGAAAAGTTTCGAACTGAATTCGATAAAAATATGACAGCGAAAACAATACACAAAAGGCAACAACATAATGCGGTATTTCACAAGCTGAGGGGTGCAGTTGCAAGTGCAATTCAAGTAGCAACCATCATCAGGCCCTTTATACTTTACATAGAAGACTGCCCGCTCGCATAAAGGAACAAGTTCGCGATAGGAGTAAAGCGAAAAACAAAGCTCACACAGCGGAAATCGAAACGGTTCTATCCATGGAGAACATGGGTTCGCATATAGTATACTTCGAACAGGCGAATGCATTCACTGATACACTAGAAAAAAAACTTGGAGCAAGACCAGACCAACAACCACAATACTTTTGAAGAAGTCCAAAACATGTGGAAAGAGCCCTGGAGAGAAAAGAGGTTTCCCTACGCCCAGGGTCTGAGGAGGTGTAATTCGTGACCTAAAGAAAGGCAAGGCACCACGACAAGAAACTCGCCAAAGAAAGTAATTAGTGGCATCACAACTTACAACAATGCCGCTCTCAGGCTAACCCATTCTCATGCACGTTGGAAAACTGCAGTGGTTGTGATGATACCAAAGTCAGGAAAAGATCATGTCATACCATATATCAGCAATATTCCTGGATGTACAGGATGTGCTTTTGACAAAGTATGGTACTACTGCTACTTACTAGCCAAAACCGACCACCGACGGGTCACATCCATCGGTGATATAAGGCTGGCATGGAACGATGAAATCAAGCATCTTGGAATAACACTTGATAAAAAGATGACCTCAAAGAGACAGGCAGAGAAGACATGTCACAAAATAAACCCACTTTTGTGTCCTAGTAGCTAGCTGGACATGAAGAACAAAAAACTCCTGTACACTCAAATCCTACCATCAGCAATTACCTACGAATTTGAGGTACTCCAAAATAAACTTATTAGGCGTATAACGGGTGCTCCTTGGCTCGTTAGAAATAAACAGCTTCGAAACTACCTGGACCTAAGGAGCGTGTAGGAACACATCAATATGTGGCGAACACGAAAATAGGCCAATAAAACAATCAATGGACTACATCACCAGAGACCCTAAACGAAACGACCAAAATATATAGTATGAGAAGGGAAGAAAACCCTCAAAATCCCATATCACGAACAAAACCCATACCCGTAAAAGAAGAGGGACCCAAACAAGAAAAGGGGGCCAAAGAACAACAGTTCAACCATAGAAAGCAACGAAACCCAAAGCAAATTAATTTAGTGTTTCTGCTGAAGATGACCAACGTTACTTCCTCATGTACAACTGATTGAATTTTTCAGTAAGAAGATTAAAATCCGATAACTGCAACAGTGGTGATTGACACTTTTGACTTTCCACTACAGGTATCGACTTGTATTTATATGTTTTTTTTTAAGTAAAAGTAGTGCGGCGAAAATAGTGTATGGAGTGCTTTTGCTTGTACGTTTATTATGATGTTTTTCTGTGTATATATCCATGTTTTCGTTTATGTTTAATTTTCTGCTTTTGTTTGTATTTTTAGTACTCATTATATTTTCTAACGTTCCTGCTTAGTGGTGGTTTTCTACTTTATATGTAGCGTACTCGTTTTTCGTGTTTTGTATACATCTCTTAATTTTATGCCCGCTTGTGCTGTGTATGTTTTTTCGCTCATGTTGCATTTGATTTTGTAGACTACAATTTTTATTCTGTGTCGGTTTTTAATTTGCTTTTAGGTTGTTCACGGTTGTATATTCTATTTTGATATTTTCAATTTCGAAGAGCTTTGTATTCTATAAATATTTCCCTGTACACAGGATTGTTCAGTTTTCTTGATGATTTGGGTTTTCTTGTTCTGTTTTGTTTATATATTTTAATATGTAATATTTATCATTCGTTTTGGTTGCAGTATGTGTATATTAATTTTATTATTTCCGGTAGATGTTCTGTATTTTCGTCGTATTTCGTTTCTAGTGTGTTGGCTATTGTTTTTACTGTTTCTTCTATGACTATATTTGTATATGATACTATTTCATGTTAGGTGTGATTTGTACTTTCCTTTTTCGATCAGTTCTGTGTTTGCCTAAGCGTCATAGTTGACACTCGAATTCCAAAATTGGCATATCATGTATGCTCTCTGGTTCTGGTAAATTATAAGCTCTAGTACTGCATTCCGGGATCCTGGTTATGTGTCTCATTCATGCACTTCTTCTTATTTCTGCATGTACATTCGATTATGATAAATAACTAACCCCAATTGCTGTAAGTTACCAATCATTTTAATTTTAAGTATTATTCTGCCCTGTACTCTTCCAAATGCTAATTATCGGCATCGATCTGGGCGACTAAATAATTTTATGAAGCTTTGAAGCATCGCGAAATTATTTATCAATTTAATTAGCGATTCTTTCTTTAAAGTATTTAAATAATAAGTTTTATGGATAAAATATATTTAAGTCGGCACATAGGATGGTCCACACTATTCGTAAAATAGCAGATTTGGGACACGTCGTTTATAAAAACGTATCTCCCCAATTCTGGTTTTCTGCTAAGCTTCGGCATTCAGAATTCGACAACTTACCATAATGGTTGGGTTGGGGATCTATTTTACCGGTTGGGATCTACTTTAGCAGCTGGGTTGTGGCAGGATCTACTTTACACTCGTGATGTACTACTACTACACGGCCCTCATTCGACCGATGGGCCAAAACTTTAATGGCGTATTTATATTCCAGATTAATTTTTCTTTCATTTATTTTATAATATGTTGTATGTTGAAGTTGTGGTGAACTTCACAACGGGTACTTTCGTTTATCTTAATATTGTTTTTTTTTGTAGCGCGTTTGGTTTTGATACTTGCGGGTTCCGCATCTTGATTCCTTTGGAATTGTTGCTGTAGCTTGTATGTGTTTTTATTCATTATTATAATTGTGTTTCCTTTGTCTGGTTTTGTGATGATAGCGCGTGGTTACAATTTTCGTTTTTAGAGAGTTTATTAGTTTTGTTTCGTTCTTCTTTGTTTTTCCCATTTTCTTTTCACTTATTAGTTTTTCTATTTCCTTTGCTCGTTTCTTCTTGATGTTCTTCAGGTCTTTTATGTGCAGCTTCTTCCGTTTCTATTATCAGTATATTATGGTTTGTTGCGGTGTTTTGTTTTAGTCCTTTTTCGATGAGCTATATTTCTTATTTGTCTAATAGTTTTTCTATTTTCTTGTGTGACGTTTGGTAGTCGTCCTTCATTGATTTTATTAGCTTCTGGCTGGTTTTTTTGATTTTCATATTTCCATATTTTGTTTTGCTGTAGTGATTATACAGTAAGTTGCTGATGTAGATGTAGATGTATGTTGTGTTTTTGTTTCTTACGAAATTATTCTTGTATTTCCATCTCTATCCATTTTCTTTGGACTATTTCTTTGCTCGGTTGGCGGTGTTTGAGTTGTTCGTCATATTGTTTTTTTTGTGTATTTGGTGTTACGTTCTGTTGTACGCACATTTTATTGAACTTGATGTTTGCCGTTGATTTATACATTTTTAACATTGGGTACTATTATTATTATTAATTTGTTGGAAGACCAGTAGTACTTGTACATTTATTTGATGAAAAGACCAACATTTTATGTTTTTAATAACATCATACTCCAGCTGTAAGAAATATTTTTTGTGGTCTTATTGTATCAATAATTTAGATATCCTACATAGAGGTTTAAATGTTTAAATGATCTTAATCCGTTATTAAACTTTTTCCATGCCTTGTGTGTAGTACATTTTTCTCTTATTACATGAATGCCCTTGACTACCAAACTGCACTTCCTTGTGCTGATAGTGGTATTAATTCGTATCCCGTTTGCCCCAGTTCTTTGTCATGTCGTTACCTTAATATTTTAATACTATAATAAATTTATTGTTAATAATAATGAACCAATTATATTAAACTTCAATTTGACGTTATTTATTTTCACTATTACCATAAAATATTTGATACACATGTATTATTAACAATCAGCTCGAAAAATTTGACATTGTTAAACTAACGTAGTGCCTGTAACAAACATATATATGATTGGTGAGGAAATTTTGAAATAGCACATTTGCAAAAAATATTTAAAAATCAAATTGATGAAACATCTCTTACAAGGTAATAGAAATATATTACAGATATATGTAAATTCAAGTGCAATGCCAACCTAGCATTGTCTATATGAATGCGTCTGTGTGTGTATTTGTGTATTTGGATTTGTGTGTGAGCATGTGTGTGTGTGTGTATGTGGGTAAGTAATTTCAACATCGTTTCAAAGAAATCAACGCACTCGCAGAAAGTTTATTTTTGTTGCGTCAATTTGGCACTAAGTTGCACTATTAACGACTCGGAAATAATCCAAGAACGCGCGAGGGTGGACTGTTTATAAATGTTAAATCAGACTAGACTGGTTTATTAAGACAGGTAGCACTATTACTCATATTTCTGGATTTCGTGGTATAAATAATTTACACATTCGTTACCGTGTCACTTCAAACGAAGTGTGAATTATAAACAATGCTTAACGCGGTGGTAATTGCTAAAGATAACCATATGGAAAGTCGACTTATTTAATTTTATTGTCTCGCTGATATTCTTAGCGCGGAATGCAACGGCAAAATAAACAAATACTAAATTTTCAATTATGGGTGCCTTGAGAATGGTTAATTACCGTAAAATGAGGTTGCTCGCCGGAACATGGGACGATAAGAGCATTTAATTTTCAAGTTTTGGTCTCATTGAATGATTTTGCATTGAACTTTATGCCGTAAAGATTGCGCTTGAAAGTAAATGGCTCACTAGTTTGTGAACGCAATTAAGAAAAAGTGTTAAAGGTGTGGCTGCTATTATTATAATTATAAATATATTTTATATCAATGTACCTTGATAGCATTTCGGGATTCAGTTAATAACATATTTAATTCTCATAAAATATATAACGACTATATTTTAATATGGTCTAAGTTATCATCATTATTTACTGTCTTCTATAAATACCCACATAAAAAAAAGACCTTTCTTTAAGTATCTTGTAACTAATGTTTTACTTTTGTGATACAAGGAGTATCACAAAAATCAGCTAGATTTCATGATTATTGTGATTAAATTTGACAATTCATATCCACGTTTTTCAAACATATTACATATTTCTTCTGCAAAAAACGCAACGAAGTAAAATAAATATTTCTCAATGCAGGAAGCTCGGTACCTTTAGAACTAATTTGATTTTTATACAAATACTAACACTGTGGGTGTTTAACATTGGTCATTACTTATGTAAATGTTGAACAAAGCCAAGAAATTATTAGAATTTATTGGAAGTTATTTATAACATTGTTATCCTCGGTGCAGGAAAATACAAATTATTGGTTAGGGGTAACCCCAATATGCAGTGTGCACTTAATAAATCTCGAAGTAAAAATAAATTCCCAATGACACAATTATGCAATTGTTTTCGTTATAACATAAAATACAACGCACAAACGTCACAATAAACAATGCCTACGTTACGATAATTTAACTCGATATTTAAATAAAACGCGCGCACTGCATTTTTCGTTTATGGCATCCGAACGTAGGCACTGCAAATGGCTCGAGTAAAGTGTGAGCGGTGGTTTTTTGGCGTCAGGTTGGCTGTAGTGTAGTTGTTACTATGTTTATCTAGGAATGCAATGTATGCCATGATTCATCAAGACCTACGATGCCTCTTCTTAAAAATAGAAACGCTTGCCAAACATTTGTCTTTAAACTATTTAATTTAAATTTACATTACCGAATTACTCAAAAACTACCGCAACTATTTGTCATATTTCAGTTTATATATAAGTTTTTGTTAATTTATTACCTACGAAAATTACCGGCAGCAGTTGGTTAATTTCGCGTTTATTCGATGGTTTATCAAAATCGTAGTATTTATCTCAAATTAACATGATATGAATTTCCCAGTTAATAAATCAATATATCTTTTGACATTTCAAGTGTTTATTCATCTCATACATATGATATATAATAAATAAATTACATATTCGTATAGGTGTATTTTCTTCCCTCTTCGCTCCGGGATTCATGGGTGCTCCCATCTCGAGCTATCGGTATCGATGAGTTCTTTTGTGATGTTTATTTTAGTTATTCGTTTAGTGATTAGTTTCTGTTTCTTTTTCTTCTTGCATTATTTTGCTTATTTCACCATCGCCGGTTAGCTAAAATTTTTCGTTGTTTGGTGCTTTATATTTGATGTCGTAATTTGTTTTTCTATCAGCTTCTGCAATAAATTTTAGTTATAGTCACAAATGTAACTTTTTGAGCCAGTTTAACCCTTAAACGCCCAACACGTCAAGGTTAATGTTTCAATGCAGAAAATATTACGTACATTACTTTCATTAAAAAGAGAAACATGGATGCTCTCTATTTTATTACAGCATCCACTAATTTAAGATAAGCCGCAAACCAATAACTATAATATGGGTTAAATAAAATCGTTCTGTGCATGGGTTAATTATAGCCCGCGTTCTGTCCTTTTGCGTTAGGCATTCTTGAAATCGTAACGACGGAACGTGTCGGTGATTGGCAAGAGTTGTTGACGCCTTTGGCAAGTCTGGGTGGGTGGATCGGCGAGGCGCCTTTATTCTAAAACCGTCGGTCCCAATCACCCGCAGGACGCACACAGATCGCCGAAGATCATCGTTATTATCTCTGTCAAAATAAAATCTGGAATAATTAGGCCCGTGTCAAGTTTACGACTTTCGACGTCAACGCAAATAGGTCGGTTCATCGGAAGATTTGTGGCCGATGTCAGTTTAATTATTATACGTGGCCGATTCTTCGAGGCCTAAATATAGATCCGCGTCGAAGCACCTTCTTTTAATGTTTTGTTGTACGTACGTCGGGTTCAATAGAGGCATTATTTAAGAATAGTTATTTTTGGCAAAGCTGGGTTACAGTTACAGTGTTCATCAAGTATCATATACATCTTACTAATTTATTGATTGTAGTAGTCGTAGTCACCAGTGCAACTTTGACGAAGTATAAATATTATGAAACGTACGTCAATTTTTTAGAACACCACTAAATATTACGATTTAATCAAAACTTAATGTTATTTCGCTACATGGCCATGCTTAAAATGTCATTTACTCTTTGGGCCTTCCAATTTTTCTGCGCTTAATTTACGACGAACATCATAACCCATAATTAAAATATGGTAGTAATTGCAACAATAATAAATAATCACCATTCGATTGGTGCCCCGAGCACTTTTCCGCATGATTGGAATGACTTAGCTGCTACCACATTTTCCGACAAAGGATTACCGAATTACCGCACATAAATTACACGAATGCTCGTTTTGCATCGTCAGATGGAACGGCACAAATTAAATTTTGTTATTGTGGGCTATCCGAATATAAATATTTATGACACGAATTTGGGACATAAAATGCAGATTAAAAATATTTAAATATAGCAATTTTATACAGATACATATTTATGGAATTTATACTGAGATAGTAAATATATGACCAACATTTTAAATTTAGAACAAAACGTTATCATTAAATATTCTTTAATGGACTTTTTGGATTTTGGTCACGTTGAGTCATATATATTGCATATACCAATTGCTAGAAAAGAAAGATTATAAAAGGCCTAGTAGAATTCATGGGAGCTATCAGAAAATTTAAAAATATTCATAATCGTACTATATATAAATAAATGTAAGAGCCAAAAATAGCTGAAATAAATCAAGAATTTCGTCCAATATCTGAAAGTCATAAGCAGTAGTTAAACTCACTTCAATAATTAATGTGTACACAACGAAAACGATAATTAACACATATAAATTCATCGATAGACCACAATTGGAACTACCTTTACAACATGAGGGTTGTAAAGGTGGCTCACTCACTCATTTGTACTCACTATTGGCTTTTTGAGCTACGCCACTAATTTATTGTGCACCATCAATTAATATCTAATTGCTGTAACCAGACTTGAAATGTGCAGAAGTGACCCAAAGACCTTGTTAGGGCACCAACGATGTGCTAATCTCCAATAATATTATAATAAGCAGTTACTAAAAAATACCGCCACATTGCTCTCTGTCTGCGTTTTATTATTTTCATACGTTGTCGTATTAAAATTGTTTTCGAATCCCAAAATATTTTTATATATTTGGGTTAATTTCATAAGTCCGTATCAAATTGAATAAATCTGTTTCCAATCTATCAATGCATTTAATTGCATTTTTAGTTAAAATCTGACAGCTATCGTTTTTGTTATCAAATTCGTGTATTGTAATAATTTTAGACACACGTTTTGTCAAAAGCTGCACTGCCATAATGTAGCAAATGTAACTATAAATGAAGCAGAAATTGCATTTTTATATTCATTACGCAAACTTTTGCGTATGGTTGGTTGCTGTCCTAATTCGATTACTACTTATTGTATTTATTATTATTTAGTTAACTTCAGAGATAAATCAATATTACTAGTCAATCCTTAAATAATACCATTAAGAATTTCTGATTTTGTTTTAACACCTATAAACGTACCCCTGTGTTTCTGGTCTTCTATTAATTAATAAAAAATATATATATAGATTTAAATCTGGTAAGGAAATTACAAACTCGTGTAAGTAACACTTGGATAAAAATACGACACACTATTGAAAAAATATATTTTGTTTAATCCAATCAATTATTGGATAAGTAAGGAATCGTCGTTAAGTATAATAGAGGGTCCAAATCAGGCTATTGATTGGAAACTGACCAGTTATAAATGATTAGGATAAATACTGTACAGTAATTTTATCGGTGTTAATGTTGGAAAAGTAAGACATCGTCCTTTTATTTAAACATTAAGGATTTCAAATCAGACTAATGATTGAGAATTATGATGTTGAGTTATGCATACAAAATTTCAACCAGACTAATGATAAATTTCACCCCGTAAAGTGCGAGTAATGGAAGAATATGCCAATCACCTGTCTAAAAACTCGCTAACAAAAAATATATGATAAACTTTGCAATATAACTTACTAGAAATACGTCCTTCCACTGTACAAGTTTAACAACAATTTACAGATATACGCAAAATTTTATTGTTATCGACCTCTGACCGGTTCATGAATGCGACACATAACGGTCAGTTTAGACTAATAAACAGAGAGGGAGTCAGGACAGCGGTGGTATTTGAAAGAATCCGAATCAGTTTAATTTGTTGATAAAATATTAACTTATAATATATATTAGTAAGAGGAATGTGTTAAATGTTCACCTAGTCAAGAATAGTTCGGGATGTAAAGGTACATTCGACAAGTTTTCCCTGTACAACTGGACCCATAAAGCAGTTTTACAAATACTGTATTACCTTACTAATTAGTACAGTTATTAGGAAATTTACATCTAATATGTTCAGCTACTTATATCCATGAGCTGAATAAAACACGTGAATTAAATTTGAGTTGCCCGGTTGTTGCCTGGCTTCAATCATGTAAGCTACGGTATTTCATAGCATATGTAAATGTTTTCAGTATGAACTACATTAGGCGAATAAAATCATAAAACATTAATAGCAGATCTTAAAATACTTAAATGGTTATTGTCTTTCCAACTATCGACGTGCAATTAAATTAGATGCACTAGGTTCATCTTCGCGCATAGATCCTATTAATCAATTTACAAACTGCACAAGAATCGGGAGCTTCATACACAATAAAATACGTCGATAAAATAAATCGATTTTCTACGATCTTCTTGATTTCTTTTCAACTTTTTATTCATTCATCTTCTTACATTTTGACTTTTCTAGTTCTATCCCGCCAATTTTTTCGCTGGGATGGTATCACTGCATTTTTTCAAACTCAACCTAAACCTAAACAATCTTACAACTCACCGTTTTACTACATGCTTTACAGAATTAAACATATTTGGTGAAATGAAGCTCGGACCAGCTTTTGATCCAGGTCCTTGCAACAACATTTTCTGACGATTTAAGAAATTGATGGAAAATTTTGTCATTTCAACACAGTTATTCAGTTATTTTCTCAAATAAGCACATAATAAAACACTTGCTTTTTAGAAATATGCAAAAATTGTAATTATAATTTTTAATGTTTTTTTTTTCATATCCATGACTATATGGGATAACCTTGTGCCAATTATTGTACGCTATCAATGCTTAATTGAATAATTGTTCAATATTAATTTTAATATTTTCTTGTTACATGTCCACCAACAAACAAGGGATACAGACAAGTCAAACATACCATACAGTATACTTGCCAACTTGTGTCACAAGCTCAGAGACAACCCTAACACATGCTCTCTCAGTCCATTGTATTTGTAAGAAATTTCGAACACACGATAGAAACTAAGTTGTCAGAGTCACACCTTACGATGTGTATTTCCCAAATGAATAATACAGATAAATATCCAGAACTTTTTCATCTAGTAACGTATAATACATCAGGGGATCAATTTATCATATTTTTATTTACTTTGGTTAAACTTTTTAAATTTTCATATACATTTATATTGTAGACTAGTTGAAACTAGCTAAGACCGGCGTGATAATTTCGTAGTCGCTATACTTATGCCCGGTTTCACAAACGCTAATCGGTCGTTAACAGCTTGCTAACGAATGTTCAAAAGTTTGACGATTCGTTAATGAGTCTTTAATCAATCGTCAAATATTTGACAATTGATTACCTTGACGAACGGTTAAAAGCAAAATTGCCATTGTTTTGGATTTCACAAACAATAACGAGTCGTTAAAGGCTTGTTAACTAATTCACCATTTGACAATCGTTTGTGCAACCGGGCATTAATTTTACTTACTTGACTTAATTTTAACATTCTCCGATTTATGAAGTTGCTCTTCAGAATGTGCCCCGAATTGACTTCATTATTTTATATTTCTTTCTCGCATTTTTTGCATTGCCTGTCACTAATGATGGAAATTAGCAATAATGCAATAATCAATTTGCTAGCCATACAAAATTTCAAATTCAAATTCAAAGTTTTTTATTAAAAATCAGTATTTACACAATATTTACAACACATTATATATATATATATATATATATATATACAACAAATAGTTAAAACACCTACTCCTACGCGAACGCTTATTAGGCGGATCTAAAATTAACTCTAACATTTAAAAACAAATACGGTGCTTCCCTCGACGATTGTCGAGGTTCCGTTGTCCGTTCGTCCGTTACGTTTGTTTCGTGTTGTCTGCGGGAAACTCTCAAAAACCCACCCCGTACGTCCTGTTTTTTGTTCGTCAGTTTTGTCATGTTGTGTTATGTTATGTTATGTTGTGATATGTTATGTTAGTTGGTCGTCTCCTCGTAGTATATGCCCAGTGTTTCGTAAGGTAATTTGTGTGTATGTCTCTGTCCTTCGACGTATCTTTGTTCAGTTATGTCTCGTATGAGTCTGTTGTCGTGTGTGGCGGTCCGCCTGTAAAAGCGTTCCGCCATCTCTTTTATATACGTCGTTATTAACGGCATGTCCGCGTTGTGCGTAAGTCACGTATACGTTCATATCGGTCGGTGCCCAGGGCGAACCTGAGACACTTGTTCTGCGCCACTTGCAGTCTACGGAGATTCGTTACCGAAGCTCCGCACCATACGTCATCGTCGGTCTTATAATTGCCTTATAAAGTAAAAGTTTGTTGTCCGTCGTAAGTCTGCTGTTTTTAGAGACCAGTGCGTACACCGATCTCATTGCAGCGTGTCCCATTCTGTTCGCGTGTTGTATATGTGCACCAAACGTCGTCCTTGTGTCTAGTGTAACCCCTAGGTACCTCACTGTTGTTTTTATAGGTATTTCGATACCGTTAACCCTTGTCGGGTTCGGTATTGTGTAACGTCTGTTTCGTCGCGTGAATGTGATGCTTTCACATTTTGTCGGGTTGACTGTCAGTTTCCAGTCCTTGAAGTCTCGTTCGAATTCCCTCATGTGGGTGTCTATTTTGCTGTGTGCTATGATTTCTGAGCTCGATGATGCATAAATGGCCGTATCGTCGGCGAAAAGACCGATTGACGTGTTTTCGTCAGTCGGTATGTCATTGATGTATAATGAGAACTGTTGTGGTCCCAAGACTGAGCCTTGGGGCACTCCTGCCCTTATGAAATGCGGTGCTGAAATGGTATGATTTACTCGAGTCTGAAATTGTCTGTCTTTTAGGTATGAATAGATCAGTCTGATTAGTGACATGTCTAGTCCGTATTTGATTAGTTTATATACTAGTCCTTCTATCCATACAGTGTCAAATGCTTTTTGCAGGTCTAGTAATGTCATTGCCACAACTTGTTTCCGATTAAACGTATTCCGTATGTCGGTCACGAGTCGCGCCACTTGATGTACGGTGTCGTGTCCGGGTCGGAAACCAAATTCCTCGTCAATGAGGAGATCTCGCCCTTCGACTTGATCCCTCAGGCGTTTGTTGATAATTGTCTCAATCACCTTCGAGATACTGCTGAGGAGACTAATCGGTCTGTAGCTGTCCGGTTTGTCTCGCCATGAAATATTTTTGTTGTTTATTTCAATTTTTATTAAATGTTTCAGTTTTGTTTGGGACATTTGCCCTTTAGTCCCATAACATTAAAATTAAGTAGATTCCAGAAAGACTTAATTCCACTGCAGACACATTGTCCGAGCCACAATCCAGAGAAGTTAGTTGTTCCTTATGTTAGTGTTATTTGATTTTCAATAACGTTGCTTTTTTAGCTTCTTATTAAACGCATTTGTTCAAATTTATTTCGGATCGACGTCATATATTTGTATGTTAGTTAATTTAAAAAAAATTGTTCTTAATGTTAATGCTTATTATTTTATGTTTGGTTTACGTTAAATTTTCATTTAGTGACGTTTCAATTTTTTCGAATTTTTTAACATTAGAGTGGGAGTTTGTGACAACAGAGACATGACATTAGCCACAATGAAAAATCTTGGAATTTAGGACCCATTGAGGTGCCACACGAAGATAATTAAAGAATAAATATAACACCCAATCAAAATTTTATTCACCCAACTTCCTTGACGCATGCAGTAAATTTAAGAGGCGATAAATAAAGATGCAGCCACGTTTTGTAACTTTATCGTATGATGCCTTATCCGGTAGAGGAAACCTGTAAACGATGTTTGTTTATTAGCGTAGATCGTAGGTGTACGCATTTTTGTTTCGCCTCGTATAATATGTCTCTGAAATTTATACATATAAGTCATATCATAGGTGATGTGGGTGGTTCGCTACTTAAAATCGAGTGATAAATCAACGAACCCTCAACTTTTATGTGCGTGGGACGCACCGAGTATGTTACGTGCTTTAGTACCCGTGCCGTCCATAAATACGGTCCATTGGGCATAAAAACGCCGTCCCGAAGGCAAAAGGCATTATAAATCAGCGCAATTAGAAGGCAATCGGTTTAATTACCGCCAACTACTGGTCGCCTAATCACTCGTTTGTGAATTTAATGGCTGTTTTCTGAATACGCCTGCTTGATTGTCTGGACTACAATATTTTATGATGACCCGTCCTTGTCCATATTCCCATCTCGTGCCTATCCACCGGTTCTTTGAATCAATTACGGCGACTGTAAAATATTTATTTTGTGCGACTTTTACCTTTTCAAAACGTCCACCTATTACTGTGATCTCTGGAGATAATTCTATTTAAATATCTTAGTTAATTTATCCATTTTTATGATCCACAACCAGGACAGTCACCCGAAAAACTTATTTACGATAAAATCTCGCAACAAATATACTTGTAATACTGACAATGCGTAACATCTTTCAATATGAGTCCAACAAACTAAAATGGTGTGGATAACTATAGAATCGCTGGTGCTGACGATAACAATTTTGTGGGTGCGGTATTGCATCATTCGATTCTACGCACGGTACAATAAACTATAATAAACGAATATATAGTGCAGCTCCGACCTTTTACAGTTTATAATTTATATCCTCATCCAGCTTGTGAAACCTCATAAGTATTTCAATTTTCAACGATTAATCAAAAATGGTATTTAAATAATGACGTAAAGCAAATTTTACAATGAAACTGAAAATATATCTTTCTATAAGGGAATCGAATAAAGTATTAATAATCATAATAACTCGGCTTTAGTGATTTTTAAATTATATTCATAGCGAAAAAATTGTAATAGTGTATCTATGATCGTTTTTTTTTTGCAGTGCCTGGCAAGTGGATGAATTAACATATAATATGCAAATGTTCATTTTTATTTCCCTATAACTGAAAATATAAATCATAAAAGTAACAATTTAAATTAAACGCAGCCATCAATTCGCATTTAATATTACATTACGGGCAAATGAGACAAGTTATAATAAACTACATCTTTTTAAAATAAATTTTCTCATATAATTTACATCACAAAACTAAATTTATTGGTAGCAATAACCAATTAGATTCAAAATTGCTGTAGCATATATCCTGCTTAAATCTATGGATGTCACTGTTAAGTCAATGATTTAAAAATTGCCCGTCGTTATTTCTCATTTTGATATATAACAGCAGTTCAACTAAGGGATTATCGCTGAATTTATGAAGTGTCGAAATATCAGTTTTATTCGCTCTCCCCACGACGCGCTTGTTCGCTACAGGTGCACATTGAAGGAATTTTTCCTAAAGGTGCGGTTCATTTGCGGCGCAAGTAATATATTTTCAACGTTCGGCCGTTTTCTATACATCAAATTTTCATTTCTACCGCTCGTATTAACATATCTTGTAAATGCGGACAGGTTACATAATGTATTTCAAAAATACCCCGACACGTGTGATATAAAAAACACGTTAATTATTCATTTGTCAAGTAGTTGAGCTGTGAAATTGACGTAAAATGGGTGTTTTTCAGACTGACCCACATATATTTAAAAAAGAGGGCGTTACCTGTGACAAGAATACTTTACCGAACACCGTTTGCTAATTATATATCACGTTGCTTAATAAATTTACTGTGAAAAATTTACAGGTATTGCAACTTACCCAGCGGTCATTATTTAGAGTCTCTTATAATAGTACTTTGAAGAAATAATACTCTTCGCAAAAATATTCTTGGTAAATTCCAAACGAACCAAATTTATAGATCAGAGGATTAAACAAAAACAAAAGAATGTTAATGCATCACCCCCAGACAGTACATACGTGATAATTGTAATAACCATGTTTTAGTAACATTGTTAATTGGAAAGGAAATTGTGTAACCTTAACGTCAATAAAATTAATAAAAAAAAACGTAGCCGTAGTTGTCTTTAATTATAAATATCGTTTGACTGTCGTTCAAAAATATTTATATATTATATAGTTATACGCCTAATTATCGTTGAAAAGGTAGTTATCGATCACCAGCGGGTGGTGGCTGATTCCCAGTCAATTTCCGCTCGAGAAAGTTACAACATTTATAGGTCAATTAAATGTATCTTTGCGTCAATCTTGGTATGTAAGATTATTGTAGATTGAAATTAGAGCCTTTCGCGGTATTTGTTATTGTAATGAGGACGTGGTAAATAATTTTGCTACTCGCACATAGGTCCATTGGAATTTAGTACCACTGGCCCTAGTTAAAAATTTGCATTGTGCAAGACAGCTTTATATAAAGTTGAATGTATTATTGTTTTGTGTTGGCGCCTACGAAATTAAACTACTTGGTCGACATATTCGAGAAATTAAATACCATGAATCTTCAACTACCAGAAGCAAACAAACATCTGTTGTTTACGAGTGATAAAGTTAATGCTTTTTGTAGAAAATTGGAATTGTTCATCAGAAATTGTTTACAAATGTGGATGAATGTGTTAAACGGTTGCTGCAGAACAACATGTGAAAGTTATTTTTGTAACATGAAAATCATTTAACCATGCTGGCAAATAATTTTTAAAAATTATCTTGCTAATAACAACTTGGTGGCAAGGTACAAGTAGATTGTGGACCCATTGCAAAATACTCAACTGCTGGTTTTGCCAAGCGAAATTTCCGAAGGACAAACGAGAAAGAGATAAAAATCAAAAAAATTCAAACCAACCTTGGTAAATTTTGAATCGCGTGAACTTTATGATTTCGACATACTGACGAATTGTGTAGCTCGAGTTGTTAAGTTATTGGAGTCAATCGGTTAGAACAAGAAAGCAAGAGTTTCGATTGAGAAACTTTTTGCTTAATACGCAGATGTATTCTTGTTAGAAAATGAACCCTATAACCGCCACGAATGTGGTAAGAGAAACAATGAAACTGAAAGACCAGGCAAAACCGATGTACTTAAAACCACATAGACTCTCACAGAAATATGAAATCGACGAAAAAGTAAACAAAATGTTAAAAGATGGGGTCATCGATGAGACAAAATCAATATAGTCGGCACTAATCTTAATTCCATCAAAGAAAGGTGACAACAATGGGAACAAAAAGTGGAGAATGGTGAGATATGGGCTTCTGACCAAGGTGATAGAGGACGATAGATTTCCATTGCCGAATGTAACAGAGATTCTAGATTCGTTATTGGGACCAGTATATTGTACACAATTTTATCTATCACAAGGATATTATCAGGTGGAGCTTGAACCTTCTTGTAGAAAGTGCATTGCATTCACTACAAGGGGCAAATGACTAAGTTACTAATGTGGTTGGAAACGAATCCAAATTCATTTTCAAGAGTTATAACAATTGCAATGTCCGGACTAAACCACGAATCATGTTTTGTTCAAGTTATACAGAGGGCAAAAATAATTCAGCGGCAGCCGCACTTTCGAAAATACTGATGTAATCTAAGGAGCTAAAAGAAATGTCAAACACACTGTTTATTATGACAAGACCTTAGTTTTTGAAGGTCTGATGATTTGAAATCAAGGGGAATTCAAATCAGGAAAACGGAAATAAATGAAAAATAACTCATTGTAGTAATACATTATATGACAATGAGTCTAATATAATTTATATAAAGCAGAGAAACTCATCAGTTCGGATAATTGTGCATATTCAAATGCATCAAGAATGAAAACTCAAATTAATATAAATATATGTATCGTAAATAAATCAAACAAAATCAGTTGCAAAAAGTTGCTAACTGACTTTTTCATACCGGGTGTCACGCGGGCATAAATAGTATGTACGCGAATATTAAAAACAGCACTAATGGGAGAATACGAAAAACTTTCTCAAAGTTCATAGCATAGAGTGACAATTGTCATCGATATGGCACTTAAGGACTCATATCGAGAACCACTTTCTGTCAATACTACAGCATCTGCTAGTTCAAAATATTTTTAGACTTCATTGATTGGTCCATTGAATCAAAACACGGAAGATAATAAATACATTTTAACGACTCAATGCGAATTAACGAAATTCGTAGATATTCTATTCAAAATAAAAAATCTAAAACCGTAGCAAATTGTTGTCAAGGCTAAGATTTTTGTCCAAAGTTTTTAAATCAACAAAAATTCTGATGATTACGCAGTTACAATCAACAGCTTACCACCATGAGACATTCCAGATACCTGAAGTACTAAGGTACCGTACTGATGCTTCACATTTAACAACACCGTCCACACAGCAACGAAATATCCGCCCTATGATCTAGTCTTCGGGAAACAGTGTAACTTGCCAAGCAATATTTTGAATAGCAAAAAAAATATATAATTTTGAAGATGAGGTCCATGAGGACATATGCAAAAACCAACCTAATAGAAACGGAAAGAAACATTAGATAGGAAATGTATACATGTTAGATATAAGTTTAATGAAAAGGTATTAGTTAGGACCGAAGCTAAGAACAAATTAGAGACATTGTTTACAAGTCCTTATAAAGTTATTAGTGACGAACCACCAAATGTGACAATAAAGTAAAGGGAGACAATAAAAATATATCAGTGCACAAAAAAGTTGCACCACTGTATTCAGATAATTTGAAACTTTGGTTAGAAATATTTAACGATTTTTCTGATTTTTCACATTCTTTAGATTCTTGTGTTTCTTCCAATTCTTCAGATCCTGTTTTCGTTTTTTTTTATTCTGTGTAGGTCTATGCTCTGTATAATTTTTTTTAATTTTTATAGTTTACTATTTTTTTTATTTCTGATTATTTCTGCTATTTCTGCACTCAATATTTAATAAACTTGAAACATGTTCCACCTGTTATTGCCCTTACAAATATCAATTAATATTAAAATGCAATATCTTAAACTACAATTGCATATTTTTAAAAATTAAATGCATTATTTTGAGGGAGCTTTCTAGTGGAATAAATTAATTTAGGCCAACGTATTTACAAACCAATAGGACTATACATTTGAGATTATATTCCTCGCACTTGGACTGTCTCATTTTACTTTCATTTGCTAATTTATGTCATTCGATCATTCGTAATGATTTTTTTCTCCTTTTTCTTCGTTTTTCCAGGTTAATGAAAAATTAAGAATTTAACTCAAATGTACAAAGTTGATATGAACATAAACCGTTCGTTAGACTTCAGACTTGTTGAATTGTATATATGTCTTGCAATTTGAGGTTTTGGTGTTAATCAAAAATATCAATAGTATTAAAAGTCTGCTGAAATGTCAGTGTCCATTCAACTTTAGTTACAGGAACAGTTAACTCAAGTGTAGGTGGAAACTGACGCTTCTGCAATTGATGTTTACCCACAGGAATCTTTACGATCGCAATGCTAGTTTTACAACAGTTTTTTAGCCTTCTTTATAATTGTTTGTACATTGTGATCACGCTTTCAGTAACACATGGTATTATTAGATTATTTTTTTCAAATCGCAGTATAATGACTATGTAAAGTATATTTAATTCAGACACACAACCGGGATATTTTAAACACGGTGTCCATTGTGGTCCATGACACAATATCTAAATTCGGCTGAGAAATATCGTTTGCAAGATCGTCAAAAATCCATCGACTTCAATTGGTTTTGAACCCAAACCAACCCAAGCTAATCTAATTCTATTCTTATTTTTCAAACCAACCAATCGTAACGCTCCCTTCGTTTAATTAGCGTTGAAAATGTGTTGTCTGCATGGAACGCTCAAATAATCGATTTATTTACCATTTTAATTTTTTAAATCCAATCAACGTAGAAATGTAACAATAATTCGCCAACCAACCCAACGTTCCTAAATTGCCTACCGTTATTTAACCTTTTATATACAACTTTATAAGCAAAATGGTCTAAAAAAGTTAATTTTGTGTGCAGCTAAAATACGGATAGTTTCCTGTTGATTCGAAACAAAATCGTTTTCAAAAAAGTGTTGCAAAGTTTACTGAAAGATTTGAAATCTGTTGGGTTTTTTAAGTGTACTTGTAATGCCGTGTTTATAAAACGGTGATTTATAATCTAATCTGATTTACTATTACGTTTCACTTCAATTGGCGCTGTATTGATTAACCCTTTGATAGTTTAATCTTTAACTGCTGTCAATTATTTCATAGGTCGTGTCTCGTTTGGCGTTTAAATCAATTCCTAGGTTAATGTTCACATTTAACGTTTTTATTTTCGTCGAGTTAGGTTTTGTCAGAAAATGCGCAATGTACATTTTTTTCGATTTCTTACGATTTTGTCCGGCGACTCTAACCAATTCAGCTTGACACGATCTGGTACGATTGTCATTCCAGGGAGAAAGACATATTTCAAAATCCACAGAAAAAAATCAGAAATAGTCTTCGGAATATGTCTAGCAGAAATTCAAGAACATTCGTCTGAAACAGTCAATTAATGAATCTTATCAATGCCAATCCGTATGTGTTTCGACCAACAAAAAAATTATGCGTTTGTGTCATCCACATTGTAGTTTTTAATTAACTCTCGCTTTGACTTTTAGTAGTCTTTGCTTAAATTTCTAAATAATTAACTTCGCTGTTTTATTATTCTTCATAAATTCAAATATATTTTACAACTTCTTAAAATATAAACTTATACTATATAAACTCATACTAACATAACTTAAGTTTTTCACAGCTTTGAAAGATTTTCATAAAAAGATTCACATTTTAATAACACAGTTGATACTCAACGTTATTTAATTATAAAATAACACATCATAAACACGATGTCTTAAAATTTTATTTTAAATCCGTATTCCTAATGCTGATGGCCAAACACTAAACACAACTTCAAAATACTAATTTTAGACTTACCTTAGTTACGATGCTGAAAATGCTCATATCTACTATATCGTTATTCACTTACGACGAGTATTGTTTCCCGTCGGCGGGTCTAGTGGCTTTAGAAGGGTATCTGTTGATATTTAGATAGTTGCCTGGTCGGGTTCAATTGCTCCCTACACACACGATTATTTGATTTTATATTTATTTCACAATACTTGCTAATTGTTGTTGTATTCCCTTTGCATTTCGCAAATTCCCCTTTGTAGTTTTTCATGTTTTGTGTGTTTAATTATCATGGTAGTAGCTCTTTTTATTCTGTGTTAGTTACTTTTAATATTTGCCTGTTTGGATTTTTGCTGTCTTTCGTAGAGTGCATTTCTTTCCTTAATGTGTTTTAGCAATCTCTCTAACTAGTAGGTTTCTCGCATTATTTTTTATTTTGCTACTTCTATATAATTTTATAGTTTCTCACTTTGCACAGGGCACAGTTCACTTTAAGTCGCGTGCATTATATTTTCAAGTTCATAGATCTAGTTTGGAACCACCTGTGAATGTAATGGTATCTCGGCTGATATTAACATTACAGATGCATTACGGTTTCAACCTGACGTTTCAATCTGTCTAATAAACATATTTCATACGAAGTGTGATTTGAATTAAAATATAGTAACATGTTCTTGTATGAGTCCCTATTAAACGTAAGTGACAGAGATTTTTTTTCTTTGCCTATGCAATTACATAGGCAACTACAACTTTTACTGTTTATGTTTTCTACTCCAAATTAGTCTGTGTGTATTGATTTTGTGTAGCATGATTTCATATTTTGTTTGAATATCATTACAATCTATTACGAATCGACATATGATAATAATGTGTAAATATATAATTTATTTGAGTTCATTAATTAAAATTTAATGAAATTTGTGATATAATAAAATGTATTGGTAATTTCTATTAAATGAATACAAAATTAAACAAATAAATATATAAATAACACAGTTTTAAACAATTCAACTTACGTAATTGCTATTAAAATATATCCCAATATAATATGCATGCGAACGGTAAATCTGTGTATTAATATGAAAATGATACACCATCTGAATATAATTGTAGTTCTGCTTTTATTCTGTTAACTGGTGGGTGGAATCTGAACCAACATGTACGTTATATACTAATAATAGAGGACTTATAGAAACGAAAGCATCCATAGAAGATTGCAACTTACAACGCATACAATGCATAAGCTCTAATTTACGATGATAGAATGTGGGTTAAAAACCATCACACAATTAAAAAATACCAGATAATTCTTACGCTGGAATGAAGTTCACCATTGATCCCCCACAACAACAATTAAACACTTAAAATCGAAATAATTACAGTTACCTAACAGTCTCTAATTGCTACTTTTGCGCTTTGAACGTGCCGAATGTGTACCTAAAAATTTATAATTTCAATGTAGAGCCAATTTATAAATGTTGCCTTCAGCATGGGTCTAGACGTTTAGCCTTAGTCCACTGTAAATGCTCACTCGGGAATTCGAAAAGGAGAGAGTAATTTTATGCCGCCGACTATTATTATCAAATCACGATATTTAAACCGAACGATTGTTATTACCGGTCGCTCTTGATTTACTGTAACTATGATTATCGAATAAAATATTCCGACATCGACGGGTCCCCCAATCACGACGATATTTTTTGGAGTTCATACATTATTAATAGGAAAATTGCCTCTTTGAAATGCGCTAACAAAATTATATCGTACAAGAATATGTGAATTTACATGATAAATTATATATGTAAAACTGAGGGTGTGTATGCTAATGGGTGGGATTTTGAATTCATTAGAAGCTTGAAAATTATGTCGATTACCATTATACCGAAAACAGCTTTGAGTACTTTAACGTTGGCAATAACAATTTTTCATTTTTTGATTATATTAGATTGTTATAACCTAATTAGGTGCTTTAAATATCATATATAGCTTTAGCAAGATTTATGAAGAGCCCTTCTTAACTATTGCATACCAAGCAGAAATAAAATAGAACTTTTTATTTATAGTGTTATTGGGTTGGTTGGGTGGCCAACAAAAAGTAACCCTTAAAACGTGAAAGAGATCAATTCATGGTTAGTGGAATAGTTATTGTTCGGTGACATTGTAGAGTAATAATTATAATATAACTAAATTATGTTACCATAAACAAAATATAACTGTTAACGAAGGAAGCCACAAACATGACTGTTGCAGCGGCAGGTATTTAAAACGACTGATTGCTTTGCTACTAAACAGTTATGAATGAACTGGTATTGCGCCGAGTGATATGATGACTTGACTCACTTTATCAAAAAGTTATGCGATGCTAGCTCGCAAGAAACGAATCACGTTGATAGTTTCTTTCATCAAAATATTTAAAATTATTCCATTTTGGTCTATATTGCAACCAGAGAGGAAAAAAAACAAAAATCAATAGGAAAAAATGGGAAAAAAATTAGTATTTATTTACGGATAACAAACTAATTTCATGCATATTCGTATACACTACTGTCCAAAGCACAACGTTGAAAGGATCAAAGACAAAGTCCTAAGAAGTTTTAAAACTAAATTCATGTTCAGCCCAGTCGTGGAGGTTACCCGTAGATCGTTAGAGGTGATTCATTCTGCCTACGTTGTAGTTGAGGTATCGACCGAGGTCGTTAATGACAGTATAATAGGACAAAATTAAGTTCCTAAAGAATTGACTAATCAATCTTTAAAAAGGGAAATAAAAAATGCTGTAAAACTACAAAAGGAGAACATGTCATGCATGTATGTGCAAATAGTGAACCTGCACGTTGCATGCTTGCCAAAATGTGAGGAGGAGAGTTCTGACTTGGTGGATTCCGTTAAAATAATATCCCTCGCCTCCAAGATAAGAAGAAAGCACAAAGAGAACATGGTAGCATCGCACCAGGTTGACAACTGTTGTAATATTTACGTCAAGTAGACATTTCTATTATGAACTTAGTGTCGTAGAATGTTCTCAAAGACAAAGGTTGAAGTAATTAACGTACCTTTCACTCCATCATGATTCAGTATCAATCTACCTTAAGATGGTATAGCATTCATTCTGCATGTCTCCCATATAAGATGGCCATGTAACTGAGGACTAGGATCATGTCATCATTCATTAACTCAATGATTTTTTGCCCCTATTAGTGTGAATTTGATACATCTCCAAATATATAAATTATTGTATAAATACTAGATACAAACAATGAATTTAATAAATTAGCGAAACGAATAATTATTGTGTACAGTACAAGTAGTATTGGTAGTAAATCAAAGACTCTATTATATTCACCGATCGGTCAATCAGCATATAATTATTACCAAAAGTATGTAATATTCTGGCTGGGAGTCTATTAAATATTTGGATACATGATAGACAATGTGGTGAAGTTCGAATAAACTGATGGAAAAATCCAACGTGGTTCGAACAGTTGAATCAAATCAAAGGAGGTTAAAGTGAACATTAGCATAATTCAACGGATTATCTTTGTTTTAATTTTTTGTATAAAAAACTATGAAATATGAAATTAAATGCAAATGTTATGTTTTGAACATAAAGTAGTTAATATCGACTTTATCACCATATTTCAAACGTGTCAGTTTAACATCATATAAATTAATATTTTATTCTAAATGATCCCCAAATGATCCTTCTTAGTAATAGACAGAGTTACATATCTGCT
The DNA here is from genome assembly GCA_959613385.1 of Geotrupes spiniger. Taxonomy (NCBI): domain Eukaryota; kingdom Metazoa; phylum Arthropoda; class Insecta; order Coleoptera; family Geotrupidae; genus Geotrupes; species Geotrupes spiniger. Next base: position 23,694,310 of record OY390736.1, on the reverse strand, counting down.
GGTCATGAATTTCGAACTGTTTTCACTACATGTGCGTTACTCCTGCATCAGATATTTCATGGTTTCGTATGTTTTTTCTCGCTATTTTGTTAATGATTTTTATCACAAACACCTTGCGATTTCACGATTATTTTCAGCCCTCATAACATATTCATCGCTTATTTATATTCATTAAGACCAGATTCTACGAAAATGCGTAACGGGCGTTCTTTTTAATTACCAAATTCCAGGAATTATGTTTAATCACTCAATTTATTTTCCGGCGTAATTTAAAAAGTGCTTCATTAATTTCTTTAAGCAGCACTTCAGCGTCGTACACAATGAAGTATTGTCTTACAAATATACTTCTGTGAACCCGAAACCATTTAAAATTTCTAATGTATGTTTTCCATCGTTAAGCAACGTTCATGATACACAGGAATAATTTATAACTAGATCCAGTGCAAGAATAATTGGTAAACATTGAGAAAGTGGAATAAATAAAATATATTACACATCAGATTATATGAAAAACCGCGACAATTATATACTAGAAGCAGAGAGAAGAAAATTTAATTACAGGATCTAAAGAAATATGTGGAAAAAGTGCACTGTTAAATAACAATTAATTAAATCTGCGGTAACTCTTTCTAATATTAGATAAATTTCCAACAAACTAGCCCAGTCGCTATGACAAATCCATTTAGTTTAGTTTAAATGTAGGTTTAAGGCGTGCTTTATATTACATCTGAATTTAATATAAAGGAAGGAATTCTAAATTAGTATCGTTTGACGTCACGAGTATATTTTCTAATATTCCGACAAATGAATGCCTTGATATTATCCAGCATATACAAGACAAAACAGTCAAAGACCCTACCACACATGCAGAAATTTATAATGCCTTTGAAACCTATTTAACCCAAAATTATTTTTAATTTAACAATCAGTTTTATCAGCAAACTGCAGGTTTAGCAATGGGTTCTCCTTTAAGCCCTTTACTGGCAGATATATTCGTGTCAATTATCGAGGATAAAATATTCAATTTATACTTCACCAAAAATAATTAATAATAAACTTTACCAAAACACTATTTCTCACATTTATCCTAAAGTTTCAAATTTAAATAAAGATACTTTCACAACTTTAACCTATTTTGGAAAAACCACAGAAACCATAGCACACATTCTTCGAAAACAAAATCAACAAATCGTAGTTTTGAAACGCGTTATAATGAACATTTTAGAGCATTTAGATTAAATCACGATACAAGTTCATTTGCAAATCACATTATAAATTGTAACCATACCTTCCCCGAAATTAATAAACTTAAAATATTACATAGTTGTCAAAAAGGCACTAAGCTTAATCTGTTAGAAGCAGCCGAAATTCAAAAAACCCAAGGTAATCATCTCGTTAATCTGTTGAATGAGCAAAAGGATTTACCGCAATGTAAATCACCCCTTTTTAAATCCCTGTAGATATGTTATGCGCCAAAATTTCCCTCACTTCCCTTTCTCTTAAATTTTGTGTATAAATGTAATTTCTTGTTAGTTTGTTCTCACTTGACAATGACCGTAAAAAGTCGAAACTTAAGTCGTGTAGTGTTTGTTTGAATATATATTCTTAGTAAATTATATTTTTAACAATAAATTATTTGTGGTATAAACGTAGTCATTTGTTTTATTTCATCATTACATCTGAATTTTATGTACAAATCTAGACCATTGTTTGTTGACATATCTCTTGTTTCTGTCCACGGTCTGGCTTTTCTCTTCAATATTTTTCTCTATTTCTATGTACCTCTGCTTCCCATATACATTTAACTTGCCTTTGTTGTCCCTTCTGCACATATTTTCAAACAATTTCAGTTTTTTTTCTCTAATGGTACTAATTGGGTCAATTGCAAGTCCCTCTCTTACGTCATTTCTTATCCTGTTTCTTTCTTTAATTCCTTTAACTCTTTTTAAATATTTCATATCTATAGCGCCTATTTTATTTTTCATTGCATTCGTTAGCACCTAACTCTCGGTTCCATATTCTAGGATTGGTCTAAAAAATGTTTTGTATACTGTTATTTTTGTTTTCCTATTTATCTATTTCCTAAAAACTGCTTATTTAAACTGAGATATAACTTCGCTTACCATACTCTCCATCTCTATAGTTGAATTCTTCCAATTGTTTCTTTTGTTTCATTGTACGGTGATATTCTTAGTATCTTTACTTATTACCATAACTACTGTTTTATTTGTATTTATTTTCATATTACTTGTGAGTTCTTCTCCCCATATATGTATATTTTCTTCTAGGTCTTTCTCGTTTGCCGCATAGATCATCATGTCGTCCGCAAAGGCGCATTCTCTATGGTCATAGGAGAAAAACATATCGGATTCAATATATTAACAATATTGAATCCCATGTGCATCTTTTTGGTTTTGTTTGTTATTCTGTTTTTCTCTATCAATGGTTTTAAGCAAAAAATATTGTCTTGCACACTTGTTTCTTTCCTAAAACCACTATGCGCTTCTACTAGCCGATCTTCTACTACACTTCTTATTTTTTTCCAATATATGTTCATATACTGTTAATATCACTCTTAATATTATCAAACGTCTATAGTTTACACAATGCCTGCTGTCTCTCTTTTTGAATATTGGTATTATTAGCCCTTCCAGTCTTCAGGTACTTTTCCAGCGCTCCATGCTTTATTATATATTTTTGTTAGCATTTCTATCCCGCGCTTTCCTAAATTTTTCAGCATATCTGCCATTACTTCTTCTATTTGTATATTGTTTTCTTCTTGATTTTATGTGTAATTAGTTTCTTCTTCCTTTATTGGATTGCCTTGTTCATCTGGATGAAGAAGTTCCCAGAAATATTCGTTTCATCTTTCTATTATTCCTTTTTTCATCATCTTTTGTTTTCACATGCTTTAGCGTGTGATGTTCCTTTCTTTACATGCTTGAGTACTGTGTAGAATAATTTCTAATTTTCTTGAGTATCTGCTTCCAATTTCCTGCCGAAGTCTTCCTATATTTGTCGTTTCGATCGCAATATCATGATTTTTACTTTTATCCGCCGTTGTTTATACGCTGTGCAGATATCTTCCGATTTATCATTTAGATATAATTTCCACTTTTCTTTCTTGATTTTTTCTTGTTTTTATTGTTTATTTATAACTATTGTTCCGCATACTTTTTTTCTGTTGTCAATGTGCTTTTTATGAAGTGATACCGTCATTAATCTAAATTTCTTACTTCCCACTGTTTCATTTTTATTATTTGTTTTTGCTTTACCTTGTTTTTCCGTGCCTATTCGCATTTTCGCTACTATTACTACCAGATAGTGGTCACTATAGATTTCTGCCCCCTCGCAACCTATAAATTCTTCCCCACACGCTCTATTGATGAGATCATAATCTATATATTATAGACTTTTCATTCCCGCTCTTAACCCCTCGCGTATATTTATATACATAAATATATATCCTTATGTTTATAAAATGTTTGTTACTACTAAATTGTTGTCAACATAGAAGCTTATTAGCCTCTCACCGTTGTTCATATGACTGACGCCGTGTGGACCAATTGCGTCAATTGCATAATTATTTCTTTTCAAAAACCTAGCACTATCACTATCATTTATGTTTTCGTCCTAAAATGTGTCGTCTTTTTTTTCATCCTCACTTGTGCCATGAGCTATTTTGTTTTGTCGATCAAGTTGTAGTTACACATTTAAAGCTTTTCCCGACATAAATTCCCATTTGTTTTCACATGCTCTTCCTTTATTACATATCCTACTCCTTCTACCGCCCTCGCTTTCGGTTTTACTCTACTGTATAGTAGTATATGACCTTTTAGTTCCACCACTCCTCATCCTGTCTTCTTGGTTTCAGTCATTGGTAATAAATCTAGTTTTGTCTTCCAAAATTCTTCTGTGATACCTATTCTTACAAATTTTCTCAGTGCTTCCCTGTCATCTTCGCCATTCTTCTTTACCACTTGCTTGTCTTTTTCCTTGCCATTTTCCTTTCCATCTTGCACGTTTTGCACAAGTTTTTATTTTAATTCCGGCTTCACTTTTTTGGTTTATTTTTCCTTCTAACTTTTCCCATTTCCATTCTCTAATTTTTATTCATAATTGTTTTTTTAATTTCGTTATTTTCTGTTTTTAGTGGCTCGTTTTCTATTCTGAGCTGCATTAATTCTCGATTGTGGTTTTTTTGTCCTGTTTGCTGCTATCTCCTTAACATCAGTTGTCTCCTCATGTTCATAAAACGTCCAGTTTGTCTGCTCTCTAGTTTCACTCTTCTGTCGGAGATCCCTGCGTTTTTCATTTTTTTAGCCAGCTCTTCCCATCCTTTTTCTTTTCGTTTTGTGCTCCTCAGAGGTAATGCCTCCATCACGCTCCATTTTACAAAAGTACGGAATTGCTCTGTTTACGTTTCTGTTTGTCGCTCACCTGTCACTCACCTAGCAAAAAGCATCGCGTAAGTAGTGTCGCCCCGATCTGTTCGTCGGAGGCTAGCTTCTATCGCTGATATTAACAAGTTATATTCTATAAATCTGCTTTGTTTACTTCTAATAATTTTATTACGTTACTCTTACCTTCTCGCTTTTGTGAAAAAATGTATAAATAATAAATAAAAACACAAATTCGATTCACTATTTATTATTGTCGTGAATAGGAGAGCGCGAAGGGGTTAACATCTATACTATATTTAGTTAATTAATTACAATAAATAAATATCTTAACTAAAATATGAAAGGGGAGAATGTATGTATGTAACGTCTGTTTATGTTATCGAGTCTAAGGAATGTCGAGTGCATCGATGACCCGCGCGGGTGGCAGGGTTGTTTATCCCTCGGGAACAAAGGATATGCGCACATTACGTTGTCGCGTTTTGGATTAGATAAATGGTTTAAACACAATGTCACTTATAGGAATTACCGTCACTTAGTTACTTGCGAATATGTTTACTTAACCTAAGTCACGGGCTCGGACTGCTGCGACTGCGTAAGATCCACATGCTCAACCGGCGAAGCGATGAGACTGGAGCGAGACTGGATATTTTTGGGGGTTGTGTCTTGACTAATAATAACCTATCCGTTGACAGAGGCACGACCGTACAAAAAAGTGATTGCGATAACAATACGAACTAGCGAACACGCCTATCAGTTTTACCAAACACAGGCACAGAGATAGTGAAAATTATGGTACAATTACACACAATGCTCGAGTTCATCACAGAAGATGCCAATTTATTGATCTTTTTGACATGTCTAGTTTACTAATATGTAAGGCTATGGCCGGCAAATATATCGTAATATCGTTTTGAGCACCTCGTGAATATGATAATTATAAGAAAATTAACCCTTAAATGCATCCCTTTGCAGATGAAGAAGAATTCCCTAAGTAGTTATTATCTCTTTCTAAAAATTCAAAACGGTACTGTAATCTTTGAAGCAGGAGTACAACCACATAGAATATCTCATGTAAGGCCAATAAGTACATTAAATTATGAAATCACAAAAAAAAACAGGCCCTTCATCGCCGACCCTTAATGGGTCGTAGTCAAAATGTTAGAGCACAAATGTATAAATAGGTTACAAATATGAGCAAGCAAACTTTCTTCGAAAGATCTAGTTTGTAATATGCGTTACACTACTGCGAATTAAAGCAAGGCCAGTAAACGTGTCTAACAACTGTACGCCAAAACGAACCCTCCGTCACGAATTATAAAAATCGAAGCAATGAAAATTTGTTTGGATTGACAATCACATGTCAAAGTCAAATCATCACACATGAGCACATCACGGGAAAGCAATTCAAATACTCTAGAAACCTTAAAGTCTTACAAGAAACTAACGAAAATAGAGACAAATCACGAAATACTCCTAAAGGTCTGTTAAAATATCACCAGTAGCAATCAATGACTTATTACACAATTGCAGGACAAAACCATAATCTTATACGCCGCTTCGTTACTGGACGGCGAAGACAAGGCCTTGATAAAATTATCCTTGGACATAATCGAAGATTTCGTGCAAAATGATAAGACACATCAGATCCTCCTTTCGACGTTTGGCATATTCGAAGCTTTAGAATCGTTGTCGATAAGGTTCGAGACTCGATGGCTAATTCTCGAGTACATTTTATTTTTCGTTTAGATTAAGAACACGTGATGCTAAATTAGCGAATCGATCGACGGTAATGGTTGATGTACTGAGAAAAAGTGCACCACCTGCTTACAGCACACGGTTGAGAACGAAAGGCAAACATAATAGGAAGGTTACGGCGATGTATCAATTGTACATTCCTAACATGACACTAGTAAGTGTATTCTAGATTGGTTACATAAATGTGTTGGTAGGAAATTTCCACTGAAAAGTCTGTGTTACTTTCGTTTATTTTGCTACAGTTCGGTGTGATTTTATTTCTTCAAACTCAATTTGAATTCTTGAAATCGATTCTAGCGTTTTCATGGTTGAATTTTGTTAAATTCGGATCTACATTAATTATTAATTAAATTAATTTGTTTTAAGTAAATTATTTTTATTTTTTAAGTTTGATTTAATTTTATTTTTGTTCAGCTTCTATATAATATTTTCCTTTTCTTTTTCTGCTGACTTCGTCCTCCGATTTACTTTTTTTACCTTGGCTAATTTTATTCTTTATTTGGTGTTTTAATTTTTTTTACTTTGCTTTATTTTATTTATTATTATAGTAAATTTTCTTTCTTTTCAGGATAATAGACAACATTTAGAGGAAATGCTGGTGCAAATTAAAGGGTTGATTTCCTTTGTTGTCGATTTGGAACAGCAAAAATGTACCATTCGTATAGGACCCAAAATCGCCATCAATGCTGTGATAACAAAGATTTTGGAGAAGTGCGGTCTAAAGGCACTGCTAGTTTCGAAGAATCCAAGCGAAGTTAATGAGGTAAGTACTTTACTTCAATTATTGTTCAAGGCAAAATATTTCCTGTTACTTCTATCATGACTTTATTAATAACTTAATTAAAAATATTTACGTCAACGTTTAAATTGTTAGTAATTTTATTAAAATTCTTCATAATTCAAAGGTAATTTTAAATAATGCGTAAATTGTTCAATAAAATTGGAATTAATGATTTAGATTAAAGTATTAATAAATGAAAAAATATAAAGTAGTAAGTGCAAAATAAAAGTTAAAGTGGAATGCTACCAAGAACCGTCTAATGAAAAAACAAGAACAAAACCTCAATAACTAAAATACTATACATTAAATGCAACATGGTGGTAATTATAGGCCCTAAACAATCAACTTTAAAAGTTTTCATTAATGGTACACTGTGTTAATAATAATGAACCCATGTACTTGCACATATTTGCCCTAACATCTAGGGATTACTTTTGATGGCGCCCCAAATCTTAATATTTCGTTCGCAATGACTGTGGTTCACATTTTTTCACAATGAACGTTAGAGTAAGTACATATTTGAAAACTCGTTAAATCGAATTTATAGCTACACAAATATCCTACATTCCTGTTATTCTGAAGCAACTACAAATGTATTGAAGAGGTCTGTCTATTTGAATGAGTGAGTACACGTTAATTACAAACATTCTTATTAGCAAGTACACGTTAAGCTTTACCAAAGACCGCCATAGAATACTTAAATGGTGTTAGGTCACTTACTTCAAACATGATCGTGATCATGATTGATTTCCTGACATAGAACAATAAGCCGTCGTTATCAAACTTCCTTTCTTCCGAAATTCGACGGCAAAAGTGAATAGAAATTTGTACAAACCTCCGTCAGAAATGATTTTTTTTATAGAAATTTAATGTCTAGATCGTCCATTTGCATTGCGGTTTGACGGCGTCACAAAAAGCTAATGTACATATCGTCGCGCTGAATTGTGTTTGCGCTTGCGACACCCTGTGAGTTGCGCCGCTATGTTTAAACGTCGTAAGAAGACGCACGAGTCACCTTTGCATCAGGATCGCATGAAGCGCGAGGCGTTCAGCATTGGCGCTGAACTTAACGGTGTACGCGTGAACTGCTTCGTGAGTTGGTGGACGATAGCGAAATTAACTTGTGAGGTATATTATAATGGAAATCTGTACATCTAGCTAAATCAAAACCATCCGAATTACTTTTATCCGAGGACGCTATGGGCCCATACATATTGGGGTTGCTGAAATTCCGCAACAATTATCATCTATGGGCGCCGTCTGTAGACGACAAATATAGAGAAAGCTGTTTAGTAAAGATTAACTTGATGAAATATCGCCTATTCTATTAAGTTCGGCCAATCAAACTTATCCAATTATGCTATTTTCAAGAGTTCAGTGAACACGCCAAAGATATAGTAGAAAAAACTATTTTTATGTTGTCAGAACCAGGAGTTGAAGTCATGCACCAACAGATGGGGTCCTTTGTTTCATATACGTAAACACAGTTGTACACAATTTGAAATTAACATACAGGAAGTTATTTATCGTTGTTATTTTAATAAGATCGATCAAGTTATGATAATTAATTACTGACTTTGAGAGGATCATCTTATGCCGTAACAAGAGTTTGGTAAGAAGTTCTCTTCGACACTTAACTATTTATGTTTTATCGCCTATAAATTTCTGTCGAAATCTCTTTTAAATAGGACCACTGCATCTGTATACCCATACCTTTCCACTTATACGAGAGCGCGAATTCTCAAACAGGTGTTCGAAATGAAAATGTAAAATAAAAGGACATAAATACGCATCAAGATATAGCATAAAACGAAAACGTAAAATCGGTATTTTCATTCATTGATTCTGGAATTCCATAAATTCGTAGGCAGTTAAATCTAGAACTTTGTTTTATTCACTTTCAGCTTGAATAACAGACAATCGATACTCCAATTATCCTTCGTTCTCTTCTAACACCTTGAAATTGTCTTTATAATGAACGTCAAGTTTTTCTCGCAATGCCGACAAACTAATAGAAAAACTTTGGTGAATTAATTAACTTTTTCGTTCTACATTTTGTATCTTTTAATTACTTGAATATTAAAATATATACACACAGCAGGACCTTCGCCCATGTACTCGCGATGCCCGCGCATCAAAGACGTGAAATGAAATTTATTATTATGCCATTAGCATAATTATTATTATACTATATATTATTATAATTGAGAATATTGCATCTGCAAAAGGTACACGATTTTTATTTTTGGGTGATCGTTTCGTTCTTATTATGAATTATAAATGAAACATTTTACAAACAAATTTTTCTGCAAAGAAACTACCAAACACCAGATATTTTATGTGTACAAAACCGGTACATGCCAAGCATGAGCGGAAAAGAATTAAGCAAATACATATATAGTATTTACTATATCTAAACCCTAACTGTACAGTGAATTATTGAGTAAATTTTGAGGGATTAATCTTTTAATTTTAGAGGAATTGCTCAACAGGGACGCTGGCCTATAATCTTTGGCAGTGGGTATTTCCTGTTATATAATAATACAATATCCAACATAGTAAAACAACAAAGAGAAATAAATGGATAAACAAAGAAATAATTAACTATAGTAAGGAATTAAAAAGATTGCACTGGCTGACAAAGCATCTCCACGATATGAACTTAAATGCGTTACATAGGAGCAGGAATCGATATCATAAAAGTTCAAAAAGCGAAGTATACCTACTGTAAAACAATCATAACTAGATCTAGCAATAAATCAAAGACCATGTGGACACTTGCGAATGAGAAATTTTGGCGAAAATAAGTACAAATAGACCGATCAAACTCAAGGACCACAACACAATTATAGGATTATGGAGAGGTGGCGAATAAATTTGGGCAGCACTTCTCTGACTATGTATTAAAAATAGTAACGCTCGAGGTACAAACGACCACTCAATCGTGAGGTGCTAAATTCTATATTTCTGGAGGACTGAATGGATCGGCATGAATGGATGATAACAGTCTCTATCGTGAAGACAGTTTGTGATCACATAGTATAGCCATTCTGCATGCTTTTAAATTGGTCATTAAACCGCGGAATATTTTCAGAAAGCATGACAATGTTGAAAACAATCTCCACATTTAAGGAATGACCCTGAAAACGTGGCGAACTATAAACCGATATCGATGCCGACCATCTTTTTCAAAAGTGCTTAAACGACTTATATTAAATAAGCTAGTAGCTTTTGACAGGGTAGAGAAGAAATATTTAATACATAAGCTCAACTGCATTGGGATCCGAGGGAACGTTGCACATCGGATCTGCTCATTTCTGACGAACAGAAAAATTATCGTAAACACGATGAGCGATGGGATCTCCTGAACATGAAGCACTGTCTGAGCACAAATGCACTTACTAATCACTATACACTATGCGTAGCAGGTAGTCATATATCTTACATTATAGTATTGGGGTGCAGGGCATCATGTGTACGTAGGGGGCTGCTATTGTAAAAGCCCATGATACGCCTAATCTTTGATATAGAGCCGTTGGACAAGTATGTCTGTATTTAACGAGTACAAGATTCTAACGGTACTAGGTGTACATATCCTTAAAATACTCTTTTATCTTAGGGCAAACATTACACATGTAGCGGCAGTCACGATTACTCTTCGAGAAACGAAGACTTGTCAAGAATACATAACACTAGTTTTTATGTGAAGACACCCTATTGCGCTGGTGTATCACTTTTTAATCGGTTACCAGAGGAACTTAGTAATTAGACGACATCGTACATTAATATTGATAATGACGACCACATCCTGTATGTGCCCGCATAATTTATTTATATCGTCGGCTCAGATGTTCACGCAGCTATCTCCTCCTGCGTGGCTGTGTTGGATGTTCCCTCAGTATATGGAGCTATTCTGACTGTTGCCGCAATGTGGATCCACTGCTTGTTATTGACTCCGTGTTGCGTTGTATCCTCTCAAATTATTTCCATTTCTTAATTTTGCTATAGCGTCGTGATGACTACTAATAAGTCAAGAATCTCATGTCTTCGGCCCGTTCCTTCCATGCAATGGTAACTCACCAGCTTCCGACACAAATTAACTCCCTTACAACTAGATCACGCAACCAAGAACACGCGAACGAAGAAATAAACAAATGGCTACGCTAACAAACAAATAAACAAAACGCTACACCAGAAGAACAGTACACGAAACAAAACGAACCTCGAACGCAAATAATGTTACCCTACATCAAAGGAACCATGAAGAGAATCAGCAGAGGATTAAAGAGAAATAACATTGAAATAGTCTTCACAACAGAAAAAGAATACCGCAACTCTTACCAATGCTAAAAGACAAGAACCAATTAGAGGACCAAGGAGGTACGAGATACCATGCAATGCATGCGTACAAAAGAAGAACACAAGAATATGTCATATAAGGATACGAATTCGTCGCTATACCCAGACCTGATAGAGACATGTCACAAAATTGACATAGAAAATATAAAAACCATAGCAAAATGCGACACTGCAACAGAATAAGGGAATCGGTAGAACTAGAAAAACGACACAAAACTATGAATAAAAGAAACGACAGCCGCCGACTACCAAATACTTGGAAAAACGTCCTCCCAAGCACCAGAAAAAACCCCAAATGACAAACACAATTCACAGCGACATAGAAATAGAAACTAACCCCCAATACACAATTGACCCACAGATCAGCCACTCGACCAGGAAAAACTACATATTGCAACACACAGATCATCCTCACTGACAGACAACCCAAGCGGTTAAAACGGTCCAATAATCATGTCGAGGACCAAAAAACACATATATTCATAAAAAAATACAACGACTCACACTTCAGTTCCGAACTCGAAGATCAAATGATTATGGCAATACTGATTATGTCGAAAGCTCGTGTTACAGACAGGTCATCAAGGCATCCACAAGCAATGCGAACCAACACGGGGAAGCTAACGTGTCAAATTTCGCGAAAACCTCCAACACAACACATGTATCGCGATGGCGATCACGTCACTATCTAACTAAAAGAAAGTTCAGTGCGAATTCCTGAAATTTTCTATCTTTTAAGGAGAATGTTTTACTCGAAAATCGTACCTCCGCATTTATCCAGAAATAGAAAATTGTCAAAATCAGTTGTAACCATCCTTCATTGTTTTAAATAGTTAAGAAGATATGTTGTGTTAGACAAGAAGAACCTATACAAGATCACATATATTTTTTTAAATATTTATTTATAAAATTTTTACTGCACATCTTCATACTTCGTTAGACCAAAGTACGACAGAGGAAACAAGAAAGCTAATAATTTAAATTAAAGTCTAGTCTGTTAGTTAAACCAGTGTTAGTTAAACCATTTTTTGTAAGCACAAGTATTGCTGCGACCACAACTGGTATGGACTAATAAATTATCTACAGTTGTAAAATAATTTCGAGTGGACACATTTCATTAAAATCTAAGTTATGAATTACTCGCTAGATTGTGCCACAGGTATGCTGCACAAGAAGCTCGGGACAAAGTTAGAAAATATTTCCGAGAGAAAATATATGAAATCTTGAATACATTATTGGTTTCTTTAGCGCCAGGTTATTGAACTTTTAAATTCCTAGCCTTATCAAACAAAAAGAGTTGACACAGATGCATTATATAGAATTATGGTCATACAATTGTTTAAATATATTTTTTTTAAATTAATTTTCAAATTATTTTGAGCGGAGGTAATATTTTCAGCAGACCGTTCTGTCACATTTACATATCGAATTAGTAAAGAAGCCAAAAGCATCCATGCATTTATTTTCAGTCATATGAGATGAATTTTCCGTTGGATTTTTTTCAATCTATTTCGTTCTTTAAATTCTCCAACCAGATTCGTAAGCAGTGCACTCAAAAACTACATTTGCGAAATTTGGTACTTGGTAGTAGAGTTTGGATTAGGTTTTCATGCATACCACTGTGTGAAGAAAACACACAAGTGAACATGCAGTTCATTTTTGCGTAGAAGATGCTGTTCAGTATGAATATGTGAGTGTCACGAGGAGGCTTAAAACAACGAAAATTCGTTTCAACACTTAGCAAATTCCAAGCAACAACCCTATCAGAAATAACTGACTCAAATAGAGTATTAGAGAAAATTTACAAAATTAAACCATGTGTAATTTCTAAATTAAATGGGGCAAAAATTATTTGATTTGAAATACAAGTGTAGTGAAATCCTGCAATGGGACGACCATCTGCCAAAAATTCTATTCGTAATTACAACGTTTTCTTTTAGGTGTACATTGATATTTTCAACGCTTCTAATAAACCTGCAGCTTGCCCAGAATACTTTATAGATGACGAAGAAACCCCGCCTAAGGGAAAAGCAGTATCAAGTTTTCCTAACATTACTAAGAACGCTGGAGACTGGTTCAAGTCAGCCGCCGAATTTTGGAATAAGTCATTTTATTGGTGATAGCTATAATGGTTAATTTAGTGATCACTTGATCACCTTTATTCTATAATATAAAACAACCCTTATAATATTAAATATATATTAAATTAAATATTTGAAACAATACAACTGATAGAAAGTACTTCATCGTTATAAGTAGATATCTATTTATAACAAATAACGAATTCAATTTTGTATATAAAAATAGAATAAGTCAGGCTTATTTTACGTAAGTAACGTTCATAATAAATCATATGTAAGCAGCCAACACGTAATAAGTCAAGAAATTACGCCACTGCAGACAATGTTTGTAACTACACCGACACTATTTGTATAAATGATACTAGTTTTATGCGACTGCAATTGTTGGCAGTTTTAAGAATTCAATGTGTGTGGCATACAATGGATAAGTTCTAGACTACATACATTTTAGAATGAGCCAAATAAAAAACATATTCACAGAGAGACAGCCAAATTCTGAACGAATTACCCAGCAGTCGTCAGAAATCGGTCTCCGAGATTAGAGCAAAACGGAAGTGAGCGACGGTAGACAGGGATGCAAAAGGTTATCAGTTGGGCAGTGAGCCGAAAGTAATTAATTTCCATACGAAGCGAAAGAGTAAAATGTTTTAATTAAAACATTCGCGAAGCCGATAAGCAGTATTGAAACGTTGGTTGACCGGATGGAAAACCATTTTCGTACATAGCAATTAAATCATAAATTGCATATATGAATGACGAGGCCAACAAGAAAAAGCGTCAAATTACGTCTAATTTTTTGTGAAATCAGGGCAAATGATAAAACTTTTATTTGAATAGATAACTGTATTGTTAGTATAATATATAGTATATATATATTATATAGTATATATAAGAAAGCAGATGCAAAATTGATCCAAAATCCTTGTAATTGTTCAAACGAGTAAAGGCAGCATTTTCACAGCATTGAAGTAATAAGTTGAAGCCAGCACATGCAAATCTTAATATTATTTTGAAATTTGAAGAAGACATCTAAATTTTACGTCCTGGACTTAATTAATATGTAGACATAGAATATGAATTTGGGAAAACATATTATAGGTTTTCCAAAATAACGTCGCATTAAGATTTAAATGAATTTTGTGTTATTCTTAAATATCTTTCTCTATGTTTGAATTAAATAAGACTTCTTTTATACATTTCCATTCAAATATAACTTATATGCTATTTTCGCATCAAATTCAAATAGTTTGGTGGCTGTGGCACAAACATAAATGCGCCAAATAGTTGCAAGAAATAACGTATAAATATACGAAACGCCCAACTTTTCATCACGTTATTAACTTTAAACTTTACCTAACTGATAAGGAAAAGTTCATTATATCATCAATTAAGAAAAATAAGCTACTCTCAAGAGAAAAGGAGACCATTTTTATTCAACAGATAACTCAAGATTATCGGAAATGTTTTTTTTTTAATTCTAAATATTTACATCATAGCTTGTGCAGTTTGTTAAGTCAACCAACCCTTGAAAAAGTTTTATTTGTCGAATGTTTTCAGCATTTTTTGTAAAAAGCCAATGATGTTAATTCCCATTGGTTGGGCGTAACAGTTTTACAAAAAAATCAGCTGTGATTGAGATTTAATGGACGCAAATTAATAGATTTTCTAATAATATCGATTAAATTCATTCCATATATATCCCCCATAGTCAGTCGAATTACTGTTGTTTTGGTAGAGTAGAGTACTTCGTTCACAACATCACCAACGCGTGAAAATGTTAACTCGGCTCTCCGGCATACTCCGGAATTCAATAATTAAAACAACCTATAAGAAATAATCATATTAAAATCTCTCAATCAAATACCAAGTATTTTCGCTTACCTTACCCCTTAAAAAAATAATAATCATCGGTCTTTATTAAGATCTTGGAAATATTCTTTTTTGAGAAGATGTTTGATTTCTTAGCGTGATGATTCTCTTTTTAAAATTTCTCTTAGACTAGAATATGACTATATCAATGCCTTTTTTTTCAAAGAAGTGTTTTCAGCATTGAGTCCATAAAGTGCAAACTTTTAAATTCTCTCCTTCAAAATATACTCAGCGACATATAAACTGCACCACCTAGAAAGGGTGGGAATTTTTGGACCAAATTTGGCAGAAACATTGGACTAGTCTAAGGTAACAATTGATTAAAACTTGATAAAGAAAACACTTCATCATTTTGATTTTTATTTAATAATGTGTTGGTCCGCCCCTATTTCCGATATACTCATTGACCCGCCTTGGCATTGATTCCAGCAGGTGATCAATGTCTTCTTGGGGTATGGCATCCCAAGCAGCCTGTACTTCATGCCGTAGAGCTTCTATTGTCAACGGTGGGTTCGGTAGATTCCTCAATCTTCTACCAATCGTGTCCCGCACGTGCTCAATTGGCGACAAATCGGGAGATCTTGGCGGCCAAGGCAAAAAATTAACATTGTCCTCTTCAAAGAAGTCAAGAGAAACCCTTGCTACGTGAGGTCGTGCATTATCTTGCTGGAAAAGTGGGTCTTCCAGCCCTCGAAGATATGGAAGTACATGTGGTTCTACCACTTCGTCAATGTAGCGTCGGGCGGTCATACTGCCCCGAATAAAGAGCAAGGGTGACCTACTGCCGTAAGCAATAGCACCCCACACCATCAACCCCACAGTTCGGTGAACATGCCTCGCAATCGAAAAATCAGGATTGCGCCTTTCTCCACGTCTTCGTCTAATAGTCATCCGACCATCATGCATTCCTAAACAAAATCGCGATTCGTCACTAAAGACAACTCGATGCCACTCCAAGTTCCATTGAAGTCTTTCCGTGCACCAGGCCAAAAGTTTCTGGCGATGTTGAGCAGTGAGGGGTAGCACAAGATGTGGGCGGTAAGACAGCAAGCCAAAGGTTCTTATTCGACGATAAACTGTTCGCAAGCCTATCGGACGACCTTGCTCACCTAACCATTGATCTGCTATTGATTTAGTTGTAGAGAATCGGTCTCTCAAGGCCATTAGTCTTAAGCGGCGATCTTGACGTTCATTGGTTCGTCTTTTAGCCCCAGTGCCTCTTCTCCGACGTTCAACCCCATGTTCAGACCACGCTTGATAAACACGCATTATTGTTGATTGGTGCCGTCCCAAACGGTTGCCGATTTCTCTAAACGAAAAACCTGCTTCTCGTGAACCAACAATCCGCCCTCGGTCAAAGTCACTCAACTGCTGGTAAACTTGAGGTCTCCTTCCTCTACGCATCATTAAACACTTGAAACACTTTAAACTAAAGAACGGGATACAAAAAGTGGAACAAATTCAAAAAATGAATCGATAATTGCTTGTCCATCACCAACTCTAAAAAAAACGTCAAAAATCCCATGACTACTTGATGATTGGATTTCAAATTTTAATCAACTATTTCCCTGGACTAGTCCACTATTCCTGCCAAATTTGGTCAAAAAATTCCCAGCCCTTCTAGGTGGTGCAGTTGATATGTCACTGAGTATATTTTCATTAGCATGTTTTCTTTTCATGTTCTAAATCATATTTCGCTTTCGATTTTTTAGGAATTAGTGACAAAATAGCATTTTCGCGAACTCTTCTATATCGCTTGGTATATATGAACCGGAATCATACATTTTTTTGCGTAAAATACAAAAAATATGCTATCACCTTAGGATTTCAAATAGTATGCAACTTGATACAATCGTTACACAAAATAAAATCTTTCGTAACTGGTTACATAAATAGCTATTGTCAAATTTGTACACAAATCGACACAATAAATTGTCGCACGTACAGAAACTATTTTGTCAGCTGTCAATTTTTTTACCCTCGATCCTATTAACACAAATAGCTCATAACACTTAATAGTCTCAGTCCGATTCATAGTCGGAAAACAGTTATCTTTTATTGCTTCAACTATCACCTGCGCATTCGAAATAATATAGCTTTGATGGCTTTGTTGGAATATATTTCATTCGCCGTAGCTACACCACTTTTTTCCCTAGTCCACTTCTTCAGATATCCGCCTTGTTACATCCCTTTCTCTCCTCCTTCCCACTCCTTTATTTGCAATATTTCCACCCACTTTCAGTCTCCCTAAAATGTCTTTTCCCATCTCTTGACTTTATGTTTTACTTTGTATTTCATGTGCATCTGCTAACTTCCATCTGTTCACTACATCCATCTCCACTTCTTAACCCTCTATCCAATATTTTTGCCATTTCCTAACTTCTGTCGATCACCTTACACAATACTTCGTCATATATCTGTGCCACCGTTTTCGATAGATCTGCAGAACTGTTGTCATTCTAGTTGCAAATAATTTCCTACCAACCATGTCGAAAGCTGCGTCCAGATCAACGAACATGGCGTACCATTTGCCAATTTTCTTCGCTATATCTGTCTCAACTACTCACTGACATAGGAAGGAACCAGCAGAACCAGAAGGAACAATTTCTCCAACTTGATTTTTTGGCAATGAAATAGTCTTACATCGAGAATGAAACGATAACATTTGTAAGAAATTTTATTAACATGTAATAAAAAAAAGTAATAATGAGTTTGGCGGGCCCGTAGCTGAGTACACTCCTTTCGAGAAAATTAGATTGATGTCTACTGAAAAAAGTCCAAAGGCTCGAATGCGGCGATATAATGTACGGACAGTAACCCGTCTACCTTCTTCTCCAAACCATTGATCGGCGATTTGACGCGTAGTAGCAAAACGGTCTCGTAGAGATAGTTGTCGGAAGCGCCTATCTTGACGCTCTGTGGTACGCCTCTTCGAACGCTAGGTATTTTGTTACGCTAAACAATATTACGCGGTGGCGCAATAACTAAAAATGTATGTCTAAAAATGTCAACCTTTGTGATTGTGACTGTGAATGAACGTGTCGAAGTGGCCTACAGAAGAAACAGTGACTGGTAGTGGGAAAAAGTTACCGATCTCTATAAATGTTGTAGCTTTAAACGCGGAGTAAAACCCTACATAGTGTCAGGAAACTAGAAGAGAGGTCAGTAGCCAAATTAATTGACAATTAGTGATTTAACGAAAATTTAATCCACACATGAACTATTAAAAACCTCAAGATATCGGGTTTTTGTTCTGTCGGTAGAAAGAAAAGTTGAAAAACTCTCGTCGTTATCTTTGATGAAACGCTATAGCGGTTTATTGACGGAAGAAATCATTTAAATCGATTTTAAATACTTTCGCAATTGAATAATTTACTTGCTAAATCACAAAGTACATTAATTTTGCTTTGTTTTTGAAATATGAATGTACGTACTAGATTTCAGACAGCTAAATCACAACATGATAAAATTTTAATGGTTAATAAAAAACCTCACAATGAAGAAAATAATAGTTATATTTGCGTTGTCGATGACGACGATGCACTTGACAATGGAAAAGAACACATTTATATATTAACCGAATTACGTGAGAAACTAGCTACTAAAGAATCGGAATTGTTTTCTTGCTTAGAAACTAATAGCGAACTACTTCTAAAAATTGATAAACTCACATGGGAATTGCATCGCGCCAATGAAAAAATTGCTACACTTGGTATTACCCAGTCCAGTTTGAACGTACAATCCAAATCGTCAGAAGCTCATACTCAGACAACCAATTCCACTTCCGACAATTGTAGACAACCTAATGTTTCCACTAATCAAGATGAAATACACCACAATGAAGTATGCACCAAACTACCGGCACGAGCTCATAAAAATATTGTTATATATTCAGACAGCCATGGACGCGGCTATGCAAATATTATTAATAACACGAATGCAAGAGTGCAATGTACAGGGATGGTAAAATCGGGAGCTACACTGAGAAATATTACTGAAAATGTTAAGTATGGAGAAATACAACAAAACACTATTTCTATTTTTGTTGGAGGATCAAATGACATTGATAAATGCGTTGACTCAAATTCTATGTTAATATTGAAGAATGAGATTGACATGTTTCTAGATTCACTAGCTAATATTGAATCTGATGTTTACATTCTGCAAATACCTCTTCGTCATGACAAACCGTACTACAATTGTATGATTAAACATATTAATAATTACTTAGAACGGAAAATTAATTTAAAGTGTAACAGGAACGTTACTTGTGTTCACGTCAATGAAATTTTGCTGCGTTCTGATTATACGATACATGGTCAACATCTTAATATAAGAGAAAAGAAGAAAATATGTGACCTTCTGATGTCCTCTATGTCCGTTCATGATGAAGTTGTCGTCTTGGGTGAAACTACATCGGCCGACAAATCAACAGAGAGCAGTAATTGTGAAGAGGCTTTTTTATAAGTGTTGCTCAGTGTAGTTCGTTGCGAAATAATAATAATTTGTCACCAAACTTAGAATTCACATTGATTCACCAAAATATCAGTCTTTTTTATAAGATACATTTTCATGATGTTTTTCTTCAAGAACATAATCCAATGATTTTTGTGTCACCGAGCACTGGTTAAATTGTACACAAGCAGATATAATTAATATTTACGGTTACAAATCTATTGCAATGTATTGCCGCAGATCTCACATTCATGGAGGTACTGCTATATTTGCCAGGTCGGATATTGCTCAGTTTTGTAGGCCAATAAATTGTATGGATCATATGTTGGAGGAGCTTTCTTTTGAGTTCTCTGCCATATCCTTTAACGGCGATACGTGCATTATTGTTATCTATAGACCCCCCGCTGGGGAACACGACATATTTTTTAACCATCTCGAGTCTGTGCTCTTGTTTTGTGCAAGCAAATATGGAAGTGTAGTTTTATGTGGAGATTTCAACCTCAATGCATTACTCCTTACGACAAAATTAAAAATGTTACTTGACTTATTGGCCTCGTTTGAACTTGTATCACTTATAAATGTTCCAACGCGTATCACATCTAGTAGTTCCACTGCAATAGACTACATCATTGCTGATAAGAATTTGAAATGCATGGTTGGTGTTATTGATTCTTCCTTATCTGATCACACCGCATAGCTATTTAAATGTGTTATAGATGATGAAACTCTAACTTTAAAAAATAAAACTATTAACTCGGCTAGCTACAAATCTGACACTAATCGGCTAAATGTTTCAACGTTTACAAATTGTTTTGCAGACTATAGTGTTTGTTTTTCATTAGACATTAACATAATTTTTGATAAGTTTTTAAACTTATTTGCATATGCAACTGATCTGAGCTGTCCTAAAATCAAAATAAACAGTAATCAGACGGAAAATAGAAAATGGATTACGGCGGACATACTTAATAAGTCTGAATATTTGAAATATTTGAATAAAATGAAAAAAAATATTAACTGCAACAATTTAACAACACAATACAAACAAGCTAAAAAGGAATTAAACAAACTAATTTCTGCAGAAAAACAAAAATATTACGCGAATAAAATACATAACGCCAATTCGAATAAGATACTATGGAATACTGTTAATGAAAACTTAGGCAGAAAGAAAAAAAATCATGAATACAGACTAAATATAGATAACAATTTAATAACAGATCATTTAAAACTCTCGAACATATTTGCCAACTATTTCACTACTATTGTAGCTGAAAATCTTAATCAACATTTTGGTACTTCATTATCTGAAAAATGTACTTTATCGTCACATCAAAGAAAACATCATTCAATGTTTTTAATGCCTTTTACTATGAATGAAGTCGCATCTATAATTCTTAAATTGCCAAATAAAAACTCAACTGGTAATGATAATGTTTCAGCGAAGTTAATAAAACTATGTATAGATGTGATATCGAAACACCTAACGATTATACTGAATCGTTCAATAGAAGTTGCAAAGTTTCCGGATGTGTTAAAAATTGCGTCTGTGACACCGTTATTTAAAAAAGGGGACGTCAATATTATTAGTAATTACCGGCCTATTGCAATTCTTAGCACTTTTTCAAAAATTTTTGAAAAGGCAGTTGCTGGTCGGATTGTGCAATATATAAATGTCAATAACTTGTTTTCTGAGTCCCAACATGGTTTTAGAAAAGGTTACTCTACAGAAACTGCGTGTATTGATTTTATACAGTGCATAAATGATAGTTTAAATAGGAAACAAAAAGTTGCTGCTTTATTCTTTGATCTGACTAAAGCATTTGATTCCATAAATTTCCTTTTTTTACTTGATAAGCTGAACACGTTGGGCCTCAGAGGAAATGTCAATGATTGGATACGGTCATATTTGACTGATCGTAAGATAAATGTTAAAATTGGTGCTGCAAGCTCTAATGATTACGACCTACATTTGGGTGTACCTCAGGGCTCCGTACTAGGCCCTCTCCTTTTCATATTCTTCATAAATGACTTACCCGAAGCTATCATTGATGGCATAGTTTTCTTGTACGCGGATGACACTTCCATAGTTGTAAGTTCAAATAACGCAGATGAATTGACCATTAAACTTAATTCAGTTTTGCACGCATTTGCAAAATGGTGCGATCAAAATAGATTAATGATTAATATTAGTAAAACAACACTTATGTTTTTCACTCATAAAATCAACAACAAAACGTTTGACCATTCAATGATCAAATTAAACTACAAAAACTGCGAGATATTGTATACTAAATCGTGTAAATTTTTGGGTACTTTTATTGACTTCAATCTGGATTGGCATGTTCAGATTGATGATACTTGCACACGTTTAAATCGCGCATTTTTCGCAATTTGTAATTTAAAGAAAAATTGCTTCTTAGATCTTAATTCACTTTTAAATGTATACTATGCACTGGCATATTCTGTATTATCCTATAATATAGTAATGTGGGGACAAGCCAAAGACTGGGAACGTGTTTTCATAATTCAAAAGAGAATAATTAGATTGATGTTCGATTTAGGTAAATTGGACTCTTGTCGTGAAATTTTTAAGAAATATTCAATATTAACTTTCGTTGGCATTTACATGTATAAACTTCTTACGCATATGTTTTCACATAAGAGTCAATATAACACAGTAAGTACTGTGCATAATCACAATACTAGGAATAAAAATGATTTAATTCTGGATAATTTTTCATTATGTTTATTTAAAAAATCTCCTAAATATGCGGGCTGTCACATATTTAATTCACTGCCGGAACACATAAAATCATTGAGTGATAGGGTTAATTTCCGAAAAGAATTAAAAACATTTATTATCAAAGACATTCTATACGCTTGGTGAATTCTATCTCAGTCGTGGGTAGCTTATGTATTTTTCTGTCTTATAGTTCCATATGTATACTGTGTGTCTTGTTTCTATCGATTTTATTTATTTATTTGTTTGACTCTGATGAATTTTTTATTGTTATTTTAGTATTTAATGTATTGACTTTTCACATCCAGTTGATACTGGCATACGTGATGAATAAAGATCTTATCTTAGATCTTATCTAGTCAGCTCTCGCACACCGGTTTCTTCACACACCACTACGAGATAACATTTAGTTTTCGCAAACAATTATAAAAGTCAAAACGTTGACATTGTTACCATAGCCTGCGTTAAATAAAGTCATTCTGTGTAAACACTTGTAATGTCAGTGAGCACGGCACATATATATTGTCTCTCGTTCGCTTGCGTTTTCTAAATTCTGCTTGCATTTCCCGGAACACCCACATCCCTGTAGCGAGATCTCCTATAGTTGTCTACCCGTTCCTTTTCACCCTTCTTCTAAATTGATATTAAGACCGCCGATCCTTTTTCCCACCCACACGTCATAGGCAGCATTTTTTCCAAACGTCCTCCGACGCATATAACTACTATTGCAGCTAATGCATCTTCCCAGGTAAACTCTTCTCTACCTTCTTATCCACCTCTCTGCATTCTACATTTTTCGTCTGTTTCCTCCTTATCCAATCTTTTGTGTGTATGGAATCTTCTACCCATACTCTTCGTCCCGTGTTTTCTTTCTGATCTACTTCCATATCTTCTTTTCCCTTCTTCGCCCAGGTCTCTCAGGCATTGTTTTTTCGTTCAATTCCCATAGCTCTTTATATCTCCTATCGTAGTTTCCTTCCTTCTTTTAAGTCTTCGAAATGATTTAAGAATTCAAAATATTTTTTAAAACGGAGTGACAAAGTATAGAATGAATTTCGTGGGTTATATATCATGTAGGTCGACTAGTGAACAAGAAAGCGAAAACGCAAGGTAAATGAATAACATGATGTTGCTATGGTAACGAGACCTTAATTATTGTGCTTAAGAGGGGTAATAGTATATTATGCTATTAGGATTAAAAGCGGCACTTTGTTTGACAAGCAATTATATTAGCTAGTATCAATATTAAATTACCTTATACTTAGTCCATATTGCACCGTCTATGACAAACGGTGCAATATGGGAGAAATTATAAATTAGTTGTAGAGTCACAGGTGCCAATATTTCAACCTTAAGTGACAGAGCGGAGACATGTAAATGTAGCGCATGAAATTGATTAAACGTTTTATTGTGAAAATAAAACACCTTCTCCATAGCATATCTATCTGATATATGCATCTGGTTATTGATGAATGGGAACAATTAAGGTAAATAACGCATGTAGCGCTACAATTTTGGTTATCGGTT
This sequence comes from Geotrupes spiniger, assembly GCA_959613385.1. Taxonomy (NCBI): domain Eukaryota; kingdom Metazoa; phylum Arthropoda; class Insecta; order Coleoptera; family Geotrupidae; genus Geotrupes; species Geotrupes spiniger. The sequence goes on along the minus strand of OY390736.1, from coordinate 23,670,337 downwards.
ATTTAGTAAATTACCAAACATCAGCGGGAAACCTAAAACAATAATGGAAAGGATAAGTTGAGTAATGACTAGATATATTTTCTGCCAAGTATTTATTGAAAACATGAAACCTATACACAAATGTTACACAACCTACAATGCGTACATCTGCATAACCCATGATGTACAATATTCTTATACAATATCTTACAAGAATACTTTATGTAAAGTGGAATGTCGTTAAAAAATCACTAAATTTAAAAAAAAATTAACACAGACACACATGTTATTAATAATATCTTGATTCAATGAAATATTCCAATTTGTACACGCAAATTTTGTACATATTTTCTCCTTTAAATATATACAGTTTCACAAAGAATTTTCGAAGATTACACTTATGTCTTTACGTAAATTTAAGTATACAAAACAAACATCATTTTGTACAAATATTGCAACGCATCGATCAAAATATTCTGAGAGCAACCACCAAACATTTTCTAAACATCTGTCAAAAATAGCACTTTTATAAAATTTATACGCTTAACATTTATACTTTTCATATTGTTATGGATGTTTTAAAAGGCAACAGATAGGCTTATTTGTTCAAATATTCTCTGGTGTTCAACATTTAAGAAACGAAACCTCTAGCTCTAAAAATATCAACAATCACAATGTAAACTTACTACTAATTAATAAAAATGGAATGCAAAATATAAATAGTAGAATCATTAAATAGTAAAAAATATAAAAAGTCGCCCAATATTGGAGCAAATTGAGATTAATATGATTTTTACGTATTTACAATTTACGGAAATTTTATTGTTATAATGTAAGGCTTTAAGTTGTTATAGCTATCCTTACAATGGAAATGTCAACGAGGCATATCGCGTTTTTCATCTCGAAAATAGAAACCATTTATGTTAAGATTTGCGGAATGGATAGGTGCATATAAGGCGCGTATACACTGGAGTTCAGGCACGCTTTTGTTCAAGCGTCGAAAGAAAAATGAACACTGTAAACGTTCTTTTTGAAATACAAAACGATGGTACTAAATCTACATTAATTTATATGAACGCATCATTACTTATATACTTTTATTTTAATTTACATTCTTAACATTTCAATTGACAAGATGAAGTTTTTTAATATATTTTTTTAACGAGTTGCCCTACATTTCAATTGAACAAATAACGAACGAATTCGAACAATCAATAATTTTTCCAATTAGTGAATTATGCATTGCACAATATTTAAGTATAAAATATCTGCTAGTATTTACATTACAATTCACTATCCTGGAATTTTAATTACTGTGAAATTTATATGAAAATTTAAAGACATCAATGCTAAATATATTAGGCCAATTAGTAATTGCCTACAAAATTCCAAAATTTAAAAAACTGGTATAATAACTTACCGAGATGTGTGTAAATTTACACACCACCACATAAAATAATTGTTAAAACACAATTATTATAATAAATACTTGAGAACAAGGTTAATAAATAATTAACCGATAAAGTAAATTTTCACGTTATTAGTAGAAAATGCATAATTTCGTGCATACGAGCGAGCATTGCTTTAGCCAAGTAAAAAAATTAACAAAAGTCTACAATCGTACAATTCAACAATGACATCTGTAAGTATATAAAAATAAGTAAAACAAAAACGAAAATAACAACGCTTTCAACAACTTAAATAAAATAAAGTCACTCATTGTTCTCTCTAGGATCCCAGTAGGATCGTCCTACGTTAAAAAATCAGACTAAGCTCTCTGTTTTGATCTCGCTGTGCGGGGCGAACCTCAGCTGCGTGGCGATCGTGATGTTTTCCTCGGATTCGCTGTCCGAAGATCCGTCAGATCTTGCGCTTGGTCTTTTCGTCGCCTGGCTCGGTAAGGTGAGCCTTAGCCGATCCGGATTGGATTCCAACGTTGAGGACTTACTGGACGGTGGATTCGAGTATTCGGACGTGTTGCCTTCATCAGAGGCGTTCGGCTCCCTCTGGTATTGGCTCTGGTTGTATTTGTATCGCGACGATCGTCGACCGGGATAAATTGGTCTTCGAGCAAAACTAAACAACAAAGGTTACAATACAATATACGTCGTAGTGAGCAATAAATATTAGATATAGACACAACGTATTGCTTTATATTTTGCTTGCCTTGCAAATACGATTATGTCTCAAAATTTGGAAAACATATTGAGTCCTTTCTAGCTGGAAGTAATCTATTGAAATCTGGAGAAATTGTGTTCCATGTCAACAACAATAATACGATTATTACAAATACGTCTTTATCGTTTGGCACCTGATAAATAAATAAAAATATATACGCAGGTCATCTGATAATAATAATAAAAATAAATATTTTGAAAAATTAAGCAACGTCTCAGTTCGTATCAGCTGAAATAATATACTTATATTATTTCAATATTTTACTTACTTAAAAGATCAGAAAACTTATTTTTCCAAACAAAAAATAAGAAAAGCTTTAATTAAAATTTACAATGTAATTTTTATATTACAACGAGAGACAATTAATCGTCGAGTCTTTTGCGGTTTTATAGGACCATCAATTGTACCGCAATTAACATTTCCCTTTAATTTGTATCACATGTCCACCGACGTACTTATAACTACGACTCGCACCTCACAATTACCTTGTTTTAACCGTAGGCTCTTTTCCAAGCTTACTGTTAAGAAAACATTACGTTAGTTGAAATGCATACTCTAATTAATGAAACTTAAGTTTTGCGTTATTAAGAAAAAATCTTGCACAACTGTTCCACTTTCTCTATTCAATTATTGTATATAAAAAGAGCATGTTCGTTACAAAACTGTTGGTCGCTTATGTAACCTGAGAAACAATAATTAAAATTGCGCAACAACTTCATCGAACGTGGATTCGATCACTTCGACTAATTTTAACTGCCGCTGTCGAGGGAATTAAATTGGAATAATTAAAATTGCGTTTTTTGCGTTAGATTTTTTTTTTGTTTTGACTGATGATAAATTTTAACATACCTTTTTCTACGTAACGTGTGGTTATATGGAACTTCTCCCTCTTCATCCGTAACGCTATCGTTTTCTGGATCTTCCGCGCTGTCCAAGCCCTGTCTGGTGTCCGAACACCGCCTCTTCCTCAAAACCTCATCGAGACCGTCGGTGATGTTCCCATTGTCTGAGTTGATTATGTTACCGTTCGTAGCGCTAATTATGGCCTCCGATACCTTCCTACCAATGGTTTCCAATCGATCGTCGTCGCTGTAATCCCTAGTCGGTTGAGCATTACTATTAACAGCGTCCGATTGGTCCAGAAGATCTGGGCTCGGGCTCCTCGATTCCAACCGAGTAAACACTTGCACTGCTGAAAAAAATACGATCATATCTCGAACATACACGAAAGTTATATAAATACCTGGCTCCGTATGCTTCGCCATGTAGTGGAGCTGAACTCCACCATTTCCGTTACAACCTTCTACGTCAGATCCATCCCTAAAGTCTTGCAAAATGACCCGCTGCGGTTGATGGCCAAGTTTGGAAACTTTCGCGGTGAAGGTGGTGCTCGGACTTAAATCGGCTTCGCTTAAATCCGTTTGGGTTTCCATGTCGACCATGTGGGTGGTGTGCGTGCTTGTTTCGCGCGTGGTGATTCGAGGAGATCCGGAATGATGATGTCGCTTGCGCGTCCTTGAAAACGAGCTTTGGTGCATAGTTACAGATTCTGGCTGATTGGACGAATTAAGTTTAACACAAAACGAAGTCTTTGGGGGGACCTGCAACGTCGTAAATAGAGAAACGAAATCGCGAAACTAATTTAATACTGACCACAGCTGGACTGTCAGGACTTGTCAGGCTGCATTCCGGACTGGTAGGCGTGGTGCTGCTTTGATTACATTTCCTTTTCTCCAATTTCTTCATGATAAAAGGTTGTATCAGTCTTCTTTTCCTACCCTCGTGCTTCTGTTGTTGCTCGATGTGTAACAAAACGGCCGATAGCTCCAAATATAATTGATTGACCTTCTCCAGCTTCCTATCATACAGTTCCCTGATGTCCTTTAAGTGTTTGAGTTCAGTCTCGCGCCTCTTTATAAGCTGCTCCTCTTTCAGCTGCAACTCCTTCTTTCTATTTTGCAGCTGCACTTTGAAGTGGGTAATTTGCGTTCGAATTTCGTCCTTCCAGCTCTCTTGCGTCTTGAAGAACTGTTCGTCTTTGTCGTAGCTGCTCAATATCTCGACCGACGCTATTTCTAAATGATTGCAAATCAATTTGAACGACGGTCTCTCCTTGGGGTTGTATTTCCAGCACATCTGCATTATTAATTTGAAGCCCTCCGGGCAACTTGAAGGAATCGGAAGTCGCAATTTGCCCATGCCGACTAGATACATGATGGCGTTGCGTTCCATGTCTTTGTATGGGATTTCACACGTTAATAGTTCCCATAAAACGACGCCAAACGACCATATATCGATCTTTTCCGAGCAGGGCTGCTCTTTAATAGCCTCCGGCGCCATCCACGCCACCGTTCCGGCGAAGCTCATCTTCGTGCTGACCTCGTTCCAAGTCCGTGACGTTCCAAAGTCGCTTATTTTGATCAACTCGTTCTTTCCAATAAGCACACTACAAATAATTATACCTTAAGAAACGACAATTCAAGGAATTAATTTACTTACTTTGGACTCTTCAGGTCCCTATGTATGATTTTGTGGGAATGCAGGTATTGCATACCGGACGCGATCTGTTTGGACCATTCTACGACCCTCACCGGAGTTATGGTGCAAGTTTGGTTCCTGATCAGTTCGTATAACGGTCCGTACGGGCAAAATTCCATGACAATGCCATAACACGGATCTTGCGTGCAAACACCCTTAAATTTTACAATGTTTGGGTGATTCAATTTACGGAGGTGTTTAATGTCGGTTTCTTTGATATCCTGCACTTTTTTAACGGCCACTTCTTCGTTGTTTAACTTACCGGAGAACACAACTCCTTGACCACCGCACCCCAAATATTGCAAATCCGTTATCGATTCAAATGGAATTTCCCAATCATCTATAAAAGGTTATTCGTAGATATGGGTCACACAAATAAATTTGATGGCAGCTATTAAATCATATGACGGTTATATGTCGTGCACCTAAATTCCGATTCCTCCACATTTATTTTCGGTGTATGACCTCAAAAAAGTCAGTGATATTGTAATTAAGTGCGTAAACAGAATTATTGTAGATATAATAATATTAATAATAATGATTTAAATTGAGCCTCTTATTGTAAGGTATTAATTAATGACGAATTTTATACATCCTAGTGGACTTGTATAATTGCTTTGGTTTCGACGAATTGGGGCAAACAAAATAAAATAGCTATTTATAAAACTGGTAGCAAAATTAACTACTTTTTGTCACGAGACGTCAATGAACGAGACGGCGATAACAACTTTTCGCAACAAACATCGTCCAAATCTATATTTTTCTTCAGCAGCGCGATCACTTGGATGTCAAGTCATATTTTTTGTAGATCTCCCCTTATCGTCACTTTGAAATAGTACTGCAACTTGGGTATATGTAAAGCAATTTTACAAAATACTTTGTGAGCTTCAAATGGCATAAACCCACTGCACGAAAAATATATAAATTCTGCTGCTCATCTCTCCAAAACTAAATATATAAAATAATCAAAATGGCAGAAGAATATGACGCGATTAGGTTAATAATAGATGTTTTGAAAATAATCATAAAGTATTATGTAGTAATGCACTATTTAATTCTCAATTTTAATATCGCTAACTTTTTTTGACTAAGACTGAAAAAATATCAAAAAATAAAATTACCTTGATTTCCTTTAATTTCGTTAACACCAGCCTTTCCAATTATGGAAAGTACGGGTCTAAGGCAACCGAAAATGCCGTCCATCCAACCCTGCTTCGCATTAAATCCAGGTTGGGGAGTATCAGGTGAACTGTCATTGCACTGTGCTTGAGGCAATTTCAAGTCGACCCTTGGTGGCTCCAGTACACCGTCGTGGACACTCAACTGACCCAATTCGTCCTCTATACGGAGCATACTGTAAAAAGAAATTTAGAAAATTACTTAAACAGAGTAATTATGTAATTATGAAGATTGGTTAAAACTACTTTGAAAATATATAATTGTTTTATTCAATTTATGATTTATGTATAGACGACCTCAACGTCGTCGTCATAATAGCACCGCCTAAATTATAAAAATTATATAAATAATTGTAGAAAATAATAATACCTTATACAAAGTTAATAGCGCAGCTGATTTATAAATATAAAATATATAAATATAGTGTAATTTAAAAACAAAAATTTTAATCTGAACATGTTAAAAATATTGCTTTTTCCTTTAGAGAAATAATAAAAAAAAAATAGTTCAACTATGAAGGCTATGAAGGACGAAAATAGCGATCGAAACCCCAAATGGTAAATCATTTCCACACAGACGTTTTTCGAATAACACTTGACTACGGAAATGTTCCAGGTTTGGTGTAATTTATATATATATATAAAGTCTAATTAGTTGTCCATAAACTCACTTTTGACATACTGTACTGTTGAAATACTTTTAATTACTATAATTTAATTTAAAGTTCATTTTTATAATATAATAACTTTTTATTTTGAGTTAGGGGTTATTATTTGTAAATAATTAACTGCATTGTTTTAATTACCTGCATGAGTTGCAACCAATACTTAAAACACCACATGTCTTAATCACAGTTAGCACAATAAGGCAAAGCATGCATCATTAACTTTATATTCCATCAAACTATAGCGCTACAACGAATGGGATTTATATTTATAGACAATTTGCATAAATAAGACTTTAACGATATTATTTTAATCCTAGAAGAGAAAATCTGCAGTGTCCTGCACTGAACTTTCTTATTCCTTACTTATATCTTTTAAAGAAATTTTTTCGATAACTCATGCCGTATTCGATATATGGGAAAAGATAATAAGAGTAAGCCATCACTTCCGGTTAAAATATTGGTTTCAATATGGGACGTTTTCTTCGTTAGTATGTACAAATCTTAACTTTAAAGTTTCATAATATTAGGTTCAATCGTTCAATCGGAGGTCAAAACGTATATTTCCGTTAAAAACGCGAGTTCGAAAATGTTCATGATTCCTATACTTTGTTAAACATAAAGAGTAAGAACGTAAAAAGAAAAGCACAACAAAATTATAGGACACGAAACGAGAACGAAATATATAGATAAAAGAAGCTCGGCGAAATAAAAACGATGAAATAAAAAAAATAAAAAATAAATTGAACAAGATATACCGAAAATGAAAGATAATAGAAATACTGTAAAAATATAAATAACACAAAATGAAAGTGTAACGAAACTAAACTAAAGACAAGTAAGCATAGAGAACAGCAAACGCGTAACGAAATACAAACAACACAAACGACTGGGAAGAAATCCTGGAAGAATATAAGAAAAGAGCAAATAAACCCAACGAGAAGTAACGGCACAAACTAAATTCAAAATCAAGAAACATATCAGCAAAATACGGCGTAACATAAAAAAATGATGACATACAATATTTGAAAGGAATCAAAAATGAAAAATTAAGGAAGAAATCAAAATAAATTAATACTGAAACCAATGAGCAAAAAATCACCGGGGTCATAGCTGTACTCTACAGTATATACTACGTATGGGTTGGGTTGGTTCGTGAATCTCAATATGAAATATTTATTAATGATACAGAAAGAAACAGTAATTAATCAAAACCAAAGTCACCTAGAGAGAAGAAAAATCGTATGACGAAGTCAATGATACATAACTTCCGAGGAGTCCTTCCAGCAACGACTGACGGTAGGCAACACAAGCATTCAGAGAGTGGGTTCGACAAATTGAGGTGGGACGCGGGGCAATGAGTTAATCAAGCAAAAAGGAGGACTTGATGTATGTTTCAGAAGAAGGTTAAGCATATTATTGCAAAAAAGATGCAAATTAGTGACGTCACATCTACATGGAGCATTGGAAGAAAGAACAAACAAACTGATAAGGAAAAGAAAAACAAACTAAAACCACAGGCACGTCAATGGGACTAAAGCACAACAAAAATCTGCACTAGAAAATGATGAGGCGATTATAACAATGGCATATATTAACATTTGTTAAAAATCTATGCGGGGACACAAAAAACGACAGCAAGAAAGTTAATGAAATTGAGCAGAACTACAAAAAGAACGACGTTAATCTGTTACTGTGACCCACAGACAAACCAAAAATTACAACAAAGTTTAGAAATAGAAACAGGAGAAAACAAGAAACGATGCAGAATGCGAAACAATACTTTGAAGATTTATACGATACGTCTTACAGAAAAATAAGAAGGATTAGAAAGAGTAGTAGAAGGAGTAGAAATCCAAAAAGCAGAAGGCGGAGAAGAAGAATAAGAAGACAACGAAAACAAACTTGAGGGGCCAAAAAATGGGAAAAGATAGGATAGGTCATCTTTTGTATGGAAAATAAATAGCCTAGCATGGAGTATAATCTGGACAGGGAGCGTAAAATTATAAATGACGTGTTAATAAAAACGAAATTGACAAAAGAAAGGGCATCAACCGCCTGGATGACCCTACTTGAAGGATTCGTACACAGAAGTCGTAGATTTGTTGCCTGAATTTTGCCAAAATTTTGTCAAATTCAAATTTGTTACAACAGTTGATTCAAATTCAAACAGTTTTGTAAACTCATAACCAATTGGTTTAAAATGTGCTCACATATTTTAAGGAATTATTGTGATCCCTATTGGAAGAGCTACGAGGAAGTTAATATAATCCAAGCTCAGTATAAAAATCATTAACCTTGAACCAGAAAATGCATTTCGTAAAATGTGTACACATACGAGTGGATATCCTTAAAACTTTAGGTATAGGACATAAAAAGAACTAATTATAAAATGTAATAATGCGTATCGCATTTCAAGTTGTTTGAGAATTTAGAACACGCTCCACATAAGTAAATTTAAATAAATTTTATCTATTACCATTTCTTGATGAACTGAACCGTTAACGACCCACCAGTGATATATCACTAAATATGAGAAAAGTTCATAGAAAAGTTGTAAAATGGGCAATTAATTTCAATTGCCCATCTGACGTATAATCACCGAGGCACTACGTGGACCCCTGTACTTACAAATGCCCACTATGCGCATCCTTTCTAGCTTAATTTAAATGTTAGTTTCCTCATATCACAATATTTTGTTATTTAAATCACTCTATTGTCATTCTATGAAAAATACGTTCGAGCACATTTTCATAAAACGCCACGAAATCAATCGAAGACGGCAGTCCAACAGGCGAGCACATTTAATAGACATTTGTCGTACGGAATTCGTCCTTCCCTTCCCCGTGATCCTATGCATTAAACTTTGGGTCACAATCGGTTCAAACCCAAATACTCAATCGAAAACAACGCCACTCGACAACCAATCAAATCTCGCGACGTTGCCAACTTGGTCAGATTCCACAGATAATAATAATTTTAGCTTCACTTCCGAAGTTTCTTCCTCCAACTAATGCTATATAAACCAGATGAAATATAAATATGAAATGAAGTCAAATGAAACGTAATAAAATTTTAACAATAATAGTTATTGTTATTTTATGAAACATAGATTACATTTTGCAAATATCAAACTTCACTGTTTTACTTGCATCCTTATTTCAAAACACTAATTAAAATTTCATGTCAAAAAATCTTCAGCTATTTTAAGCAATCGTAGCAATCCAGCATAAACTCGACACCCAACTTTGGCCATTTAATAAAATATTTGCAAATATTTTCCCTCGATCATGTCGCATTAGTTTCTGAAAAATGATAATACGCATATTATTTTTACAAATGCGAATAATAACGCGCAAATTTTATCAATGAGCCACTTGTTTTATGCCAACATAATCATCCCATAAACAGTCAACGATATATTAACGTCTTTGTTTACCAACTGTAAGTTTTTCAAGTTCGCGTAAGTAACCGATAAATACTCAGCTGCAGAAATTTATCCGAGCAGATTTTTTTATAATTTATTCATTTGGGGGTCAATGTTTCCGACGTATATCATCAGTGTCAGGCCACTTATCTATGAACGCGATGGGAGTGTATACAGATTGTTTAAATTTCACTGTCTAAGTTTTCAAAGAACTTAAAGAAAGATTATTAGTCGTTATTAGGAGACCAGTAGGATAACATACGAAACACTGTCGGAAATGTGGGGAAAATTACAACGAAATCAATAGCAAGGCGACACGATATATGTAAAATAAGCATGCAATGGGCATGAATGGACTGCTAGCTAAACGATCGAACTAGCTCTTTCAAACTTTACCATAAATTGTGATCAACTTCGATATCAAAAAACATCAATTCTACTTTGTTATATCATTTTTAAGGTAATCGATTTTATATTCATCCCTCATATTTCAACGCGTTATTTTAAAATTAATTATGCTATTTTATACGAATGCAACTAAAATTGTTAATTTAATTGGAAATATGGCGTTTTCGTAAAAAGCATTATATTGATCTAAACTGCAGGCCCTTCCCTCGCTGTTACATTAAAATGTATGCAACCCTAGTCAATAGGGTGGACGACATTCTGTTCGTCCATAATAACATTAAAAAGGGGCCCATACCCTAACACAATAAAATTAGAATATGTATGGGGTTGACGTATATTTCTGCGGATAATGTTCACAAAATAGTTTTTTGATAATTTATTTTAAATGCACATCCGATCCAGTAATTTATTAAAAATGCAATTGGTCGTATATTTGAATGACATGACACGAATTTTAATACAATTTTTCTAACTCGAAATATTTTAAGTTAGTATCGTACTATTTTTTTAATACGATATTAATTTAAAATATTTGGAGTAACATTGTATTAAAATTCGTGTCATATCAGTCATATTGTTATGTATTTTCTAATTTATGCTGAAGATATTACTTTTATATCTGAGCATTTACATAAAATAATTCATTATTCGTATTAAAAATATTTTCATTACAAGCTTAAAAATCAAGAGTAAACATATGTGTTTATTTAGGATGTAACTAATCGATGCATGTTTGAAATGATCAACTAATAACCAAAAACGTTTTAGAGTCATAATACCAAATAATTAGTTAGAAATATCAAATAATCGTATAATGGACCAGAGAGAATTGAATAAAAAAAATCATATTTTAATAGAGTAACCAAAAATTACCCCGAATATGTGTGCATATCGATCTATCTGAAATGCAAAAATCGCCATTTTGATTATTGTATTTTTAAATACCATGATTCATTTAAATAAATGCATTTGTATTTAAAAGTGTATATATCGTAGGCATTTGTACTACTTCATCAATTATAATATTCATTTTACTTCAAGGACGTCTTGATCTTAATTAATCAATTTTAAATTGCTATAACATTATCTGTGCTTAAGATCAAAAACAATTGTAACTAAATACACTAAATAAGTGCTTACATAAGAAATATCATATGTAACTGAGGACTTCCCTTCAGTTACACATGATATTTCTTATAAATATTTTTGATTATACACTTCTGGACAAAATTAAGGGACCACCAAATAAACTTGAAATAACTCTTCCAATTTACAAGTTATTTTTAATGTACTTTTTGCATGTCATAAATTGACGTTTCTTAAACAAAATTCAAATAGTGTGCCATGCAACAATTAACAATACCAAGAATTCTTTGCTAGGACCAGAAAAGTCAACAAAAAGGCTTAATTGTTGAAAATTGTTTTTAAGTCATTTAATTAATAAACCTTGCTTTTTCTTGCGAGAATTGGTGAATTTGTTTGCATTACGTGAATTAAATATGCCTACGCGCCATTGTAGACCAGAAGAAGTATCCCAAATTATTATTCTTCTGCGTGAAGGATATTCACAAAGAGAAGTTGCTGAAATTCTAAACACCAACAAATCTGTGGTGCAGAGGGCCGCAGCACGGTTCAGAAACACTGGTAGTTTCAAAAGAAGACCCGGACAAGGTGCTAAAAGAAAAACAACCCGTAGATAAGATCGCTTTATTGAACTTCAGAGTTTAATGAAACGTTTTGTAACATCTCGTGAATTAAAAAACGATCTCCGATTGGCGACTGGAACAGAAATGTCTACCAAAACAGTAAGAAGAAGGCTAAAAGAAGTCAATGTGTCTGCTAGAAAACCAGCTACCGGTCCAATTCTCACAGCTACGCACAAACGAAATCGCTTAAACTTTTGTCGAAATCACCAAGGTTGAGACGAGGAGCAGTGGAAGTCCGTTTTGTTTTCAGACGAGTCCAGATTTCTGCTAAACAAGAATGACCACCGTGTTCTTGTCATGCGAAGACCAGGTGATCGATTTGCACCGTGTACCATTAAAGAAGTTGACAAATTTGGTGGGGGTTCTGTAATGGTTTGGGGTGGCATACAGTTTAATGGTCGTACAGAATTGGTTTTGGTACGAGATGGGTCGCTAACAGCAATAAGATATAGAGACGAGATAATTGTACCCCATGTTCAACCATTTGCCGAAAATTTTGGCAATGGATTCATTTTTATGCAGGACAATGCCAAACCTCATACAGCTAACATTGTCACAGCCGTGTTTAGCGAAGCAAATATCCAATGTTTGGAGTGGCCTGCCAAAAGCCCTGATCTCAATCCTATTGATCATCTCTGGGATCAATTGGGCAATAAAATCAAACACGCACAAAGACCGCCAATAACACTTGATGAGCTCTCTAACATGCTTGTTCAAGAATGGGAGCAGATATATCAAGAAAAAATACAAAACTTAATCTCAAGCATGCCAAGAAGATTGGCAGCGTGTATTGCTGCAAGAGGAGGGCATACACACTACTAAAAATGTTATTTTTTTATAAATTAGGATTTTAGTTCATCAGAAGACCATTGGTATTTTAGTTTAATTTTTACCTTTTTTTCTTCAAGTCCATAAAAGTACATTTTGTTAATTTTAGTCGCTCTTAAATCAACTACACTGTAAGTAAACACACTTAAATTTGTAAATTTGATTTAGACCAACAAGCACGACTGTTACTGCTACTTAACATTTACGTAAAACTTAAGAATATTTTAATTTTATAAACGACAAATATAATTAATTAAAGTGGGACAGCAACGAGTGTATAGAATCATATGTAATAAATGTAATGCACTAATGTGTAACGAAATGCGCGTTAGGCTGAAAACACAGTGAACACCAGTTGCCAAGCGATGCGATACGAAATTTTCAGGTGCACGGATTCGTAAAAACTCATTGAAAATGGTAATCGCATTATGTTCTCTGAATGCGTTCGTATCACACCGCATAGCAACTACCGTTGAAATGAATCAATTTAGTAAGATAAGATAAGATAAGATCTTTATTCATCACGTATGCCAGTATCAACTGGATGTGAAAAGTCAATACATTAAATACTAAAATAACAATAAAAAAAAAAAAATTCATCAGTGTCAAACAAATAAATAAATAAAATCGATAGAAACAAGACACACAGTATACATATGGAACTATAAGACAGAAAAATACATAAGCTACCCACGACTGAGATAGAATTCACCAAGCGTATAGAATGTCTTTGATAATAAATATGTTTTTAATTCTTTTCGGAAATTAACCCTATCACTCAATGATTTTATGTGTTCCGGCAGTGAATTAAATATGTGACAGCCCGCATATTTAGGAGATTTTTTAAATAAACATAATGAAAAATTATCCAGAATTAAATCATTTTTATTCCTAGTATTGTGATTATGCACAGTACTTACTGTGCTATATTGACTCTTATGTGAAAAAATATGCGTAAGAAGTTTATACATGTAAATGCCAACGAAAGTTAATATTGAATATTTCTTAAAAATTTCACGACAAGAGTCCAATTTACCTAAATCGAACATCAATCTAATTATTCTCTTTTGAATTATGAAAACACGTTCCCAGTCTTTGGCTTGTCCCCACATTACTATATTATAGGATAATACAGAATATGCCAGTGCATAGTATACATTTAAAAGTGAATTAAGATCTAAGAAGCAATTTTTCTTTAAATTACAAATTGCGAAAAATGCGCGATTTAAACGTGTGCAAGTATCATCAATCTGAACATGCCAATCCAGATTGAAGTCAATAAAAGTACCCAAAAATTTACACGATTTAGTACACAATATCTCGCAGTTTTTGTAGTTTAATTTGATCATTGAATGGTCAAACGTTTTGTTGTTGATTTTATGAGTGAAAAACATAAGTGTTGTTTTACTAATATTAATCATTAATCTATTTTGATCGCACCATTTTGCAAATGCGTGCAAAACTGAATTAAGTTTAATGGTCAATTCATCTGCGTTATTTGAACTTACAACTATGGAAGTGTCATCCGCGTACAAGAAAACTATGCCATCAATGATAGCTTCGGGTAAGTCATTTATGAACAATATGAAAAGGAGAGGGCCTAGTACGGAGCCCTGAGGTACACCCAAATGTAGGTCGTAATCATTAGAGCTTGCAGCACCAATTTTAACATTTATCTTACGATCAGTCAAATATGACCGTATCCAATCATTGACATTTCCTCTGAGGCCCAACGTGTTCAGCTTATCAAGTAAAAAAAGGAAATTTATGGAATCAAATGCTTTAGTCAGATCAAAGAATAAAGCAGCAACTTTTTGTTTCCCATTTAAACTATCATTTATGCACTGTATAAAATCAATACACGCAGTTTCTGTAGAGTAACCTTTTCTAAAACCATGTTGGGACTCAGAAAACAAGTTATTGACATTTATATATTGCACAATCCGACCAGCAACTGCCTTTTCAAAAATTTTTGAAAAAGTGCTAAGAATTGCAATAGGCCGGTAATTACCAATAATATTGACGTCCCCTTTTTTAAATAACGGTGTCACAGACGCAATTTTTAACACATCCGGAAACTTTGCAACTTCTATTGAACGATTCAGTATAATCGTTAGGTGTTTCGATATCACATCTATACATAGTTTTATTAACTTCGCTGAAACATTATCATTACCAGTTGAGATTTTATTTGGCAATTTAAGAATTATAGATGCGACTTCATTCATAGTAAAAGGCATTAAAAACATTGAATGATGTTTTCTTTGATGTGACGATAAAGTACATTTTTCAGATAATGAAGTACCAAAATGTTGATTAAGATTTTCAGCTACAATAGTAGTGAAATAGTTGGCAAATATGTTCGAGAGTTTTAAATGATCTGTTATTAAATTGTTATCTATATTTAGTCTGTATTCATGATTTTTTTTCTTTCTGCCTAAGTTTTCATTAACAGTATTCCATAGTATCTTATTCGAATTGGCGTTATGTATTTTATTCGCGTAATATTTTTGTTTTTCTGCAGAAATTAGTTTGTTTAATTCCTTTTTAGCTTGTTTGTATTGTGTTGTTAAATTGTTGCAGTTAATAATTTTTTTCATTTTATTCAAATATTTCAAATATTCAGACTTATTAAGTATGTCCGCCGTAATCCATTTTCTATTTTCCGTCTGATTACTGTTTATTTTGATTTTAGGACAGCTCAGATCAGTTGCATATGCAAATAAGTTTAAAAACTTATCAAAAATTATGTTAATGTCTAATGAAAAACAAACACTATAGTCTGCAAAACAATTTGTAAACGTTGAAACATTTAGCCGATTAATGTCAGATTTGTAGCTAGCCGTGTTAATAGTTTTATTTTTTAAAGTTAGAGTTTCATCATCTATAACACATTTAAATAGCTGTGCGGTGTGATCAGATAAGGAAGAATCAATAACACTAACCATGCATTTCAAATTCTTATCAGCAATGATGTAGTCTATTGCAGTGGAACTACTAGATGTGATACGCGTTGGAACATTTATAAGTGATACAAGTTCAAACGAGGCCAATAAGTCAAGTAACATTTTTAATTTTGTCGTAAAGACTAATGCATTGAGGTTGAAATCTCCACATAAAACTACACTTCCATATTTGCTAATAATAGGTTAGATTCTAGATAAAGTTGTTAATTACATTTCAGTCTTATTTTATTACTTTATTAATAATATATTAATAAAAATCATCGATACTGTATTTAAATACAATATATGTACATACGTATGAACAATATTTGTATTCGTGTAAAAGTAAAAAAATCTTAATTAGAATTTAAGTCAGCGAACTAATATGGGATTTTATGATCTTATTGTAATTATCCGAAACATTGCTTCGTTAATCCTTAAACGTTTTATATATTGCGATAACGTTTTCGAGCTATTCACCGTCACTTTTTAGCCTCATAATTTTCGTTTAAAGATTAAATGATTTCAAATCTTTCATTACATTGGTAACAAGAAAGACTTACATATAATTTGAATGCTGTTAATTATATTAAAAAAGTAATGTTTTTGTCTCAAACGCAACGTAACTGTTATATCAATGTTAAATTCACATCGCATATTAATTGAGAGCAAGGTTTCCTTGAAGTGAAATAAAAATATTTGCTTGCAATTGGTGCTATGACTCAATCGAATTAAACTATATACGATTCTGGAATATTACAATTATGGTACAAGAAGTATATTCATAAAATAGGCAAGAAAAGGCAAAAAACTAAAACTGACAATACAATTCATCAAAAGGACGAAGAGAACAATGGCAACGAGAACAGTAATGAAAGGAAAATGTTTAACGAAAGCAACCCGATTGAGAACGTCAAGACAAAAAAGAAAATAAACATGCACTTGAAGAGGAAACAAATGTTAACAAGGAAAAAATCAGATATACTATTGTTTAAAAAACATGTGCACTTTAATTAAACTAATTGTTTTTTTTTAATTTTAAGGCTGTTACTTTTGTTAAAAATTCCAAAAACTGTCTAAAATTTTACTAACATATTGAGTTGAGTTGTGGGATATTTTTTTGTAGTTAGAGATGCTGTAATTGACAACGAAACAATTTTCCAAAAATCATAAATTCCTAGCACTTTTCTATTAGTTTAACGACGATACACGATACGTGGTACCATTTTCAACAATTTAATAAAAATATGTAGTTTTTAATAAATTATATAATTCGATATTATTTGTGAGCAATGATTAAATTTATTAAAGTCGTGTAGTTTGTAAACCACAATTTTATTAACACCTCGAATTCGTAAAATGTGACTCATTGATTCAACAAATTAATAAGTTACGCTGGATATTTGCTAAACTACAACGTGCGTACCACAAGTACAGGTTAACTTACGATTTACAATGTGAGTAACGACTGGATAGAATGCCACTTTATAGGTATGACTAATGCAAAAAATATGTCAGGCATTTATTAGCATGTCGGTTGTAGGTAGTAGACAATGAATTACGAGATACAAATCAATTAAAGACAACCATTTCGTATGTTTGACCGCTTAACACCGCAAAGTATCGGGAAAATTCGAGACGTTCTCGGAAATCCAACGCAGTAGTAAATTTTGCGGTTTTTACTGACCGACTAATTTTTAATTTGCTAATTACGAGATAAATTTCACAGAAGACGCGCATTTCTGAATATAAAAATTTGGATAGATGAAATAACTTTCAAATAAAGTCGCGTTCACAGTAGGCTTGAATAAGGCTGGAATAATTGCGATGCTTGGGTATATACGCACCTTTAACTAATAGCATACAAAATCGAATTTGTAATCGGCACTAAGCGATTAAAAAATGGTTTATAATTAATGTTTATAAAAGCGTGACAATGAACACAAAACTAATTTTGCAATTTCCTCCTGGTTATAAAATAAATGGCGCAAACAGCAACCAGATAGTTCGAAAATGATTATCTGCAATGTAAACACAGTTTCACTTCTGCGTATAGTTTATTGTATATAAAACAATTGTAAGATAGGGGACTGTTCTCGGAAATGTACGATAAGATTAATTGCAAACGTCCATTAATCTATTAATTAGTAGTTGCAAATATAACTTGTTATTCACTTTTCAATAATAATACCTGCGATTTAATCGTAAGTTACGACATTTCGCAAAGCACGTTTGAATATTCGGCTATGGTGTCGGTGTAAATCTTGATCTATTTCTCAGCATTGCACAATGTATTTGTTTCAAGGTTAACCCACGACATTACGATATACGCATTTAATAATTGTGGGGGCCACTAAAATAAATCCTTATCAGACAATTTGTTCAATTTTATCAACAGTTTAATGCTTATTTTGTCACTTGTGCATTTATGGCTTAAATAATAAAATTTAGTGTAATTATAAACGTCGAAATAATTAATTGGCAGAAATGTGCCTAAACATGAATTCGAGGGTTCAACATATTAGGGCAATTGGAGAGTAGTTGCCAAAAGTAATCATATAAATAAAACATTTAATTATAATACCATTTGAAACAAGAGGAAAATTAATGTGGATGGTATTGAACGATAGCTATGACCCAGGATCAACTTCCCAATACCTTTCTCAAAGTAAGGTGGTTGCTTTGAAGCAATGAAATCGTCCAGGGAGGTGGATGAATTTGGCTCTTCTAGCAGGATTTTTTACCGTTTACCGCCTGTTTTGTGTATGGGAATCGTTACTGCCTTATTCCATTCTTCTGGGATTATTGTTGTCGTCGTTATTTTATTTATTATGTCAGTTAGTTGTTTTCTTCCTTTCATCCACTTGTACTTAATCATTTCTGACGTTATGTTTTCAATTTCCGGCACCTTCTCTACCTTCAATTTATTTATAGCTTCTATTACTTCTATCCTTATTTCTTCAAAATCCGTATCTTCTTCATTTTCTTGAGACTCAGACTCTACCTTATGTATAAAATTATTAACACAACCACTATTTCACAATAATATAATAATATTTACTCTAGATGTACATTTCGAAAGCACTGCTTTCATCTTCAATAGAATTCAAAACGTCTCAAAACTATCTACCTCATGTACTTCTCGCGTTTCCACTTCTGCCGCCGTTAGTTTTTCAAAATATTGTCTCCACCTATGATTTTTTTTCTTCAGTCGTGAGTATATTCCTTTATATTTATTTCAGTTGAAATCCTCATCTCTCCTTATTTGTTTAGAATGCCGTAGAAGAGTTTTTGGTTGTCTCTGTAATTTCCTGCCATATTCCCCGAACTTCTTCCATGATTCTTTTTTAACTTCGTTCCTTTCAATTTTTCCATTTACTTTTACTTATTAAGAAATAGTCTATTATAGATTTCTCGTAGGTTCTTCTTTTGTGTCTATTCTCATGTTTCATTGTATTTCTTATTATTAAGTTATTTTTAAATCAATTTTTCTTTTCCCGTTATTATTTCTGGTCTCTTTCCCTTCCCTTCTCATGTATTCTTCATTTTCAAGGCCTTCACTTTGTATACTGTTCAAGAAGTTATCTTTCGCTTCTTTACTTGCATCTTCATTCATCCCAAGTGCTACTAAGTCTGTCAATTTTTCTTTTTCAATTTCAATTCTCACTGTCATAATTCTTTCATCTATGCATTTTTCCTTCCCTACGTTCTTTATTCCGTCTGGTTTGATTATTATACCTACACCTTGTTTCCTTGTTTATTTTTCTCCTCTGCCTCTGCCAATGCGCCTCGAATCCCTTATGTATCGTAGTCCCCCTTCTTCCTTTTTTTGTGTCAGTTATTCCTAATATTTCTATTTTATGTTTTATCATTTCTTAAACTAGTTCTTCATCTTTTCCTTTTACACTGCTTATGTTCCAAGTTCCTATTCTAATTCTATTCTCATTTTCAATGTCCTTGTTACTTTTCAGTTCCTGGTCCTTTTCTGTTTCCTTTTTATCCGATATTTTTCCTGTTTCTCTTATTAGTTTTTGACTTATTTCATTTCTGACCTTCTCTTATTGTCAGTCCTTTTTCTTCTTGATCCCAGTTGTAGTTTATCCCGTTCATTGCCATTGTCTGTATCCTGTCTGCACCCTGTTTGCCTTCTCTTTCCCTTTGCAGTACTTCTTATTTGTTTCTGCTCTTTTCTTTGTCTTCTAATGTTAGGTTATTATCGATACATATCTCTTTGCCTCTTAAGTTACTTTTTGCTTTCATAATTTCTTGTTTCTCCCCTGTTTCTATTTCTGCCACTACCACTCTCACCTTCCCTTCTTTACATATTGTGTCAGCTCTGTTAACTATTGCATTTACTTTAAGCTCTTCTTTCATCATACATTTTTCAATATCCTCTTTCATGTTTTCTACTTAAGGCTTTACGCACGTATCTTATTAAAAATAATTACGCTTTGCTGATAGCTGTTATCATATTTTTGCAAATATTAGGAGTCAAATTTTATTAGCGGATTTTAACAACAATTGAAATTTTGTATTTATCTTTAATGAAAAAAAATAAAAATTCCCACAATATAATCCAATAAAATCAATTATAACGAAATTGTGTTTATGCCTTTTAAATGTCGAAATATTGCGATCTAGATATAACATTTTTTAATAGTATAATAGCGATCAATACATAGCAAACTTCGACGCCTTTGCGACGTAATGCGGTGACAGCAAATAACCAAAATGTGATGCAAATAATACTTAAACGTGGCTGAAGGTGGGATATGTAATGACTGAAAAGATATGTGCATTTAAAAATGGGAAGCTAATAGAAAATAGAAGCTGTGGTGGTCAATATACTGCACCGAATATGCAAATAATAAAAATAAAAACTACATATAATTATAAAAAAATCGGTGGATGATTTAATAAATAGAATACATTTTCAGGTTTTTTGCATAACTCCAAATAAAAAATTTAAATAAAGGTCAGCACATTCACTCAGACTGTACACCAAACATTTGCCTCGGATTATCTAACGAAAACGTTCACCCTCTACAACTATAATGCAGATGGTCGATCAATATTCAACATGGCGTTCATACCCGGACGTCATAGGTAGATTGATGTTACTAATATAATTTCTTAGATGTTAATTCATGTTTTTTTTTACTAATAGCAAAATCCACACTCATTCCCCCACACACATTTATTTTCATTGAACAAATTAAAATAATGTAAAATCGAATTTCAAATTATACCAAACCAATAAAAATTAAGCGCAGATTCAGCTGATGTAAACAATATCAAATAAGCAAAAATATATATAATATTCGAATAGTTCATCCAATCCATTATAATAAATTGCAGAAAAGCGAACAATTACATACCACATATTACATACACTTAAGCCTTAGAATGCAGAATTATTAGCCTTATATGAGAAAATGTATCCAGTTCTTGTTTAAAGTTCTCCCATAATTGTACGTTGGCATTAAAGGACTCTGCGACAAGTTGCATACCCACAGATTATCAAAATTTACATAGCATCACGTGAAATTTAATAGATGCAATAAAATTGTGATGAAACATAAAATTACCAAATATCAATATACTTGTGTACGTTCATTGTTAATTAATGGTTTTTCCGTAACCGTATTTTATTATGCAATACAAATGTAATTTATATGGGCAAATTATTAGCTTTTAATAGAAATGTTAATTGTAGGAACGAAGTTGATTTTACATACTACAAGAAGCGAATAAGTTACTTGTCCCACTCATTCATCTAGGCCAACAATGGGCTCATCACACAAGTAACGACATTGGGCATCGTTAGATATAAATCACATAAAATTACAAAAGCTTCAAAGCAATTTATTTAGGGCTGATTTCATAATAGCGCCATAAAAAGACCTTTATCTAAAATTAAAGTTATTTTTAAAAATAACAGTGGACCCAGTTTAGCCCCTCTTCACTATACCACATATAGTCGGTGTAATTAGCAAAGTACGTAAATGTGCAATTGTAAATTGTCAAAATCAAAATATTTTTTTGGATACATAAATCGAATTCTGAATTTTTAATTCATTTTTATTTATATCGCCTTTTACTTTAAGGTGGAATAATGTCATCAAGAACGTTAAAAATACCAAGTATGGTTAAAAACACAAACGATAAGAAAGATAAATTTAGTATTACTAGAAAATATCATCCTCAATGATCTTGGATCTTGGTCCGCTCTGTAGGTAGGTAATCAATTTTATTATTTTTTTTTTAATGCAGGAAAATAAGTACTTCTTCGTTATTGCTGTCATTTCTCGTACAGGTAATGAAAAACTTGTTAATTGAACAAGGTTTTTTTCAGAAAATTTTCTTGCCTATGGCGATTACGACAAAAGTTCAAAGAGAGATAATGAATCACCGAGCACGTAAGACTTTATTTTAAGTGCTACGAACGAAGGTTTTATTTTGGTTGATAAAACAATAGAAGCTCTTTTACCGGATGTTGCAGATTCCGAGGATTAAGAATCTGCACTGAACTGTCACAAAATCCTTAAAATCATCTGAAAGTATTAACATAATTTATCTTGAAAAAGACTTGAACTATACTCCACAAGATGATCGGAATTTAGATAGTGATGACTTTGAAATTAATGGTCAGTTTGATGGTAAAGTTGAAACTGATCGGACCCATGAAGAAATTAAGATAATAACATTGAAACTGAAAAAGGACGATCTGGTTCTGAGCAAGTTACTGATAGTAAACGTCAAAAAATGAGACGTGAAAGGGTTTAAAACCCTGCATCCAATAAGAAAGCCACTGAAAAAGTATCAAGGAGGTCAACATCTAAAGAATTTTATTTAAAAAGCAATGGTAGTCAAATTCGCGTTTGTGAAAAATATTTTCACAATCATTAGGTGTCGGTGAGATCGCGATAAAAAAACTTGAAACTACACTATTGCCCCACTAGTTCTATTAACAATATTGTTTAATTTTGTGAATCAAAGAAATATGATAATAAATAATAATTCAAGAATACCTTCAAAATGGACGCACATAAATGGAAGCTGCTAGCATACATTCAATAATTCGAAAAACCAGAAAGAAAGACATAAATGTCCCTTCCGACTATGTAAATATTTGTAAAATTGAAACTGAAAGAATATGCGAGTCATTATTTGTTTTCCTTCGATTAGACCAGGAATGAAAAGAAACGATCCTGTTGTGACGATGTTAAAGCTCTGAAATATACACTACCTGTGCGAATTAACCCGAAACCAGAAAGTTTTGAATCCATGATATCCTTGCATGAGGAAAGATTAAAGATAAAAATTGAAAAAAATGCATTTACTGCAACTTAAGAGTAGTTTGGAACCGAACTGGCTGGTTTGTTGTTCATTACGATAAAAAGGCAAAAAAACACATTTCCAAAAAATACTGTATATTTTGTTGGGAAATTCAGTAACTCCATTTATGTATTTTAAAATTTCATGTTTTACATTAAAACAACGTAAAACGTGTTTCAAAATAAATCGTATGTAAAATGAAACTTATTTTGTTGTAATCCTGAAGTCCGATTTTTTTATATCGTTTTTTGCTCTCCTGAAAAATATGACACTGTAGAGATACGTATTTTGCTTACACCGACGATACAATCCACGCTAACGGTTGACATTATCAAAAAATTGATTCACTCAGCCAAAGTCGGTGCAATCTAATACAAAAAAGCATATTAGCCAAAGTTGCTAGAATATATCACCATGTCTAGTGTTTTTCTTAATTTAATGTATCAACAAATCAGCCGCGTACTTATGGCCTTTTCAACTTATTTTTAGGACGATGAAATCGTTGATGTAATCCTGATTTAGATTATTTTAAAAATCTAAACACAATGATAGTTATTAACGTTATAAGTAGATGCGGATAAAATTGCCAAATTAGGACTGTACACAAAAGTATGCTTCTCGTTTAAAATCCACAATTAACGTTGATGTACGAAGTAATCTATTGTGGAAAATCAGTTTGTATTCACTGTTTTCACAGTACATACTAACCAATTATACATTAAAAACTATTTCCAGATTAAAACAGAACAGAAAAGAACAGAATATTATTTGACTAATTTACAGGGCCATTAGTGTCAAAATTCAGTTTGTTGGACAAAATGTGGTTTTTAAATTTAGAGAGAAAACTAATTTTGATACATATTACATTTGAACAAATAATAATCTGTGGAAGTAATTTTACGTAATTTTGCTGTTGCCTGGTATGAGGCTAGCAATAACGCGGATGCAGTTGTTTAAACTTCTTTCTTGATCAAACACCGTGAATGAAAGAAGACATATGGTGGATTTTATATCGACAACAATGCCAGATATTTCAGGAGGGGATTGTTGAGAAAAATCTCTATTCGTTGGAAGGCAAGCGGAAGGGACAAGAAAAAATGTTTAATGAAGAATGGCTTGGAAAAGAAATCACACTTAAGTAGCCACAACTTGTTACTGCGACACCCTATGAATGTAGATGAAAATTTTGTACATCGAGTATCAGTACAAAACGAAGGCGTACCAAGAATTTGGTAGTAGATTATAATTCTGAAGAACTTGCATTTGCAACTCAAACAAATTTTACGAAAAAGTTAAAATTTTTTAAAAAAAAATGTTATAAATAAACAACAGCTGCAAGTCCTCGACCATTGAGAGAAATTAAGAAACTAAATAGATCAATAAAAGATATTCGGCCGTGCACTCCAGAAGAGGTCCTGCCACTGATGACAGTAAATTAACCAAATCTCAATACGTGATGTTGAAAACAGGAGCAAAACAAAGAAATTGTGACTATCTATATATCCCTCCTACGGAAAATATTAAAAGGAATGCTACTCCAATGATATAATAATCATTGATATGAAGGGAGAGGTGATATTACAAAGTCTGTCCAACCGTTTGACAAAACGAAAAGTCATTCCTCGCTTAGTAAGTGAATTGCAAATTGCGGGAATTTCAACATTGCAAATGACATATAAATGGGAGCTTCTGGAAAGCTCAGGTGCGACTGATTCAGATTTGTTTTTAACGTTAGTTGTGCAAATGATAGTAAAAACTAACCGCACTGAAGAAATAATTTAGTTGAATCCTTGCAGTTCGTCAACACCTTTCTGTATTCCAATAAAATTTCGTGATTAAAAAAAGACATGTGGAGTTATAGCACAGGGAAGCAAATACGTATAAAACCAAAATTCAACCTGCATAAAAATTGTAGAGGATATCAATTTACACCATGTATCAATGAAAATAATGGTGGATTGAGAAATAGCCGTCACATTCTGGAAATATGCCCATGAAACGGCAGACATTTTATGGAGTCTATGGGTTTACGTTATGGACACTCTTCCCAATAGGACAGTTGAGTGAGGAGGCTTTAGAAGCAACACACAAAGAATATCGCCACTAACAGAAACACAAAACTCGCAATGTCAGTAGGAAACGAAACATTGAAGACCTTCTCCATGTGCGCAAACACCTTCAAATTCCCAAAATTTACCATTCACAAAGGGATTCACAAGAGTATTCACTGGATGAAGAACAGTAAGAAAATTTATTATAGATATTATATATAGGTTTATTTAGAAAGTATTATAAGTAATTTTTTGCTTAAAGAATTCAATTGCTTCATTTCGCAAGAATACGTAGTTGGGGATTCTTAGAATTCATATCAGTATAAAAATCATAAAATCGTAAAAGTGTGCATCGGTTCCAATAACAACGACGTGGTAGCAAATGAAAAACATTAACACAATGATGAAAAGACCACAGCAATGTTCGAAACTTTAAATTGAAAAATCAATTTAAAATGAGATAGAGGTGGACTTTCTTTAAAACTAGAAATTAGATCAAAATTTCTTTATGAAACCGGCTGTCATTGAATGTTATATGTAACGAAATAATAAATATGTCAATAGATTTGAATGAGACAATCTGCAAACTGGAAGCAACAAAAAATTCAATCAATTAAGCATCAACGCAATTTATTTCTCATTTGTAAGTTGGGCAACACCATAAAATTGTATAAGGGATTGAGCTTCAAAATCTTGGAAAATCAGCAATGCACTCACATGTAAGGGCATCCATACAACCAGACTTCATCGACTTCAATTATTAAATACCCTTTAAACATAAGCAAAAAAAGACAACTTTAATGCATTAATTCAACTTTAGAACCGGTTTGAATTCTTTGTTCTTTGCTCGTCACATCGTAAGTAATACATTAAATTAAATGTATTCGGTTTCAATAAATGTAAACGAACGTTATTTTCAAATTACAAACGTAATAATGCATGGCGTTATTTTTGAAAAATATTTCGACCATACTTATTGTAATTAATCAATTTTGTGTTGTTTGTTGTTATTCCAGTGTATAAAAGTATAAAATATCATGTTTATGTTATTAAGTTGTTTCATAAATATTATTACAATTAATTTGCGAAGTATTTACACTTTTAAGCTGCTGTTAATTACAATCGTAGAATATTTGCTTTTATTTTCATTGCCGTATAATTTTAGAATGTTCCTCTTTTATTTTACATTTCGTAAACAAGTTTTTCAATTTAATTTTTCATTTTGGACGACGCCGACGTTCCAAAGTTTTACTTTAATCATCAACTGTAGTTTCATACACAAAATATACATTTTCGATTTTACAGAATGAACTAAAAATAGTATTAGTCATTTGCACTTTATCTCTAATTCGACATTGCAATACAACAATACACGTTTTAGCGGATTGTGGGTATGTGTGTGTGGAATGCAATGGATTATATACCCATATGTCACAAGTTTATCAACTAAACAAAGTCATGCACAAATACGATCGGTTACGCTCAATTTCCACACAAATAGCAATAACATGCAAATTTTTATCATTCGAAAAAATCACGATTAAACAATATTTCATTGATTTTTGCGTTGTCAAATTTGAATAATGTTCATTTTAATTGGATTACAAACAATTTTAATTGCTAATTAAGGCTTAATCGTGATGTGCACGCTGCTTTTAGGTACTCGGTAATATTATTTGCCATATGTTTCCATATCGCTTATAATTTAAGAGTAGATTATAATGATGAATTACGTGCAAAATACAGAAAACTAATTTTCTAAAATCCTAATGTTTGCATAATCAACGTAGAAAATTGACTATATTTCGAATTATTGAATCTTTCCAGATGATTGTTTTGAGCTACTGAGGTGTATTTTGTTAATTTATGCGCTGTGACGAGTTGTGCGAATGGTTAACTTAAAAGTGACCTGTTTCATATATTTTTTTAATACTTTTGCAATTTTATGTATTTGATCATTTTAATGCATTAATTCCAATAACTACGGTTGGTTTATAATTTGGTTTGTGTTAATTGATAAGACAGCATTTCGCATTTATGGACTCTTATTATGACTATGGACTACAACAGTCTTAACGGCGTACATTGCACATTAAAGGAAATCCAGAAATTTTCCAACGTGTACTGTTACAAAAGCCCTTTCCTTTACCGACAAAGATTGCGGTTTATTTTGTAATTATGAAATTGTGTTTAAAAATTAACAATTAAAATATAATTTATAATAAAATTTAAAAGGAGGTAGCTTAATAGCAGACACTGATCTATCCATAATAATAAGAAAGTTGCCGATACCGAAAACATGTTTTATAATAACTAAAATCAAAAATAATCTGAAAGAAGGTCAAAATGTATATTTCCATTAAAATTTCGACTTTGAAAATTTTCATGCTACTATTTTCTAACGCACAAATTATAAGAACGCAATTAAATAGACCAACCCGAATCAAATCTAAATAATAGAAATAAATGTAAAAGAGTTCAAATGAAAAACTATATAAATGAAAGTCGCCGTTTAGTATCGCGATACGCAATCATAGACATCACTGTCACGTACAGTTTAGAATCCAATCATCGACTCGTTTGATCAGGCGACATATTTAACTTTTACTTTGGCACAAATAAATATCATTCATGGATTTTCGTAAGGTTATTTATGTTTCATTCGATGCACGTTTAATCGACAAGGCAATTTGTAGTTTGATAATAATTGTCACCGTGTCAATTATGACAGAAATGTATAATAAGTTAATCTTGTATAAAAAGCTATAAACTAAATGGGATCTTTAAAAATTGGGATACTTCTACTCCGCTCCTTGATAATTAGCAACCTACCTAACATTTGCCCAACAAATCTACTTTATTAAAAATATATACATTGCACATCTGTAGGCTAAATTCCAAAAACTAACAAATGGCAACTAACTAAAGACAAAATATTATTGGTAGAAAGTTAGAAAACGAACCGACAGACTTGTAAAACAGTCTACTCTAAAAGTTAGAATTCAATATTTGTACCAACACATCACTTAGACATTTCTAAATGTACAAATATTGTTTAAAGACATGTATTGCTAAGGACCTCAAAACAAGAGCGAAACATACGCCCAAGTATTCTAACTATTCGTTTTGCAGATACAACCAGTTTAGCATTTTATGTGAAATTAACGATATGTATGCACACAAGTTTTCGAAATTTCAAAATTTACGGACGTGGTGTTAATGTTTGATTTTTCATTCGAACGTTATTTGTCGTAACAATTAAATATATATGCGATATTTATGTAAAGTAACGGAACTAAATAGCTTTGAATATCGTTACGCAATAACGTAATGCTTCCAAATTTCTTGCTACGAGTACAACAAATTTTGTGCGCGTCTCTAATACGTCGTCTCCTGCTAATAAGTTGCATATTTCAGGATAACAATTTTTATCTACTCTACTTTTCCCCGAAACAATGTTGCGGCTATAAAATTATTAAAACAAAAGTCCACGAAACCAGAATACATAAAGTCGTTATAATTATACGGTAAAGACAGCCAGGCGGTGTAGTTACATTTAAAAGATCTGGCGGTCTCATTCAGTTCAGCTGAGTTAAGTTGTGTTGTGTTGGCAACCGTCAATTAAATAATTTTATATTTTGGCCAGACTGACTAAAATTTAAACTGAATAGTTAATTATCATTTCTAAATGCAATTAAGGTAATAAAACAAATTTTGTTTTGTAAATACGAATATATATGAAATACGTGTATAGTTTGCTAATTTTTGAAATCGTTACGCATACGTCATAGGTAGGCTTTGTTCCGTCAGATTAGTTCGAGAATTATTATTTTGATTATGTTTAAATTTAGAAACACCATTAAAGCAAAACTGCAACTAACGCAATTAAAATATGCAAATACGTCTCAGAAACACAACTCACAATTAAAATTAACGTCGTCCTAACGGTACACTCGCACACAAAACATAAATAATTACCTTCCATCTTGTTTGTTATTTTCCACAACGTAAATATCGCACGAATCTTTTATTTTCTCCTTAACGCCGAGCCGAACGATGACCATGTTCACAGTATTGATGCCGAAGATTATAACGGAGTTCCTTATGCCTTCAGTAAGTTTCTGCACCTGCTTCTCCAACTCATTTATTAACATTTTAATTCACTTACGAAGAACATGTTCACACCGTAATGTGCCTCCATTCGTACTGGCAACGTTCTCGGACAAAGGTACAAATTCTGATAGCATTTCGATAAGCAGCTGGTAGTTGCACGCCATATCTTTGTTTGCCATTTCGAAGATAAGAAAGATCGTGTGCGCCGATAGCAATTTTTCAACACTTTGTCGCCTTGTACGAGGCAAACGCAATTGAAGTGTGTAAGTAGGTTTGCAGTACATGTAAAGGTCACATACGCACATATTATGAGCGTTTTTACGAGACGCTGGAAATTTGTTTAAACTGGGAAAGGATTAAATTGATACCGCGAAACGGTCGCCTGGACCTTGACCCCAATCACGTTCACATTATTTTTATCTCTACGACACTCTTTTTAAACCCAAACGCAATTTGTACAAACACTGGTTCACTACGTCATATTTGCTTTCAGATAATTTTGCTGCAGCGCTAGTACGTCATATTGACTTATTGAGTATGATAAAATTGTGTGTGTGTGTTATGTATTAAATGGCACTTGAAGGTTCATTTATTTCTGTAGTGCCATAACAAGAACGTATAATTTTTTGCAGGCCTAGTACCAGGCCAGGGATTTTCCACAACTTAGTTTTACGTTTTAAGCAAATGCGTTTTCGTGAAAGCATAACCAAGTCAATGTTATACAAATTTGCACCTGACACTAAAAATTGGTAGATTTTCAAAACGGACAGCATTGCATTTCTGACAGTTCCATTATAATTCATTGTTTTGAAATTGTGAACAAGCATTTTTTTATAATCTTAATTGCCGAGCCAGCGATTATTATTATTATAGAAATCCATAAAGATGTATTGTTTCTCCATTGTGTTGCTTAAAATTACGCACCGTTTTACTGAGACTAAAATGAAAACTAATGGCAGGATTTAATTGACTTCGTACAACAATATACATGACCTCTTGTCGACTGTTTTAGGTACCGCTCTCTTTTCTTGAAACATCTATAGCTTACCAATTCTCCCGCCAAAAACAATTACTCCTGAGCAAATTTTATATAAATTCTAGGTGAAACTATCTGTCTCTCTGGCAAATAAAAACTCCATCGACTCTGTGTAAAAAACCTTCGATCAATTGGAACTAAATTGTCTCTCTCTGTGGCGACTTTCTTATTTATAGCTGTGTATTTCGCCTCCATTGCTCTAATTGACTGAAACTTTGTGGTTTCTACGCATGAGTTACGCACACCGTTTCAAATGTACTTTTTTCAATACAATGAATCTGTCATAAATGATTGAAATATGCATTTTGATCTGTATCTCTGGCTGACATTAAATGCTCTTTTTATTTTAGACTATAAAAAAGTTTCACATGTTTTAATTTTTGTTTCAAACTCTCAACCGCTAACACCGAGTATTTTTGCACTCTAATGACAAACAAAATTTATTCAATTTCCTTTTGCAAAACCGTTTCATTGCTATTATCCCTCAAACACGGCCGATTATTACTTTAGCATGGTATAAATCATCGTCTATTTCGTCTTTTGAACGAACCTCACGACTAGTCGATTGTTAACAACAAACTATTTTTCATGTATTTCAGTACAAATATCCCAGGACACAACAAATTCTATTCCGCCGCTGTGGTCCCGCGTTGTCATTTTTATTAAAAGAACTGCATCAAACACTTGCAATCCAGTGACTTCTTCTAAACATTTTCTTCAAAAACTAATCATGACGGAGAAATAGAGTTGTTTACAAACTTTTTAGCGAGCCTGTATACACACGTATAAGAATAAAAAAGTTTTACTGTCAGAAACGTTTGCAACTAACGAGTTTTACTACAAACATTAACTTATAATGCTGGTTTTACTGCCTTACTCGCAATTATACGTTGTACTATGTCACGTGAAAAATATCCTTAACCAAGTTTACTAACGTGCGCGCTATTGCCTAGTGACTATCGGAATATGCTTGGATTTCGAATTTTAATTAATGCTTATACCTCCAGTGCAACTTTTAAAAATCTTACGAACCTTTACAAAAAATACCTTTTATACGATTTGCTTGAAAGTAATCGACAAATATTTATTTAATAGCTATAAATAGCCAACAATATGTATTTTCCATATTTATGTAATATCTATACATATCTAAGAAAACATTATTAGTTTTCCATATTGCGGCTAGTCGTGAAGCCAAATATTGAGGACATTTAAGTAAATACATTTGATCTGCAAAGAAAACGACGTTTTATATTAATTTATATTTTTAACCAATCCTAAATGGAGGATACGAGCCTCGAAGAAAATTAATATTTTAGGAATTATTAGAGTAACAATATAAGACAATGTTATGAAAATCACATTGGACGATGTAAATCAGCAAATAGGAAGGTAAATCAAAGGACATGGTGAAAAAATAATCGAATTTACTGTTAGGATTAATGAATGAATCTGCGTTGACCACAAAAGGAACAAGGGAAGTTGTATATCTACAGATGGTAAGAATATAGATCAAATAGACCATGTAGGGATAGAACGGGCATACAAAATTAATCAAAGATATAAAGAGCACTATCTAGTAACTTTAGCATTACTAAACCTCGACGGGGAAGAGGGTGACAGTGACTGGGAGAAATTATTAAACATAAGAACAATAAACAAGTTAGCCTATATACAATTAAAAAATGAGACGATGAAGCTTGAGTACCTAAAAGCCAGGAAAGAAGAAAGAGCTTTTCATGGGGAGAAAAATTGGTGCTTCTTAAAACCGTGGACATAGAAGATAAATAATAATAAGAGAAAAGAATTAAGAAATGTTTACCAACAAATTAGGAAAGAACGCACTGTATATAAACAAAAAATATTGGAATGATAGAGAAGGACATTTCATAAGAAATAAAGGAAAGCAGTTTGAGAGATGGACAGAATATATCGAGGAATTGCTAAATTGGAATAGGCAAGATAGGGATCAAATGGAATTATTTATGAACGGAATAGAATAGAATCTCCAAATCAGGATGAGGTGAAATTGAATCAAAAAAGCAAACAAAAAATTATATCTGCATGGAAATGACACAATTTAGACAGGCACTAGAGAATAAAATAGCAAGGATCATAATTGATATGGATAACGAAATATGGTATGGATAACGAAATGCTAACGGAATGGATAAAAATTTTGTTGAAGAGTGTTTTTGACTTTTGATCTTAGTTAAAACACCAATTACCATGTTTGTCGAATAACCATTATTTAAAACTAACTGTGTTTTTTTTTCCAAATTATAATTGTCTTTACTCATTGGACTATTGATAAGTCTTTGGATCATTGATTGATAACTTGTGTGAAAAGAACATGCATGTATTGTAGTGTCGATGTGTGTGGGTTTGTGGTATATTGAAAATTCGTGTTGATTATTTTTTGTGGGATATTGTTAGATCAGGGAAATTGATGGATTTGTTTATTCCTAGTTCGGTCGTAAATATTATGTTGGAGTGAATGGTGTTCATATGATTATGTAAAGATTTTTATTGTCTATCCGCGACAATCACGAACCGGACCCAGTAAATACATCGTTTAAATAACGAGCGTGTGCTAATGATATTGCCCATGCCAGCCATGAATATTTCAGCTAATAATGGACTTAAGGGGACATTGCTGATCCTCTCACCTCTCATCTCTCAGATTAAAATTGACTACTATAGTGTTGCTGTAAACATATATTTAGACAACTTAACAGTTCGGTTTTTAAGATGTAATTTTCTTATTAATTCCGATGGATTTTTAAATGCAAATTTTGGATTTATTACATTGATTATAATAAGAAGATATGATTTTTTCACACAAATTATCAGCCTATCGATCAATGATCCATGGACTTATCAATACCCCAAGAAGTGGGGGCAATTAATTTGAAAAAAACAGAATTAGTACAATACCTTTAAATAATGATTATTCGCCAAACATGGGTAATTGACATATAACCAGAAAACAAAAGTCTAAAATACTCTCTCCTATATACCCCAGAATGCAATCTAAAACACCAATTAATTATAACACTGTCACGTATATTGGCAAAATTTCAGAAAAAATAGGGACGATAATTAAAATATCGAAAAACCAAACCATCGCTTTTAAAAAAAAGACAAGAGAGAAAGTTGAGCTCAGATTCTTATAAGTTACCTACAACACAAATAAAACCGACTCTACTTTTGCTAAGCATTGTTTAGAATATAATCATAAATTCTATAACAAATTTGAAATACTACATACAGAGAGAAAAAGAAAAACGCTAAATTCCTTAGAAAGTTTAGAAATAAATAAATTTAATAAAATAGGTTTTCTTTTGAGTGATCGAGTAGATGTTAACAATCCCCCCTACTTAATCTAAACTTGCAATGAAACCAATGAAACCCCCTCTTTCAATATCTGTTTTAGTATTAAGGTTTTCTTGTATATTTGTTTGCAGAACAAAAGAAGTTACACCCATTGATTTTTTATTATTTTACACAGATCCATTACCTCTCGAAATTTGGTGGAAAAAAGAGCCTGGTGTCCGGGCAAAATAAAAATTATGTCATGTCGCATTTCTTGCGTTTGTTAGTCCACTGTTTCATAGTATCACCCATATCTAAATTTAGTTTTTCTATTTAGTTTATGATTGATTTTAAGTGAGACATGAAAAAACCGAAACAAGTAACAGCGCTGAGAAAACTGTACATGCACCAAAATTAATATAACGATAGCATGATAGCTAAAGGTAACAGTGGATGAAAAAAATTAAATAGAAAAAAATAAGAGAACCAAATAATACAAATCTTTAAAATGTAATAGAAATACAAAGATCGTAACAAAAAAATGCTGTTGGAATGACTTATGGGGGATGGGTATGAGTTGCGGTGGCGTAACGTTGTTTGAACCTAGAACAATGGGTCTAAAAATAAAGCATAAAAAAGCATCAACTGAGGAAGTATTTCAATTATTTGGGGATGGTGAACTATAGAAGAGGAAATCCAAGAAACGATACCGAAAAGATGCGTAAGTATGAAAATGTTGAATAAGATAATCGCAAATAAGAATGTATCCAGAGAGTTAATGAAAAATCTTCACAAAATGATAAGATCTGCTGCGTTACATATATGGGAGCAAAACTTGGAAATCGAATATTGAAGATTTGGGAGATGAGGATATTACGAAAATATATACGGTGATATCTGTGAATAAAACTTCTGACGCAGAAAGACAAACAACAAAGTAGTGGCTCGCTTCGATGACTCTATCATTATAAACGTTATCAGGAGATTGGTTAAATGGTGATCGTCGGGGTAATGTATTGACGAAGATATGCGGGAACACTGGACTACAAGGTATTATAAAGAAGATGAAACTCACAAAGCCCAAGGCCTAAAGCATGTTAGTGCCGTATATACATAATGACAATCGCATGTATTCCGACTATGACCTATTTTTTTCACGTGAATTATATCTGTAAATTGAAGATCAATACACTTAAAATAGTCACAATATGAAGGCAAGTATTCTCTGCGCGATGAAGCTATTTCCTCCCCATTGAAGCTGTACCATTCTGGAACAGGTACATGCTGTTTCAAGCTACTATGGGACGATGACGCAGTTATTCCAATGATTTGAGTCATTCATTCTGCAGATTTTCATCGATTTTTCCATATACATTATTTCGTTTTCAAAATTTTAAATTACAATTTAGGAAAACAAATACCTAGATCAATGCAGCCCTAAATATAAATTTTGTTGGTACTGAAAGTAACTATACGCAAAAGTTCGACCGCCGTGAATACGACGGTGCAATAAGTGGTCATAGAGGTCGGTCATTAGTAGCAAATTTGCTAGGTGAACTGTTGATTAACAAAATTGCGAAATGTATGGCTTACGACGTTAATTCGTGGAAGCGTGATGATTCAAGTATTTGATCACATCGCATGAACGGATTAAGAACTCCGAAGGGCAGCGAAGGAAAAGAGATAATTCCTATTAATTCACGTATTGCTCTGACTCCGTCGCGCCCACTGTTTTCACTAAAGACAAACACGAACACTGCTATCCTGAAAAACCGACCGACGAGCGAGACCAATCATCCCCTTTTGCGGCATATACTGATCTGGGATCGACATTAAGAACACAAACGCTTCGATTATATTCAATGCATCGGTCGAATAGTTTGAATTTAACACTGCTCAATAGTAAATATGCGCTGCAAAGTTTTAAATGTTTTTTTGGGTCGTTTTTTTACGAAGTTTTGAATGGAATATATAATTTTGCGATCATTAGTTCTTAAATTCTGAAAATGTAGTATTTTTATAGTAAAATCAATTTTCCCAAACAAATCATATATTTATTAAATTATTCTACATGAACAAATCCCTTTTTCATGATTTTTGGAGAAACTTTAGCAACGCAGTTACGCATTATGGTTCAACAATAATCAGCCATCATGTTCGTGTCCCGTCTACCTTGGTATCTTTCTTCCATAATGTTTATGTTCTGATGCAATCGCTTCCACTGGTCTTCGTTAAAACGCCAAGATTCTCTGGGATCTATCCAAATGGCTGAAAGGATAATGCATTTTTATGCTCATATTACAACCCAGCAATTCTGAATAATTTTCAGATCTATGATTTCCGTAAAAGATTTTTTTTTATAGTTTCAACAAATGACATCCAGGCCAATGATTCTTTCATCAATTTTGATAGTGAAAGCAGAAAGATTTTGGTCCTAGGAACCAACGGCAAGTTTATAATATTATGCTTGCCTACATCCATTGTTTCCCTTGATAGCCACTCTCTTCCTAACTAGTGCAAAAAACAATATTGTTTTCTAAAAAATGGGGGTAATTCTTCCTCCCTATCAGGGTACATTGTTATCTTTGTGTCAAGAGATGACATTTTTTCTTTTAATCGAGACGCCGTGCTGAAGATTCTTTGGAAAGGTGGAGTTCTCTGATTAGGTCACTTATCTCATATTGATTAAAAGGTTTAGGGTTAGAATTTTTGTCTTAAAATGCAATGAAATTATCGTCACTTTCACTGATACTGATCCTGTGGAAGTTCACAAAAAATGGGAATGATAACAGCATTTGAGTGGGGTACGGGTCTTTTAGTTGAGGTCAAATATGGACAATTAATTTTTTTTGTTCATACCATGTAATTTCACTGAACAAAAAGAGCAGTCATCAAAATCGTCCACTGTCTTTGTGGTAGCTGGTGCGCATTGACACAACCGAGTGGATAGAGGGCCGATGTTTTATCCATCTCAGTCATATATACCTTACTATACCAACACTATAACAAAATGTCTGATCCAGAATATATTTAAACATACCCGTATTAGGTAATTGAGATCAAACCAATAATCACTAACATAAATGTGTCGCCATCCAATGCCATAATAATTTGGTATTCGCTAATAATAAATAATCCTGTTTATCTGTTTAAAATGTATGCAGAATAAAAAAGCACGTCGAGATATGAACATTATTTATAGGACTTGCATTTTTTAGCTATTATTTATTACACCGTACTAATGAACAGCGAAGAATTTGAAAACTGGCCGTATCACAGCCATGCAAAATTCCATCTCATTAATAAGAAAAACATAAAATAACGGACGGTTATTGGCCAAACATGTCAAGGCTCCGTTGTTATTAAATGTCCCAATAAGACCTCAGAACGTAATTTATTACAATCTAAAAGGTGAGCCGAGTGAAAAAACCGAACGTAGATTTAATGCCGCCGCTGAGAGAGCTTACAATTACACCGAATAAATCGTTCGAAATTGATTAAGAATACATGTTAATCGATACAAAAACGCAATCAAAGGCGCTAATTGTCCGCGGCGGGTAAGAATTCTCAAGGCTAGTTCATGCAAACGTATAACGAATCCAGTTGCTTTCTAAACCAGTTTTGAAGGTACTCATTAACGTACGACGATAGCGAATCCGAAAATTAAAACGTCGAAGATTCTCCCAATATTTATTTTTCCTCTGTGACATTTAGTTAATAAATATTTGACTGTGTACATATACGCAATAAAAAATATTTATATTACGTATAGGTAGTGATTATAATATTTTTGACGAAGATAACCCAAATAGAAGGGGTTTTTCCACTTATAATTAAACACAAGTTGTTGATTCGAAGATATGCCTTTATTTTATTGTTTGCTTATGGAAGAGGCAAACAGTGTTTGTTTTACAATTGATTATG
The DNA here is from genome assembly GCA_959613385.1 of Geotrupes spiniger. NCBI lineage: Eukaryota > Metazoa > Arthropoda > Insecta > Coleoptera > Geotrupidae > Geotrupes > Geotrupes spiniger. The sequence goes on along the minus strand of OY390736.1, from coordinate 23,632,708 downwards.
TGTATCTTTCATGCGATACAAAATTTATTAAAAATAAATAAATAAATTCTACGTGCATATATTTATATTTTAGTTATGTGTTGACAAAGCGAAAATATTATCTTATGTCAACATTATTAAAATAAAACTCTTATTCCGTACCATTTTACTGTAATACTAGCGCGTAAAGGTTTGTTTATTTGCTTTGGAATAATGACGTAACCTTAACAGGTTTATAATAGTGTAATCTTTACCTCACTCCATAACGATTTTTACAACGTGTAAATCTAATGCTGTCGCAAAATTTTTAGTAAACTACCTTGTTGTTTGAGTCGCTTAACTTACTTTAAGTATTCATTTCAAAATATTGAGATCCTAAATAACTAAAAACGAAACTATAGTTATAGGGATATATAAATATAGTATAGACACTGATGTGCAATTTAAAAAGGGGCAGGTGGCAGGTGGCAGTAGCGTTAGGATCTTTGCCCCTACGTACAAGCGATTTCATTCGTTCACAGTGAACATTTGTAAGACGTTTGTATTTAAAAATATATGTCATTCTTTTTCGATATCATTTCAGGAGTTGCAAGCACTTATATTTATTTTACTTCAGTGAAACTTTGCACTTAATTAAAATGCAATGCATCACTCTAAGAGTGACGGATACTTTCTATTCATGTAAACCACGAGCAAATATAATCTATTATTCTCCTATTGCGTAGAACTCAAGATTGTTTGTTGTGCACATTTGATTTTACTTTAATTTTGTACAGCTTTTCTTTTACATACGTAGTTGAAATCATTTAACACAAGTCATAGGACTAGGTGATGGATAACTGCATTCAGAAAACGAGAGCTTCCTAGATACGCCGAGATGACGCCGATGATATCCACAAACATTGCAAAAATATTTAAAAATATCAAGACTAAAAATCATGGGACCGCAAGGATCACCTTGTTGAGCTTCAACATAAGAATACAATAAATTATTACCAAAAAAAATAAATATGAAGGATTTCTATAACATTGGAAGAGATAAAAATACGGGGGGGGGGGGCATTCAACTTCTTTAAGAATACAATCCCATTCGACGGAGTTAAAAGCGTTATTGAAATCCAATTTAAGAAGAAGAACTTTACCATGGGCATCATTCACAAAAGTACGTGCGGAATGAATAGCAACTTCGCAACCTAGTTTAGTGGCAACGCCAAGATGGTGAGGTGATAAATAGGAGTTTACAATATTGCGGCATAAGAGGCAGGCTAATTATATATTATATTTATATATTTTTCCACGTTGCACATATATCTTTTATATAAAAATAATATCGTTAAGATAAAAATTAAAAATAAGAAACCTTAAAAATCTTAAATAAGCACCAAAACAAGAAAATAAACAATATATTTGCTTTCATGTTGATATAGAAAATATATTTTTTTCTAACATTATATGCATGGCTTTAATGTAAATATTTGACAAAATTTTAAAAATTAGCTACAAACATGTTATTTTATTTGATTATTCGTGCAACGTAAATACGTCAGGCAGAGCAAATTTGTATTGAGAAGATGTGTCAGAAAGTATAACAACGTATTGGTTCAGAGTGTTGAAATAAATTTAGGTCGTAAATTGTAAACATGACCTTGACTGGTGAGCAATGTGAGTAATGGCAAAACCATAGGTTATTAAATTAAATTAAGGGATTGCAATCATTTTTTATAGCGTGTTCTTTTTATATTGCATCATAAAACACTATTTGATATCTAAGACCTTATTACTGAACATATACGTTACCTTTAAAGAAAGCAAAATAATGTGAAAATGTAAGGTTAGAATCACTTTACAATAAAGGTTTTAATATATATATCGGTACTTGAAGTTATTGGCTCATTTAAAATTTAGGTTAAATTGCTTTAATATTAATAGTAAATTTTCTTATTATTAATATTATTCATTGTGATCATATGACGATTTCCATCAACGAGAGTGAATGGTTCATTACGTGAATTGAATTCTAGAAATACTGTCGGATTTGTCGATTCTGGGGTGCTCAGTCTAAAGATTGCTATTGAAGGGAAATCATGTATTTTGTGTGTTACAAAGAAAATTCACAAAAGTATAGTGAAACGAACGCCCAGATTCCGAACAGGACGCCGATATCAAATATTGAAATGTCAGGACATTTGAAACGTAAAAAAAATAATTTGATTGGTCACTTTAACTGGAATAGTATAACTTCATTAACGGAATTGTCCATTTTATTGATAATTTTATAGATATTATTTACAAACTTTAGTTAATACGATATTGCAAATAATTTACAGCGATAAGTTACTATTATGTAAGTCATCGGAGTTATTTCGGTGGGGGTACTTGCGAGGCGCCCGTGGGGAAAGAAATTGAGCAACGTCGGTCTACCGATAGTCAAAAAAGACGTACACCAGTTAGCAGCTCAAAGAAAACTAATAGAAATTAAATAGTACTAAGCTCACCATTATTATTAAAATTGTAACCTAATGAGAAGTTAATAAAATCGTCAATTGCAAAACTCTATTTTATTGATTTCATAGTTAGAAGAATATTATAATAAATATTAAAAGGTGATTTACTTGGTGTATACTTTCAATTTTTTTATTCTATAATCTTGTTGATATTAATACTCTGTGGTAACATATTCACGTTTTTAAACATGTAATGTAACTGAACCTGTATATCGTACTTATTGTCTTTATCAACATTATTATTCGGTTTTATATTTTCATTTATTAATCAATCGTCGTTAAATTATTAATATTTTTGCAAATTGTTTCATATGTATTTTTCATCACTTTTTACGTTTTCTTAATTTAAAAACAAGGCTCGTCTATAAACATATCGATTTTAACGTAACGTCTTCCATTTTCTCAATGATCTTATCCAATAACCTATTGTTCAAATGATTTTTAGTGTTGTTTGGTCTGCATTAATTTGTCAAACTCGCCATTTTTGGATGCAGTGTTAATTAGATCATTTTCACTGGATTAAAACCACACAATTGTTACATATTAAAAATTATTAAATGGGGTGGACATATTAAAAAAAATCTAATGACTTGTCCTGTGAACCCGACTCGTTTTTATAAAATCGTTGTTTTTAATATTCACTTACAGGACAAAGGCAAACAATACTTATTTTTTAACAATCGTTGCACGAGTTCTACCTGGATATCATATACCATAGATAACTATCTGAAAATCAGATTAAAATACAATAATAAAAACAAGATTTTGTACATTTCCTTCGCCACGTACACTGAGCACAGGCACCACGCAGTAATCTAAAAAGAATATTCCCACACTTTAGTAAGCAATTAAATACCGGATGTCAGAATTGTTACTTCTACTGTAGTACAAGTCCATTTCCTACGCGTTTGCAGCCATCACCGTCCATATAATTCATTTAATTATACGGACTGTAGATAAGTTACAATACCTGAAGAGAGCACCGTAGAAGAACGTAATTATATATCTTGTTCTTTTTTCAAAAACTTATTATAGATATGAAATGATTTTAAAATGAGTTTAATCAATAATTATATTTAGTTAAGAAAGGTAGTGCGTAAATAATGCATAAGAAAACTTTTAAGTCAATAATATGACAGGAAATTTCTATTTCATTTTATTTTATGTCACTCTTCTTTTTGCATTCTTTCGCTTATTTATTAGTTTGTATTTTGAGTTCCTTTTAATTTCATCTTTCTCGTTTGTCGATTTTGCGTATTAAGGTTTTCTTGCGACTTCGAAAAGAATTTCATTTAATTTTGTTTTTAAACTTTTCTATTTTATATTTGTCTTCATTGTAATTTGTTGTTGGTCGTTTTATCATCAGTACCTTCTTCAATTTTGTGCCAAAAATGTAATTTTTTTTATGAATATAAATAAAATAATACGATGGTCGAACGACTTTTTTTGTGAAATTAATTTATTAATTAATACGACAATTGAGTGCTGATATATTCAGTGGATACTTGATATTTTGTCATTTAGAATTCCTGAAATATTGATACAAAGCAGCCGCCAATAAATAACAAACAAGATAGTGCGACATCACGCGACAAATGAAATCTGGAGAAATTAAATATGTTCAGTAAAATACAAAAACATCCATGAAAGTACCTTACGTGTTACGACTGTAAAATAAAAAAAACAATAGCCTTAAGAAAACAATACAACGTCCAGAAGTAATTACATGAATATTAACAACGCAGCAATAACATTGATCTTTTAGTTTACACTACACTTTTTTTAAGTAGATAGTACACAATCTATTTGTTTATCCAAATGAACCGGATTCAATCCAACAATTTTCGATGTAGTTTTTAAATAAGTTGGGAAACTTGTGTGACAGATAGTTTCTTACCTTGAAAATACATGTTTACGGCAAACGTAAACACGAATTTCAAATATTGCAAGTATTCCAATTTTATTCCGCGATAACAAGCAAATGGTTTCCTCGCCACATGATTTCGATAAGAAATCAATCAATGAACTTATTCAGGTAGTTGTTTATTGATGCGCATTCTACAAACATAATTGAGAGAGAAAATGATTAACTAAGATACAAATATATAAATATCTGTGCGAGCATTCTAGATCATTTGCATTTGCGCATATATTCCAATTAAGTTAAGATTAAGACGATCTGAAAATGTGATGCAATCATTTTATAATTACAGATGTTTTATGTATTTATCACGTTAATGTAAATTGTATCGTGTCAATTGTTAATCTTGTATAAATATGCTATGATCTTTAATTACATGAGCCGGATTTGCAAAATAAACTACGTGTCGCTCTCATCAAAGGTACGTACAACTACGAAAAATATTTATATCTTGCAATTATAAACGTTATTATATTGCGATTTTGCAAAAAATGCAGATCGTTTGTTTAAATTACCAATAATCACATTTTAATAAATGGCGAATTGAACGGCGTTATTAACATTAATTACGATCGATTTTCCCATAACGCCCATCGTAGGTGAATAATTTAGGGGTTGCGTTAAGATTGATGAAGTCAAACGGCTGATAATTTTGCACCCTATACACCTTTCACCTACAGATTAATCATATCCATAATATCGGGGTAGATAACACCTGGCCTCAAATGGATTTCTAAAACCTCCCCTTCGCACAACACTGGGAATAAAACCAATTAAGGAAGGCCATGAAAATAGTTGGTGGAGAATCTGACTATTTCATCTATGATATTTAATTAGTAGACTCTGATATTTATCGAGCGTTATTTTCGGAAGGTTGGTAATACTTTATACCTGAGGGGTTACTGTACAAAAGGTATTGTTGAAAAACTACCCCCGATATTTAACCTTGAGTAAAACTGTACTGTATTAAAACTTGCTTTCGTTTTGTTTGTATTTTCGGACCTAACCAACGTTGATATAATTGTTTAACACAAATTTCACAAATTGTTTCAGCTGAAACACGTGGCATAGAAGCTTTTCTGTGAAATACAAAGTTAAAGTGTTTGTTGAAATGATACTTATCGGTTAGTGGATTTTTAAATTTACAACTACATTTTAATTAAACCTCATATCATGATATCATTATCGAAAATTTGATAGTAATTGTGATTTGAAATTTTCTTGGAAGATATTACATTATTAAGCATGTTTATTTGGAATAATATGCTTAAATGTTTACCAAGACTACTACTCGATTTTTTATCGATCTTTAAATCTTTTCAGTGACTCTTCAAGTAATAAGTGCAGATAATGAATGCAAGTACGATATTTTGGATAGAATTCAGTAAAACAACAAAATTATCTCTAATTCACGATAATATCTGTAAAATGCTGAGAATCAATATGTCCTGATAAAAAATATAAAACTGTAGTTTTATAGATCTAAAGTATATCATGATATGACATTCGCGATCTTAAAATATGTGCCAAACTTTTTTGGTAACATTACATGCAAGTATGTAAATTTATTTTACACTTGAATCTGCCAATGCCTCTGTTGATAGAATGCTCTAGATTTTAATTTATTTAACTATTTTCATGACTTAAATAAATACGAAAACAACGAATATAACCCCTATTTTCGTAAAGAAAGTATAGAAAACACAACTGGTCAAAGGTTCGTTACATGTCAATTAGGTAGGTTTTCAAAAACATAAATAGTCATTTTTAGATTTATCTTGAAGTTTATATAGAATCCAACCGGAGAGATATGCGAAGTGATTATAGTTTAAAAATGTAATGGATCAAATGCTCACAAAGAGAACGAAGTTATGGAAAATCGGAAGACAAAGGCAAAAGATTATGAAAATAGAATCATTGTTGGAGGCAAAAGAACTCACAGAAGTAGTAGAGGAGGACGAAGAAGAAAAGAGGGACAGTAACAAACAATAAATAACGAAACACTGCATAGAAAATGACCTCCTATAGTACTCACCAAAAAATTGTGGATAGAAAGTTTGGGGGCAGTCGGAACGAAAGATCTATATTCTTGTTGGACAAAAAAATACAAGATGGGGATGAAGTAGGTAAAATTAAATAGAAGGAAAAATATTTCCATAAGATTACATAAACTGAGGTAAAATTAAACAGCTTAATTTTTTAAGCGAAGAAATGTTAAAGTTAGGCAATAAAATAGGAAGAAATATTGTGGAAAATATTTTTCTAATCGATCATCGAATAAGACACTTTTGCAAGAAGTAAATCGCAATGCATTTTAACGTTACCAAAAGTATTTCATGTAAAGACTGAATCGCTATATGAGCAAATTTGGTGATAAAAAAGGGTTGCATGTGGAGTTCTGTACTATACGTAAGTTAGAAAGAAGGTAAAAATTTTGTATATAGGAACCCGAAGAATGAAATAATTGGAGAATGAGTATTAGCAGACGAAGTGATAATTTTCGCCAACAACAAAAAAGAATTGCAGAATAATATGCAGTTTAGGAGGGGGAATATGACCGTAAATAAAGAAAATCAAAAAGGGTTATTGTATAATATGCAGGAAAAAATAAAAATGCAAGCAAATAAAGAGCATCCATTCATTCATATAGAGGTGCAAATAATATCCAAAGACAAGACAATTGAAATAATAGCAACAATCTACTATTCAATAGAAGTTTCTTAGGCCAGAAGGATATACCACGAAAGAAATCATTGCACATATATATTTAAGTAAATTTTAGTACTTGGATGGGTAATGACACCAGTTCATTAAAAATCATAGCACAAACGTATCAAAAAATAATATTAGATTCAGTAGTAATTTCCAGGAGAGGAAATAATCGAACAGCATCAACTAAGATAGTTTGTGAGAATGCAAGGAAATGCAACGTGCACTAGGTACACCCCGGTATAAACAGAAAGAAAATGACAACCATTAATTTGGGGTAATATTATTAGGGGTGCCTTGGAAAATAGATTTCATCTATGGGATAATACAAGGAAGATAGCAAACAACATAAAACAATGAGCAAATATATTATACTTACTGGTAGGTAAGACATATGATAGACGTAGTTTTTATGCTGATGATGAAAAACGAAATCAATTTGAAGTGGTGTTTATGCATTATTCCGAATAATGAATGTTCGTTACATATTATAATCATGAGCCCTTTGTGCAAACATCCGACTTTTACAACTGTATGGTATTAACATATTGGAACTGCTGCGTTCGCATAAGTTTTGGAACATTATAAACTATATGACCATACATTTTTCATTTTTTTTTCAAGTTTAATAAAAATTAGAAAAAAAGCTAATCACGATGGAACGCACCCCAAGTACAAACATATTAACTGATGAATTTGATCATTCAACGGTCAGAGTAAGCGAAAACTAGACCATGAACTCAAACTCAAAGCTCCACATTAAGGATCGGTCTCATAATGCCATGACAATACTCTTAGGTATTAAATGTCTTAGATGTTCGCAATGAACCAGCCCAAATCTTAAAGACAATTAAATTATACGACGATTTCTTGCATTAGATTACAGTAACAAAACCAAATCAACCGAGCTTATTATAAAGTAATAAGTTAAAAACACAATATAATTCAAAAATATTGTTTACACTATTTTTCAATATGACCTATTGTTACCAAATTAAATATTTACACTGTCAAATATATTTTGAAACAGCAAGCAGCAAAAACAATATTTTTGTAAAACGTCACTGCAATGAATCGCCTACGGTTCCTATCGCCTTCAGCTCTAAGCTTAAACAAAAAATGTCTTACGTATATGCCCATTATATTGATTCCACATATTTTTATAAATGTTACGGTTAACAACTCTTAGTAAATGTCTCCCATTCCTCTTTATTCTTTGCCTCTGTCCATGTTATATCTACACCTCGATTGATTCTATGCCAAGCTCTTGTCTAATTTGCTCGCGTCGAATCCTATCTCTTCTGGTTACTCCCTTCACTATTTTCATATATTTCATTTTTGCTACTTTTTGGTTTTTTCCTTTAATGTTATCACCCGTAAATTACCATAGGGCTGTATGCAATTGCATTTTTCTTATATTTTTATTCACTTCCTTTTTACTTTATATAAACGTTTTGAAAGTTAGGATTATGAAACTTAAAAATTAAGATTTATATGTAGTAAATATATCGACTGGAAGTGAGGGTTTACACCTATCACCTTTTTTCGTATCTCGAAAATGGTAAAACCTGGTTCTTATGAAAGTTAAAGATAATGACATTTTTAACAACTTTTATTTGAAATGTTCTTTTGGAAAATCTACCATTTACGGAAAAATCGGTGTTGAAATTGTCGTTCAAAAGTTCTTTGCAGTAACGTACGATAAATATTCTCAGGAGCGATCACAAGGTCGTTCGCTGTAACAGTCGCGGTGGCTGTCAGATGTAACTAGCCTATGTTGACGCATTCAAGAAACGTTCGCGATTTCGCCTCTCATCGCGATCGCGTAGTTGGAAATTTATCCAAGTATAAGAAAGTTCAGTGTGGATCACTTCAGATTTTTATTTATAAATGTCTTATCCATTGCATAATTTACCTTGTTCACTTTATTTGGTCTGCTATTTAGTTCTACCACCTGTGTACCTTTTTCATCCAACAGCGTTCCTAGATATTAATAATTGCTGACCTTTTCGATATCCTAACCCCTCTAATTTTATTTATTTATTATCCGTTTCATTTCTACTGTACTACCATCATTTTTGTTTGCTCTTAATATTTTTCATCCCTATATCATTCCATCAAGTTCTCACCCAGATCTGTTTCATTCCTTGCTAATGGCTACATCATCCGCAAATGTGATCCCAATTTTATCAAGTTTTCGGCATCTTCGCTTTATTTTCGTGATTGATTACTTCATCTATGAATAGTATGAACAGAAGTGAACTTAAACTTCCCCCCTGTTTTACCCTGTCTTCGGTTACCAATATGTCGGACTTAATGTTTTTACCGTGTACAGTTTCTGGTTTCCTTTTATGAACATTTTATTACTCTTGTTAATTTTTTAAGTACATTCCTTTTCTCTAGTCTTTCCTATATTTTTGCTGGTTTTGACGTTGCTAGTGTTCTACTTATTATTATATTATGTATTTTTGTTTTGTGCGCTTCTACCTTTTCTGAAACCACTCTGTACTTCTGTTAATGTCGGCTCTATTTATTTTCTTATTTTCTAGTACTTGTTCCAATGACTTCATTATTGTGATCATTCGTGTTCATTGTCAACTTTTCAGTTTTTGAATTCAGGTTTTACATTTGTTCATTTACTCTTTCTTCTTATCTCCGTCATCCGTTTAATTTAATTAATTTAACTTCTGCGCTTCTCTTCATTTTATATTCTCTTTTGGTCTTCATCTCATCTTCTACTATTATATAATTTATAATTGACCTCTCCTCTTTGTTCATTTCCTCTCTTGTGTGTTTGTGTACATCTTTGTGTTTGCTATAGTTATATCATCTACTATACAGAATTCCACCAGTCTCCAGATATTGCTATTTATTTTCTCTTCCCCAATTTCCAAAAGTTTCTGTGTATATACAGTATATTTTTCCCTACTCTGCCATTTATGTCTCCTGCTACACATATATACCTCTTGCTGTTTCTACTCCCATTTCTAAGTTTTCACAAAATGTATCTTGTTTCGCTTTTTTCTTGTTCTCGTCCGAACCATATACATCATCGCAATAGTTAAGATTCTTTCTGATATTGTTTCCAATTTCTCAGGGAGTTTTTGCTGATATTGAGAACAACAAATCAAGCCACAGTACGTTTCTTTTATATAATAAGAAATATTATAATGCAATTAAACGACATTTATTTTATTTTCTTTTTTTGCTTTATTTTAATGAAATTGAAATTGATAAACATACATACATATTTTTGCCTTCGCCATAGTAAATGGTGATATATATTCATCAAGAATGAAGTTTCCTTAAAGTAAAATAAATATATTTACTTAATTTATGAAATGGTTCCATGCGAAAGAAACATTTAAATAAATCTATAAGTAGCATTTTTAAATGAAAATGTACATACTGGTATATTTTTAAAAGAAAATCAACAACGAACGAACGAAAACTTTGTCACTATCCATAATTCAAGATTTCTATGAAAAAAGAATATTCGCATGAGGATACTTAATGTATGTTGAGTAATCCCGCCACGTTTCGAAGGGTATGACAGTAAAATTATTGTTAGCTACTGTACATAACAAAGTATTTTAAAAAGAAATAATATTCCTCGGTTGCCAAATTAGGACAGGCCTTCCTGGACAACCATTAAAACAGATAACCGTAAAAGCTTAACGTTTTTACCTGCTACAAAATTCCGTTGTCCGCATTTGAAGCAGTTTACAACTTTCTATGCATTTTACGACCCTCCTCGCCAGGGCTTACAAACAAAACGCACCTGTTATTGAAGTTATCGCATTCATCCTTGTTGGGCAAAGACATCAGGTGCGGCACCTGAATTTGGCTGCTTGAAACGTCGACGTTTGGCCTTCCCGGAGCGGTGTAAGGGGGTGGTGGTTGCTGACCCCTCTCGAGCGTCCCCTCTGGAGTGTGCATGCTGACGTAAAGGAAAAATACATTAGTACATTACGTGCCGGCAGAATGGGGTTTTGTAATGCTAGGGACGGTGGCAATTCGAGAAAATGAGTTTCTGTCTAACGAACAATAGAACTAAATTTAGAATTACATTTATGTATCTGGTAATCTGCTACTATATTGTAACGGCGAATACTGCACTGCAGCGCAATTTAATCAGTTGTGTAAAATGAGGGAAAGTTTTAATAAATTACTGCGAGTCTCTTGGTTATACATAAAAGTATAAAAGAAGGCTTGAAATCGATAGATATTTATGTCAAGATATCGCGAAGGCACGACGCGTTATTTTTTGATCTAGTAAATTCCGACGTGGTTGAAATACCAAGACAAATTTATTTATAAATGGACTAATTTACGTCGTTTTTATTATGGACATATATCTGAACGTGTGTTAATAATGAATTGCAATAAAACGTAATGCAATATACGCTAGATGTTTAATGTAAGTTATGGCATTAGTTTCGAAATAGATTTCTCGACGTAGATACCGAGCTACCTTATTTGACCGCATTTGTATCCATTAACACATGACCGCAAAATTGCAGCAAATTAAAATATTCCATCCAAGGTGTCCCAAGAAATAAAGTGTTTTACAATAATAGTAATTAAGTACACGTACGTTAAGTCGTTAAAAAAATTCATTGACGGTCAAGCAACTAAACGAGTTTGTTTTTATAAATGCTAAATTATTTTAGCAGTAGCGACAAATGAACTAATTCAATTTTAATTTAAAATAATTATATTTAGATCAAAATTAAAAATTATAACCAAACTAGACTAGACTAGCATTCCCAATGAATACGTCAAAATATTATGATATTTTGATAATTTGTTAAGCCAAGCACACTTAATTTTAATGAATTTACAATTTTCAAAATTGCAGCGAAGAGCTTTTGATTTATTTTTTAATGTAATACCTGCAAAAATTATTTGCATTTACATTTGCATTAATCACATACATATAAATCACTTACACGTGATAAAAACTTTAAATGTCAATATTATCGACACTAATTGCAAAGTAGCTAACAATAAGAATAAATAAATGTGCTTTATGTCAATTATAGTATGAATAAATATTAAAATCATGTTAAATATGACATTGTTTATAGTTTAACATTGCTATTTTGTATAAATCTTACATAGAATATGCATTGGGCAACAATTATATTTGCATTTGATTTGCAACATTAAAATGATTTCGTCCGATGACAATGCGCCCGTTTTTTTTTTCGCCGATTGTTAGGAAACATAAAAAATACTTAAAGGTTTGGATATAATCAATAATAATTTTGCAAATCATGACTGTACATCATCGACCCTTCGTAAAAGCAATCGAAAACAGACTTTTATGAATGCAGCCTTGTTCTTTTATTTTAATATTAATTTCAATCTTAACATCATCTTTTTATTTTCTTTTGTGGTCCTCGCTTACACGGTATTCCTCAAGAAGCAATATTCCAAGTTAATGAGACTTCTCGGTTAATGACCCTTGTTGATAAATTGTTCGAAGGGTCGCTTCGACGTTTCGATAAAGTTACGCTTGCCATCCTCACCTTGCTTTTTCAGTCGTAGCGATCAACTAGATCAGTACGATCGAGAAGACCAACCAAGAGGATGCTGAACTTCAAAAGTTCATTACCCATTATGTGCTCTATGAATATATTAAATAGATAGGTTTTATCTATCACGTGACTTTGGACACATGTTTAGCGATGTTTAAGTGTGATTCAAATGAATGTCAGCGCCAATTCATAACTATGAGCGAAACATGGACCCATCACTGCACATCAAAGACCAAGAAAGCAGTTGACTTATCCAAGCCAATCAGCGACGAAGACAGCAAAAGACATTCCATTAGCTGGAAAAGTTATGTTCCAACGAAGATTCAACGAAGGAACGAAAGGAGCGAAGGATGAAAATAAAATGAATGGAGTAAACAAAGTTTTTTTCTTGATAAGACTAGGTATTTATTGCTCTGCCCTCGTATTTGGGTAGCAAGAAAAATAAGAAGATAACGTCCACTTTAATGATAATATCCAGGCATATACAATGCAGTGAATTATAAAAAATAGAATGACGAGCCATTCGTTTATTCCAAATTTTTTTAAAAACCACCGTAGCTTTTCAAATGGACAGAACCTACTCTCCCAGACTTTCATTTAAATTGAAATGCAGCTTTATGTTCCCTTTTCACCTTGCCTTCACCAAAATATATACAAAAGGTGTATTTATTTGCATAGTAATTTACCTATAATTCCATTCTCGTCCAATATTTAATATATTTCGCCATCGCTTCGTCACCGCGACGTCCTATCCATACCATCTACCAGCCCTCATAAGATTTCTTTATATTTCGTGTCATCATTAGCATTCTGAAATATCCCATGTCTTATCTACCCACCCGCACTTTTCATTATTTCACTAATTTCTACTTGCAACGATCACCACCCTGCTCTATCACACATATGTGGTCTATATCTGGTCATATTGAACTTTTAAGAAACAAATTGAACACTTTCGCCTGAAAAAATACAATAGTTCCGAATATAAATGAAACAGAAATAGATTCAAAAAGAGCCGAACAAGGTTAATAAATCTGTTTAAAACCATATAACGTTAAAATGAAAATTATATTGGAGTTATAAGAGGTGGTGTACCTAATACAATATGTAGGTAGGTAAACATTACTGTATTCAATGAAAATCATTCTTACCGACGTCAAATGACAATAAAGGGTAAATCGGGCTAAATTTTTACATTTTTAATGTATATAAGGCCTCACATATCAAGATGTTTATATTACGTTGTTTGATTTGAGATCGAAGTTAATATTAAAGACAAAAAGTAATTAATTAATTAGAAGATTTCATATCGAGGCTGGTTTACTCAAAAACATTGTGCTACGGGTACCAAAATCTTCATATAGATCTAGTTCACTTAATGTAATTCCAGCGTTTGCATTTATAGTTTTCATAAAAATTGTCAGATTCAGTAAAAAAGCAACACCACGCCTGTTCCAATTTTGATTATAATTATATGAAAACTGAAAATTTTCTTTTTATGTCAACCACAAAGACGTGTGCAATAATTAAGGACAGCGGATGCTGTAATGGTATAGGATTAAGTTAATTAATTAATGAACAATGAATTTTGTTATCAACTGAGCGACAACGAATGACCAACTAACTAAAGTACAGTTTCTTCAGATTCTATTTATTATCGATTCCAGAACCACTATCAACTCATAATTCTCCTACCCTCACCTATCTGTACTTCCATGGCTTCCCTAAAATCTCCGTTAACACTGCTTTGAGCAATATTTTCAAACGTCTCTTTCCACCCTCTCCTATTATTTCACTACCCTGCCCTCTTCCCGATTGATTTCATTCCTTTTTCCAAAACAATTATCTCACAATTATCACGAACCCCAGTCCACTATCATAAGCACAGGCTTGCAAATGCAGTGGAAATATCATCACTTTTCCTAGCTTGTCCCATCGTCCTGGTACATCCTTATTACGTTCTCTACCTCCGATATTTACAAATTAAACATCGCTGGTTAGTCGACACCTCCACTGCAGTGCTTTATGAGTTGAATACTTTTACGACGTCTCTTCCTGTCATTTAATGATCTGATTACATATACAAAATACATTTGCAAATAATATTTTAAGCTGTTGGATATTGAAGATCAAATGAATTTCCACAAAGATTCAAGAAAAAATTGACCAAAATGAAAATGAAATATAAAGAAAACACAACGTACCAAGCAGCAGGGAAAGTTGCGAATTAAAAACCAACGACGTGATAACATGGACATATTGCAATTCACCTATTTAAACAATTGAATAAAAACAAATAAGATATACATACAAGCATGGCATCAACTCAATAAATTGAGGAGCGGAATTTAAGTCAATAAAATTATGCAAATGTATCATTGAGGGAAAGAAATGAAATTGAAAGAAAATGGCCAGCATTTAATTGCAATGCAATATCAAATATTGAAAACAAAAACAAGAAGTGAAAGAAAAACACATAACGAATTTAAAAGAAAAGAAACACAGTGGAAGACTGAGAAATCGAAGCAAAAACAGAACGAAAACAAATGCCACAAATAATTACTTGAAAGAAACAGAAGTAATTAAAAGTAAACGTAAATATGAAGGCAGCAATTAAAATATAAAGAAGAAAATCAATATAACATCAATCATTTACGATACGTCTATTGTCAGATGAGACAGGTGACAACGTGCAAGCTTTGTTGTTGAAATAGGACGGAATTAAATTACCCTTTCCCCAGATGTAGATATGAGCTTCATAGTTGACGTTGACGGGATTGGTAAAATATTGCAGTTACATTAATGTTTTCTTTTAAATTTAAAGGTATTGCAACTACGACACATTTATCCATAAATTCGAATTACTCTTTTAGATTTTCATTAAATGGGGTTTACGTTTTTCTTTGAAACCTTACCTGACATCTTGCCCAACACAAAGATCTTTCTTGACAATAATGTAATAACACTCAGAATAGAAAATTTATATATTTTTCATTCGTAGTGTATAAATAATAAAATAATAAAAAAATAACGTCACGTTTTCTAAGTCAATTACGAAAAATCAATAATTTGCCATGTCATTTTAATTGCAAGGAAAATGCGAAATAACTACTGTTTTTCATCACTGGACGTGTTCAAAATATCACGTCTCAGGGTAAAATGCAATTCATTTTGGAACTAGTTCTATAAATGCGAGTATCTATCTGTAAATGTAAAAATAAAGTTTATTCAACAAAGTCAAAGTAAATTACAAACATGTTTGCTCATGGGACATTTTCCTCTTTAAAGTCCTACAATGAGTACAGAAAGAAACTTCCTTGAAAGTAGCTTCGTATCCGATTGGTATGCACGTAGTCCCATGTTCATACCTCTGATGTTCGACGCTTTATTGCTTGAGCTTCAGATATGTTGTAACATCCTCATCATTTGTGCTCGTTCCAATCTTTATGCATAAGAAAAGCTTTTTTATGTGCAGTTTTTCAAGCTTTGTGTAGCAGTTCTATTCAAATCTCCTACGATTTGATGCGTAATTTGACATACTCTGGCTGGCTTTCTTCTTTAAAAGACTCCAACGTTCTTCAGATCGCTTATCAATTGATTGCTCAAGCTTTTACTTGGCACGTTTCTATTTGCTTATGTTTTACTTGCATGTCACTTGTCATCTTCTCTAGAAAGATTAATTTCAGATTGTAATTTCATTCATGATTCTCTTGTGTACATCAGTCATTTGTTTTTGGATTTGGATTAAATTGCAAGTTTCGTTACCAATAGGAATCTAACCTCCAACCTTTCTGTTATAATTGAGGTCCTAGCCCACTGCGCCATGGCAACGCGACGTCTTCACACACGCTAACTTACTTGGCATAATTTGTTTTCATTTAGCCCCCAAGGCCTATAATTTTAATAGAGACCAAAAATTCTGAAATAGTTTATTTCCGTAATTATTTTAATTATTTTAACTAAAATTTATTAGTATTTAAGCCCATTTACAATACAATTTAGTACATTTCATCAGAAAGAATTTTTGACCCCACAGGAATATTACACCACCAAAATGTTTGCCAATTACATTTCAACCTACACCATTTCCATAAAATGAAGATAACTTTATATCCTGTGTACAGACTTCCTACGATTTGAAGCGCTGCATCAGAAATTCAGAAAGTTATTGCGAAAACATAAATTAACACATTTTTATGTCTGCTGGCGCTTTAGTGTTTTACAACGCGTACGAATATAATCGGTTTATTGTTCCATTCGAAACAAAACAAATTTACTCGTTAAAACATTCTTGGTCGTCGTCGCGGCGTTTTTAACAGGTTTACGTTCTGTTCATTTAAATAATGCCTCGCAAATTTTAAGAATACACAAATCTACTACGACACACAAAAAACAACTTTCCACTGCTGCATCAGTTTTAATTCGAGAGAAACTAGTCCCATGAATGTATTTTGAAATTATTTCAAATGTACTTTTTAATGATATTAAATTAAAAACATGGAAGCTGTAGGACCTGATCTTTTGCGTGCTAACGCGAGGGTATCACAATTGGTATTAATTACTGTTTGTTAAATAGTAACATGAGAAGAAAATTTAATATTTTTATAAAATTTCTTAAATGATTAATGATAATGATAAAGGTTGCCGGCAATCTCGCCAATGCAGTGGCCAAAATAATACCCCTTCTTCATTTCTAAAATTATTTTGTGTCCTTAATGAGAAATCCAAAATTTAAGTCAGACAACTGTTTTTCCTTAATGCATAGAAATAACAAGTAAGCAAACGTTTAGTTTTTATGACTTGTGTCATGAATTATAAGAAAAAATAAATACCTAAATATTAATTTTCAGTTTACAATTTTAACT
Source organism: Geotrupes spiniger (assembly GCA_959613385.1). Taxonomy (NCBI): domain Eukaryota; kingdom Metazoa; phylum Arthropoda; class Insecta; order Coleoptera; family Geotrupidae; genus Geotrupes; species Geotrupes spiniger. The sequence goes on along the minus strand of OY390736.1, from coordinate 23,615,187 downwards.
ATTTTTAAACTCACATGTTTAATAAATCTTTAGAAATAGCATCGTGAAACATACTTTTAACGTTTAGAACGACTGTGAAGCACACTGTGTGCAGTCGAAAATATAATATTTATCCACAGTTGGGTTACATGTATTTCAACATTTGCAAATTTTAAAAACAGTTATGCAATGAGATAGATAGTGCTATAATTATTAGGTGCTAAGTTACTCCTGGATGTCTCGAATCAAACGTGTATCATAATATCAAAAATAATTAGTTTACACCTGATGACACTCGTTCAATAGAAATCGATACTTCACCAAACCCAATACAAGCAGTTGGCCTAAATCATTATTTGTAGTATGCTCAATTTCATTGGATATATTCAAAATGCTGTGGAAGTGTTCTTTGAATGTAATACAAGCTTGAGTTATTTTATTGACATTCTGAACATATTTTTATCACTAGATTTATTATTGTAAATTATTTTACAAATGGTAAATATTTCAAATGTAAACAATTTTATGTATGTTACTATTTACAATATTTACTATAATATGGAAAGGATATCTGCACAACGTTCCCCAAATTCTATTATTGTTTGTATATTGTACGAACCTTCATATGACAGCTTTTCTTCAGTTCCTGCTATCTTGTCCTGTTTACTTAATGCTCTTTTGGTTATTTTTCCAGCTTTTATATTCACATGAATTGTTTAATTTTCATTGCTTTCTTTATTCATTGATTTCAGTTCTCGTTTAATTTGTTTTCATTTAATCTGGTTTTAATAATTTTTATGATAATTTTCCCCATTTTTGCAATTTTTCATTTGTTGAACCTTACGTTTTTGCCATTCATACCTTAATTTGTTGGAATATTTTAATCTCCTTTCGTTGTCTTTCGTTAGCCCCCAAGTTGGTTTAGCACGTTCGCCATTTCCATTTCAGCTGCAGTTCCTCTCAATTATTTCTATCATAGTTTGCATAGTTTTGCACCAAGTTCTCACTCCCCTTCTTCTTCGGTTGATTGTTCGGTAGTTTGTTCAATTTAATTTTATTCCATTATTCCATCGTTTCTTCATTTTGTTCATTTTTTCAAATTCTTTTCTTCTGGCTCTGAATACTCAACTTTTCAGTTTTACCTTTTTATTCTTCTACATTTATATTTATTTCTTTCATTTTGGTCAGTTTCCTTTTAATTTATTTTATTTAATGTATACATTTCAATGTTTCCTTTTTGTTTTATTTACCTATTTCATATACTGGTTTTAGTTTCTCCGTAATTTCTTATGACCCATTTCGTTTCATAAATCACTTGATTTTGCTGCGTGGATACCCCCCCATCATTCTTAAATCATAGTTTGATTTCGACGCAGTTTGTTTTTCGCCTTGCCGCACTTTCAATCAGGTTCGATCCCTCCATTATTTTGTTCACCTGTCCGATTTCTTTTCATCGTTCTCATCTTCGATTTCTTGTAAACGTCTTCTTCGATTTTATCCAATTCGATCGTTTGCTTGACTTTATTTTCATTTGCGTCTTTTTGTTCCAATTTTCAGCGGTTGTTTCGTTACACTTTCCATTCCATTTCCATCGCTTTTATTGGTATTTTTCTGCCCTTGTCGTATGTTTCCATGCTTGCCGCATTAATGATGACCATTTCGTTGTTCTTACAGCTACTGAAAATATCTTGGGGTGGTATTTTTAAAAATGCCTCACATTTACCGTCAATTATATTGTTACACGATTTTTTTAATTGCCTCACGTTGGAGACTAATAATAATATGTAAACTGCGTTCGTTAGAAAGAGAAACCGAGGTCTTCTAAAATATATTCTACTATAATGGCTCGTGTTGAGAATGTTTTAAAAATGACATTAAACAAGTTTCGTGTAATCTCCATTTCAATTATTATTCCATACATTTTCGGCGCCCGGTTTCGAACTCGCTTATTCCGACAGTCAGCTAATAGGATCCTGTTCTATTTTTTAAGGTTACTAGCACAAATGCAACGAACGAAAGGAGCACATAAAAATATTTTCACTACCAAACCTAATATGATATTTGTGACGCTAAATTCCACCATAATGTCGAAACAAAACGACACGTGCACATTTTGCAATTTCGTTCGATGTATTCTACCCAGCAGTGTGCATTGTCCATGAAAAGAATGGTCGTGGGGGTGAGGTTGCACAACGACATCATAGCGAGCATTTAAATGACTTACTAGATACGTTCCCCCTTCACTTTTCGGTGCAGTTGCTATTCCGTTATCGATTTTGAGTGTGCCCAGTGGAGCGGTCACGTAATACAACCGCCGCTCTCACTCGCACGTATTACAAAATGTGCTTAATACCTCGATTTCATTTTTTTTCTTTTATGAGCCCTATCGGTGAATTATTCAAGTCGAACTACGGCATGCCGGCCACATCACGCTCCTAAATCAACACAGGCGTGTGTTATTTTGATTTTCTTTTCGTTTTGCTCTTGCCGTTGCGAATGAGGTATTTTACGAGAGTACGCGGAGATAAAACGTCATAAATCTTTCGAAATAATTTGGCAAACGTGTTCTGCAATAAATAGCGGCACGTTAAAGTTCCCCGACGAGTACATTTTAACTACGGTAAATTGTGCAACTTCAACAAACAATTTTGTTACGTGAGTTTAAGATTAACTCATTGGAAGAAGTTTACGACCTAAACCATCATTTTTTCTAACCTACTGAACCAGCAGCTTTCTTCATTTTGACTTTAAGCTTCTTCCATAAGTTGCTTATGGGCATTTGGTATTTCGATATTGTTCTTATATTCGAAACAGAACGTACACATCTTCGTCTGCCCTTTCCATTGTTATTTATTTCCGCAGAAATTCTAAAAAACTCAACGTTTTATTTATTTATTTTATTTAAACTCAATATCCTTTTACCGTTATGTGTGGGACTATAAATTATACATCGTTTATTCTCATTTTTCATAAATTCTTGTCTAAGCTCCTTGTCTCACGTCACTGTATTTCTCGTTTTCTGCTGCTCGTCGTACTTGTTCTTTTGTCTTTCTTGGACTTCATATTCTATTCATTTATTGTACTCTGGCTGCGTATACTTGTTTGGATATTCTATTTTCCTCCATTCGGTGGAGGTGCCTTTTCCAATTACTTTTAAACGATTTCAATCTCCTCTTTTGTATTACTGTATCATTCCTAATTTTATCTTTTCTTGTGATTCCTTCGATCTTTGTCAGAAATGTCTATTGCTGTTACTCTACTTTTATGTTGTCTGTAACCGTCCAAGATTCGTTGCCATATAGTTGAAGGTCTTACTACTTTTTTTATATCTGTATTTTTATTTCTTTCGATATTTCCTTTTTCGCGATGAAATTGTCTGTCACTATATTGTCAATTCTTCCCGCCTTTCTTATTCTCTTTGATTCTTCTATATATACATTTCCATTTCCTTCTATGATTGTAACTTCGTAGTTGAAGCTTTTGACTTGTTTTAGTTGTCTTCCATCTATCAATATTTTGTGTTTCTTTCAATTTATAGCCAATATCATGGTTTTTGTTTTGTCCATATTAATTTCTATATTTATAGTTCTTGTTGGTAAGTATTTAAATTCTTTAAGTTGTGATTGTCTTCTGAATGTGCTACCAAAATCATGCCATCTGCGAATTGTAATTCTTGTAGTGTTAATTGTTGCACTTTACAGTTCCTACCATTTCCTTGCAACTTTTTGCAGCTTATTTCACATAATCTATTAGAATTGAAAACAATAGAGGGCTGAATATACAGCCCTGTTTTAATCCTATTCTTATTTCAAATTTTCTTGATTCTTCATTGTGTGTTTTTACTTTATTTGTGATATTTTTATTATTTTAATTATATACCTTTCCACCCCTCTTTTTTTTTCTAGAGATTTCCAGATGTCCTCTCCGCTGACTTTGTCAAATGCTTTTTGTAAATCAATAAAGAAGAATTTCCTATCCTTTTTTAAGGAATTTTTCTCCCAGCAGTCTAACAATGAATATTATTATTATTATCTTGAGTACTTTTACCCCTTCTGAATCCTTGTTGTTGTCCTTCTGAAGTTGGTTCCAATAACATGTGTTTCATAAGTTTTTGAGACTAAATGCAAACGAAAACTATTTAGAAAACAAACACAGTATTCAAACATTTCTTTTAGAAGAACTTTATTCTATTCATAAACTGCCGAAAACGGATTTAGAATGCACTTAATGGGCCATTGTCTTCCATTTTCCGCAATATGCAACGAACATCCCGAATGAGGTATTGGATGGTGTTCACGTCGATTTCTTTCAACTTTCGTAAGATTCTATTAATCAACTATTGCTCATTTCGAGCCTCACCGCCATTGTCATACACCATACGTTCCATTGGACATGCCTGTGGTAGGTTTGGAGGATTGTCCTTTTTCGGTACATATTATATTTGTTGCTCAGTCGGCCAATCTATTGTTTTTTTTCGCATAATGCTGCTTGCAAGATCCGGCGAAAACATGATTGTGTCACGAGCACGATATTTATTGATAAATTTCTTCAATTTCGGCAAGCATTGGTTGGTGTAAATTTCAGAATCGATCGCTTTGGATTTGTTTGGACGAATCAAAGGCACTGAGGCACCCTTTGATGACATGGCTACCCACACCAACACCTTTGGCTCAAATTTCTATTTTCTGGCATATCTAACATTGTCCGATGATATTTCAATGTTGTCAGTATAAACGCCGTCGTTTCCACTTAATTCATGGTATCAAAATGTGAAATAAGATTCGTCATCCAAAATGATGAAAATTTAATTCGCAAAGTAATTTTCGAGTCGTTGCTATGTATATTTCGGTGCTAGTTGACGTTTTCAATAAATTACGTTGTTTTTTTTTCAAAATACGGTGGACTGTTCCTTTGAAATATGAAATATTCGTACCAATGTGCGCGATGATTGCCCAACCTTGTTTTTGGCACTTGAAAGAAGTCTTTTCGTTGTTCTAACATTCAATTTTGTTGGGCCAGACCAACCTTGTAATATCCTTATTAGTACTTTCCCATGGTTACTGGTCAGTGTAATTCCTCGGTAGTTTGCACATGCTCTCATGCCTCCTTTTTTGTATCTTATCTTTAATATGATTCCCCTATTCCAATCTTTGGGTATTTCCCTTTTAGTCAAAATTCCATTCAACAAATTACAGAATTCTCCCATGTATTGTAACATATCTGTTGTGATTAGTCTTCTTCGGGTGTCCCTGTTTTCAGTTTCTTGGTAGCTTCTATTACTTCTCCTCTTGTTATTTGTTGGATATTAGTTACTCTGCTGCAATCCAATTGTGTTTCTTCATCTTTTCCGTGTTCTTATTTTATATTTTTTAAAACTTTTATGGTTATTTTATGTTAGTTGTTTCAGCATACTAGGGAACAATCTTGTGTCCAAATTCTTCCCATGATTGCATTTGCTTTACCTCCATTATTTTCCGCTTGTATAAGATATATCATGGTCTTCCTCTGATCCTGTTCGTAGAAATGTTTCCAATATATTTTCTTGTCTTTTACTTGTTGTTGTATTTCTGTTGTCCACCATCTGCTTTTTTGTATAGAAATTCGTAGTTTTGGTTACTCCACAACCAGCTTTTTCGGCTTGTAGTATAGTTTCTTTCAATTGCTTCCATTTGTCTTCTATTTCTAGTGTAGGTTTTAAGTTTCTAGTTCTATATATTGGAGATAGATTTGTTTGATCTCGATGTTTTCCAGTTTATTGCATTTTGCTTTGATTTTGGTTATTTTCTCTCTCTTTGCTTCTTTACCCCCTTACCGTCTCGTGTATTTGTCATGTGTTTCATTTCCCGCAGATAGTGATCGTTGTTTATTTCCGACTATCTTTTCACTCGTACATCTTTTACCATTTTCCAATTTTCTTTGTTGATTTTCTACTGCACTTCTCCGGTATACTTGTTAATGTCTTTGTGTATGAATTTTTTGTTTGTAATAATATAATCTGTTCCCATTATCATTTCTCCATATTTTTTCATATGTCTTTATATGCCTGCGTTGCTCCTTCGTTCATGTTGCCCATTATTATTATTTCTGTCTTCTTCATCTTCCTTCTATAATTGATTTTGCTTTATCTGATTTTACTATTAGTCCTACTCCTCTGTCCTTTAAATCTACTCCGGTTCAACTTAGCTGGTAACATTCCGTTAATTATTTTGTTCCTTGACTATTCTTTTTTATTTCCGTTAGTCACAAGTAGTCTAAATTTCGTAACTTCATTTCTTCAATAATTTCATCTTTTTCCACTTATGCTTCTCACGTTCCACGTGCCCATTTTTATGATTTTTTTTGCTACTCGGACTTGGATTTCCTCTTCTGTTATATACAATTCCTCATTTTTGATGTGCATTTCTATTATTCTCTCCTGAGTTGCTAGTTTGTTGAAACCTTATTTGTCGGTTTACTTTCAAGTACGCCTCTCTCTTTGTTGCTGCAAAGATTGTTCTTGCCAACTTAAACCTGTTGCCCTTGCGTTCTCAGCCATTACTTCTTATTTGGCCCTGCACCATCGTCTAGTACAATGTTAAGTCACTTTCGATGTATATTCTGATGTCTCTAAATTTGCTTCTTCTTTTCATCCTGTTTTTTGTACAATGATTCAATTTCCGCCACCATTACATCCTGTGGTCAATGTTTGCTTATCCTGTGCGCTGTTACTATATTACTTTCTATTTGCATGTTTTTCTGTAAGAATTTCTAGTATTCTTCTCAGTACTGCATCGATGCTCCCTTGACTATACTGTTGCTCCTTCTTTTATTACTTTCATCTTTTTCATTTTATCCTCTAATGTTTTTATTCTATCTACAAACTGTTCCCTTTCTTTATCAAATTTTTCCTAATTTTTTCTTATTTCCTCTTTAATATCACTTATTTCGGTTTTCAACTCCTAGGTATTTTTCACCATTTCCTGCATTATTTTTTCCATCATCTACTCCAAATTTTCGTTAAACTGCACCACATCTCCCTCTTTTCCTTCTTATGTACTCCCTAGGTTGTGTTGCTATTTCGCCCTATTTCCACTTCCCCAATTTTTCTTTGATCATTGGTTTTTATTTCTTTTAGTAGCCTCTCCTATTTCTCTATAAACTCAATATGAACATCTTAAATCAAGCGCGATAATAACATCTAAAAGTAAAAATGAGTATGCATCAAAGTAAAATCAAGCAACGGTTGACTACGTATTAAATACGTAGTATTTTTCTAAGACAATGTACAATTTTTTACTTTGTGTGTATCTAAATACTACCAATTAATTATGGGGGCATAAGTAGGATTGCACCATCATAAACCAGTTAACGCAACTCGTATTCGCCACTCGCTCCGAAAGAATAAATCTAGCTCGGACTACAAACAACCTTTAAACATGAAGAAAACGCGTACGATTTTGAAATAATATTTTTAGAAAGCTACATACGAACCAAATCACCGTCGTGTACCAGCAATATAAATAAACTAAACCGGATATAAAGAGTGCAAATTACATTAAATTACGAGTATATTTTCACACTGTCGAGCGTAAAAGTGCAGTATTGCGGGTCAGATTTGCAATAATATATTAAACATTTTCTCAATGGAAATATTCCACGCGATTATTTATTAATAACTGCGGTAACCTTTTTCATGCGTTTAATTTCTTCTATAGTTAAATGTGTCAAAACGAACGATGGCATACCGTGAAGACGAATTAAAGCACAACAAAAATCAAAACATGAACATGTTGAACCTTTAAACTTGTAAATAACTATGTCAAACAGCGTATAATCGTACAATACGAGCAGTGACCATTAGAACTTTCCCGCATCATACAATTTTCCATAATTGTCGACGAGATAAAAGTAAAATTAATAACACTTCGTTACTTGCGTGGTTAACGACCTTTATGAAGAAAAAAACTCGTACCTAGCCATGTTTAGATGTGCGTTAGAATTGAAATTAACGCATTATGCAATTGTTATTTCTTTTCGTGCGAGATAAATATTTGTTATCGTACCCATTGTTTGGTGTACTGCAACTGTAATGAATGACGTCATTGGACATAAATTGTCGCGTTTGATAATGGGACAAAAACAACGTCTCAATGATAGCGTTAAATTAGAACGAATCCTGATGCCGAACGATTTATTTTGAGTAAGATAAGGCGCTACCAGTGTAATTAGATACCTGAAATGCGTACTGCTTGCTGCTTTCTAAAAGCATAAACGTTTACATAATACCATTGCTCTGAAGTACAAATCGCTCTTTAATGAAACGCCATTATGTGATATTATTTTACCTTTTCTAAAATGAATCTCAATTAACGCTCTCTAATTCCCCAATTTGCGTTTTATAGATTGAATGAATTATCAAATCAATTATATTACACTTTGTTATAGGATTTATGTAACAATTTATTCGTATTTTTTTAGTACATTATGTTGATGAAGAATAGACTAACTTTGTATTAATAATAATAGTAATAATAATAATAATAATATGTTTTATAAGTGTTTACATTTTATAAATACACGTATAATAGACTTTAGAAAACAAAACAAGAAATACATATGAAAATTACTCACGAAGTCATAATATATTCAACATACAGTGTTAAACAATATTATTATTATTATTATTTTTCCTGAAAACCGCAACATTTTGGTTGCAATACAAATGCATATTAACTACAAACATTGGGAACCTTATCAGAATGGTAAATATGATTAAATTAAGTGTTCGAATATACCATTTAAATTTGGCACTCTGGTAGCCCGAAAATTAGTTCTAGCCATAATATTTTACCAAAATCCATATTGAAGTTTTGATTGGATGTGTACATGGTCTTGATTAATAAGATCACATGAAGGGGTGCCCACTGAATGTTAGTAATAAACGACAGCCAGGCGTGGAAAGTAATTTCACGCGAATATAAACTTATTTTAACTTTAGTTAATTAATACACACGGTGATGAAATTCCAGCCTTAACCCACATCACACTTGTGATTGACTACTATTCATATAATAGAAATTGAAAATGTCTTCACTATTATATCTTTACTAGATCACGAAACAGATTTTAATTATATAATTAATTATTGTTCTAGTTTAACTTGTGCCAATTTATTTCGCCTTTACTACCCCTCCAGCGAAATTTGCAAAACAGTTTTATTATAAATAAACCAGTTGTTTGATTGCTACATCCCGAGAAATCACTATCGTGCCAGAGCACTACAAGCTGACTGATCTATTTATTAGAATCTTTTTAGGTTTGGTGTACTGTATAATTTTTGAGTTGAGATGAAACTCACCAACCCAACGCAACCCAACCCAACCCAACCCAACCCAACCCAACCCAACCCAACCCAACCCAACCCAACCCAACCCAACCCAACCCAACCCAACCCAACCCAACCCAACCCAACCCAACCCAAAAAAACACAAAAAATTAGACTAGACACAGCGTTAACACCAAATATCATATGAATGACATTAAACGGTTAAAACGGCGGTGTTACAACGACAATTTTAACCAAAGTATCGATTTTCACAAAATTGAAACATTAAAACAAAATAAGTGAAATTATGGCGAATATTGCAAATATTATTATTAATGTATTCCTCCTTACTATAGAGCATAACTTAAGTTTAGAGAATGTTCGTAAGCTAATCCGAAACGTCGACATGTCATTCAAAGCTGGTCCCATATTTATTACGAGTTAAGTTGGATTGAGTGGTGTTAGATTCCGTTGGATTGACCCGGAATGTAATAAATCTGAACCAAGTTTCACAAGACTGACAAATTGGAAAAAGATAATAGCAAATGGCTAAGGATAAGAAATCTTATGAAATGGGAAATCATTGGATGCATAAAAGAAGAATGAATGGAAACCCATAAAAGGGACAAAATGGCAAAATACATAACAAAATAAGTGAAGATTAGATGTAAGAAAATAAGTAAGTAAAGGAAGGAACAAATGTAAATAAAAGGCATGGATTGGAACGACGCCCGGAAAGCAAAAGAGACGGCAGCAGCAGATAACATAAGAGAAGGATATAAAAATACTAAAATGATAACGAGGAAGAAGCTAAACCAATAAAACAATACTACAAAAAACTTTTAGATAAAGGAAAAACTAGGAGAAACAACAAACTGGCGAGAATAGATAACACATCATCTGGAATGTGGAAGACATTACAGACTACTGCCTGGAAGATATTTGAGAATAAGAATACTACCTACTGAGTCAAAAAAATGCGGGTAGTGAAACTTTCAAAACAGACAAAAGCAACCGGTTTTCAGGCAATCGTCTTCTGACATAGGTTTTCGTGTACTGAACATATTAGATGCTATTGGAAATACCAAAACAGGCGGGAACCCCTCGAATGATAGTAACTAATTAAAACGATGTACAACAAAGCAAACGATAATTATTTCCTCCAGAATGAGCATTTATCTAAAAATAAAAATGAGACCGTTTTCCAAGCAAAAGTAGCGGAAACTTTTATCTAATATAATATAATAGAAGATACACATGGGAACAACAGAAAATTATACTTAAATCAACAAAAGATAACATTACTGAATTCTGCTATTAACGAAATATAGTTAATTCAATGAACAGAAGCAGCTATAATAGAGAAAGTATGGAGTACTCAGGAATATTAGCTGAATGACAAAAAGCTTTGACAAAGCTTTTGCAGCTTCGTCAAACCTTCTTGATATATAATTCAATTAAATACGTGCTTAAAGCTAAATAAATAAAACAGATTATTTAAATTATTGATTACCTACTTACAAACTTTATATTAGTTCCAAAAACAGATAGATATACCAATAGGCGGACGAAAGTTTGTTATTATTCAAGAGAACTCAAACTTCTGTGAAAAGATTTCGCTGGAAAATAAAACGAGGCCATATTTAAGTTTTCAACATAATCCCCACAAAGATCAGACGTTTCTCTAGCTTCTTGATTACCATTCCGACATAAACTTTCGTCGAAAGCCCCAAAACAACAGCTTTTCCAATTTTCCATATAATCAATTAAAAAAAATCCTATAGCGTTCAAAAAACTGATGCCATAATTTTTTCCAATCGATTGAAAAGTCTTTGCCTTATAGATATTTTTGGTAGGTGGCTAGGTACGAGAATATAAACAATGGGCTGATATTCGGACTCGAATGGGTTTTTCTTCAGGACTGAGGAAATGCTAGTGAAACAGTTGACAAAATAACATATATATTTTTTTATTCATGAATAAGTATGACGAGTGTCATAAATAAGTCAAAACTGTGTAACACCTAATCGATCCTATATTGGGCGAAAGCTGTCACAGAAATTGGTTAGCAGACAGATATTCATGGAAAATATTGATCAAATTTTAGAAAAGAAGAAGAGGTGCATTACAATTCAAAACAAATTTGCAGGCTAAAATTTAACACACTGATGTTTAATAAATGTGCACATGGGAAGAAAATAATGTACCCAAAATATGAAAAAAAATCCTGTTGTATACCATTAATATATATCATTCTTATGATGAATGTAAACAGTACACTATTATGTTTTGGCCTAAATACACATTTAGTATTGGTCGGACAACAACATCAACAAATGTTTTCCGATGGCAACTGTGGTTGCAATATGATATGATGATGATAATATATGATACGAGCTGCAAAGTGGACTGCACTCTGAATCCAGATGATCGTTTAATATTGTTGCACGTGGCTGCAAGAGTTGTTTGCATTAACCATGTAATCGTTTTTATGGTTATATTTCATCTATGGATTTGTAAAGGAGTAAGTGTTTGTATTGCAATTTTTATTTGCTGAATTAATATGAAACCAGTTGGTGTGTGATTTTAAAAACAATAATACTTAGTATTAAGTAAACATTTCAAAAATTGCTAACAGTTGCTAAAATTAGTATTACTTTAGTCCTTCAGTAACATTGGTTTAATATGTTTTTGTACTATTCATTGCTGCTAATTGCTGCTACTAAGCGTGTTCCTTCTATTTTTATAGAGAAACTCACAAAACGACGACTTATTTTAAGTTTCTCTCAATATAGATTGGCTATAGATTAGTTTTTTAGTTTAGTTTTAGGAAAAAAGCAAGGTTAAGTGGAAGAGCAATTGGCGCATAGTGCCTATTTGAACTTCGCCTTGCAATACATTTATATTTATTTATGTAAAAAGGGAAAGGATCAATAAAGGCATATTATTATTATTATTATTATTATAAATAATACAACGATGACGTTGTAAGATATATTGTTGGTTTCACAAAAGATTTATTATTTAAATGGCATATGGCATTTAGTCTTAAGCATTTATTCTCATATTTATTAATAACCAAGCTTCCACTTACATTAATTACATTATTCAGTAATTGGCCAATAATTAAATTAAAAATTAAGAATCGACCAAATATTAATTTGTGGTCCATCATATAACTTTACCTACTAAGGTTGAAACTAAACTTTTTCCGCATGAACGATTCTACCAATAGCTAATGGTGGCTTAGTATCGCAGTATCATTAATTTGAAAACCACTTTTCAAGACATTGTAAATAATGAACTCGTTTATTTTATACAATCGGTCATTAATCAAACATTTCTTTTTCATTTTGCACTCTACGCGCAAGAGCCAACCCATCCCAGCCCCAACAAATCCAACCCAGCCCAACCAAACACCCACGATATATGTATTTTAAGTAGGGCACATTTAAAGATATCCTTCCGTCACATTAGACCTAATTACTTCTAACCCCGTCCTAAACTCCCTTGTTCCAAATGAAAACAAGGCGACGTTGCACATTCAACCTTAGCTGAAGACTGCTCTTCCAAATAATATTTAGGTAGTAACACCAATATGGCCAGTGGTAAATATAAAAATAATTTCCTTACAACATTACGTTCACCTTAAGTTGCATCATAAGTTTTGCATAAAAATTACGTAAATGTAAAAATTATTGAGGACACTAACGTTAAATCTCATTATTCTTACATAAACAAGCACAAGAAATACAAACAAAAATTTCAAAACAATAAAACCAAGAAAGTTATAACAACGCAATTTATTACAAATTACTAAAATGTAATTATTGAATTGATTATGTTTGGTCGTAGTTTTAAATATAATAGCATAAATATATCGTACGTTAGCAAAAATTCTAAAAATAATTAACAAAATATGGTAATCGTTAGAACTGGAAAACAGCTGTAACCGAATTATTTTTCAAATTAAACCAGTGTACTTGACACTCATGGTATATTCGATGTACATTTTATACAAATATAAATATTCGTTTTCCCTCCATCATCGGAGTATTTATTAAAGCGGTTTCCCTCAAGCTTTCATTTTTCACATTTCATATTTATTCCTTTCTCGCAGTTGAAGTAACTCCATTTCAGTCCTCGTATTTCATTATATTTACTTCATCACTACTGCTCAATGCGACAATTAACAATAAAATAGCTATTTATAAATCAGGTTGTAAAATCTTTTCAACGCGAGACGTGAATATCCTCGGCTAATGCCTCGAGGAACAACACGTTGAGCGATAAAAAGGCGCATTATACCACGTGTTTTATACGAGCTTTTTCTAAATTAAAATATAAAGTGTAAATAACAAACATTTCTCGCTTTCCTTGCGATTAACATGTCAAAATATTGACATTTCGTAATTAAGTTGGAAAATATAACGCTATCATATTTTAATATTTACATACGATTAATGACGATAATGCGATAAAATACGGAAACAAAATAGCGGACGCAAGATAAAAAAAGAATACATAAAAGAGGGGAAATAAAATCGTAAGCAAAGGAATATACTTGAAAACAAGTTGGGTGAAAAATAGATGAAATATATGGAGCGCAAGAGGCAATTTTCAAATCTCGTTAGATCATTGAAAGGAAGAAAAGAAAAAGGTATAAGACGGATAAAACATAAATATAGAAATGTTAAAATATAACTAGAAGATAATGTATGGGTTATATATATACGCGAACAAAGCCAAATCGAACCAGGTTTACTAAAAACAAGCTTTCCATCGTAGAGTTTATGGTTTATACATAAATAATTGCAAACAGATTTGGTGAAGGGTTGAACGTAAACTGAGAACAAAACTAAAGAAAAAGATGAAGCTGTAAGGCCAGTAAAATAAGTAAATACAAATATTCATATACTGAAAAATAAAATAGAAAGTTAATACAACAAATTAAAGAATTATATCTATGATATAAATGTGTGTCAACGGAATTTTAAAATAAAATATCTTGAGTCACTAAATATAGAGAAGAGAGTAATAAATAGTTTGCAAAAATAAGTTTAAAATGGAACATGAAATACTGCAAGGGGGTAGCCTGAGCCCATTTCTTTTCAACTGAAAAATAGGACAGACAGAAATAAGTAAAGTAATTAAACTGAAAGATATAACGAAATATATAGTGTCGAGAATAACCTACCTAATCCTGGATTACCTAAGTAAATCTTAGGTAAAAAATACAAACAAGACACATTGCAGGAAGGACAAAGTGAGATATAGTAATGAATGTAATTGTTAGACAATTATTGGTTCAGAGAAAGGATCTAATGAATAGTAAAATATAAATTAAAAAGTCATTGAACCGGGAAGAATTTGAAGGAGAACAAGATGCAGACCGAAGAAGAGGATAGATCAGGAATAAATTGATTAACTAAAAAAGACCAGAAGTAGTGGTATAAATGAATAGATGATTAAGGATAAAGAACTCGTTAAAAGTAATAGGCATAAGAGAAGAGAATAAGAAGATGCACATACTTGTAAGCATTAAAAATTGACAACATGGTAATAAATTTGAACACGAACATCAATATCTGATTTATGGACTCCAATCCAGGCATGTCAGTTGCTTAGTTGAATCAACATCTAGATGTGACTTAATGCATGAAATCCCATTGTTGTAGAATACTATCTGTCGAATAGTTTCTGCTAGTCTGGATTGCCCAAAACACCTGTGGTATGGAATAATTTGGACGTAAAAAGCAGTCCAGCAAAGATTGACAACATCACTTTTTGCATGGAGAATTGGTGGCTGTTATTATATTTTTCTTTGTTAGAATAGGTAATTAAATTTCCGAAACTCCCTACTGATCTCCTAAACTATATAACCAATCCTTGTTCCCTCCATTTACTATTCTGCAAACCAAATCTAAAATTTATAGCTTCTCAATGTTATTATCCATAAATTTCACACTTTAGGTACTTCTTTAGGTACTTTGCCTTCGTACGTTATTTACATTCATTTCATCCTCCATACTACTTATTTTCTTTTTATAGCTCATTATTACTAAAAATACTAAATTGTAAGTAGGTGCAATAAAATCTTAACCTTTTCCAGTTGCTTCCATTTTTGAATCTAGTATAAAACACGTTCAATAAGCAACTTCACTAAGCAGTACCTTTAGGTAAAAGCTAGACCAACGCCACAACCACAATATGCAAAATTGATGGAAAAGGGGCATACCAACAATTTTCTTCTTTAGCTAAAATACAAGTACGATAATGGAAAATAGGATTTGCTAGGCTAGAGCCACTCATCAATCCAATTATTTGGCAACATCAATGATTTTAGATCACACCTATTTCGAAAACAAACAGCTTTAAATTGCTTTGAGTTTTGAAATTACATGATAAGGACGGAGAAAGACAAAAACAGGAACGAGAATAAGAAAGGACTAGTAGTATCACGGAGAACCCAACTCAACAAAATACTACCCAATCTAGTTAATTTTGTCCTGTTCACAATTATTATCGTACCTTAATTGTCGACCTCATTTTGCCTCATTTACTTTTTACAGTGAATTTAACCAAACGTTATCGAAGAAGATGCTGACAAACTATGATCTTAATTATGAAAGTTGCTAAAAAAAATTGATATAAAATTTGGTGGTGTTTAGACTTAGACTTAAAAATTAATCAGTTCTACAAATTTAAATGAATGAAAGGGATTAAAGCATTTGTATCTGCGTCATTCGTGTCATACCAATATAATACCAGATGATAATAATAATTACTATGAGGATTAAGTAATATCTCAAAAGGCGTTTGACGTCTATTACGACAATACCTTACTTATACTGCCACTCCTAGAAAGTGAATAAAAAATTAAGTAGGTAATACGAAAATAGAAAATTGAATCAAACTTTGTAATTAATGAGTGTACGACCCAACATTCATCATCATAGGTGGTGAAAAGTCAAGTGTGAAAATAAAATAAAAATAAAAAATATTGCGATTGAATTTACCTAAACTTGTAGCCAGTTTGTACAGAGAAACAAAATTCCAGCATGTTAACAAAGTCTGGCAAGAGCTCTACTTTATTTCACTCATGATTAGAAATAATGAGCCAAACTATTAACTCGCCGATTCCAACACTTAACTTAAATGTCTTGGATTAATTACATTTACGATGATGTTTAACCAACATTTTGAAGAGAAGAAAAATGAATCTGCTTTCATAATTACGTAATTGGATTGTTTCTTTTTTTAATGAAGATATTTATATTATTACACGTTTGCAATTATTTTCGCGATGTTTATGGAATAAGTTCATTCAAATAAAGTTTGCTTTCAAAATGAGTCCAAAATGGAAAAACCAATATAATGTTTTCTAGTTTGGTGTAATTATTTTCAAGGTTTGCGGCGTGCACAACAATTGACGTCAAAATATGGGAAAAAATTGTCACAGGTGGACGTTATCTCAAAAATAGTTTTGATGTGCAACTAAATTGGTTAATTAAATTGGCCATAAAGGCTAGACTAAGTAATTATTTATTGGACGAATAACTGTTCGCAAAATGTTTACCGGTTATTCAATACTAGAATAACAGTTCAATGCAAAGCATCAGCATATGCCCATAGGATCAAGAGCAAATAATAAGTAACACACGCATAATAAACGTTTTATCTCTCTATCTTATATTTACTCAAAGTGTTTATTTTCTTCGTTGCTTTACAATACGTTTCGAATATACTACAAACATTTGCATTGCTTCGACAATTGCGTCACTTTTCTCTTATTGTTATCAAACCAACAAATTTATTCAATATCTAATCTAATCTCAAATACCAGATACGAATTTCGCCAGTATGTCAACATTTTTGTTTGTTTGGCGTAAATAACGAAATTCGCATTTTAACGTAAAACTGCAGAGCGTGTACACTTCCGCTTACCTGCTGTTAGAAAACAGGTAGGTTTCTATATCCAAATTAAAAACAAGAACAGGTTCACAGATTCATTTTCACACCGCACACTTTCAGTTCAAAAATCACTGAATTTAGCCGATCGCCAGGGCATTATTCGCGTGGAGAGAAAGAACAAGTTTACACACCCCCGAAACAGGTAGGCACTAGCGACAATATGGCGATCCTCTCGCTGCAAAATCCCGTTGAATTCTGTTCGAGTTCTGTTACTTTGGTGCGAGCGTGCGAGTGAAACGAACAACGGTTGAGCGAGACCGACGAGCCAGGTAAAACAAGAGATACCGTCGCGGGGCACGGAGACGACCCAATGGCTCTGCGACGTCGACGGGTTTGAGCGCTGGGGCACAGCGACGCCACGCGTCGTTATGGACAATGCACGATGTTTTGTCGCTCTTCTATGGTAATAAGAGATGGAGAACGTCGGATGCATAATTAATATGCTTTTGACCCTACAGCGTTCACTTGGTCGTTCGAAAAGGAAATTTTCATTGACTGTTCGTTAAATTGTTAGTTTGCATTTTTCCAATAAATCAATATTTACGAATTTCCATATGGAACTAATCGCTGAAACACTGAGGTTTTCAACCTATCGAACTGTCCAACCAAAATCACACAATTATTAAGCACGGTGAAGATCAGTTTCTATTGAAAGGCAAACGTGACTATTAGGTTAACAAATGACCGTGCATAGAAAATGCAGTAAAGTTTTGCCCTTTTTGGGATCTTCAACAATAGTATAATAAATGTGCAAATTAACCCAGCGATAAATAATTTTTCAAAAAGAGTATTTTGTGCTATTGTTTTCGATACCAAAAAGCTATTATGAGAAGAGCTCAAGCAAGGGCAATTTGGCATGTAGTTCTCTGAATATTTCAGTTCTGAAATAAAACTTTTCTGAACGTTTTATTTAAAAAAAGATATTGTCTATAAATTGCAATTATTATATATATAACATACTTATTCTAAAGAATCTCTTAAGGCAATGGAACTTGTGCCTTGCGCATGAAAAAAATGAAGTAACTTTACCGTCGTATTCCGTACAACTTTTTCCAATCATGTTGAACACAAAATATTTTTTTTAATTTTCATTAATTGTTATACGGAAAGAGCTTCACTTAACTTTCTTGACAAAATCTTCTAAGCTGACTTTTATTAACATATTTTCTCACACTCTTGCTAGATGCACTATTTCTCCCCTCGTGCTCTTCTTCAGTGCTTGATTCAACTCTCTCCTCCTTCCGCTTCTTTATTTTTTGCAACATTTCCAACCCACTGCCAGTCTCACGCAAACATTTTTCCAGTCTATTCCAATTTTCCTTTCATTATCAGTCTCCTCACATTCCTGCATCCAATTTTCCTATCCATCCAACCGATTTCCGCAGAACTCACTTGCCCTGTATTCGCAATCGACCCACTATTTATTCTTTCTGTTCACTTCTGCATCTGGATCATTTCCTTATTTTTATTTAATTTAATGTTAACAATAACCTGACCGAGGGCAATAAACTGATTTTGTATTTCCTTAGTTTACACTATTAGGCAACCTTTATTTGTAAAGTTATTTACAAGACCAACTTATTAATTTCTTACTATCACTATTTAATTAATTAATGTTCATACATATACATATATACCATCAGGTCTAGATCGACTTCGTTCTAGCTGTAATGCCTACTGTGGTACATCTCTTTATGCGACGGGTAGCTCTACTATTGTCTGGCTGGTTGATAGCTAGGGAGTTGGGGTGGTGTTCAGGACGCGTGGGATATTTCACACTAGTGCACTTGGCCGCTTATCAATCGTAGGGGATATGTAGATCACTGTGTAACGTCTCATTACTAACGAGCCACGCCACGCTAGCAATGAGGCGTAAATTTTTAAATCAAAATTGTTGTAATTTCTCAATGTTTGTAGCACACACGGTATCCAACAGCTGTAGCCCGTAGGTCAGTTGAGCGTTGTTTTATGTACCATTAGCTTGTTATCAACTAAAAATTTTGAGTTTCGTTCGATCAAACTTTGCACAGAGCTTTAAATTAATCTGTTTTTTCTTGTAATTGATATGCTCCTCCCAGTTGAGTCTTCGATCTAGGTGCATTTCAAAGTACTTCGTACAGTTAGTTTGTAGTAATCGGTGTCCATTCTAAGTGTAAAAGTAACATGTTGAGATTTATCTTCATTGGCCAGATCTGGATGTTTTTCAGCCTAGTCTACAAAACTACACTAATTTTCAGTTTAAGTAAAATATATAATAATTAAAAACTCGTACTACGATCCTGCATTTTTCTAGATTGGTATTTTTATTTCATTTTCGATTATCATTGTCCTATTTGTTATTATTTTAAGTTATACAATGTTAAATCTGATATACAGTGGCGGCTAGTAATCTGTCACTTTTTGGATTTTTCAGGATAACTTTTGTTGTGGGGCCTCAATACTTTTGACACTCCTCAGGCTTGCGCAACATTCATTATCATTCTCACGTTCGTACGAAGTTTTTTCTTGTTTTCTTTAAATTTTTTATCTTCCCAGTGACAATGCAAAATAATGCGAACCAAAAAACTAGATGTCGAGTCACCAGTACTGTGTTATAGGGAATGTTACACAAACTGTCAACTGTAACGAAATTAATAATAATGGTCATTTTCGAACTCAATACTTCGTGGACATATCATCAACTACTGCCTGGCAACGGTAGGGCATCAAGCCAATAAGATTGGTCAGTACCGACATGGGTATGTGTTTCCACTCCTCCTTCAGCTCCTGGAAGTTCTAATCTGCTTTCTAGGGCCTGTGGTTGGCGACACGGCGGCCCAGTTCCTCCAACAGATACTCAATGAGATTGAGATCTGAGGATTTGCTAACCAGTCGTCGATCATGGTCCAGTTGTTGCGCTTGAAAAAGGCCTGCAAACATGTCCACCAATAGACTTATCTGCTATCTTATCTCTTCCAACCCACCAACTAACCTTGATGGAGTTGGCCGTATGTCGGGTCATTATCCTGTTGCCAGATGTAGTCGTTGCCGTGCTCCTTGATGATCCAGCGACGGCAGTTGATGAGAAGCTTGCGGTAGTACTCCTGGTCCATAATGCGGGGACCCTCTGCCCGAGCCCATTGCCGGAGAAGATGCCATAGACCATGAAGTTACTTCCGGCATGTTTCACCGTGGTGAACATGTACTTGGGGTTGTACCGCTGATTGACGGGTCTGCGAACATAACAGTTTCCGTCAGAGTCATGGAGATTGAACTGCGGCTCATCAGAGCACACGACCTTGCGCCACTGGGCAACAGTCCAGTCCAAGTGGGCGAAAGCGGTTCTTATGGTTCTTAGCGATACAAGGGGCGCGAAAAAATATCAAAGGAAACGCGAAAAACAACAAAAAATCACTTTTTTTGTATTTTCGACTATGGTATGGTGAAGTTTACTACTACACTACTAAATATCGACAAGTATCAATCGTGAACTATGCCAATACAACAAAAAAAAAAACGAAAATAGTAGGAAGTTGTGATTTGAACAAATTCAACCCTGGCTCCCGGTGAGATAAGCAAATTACGTCATCATATATATGAAAATTTTTTTCACCCCTTGTTATCTATCGCAATTCTGACTTTTATTTCCTGCTCTGGTGTCCTTCTGGTGGTGTTCATCATGACTCCCAAGTATCATAACTCCATTCCTCCTTACCTTGCCAAACTCATATTCTCTTCCATCGTCTGTAGATATTTGCAAATTTTGATCTGCTGTCTATTCGGTTTCGCCCATTCATTATAAATTGTGTACAGTAATACAATACCTCTATAGTTTTCCTATAAAGATTTGTCACCTTTTTCATGCAAAGGGCATATCAGCGCTGTTGTCAATTCTTCGGGCATTTGTTCTTTCTCCCATACTAGTTTTACTAGCTTATACATTCTTTCGGTTAAGTGAACTCATTCTGGTTAAATCATTTCTGGTGATACTTCGTTTTCCCCTGGACTATTATTATTTATACAATAATTCTTTCTGCTATGGTAACCTTTTTCTCTGCTTTTATTCCTTGATAAAATGCTTGGATGTCCTTATTCTGAAAATTTTCCTCAATGGTTATGGGTTTTTTCTGATTATACAATTTTTTTTTCTTCCTATACACGCTCTTCGATTGTTTTCTTATGTTCTTATATTTTTCTCTGTTTTCTATGGTGTTGTTGTTCAGCAATTCTTGTCTTATTTTCTTTTTCTCCTCCATTTTTTTCTGTGTCTGTTTCTTTTTCTTCGGGATCGTCAGTTGAGCAGTCTCGTTAATGACTTCTTTTGTTTGTTTACAGATCTTTACAGATTTGTGTGGTTTGACAGCATTTGTCCCGGTGTTTTCCAATCTCCCCTAATATTCTGTTTTAACACATTTTAATTTCATATGTTCGCTTTCTACCTGTACATGATTGGACACTCTGGCGCCTGGTGTTGTCCATGTCCCTTTATATACTTCCTTCCGTTCCAGTGGCGTACTCCTCACCACCATGTTTTTGTCGATTGCAAAATTAATTACTTGGTGTCCTTTATCATTTAATATAACCTGCTTACTGTGTACTCCGATTGTTGATCGGTATATTTCGTCCTTCCCTAACACTATTTGCATGTCATGTAATTATACTTCCCAAAATGGCAATTGTGTGGGTTTATTACCAATTAAGTAATGATTTAAATGAATATAGACACGTCCGATATTTATTTCATTACAGAACATGATACACGCTTTCTGCATTAACATGATTACTTTCAATTGTGCTAATTATTATATTTTAATCGATTAGTGATAGATATTTATTGTGTTGCATTGTAATGAATTAATGTTGATCTAATACACTACACTAATCAAGTTCTTTACAATTAGTGCTCATAGTGGAGTATATGGAAAGGTGGCATTGACACGGCTATAATATTTATTTAATGTAATTCGTTATATTAAAGTTTATTGTTTGACAGTACGATACATTAAAATGGCTAAAATACTTCATGTACCGACCGACAACTCCGACGCGAGATAAAGTATATTTCTTTATTTTTATTCTTTATTTGCCAAATTGCTTATTCGACGAACTCATTGTGCATATCTTGGAATTATGATCACTATCGTTGACATACTAAAGCCAAATTTCGTCGAATTAGTATAAACTTTGAAACAAGTGGTTAAGTACCTAATCGATCAATACCGGCTCGGCGCTCGAAATGCTCGTTGGCATTCTCAATTCTTCGTCGTTGCCCACAATTAGTCCTTTCGGAGACAAACTTGGCGACTTTTATGTGCCTTGGTTTTAGATCCACATAAAATTCAGTTAATTCAAGAACTTTAACAAACGAGCGTTACAGAAGTAAGTATAAGAAACTTCAGTGTGGACCACTGCAGATTTTTTTAAATTGAAGACTATATGTCATTATCTATGATGATAGGGTGGATTAAATGATATGAGTAACGAAGTGAATATAAAATTAACGTCGAAAACGAAATAGAAACTTGGCGAATCTCATAATCGACCCTTCCGCACATTTGAAACAAACTACGAGTATAAACATGCATCAGATTTTGTGCATCCTTGATTTATTAAAAAAGTAATGCCGCACTCTAATATTAAAGTTTTCTCAATAATATTATATCCGTAACAAAATTTATTTCGATGACTTCTCAGTTAATAGTTGTAGCGGTAGATTATTTGAATTTGCTACAATTATATCAACTGAATTCAATTTCAATGATTTGTATTCAGTTATTGCAAAAATTCTTGGTTGATCTGTATTTAATATTGTAATAATTCGAGATGTCCTGGAGGGCCATATAAAATATTTCAGTTTACAAATAAGAAAATTATAAATTCTTTAAATTAAAGCATACAGAGCAATGAGTGCAATTTATAATAAGTTCGGAATCAATAACTTACTAAGAACTTGATTGTTATAAAAATCTCAACATTTGCAAATATACAGGCTGTCCACGCATTTTAGGGACAGCCGGTGTCCCTAAAATGCGTGGACACGTGGATCACTTGACCACAGATTCCTGGTTCGAAAATAAGACGATTTAACTAAACTTATCTATATGCAATTACGTTTCGTTTAGCTAGTATACTGCTTCAAAGTTCTTTCAAGAAAAAATTATTTTGTCCATAACGACAGAACGCTTGGATCGATTTGGATAATATTCGGTATTGTACTCCTCACGGATGTAGGTCATCTTTTAGGGTGATATTAGTTATTATCAGTAGACCATTAGTGTACGAAACAATGGTAACCCGGCATAAACCAGTCAAAAACTTTTTAATGTGAAGGCCAATAACTTTCAAAAAAATAGTTTCAGAAAGAGGCGTTCAATAGTATTTTTTTGTAATTGATGATATCTGTTAAGGTTTAGACACAAAAAAATAAAATCTGAGGGACGGCGCACTGCATTTCTTAAAACAAATGTAATCTAGCAGTATGATATTCTAAGAAATAAATGAAGATATGATATGTATTAGTGACAAGTAAGCGTACTTTTAATGACAGTAGCTGTTGTTTATCAATTGTGAAGTGTCTCAAATTTCTGTTGGTGTTAGCTAGTGATTTTTAGCAGTTAATATTCTTCGTTATTTCCGTAATAATGGCTGTAAACTACACTAACGCTGAGAAAACGGATATGTTGATGGTTTTATGATATTGCGAAGGAAATTGTCGCAGAAGTGTTAGAGTGTACAACGAAAGGTTTCCAAATCGTCGCGTGCCCAATCATAAAACTTTTGGAAACATTGAAAGACGCCTTCACGAAACGGGAAAATTTGCACCGAGCACAGCTGATCGTGGACGTGCTCGTACAATTCGCACCCCCAGGATTGAGGAACAAATTCTGGAAATAGTAGAAGAAAATCCAGAAATAAGTAGTCGATGCTTAGCATTGCAAGCAGGCGTTTCAAAGAATGTTGTTCATAGAGTTCTTAAAGAACAATTGCTATATCCTTACCATATACAAAACGTCCAGGAGCTTTTGCCAGCTGATACCATCGCGCGTCTTGAGTTTTGTAGATTCATACAACAAAGAAGAGCTGAAGATGTCAATTTTCATACGAAAATTCTCTTCACTGATGAGGCATGCTTCACAAGGAGGGGTATGACAAATTTGCACAACGAACATGTGTATGCAATTGAAAATCCACATGTCTGCAAGCAACGCCACTTTCAACATGAGTTTAGAATGAATGTATGGGTAGTTTCGTCATAGGCCCTGTCATTTTACCAAATCGTTCAAATGGAGAGAATTATTTAGACTTCCTTATAGATACCTTACCAGATTTATTGGAACACTTGCCGTTAGATCTTAGACGCGACTTGTGGTTTCTACACAATGGAGCACCACCTCATTTTACATTGGGCGTTCGGAATCATCTTCATGTACAGTTTCCTAACAAATGGATAGGCACAGGATTATGCTCCTGCAAAATGGGCACCTCGTTCACCAGATTTAAATATTTGCGATTCTTTTATGTGGGGAGCTCTAAAAAGCAAAGTGTATTCTTGTCCTATAAACACACAGGGCGAACTTTGGGCCAGAATACAGAACGCTTCACAATCCATTAAGAATAATGCAGAAATATTACAACGAGTACAATTTATTTTTTGCGTCGAATCAACCTTTGTATCCAGGAAGATGGTGGTCACATTGAGCATTTACTGTAGATCTAATAAAGTACATACTTGTTACTAATAAATATCATAACAAATTGCCTTATCGTCATTTATTTCTTAGAATATCATACTGCTAGATTACATTTGTTTTAAGAAATGCAGTGTGCGGTCCCTCAGATTTTATTTTTTTTGTATCTAAACCTTAACAGATATCATCAATTACAAAGTAACAAAAAAAAATACTATTGAACGCCTCTTTCTGAAACTATTTTTTTGAAAGTTATTGGCCTTCACATTAAAAAGTTTTTGACTGGTTTATGCCGGGTTACCATTGTTTCGTACACTAATGGTCTACTGATAATAACTAATATCACCTTAAAAGATGACCTACATCCGTGAGGAGTACAATACCGAATATTATACAAATCGATCCAAGCGTTCTGTCGTTATGGACATAATTTTTTCTTGAAAGAACTTTGAAGCAGTATACTAGCTAAACGAAACGTAATTGCATATAGATAAGTGTAGTTAAATCGTCTTATTTTCGAACCAGGAATCTGTGGTTAAGTGATGTCCACGCATTTTAGGGACACCTGTATGTCACGATTAGTGATTGTCAACAAAAAATATAAAAACTTTTAAAAGTCATCACAGCATTCGCAAATACATATCATATACGTAATATGTTTTTGTCGTCATTTTTAATCAATATTCATATATATCCGCAAATATACGTTAAACATTGCAATAATTACTAGTAATTACTATTACATGCTAACTCACTTCTTGTTTGTGCGCGGTTTATATACATAATGAATAGAATATGTTAATTTCAAACAACGCATAGCAGTACATTAATTTTATCGATTCTGAATTGCTTGACAGTAAGTCGTTAAATTTATTAATTGTCCTGTATATGCTTTAGTCATATAAAACAAATTTTCTAATGTACCATAATATGATAATACAATTTTTAAAGATTCCGAGTCGCATATTATGTGTTGTTTTTATGCTTTAATTTACGCGGTACTCGATAATTCACTTAATTAATGTGTCCAAGAGGTAATATTTATTACTGCAAGGGCACTCTGGACTTTTCAGCACGGTTACATAAACACGCATTTACTTATTACAAATATGAAAACGTTCTGAAAAGTTCATGAAATAAGCAGATATAATGAAAATAAAAACCATTGGTGTTTTAATAATATGTTTGATATACAAACATATTTACTATATTAAAAGCTATTAATATTTATGATTATCATTCATAAAAAATGATCGCTTTATATAGGTGGTTATGTTGTGGAGTTATTGTTTATTTGTTGGTTTTCCACATAACCTAAGAACATATATTTGTATATTTGTATATTTCAAACAAAATAAATAAATACATAAATAAACATAAGTAAGTAAACGTAGCCTCAAATATTTCTTTTATGTAGCATATATGGTTGGATGAGAATTGTCCAAACAATTAAACAATGTTATACATAAGCCGACGAAGTACGAAGGTATCCAATTTTATTGAAGCAAATACGAAATGCAAGCGGGAGAGTAAAGCTAGATATAAATTGTATACCAGTGGCGGGTATAACGGCATCGATAATATAAATTATTCACGAAAGGAAATTAACGACTTATGAGAAGTTGAAATAGAACGTTGAGCTTGTGACTAGCTTAAGAATATAACCAAAGAATTCTACAAGAATTACACAACAGACCAGAATGAACTGAAATGAAGATTCGCAAAAAGAAAAGAGACTCACCATAAACAATAAATCACCGACGAAAATAAACACAAAGAATCAATTTCAACATCTGGAGAATGAATGCACAAAAATAGTAGTAAACCATGTTAAAAAAGAAAACAGCAGAAGCAATAAACAATGTGAAAGCTCCACCAACTTCCATTAAAGGAATTGTTTAAATACAAGAGTTTATCGCAATGTTAAACAACAACACAGAGCTAAAAGACAAGCTTAACAAACGAGGCGACTTTCCATAGATATTTATAGAAATTGTGAATCATTAGATAAACACAAAGGGAATTGCATTAATATATGAATTCTTTATGTACCATTTGATCTGAAGTTGTTTACCATTACGTTACTAAGTATGTTAAACACAAATTGTTCACTATAATTTTCACGTCCTTAATATCATTAACATGTCCCCAACTAACATCTAAATAATTTTCTTGTCCGACACACATTAGTTCTTTAAAATATTGTTTCCATCTGTCCATTATTTCTTGTTCATCTATTAATATTTCTCCTCCTTCGTTCACGTTATATTACGATTTGTTTTCTCATATTTCTTCGTATTTAGTAGAATAATTTTGATTACTCTTCTTATTTATTTCCATTTTTCTCCAAAAATGTCCCTATCTTTACTTTCTGTTTTTTAACTTCAATCCTTCGTATTTTATATGCTTCATATTTCGCTGCTGTTCTAACTCCTAGGTAGTGTATCCACTGTATCATTTGTGACTTTTATAGCTTGTTTTATATCATTATAGCCCCATTCTTCATACAAGCCTTGAAAGTGCCACACGTTTGATTTCCTGCTGTCAACATTATATTTCGGAGAGTTACCCATACTTCCTCAACTCCATTTATATTTTTAACCATTTCCACTTTTCTTTCCACGACCTCCTTGTACTTATTTGCTATTTCTTGTTCTCTCATCTTGTATACTGTTTTAGACGGATGTTTTCATTAACTTTAATTTAATTTCTCCTGGAACTTATCAATGTATATTTCAGCTCCACACATTACTCTCACATCTTTCACAATCCTTCGTTTATCCTTATCTAATCTTATTATATAGTCTATTATAGATTTCTCTGTTGTATTTTGTCTTTGTCTTGTATATTTATGTATATAGTTGTGTTGGTAGAGCGTGTTCGTGTTTATTAGATTATTCATTAAATACTCCATCAGTTTTGTGCCATTTGTTCTTTTCTTTTCTCCATGTTTACCAATGACCCCAGCCCCATTGTCCTCTCTTCCCTTTCTCTGCCATTCATATCTCCTGTTACATAAATTGTGCCTTGTTCTGTTATCGTTTTCAATTGCTCCAAAAATACGTCATTCCTTTCTGCCTTCACAACTTCATAGAGGCCGCATACTGCTATTATTGTTGTTACCATCTATCTTCATTTGCACTGTGAGGATTATTTTTGTCCCTTCCATATAATATGATATACTTTTCCCAATTCTTATCACCAGGCATCCCTTTCATCTGCTAGTCCTTTCATCGCTACCCCTTTATATATCCATATATGACCTTCTGCTACGATCTCTTCTCTTCTTCTTTATTTTTAGTTTCTGTTAACGTCAAAATATCCAATTCAAGTTTATTAAATTCCTGATTTATTTTTTGTTCTTTTCCATTTATACTCCTTACATTCCATGTCGATAACTTCCATATGTTTTTGTTGTCCTTGATTCCCGTTCCATTTCCACATTTCCTGTGCTTGCTCTTTGCCCAGTCCATGGCCATGTTTGCATGCCCCGATTTATGCTTTAGTTTTTTTATTTTGTTATAATAATGTAATAGTTGATCGCTTTAATATCATAATACAGATGGGGAAAAAATGGTTTGCATCATGTTCATAAAATATTTTAGTGCATTTCGCTCTCTTCCATAAAAAATTAAATTTTAAAATTGATTTACATTTATTTTTGATTTATATACAAAGTATTACAAAACTGTTTATTTGACATATACTTTCTGCATTTACGGAATTATTTTTAATAATGCTAATTAATGCTGAAAAATATTAATCGATGAATGGATCTTTTTTGAGTTGTAAAGAATTAAATGTGAGTCAGATGCCCCAACTGCTTCCTTTATAATGGTTTTTCCTAGTTTGTACCGTATGCTGAGGTTTATGGGAATAGGGCCTTGACACCGCCTTACTTATTTAAAGCAATTTGTCATATTAATGTTTATTGCGTGATAACAGTTTCCGAAACAACTTATGGCAAAAAAGGGTGTCGCAATAACCTTTAATATTGCTAAAATATTTCATTTACCGACTTTCTAAAAATACTAAAAATAATTCTATGTAATAATCGCTATGAAATTTCCCATCGACCTATAGGAAAACCCAAACATCAAAACAATTTGTAAATAAAATGAATAATTAAACATATACTCATATACAAATTAATAAAGTGCCAAGGCTCTAAATATTATACGTCCGTTGCCACAAACTTGTGATATCGACCTAAACGATACGCAGAAGAGACGCATACGAATATTTACTGCACAAATTTAGTATTCCAGATTGTACAACATAATTTTGATAAACAACACATTTTTAAAGTTTAATGAACGGAAATTATTACAACGGAAACTTGAAAATAAAGAACCATGCGTTGCTTACAAATAAGAAATTCTACAAATCAAAAAATGTTATAATTAGAAAACTTTTTAAAAATTCGATTTAAGACTCATTTGTATAAAGAAATTGTTCGTCTGTTACCGGAACCAGTAATTACAGGATTACAGGAGATTTACAGCATGCGAAATTCAGATTATTAATAAAGGAATTTGGCGACGAAGCTGTCAAGCTATTAGAAGGAAACTTCATCACTATACCTGTAAATTTAATCTAAATTTAGAAATACTATCATTGCCATTATCTCAGTCAATTTGAGGAAAATGTAAATGTAAATAACTTATAATTATAAATAGAAACTTTTTAACAGGGCATAGAAAGAAATGTGTTTATCTTTTATTATCAAACGTAGCAAAAAGATTAAAGGGCGATTGTCAGTTTAGACCAAAATTTACGGTCCCTAACATAAAAGGAAACAAATTGAAGACATATCAAAGGTTTATTTTTCTACATAATCCTTGCTTCATGCTCCAAACCATCGATTCCTCTAAAAAAAAAATGTTTTGCTCAGCCACCCAGTCGCTTACGGCCGTCATTACTTCGTTGTCGTCGTAATATCTGGTCCCCCGAAGATATTCTTTTAATTTTTAAAATAAAAAAATCACTAGGGGCCAGGTCTGGTGAATATGGGGGATGTTCAAACAATTCAAATCATGCGTTCAGGATAGCGCTCAGGGCAACATGGCTTTTGTGGACAGGAGCCTTGATGAAACAGAATTCCTCTGCTCAATTTTCGCGGTCTTTTTTCCTTGACACAATCGCGCAATCTTGAAATTAAGTTGGCATAGTAGGAGCCTGTTATGTGTAAACACGAAATTTGCTGGGTGGCGGAGAACCTCGGCGATGCCACTCCATACTTTGTTGCTTCGACTCAGGATCGAAGTGGTGAACCCACGTTTCATCAACAGTGACGAATCGAGAAAGAAATTCATACGGATCTGTTTTAAAGTTTGCCAAACTGGGCGTCAGAATGCAATACTCTGGAACGTTTCGCATGTTCACATGTTTGTCTTCCCAGTTTAAATTTTCGAGACATATTTTTCACCACTTGGTAAGAAACAGCACCCTCACCTAATACACCTACCATGTCTTCGTGAATTTCTTTTGGCGACAACCCATTCTTTTGCACGTATTTGTGCGAACCACTGATTTTGATTTTGATTCAACGTCACTCAAAGCCTACTATCACGGACGCTAAATAATGATCTCCCCTCGTATATAGATTGACTTTTTGTTGGATTCATGTATTCATACAAAATTTCATAAATTGTTAGTATTTTTATATTCCTTTACTTAACTCTATGTTAAATGTATGTTGTTTAGATTCTAAAACTTAACTGTAAATCAGTTATATTTATTGACTTGAAAAATGAAAACATAATAAATTTTATTAATATACAAAGCGAAGGTCCGTACATAATTTATCAACATAAGCCAACCGAACCTAGAGACAGCATTCGAAGTTGACTAGAGACCGAAATAACCTTCGACAATATTTGAACAAAAGCTTATTTTATATCACACAATTTTTAAATTCTTCGTTTAAACTTATTTCGTTGAATTATGCGTTCGTTTTATGCAACGGCAACCACATTTGAATAAGTTTATAAATAATTTATTATTTTGATAACTTAAATACAAAAATCTTTTTGACCTAAACTATACACCATTTAAAATTATTTTAAAAGTTGTGTTTCATTTGATCTACAAATTCCTAAATTATAACGCCATTATTGTATTGAAAAATGTGGCTAAAAAACTATAGATTATTAAACGTTCGACCAGTGGAAAAGAAGAAACAAGGAAATATAGCCAGCAAATTTAAAAATAGACATTCCCCGCCATCTAAAATCAATTCCACCCCATTGCTATTAATGTACGTTCAGCATAAATGAAATTCATTTCACCCTACGATATTTTTTTGTTTCATCAAAAACGCTGTTAAATTCAATCATTTATCTGCTTGGTTTTAATTTATATCAATATTTGTTACAGGTATTGTTTCAGTTTGATTTAATTTATTTCTAATTAAAAATTAAAAATTACATTTACATTATTTTAGTATTATTTTCAAGTTTTTGCAGTTCATATTTCGTAATTGAAAAATTAAAGAGCCAAACTTATAAATTGTTGCAGGTAGTAACGTTGTTTATGATTGGCTACACCTATATCCTTCATACGCATCCAAATAAAGAAACCCACGCTAGGCGTCATACTATATAATGCTCAAGTTTAAAATTGACGTATGAAGCAATTGATTAAAGCAGCAGGACTACATGTTAATTAATGGTGACCAGCAGGGAACGAATATGAACATATTTTATTTTCGTTTACATTTATTTTTTCACGTGGTTTGTTTTCGTTTGTTTCCATTGTTTCAGTTTTTAATTT
Source organism: Geotrupes spiniger (assembly GCA_959613385.1). Classification (NCBI taxonomy): domain Eukaryota; kingdom Metazoa; phylum Arthropoda; class Insecta; order Coleoptera; family Geotrupidae; genus Geotrupes; species Geotrupes spiniger. Next base: position 23,583,489 of record OY390736.1, on the reverse strand, counting down.
ATTTCCAAGTGTTTGACTTCTTTGATATTTTGTTTGAAATTAAATTTCTGTTTGCTGTTGACATTTACGTTTGTGTTATTTGGTTCACTGTATTTTGTTCAATACGTTCCATTGATTTAATGTTATTTCGTTGAGTTCCATTGCTTTATTTTGCATTTAATATTTATTTGTTCTTATTAGTTGTTTATATTTCATTATTTAATTTGCATTTCAATTTTGATCGATTTTTCATTTACAAGTATTTATTATATTACATCTTTTCGTGTAATCAGCAAATATTGTTGCAATACACCAAACAGTCCGATCTATTTAAAGATTTATTATTTCAAATACGTATGGTAGCAAATGTTCCGTACACGAGGGGCATTGACAACGCAAACGTAGGAAAATATTCGAGCGAGTCTTCTCGCATTCATTCCCTGCTGGATATTTTGTCTCCACATTTTTGAAATTTATTTTTAAAAAACTCCTGAAAGTCTGGCTATGCAGGCGAACTATTTCAAATTGACCTACATCACAAAAAATGTATCAAAGTCATGTCGTCGCGACGGCACGTTTAGACGCCAAGCGTTCTTGGAAGGTAGGGCACCGTTGGCGCCACATGCAGTTTACTACTCCGTCGGTCGATAATAAAATCGGCAGACTAGTTTTTACCACGTTTTCATTCAACTTGCGTACGTATTTTTAGATAGATAAATTATCCGGCCCGTCAAGAAATGAGCGTGTGGTAAGTGGATGGAAATAGTGAAACAGTATGATTTAGGAACTGTTTGCTTTAAATGTGAGTACCTCTTCAAGTGTATGGGTAGAGAAACAAACGTGACGTTTTTAAATATTTAAATGATTATAAAAGATAAGTGGTTTGGTGTTTACTACCTACATGGGTACATAGAGAAAACAAAATGTGTTGGTTTAACACAAATTCAACTTATTTCTTTTACACGAACAATTTTTTTGTTGCAATAAATTACTAATGATTATTAATATTTTATTAATATTAATAATATATTAATAATTGTATTAATATACACAATGGTTTTATTAAAACAAAAAAAAAACATATTTTAAATCGATATAATGTATGTACCTTGAAGCAACAAAGTATATGCAGAATGGGTGGAATAAATAATCGTTCTCCCCAAATATTTCAGTCGAATCAACATTTATTGTTATATATAATGCAAAATTTCTTGCAGCAGCGACAAAGATTTAATTTTCACCAACAAATATTTATTGTTAAAGTCATAAATGTATAAATATAAATTTGTAACGTCATAGGAAAATTACTTAATTCAAACAAAAATGCTGATATTATTAACAACATCGATCATAACAAAATATGATTATTGGAATTATTGTAAGTTTTAAAATAATATACCATGCATAACACAAAGGGAGCTGGAGGAAAAAATAGAAAAACTGGTAACAGGAAACGAAGTCAATGATTTTCCGAAAAAAAGAAAGTAACATTGGTATAGAAGACAAGAAAGATCGAGGAAGTAAAGATGTGGATGTACTTCGGGTGTGTGGAGTGAAACTTGAAAGTTTGAGGCGCACATAAAGTATGTATTTGAGACGAGGAGAGACAGATAGAGCATTGTGAATGGTCAGGGTCAGAGTGAATGGTCAAGGTCAGAGAGGGAGTCATTTTCAGGAAATTATGACAATATAGAAGCTGTGTGTATATTCCAGCCTGATATTGTGTGATTATATTATTGTAAAGTTGACCTAGCTAACAAATTATGTCAATTATTCATCGTCATTTTTATTTTCGTACGGTAGTGATTGCATTGACCGTATGTTAAAATTCTTCTCTAATTACTGTGCATGTGGCAAAAAGAGCCAGGGGATAATTGTTGCATGAGTATGGGAAGTGTAAACTTGAGTGCAAAGGAGTTTGGTGCATTGGATGAAGGTATGTGCAGGAATAAAACGAAACGTTTAGAAGGTAAGGGCAGATTGTAGGAGAGGAATGAATGAGTCGTGGGGGGGGGGTTGTTGAAACTAATATGTTATGTATTTGCATAAGATATGCTAACAAATATTATTTTCTGTCAAGCTATTTCTTCTTTATTTGCGATAGCAGCTGTGGCTTCCAAACATGCTCACCAATTAGTCAAAAACGGTGACGCGATGGTCATCCCTATCTGGTTTCGCCATTATGGTAGGACTTCTAACATTTCTGTTATCTACCAAATATTTTGGGCTTCCTTGTTTAGAGCATCAAACTAAAGCATTCCAAATGATCTGATATACAAGGTGCATAATACATACTTTTCTGCTTTGGTATGCCGCTACTGCTCCTTTTCTTAAATTGCTTAGCACCTCTGTTTTTACAAAGTATCAACATGATTTTTGATAAAGAAAGTTTGGAGTGCATTAAAAATTATCAATCACAATGCAATAGCTTTTATTCTGTAGTAGCTTCATAAGTGTACAAAAATCATTATATTCTCAACCCAACCCAACCCAACTGAGTCCTTTTACCGGTGTATATTATACCATGTAACAAGACTTTGTTTTACATGGCATACACGAAGTAAGCACCAACATTTCTCCACCTAATAGATCCAGATATCGAATTGAGTATCCGGCCGTCCATGAAATTCTTCTCATAGCATCATAGATCGCTTGGAACATATAGCTATGTTAATGGGGAGTACAGGGAAAGTTCCTGTAATTTACCAAAATTCGGTGTGTAAATGATGTTGAAGGTATTGATTCCATAACGATAATGTCCATAATTGTTCAGTGTTGAAGTATATTATATATTATATATTCCATGGTAGCCTTATTCATGATAAGGCCAGAAGAATGGGCTCTTAGTAGAGCTGGGTTTATATATATTGTTTACTTTTTTTGAAACAAGAACAAAAAAAAATTACGACGAAATAAAGATAATAAAGGCGGAAAATGAAACACTAAAAAATTAAAAGATGGAGATAAAAATATAATGAAATAATTAAGAAAGAAATGCAAAATATCAGTAAGGCAATAAAAATGATGGAAAAAGGATGTAAAATTGAAACAATAAAGCGATAATATATGGAGCGAGGGTGAACACAAGTGGAAGACTTGATCTGAAGGAGGACACGAATAAATTCTTAAAACAAAGCATGGAGATGAATAATGTGCCGAAGACGATCACAAAAATAGGAGAAGGAGCATACGCAAGTTAGAATATAACATTGACAAAAAGACAACAATGAAGAGTAAAGTGAAATTGAGGAAGCTCCAAGAAATGCGGGTGCATATAAAGGATCATTTAACGAGAAAAGAGAGAGAGAAAAAAATAGGAACAATGGCAAAATATCGAGAGGGAAAGAGGAAATCAACTCAAAATATGATATAAGATAAGCATAATAGAGAAGTATGGCGGTGGAATACAGAAATACAGGAAAAGTTGACAAGAACAAAAAAATCTAATGTATAAATCGGGACAAGGAAACCAAGTCATATACTGGCCAAAGAGAAATGACATGAAATGTGGAATGAAAATAGATATAAATAAAACGAAAGTGATGATGGCAGTTAAACAGGACGCAGTGTTGAATATACAAGTAGAAGGAGAAAAAATAGAACAGGTAACATCCTATAATTATTTGTGAACTCTAATTGAGAGAAATAGGAAAACAGGCAATGGACATCATGGACAGAATGAAAAACGATGAAAACATACCAAACAATGCCTTATAAGAAAGAAAATGGTAACAACGCAAACCAAAATGACACTAACAGAGCAAATGAAAAGCAAAATACAAGCAGTAGAGATATAATACATGTTAAGGGAATTAGAAAAAGGGATCGAATATGAAATGTGGATGTAAGAGAGGAACTACAGAACAAATGAAAAGCAAAATGGATGCAGTAGAAATGTAATACATAAAGACGGTTAAGGGAATTACAAAAAGGGATAGAATAGGAAATGTGGATGTAAGAGAGGAACTACAAATTAGATGAACCTTGCAATACATTGTACAATTATACTGGTGGGGTCGTATGCTAGGAATGGAACAGATCAAGAAAAACAAGAGATGATGGAATTGGGAAGCACCTGCAAAATCTCGGAGGGTGCACAAGATAGAAGGCTGTGGAAAATTTTAGGTTTTCCATTCATTTAATAAATAATAATAAAATGAGTCTCAAGTTGGTCAAAATCATGTCAAGTCAAATTGAATTTGACTCGACTAGGATGAAAAAGTTCCTGTAAATATAAACGTCCATACGTCTAACAATTGTACGTCTAACCCGCTCAAAAATCCTGGCGTATTTTCTATATTTTATAGCTGTTGATAATGTGATCTCATAATCATCTAAAATATGCATTAGGTGACATAAATCAAAGTCTCTAGTCGGGCGAATAAAGTCTACTTACTACGTAATTGATAACAAAATTATTCCAAATTTCCTATTTATATGTTTTTCGGCCAATCTTCGCAGGAAACCTTTCCATCCTTATGGCGAGCTTAATCATTTTGACCAACTATTCAGATCGAGATAAATCGCCTGTGTTTATAGGCGTGACGTATAAGGCCAGAAGAATGGTCACGAGTCAAGGGACAAGACGGCCCAAGCATTCGAGAATCGTCGCCGATAATCTGGGAGGTTAGCATTAGCCATTATTCGTAAATAATCGTACTAGCCAATGATCGAGATGTATTTAATGTATTTTTGTACTATTGTTTTTTAAACTAACAAAAATATACTATATATGTGGTACCTGTGTCTGTAAATACCATAGATACCTTTTCAGGGCAACTAATCTAATTTTCACAAGATAGACGATAGTTGTAAGTTTATTGAGGTGACATCTTGTGACTTTTGATATCAAATAACTCTTATTTTTTTTAATTCTCAAGCCACTGAAGCTATTTGAAAAAATATCGTAATTGCTCCTTAAAAACAATAAAGCAGCTAGACTAGTAATACATAAAAAATCATCGGAGATTTATAGTCCACGATTCAGAATGAAATATGAAAATACAGCAACACAATTACAGTAGCAGCATTGTTGTAACAAAACAATCGTTGAATAAAACACTTTTAGTAATATTAAAGGTTACCATGCCACTACTGTTGTCCAGTAATTGTTTCATTCCAATTATTTGGTGGTTCTTACGTTTACAAGATTATTTTTATTTATATTTTTAACTGTAAAGTTATATTGAATTTATTGATGGGCGACTACAATCAATAAATACAGACTATATAGAAAGTCGACCATGATTTATTTAATCATTCATCAATCATTTATCATATTAATCTTTATCCTTGATGGAGATATAAATTTCAATATTGCGAAAGTATTTCATTCAGATCATATAAATATTTTTTAAGTACATATAATAACTTAAAACCACTAGTCATTATATCCATATCTTGCTTTTTTCACCGTTTTACATTTATTGCCAGACGATGTTCTATTCTTATGCAGTATCGACTTGAACATCGTAGCGTGAACAAGTGATATCTAACCGAAGCACTACGGAATTCCATTGATAATGTTTGCATTTATTATCACTAAAAGTTGTACAGCCTTGATTAAATATATAAGCAGCAGAAAACCTATAGTGATAAAGTTAAATTAAAATAAACAATAAGTACAAATGGATTTACAGTCAAACAACTACAACCATATTTTAAATCAATACGCTAGTAACACACGATAATAATTTGCCTCTAACAAATGATACAACCACAACATATTTCTATAATTTTAGTACATCAGCAAATTGCCTTGGAACACAAAAAATCAATATAGATAGTAAGACTGCCATCAACTAGCTAAGAAGAACAATATGAAGCAGAAAATTCCAACAAGATACCCTTCCAAAATTGGAATTGGCACAAAACAAAAAGATAAAGGACTTAAGGCAAATATTATACTAATGACAAAAATAATATGTTTATTCTATTAGTCTATTTTAAGGCAACATACAACTTGACTAAATTTAAAACCGAAATATATACACAGGGCTACATAGATGAGAAATGAACACATTCTATATTATATATCAACAAGTTGTGATTTTATAACGATAACGATGGTTAAGTGATGTCTTATAATAATATTGTGAGAACAATAAAGGCAGTCATTTAAGTCAATTTTACTTTGCCTTGTTTTTTGTTTGCGTGATTAAAATTACCATAAATGCTTACGTAAACTTTTTAAGATTTTCATAGCACATCACAAAAAGGATAAAGTGACACAACAGCAATTACTTCTAATACGTCACATTGACAAGTGTGCGGATACTCTACCCATAACTTTCATTCTGGATCTTGATAAAGTTCCTTATAAGTCGGTGAATCGTCGACTTGAAATATTTTAATTTATATAGATATCAATATCATATTTCTCGTAGTACTACTCAAGCAGAAATTGAAAAAAAAAACATATATAATCCTATAAATAACTATTTTAATCGAAAATTTAAAATACAATTAGAATTTGTTTTCTATACATTGCAATGCAGAGTCCTAACTCCAACTATATATGTATTTATATTTTCATAATTTATATTATAATATTTTATAATTATATAAATAACATTCATATATTAGTTGTAAGTGGGATTCAGAATTTATTTACTTGGGGTTATTGAACGTTTACGTAACACGAAACAAATTACATATGAATAATCGTAGCCGAGTAAATAAATCAACGTGACTCATCTCGATGATATCCACCACAGAAGAAAGAAAGAAAAAAACATATCAAACAGGTACCACATACAAAATCAAAGCAGCGCGATTGTTTACCGTGTCCCCCGACGTTAATTTTCCGAGCGGTCAAAGAAATTATTATAGAAGAATGGTGACGGAAATGCACACAAAATGGTACGCATTTTGCGTAAGACAGTCCCGCCGGACACTCAATATTTTGTTCCCTGCACCTGATGGGATGACTCACGCACGGCCCTTTTCTTGACGTTTTACGGTCAGGTGTAGTTTCCTATGCAGCGCGGGTTATTGTGAATCGAAACACAAACGTTAAGATCTTGGAGCTACGTCCTCGGGTAGAATTTGGCTTTCTTGAGGTGCTTTCGAAAACCGTGGGAATGTGCATTTCGTTCTCTTTAGGACAATTATCGTAAACATGTTTAGACATGTTTGACAGTTTAAATGGCATGTAAACATTGTTATTTTACTTAGTTGGACTATATAATGGCACGACACTCTTTTTTGGAAATAAATTGATTTATTTATAACTAATTTGGCTCTAGTTTGATTTATTATACAAAATATTAAACACTGAACGCAATGCATTATCTGTAAATAATTTATTCGAGATTTAAAATACCCCTGATCATGTTGATTAGTTATCTAAAAATAATTTCTAAATAGAATATACATCGTACGACGTTTAATTTAACAAGAGCATATATTTGATTAATTTGAAACAAACTTACCCTTACCAAACAAACTCTGTAGTAAAGGTAAGTTTGTTTCAAGTTATTTGCCAACCAATTTACCAATTAACTATTATTTGATTAATTATTTAATAAAAATAGAATTCAAAGTAGGAACCATAGAAAAGAATACAGGCTAAAACAACGCATAGTATCAAGGTTTTAAGTCAAATTTCTGACCATTTCAGAGAGTGAAGACAACAAACAAAATCGATATTGAAACATCAATATTTCCACAGACTTTATCCACAGATACTTATAATTAGCAAACAATAAAGAGAACAATACAAATTCATTAGTTATTGATTCTAATCACCTTTGTGAGGCAAATTGTAAAAACGTCAACTAAATTACGTTTGGTATAAGATTCATAACAAAATTTAAATATTTGTGGTGTAAAAATATTAAATAGTCAGAAATTAATCTGCCACTGCCCTATTTACAGCATTGCTATCAGGAAGAGTACAGGTTTCCAACTCACTTTAAATGCCCTAAAATGTACATTAAAATAAAATAAAATAATATATTTGTAATAAGATAATTATAAAACCAATCGACAAGGTGACCCAAGGTTACGTAGAGGTTAATATAAAAATATGAGCCATAAATCAACATTTATGTACTTTCGTGTATGTCAAGTAAATGACGCTGCCGCAGGGAACACCATAAATCAAAATAATTCATGCAATTAAGTCATAAAGGTCAAGAAAATGTGGGTGTATTTTTAGTGACAAATATTTTGTTTAAGAAAGTGCAATTTTCATACAGGTGTACATCAATTGTAAGCGATTTACACACACCAGACGTAACGATTACCTAACACGGAAACAAGTCAATAGAAATAAGTCTAGTTAGAAGTTATTTTCCACACAAGAGGCAGCGATGAAAATGTAGTCCCAGGAGTGTTATCCCACATGAAGAACAAATTTAAATGCTTTATTTGTCAAAGGTAAAGAATTTCTTTTCATCGAGAATTCAGATATAATGTTCAAAAGAGTCTACTTTAAATTTTCAGATTGGAAATGGAACAATAAAAAAAACATGCGAATAATGAAAAGGATTCAATTTACTTATAGTATAAGAAAGTCCAGTGCAAACCATAACAGATTTTTTTCTTGAGTTGGACACCCCTCAGACTAAATTATAACACGCACATATTTTACGTTTTTATTACGTACATGTGTTTAATTTGACTTAAAAAAATATATTTGTACACATCAACAAAAATTAATTTTAACATTTATATTAGTATTTTTAATGCATCTACATTTTTGTGTACACATTTACATAGCTTGTCTTTACATTAGAGATAAAAGTGAAGATTTTTCACTTTTAGTACTATTTTGAGAAACAAGAGGTGATATTTTTCCTTTGTCGGCTCCGATTTTCTAAAAACTAATTTGGGGCGGCATATTACAGGTAAAATATGTTTGCGGACCACCTTGATCGCCGACTACATAGAACGTAACTTTTTCGTTTGAGCATGATTTGTTTTATTATAAACAAGTACTAATATTTAACGTTTTTTGTGGCATTGTTTACTTAGTGAAGAAGTTATCATAAAATTAATGTAATGGATAGAAATAACCATTTAAATGTTCCATCCAAATCCAGTTTAAAATATTAGTCCAATTTTATCTCATAATGTCGTTCATAGTGTTATATTATACATATACAGTATTTTAGACATCTACACCACCTGTCGAAATTAGGTATTTATTTAGTCCCTCATTCTATGTAACATTTACCGTTACAAAACGGTATGATAAAAGTAAGCAGGTATAATATTAACCACCAGGTGCATTTAGCACAAAACTTCAACTAAGTAGTTTGTAAAGATGTTATAAAAGAACAAATATTTTCGGATTAGAGGGTCGATGGTGATCTTCAATTTTACATAGATATTCGTATTTTAATTCTAATAAGAACATGTTTTATTAGGGTTATATTAGGGTTATATAAGTTATATAATCAAAACCTTTCTACCCGAAGATGTATGGTAGAATAGTTTAACAACCCCTAATAAACATCTTCCATTGCTCTCTATTATTTCCATTTCTTTACCTTTGATCATGTGATTCCCTTATTTAAAACGCTTCCTATTATATTATCCCAAGTCTCCTTTGGTCGTGGAACTTGATCCGTTTGAATAAAATTCACTAATTTGGGGAGGCATCTTCGAATGTAAATGTCTGCATTTACAGCTTCACCCCTAACTCGCCCAACATAAGGTTTTGAAAAGCCAGCTTCCGATATGGCGCACCACACTAGTACCTTGTCCTCAAATTTCAGTTTTTCCTATACCTTACGTCCGCGTCATTAGGAACGTCCTCAGTGTTATCTGTATAAAAGCATTAGTTTCCTTTTACTTTGGAGTTAGACAGTGTTAAATATTTTTCATCGTCTAAAATTATCGTGGTATTGTTTCTGAAATGTTGTAATCTTAATGTCTGCAGCATCTTGGAATCCTTTTTAATTGAGCAGCCGTGCATTTTGGAAATTTTTGTCGCTTTGTATATTTTAAATTATTTCTGCTAATTTCCCACTTGGCTGTCATATGAGAAATGTGAAATCTTCGGCCTAATTTTCTCGTTGAAACACCTTTTATATTTCTTGCAGATTAAGTTCAAAGCTCGAGGTCGGTCCGTCTTGGGAAGATTCATACACGCGGTAAATTGTTGTCTTAGGAATATTTTGGTTTCCAAAAATGGCGACAATGTCACGTTTGGGCATTTGGCCAACCAAATTGTAAATACCTTTCCGCAATTTAGAATTTGTAAAATTTGTAAAATTTTGTAAACACAAATGTATTGTCAAACTGCTGGAAAAAATTTATTTTAATGCGAAAAAAATAATACGAAATATTTAGTTAGGTCTATATATTACTCTATACACTTGCATTTTTGTTATCTTGGTTATTTCATTTTTATCTAAAAATGCATTTTCCATTGCATAATACACCTTGTTTGGTTTCTCTAGTATGTTATTCAGGTCTACCTCCTCTCTACCGTTTTCATCCAGAAATATCCAGCGTTCCTGGATATTGATAATTGAGGACCTGTGATATTTTCAATATAATTTTATTTGAATCCGTTTATGCTTTCCCATCTTTCAATGTTTAATAGCTTCTCTTGATTCTTCTATAGTTATATTTTCTTCTACCATATCTGCTTCTAATTCTTGTTCTTGATAAATATTATAAGGAACTTCATGTAATTTAGGGAAATTTACTAATACTATATTATTAATATGATACTTAGAAATAATTCTGCGACCCTAATATTGGAACACCATCTGGTATACGGAGTAACGTCACTTCCAAATCATTTCCATGGTCGCTGTGATGTTCTCCTTGGACCTGTCTTCCTAATATTTGGGTAGACGTACCCATTTGTAAAAATTCGTGATATGCCAGCACATATAGTATCAGGGCAAGGATTTGTATTATTTGTGAGGTTGTCCAAGATATATTAATATATTCAAAACAGATTAATATAACATAATGACATTTATACATGCATTAGTAATTCTTTTACGGGTGTTTTAATGTGTATCATTAGAATACCTATTTTTACTGTAACACATATTTTATTTACAATTTTCGTATAGTACGTATAGTAACACGTCATCCTGAAATGGAAGGCTACATTTACATTTATTGCATATTTTACTAATTTATTTTAAGCTTATTTAAATAGATGGAACAGCAAATAAACGCCCTATTACGTGAACTTTTAACGTCGATGTCATCCCGCAATTCATCACACACCCGAGTAACGATGGTTTCGACCAAAAACGGGAAGCCCATGCGGGTGCAGGTTGATGAAGCCAATATCCTAAAAATAAGACATTTTATATCGACATATACAACATTATTTTTTTAATGCAGCAAATGAATTTTAATTTTTTTATTGTTATTTATTATATTTCAATCAGAAAGGCCAGGCAGAAGTAATGAAAAGAGGACAAGAAGACAGTGTTTAAATAAACTACTCAAAACGAATAAGGAGACATTTGTAAAATATACGGAAATTTTGTTTACATATTATGTAATTAAACAAAATGTTGGAGTTATGTTTTAATTAAAAGTACTCTTTAAGTAGACAACACGATTGCAACGCATTGATAACGATTTTTTAGGAAAAAATTAAATTAAAGTTTTTAACCTCAAATTGTTTAATTAAAAATAATCAAATTTATTGAAAACAAAACCATTTAATAATGGGTATGACTTCCTCTAACCCGGATAACTTCTGCACAACGACGAGGCATGCTTTCTATTAACTTTCTAATCCTTTCTTGAGGCAGCTGTTCCCACTCCTGGATAATAATTTCTTCGACCTGTTGGAAATTCTCTATGGGTTGGTGTTCCCGTAGTCGTCTTCCCAATTCGTCCCATAAGTGTTCTATCGGATTTAGGTCCGGACTATTAGATGGCCATTCCATCACATGAATATTGTGGTCGTCAAAGAAATTTCTCACTATCCTTGCTATGTGAGGTCTAGCGTTATCTTGTTGTAGGATGAAATCGGGTCCCATATTTTCAGCGAAGGGGGTAACATGGGGTTCCACAATGTCTGTTAAATAACGCAGAGCCGTTAATGTTCCTTCTCGAAAAACCACTAATTCGGTGCGACCATTTAAAGATATTCCGCCCCAAACCATAATGGACCCTCCACCAAATGCAACGGTTTCTTGTACAGTGGAGTCTAAATAACGTTCACCTTGGCGTCTCCACACACGAACTCGGCCATCGTTATGCCCTAGGCAAAACCTGGACTCGTCCGTAAACAGTACGTTACTCCACTGTTCCAGAGTCCAGTTGAGATGTACTTGCCCAAAGTTTCGTCGGTCTCTTCTATGCGCTGGTGTTAAACGAGGTACCTTCGCTGGTTTCCTTGCATGCAGCTGAGCTTCATGGAGTCTATTTCGAATGGTTTGATCAGAAATTCTGGTCCCAGTTGCCGCTACCAATTGATTTTGAAGAACCTTCGCGGTAATTCCACGTCCGCGAATTGCCCAACGAGTTAATAAGCGGTCTTCTCGGGGAGTAGTCGACCTTTCCCGTTGAGGGTAAGGTCGCCTTCGTGTAATGCCATACTCTAAATGCCTAATCCATGCCCTGGATATAGCGGAATGACTTACATTCAACAATTGAGCTACCCATCTTCTTGAATGGCCTTCTTCAATTAATGTCACTGCCTTAGCTATCTGAATAGCATCAAGGTACACTCTTTGTACTATTCTTCTACCCAACACATCATCATTCATGTTTCACACCAGAATTACAATCCAATATTAAAAATAAAGTTCTGGTTAGATTCAAACTGTAAGCGTTTTTTCGTTTTTATTACGCTTTTATTGTTTATTTCACGTAAATGTCAAATAAAAAGGCGGCTACTTGATAGAGAAGTTATATTTAAGAATACAGATATTGTGACCGAATTGCATTTAATTTCATAAAGTTTTATGTAAAATAAAGACATATATAGAAGTGTCTCTTTTTTCGTTTTGAGTAGTTTATTAATATAACAAACACATGTTGCGGGAGGGGTTAAAAAATGTTTGAAATTCTGTGGGAGGAAAAGATACATATCGCATAGTGAGCGACAAGGATAATTTAAAGTTAAGACTAACATCAGTGAATCAACCATGTTTTTAAATTTAAAATTTTTAAAAATGTTTCGGTAAAGTTCCACAAACCATTTTCAGGTATTTCTTAAGAACTAAGTCTAACTGACTTATAAGAATTGTTCTTCTAAATCGGTGATTGAATGTTTAAACGTTTATTTATAGAACCACAACTTACATGTACAACACGTCAGTAACAAAATTACATGTATTAGGTGTGTAATTAGGTTTCATTTTGTCATTGCCAAAACATAATTATAGAAATAAAGATTGCTTTATGACACAAATAATTCAAAAATTAAATTATTTGTTATAACCTAGCCATATATAAGCTAATTATTGAATAGATAAAACGCTGTGGACAAAGAACTATCACGAAAAATTACGTAATTATTAGTCAAGAACAAGTAGATTTTATTTGTAACGTACTAGCAGGCGTCGTCGATATAGTCCCGGAAGTTTTTCAGTAAACTGTTCATTCACCTACCAATTATCCTAAATCAATAAATACAACCAAGGTCACGTACACCAAATTCAAAAGATAGCACGGTAGCTAATGGTGAAGTCGTAGAACAGTTTCACAAAATAACAAACCAATCAGCGCTATACCAATTTATCTTACCCCCAAAACTTTTGTAAGTTAGTTAATTCAAATCCCCCCCCCCCCCATTGCAATCACAACTCACACTGGCACAACTTGTGGCAACAATTCTAAACATATAATGGCAAAACATTTCAAGGAAAATATGCATGGTCAATAATTATCGGACAAAGGAACTCGAGCAAAACTGGTAACATTGATACTTCAATCCTACAAGATAAAAAAGAGTAAATTTGTTAAATCAGCAAAAAATAGATATCAATGCTTTAGTCAAACTTGGATAGATTTCCGCGATACTTGTTACAACTCCATAATCGTAAAGTAAAACAAAAATTGTTCGGTTACACTATATTTATTGTATTTCTACTACAATTGTTGGCTTCATCAGGTAGATGGAATGTGTAAGTACAATGATACAAGAAAACACACTATATATACAAGACTAACGCAAATCAAACGTGGGGGTCCGTTAGCTATTGTGAAACGTAATATTTATTTATTTTTATTATTTATCATTTAGCAAAAACCCTAGCTTATTGTATTTATTGTAACTCTAGTAACTCTAGTAAATTAAGTTTCCTATTTAGTGTTATCGTTTTCTAATAATGGTTAGCATAAGTCGAATTATTATTTCTTAGACGAAAACTCTTTCATGCGGTCATCGAACGATCTTCCTGTTTGTCGTATACTTCAGGACAATCGTTACAAGTTTAGCCCTAGTGAAAGATTCGTTTTGAATGCTACTTGAATGTTATTATAAATTTTCTGGAGCGCTTTTTTCATTTTTATTGAATGTATACCGATGTAAGTTAGGCAGGGAAATATTTTGGGTGTGTTTTCTTTGACTCTGGGGTATATTAGTGGCTAAAATATTGTCTGTAATAGTAATAACCATTATTGGAAGCTATGTTATGAATGTAGTTAAGTTCTATATCGAAGTGAATGGTAGACAAAGGGATGTTAATTATTGAGTGAACAGCTGCTAATTTATGATTGTTAGGGTGGGATGATGCGTGTCATACATATGTGTAGGTTTCTGCAAAATACTAAATACATGGGCACACCTTTGCTATTTTAATATTGATGTCCAAGAAATTTATTAAATAATTGGCTTCTTGTTCTAAGGTAAATTTAATTTTTGGGTGGATGGAATTAATATGATTATGAAATGATTGCATCGGTCTATATGTCCGGTTAAAACAAACTAACATATCTAAACCAATATATGCAGTTTTTAAATAATGCGTTTTTTTGGATATCAATTTCAATTTTATTCATGAAAATTTCGGCAAGTAATGGCCTTACAATTAGTGGGTTTCCCATCGCTAATCCTTCGGTTTGTTCGTAAAACTTGTCGTATTGACAATAATTTTGTTTAATGGACGTGTTTATGGCATTTAAGATTTCTGACAAAATTATCGGATTAGTGTTATTGTGGTAAATAGTTCCGAGATTATATTAATTACCTCTTTAAACGGTGTACTGCTAAACAAATTAGTAACGTCAAATGAGACAAGTTTGTCGCTAGGGGGAATTGTTACGTGGGAGATTTTTTGAATTAGATCTGAAAAGGTTTTTACACTGAAGATTTAAAATTGGTATATTGTAGGATGATATTAGTAAAATATTTGGCTAAATTTCTACAAGGGGCTTGGGTGTACGGTACTATTGTAGCCATGTTGTTTTTATGAAATTTATTTAAACCATATAATTTCAGAGCTTCGTTTTTTCATTAAACAGTGCCTGTATATTATTACGATTTTAATTCGTTATGGCCGCGGTGGGATTTTTATTAAGTTTTCTAAATGAGTTGTTATTTAGGAACTCCTCGATTTTATTGTCGTAATCAATTTTTCTAATAGCTATTACCGTGTTGGCTTTGTCAGCTTTAGCGAAGACCACATTATTTCTTCCCCTTTATGTTTAATAGATTTCACAGTTAGTAAAAGGTTGTTGTTCGTAGTCTTACTTATTTTTGCATTAAAGATAGTAAATTGTCATCGTACGGGTTAGTTTAGTCAAAACAGTCAAAATAGTCGAATACATATCCTTATTAGTATTTTAAGAAATTTGCCCGATATTTACCTGAATTAAACATGTCACGCAATGCAATAAATTATTTGAAATATGCCGCAAGTAACCTTGACAATTTTGTATATAACGATTGATCGAATTTCACGGCATAACCCCACTCTAATCGATAGGAGAATCACAAAGCTACTTTGCACCCAAATAATATTTAACATAAATTAATCCGTAAAAGCCAATAAAATACAAATTATAATCATAAACACGTTTGTTAGATTTCATCACAAATGCGACCCGAAACTTGCACAGAACGTCCTCGTGTAACAATTACAAGCCTTTGATAATTTGGCCCAGAAAACGAATAAATGCAAAGTTCTAGTTTATTATTTTATTATATTAGTATTTTTGTTATAGCGATTTGCTATTTATTACGTTTGTATGTTTTATGTTTTGTTTCCAATTCATTCATCTTTTTGTTATGTTCCTTCAGTTCCTTCATTATCCATTTAAAATTATATTATTTTCATTAGATTTTTTTGTTCGCTACCTCATTTCAGTATTTACCCTTTTGCTGAGAAAAAATGCGTATTCGTTAAAACTTGAAAGAGTCGTTAAACATTAAACAAGAGCTCGTTAAGAATTACAGTGGTACTCATTGAGAAGTACTGATTGAAAATTCATTATGAATGTGCATTTATAAACTAACGACTAACAAGGAATAAACGAGTCACGAGTAATGAACGAGTGCAAACGATTAAAACAATTATCGGCCATCGTAAATAAATATTACATTAACGTTACGACCAATTTTATTATTTATGCCTTGGGCTTATTGAACAATTTTATTCTATTCTTTTCTCTTTCTCGTTTTCTCTTTCCAACTTCGTTCATAGTGTTTAGATCTTGCTCTACACTTTCCAGCCATCTCTTGGTGGTTTACCTTTTCTCATTTTTTAATTGGGGCTCTGTTAAGGACCTTTTTTGGAAATCTATTTCTGAATATTCCTTCTACATACCATATCCAACTTAGTCGTGCGTTTATGATGGTTGTTATCTTTGCTTCTTGGTACATAATGTCTAGTTCATTATTTGTTCTTCTTCACAAGCCGTCTTCTGTGTTTATTCCCCAGTATTTTTCTTTCCGTCTATCAAGGACATCCTCATCTGCCTTCTTTAGTGACCATGCCTCACATGCATATGTCACGGTTGGCCTTATAACGGTTTTATAAATTGTTATCTTCATTCTTCTTGGCGTATTCTTTGATTTCATTAGTCTTTTCTGCATTTCGTACTTCTTGTTAGCTTTCGCAATTCTGATTTTTCTTTCCTGCTCCTCATATCAACTATTTTATTGTGCCAAACTCATCTTCTCTTCCATCGTTCGTAGATATTTGCAAAATTTCATCTGCTGACTATTCCATTTGGCCCATAACCATGTATTTTGCTTTTTGTTGGTTTATTTCTAGTCCAAAAGCGTTTCCTTCTTGTTCCATTTTTTTGTGACCCCTTTAATATCGCTTTCGTATTTGCTAGGAGTAAGGTCGTCGGCATATGCTTGACATTGATATTCGTTCTTCTATATTGTCCCTTCGATTTTAATTTACTGCTTCTAATTATGTTTTCCAAAACCAGGTTGAAGAATGTAGTGGAGAGAGAGTCACCTTGCCTTAGGGCATTTCCCACCACGAATTCTATTGATTTGTGGCCACTCCAGAGCACTTTATTTTGTGTTTTATTCGCCGTCATAGTTGCTAGCCATTTAAATTTTTCGGTTATTAGTAGTCTTCTCATTGCATTGTATATTTGTTCTCTATTCACTCTATCATCGGCTTGTTTGAAATCAATGAGAGCTAATTTGTATTCGTAGCATGTTGTTCGGATTTCTTTCAGAGTAAACATGTGGTCATTTACAGATCTGTTCCTCCCGAAACTTGCTGATACTTCGTTGTTCCCTGAACTTTTATTATATTTTAGGTCTTTGATTAATTTTGTGATTTCATCTTTAGGTACTTCTATATCTTCATATTTCCTTCTGGCATTGCAATCTGTTTCTTCTTGGTCTTCCTTACTTTCCGTACTTAGGAGTTTATCAAAGTGTTCCTTCCATTTTTCTATTATTTGCGTCGGTTCACTCAGTAAGACTTCTTCTTTGCCTTTAAAATAGGTCTTTCTGCTACGGTAACCTTTTTCTGTGTTTTTTATTTCTTGGTAAAATGCTCGGATTTCCTTATTCTGAAATTTTTCCTCAATGGTTATGAGTTTTTTCGAAATCGTCGTTTTTTGCAGTATCTTTAATGACTTCTTTTGTTTGTTTCCACATCTCCTCAACGAGTGTGGTTTGGCAGCATTTTTCAGTTACTTTGCTCCCCCTGATATTCTGTTTTAACATCCTCATTCTGCAATCTTTCCACATCATATAGTTTTCCTATTTTTTATGCTAAAATATATGAAATATTTAAAAAAATCCCTAATTTCTAAACAAAGGAGCAGAATGTACGTAAAAATTATTGCTGATTGTAATAATGTTTATTTCATTTTTTCCGCCAGTTTCTTTGATATAGGTCTTCAAACACCTCCGGCTATTAAAGTTCGTTTAATTATGCTACTTGATTCCGATGGAAATAATTTTGAATCCTTGAAAAATATTTGTTTGTTTGTGCCTAATGAGATAGCTCTGATATTACATGGCGTATGACAGACTTCCTCCCATGGACAGACAAGTCCAAGTTAGTAGTTAATAGTTTCCTTCAGTTGACGACATACGAGTTTTATTTTACCATTTGCTAATAAGTTCAGACCCCAAGTGAGATTTTAGTATACACCCAAGTTTACACTATTCTGACTTGTATTAAAAAACTAGGATTACTGGAGTAAAAAAAACAAATCCCCCTACAGCGACACTTAATCACCTTAACAGTGACATAATATCCATCGAAGACGAAGCCTCGCAACATTTCGCTCGCCGAATTCGGCGAATTGTCGAAAAACAAACGGTGGCGTGGGACGCAATCACCCCTACACTTGGTCGGTCCATATAAGAGACCCGACGTATCGATCTGAAACCTCTGCGGAACGAATTCTCGGAAAAGCCTAAAGCAAAATGTCAGAATGCTACAACGGAGCGTTCGATCGAAACAAACCGCCCCAATCAGACGCACGTTGTGCCCTCGAGCGCAATTCGCGCACGCGCGTCGAAAATCGAGTTATTACGTTTGGGGAAAAACACGAAGCATGAACGCGGGGATGCGGAAATTCTCGGAATCGTTGCGCAATAGACCGTTTTCATCACTGTCAGGCAAAATTGCTGTTTCTAGAAGATTGAAATCCGTTGCGATGTTGGGTCATCTAAACGATTCCAGGTACTGATCCATCGAGTACTGCATAATTTTCACATTTCATCGTCTTCCAATTAATTAAATTAAATTAAATTAAAATCAATTAAAAGCGACCTATTGAAACTTAATAGGTTCTCAATATCCAATGCTTTATTTTTTTTAATAGGAAAATAATAATAGTAATTTTTTTCCCAAAACTTT
This sequence comes from Geotrupes spiniger, assembly GCA_959613385.1. NCBI lineage: Eukaryota > Metazoa > Arthropoda > Insecta > Coleoptera > Geotrupidae > Geotrupes > Geotrupes spiniger. The sequence goes on along the minus strand of OY390736.1, from coordinate 23,564,281 downwards.
GTTTATATACAAAAAAATTGTATACATGCTATTTTTGAGCATTTACCTTTCGAATTTCGATGTTTTATAAATCAATCACTTCGATATCTGCTAGTGCTTAGCGAATCGAGTGGTGGTAAAGTCGATAATTTTGTTAGATCTGTTAGATAGTAAATCAAACTCACCGTAACGACTGTGTATGCCGTCGCAGGTGTCCGAACCAGACAACCGAGTCAACCGGGCTTCGGATATAAGAGTATTTTCCGGGAATTTGTCGTTTCAGATAATTCAGTCACAGCCATTTAATAGATTTAGTTAGTTGCTATAAGCAGAATTTTCCCCATCCTTTCGTTTCGTCCTGGACGGATTCATTAATTTCGCTATTCCTTCATTCTGGAAAATGTTACAAAAGCTCCTCCCGGGCTAGTTTAATATCTATGATTAATTTCCATTAAATGTTGTGGTTTTTTAGAATATTTTCTAACAATTATTTATTGAATCCGAAAAAAGAACAACTATAATAATCTTTCTATAATTATATTGTATTTTTGAGCTGAATTATTAGCTAAAATGTGTTTAACAGCGTCGATTGGTAACAGCAACATTGGTAGTCATTGCCGATCACGGTGTTTAAATTATAATTATAGAGATGATTAACAACAACATAGTAATTTATTTATTTGTACTTTTCATTAAAATTTTTGAAAATACCTGGCCCATATTAACCTCGCAGGATTCAATTTTATTCATCTATTTATGTTTTAATCGCGTGTTACATTACGTAGGTCAATTGAAAAGCTTCAGCAATGACAGTAAAAATCAAATAAATTTTATTCAAGTGATATTTTATTGTGAATTTATCCAAAGTTGTAGGATGTAAGAGTTTAACAACTCCTAATAAAAATCTTCCTTTCCTCTATTTTGCCTATTATATTATCCCAAGTCTCCTTTGATCTGCTTCATTTCATTCCTTCAGGTTTGTACACAGATCTGTTTCTTTCCTTGCCATAATGGCTACATCATTCCTAAATCCACAGACTGTAACCGTAATCCTCTCAAGCCTTCTGTATCCTATATACAGCGGTTTCGCTTTCTTTTTTGTGCTCTTGATTTCGGACTTAAGGTTTTTACTGATGCAATTTCTGATTCCCTTATATATGCATTTTATTAATTGTTAATTTTTGATCTACGCTCCTTTTCTCTTGACTTTCCCCTATTTTCGTTCTTGTTACTCTGTCAAACGCTTTCTTTAAAGTCTAGAAGGGCTAAATATGCTACTTATTATTTCTTTTAAAGAGAATTTGACAGTCTTGTGTGCTTCTACCTTTTCTGAAATCACTCTGTACTTCTGTTAATGTCGGTTCTACTTATTTTCGTTCTCGTACTTGCTCCATTATCTCCATTATTGTGCTCATTAATTTTATTTCCCTGTAATTATTACATCCTTGCGATTTTCTTTTTTGTATATTGGTACTAGCAGCCCATTTCGCATTGTTTTGGTATTTCTTCCTCGGTCCACACTTTATTGTAAATTTTTAGTCGCTTCCTCCATCTCCAATTGTTTTACTATTTCCGCCGTAATCTGATGAGTTCCAGGTGCTTTGCCATCTTTCAATCTTTTAGTAGTTTCCGTTAATTCTTCCATAGATATATTTTCTACCGCTTCCCCTTGCCAGTCTCGTTGGTCAACTTTTCATCCATTAATTTCTGAAAGAAATTGTTCCATCTCTGCATTATTTCTCTTTCTACCGTTAATACATCTCCTGTTTCTCCTTTTATAACTAGATTGTCTACTTTTTATTGCCTATTAGCTTTTTCAAGACTGTATAAAACAGTTTCTGGTAACTTTTACTATTTCTCTCCATATTTGCATATTTTCTGCTTTGATTCGGTTACCTTGTTCTTTCTCTTTATATTCCTCATGGATTGCTATCGTCTTCTAATTTATGTGTTTTGCCAATTCTTTTTAATTATCACTTACTTCATTACTCTGCTGTCCACCATTATGTTTGCCTTTTATGCTCACTTTGTCTATTTGTCCAGCCCCACTTCCCGCGCTGATCCGCCAATAATTTTTCTGAATACCAACATCGTTTCAATTCTAGTTTTTGGATTCAGATTTTATATGTGTTCTGTTACTCTTTCTTCGGACCTCTTATTTTTTAATTTGTACGATCTTATAACTTCTGTGTTTTTCATCATGTTCTATCTCGTCTTTTTTTGTCTTCATCCTTTACTTCGATTTCTGATTATCTACTAATAGATAGCGATCACTGTTTATCTCGTACCCTATTTTCACTGTCACTTCTCTTATGGCAGTTCTGTTTCTTTTTTCTACTATTATATAATCTATAATTAACACTGCCCCTCTGGTCATCTCCTCTCTCATATATTTGTATATATCTTTGTGTTTGTAGAATGTGTTTGCTATAATTAGATCATGTACTAGACAAGATTCCAGCAGTCTCCTTCCGTTGTTGTTTCTTTTCTCCTCTATGCAGTTTCCAGTAGTAGTTACTGTGTATTTACAATTCTCTTCCCTACTCTGCCATTTATGTCTCCTACTTGATATTTTTACCCCTTGCTGTTTCTACTGCAATTTCTAAATTTTCCCAGCATTTTTCTTTTTTCTCTTTCTACCCGTTCTCGGCCGGACCATAACTGCTATTATTGTTCGTTTCCGCCCCTATTCTCCATCTCAATAGTGAAGATTGTTTCTGATATTGCTTCCCATTTCTCCAATGAATTTTTTACGTGTCTGTGTACTATACATCGAATTCCGGCACTAGCTGTTCCAGTTCAATTACATTTACATTGATTTGTTTCCTTTACTACCACTATCACTAATTTCGCCCTCTCAAAATCATTAATTATCTCAATTTCTTTTCCATTTAAGCTCCTAACATTTAATATTCCACGTTCATAATGTTCCTGTTAATATACCCACTTATTTGTTTTCTTTCAGTTGCACACTCTTTTCGACTTTCATTGTCCTCTCTGTCGTCATATATCCTGTCATTTTTTTAGTTTGTTGCCTCTTCTATTGCTCCAGTAATTCGACTTAAACCACTTGTCATTTATATTTATTTTGTCGTATCCTATCTTGGCTCTATTTTCATTTCCCTTCTCTTTTCTAGCTATCTCTTTTATTGATTTGGCCGTTTTCCTTTCTTCTGGTGTCGTTAAATCATCATTAATTCTTTCGTTTTTCTTTTCATTTAACATTTTCTTGTTCGCTATATTTTATTTTAACCACATAAACCCCTCGAAGGTAAATACATTGGGTAAACGCGTTTCCAGTTTAGTCCTCGATATAATCGTTCACAGCATATAGTGCCTCCTCATTCGACCGTAATCTCTTTCCAATCAAGGCTATTTTAGGTTTCTGGAAGTCGGAGCGCCCCAAATCAGGCCAATACATAAAGATTTCGAATTCTCGTTCTATCAACTTTTACCTAACGACTGTCTTTATCTTGCTCGGGAATTTTTTCATCGAATTGCAGCTTTCAGCTTACACATATTCTTCGGCGTCCCACAAAATCGATGCTTAATAGCCCAAATGCTTTTTCATGCATCGAAATCAATTTATCATACACTATTTTAAATGCATTTTTCTTCCTGTGTACTTGCTAGGTCTCATCCATGGTTAAAAATCGTCTGTGAGTTTCGATGAATACCTTATTCGTCATATGTATGCGTAAAGTTGTAAACGCAAAACTCACAGTGAAAATGAAGGCGGTAAAACGCTCAAAACATCAACAATCCTGGATGTAACTTCCGGTGCTATTCTTCGCTCCAAATGAAAAAGAATTATAACCACCCCAATTTCGTTCCCATCCATTATGGAATACATACAGGTCTTTGATCTGAATGCTTGTCAAAACCGGACTATTTCGCAAATTGATTTGCAATTTGCAGGAAATTCATATGAAGGAGTTGCCAAGTCGATGCTTAACAGCCATATTCCTTCTGGTAATGTTTGGCAAGTAGTATTTGTAGGTTAAATAAATAAAACGGTATTGCTGCTTTTTATCTTTATTTCCAACCAAATAATCAACAAAAACAACCTAATCAGAAATTATCCAGAGTTCCTTGTTTTGCTATAAGGCCTATCGATCATCTGTACATAATGTAACGTTATAGTAACCACATTTTCGGGAGCTTGTACAGCAACCTCGTAAAAAACCAACAAAATAAACGGGTGTACCGATAAACGAGCTAAAAAGCTTAATCATTCGGCACGTTTTTCCAGTACCCAGTCAAATGAAACAATACAAATTTCTCATTACACCGTGAAGAAAAGCACTATATATATTCAACTCTTAACTTTTACGAATGTCCTTACGTATGAAAGCAGTGATTCTACGACCTTAATAACTTTCTGTAATTTCGTTATTTTCTTTACATAATTATATTTGTTTGTATACAGTCTTTACATTGTGATAGTTCTGAAATAGCCTCGGGCGTAACTACGCTTCAAAACGAGTTCGTACGCATTTGGCAACGCGAAGTCGAAACGTTCTTTAGGTTTCTTTCACTTAGAACAAAAGATTAAATAAGCATATCGACACAATATAAATATATAGGCATATATAGAACATTTGTTTATCACACGTTTGGAGTTAATTATAAAGCTAAGCAATATTTTGATTGTGAAGCACATACATAGTCTTCATCCATCTCCATCATTACCTCTTTCAGCCAACAGAAATAAAGCCGCTAAGACACAAAGAGACGTTCCGGTATTTCAGTTGCTCGAAGAAAGAGGTAACGCGCTAGTTTGATTTTACAATCTGCACGGATCAGTCACACGAAATTTGAAAGTAAATTGCAAGACTTTCGACACGATAGTAATACCACAATTCCAACGGATATCGGGTGTTGTAATCTACTTTTTTTATACATCGATACAATGAAAATTTACTGGTATTCGTGGCTAAACGAATATTTCGTTCCTCAATTTTAATTATTGTTTAGTAGTAGATTTTTATTACTTTAGCCACACTTAACATCGTTAAATATTAACAATAAATAGAACAATAGCGACGATTAGAAAACGTCTATACATAGAAAAGTAGAAGAATGTAAATATATTAGTCATCATAGGGAACGGACAGCTGACATCCTAGCATTGCAATAAAACCATTTAATACCAGTGATGTTATTTGCAATATCCATCTGCATCTTGTACATATGAAGGAGCAAGTAGTCAAACATTATGTAATGCTGAAAATAGAAGCTAGCAACCCAAAAGTGGTGGTATTTGAAGATGTCCAATCTCCACCTTGCAGTAAAATATTTGAATGTATTTGTATTATAAGACACCATGAAATATTTGACATGATCAACGTTTATTGGAACTTGAAAAAATTTATTAATATTGTAACTAATTTAATTTGTAAAAAACTCAAAATATGTCATCTGCAATTTACATAATTTTTCCATGACCGATCCGTATTGATATCTAAATCAAAAAGAAACAACCACGAGGCTATTTATATTTCAGTGTAAGGATTAAAAATTATCCAACACAAATCATAGAAAATATGTTAAATCCATGCTCTTATATATATACAATTTTTACATCTCAAATATGCACACATTTAACGATATAGAATTTGACACTGAGTACAACGAGAAATATAATTCTAGTGTTCAGTTGGTGTTCACATAAAATCAACTTAGGACTGTTTTCATATAATACTTGGAGTGTATCGTTACAGCATTAATGTAGTACACTGACAATGCTTAAAGTATTACATAGAGTATCGTGCTTAACGCCATGTTGGTAGCTCGTAAGCACATCTAACATTTATTGTGCATTTTGCATCGGATTCGTTTAAAGTAACCCATATAAAAATACAAACATTGAATGTGTATTACGTTCAAGATCCACCTTAAAAGTATACTTATAATCACAGATTTCCAACAACTCTAAACTCTTGTCAGATATAATATTGCAGTGGGCAAGCAATTATATATATTTTTTTCTTACTATGTGAATGAACATTCAGCCCGACTTGAATTCATAATCCAACTGAAAGTTATTATTGATGCTAAAACTATGTAATCTAATATAAATTCGTACGTACTATAGACCATTGTGAGCAGACTTGAAAATGTTGGTAATAATCATAGAATATATTTCAAGACTAGTATAGATACATACCTTTTCTCATTATGTATTTAAAATATGAAATATGGAAAATTTATTAATTTCAAGAAACCATTGTTCGTTTAGTTATGAACTTGAAGATGAAAAATTTGGTCAATAAATTACTGAAACTAGCGAAGAACTTGCAATTATTTACACAAGCTCGAAATTGTTTAGAAAATTAATAGAAGTGGTACTGATCATGACACAAATCAACTCGTCACAATCCTGCGAGGATAAGGTAAATAAGTAACTAATTTGAAGGCAGTTTTATTAAAAACAGTGGCATGTACAATTAAAAAAGATCAAATTGAGCAATTAGGTTATGGAGCAGAAAAATTAAATTGAAATTTTGATAGTTCTGCCGATTGTTATATTCAAATCATCTAATTTAGCTATAGTGCATTGTGGCTATGTAGAATCCTCAGATTATTGCATATTTTGATTGACCAATTTGCCTAAGACACCACTTCCAATGCATAGACTTGCTAACAAACGAAAACTTTTTTCTTATATTTACATACATATTACTCCTAATATATTAATTCTACCAAAATGGCGTTTCTAATTTTAATTACAAGTTAATTCTAGTACATTTTACCTCCAAGAATATATACATATCAAGATTGTATGCAAAAACCCTCCACGGAGTCAAATTTTTGAAATGTAATTTGTTAAGTTTTTAAAGACAGTAACAGTTCTCCATAATTTTGCAAAATATTGCAAGTCAAATTTGTTCAAAGAACACAAACTAATATAATTTTACTTTGATATTAGTGAATGTTCTATTCTGAATCTGATGTTGAAATACCAGTACAGTAAATTCGCAAGCGTAATAAGAATATTTCCATTTCCATAATTGCCTTTAATTTTTTTTTAAATAATCAATTATTTCATAAGTAGACAATAATTAAACTTCTGCTTACATCCTTGATACTTATTATAAAATAGGTATAGACAGTGCAATACTCATTTAAAAGTACATAGAAATAATCTTGATTTAAAAAAAAAACGATGAAGGAAACTGAATGGAAGCACTAAAATAGTAAACAGAAAAAACCAAGGGTAACACCCACAAAGAAAATTCTGTGGTTTTCATAACAATTTTAATCAGCAACATCAGAAAGCTTATCGTACAACTCAAAAAAATGATATAAATAAAGCAGGGGTGAATTGAATTTGGACTTTAGATGCGGTGCTTTTCTTCTGATACATGGTTATTTAAGGTGACGCGAATAAAAAATAATATCTATTTCACAAAATCATCGCACTAATCCTAATTAAACCAATATATCCATCACCTTAAATTAATTAATTATTAAGCAATAATCAGACGTATTACTCATAAATCACCAAGTTACATAAAATTAGACTAGAATGAAAAAAATTAAACATTTATTTAAAGATTAAAATAACAATTTAAAACATAACGCACTGTTTGGTACGCGATAAAATGCAAATCAAAACACCTTCTAAAATCCAATTAAAACATAAAATTAAATTTTCATTCCTTAAAATTGAATGTATGTACAGGAGTAATTTAATTAATTAAATACAACTTTGCTACGACCGTCGAAATCACACGCGGACACGCACACGATTATGAAAAATAACAATGTAACATTAAAATTTGTTTGTTGAGCACAGTGATAAAATTGTTACACCCCCGCGATAAGAAACAGATACATAATATTCATTTATAGAAACTTGCACACAAAAAAAAACATAGCAAATTGTAACTAATATTATATAAATATACATAAATGTGCCTTAAAACACACCCAACTTGCAAACATATATTTTGCGTGCGGATGCTAATCTAATTTAATATAAAACAAATTGCATCGCCGGATTTCTTCTCGGATGAACTTGAAATATGTGGCATTCTTCCGATCACCCGAGATAAATCAAGAGACCAAAGTAACAATCTTAAAGTAGTCAGCTAACAGTCTTAAATTAACTTATATACTGATAACTGAAATGTTCAGTCACATCAGTTGCTCAGGTTCAACACATTCATATCCACACTCAAGCATCAAGGCTAAATCAAAGGGTTTCGTTTTTATATACATACACAGCCTATAAGTAAGAATACAATCATTGAATAAGAATATGCATAGACAACCGCAATTCATATTCTACATCCATCGATACAAACGTGTTTGTTTAAAATTTCGCTGTACTTTCATTACCTCTCTACATGTATAATACAATCACCAGCAATAAAACTTTGTAACATCGCAATGTTTATAAATATTAATGCATATTTCAACTTAAATATGAACTACCATTACATTACATTTTAAAGGGGTGTTTCTACAAATCATATTTGCAAGACTTGATATAGCGATATACAAACATTTCATTGCCACTAAAAAATTATTCTAAAATTAAGGGATAGGTAACATTGTGGTACTACACATATTTTTGACAGTTCCTTTTACTATCTCATTAAACAACAAAAACGAAACATTGCAATAACGAACAACCAATTATATAATTCAAATCAAATTTCACCACATTACAATTTGTATAACTGAATTATTCATATTAACTGGATATTTATAAATTTTGGGATAGCACTAATATTAACAGATAATATAAAACAAATGATCTTTACGATAATGAGAATCTTATATGAGTATGAATAGCAAGAAAAAAGAAAACCACTAATGGGGCAGAAATTTTTTTAGTAATATATCTGCATTTTCGAAAGTAATCAATTAATTTTTATTTACTTACAGATAATATATCAAAATTCAAGTCTTTTTTAAATTTTAGATTAATCCCAATATGATCTTAAGGTGAGGCTTCGTATTCATAGAAAAGATTAATTTTCATATATTATGTAGAATATTTTCGCATATTCGTTCTAATAGTCGAAATATGTTACTTAGGATTATTTCAGGAATATCAGATTTGATAGATATATATTATTATTATATTATATATTATATGCCTGAAATAATAAATAGTACTTTTCCACGATTGAAATGAATTAATTACATTACTCTGCGAATATGATTTTTTCCGCAACTTGAAAATGCTATTTTAAGTTTTATATTTTGTTAAATAGAATCTAAGGAAAACAATAAAAACTGTTAAGAGATATCCGTCTTTATTTACAACTGCATGATATTTAAAAAAATGTATTTTTGTGATTAATCGCACCATAAAATCTCTTCTAAAACCTCACCTCATGATCAGAACAAAGCAAAAAGCAACTTCGCGTAAAAATATATTTCAATATACTTCTTTTCAATAACTCCACATCCCGAAAACTCATAAATACATGAATAGTTAATTATTTAGATTTGTTTGAGAATCAATAAGTGAACAATCCTAAGAAACAAATTATTTGCAATTACTAAAAATAAAATAACAAGATATTTCAAATGGGATCATAAAACCAATCAAAAACACCAATGATATCGCTTACTAATTTAATTGCTATATACATTTTACTAAAACTATATTATATGAAAAAAGAACAAACAAAATAATAAAAATTAATTTAAAACAAACATGTATGAATATATCCTCGATACAAGTTAACAAAATTCAGTCCATAAATCAAAATCTCTGCATGTATTGTAAGTTTAAATAAATGTTTAAAAAGTTAATACACCATTAAACTGTCAGCTTCTTTCCATGTAAATATCTTATAATAATTAATGTTTAAATTGAAAATGTGTTTGAAATTACCAAAAACAAATTACGTTGAATTATGTACAACAACTAATTTACATTATACATAAACTACATTTTTTCTATTTATAGTAATGGTACTTGCAAATTTCAGGTACCTCAATCTAACCTGTTTAAATTAAGGATTATTCCCTAATTAAAATCCAAAGGTTTTAACCAAAGAAACAAACTGTTCACCTCATGTTAACTGGATATCTCAAATTGAATTAATTTAACATAAATTTGGTTAAGGGAATTTAAAGAAACGATCAATAGTTTGATGAATTCTCTCGATTTAACACAATTTAAATAAAAAGAAATCGACACAAGCAAAATATATTAACCATACTTAATAAAGATTTACCTTTATGTACATGTTATTTTGGTTTTTACAAATATGCCCTAATATTTGAGGTAATTGGTTATCGCATAACGGCAGAATAAGAAGTGAAGATCAATTCGACCAATTCAAAAATAGCAGCCTTTTTCCTAATTGATTATGTGACTATTAATCAAAAATTAGATATATATTCTGAAAGAAGATTCCGAGGGATAACGTATTATAAATCAATGTACCTGCCTCAAAGGCAATCCCTTAGAAAAATAACATTTCTTTAAAAAATTGTTAAGGTGTGTCACCCATTATTTATTAATTAACGATGAAGTTATAAATTCACAGAAAAAGTATATTTATTTTTCTGGCCACTTAAATGAACTGTCAAATGAAAAGTTTACTGGTTGGTGAATTTTTGTACGAATATTGTATTAATAAAATGTATTGCATATTACACTGGTGAAAACTTGACAACCTTTCAGAGGTAATTAGTTAAAACATGAACTATTCTGTCATTTTCTTCCTGATTTTCCTTGACTTCAAAATGGGTCAACAAACTAACTTGAAGAATGAAATCCAAAGTACTTAAAATGTAGTTTGAAAAAAGTTGTCCCGTTATTTTATTATTTACACACATAGGGCCAATACATACTTTCTAAGACAAGAAAACACATAATTCATAGTTACCAAACAATTTCATGATGTGACTACTACATACTGCTTACTCAATGATAAAACCTATACCTTAATATTTTACAGCTATCCTAATTCATAAATATTTAAAATTAGCAATTATCTTTGCTGATATACATTATATATGTGTTCTTAAGTTGGTCAAAATTATTATAGCGTATACTTACATACTACAACCTGTATTTTTTTTTAGTTATTTTAATACGTGTCAGAAGCTGTCAACTCGTGAACCTGAACAACTTGGGACCGGTGTACTAAGTTTAAAAACCCAACAACAATATACACTAGACCTACACTCCCCCTATACAGCTTATACATATATATGGTAATTATTTGTCAAAAATAACTTTAACGTTAGTCTGTACAACATACTACACTGACGCACCGCGCTCATAAGCTTGGAAGGACAGTCTATGACACCATAATGAACTACATGCGTCGTCGGAGTCCGTTCAAGAATCAAACCAAATAAATACTCCCAAGCACCATAACAATAAATAAATATAAATTTGAGAGCTGTAGTAGTAGTAGTAATGAAAATCACAATTATGCACGGTTGTAAGCTTTGCAATACGGACTGGTGTTGACTTCCTGTGGTTAATGCGTCAACAGAAGGCAAACGAGGCGTGCGCTCAACGGCCTATCACAGACGCACGCGCAAGCTGGCCACTACAACGCCTCCTCATTGTACAGCACTAATAAACATATCAATATTTAACAGTGTATATCTCGAGCTAGGAACATATGACTCGCACGAAATTAAGTGAAATCATAACGTACATGTACACCTAAATGCCAGGTTCGGGCAGTATTGTCTAGTCCTTTGCAACTTTACACCACATTTTCACTTTGTTATGGCCGACAGCATCACTAGTCTGCATGAATGTGAGACATCCAAAATGGACTCCACACGGCACAGAGCACTGCTCTCGCACTACCTGTCTCACAGACACTGCACCAGTCTGCCATCTCTCTGCTACTTGGGTGAACGTGGGGGCACAAAATCACGCAGCTGGGATGTTCTCGCCTCAGGCCTTCTACGTTGTGGCCTATCGTATCCTGTTCTGGAACCAGTTCTTACTGGTGTCTGTTTAGATTGACCAAGCGCTTCTCTTTGTTGAATACCGTCTAAGATAACAAAAGATATTTTGACCAGAATAACAATACTACCAACAATAATTGATAATACAAAATGTCTTCAGATACCACTCAATACTCAGATAGAGTCTGGTCAAGACAATTTTAAAACAACAATTTGGATAATTTGGATCATGGTCACCGTTTGTCGTAACACGGCAAAAGCTAATTCTTCAAACAATCAGGCGTTATGTACCTGATAAACGAGACCATTCAATATTTTTTCGTTTGTTTATCCAAGTATAAGTGTAAGTTCACTAATAATTACCTCTTGCATCTCTAGAATCACGCTGCTGTTCACACTGAACTCGATTCGACATGTTGGTAGAGTTACTATTGCTAGAATTTATGGATTTTCCATTTGGCGGTGGAATTTGTTCGTTAATTTGTTTGTCCTTTGCTTGTTTTTCCTTTTGCTCTTTGTGATGTTGTGCCACCTGGGCATAACTCATACGTGGAGGATTACTCATAATGTCCTGGAACAGAAATTAAATAATTAAATTTTTATGGTCTAGAAAATCATTTTTGAAACATATCATGTAAAAGTTTTCACCTCTACTGTCGAGGGCAAACACTACTTTAACTAGTAAATCACTTCTTGATAATGACGAAAAATTATTAGTCAAAATGTTTAATTTCAATTCAATCATAATATCTAATAAAACCAGAACCGTTAAAATGAGAATGAGGGACAAGAACAGCTTACTGGAGAATTCAGACAATAAAATGAGAAATTAGAAGAGATCAATTTCAACAGGCTATTAGGATTTAAAAATACGAACAAAGCTCAAAATAGAACATTAAATTTGAAATAAAAATAGAAAATAATAATTAAAGGGTTACCGATTCCAATCTTAACAGAAACAATGACCAATTTTATAAAACACTTGAAAATAGAAGTAAACATAAATGTAGCATACAAAATAAATTATAAGAACTGTATAATGGAAATTCTAACACCCATGATGAACAGACTTTCTTGAGCATTTTAAGACTGCTCTATATCTCGTTTAACGAACAGATGCAGAAGGCATGGTCTTGGCGTCAACAGCCAGTTTCACAAGCCACATACAAATTAAAAAACACCGGAACGCAATCACGATTGCCAAATTTTGTAGTTGCGTGTTTTGGGATTGAGAAATTCCACTAATAGAAAACTTCTATTCAAACTTCACGCACTTGTGTGGAGATGCATCTAATGGGTAAACGGGGTATAAGAATACAATAGTCTTTTACAATATATTAATGCGAATGTAGGTGGAATAAATTTCAGATCAAAAATTTAAGGGGACACAATTTTGATCTGTTATCAATATCAATATTCAGGCTTGGAATATAAAAAGTATTAGTATATATTATTGTAGAGAAAGTCAGTTTCTGTTTATAGAAAGATTCCATTTTCAATATTAATTGAATAAAATGCAAAACTAACTTACTGGAGGTGGTGGTGTGACAGACTGTTTAGGAGGTTCCGGACGTATTTCCGGCCGATGTAGTGGTGCATGTATCAGATGATTACGTGTACTGGTACTAGCGGCAACCTGAGTTGGACGAGAAGGAGCTTCAGTAGAAGACATCTCAGTAGTCATGGTAGCAGCATTGGTCGTTGTTGGACACGGAGCTTCAATTTCTCCATTTAATAAGACATCGTCGGTTTTGGTCGATTTGTCTGCCATGGTGCATTTGGTGGACATTGCAGGAACTAATCTACAATGCAAAATATATCGACGAATTAACAACTCAGTTTGCATAGACTTACTCATAAATTTTTAACATATATTTTAAAATCAACATTCACATTATTACTAAAAGAAGAATAAAGGGCAGTATTCTATATAATCTGCAGACAACAATCGATGTCTGTGTGACTACTCACATATAGTTATCAGTAGAACAAACAACCCTGTAATTCAAATGCCATTCATTACTGCATTTATTAAAAGAAACTAAACCAAAAGTAATAAATTGGTAACAATGTGAATGATAAATTATAACTATATGATTAGAAGGCTTACTTTTCAGGTGAGCTTGGTGGAGTAAGTGTAACGGTACTTAGTTGAATTTCACCATTTTCATTTCGGTTTCCGTTTCCATTTCCGGATGAGACATCTTTACATTCTATAGAGGTTAGACCTGAAACGGAGGACAGCCTCGACGGTGCTGTTTGGCTACCTTGCGAAGTTTGTTGAGGTGATGTAGCACGCGGAGAAGATGGCCCGCTGCCATTTTCTTTTCCTTTCGCTTTTGCCGTTCCCTTGACCACGTCTGATAATCGGTTTTCACACCAGTGACTTTGAGGTGTTTGGGGTTCAATCGGTGGAGACTGTATAACTTCTGTAGTATTTATACTGACTGGAGTTTGCTTAGCTGCTGTTGAAGAACCTCCTTCAAAGCCTTTGAATTAACATAAAACACGAATCATTAATAATATTCTTTTAGAAAATTGTAAATACATCAAAAGTGTACATTGAAAATTATAATGTGAAAGATAGAAGAGAAACAAATTTTGTGCATGCCCAAATGAATATGACATTTATGAGGTAACAATTATGTAAAGCAGTCTCCTTCAATCTATACCTAATATAAAATAAAAGTTACTTTTTATTTCTTTATTTCTGAATCAAAAAATGCATAACAAGTTAATGAAAGACTAGAATATATCAGTATGTAATGATGAGTTGAAGTAGTACATTATTAGATTCAGTAGTAAAAAATGCAGACATAAACTGGGTACACACATTGCAGTATTTTTTTATTCATCTCCCCCTATTGAGTAATAACCAAAACATTTTTTATTTACCTGGCAATGGAGGAAAGGCAGAATCTTCCAAATCAAACTGAGGTCCTCTTGTTGCTGGAGTATCTTTTATTGATGGTGTACTATTAACAACTCCCTCTTCCTCCTTTCTCTTGCGTCTATGGCGTGGTGGCATTGGTTCTTTAGACATTGAAGGAAGAAGAGTAGGCCTATATTCTATCATATCTTGCATAATTGGCGGCGGTAACCCTACAATTATTGCAAAATATGGTCAAATGGCATTAACGATATCACTATTTAATTACCCATTTGCACTCATTAGTTGTGAAATATACTCTTTTTATGTAATCTCTATGTAATAATTTTATTATTATTTCTCAAACAAAATGTATTTATTTATTAAAGTAATAAAACATGGCAGATAATTTGATTCAGCGGTTGTTGTTTTGAAAACAAATGTGCTTGCAACTTCAATTACAAAGAAAATGTGACCTCAAAGGTTATGGAACTTTTTGCCTGTATTTGGAACCAGCACAACAATATTGCCCGGTAATTTATAAATAATGTGTATTGTGAATTTCACATAACAAGATCATTGCATTTGAAAATTCTATACGAATTTCTTTTTAAATATTTGTATGCATCGTTAATCAATACATATTAAATATGTAATAAAGCTCCTAGCTTTGATGGTAGTCATATTATACATTCAAGTTTTTCGAAATGTTTTAAAACAAATTTTATAACACGAAATGTTAAGTTTCAAAACGGTTAAATTTTATATTTTTGTTTTGCGCAAAACTATTACCTCCTAATGAATGTTAGGTATAATATCACTATGTTTTTAAATTTTAAACCATGGTATGGAATTGATATGATTACATTTGAATGCTAGCATTATTTCTCTTATGTTTTTTGGATGATTTTTTTATGACACAAGTCATATACTATCTGTTATCTTTTAAGTCATGTATTCCTAATTGTTCATTTACTGGGATGACAAAAATAGTTCCATATCTTTTTCAGTGCAGTGTCTAGTTATTGAAACAGTGACAGTATATCCTACACGATGCAGAACACATATATTGGTTGCTACAAAAATAGTTAGAGATAAAAAATAGGGAATAATCTCGTTGAAATTAATTGAGGTAATGAATTCTCTTGGTGTATGAAATTCACCCATGAACATATAAAATAAATCCAAAGTAACTGAGATAAATGAAAGATAATATAAGAAAATACCATAAACAACTTGAATTAATTTTGCAGATATTTGTACAGTTTACAACAAATCTCACCTATAGACGCGGTACTATTGATGTGTGTTTCATCGTGATGACCGAGAACGGTCCTTGGTGATTCACCCATTAGTGACAGTGGCTTGGTACTGGCAGCACTGTTTGCTTTAGGAGTGCCCTGAGGTGATGCCGGCGTGTTAGTCTGCAACGCTGGCCTTGAGCCCAATTGACTACTTCCCTGAGATGTCCCCTGTGCACTTTGATCGCCTGATGTAACTTTAGACTGTTTACGAGCTCTCGTGCTTCGATAACTCGGATGCTTATAAGCTTGTGGAGCCAGTCCATTCACTTGAAACACAGTACTGATATCATAATATCCCCCTGTCCATGCCTGAACTACGGATGTGTAAAACTGCTGTTGTTGGTACGGCTAAAAACATCAAATTCTAAATTACATTGTACCAGATAAAACGAAATTTCTGATTTTTAAATAGTTCATTTATATTTAATATGGCTTGTGTAAATAATATTTATCTTAGAGCAACATTATTATTAAATTCATTGAAAATAATGAATCATTTATTTTTTCTTTACTTGAAGAATAAGAAATAATCTTAAATAACAACATACAAGCTCGATATTTCAAATAAAACCATCAATTAAAAATTTGTTGGACTCTATCAATTGTAACCAAAGTGCAACTTAATTCCTTTGATTATATCATCTAAATATTGTTATCAAATATCTGGATTCACATTACAAGAAATGCAAATCTCTATATAAATTCTAAATAACCGATTGTTTAATTTAGTTAATATTAATAAAGTAACCAATTTGATAATTCATATCTTTAAAATTCAGTGTTAAAACTGTGATAACATTTATTTTTACAATTCAGATCATAATTATAATCAAAATAAGATAAAACAGTCGTATACTTTTAGTTTGTCGTATTAAATGTTTTCACACACCAACGTTTCACAATTCTATTTTTAGCTATCAATATTAAATGATATTTTTTAATCTACTACTCCTAAGACAACACAAGTATAAAAGAACACTTACATAAATTTGTACTTGATTTGCGTAAGTAACGGACTGTCCAGGTGTATTATTGGGATAGATGAACCTCTGCTGGCCAGGAGGAAAAGCCGTGGTGTCGTAAACTGCAGGAGGTGGAGTCGCGCGATATCCATTTTTTACAGGAGCCACTGGCGGCAAAGGCAATCGATTCATAGGTTTCGCTTTAATTCGAGCCATGATTGGTCTCCCTTGAAATTCTCTAACTTCCTCCCTTATATATTTGTATGCTCGCTGAGCATCTTCATCCGATTCGAAAGTTACGTACCACGAACTGTTATGAGCAAACTCACATGATATTAAACGAGGGCAATTTCCACCTTCGAAAAGGACCTATAAACAAACAACTTAACCCTCTTGAGACTGTATGACATTTGTTTTGCGTAAATGTTATCTTTTTCAAGATATGTTTATTATTCACTTATTGGCATTGAATTTGGTATTACAATTTAACGATGTAAATAAAAACAAAAATTAATAGATATAATGATAATGTTTAACATTAATACTCCCTCTACATTGAGGTAAAAACGTATATTGGGGGGGAAATACTTTTACAATTTAACACTTAAATTATTTCTTTTAAAATAAAATAAATGACTTAAAACATATGATGAAACTCTATTATTATAATTTTTGAAATAAATTTGGATAGCGTAATTGTAGTTACGAAGTAAATATGCCGTTGTTATTCTTAGAGAAATCAAGAGGCATTTTTTCCATTCCATGTATTATTGTGTTACGAAGAAAGGTTGTCAATTGCATAACTACGTTCATATTAATTCTGTAGATAGATTAAATGGTAAATAAAAAACGCACAATTATGACTTTACCTTCACATCTTCGACGGGTGTACTTTCGGGAATTTCGCGTAAAATAACGATACACCTTTTGTGATTCGGTCGCACTTTCATGCCTTCTTCGTCGACTTGTACATTCGGGGATTCTCGTAAAACTTCCGTGATAAGTTTTATGTCTTTGGTAAGCTTTTTGACCTGATTGAAGTTCGCGACAGTCCAAATTGGTACGTACTGATCATTGTCCATTTGCGACAATAAATACGTGTCATTAGCCAGATTTTCTCTAAAAAGATACATGCAAAACTTGAGTGATCCATTGCAAGATTGCAACCAAGTTATTGTTGTGAATCATTTCTTAACAATGAAATAAAAATGCGATAAACTTTAAGGTTTTATTTAGCAGCGGCGAGCTATCAAATTTTGAAATACCACCAACTGAAAATAAATCATTTTCGACTTTCGATTATCATTAATATGAATAAATATGCAGGTAATTCATAAAACAAACGTACCTGGAAAAATAATATTCCAGTTGTTGTGAGAGCATTTGTTTCAGCTGTGGCAAGGGATAGGCAGGTAGTGCCCCACTGTCAGGGGGAGCTGAGGGAGGTCCGGGGCTTGGTCCCTCAGCTCCCTCTGTTACCCCATTGACAGCAACAAATTCTGGAATAGCGCCCATCGAGGCGCCAATGTCAGGGGTGGTGGTGTACACCGCCCCTGAAGGCAGTTTCCCGACATCCCCATTCATGTACACGTAGCCTAAAATACAATAGTGATTGTAAACAGTAAAATTTGCAGAAGACTATTTATACGTAAATGTTTATTATTAATTTGAATAATTACTATCAAATAATACAAAAGTGTTACTTTCATATACAATTTCTTTGAGTGGATTACATACCATGCATGGTATCAAATATGGTGACTGCTCAGGTAGAACTAGTACCTAACCTTATTTTAAAAAAGTGATGGGTGTAATATTTGCATCAAGGTCATTTACACTCTATATTACATGTTGGCATTTCAATTTAATCGATTTGTGAACTATTTCGTACAATAATCGCTACACTAGATTAAAATATTTGAGTGAAGTGGCACTTTAAGACGTTCGTGATATTTTCACTTATGAAAGGTTGACATATATTTGAAGTTGACTTCAAGACACAGTCGCAGTTACGTGATACAACAAATATAAATAACGAAACAGCAACTCCACAGAAAGATATTATTTGCTGGACGAAGCAAAGGCACTGTGCCCACCATACAAAAGCGTTATAAATGAATAGGACAAATATAGAAAATGACCGCGGTAGTTGAATGCCTACATTAGTTTATCATGCATAACTCAGAACAGGTATGTTTTAATCGCAATTCACGCTGTATTAAGCAGTAAATCACTAAAAATTTTACAAAGCAACCCGGAAACCATGTGCCTATCACTCGGCTTCCATATAGCGAATTGTCTTAACGGGTGGCACAAGAATCCGAATTATAACAACTACAGATGTTTACAGTTGCATATTTTCCGATAGACACTTTGCACACAAACTACGACTGTTACAATGCTGCACATAACTAAATACACTACCCAATAAATAATCGCTTACCGCTTAGATTACTTTGCAAAACTCAACACAATTTCTCACGGAAACTCGCAAAATGGCCGTAGCAGGGCACATGCCACAGAGAACTAGTAATAATGGGAGTAAGACAGAGAGCGAATCATTCACCCGTGCTGCCTTCTTTTATAGATCAATAGAATTAATCTTGACGAGGGACATTCAAAATTCTCATCATCGAAACATTCACGCCACGGTAATATTATTCTTAATTTTTATGCGGAAATATATCGAATTAAAAATAATTACGGGGTTTCACTTCCCCATTCGATTATTTTCTACAAAACAACAATAACGCGCATCAAGGTCGGGCTATAACATAGGAACCAGCGCTTCTAAAAACCGCATGCAAAAAACGTAACAAAAAAGTAAAAGCGAGTTTAATGCAACCCAGCGTTTTTTTTTTTTTTTATTGAGGTAACACATATGACTTACCCTCTGGTGATAAGCGGTAAAAATCAGCTTGCTGGTGGTCCCAGCCACTTTGAGATTCGGAATCTACATCAGATTCAGATTTTGCCTCGAATTCATCGGCGTTTGGGTTCAAAATTGTCCCCGGACTTGCAGTCACCTAAAACGAAATACATCAATATCTCAACACGGCTCAACAATTACATATACTTTAATATTTGCCGGATCATAATAAAAACTACTGTTATACATTATATCAAACAAAAACTTGCGAATGACATACTTAGAAGATTGTAAATTATGCGAGCGAATGAACACATTTCTATCCAACTGATCGGTCCGGCAAGGGAAAGTACAAGAGTTTTAACTTCCTGCTTCGGTGGCCTGCTTGATATTAAAGAATGTATTTTCAAATCTAATAAAATATGTAAGCTCGATATGAATTTTTCTTAAATTATTTTACGGCGATAAATAAAAGAAATTAATTAATTTCTCCTGGAAATGTTTCCACGTGGTACACATTTTATGATTGCATAAGCGAATTATGTAACTGAAGAATCGTCGGTTTTCGAACGATTTATTAACAATTAAGAGCAACTGTGGATTTTTACTGGAAATAATCATATTCACGAACCTCTTCCTTGAAAAATGCAACTTCGTACGTCGAATCATATATTCTTTTGACTAGTGTTTCCATAGTTATCAAGGTTTACAAGTCACCCACAAGACGCAAAGGGAAATGTTTGGTTTCAAAATTCACATATTGCTTTCGCACACGCGGTAACTTTTCGTGCCTTAATCACAACCTACTTGACAACCACGTACTGATAACTGATAAAACAATCGACTATTACTCGACAGGTGGGGAAAGTAGAGGGAACTCATTAATAATAAGTACTTTTGTTTCATTCTTGCATATTACTTAAAGAGTTTTAACCTTTAGCAAAAGAATGTTGTTCTTGCAGCGAAAATTTTCTTGTCTGCATTATATTGTGACAATATGTTGTACCTGTTTTTCAAAGATCTCATTTGCGTCAAAAGTATCTACCGATAACCTATTTCTTTTATTTATCGGCAATTAAATTTAATATTTACATTTACAAATATAAATTATTCTTCAAGTTTTTTTATTGCAGCTAATTACGTTTCAAACTTAAGCTCGAAGAACGAATAATTGAATATAAAACCAATTAAATCCCGCTTTGTATGGAATAATTAAATGACGTATGTTAAGTGTTATGATAGATTGTAAATGTAGCATGTTTAACAATGTGACACATTGTCTTACTTTATGTTTACTTCAAATTTATTGTTTCAAACCATTGTTTATTGAGATTGCAAATTTCATTTAAATATTGGACACATTGCAATATGGCTGCCAAAAGTAGTTAGCTTCACAATATGATGGTGCAAAATTTTGGCTGGTATGCATAAATAATGACCAAACGCATATAATTTTACTCCAATTATCATGGCGCCACCTACTGACAAGTAGCAATCACTCTGTATGAATAAGAAAGCGAAATGCAGAAAGAGATCTTCTTAGTACTCATATTCATTTATAATAATACAAAACATGTATTATTATAACGAAGTACTTTTCTTAAATCTTACGTTGGGGTACAAATTGGTGCTAGTTTTCGAACCACTGCAGAAAACGATAACAAAACATATTGAGTGTTGTCGTGACAAAGCAAGAACAAATGAAGAAACCCAAAATTGTAGTTAGCTAGCTAGATAGCTAAAACGTCCATGGGGCGATAAATACCGAAATTTAAAAATAATTTACCACGCAAAGATTTTGGCATAAAAAATATTAGAAAAGTTTTTCCACATTATAAAAAGAAATCGCGCTCTATGTCAGCGGAGATCATTAATACAACTAATTTGAAGTACCCTGTCAAATAAAGAATTGTAACAAAAACGAGGTTGCAAATGCAAAATGCAATGCAATGGAATGCAAACGTGTCTTGAACGACAGCAACGCATAGATTTCTTTGATGTTTGCATCAACTGAAGATGGCCAATTGCCTGCATCTTATGTTGTTTATAGAAAAGCTACCCCTCATGGAAGATTGGTGGACAATATAACAGAATAATAACAACAATATAACAGAATCGGGGTGGTTTGTAACACTCGAAGACTCGGAGACGAGAGTTGTGGATAACGTTTCTACCCATTTGTCACTTATAATCAATAACAATAAGGATTCGTTCTATTTTAGAAGAAAAGTTGAATATAATATTCAGCAGATTTGTGGGTTCCTGATTTCTGAAGATTGGGCTTCGACTTATGACACTAAGTGTCCTAGCGTTTGACAACATCTTTGACACGTTTTTGTATTATCTTGACATATGTTGCCCTCATTATAAGTATTACCATAATGTGTCAAACAAACAATGGATAACTCCTGAAATAATTTGGTTAAGGGATATGCTGGCCTTTCTGAATGAAATGTGTAGGAAGTACCCGATGTTTAGAAAAGATCGGGATAAGTTTGCGATATTTTATTCAAAATTTATTTCCCAATAGAAGAAGAAATTTAATGACTTATTGATTTCAAACTCAACTAATAGCTGTAAAACTGCATGGTCTTTAATTAATATAGTGAATCACAACAGACAAAAGAACAAATTCCTTCCTAAACCCTTCACAAACGACATTGAACTTTTTTATCATCAAAAACATTTGATTCCAAGGAATATAATTACTTGAAAATTGATGAGTATTTACAAACTTCTGAAAACTCATTTTTCTTAACTCCGGTTACATCCTCGGATATTCGGAATGCTGTTTGTCTTTGTCTTGTTCTAAATCTTGCGACTTCGGTGGAGTTCCTCTTATTTAAGAAAAAAATGCGTTTTTGCTCTGGACTCAATCTTAGCTTACATTTAATTAATTTATCCTTCAAATATGGCTTCCATTAGACCTTTTTACAAAAAAAAATTATCCTGATAATGTCAAAAACTATAGACCGATTTGCTTGTTACCTTTTTTCTAAGGTTTATAAATACATCATTACTTAAATACTAATTTGTTACTTTCAATCTTTTGATTTATTTGGCGTCAATCAGCATGGCAATCATGAGGGACAGAAGCACTGATTCTGCACTGTATATTTTTTTTAGGGGTGTAACCCGTCCCTCGGACTGTTTATTGATTTACGAAAAGAATGAATTGTCTCCATTTTGGGCCCAACATTATTTAACATTTATATTAATGATTTACCCAATGGTTTGTCTGAAATGATGGACTGCACCTTAATTAATTATGCCGATGATAGTAATATTTCTGTCGCCGGTGCTTCTATAAATGAATTACAATTTGATATCCTACTGGATGACTGCGAATAGGCTAATTATTTGAAGAGGCTAACAGCTCGGTCGATAATCATATGAATCTGGGTTCCGAGGATAACACTTGTGAATCTTCTAAAATGTTGGGAGTCATAATTAACAAAAATCTGAAATGGTTCCCTCATATTGATAGCGTGTGTATTAAACTCGTACAAAACTGTTACGCACTCAAATCTTTGCAAAAACGTGTCGCAAAGTCGTGGTAGGTGTATTATATGAGGGTGCTGTTTCTTACAAAGTTGTGAAAAATGTTTCGAGAATTTAAACTGGGAAGACAAACATGTGAACATGCGAAGGGTGCTGGACGATCAGGGACTGCCACTACCCAAGAAAATGTTAATCGTATACACGACATGGCGATAACAGATATACGACGAATTTTTCTTATGGTACTATAGTAAATATTTTAGCAATTATTTTGGGGCTAGAAAAGTTATCTGCACGTTGGGTCCCACGAATGTTGACATCTAATCAGAAACGTTCTAGAGTATTGCATTCTGAAACCAGTTTGGCAAAGTTTAAAGCAGATCCGGATGATTTTTTCTCGATTCGCCGGTGTTGATGAAATGTGGGTTCAGCACTTCGATCCTGAGTCGCAGCAAGTATGGAGTGGCATCGTCGAGGTTTTGCCATCCGCTGGTAAAGTTATGGCCACAATTTTTTTTCATGCAGACGGAATTTTGATGACTGATTTTTTGGAACGTGGACATACAATAACAGGCTCCTACTATGCCAACGTAATTTCAAGATGGCGCGATTGTGTCAAGGGAAATATACGGGAAAATTGAGCAAAGGAATTCTGTTTCATCAAGACAACGCTCCTGTCAACAAAATCCATATTGCCATGAGCGCAGGATTTGAATTGTTTGAACATCCCGCATATTCAACAGACCCGGCCCCTGGTGATTTCTTTTTATTTCAAAAATTAAAAGGATATCTTCGGGGGACCGGATATTACGACTATAATGAAGTGATGACCGCCGTAAACGACTGGTTGGAACAGCAACCGAAAGATTTTTTGCCAGAGGAATCAAAGGTTCTCCAAATCGTTGAACCAACTGCATCGACGCTTAGGGAGATTATGTAGAAAAATAAACGTTTGATATTTCTTCAATTTATTTCCTTTTATGTTAATGCTATCAGTAAATACTGATCTCCCCTCCCCTACAATGTTTTTGGTTTGAGCCACTGCCAGACAAAAGATAACGTTTTCTCGTTTTCATATTCGATGTTCCAGATGAAACTGACATTGATTTTAGACAGATTATTGGAAAAGTAGAATCAAGGACAATGTGGAATTTGTAGAATCAATATTAATTCCCTTCAATGGTAATAAATTCTATTTGCCTACGCGTTCTCGGGTAATCTCGCGTATTTGAATTGTCCCAGACCGGGTTATTCCGACGTTTCGGTAAAATCACATTTACCTTAGGATGGCAAATGTGACTTTGCCGAAACATCGGAAGAAACCGGTCTGGGACAATTCAAATACGGGATTCAGTAGCCGAGAACCTGGAAAAACACAGCGTTTTCACGTTTCTTATATCGTTTTCTTAACATTTATTGCTGTATTTTTGTGGATTAGGATATCGGGAAATCGCCAGAAGATTAGAACGTACTCATACAACAATCTTGAGAACATGTCGAGGATGGCAGGAAGAACAGCTACAAATACGACGTAGAGGCACTAGGCGTCCCAGAAGCACTCAGGAATGGTAAAATCGACTGTTGAGAAGAAGTTGTCTTCAAGACCCTTGGGAACAACCATCGCGCTCAGTTGCAATAAACTGGGTAAGAGCAGTTGGTCAAAGGGTCTCTATGAGCAGCATTTATCCCCGCATTCGCTCATTTGGATTGAGATCATACCGTCCAAACTCTCGTATTCCTCTAACAGCTCAGCACAAAGTAGCCAGACTTCAGTGGTGCCAAGCCAGACAACATTGGCTACGTGAATGGGATGATGTCATTTTCTCTGATGAGTCTAGATTTTGTTTATGGCACTCCGATGGACGTACACGTGTGAGAAGAACTAGAGGGTAACGATACAATTTGCAGTTTGTACAACGAAGGCATACTGGCCTAACACCTGGTGTAATGGTTTGGGGTGGCATAAAAATAAGAGGCCGCTTTCCTTTATCGTTTATGCAGGGCACTTTAAATGCCCGACGTTACATCGAAAATGTCTTACAACCAGTTGTTCTTCATTTGCTTCAAGAACATCCAGAAGCTATCTTTCAACAAGATAATGTGCGGCCTCATATGGCAGTAATGACACAAAGATTTTCTGAAGAAAATCACGTAAATTTGATACATTGGCCTGTCAGATCGCCTCACTTATCGCCTATAGAACATGTCTGGGAAATGATGGACCGAAGACTGCGACATCTTGCTCAGCCTCCAAACACTATAGATGAATTGCGACAACAGCTTCAAATAGCCTGGGACGAAATACCCCAGGATGCAATAGATCGTCTACTTTCTAGTACGCCTAGAAGGATATATTTCTGCATTCAAGCACGTGGTGATGTTACACATTATTGGCAATTCATCAATAAATTCACAAATTTTCAAATTTTCATCATTCGTTGTGTATATGTAACAGCTTTAGTTTCAGCCCACTAGTCATACGTGAGGCTTCCAAATAGCTAAATTAATGTTTCATGTTTCTATCGACCCCACTTGCAAGTAAACGTAACACTAAAAAAACGCATGTACTTTTGAGTAATTAATTTCTAACTTTGTGCGTGGTTCTACAAACTGAGAACATACTTTTGCAGTATTTACTAAATGTTAATAATATTACTTTTTGAAATTCACCACATTCTCGATACTTCACTCCCAACTAGGCATACTTGGCCGACCATTGCAGTTATTTTCTTGGACGATTTGAGAACAATCAAATATTTATTCTGACATAAGAAACAACCAAATCAACTTATCAAACGCTGTGGAATTTCGGCAACTTTAGCGGTTGGCGTTCGCTGAATGCGTCCGTTGCAATTCCTAGCGAAAGTCACCCAGATTCGCAACGCCAACATCAAAGAGCCGACTGAAGCGTCGCTTCTGATTTATTTTGTGCCCTGCTTTTGATATTTAGTTGCACTTAAATATAGTACGCGAATGCGACTTTTTAAAATTTCCAAACCTCTTTTTAACCGCTCTGATACATGGTTTTTACATTTTACTGGTTATATTGATCTCAACTCGATAATATTTTCGGATGTTAGTGACAATTTTCGGACAGTTTCTATTCAAGTTCAAGTTTTCCAAAATCGCACGGTGAATGATTTGTAAGTAAATAAAAAATAGACATTACTTGGTTTCGGCGTGTTGGTAATGATAAGATGGACGACATTTGATACCTGTTGTGACAACACTTTATAATTTGTCTTAAGTATCTCAGCACTTTTTAATGAATTATTTCCGCTGAGTATTTATAAGGAATTTTAAATAATAGTACAATAGTAAATTGGAGAATGTGGTTGGCAAATAAATTGAAACAAACTTACCCTTACTACACAGTATTTTATTAACACTAACACTTGTCATCTTCAGCAGTTTACTGCTGAAGCTTAGTTGTCGAAATGTACATCTAGTGTTAATAAAATACTGTGTGGTAAGGGTAAGTTTATTTCAATTTAAGGAGTTTTAACTTGAAGACTAGAATAAAACCTCAAAATTTGGCCAAGTCACCCAGTTACATCATTTATGATGATTGTGTGCCCCCATGATACCAATTCATGTGCATGGTACATATTTATTTTGTGTCGAATACACCACTCAATCGTAATAAAGAGAACTGGGGCAGGGCGAGATAAGGTCGTTGTGATTTGGTAACGCGTTAATGGGGCAATACAGTGATTGCTAAAATGCAGTGTAGCTTTAAAAGTTGATTTTCTTCGATGAAAATTGCTTTTTCAATAAAAGTTGTTATTTTATTTCGCCAATATGGCATTTTTGCTATAAGTGTAAGATTCACGTCTTACGTAAGTCACGCAAGTTTTATTTTGAGATATGCCTGTCACTTTGATATGGACATCAGAAATGGTAACCAAAATAAACATGACCTTATCACACCTACACTAATTTAATTTTTATATACAGTTCTGGAGAAACTCAAACTAATATTTTTTTTGTTTATCGCTCATGTCAATTTTACCGTTCTGTACAAATGTTCACATTGTAATATTTTATTCTAATTCTGGTGCTTTTCACAACAACTGATTTGTGTTTTGAATATCGATTTTGTATTTTACAATATTATATGTGTAATGAAAAATTTTAATTTTTAAACATATAAAGGAACATTATTTTATTCATTGAAGTTCAGTTTTAACAGAACAAAGATATTTTGGTTTATATCCAGAAACACAACAAGCAGACAATAATATTTTCATATACAATATATAAATACTTATTTACGTACAACCGCCAAAAATGTGACATTTACTCATCCCGATCGATACGCGAAAATGACCTTTTTACACAAAATCCATTTCTCACGTGTGAAAATAGTATTTAGTTCAATCGTCATTACTTAAGGGCGGAAATTTGAAAACAAGTCGAATACGAATCAATGAAATTAGTAATTGGCTGTTACTATATCATACTATTAAATTATAATTTAAAAGACGAAAATTCTAAACGATTTTGACAAGACCATGATCCCTCCCGCAATGATTCTCTAATCATTCAAATGCACGTGCTTTGATTAATGAAAATTCCTTCAGTGATTGATTACAATCACCTGTAATTCCGTAGTTGTAAACATTTTTTTTGCAACTATGCTGTAATTCTGGTCTAATCCTCTTATGTTACGATAGTGGTATATCGATATATAAGAAATATATAGCACATGTACAGGAGGATTCCAATAATGGCACAGGCATAATTTTTATTTAATAGATTATTTTATTTCAACGCAATGGTGAAAAGTTTCCATAGTTAATTATATTTTCACGTTTTTTCAGGAGAATTAAAATGTTTCATTCAATAATAAACGGGGTGTCTTGTATATTCGTCTACCTCAAAGAAAATTAGTAGAATACCCATTGTTGGTAGTATGCTTATGTTAATGAGACGTCTAATATGCTTTTCGGGTAACAGCCGCCAAACAGGTCGGCATGAAACAAAAATAAAATTTTATTAATTACATAAGTAAGTAGTAGTTTTAGTAGTCGAACCACGTCCTGATTTATCCAAAAGAGTGGCATAAAAATGTAATTTTTAATGAGTAGTAGGTATTTTGGTCCTATATTGCTCCAGGAGGAGGTTTAGGAATAGCAAAACAGAGTCAATTCGAAGGTCATCAAAGTCGATGTTTAAGCTTGACCTTCGGCGTTTTAGAAATTATCCTATCCAAAAATAAACTTAATAAGCGTGAACGGTATACTAATGATAAGTGTAGTTACTTGACATAAAATCGAAGTGGTTATAATTGCAGTTATAATTGCTGACCATTGAAAAATTACAAATAAGTTGTAATAATAATAGAATTTGTTGAAATTTTGAATATATAGTGTGGACACCAAAGCAACAAACTTCAATTTAAACCATTAATTTGAACAGAAGTCCTACAATTCAAAGGAGTAATCGTTCCAAAAGGATGAGAAAAAGTGTGAAAGTACAAAATATCGTCCATCAAGTAATTGAAGAAGATGCCAGTTATGAGGTTGATCCAAATATTGTTTTATTAAGACTTGAACAGACTTTCAATGAAAACGAGGGTTCAGTAACTAAAAGAGATGAACGAGGAAATATTCCCGAAAACATTCAAAGATGGAACAAAGAGCCCCTATGTTCAGAGACAATATATTTTATAAATAAGAACCCTACGAAATGGGTTACCGTTAAGTTATGTTCGGAAATGTTTTTGGAACCCGTTGTGAGATTATGGGGAGAGATCAGTGCTTCAGTTCAAAAGAACTGGATTTGCAACACGTTTGAGCTATGAAACATCCATAACCAGCAGTTTTGGATCTCGTGCACCATCCCAATTATCATATCATGTAAGTGGATTAAAAATTCTCCCAGCTTGATTCAAACATATAATTAATAAACTTGCCTTTGTTATATTTGACGAATAATCGACGACTTGAAGCATCTGGGTGTAGTAGAACTCTATAGTTTCGGTATATCTCGATATATTCAGACTTTCACTCTGCGTCGAGTTCTGTATTTTAGACAATCTGCGATAAGATGTTGTTATTAGATACTTATATGGATACTATTAAATATCAATACCATTTTTAATAAATATCTTGTACTGTCATTGTCATTGTACTGTTTTGCTTTAGCAAGTAATTGGCACGTTTGCAGTCTCAGTTGAGTTGGATGGAGTTTCCTTATTATATAGTGCAGTAATATAATTTATAACGCTGACAATTTCGTACTTGACATACTCTACGACTTTTATTTTCGCTATAACTATTGGCATAAACATTAGTTTTTCAAAATTATGAGATGAATGGTCCATCAGGCGAGTTGCAAACCACTGGCTCGAATGAAAGTATCGTGATGCGTGTAAAGAAAAGGTGGGAAGATGAAGGAACCATAACTAGAAGACCGTATTTAGGACGTCTTAAAATTTCAAATTGTGAAGAGGATAATACTCTTAAATCATTTGCAGGAGAACCATTTTTCTACAGCTAGAGACGCTTTATTCGTAAAATTTTCCCAGGATCGTAGTCCATAGCATGTCGACGAGTGTAAAATACTGAGATGAATAATTCGACGATGGTAAAAAAATTCTGACTGAAGAAAGTAAGCAGTGGTATACTATTTTATTTAAAATATATTTATTTAACTCAAATTTTTTGGATAAAGTGGTTTTTCGGACGAAAAAGTACTTAAATCTTGTAACGATGGTCGCATACGTGCCTATCGACCACCGAAAGCAAAATATAATGAACGATATCCGGCACCAAGGAGCTCCGGACGATTTTCAGTGAACGTTTGGGTGTGGGTGTGTGTATGCGTAGCGTCATTTACATGCAACAACTTACCAAAACATTTTGGAAAATGTTATACTTCCTTCTATGAAAATAGGAAGAATTATGTCAACGTAGGAAATAGGAGAACAAAGGAAGGACTAAGGGAAGGAGGAGTGCTGAGCCCTTATTTAAGATTACAGCCATTGGAAATATCGTTGCGTATGCGGATCAAGTTGTGATAATGTCGGGCAGTGAAAAAGTTCTACAAAATAATATGAAAATATGGAATGACATTTTTAAACAACAGGGAATGAAAATAAATATAAATAAAACGACAGTAAAGATGGCATTTAAAGAGAAAGAAAACATACCATACGACGACACTTTATAGGAAAAGAGGAGGTAACAACGTAAACCAAAACGACAATATTTAACACAATATTCAGACAAATTTTAATCTACGGAAGTGAAACATGGACACTAACAGAACAAAAGCAAAATACAGTAGGGATGTAATACCAGTAGGGATGACATACCTAAGGGCGGTTAAAGGAATTACAAAAAGGGCTAGATTAAGAAATTTAACCAACCTAGCAATACATTGAAGGAAGACAATTATACTGATGGCGTCATATGCGACGGATGGAAGAGAAGAGACACGTCTTACGGATATGGGAAGCCAAGATAGAAAAGAAAAGCAATAGAGGGAGACCAAGAAAAACATGGGATAATGAAATTGCAAAGCACCTACAAAAGAAAGGTATGGCAATGAAAGAGGCAAAGGACATGAAGAAGAAGAAGAATTTAAGATAGAGACAAAAGTAATAGAACCCCACACCCAAATTAGGAGGATTTGATTATGTATGCTTCGTCTGTCCAGAAAATCTATCGAAATAATAGATTTATATTCCAACAGGATAATTGACACATTCATACGACGAGGATAACACAATGGTTTAGGGACCATAATATTTGAAGTCTTACCGTGGGCAATAGTCCAGATTTAAACCCGATTGAGTATGGGGTTTAATAATAAAAAATACAAAAGAAATTTTAGACCTAGACATGCAGAAGAACCATGAGGAATTATTCAAAATACAATACAATACAAAATGTTAGTAGATCTATGCTCCGATGTCTGAACCGAGTGTTGAAGGTAATTAGTTAACGAGCCATTAGCCTTTACATTTGAGTGTTTTAATAAACGCGTTCTGATTACCTGTCTTTTTTTTAGTTCACTGATTGATACTGAAAGAGTGTGTATAAGTAGATAGTTTACTGATTAATAAGGACGGGGAAATAAATTGATTTACTTGGCAGTGACATTTTCAATTCTATAGTCATATCAGTCACATAGTCATTACCTACATCTAACAATAATGGTAAACATAACTTAGTGTCTTACTAACTTATGTTTACCATTATTGTTAGATGTAGGTAAATATGACCAAACTTGTTCATTTTTGTGTCAAACAGTTCTAGTTCAAAATGCATCTTGACTGTCAATAGCTTATTTTCAGAAATATAGCGATTTGCGAATGAAATGGGCCTCTAAAGGGTGTCTACCCTACCTACCAAGATGAGCCTCCGAGGCACATGAGATAGTTATTACGAACTACATATGAAGGATAATTCCCATAAATCCTTCATCAAAACAGTACGTGCTAAATATCGTCCGAATCAGTTGATTTATGAATTTCCTAGCGAAACATCTAAGGTTCTTAGCATATAATGTGCTTTTTGTTGTTTTATTTTACGTTCTGATTTTATTACCACCGATTATATACAAAAATTGGTCAGTTAAATAGGTACACTTGTGATTGCTTTCAATGAAAACATAGGTTTACCGCAATACGCAATACAAATACCCAAGTTTTGATTCATCGGCGAAGTGAATGGGAAGGTGCTCATTTACAAGATATCCAAATAACGGATTTTCCACTACCGAGGTAGATTTTTAAAAATTTCTAGTTGCGACGAAAAAACTGATGAAGAGTAGGCAAGTGACAGTAATTGTTTTGACGATGATGGGCTAAATTGTTCGAAAACGTTCGTTGTTATAGATATCACATAGAAGTCTACACTGATTTCGAATGGAAAACCTCGTATATATCAGGAGTACACCATTTCATGCATTCAGTTTTTGATGATGAGTTAATGGTGGTTAAGAATTGTGGCGACTTTCAATAATATGCCAGTTGATATCATCGAAATCCTCGTTTTTGTGTGCCTTACTGCCGAAAGAAACAAACAAGGTACCATTGGCCATAACAAGCTCTGGAATTCTCAATAATATAAAAATCTTATACATCGACCGCATCGAATGCAAATGTGTTGAAACATTACCTCCCTGGTAGTAATACCACTATTGGTGAGCAACCAACATATATGCCAAGCTAGGTATGGTATGAATGTAAATTGAATACTATGAAATCCAGGGGAAGGTTGAGGAATGGCGAAATGGGTAACGATGCTCAATGTAATTTACCATGAAACTGTTAATTTAGACGAGTTCTGGCAACGCTACTGCATGCGTGACGTAAATGCCACTTATAGTATAGGCCTATGTAACAGAAATATTTTATTGCCACTAACCAAGGTTCTATAGCTGAAGATACGTTGGGTAATATTTAATGTCAAATTGTCAATTTTTTATTGCTCTAAAATGGTGTAAACATGCATTGATATCGTTTTTAGTGCTCTTTGCGTACAATTTTCAATTCAAGCATGCTGTCTATAGGGAACACCATATCGTTTACTAGCACCTACTAGCACTTACTAGCGGTTCCATTTTGAACCGCTTATAAAGCATTCTTCATTATTTCAACTGACCATGAAGCTATTGTGGTGGTTCTTTCAATCAAGCACCGTATTGTCCTGGAATTTGCACAGTTCCTAAATTAGGATGTCCTACAACATTGCCGACAAGAAAATGAAATTTCAAACATTTTGCCTTTATCAACATTATTTGGCGGAGTAACCCAAATTGAGCGATATGCTGAGAAATAACATTAAACACTAAATAGGAATAGTAAACTCACTGGTGAAGACTAGATGCATGGTTTTCTTAAACGGAATCTCAATATAAGTTTCAGAAAACCCGTTTTATATAAGTTTAAGAAAATAAGCAACCAATGTAAATAGAGTGAAAGTCGGGCGGGGGGATTTTGTTTTGAAACTTGAAACTCTAATGGAACTTTATAGTTTCCCCCGGAAAAAATATTTATATGTGGAGACTAGGATTTCGACAGTACAAAGTCCTTGTAACATACTAGACCAAACAGGACGAAAAAAAGGACAACGCATGACGACTTTTTTAGTAGAACGTGGATGACCTCCTGGTTCTATTTATAGACGTACAAAATCAGGCTCGATGACGGAAGTTATTTATCGAATGGAATGGAAAAAATTCAAAAGAAGTCCATGCATCCATAGAAAAATATGTTGTTCTTATAGATTACAGTAGTCATACTACCCTAAATAGCTAGCTGTATTACAAAGAAACTGGTATCCACATATTTTCATTACTTGCCCTAGGGTGCAGCCTCTAGACGCGGCGTTTTTTGTACCGCTCAGCTTCGTTAAGCCGAGAACTGGACTTTTCAACAAAGTTTATGTACATATAGCTACAATGGAGAAAACTGTAAAATGGTTTGAGGTGACGGGCATCTATCCCCCTAATTCTAATATTTTTAACGAAGAAGATTTTCTTGCACCCGATTAACAAACTGAAATATACTTGCGACCTCCTGAAAAGGTTTTTTAGTTATAGATATATTTAAGTATAAAAACAAAATAAAAATGACAAAATTAATCCTGAAATTAAATGTTTTTTGAAATGTTCGGAGGGTTTATAATGTACCTTGAGTAGTTCTAAAAAATTCCCTGTCCATGTGGCCCACATTAATTATCCTATCTTAATTTGCAAAACAAGTGTAAAGGGAACTAACTTCACCAAGATAAACGAATCACTACGTAAACAACTTACCGCAAAAAGTGTGATTCGCGACGAACAATAAAAACACGGAAAATAACCGGATGAGGAAACGACCTTGCAAGTTGTACAAAATACAATACTAATACTGAAAAAAATCTCTTTATTGCGAACAAATCAAACATAGACGCAGTTTATTCACCGCGATAATTAGACGTGCATATTTGGCGTTGCGATCATGTTTCTCTTAAATGTTTAGTCGCAAATCGGAAAGATAAATAATAACGCGGGTCCCAGAGAAGATAAGCTGAATGGTAAGACTAGAGAATGTTATTCACTGATACAATTGCGTAGTTATACGTACTGTATAAATATCCATTTAAAATTCCAGATAAAGATAAATGGTTTCAAGATTTTTCGCGTCGTTAAGCAGACACAACAAAAAGCTCCAAAAAATAACATTATAAACAAATTTATTCAAACATTTAAGTAAATTTTGTTTAATTGTTTAAGTTGAAATATAATCCAGTTGACATTCGTAGGAAAAATTTTGCCAAAACAATAATTCAAATACTCGATCTCCTAATTGACCAAAAAAATGGGCGCCACGAAGCTGTTTGGATCATCATCTATGATAATTTGTTCATGTCAGAAGGGTACTGAGAATGTTGACTCCATTTTATGAACAACGTCGAGTTGAAAATTTTTAACAATTTTTTGGAGCTTGTCCTTCGACAAGAGGAAGACATTATTGAGAACATTATAACTGGCGACCAAACTTGTGTTGATCACTACGATCCTAAAATCAAACAAGAGTTGATGCAATGGAAACATAAATGATCGCTACCGCCACAAGAAGGTTAAAGTACAACATTCGACTGGCAAATTTATGGCCACTATTTTTGTGGATTCAGAAGGAGTAGATTACTTACCACACAAGACAACGATAAAGTGTAACTATTATGTTGATATTTTACGCAAATTGCAACAGGGCATAATGGAAAACACAAAAATTAGAATTACACTTTTGCATGCCAATGAGCCTGTGCCGAAATGATGTTGTTGTTCAGGATGCTCTGAAGGATTTATTACGATATTATGATATTAATTACGAAGCTTGTGCATAATTATTTTATTTCATATTCTAAAACTAAAATGGTACATTTTTAAAATGCATTGACGTGCTCCCCTATTTATTTTAGAACAAATAACTTTTTTGTAGAAACTCTGCATCCATAAATATAATTTAGAATTTTCCACACTCCGGAACCAACAAATTAATACTAAAGAATAAAATTCTTAATTTTATCAAATTACGTGATTGAAATTATGAGCAAAATCGATATATCTCAAATTTAATGATCATATCGTGCCCGGTATTAACTTAAATTCGAACTACCGATGGAAAAGACATTAAACTGGCTTTAATTTTTTTGTATTTAAGTGTACGTTTTCAACATTATTAACAAACTTTGAATTAAAATCACTGTGCCTCCAAAGTCACAACCGGGTACACAATAATTCTAAATTAAATCCAGTATAGAATATAATGGTGGTCGTCACGGTAGGTAATGGGCGCATGTGAATACAGCTCATTTTGGTAGTCAGTCAAGTATGACATAGACGTAAGTTATTATGACAATGACCAAAATCATTAGTAATTTTTAAAAGTCACACTTATATCATTCAATATAATAATAATAATAAATTTATTTTCTCTGCACAAATTAACTAACACAAAAAGTATTAGAATTAGCTTAAAAATAAAAAATAAATGGAAATATTCAAAATTCAGAACAGTTGCAGAAATGCAATCATCTGGTGTTTCACTCAACCTTTTATGTGTATTTCCAATACGAAGCACACCGAGCCAACCTGTATGCTTACAATTCGCACATTTAACGATGTCCATCCTAAACTCAGGAGCTTAATGGCTCACACCCCACTCCCACTCCCTAAACATTCTGTCCACTTAATAAATCCCTAATAAATTGTGCACGTCTTTTCGAAAACTGACTCTAAGAGATATATGCTGAATTCTTGTAATAACATTTTTCGTATTATTCGGATCTGGCATTATGTTAGAAGAACACAAGATTGGTTAAGGCAACAAAATATCCCTCCTAAAGAAAATAATCCCCAGAATGTTTCACAGGCATGTCATGTAGAAGAGTTTTGGGCTTTACTCGGTAGAAAAATTTACGACGGTGGGTGGGAAGCCCAAACAGTAGGAATTAAGAAGAACTACTTCGAAGATTCTACCAAAAGTTTCGAGAGTTGAACCCACATACCGTCTAAAGGCTGATGAGAGGCATTCGCACCAAATTGCGAACCATTTAAACCCACGGCCCTTTAGCTGCCATGTGATACATGCCATGTGATACATTATAATTAGTTAAAGCTTCACTGAATCGTTTTGTGTACTACCAAATTAAATAAAACAATTATAGTTTGAATAATTATATTTCAAAAATTTTCCCAAAGCTTTTGTTACATACGTTAGGCAAGTTATTCATCAATTTACTCACAATACCTCCGATAAAAACGTTTGTCATTGTTCGGAAAAGAACAGTCTATTTTAAAACGAATATAACATGTAGTTGAATACACAAACAGTGCCTTACTTCTATCGTGCTCTTCGTCAAAGAAATTGTGTATTTGAACAACAAAGACATTGACGTATTTGTAAGGGAAAATCGAGAAATGATTTCATTGTAAGTATTTAGCTTTTTACCGTTCCATAATAAATTTTATTCATACGTAATAAGTACACAGTGCACACTTCTACTTTAAATATCATAGCCTTCCATTCCTTCAAAACCAAGAACCACCCCTCACTGAGTGAATTGAGAAATTTCTGCCTATCACCGTTGTAGAAAACTTCGCGTTGTAGGTCCACATGATCCACGTTGCAAAACTAATCTAACTTAAGTCAAGTAATTGAAATAAGCTGGACTTAGGTACAGGTCCATTGTCAGCACTCATTGAATTATTTTTGGTTATTTGCATAAACATACTTCTTAATTTCATAATTCCCTACAATTGTGTACATTTTTCAGGTCGGTTGAGTGTAAAATGTGCTATGCGCTAGTTCTAGCGGGTTTTAATTGAACGTTTCGTTTACCCCACATATTTTTGTATTACAGTTAATCACATATATTCCAGATTTCTGATGTATCTCAATTTTATCCTTGGCATTCCCTAAGAAGGCTATGAAAGAGTTACTAGATTTAAACACAACCTAAAGTTCGTGATTTTTGAAAAATTTATTTGTTTTGAAAGCTGAATGACAAACAAACACATTTATTGCCTTGATTTCTTTGAATTAATAGATATGTAGAATTTGTCATTCAAAAGCCATTGTCAATCGCGATGTTTTTAACAAACAATGGATAAGAAAATTGAAAGATGACATGTTCTGCTGACAGCTACGAAAAATATGAAAAATATGAAACGGCAGTTATAGATATATTCACATTGGTTTCTTTCCGGAAAGTATCTATTTGTACACGGTTATTTCTAATAATACCACCAAATTGTCTTAAATTAATTAAAGATGTACACAATTGTAGAGAATTAGATAGTTACGAAAGTAATTTCCTACGATGA
Organism: Geotrupes spiniger; assembly: GCA_959613385.1. Taxonomy (NCBI): domain Eukaryota; kingdom Metazoa; phylum Arthropoda; class Insecta; order Coleoptera; family Geotrupidae; genus Geotrupes; species Geotrupes spiniger. Next base: position 23,526,559 of record OY390736.1, on the reverse strand, counting down.
AACTATAATTTATGAATTCTGACAATGGTCCTATTGTATTAGATTTGCAACGCTGACCATGTTACACTACACGCTTCATATGTTTTCTATTTATGAGTATAAATTATGGTACTTTTTAATTTCAACTTTAGTGTTATTATTCGACGGATAATCTGGAGCTAAGAATATCTTGAATATCTTAGCTAGAAAAAAAATTACATTTTTCTTTTTTACATTCTACGGAAGATGGCAACTTATTTGCCGAAATAAGTATTCAGATTTAATCAAATGTTGTAGATTTCTTTATTTATAGATTTTATATTTACAAGTTATTTTCACATTGATAAACCATCGTCTCCGACAATTGATTATTGTTCTAGTATATAATGATAATATAATTGCCATTTTCAATGTCACTCATAACGCAGCAAAACTTTTCAACAGCTGTATACAATCGATTCGGATCGTTTCGATGAGGATGATAAATTACCCATCTATATTTACTTTTGTTATCAATATTATGAAAAAAAAGACATTTGGCCAGTTAATCTATACTTTAACTCCCTTACATATCTCCTGTATATTTTTAACTTTTTTTAATCTATCAGTAATTCTGAAAAGAATCTAATATTTATTTCTTGGCATTATTTTTCGTAAATAATTTCTAAATAATTTGTTTACAATTTGCAATCTGCACAAAAATAATCTGGCATCGACTTTAAACGCTCGTCCTATTGCAATAAATAAGAGAATCGTTCAACGGTTACAAATTCTGTTTGTAACCGAAAATGTTGATAACAACAAAGTTAATGTGGTTGTCAAAATTTGGTTCTTTTGTCCTTTTAACATTTATCAATGACTTGTGTGACCAGATTGGTAATAGTAAGTTATTATTTGCAGACGATTTGGGCTTTGTTATTCGTAGCACAAACAAAATTATCGAGGGAGGAAATATTTAGTGCTTTTTTTCTCTAAACTGAACTATGCTTTCTTAGTCTATTCTTATTTACATCTACAAATGCATGCTTGAAGAAGATAAGTACGGTCAGTATTGAAAATGGTGTAATCGAAAGTGATCATCTACATGCATTTAATCTACGTGCACGGATCGACAAAATGTGACACAAGTAACATTCCTTTATGATCTTGTTGACAATATTAGTGGATACCTTGGATCAATTTCATATTAAGTACCAGGGCAATAAGTATATTATATACCACAATTTTACAAATAAGAAGCAAACATATTGTAATAAAAATTACAAAAAATCTAATGATGTAACACTAATCTATAAAAATCGAGTAGCCTTAGCTGAATCATGGTGCAATGACACTCGAATTTTCTACAAGCGGTGTTTTAGTCAAGTCATTAGAGCTCGCAAATCCTTAACCCATAAATTACAAGTTCAAGTATGTAAATAAATGTCAATGACCTTAAATGTTAAATAAATTACAAAATTATGAAAATCATAATTAACGGAAGTAAGTAAAAAAATGAAAAGCTGCCATTTGTGTTTGTGCGTGTTGCAGTGAATATAATTTCATTTGATAAAAATTGTTTTGGACTTATTTAATAGCAAACCACAATCACAACAATTGTCACCGAATGTATCACACTTATTTAAAATGAAACCCTATTATGAAATTTGGCACATAATGTTAAGCTTTAATAAGCTCAACACTAAACTCAAATTCTGAATAAAAATCACGTACCATAAATAATAATTAAGCAAATTGTAATTCAGAAGATGTAAAATCTTTAACAGCTGATTTGCTGACAATGAACAACGTCATAAATCTGCTTTTATACGGAAAGCATCGCTCATGACGTAAAATTCTATTATTGTTTCATGTTTTATTTTAATGCGAGTGGAAATCTCCACAAATACTACAAAAAAAACTACAAAATCTGACCTGAAAAATTGTATTAGTACCCAACGCATTAAGTACTCCAGTCCAAATTACAGAGAGACAATGCCATCCACACCGAAATCGAAATTAAATAGTGTAGCAGCAGCGTACAATTTTAAACACGACATAATTTCCAGTAAAGATAAAACAAGATATAATCAAACTTTCATCACATCGATCATCAAATCCATGCTTTCACCAACAGCAAAATTAGAAATTAATTTATTATAACAATTTGGTTGCCAACAGCCAAACAACTACTTTATCATAATAAGTTTGTCAATCGTATCGGGCTTTACAAAGAAACATCCCATATATGAAATATTTCCAGAAACATGTGAGAAATTATGATGATTTTATATGATTATCGGAAAATTCGAGGAAATATTCGGAACGCAAAAGATTTGAAATTTTAGTTTTTTTTTCATTCCACCAGTTCATTCTCTTTGCAATCACTCAACCCGGTCCGTCCAAACGATTATAGCTAGAGCTATGAAACTTTCAACTTAAGATTTCAGTTAGTTGCGTTGAATTTATTATTATTTCAGCTTGGGTCAAAAAAATCGCTTCGCTTTTTATCCATTCATTTCCTTGTTATAACTCAACATAACCCAATTCATCTTTTTTGGTTCACCTGTATGTTCTTTGTGCTGTTATTAACTGCTTACTTGTTTCGTGGCTTTCGTTTGCTTGCAAGAAAAATCGATTAAAATAGCATCGAATGAAAAAATAATCAGAAAAATATGATTTTTACATCTATGGCTGTAAAAATGAAACGCACGAACGAAAAATAAATTAATAATAACGATATCCCATGAACGAAAAATGACACTAAAGTAAACACCAATAAATTGAACACGAACAAGTAAACGAATACGAATTTTAAAAAATGCATAAGTAATTGTAATAAGTAACAGAAAGTCAATAAAATATATGCGATGACTAACGAAAATGGGACCGAGTAACAAATAAAACATGAAATATGATATAAAATAATATTTTTATTATTTTCCTTTTCACTTGTTGCGCTTTCTGGTGGCTTTAATTTTGCTCTGGTTTTATTTGTTTCCGTTAGTGTTTCTTTTAACTTCGTTCTACTGATATTTTGTTCGATTTTACTTGTTTTGCGTTTCGTTCTTTTTGACAAATTTGCAGAAAGAAATGAAAATATGCACGAAAAGGATTATTAGCTGGAACGATGATTTGTCCACGACAGACAATTTTAATTAAATTCAACCTTTTTACTTAAAAACGAATATTGTTTTCCTTTTTCATTTTTCTAAAGTTAGGTTGACAGACGTTATGCAAAAACCTTGGTCATTAAGAAAAAATGGAATTTCTAATTTTTTTTTAACAACATTGACAATTTCTGTTGGAATCGTATAACTGAGTACATTTTCTACGCTTCCTTTTTTTAATTCTTACAAAAATTGTAAATATAAATTTCATTCAAAATACTTTCAGAAGGAATAGGATTAAAAATAAACTTCCATACAAAAAGCAACTTTGTAGGACCAGCAGTGCGTTACACGAGTTAAATGGAATCAGCGGACAGCATAATACATACAATCGACTCTTAACACCGAACGAGCGGGAAAGTACATTTTATTCCACAAAAAGAATACGCAGACAGTAAACATATTTAGAAAATGGGTTAATAGTGTTATCTTGGATCATAATGGGTCAGTAGTTTATTTCATATTGGCATTTACATCGAGTTATTGCATTATTTGCATTATTATAGTTAATTACAACATTATTGATTTAGAAACGATCAAAATACTTCATTTTTTACGAAGACATACATACTGTTTCATTTCTTTTAGTTCTAATTTCAACAAAAACAATTAATTAATAGCAAAAGGTCAGATATAAAGCAAAGCTCCTGGATGAGCACTGCTCTAGGTGCACAAGTGAGAGGCTGGATAATCATCGTGAGACATAATCCACAACCACAAGTAAATTACTAAATAAAGATACGGATTCTATTATTATTATTAAATTATCTATTGTTATAATAATAATTATTATTATTATAACATAAACGACGTTGCGCTCGTTAATTTGGATGATTGCAGCACAAAGAACACCTACAACCTCTATATCGGCAATGGATTGTTGGCTTATCTGAAACAGTCGTCCTTCGTAGCAATCCATGTCGATGGTAATGCGCTTCTGGGAACTTCTGTACAAGTCCTGGAAACGCCTGGCCTAATCGTCTTCAGTTGCGTCGTAACATTCCGTTGTCCGAAATGTTCAAAAACCTCTGGCCTTTCATGGCTGATTTCAATTTGGCGAACAAGAAAAAGTCCGGGCAAGTCTGGGTGTAGGGTGGTTGACTACCCTGTTAGCCAGGAACTGCTGCACTAGAAAGACGCTGTGTGGCAGTTCCTGGCCAATAGGGGAGTTGTGTCACTCACTTACCCATCGAGACTTGCCTCCCCGGACTTTTTCTTGAATTTCAATGCAATGTTACAACTCACTTGAATGCTATAATTAAGGACGACTAAGCCAGAAGTTTCCAGGGCTTCTGTAGCGATTCCCAGAAGTGCATTTTTATCAACGGGGATTACTTCCTGCAGCGCGGTACAGCTGTTTCGGGTAAGTTAACAATCCATTCGTAATATAGACACATTCAGCAAGCTTTCTGGACAACACCTGTATATTAGCCAAACTTCAATCGGAGAAGCAGAAGAGTTGACCTTATGTTACGCAAGTAAAGTAAGACACGACTGCAAAAAATACAAAACTTTCCGCCAATTGCTAGTAACCACCCATGAAGACAATATGCAAAAAATGAACGGTCAATGAGGAGACACCAGCTAAGCACTTAATGCTAAAATGTCGCCCACCACCATTTCCAGAAAGCTGTCATATTTCAAACAAAAACAAATATAACTTTTTATCCGATTTTTGCTCAATTTTCCGGAATTAATGTTTCCTCTTCGTCCCGGATAATCGATAATGCTGTCAGCTATACGCATAATTATTACGAGTTCGTAATTTATTTGTGTCGAACTATTTGAAATTGCATTATATTCGTTCTTGTTATTAGCAAATTAATTGACTCATGAAACGCAACACAATTAACGAAATCGTTTTCTCGTTAAACAAAAACATACTTACGTTATGTGGAACTTTCCGCACAATTAATGCGAATTAGTACAAATCACCACGAAATTTAAAACCATTGCGCAAAGTAAATTTAAAATCGCATACCTAGGTGAAAAAGACGACTGTGACATTCGTCACATTTGTTATTAAAATCATCATCACATCCGCTCATCAAACAGGAAGCCGCGATTTCAGCATAATTATTATTATAGGAAATAATTGCACGCGCGTTTGCGTGGCGTTTTAGAAAATCCGTACGTTTTGCGTTTAAAGTTTTCGCCTATTTTGATCGATAAATTGCGGTAGTTGATTACGAATCGCACGGAATTCTTAACATATGTGTCATTTACGAGGTAATTATTCGTTCGTCCTTACACGCGAATTTTAGATGCATTTTCGCATCTCTGTTCTCGTCCGATAAGCGACGACGGTATTTTGCGATTGATGGGCCCGTTACGAAGTTCCACGTGTTGCGCGCTACAAATTCGTCAATCTAAAATCTCAAAACATAAGTATCGATCCAATATGGACGGGGCGCAATTGGGTGTTTGCCACGGAGAAATAAAATTTGACGATCTCCAGCGACGGCGTCGAATGGTGTTTTTATCGCGGGCGTTCGCAAAGTGAGGGTGTTTTATCGCTACGTGTGTCGTTGTTCGAGGGTGTCGGTGTGAAGTGTTTGCCATATGGATTGTAATTCGCTTACCTTTTGTATGATGTAGCAGCGGGGGTTGAACGCCGTGCAGATGTAGGTCCCATTGGCATCGAGGCAGGCGGCCAAAGGGTCAGGTTGATGCGGTGTAGCTTTTGCGCGGCCTCTCCGAAAGGGCATTTGTTTACACGGAGCGGCGACCGCCACTCACCATGCCGACCTGTTGAGTCCGGGAACTGCCAGCTGATCGGTTCACACGGCGCCGACGCCACTGCCTACGCCGTGTGGGCGTCTCGATTGATAACAAACGTTACGGGGCACTTTTCATTAATGCCCCGGTTTTTCGCCCGCAAGCCGGTTTTCCAATTTCTTCCTCTCACTTCGATAGTTCGAGCAAAACACCAAACCACCACTTAATAGTGTCGCGTTATTCCGTTCGATTTAGGGGAAGTACATATATGCATGATTCATCAAGGCAACTGTTTACAAATTGATACTGAAACGCTCGTATCAGGGTTTCATTTACTAGTGTCCGGGCGAATGTTATGTTATACTTCATTTCCCTACTATACGACTCCCACTGAGCATAGTTCCACAAGACCATTTATGAGCTTAAATACTACTTGAATATAATATTATTTAATATTTATAAACAGAATCTATTTAGTTTTTTCAAAAGTGTTAAAACGTTAAAACTTAATAATTAGTTATTATTTAACTTTGTATAAAAACGTGATTAATATGATAATTACATATTTTAATTAATATCTAATTGTCTATTGATACGAGAGCCTTATCCAACGTAAACATAATAAATATAAATGTTATGGCAAAAATCCAGCCAGTTATCGAAAGAATAATCTCAAATAATAACAACAAATAAATTAAATAAATTAAAATAATTTACAGTTGCACAAATTATTTTCTGTGATGAAATGTATATCTTGAAAAACTTTAATCAAAACTACCGATTGGTTGAAATTACATTTAAATAGACGCCTACATTCTCAAATCAGTAGACAATTAGATATGAAGTAAAATTGTTTACACGTTACTTTTTAATTTTCCATTGCTTTTCTTCGGGGCAAAAGCTTTTGAGTGTAGCGATTAGTAACTACAGAATTGAAGAATTACATGACTGATTATTAAAAATTAATGGTCGAACCAATATAAAAAAAAAATTTTAATATCAATTTTAAAATAACGTTTTTTTTTCCTTCCTGGGCAATGAGGCCGTTCCTTATTATGTAGCGACACCTAGTTTTAGTACTCTAACGCACCTGCAATTGCTGAAATATATTCGAACAATAGATTTCTGTTTTATACGAAGTGAGGCATCGAGAGCGGGAACCATTATCTCCTTATTTGAAACAGACTAAAGTAAATTACTATGTCTACGCTTTTGATGCATTCTCTATCAATCGACAATTTATCCAGTGTGTTTAAATGTTTACTGCATAGTTTCGTTCACCAAGTCTTGAATCATAAGAGAATATGAAAAAAATCTTAAAGAGATATACGTATCTCAAGTTCAATATTTACATGGAACACAATAATATAGAAGGACTCGATAAAAGTTGTTGTTTGCGTTAGGAATATATTTATCCTTCAGGCTAATTACGTCGTAAAACTTAAAAATGTTCTACTGTGTTGCTGCGGTATGATTTTGCACAAAACGATCTGGGTTACAAAAATTAATTATATATACCACTCAGAAAGTAAAAGTAGTAAGTTTCTTTAACATTTTGAACTTGAACTTTTTTGAACAACATTGTACTCGAATTCTCCTTGTTATAGTCAACTCAGAATCTCAAATGTTCGAACAATAGAAAAACTAAAATCAAAAAAATTACTTTTGAGCCATTTTAGTGTTAAACAATATTAGACCAGTTAGACAATGCATTAACATTTAAAAGAAACAATGGCTCAGCAATTAACGTGGATAGAAGTTAGTAAAGCTGTAACTTTACTTGAAGAAGGATATTCACAATGTTATGTTGCCCAACAGCTTGGAGTTGTGCAGGAAACTGTGTGGAAGCTTTGGAAACGATATCGAGAAACAGATACCGTAACAAGGTGAGCAGGTACAGGTCGGCAGGGGAAAACAACGGCGTTTTCTGAGATTGCAAGCCCTTCGAAATCGGACACAAACTGCGCGCGAATTGCAAGAAGATCTAGTGAGGGCAAGAGGAACAAGAATAAGCAACCAAACCGTTAGCAATAGGATAAGAGATGCTGATTTGAGAACAAGACGTCCTACAAAAATGTCTAAATGGCTACCAGAGCACTTACACTGCTAACTTCGTCATTGGACTCCTTGTGTGTTTAGCGATGAGTCCAACTTTGTTCTGTCAGGTAATGATGAAAGTGGTTTCATGTCCAATACAGGGCATGAAACTGTCCCTTTTGGTGGTGGAATAACAATAAACACTCGCACGGACCTTGTTGTTATTTGCAATGGTGGACTAGCAGCTCGAAGGTACATTGGCTAGATTTTAAACCTTCTAGTGACCCCAGGAGCAAATGTTGTTGGTCAAAATGTGATTTTTTGCAAAATAATGCCAAACCACACGTTGCTCAAATCGTAACTTCTTGATGATCACAATATCCGTAAAATGGATGTTTGGTATCAATTAGGGAAACGTGTTCAACGACGTCCAAATCCTCCAATTTCTACTGAACAGTTGGCACATGCCTTAATTGAAGAACGCGATGACGATGAAGACGCTTTTCGAAGGCTGATTTGTAGCATGCCACGACGCTGCGCAGCACTTGTACAGGCAAGAAGATGCCACACAAGGTATAAAGTTGACAATTTGTATAAATTAGCCAAGTTGTTAGAGTTGGTTGTTACAGTGTTTTTCTGTTTTCAATTTGTTAAAATTGGTTCAAGAAATAATGGATTATTACATATTTCAAACTTGATCAAAATCTCCTAAAATATAAAAAAAAAGTTCAAAAAAGTTACTACCTTTTTTGAGCTGTGTAGATAGATAGATCATTTATTTAATCACATTAGCTAGATAACTGGATTTGAAACATCGTACAGTCATTATATTCTTAATAAATACAAAACATAAGAACATAAAAATAAAATGAGTACAGAAACAGAGACGTTCACGATGTTCATATAATAAAGTAATAATAATAATAAGAATCAATGATTGCAGAGTGATTCGTTCAGCATGCAGTCTCCTTATGCAGATATTCCTTTAACGAATTCTTAAGTTTAATTTTGTCTTGTGTTGTTTTTATGCACTCAGGCAGCAAGTTAAAGAAACTAGCACCAGCAAACTTTGTCGACTTTTTAAATTTGCCTGTGTGATGGCAACAAATTATCTCTATTTCTTGTGTCGTGATTATGCAATTCACCCATAGTTTAAAAATCCATTTTTATTACAAAATGCATACTGCAATAATTTATACAAATATAGAAACGTGACAGTCAGTGACTGATATTTTACAAACGTGCCACGGCAGCTCTCAATGACTCAAATCAAAAAGCACTCTTATCTTTTCTGTATAATGTGCGATGCAGATCAACAGCTTGTCCCCAAATTATTAAATTGCAGCTAATAATTGATTATGCCAGAGCATCAATGACATTTATCAACGATTCATATCCAAAAAATTATTTCGCTTTAAGATACAAATGGCATAAAACGCGCGATTGAAGTTCGAACATGGGTCGTCAATGAACCGACCAATCTATAAAGATTGCTACAAATTTATAAGATGTGCTGCATAAAATGTTGTGACTGTTAAAATTTAGAGTGATTTTTAGTAACAAAATTTGCACTATTTATTTTGTGACTAAACACTATTAAAGTCGTTTTATCGATGTTAACAATAAGTAAGTTATTTTTTCGACACCAATTGAAAAAATCATGCAAAACTGATTGCAATTTTGCAGATACTATCATACGCCACTATTATAGACCTATCGTTCGCATAGAGAAATACAGTGCCATTCGTGATATATCGAGGCAGATCATTAATGAATAAAAATAAAAAGCAAGGGTCCTAACACAGAACCTTGAGGTACCCTGTGTATATTAGAACTTACATCATCAAGTTTTACAATAATTTCGTAATTTGTCAAATTGAATAAAATCCAACCTCCAACACCAAGGCAATTAATTAACGTTACCAATAAAAAAATTTATGGTGCACTGAATCAATTGCCTTTGATGACTCATAAAATAGAGCACCAACTTTTAATTTGGTTCAAATTATCATTTACGCATTACACAAATTCCGAGCAATTAATTTCTGATGGCCGGCATTTCCTAAAGCCTTGATTTCGAAAGATCAAAAGAATTTAAAAAATTCTCAATCCAGAGAAAGAAAAGAATTATAGAAGATATTTTAAGGGCATCTGGAAATTAAACAATGGTAATCGAATAGTTTATAAGATCAGGTAGTAGTTCTACTATAGTATTTAGTTCATTTTAGTTTCTTAAAATCAAATTCCTGTTCTTTTTGATATATTTTGTAGAGAGTGTTCTTCGGTTTAAGGTATATAATGTTTTAAGTATCTTGTTTTGTTGTCGTTGTAGTTTCGACATCTTTCGATATATTTGGGCGAAACGAGCGTGATATATTTGTCTTCTCCAGGATTCTGGTAATATATTTCGCTATTGTAGCTATGTTTATTATTTTATTGGCGTCATTGTCCCATTTGAGATTATTCCGTAGTGTTAACCCTAGATACTACTTTATCTACTTATTTAATCGTGTTTTTATGTCCATTTCCATTCCTTGTTTCTTGTTAATGAAGATTATACCGTGACAATTAAATTCCTCATAAAGTGGCCTATGATGTCATTTGTTTTACTCCTAAGATTTGTAGCACTGATAGCTGTTCAATTATTTAATTAAAAATGTGTTTCTCAGTAATATAACTGACAGTTACTTACACCTCATTTCTCTTCAATTGCATGTCGCCAACTTTATAAAGTAAACAGAGCTTACTTTAATGAGGAATTTAATTGAAGGCACGGTATATTCAGTTGTCTCCATTTAAGGTATGTAGGATGTTGTACATCCATGATTCAATTTGTTTTAGATCATCTTTCATTTGTATCAGTATAACTTTTTTAAGTTTGCCGGAATATATTATGTCGTCGGCATAGCCATGCAACCATCCATTTAACTTAATTTTGAATAGGTCATTCGTACATGGTATGTATAGAGTTGGCGGTAGATTTCCTCCTTGAAGTATTCCGTACTCTGCATATTGTGGGCTACTTTATATTTCTTTGTGTCCCACACCTGGTTATTTCGACGTTTCGGCAAAGTCACATTTGCCATCCTAGGTAGGTCTTCTAAGTCGAAACGACGACTTTGTCTAGAACACTTCGACGTAGAATACCTACATGAGGATGGCAAATGTATCACATAGCAGCCTCCCATCAGCTTTTGGACTGTAAGTGGGTTAAACTCTCGAATCTTTTGGTATAATCTTCGTCGTAGTTCTTCTTCAGTTTGGGCTTCCCACCCACCATCGTAAAGTTTTCTATCGAGTAAAGCCCACAACTTTTCTATAGGACGTGCCTGTGGATCATTCGGGGGGTTATCCTATTTAGGTACACATGGGATATGTTGTTGCCTTAACCTTGGGTTCGTTTCGCATAATGGCACGATGCCAGATCCGCCAGAATATAATATTATCATTAACATGATGTGTTTGGATAAAATTCACTAATTTGGAGATTCGAATATAAATGTCTGTAAATTCGCCCAACATAAGGTCTTGAAGAACCAGCTTCCAAAATGGCGCACCATACTAGTACCTTCAAAAATCGTTTTTTTTTCTTATACCTTACGTCATTAGGAACCTCGTCAATGTTGTCTGTATAAAAGCCTTAGTTTCCTTTCATTTCAGAATTAGATAATGTAAAATATTTTTATCGTCTAAAATCATCGTGGCATTGTTTCTGAAATATTCTAATCTGCAGACAATCAGCATCTTTGAATCCTTTCCCTCTTGGCTGTCATATGGGAAATCTTCGTCCTGATCTTCTGGTTGAAACTCCTTTTTTATTTCTTGCAGATTTAATGAAGTTCTGAAGCCTTGCATGATTCAAAACTCGAGGGCGACCCGTCTTGGGAAGATTCGTACACGGCAAACCTTCCTCACATTCCTTAATGACGCGATAAATTGTTGTCTTAGAAATATTTTGGTTTCTATAAATGGCGACAATGTTACGTTTGGGCATTTGGTCAACAAAATTGTAAATACCTTTCCGCAATTCTAACTTGTAGGACGTTTTGTAAAACTTTGTAAACACAAATCGATTGTCAAACTGCAGGAGAAACTTGACAGATTATGAATATCCAATGGTAAATTGCGTTATTTAATGTTTTAATGCTTTAATAGGAAAAAATAATACGAAAATTTTCCCAAAACTTTTGTTACGTACGTTATAAATCATAATAAACAATTTTAGATTCTAGTTATAGTTTTACAAACGTTGTATGCAAATAAAATTAAAACGTTCTATAACAACGTTCATAAAGACAAATATAAAACGTGATTGTTAAACAATGACAATGTAAAATTCGTCTACTTCTCATATATCAGCAAATATACGTTGCATTGTTTTGATAATATTTTTGATTTGTACATTTTCTTTTCTTTTTACTTGTCTTCTTTAAACTGTTTATAGTACAGCGTCATCATTTAATTTTCGTAAAAGTGATGCATAAATGTGTCAGATGCCGATTAAACCTATGAATAAATGTACTGAGATTATTTATGTATAAAATTATCAATGAAATTGATAACTCGACGTTCAATGCAAATAATAGCATTTATTATATATTAAAACGTTAAATAATTACAATTTATAGTATCATTTTTATCAAGCTTTTATTTATTCATTCTGTCTTGCTATTTTTGCATGTATTCTCATAGGAACTACGTGTGCAAGTTTCAAATCGATCGTATATGTGAAAGTCGGTCAAAATTAGCTTAGAAAATTGACCCTAACAGACTAACGAACTAACAAGGGATGTTAATAAAAAGCTTATAATAAAACAAGCTGCACTTTAATCTTATCTTCCAAACACAATAATATACAATTTTATTAATTTAAAATCGTTAACCTTTGACGGATTTATTTACAATATACTTGCAATTAGACAAACCGGAATCTTTCTTCTTCTGCTAAAGGCTGAATGTCTGAATGAATAAAACAACCATTTCTACATTTTCATCGTTGGAAGCAGATTATGGATCAAAAAAGTTTATAAAACTTGCGAAATTGTTGCAAACATTAATTGTAGCGTCAAAATTTATTATAAAATGACAAAAAGAAATGTTAGGAAGGGAATTTGGTATATTTTTTTATTTTCTTTTATTTTTCTGTATTTCTTTAATATTTTTATGTTACCCATTACCCATTAGTCTTATGATGAAAAAAGAATGAAAGTTACGTTTTTAAAATTTTTGATTATTTGATTAAAGCTTCTAAAAAATATTACTTCGCCAATGAAAGCAATTCATTAGGTTAACTAACTGGTAATGTATGTAGCAAAAGTTTTGGGAAATTTTTGTGAAATTTTTTTAAATATAATTATTGAAACTATAATTGTTTTATTTAATTTGAATTAGGTCCTACCGAAAACGATTCGCTGAAGCTTTAACTATAAATATCACATCGCAGCTAAAGGGCCCTGTGTTCCCCATTGGTCTCGAAAAAAAATAATACGAAAATTTTTCCCAAAACGTTTGTTACATACGTTAGGTTAGGCGTAACATCTAGACATAATAGTAAAATTGGACACAGATACGTAAGGAGTAGAGCACATTTAAAAATATATAACTATTATCAATATAAAAAGCAATTGAATTTAGATAATTTGTTTTCAATACTAAATGTTTAACTAGATTAAAACCTATTAATATAAATGATTGTCTCCGGCGAGAATGTTTTATGAGACAGCTTAAGTTGTTGAGCTATTGTTTGTTGGTTGGATTTAAAGATAAAGTTTTTTTAGACATGCGTGGGTATTTGTTAATATGTTTCAAATGTAAATGTGTTAAAGGTATCTTGTCGTTTTAAAGATTTTTTGCCAAATTTAGGTCTGTATAAAAATCTTTAAAAAGTTCAAATAAGCACCTAAAAGTAAGTGGGCGTAGGGTCTATATTTATATAGTCCCATGTTTCAATTTCTGCCACTACCACTCTTACCTGCCCTGCTTTACTTATCATGTATATTTTATAACCTTTTGAGTTTACTCTAAGCTCTTCTTTTAGATTTTTTTTTCAATATTCTTGCATGTTTTCTATTTGTTCCTTTCGCTTCTTTGACTTCGCTTATCTTAATCATCTCCTTCTTTTCTGCTTTCTATTTCTCTTATTTCTCTTCATTTGTTTTCATTCGTTCTTCGCGATTTTTTGACTTCCTTTATCATATCATAAACTTAAACTAAACGTAATCGCTTGTTTTTGTTGTTGATTTTGAAAGTGCATTTCAATTTAACTCTGATTTGTAAAAGTAAACGTCCGCTTGTGAGCTGGTGGCAGCTAAACAAATATAAATTTGCTCGCAAGTGATTATCCGCCAGAACAGGAAAACTGGGAGAATAAGGCGAATTAACTAACAAAATGACACAAACAAATTCCTACGTCTCTGAAGGAAGACCTTCTGGTAAAAGCACTCCTGGAACCCTCTCCGGTTTTCGTCTTTTCGTTTAGTTTGCGCGGATAGCTGGTGTTACGATTTTTCGATGAGTTAGGAAAAGGGTCCTTCTTCACAATAGAACCCTTCGATTGAATGGATTATCCAACTGGTACCAATAATGAACGGTAGGTGGAGTGGTGTGAATGTTTTTTGAGTGTGCCGATAACACATTTTATTAAATTCGGATGAGTGGTACTACGTGCACCATTACGTAAAACCATTCGCAAAAATACATGATAAGATTAGAATATACTCCTTTTTTTAACGTGGTCGGATTTATTGTGCTATACGATAAATCGTTTTAAATTAATTGTCTGTGGATTTCTTCGATAAAATTTTGATATTTTTGTGATTAATATTATATTTTTATAAATATATATATATATATATATATATATATATATATATATATATATATATATATATATATATATAACATACATCTTGGGGCTTGAACATTAAACTCAAGTAAAATTATTATATGTTATACATAAACAAACATAGCGACAGTTTTGTGTATTATACAGTTTATATCTTTAAGGGTTTAACGTGGATGGATTTTTTACAACATTGTTGAATTTTTCAGTCAAGCCAGATAAGAATTATCGTCAAATTTCTATACATCCAAAAATTAATAAAAAAAAATTGGATTTCTAACTAAAACGACAACTGCTATATACTGAATGATATTTATTTTTCATAATTTCTTGTTGCATAGACACTATTATTATGTTGTATTACTTATAATTCTTATGTTTTATAAAAATCAAAATATTCTTCTAAAATAATGTAGATTTATTTTTAATTTCCTTTACAAATAAGGAAAAAAGTCTAACAAAGTCTGTTTTAAAGCATATTTGAAATAAAACACGCGAAAACAATCAATGATTAAAAGTTTTATTTTGTTATCTTATCTTCCAAAACAATATGTATATTTATATACTGGGGAACAGTGTGTCAAAGAAGTTTTCAGACAGTTATAGTGCACGTTTAGATTTTCCCACCAATTTCAGAATTTTCTAAAAACAGAAAATACTGCAAGAATATTTTTCTTTTTAAGACAGTGTTGGCACAGTTTCTGCTGATAAAATGGACGAATTACCGATATATGCATTTACAATTTACAAATTGCTTTCACATAATATGAAATATATGAAGTTAATTGCTATTATGAAAATATACATGATATTTGATACTATTCATAATATTCGTTCGAAACTATTTTATTACCCACCGGATATACAGACGAATGCAAAAAAAGTAGACACGAAATTTTCGGCTGCTTGAACAAACTTGCTTGATATTAGCAATGTCATGTAAACGTCAGTATTATCATTTCAGTGACATTTTAATGAACTGGTGAGCCGTAAGCGTAGGTACCCCCAACTAGAGTCCCGAACCACCGTTACTGAATAAATAAATCAAATATCAAGTGGATTAAGAAAACTTACTGAGAAAATTCAAGTTTTATTGGAATAAAGAATCTTCGTTTTAAAATGAATGTCAACTTGAAAGATTGTCAAATTTTTAAGGAAAAGGATTTTAAAAAGCTACATTTATACCACAACAATTTGAGGAAAATCAATTACAGGAAACTGTTTTTGTCTACTTTTTTTACATTCGACTGTACATTTTTCAATCTGAGCTACATACATTCCCCGAAACTGTCAACTCTCATAGCGGCAATTATTATGGTAAAAAATTATTATTATTATTTCTGAGTACTGTGTCACCAGTCAGCAAAAAGCTCTGAGGAATATTCACTAACTATTCATATTCATTAACCTAAAGATGAAAAAAATTGGTAAAACGGGGTTTTATTCGTTCTCATCTTGTATAGAAATATTTAACTAAATTTAAATGATAAGTATCGGTATATAGATATATATAAAATGAAGCATACATTTACAATCACAGTGATAAACAAGATATGATTAAGTTTATCATAGTATAAGATCATATCTGAACGCACTTTGGTTTTCCCTTAAAAATTGATGGCCTTCAAATACTTTCAGCATAATGTCGACAAATTTGCCGATCGATAAATCTTCGAATATTCCTCATTTATTAGGGAACGCACTCATATCTCAGACTTGTGCAAGATTGCACGTCTCCGTGGAGTCAAGGGCAGTGAAGTTTTCTGATCATCCAAATTGTTGCTGTTACGTCATAGGCAATATTACATTTTATTTATTCAGATATTTTCAGCATGTATAAGTAGTAAACTTTTTACATTCTTATAGAACAATTAACTAATCCTACTCAGTTGTGAAATGTCAATTCTTTAAATGTCATCTAATTGCAAAGGAAACGCGAAATCATTGTTATTTACACTTTGCATCTTAATTAGAAAAATCTCATATATTACACGTAGCAAAATATATATTTTTATCACTGGAGGTGTTGCATATTCACATCTCATGATAAAATGCACTACATTTACAACTTGTTTTATATACAACTATTACACCAATCATGAGAAAATAATATGACATTGTATTGGCTGACATGTATTCACATAAAAAATGTTATTGTATCTGTTATTTGTTTACTTGCAGTAGTTTTACTTCGTAGAAATACACTATACGATTTAAACATAAAATAAGCCTAAACTACAATTGTATGAAAAGCTGTTTTTTTTTTCTTCTTAAATTAATAAAACAAATTCTCCATCAAAGGGTTGAAAATCACGGAAATATTATAATTAAATAGTTGTGTCAACAAAAAGAACAGTGTTTGGATTTTTGAAAAATCATTTCATTTCCTCGTATTCAGACAAAATGACGTGTACGTCTTAAGTTATTACATAAATGTTCTACAAAAATTAATTTGCTTCGATTGTGACTAAAGAAACCAAAATAGGAGTCAAACGATTGTGAAAGAATCCAAACCTAACAACATAATAGTACACATACATTGCTTTCGTAGTTCTTTGAATGCTCTTGCCTTAAGACGTTTAACAATCAAATTATGTGTAAGGAATTCCTGTTAATAAATATTTTATCCATTATCTTAATCAATTTTTAATAAATAATGAGGCAAATAATGCCTAAAAGCGTAAAAGCCTTGTTCCCTTGTCCATTCTTAAGCCTAAGAAAATTAAAATCTGAAAATTTCTCAATGTATCGACGCCTGAGGAATATCATATAATTGATAATTTACCACAAACAGGCGCTATAAAATTTTTGCAAAAGTAACTAATTGTGAAAAAGTGTTGACCATTAACATATTTTACCTATTTATTCAAATAAAGCCAATTTTGTATGAACTAACTCTATTTTTTCCCTTTGCGATGTATATTTTCTTATTGACGTGTTTTATTCTTCTTGTTTGCTTAAATATAAGAATTAATATTATTAATAAATATATTGAAGTAAAGACGGTGTTATTATTATAAAGGATATGTTGTAAGAATTATAAATACAACGACTTATTTTACATGTTTTTTTACTGTTCCTTAACGGGGACTTAACCTCGTAGGCCAAATTTGGGGCCGATTTTCAAGAATTTATCGTAAAAAGACTACAGAAGATTTCGATACGAATTTTTCATGTTATTGTACATCAATTGAACATTACACATGATTTTTTGTAAATGTTAATGTTGACTTCCAAAACCTGGAGATGGCTTTTACAGCGCGTCTGTCGAAAGTGAAGGGTCAAACGGTGTGCAGAATTGGGTCCATCCTAGTCATCTGAAATAAAAAATTCAACAAGGCAACATTTGTTCGAAAAAATTATTATTTTACTATGTTTTCTGTCCCATTCGAAGCTGTAAAAAATCAGAAAAACGAAATTTTGCAAAAATGAACGATCGGGACCTTGGTAAGTGTTTCCTGTGAATTTCAAAACAAAATTCATCGCGATACGTTCAGTTGTTCTCCCGTAATCGTGTACACCAATTTGAAAAATATAACTTTTGTCAAAACAATCATGGACAAATACGTTGGCAAAAGAACATCGGCTGAGCTAACAAACCACATCCACATCAACGTGTGCAATCAAAAATAACGCTAGCTAGCAATCAAAAATAACAACCCCTCAAGGGCGTTCGAACCAGCCGCGCGCCGTCATGTTAGACGAGCTATAGCTCTCGAACTAGAAAGTAATCTGAAAAACCCTCATTTCTGATACCCTTTAGATTAGAAAAACAAACAAAAATCGATTTTTTGAAATCGGAAAGGTGTATGTCCCCTTTAACGTTTGTCACTAAAATCCCAACGATTCAAATATTTTCCATTGGTCTTCTTCAACCCAGTTCTTTATTTTGTTGCCTCCTTCATTATCTGTGACACCTTTAGACATCCTTGATGGTTTCTGTTTCTTCTCCGCCTTATTGCTTACTGTGTACCAGTTCCACCTTTTCTTACTAATTTTCATTGTGATTTCCATGAGATTGCAAATATGATTAATCAATATTCATATTATTTACAACCACTCTACCACACTACACATATCCATCCATGTTTTTGAATCTGTGACTTTCGCTCCATTCTTGTTTTCTTATTCAGATGTCACTTATTCCTACAGTCCTCCTCTATTTCTTTTACGTTTCAATGCTGTTTCTTCCTCATCAGCTGTCTTGTGTACTGGAATTTCTCTTATCATTGTCACTTTCTCTTTCCTTACGTTTTCGTCAAGTCTCTTACCTTTCACAGTGACTACTTTTACTTTCTTATACATTCTGTATAAGGAAGTATAATAATCATAAAATTATAAGATTTGTATATAGCAAGGAAGAAACGTCATATTTTGAAAGAAATATCTCAACCGGAAGTGATCACATTTTCCATGTCTCGAAAACGGTACGAGTTATCGAAAAAATTGTTCTTATAAAAGTTAAAGATATTGAAATTTTAAACAACTTTTATTTGAAACATGTACTTGAGACCGCAACTGCACCATTTTGCTGGACATTTATCAAAGTATAACAAAGTTACCTTTTCGTTTTACCAATTTCTCTTTCACGGTATTCATACATTTTACCCCTTTCAATTATACCATGTTATTCATTTAAGCTATGTATTATCGAGCTTGGCCCCTTAAATTTACATCAACTACAGAACAATATTTTCAAGACAGACAACACAAAACACTGCCGTTTATTGTGAAATCATACATGTATGTTATAATAAATGTATTCAGTTCCCCATGATCTTGGTGGCTTTGCAGGGTAATCTAATAACGAGGCACGTTTTAAAGTTATTTTTTATCAATTAAGTGGTAATCATGAAAATGTATTGTATAAGTGCATAATTGTGCATAATTGTAATGAAGATCACAAATCCAAGTCCCGTTGGGCCCGACGATCCCTGCGGGTGGGCGTATTTTGAAGACCTGCGCGTCTCTCCGAGTTCGGTGTTATCATTGACAATATTTTTTTTACGTTTTTCATTTTAAATTTTCTAAAATATTTTATTTTGCTCTCTTCGTTATTCACATGTAATACATGTATTTTGTCGTGAATGAAGTGGTTGGTGCTGATACAATGCTCTGCTAGAATATATGTAGAATATGTCTCTTTTATGTTCTTTTAATCTGGTTTTGAAGTTTCTACCGGTTTGGCCTATGTACAGTCTTTGCAATTAATTTGATAGACCCCTGATTTATCCAATTTGTCAATTTTGTCTTTCTTATTGACTAACATGCTTCCTAAGTTGGTTTTGTTGACACATATGGTTTTTGCGTTGTGTTTCTGAAGTCTATTGCATATTCTGTGGCCGAAGTTGTCGATTTGGTTTATGGGGTTGTATCTGTTAGTTTCAGAATTATCATGTGCTTGTTGGTTTTTGGTCGAATTCAATTTTGTTGTTGTTGTCAAAATTAGGTCGAGATAGTGGATGCTTCTATTTACCTCTTTTTCGATGGTAAATTGAATTCTTGGGTTCAATGAACTTAGGAACACCAGAAATAAATCCAATTGTCGGTCGGATCCTGTCCACATGCAAAGAATGTCATCCACGTACCTGGTCCAGGACGTGACACACTTCAGCAGAGGATTCTTTGTCTTGAATAAGTTATCTCCAAAGTTGTCCAAGTAGATTTCCTCTAAGAGCGAGGACAGTGGTGAACCCATAGGTACACTATCTCGTTGTTCAAAGTATAACTTTGTTTTATGCAAGTTGTGATGAGCATCTTCAATTCCGTTTTTTCGGTCTCACTGATGTTGCTGGCATAAATCAATTTGTCCAAGATCAAGTTCAGGTCTGTTATGGGTACTGATGTAAAAAGGCTGGATAGGTTAAAAGAAATTAATTTACAATTGTTAGGGATATGTAGCAATTTTAAACGATTTACCAATTCTGATGAGTTTTTTTTATTGAATATTTGGGTTTGAATATGGTGAGTTCAGGAAGGAAATAATTGAGTTTTTTACATACATGGGACAAACATGTACGATACTACCGGTCTCATGGTCAAAATTGGTTTAGGTAAACTATACAGCAACAGGGCGTGTGGTTTCATGACTTTGAGGTGTTGGATGGAGTTGCTAGGTATTAGGTTTTTGCAGGCTTTTAGGGCCTTAAGTAATTGCATTTGATATTTGTTGGTAGGGTTGTTTTTAATTTCTACGAAATTTCCTGTGTGGATGACATGCTCGGTTTTTTCAATACATTCTGTGCGGTTCATGATTGTTATGGTTACCTTTGTCTGCTTTGCATAGAACTAGGTCGTTGTCACCTAATTTTTTCTTGATGTTTCAGAGGAGGTTTAGCTCTGGGTGTGTTGTTTTCGACGTCGTGTTTCTAAACAAACTTGATTCTATTATCAATGTGTTTTTCTCTGTTTGATGTGCTGAGGCTCAATTGTATTTATCGCTAGTTCTGTGTTCACTACTAATGTTTCTATTAATCTCTCATTTTTTGTGCTGATGGTGAATATTTCAATGTTTTACCCAATAATTTGATTTCTTCCGCTGTAAAGTTGCTGGATGAGAGGTTCCAGAGTTTCGTGTAAAATTGATGTTGTTTCTTCTTGAGTATTTTTTGTTGTTGTTAGTTTATGAAGTTTGTCGGGTTATTTCAAGTACTGTTTGTGCGTGAGTACTTGGACTTCTACTCTTGTTTGATCTACTAAATTAAATTCTATGGGGTGTAGTTTGTAGCTTAGTTCGTCGTGCACTAATTTTAAATGTAAGCCGAGGTAGTACATCCTGCTGTACCACTTTTTAATTTCCAGATTGATCCACGTAATGTAGGCTCTTTTTAATGCTGATTGGAATTCTTTCGATTTGTGTTTACAAGCCATTTTCATGTAGTTCGGTGTGACACTGTTTTTAAGGCAGTCTTTGTTGAACCAGATATTGTTGGAGTTTAACTTGATTTTATGGAGTAACCTTCTGTAGAAAAGCCCACCACTCTATCAATCTAGTTTTTTATTCTCTTGAGGAATACCTTGATGATTTTAATGATTTTTTATAGCCTTTCTGATGTATTATTTTAGACCTTTGGTATTTTAAATTTTAATATGTTTGACCTGTAATATACTATCTATGAAAATGTTACCAATAAACGCACTTAGCCAATATATTACTAATTTAAATTTAGTTGCTCATAAATTTGAAAGATACGATATGTGTGGGAACGGTACAGTGAAAAGAAACAACATTTTCAACATTAAATATTTTTTATTCTTACACTATTAAATTACAACGAAATAAAACACCCATTTCGCACAGTGATCTATTTATTGAGTCCCGTCAGAACATAACTACTGTCAACATGAAAAATAAAAAATTATTGTTAAAATCCCAAAAACTCAAGTCTGGAAAGGCACAATATAAAATACGGGTACGACGCACATGTTACTACAACTAAGATTTCGAGTTGTGATCGATTGCAACTAAATAGCGGTGAAGGATGTTGATTTTCTGCGATGAGTCATTAGAAGCCGTGGACCTTCAGCTGGTCCGGCTTTGCCAGTCCACTTTTCGTGAGGAACCGGCAGATGTTTTCTCTTTGGTCACCCTGCAACTGAAGAACTTCGCCGTACTCCGGATGCTCTATCACTGTGCCATTGCAGGCAAACTCCTAGAAACACAACAGAAACCAAATTAATATCTAATTTGATATATAGTTGACTGACTTAATATTATTAAATGTTATACACTTTTGAAACATTTCTATGTGACACAATTCATAATACACATACTAATAGCTTTATCCTTGACAGTTGAAAATTTTACGAGTGTCGTCAACATAGGATTTTACCTAAATACATAAAAAAATCATAATTTTAATATTTTTTTAAAAATGGCACGAAAATCTACAGCCATTTTTGATCGCAGGTCTTCAACCAAAAAAGTGACTTGCAACCGTTAATATATAAATAAATCCTTTGTCACAAGCTGTCGCACTTTTAGTTTTGCGAGAGAAAATGTTAAACTTTAATATCATATGTCTCAAAGTAACATTTCTTGGCATTTAAAGAAAAACACATTTTTGTAAAAAAAATGCCATCAAACAACACACAAACACTTGAAAATGCACAACCTTACAAATGTCAAATCATATAATCAATAAGAATTTCTTGCTTAATAAAAAAATTCAGTTGCAAACTGTATGTATGTTCTCAAATTACAATGTCGTATTTAATAAAATGCTTACCTTTTTACATGCTCGTACAATTTTTTTCAGGTCATAATCCTTTGATAATCCTTGTACAGTAGTTAGAGTCTTACGACCATTCCGTTGTTGAATTCTTATATGAACAAGTCCGTCCTGAACATCATCGTCTGCACCCTTACTTGCATCAGCAAAGGGGTCTGTAAAACCACATAACGTACAAAATTAGGTCGAGGTCACATTCGAGGTCTAGGTCGGCGTTATCGTAAAACGGCAAAAAGAAAATCAAAGAACTCTACGTATATTTACGACGAAGGCGAGCGAAAATAACTATTGCTCAACGTCCAAGCTATAAATAGTCCAAAAACTAACATGAATTGCAATACAAACAACGGCCATTTTGACAACATAAAGAGCAAATAAAATATCGAAATATCAAACGATACTTACCAAATGTGTTGAGATTCTGGATGGACATACGATAATCAAAATATATACGTACAAAAAAAAGATCTGCAAACTGCACTGAACTTGTGAATTAACGGATGATCAGAGATTACAAAATCCAAAACTAATTCAACCAGCGCCTTGATGCAAATTACTGATGAATCACCTACGATGACGTATGCGCGTGCGCCGTAACAAACTTGCAAACGTTAAATCCGAAATTTTGTGCAAATAATTATCACAAATCAGGAAAAATAAATTAGTTTGTCGACAACAAAAAAATATTTGATAGAAATATAATACAAAAATAATTTGACAATTTGAAAAAATGACGATCAATTTTGAAAAGCTACTTCGGTGTATTTATGTTGGTCAAACAGAAAATAACCACTTATATGCCATTCCAAACCTCTCTGGAAGTAAGTGATAATTTGGACAAATTACATATCGTACATAAATAAAATGTAGGGTTACCAACGTTCTAGTGCTAGAAATTAACGCCATCAAAAAAATACAGTATACGTAATTAAATAGGTAACTAAGCTAAAATTCATAAATTCTATCTCTCAAATTGTACAGAATGAAAAATAACAATAAAAAAAGTCTTTTAACTTTTTCTTAAATATTTACTTCATTTAAATAAAATTCGCGGGATGGACTTAGGTCCTTCTTTGGTTACTTTTCCCCTGCTTTGATTGATCGCGCTCGCATAGTTTATTCATAATAGTTTGCTCGCTTGCCGTTGACAATTGTCAAAGCTTGTCGCGCTTGGCGTGATTAGCTTTTACAATCTTTTTATTTTGTATCTACCAATATGTGTAATTAATATTAGAATACATTAGAATTTTACAAATGATAATATATTATGCGAATTATTTCATCACACTACCCTATTTACAAGAAACACCTAAGTCTAAAACTTGTCAGGAATATATCATCGAAATTCTTAATGGAGATCCAAACATTCATTTTCGTAGACTCTGAAACAACCGGATTGCCTAATCAAGAATATAATAGAACAAAAATAACGGAACTGTGTTTTACAATCGTTCGAAGCGAACATATTAAATTGGGTGTATTTCCTAGAGTGCAACACAAACTTAAGTTATGTTTTAATCCATGTAAGGCGATTAGCCAGGAAGCTACAGCACTAACAGGTGAATAATACACAGTTTGTTTGTTTGTAATGCCTTGTTGCTTGCTTATAGGTTTATCAAATGACTTGTTGGAAAATCAACCTCGGTTTCACCAGGACAGTTTTAATGTAATTAACGATTTTCTTAATTTACAGAAGAAGCCAGTTTGTCTTGTTGCGCATAATGGTAATTGTTTTGATTACCCAATTTTAAGAGCAGAAATTGATAAAACTGGCTGTGAGTTGTCGGACGATGTATTATGTGTTGATTCATTACAAGCGTTTCGAGAACTGCACTCGATTAGCAATGGTGAGCAGAAGGTTGAAGACGACTTGGCGGGTCAAATAAATGACGGATTAGATATACACGACGCGCCCACTCAAAAATGTTCGCCTGTTGAATTTTCAGATGGTTACGATGAATTAATATTTAACGCTGTTGAAGAATTCGAAAAGTCAACAGAGAAAGAAAACATCAAAAATATACAACGCATAAATGAAACAACTCCGAACAAGAAATGCAAGTTTGATTCTACCAAGTATTCTAGTACAATAACGCCAAATAATGTTCAAACCATAAACAGTTCATATTATATGGCTACGTCATCTAATACAGTGGTGAATCCAAGGATTCCAGGACAAACTTCAAATAATGGTACTTTTAACTCTAGCTTGGGTACTAATAGTAGTAGATCCAAAATTAAAGAAAATGCGTCGATGTCTTCAAAAAGATCACTTCATTTTCGGTAAATTATTAATTAAATGAAATTTTAAACTTTTATATTTTGTTTTCATTTTAGAAGACCAAGTTTTAAACTATGTGATGTGTACACGCGACTTACCAATAAAGATCCAGTAAATTCGCACAGTGCTGAACATGATGTGGCTATGTTGATTGAATGTGCAGCTACATTGGGACAGCACTTTACAGACTGGGCAAACAAGAATGCAAAGAAATTTTCTGGCATTCCCATGATGAAACCTGGCAAAAAACTTGGAACTTAACATTTAATTTGCATACTAATTAGATCTGATATTACACTCTCGATTATTCGTTAAAACGTGGTACTAAGGGAATAATGTATTCACAAAATTGACTGATTGTTGTTATATCTATATAATGTGAAATCAAGGAATAATACTATTATAGTGCAGTAGTGACTCATTTATAGATTTCAATAGGTTTAAAATTTCTAACAGTTTATTAACTCCTAATTTTTAAAATATAATTTTAAACATAGATTTTATACTGTACGTTTTAAAGATAATAAATATTTATTCTTATCTTTGCAATTTTTAAGCTTCACCACCTAATTTTTATTCTTAGATTCCCCACCATCATTTTGTGGTTTAAACAATTACAATGACACGAAATGCAACTTCACATTTCGGACTTCCATTCCCATTTTGTTGTCCAACAAATTTACGGAGGAGTTCCGCCTTCAGTAACATTCTGATGCATAAATGTTGAAATGATTCCCAAAGCGATTAATAATCTTTGCGAGAACTAAAATCATTGCCATTGTGGGATGTCTATATCATGAATCTTGTAGAAGAAAACCATTTTAGTAAAATTAATAATTCCTTGTAGTGTTCTTTAACGGACACTCGGTAACTCTGCGTGACTAACATGTCGCTCTTGCGCAGCATATACAATTCTTTATGAAATGCTTGTGGGGAACATTATGAGAAAAATCCGGCTAAAGAAATCTAATAAAAACAATACTGTTTTACTGCAGTTCCATTAAAATGATAGGAGAAGAAATAATGTTTTTGTTATGTATTATTATTCATAATCAATGCTTCCTGGGAACCACACTCGATACAAAAATTCTCATCAAATTTAGAATAAAAATTGGCGGAGCCTGTGGTTTTACTATAAAGAAAAAAGAGAAAACTTATAATAACAATTATAAGATAAAAACCCCTTACCACACTTGATTTTTACAAATCTAAATACTTATTTCGGCAACTACGTTGCCATCTTCAGTAGAATCTGAAAGGATGAGTGTTAAACATAGTATAAAATGTTTTCTAGTTAAAGTAAAAACCTTTGAAGATATTCTCTTCACTAGATCACCAGTGGGATAACACTGAAGTCAAATTAAAAAACCTTATATATATACTCTTAACCCTAAAGGAAACGTAACGCGGGGTGTAGTGTACCGTACTCCTTGTTGCCATGAGTGCTGACTGCGGGGAAAACCTAAAACTAATCAAGCAATTCAAATAAGCTGGACTGCGGTATCGGTCCGTTGTCGGAATTCATAAAATTGTTTTTGTACCTGTGTATGAAAATGCTTTCGTAGCTGTCTAATTCTCTACAATTGTGTACATCTTTAATTAATTTAAGCGAATCTAGTGGTAATGCGTGGCCTGTTTCTAAAATATGCTGGGCTACGCTTGATTTTTCGGGTCTGTTGAATCTAAAATATGCTATATGTTCTTTATAGCGAGTTTTAATTGAACGTTTAGTTTGCCCAACATATTTTTGATTACATTCCTTGCAATTTATTTCATATATTCCACTTTTCTGGTCTACCTCAATTTTATCTTTGGTGTTCCCTAATAGGGTTTTCAAAGAATTGCTCGATTTAAACGCGACCTGAAGTTCATGATTTTTGAAAAGTTTATTTAAGTTTTTAGACGCTGCGTGATACGGTAAACAAACAAATTTATTGCCTTGATCTCTTTGAGGTAGCAGACAGGTGGAACCTACGAGTGTGTTGTTACGTTTATGTTTCCTAATAAGGTTAGTCACTATGCCCGTATCGAAACCATTGTAACTCGCAATGTTTTTTTTTTAATTTGACTTCAGTGTTATCCCACTGGTGATCTAGTGAAGAGAATATCTTCAAAGGTTTTTACTTTAACTAGAAATACTATGTTTAACACTCATCCTTTCAGATTCTACTGAAGATGGCAACGTAGTTGCCGAAATACGTATTTAGATTTGTAAAAATCAAGTGTGGTAAGGGGTTTTTATCTTATAATTGTTATTATAAGTTTTCTCTTTTTTCAAATTTAGAATAAGATATTTGTATACATCCACGATTTAATGCTTCTTGTATTTATCGCCAATGTATTTATAGACATTTGTGGTATAGCTATTTAATACTACGGGAAATCGAACAGAAATGAAATTTTAATATTTGCTATGCAAACTCTGCAGCATTTTTAAATCCTATAAATATTTTATTATGTCAAAAACATATGCAAATATTCCATTTATTAAACTATCAAAAATTGTTGACTAATAAACGTATTGTTGTGTAGATGGCCAATACTTTTAGAGAATCAGTTTCATGATTTCTTAAGATGAAGATGAATGTAGGTGAGCTCATTCTGGATCATTCCAGGGTGCAAATTTAAATAAAACATCAAGTATTCTTTTACAATTTATAGAAATATAAGAAAGTGAATTAATATTTGTTCATGTTCATAAATTGAGACAAGCAAAGCAAAAATCAATAAAGTCGAATTTTACGTATGATTGTTCGTTCATGTATGGCATATATTTCTGATGCTTGAATGAACTCTCACATTCGAACGGAATGGGTGATTTATTATTAAAAGTGTACTACTAATACTAATAATCTATGTCACTGACTAAAACTAATGATACAAAATATGTAAATTCTAATTCTATTGATATCATTTTTGTTTTCAAATTTTATATAGTGCTGTTCTAGATCAATATAGATACACTGAAGTCGTTACATAAAATTCATTAAAACAACTAACTCATATGACACTGTTATTCCATATTCCTATTCTAACGCAATGTGCATGAACTTGCTTGTACTGCGGCTTCTTCTGCTTCTTTTTGTGTAATTGGAGTACCTGAAAGAAGAGAGCAAATGAGAAATGCAACAGTCAGAAAAATTAAATTTGTTATTAATGTATCTATATTTTATAACATTTATCTATTTAGATAGTACAAACTTTTTTTGGCTGAGATAAGAAATTATGCAGCAGGAACCTGTTTTTTTTTTATTTTGCTGATACATGTATGGAAAGTCTTCCACAACAGAATTTATTGAACAAACAAAATTCACGGAGAAAAAATGACTGGACAAATGTTTAAATTACAGAAATTAAAACACGATACTGTGTTCAAAAAATCTTAGTACTACTAAGCCTTAGTAAATTTGTTGCGACATAATCCATATGCATCTGCTGTTCCTGGTAATAATTTAAAAAATGTTGTAAACTGTATAAAAATAATGCTTACGTAAATAGATGCAAATTTTAAATGGATCACTTGCATTCCTCTCAATATCTTTATATATAATTCGTAAACGATTCGCATAGTTGCTTATTGTATCAGAACTAATACTTGATAATAAATTGTTTTTCTTGTTCCAAAAATATGGTATTTGGTGTTTTTCGAGGTATTCAATATACTTTTCAAACATCTGGAAATAATCATATATAATTTTCTCGAGAAATCAAAATTATTACAAAATTTACCTTGAGGAACGTCTTGCTCAAATTGTCATTCCAAAATGTCGCATCATTTTTCACAATTTCCCACAAAAATATCGTCTTGATATAGTAACTTGCAATAGCATGGTGCCCTTGTGCATCACGCAGTCTCTACAAACAAAAATTTAAGTAAGAGTAAAGAAATACAAACGTGTTCGAACCTTGAGTAATTTTAAAGATGGTTTTAGGAATTTTTTACTTTTGATTAAAGCTCTTTCCTGTTCTTGAAAGGACAGTCGCCAGTACTTATCGACAGAAAATGACGTTTGTTTAGGTAATTTTGGAACAATGAAAAATTCAGCCTGAAATCAACTATTTAAACTTATATCTTCCTTGAACAATTGAATGATTTTTACCTTTTCGGGAGTAGGATTGGCAGTGTAACCTCCAACAGGCCAATCAATTGCAAAGAAAACAAAGCAAGGTACTAAGTCTATATCAATAGAGATCTGATCTAAATGTAAGGTCATTGCAGGGCCACTTTTAGTCAGCCTTACCTAGAATTGGAAAATGTGTATAATAATAAAACGTAATTGCAAGGTAAACGTTATAGTAACACTTTTCATATAGATATCCACACTTACCTTATATTGCTTATTATTTGCCTTTATAAAACAAACTCCTTTTCCAGCAGACAAAGTATTCATTGCTATATTAATAACTCCTTCTATCCACTGTCGAACTTTGTTGTTGCTCAAATGACCTTTGCTGTCAAGAAGTTTCATAAATTTCGGCCTAAAAGATCCATAAATAAACACATTGCATTTACTTTTTAATATTGTGATATGAGTATGTATATGTTTAGTATCAGTTATCCATGTCGATTTAATGTTTTCGTGCCATTTGAAGAATTAACAATTGCTTAGTCACTCAAAACCATGCAGGTTTTGTACAAGAAAGCTTATAAAACAGTTCCAAGTAAGTTCAAAACTGAAGTAACTGGTGTATCCTATAAGTGCAAGCAATGAGATCATTGAGGCAATTTTAAATATATTTCCCAATTAGTTACGTGTGATATTTAGAGATAAAACTGATTGCCACATTAAAATACCCGGTCGTTGAAAAATTGAACTTTTGAATTGAATGTGAAAGAAAAAATTACCCAACATTGATAATCGATAATCGATAATCGCAGATGACAACAAAACATGAAAATGGAAATGATTTTCTTGCTATTTTAGTTAAGTTACTTACCCAAGACCATCTGGTTTTTTAGCTTGTAAAAGAACATATCCAGGTATATTGGTGGGTAAAAGCTGGGCATCAACTTTCTTTTTTGGTATGCGGAACAATATATCCAAATCAAATTCATTAGGTTTACCCACTCGTAAGTCATCATAATAACTGCCTCCATAAAACACTCTCTCGAAGAGAGTGTTAAATAGGTCATCTTTTTTCAATTCCGTGAGAAACGCTGTTAGCACCTAGAGATAAATATGGATATAAAAAGTGAATATAATGTACATACCCAGCCTGCACATTAATAACCATGTTTAATTTAAACTTAAAACTTACATTATCTAAGATCTCGTTATTGCACTTGATGTCTTCATTTGATAACGAAATATATTTACTATTAACTGCCTGTAAGACGTTTTCCATATTGTTATACATTTTTATTAGTCAATATCTCTGTGATACGAGTACAATTAATCTATTGCAATGATGTTCTCTACAATTTATATAAGAATTTTCAAGCGTCGCGAATTTAGGGGATTCACTTGTAAACACTAAAACAGGTATTCCCTGGTAAGGGCTTTGCAATAAATACATACAAACACAATTTTATCTTATCTATAATAATAATATCTAAATAGTATCAGCGTTCAAATTCCATCAACATTTTTAATCTTAATATTAAGTATGTATGCATGTGTATTGGTGCATCACACATTGTGCAATTCATAAGAATATTAATTCATTTAAATGAGCCTAACTATAAATGAAAAGACATATTATTGAAAATAATACAAACTATATGGAACGATGTTCTAATGGTGATAATTAAGTTTGAAAATATTTTGGTTGAAAATTTTATATATATATGTGTGTAATAACACGTTTTTGTGGAAATTCTAATTCCCAAAAAATATAGCATATTTGAAAAATATATTTTCTTTGAAGAGAAAGATTCTGTCTTAAGACAAATTACAATCCATATAGTCATATACATCATAAACATCTGTTTTATCGATTTCATTCTAATGAAAAAAATGCCAAGTTGCCAAAAAACCATTTCAATATTTAATATTAGATATTGTAAAAGTTTACAATTACAATTAAAAAGTACAAAAGTCCTTTAAACAGCAAGACGTGAAATAAGTATATTTAAAACTTATGCAAATGCGTCTCCTTGCATGGGAATATCCTTCTTACTGGTAGTGAATAGCCACGATCTTGAAAATAATCCACCGAATTACTCACAAACTGTTCTAATAATAAGAAAACATAAGCTTCCTAATTTTTTGTTTTGTTGTTGCCATCAAATAAGTGAGGTAAAATATTTAAATACTTCTTGGATTGATTGCAACAAAAATGATAACATAACTACACATAAATAAAATGGACATTTGTTTAAGTTGACATGTTACGAATTCTCTAGGATTATTATAATTGAGCTAAACTATATCAATGAACGTTTTAAGATTTCCGTAAAACTTTTACATGATCGATTAATCAAAAAGTTTTCTCGAGTTTCTGTTGAATGATTGTTGAATGAAAATATAATTATCTTAGAGGGGCAATAGGTCCCAACACTTTCTTATATTCACAGTTTACATTTTTGCTGTTATGTTATTAATTAACTTTTGGTTGTGGATTTAGTTAATTATTCTTAAACTTTTTCTGAGCTTCCTCGACACCAATTAAACTTCGCCTAGTTTCTTCCTGGTTGTTACTCAATGCCCTCTAACATTTATTACTACATTTTTCTTACATGATTCAATTATCCTTGAGTGACTGATTGCAAAGCTGTAGGCTCTATCTACACTTAACCAATTCTCTTGATTTTGTCACTTTCTGTTCCAGGTAGCACTGTATATAAACATAAGAGTTTGGTTACCATGGTGTTAATTACGAGAAGAAAATAATGTGTAATTTGTTTAACTTTAAAAGTAATCTTTGGTGAATATAATGATATTGGATCAAAATTTCCAGCATTAAAATTATTGTACACATCAGATATGAAGGATATGTATTAATGATAACAATACTAGATTAGCATCATTATCATAAAGATATGCATTACTTAATACACTTGCTTGTACCCGTTTGCACACTTCCAAATCTGTTACAGCACAGCATAGTTTCTTTATTCTAATGTCGGTGTATTTCATGAAATGACGATAAAAAAACAAATATTCACTAACAAAGAAATTTGGGTATTAACAACCAGGCGTTCCTTATAGTAAGCGCACAGTACTACTACTATATTTGGAAATGTTGTGAATATGAGACTACAATAACATAGGAAAAGACTAAGTTTAATAATAACATTTATTTTACTACAATATCTCATATTTTGCAGTGTAAAAGAAGTATTCCAATGCTACAATGTTAGATTACAAAAATATTCACATATAATACATATTTTATATAAAACAACAATTACATTTTTCTATTTACATTCTTTGTCATAAAAGCGATAAAAACATACCATTTAAAACTTACATTACAACCTAACTGTAGATCTAATTTTACGCAAATCATCAGTTATAACAAAAACACCTTTCCATACTAGTTACTACATATCCAGAAACATTTTCTTGTGAAATAATGTAATTTACAGTTTAATCTTTAAGGACTGATCGATGAAATCCAAAGTGGGAGTTAAAATATAAAGCAAATTATGACAGTGAGCATAATGAACGTTTTGCAGCTTCGGCTGCTTCTTCATGTGTAATTGGAGTATCTGAAACAACAAAGTACATTTGACAAATGCCATCAAGCATCAAATTCATCAACTAATAATAACAAAATTTGTTATTGATTGATCAACTCCTGGATTTTTTCAAGACTGTTCATTTCATATTCACCATTTATGCAAAATCTTAATTAAAACTTTAGTATAGATGAACATGATACCGTACAAGAAGTTCTGGCTCGGATTCCGGTTGTGAAAATTACCTTATGAAATCTATAAAATTAAATAACTCTTACCACACTTGATTTTTAACAAATGTGAATACTTTTTATTAGTTAATTTTTCACAATTTAAAACCAGTCTCTCGAATGTAGTATTTGGTGTTTTCCTGTGTGTTTGCAATATTTGTTGGACAGTTAGAAGTCCAGATGCAGCACTGACTCATTTCATCTAAACAAGTTTGATGATTTTGGCAGCAATTTAATGTCTGTCCAAAAAGGACTTTAATTAATTGATAATAAATTTGGTTCGCACCTGCACTCTGACTAATCCACAATTAATCCACTTAATCCTGTTATTTATCCAGTGGAGAACTTACACAGTACTTAATAAATGTAATTATATTAGATAATGACATTCTTGGATTCTTCTAAGAAAAAAATGATATCTTCTTAAATCAATATTATTCCCCAATAAAACAATATAAATCTAAGACTTAAGTATTTTCCCATCATATGCATGTACTACATGTTCACTATGTACCTCACCTGGTGGCAATTAAATCAACAAAATTGAAGAGATCACCCACACATTCGTAGTTGGTTGGTTCATAACAATCCATTTTAACACCATTTATTTATATATATATTCTATTAATAAATATTGTTTATTACTATTAAGAAATAGAGCTTACGTAAATATGTGCAAACTCTAAATGGATCAGTACTTTTCTCAATATCTTGATATATACATCTTAAACGATTCGTGAAGTTGGTTATCGTAGCGGGACTAATACCTGCTAGTAAATTGTTTCTTTGGTTCCAAAAATACGGTATTTCATGTCTTCCGAGATATTCAATATACTTCCTAAACATCTGGAAATAATAATGGATTTTCTCGAGAGATTCAATTTGAATCAGGCATTTACCTTGAGAAATGTATTGCTCAAATTGTCGTTCCAAAATGTTGAGTCATTTTTCACAGTTTCCCACAGAAATATTGTCTTGATATAATAACTTGCAATGACGTGGTGCCCTTGTGCATCACGCAGTTTCTAAAAGCGCAAAACGTATAGTCATTGCAAATGAAACGAAGAACGTGACTATACCTTCAGTAATTTTAAAGATGGTTTCAGAAATTGTTTACTTTTTATTAAAACTCTTTCCTGTTCTTGGAACGACATTCGCCAATACTTACCGTCATATAATAACTCACGTTTAGGTAATTTTGGAACGATGGCAGGTTTGGGCTGAAATTCAGAAAATATCAGAAGCCAATGGAACCTTTAATAAATATATGATTTCTAACCTTTTGTGGAATAGGATTACGAGTGTGGCCTCCAGCTGGCCTATCATGTTTACGTAATTTTGGAACGATGAAAAAGTCGGGCTGAAATTCAGAAAATAACAGAACCCAATGGAACCTTTAATAAATATATGATTTCTAACCTTTTGTGGAGTAGGATTACGAGTGTAGCCCCCAGCTGGCCAATCACCTGCAGAAAATATAAAGCAAGGTACCAGATCAATGTCGATGGAAAGCTCATCTAAATGTAACGTCATCGCCGGGCCACTTTTGGTCATCCTTACCTACAATTGAAAAATGTGTATATTCAATGAAGCTATACATTTACATAAACTCATTTGTTATCGAAATCCATACCCTATATTGTTTATAATTAGCCGTTACTTGACAAACACCTCTTCCATAAGATAAATTGTTCATTGCTTTAGCAATGAGTCCTTCTATCCACTGTCGAACTTTGTTGTTCATTAAATAACCTTCGCTATCTAGTAATTTTATAAATGTTGGCCTAAAATAAATCACAAACTAGCACTCACAAGTCTGTATACACAAAGTGCCTGAAAGAATGTTAATTTATTGAACAGAAATTTACTCATTAGATTTTGGATGTGATATGTTTCTGTTTATTAGACCCCCCCACACTTCGTTACCCACATCCTTGGTAACTCACGTCAATTTAATTTCTTCTTGTCCCCATATGCTGAGAATAATACATAATGAGATCATATCAACATTGAGGGGCTGATTTTGCAATTAGTTACTTTCTGGTATTTGGGGGAGGAATTGATTGTTACAATAAAATAGTGTCCGCCACTCTAGCAAAAATATAATTAGATTGAACAGAAAGTGCTTATTGCATTCATATCAATTCGCTAAAATTTATTTTCAGACGTAAAACTGTGCAATCAGAGCCTATTTATTTCACAAAAATTTTTCCTTGAAATGGTTTTTTGTCGATCGATGGGAATTCATCATCGATCGTCAATTGTTTCTTCACCGTGAATAAATAAACATAATTTCGATTCTCAATTAAGAAACATAATTTTCAGACGTATACTCATTTCCGAATGTGACAATTAGCTGTCGTATTAGTAGTTAAGCGTATGCTTATTAAGATCCAATTAAAAAAAAAATGAGAACCATTTTATATTTATTTATAGTTCAGTTACTTACCCAAGACCGTTTGGTTGTTTAACCTTCAATACTAAATATCCAGGTATATCGCTGAGTAGAAGTTCTGGATTAACTTTCCTTTTTGGTATACGGAGCAACAAATCCAAATCAAATTCATTGGGTCTACCCACTCGTAAGTCATCATAATAACTGCCACCGTAAAAAACCCGCTCAAAAAGAGTGGAAAATAAATCGTCCTTTTTTAACTCTGCAAGAAACGTGTTTACCACCTGCAACATACGTTGTTACCAAGCCAATTGATTTAAAGACTAACCAAACGGTCTAATAAGTAGGTTTAATTTAACTGTAAAAACTTACACTATCTAAGATCTCATTGTTGCACTTGGTTTCTTCTTCTGACAAAGAAATGTATTTACTATTAACCGCCTGTAAGACATTTTCCATATTGTTATACATTCTTCGTAGTTAATTAAAACAGTTCTCCGATGATGACGATTGCAAATGCAGGCAAAAACCCACTTCAGTTCATGTGAGAATTTCCACTTTTCGGAAATTTATGGGATTCATGCGAGTTCAAAATGCTAAAATGGATAATTCAAGATACAGGTGGACCAGATTATCGAGTTTTGTTTGAAAAGCCTAACGTCATAAATATAGTGATTTATTTATATTTAGATAAGTCTAAACGCATCAAAAGCAGTAGAATACTTTCCATGGAACAAAAACAAACAAAATTTCTTAAAAATCTTTCACCCAAATTTATCACCTATTACTATAGAGGAAGAAGAAGAAGAATTTTTGAAAGCTCATATTGTCGAATATCCCATAGAAAAATAAAATGTACTGTTATCAAAAGTCCGCGGAAGCTGCTATTTACAGGAAACGTTTTGCAAGAAGCGACACATAAATGCACGAAAGCAATTGCTCAAATATTTAATGGCATCATTGCAATGAATTATTTTACTAAGCTATGGAATATGGCGCAGATTGTAATGATTTTAAACCCAGAAAAAAAAAATTACATCCAATCCTAGGCCACTTTGTACCCTGTAAGTGACTAAGGTATTTGAAAATAAAATCCTTAAGACACCAAACCTATGATAAACGCAAGAAAATTAATTCATAATAAACAGTTTGATTTCATCGCACTGAACTTTCTTACACTTACAATTTCCATTAAACTGGCGCAGTCGCGATGACAAGGACATTTGTTGAAAAAAACTTTTCAAATGAAAGTTGTTCTGTTTTCGATATATGAAAAAATTATAAGGAGGTAAAAATAGAACAGATCAAGAATAGTTTGCTAAATCGACAGAAATCAGGATGGTAAAATGTACTGTTCGAGAGCCTTTTTAGTCTGGCTTTTGACAAAGTGTGCTACTACAGTGTTGTTCAAACTGAAGAAAACTCGACCATGGTAGTATGTACAGTTTTACACCGCGATGTTGGCATCACACACAAATCAGTTGCATCAAAAAAATTGTAAAATCACATAAATAATAATAATAATAATTCAAGGCTCAAGACATGCCAAATTAAAGCCCAGGAAAAATCCGCCCATTTTTTTCGCAAAATTATAGGGCGGAAATCCGAATTAACCACAGAAGATAGCATATTACTGTATGAAGCTATTTTTATAAATATTAAGTTGGTTAAAATGTTAAGAATTATGATTACGCAGCTTATTACATTTCAGTTTTATTTCTGCATTGAACACATTCACATATACACAACAACTGTTTTTAAAAAGTTCCATGCATTGTTAATTTTATTCGGTGATAAAGATTGTTTATTACGCCATTCCATTTACGTTTCTATACCTACCAGCAATACTGAATGTTAATTTGCTCATCAAATGATTTTGTCTTGGACAATACACTCGTCCTGCATTAAGTTTTTAAAAAGTAATAGCAATTTCTGGCACATTTTTAATATCTAAATTCCGCTCGAAATGCGTCGAGAAAATACTGCGAAATTGTACGTACGAACGCAACATGTATTTATTATTATCGGCTGATGACCACGAAACACACCAACAAATAAAAATAGAATAATTAATATCGGTGTTGCTAGAGGGGAGCAACAATGGCGGAATATTTATTCAAAACTATTTAACTTTTATTTTTTATCGTAAAAACTATTTTATTTCACTTCTCCCACTTTCAAGTGGCGCGTAACAGATATGCTTTCCATCTCACACACCCTTATGCAAGTCAATTGTTTGTTACCATTACCAAATTATTGTCTCTGTGAGGGCGTCTGCAAACCCACAAACGACGTAGGCGTGCCAGATTGTGCCTACACACATTTTTTATCCGATCCATGTAACGTATCGTTCGAACTAAACGTTTAAGTTACAGACAATTCTTCGAAACGTGTCAAGTGCCTCTGTGCGCCCGAAATACAACGCGCAGGTATTTTCTATCTACGCAGATTAATGGGACATATAACTAGCAATGTTATTGAAAACTGCCCTCCGCGTGACTTATTTCAAACGAACATCAACAACTACAGGCCATAAATAAAACGAATTGCATGTCATATGGCCATCTATTAGCATTGCGCCTCTTCTCAAATAATACCATTATTTATCAACTTAAAAATAGGATTATTACAAAAGATAAGATAAGTTAATACCCATGCCTATGTGTTTATTAGATGCAAGACAATGCAAACGTAATTGATTATATTAAATAATATAATTAAATACGGGCAATATTTACCTGAAACAATTTAAACTCTTAGATCGAGAAAAAATGTCGACGTAAACTGATTATTAAAGTTAAGAACGAATAGAAAAGTTTTTAATATGGCAATCCGAACGTCTAGTGTCAATATTAAAATTTATTCCATATTTGGCACTAACTTCAAATGGTATGTAATTTTGGCTGCCATATTATTGAAAGTGCGTACGCCACTGTGGAAACGACAAAACAAAACTATTCACTATTCAATAATACAAAATCTCATTAAGAAGTTCGATTACACGTGAATAGCGTTCTATAAAGAAATCAGCAAGGAAATGCTAGGTATTTGACCTCAGTAGAAGACGAATTTGACCGACATTTAGCTCGTAAATAAAAACTACACATATACTTACACTTATACGTAACAAACGCAAAATAGTTAAGCGACCTGTTGGGCACGTCTGTTGCTACGTTTTTATCAAAGGTCATAACAGCTGTAACTGGCGTACACAATTCCTAGCGCAACGTACATTTATTTAGTGTTATTTTAGTAGTATGTGTTGGTGAAATTTTCTTTGCCTGCCGGCGTTGTCATTACGACTAAGATAAAATTTACTACTAATATCGCAAATCCTATTAAGCATTGCAAATAAAAAAAAATTAAATGCATGTGCACGACAAGCAAAACATTCACGAAGCTGAAAAAACATTGAATGGGCAATTAATATTTAAGATGATAACACATTTACGCATGCACGCACACACACAGTATATATTTCTGGAAAACTCAAACAAAAACTGTTTAACATTTTAAAATCATTAATGTTACATAGGCGTTTTCTCGATTATTTGATTATTATTAATGATCAAAGGCTTGCAGCAGAAGTATTAAACTCATCGTTTATCTTCGTTTCATCATCCCGCTAGAAAGCACCAGTGGCGCACGGCAGTCCTATACCCATTCTTGCAGAACGCTCCACACGCTCATACACATACATGAAGCGTTAGTAACAATGGCACCACATGAAAATATAAATACAACTTTTTACAATACAGCTAATGCTATACATAGAGTTACTTACAGGGCCCTTTTCGGGGCCCGCCCGATCCCACGTTGTCTCTAGTAGCTATCCTAGAATCGGTCATGTTAGCTTTGGACCTTTTACCATTTGTTGGATATCTTCGCATTCTAATGCGTACCTGAAATAAGTACTTGCCGTAGTAGGCGTTAAACCAGCGGAGTTGCAGGTGAACCAGTGGACGTCAGCCCCCATGATGTACCCAGGAATCGTATGTGAGCCTTGCTCGGCAGGCAACTTTGGATATTAGCATACCTTGCCTTTTGGACATACGGTTCCAGAATCTCTGTACACCCATTACTACAGGGAACAGGCCGGGGCTTCCCGATAACCCCGTCTGTTATCGAAGGCACAAGACTCATAGCTCGCTATTCGATTCTGACTAAAAGATCAGCCGACCCTCACGATACCCAACTCGCCACAGTCACTACAAAACTTGACTGCCTCACAACATTGCATATAGCAATAAAATAGGTACCACATAATACATAAATAATATATAGACAACTCTGTCTTGCCAATGCCACCGCTCTCTAACATGTTCATCGTCCTTTAACACAACTCATAGAACTATATGAAGTCACACACAACTGTATATTTACATCTTTATAGTACACCCTTTCGCACACCACTGCGAGTGGTAACAGATATTCGTTACGGTGCAGACCATCAAGCCCAACTGTGTCCTTTCTTAGGCGCCCTCTTCATTTAAAGGACGCCCCTAACTGATTGGCGACACAAAACTGTGCACATTCGTATGCATTTTACGGAATATAAATAAAAAGCGGAAATATGTATTTCTGCAAAAATAGCTGCTCTACATTAATAACTTTTTACTTAATTATACTTAATGTAAATGGTATTTTTTATGTGAAACATCTCTACCCCTCCATTTTATTTTATATACAGAGTAAACTCAAATGTTGTGAAATCAGGAGACAGAAACAACTAGGTAATTATAATGAGTGGGGCGTTACAACTAAGTTATCGCCCTCAATCATCCAGTCTGTTACAACTACGAGTTCCAGTCTTCACATATTTGTAGCTGAAGAGAAAAAAATCAACATTTATATACAGATATTTCACATTATAATAAGCATAAATATCTTGCGAAATTGTAGGAAATTCAAAGACAGAACTAGGAAAGTAGTGAATTTTGAATTAAGACATGCTATATTCTTCAATTATAGGTAGTAAATCGAAATGACAAGTATGGTGAGAAGGATGACAAAATCTAATTCAATGTTATATAATAACATAATTATTAATAAATTATGATATATCTATGGTCATATGTAATTTAAATAAGAACCATAATCAACGAGATTTATTAGGAGTGAATATTTATGTCTCAACTAATACAACGAATACAAATGAGCCTAACATTTAAGTCTGCCACGAAATTCACATTTTATGTATCCAAATAGCAGGTAGGTTATTCAACAGCAAAAAAACTTCATGAAGCTTCGATGAAATAACATATATATATATATATATAAAATAATTTTTATTCACTAATAAATGTACAATAACATCACAATGTAAATAGTTTTACCTAGATATGTACTTTGTTCATATAGTCATACTCCAATAATTAACCATCAGAAAGTTTTAAAGTAATTCAGTGCCAATTTGCGAGTCCTAACTCCCAGTCTATACCTTAAACCCTACAAGTATCTAATAATACATTCATCATCACTTATATGATTCAACCAATAAATAAAAGGATTAACGTAACTAAAGTACATTTGCTTCGAAATAGTTAATCATAATATAAGTTAATAAAGTTATAAATGGTACCTAGGAAGAAAAGTAGGAAAATTATTTTAGCACTTACAAGGGCAGTAATGACCGGATATGCAGTCGTTTTCTCACATGCGGTGACCGTGAAAGCGTTAATTTATAAGTTGCCCCTCACATTGAAGCAATCTTATTACAACTATGTCATTAACATATAATTAATTGTCGTATCTCACACCAAAGCAACATGATGTTGGTAGTAAATTGGCAACATCGGGTTGCTTTGACGAGGCATGTCATTAAACTGCACATTCCAATAAGTAATAAATACAAATTGTACAGTTACCATCTCTAGACTGTTTTACTTGTTTTCCGTGATTAATTCTTCAACATGGTGAGATACAAAAGTAGCTGCTACCTGATGGCATCATCTTCCAAACCGCTCTCACATGACAAACCATATTGATTGTCCTTCTTGAAGTAGTGGCATAGCATCTGGTATCAGTTGTGATAGTGGACGTTCACATTTGGCACCGAGGTTGGAACACCTCTCTTAGTCACCGACAGGGATCCTGCAGGCATAATCTGTTCACTGGTTTATGACAGCATTATACTTCATTTTAAACAAATTCGATCATAACTACAAATTCTATAAACATTCAGAACTATATTGTCAGTGAAAAAAATACACAAAGACTATCTGATATATTTACAATTTAAAATACATAATGTTAGTGCACAAGTGAAATATTTAGGCCTGAACGACGCAATTTTTTGATCTCACACTAACACAGGAAAAACAACTGGATTTGAAACACAATTTTGTCATACAATCATTTCTTTTTTTCTTAAAATGAGATATTATTTTAATCATAGTACATAATCAATTTTTCAAATAAGCTGGACTGAGGTCCATTTTCACAATTCATAGTTTAACATTTTTCTTTTTTAGATGCCACTGAATCTGGAAACTTAGTTCCTGAAATACGTATTTAGATTTGTTAAAAATCAAGTGTGGTAACGTTTTTACTTTCTTATATATTATGTATAAGTATCATGAAAAATTTTGGACTCGAGATTTCAACGGATATACAAGTTTTGAGGTCCCCTGAATCGTTTCTGACTATTTTCGGAATGATGTCTGTGTGTCTGTGCGCGCTCTAGCGTCCAAACGATTATAGCTAGAGCTCTGAAACTTTAAACTTAACATTTGTATGTAGCAAGGAGGAAAACGTCCTATTTTGAACGCAATCTCTCAACCGGAAGTGATGGTTTAAGGTTGATTCAGACCATACGGCATGGACTGTCACGTAACAGCACAGGCACGTACCTGCACCTGCACGACAAAATACGCGTGTGTTCACATCACACCGGCAAGTATCCGTCAGTTAGCGTACAACACCCGTGTTCGCTCGGCGAATATTTTTCATTTTTAATGTAAAGTATTTACTAGTTTAATTTATTATGCTTTCAACAATTTTTGTTATTTTTGTTAAATTGCACGTTAATTTATAAGTTTATTTCAGTATTATTTTACTAGTTTACTTCGATGTCATAATAACATTTGTGGATTTTTCACAATGAGTACATTTAATATACATCTTTTTCCTTACAGAATTCTAAAAATCACTAACTAATTAAATTATTCTATCAGAAAAAGTTAATAATTAAAGGAAATATTTTTAAATGCAAACTTATATAACAATTTGA
Organism: Geotrupes spiniger; assembly: GCA_959613385.1. NCBI lineage: Eukaryota > Metazoa > Arthropoda > Insecta > Coleoptera > Geotrupidae > Geotrupes > Geotrupes spiniger. The sequence goes on along the minus strand of OY390736.1, from coordinate 23,483,843 downwards.
TTAGAGTCGATGTATGCTGAAGAACTGCAAAATTTAAATTAGTATGGGCACCTATTTAGTTCGGCGATTGGTCAATATCACGTTACATTACTCGCTGTGTAAGCCTGGAATCGTTCTTAATTGCATTTATTAAATTCTGTGCACTACTCTTATTATTCTTCAAAAAAACGATGAAATTAATGTCTACAAAAATGTATAAGATTTCATATATTACATTTCGCAAGGATTTGTTGTAAATCAACATAGCATCGAAATATTTGTATTTGCATAATTGATGAAATGCTTTCGGAAATAATAAATATTTTTAAATGCAAACGAATATATATTCACGTTTATACGAATATCTAAAATGCAAATATGCTATTACCCCAACTGCGGTCGCATTAAAAATAACAATTTAGATTTGTAATTGTATGTGTCGGACCGCACACCTGCCGTTTTCTAATTCAGACTGGCAGGCAAGCACCGACACGTAACGTAGAGGACCATCACCGACCGTCAAAACATTCCTCGCGAGAATGTCGGGCGGTGACGGTACGTGCTGTTGCTGGAACGTGACGGTCGCTGCCGGTTAGTGTGTACACTCTCACTTAAATCCATGCTACGAAGTTTTGTCGTGCAGGTGCAGGTACGTGCCTGTGCTGTTACGTGACGGTCCATGCCGTATAGTCTGAATCAACCTTTACTCTTATCACCTTTTTCCATATCTCGAAAACGGTACACGTTACGGAAAAAAATATTCTTACATAAATTATAAATATTGATATTTTAAACAACTTTCATTTGAAAAACGTAGTATAACTGAGTATAAGAAAGTTTTGTGCGGACCACCGCGGATTTTTTAAATTTATAAATTAGATTATTAAGTTATTTTCACTTGTAAGTTATGTTTAACTATTTGAAGCAAAGTATTCAGTTGCAGAATGCATATTTATACAATCTATATTACAATCATTTAATATAAAAAATGAACTAAAAAAAACATCATGTTTATTTATAGTTAGAGTTATAGCAGTTCATCATGCAACATAAGCTTTGCTTATGTTATTGTTTATAACTTAAATACATATTTTCGTTAATCAAATCGTTTTTTGAAATGCCATAAAGTTTCTCATCCATGCTTTCCATCAACTTAAGCAATCGTTGCTGATCATTATGAATATGGTTAACTTTGATATTTAAGTCGCTTACAGCCTCTGAAATTTTATTGTTCAAAATCATATTTTCGTTTGTTTAAAATAACTTCACCAAATTTCTCGTGCAGTGATTCCACCAACTTAAGCAATCGTTGCTGATCATTCTGAATGTGGGACACTTTGGTATTTAACTCACTTAAAGTATTTCTTAGACTTATTTCATTCATATAATTTAAGGGCATACTAGGACCATCAATCTCACTGATACTGCTAGATGACTGTGATTCAATCACGCTGCTAGACGAACATGAACTAATCTTAGATGTGCTACAACTTTCTAGTTGAACAGAAGACGAGGCACTTTTCAAGACTTTCTTGTTAACAGGAACTTCCGTCTTCAACTTTTCAAAATCAGCGGATGATACTAAAAAGATTGTTTTGTTTATTTCACAATACAATAAACAAACCTACATAACGATTTGGCACCGATATAAGAATCACCGACATTTCGATCAATTTCATTGACAATTTTTTTTAGAGCATTTCCAAGGTTGTCCAATGTGATATTATTTATATTTGCTAAAAGATTGTTTCTTTTGTTCCAAAAATATGGTATGTTTTTGTTTTCAATATATGATGCATATTTCTTTAACATCTGAAAGGGCAGGAATGAAAAAATGTCATTTAAAAATCGTAGCTTGTTACCATGATGTACACTGTACTTAACGGTTCGTTCCACAGTGATTTATCCTTGCATTCATCAATTTGCCACAAGAACACTGTCTTTATGAAGTAACTGCTGATGCATTGGTGATTAAGTTGATCTCTAAGCCTCTGAAATGTTTTAACATTACATTTTTGTAATTTATTTATGCACTACTTACTTTGAGCAATTTTAGAGAAGGTTTCAACGTTTTAAGACCAAGCATGTACTGTCTTTCCTGTTCTTGAAATGATAAGCGCCAACATGTTTCAGTATTTACGTTAGCTGGGTTATCTTTTGGTGACTTTGGTACAATGAAAAATTCCGGCTACAAATTACAAAACAGAAATAAATAGTTGCATCTACAGTTGCTTCCGAGGTTTATTAGTTTATGGAAAGGATTCTTTGATAATATGTACAGAGAGATGAACGAGTACACTTGCTTCAAATTGCTCTTGACATTTAGTAAGAAAAGGTGGTATGGTATAATTAAAATAATGGTGCTAACAAAGCAACAAATTTGTGACATTGAATCACACCATTTCAACAGGATAACATTATAAGTGCTCTTGCAGACTGTAGTGACGGAGACAAGAGAAGAACATGCGTTAAAGAAGGAAATAAAACAATTAAATGAAATGCATGTGGAATATAAAAAAGATCACAATATAGAAGCCGACAGATTAGAGATGACCATCAACACCTCCCCACATCCTGGCTGATGCAATATATGCTACGTGTGATGTCCGTGCGGGTTGCTAAGGACTCTGCACCGGTAAAACCTGGTTCTAAGTCCCAGCCACCATCACACTGACGTCACACGTAACATATATTGCATCAGCCAGGATGTGGGGAGGAGGTGTTGATGGTCATAAAATCAAGATTTTCCATTTCCCTATTTCACAAATGACAATATATAAACCGACCTAACATCATTTCTGGCATTATAAAAGAAGAATGAAGACTGGTAATCCTAGTGCAGATCCGGGAGCGACTGCCAAACAATGAATAAATAACTATATATTTTATTGGTAAAGGGTTTTTTTGATAATTATTTCATATAAGGTGATTGGTATAGTTTTATTTGGTGATTGGTAATTATAATTATATTCTCTAGATTAAAATCACATTCTGCAAATGTGTATTGACTTTAGCATCGACAGTATGGATCACTCCTATTGGCCCTCTCCTGGAAAGACTTATTGATTGCCACATACGCCAATACATCATTGACAAACGACGATCTAACGACCTTTCTAGAATCGTTGAATAATTATTATTCAGATTCACAGAAGGAGGATTGGGCGGACAGATTTTCTGGCTTTCTTGGCATCGCATCGAAGGGTGGGACCATCTCCACATCTTCCACGATTGCACCTACAGCGGCCGCAGCACATTACTCCATGGCATCCCTACTAAGCGCAGATCTCCCACCTCATTCAAACTTTCCGATGAATGCACACTCGACTGGTGGGCTAATATCACTAACTATTTCCACAAACTGCCAAGACAAAATCTCTTCTACGTTGCAGACGACAGCTGGCAACGTATACATCCGCATGAAATTGATAATGTTCCGTTCTACACGATGCGTCGATCGAACCGACTCACTTACGGTTGCATGCGACCAAGGTACTTAATTTATCAGTACACACAAACTAATAACATTTGATACACAGAAACTGAAATTCACGATTCAAGCGATACCACAGAATCGCCGTGCGAACCTAGCACTTCAATTAGTCGCACAGGTGGAACAGGAGATCTGCACGCATCCCGAGGCAATCACCCATATTAAGCATCGTTAAAACACAACAATGGCTCGCATCCCCGTTCGCATTTATCGGCCGGATATATTCAAACAATGCTGCGACATTTTTTGCCGCCAAATCTGCAGTTACTCGATAGAAGATTTTGCTGAATTATATCACAACTCTACGCCCATCTTTGGATCCGTTACCGGTAACATTTGACATGAATACTATACATGAGATTAAAGTACGCTGCGCTTAGAAGAATTACTAATGTATCAATTTCGTAATATTGATGCAATTTGTGACTTTTTAAAAATTATTTATTCGCATTTAAATAGAATTAGTGGAAAACGTAACTGTATTCAAATAACTGGACCGCCTAGCAGTGGTCAAACTTATTTTATTAATGTTTTGAGTTCTTTTTGTTTGTCTAAAGGTCAAAACATTAAAATACATGCGAAGAAATAACATTTTTTGGTATTAAGGAAACATGACAATCCAGAGAAAGTAATTAGTACTGTAATTAAAGAAAACATTGACATCAATTTACCACAGCATTCAATTGAGACAGCATCATATAGGTCAACCGAAAATTTAAAAAACAGTGCCGAAATATTTCTGAATAAAATAAATCAAAAGCAATTGGAATAATCATACGCAAAGACATGACAAGGATGGTTTAACAGTTATAACTGAGGCATCTACATAGTTAGGATATATACTAATGAAAATCAAATAATAAAATTAATAAGGTATTACTTTTGTGGGGTTAAATGGATTCGTCCTAAAATTCCCCGATGGCCATTTGTCATTGGCGAAAACAAAACAAGGCACGAGATCAATATCCATACATACGTCACTAGTTCCGTCTCCGTTTATCTTTAAAGTAAATGCCGGTCCTGTTTTGGCCATTTTAACCTGAAATAATTACATATAAAATCATTTACAGGACATGTCTTACTTACATAGTACACTGATTCATCAACTTCGAATACAAACTGCGATCCAGATTCCGGAAATTCGTTAAGTGTTTTCATTATAACGCTTTCCATCCATTGCAATACTTTTTTGGTGCTGAGATAAAGTTGATCATCGCACAAGGTATTTTCAAATCCTCTAAAAAAAAGCTGTAATGCCACAGGAGTAAAAACATAAACGTGTTTGTCTTTAGTAACAACATGAATATTTTATACAGTGGTTACATATAAACTCTACGCATTAGTGAAGAGATCATCGAAATCTAGAATTATGTACTTATAGCTGGCTGCATATTCTGGTTGTTTTCTAAATCGCTCCATATCTGTTAACTGCAGGTGCACAAATCCAGGAACATCGCTAATCGTGAGGTCCAGTCCAGCATAACTTGGTAGTTTCATTAAGAGGTCAAGATCATACTCTTCGGGTTTACTGATTTTTAATCCATCATAATAGCTACCACCGTAATACAACGTTCTGTATATCTTCTTAAACAGAACATCCTGTTCGCACATTTTTTTAATTATGGCGTCTGTTATCTGCAAAATCAAGCTTTCAAAATTCTGCCGTTAGGACGGTAAAAGACATGACTGCGATTTATCTCGCAATCTGTGAAAGAAAGACAAGAGAATGTCATTTCCTAACTTTGAAGGTCCACACATGCAAACGTGTTTTATCTTCTATCGTGATCGTTCAATAAAATTAAAATAAGTTAATTTACTTACACGCTTGAGGATCACATTATTACGTTTGCTAAGTTTTTCATCTACTGTAACATAATTCTTATTTAAATATTGGAATACGTTTTCCATGTGTATGTATTTTTTCTTTTCGTCTGTCATCGTTTAGCATTAATCTGAAACAAATAACCTAATAAATAACTTTAAATGATTATGCCCCACTAAACTTTTATTTAAAATTTGAATGCCTACTGGATGTCACCAAACTTATCCAAAGGCGGGGGAAACACCATTATTATAAATTGAAAATATATTGCATATATTGTTATATTGCAAATTATTTTTATGGATAAAACCTGATACGTGTACTATAATTTTGAAACAAGTTCTTGTTGAAATCTCTTCTGCATCAATCTAGCAAACATGCTACTATACAAACAAATTCTACTGCATGAAGATCAGCAATAATTCTTTAATATTAGTTCCCATTGTCGATTCTCGATTTAGAATTTTTCATTCTTACCACTCTATGTTACCACCATTCCTACCCATTGATGCCACCATAAATATTCTCACTCACCTAGCACAGAATAAAATAGCACAGAATAAAATTATTCGTTTATTTGAAAAATAAAAACACATACGTTCAGTGAACACGAGTTGAACAAACGTACTATGTTGGATACAATAAATATAATTGTTTTATATTTTCTCGTTAAAGATTGTTTTTATTAATTCAGTTGTGAACGAATATAAACGTGTAAAGAGCCTATTACACGCAGAAAGTAACAATTAATGTTCAGATTAAGAGGAAGGATGCGTTCAGTTATTTCGCGTGCTAGAAGCCAATTCAATTGCGCTATGGTGCGTTTAACGAACAGATGTAAAAAAGGCGTGGCCTACGACGTTATGGGCGTCAATAGCCAGTTTCACACAATACATACAAATTAAAAAACACCAGAACGCAATCACGATTGCCGAATTTCGTAGTTGCGTGTTTTGGGATTGAGAAATTCCACCAATAGACAACTTTTATTTAAACTTCGCGCACGTGTGTGGGGAGGCACATAATTATATCTAATGGGTAAACGGATCTTACAAATATTACCGAGCCTGGTATCAAATTATCGGTGACGCATGCATATTATCTTGTTTAAATCTTCTGATAACTAAACTGAATTGTGTATCTAATTGTAATCAATCGATAAACGATATCGTTATTATAAACTCACATGTGGGTACAAATATAACGACTTATACAGTCGAATGCAAAAAAGTAGACAAAAAAAGTAGACAAAAACAGTTTCCTGTAATTGATTTTCCTCAAATTGTTATTGTATAAATGTGGCTTTTCTCAGTAAGGTTTCTTAATTCACGTGATATTTGAATTATTGCTTCAGTAACGGTGGCTCGGGGCTCTAGTTCCGGGTACCTACGCTTACGGCTCACCAGTTCATTAAAATATCACTGAAATGATAATACTGACGTTTACATGACATTGCTAATAGCAAGTTTGTTCAAGCAGCAGAAAATTTCGTGTCTACTTTTTTTTGCATTCGACTGTAGATTCGCGCGACACATCTTTGATGTAAAGTCGAACGCTAAAATAATATTCATTGAAAAGTAAGAAAATAATAAATATGTTTGCTTAAATAATCTTCATTTATAAACCGTACAAATTTCTTACTCCCAACTTGTTTTATATTTGAACTCATAAAAAAATTTCGTTAAACAAACCACACAATATCATTCATTTGAATATTTTTTTAATATTCAAATGAAACGTAAGCTGTGTCGCGCCGATCCGACTTTATTCTACAAGTATGAAAATGTATATCCCCGTATAGTAATTTAGTTACAAAAAAATGTAATCAGGCATTATTTCAATCTAGCAAAATATTGATTAATAGTAATTTTGCGATAAGATAGTTTTCCACGAATCTTGACCAAAAATCGTGTTATGTATTCCCATTGGAAATTTTACATAAAGCGAAGCTACTACTTATGGCGAAATTATGTATAAATACAAAAGAGCATACCTTGAATTCTAATATAGTAAGTATAGTTGTCTATGATTCTAATACATTTCACTACACATCAACAAACTTCACAGATGTATTGTATATACCATAGTAAACAGTACTGCCAACGTTCACACGAAAAATCCATTACCTCAAGGTACACAAAAACCGTAATTTTGGATGCACAAGCCGCCAGCAAGTGAATATCTAAAGAATATCATATAATAAAAGCGAAAGTTAGAAAGCTAATTTGGTTGTGTTGTTTTTTAAATAACAAAAAAACTAAATAAATTACACAAACGATTTCCAGTAATTATTTACTATGGCTTCACTATTATAATGAAAATATAGCCCCACATTAATGTCTTTTTTAAATAACAATAATAATTTTGGGTACTTTGAAGGAACTGGCAAACAGACTACGAAATAAAGCTATAAAAAAAATAAGTAATAGGCTCGTCAAATAGTACAGAAAAAAAAAACAGGCAACACAAAACACAATGCTGTTCGTAGTTTATCATAAGTCGAGTAAAATTATTCAAGTAGGCAAACTGGAAATTGCTTTTGAAGGTGTTAGATAGGCGTTATTTCGATTACCTAATTATTATTAATAATCAAAGGGGTGCAGTAGAATTATTGTCAACTTACCGTTTATCGCCAAACTGATATTATCTCGTAAAATAAAGTGCTAAAGAGGCATTCCAACATCCATTAAGCGGCAGCACATTCCAAAAGCAATACACACACATGGCAAAAGCAATGGCAACAATGGCACTACATGAAAATATAAATAGCACCTTTTACAATACAGCTAATACGATACAAAGTTACTTACACGGCCCCTTTCGGGGGCCCGCCCGGTCCCACGTTGCCTCTAGTAGCTATCCTAGAATCTGTAATGTTATCAGCTTTACCATTTTCCGGATATCTTCGTAAGCCAGTATACGTGAAAGATTGGACTTGACGTGGTGTTACGGGAGAACCAGTGGGCGTCAGGCCCCATGCCGTGCCGAAGAATCGCATAGGCGTACTCGACAGGCGATTTTGGATATTAGCATACCTTGCCTTCTGGACATACGGTTCCAGAATCACTGTTCACCCACTACTTCGGGGATAGTAGAGGTTTACCGATAACCACGCCTGTATTCGATTCTGACTAAACGATCAGGCGACCCCGCCACGCTTCACCGAGGAGGCCCAACTCTCCACTGCCTCACAACATTGCATATAATGAAATAGGTACCACATAATACATCAATAACAGATAGTAGTCAACACTATCTTACCAACTCTGCATTTGCCATATATGCTTCTCCGAGATTTGCCTCGCTACCATTTTGCCCAACTCACAATTTCATAACTTTGCACCCACTAACTACGCCACTGCCATTCTAGACTATCATTGTCTACACGTGCATCGACTAGTTAAGTCCGCATGGCAGTGGCAACCATAGACAACTGTCCCAAAAACTGACACCCCTCTGTAGATCTCATGCAATATCTTTGTTATCGCTCAGACGACGCCCCTGCACTCAACCCTTAGACAATGAAACACACAAAACTGTGTGTATTCATATGCATTTTAGGGAATGTAATTAAATATTGAAAATATGCATTTCTATAAAAATATCTGTGCTACAAAGGTGACAGGCGACGTTTTAACAAAGCGGTGGTTTCAAAATTATTTAAAAATTATAAACGACGTTAAATAATTGAATTATCTTCCCAGGCTAGACGAGGACTCCCGAATGCTTAGGAAGTAATTCATGATTGAGACACTTAAAAGTTGTGACAGTTAAAAAACATGATCGAGTCCTCTGTCCTACAATATGGCGAATGCCACCAAGCTGAGAGTAATTTTAAAATAACAAAAGTTCCATTTGGTTTCAGGAATAAGTGGACGATTAAATAACTGTATAATTTGATTTAAGATATTGTGCGGATGTCGCAGGTCTTGACATTATCAGTTACCATAAAAATAAGAAGTAAGGAATAACATCTATTGAATACAATTTAATAATAATAATAATGGTAATAATACAAGTGTAGAGCGTCTGCATGTAGGAATCTCTTACTATTATTATTAGATTAGAATTATTCGCTTTTCGTAAATTGTTTAGAAAAGTGAGTAATGTATATTTGCACATGCATAACAAAGTTTGCTTGTTATTACTTTTAATACATAATCTGTGTGTCTCTGATCGTGCACAGAAACACACACAGATTATGTGTGTGTCTCTGTACGCCACCCCTACCTCCAAAACTATTGAAGTTAGAATTATGAAACTTAAAACTTAAGATTTGTATGTGGTTCAGAAGAAAACCTCCTACTTTTGAAACCAATATAGTAACCCGAAGTTATTGAAAAGTGGTTCTTATAAAAGTTAAAGATAACGTTAAAAATTCCTGGGTGTGATTGAACGGCAGCCACAGTCCCAGTTGCCGTGTACGTCAGATATAGCCTATATCTATAATATATTTATCTAAGTTATAAGAAAGTTCAGATTATTACTTTTTTGTAAAACTACCACAAAATATATCGTTTTTATATTATTTATTTCTTTGGTATAACAATAAATGTTTTTATTCTTATGTTATTCTTTTTCGAATTGGAAAATTGCCCTAACTGTAACCTAAAGCATCTGTGCTTTAATTTACAGAATTTCCAATTTCCCTGGCTGTAAATTATTTCATACGATCCTCTGTGGCATCTGCAACAATTGCAACATTATACACGTTGACTTTTACTAAGAGTATTCATCAGTTATTTATAGTTATAGTTATAACATAATATAATTCATACAAACATGAAGATAATAGACTATTTTGCAATACAATAAAATAAAAAAATTGAGCAAATAAAACGCATATGGAATATAAGGGATGATGAAAATCAACTGAAAACTGTATAGTAGATTTTGAGAACCATTAGTTTAACCAATTTTGAAAGTCAGTTAACATCAATACTGGTCAGTTTTGATTTTCTTAGCATTTAGCTAGCACTAATTTAAATAGTCAATCATTATTATATATATTTTGTTGTTGTTTTCAGCCTCACTTACTTTTAAATAATACCTTTCATCAGGTATTATTTAAAGTTTTCAAATTACTACACAAATTTAAATCTCAGCAGTCAAAGATTCCATAAAACGTTGTGTTATGTTTAGAAATTAATTAGGCCATACCTAGATGGGACATCATGTGCAAGCTCACACTGTTTTCTGTTCACACTCATGTGACTGGGAATCCTTTTCCTCTTGGCTAAGTACCTGGAATCAATTATAATTTTGTAAATTGACAGCTATCAATGTGGTTTAAATAAAATTTATATAGACCCACCTCCCCTACAGTATGTTGATCGGGATTTCTTTGGCAGTTGGGGTTATTTACCTTGAGAACATTCATGCCAGTTGGATTATCATGTTCAGTCTCTTCAATTTTACTGTCAGGCGGCATTTCTTTGGTTATTGTCAGTTTCATTGAAGACTCGTCAAAGTCCTTGTATTTGAATGTTGTAGAAGAAGCATCAGCGAAGTCGCTCTTTTCCTTGAATGGTTTAATTTGTGTCTTCGATATCAATGTTTGTGACGAGTTGTGGACATTGTATTGATAGGCCTCAATCCTACCATCACGGTTCAATTTGTGCACTGTGAGGAAACTTGTTTCGCAGTCATCCTCCATCCTTGGCTCTGTAATCAGGGACATCAGACAAACTAGCACACTTTTGCATAACTACTTTCTAGTTAGGTGCATTAAGAAGTCAGTTGAGCAATTGAATCAAATTAACGTTAATGTTACATCGCACGTACACAACACACAGTCGGTACGAATAGGTTAAGTTAAAATACGTTATAGGAGTTTATAACTAACCTTGTGTTTACAAACACCAAGCAGTTCTTCCTAATCCTAATCCTTCTGCGAAATCAGATCAAATTTTTGTCTTCACCATCCAACTATGTGAAGTTAGGTATCTACGAGGAGAGCGGCAAAATTTTGAGTGCAGAATTGCCAACCAATTGCTGTGAAAGTCTCGAAAATTTGCGCCTGGTGATTTTTAAAATATGGCGTGTAATTTAAAGTATCAGTTCGATATCGATAATTATCTTTAGTTTGTTAATAGTATTGTAAGCGCGACGTTCCTTATGTAGAATATAAAAATATAACTTAATAAATACGCAGGGCCGGTTCCAGTTTCGGGGCCCAATCCAACAGTACGAAGCGAGGCCCTTTTGTATAAATGTAATCAAACAAGAAGAAAAAGAATTAATACAAAAGGGAAATAGGTCCTAGAAAAAGGATTATCGTTGCAATGTAATATTATCGTTGCTATGTAATATTATCGCTCCTCTGCGAATGTGTGTATGGTCTAAAGCATATAGTAGCGTAAAATACTAATACATGGAAATGCAATAGAGTGCAAGGAAATGGGAATAAATGGAGCGAGAAGTAAATGACCAAAGTGTAAAATGACTGAAACGCAACCAAGAGGATTACATTGCAAAGGACGTCAAACACTTTTTGTTGGCGATAATTACAAATGAAGGGAAAATTGAACTGTAGGTGTCAAAAAGAGCCAAGAATGCAACACCAGCTGAATAAAACACCAACTACACCAACAAGAAGGGGATTTAAACTGGGAGAGTCAAAATGAAGCACGAAGGAACGATTACTGCAACACGAATGAGGGACAATAATAAGCCTGTAACAAGACCACATAACTGGAACATCAACAATTCAGGATATGATGTTAGAAGACGTTAGACGTTACCTCGGAGCAGACGTGAATTCAGATCATTTTCTCGTGGCAATGAAAATGTTTCAAGAGCTACCCAAAGAAATAAAAGTTAAGAGTGTACGCATTGAGAAATACAATGTTAAGTACCTTGGAAAACTGCAAATCCAAAAACTATTTGAAGAGCAGGTATCCCAGCTATTTGAAGACACTCCTCCACAGGAAGATATAGAAGAGAAATGGAACACAGTGAGAAACATCTTAAGGGTTACAGTACAACAGTTACTGAGGAAACCAGAACGTGTTAACAAAGCAGACTGGTACAGTGAAGAATGCAAAAAAGTACGCGATGAAAGAAATAAAGCTAGATTAAGGTATTTGAAGGGAAGAACCGACGAAAACTTTGAATATTTCAAAGAAAAGAAAGCAGCAGCTAAGCGCACACGCCGAAGTTGTCAAAGGAAACATCTAGACAAGAAACTAAAACATTTGAAGGAATATTACAAAAGCCAAGCAATTAGAAATTTCTATCAAGAAGCAAAAAAAGCCGAAACAGAAAAGCAGGTGCATTTGGGGTACTACAGAAACGATAAAGGCGAATTGGCAGGAGAAACCGAAGAGAAAAACTGCTAAGTACAGGTACAGAAGAGGAACATAAACAAATGACAAGCATACAGCAAGACTTAGAAGATCCTGATGGAGTACCAGAAAGAACGGAGCGAGAAGTCAAGGAAATAATTAACCGAGCAAAAAATAACAAAAGCGCGGGTGAGAATGGAATCAAAGCCGAATTTTTGAAAGAAAGTTGAATAGTCTTACAAACATATGTTATGAGAAGCAGACTGGATGTCATCGCTGAGGAGGCAATCGGGGAATATCAGAGTGGATTTAGAGTGGGAAGGTACAACAGATTTTACGCTAAAGCAGATACAGGTGAACAGCTATGAGCAGAATGTAGAACTACATATCCTATTCATAGACCTTAAACAGGCACATGATATATTAGTACCATAAGAAAAATTCGTAATTTCAGCTATCCGGCGAATTGTCAGTCGTCTATCTGTCATTACCATATCGTGTATACGATTAACATTTTCTTGGGTAGTGACAGGCATTGGTCGTCTAGCACCCTTCGCATGTTCACATGTTTGTCTTGCCAGTTTAAATTCTCGAGACATATTTTTCACCACTTGGTAAGAACCAGCACCCTCACTCAATACACCTGCCATGTCTTCATGAATTTCTTTTGGCGACAACCTTTTCTTTAGTATTTTATAACTGCACGAACCTCTGATTTTTCCAAGTGACAAAACTACAATTGAACCAACATAACAACAAATGATTAATACTTTAATGTGTCAAATTGATTCAACGTCACTCAACGCTTAGTATGGCTAGGACGCTAAATAACGACCTCCCCTCGTATATAAATCGTACAGTGGTACAAATCGATAAATTAAGCGTTGATCGATAGATGATCGTTTATAAATCTTTGTGCGGTGGAATTTAAATAAAATAAAATAAAATCTCCAATAGTTCATTCCAATTTTATTTGGTTAATTTTAGTTTCATCGGTTGGTTTTCCAGATTCATTTTTTAATAATTTAATAGTTCCATTCGTTTTATTTTTTTTATTCAAACGTTTATAACTTATGAGGCCTTTATTCATTCTTCTTTATTTTTGTATTCGCTTTACATTTTTCAGTTCCCTCTCCTTTTGAGACGATTTAGGATATGATTTCCTTATCGGGGCTCGAAGTTGAAATAAATTGGCTATGAAAAAGAAGACAATTGATATAAGAATTTTGAAATATATTGTTTCAACTACATATTATTTATTATTAAATGTAGAAAACAATTAAATTAAATACGTCCACAAATTTAAGTCACTTTGAAAAGATTTCGTCGGTCCAATAGCAGCACTATCCCAAAACTTAGAAAACGCCATGACAACCGAATAAATCGGTTTCAATTTCATCGATCTAGCAAAACTAATAACGAATTGGCGACGAAATAAAATGCACGCACCGTTGCGATATCTTAAAAAGTATGAAAAACGAAATTATTATGCAGCGCGTATCATCCATCACACGTTGCACCGTTATATAAAATAGAAAACAATAAAATTCAGAACGGCAGACAGGGAAAGTTTAGATCAATAATAAATGAGTAAAATCAGTATAAGGGTTGATTTCAAAGCACGTTTAGTTCAGTTAAAGTTTTGCGAGGGAAGAGTTAACACGAAAACTGAAAGTTTCAGTGTGTTTAAAATGCACGTAATGTTTAAACTTTTTAAACACGATAAAATCTAAAAGCTCCGTCTTTGTGATAACTTTAATACATCCGAATTGCACATAAAATAACAGTTAAATAAAATAAAATTGAGTAACTTTGGCACGTTTAAAAAAAAATCTTTTGAATGCGTAAAAAGTTATTTAAATGTATTTTATCGATAAAAAAATTAAATTACAAAATACGTAAGTTGACATTATCTATTACATTCTATTTTATTTACGTACAAAAATGTTATCTCGTTTTTATTTTTAAGTAATATAGAATAATTATCACAATAACGTAACGTTTATTTTTATTGTATGCATTTTTAATTTGAATTAATTTTCCACGCACGTGTATATACATTAAAACATTAATTTATAATTTTATTATTTACATATTTTTAAGTTGTAAATAATTACCAACTAATTTGTTCGTATATCGCTTGTTACACGCTTATTAGAAATAATGTTGAAAATAAAAGATAAGATGAAAGTGTAAGACAAACAATGGACTATACTAATCAAAATAAAATTTAAACCTTAAATTTTTTGTTCTAAAAAATAATAAGTAAAATAGAGAATCTAAATGAAATGGCTTTAAATAAAATATAAGCATGAGAAAAATTAAAAGAGAAAACAGTATCATACAAATGAGTTATTTACATATTTATTTCATTATTTTGGCGACGTGGTTTTATATTAAGAAAATAAGAACACATAATAAAAATAAATTAAAATAATGGAATTTTTTCGTTTTTCAAATTAATTACTAAATTAATTTATATTTTCTTTTAATTTGGTTTAGTTTGTAGTCTCTTCTTCTTTTATTCCTTTACCGTTTATTAATTATTATTTATTATTAATATTTATTCTGTGTTGACTAAAATTATAATCAGAAATAGGACACAAAAAGAAATAAAAGATAGGGAAAGTACATAAATTTATCGAAAACGAACAGAGCATGCGAGAAAATCAGAAATGGAATAAAATCAAGATAAAACATGACAATAAAGAAAGCATAAAAAAATAAATTAACATTATATAAATTATCAGTAACTAACTAAGTAAATAAGAAATCAAGGAAGAACAAACTTCTAGCAAATTAATTACGAAGGTAAGAAAATATTAATGAATGAATTAAATTCAATTTTCTTAGTTTTGAATTTTAATATTGTTTTTTTTTTTAATTAATTTTTTTCACATCGAATTTTCTTGTTCTTTGTTATGTAATTTTATTTCTTGTTCTTTAAGGTTGGTTGTCTATAATTTTTGCTTTTCCATTATTTTTAATGAAATTGATGTTAATTTTAGAATTAATTTTGTTGTTTTTCTTTTATATTTACATGTTTTGTTTTAATTTGATTATCTGATATTCTCTTCTTTTTTAGTTGTTTTTAATTAATTCCTAATTTGGCTTTCTAGTAAGTTTCTATATTTTCAATTTTATTTTTATTGGAGATATTTATTATTATTGTTACTATTTATATTGTTTTATATACTTTTTATTTAATGACATATATATTTGTTACCGTTTCATATATTTTTTACTTGTTACTTAGTGATATATGGAGTAGGGATCCCGATTGAGCCATTAAATTAAGACGTTTGCATGCAACACTTAAATATTTTATCGAAATTAAAAACACAATTTAAATGTTCGACCTTAACCCTGCGTAGCATGCACTTTAATTTGCATAATTTCATATTTATTTAATACACGTTTTGCAAATGAAATAGTTTAAACTTAATTTCCAGCAAAGGGCACGTAAGCAAAGAAATTCGTATTTAGTATAATTGACTCGTTGAATTTCATTTACAGCCCATAAATAGTTAGGAAAGTATTCGAATGAACTTATCGCATGCGAAAGAATTGGAATTATAACTAAACGAGACAAACTTCCCTGTTGATTGCCAAACAACAAAATTAAAAAAAAGTTCCTTAAAGTTTACAGCGTCAATTAACCAACGAACCTCATTTAACGGCGTTGTGGGGGTAATTACATAAATATCAATAAATCATTGACGGGTTTAACTTTAACAATAACCCACGCAAACCTGAGATGTATAAGAAGAAAATAGTTCGTCAGTTTTCGCTGCAATGCGAGACGCCGAAGCTCCAGCAAAGAAGGAGGAGTCTGAAAAAGCAGTTGTCCGAAGATCTGGCGGACGTGGAACCGGAAATCAACATACGGATATCAGTGAGTGCGAAAAATCGGACGAAAGTCGTCGACCGACCATCGCCGATAAAAATCGCGTGGGCGGATAATGGGCAAAATCCGCAATTCGAAGAGGGAGCGTTCGCCAAAACATGTGCCGAAATCAATAGACCAAACACCACGTCGAAAATTTCACAGCAGAGTTCCCTTGACAGGAACGCCGTTCTCTACTCGCAGACGGAACTAGCGGAAAAATTGCAACAGGCTTGGAAGGAGCGAGAAAAAAACGACGTCCAATTAAGCGATAAACCCAATACAGAATTCAAGTTCGAAAATAATAAAATGCCTACGCCAAAAATTATCCTCCCATTAAAACCGGAATTAGTAAACGAAAACAGCTTGAAAAGCGTTTTTCAGCAGCACATAAGGAAAGCCATGAAGCACAAGTCACTTTTCAACGAGTCTTCTTATTCGCCCACCAGAACCAACAGAAACAGCACGGAGAGACCCACCACTATCGTCATTCCTGTTTTAGACACTCAACCGCTTCCAAAATCCAAAAACGAAGGCGGCAGAAAAATACTCTCTCGGCAAAACACGATAGAAAAAGACGCGAAAAGTCCAAAAAGCGAGGAGGAAAAACCTAAAACTGAAGCAGCGCCCAGTCGTCCGAGTACGGCAGTTTCGAGGCGTGAGATGTTCCAAAAACGCACGAATTCGGCTTTTCACGGCAGCGTCAAGAGAGAGAACAACTTCAGGCCCCCCTTGGTGAGAGCGGCGTCGGTGCCGACGAAACCCGAACCTCCAAAGTCGAAATTCATCGCGACGAAGAGGAGGGTCAAGACGGCCAAAGCGAAGATCAAAACCGATATCGGGTCCGAAGACGAAAGTGATATTTCTGGACGAAGGCGATGCGTTCAACGGTGCGTTTCGGTCACAGGAGGCGAAGTGGTCACCATGGTATCGTTGATAAGTCCCAGCGGCAGCGATAATGAAGAGGAAGTGCGGGAAGAAAAGGACAAGTTGGATTCGAGGGCGAACTCTCCGATTAAAAGCAACGTGATCAAACCTGATGATAGAAAGGAAGAGCCAAAAAATTTTTCATTGCGAAAAACTGTAAAATCTGGTGAGTAATTATATGTTACAGGCAAACTACATTGACATTTTAAGAATCCTCCAAATATATAAGTGCCAGTTATTAACTGCGTATGTATGAATGTTAAAGCATGAACCAAAATGTTATGGTTTTATTTATTTATTTATTCATGTTATGTTAGATCCACATACTTATTTTATTTTATATATTCGTATCCATTTATTTTTGTCCTGTTATTGTCTTGATTCTATTCCAGTGGATTCTTTTGTTTATCTGTCATTGTCTATGTTTCCCAAATATATGTAATGGTTGCAATGATATCGAATAATTACAAAAAATTGCAAGGAATTAAAAAATATATAAAAAAATGTGCAAAGCTAAAAGAAAATTGAAATATAAAAAAACAAACCACGATAAAAATTATAAAACACAAACAAGCTTCTCTAAAAAACAATAAAACAAAATTTAAAACAAACTAAATTTTGTAAAATAGAAACAAATGTCATTCAGTTGATCCTACTTTTTTTGTACCTCATCCTGTTAGGATATAATTGGTATTCAAATTAATTGATTTTATTCTACGTTTATCTATTTATTATTTTTAATATTAATTTGTTTGTATTTCAATACACGTTTATCTTGAACAGAAAAAAATGGGATAATTTAAAAACATGACATGTGGTCATTTTTCCTATTTCGTTATCATTATCGCTGTTGATATTGTTCTCATTTTAGACATTTCCACAATGCTGACATTTTCGACAAACTTGTATATATATTTGCATTTAAGATAACTTTAAGATAAGAATGTAAACAATTTATTAATTTTGAATGACACATAAAACAACAACAAAATAAATCGAATATTATCGTTGTAAGAAATCGAAATAAAAATACGGCAATTAATGAAACAACGACACAGAAAGTGGAGTAGTAAGAATTGCAAGGAATCCAAAATATATAAAAAATTTGAAAATTGAAATATAAAAAAACAAGAAACACAACGAAAATTGTAAAACACAACCGCTTTCATAAAAGACGTATACAACAATAAAACAAAATTTTAAACATGCAATAAAAATTAAATGGAAGTAAAATATAAATTCGAAAAATGCTAAAAAAATTGTATACAAAATTTATAACAAAACCAATAGAAAGAATGCAAAGAAGAAAAATAAAATATAAATAGGCTAAACATGGAAAATATGAAGCTGTTATAATTAAAAAGGACGGATAACAGGAATCGAGAATAAGAAAAAATAATAAGAATGAAAACAAAGAAAAATTAAATAAATGAATTAAGCAAAAAACGCCAAAAAGTAAAGAACGAAAAAAATTAAATATAACAGAGCAATCGAAATAAAATTACAGAAAAAAACAAATTCTAATGAAACGACGACAGAAAAAACGCAAATATGAGCTAACAAAAATTGCAGTGAATGAAAAACTAGTAAAAACGAAAATTGAAAACAAATGAACTGACAAATATGAAAAAAGACCATGAATATAATAAATCTCAAAAAATGCTTCTCTAATACAAAATAGAACAATTTTAAAATGTTGACTAATGTTTGGAAAAGAAAACTATTGTAAAATATTCAAACATTGCAGATATTGAAAGAAGAGTGCAAACATAAATTCATAATTAAATCAATAGAATTAACGAAAAGAAAAAAACCAAAGAAAATGGACAAGATTAAGAACGCATTAAAAATAATAATAGTCAACGAATGCATGAAATGGAAGAACTCAAAAAATAAAGAATAAAAACAAAGCTAAATCTAAAGTAGCTTCATACTCCAGAAACAAAAGCGGGGCAGGATTGATGTAAAAATAGCAAGAGTAAATCGAAAATTTATGAAAAGTAAAACTCAATGAAGGAAATTACAACAATAAAAATAGAAAAACTAAAGCGAAGAAATTTGATCCATATGAATGGTTAGAACCAGTAGTACCAATCCAAGTCATGAAATTTCCAACCCAACCCAAAAATTCTCAACCCAACGGAGCAAATCGAACAACCAATAACTTTACAGTTGCAAAGGCAAACTAGCAGCCGATCTAAAACCTAACATGTTATTGAGAAAATGTCGGTTTTATTTCGAACCCAACCCAACCTAACCCAATCAAACTGAATTATTCGTAAGAATTTACTAAATTATGTAACTCAAATGTGTATTCTTTACTACCAGCCGGTGTGATGTGAGTAAACAAGAATTATATAACACTCACAAATATTAACAATTGGATGCTAATCAATTTTTAGACAATTGATAACTGTGTAATCCGACCCAACCCAACCCAACCCCGGCAATGTGTAGGGATTTGAATCATCAATTAGAAAAATTGAATTACTTGACTGCTTATGTAAAAAACGCCCGCTTCAAACTAATGTTAAAATTGCTTATAAAACAACGAAATTTAATTTCGTCGATTTCACGAAACAAGTTGACACTCACATCATGTGACAGCACATCGAGATTATGCAGTAGCGGAATTAAATCAATTTACTTAATTGTATTTTTCTTATTTTAATTTCTCTCTATGTATGTATAGTAATTGAAATATATATTAACAATTAATATTGATATGGCATTCAATATCCACAACTCCGCACGTATCTGCACAATAAAGTCATCACCAGTGATTGATGACTGTGCTTTAAATGTGTGTTTGTGCGTTGTAATTTCCCGAACGAAATAAAACAACTTTAAAAGTGATTTAACTAATTCCAACAAAAACACCGAACTGGTAGCACCGACAACAAACGAAAAATAAACAAAGATTTACGTTTTTGCAGTTGTTTTTAATTTTGCCTGTTGTTTTTGAACTCAAACCAACCTGGTGATCTCAATCGGAACTACCAACTTGATTCTTACCTAAAACAGTCAAAATGATTTTTTTGCCATAAATCATTTTTTGCATTTGAATATCTTTGGTTCTGGTGGTCTGGTTGGTTTGGTTTGGTTTGGTTTGATTTGGATTGGGTTGGTTTGTATTGAGTTGGATTGAAATTTGATTGGGTTGGGTTGGATAGGGTTGGGTTGGGTCTTTCTTCACTATGCCCGTTTGTTTATCCTTTGGTATTTCCTGCTTTCCAAAAAATAAATAATTTCTCAGTATTTCCTATCCTCTCATTTATGTCTTTATCAACATTTCCATTACTTCCAATTATTCTTGGTTCGATATTTCGTTATTCCGCAAACTTCTTTGGATGCTTGTAATATATTATTCTTGAAGATGTTCCATTTATCTTCCGTTGTATTTCCTTTGTTCCTTTACTTTTTTGCTTCCTTGCTTCTCTTGTCCTTTTTGTTGATATGATATGTTGATATTCATGTTCAATTTCACTAAGAAGTGATCACTTCCAATCTCAGCTTCTCTAGTTACTTTCACATTTTCCCATTTATATTTACTTATTAAGAAATAGTCTATTATAAATTGTTCTTTCCTCACATTTTCTTCTCTTGTGTATTTGTGTATATTCTTACGTTTTAATTTTGTATTTGTTATTATTAAGTTATTTTCTATACACAATTCAATAATTGTCTTCCCGCTTTGTTTCTGGTATCTTCTCCTTCCCTCCCCATGTATTCTTCATTTCCTGTATTACTCTTCCGTTTAGATCTTCCATTGTTATTCACCCCATATATCTTCCTTGCGTTCTGTATTCTGTTCTGTGCTGGTAATTGTTACAATCAATCAGTGCTTCTAACGATTAATCGGGAACGCATGGAGATGTTCCCTTTTATTTCCATAATGATTATTTCGTCAACGTTTTCTTTTGCTTCGAATATCCAGTTGATTTCATCAATTGCAGACAATATCTCAACGCGTCTGTAATTATTCAGCTTCCATTGAAAATGTAATTCATTAGTTAATTCGTCAGTTACGATGATGGAGAAAAAACGATCGGAAAATATCATTGTACATATCATCGTTGTAAATGGTATATGTTTACAGGATTGAAGGTCATACCAAGTTAGCGTGACTGTGAAAGCGATTTCCCTTCTCCACTTCAATTAAAACTTAGTAATTAACGAGCACGAGCCGGTCTTTAACTTTAACGCTACTTCTATGAAGAACTTAAAACGATTGTCAAACTTTTTATGTATACCGACGAGACCGTTGATGACTTGTGTGGAAATCTCGCTTCAAGGGCGCGAAAATTAATAATTAAAACGACACTGAAAATAATGGGGAGCGGATCTTGCGAGACAAGCCTTTCTATTCTTGCCCTATTGTTAGAATATTAACATTTGAATCTCAATTTACACGACCATCCAATTATGTTACCCATATATTTGTTTAATTCTTTGCATGTCTTATTATTTTTTTAAAAGCATAATTATTTTTCGTTTAGTCTTTGTCTTTTCGGCATCTTTCTCATTAATCATTGTCGTTTGTTTCAAATTATTATTGAGAATTTTATTGGTATTTTTTATAGTTCGTTCAATAGTTTTATTTAAATTTGCAGTTCGTGGTATATCTTTTCACGCCATTTATTAAAATTTTGCTATACCTCGTTTAACATTTACTTTTGTTTTTTACTGCGTTTGTTTGGTTTTGACTCGGTGTTTTTATTTGTTTTATTTTCATCTTTTGCATTGTCAATTACATTAATTTATTTTCCCTGATTTTTATTACCAATTTAATTTAAATTTTTGTCATTTTAGTTGATTTCATTTTCATTTTAAGGTTTACGTGGTTCAGGTTTTACATTTTAATTTGTCGTTTTTTTTTTTGCTTAACTCATTACTTCATTATTGACAAATTCATTTGAATTTTGGTTTGGTATTTTCTTTTTTTCCAAGTTTTTAGTTTTTGTTGTTGTTTAACACCTCCCTGGTGTAGTTTTGCTGATCTTGTGGTTCAATCTAACTATACTTAACGTATCACTACGAAATGTGTGTCAACATAAAAACAAACTCGTGGCTCTCAAAGATGCATGGTTAGAAAAAATGGCATTGACGACGAGGAATGGAAAATGCAGTTTAGCAATTTCAAGGCAATTTATTGTTGTACTCCTGAGATGAGTCAACTCATAATGATTCACTAAACCGTTTTTGTTGCTCGTATCAAAACAGGAAGATCAAAAAGTAACATGTTTGAACACTAATGATTGACATTGATCAATATTTTTAATGATAATAAGAACGAAATGTTTATTTAACAAAAATGGGACAAGTCATATAGGAAGAAAATTTGAGAAGATACATGGACATTTTAAGTATTTTCATGTAGATCGCTCGCACTTAAAATATCCCAACGAAAGTGTATTTCCCCACTTAAATTTTGCCATTCCACTTGAAATATTGTTTTGGACTTCCATTCGTCCAATATTTATTTTCTCTCGACTGTCTGTTTTCTAGTAATTTTCAGACCTACTGTCATAAGTTAAGTATTGTTAATAACATTGACTGAAAACTGAAACGTTTGATCACGGGGTTCTTCTGTCTATTTGTAAGTGGTGGCTCCTGGAAACTCCTGAATGATTGCCAATGCAAACAATAAATTACCACATTGGCCCTTCGTCCGCATCATCAGCAAAAATCACCTGAAATCCTTCGGAATTCAAAAGTTATCAATCGAGACTTAACTTCATGGGGGTCATAAGGTGTACGGTGGCAATACATCATTTTATATGGACGGTTTTTTTAATTCACTGTAACTACCACATTATCACTACAGTGAATAAAATAAAAAAGGGTTCAGACACTCATTACTCCTTAAATAATTAACGAACCTATTTCATGAGGAAAACACGCATCTTATATTAATTTTATTAAGTACATGGTCAAACCTAACAACGCACAAAATTGTATAAATTCACTGTAAATGACCTGTGATAATTTTCTTCGATATATAATGCCACTGTTTTACCTTATTTTTATAGCAAAATGGTTAAAAAAATAAACGATCATTTTCTGACCTAAAAATTTTTTTAATTAGTAATTTGGAAACTGTGGTTGGCAAATAAATTGAAACAAACTTACCCTTACCACACACTGAGTGGTAAGGGTAAGTTTGTTTCAATTTAAAAAATTTATAATCCATTGGGGGAATACAGTCCTAAGAATTTCTTCTCCACTCCGCCCACGACGAATTAAGTCTGTCTACTGAGCAATTTTTTAAATTAAACTTCCCTAGTAAACGTATTATATCTTACTCGTTGAATTGAAACAATGGAAATTAATTTGTAGTATGTACAGATCCTTCATTAATTTTGAGATGAGCCGACACAATGACTTACTAACATGTAGTCGCATTTTAATTAGTGCCACCAGACAAGTAATGATGATCTTAACCATTTATAAGACGTGGAACGTTACTTATAAGATGGAAAAAGGTTAATAGCATAATTTGCTTCGCAATTTATATCACAAAGGAAAATACGAATCGAGTCAAAAATGTTTAGTTATACTAAAAACGTAATAAATAGAAAAAATGGGCGTTCGTTAATTAACTTGACAGATTAGCAAGTTACAAGTAGATTGCTTGGGTTTGAAATAACATTAAAAACCGTTTTGTGCCCCAATTTAAATTTAAAATAATTATCTTCAGATGGTTTCCATTACTTTGTTTAAACCAACGATACCATTCGATATTTTGTATAAAATAACAATTACTTACTTTCGTGGAATTTTCAGCAACAAAAATATTTCATTTATTCAATTAGAATATTTTAGAAAAGGTGTTCAACACGTCTCTACTTGATCACGTGCAATTGAAATTCTGCTATATGACAGACCTAGAAGACGGTTCTTTTTTTAAAGACTTTCAAAGACTAAATACCCCAGAAAATTTCTAATGAATTGTAAAGAATTGAAGCCTCTTGTGCAGTTCGAAACAAGTGGTAGGTGCATCAAATTACTTGCAACGAACGCAAATGTAAAGTTTTCCCATAGATATTTCACAGGAAAATTCTAATTAAAATCAATCAAAAGTCACGCCGCATTTACGACTAAATTCTAAAAACCTCGCGATAATTAACCAAAAAACCGTGAGAACTTCGTTTGCGAGTGGCAGCATTTCATTTTTCATCCGACAAAGTTAACATTCTCGTTCTCATGTTTGCATCGCGGAAAGTCGATTTAACTCGAGCATTACTACACCGGCATTATATACTACGAGCACGGATGCGTTCCGCGTTTGAAGTTGACATCAAGAACGATTAATTTTTTTCCAGTTTCGTTCCAGCAGTCGAGCATACACGCGGTGCGGAGTTTTTCCGCGAGCTTTCCGGCGAGGCGGTGTTCGGTGGCCACGACCCTGATGATCGGAAGTTCGGTGGGGAAAAACGACAAGAACGGCCAGAAGATCCAGGAGAAACGGGCTCAAGTCAACGTGCTGGAAGATGAGGAACGCGTCCCGAAACGTCGATTGGTCCGGACGAAGAGCGCGCCGCTTCAAAGGAGGTGAACGATTTTTAGAAATATTCAAATTGCTTTGGATCAATCACGTGGCGAGGTTATTGTCGATAAAATTGTTTGGCGAAATAATGGCATAAATTGATTTATTTATTTTAGTGTAGGTATAGTCATGAAAATATGCAAGTGACATGCACAAATATATTGAAACGAATAAAATATATTTTTATTTAAATACGCTTATAATGAAAAGCATTTTAATAAAACATTTCCGTTCAATAAATAACTTTTTAACCTCGACTCAAGTTCCAGTTTCTGCTGGTAAAATATTTTTTGTGTGATTAGTTAGTTATAATGTGTGGAAGCGGAGTGCTTGAGCACTGATTACAAAAAAAATTCTCGAGAGGAATTTATTGTACTGATTAGTTTAACTGTTCTATAAAAAAATGATCGGGTTTCTGATAAATTAAATTGACTTGCAAATTATGTCCGTTACTTATTGTACTTTGGGTACTTCCATCTGAAAGTTCAGCATTGCAGTACCATAGTTGTAAATCAAGTATTCATTGTGAACAAATACGCAACGTGACATTGATTGCACAATGACCTGCGTTACAATTCCTACGTTGGCGCCCTTCAAATACGTTCTCCTGCTATTGACTAATTTCATTAAATTAAAATTTTCTAATTTAATATACTTATTTCAACAATAACAAACAATAGTTTCTCATACTTAACTTTAAAATCTCATTTGTCTTAAAATAAAGTAAATCACTAAACATAGGAAAGCACATATTTAAGTTGTTCGACGTGTTATTAGTACTGACTGTGATGTACTTGTGAAACCCTGACCAGGCCAAAAATTTGGAACGTCGGCGTACTTCAAATACGTTCTGCTGACACTGAATAGTTATTTGTAGGTGTAAGTGTAGTTTACATAATAATGATTTAATACGTGAAAGTTTGTTATTATCTGGGACAGTTAAATTTAGGACTTTTTCCAATCCATCTAAGAACGAACTGTTGGTCTTTAAGACAATAATTTTTTGCAGTTTCAGGAAAACTTGTATACATCTCACTTCTGTAAAGTTATCTTGCAAGATTCGGAGATTACTTCTCGGAAGTAATCTCGACCTAAGGCCTCGTACTCTCAATAATACTCCTCGTCTGCAATAGACAACTAAACTAAACAATGTACTTCTGATGGATTATATTTTAAGGATGGCCAGGCGGACAAAAGAAACAAGAAAAAATATTCAAAACTCGGGAGCAATTAAAGGTGAAGGAAATGATATATTTTTATGGACATCTGGAATGTAAGGGATACATTTGCACCAGTGTCTCTTAAAGAATTAAACACGAAATATCTAATGATAATGGACACCGGTAATAAATTTTGAAATAGAGAAAACATGGTGGTGAGGAGTACGCAACTGGAACGGAAATAAATATATAAAAGGACATGGACAACACTAGAACCCCACCTTCTAGTGTTGTCCATGTCCTTTTATATATTTATATCCGTTCCAGTTGCGTACTTCTCACCACCATGTTTTCTCTATTGCAATGAAATTGATCATGTACTAATAGTAAGAATAAGCTGCAAAAAGTTGAGCAAAAGAAATACATCAAATACAACAAAATAGAAAAATTAGATGACGTGGAAAGATTACAGAATGATAATTTTAAAACATAATATCCTGCCCATGATTGCAAAACAAGTGGGAAAATGCGACGAAAACGGAATTAAAGTGGATCACAAAAAAAAGGAAATAAACCAAAAAAAAAACAAAATACATGGTAATGGGCTAAACCGAACTACGAACGATTGAAGGGAATATGAGTTTGGCAATGTAAAGGAGTCTTATACTTAAGAGTCATGATAAATGAAAAAGGAAAAGAGGAGCAGGAAATATAAGTCAGAATTGCCAAAGGTAACAAGAAGTACTGAAAAGACTAATTAAATCAAAGAATACGCCAGCCAAGAAGAATATAAAACCGTTAGAAGGCCCACCGTGACATATGCCTGTGAAAACTTAAAAGACAGCCCTCGCATATGTATAGGTGCTTCTAACTTGTAAATGTAAAATTCAGAAGTCAGCGTGGCGTGTAGTTTGGATTACATTGTCATCGAAAATATACGTCAATGATATTTAATGATGTGTCGATGCTTTTTTTCGACATAATTAGCTGACATGACGTTGCTTTATCGCCGTGCTTTACCAAATACTAGATCGATAACTTATCGAAAGGGGTGAATTGCCCGAATATGTATTATACAGGGTGTTAAAAAGTATCAGACACTTTGAGGGCTGGTAGTAAGACATGGGTCCGCAAATGGGCGGTTTCGGAGATACGATTTTTTTTATTTCCATAATACGCATCTTTAAGACAAGATTCCTTTGAACCAAAGGCAACAAATGTGGTGCTCCAGAGCATTTTTCGATTGCCGTTAGAGCACTTTTTTAACGCCCTGTATAAGCTTGAATATTGTTTCACCCTCATTGTGCACCATTTTGAAATGTTAAGTTTGCCGCGCTATATATGTGTGGCCGGAATTCTACATCATCGTTTCAGTTCAACAATTTTTTTTAATGAGTAGTTGGTAAGCAGAAATCAAGTTTCAAGAACCCTACTTTACTCTACTAGAGGAGTCAATGTACAGTATAATCTTACATAATCTTTCAGGTAAAACTTCGAATTCGATAATTTTATTTTGTTACCATTTGGTAACATTCGAATAGTGCAAATAATTGAATTTTGTTCTTCTAATTGTGACTTCATAAAAATATATTAAGTCGTTTTATTCGCTCGACTCACTTCTTAATGCACTGGGATCATATACATTAAACTGAATAATAATTATGAAACCGTTATAGTAATAGTAGACAATGACGAAGAACACAAGAAGAAATAGTATTTTCCTGCCATCACGTCCTTATTCAAATTTAGCAAAGTATGTGTGCAATAAATTCAATGTAAACATCAGTGAATACTCGCAAGACACCTTATTGACCACAACAACACTTGACGATTGCTATCATCATATCTTTTTTCATTTATTGCCTTTTGTTCATGCATTATTTCCAACAAAAAATGTTCCTCCTAATTCAGAAGTCTCTACCATCATATAACACTTGGTACTGATGGGGTTGAATCCTCAACAATGCAACGAAATCAATGCAAATATAACAATCGCGTACGAATAATTGAAAGAAATACAATGGTAACGAAATGAGAGAAAATGCAAAGTTAAGGCCAACTCAACAGATAACAATAAGCAAAATGAATGTGAACAAAACAAATAAATTAAAACTGACAGTTCTCAGATTTTTTGAAATTAATAAATTAACCAACAAAGGTACATTTAAAGAAAGAAAACAGGGTAACAATATATATCTAAATAATTATATTTTGACCAAACACAATTCAAGAAATAAATGAAAATACAAAACATTTAGCAAAAGAAAACGGCATCGGTATCGTGGTTCGTATATTACGAAAATAAAATGTTCACAAAATATTGGTTTGATTTTTATGTACATGGACACGTCGCCTCTCAACAGAACAAAACCTAAACTAAACTTTACTGGGGTGTAATATGCCTTTTACAACACTTGTTACGTAATATATTAATACATTGACCTGACATATAGAGTAACAAATATGAGAATTAAATTCAAAATTGTAATTCAATAATAGAAATGAAATTCAAATGGATAGTCTCGAAAAGAAAATTCAGGAAGAGGGCGAAAAGTTTCTCTATTTAGGGTGAAATTTTTCAATTGCCAGAAAAATTATTGAAGTCGAAGAATTTAATGTGTCATCGAAAAAAACTCATATATTACATTAACGACACGCGTACATAAATTCCCACTGAACAAGCAAGAATTATTTAGTATTTAAAAGTCGCGTGTAGTAGCTAACCACAGCCCCACATATTTGAAAACTATTCGAAATACTTCACGGAATACGCATTCGTCAACGATATATTATATCTTTCTGCTAAAATATTTCCCAATGGAAAGTGCACGTTTGTTAAAATAATTAAGATATACAAAAAATGGGAGAGAATCAAATCGGGTGTGGTGCATAATTATATATGTACATAAATACTTTCAAATTTATACTAAATAAATTGTTAATGAAATTAATTTAATTTTTGCACAATAATATTTTTAAATCTTTCATAATCGTTTCGCTATTTTTATAAGCTCATCGCCAACAAACCAACCTATTTGATTTAGAACTAATGCCTAAGTTCGGTAATTCTTGCCCATTAACTCATAATCAGAATGAAACGATCGTTCAAGAATCCAAACAATATTCTTGTTGCAAATTTTCAACATAACTATAGTAATTTTTACATATTTTCTTTTTCATGGTCGACAGGATTTCATTTCATAATTTAAATTAATTTGAACGTAATTGCTTGATTTATTTGCCCTGACGCTGCTACGCTGATAATAAGATCGAAACGATCATCAAACATGTTTTACTACTGCTGGAAGGATTTTGTGAAAGATTACCATCAACATTTATTTTTCTTATCATTTTCCGCGAGCGTTTTATATTATTTTTTATTATTGACGTTAATTTTTAAAAGTTTCTTGTTATATCTTGCCTCACTCTCTTATTTTTTTTCCTCTTTCACTTTCGCTTGGTTTCTCAGTGTTTTGGTGGTGTCGTTTGTACTTATAGCTTTCAGTTTCATTTTTGTTTCCTATTTATTTGAATAGGAAAGAAAATATTTCGAAATTGATAAACAAATCGTAATGATCATTATAACATGTAAAATAAAGTCTAAAAATCTGCAAAAATCATTAAATATCGAGTAATCAAAATGAAAATTAAAAATCCTAATTTGTCCAAAAAAAATGTGTTATATGAATGTGCCCTCTTCATTCTACCGTTTATAACTCTTATACTTAATGCATAAGAAATATGTATAAGTATAAGAAAGTCCAGTGCGGGACACTGCAGATTTATTTTGTATATAATAATAATAATATTTCAATAACTCAGATAATGGCAAAAATTAAGATTTTTAAAATATTTCCAAGAAAATGTTATACTACATTATATTATTAGTAGGTTGTTTCTAAAGTTTTGTCCGCTACTGTAATACTGTAATATCACAATGAATACTTATTTAATCGAAATAATCAGTGCACTTTTGCCAACGTAACACATGTCGATTAATTCTGTCGGCATAAAAATTGGGTGCTCGGGATTTGATTAAGTCGACGATGGCCGTTTTTGCCTGGTAGTCGGTTGGCGAGATGTCTGGGGAGTATGGTGGGTGAGGCCGAACTTCGACGCTCAATTCATTTAATTTCCGGACGGTGATTTGTGAAACGTGCGGACGGGCATTGTGATGGAGCAGGATCGGGCCTCTTCTGTTGACTAGTGCTGGCTGCTGCTGTCGCAATTTTCGGTACATTTCGTCGATAGGATGTGATGGTTTGACCCGGTTGCAGAAAGTTATAGTGAATCACGCCAGCCGCTGACCACCCTACCACACAAAAAAGACCATGACACCATGGTCTTTTTTTAGTGGATTTTCGCCTTTGGGAAGTTCCTGGGTGGCTCATCGGTGTTCAACCACTGTCCTCAACGTGTCCTGTTGTCGTAGGGGATCCAATTTTCATCTCACCTGACGATCTTATCCAAAAAAAGACAATTTCTGTTCAAATCGTGGGGCACCCACTTTTCGAGCTTTTTGGCCTTTCCAGTACGTTTTAAACCATCAAAAACCGCATGGGAGCTGACCCCCAGTTCTTCCGCCATCCCACGCACCGTTTGTGATGGGTCAGTGTAGGCCAGGGTCCTCAAATCCTCGTCCTGGATTACTGTAGGACGACCAGTTCGGGACTCATCTTCGAGGCTAAAATCTCCGGAACCAAATTTCACAAACTAACGTCAAACGGTGCGTTCATTAACACTATCATTGCCAAATTCCTGGTTAATTTTTCGGGCTATTTCGTCAGCGCTTTGGTTCAATTTGAAGTCGTAGAGAAGAATTGGCCGAAAATCGCTTAACGACATCATATAGTAATAATCTTAAAAGAGGCAAAAAATGGTAAAAAAAATGCAGCATCAATGTATAGAGTACAAAATTCTCTATCGATCAGTATAATAAATATTTATTGAGATATGGAGCTACAAAAACACATGACATAAAAACGGACAAAACTTTAGATACAACCAATATAATATATTTCACAAAAGAAATTTAAATAAAATAAATGAAATATAAAATATTTAAAATAATTTTACAAAATTTATTAAATCTCTCGTACATAATTCGTTCATTCAAATACTTTTCCCCTTTCGGCTAAACATGCAAGTCGAGAGTTTCGGAGCGAAGATTTTTTTTATTTATGAGGTTGAGAACTGGCAGCGTGTTAGTTCACGATACCGAAATTCACATCAAAACTGACGTGTTCGACTTTGCTGTCCGTGCTCCCAGTGACATACATTTTGATTGATTATTGATTGCATTTATCCTTTCCTATTTCGCAAAATTGCCCTTCCGGTGGTATCTTTTAGTGTACGGCAATATATAAGGTTTATATTTACAACGACGGAGTACCATAAACATTTCGATTCACCCGACACTTATTTTCGGTGTACGTGTGTCGTGTTGGATGTCGTTAGAGAGAATCTGAACAGATTTTGCATTCGCATAAAATATGTCTCCGTTCGTTGATCCACTTATAGGTTATGGTTGCATGTTGCTCAGCATTTAAGCTACAGGATTGAAGCTGATTATTTCCATTTGTTTTCTGCAATTCTAGATTATTACATGACATTTATTCTTAGACGGATTGGTTCATATCAAATCACCAGATGTTAATTTCATATAAATTGCTGAAAGTTTGATTGTTTGCACATCTTTGGAGTATAATTGCCTCTGAAATATTCGTTTACGTCGCGGATATTCTATTAACACTGAGGTCGATTTAACCAATTCATTTGAAAAGCACTTTATTTCTATGTTTTTAAAGTCTCCAATTGTGTTTATTTAATTTCAGGTATATTTTCTTCAGGTAATAATCCTACTACTGGTAAAAATATATCACTAATTTCTTCTCGATAACGTATAATCGAATTATTGGCTGGAGTTTAGCACTTGTCGGGATCGATCAAATTAAAAAAAAGTATTTTCGTATTTTTATAATGAAGTGGTTTTGCACGACCCTTCCCCTCCGCCTCCGTCTGAACTACATTAAAGTTCCGGGTCGATTTTCTTGAAAACAAAAACTGTTGTGAAAATTCCAGTTCCAGGCAGCCGGAATTACATTGTCTAACGATATTACTCTTATTCGTGCCACAATTCATTCACCAAATACCCAGGTCGGCACGTAACCTCATTCGTACGACAGTGGAAAGGAAATAGGTAAATGGGGCAACACCATTACAAAACTAACGACTTCCGCCGTCTTTATTGTGACATCCGATCGATGTTGCGTACATTAAATGCGCCGAAATTATTTTTCCAATCGCACTGATGCAGCCAACTGAGAAGTGATCGATGAACGATTAACGTCGCGTTATCAATCATAACGTTTCACACAATGGATGTTCCCCGGCGCATTAATTCACCTGGATTCGTTTTAATTACACACTGTGTCGGAATTAATTGGCGAAATGCCACCGCGTTCCTTGTCCCCAAAAATTACACTTGGCGCTTCGTTACAACCATCAATAAGCGAAGATTTACGGCGACGATAAATTATCTGAATTTGCTTTTAAAAAAATGCGCTTCGTGAAAATGATTGTGTCGGTACCGCTTGAAATATCGCGAGACTTTACTAACGTGCGAAAATTGCGAGGTGTGTTCTAAGAATAATACCCAAATATCGCTCGAGTATGAATAATAGCGTCAGGCATTATTAACAGTTTCAATGGTTTTCCTCGAACAACACGATTTTGTCGTTCGTCCATAGAAAAAGCTAATTTTATGTTATTCCTTTTAAAATTAAATGTAAACATTTGATATTTTGTTCTTTTTTTGTCATTGATTCTTGGCAATTATTATTTATTACTATGTTTCGTTTATGTTTATGATGTTTGTTTAATTATCATGTCTTCATGTCTTAATTGAATTGCGATCATTTATTTTTTACTTTTCTATAATTTACTCAAATTTCTAATCTTTTTACATTTTGTGTTGACATCTGATATATTGATCTTCTAGAGAAAATAATAAAACCACAACAAAAACCAAAGAAATTTTGAAAATTGTCAATTTTTGATGTATTTCCAAGCTAGGTGGGCAACTCAACTACCAAAATAAACAAAAACCAAAGAAATTTTGAAAATTGTAAGATGTAAATTTAATTTTTCATGTATCCCCAAGCTAAGTGCCCAACCCAACTACGAAAATAAACAAAAACCAATTAAAATTTTGAAAATTGTAAGATCAAAATTCAATTTTTGATGTATTCTGAAATTAGGTGCGCAACCCAACTACCAAAATAAACAAAAACCAAAGAAATTTTGAAAATTGTAAAATCAAAATTCAATTTTTGATGTATTCCCAAGCTAAGTACCCAATCCAACTACGAAAATAAACAAAAACCAGAGAAATTTTGAAAATTGTAAGATCATAATTTAATATTTGATGCATTCTCAAGCTCCAATTAACTATTATTGTCGTTCAGTATACGACAATAATAGTTAATCGGTTTATGGTTTATGGCATGTACAAGGATAATGAGGTGAGTATTTTTTGTTTACACGCATTGTAAACCTTATTACTTATTGCATATGCTACACTTATTGACATAAGTAATTGAATAAAATTTCCAATCAACTTCATGTACAGATTTTTAAACTACTTGTTTACAAATATTTATTGCAGCTAGCCATTTATCTAAAATTATCTAAAACTATAATCTATGTATCTAAAATAAAATAAATATTGCACGTTGTGAATTTAAGCAATTCATAAATATTTTCACGTGTTAATAACAATTTTCCAAAAAATGATTAATTCTTCGGTGTTTGCGTAATTTTAACAATTTATTTATAATTTTTAATCCACTATTTTTTTCACGGATTTAACAATTACTAGTAATACGAATTTCCAATTGATGTCTTCTGCTCCTCGTTGATGCCTATTCGTTATATTCCGTTGATCGTCTGCTGATCCGTGTCCGATGCTCGTCCTGGATTTCTCCTTTAAGGTCCTGGCTACGTCTTTGATGGTCCTTGCTTCTCGGTGTCCTTTAGTGCTAACTTCCCAACCTTACTTAGTCTATATCCATCTTCTCGGTTAAAATTATTCGGGTTCTTCATTATTTCCAAGGATTCTCTCACTATCCGAGGGTAGTAGTGATTGTTTCTGACGAGTATCTTTACTTTGTCGGAGTCGATTATGTGACTGCTTCACGTGTGGTAGTGTTCAGCTACTGCGGATCTTCCAGTACTTCCCTGCTCGACATCTATTCGATGCTCCTTGACTCTGTACTCTATACTGCGTCCCTTTTGTCCAATATACGATTTTCCACACTGGCATTGAAGTTCGTATATTCCTTTAACTCGTAATCTGGGTACCGTCTTTGTTGGATGGAAACAGTTCTTTTATTTTCTTAACAGTGCTGAACTTTTCCTTAGCCTGTCCGTAACTCCAGCAGTATATGAAAGGTGTGCGTATCCTGCTGGTTTTTCGTCTGGCTCATCCTTCAATCCTTTATTTCAAAAAAGGCAACACCTAGAAGATATATCATTATGGAAAATGGCCGTGAAAGTCTACATTCGACTATGAAGGAAATTGTCAAAACAAGTGTAAGTTATCATCAAAATTGCAATGTGCAATTAGAATGAAAATGTTAGTTTTAATATTGAGGGGATGTGAAGAACGTACCAGAACACAACAAGAAGTTTGTTAGTTATTCAACAACAAATATCCTGATGATGAAGAACCTACCACAAGAGGGACAGTTTCCAAAATAGAAAGAAGTTTTCTGAACACGTTGACTTGTGAGGGATTCATTTGGGGCAAAATTAAATTTAGCAGTGGGGGGCATTAAGCCACGTCACAAACCCTAACTAAAGCGGTATTTTAAATCGAATCATAATTTTGTGAGAACTAATTAGCTATTTTTAAGTTTCAAATTTATTTAAACTTATTGCAAATCGGTGAAAACGATTTATTTCGACTCCAAATGCGAAATTTGCAATAGAATGTTCACCTACCCTCACTATTGTCCTACCACTATTTCTTAGTGAATAAAAATTGTGATTGCCCCCCCCCCCCTCACCTCAATGTTCCAGCATCGTAATTCATTACACAAAACCGAACTATTTATTCAATTTCGTTGGAATTTACATTTTTTGTTAGTTAGTGGAATTCTGGGTTATTTTGGAACAAAATTAAGATGCACATTGAAACGAAACAGTCCCCACTTAAAAATCAAAATAAATCAATATAATTGTAATATAATTTTGGAATATTATTTTGGGGAGAAATCTTATTAGTAAATGTAATGTAATGTAATCTTATTAGTGCAGCAAAGTATCGATTATGGGTTGGAGCAAAAGTAACAATAAATTATTTGTGTGTCTATGCATCTAAGTGGGAATTCAAATTTATGGCCGTGTCTGTTAAATTTTACCATAAATTAATTTATTTGTTGGTTTACTTCCGTGGGTTACTTTCCTCTTAATTTTTCTTTTATTTTTGCGTTTTCAAATACAAAACTATCGAGACAAAATACTATATATACTGAAATATTTTCAGAAAAAAATGAATTAATGGATTAATTTGCCCAAAATGTCAACGATACAACATTTGCAAACAAAGTAAATTTGATATAAATGCATCAAATTTGAACATTATCTAAAAATTCTTTTAAACATGTTAAACAACGTGACACCCGATTTGAGAAATAATTAAAGTTTGAACTGGCAACGCGTTCATCAATATCGCGCAAAACTAAAGTGGGACGTTAAAATAAATCTCCTGTGTGCCCGAATTAAATATGAATTAAGTACGACTCCCGGAGCGTACGTCATTGAAGAGAAGGGAAATCTACTAAATACCAAAATACCAATATACGATTGCTAGGTAAATTCAAATTACGCATCATGAATTGTATTAATGTGGAGAGCTAGAACAACGCGTTATACTAGGTTTTAAATCAGATTGAAGACATAAAGTGTAAAATTCCCACGAATCTGATTTTTGGTGTGAGATCAATATTGAAATTGAAATTGATTAACATAATTAATAAATGATCAATAGAGCTAGTCCTAGATTTTAAAACAAATGTGAGACAAAAGGTGTAAAAAATACGATAAATAGAGCCAAAACAATTCATTCGTTGTTAGTTTTAAACCGAATTTCAGCCACAAATTTTGATAACACTTCTGCTGGACAGTTCTGATACATATGTGCTAGTTGAATACTAGGAACAGGCAAATTAGTATTAAAATAATTAGAATGCAATAAAAAGTTACTGCAACGTATCTTTGCAGGATTGTTAACCGGAATTAGGCCAGACACGTAAAAATATTGCTTTGTCGCAACCTTTACACTAACAATTTTAGATTGTGAGCTTTAAAGCTCTAAAAGCTTTAAACCCCGCTCTCCCGTTGCAACTTCTTTCGATTAAGACTCCCTGGAATTATTTTAGATGTGTAATGGACAGGGAGAAAAATTGTTGGGTTCGAGCAAAAGTAAGTAAAAGTGCTTGGGACGTGTTTATGCTACAAGCACCCCTCTCCCTTCTCAAGTTTTCTTTTTACAAAATGCAAACATTTTTTAAAATTAATTAATTAATTATTTTAGATTTTTAATGGATGCAAAATTAAGATTTGGGTTGGGTTAATTAAATAGGGGTGTGGTCGTGAAATAATCGAAGAAGATGTTAGCTGTTAGGTGCTCTTTCCAAATTCATCATAAAAAAATAGTGTTTCCATTTTTTTTTAAATATCGCTTACGTCATACACATGTGTGTGTCCGTTGACAGAAACACCAAGTGTTAATAAAAAAATTAATCGTAAATTCTGTGGTGTAATTAAATTGAAATGCAAATATTGTCGGTGTTGATGGAAACTTTGTTTTCATGTTCCTAATTCTCGAGGTGAACAAAACGAGGTTTTTAATTGATCCATTTGTAACTTATGGGTGAGCTCTTGGATTACTCAGGCGGGTTCTCACATTTTTCTCTTATTGTATTGAACCAAATCAATAACAGATACAATGAAGAATAATAATCAAACCAGTTGAATTTTATAATTAAAATAACAACAGTAACAGTAACAGCAGTATAATACTTTGTGAAAAAATTACTTACAAATATCAAATCTATAACATTATCAGTTTTCGTCAATTTATTGTTATAATTTTTGTAACTATATAGACAACAGAATAATATTAATAATTTAATTACGTTTTTAATGCCCTACAATATATTATTAATTTATTTGTACCACGTAGACTCTTTGAAACCTTGTTATATTAAGTTTCAGCGAGGCAATATATTTCGTCGTCCAAATTAATTTTAAGAAAATATTGACGTGGCGACCTTGCCGAATTCAACTTATATTTTTATTTCATTTTTTCAACAAAGTATGCCATAAATCTGCTACATAAAACGAACTTTATATTTTCGTGATGGTGATTGGTGAAGGGTTAAGTAGAGATATCTCTACGAAATCTGATCTTTTCCACTTCGTTTCGTAATCGATATCAATCCGTATGATATACGACTTTATTTCCAGCATTGAAAAAGACGACAGCAGTTGCGGAAGCACCGAATCCGAACTGAACTCGACCGGCTCGATTCCATCCAATGAAATGACGATGACGATAGGCGAAAAAACGAGCGTTAGGGTCGTCGAAGCACAAGACGACGACGACGACGGCGAAGCGGCAACCGCGGACGAAACGGTCGATAACGAGCACAAATTCGAAAATCCGAAAGAGAAGCAATGCTGGGATATGTACTGTAAAATGAGTGAGAAGGGCGTTGCAATTTCCTTCGATACAATCTTGAGGGGCATGTTAACTCCCACCGAATACAGGCTAAGAAGCAAACCATCCCTTGTACCTGAAGATAATTGCGAGATAACGGAAAATTAATTGTTATAGGCCCATTAGACTGTAGCAGTGGCGTGAGAATTATTTCTGATCTAGGCGGGCAATTGAGGAAGTATAGCATGGTACGCACTAATGGACTTCCTCGATATGCCCATTATTTTTGATTGAATTAATATTCGAAACTATAATTTGTTGATGGGATTTCGTTTGTTGCAAATTTAACGACGGATTAGTCATGATAATTTATGTTTGGGTCACGAGGTTATACGAGGGTCGTTTCAAAAATTAAAAGTACAATTACAATTTTCGGTTCATATTAGCTGCGTGATGCAGATTTTTATCATCATGACTTCGTGATAGCTGTTGAGATAATATGACGATGAATAAAAATTCAGTTGATCACAAACAAACTAACACAAAGGTGTAAACAAAAATAAAACATAAGAAAACAATATATGGATAATATAAATAACAAAATTGTATAAATAATAGAAAATAACGAAATAAAATGATACATTGGAAATCAAGTTAAGCAGAAAAATGTAAACACATGAAAAATAAGTTGGAAACAAATTGAAAATAAACTATAAGTAAAAGTATATCAAACTAGTGGCAATTGCAAAGAAACAAAACGCCAATACTTGGGAAATAAAATAAATAAATTGACCCAAAACGCTTAATATTAAAAAAAAACAAAATAAGTAATACAAAAAATGGAAAGAAAGTAACACACACATGAAAAATAACAAATTAAAAATAAACTATAAGTCAAAATAAATCAAACAAGTGGCAATTGCAACGAAGCAAAACGATCCAAATCCAAAATCAATACAAATTTTGATAAAAACTAAATAATTAAAAACTAAATCAAACGAACAGAAAACTTGTGAAATAAAATAAATAAATTTAGTTAAACACGTTAAAATTAAAAAAAATAATATAAATGATACGACAAACTCACGAAACAAGAAACTTTAATACATTGATTTGCATTTTTTCCACTCTCATAATAACAAGTGACCCATTCATAGTTCGAATAGTTCAATATAATGGACATGTTCGTTCCTCATATTATGAATTAAGGGCATGTTTTATGTCATTTAGGGCAACAAA
The DNA here is from genome assembly GCA_959613385.1 of Geotrupes spiniger. Lineage (NCBI taxonomy): Eukaryota > Metazoa > Arthropoda > Insecta > Coleoptera > Geotrupidae > Geotrupes > Geotrupes spiniger. The sequence goes on along the minus strand of OY390736.1, from coordinate 23,444,777 downwards.
GACAGAAATTACACGTCACTGACTTGTAGTTTTAGTAAGACAACAATAAATGGTAGGTGCTCAATTTTACAAATAGATATTATATATTAATATATGTTTAATTTTGCTTAAATAAATGTTGATAATTTGATTATTTCGTTTTTGTTCGCGTTGGACAAGTTGCTCCAGTTTGAAATATGTTTTCCCATAGAAATTGGTCGTTTGGATGAAAGCTGTACCAAAAGTATAATTGTTCGTCAACGTGTGTTGAAAAATTGTAAAATTAATTTTTCAAGACTTTTTTATTCTAATACTTTTAGTAATGATTTACAAATTTAAATTTAAATTGTAGCATGCAATGGTGCGGTTAGGTGCAAATGAGTACAAATTATGGGAAGTCATACGTTGTTCAAGTTTTTTTTTTCACCACAAAGTCGTAACAATTATTATCACCGATATAACTTTTCGTATACAATAACGCCGAAATAATTTCACTGTCTAATTTATTTCTTTGTTTAGTTGTCAATAAATTTATCTGGGAGAACACCTTTCGACATTTGCGGATGAGTGAGTAAACATTAAAATATTGAAACCAAAATTAGTTAAAGTTTGAAACATTGCAGTTCCATCACAATTTTCTTAACCGCATTGCAAAATAAAACAACATCGTTAGGAAGGATTTCATTTTCGTCCATATTGCGTAGAAGCCGCCACTCATTGTACAAAGTTTGTAAGTTATTTACATAAATTATTTGTGGATATAGACTAGCTACATCAAGTATAAATACATAATACATAATACATATAAATGCAAGTGAACGAGATTTTACATGAGAAAATTTAATTTTTGTAAGGATTGTTTTTTAAGGGAAATTTGATGATTATTTGTGAACAAACATAAAAATCTAAACATCTTAATCTAAAAAAAATATATAATTGCTCTTGACTTAAATTTGCTTCTAACATAGTTTTTGAAACATTCCCTCCAAAATATGTTTATCAAGGGGCAAATAATTTCTTGGCTTATTGTAATCAATATTTTCGAGTGATGTGAATAATAAATGTTCTAATGAAGCAGTCGAAAATTGTTCATAAGATGTTGCAAATGTTACGGTACAATACATGAATTGTTGGGCTTTCAGCTTGCAATTCCCGATTCAAATTATTGAAGAATGGCAATGCAAAAGCCAAAAATTGTAAAAATAATTTTGAATTAGGATTGTTTAATTTATTCAATATGTTTTCTGCTGCCAATATTTCGTTTTTACTTACAGCGTCGGTGAAATATAATCGTAGGCCCAAATTGTTCTAAAATTCTAGGCACCGCAAAGTGAACCGATAGCCATCTCGTTTGAGAAGGTTGCAGAATTGTATGCAATTTTACATTACAGAAGACTTGGAAATCTTTAAATTTCGTAATCGGCTTTGGACTAAATCCAAAATCATTGTAAATATCTCTAGTCAAAAACTCTATATACCTTGGTAACTTTAAACATGCATAAGAGGCACACAATTGGCATATACATTTCATTACATATAAATTGGGAATGTCTCTTGTTAAGAGACTCATTAGAGAATGGTGCTCCGCCATCATTACGTTCGCACCATCAGCCGCAAATCCAACAATTTTTTCAAAAAACGATGTGATATGACTATACAAACTGTTTGCATCTGCAGCGAAAAGTTATATTATATTATTATATATTATATTATTTGTTAAATATCTTGCAACTAAACAGAGATGTTTCGTGGTACTTCTATCTGTAGATTCATCCACGATGTGCACACAAATCTTCAAAACTGTGATGCTCCAATATATTTCTAATGATCAATGTGATCTTCGTTCTTCCACATGTCATCCCATTGGCAATCTTGGAATTTCACAAATGGCGGCAAATAGTTTTATTAAGTGGTCCATCTCTGCAAATGGGATATTATGCTCGGTCACAAACAATTCATCGAATTGTGTCAATGTGCCCCAGTGCGATCTCGCCGCGCAACGCTGACAGGAATGCATACCTCCGCATTCCATGACACAGGTACGTAGCCAGCTAACGATAGCCTTTAAACACGGGAACCAGGTTGCATCTAGCAACAACAACAGCCATACCTATGGCAACAGCAACACAGCATCAACAAACAGCCGCCCTATTCCAGGCGAACCTACACGCCACTGCGAGAGCAAACACCGATGACCAACTACCACTGTTAGTAGTATTACGAAGACTGTACTTTTTTTACCCCACCGCCGTTTTCATAAATATTGACTCATCCCTAATATAAGTAAATGTGCGTAAAATATGTAATCGTTGATATAGAATTATATACCTAAATGTCTTAAATAAAAGACAACCGTAACAAATATAACAATTCAACTCACAAAGGAGCAAAACGATCACAAATGACGCAAGAAACATTCTGACTCTCATGTATAACCCACGGGGGATTTACGGGGATTTACCAATTTGTGAAATTAACATTTAAAAAATTCCCTATTGTCTTTGGTACTGTAGAAAATTACTTCATACTAAAAATGTAGTTTTGTACCGCCAATCAGAGGGCAATCTTTTATTTCTGCTATTTCCTGTAAATTGTGCGTTTGTATCACAACATGGACACAGCTAGAAATCACATTTATTTGCATTTTTTTTATTTTTAATTAATGATCGTAAACTTTTCGGTAGATTAACTATTAAAATCGGTAGATCGGTAGACGGATTACAAATTCGGCAGATCTACCAAAAATTCGGTAGATCTGGCAACACCAAACTCATATTATACATTATGTACAGTGTTACAAACTGTACAGTAATTATTTTCGTATATGTGCCGCAATTTATTATGTAACGTACAATTGCGGCCTTTGTAAATTAAGACAATCGGCGCGTTCAACGGACGTCAACAATTGACATCAATGTTTGAATTTCCGCAATTTCAAAATTTCGATTTTAATGTCAAAGTGCCTTTTTTCTCGAGGTCCACATCTGAACAATGTTGCACATTAAAGGCCCGGCGAGTATAGCAGTTAGTTTTTTGTCCGTTCTGGCCACCATAATGTCCAAAGCGCTATATAAAATTATGGCAGGGGATTTCATGAACATTTTTGATAAATACGCCGGAGGCCATGAAAGGGTATAATCTTCTCTTTGCAGCTATGGGTTAGCGATAGATTATTCGGATTAATCAATTTATTAAAAACCATATCAACAAATTAATGGATTACTATCATTATGAACGGAATGTTAATTTTACACAATCGCGATATGTCGAGTTGTATGACAAGCCAATCAAATAAAAGTCGTGCCTCATCCCAATCATTTCAAGATGTATGTGATAATTGTTTGACTTATTGTTATTTTGCCAATAATTATTTTTGTGTTAATTGTGTTCAGCACACGTCATCTGCTTTATAATTACAAGATAATAAAAATCCTCTGTTCTCTCAAGTGTCAAATGCTGTATAACTTGACAATCGCGTTTGGCGATGCAATTGTACATTGGCAACCCTGTTTCTGTGATATGCGTATAGCATTTGTCATAGCACCTAAAATCATGCAAATTAATATTTTACAATAAATATTCGAAAACTATTTTTTATGTCGATGCAAAACACTTTAGATTGTGATACATGGGGGTACTTTAATATGACTTTAATGGCTATTAATGGACGTTAATTATTAACGTAAATTTTGCATATTTTATAATTTATCAGTTATTGATTAGTAATAAATGTTAAATACAAACATTAAAGTGCCTTGGATAATGTGATAGCCGACGCTCTATTCAAAATGTTTCGTAAAAATAAAAAGGAAAATAAAACAAAATTAGAGCACAAATTATATTTGGTGAGTACCTAACTATGTTTTTGCATCATTTTTCTAGCCCTTCTTTGTTTGTCAGGCTCGCGAAAGTCCTGAACCGATCTTCGATTTATCGGAATGCGGATTGCAATCCGTTCCCGCAGGCATATTCTCATTGTGTCGTGTGTTCCTGAAGGAAAGATTGCAGTTAGAAGACAACAGCTTATCTTCGTTATCTGGAGGTGGCAATTTAAAAGACTTGTGTTTATTGAAAGTGCTAAATATTCATAGCAATGCATTTACATCACTACCACATGATATAGACTCGTTAACAAATCTTACGGTAAGTAAACTTGCGTGTTTGGTTCCATTTACTATACGTGTGTTTTAGGAGCTTTACGTAAATAATAATCAATTGAAAAAACTGCCGTCTTCGTTGTGCAACTTGCAGAAATTACAAATTCTCGATGTTTCAAATAATAAATTACTGGCCTTACCGGTGGAAATTGGCAACTTGATAAGTCTAAGACGCTTGAATATAACTGGTAATAAACATCTAAAATCTTTACCACAGAGCATATGCAAAGCACAAAGGCTGAGTACTTTGCAGTTGGATCCCATGAATTTTTTATATCCACCTCGAAATATTATTGAAGGTGGGACTGAATCAATTATTAAATTTATCTGTGATGGTAATACTATTAGTATGACTTTAAATATCTTGCGTTGTGTATTTATTCTTATGCCACAGATACTGGTTATATGTATGACCAGCAAACTGATTTACTGAAAGAAGAAACCAGTGTTTTTGACGAATGGGATGATTCGAGTTTTCAGGTATTTCTTATTTGTTGTAATTTAGTTGTAATTATTTAACAGCTTAAGTTTTTAGATATAGATGTATTTAACTTGTTATCTGTAGTGACTTATAGTTTTATTAATACATCCACTGATAAGTTTAAAATAAAGAAAACATTAAAATTAAGCAAGAATCAAATTTTAATGCGTTTCAAATTTAAATGTCTACATATAACTTAATTATTGTATTGTATATTACAATGACGAATATTGCAGTGTTGTTTTTTCGATTTTGTTAGTATTATTTTTATTTTGTTTTCGTTTAATGATGGCAAGTAAAGGGATGCATAGTATAAATACAAAAAAAAATCAATAAATATTACAACTGTTGTAGTTATTAAAAACAGAAGTATGGTGAACTGTCCTTTACATTGACTCCATATACAGTAAAAGCTATAAAAAATATAGTATCCGGGTCTAGTTATGAGAGCATCCGCTTAGCAGATTGTCCATTGCATAGAAAATCATAAGAACAAGTTTGGTACCAGAAAATTTGTCCACTTAAGAAGGATGTTCGCTTATGGAGGTTGTCCACAAGGAGAGCTTTCACTGTATAATTAAGTCATTTTACAATGGAGTAAAATTAAAATTTGCAATGGTATACCGTTTGTTCCAACTCCTAAATATAGATGGTCAACAAGAGCATCTGAATACATCATCTTGATTTTCAAAAGCCAATCTGGAGCAAATTCGTTGACCAACTCAGAAGAATTTATAACATTTTCCATTCTGACTAAAATCAGAAAGTCTGAGCATATCTACAAATACCAGATGTGTACACTGCTCGCATTTAAAAAAATATGCAATCATATGTATCACTTAAGTTTCCATTGTAAATAGCGACTAAATGTGCAAAAAAATATAATTTAAGCTGCTAAATACTCATGTATTAATATCTTGTTTAGTAATCTAATAAGCTTTATTTTTCTTTTAGGCTAAAATATGGACGCTTGAAAAAATTAAGGCATGTTATCGTTTTTATTTCTTTCATTAAATTGAGTGTATGTTTAGTTAATTTTATTTAAGGCTTGTTGTGTTGTTTTAACTGATCTGACCTCAAATGTTCGACTTGTTTGCTTTTGACCTGTATAACTGATTTATTGTAGGAACAAAAGACGCAGGAATTCCTCGCCGTTGAAAGAAATAAGGAACTGTTGCAACGACAAGAATTGGAACTGGCACACGCCTTGAAAGCCGACAAGAAAAAGGTATTTTGAAACGTCGATTCTGTGACAGTTATTTATCGTTACGAGTTTCAGTTGTTGGAACATATAGCGCAACAACAAAACAGATTTGACTTGGAATTGGCAAAAATTCACCAAGAAAAAGAACTGGACAGATTTCGATTGGTGGAGCAACTTCACAATGGTAATTTGCGTTCATTTTTGTCTTGTAGTATCTTAATCTACAAAACTTGCAGCTGAGGAAACTGCCGATGTGGCTATTAATAAATTACTAATGTTAACTAGAGAGCCGCTTGCGCAATTGTTAGAACAAGAAACATTAGAAGAAGAACGATTATTAGCGGCGGCTTGTAAATATAACGAGGAATTACGTACAAGTGATGTATTGAAGGCCATGCAAGATTTGTTAGAACAGGAAACAAGTAGATGTAAACAAATAGATGACGATCGAGCGGAAGCTGCAAGAAGCATATTAGAGCAGTAATGTCCTTTTATAATTCGTTATCCTGTTCATTTAGAATTTATTTTTTAAGGGAAATGGAGTCAAATGCACATCTGTCAGATATTTTACAAGCACACAGTCTTCGAACTTCTGAATTGGTGGCAAGTTTACAAGAAGACATTAATCTACAGAAGGCTGCGGTCGGTGCTTTGCTAGAAAGAGGCGACGCACGAACCTGGGGTCTTCTACAGCAGGTACGTTTAGTTGAGTCCCAATTAGCCGCTCTTACCACAATAGAAATGGACAGGAGAAAATTAGAAGTCGGCGAACAAATCGTAAGTAAATAAATAATATCGAAAATTTACATTAACCACATATTTTTAGAATGATTTGACTGAAAAAAGGGAAAATCTATCTAAATTGCTCATGGATCTTCTTGGACAGCAATCTAGACGAAGAGACCAGTTGTTATCTACAATAAAGAATTTAGAAGAAAATAGTGATACAAGTGACGACTTTTGGCTACGTCAATACCAGCAATTATTGGATAGGTTGTTTGTGATGTTGATTTATTAATTCTTTATCTAATTGTGTAATTTTAGGATGCCAACTGGGTTATCGGAAGTGCAGAAAAATATGAATCCTCTCCTTGCTGAAACATTGCTTATGGCTGGTGTTATACATTGCGTACCATTTTTGGCAAAATGGTCACACAATGAACGTATGTTGTGTAATAACTTCTTGTGTACTATTTCCAATCTTAATTTTTTTTAGATGAGCTGTTAAATGTGACTGAGGAAGATTTACAAAATGTCGGTTTAAATAACGAGAGTGATTCAAGAAGTATCATCGAAGCATTCCATATATACAGGAAACAAAGACATGGTGATAAAGAAGCAGATATTTCACCAGTAACACCTACTGCACCCTTTGAAGAACGCAATGAAGCTAGTGCACCTCCAGAAGTGACTACAATTCATAATGAATGTGTAATTTGTATGGATTTAGCCGTACGTATATATTACTAGTATTAACAACACAATTTCTTACGATTTTGTTGTTCCAGTGTCAGATAATCTTCGTGCCATGTGGACATTTTTGCTGCTGCGGTAATTGTTCCCATCCAACCGTAAATTGTCCGTTGTGTAGGGCTTCAATTGAACGTAAAATTAGAGTAATTTCTACATAGCGATAATTATTTTATTTTATATCCAAACTAGGTTGCTTCATATTAATTTTTGCTCATCTTAACTTGTGCCTGGTTGACGTACAGTATTTTATTCTACAAGATGTTTTATCCGTATAAGACTGTTTACAATATAGAAGTTAAAGGCTACTTGTAAGTTGAAAACAAATATTGTATAATTCTAAGACTTAGCTTATGTTTAGACCCTCAATACTCTATTATTACCTATGGGTACTTTGTAAACAGCAGGATTGAAAACTTACGCTTTTCTCTTTATGGAGTTGTGCAATTTTTATAATCTTTGTCATATATTATGTACTTTTATACTAAGAATTATTCGATATGCCTTATACAATTGAATGGTTTATAGTTATGGAATAGTATTGTTTCATATAAAAAATTATATTATAAAACTGCATTTTAATAGAGAGGCAATTTTGCATCAGCATTGTTCAATACTATAAAAATAAAGTAAATACATCTAATCATTTACTTTGCATGTTCAGGCACTGTCGATAATTATGTCACATCATCGTTATGCGTTCATATAATCACCATAGTTTTAAGAACATATACTTTAACAGGAAATTGAACCTTTTCATTAATTATGTTATCGCAAAAGTAAAACCAGTATATTAATCCTTAATTTTTTGAACAATTGTGAATGCTTAATAAAAAATTCAACAGTGATAAATTCAAGACAGCTTCTTGTAAGTGTGACAAATAAATATGTTCACATGTACACAAATATTATAAATCTTTATGCTCCACACTGTACAATACATTTTATCAAATGTAGTTTAAGTACATCGCGTTTAAACAATGTGTCGGACATTTAAATCAAAAAATTATATTTTCTGGTCACACACATCGCAAAGAAGACATCTCACTTTATTATTATATTTTTCCACAGAATCATAACTGACTTATACTACGAATTTTTTTATTAGAAACTGAAGCAATAAATAAAGCTGTATTGCAACATATTGCTTGCACTGCCATTTCTTGTTTATAAGCGAATATATTTATTAGTTTTTGCGCTGCTTTATCACTAGCTGCAATCTAATAGTATAATATGGGCTTAATACTTTTCCATTACTATCGATGTGGTCATAAAAATGTAAAAAAGTGAGTTAAAATCGTAAGTACATAAGTTTATTTGTTAGCGTAAAATGTGATTTTAACTTACACTATTTGTAAAATGACTTGATAATGCTTGATTGTAAGTGTCTTGTTATACTAGTCAATATGCCATTGTTACATTTATATAGATTTACCATATAATCGATTTATCCTTTCAGTGTGGATTTTGGAATGAGCTTTACTCGTTCTAATTTAAGTTCGTTAGTTTACGGTTTTTATTAAATATTTAAGTTTGTATTTCGTTATATTTTACAATGTGAATAAACATCCATTCCGTTTAGTTTAAAATAATGTTCCTTATTGTGAAAAACATTTATTAAATATATCTATTATTATATATCTACCCACGTTGAGGTGGGGGGGGGGGGGAGCAATACAGAATAATTTTCAATAATTTGCTCTAGCTTCAATGAATTATCAATTCCACAATTTATCTAGGGTAGCTGGTGCTTTGTTTTCAGTTGGAACAATTTTTGTAATTGTATGGTATTGATGAATATTGAATGATTTTCACTGGTTGTCAACAATAATACGATCAGCCAGAGTACTGGACACGTTAATAATATGTTGATTTACAAGTGTAGCGCAGCTATTTTTGCAGAAATACATATTTCTGTTTTTTATTTAGGTTCCCTAAAATTCATAGGAATGTGCACAGATTTGTGTAGCCAATCAGTTAGGGGTTAAGTGGGGGGGGGGGGCGTCCTTCAAATGAGAGTTTAAGAAAGGTCATAGTTGGTGCTTGGTAGTCCGCACCGGAACGAATATGTGTTACCACTTGCAGTGGCGTGCGAAAGGGTGTACTATAAAGACGAGAACATAGAGTTGTGCGTAACTTCGTATAGTTCTGTGAGTTGTGTTAAAGGACGATGCATATGTTAGAGAGCAGTGGCGTTGGTAAGACATAGATGTCTGTGTATTATTTAAGTATTATGTGGTACCTATTTTTTGTTTATTGTGCTATGAGTCTTGTGTCTCCGATAACAGGCGTGGTTATTGGGGAGCCCCGACCTGTCCCTGGAGTAATGGGTGTATCCAAAGTTGCCTGCCGATCAAGGCCCACGTACGATACCTCGGCATGGCATGGGGTCTGACGACCACTGGTTTACTTGCAACTCCGCATGTTGAACGCCTAGTACTTAACACATTATAAGCGGGCCGGGTAAAATTATTATTTCCCGCTACACAGCATAGTTTTATATGCTAGGCTACTCGCTCATAATGTGTTAATATTCCAGGTGTACATTAGCATGCGAAGATATCTAACAAACGGTAAAGTCGTCCAAAGCTGATTCAAGGATAGCTACTAGAGGCAACGTAGGACTGAGCGGGCCCCCGAAAGGGGCCCTGTAAGTAATCCTACGTATTGTAAAGGGTGCTACTTATATTTTCATGTGCACCACTAATGCTTTCTAGCATCTAATGTAGCTAATATTAATCAAGTAATTGAGAAAACGCCTAACACAAGATTTTTCTTTAGCACCTTAATGTATTGAGTTAAAACCAAAACTACTTCATATACGACTTGGAAGTCTTAGAAAACTTAGTCATTTTATTTATATAAAAGAACAAATTTACAACTTAACATTACAATACGATATAAATTAATTGTCTTTCTCTTCAACAACCTCTCCATCTTCTTCAACATCGTCCTCTTCTTCAACACCTTTCGGTTTACCTTCCTTTTTTCCTTTTGAGCTTTTAAACGCTACGAAAAATATTATTATTATGGTTTATGATCTAACTTCCATGAAACTTACTTTTTAAAGAATCTTTGAGAGTTGCAATAAACTCTTCGAACTCGGCTTCTTCTAATGCTTCGAGTATGTCCTGTGCATTCAACGTTTTCCTGTTGCCTTTCTGAGCAGTCTGCGTACTTAAGGAAGTTATGTACAATATAAACATTGAAGCCGCTTTGGCTACAGCTGCTTTAACATCTTTACCAATGGCTATTGAATCTGGTAAAACTTCTTTTATGATTCTTTGAACAGGAGCATTTGGTAAGTTTAAATCTTCTAGCTTTTCTGCCATTTTAATGCTGAGTTTGAGTAAACTATTTTAAATCACTACACTGGAGCCGGTGTAATATATCAAACATAACCAAACTGAATTCCCACCAAACAAGTTTTCACCAACTGTAAGGAAATTAGTTATTCAAAGCATTGTCGCCAACTCCCTAAGGCTACATTTATTTAATTAGAACATGACAAATAACAATTTAAATTTGAATTTATCTCTTACTTAAACTAATTAAAAAGAATTAACTCATTTGTAAATTATTTAGAGGATACGGACTTCTTTAGCGATTTTGCCTGCAAATTTTTTTTTAATTAGAAATATGTTGTATAGAAAAATCCATTACATACCAATTTCCTCTGTTCTCTTGCTTTTTTATTTTTTAAAAATTCATCGATGGCAGCCACACCTTCTAGACTGCTGTCGCTCATGTAATCGACTTGTCGTTTCCTGTGAGCAGGTGGAGTTCGGAACAAAGTATTTTTGCTATTACTATTGTTTGTCAACTTTGTCAGGAGAGCTGTATCAAACTTAACTTTTCTGGCCAAAATATCACATTCTAACAACTTGCTTTGCAAGTCTATTTCACCCTGATTGATTTTACCCAAACATTCATCACACTCCCTTAGCGTGTGTTCTAATTGCATTTCATATTCTATGCGTCGTGCATTGTATTGCTTATCCTCCTCTGCCATTTTCATCTCCGCCTCACGTTCAAGCAAATTAATCTCTTCGGCTACCTTATTACATTTATCGTTGATGTCTTCAAGCACAATTTGAGCATCATTTTCAATTTTGCTCAATTCACGTTGATCGTCAATGGTACGTTGAACATTTTTCATTTCGACGTCATTCAGTTTTGCTTGTAGATTGACAAGCTCATTGTAAACGCACGGCATTTCCATTGTGAGCGACTGTATTGCACTTGGTTCATTTACCAATAAATCATTAAAGGTTGTTTGTTGCTCCTCGATTTCAATTTCTAAAGATGCATTCGCATCCAACTGTGATTGCAGTTGATCCTCTGCAACACATAAATCCTAAAGCAAAAAAAACTGCAATGAATTAAAAAATCGTTATTTGATTGAGTACCGTTTCTAATTGTTGTTTTGATACCAAGGCTTCTTCATAATTTTGTTCCTTTTTAGTTATACACTCGGTATCTTTAAATTTATTTTTTTCCTGCATAAAATTTTCCTCGCTTTCCTTTATTTCTGTTGCTAATTGTATACAATGTTCGTTATATAAACATAGCTGCTCTTCAGCTTCATTTATACTAGCAATAAGCTTTTCAATAACTTGATTTTTGGTCGATTGTTCTTCTTGTAATTTTCCTACTTGTTCGTTCGTATTCTCATATCTGCAATTGTAGAAAAATAATTATGTTTATATATTAAGCAATAACTTAGGTTGTAGTTTCAATTCTTACTTAATATCAGTGTCTTCTATAACTGCTTTAAAATCATTTATTTTCTTTTCAAATGCAACCAGGGACCTATTCATATCTGTGAATATCGATTCTTTAATTTTATTTTTTTCAAAGCATTCGGCCAATAAATCATCATTTGACTTCTTTATTCGATCCAAGTTAATGCACAACACAGAGTCCTCTTCACAAACATTCTCATGTTCTTTCTTGATGTTTTCGAACTCTGTTCCTTCGCTCTGCAGAATTATTTTCGAACTATTTATGTTGGCTTTCATCTCCTCCAATGTACTTATGTAAAACCTCTCGTTCTTGTCAATTTCGATCTGTATGTTCTCAATCATGTCTTCTTCTGCACTTAGCTGCTTATTTGAATTTAATTTGAAGTCGTCGAATTGCTCGATCAGCTTGCTCAGGTTCATCTTGCACTGGTTCCTGCATTGTTCGCACCATTTTCTGGTGTTCGCAGCATCGGTGTTCACTTCGTATATACTCTGTGACAATTTGCGTAATTTGTGCAGTTCGTGAGAAGTGCTCGTGCTGTACTCTGTTACCAGACTGTAGTTGGTCAATGCGGTGACTTCCAAATTTTCGACTTTCTTAGTTTGCTCAAGTATTTTCGCTTGCTCGGCAGTGTATGTGCTTTTCAATTTGTTGACTCTCTCGGCAACTAGTTTCTGCAATAAAATACCGTAGAATATAAAATTTCAATTTGATCGATTCTTACCTGAAATTGTTGATTGGCATTTTTGGCTTCTTTTAATATGCTTGTGTCTCCGGTTGGTTCGTTGTTTGTCGAGGAATTACATTTGGTTTTAAAAGACATGTTTTTTTTTAAACAATTTAATAAAATTATTATTATTATTGACAACAAAGATTGAAAGTACGCTTTTATAGGGATAATGGCGCTTAAGTTATAAAAACAAAATGGGCCACCAAGACCTACTCAATTTGTAGAATCGGGCATATGAAAATTTGAAATATTAATGGCGCCGTTGGAAAAGGCGGGAGCCTTTTGGCGTGACGTGTGCTTATTTTTGATAAATTGAGTTTATTTCTTGATTTGATTTAATTGTGTTGCCTAATGAAATACATGGTGCCGAAGAAAATTAAAAACAATCCTAGCCTAGTCCTAGTTTCCTAATTACCTAATTCTTATCACGCTTTTGAATTATAAAAAAATAGGTACAAATCAAACCATATAACTGCTTAAATAGTTTAAATTAGTATAAAAGAAATTCCATTTATGATCATTTGACGATATTTAAAAAATAGATTTCCTCTATTCTCAGTTTTCAGTCAAACTTGAATCCAAGTTAATGAAGGTTGGGCACCCTGCGATATGGACTTGTCACAGTAATGGATTGACCTTGCCGGTGTTCCGCCCACTATTGCAGATTGTATCACGGTCAAAGTTATCTATTGTATGATCGAAAACTTCAGTAAAGTAGTTTATGATGTCCGGCAATAAGAAAATAGAAGAAGGGCTCGAACACGTCCGCCTTGCCGAAAAAAGGTACCGTTTCTTTCTCTAGATTTTATGCAACTTTCGTTTCTGCAAATTTCAGCCTGAAAACATCTTTCCTGAAATGGCGATCGGACTATGACGAAGCAGCTGATGAATACAACAAAGCCGGTATGTCTGTGATTTGAATCTTTGATTTGAAAACTATACCAGTTTTTGTAGCAACATGTTTTCGAAATGCAAAGTCCTTCGAGCAATGCAAAGATTGCCTAATGAAAGCTGTAGAATGTCACAAACAAAACAGAAAGTATCCTTTATCTTGATCTAGGAGTCAAGATGGTAATGTGAAAGCATTAACGTTATACATCTATTATATGTGCGGAATATTCGTGTGTTTGTTAAGTATAATCAGTGAGTTATTATATCAATTATGTATCAAAGAGTAGCGCAAATTTTGCTTACTCAATGATGCTATTTGTGTCAACATACGTACAAGCAGTAAGCTACCGTTTACCATTAACTTCTGTGTAAGTGAATTTGTTCTGGCTGGGGTAAGTTTTTGTATTGGGCTTATCAGTGTAACTTCTTGCATTCGGTGTTTCATTGTTTATTTATAAGTTGCAACGGACACTGCAGCATGAAGGATGTATCACTGTCTTTTTCCTTCTTCTTATCTTGAGTTTCTTTACGCCATGAATACTATACCTCGTCACCATTGTGGCCAATAATCTCATTTAATCGTTAATTGGGCAGTCTGTAAGAAGTCTTTTAAAACAACTTGTGTTGGTGTCTCTAACAAAAAAGCCTGAAAAATCCATGGTAAATTTGGACTATCGTGGACATGCCCAATATGTGCTGACTTCGGAAATGACTTAAACAGTTTAAAGGCTGCAATTCTATCGCTTCAGGAAGAAATTAAAGTACTAAAATCCACTGTCATAGTACCTACTAATTGTGCAACTGTATCACTATACTTCGTGCGACGACCAGGCAGAGTAGTCACGAGGTGTTCACTCACTGTTCACGTGATAGTTCGTAAAAAGCCCGATTTACAATGCCTCGCCAAATTTGAGTTTTCTGTGGGAAATTTAAATCTTATTACTTTAAGAATGGATTTATGCATAAGTCAAGAATAAGCGATAATACTGCAAAAATTGCTCGTAATATAATAACCGGAATGCAAAAAAATATGCATAAGTAATTATGAAATTCCTTCAAGTTCAAGAATTGTTAATAAGAACTGGAATTAATTGTTATAATTATTGTAATTGTGGTAAACAATGTATCTCTGATTGGTAGAATATATAGTGAGTTTAATTTTCAAAGAAATAAAATACTAACGTTATATTAATAAACATTTAATTAAAAAACATACATTAAAAAACAGGTTCAGTTTCGTCAGATGATGAAGAACCACCCACATTGATAATAAGAGGCTCTACTTGTTCTACTTCTCCATGTACATGCCTGATTGCATTGACCCAATTTTCTGCACTAACATTTGACAATGCGGCATCAAAAAGATTTTTAACATCTTGGAATTTAAATGTCGTGTTCTTTCGTGGCACCTCGCCTTTAACTCCTGTAACAGCCACTCCTGGACGTCACTTTTTCTAGTGGCACTTGTTGGAATTTTTTCGATCTTCCTTGAATGATAGGACGCATTATTCATTACCATTATGGAGTTGTCTTCCAGCGTAGGTAACACCTTTTTGAACCATTCTTCAAAAACAATGAAATTCATTTCTTCATGGCAGTCTCCTGTCGTTCTGGATTCAAAAATTAATAAGCCATTTTTGACAAACCCGTCTTCTGATCCTGTATGTAGGACAATTAATCTCTTCCCTTTACCGGAGGGTTTTTTTAACACATTGCACTGGTAACAGACATGTCAGTCCACACTTTTGTTACAGTGTTGCCAGCATTTACCCACGTTTCATCCAGGTAATAAATTTTGAGATTGGATTCTCTATAATTTCTAATCTGTCTCAAAAATCGTCATCTCCATGAAATAATTTCATCCTTCCCTTTCAGAATACTATTTCGAGATCTTCCTTTAAATCTGAAATTATAGAAATTTTGCAAAATGGATAAAAAAATCATCCTCTTTACTTACTAAAAATTAATCTCTTTTAACAAGGTGCGCATTGTGGTCTGTTTAAAATTTGGGAGGTCGTCGTTCCTATTTACTGCAGTTAAAATTTTGGCAACGTTGGGCGGTTCATTACACATTATTCAAAACAGCCCTACTTCTATGGTACTTTCGTGGAGGATTACATACTGGGTTGTTTTCGTCTTCTTTTAGTATCTTATATACACTTGCATATACTTGCATGTATCCCTAAACAAAACTACAAAAAGCTGAAAATTCAAAAGGCTCTCTTATTTTTAATGATTATTACCTGCAGATTTGGCAGTAAAGTCAACAAGATTACTTTTTGTTCTGAATGTTCTTCTTTATATACTTAATTATATACATAATTGTCATTTTTTCTTCAATGGAAAAATGATTTCTAGCTCTCTTCTTAGGTGGTGACAATGTAATGTCAATATTGATTGCTTTTTGGTCAGAATAAACACTTAAAAAACAACACGGTAATAGATAAATGATTGTATTTTTTTGTAAATACTCACTTCTTATTTAATTGTAAACAAAGCCTTGGAAAAGACTAATTTATGATTAAAATTTTATTACTAACTTTAAATAAAACACAAGAGCACGTGGCATACAAAGAGGCAGCAAAACGCTTATGGAAGCTTGAATATTTCGGCTGTTTGCATTGAGTTGCGCCATGCTTCTGTCTAACCAATAGGAAACCATCTCCCGAAAATCACATGAAGTTCACGCCAGCTTATTACTCTGTCTGGTTGCCACGTAAAGTATAGTTGTATCTGAAAAAATTATTCATGAGATATCTGAACACGGTAAACGTAAATCAAATATTATCATTTATGGTTGTATGGAGAATCTGGAATGCAGGTCAGGCAAGGATCAATCTGATGGGGATATTACTACGGTCAAAAATATTTTCCTGTATAGGAAAAATGAAACAGTCGAGAAGTCTGTAAGACTTGTATTATATTTAACTATGTCTTGTCATATATATACCGTTTATGTATTTATTTTGTCCTATTGTAAGGTGTAAACCTGTTGGGCAATAAAGTTACTATTATTATTATTATTGTTTATCGGGAATAAATCGTACGTTTTGACTTTTATGAGTAAAATATGTTGAAAACATTTCTTAACAATACACAGTTTGTTTTATGCTGCAAAAGCATTGGATCAAGCCGTTTCTGTGTGTAAAGAACTCGGAGATCTTCGCGAGGTAGCATCTTTGGCTAATAGAGCAGCAAATATGTATATGAGGCATGGTAGTGCAGAAACTGGTGCAGCTTCTTTAGACAAAGCTGCGAAAGTTCTAGAACAACAATATCCAGATCAAGCTCTTCCACTCTACCAACAAGCTGCCGATATTTCAATGGTAAGTTCAGGTCACGTTTTGAACCGTTGTATTACTTGTATTTTATAGATACAAGATAGTTCAAGGCAAGCTGCAGAATATATGAGTAAAGTAGCAAGAATTCAAGTAAAGCTCAAACAGTAAGTTTAGAACATTTAGAACAATGTAAACCAGTCAATTTTTATTGTGAGTTGTATCGCTAAGATTTATGTTTTATGATTATTTTAGGTACGATTTAGCTGCTGATGCAATAAGACGTGAAATGGGATTGCACCAGCAGAACGAATCCTATCAAGCGATGGGGCGATTGGCCGTTGCTTTAGTTTTAGTTCAGCTAGCGCGTGGTGATGTCGTTGCCGCTGAAAAAGCATTTAAAGAGTGGGGTACGAGCATAAAATTTGCCCAAGGTGTTAGAAAACGGTATTATTTTAGGCAATAGCTGTGAGGGACCAGAAGTGCAAACGTTAGAGATGTTGTTACAAGCTTACGATGAAGAAGATCCCGAAGCCGCGCGAGTTGCATTGAATAGTCCGTTTATAAAACACATGGACGTAGAGTATGCAATCCTAGCTAGAGATATGAAGTTACCAGAAGGAATGAGTGCACCTCCAAAGGCTAACGTTAGGGAAAATGCTGCACCTTCGTATGTTTCACCAAATTCTCAAACCACCGCTACTATCGAAGTAAGTTATAATGGCTAAATTGGCTTGAATTTTATGTATCAATAGTATAGGTCATTTAGCTATATCAGCTATATTTACACCAGTAGCTTAGATCAAAGAATACATGATATCACAATGTTTACAATGAAACCAATTAATTTTTTTTAAATTGAAGTGTTTTACATAGCAAAACTTATTATTGTTTTTACAATTGACTAATCCGATATTTTTTATTATTATTTAAGGATCGGTCATCTGATGCAACGGCTCAAGCATCTGGTGACGTTAAACATATTGAAGAGGAAGATGAAGAAGACGAAGGTTTATGTTAAAGGCATTCCATCAACATTAGATTCCAGTTATTAATTTGTTAATTCTGTTTTAGCGAACAGCTTTAAGATATTAATTTTTATTGTACGAACAGTTAAAATTGTTGATATTTTATGAAAGCAAGTTTTGTTCTTGTCTTAACATTGTTTTTAATCAAACAAATATGTGAGATTCGTATAACGAAATAGCAGTTGTACTGATTTAAGTTTGTAGATGTTCTAAATTACTGTTGTACGTGTTTAAAAAATCTCAAGCTTGTAGAAATCTTAGATCTTTTGTATTTTTTAAAAGCTATTTATGAAGTATTTATATTATGCACTTGGCTGTAATTATTTATTGTAAATACAAGCATTATTCCATTTAAATGGCGTTTTGATAGTATTATTGAAATAATTTCGTTGATAGGATATCACCAATATCACTTAAAATCTTTGAAACTGGCATTAAAAATTTCAATTGATGATTCTTTAGAGGCTTTTAGTGGTTTATAAAAGCAACCTCGCTATCTTATCATTTTGTGGATAATTTTTATCAGACGCAGATACTTGTAAGTGATAAGTGTAAGATTTACGATAGTGAACTCTTAAACGTTAATCAAATAAATGTGCAGTGGAAAAAATTAATTTTGTTTGGCAGGAGATCAAAATTAGTAATATACTACATTAAGCAAATCTTTGAAAAAACTTATCGGTACAACACGCGTTTCCTTAAAAGATTTTAATGACCATCCCTACAACTACCATCTATTTCGCATTGCGAACTAATTTTCCAGTATTAATGAATTTCATGATTGATTTAGAATTTTTTTCCATTGATCATTCGGTCAAAAAAAAATTATTCAATGTCATCCATGTCGTAAAAATAGCCCATATAATACAACCTTATATTATTATTAAAACAAAATATCAGTTTCCACAAAATATTTATTTCCTTATATCGGCCAACTTTATATTATGTTACCTTACATATACATTAATATAATATATAGTACATTTAATTTTCTAATAATTTCTGGCAATTTCATTTAAAATATAACTAATTAAATATAATATGAAGGAGTAATTGATATAAAACTAATACGTAATGTTAAAATACTAATAAATGCATCATGATATATAAATATAAAAATAATATAATTACATTAAGTAAATTGATAAAAAGTAAATTCACAAAGTAATCGTTAATCTCGAAGTAGAATGCCAAACATACACTTTCACATACAAAAGTCCACATTAATTATATTTTCACGTGTTGAGGAAGAATTTCAAGATGTAGTAATAAAATTGGTTTAAAAAAAAAACACAATGAAGATAAATATACATAATATACATGGTAATAAGTAGTCTTAGTTATTCAAACTTTCCCACAACTCATCGTCGCCCCATTTATTCTCGGAATTGTTTTTCTTCTCCGATTCTTTCTTCTTTTCCTTTTTGTCTTTGCTTCTTTTAACAGTTTCGGTAACCGGTGAAGTCGATTTAGTTTCGTAAGATTGAAAGTCAGACTGGTATCCTTGAGATTCGTTTTGGTAGCCCCAACTTCCATTCCAATTTTGATTTGGTGATTTTGGACTTGATGCCCTAGAAATAAATTGAATTACGATCCAAAATTACACTTAGTTATATGTTAACAGTTTCATCTATTGAATTTATGAAAGTTTATTCAGAAGCAATTTTGCCCCCTGTACAGTCCAAATGGTAAGAAACAGGTATGAATGCCACAGAAGTATTTATGGCAGTTAATGAATGAATTATATTTAATATGTTGAGTGCAACATTACGATTATTGGTGATGATAAACTGACCACTATTTAGTGTGTCTGTAATGACTTCTCTAGAAGATTTTTATAATATCACTTTGCTGGTATTTTTAGCAAGTGATTGCAATTAGTATGTAAACATACTTTGATCCTTGTTGGCTACTGCAACTCCAGTCATCATTGTTGTAACTATTTCCTCCACTAACGAGAGAAGATCGTTCACCAGGGGACTGATAACTGTCACCACCAACCTGACCATATCCACCGGAATGATAATCACCAGACGATCCACTTGTTGCACTTGCTACATGACTCCAACCTTTTCTTCCAAGATCACTCATCTGCATGGATAATGGCAAAAATATGACATTATAATAACAAATTATGGATTCGTAAAATTTTGATGAAAATGTATATAAAAGTATGGTAAAAGAAAAGTTAAAGGAATAATGATAATAAATCAGGTAAGTCAATTTAAATGCAGCAAATCTTTGTATTTCGTTCAATTACTCTACCTTATTTGCCAAATTGGTTACTTGTGATCCTACGTCTTCTAACACTGTACCATCTTTAACCTATGAAAATTAACAAAACAATAAATACGTCAAACTCAAAATAAAAAATAAGAAAGAAAATGATTAAAATAATGTGAATGAACAAAACAAACATGAATACCTTTTCACTAACATGTGAACTAATATCAGCTACCTTCTGTGTTGCAATTCCACCCAGTTTGATCGCATTTTCCGAGGCTTTGGACGCTATTTTTGTAGCCGATGAAGAAAAAATCGACCACCCCTAAAAAACATTTATAACTTTTTTATTTTTTTAAGAAACATTACAATAAATTAGAATTTGAACCAGTGAAGACCCACGATAAATTGCATACTTACAGAGGCGAGGGAAGACATTGTGCTATCAAAAAATTCTTGGGAATTACTTCTAGGCGGTGTGTCCCTTGTATATCCGAAACCACTGTACTTGCCTCCTTGGCTAGGCGGCAAATCACTGAATATGCATAAAGAAACAGGTACCAACCAAATGTATAAAACTTATCAATGAACTTACTTTCTTCTAACTGAATTTTCATTCTGTAACCTCGCGAAAAATGCATCTTTCTGATCTTTGAAATCACTCGAATTGTAATTTTGATATCCACCATTACTTTGATAGCCGTCGGAATTGCCGCATGATTGGTAAGAATTTGTGTTTGAATAACCGCTGTTTGAGCTGAAACTATTTGACGGGCTAATTAAACTTCCAGTGTAATTTTGAGCTGATGATTTTTTCTCATCCCATGGTTTTCCTTGCGCTAGTGTTGATATCTAACAAAATAAAATTATATTGTTCTTGTCAGCAAATTCTGAGTGTTCAGATTTTGGTTTTACTACCTTAAGTTAGATTAGTTAGAGTTAATTGCCCTTAGTGCACATCATTCGTGTTAACGTAAGTGACGTAATTGACTGTTACCACGAATATTTAAATCAGTTCTTCAAATCTTAATATTAAGGGGGGGGGGGGATTTAACAAACGGCTTTAAGTGCATAATAAGATTGAATGCATTGTCTTTATAAACAAGTTATCCCTATTGTCTTGTAAGTTTCCTTTTAAAAGAAGTGAAGGTTTGAAGCAATGTTGTGTTAAATGTTTTCCAAATTACTCTAATAAATCATTGGGTTACCTTGTCTTTATAAAGAGCTGCTGCTTTTGTATTATATTTCTTTTGTATGTTCATCCCATCGTCGTAGTCAGATTGAGCTTCGAAAAACACTCTAGCATTACGATTGCCCCCCACCTTCATTTTTTCTAACTCAATATCTTTCCATTTATCCATGGTGATGGACCGTACAAATGACAGATGTACCCCTAGGCCACGGTGTTTTCCCGAGCATTCTAAACATATCCATATACCATATGTCACTGAAGCCCACTGGGGGTTATGTGACTGACATTCGAAACATTTCTACAAGACAAATGCAGAAAACACAATAACTTAATTGTTGTATGGTAAAAATAATCATACTCATACTCACATCATTCTCATTACTTGGTTTCAATTCTTGCAATACACGACGAGTCCTTGGACTGGCCATTATTTAAATAAACTATACAATAAAATAAATAAATTATAATAAATAGGAAGCACTTTGTTATAACAATTTCATGGTAAATACTTTCGTTAAAGGAACCTACAAATTAAATTTAAAAGATCAGTCAAACGTCAAAATTAATACCCTGTTGACGTGTTCAACTAGTCCGATATTCTGAAATATTCAATATAATAGATCGTGAAGTTAGATACAAATAAAAATCCATTATAATTTAAAGTATAACATTATTGTGTTATTAATTCATTAAATAATTCTCTCACGACGACATATTGTTACATTAATTTTGTTAGATTATATTTAATATATACAATTTTCTTTAAGTCATTGTTCATTAAATCAGTGGCGGCTAGTGCAGGGAGGGCACATGAAAGACAAGTATTATTTTATTTATTATAATAAATTTATCATTTTTTGTAAATTATAGGTATTTGCGGCAGTTCGGTGTTTGTATCCATACTTTCCATGATGTGAACACCGGCCCGTATCCGAAACCTATGTTCTTAAAGTTAATCATTCCATACCAAATATGATATTTGGCAAAGCTGCGATTATGGACAGATAACTTCAAACCCGTAGCCAATCAACGTCCGTGGACAAAATCGAACTCGAATGAAAATTGGGGGAACATAAGGGAATGATCACACCCCATTTAATCAAGGATTTGTAAATGGGTTGTGTTGGGTTGGGTTACCATAAAAATCTTTGTTGCTCCGTAGAATTTGATTCATTGCGTTAAGTTGATATGAGAAATCATCTCAGTGAAGCTTATCATCTTCAGATGTAAAATATAATGAATAAGTTAAAGAAAATAGATACATTTCAGAAAAGCTTATTAGCTTTTTTAACATAAATTTTGAATGTATTTAAAATCTCATATTGATAAAAATGTAAAAATTCTGTTTTCTTGGCCTTGTCAAAAACAATGCACAATGAACTTTTCAATTCAATATTATTTGTAGCGCAGTTTAATAAAAAAAAATGATGGGAGTGATTATATAGCAATGCGTGCTGGGCTGATTGTGGATTAAGCATATCGGGGAACTCCATTAAAAAAAAAACGCGCCTCAAATTCAATCTAGCCTTTGGGTGTTCTGAAAAGTATTTGTCCCCCTCCATCTGATTTTGTGTCGAGCCGCCACTGCATTCAATCCAAAAGTAAAATTTTATATATCAAAACACCAACCTGGCAAAATGAAAATGTGCCACCTGACGTTTGAGGTTAAGTGCATCTGAGTATAATGTGATATAGCAAAAATGGCTATAGTTCAATCGATATTTAATATATTTATATTGTTATTTACATTTACTAAATTATCGTTATGTTTATATGAAGACCAAGTAGGAAAATTTGATTGGAAGCAATCGTACGTAGGAAAAATTAAATACGCCAGTTTCGAATCTGCAAAAAGAATAATTGTTGCTACAGAAGAAAATGTTGTAGCAGCTCTTAGTTTGAAAAATGGACATATACTTTGGAGGCACATATTAGAAGATCCGATAACTAATAAAATTGAACTATTGCACGTAGATAAAGAAATTGTTGTTGTGTCGGGTGATGGAAGTTCGTTTCAAGTGCGAGGATGGGATGTAAATAATGGAATGTTGTTATGGGAGTGGAGTATGTATACAGAAAAAACCAATGCAAAATGGGTTGTGATCAAAGGACAACTGTTACATGTAGTACCTGTGATTAATTCTCATTTAGAAGTAACTGAATATGAAGTACAAACCGGACACAATAGAGGAGCGACGTCAAGAATATCCACTCCTTGGATATCAGATTTGTCAAAATGTGTAATGGCCGATACATATTGGAGTTGTGTATGTGATGAAGACAGTAATGCTCGAATATATTATTTAAATGTTGCAACAAATAGTGAATCCAGCAAAGTGTATTCTACGTATGTGAGTTCTTTAATTGGGAATGAGCCAGGAAGAGTGATATTAACACCATTTAAATATACGGAACCTGCAGTTTTACTGACAAGAAATGCCGTTTCTAGGTTAATAATATTGCAAGATGTTTCCCCTCGAATATTGCCAAATTTAATATCGGCCGATCTTATAAACATTGAAAACGGTGACCAGACAGTTTTCGTCAGTATGGAAATTGTGCGTGACGGTAAGGAAAATTCATTTAAAATTAAAACAATGGAAGCTGATGGAGTAGAAAATACAGTGGAGGCGACATATGTTGAATCGTTAGGAACACCAACGCCATTAGTCGGGGTGTGCCGCGGGGCAGCTTGTCGAGTTCTTTTCACCACCAGTGATGACGCAGTCGGGTTGTTGCAACTTCCAGCAGGGAAAATATTGTGGATAAGAGAAGAAGCCCTTAGTAATATTGTAGGCATTGAATTTATAGAGTTACCAGTCTCGGATTTAGATGCTTCTATAGAAAGAGAGTTTATGACAAACTCTAATGATGTAATTAATATGTTGTACCTTCGATTATTAACTCAATCTCGACAATTAGTTTCGATGCTGGTTGGGAAGCAGACAACAACTAGCGGATTAGTCAGAGATGAATTTGGTTTGCACAAACTGATTTTAGCAGTAACTAAAGTAGGTAAATTGTTCGCGATAGACACACTGACAGGAGAAGTGGTTTGGTCTAAAATTTTACCAAAAATCAAACCATTTATGATACTAGATAATCCTGTTATAATGTTATTAGAGCAAAGGAACGCCAGATATTCTCCTTTGCTAGCTGAATGTGCTTTACTAGCTCTAGATTCGTCAACTGAAAACGGTGTGTTATACAGATTTGATCCAATAACTGGAAATTCGGTTAATGGAGTAGAAAGGTTGCCATATCGTATAAAACAAGTTATGTTGTTGCCATATGAAGATAGTGCTCATTTGAAAGGGCTGGTAATTTTATCACAAGATAACAAAATTCATTTGTATCCTGATGAAATGGGAGATATTTTGAAAAATAACGCACGTTCCACGTTCATGTTCAGCGTGGAGAGTAAAGCGAGTGTATTGAATGGGTACACCTTCATGTATAGCAGTGAAGATTTGTTAAAAGTAACTCCAACTTGGAAATTAACTCTTGAGCCTTCAAAAATCGTCGCAATTGGTGTCCGTCCTAATGCAGAGCGAGTCCATTCACAAGGCCGAGTACTAGCCGACAGGTCTGTGTTATATAAATACGTAAATCCAAACTTGATAGCTTTAGCAACGGTATCTGAAGATCCTTTGCACAAGCACGTCTTAAGCATTTATTTGATTGACGGGGTGACTGGATTAATTGTTTATTCGGCCAACCATAAACGAGCTAAGGAGCCGGTGCATTTGGTGCATTCAGAAAATTGGGTTGTTTATTCGTATTTTAGTGAACGCTTTAGACGAGTCGAGATGGCCGCTATAGAACTATATGAAGGAGCCAGGCAGAGCAACAGCACCGCATTTAGTTCTCTTGCTCTTAGTCAGTTGCCACACGTTGAAACGTTATCGTATATTTTACCAGGCAACCCTTTAGCGATGGTATCGACGTTAACTGAAAGGGGCATTACCAGTAAACACTTATTAATAGCACTATCAAATGGGGCTGTGACGGAATTACCTTGGATGTTCTTGGAACCAAGGGGACCACACATTTTCTCCGGACTGGACGAAGGCATGGTTCCATACATGCCCGAATTACCGTTAGTGTCAGAAGCAACGATTAATTATTACCAGACACTGGGTCGTGTCAAAGGCATCAATGTTTCACCAGCCAGGCTCGAAAGTACCAGTCTTGTGCTCGTGCACGGGTTAGACTTATTTTATACAAGAGTAACTCCTTCAAAGACATTCGATATGCTCAAAGAAGATTTCGACCACTGGTTAATTGTTATGGTGTTAGTTGGACTTATTTTTTCATCGTATCTTACCAAACATTTGGCATCGAGGAAGGCTTTGAAACAAGCATGGAAATAATAAACATAGGACCATTTAAAATAAGACCACCATAATTAGTATTGTCTAGTTCATTTGTAACTGTTAAATTATTTATCACTGTGTGTGTAGACTTTTTTACAGTAATAGATAATTACACTGTTGTACCTACAATTAAATGAATGTGTATAATGTGTTCTTGTTGGACAATTCATATTGTATTGATTCATTTTCATAGATAAATAAAAGACTATTATTTAGTTATATTTTTTAATCAATTTGTGCTAGGAATTTTTCTTCGCAAAAATTGCACCTTAAATTTTTTAATCGATTTCTGTTGGATTAAATTGATGAAACTTACGTTATGGTGTACTAAATTCACATTTCTGCATACATTTCCACAAATTTAGTACAGCAAAGTTAGAGAATGTGAAATTTGGAAAAGTAAATTTGATGAAAATTTTTCGTACTGGTTAATTCTTATTGAAGAAAATGCTTATACAGTCTAAACTTTTTATCGTTATAATACTATGATAAACTTCAACTCTCATCAGATTCTAAATTAATTTTTTGGTGAATCTACAAAGTGAAGGTAATCTTAACCCAACTTTAAGTGAATAAAAAAATTCTCAGATACATCTAATTATTTTGTAGGCTTTGTATTTAAGTGTTTAAGTTCGTGACATGAACTAAAAAATAGTTTTAGTAGATTTTGAAATTTTTTTGAAAATCACCATTTACAGAACAAACAATTAATACGTAAGTATTGGTCTTAATATATTTAATGTTCATATTTTTTAAAATGTTTTATCAACCGACGTTGTAACATTACAAAGCATAAATTCATTTTTATATTTAAAACATTTTTGATTTTTGACCTTTAAACTTCAGCATGAAAGGTTAACATTTAAAAATGACGCCAACGAAAATCTTTTTGAAAAAAAAGAATTTAGGGGAAAATTTATTTATGCAACATTTTTGCAGAAAACAATATAAAGTTATTTAAAACTATCTCAAATCAATCGCTTCATCCACTAATAATGTTTTATCGCACAAATTGATTTTTTAATGTCAATATCGATTAAATTATATTTTAAAGTTGGTTGCAATGGTTTGGTATCAGTTAATGTAGAAGTTGGCAGTAAGAAGTTCGGGGGGGCCGCGAATGGACTGTCAAATTTTAACGAAATGTGTGTTTATTTTGATTTATTTTAAACATATAACATTCTACTATATTTATTAGTTTGTATTATTGTAATTATGTAACGTTTCGCACATTTGTTTTTCACTTTTCAATCGGGCGTCGTTGTTCACTTTAAAGGTTAGTTTTTAATTATAGGATTTTTATCATTTTCCTCGAACACTTGAAATTTGATTTAAAAACGTGTGATTGAAGTTGATATTTAGCCGCATTAACGAGAACTACCGTCTTGATGCGATTGACTTAAATGATAAGATAAAAAAGAATTATGTCATCCCGGCTATTGTTGTAAAATTAAAAAAAGAACGTGATTTGAATTGATCACATTTTATTCCGTGGAGTAAATTACCATGCATGGTTGTGGCGTGTTAAAGACGGGTGCTAAGAAAGTGTGTGGTACTAAACAACTAAACAAAACCTCATTCGTAGACCGCAGCGCGGATGGTTGTGAGCGCATACTTTCAATATAATTATTCAGTGTTGTGTTTTAGGTGGTTTGTGTTAGTGCGTTACTTTTACGACATGGAATTTTTGAGTTGATGCATTTCGCGTGGATTTACTTCTACGACACTATCGCAATGTAAGTTTTCTTTACGATTATTTAATTTTGCACGCAGTAACGTACGATTTATTCCTACAATTATTATTAGATTTTTACCTTGAACATTCGTCTGTATTTCACGACTTTTCCAAAAGTGCTTCATCTGAATTATAACGATTTATTTCGCAGTTATGTTCAAAATCTAATTATAAATGATTGTAATTTTAATAATGTTATTAAAATTTGAGATGTCACCTACAATTTTGAATTTTTAAAAATGTAATCAAATTCTAATCATAAAATGTATTAATTAAAATAGATATAGTTTCTATTGTCGATATTTCTTTAACGTCAATGTAATTTTCTGCCTGATGTAACAGAGGTATGTGCCAATTTTCTTGGCATCTTAAATGATGGCAAAAATAATTCCAGGAGAAAATGCATTGGATATCAGCTGCAATGTCACATTGACTTAATAAGTCGAAGGTTCTTTGGCAAACGGTTTGATTACCTAATATGCTATTAAAGTATTAATTCTCAGCAAATAGCAAAATGAAACGTTTCAACTGGTTAATTGTATCAAGACAGGTGTTCGTTGAAAATAATTCAGATTCCCATGAACATGAATTAATGTTATTGTAACGAGAAATCGCAATAATTACAATAATTACAGAGTACCTTTTGAGGTATTAATTTGTGAATGTTAAATGCAACTTACGAACATTTTTGTGTATTGGTTCAATAATGTAGAATCCGTGTTTTTGAAAAAAAAAATTATTACCACGCAACGCGTAATCGGTCCACGTTTACTTGGCCGAAGCAATAACAGTTAAAAATAATATACATACACTGGCAGATAGAGAGGTATAAAACGTTATTTTTGAAATCTATAAACAAATGTCGGCTTTTGCTTAAGACATTGTGCAAATTTATTCCAGATGCGCACGTAATTTACGTGCGTCGTTAATAAGGAATGTTAGTAGTTCGTTTCGGTATTTTGATTTATTGGTGGCACATTTACAATATGCCATGATTCAAACAGATCTGAAGGTGACGTTTATAGACGATTTGATGTGATGTTTGGAACATAGTGATTTCCTGCAGTGTTGGAACGAATCCTGTTACAAAATATTTTGTGACAAGCGACCAAACGCCACACTGGCAGGAATCAATATGAGGATTCTAACGGCACTTGCCAATCTTCCATTTGGATATACATGGGCGTTACCTTTTGGTATATAACAGTTTACCCCCCCCCCCCCCCCCAACTTAAATAGCACCATCTCTACTTTTCGTTCCATTTAAAAGAGGAACCCAATTATGATCTGAATGTAATTTAAGCTAATTTGCGATAGATAGATGTATCGATTATTTAGACCAAGATTTAAATGGAGCGGACATCTGTCGATCAGCGTTTGAATTATCGATCGGTATTGATGCACTATCGTTATAGCAATTCTATTTTTATGTTCAACTTGTTCGTCATAAATTCTTGTATGGTTTATTTTTTCCATACCATTTCTCATATTCACTATAACAATAATAATAATAACAGGTGAAACATAAATAACAAAATACAATGAACAAACAAAATAAAATAAAAAGAAGTAAACATCCTTGATATGTGTTCATTCCAGAAGCGCATTCGCGCTCGTTCCCACCTCACCACATCTTCTGTGTCGCATTCTTCCCGAATTTCTTTACTCCTTCTTTGGTCTTTGAGTGTGTTTCCCGTGATTGCTCTTAGTACTCTCATTTCATTGGTGCGCGCCATCCTTTTGGTCTCGCCTGTGGCTGCTCGTGTTTCTGCAGTGTATGTCATTACGGGTCTTACACATGCTTTGTATATTTTGAGTTTGGTTGTAGTTGATATGCATGCATTTTCCAGATAGTTGTTCTCAAGGCTCCTGCTATTCTGGCTGACTTGTTGATCTGGTCTCGTACGACATTCTTGAGGTTTCCATAAGGTGATATTGTTGTTCCCAGGTAATTAACCTCGAAGACCCCGTTCTATTATTTTGCTGTTTAGTTCTAGCTTACGCCTGCATGGTTCCCTGGCAATTACCATGCTTTTTGTTTTAGTGGTTGATATTTCCATATTAACATTTGCGGCTTCTTTGTTGAAGTAAGCCTGTAAGAGCCATTGCAGTCCGTCTTCTGTGTCCGCGAATAGCGTTGCGTCGTCAGCATAGCAGATAATCTTAAGTTGTTGTTTTCCCATCTTGTACCCATGGTTTACCTTACGCACTTGCTCTATTATTCTGTCGGCACTTGCCAATCTTTCATTTGGATATACATGGGCGTTACCTTTTGGTATATAACAGTTTAGCCCCCCCCCCCCCCAACTTAATTAGCACCATCTCTACTTTTCGTTCTGCTGCAGAGGTCGTACGAATAATGTGATTCACAAAGGTTAATTAGCTATCAAACACAACTCCTAAATCCCTAACACTATCACAGCGTAAAGAGTAATTGAATTTAAAATATAAAGAAAGTGAATAGGGTCCAGTTTACGAGTGAATGACATTACTTTACATTTAGAGATATTTAAGTCTAGATTGTTGGACACCAATTGTTGATAGAATAGTTGATAGCCCGATTGTAACCTATGACAGTCATTCATATCCATAATTCGACAGTATAAGTCACCTGCAAAGAGTAATTTCTCACAAGTAATAATCTCCGTTAAATCATTAAAAAATATGTTAAATATAAGCGGACCTAGGTTCGAGCCTTGTGGGACTTCAGAAGAAGCGAGGAAGACAGGTGAAGAATTACCATTAAAGGACACATAATGACGCCTGGACTCCACGTAGGATTCAAAAAAGTAATCAATGCCTAAAAACCTACCGATCTCAGTAACGAGCACGAAACGTATTGACTAAACACAGCTAAATTTGATACAGTAGACCTTTTTTCCATGAATCCATGTTGACAAGGTTTTCAACATACGGGTGCAGATGCAGGAATACAAACATGACTTTAAGGCCTTTGCAAAATTTGATAATATCGCAATAGGTCGATAGTTAGCTATGTTGGGTGCATCGCGTGACCTAGAAATAGGAGTAACACTCGCCAACTTAAATGAACCAGGAAAAGTGGAGGTTTTAAGAGCCATATTAAATAGTTTCACCAACGGCGGAGCAAGAACATTGCTACAGTCTTTAATTATGAAACTAGGAACTTGTTCATGTTCGGAAGATAATTTGTTCTTAAGTCGATGAAAGTCAGAACATCCTCTTCAGAAATATTTTCGATGTTAATACAAGATACATTTTTGTGAGACTTGTCTAAATGAACAGATTGATGTGGATTCGATAGGTATACGTTGCTGAAGTAGTTACCAAGACCGTCAACGATCGACTGACTTGTCATTGAAAATTTTACCAGAAATTCTACAAGTTCGTTTTTTGGTTTGGATGTAAGATCAGAAGTGCTTTGGATCAGATGTTATGCTATTCTGTACACCTAGGTCTGTATACTCAGTATGCCTGAGAAATTTGCCTCTTAACCAGCCCTGAGACGTTTACAATTTAATAAAGAACTGCGATACCGTTTTCTGTAATCATTAAAATATTTGGATTTTAATTTTAGATTTAAGTAGATTTTCTCCTTAAATTCTAAATTATTTGAATAGGTAACAAGGACAAACTACAATTGCACCAACGTAACAACAAATGATTAATACTTTAATGTGTCAAATTGATTCAACGTCACTCAACGCCTACTATGTCAGGGATGATCTCCCTTCGTATATCACCAATTCTTTCCAATAGGACGATGTGGTAGCGTTTACAGGTAGATTGTTTGAGTGATTTTTATAATTTCAAAACTGGTATAGACAAATTACTAGCCGTTGTTTAAAATGGATTTGACCTCGTGTACATATCCGCCAACCGATAATAAACGCAAAAGGACGAACAGAAGTTAGAAATAACACCATCAAGAATAGTACTTAACAAGCACGCGAGTTTCAGCGTTTGTTTTGTCGAAGTGGCGCTCAATGTGTCTCGATCGGCGTGTTCGTTTTTCGACGAGATGCTTCTCGAAATCGCGACGCTTTCGGGCGTTTTGTTAACAAGGGGTGCGAGAGTTTTCTCGAAACGTTCAACGTTTTAATTGGACCGAAGTTTGTTTAATTAAAGCTCCGTAGTTTAGCGAGAACATAATTTAATGGCGTAGGTGGCTAGTTAAAATGTTGATTGCGTTGCCATGGTAATTGATTGCATTGGCGTGTAAACTAATATTTCAGGCGAGGAATTAATAAAAATGTAAATTATTATAGTACGTTAGGTTTAATAAAATATAAACCTTTGGGACAAAGATTACCTCATGTTGAGTTTGTCAATCTGTAGGAATCATTAAAAGTTTGTGCTTTGCGCAGTATTTAAATGTGTAGTTTTCTTAAAAATTCCCATGGAATGATGATTAATTCTTCTAAATAATGTTTTGGTGAGTTTTAGATATACATTTTATAATGACTACATTGCGATTTGTTTGTATCTATAATACTTGCTGTACTTACTGTACTTTTCCACGATATTCGCGAGAGCTCTATTCGCTACTAGATGGCACTCTGGAACGTTCTCGAAGACTCGGTTTGACTATGTATAAGCAGCGAAGTTCAATGAGACTTATAAAGTTGCTTATCGTGTTGCCAACACCAGTAACCCGCACACAATCGCTGAAAAAGTTATTTTGCCAGCAGCTGTTGAAATGGTACATATAACAACTATGTACCGAACTAACATTCGGTGTAGAAGAGGCTGCAAAGTTAAAAACAATACCTCTGCCAAGTAATACTATCCAAAGAAAGTTGTGGAAAATCTTAATTAATCCTCTCTACAAATGGACGAATCCACGAATATATCTAATTGTGCTCAAGTTATTACGTTTGTAAGATATGATACAAATAATGGCATTAAAAAAGATATTTTATTTTGTTCCCCATTCGAACATTGGACCACCGGAAAATGTTTATTCGACACTTTTGCGAAACACACAAGTGTCGAATGTGATATTGACTGGGGGAAATGCATTGCTATATGCACAGATGTCGCTAGAGCTATGACAGGCCATCAATCTGGTCTCATCGTCAAAGAAGAAGCTCCCGTTAAAAGTTTTACCACCTGAAATGAGCTGTGTTATGAAAATCGCCATTAATGTTGTACATTCCATTAAGGATAAGCTTTGCAGACCCGTATTTTTCGACATGGGTGCTTTATTTGAAAATATTACACCAAAGTAAGGTGGCTTTCAACGGGCAATGTCTTAAGAGTGCAAGATGTGAAGTCCCCATATGAAAGTCAATTTTCCGATCCTCTTTGCCTCATGAAGCTAGGCTTCCTTGCTGATATTTTCGAACAATTCAATATTTTGAAAAATAGAACGCAAGGTCGCGACGTTAATATAATTATAGCCACAGATAAAATTAAGGAATTTATAAGAAAAAATGGTTTATGGTCGACTTCAATTGGTGGCAAAAAAAGCAGTTCGATTTATTCCAGTGCATTCATTAAAATTATAGAAGATGTACCCAATTATAATGTTACAAATTTTGAACAAATTTTTGAAGACATGCAAGTTGCTTTGCTCAATTTAAAACAAAAACTTTGATTATTTTTCAGATAAATTCAAATTCAAAGTTATGACAGATGCAGATGAATACTGAATCCGTTTTTAGACGATTCCTATCAACATATCGAAATACCAATAAAGTTGAAAGAAACACTTGTTGAAATATGAAGTGAATGTTGAAGCTTGAATTTGTTTCCTAGAACCAGGACGAATTTTGGACCAAAACGATGCAGGAATACCCTCAGTTGGGGAATGAAGCTATTTGGTTCCATTTAATGCGTATTTATGCCATTTATTCATATTTATGCGAGTTAATTTTCTCATCTATGACTGTCATCAAAACAAATGTGAGAAATCGCCTCATATTTGAAAACAATATAATTGTGTGTGTGTCAAATACACAGCCTAGATTTTTAAGACTAGTTTCAGAAAAACAGGCCCATGTGTCCCATTAAACATTTTACTTTATTTTTGTTTTATTTTTACCATTTTGTTTTATGTTTCATTTGATAACTAATTGTTATATTGTTATTTACGTTATTTAAATAAAAATACATGATTTAACAAAGTGTTTTTGTCTTATTTTGAAAATTCCCAGCGACCCCCTAGTACCCCCCACAAGAGGAAGGTTATATTTAATCAAAATATAAACCTAAATGTTAAGATCAATGCAAACTAAGACTATGTTAATCCATCTAACTTGGGTTAAATGGAACATTGTAAAGCATATCACGACAAAAACATCAATACAGAATTAACAATGAATTATTACTCGTACCGCGACTGCAAAAACTTATTCCAGGGATGTTCTGGAAGATATAAATGACTATTTCGCGAAGATTGCAAGGATTAAAGGACTAAATCAATATCAAGGCAAAAACCAGCTGTCCATTCTTACCATGCCGGTACTGTAATTATCGGAATAACCATTATTGATATAATACAAGGGGGTGCAGATTCCATTTGCTGCAACCAAAGTCGTACTTAACCAAAGTGCAAAATAGCGCAGTGATGGCTAATAATACTTGGCGAATTACTCTATTTATTATGAATGTGCAGATATTATCTTGGCGCCTAGTTTTTTTTTTATCAACAACATCTATGGTATTATTTGATTTGTTTTCTGACGTCAGTTTTATCACTTTAATAAATATAGTTTATAACGATGTTGTAATTTTATTTTCACTGGATTATATTTATAATTTCGTTCATAATGTCGATGTTCCATATAAATTTTATGACATTATTATATCAGCAGAAAATGTTCTGCTACTGTTCACAAAAAGCGGTTTTCCGACACAGACATAACTTCTTGAAACTGATGGATGCAATAACCGTGGAATGGAAATATTATAGACAAGTTTGATGTAATTGTCTATGGTAGCTTGTAGTGGACTGGAGTGGACCGGAGATAAAGTACGGAACGGACTACCAAAATTCTGATCATGCATCCGTCAGGACCTCCACCATATTTTTAGCCAACTAGGAATGACATGTGTATTAAAAGCATAAAAAGTAAGCTTAAATAATATGAAAGCATCATTAGACGACATTGACATAAGACAAGTACAATTATATAAAGATGTGAGTTATTTCATGTTCAAATGGCCCTTAAACATGCACCTGTTAATTGCGGAATTACCTGCAGTCAAAGTGACTGAAGTTCAATTTGATTGCTCAGCGTTATTTTTCTCAGGCATTTATTACAGCTTTTATGCTTTATTTTGAAAGAAAAAATATAAGCCCCATTGCTTGGCAAATATGTGAAACGGGATGTTTCAAAACTGCGATAACATAAATTTTTAGAACCAATATATCTTAATTTGATCATATCTCATCGATATCGATACAAAACAAATGATGAATGTCTAAGATATGAGAGCACGGCTAAACATTGAAACCTGGCGATTTGGTGTCGAATAATCCTCTTGCATAACCGGCATAAATGAATTTATTATCGCTGACATATAGAAAAATGAGCAAGACGTAGTTGCGTTATTTGTCTTGCAATTGTCATCAACAAAACAGCAATGAAACGACGCAACTGGCACTTGAAAGTAGATAATGCTACAAACATCCAAATTCATTGACTGGCGAAATCAATTCGTTTTTCAAATGGCATGAAATTCAAGTTCTCTTAAGCATTTGGCAGAAATATAATAATTATTACAAACGACCGTTACGGTGAAGTTATTCATATCATGCAAGTTATGTTTTTAGAGTTTTACTTTGTTTAGCAGGCTTGGTCAAACATACACAAAATTGTGTAACGTAGAACAGTGTCCAACATCGTGAATTTTAGAAACAATTTTTATAAACATTCTAAATAATACGTATTTATTTATGTTATTCTTATCACTTATGGTCTAATTCACCTATCAGATTTATCAAATTTGTCTTATCATTCTTCAAACTTGTCAGACATAATGCGATATTTCCTTTATGGTAATTTTTAATGCCAGTTGCATCGTTTCATGTGTTTCTTTGTTCATTAATATATAGGTATGTATGTATATTTTTTGACTGAACATGCCTATTGGATAACATGCTCGGTTATTCAGCTGCAATGGGATGAACACATTTACACCATTTTCTGTGCAGTAATTCAACCAAAATGAGGATCATGATTATCTAACGAAAGATTAGCAGGCATCACCTTGCATCTGCAGTTCTTGACGGAGTAGGAATAGGAAAATGACGATGACCTTTTGTAAAATGAGGTGTGGCATACAGTTGCCAGTGGTGGATCTTTTTCCGAAAATTCTTCTGCCAATCTGTTTGTGACTCTTTTCTGCCTTAATCACTCTGCCAGGTGTTTAAATTGTCGCTCTTTTCCATTTCCTTACATCACCTGACTTTTAAACCATTATAGAAAAAGGCATTTACGTTGGTAGCTAGAATGTCGATAGTTTCCTGAGAACAATTGCAATTCTTCTATTTTGCAGGCACTCTTCCAAATGTTTCCTTGTTCTTGACTAAATATATAAATAGACAACAACAAGCTTTTTCCTTTACATTATCGATTATCTTCCTATCTACTTTTTAATAGCCACCCACAATTGTATTGACATTATTCCAATATCTCGTGACTTCTAAACGGAATGTATTTTGCAATACTTAACGATGATTATGCTTATCGTTTTCCTCCATTTTTTAAATAAAATTTGACAGTTTAAAATTCTGGTGGCACATCGCTCCTCCTCTAGTTTTTATTATGAAAAACAACAGATAAAGAATCCATAAAACATTTGGCATTAGTCGTTAGAATTTTTGAAAATACCGATAATATTTTTGTTGTTGATTCCAATTTTCGTGGGTACTGAGAAGAGAGAGGAAATCAAGGGAATTTTTGTTATGAATCCTAGGAAATTATAAAATTAACATCTGGAAACGCTGATTACATGTTAAACGTAAACACACAAGCAATAAAATTCGAAATTATATAAATCGTAAAATCAATCGTGTCGATTAGTACATTTTATAGCATTTTTACATTGATTAACATACGTGTAGTCATAAATATAAATAAGTCGATTATAACATCGAAAATTAATTTCAACGCCACTGCCCGTTTCATATTTTTATTATTGAAAATTGAAAGTCATTCGCTTGTGTGCGCCTTCGTTTTCAGTTGTTTGCCAGCAAAGGTCGTTACATCCTCAAGGGACCGTCGGGGTCGCATGTTAATTGAATTTGTTAGAAAGGGGGAATGTTCTTATATTGATTTTAATCATCGTTTGATGCGAACTTATTCGCGAATGTTGATTCCAATCATTTTGTTGATTGTTTCGCTTGTTTGCGTCGGATACTTTATTTATTATGTATTTGACGAGTTTTACGATTATCTAACCGTGAGTTCCAAGCGGTTGTTGAATAATTAGTTCCTTGTTAGTTAAGCTGTGTTATGCTAATGCCTTTATTTGAATAATTGAGCGAAATTAATATATTACTTTTTTTTAACGAGCGAATACACCGACGAATACATTAAAAAGGAAATGTCAGGCGGCGTCTAGAAAATATTTATTATATGCAGCGGCAGGTTCTCACACTTAAGCTATTAAAAGTCGACAACAATACCTAACTTAATTGGTTACAATAATAAAAATGTGCGTATGTAATAAAAATTAGGAGTATATACTAGGCATTCCAACGTCACATTGTGTAAAGTTGCCTTCAAATTACATAATTAATTTGACATGAAGGATAAGCTTATTGAAACATGGTTACTTTTTTAAACGAGAGTAGCGACTTTCGTTTTTACGAAGATACGAAGATACGAAGATTACCTTGAAATAATCCAATCTGAATAGGAAAGACATTGAGTCATTATTAAATTATGTGCTTATATTTTAACACATAGTTTACATCTAGATGAAAAATCTTATATTAGATTCATAATCAAAATGTAAAGTTTTTCATTGCAACTGACAATCGATTGGACCAGAATTCAGCGCAAGCTATAGCAAAAGATTTTTAAAATATGGAGGCTCACTGATACCTATTTAGGGGGTACCCACCTATTAAAAGGTTAGACACCAGATACTTTGGAAGTAATTTTGGAGTTGGCTCCAAACACTCTGAAGATGTTCATTGTATGCCAGATTGTGCCATTGGTTAATCTTCTAGAATTGTGATTACTCGTTTTGCCACGTATAAGCAGTTTACGGTAACTTTCTAAAGACTTTTTTCCAGCTGCATTATCTCACTTGCAAGCCTTGAGTTCGTGGTGTACAGCTTAATATTTGAGAAACATTCAAGGCAAGGAACTACTACGCGTCATTAGCCTCGTTTATGTCCTAGCACATTCCTATATATGAGTTGTTATTAAACATACCCATTTTAGATCTTCCTCAAGTTAAATAGATTTCATCTACTTAGTTGTAATGTATCCTGTATTGCGTCGTATATTTCGGAAAAGTCTTAACGACATAATTATCCTTGACGGTTATGATTTTCTTCATATTGATTATTATTAGCAATAAATTAATTACCATCATTTAAATTGCTACGGCTACAATTAAAAGGTTTCTACATTTTTATTGCTTTCAATCACTTTATTAAATGCAGCCGTAAAATCGTCTTTGTTGTTGTTGTTGTGCCCGGAGTTTCGAAGGTGTTCACCTTGCCAGACGTAAGAGGTGGGGAACTGATACACATTCGCATTGTCGGGCCTGTTCGATCGCTGTGAACGGTGCAGTGGGAGTGGGTGAGTCATGGTCCTCATCCCGTTTTGGCAAGGCTCCGAGTCACCCTAACGTTTACCCTCCGTGTCTCCCACAGACTCCTTTATGCACATCGGCGAACACGAAACCGCCATTTCACATAAATTCTCGTTAAAGTGCCGAGACACATCGGCGATTTAGCGAGATTTTGTTGTCTACCTGTTACTTATTTTATTGATTTTCTGCGGTCTTGTATCTCAAATTATTTACGCTGATCGTCCAAACAGTGGCGTAACGAACATGCGACACTTGACTTAAAGATAAAGGAGATAAATGGAAACGGATGATAACATTTAAAGATTTATTATTAGCATTTTAATTGTTAATGATTCATATCTCTAAAAATGCCATTACTAATACTAATACTCGCAGTGGGCTCAGGCAAAAATAATATTAAAATAAAAATTATTTCTTCGTTGTTTTTGTCAGCCGTCCAGTATGGTGTAAGAGTGTGAATTTTCCGCCTCACCCAACTCAACCTAACTCTATCTAGCTCAACCCAAATGTCAATTTCATTAAATTTTTGTCTTTGTATTCTGCATAATGTCCAATCAATGTTCAGAAGGTTATGCGCCCCAACTTTCGTTCGGCGTCATGTGGATTACTTGGGCTCCATGTTAGATAGGCGTCATAATCAGGACTTCAGATCCAATTGTTCTTGCTTTCTCTTCATGCATCAACATATCGCAGCTCGTCACCGACATCGTTGTCTTCGAATTTTTTGTTATTTCGTCTTCTATCACACATCCCAATTGAATCCTAATCTTACAGGACATACGTCATGAAGAGGGTAAACATGTATACAGTTTGGTATCCGGGAGATAATAAAAAAGGAAGTGAAGTGAAGAAAAATGTGTGTTGTATGTAAAGATTAAAATTAAAATTTATTAATATTGAATATATACGCACGGCTGAACGTCTAAGCAAAGATGAGAAAAAGAAATTCTACGATGAGATGGAAAACGTGACCAATATACTGCGCAAGAAGAAACAAACAGCAATGGTCATGTAACATTATTGTGGAAGACATTATTTGCATGGGCATTAGATTCCGAAAACCAAAAAGAGGACATATTCCGAGTAGTTAGAAACAAGTTTGCAAAATCAACATCTACATACCATCTACCACCTTTTGTGGTTGCAAAATGCAAACGTCAAAATCGAGTAGGGAAAAACAGCAAAAATTATATAATCTAGAAAGACAAGAGAAGATCGAAGTAGAAATAAGTTCGAGCATTTGTAATGCATGAAAAGTGAGAGTCCAGTATTAAGGATAATATAATTGAAGCAGCGAAGAAAGGATTGGCTACATAACATACACGCAGGTAAATGTAGACAGGGGCGAATGAAATGGATCATCAGAATTATTTCCCAAAAAATAAAGAAGAGTAACAGAAAAGAGACACGATAAATGTTAAAGATGAGAGATGAAAGGTGTATTTTGAACGGCTACGCGGCGCAAGTGAGAAAAAGGATAGTAGAGGCAGATGAGGATGTTGAACAGGACTAAGTAATAGAATCTACATTGGAAGAAATGGTGAGAACAGTAAGTGAAATGACAAAGTGGAAATCAGAAGGGCAAAACATCAATGCAGAGTTAATGAAAGAAGAAGGACAAGAAGTAAGAAAGGTTAAACAGGCAAAGAGTAAAAATCTGAAAAGAGGAGAGATTACTCGTTGAAGGGATTACTAGAGTTATTACACAGATACCAAGGAGAGGAGATATGACTATATGTACATATACGTTCTTGACGACGTTAATAAAAAGGAAGGAAAAATAAACAAGAAAGATGTTGGTAAAATTCCGAAAAGGATTTCTAAAAGCTGGGCAAATTGTGGAAAATAATTATGACTATGGTAGGTATTGATCTTAATCAGGCTTTCGAAGAAATGAAGACCGAACATGATTAATGACATAGAAGGGATAAATACACCACGAATGCTAAAAATTAATAAATTAAAAAATTAATGCACTAGGAACAACAATAAGAATTTACTACACATTTTGGCTTTAGTTGACGACGTAAACTAACGATAACAAAAAACAAAATTTAAATTCGCAATGTAAAATGAAGTACTTTAATTCCTTTTATCACGTTTAACATTAAAGAACAAATACAATATTTTTAGAAAATTATAGAAATATAAAGTTCAGTATTTATACTTAATTATCCTACAAATTACATATATTGATTGCAAGAAGAGTTGATGTTTGAATATATTTATATCTAGATTAAATTGCTAATTTATGTGGTTGGTTATGGTGGATTGTTATTGTACCCTCCTCGACTTAAAAATGAGCTTGGCTCATATTATATGTTAATAAGTATCTAAAACATATACAAGTTATATGAAAATATAAATAGATATAACATGCATATACCAACTTTTATGCAGATTCATCACATTTTATATAAACATCAAAACTGGTTGAGAATTTGAAAATTCTTATAATTGCTAATTGTTATTTATATATAAATTTGTTTCATAGAAGAATCTATGAATAGCGAGGTATATGATTCATCGAAATTTTATATGAATTTTGTTTTCCTTTCGGCAATCTGGAAATTTAAATATAATTTCAATTAACACCTTATCGTAGATTATATACAAATATGTACTAACGAATGAAAACTAATAGTTTTATTTAAGGAGTTATTCTTGAAGGTTTGTACATTGCACCTGTTTACCATTATGCTAACTTTTATCTGCAAAAAATCTTAAGAACAATATAATCATATATAATTAATTCAGGTGTGTCTAAAATCCTGTGTAATATTTTCACGCCGTAAGCTATATAAAAATAACACAAACAGTTCTCAATAAATCGATTCAATACACTGTAAATAAAAGTTCGCAATAATAACAGAAAATGTTTGATAAAAAATTCATTTTACAACCATCATAATACTATACAACAACTTATTGCACATGACTCTTATTTTACCCCACCCCCTCCTTGCTAGATATATGGAACCTCGTTGGTGATATCATCGTGCAAGTTAACATATTGATTTATTTTCCAATTCTCAATCAATTCAACGTAACTTATTTTATCTTTTACGAGCGAAATATTTTTGAAACTAACTCTGCATCAGTATCAGTATCAGTATCAGTACGAGTTCATAGTTTCACGATCATAATTATTTTATTTCGTACAAATTAGTTACTTTTGTGGTGACTTTGTGAAACAGAAATAATGCATGTAAATAAAAATTACAAAATCAATTATAAATTCAAATATTGTAAAAAATCTTGACTGCAAAGTGCAATTATAATGAAAAATTAGATGTGTGTTTATCTATGTGTAGTTACCAAGAGACATGTGGCCTGGAGTATGCACTCAAATTATAGACTGCTCGCAACAACGGACATGGAAGTCGTTACTAAAAGCATCCTCTGTAAAAAAAAATCTTCTTTCGCATTGACCAATACCGTAACATGTTCGACGTCCCACATATGGCTGGTAATTCAATGTAAAAATACACAAATTTTTAACCAAATTGGCATATTTTTACATCGAAAATCGCTTAAAACCTTAATAAAATACATCAAAATCGTTTAATTCTTACATATTTTATGGAATTGTGGTTTTTACATCGATTTAAAGTACTTTTTCGTTATGGTATTCACGTAACCTACATTATGTGTCATAGCATCAAATCGAAATTAGTTTTATACACTATCCCCACGATTTCATTTTGGGTTGACACTAAAATATTGGCATTGTTCGTTTGTAGTAAGATTTGTAGCCTAAATGTGTTTTAAAACCACGAAATATTATTAATAGGTCATTTTAGACCCTTTAGTATTTATACAAATCAAATTTTGATATCGATTTTATGCTGTTATTTATTTACATTATATTTTTAGTAACATGTCTCATATTTAATTTTCATCGCTGAAATATTACGTTAGATTGCTGCTCGCATTATTTTATAAATAATTTAATACATTTTTTCCATTTTGCATGTATTTTCATTGAATTATTAATAAAAATCAAATATACTGCATGCTAAGGTAAAAGTTTGCTTTTTAAATAAATTAAACCAATTTTTCTCTGTTTCATAAGCTATATAACAATACACATATGTTGTTAAATGTGTAGTTTATTAACGACTGATTAGCTCGAAGGTAGCTTTAAGCATGATTATGCCGAATTGCAGAATGTATAACATAAAAAGAAAAATTAATACGAACCAATAACAGCAAACAAATGGCGAAATAAATTAAAAAAATTAAATTGAACTAAAATAAAAGAACCAAAAGCCTACATATAAAAAAATTAATAAGATTGTGAAACATGTAAATATGAATTAAAAATAAAGAAAACCCTAGCAATATTAATACAAAACAGTGAAAGCTAATAAGTAAGTGTATGGATATCAAACGAAACATCATAGAAGCAGATAGTGGCGTTTGGAAAATAATATAAAACAGCAACAAAAAACTGGCAACGAAAGGAAAGAAAAAATCTGCAGTGTCCCGCACTGGACTTTCTTATAATTAAATATAAATACAACATTCAACGATTTTTTAAAAAAATTACGATTTTTAACAATATTTTACATAGTTTGATGTTAATTTTGCTTTTGATTCATCTATTTATGTGTTCTTCGGCTATTTTAATTTCTTACGATTTTTTCCGTTTTGAATGATTTTTTAGTTTCCAACGTTTTCGATAGGTTTTATAATTAATAAAACTTTTTTTCGTTTTGTTAGTAATAAATTGTTTTTTGGTAATTTTTATATAATTTTATTTATAATTTTAATTCATTTTCAAATAATTTATAATTGTATATTCGATATTACAATAACTACAATTTTTACAAATTATTTTATTCTTTTATTTTTTTACAATTTATTAAACAAATTTAACCAAAAAAATGTTTAAAATTTACTTTTATTCTATTTTCAATTATTTTTACAACTTTGCTCTAAATTTTCAACGATTTTTAATGATGTTCAATCTTGTTTTGCGAGTTTTAACAATTTTCCAATATTACATTTAATGATATTTTATGATAGTTTTACGATATTTACAAATTTTAACAATCTTTTAATGTTTATTCTCGATTTTTTCCATTTTCAATGATTTTTAACGATATTTACAATTTCTTTACGATTTATTTTCAACATTTCTTTTTTTACACTGTTTCGGTTGTTGAATTAGTTAAAATTATTGTATTTATAAAAAATCTGTAGGCGTCCGCACTGAACTTTCTTATACTCCATTTTTCTTTCTGATCTACGTTTTTCGTTTAATTTTGTTTGTTTTTATTTTGCATTTCATTTGTTAACCTAGATACTATTTTTCTATTCTTTTCAATTTGCTATTCATAATATTGGTTTTGTGTTTCACTCTTTGTTTTCCATTACGGTTTTTTATTCGTTCGTATATTTCATTTACTTTTTAGTCTCATTGCGTTTTGTTCTCGGTACTTAGTTTTTTCATATTTCCTTTATTTTGGTTTTTCAGTCTTATTTTGTTTTTCAGTTTTTGTATTTAATTTCACCTTGTTCAGTTTCCTTCTCAGATCCATTTTCAATAGTTTTAGTGACGTCCGGCAACAATGAGGCTAAGAGACTTATGTTTGAGTTGAAGCCACTCACGCTATATATGGATGTGACAATGACAATTAGGTGTTTCTCGTCTCGATAAATGGAAGCCCGATTTACATTACGTTCGTCAAGTATGTGCATGCCCGTGCATCCCATAAAACGTTTCGCGTGTATTTATACCACTTTGACAGACGACCACTAATGCAGTTCGCGTCGGGAACGGGTGATATTGAGGTCGGCCGGGGCCCCGGCAAAAGCGCGACCACTATTTTATTTCGGGGTCCGGCCAGTGCACTCGTTCGAAGCGGCCTCCTATCTGTCTATCGGTCGCATGGGCGTCCGGACCGACGTCGAATTGCACACTTGTCCATTTGCTCTATTTATAAGCGACACGCAAACGCAGTTTTACCGGAAAATTTTCGTCGACTTTAATTTTGAACTTCGTCGTGACGGACGGACCACCGCGACGCGCAGATTCAAACCGCATTGTCTGTAAGGTTCAATTGCCTGCGATCGGTCATTATTGCGCAAAAATCTTCATTGTTTATGTTTTCTTATCGCGCGTTATCAGTTTCCA
This sequence comes from Geotrupes spiniger, assembly GCA_959613385.1. NCBI lineage: Eukaryota > Metazoa > Arthropoda > Insecta > Coleoptera > Geotrupidae > Geotrupes > Geotrupes spiniger. The sequence goes on along the minus strand of OY390736.1, from coordinate 23,400,387 downwards.
GTAAATCAAATTGATGTACATATTGTCGTGATTAATTAGCAGAATAATCGTGTGCAGTGGACATTGTGTGGTTACATGTTCTTGAACCATTAAGGCAACCAATTAGTTCGGAGTTATCATGTTAGTGTTTGTGCTAACAGCTGAATGGGGCGTTTAAATATGTGAGTGAATTATTTAAATGATTTAATTTACTGATAGTTGGGGTAAGGAAATTGGTATTTACTTTGTTAAACTTAAACTTTTGCACTGGTTTTGTTTTGTCGTCTAATATTTCGGTTTTGGCAGGTAACGTACAATAAAAAATCTTTACTGCTTCACTATGACAAACAAAATTAATGGCCTTGTTTAATTTATTTTACATGTCTCAAACGAAGAATTATTACAGTGAATCTTTATCCAGACATTTTGATAATCTTACAATGAACGGGTTTAATTGAAATAAAAATTGTTTATACAATATCGTAGTGGGCAATATAGACCATCTATACATAAAAGCACTTTTAAAAATGTATAGTGGATTGAAAATTGAAAATGGTAGAATTAATTAGAACGTCATTCATAAACAAAAGGGACTTAATAGTTTACGTTAGATTAGAAAATGTGGAAAAATATTCTATGCAACGTGATATATCATAAAGATATTTAAATAAACTAATGTGTAGAAGATAATTTGCTACGTTAATAATATATAACATTTATGTATAGAATTATGACGCGATGGATTTAAACAAAAAATTAAATGTTATTAAATGGGACATTTTATTTTATGTTTGTATGTCTGACATCACTTACTTATAAAGATTGTAAAGAATTATTTTGATATATGTGGATAACTACTTCGCCTTGTTGCAAATTCGTGTTTGGTAAAATTAATGTCGTGCAATAAGTTTTGATTTATTGTTTCGACCGTGGATTTTATTTTTTTAAATAAATCTTTGTTTAGACTAAGTAAATAAATAAATCGTTGTTATCTCGTTGATATATTAACTTGTGTGTAGCTACTAGATACATATTTATAAATATCAGAATGGGTACATTATTTTGCAATTCACTGCAAGATATTTAGAACTTAACCTTTATCTCTTTTGAATAAAGTTTTGTTTTAAACAACGACACGACATTTTTTGATTAATTCGCTCAATTTTTGAGAAAACATTGACGTCGATCATAAAGTCCATTTCTATGATAAATACATAGCCAAACAACTTCATAGTGCATGCGACATTTTTGTTTCGCATTATATGGATAATATTTTCCTTGATATTTATGGTTGTAGATAAAACAGTGTACCCTAACATGGACGTGATAGGCTGTTCGTATAGTCAGAACGTAAATAAATAAATATCAGGTTAACATAAAGGGCGAAATAAAACAAGTGACGTTTATACCACAGATAATATATTGTTAGAAATATATATCACTAATGAGTATGTATCAATACAAACAATCCACGAGTTAAGTTTCGACTTACACCAGACAACACCAGATTCCCCAAAACACGACTCGAATATTCTCGTACACCCAACGTGACTTGGAGGGTGGGGCAGCCATAATTGTTGGAACCATATTGTGTTAAAATCTATTTCTGCATATCCCTTAGTACTGGAAATAACGTGGTCCATTTAAGTTGCCATTTATAAAGAACGGACGTATAACATGGTTTCCGACTACCCCTGGCAACACATTAAACTTTTGGGGATGCTCCGTTCTAAGATCCATTCGATTACTATTTTCTCTGCACAAGAACGTAGTAACAGTTGGATTATGCTTCTCCAATTATGCTTCACAAAATATCATCCTCCATTTTATTTCTATAGCCCTCTAATTGTTTTTGACGTAGACCTATGCCTTTCTCCGGGAGATAAATTTGAGAATTGAATGTCACGAAAAATGTAAAATTTTGATGGATAATTTATATAGCATTAGATGCAACTAAACCATTACTATCCGTTAAATCTAAGTGAGATGACAACTCACCGAAAATTAACAAGATTTGAGTGGTTGTCGAGTCGCAAGATTGAATAGCTTTGATACCAATAGCTCAGTTTGTAGTTATTATTTTCTTTATGTTCTTTTATTTAAAAGCATAAAACAGATTGATTTTAACGTTAACATTTATTCTTTAGTGAAATCTAGAATCTACGTATGACTTTGACAGTTCAAGAATTGTTCATGTGAGAAAATTGTTCAATAGTTGAACTTTATTAAAAAAAATTAACTAGAACGTAAACCGTAATAATAGTAATAAAAGCACAAAACAAACCCTTAAAATGACATTTCAAACGTACTTCCAGGTTTGTGCCGAATACAAAAAAATTATTCGATATGATTTTAAGTGTATAAAATTACAATAATATAATTCTAGCATATTACCAACAAAACTAAATAGTAAAACCATATTACGCATTGTTTTGCCAAAAAGTATTGTCAAATAAGGACTAAAGATGCTGCCATGTTACATGCGTCACTTTTGTGCGCCGTTAGTTCTGGACTTTTATCAAACTGTCAGATAAAGAACGATAACGTCTTTCTGCCCGGTTCGAAAAGTACACCTGTCCATTCTATTGGTCGAGGCGGGGACTAAACGCCAACGACCGCGACGCTAGGTTTTTTTGAAACGCCGCCCGAACGGTACAAGATACGACAACATTGCACATAATACTTCAGAGAATTAAATTTGCTAACGGAATCGCATATATCTATCTTTTTACTTTCTGTACGTAATGTATAATGTGCGTGCGTGCACGTCCAACTATTATCTGAAGCATTATCTGAACCGGAAGTGAGTTTACTCTTATACCTTTTCTTGCCTTTCTCCACATCTCGAAAACGGTATGAGTTATCGAAAAGTGGTTCTTATGAAAGTTAAAAATATTAAACAACTTTCGTAAAATCTCCCATTTACTGGAAAATCGCCGTTGAAAATGCTTTGTAGACGTAGCAACGAACGATAAGTATTCCAGGTCGCGATTTCAGGGGCGGGAATGGTCACAGTTGTCGTGGCTGTCAGATGTTACTAACCTATATGGACGTATTTACGAAATGATTCGCGTTTCGCCTGTCATCGTGATTGCGTCAGTTTACGTCGCTTTTGAACAATAGCTTGCAAACACGCCGCGAAAAGATTAAATTTCCAGTTGAAACAGAATTTAAGAGAGCAATGGAAGAAATAAAAAATCTATCTAAAAACAAGTTCATTGTGTACATTGGAATCATTAATAAGAACAGTTCTTTGTAGTCGCACATAGTTAAAATCCTCATAATCGAAAATAAAAGCGTTAAACAGTAAAAACGCAAACATCGTTATAATTATAGAAAAAGTCGAATATAAATCGTTAAAAATCTTAGTATTTCGTAAAAATTGAAATATATAAAAAAATATTAAAAATAGTTTGATTTTCATTGTAAATTGTAACAAAATTGAGAACCGTTAAAAATTCTTGTAAAAAAAAATAAAACCGAAAACAATATTAAAAATATGTTCTATTTGAAAACATCAAAAAGTCATTATAAATTCTAAAAAATGAAGTATACAGAAAAAATCGTAAAAATCGATTCTAATGATCATAGAGAATTGAATTATTTAAACATTACAAGTTGTTAAAAATCGAAAATAAATCTTAAAAATCGAAAAAATCGCCACAATTCATTAAAAATGGAAACAAATTTGTTAAATATAGTGGAAAATGGTAAAATTTTCATAAATTGTAAAATAAAAATAAAAATTAAAAAATCGTTGATATCCTTCGAAACATAAAAAATAAAAATTGTTGAAAACACAAAAATTGAAAAAAGCAAAAAATTATTGTAAATTAATTGTAAAAAAATTAAAGTAAATAGTAAGAATAAAAAAAAATCATTGTAATTAATAAAAATTGTTATAAATTGTAATTAAGAAAATCATTGTAATACCGAAAGAATTCGAAATATCGAAAAAATTTAAAAAATGTGAACAATCATAAAAGTCGTCAGAAGAACCACAATCGAAGGAAAAACTCATAAATCGTTGAAAAGTGAAGCATATAACAAAATGTTAACAATTGCAAAAGATTGTGAAAATCATTGCTAATTGAAAATAGTTTAAAATCGACAATAGACGTGTAAAAAAATTAAAAATAATTCTGAAAATTTAAAAATCGTTGAAAATGAACGCATCGTAAAAATGACTGGAGATTAGAAAAAAGCAACTGAAAAAAAAATCATAAAAATCGCAATCAATCTAATTAATCGGAAAAATTGTTTAAAATTATCATGGGGACAAAAAAAACGTTAAAAATATTTATTATTTTCTTGTAGTTATATAAGGGGAGTTATCTAAGTATAAAAAAGTTCAGTGTGGACTTCTGCAAATTTTTAGTTTGGAGGCCTGCTTCGAAATCATTGAAGATAGATAGGTATCGTTAGCAAATTTAATTCTCTACAACTTTGTTTATTTAACTTTTCCCCATCTTAGTGGCCCGGGGTGCCCGTAAACGGAAATGCAACCGGGCGCGATTGGCCAAACTAATTGTTCGAAATTCGCACTTTTGCGTATCGAGTGACCTCTTTGCTCGTGTCTTTCAAAAACCTAGTTGACATTAATTGTAGTTTCAAATTGTCAACTTACTGTGACATTGGCTGCAAAACTTAGTCTCCGCGTTATCATCACCCCTTATTAGGCGTCGTCTGGGTTTTATTATCGTGGAAGCGGTTTTTATCGTATATTTATGTATACGTCATACTTGTATATACACATTTATAAAACTTGGTTTGAAGCGACTTGTAATGTAATGTAATATAATTGATTCCTATTCATTTTTACTTTACTCGGTTGAGTTGTTCTTTTTGTGTCTAACTGACTTGTTTATTTAATCGCATATCATTTGACTATATGTCAAAATATAGAATAGATTTCTCGTTTCCGAAGTGTCTCACATTATTTTGAAAAATTTGCAACATTTGCTGCGCCAATTATTTACATTTATCACGTCCCCATGTTAAGTATTTCTGTAAATATTTGCTTCTTGCAATTTGAAATCTTATGATTTTTATTTTCGTAAAAATTTAACCTTTTTCGAAAACAAATTGTTGAAACTAATTAATTGCCTATTATTAAAAAGATTTTTTTTTAATTTCTGGAGCGAAATCACTTAAAATGATACATATTTCGTTTCTTGGGTATACAGTCATCGACTGAAACATATTTGCCAATACTTAAATTTGTTGCATCACCCTTTTTGTAATTAGAGATTTCGAAAAATCTTTATCAAGTGGTATTAATTTTATAAGTCGGTTTGGATACATGGTTTTCGTTATTTTATACAGTAATTTTTTGACCAGAATAGGTTGGATGTTATATGCTTTGTATTGTTTATTCTTAACCAAGATTGTTTGTAACATAATAGCGGATAGTGTCTCAATAAAAACAAGTTTTTTACCTAATCTACATGAATGAGAAACTAGCAATGTTGTGTTTAATAAAAAACGGGGACTACATATTTTGTTTTAACATTGCTTTAATTATAACTTGTTTCGATTTACGATACAATATGTAAACTATAATTAACTATTTATGCAATTACTTTTACTACTACCTGTGACATTTCAAGTTTTTTTTTACTAGAAATCCATAATAATAAGAGCGCTAATGAGCTTGCTTGTTTTTCTTTTCTAACTCATCAAAGAGCAAATTGCAACGTAATTGCATCTACTAAATGTATGTTTTCGCTTGATTAACTAACTATCTTACGGCTTCACACCATATCGAACGTTCTTGCTACGTCAATATCCTCATATTCACGGGGGCCATTCCTTCCGCTCACTGATAACACTTTTGTTCCCCAATCTTTAAGAGCCTCTTCCGCTTTCCGTTATCAACTACACACAACATCCGCAGCAGCAAAAGGCGTCGCGGTAACGCGTCTTTTGTGTTACGTCGTTCTAATGGTAATCGTTTCGAAATAGCCTGCGAGCGCGGAGATGACGGCAGTGTCCGTAATGAGTGTCTCGGACGCGCAATGAATCACGCGCTAACTAATGCCAGACGCGTTAGACGGTTTTGTTAGGTTTCAAAGATTTGAATCACGGGTTTCTTCGGCGCGGCGCGAAAATCTCATTGTGAGTTATTGCGGTGTAAAATAGAATTTAGGGTCAATGGTACTTGAAGGGTAAGATGAACTTCTTAAGCGATTAACAGGGATGTACTTGGAAAGTTATTTATGAAGTGCTACATTTATATGTATTATATTTCTTGGGTGTCTATACATATTGTTCCCAGTTGGGGGTCTTTAGATAATTTTACTTCTGTAGCATCGTCAAGGGAACAATGTGTCAGGAAACTAAATTTAAATTTATATGGCGCAAAAGTAGATACAGCCCATTAAACTCGCCGCTGTCTGGTGAGTACATTAAGTGATGTTAATTTGAATCAACGATGCGAGTTTACTGCAACTATTCTGATTTAATTGCAGAAAATTTAGCGTTTTTTTTGTTTATTTTTTATTATTTTTAAATCATTGGTTTCTCTACTTATTATACTTAGTCCTATGCCTTCATGTAAGGCATCGTTGATCGAGTGACTTTTATGTTTTTTTTTTGAATTTCCTTTTTACGTTGCTCGTATTATGTTTGATTTCTTTTCTACGATGCGAGATCAGTATTTACGGTCCCTAACATAGAAGGAAACAAATTGAAGAAATATCACACGTTTATTTTTCTACATAATCTCCCTGAACGTCGATGCAATTGGTCCAACGATGCTGATATCCTTTGATTCCTCTGGAAAAAATTCTTTCGGTTGCTCTTCCAATCTGTCGTTTACGGCCGTCATTACTTCATTATCGTCGTAATATTTGATCCCCTGAAGATATTCTTTTAATTTTGGATATAAAAAGAAATCACTGGAGGCCAGGTCTGGGGAATATGCGAGATGTTCAAACAATTCAAACCCTGCGTTCAGAATAGCTGTCATGGCAACATGGCTTTTGTGGACAGGAGCGTTGTCTCGATGAAACAGAATTCCTTAGCTCAATTTTCCCCGTCTTTTTCCTTGACTCAATATTGCAATTTCGTTGACATATTAGGAGCCTGTTATTGTATGTTCACGTTCCAGAAAATCGATCATCAAAATCCGTTTGCGTCCCAAAAAATTGTGGCCATAACTTTACCAGCGGATGGCAAAACACGAAATTTGCGGGGTGGCGGAGAACCTCGGCGATGCCACTCCATACTTTGTTGCTTCGACTCAGGATCGAAGTGGTGAACCAACGTTTCATCAGAAGTGACGAATCGAGAAAGAAATTCATCCGGATCTGCTTTAAACTTTGCCAAATTGGCTTCAGAATGCAATACTCTACAACGTTTCTGATCAGGTGTCAACATTCGTGGAACCCAACATACCGACAACTTTTTAGCCCCAAAATGTTTGTTGAAATATTTTCTATAGTTCCATAAGAAAAAATTGTAATTTCCGCTACCCGGTGAATGGTCGTCTATGTGTCATTACCATATCGTGTATACGATTAATATTTTCTTGGGTATTGATAGTCACTGGTCGTCCAGCACCCTTCGCATGTTCACATGTTTGTCTTTCCAGTTTAAATTCTCGGGACATATTTTTCACCACTTGCTAAGAAACAGCACCCTCACCTAATACACCTACCATGTTTTCATGAATTTCTTTTGGAAACAACCCCTTCCTTTGCAAGTATTTTATAACTGCACGAACCTCTGATTTTTCAATTTTTAGTATTTCTCTAAATTTGTCTACTTAATTTCTAAATTATTTGAACAGGTAACAAGTGACAAATCTACAATTGAACCAACGTAACAACAAATGATTAATACTTTAATGTGTCAAATTGCTTCAACGTTATTAAACACCTACTATGTCAGGGACGCTAAATAATGATCTCCCCTCGTATATTAGCCTTATTTAGTTTCTGGTGCAGTTTGCTTAAATAATAATAGTTCATTACATGGAATTTTATCGACACAGTGCCAATTATCCAATCATTCGCCGCCCATTTCGCTAATAATGTAGCTAATTTCTTTATCGTACTGATAAAAAAGTAGGTACATATTTGTTCAATGATTTTGTAAAACCGGCTGTTTTAATTTTAATTTGAATGCCTTATCGCGCATTCATAGTGATTTGGTTTATATCAGCTATTTGGAAAGTTTCGTGTTTTCGAGTAAATTTGTACAGTAAACAAACGACCACACACTTTATTCGCGACTTTGCATATAAAGTATGGAAGCTGTTTCGAATGAATTAGACGTATTTAAGGTCAGTTTTAATTTGATATTCTTGTTCTTGTTTATTTAAAATTTAGCTAACTTCCTGACACTTACACATCGTACTAAATACACCGTTCTTAAATGCTAATATGGAAAATGACGTTTTCTATTGTAGACAAAATTTGTTCTCCTGTCATCTCCTGATATCTCGACTATTTAATTATCGAAGTTAGAGAAACTACAAACAAGTAATTTGTATTTTTTTGCGATTTCGTCTGGAGTTTCAAGTAAACACATTCGTTAGTCGTGGTGTGTGGGCACTTATTTTGGCCGTGCCACTTGGCGTTTCGGTTCTTGTGCCTCCGTTTTCGAGATTAATTTGTCGACGGCCGTTAACGCCAACGCCGAAACAATTAATCCTTATTTCGACGTAGTTTTCAATTTTTCCTAATTGGTCAATTTAAAGTTTACGATCGACAGCATATGGGAATAGTTATCAGAGCGTCCACCTCGGCAAGTTCGACTTCGTTTACTTTGGTTTTAATTACGGCTGACGGTGCACGATAAAAAAATCGTGGTCAGATCCGGATTAAGAGACGTACATACAAGAGATTATTTATTCATACTGGTTGTAACCGCTAGGCCTATTCTCATTTATGTAAAGGGAATAAGAAGCAAGTATACCGATTTGTAATGTCCAAAAGGTCGTTGGGCTCTGCAATCGATTACAAGATATTAGAATAAATTTGCACGTAAAAATAATATATACTGGGTGACAAAAGTAAAAGACCACCAAGAAGTAGTCATTCAAATGAACTGATTTTAATGTATTATATACAGGTGTCCCTAAAATGCGTGGACATCACTTAACCACAGATTCCTGGTTCGAAAATAAGACGATTTAACTAAACTTATCTACATGCAATTACGTTTCGTTTAGCTAGTATACTGCTTCAAAGTTCTTTCAAGAAAAAATTATTTTGTTCATAACGACAGAACGCTTGGATCGATTTGGATAATATTCGGTATTGTACTCCTCACGGATGTAGGTCGTCTTTTAAGGTGATATTAGTTATTATCAGTAGACCATTAGTGTACGACACAATGGTAACCCGGCATAAACCAGTCAAAAACTTTTTAATGTGAAGGTCAATAACTTTCAAAAAAATAGTTTCAGAAAGAGGCGTTCAATAGTATTTTTTTTTGTTACTTTGTAATTGATGATATCTGTTAAGGTTTAGACACAAAAAAATAAAATCTGAAGGACCGCGCACTGCATTTCTTAAAACAAATGTAATCTAGCAGTATGATATCCTAAGAAATAAATGACGATAAGGCAATTTGTTATGATATTTATTAGTAACAAGTATGTACTTTATTAGATCTACAGTAAATGCTAAATGTGACCACCATCTTCCTGGATACAAAGGTTGATTCGACGCAAAAAAATTGAATTGTACTCGTTGTAACATTTCTGCATTATTCTTAATGAATTGTGAAGCGTTCTGTATTCTGGCCCAAAGTTCGTCCTGTGTGTTTATAGGACGAGAATACACTTTGCTTTTTAGAGCTCCCCACATAAAAGAATCGCAAATATTTAAATCTGGTGAACGAGGTACCCATTTTGCACGAGCATCATCTCCTCTTCCAATGTAAAATGAGATGGTGCTCCATCGTGTAGAAACCACATGTCGCGTCTAAGATCTAACGGCAAGTGTTCCAATAAATCTGGTAAGGTATTTATAAGGAAGTCTAAATAATTGTCTCCATTTAAACGATTTGGTAAAATGACAGGGCCTATGACGAAACTGCCGATTATCCCTATCCATACATTCATTCTAAACTCATGTTGAAAGTGGCGTTGCTTGCAGACATGTGGATTTTCAATTGCATACGCATGTTCGTTGTGCAAATTTGTCATACCCCTCCTTGTGAAGCACGCCTCATCAGTGAAGAGAATTTTCGTATGAAAATTGACATCTTCAGCTCTTCTTTGTTGTACGAATCTACAAAACTCAAGACGCGTGATGGTATCAGCTGGCAAAAGCTCCTGGACGTTTTGTATATGGTAAGGATATAGCAATTGTTCTTTAAGAACTCTATGAACAACATTCTTTGAAACGTCTGCTTGCAATGCTAAGCATTGACTACTTATTTCTGGATTTTCTTCTACTATTTCCAGAATTTCTACCTCAATCCTGGTGGTGCGAATTGTACGAGCACGTCCACGATCAGCTGTGCTCGGTGCAAATTTTCCCGTTTCGCGAAGGCGTCTTTCAATGTTTCCAAAAGGTTTATGATTAGGCACGCGACGTTTGGAAACCTTTCGTTGTACACTCTAACACTTCTGCGACAATTTCCTTCGCAATATCCTAAAACCATCAACATATCCGTTTGCTCAGCGTTAGTGTAGTTTACAGCCATTATTACGGAAATAACGAAAAATATTAACTGCTAAAAATCACTAGCTAACACCAACAGAAATTTGAGACACTTCACAATTGATAAACAACAGCTACTGTACTGTTATTAAAAGTACGCTTACTTGTCACTAATACATATCATATCTTCATTTATTTCTTAGAATATCATACTGCTAGATTACATTTGTTTTAAGAAATGCGGTGCGCAGTCCCTCAGATTTTATTTTTTTGTGTCTAAACCTTAACAGATATCATCAATTACAAAGTAACAAAAAAATACTATTGAACACCTCTTTCTGAAACTATTTTGAAAGTTATTGGCCTTCACATTAAAAAGTTTTTGACTGGTTTATGCCGGGTTACCATTGTTTCGTACACTAATGGACTACTGATAATAACTAATATCACCTTAAAAGATGACCTACATCCGTGAGGAGTACAATACCGAATATTATCCAAATCGAACCAAGCGTTCTGTCATGGACAAAATATTTTTTTCTTGAAAGAACTTTGAAGCAGTATACTAGCTAAACGAAACGTAATTGCATATAGATAAGTTTAGTTAAATCTTATTTTCTTATTTTCGAATCTGTGGTTAAGTGATGTCCACGCATTTTAGGCACAGCCTGTATAAGTGGTCAAAATAAGTAAATGACCAACATTTGATACAAAAGTTAACATTAATATTGCATCGCCCCGTCGTGATGCTCTATGCATTTCCTAACAGGTCTTGGAATAGGGTTGATGAGGTTATAAATTTCCTCCTGGGGTATTTCATTCCATGTCACCTGTATTTAGTGGCGGAGCTCTTCCACAGTCTGTGGAGGAAGAAGTAACTGACCCAGTCGTCTGCCGATAATATCCCAAACATGTTCGATAAGGGATAGGTCAGGAGATCTTGGAGACCAAGGAAGAAGGTTAACTTCACCTTCTTCAAAACAAGCCATAGTAACCCTGGCAATATGTGGTCGGGCATTATCTTGTTGAAAAACAGGGTTTGGAGTGTGTGGAGCTATGGAAGAAGGTGAGGCTCTATAATATTCGCAATGTATCGTTGAGCATTCATGGTACCCCTAACGAACACTAAGGATAATCCATACCCAATTACCCCCCACACCATAACTCCAACAGTTTGGTTTACATGACTTTTCACGAAAAACTGTGGATGTCGCTGTTCTTGACGTCGTCTCCTATTATCCGACCATCGCTGATACCCAAGCAAAATCGGGATTCGCCACCTAATGCCATTCTTCATACCACTGTAACCGTTCTCGGCAACACTCTAACCGTTCTCGGCAACACTCTAACCGTTCTCGGCAATACTCTAACCGTTATCTTTTGTGAGCAGTGGTGAGTGGTAACACAAATTGCGGCCGGAAGACATGAGCCCAAAAAATCTTATTCGCCTTTCATTGAAGCCCATTGAGTACCCTATGACTTTCCATTCTTATTAAATTAATCGTTTTTATTTTTGTGAAACGGATTTTACTGTACACAATAATATAACATAAATGCACCCAGCCTGCTTTTGCACAAACCACTACACTATTGGTGTACTTGTTTTTTAACAACAGAACAAGACATACAAATTACTTCTAATTACTTCAGCGTATGTAATTGCAATATGTAATTTCGTAACTAGAAATAATTAAAAATATTTTAAACTGCAACAACTGATGAAATTGAAAGAAACTAGTGTTTGATTAATAATATTACACTTGTTTAATAAAAGTATTGTATTGAGCGTATTAATCTTAGATTCTTTCATATTGCAAAAAATTAAATGTTGAAATATCGTAATTAATTCGTTCATTAGACAGTTAGTAAATCCCATGATTTTAATATTTAAACTATCACTGCCGTTCTTTGTCCAGCCTTTCTTTATTATTCATACGTGTATACGTTTTAGACAAGGCAGTGCCTTTTCATAACAAAACATCGGTATCTTCCATCTAGCTTATTAACAAAACAAAATGGTTTGTAACAAAGGGCAAATGAGAATCAAACAAAGACTAATAATAAGCAGTCCGACATACTTTCTTTGTTTTTTTTCCCGTAAGGATTTAGAAATGCCCATTGCACTTATTCAGGTGTGTTCCGGTTTTCATTACGCTTTTTTATTCATCATTGAATGTACATTCCGAATTTTTTTGTGCGTGCAGATATACCATAATGGAGCAACTTATCACATGAAAGTATTGTTATTCTATTGAGTGTATATATTATTTTATTAAATATTAAGATGTTACTTTATAAACATAAAATAAATATTATTATAAGTAATAAAATGTGCACAGAAAGAAACTTGATGATGTTATATAAATGATGTGTAATTTGGGCATAGTTTATTATATAAAATTACGAAATGAAGCTGTGCTCGAACGCTTTTAAAAATTAGACTTCATTCCTCGTTAACAAGACCACATTCAATTGTTGCTTGCTATTCCAGTATTAATTTTTAACTTATTTGATTTATGGTGAAATTTATGATGTAAAATAGGAAAAACATGTTCAAAACAATTCGTTTAATGGTGAAAAGGCATAGATCGATAATAAAAAATTAGTAAATACGAAACGAGAAGCACCAGGAAAAACCAAACAACCCAAGCGAGAACAAAGGATACGTACCGAAGTAAAAGAGAAAGTCACAAAATTCGTACCTATATTAGATAAGGTGTGCTTCATAGAAATAAAGGATGAATATCAACTTTAAACGTGCACGCCCCGACCGAAATGAAAATGAAATGATAGAAGAAGGATACAACAAAACAAATAAACATAACATCAGAGTGCTGTTAGGGGATGTAAATGAAAAATAGGCAGAGAGCTTATGTACAAATATATAATGGAAGGACAAAGTAAAAATAACAAGAGCAACAGCAATGGAAGGAGAAGAATTTTCAAAAGAAAAAGAGATGAAAATAATGAGCACATATTTCGAAAGAAAGGACATATATAAAGGCATTTGGGGTTTCCCAAATGGGTAGTAACCAGACCATCACGCGTTGATAGACAAACAGCACCAAAGAATAATAAACAATATACAGTCACGCAGAGGTGCACTACTTAGTGAGAATAGACAAGAAAATAAAGAATGTCGCAGAGAAACGAAGATAAGAAATAAACGAAGGATGAGAGCGATCCAAACACAAATAGAAAAAGGTAAACAAGCATATAACGAGCACAGAGCGAAAGTTAAAAGGATAAACAGACAGAAAAAGAGAACCAGAAACGAACAAAAGAGCAATAATGGAGAGAACTACTACAAAAGGAAAGAAATATTTTTTACAGGGAAGTAAAAAAGGGAAATCAAAAATGTTGCCAGATGGTATACATCAAAGGTAAAGAAGTAAACTTGATAGGCGAGGACGAGATAATCAGAGAAAGGTTGACAGGTTTTTCCACGAGATTCTAAATGAAGACATAGAAGATGACGAAAGAGAACAAATGATACGTGGGGAGGAAATCTATCAAATCGCACAGTCGCCAAGGGTAGAAATGGACGAAATCATAGAGAAGCTCAAAAACAACAAAAGTTCAGGACAGAATGGAATAAAGACAATAATTACAGAAGAATATGTCTGGTAGGCGTGATCTACAAGACATTAATAAAAATAAAATTAGAAGGAATAGTGGAACCACCGATAGGCGATTACCAAGCAGGATTCAGGCAAGGCAGGGGCCTCTCCACATTATTATTTAGCATGATTGAACAGAGAGGGGCACTGTATACATGTCACCAAAGTAATGGGATATGTAGATAGCGTGGTCATTATAAGTAGAAATGAAGTAGAACTAGAGAAAATAACCAGGGTACAAACACCAGGATACCAGGATACAAACACGCAATTAGAAGCGAATACACAGTTGGGTAATATGAAGAGGAATTTGTGTATCTTGGCAAGGATAACAAGTGCAAGCAAGAGAAAAAGATCAATGCGAATCTAAGTAAAGCAAATAGATGTGCGGGAGCGATGCACTATCTAATAGGAGCAACACAGGTGTCACGAAGCACAAAATTAAGAATTTACGAAACAATACTGAGACCAACAGGAGCGTATGGTGCTAAACAAGAAAATACAGAAAACACAGGAGATGGGAAAGGAAAATAATTAGAAGGGTACAGTGAGAAAAGAAGGCGGATATGTAAGAAGGTTAAATGAAGAGATATATGAGAACTTCAGGGAGCCGACGATCGAGACAGTGATAAAAGCAAGAAGAATGCAGTGGCTAGGTCACATGGAAAGAATGACAGACGGGGATAGTAAAGAAAATAACCTGGAGAATAGAAGAGAAAGACATAGAAAATTGATTTGAGGCTGTCATCTCAGACAGAAAAATGGTATGAAGAACTGGGAATCCCAAGCACGAAATATGAAGATATGGAAACAAATAATAAACATATGGACCTAAAAGGTTTGAATCAATAGATAATGTATGATGGATAACAAATTGTGAGAAGAATTACCACAGATGATATTAATTTCCATTTTGTTGGCTGATTTACGTGATCTTTCCCGAGACTTGATTCAATAATTTATTGTTCAGTTGATGTTAACTTGGCGTTGATTATATAACATAATTAAATGTGTCAATACTATATCGGGCGTGGTCGTTCAGAACGATCAATACAAAACAAAATATGGAGCAAATATTTAACCATGCTCGCGAAATGAAGTGCGTTCCAATGATGGTGAACTCTATTGCACGACTGTCGACGAAATGCAAGAAATGCTGAGCGCACCAAACTCCACAGCGGTGGCCGATTGAATTTGATGCGGCCGCCGTTATTGTGACCACGATACTTGAATCAATCGACCACAATTTAACTACACAACTGTAACATATACCCATTGCTTAAAATCCTATGAATCTCGGTATTTTTAAAGAGGTGAGAGGCTTCAAAAATCTGAAATCTGATGAAATACTGAAAGGAGCTTTGTCATCTCGCGTCCTTAGTAATGTTTTTCGAATTAACATCGAGTATCACTCAATTGATGTCAGCTTAAGGGGGGATCCTGCTTTAGGAGGACTTAAAATATCGTTTTTGGGGGATTTTTTTAGGACAGAAAAAAATTAGCAAGTCTAGTGAACTTTTTAGAGCATTTTATTACATATTTGAGCATTAAAGAAAAAATATTTCGAGAGAAAAATATTTAAACGGAACCGATTTTTATGCACATTTGTGCAACACCTTTCAATGGCAGTCTACAATCGGTGGGAAAGATGTAGCTCGTAATTTTTGTCTGAAGCAAAAAAAAAACAAAGAAAATTGTAATTCTCATATATTTTCTTCTATGTGAACTAAAAAAAAAAACCAAAATTTTGAAATTCAAGATATTTCTCAGGTTTGAAAATAAATGTGCTCTTTGCAGGAAGAGAAAATCATTTCAACTTGCTAAAAAAGTTGTTTAGAATTTTTTTTTCATTAATCTTTTTAGTTCAAATAGAACAGAATGCTACTGAGGTCAATAAAAGTTTTGTTTCGTTTTGATTGCTTGTCTAGTTTTGTCGCAATCACGCCCACCAGTTTAGAAAAATCGTAAAAACGAAAACTCGAGAAAACGCGCTCTAAAGTTCGTGCGTTCGTATATTTTATGCTCGACACCTCACTGTGTTTACTGCTGTATCTTTCAAAATATTGCGAATTAGCCGCTATAACTTTTTATACATATTCTTAGATATAGAATATGTTGTCATTTACAAATAATTTTATACAGTATTTTTTATTGTAGAGCATAAAGTTATCAATCTTTATCCGTGTTCCCAATTCTTAAAGTATAGTACCCAACGAATTACCGATCACACAAATGGTTGTCTTCGTTTTGTGATATCTACTTGTATAGTGGGGTGAGTACTTTTTATCTATATTCAAAAACCTGATGGGCCCTGCAAGTACTACATTTATTTTCATTGGCCTAAATCAATAACATTTCCAATGACTGCCAACTACAAGTTTTTGAACTAAAGTTTCTACAACTATACATAAAAATGTTTTAAATCGTGTTTTTACGAAAAATATTAAAAACCTAACACCATAACCATTTCTATGACATCACAAAGAACCATTGCCATTGTTTCTGTGTTTTAAACTAAGATACGTCAACAAATAACTACAATCCCATTTTTCATGCTTTTAATAATCTATTTATAAATAATTATGTCCTTATTTTCACGATTCTAACAATATAATTATAGCGAAATAACTTTACATGTCGTAAATAATAAACGAAACAAATATTTAAATAAGTATTTCATTATTCGACCTAAATCTGTTGTTTGCGACTCGAATTAAAGTCAAGTTGCCCTAACGCCGAACCTGCCGACGACAGAGATGGCTATAGGAAGAGCCATTTACATGTGCAACGTATATATCGTTAATTGAATCATGCGATTATGAACGAGATACAAGCAAACGAGAACATAATTTTCTTTTTATTGCGTAAATATATCACCGCGCAACAGTTACGATGGTGTATATTTTGCCTATCTGCTTTGTTTCGTAAATATGTCATCCACTTATTCGCTACCTTCTCGCCGTATTTATTTGCAACTGAAGACATTCGTTAACATTCTTGATATCCACGCGGAGAGCACCATAAATTTTAATTGATTAGTTTAAAGTTAAATTAATGGTACATCGTCATTTATACGTAAATTGTTAGAGTAAGTAACCGCGCACATAGTCAAATATAGTGCGATGATGATAGGTGGGTGGGTCTAAATTTAATAGTTAGCATAAAATAGAGAGCGGAGAATGCAGGGAATGCGCGTAATTTATTGCATGCAGATTTTATAAATATGGATGGATAATTTAAATCGATCATATTTCGTTTTTTTTAAAAATTAGTCATTTCCTTGTTCAAAGCAAGTTGAAAGCAATATATTTTGCATTCCGGGATTATGTATTTATTGACTGTTGATAGTTTCTTCCCACAGCTGCGCTATCTATAACGTATACTTTGTTTAAGTGTTCTTGAAATTTATCTTTGTTATATGTTATCTCGAACGCTTCTCAGCATTTTGCAACAGATGTTTTAGCATTTTCATGTTAATGAAAAAATGTTAAAATACGTGGATTTATCAAGTTTTCTAATAGAATAATACAATGCCTTAACACTTTTCGAAAGATTTTTTAGATGTAGTTTTTGCGAGTACAACACTGCATGATTTAGGACCGCTTGAGTACAAATATAGATCTCGGGTGATATCAATACTGGATGTTGCACTCGCTGAATGTGTCGAAATAAAACGATTTTTGCATGGTTAATATATTTGGTGATGTGCAAGTGGAAAAACACCGAATCATGCTTGACTTGGAGCGCATCCAATTATTTTCAGAAAACGCGTTGGCTTCGCACGCAGAATTTGAAGCCGTTTAGAGTGATTCATTCCGACAAATTTTACGAAGTGCACCGGCAAAAATAGCACGAAGTGCACGACATTCGGAACGCATTCGCGTGTTTGAATTGTCTCGAAACGGGAACGAGAACCGTGACTTTTATCCACGGCAAGCGTCGTCGCGTTTCAATCAAATACGCGGAAAAATGTTTAGTTAGAAAAAAATTAATATTCAAATAATTTCGTAGCTTATTGTGATGCCAGTAACCGTTAAATGGTTAAATGTTAAATCCATTTTCACATAAAACTTACAAAAAGTATCACTTATTAAGTCGAGACGTTTTTTATGGTGTGACTTCTTTACCGCTGTCACTTTTGTTATTCAAGCTATGATACAGGTTCTAGTCGTTATTTATTTATAAGGCCAGGTGCACTACTTCTTGCTTTAAAGCATTTCCAGTTCAGTGATCATGTCAGGAGTAATGACGATGGTAGTGCTACCGTTGGCTCTTTGCACGAAATTGCGATCAATTTTTGTTGTGGAATACTTGGCCACTTGACTATGACGGAGCAACTAGTTAGTAGGTCGCTATACATTAATGGACAATGCGATTAGTGAACGCGTTTGAAGATTAAATAAAAATGACAGATCCGACTCCGGGTATGTACAAATATTTATTGTGGATAAAATACGCCCATGTTTAATTCATTTATGCAACTCATGTTATTGCAAATCGCCGGTTCGCATAGGAATAGGAATAGGAATTTGCATAGGAAAACATTATTGCTTCCATATTTTTAATGTTATGTAATTTTATGCGAAGTCTCATTTTCTTTTTAAAAACTCCATCGAAATGGCAAAGTTTAAACTTATGCAATCCTGGACATTCGCATACATAAAGGTATAGACGATTTAATTCTAAAATAATAGCATTAATACTGAATTGGAAGAATTAGTACTGGTACTAGACATCGGTAATCATTAGTGATTAGAGATTAGTCCTGCATTAGAAAAAGTTGTTCCTGCTGATGAGATGATGTGTCCTGACATCGTTCGATTGTTCCAGGGACGCCTTACGAACCCATAGTATGAGGGAAGATCAGTATTTACGGTCCCTAACATAAAAGAAAACAAACTGAAGACATATAAAACTTTATTTTTCTACATGATCTCCCTGAACGTCGATGCATTTGGTCCAACGATGCTCTAAAACTTTGATTCCTCTGACAAAAATTCTTTCGGTTGCTCTTCCAACCAGTTGCTTACGGCCATCATCACTTTATTATCGTCGTAATATCTGATCCCCGAAGATATTCTTTTAATTTTGGGAATAAAAAGAAATCACTAGGGACCAGGTCTGGAGAATATGCGAGACGTTCAAACAATTCAAATCCTGCGTTCAGAATAGCGCTCATGGCAACATGGCTTTGGTGGACAAAAACATGTCTTTTTCCTTGACACAATCGCGCAATCTTTAAATTAAGTTGGCATAGTAGGGGCGTGTTATTGTATGTTCACGTTCCAAAAAATCAGTTATCAAAATTCAGCCTGCGTCTCAAAAAAATTGTGGTCATAACTTTGCAAGCGGATGACAAAACACGAAATTTTCGGGGTGGCGGAGAACCTCGGCGATGCCACTACATACTTTATTGCTTTGACTCAGGATCGAAGTGGTGAACCCACGTTTCATCAACAGTGACGAAACGAAAAAGAAATTCATCCGGATCTGCTTTAAACTTTGCCAAACTGGCTTCAGAATGCATGCTAGAACGTTTCTGATCAAGTGTCAACATTCGTGGGACCCAACGTGCAGACAATTTTTTTAGCCCCAAAATATTTGTTAAAATATTACCATAAGAAAAGGCAGCTTTCCGGCGAATGGTCAGTCATCTATCTGTCATTACTATATCGTGTATACGATTAACATTTTCTTGGGTAGTGACAGTTACCGGTTGTCCAGTACCCTTCGCGTGTTCACATGTTTGTCTTCCCAGTTTAAATTCTCGAGACATATTTTTCACCACTTGGTAAGAAACAGCACCCCCACCTAATACACCTACCATGTCTTTATGAATTTCTTTTGGCGACAACCCTTTCTCTTGCAAGTATTTTATAATTGCACGAACCTTTGATTTTTCCATTTTTAGAATTTCTCAAAACTTGTCTACTTAAATTCTAAATTATTCCCGGCATGTAAACATTGTAACTATGCACCGTTCATGTCACATGTAACTTCGTGTTTACGACGACTGTGCGTTTTCCCGCATAGTATGCGGTAAAGTAAATAATCCTTCTTTTTAAACTCCAGAGACGTAGGAAAAATACGCAATTTTGAAATCATGAAGCCGATGTTCAGGAGAACGAGATATATTAATTTCTAATTCAATAAGTATAACAAAATACACAAAATTTAAATATTAATTTAATATCAAATTAGTCCAAACACTCCGCTGGGCATCGTGTTTAAGATATAAACTTCATGCAGCAAAATGCAATTTCCTACATTCGATTATAAATAGCTAATAATAAACGTACCTACCTAATAACCATTAACTTTTATACAATTATTTAAATGTAACACATCTGTCAAATCTGTCATAAACAATGCATTGTTGCCAAGTTGAATAAATAAAATATATAGGTATAAAAAGATGACTTATTAATTTAAAATAAAACTATCGGCCAAAAAATTTTATACAAATCTCATGCGTTAAGTTATTTTACAGCGCTCCGGCAAATGAGGCACTCGCCCTTCGGGCTCGTGCCTCAAACGAAGCCGTCGCGCTGTAAAATTGAACTTCCCGCATTCGACTGTAAATAACTATTAACAGGTAATAAGTGACAAAATTACAATTGAACCAACAAATGATTAATACTTGTCAATAATGTGTCAAATTGATTCAACGTCACTCAACGCCCACTATGTCAGGGACGCTAAATAATGACCTCCCCTCGTACATGTGATGTCGTTTATTTGGTTTAACACATAATCGAGCGAACGTAACAGAAGTTTGCGATAAAGTGAGCTATGTCACCTGACGTTCATGACTCGACGCAATGCTAGTTCGTTTATAACTCCTTGTTGCAATGCAAGCAGTCGTTTTAAATACTTGCCGCTGTTGCTGCCATGACAATATGTGTATAAGGAAGGCCATGTGCCGGTTTAGTTTACAGTAACATAATTTAGTTTACGAAATAAATTACATTATAAATATTACTATACAAGATCTCGTTTCAACATCATCGTCCCGCACATTCTAGCATAAACATAACAAATTACCTGAGCACTACGTTTCCAAATTATTAGATACGATTTATTTTTGTGGGGCGAACTGAAAAGTAAAATTTATAAAACGCCTCACGGAAATTGTAGGTTTTTTATGGTATGCAATTGTCCCCGAATATGCGTCATCAATCACCGTCAGAAAATTACAATCGTAATTGCTTTAAAAGCAGATTATGGCCTTGCTAACTTTAGAACGGTGGTCTTTCTGAAAATCTGTTATAATGTATCGTAATTTATTACGACCGTGTGGCTCAAAGTTAATTGTACGAAATTTAGCGAACTAATTTGAGGATACTGTCTGCTGCGTAGTAACACTAGATCCAAATAAAATTAATTAAGAAAAGTTTTTAATATTTTTAGAGATTATAATGATTTCTTTAAATAGACGACATGTGTAACTTTCCAACAATAAAAGAACCGTAAAATATTAAGCATAGTTATCAACCCCAAGCTACGTAATATTCTTGGATACCATAAATGAGTTGAAAAATATTAGGTTGGCAAGGATGAAAATTGTAGTTAATAATATTGATATTTATTATTAAGTACAACTAGGTTTCATTATTAATTTTGTCATTATTTTCCACCACGTCACTTTATTCTTCCTGGCTCAATAGCTTCGTTCAATTCAAAGCTGCTTCATTTTTCCTCACTGTGCTCAATTTCACATCTTTGTTCATTTCAGTTTCTCATCGATTAGAATTAATAGTCGTTAATTGTTATTATAATTAAAAATGTCACGACATTAGGGTTTAGAAAAACGATACCAAATTGTGACCCTGACATATTGCAAAATTATACATCCTCAACTTATTTGTTTTAATATCATTCATATAAAATTGTCTCTTCTTGCTTCAAAACGTGTATTAATAAATGGAAATAATAATTCCACTTGTAATTATTATAAAACTAGTTTCGTATAAAAATTCAAAGATTTCATTGCGTCGATAAAAGGAAATTGAGCTAAAAGAGGGATTAAACCTGAAAGTTATAAATAAATTAAACTATTTTTAAACGCAGTAAAGTTGCCAGAAAAATGTTTACTAATTTTTTACTAATTGATTAAAATAATTAGGATCCAAATATTTTCGAAATTCGGAGATGAGAGCTTTGTGAAAAATTTATTAATGTGATTTACAATTGAAAATCTACTTAATTGAATGTACGAAAGATGTATATCAATATAGATAATAAAGTTTGACGGTACGTTCAAAATTACTATAAAGATGTTTGGATGTGGTTTCGGGTCATTTGGAATATCTAGATATTTTAGCCTTAAGAAAACTTTGATTTTAATTGGTATCTCGTTTTCTAGTCATTTTCTCGAGTCTTAGAATACATTTGAAAATGTCACATTTGGACAATTTGTTATGGCCAACATTTAACGTTAATTAATTATTAATTATTACCAAAGTAGAAAATAAAATATGCCTGTATGGAGGCGGAAATAAGTGATTTGCATTTTGAACAGTTTCATATCCATAACCATTTGCTTATTGCAAATGTTCATTTTAACTTATTTAGTTATTAAAAATAAATAAATAAACCTATTTGAGCGCAGTTTCAATCATTGGGCGATCATTTCGTTTTTATTGCGAACTTTACAGTTCGAATTACCAAACTAAGGCGAAACCTATTTGTTAAACAGATTTGTGCGCAGGAATAAATATAGAACTCGCTATTCGCATAGCTTGTCACAAAGTAACCGCCAAATACAACATATTTTACAACCAGAGAATTAATCTGACGTCTTGCTACGTTTAAAATTACCGATATGCCAGATGTAAAGATAAAGCCACAAAGAAACTTGGCACTTGCCAATTGGTCATTATTAAACATAGCGGCTCGTGGATGAATATTTCATCAACGAATCTATGTATTCTACGTACATACAGAGTCGGGAGGAACTGACCAAACTCCAGGAGTGTATTGTACACCTGAAAATAATGTAAAAAAATCAATTGTTGTTATTCGATTTTTATTTGTTTTCAAATTATAGCGTAATTAACGCAATTAACAAAATTTCATATCATCATAGCGTTCTTATAATAAATGTTCAAAAATCTCCAGACCTCACAGCACTAGATTTTTGTTAATGGGGCTGGTTCAAAGATGAAGTGTACAAAGTAAAATTGATGCAATAATTCAACGTGTTAGAAATGCTGCAGCCAATCTTAATCAAAGACATGACTCAATCAGGAGAGCGACACGCGCCCGTCATAGACGAAGTAGAAAATGTTTAGACGTGAATGGCGGTATTTTTGACCATTTATTATAAGAACGCTATGATTATCAAAACGTTAATACATGAATTTTTGTTTATTTTTAATTACGCTATAACTCGAAAACAAATAAAAATCGGATAACAATTGAGTTTGTTTTACATTATTTTCACGTGTACAATACACTCCTGGTGTTAGGTCCGTTCTTCCCGACTCACCCTGTATTCTCTTACAAATTTATAGAGTGGTCTACGTCGGTAGTAGTCCTACAGTCTACGGTGCAAATATAATTTCTTCTATCGTTTCAATAAATAAAGCCAGTTGATTCTAACAAATTTATATGGTCCTGGTTGCAACCCAAAGACAAAATTTAAATTCATTCGCTTCGTTCGTTCATTATTCGAAACAAAGACATTATGAAAAACTCCTTGATCATAATGTTTATGTTTGTGTTTCCTTATCGCATGTTATCAGTTTCGAGTAAATCAAATTGATGCACATACTGTCGTGATTAATTAGCAGAATAATCGTGTAGAGTGGGTATTGTGTGGTTAAGTGTTCTTGAACCATTAAGGCAACCAATTAGATCGGAATTATCTTGTTAGTGTTTGTGCTAACAAAGGTGAACGAGGGGTTTGAATATGTGAGTTATTTAAATTATTTAATGTACTGATATTTGGGGTTAGGAACTTGATATTTACCTTGTTAAACTATTTAACTTGTTAAATATTAACATTAATATTGTTGTTTAATTTATTTTGCTATATGTACTCACTGACAGAAGTGTTACCCAGGAGGAATAATTTCTTCAACTTGTTTTTTGGCAATGTGATAGTCATCGAGAATGAAGCGATAACATTTGTAAGAAATTTTATTAATATGTAAGTAATAAAAAAAGTAAACTACCCTGTAGCTCAATACACTTCTGTACACGTCTAGGCATTGACACAATGAGATTGGGTATGTCTACTATAATGTACCACGTTCCAAGGAAATGTTGCCAAAAAAATTCTGAAGGGATTTAAAAATCATGGTACGTTTACCAAGACTTTTAAATTATTCTATATTTCACAAAAACACGACAATGATAACCTTTCATTCATTCATTCTCTAAAAATTACAAGTGTTTAATGTGGGCGTCATTAATAAACCATCACATAAAACAATAATCACGCGATTTAAAAATCAATAAAAAATGGTTTGCCTGCTTATGTGGTGTAAACTTTCTTCATAACCATTCTAAAGAAATCACGGAATTTTTCGTTTAAGGTGCACTGCAACGCACGGACGATTTAGCAAATGCAAGTTTCATCATGCGATTTTAATTCGATAAAGTATTAATAATACAATGAAGTTAGATGTAAACTGCAATTAATAAATTGTGGCACTGATAAGTCTTGGCTTAGTGACGTCAATAAAAATGACCGCAGCAAAGATATATATTTCCCCTTTCCTTCCATTCCTTTCCTTTTGCATATGTTTTTGTACTCTTATTACTAACTAAAGAGCACGACCTACTCGCAATCTTAGGTTGTTTATGAATTGAAGTAGGTGAAAGTCAACGTTTAAAACGTTGCTAAATATATATCAAAATAAAAATATATAGATAATAATAATTGACCAAAGTTGAATTCTCGGTTTAAGCTTTAAAGAAATGCGTACTTTATTGTAATACTTTAGTTACTGATTTCGTCAATTTAAATTCGGGCGATGCTGGAAGATGATCCCAGGACACAACTTGGAGGAACTGCTTGCTTGGAATGGCCGTCGGAAAGATGATAAAGGAAAAATGGATAATTACACATTGAGACATTCATCAGGAACTAGTGATTGAATCCTCGACGATGGACAACAATTTTCATCAACGTTGTGAAATTGCCAGTTTGTTAATCCAAAAGTAAAATTTCCATCTAGGAGCTTCGAAGTAGGTGTTATACATTATTACACGTGATGCATCGTGAAGACGTAACTATGATGAATAGTTGTCTGCAGAATTTGAAATAAGGAAATGGTCGCCGTTTTCTTCAGCCTTATTATAGATGAGCAATTTTCTAGCGATCCACTACTATAACTCAACTCCATACACTTGTGCAAAATCTTTGAATTATTTACATGAATATCGTGTGCAGCGATGTTTCTACATGCAGCAGAGGTTTCAAAGAATGAACAAACATATAAATTAAGTGTGAGCTGTAATTTTGCCAAAAAAATAATTACTTTCACTTCAACAAAAAGTTATTGTAGCAAACATCGTATTGCGAATTAAATCAACGATCTAGGTGACTATAACACTGAATTTTGTATTTCCTGGTTCCGGATCTGAAATCTGACACAATTCCCGTCGATGATAACGGCGTAAAGTTCATCGGTTTAATGTCTTATGTCTTGCATGTTGCAATTTTCTCGGGTAATTCGGTAAAGCAAGACGCTCCCAAATGATTTGCAATTTAATATAATAAAGCCGATTAAATTCTCCTTCGTAATCGGTTTTAAACGAAGTGGCTAAATAATTTCAGCGACGAAACGTTTTTCCGTTGTTTGAGAAGATTAAAGAAGATTTAATACGCGACTATACCGGCTCAGCATGGCCGATGAAACTACGAATATGAAGCGTACGTGATGAACTCTTGCATCTTTGTAGGATTTATTTTTTTTAATTCAACGAACTGATATTGAAATCGAAAAATTGGTCGCTTGTTAAAATTGCTATGTTACATGTTTTGGATAAATGCTTCACATGCTGCGTCGTAATGACCTTATCATTAAGCCATGGTTTTTAAATTCGACCCCAATTAATCCAAACATTGTAAACTAATGAAAAAATAACTTTAGCTGTAGTTGACGGATTGTTTTGAGAAATGAAATTTTGGAATGTTGCCATATTTGATTTCATGATAATTTCACGATATTGTAGTTTATATTTCAATTCGAAATGGTTCAAACAGATCTTTTATTGGCGCATTTCGCCACTCGTCATTGTCGACCTTGCGTTGGCAATATATTATTTAATAATGTATACGTAATCGATAAGACAAAGTTACAAGGCATGCGAACGGAGAAAAACATTTTCCCATAACCTTCTTCGCATCAGTGCATCGGCAAAGTGATTTTTGTTGTCGGAACCTGTAAGAAAAACACTGAAGCACAGCTTCGTGGTAAACAAGTGTAAAGCGTATTTTTGTAACCCGTGAAGTAATAATGCGCGTTTCATATTGTTTTCGTTTCAAAGGAATTCTCCGGTTTAAAACACAAATGTGCGCTAATAATAGCGCTTTAGATTCATGAGCAAAAGCATTAAATAACATCTTGTTTAAGAAAGTATCGCAGTTCTAAAATGTAAGACGATTAAACGATACCACCAAAATGTAATTTTCAAATTATTATTTGCACAAATATGGGTATTTTATTTACGCTATTTCGAGATTATACAATAATATGAATGAATTATAGTTTTGCAATATACTACTGTTAATTGTCAGTAGATTCTATTGGTAGCATTGTGGTCTTTGTGAGCTATTTATATATTATATACTGTGAATTAGATGAAACATGTTTGTTGGTGTATTGAGAATCGCGTACAATTTTTCATAAGATCGATAGATTCACGAACGTCGCGTGTCGGTCTTACTTTAACGGATAGGTCATAAATAAAGCCGGACCACCGCAGAATGTGCAGTAATAAGTATTGTATCGTACGTGAAGAATAACTGACAAATAGCCGGACGTTTTGCTTTTTTCCACGTCTGAAAACAGCTCTCGGTGAGTTTATTGTTGCCTTTAAGGCGTCGAGATTCGAGATAAAAACACGTAGACTGCACAAATGATCCGTTGAATGCTAATCGTATTGTTCAATTGCGCGTTTCCACTTTGATCCGCATATGGAAACTTTAGTCACTATATAGGTATGTAAATATATACGGGGTGATGTAGGACAAGATTACTTGATTTGAGTGCATTAAGTTTTACTGTACACTGCTCATTCATGCAAGTATTTAATTTGATTTAAATTTAAGACACAGAATAGAAAAAGAAAGTAAAATATCTATTAGATAAGACCAAAGCGATATCACATTACAAAATGACAAGTGACATTTCATTTTTAATTATTACAAATATTACACCCAGAAGGAATAATTTCTTGAATTGATTTTTTGGTAACAGAATGATTTTATTTAAAGCAGGATATGGTAATAATGTCAACGTTTTGACTTTTATAATTGCTTGCGAAAATAAAATTTTATCTCGTAGTGGTTTGTGAAGAAACCGGTGTATGAGAGTTGACTAATACAGATATTTTTAGTTATTGCACCCCTGCGTAATAGTGTTAAGCGTAACAAAATGCCTCGAGTTCGAAGACGTCAAAATTATCACCATTTTAATAACTTTGATAGGGGTAGAATTGTTGCCTACCGAGATGTTGGTGTTAATTGTACTGCAATGACGATAATGCGTGTATGTCGTGTGTGGACAGAAGAAGCTAGAGGAACACGAAGAAGACCAACTGGTCAACCGAGGTGTACCACAGAGCGTCAAGGTAGACGCTTCAGACAACTCGTTTTACGAGACCGTTTTGCTACTACGGGTTACTTTCGGTACACTATATCGCCTTTCGATTTTTTTTTCATACCGTCCACGATTAGTGCTTGCTTTGACTGCGAACCACTGACGCCAGCGTTTGAATTGGTGCAGATAACAGCAATATTGGGAGGTAGAATGGCATAATGTCGTCTTTAGCGACGAATCGCGATTCTGTCGAGATATGTACGATGGTCGCAGAAAGGTAAGACGCCGCCGTGGAGAACGACGTGATATTGGGTTTGCTGTTGAGAGGCATGTACACCGGACTGTTGGAGTAATGGTTAGGGGGCTATGGTAGCCGATCACCACTTATGTGAATGGTGTCCCACAAGCCACTTTACTGCCTTATCCAGATGGCCGCCCAAACGTCCTTTTTCAGCAAGACAACGAACGTCCCCGTATTGCTCGTCGAACTATGAACTTTCTCCAAGAAGCAGTCGTTAATGTTCTGCTGTGGGCACCTCGTTCACCTGATTTAAATCACATCGAACATGTGTGAGTTTTGATGTGGAGAGGATTGACCACTTTGTACCATCCTCCAAAGATTCTTTCACAGTTAGTCCATATAGTTCAAGTTGCTTGGAGCGAGGTACCATAAGTAGACATCGGCAATCTCACGTTGTCGATGCTTAGACGTGAAAAGAAGTGTACTCAGCTACGGGGTCGCCAAACACATTATTAACTTTTTTTATTAAATGTTAATAAAAATTCTTACAAATGTTATCGTTTCATTCTTGATGTAAGACTGTCATACTACCAAAAAATCAAGTTGAAGAAATTGTTCCTTCTGTATGTAACACTTGTAATGGCAGTGAGTATAGTTTATTTCAAATATTGTTATATGACCAGTTTATAAAAGTACAACGAATATACTGTCATTACACCATATTTATTAAATAAACTGGCAACTGGCAAAATGTTTTTTCACCGAGGTTTTTCCGATCGATGTTAACACCTCGCTCGATCAGCTACACGAATGCCCGAAGTATTGTCCGATCAATTATCATATTCATAAAACGTAAATATCTTTGTAATAGCAACACTTACCCCACTTAAAATTACCATAGTTGGCTATCACTACACGCTACGTTGACCAATTAACGAACCGATATTTAAAGGTTCTTTTTTCTAAAGAAACTTTGAGTACTTTGTCGGAGCACTTTAAATACGACAATTGCACAACATCCATTTAAAAAATCTATATTGATTTGTATTTAAAACCAACGAAGTATTTTCATATATATTATAACGACTAACGGGGTGTATTAATGGATGTTTGCGAATGCAACGAATTTTAATGCAGAATACGGAAACGAGATTTTCTCAAGATTCCAACACGTTTCTATTTACATTTACGAGGGAATATAATTAGTACATAAACGATTCAAGATGGAAGCAAACTTTTACAGCAGGTTTCATCTTCATTAATCACCACTTATTTACTACATGGCACAAGTAAGTCAAGTAAGTAATTACTTAGGCATTAATATCACGCATGACATAAAACGCCACTTATGCTCTCATAGCCATATTTATCCAACCTGCATAATTTCCTTAAACTAAGTAAAAAACACGTAAAAACAGTTATAGAATCGTCCAATATTTGGTCAACCGTAAATTAGTTTATTTCATAGTATAATATTGATGAATAGTACAAAAATCTTATAGGAAAGTAGTGAGTGGGGTAAATAAACATGATTTAATCCTTTAAAGTTGACGGCTTCAAACTTTCAACAACCGCAAACGACAATTTTGATCGGAACCCACTTTCTGTTAGCTTCAAGCACTTGCAGGAGCACTGTTTCTTTTCCTCACCATTTGTCAGCAGCTTATTAAACTCTTCAGTTTGCCGTTCCATTCATTTGGATGAGTCGTCAAAATTTTTTTTTGACTTGTCCAACAGCTGCAATGATCTTTTATTGACAAAATCAGCCAAATCGATTTGGTCAGTTAAGAGTGACAAATTTCCTTTTAATTTCCGGTCAGTAGGTATCCATCTTCTTGAAAATTTCCATCTTTGCCTCATTTGATACTTAAACTTAATTTTATAGTATTTTTAATCACTTCACTAATTTTAGGATCAATATCTTCATAATTGGTCTTTCTACAGAGAAAGATCTGCCCAAGCAGCATTTGTAGCCATAGGGCTTCAAACCAATATTTTACATATACAAGAACTGCGTACATCAACTTCACCATCCAACTAGCATGGGGTACTACACCTGGAGCTCTCCAATGAATTTTATCTGGAGTATGGCCCAGAGCTGGTAAAGACAGCTCTATTAACTCCATGTAATCGTCTCTGGGCTGCTTTTTCCTACTGATAAAGCATTTACTGTAGTGACTTTTAAATGTCCACTGACAGTAGCTTCTTAGAAAGGTTCTTAGTTTTCTTGGTGTGCAAACGGCCATGCATCTTTTGAATAAAGGAATGTCAAGAGAACTGATTGGTCCGAAATAGAGTAAATACCTTACTGAGAACAATTTCCAAAATATGGTGCCTGCATGCTAGCCGTAATAATTCTTCTCCAACTTTATGTTCCAGCATAATACAAGGTCCATTTTTCAACCCCGCATTAACGATTGTAGTGTCACAACACATGCTCATTATCTTGTTCTCCAAACCCCATTCAGTTAGTACATTATAAACTGGATTAGCTGCGTTTGCGCCAGCACCACTTACGTTTTGGCACTCCCAGTAATTTCTCCTTACCATCTGCAGATACTAATACCGGCAAACGATATATTTTTCAGTGTCCAAAATATCACGAAGAATCTGCCCGTGACCAATAACTGGATCGTCAAATGAAACAGATTGCTTTATTTCCTCAAACACAGCTTTTCTTCTTTTTTTCCTTTTGCGTTGAATTGTGCTTCGTGATAATGGCAACCAACTAGAATCGTGTCCCAATGCTGCTGCAATAGGGATCATTAACATTAAGGCTTCCCTATCACAAACCTTATTGCGATCTAATGCGCTAGTGACATGTTTAGAAAAAAAATGATCCTCTGATCAATTAAAAACTCTCTGTTTTCGTATACCTTATACATAATAAGTGCATCATTGTGAACAATGTCAAATATCATATCTAGCTGCTCTTGAAATTGTGTTGCACGTTTTTTTTGGGTATAGAGATTCTTCCTTTATTTTTTTAAGAGAAGCCATTCAGAGTGTAATTTATAATTTATGTTTTATAATTTTTAACTTCTTAAAGCATTTTTCTTGGGTTTTCTTTAACAAAAACAGCTAAAAAAACCAGAAATTAATTAATTAAAAAATAAAAAATAACACATTTTTTAAAACTTTGGTGTCATTGAGCACTGCCTTCTACTCCACCTAGGACATTGACATTTTGGCACTTTACTACTATCAACTGAAGTAAAAATATGGGTGCCCTGGAGTGTAACGTAAATTTAAAATTTTTGGGCCACCCTCAATCCGAAGGTTAGTTTTCATTTTAATTGGTCCTATCCATTTTTGTATACTTAAATGTTGAAATAATATGTGGGTTAATGTTTATATCACCAGGACCTGTGGAGCCAGGGGTTATTCGTGCAGAAATATTTGGGATTTGTCATTCTTCGTGAGGGTATAGAAAATTGTGGGTGTTAATAAATTTGTCAACTTATGTTGTATAACATTGTGATATGCGAGATATTAGACATTTTAGGAGAAGTAGTGCTGGCTACATATACAAGATATACAAAAAAAATATTGTCAAAACGAAAATAAGCACAAAAAGTTCGGTTAGAAGATACTAACGAGGAGTTATTGGCTTCGAGTCAAGTTCATGTAACGATAAAGAAATATTAACATATTGGGTGTACAAGTCTGCTTTTGCATATACTATCGATGGACGTTGGATGTTGGACCAGGGCGAAAATTTACACAAAAAGTTAGGATTTAATATAGGCAAAATTGAGTTCATATCCCAGGAAGTCTTGTTATAGACATGTTATAGATAATTATTCCATTGATCACCTTTTTGTTAGAAAAAATAATACCACCATGGGAACCTTTTTCATTTCAATTTTGACTGCATTCCTTTTTCAAATATCTATCATGTTTCTTTTTATATTTCATTGAGTATGGCTCCAATTATGGCAACTAGTAGGACTAGGAAACTTTTATTGTAGAAATATTAAAGGGTAGTCAGAAAAAATATTTCGTAAGTAAGCGGATTTAGTATTGTTTGCAACATAACACTATTAACTTAGTGTTATGTTGCAAACAATACTGATGATGACAAATGTAGTTTGAATGTTTATAATATATATAAAGTAGTTTCAAAAAATATTTAAATGTTTAGAATGGATGTAATTGTTTAATGAAAATAAACAAAATAGAAACAGTAAAAAACACACAAGTAGTCAAATAGGTATATATTTTTTTTTAAACATGAATTGAATTATTGACCTTCTTGTTGTGCTGGTGGATACTGATCACGTTTCCATTCGTTGATCTTTGTGTCTGTTAAATGAATATATGTATGTCTTTTGTTTTATAGACTGTGTTTTATTGCAATAATGTTTTCATAATGACATTGTTTTACACCGTAATATGTGTAATAAATATATCATTGTTATTATTTTAATTATTAATCTTACTAAATTGAAGAACCAATGAAAATCATTAAGTGTGTGTAGAAGTTTCAATGGTATGGGAGGCGATGGTAAATCAGTTATACAAGATAATAACAATGACGTTCGCAATCAGATTGTGTACTATTCTGTTGTGAGGCACCATTAAGTCGTAAATGTCAAAAAATTAAAGTCTCATATTTATTGTATACAAGGAAACACATTGTATGTAAGAATTTGAATTGGGTGGGAAGGATATTAAAAGTTCTAAATAACAGGTACAAACCAAGATGTGATTCAATCGAATTTCTATTCTTTTCCATTTTAAGGTGCGAATAAGCCGTAAAAGCCTCGGTCATGTGCAAAGTCTCAATTCTATTAGATATGCTGAAGTGGGCCAAATTTATTTACATGATTTCACTTATTATTTTATGACAAATACCAACTAATCCCTGCTAAACTAGTAACAAGTGAAGTTATGTAAAAGCTTGTAAATAACAATCTGCAACCATTCGATTCTTTAATACTGTACCATGTAATTTCTTTTGTTTCATAGTTTACCTAGTGTGATTTAAACAAATTTTAGTCCAATTTAATTTAATTAGATATTATAGACGTAGTCATAACTAATTGAAATTGATTTCAATTGTGTTTAATATGAAGATTTTGCTGTGAAATATTGGTGAAACGGTGCAACTTAATTTATATTAAATATCTTTGCTCTCGTCGATATTTGCTATTTGACTCCGCGTCTGGTAATAGAACAGCTACCTGTCTTGTCCATGCAGTATGAATTCATTGTCCTGCGCAGAGTGAAAGCAAAATATTTATTCGCGCGGTAAGGTCAAGCCCGGAACACTTTTTTAATTGTTCGAATGCACATTGCATATATCATTTCCATCGAGTCGAACACCCGATATTGCAATAAATAAATTTTATGTGCACAATCGTTACTAATCAAGTCCGGCGTTATTAATCACACGTTCGCCTTTTTAATTGTTTCGCGCGTTTTAAATGCTAATTACGCATTGAATCACCGTGTCCATTGTTTAGAGGCGTTGCAAATTTAGTCGACAATTACGAAAGAAAGTGGATAAGACAGTCCACAGGTGTGACGTATTGTAATAATCTTATCAACTCGTGGAATATTTTATCTTGAACTGATATGATTTTTAAAATTTGTTGTCTGGTGCAATTATAGAGTGATGACTGAATATGGATATAATTTTCAACCGTGATATTTGCCGTTGTTCTTATAATAGAATTTCGGGTATAAATTACTCGTCAAAGTAGAATCTTTCGAACTCTACACCACCGAAAAGTTCTACTAATAATATCACATCGTTTGCGTTCGTTATTATATCCTACATACAAAGGGAGATCAGTATTTACGGTCCCTAACAAATTGAAGAAATATCAAACGTTTATTTTTCTACATAATCTGAACGTCGATGCATTTGGTCCAGCGATGTTCCAAACCTTTTATTCCTCTGTTAAAAAAATATTTCGGTTGTTCTTCCAACCAGTTGTTTACGGCCGTTCACTTCATTATCGTCGTAATATCTGGTCCCCCGAATATATTCTTTTAATTTTGGAAATAAAAAGAAATCACTAGGGGCCAGGTCTGGTAAATATGTGGGATACAATTCAAATCCTGCGCTCATGGCTTTTGCGGACAAGAGCGTTGTCTTGATGAATTCCTTTGCCCAATTTTCCCCGTCTTTTTTCCTTGGCACAATCGCGCAATCTTTAAATTAAGTTGGCATAGCAGGAGCTTGTTATTGTGCGTCCACGTTCCAAAAAAGTCATCAAAATTCCGTCTGCGTCCCAAAAAATTGTGGCCATAACTTTACCAGCGGATGGCAAAACACGGAATTTGCGGGGTGGCGTAGAATTTCGGCGATGCCACTTCATACTTTGTAGCTTCGACTCAGGATCGAAGTGGTGAACCCACGTTGCATCAACAGTGACGAATCGAGAAAGAAATTCATCCGGATCTGCTTTAAGCTTTGCCAAACTGGCTCTAGAACGTTTCTGATCAGGTGTCAACATTCGTGGGACCCAACGTGCAGACAATTTTTAGCCACAAAATATTTGTTAAATTACTTTCTATAGTACCATAAAATAAATTCGTAATTTCAGCTATCCGGCGAATGGTCAGTC
The DNA here is from genome assembly GCA_959613385.1 of Geotrupes spiniger. Lineage (NCBI taxonomy): Eukaryota > Metazoa > Arthropoda > Insecta > Coleoptera > Geotrupidae > Geotrupes > Geotrupes spiniger. The sequence goes on along the minus strand of OY390736.1, from coordinate 23,365,575 downwards.
ATCTATCTGTCATTATCATATCGTGGATACTATTAACATTTTCTTGGGTAGTCACTGGTCGTCCAGCACCCTTCGCATGTTCACCTGTTTGTCTTTCCAGTTTAAATTCTCGAGACATATTTTTCACCACTTGGTAAGAAACAGCACCCTCACCTAATACACCTACCATGTCTTCATGAATTTCTTTTGGCGACAACCCTTTCTTTTGCAAGTATTTTATAACTATACAAACCTCTGATTTTTCCATTTTTAGAATTTCTCTAAGGTAACAAGTGACAAAACTACAATTGAACCAACGTAACAACAAATGATTAATACTTTATTGTGTCAAATTGATTCAACATCACTCGAAGCCTACTATGTCAGTGACGCTAAATAATGATCTCCCCCTCGTAACAGAGTTCTTCCATCCACTTATTTATTCCCATTCTTGGTGTAAAGTTCACCTAACATCAAATTTATATAAATTACTTGTTGCATTTCTATTTGCGTTTATAATAATATTTTTAATATTTTTTTGTCTTTAGTCTCCTCATATTAAACTATCCCAATTAAAACGTTTTTATTAATGACAGTGGAAAGATTCGTGCTTGTGTAAGAACGAAGTACGAATAGAATAAATTCTTGGACACTAATTGGCTTTATTTTGTTTACTTCTATGTAATGTAATGAAATTGTAATCCAGTTATAGAAATTGATTTATTGTGTGATTTATTTGTGCGAAGCCATAGGATATGGTAACATGACAAGTTGAAAACTGAAATCTGTTCACTTCACTAGGAAAGGATTACATCAGTAAATAATCTATTTCTTTGCAACGTGTAACTATTTTGTCGCAATTTTGTTGTGGTACCCACCAATGATTCTTTTCGATGAATATGTTACGACGTACTGGTGCCTTTCGCTTTCATTCCTGAATACGCGCTGCTACTATTGCAGACAATATAAATCCAATATAAGATTAATAATTTAAAAACTGGATGACCTAAGTATAAACCAATTCTATTGCCACCACACAGAAAGTTAACTCAAGCGTATGACAATATATCTGCAAGTTATGGTAGATACTATTTAAACGATTATCTCGAATAGGATATATAATTGAAGTTTGCGTACATGTAGAGTAGCTATTTGGCAATCTGTACATGATAATAGTCTAGCTTAATATGGGAGACTATTATTCTCGAAATTAGAAATTTGCATACAAACATTAAGGAAACCATTAATTACACACTCAATATACTCGATTATACATTCAAACAAAGATTGGGACATACGCATGAGAACCGTTTGGGTCCGCGTAACATTGGCGATTGATAGCATTTCTAATTGCAACAAAACCTGTACGGTTTGCACACCGTATAATTGATAAGTCGATTGACACGAAAAGAAAGTGTTTTATGAATTTCGACGCAATTTCTTTTTGCAATTACTAAACTGTAAAATAATGAAAGTCATTCGTCGCAATTAAAAAGAAATATTTATTTGGTCCGATAATTTCAGAAGAAGTGGCGTACGTGATGCGAAAATGTGTTAATGTTCCATGAATGGTTTTCTATATTCAGAAGGCCGGTTGCGTCTTCTGCGTCGTACTTTGGTGAAAAATAGGACTATTAAATTAACCAAACGTTGGCTTATTGCCATTGAATAAGCAAATAGGTGTTCAGGTAAAATTAGACCACTTTGTTTAAAACGATGCGTGACTATTATTTCGAACGTTTTCGTTAAATCAGAGAATTTATGTTTCTGTATTTTTCGATTTGGAATAATCGGGTACTATGTATGTGCATATGAATCGATAGGTGAAGCTTCGAAAAAGCAACAGTCGTTTAAATTTTACTGCGGTTAGATCGCTGGTGTAGTGTAAACAATCGTTGCACATGCAAAGCTTGTCGAGTTTATTTGACCTCAATTTCCAATTGTGGGCCCATTAAACCTTTTTCATTCGTGTATTGCTAGTATATTTTGATTTTTCATTGCTTCTAAAATTTACTCTACCTCTTTGCCATTTTCATTTCGTAAACTTCTTTCTCACAAATAAATAAAGTTATGAAGTTCTTTTCAACTACATCTATCCCAAATGTTCCCCGGATATTTTAAAATAGTTTTCTTAACTAATTTCTTATATACAAGTACATTTGACATAAGAAGTCACATTCGTTTAAGCAGCTTCAACTTATTTGCAATTACTGGATCATTGTTCATTCAAAAATGTTTATCTTTTATGTCTCTGTAGGATAATTGAAAATAACATCGTCAATGCAATATAATAAATGTATTCATTGGTGTTAACTGGAAACGTCCGTCGACATAAAATTTTGCGTCCATCCAGCAAGATTCATTAAAGTTGTGTGGTGCGATAGATTTACACATTATATGTTTACTCGATCTATCGCCAAAAGCGTACGCAAAATTTTTAATCTCCATCATAAAATCCGTGGTGAATTCAGATCTGTTGAAAATTTGTTAGGAACGTTTATAAATAGTTTCTCATGTGCTTTGATCGCGAATAAATTAACACCAGATGCTGCTGACCGACTTGAATATAGAGCTTTGGTTTGTCTGGCAAAAGGTAGGTGGTTTTATTAACAGTGAATGCATCGATAAACAGATTGTCTAATTATGGTGGTAGACGTACAAATACAAGAGGGGAAAACAATGTCCAATTAGTTCAAAAAGAAATTAAATGAAGCATGTCTCTTTTTGATAGCCATTAAAATTATTCGTTGGATTTTTTCCAATTGCATTATTTAAACGGTCGTTTAATAGGTATCGCGATCCATTTTCGCTAAAGTTTTGAAGTTTTTAGAATATAGGTTCACACGTATCATTAGACTTTTTCATGGTTTTCACCAATTGTGGAAACAATTCTATTTATAAAGTTGTAATTATTGCAGATGTTACAGAGAATCATATAAACTTTTTTGGTTTAGAGACAAGGAAATTGGAAATGCAGTAAATTAAAGCACATTTGTCAATGAGAATAATTTTATAACTTTTATACTAAATAATAAAACAATAACATAAGAATAACGAACTTTTTTATAAAAATCATTCTGCAAATATGTATCATAATGTTTGTTTCATTAAATCATTCACATAAAAAATTATAAGCGAATGGTAAACGTGTGTAGGCCATGTATCTCATTCATATGAAGTATTTGTGGGGTTGATAAAATTATACTTCTTCGGGAAAGATGCATGTGGCGGACAAACAAGTCGACAAACCAGGTCTCTTATAATTTTCTTGATTGTCAAAAGTTCGATGTCTCGGTGTAGTAATTCATTTCTGACGAACCATGATACCCATACCCACTTCTTGATGTAGGTATCCGCAGCGTGTACCCCATGTCGTTCTGACGATTGACTTGTAAATCTTACTTTTGTTTCCAAAATTAAATTTAAGTCGTCGCATCAACATTATGTAATTCTACAAGCACTCCCTTGGCTTGGGATGGTGATGTGGTGATGTGTATGGTATCCAGGTTAGGTAAGCTTAGAATCAAGTGTTACTCTCAAGTACTTCGTTTTGGTTCGCTATGGAACATCGAGTCAATTTCTGGTTCTTGGATTCGTCCTCCACTTCCCATGATGATGGGTGTGCTTTTCTTGGGTTTGAGTCCTATCCTCCAGGACCGAATCCAAATCTGCTAGTATCCTGGCAGCTCCTTGAAACTGGTTTTCCGATAATCTTTCGTGAACAGGAAATTATCAATTTTTTGATGGTTGATATTTTGATTATTAGTCAGGTAAATAGTCAATGCATCTGTTAAACTATGGAATTTGGCCTAGTCTCTATAGCTTAGGCGAATTATATATTAGTATTGACATCTTTCATAAAGTTATGATTTTTTTTAAGTTTTTACCCAAAAACATGCTTTTCAATGCATTCAAAAGTTATTGCGAACGAGAAGAATGCAGAATGTGTTTCTATGTGGTATCAATAGCCCATTTATGTGACCAATTAATAAGATACTTACTTTAAGGCGGGAAACCAGTTTAGGAGGCCGAAATTTTGGTGTTTCCGTGAATTTCGTGAATAGGCAGACTGTGTTCAAACTTGGAGGATATTTTATTCATGTTTTGAAGAACACTTTGTAATGTTTTCAAATCATTTCCGCCCGAAATAATGGAGTTAGATGCTGCTGTCCATGGACGATCGCCATTCGAGTTTTTTGCTGGTAGGCATTGCTGAAGTCACATGTTTTATCTGCAATCACTACAATATCAAGAAACCGCGAGTATACATCTTTTTGAGCGTGACTGTACCTCCCTAACGCGTAGGAAGACGTATTCTATGAGTCTCTCAAATGCTCATATAACCACTTGTCTTAGTTTTAGTTTAACAATAAATAAATTTAAATTGTGATAACTGATGTTATCTGCTCCCATGATGTTGGCGCAGCAGAAGGTTCTCTCTTTGGCTCGCCAAGTGATAAACTGAAGTAATTTGTTCACTGGATGAAATGAAATAAACTCGATCTTGCTATGATCGCCATGAAGTAGCTCTTGTCTTGTAAGCCGAATAAAACGCATATTTACTAATGTGTAAAGTGATGTATGCATTTTTCACATCGATGCGTAATGAGTACTTATCCAAAAGTAATTCCATACTAATTTATAGCACTCGATGTATGTCCATATTTATATCTGGAAATAGTTTACATTGCAATATTGTTGAGTACTTGTTTGAATGTGTTTACGTAACGCGATGTATGCCATGTCCTTGATATACCAGTACTTATTGTACATACATTAAATTTGATGCAAGGATTTGGTGCAATTGTGTAATAACCTAGTTGTTACACCGCACCCTCAACTAATGAAAAGGAATTTTTTCACATTCGTATGTGAAATTTTGGTACTACTTATAATTTTTATAATTCCAAATAACAATAAAAATAAAAAAAAATTAATTATTATTAAATGCATATTTACTATGCTTTTTTCATTGGCTGTATCTACTCAATGAAATTCTTTCAATTATCATTTTTTCTTTCGCGCGATTCTTTTTTAATTCACCCTCAATTCAAAGTGCAACTGGCAAAAGTATTAAATTAGTCATTTTGTTTACACGTTAATAAATTAATCATGATTCTAGTAAATACATCTGTAGTGAATCACACATCATTTCTAACGCCCTAGTAATTAAACCGTCATGATTTTGAGACGATTTTTAAGCCTAGATAATGAGCCGCATGCGTTTCCTACGTAAATGAGCGCAACAGTATAATTACAGTGTTTTGTAGACAGATAGTTATCTCTCAACTCCTACGCGTTTCGTTGCCTGGTCGGGACACGGTGCGAGCGAGACGAGCGCTTTTGTGGCCGTTCCAAATTCTAAATTGTGACATTTAAAAACGTAAGCTGCAATTTCGCCGTTGAGAAATCGTCGTCGACGCGGAAGTGCGAAAATATAGAACGAGCGCATAATCTCGTAACATCCCACTTCGTTTGTTCTTTTCGAAAACCGCAGCACCAATTAATTGAGCAAGTAATGCCACGGGTAAGTTGCATTGAAAATGATTGAAATAAGAACATATATGGTGTTAGTCCGAGAGCAGACGCCAAGGTTACAGCACTGTTTACGGAAACCTTCTCTAAAATAATATACACGGCAGGAAATGTGAGATTAAAATAAAACATGATCTTACTTGCAAAATAATTTTATTAAGTATGGAATGGTTTATTAATAATCCATGGTAATTGTGCAAATGGATTTATTACGTTTAATGAGCGTATATTTTAATCAAGTTTCTGTGACCGATGCCTCCTTGTGATATCCAGGCGTAATCACGGATCTATTGCGGTAGAAGTCGACGAGCCAAACTCCAGTTATCATCTCGCCACTGGTGAACCCATCAGAAACATCATTGTGAATTTAGGGCGTAAGAACTATCAGGGGGTTACTGTTACAAACTGACCAAAAATGTAGGCAATGAGAGGGTTGAAGGCAATGTCATGTGCGTTATTACGTCGTACACTTATAGGAAGGGCAATATTTTTTGTTTAATGACGGTGTGAATATAATTAAGGTTAACTTTGTGGACAATCATACGAAATCATTAAGTGACAATTATATTTCCCAATCATACTGTCTATTATTAAACTTAATATTAATTAAAACAAGAACCTGCGCATGTGGAATTACGCAACGAGTTAGAGCAACATGCGCAACGATGCAATAAGATTAAAAAGTCGTCGTTAGTGCATTTTCCCAAAACTGAATCAACACCAACCCCTCAATAGTTGTGTTGGATTCGACACCAAAACCAACAACACACACCCCCGATGCTATTGTAATGTCCACGTTGGATTGGAAAAACCAACCTAGCCCTCGATATTTTGGGATTTACAATGACTTTGTTGCATCTGGAAATCTTCTGTACCCTTTTATGGTTGAAAATTGACATGAAATCGCTGCCTATAATCGGGAAAAGTTCAGGGCCCTGCTCTTTAAAGTTTCAAGTTTTGAAGGTTTGTAAAATTTTGAATAATGTTATTAGGGATTTTCTAGTTTTGGATCCACCATTTCAGTTTTGGCTGTTAATGGTCATTAATTCATTATTTTACATTTCTTGATGCAGCCACAAATCTTAATCCATTCCAATTGTCGGCAGTTTGGTTGAAAACATTTTTTTTTCTACATAATCCAAATGAAGTAACTAATAAGAATATTTGAAGGGATATGTAGACCAGTGACCAATTCTCACTATGGAAACTCCAAAGGAATATGACGTGTATTTCTACTGTAAAGGTAAAGCTGTAAATATCAAAGGAAAGGACTAAAAGGGGGAAACGTGAAACGAAAATAAAAGTTCTCAATCTTAGAGGAAACATATTCGATTACTGACCAACCAGTCACAACTTATTTACATCCCAGCTCCAGTCTACAAAGTCCATTGCGATCAATTGGTATCAACCAATATAAATATAAAGGATTAATCATTTGTATAATGTAATTACGACAACGATAATATAAAAATTATTACTATAATGTTCTTAGTCTTGCACAAAATGACATCAACACCACCTTACTAGATTCACTCTAAAAAAACTGAGCAACTAACGAATTAACAAGTTAATTTAAGTGAAAGCTTGTAATGATAGCATACATTCGTTTTTTCTTAAAAATCGTTAAAGTTCTATAAATAAGGGGGCCACAGTAAGAATCTTCAATATGAAGTTAAATAAAAATCAGACAGTTACAGGTGTGAAATCCATTTAAAAATTAGCAGCGCAGTTCAACCCCATGGTAGTTTATACGTAGTGTATATCGAAAAAACAACGGGTATTTTTTTACTAAATCACTTCGCCAAGGAAATTGATAGTTATATAGAAATATTGCCACATAAATGTCAAAAAATAATGCAGCCGAGGCATGAAGTATTTTTAACGACGTCGAATTTCTACCAAACGAACAAAGCAAACTAGTTCCGATCGCAACAAAACTGTGATTTTTCACAGATGCTTAAGAACCATTTATGAGACTAGTGGAAATAGTAGTTAAGTCCAGTTGAGTTTTATTTCTCTTTGCACCACAGTTAGCAATAAAAAATACAATACTATGGAGAATTATCCAACAAATAAGTGGGTTGTAACAATCTTTGTCTTGCCTATAGTAATAGTGTTTGTATTCTATTTTCTGAAGCACATTTCTAAAAAAAATCATTTTGATAATTGCTTCCAACATCCAAAATCCGAACACCAGTCCAATCAAATATTATGTTTTTCGAATCTGGAATGAAAGGAAACAGCGCATTGCAAGTTTGCCTGTACACCAGAAATTAAATGAAAAAGCTCACGATGTTTTATTGATAATACTAGAAACAAGCGCATACGATACGTTATTGATGATTTAGTATAATATAATTGTGCAAGTGATACCAAAGAAACCGATATAGTGACTGAAACTGGTGAAGGAAATGTTGTTCTGGAGATAAGCCTGCAGATTCCACGAATGTTGAATGGGGAAAAGAAGGAAACACGATATGTAAAAAATTCCTGCAGGTTTGGTAGCATAAATTGTAAAATTTTCGAGTATAAAAGAAGCCTTTGAATTATTTTTCTTTCACAAAATATTATGGATGGGGTTTTATCGGAGATGAATAAAAAAATCAAGTCCTTTTGTACAAGAAGAAGTGGAAGCATTTATTGGCTTGCTTATTTGAGGACTGCATGTTCCTAAAGAGCCAATGTATGTACTATGGAGCCAAGATTTTATTTCGACCTGTATTCTCGCAATAGATTCCAATGGATATCCTTTTTTAAGATTTGACAATTTTGAAACAAAAGAAGAAAAAAGAAAACGTATTGATAAGGTGGCCACAATCCCAGATGTTTTTGATATTTTTGCATAAAAACAACTTGTGTGTTGATGAGCATTTGGGTTTTTAATTAGTACGAAATTTATAATTTTCGATAAAAAGGAAATCCAACCAGAGGGAAATCAATGATAAAGTTATGGTCCTGGTAAGCCATTTTACCTACAGAATATAAAATAACCACAGATAACTTTTTTTCTAATATTGAGTTAGATGATGAACTTATAGATAAAAATATTACTATGTGTAGAAAAAAAACGTATATTCTAAATGAACTGGTTCCTGTACCATATAAAGAGGACTTTTCAACCATGTATGCTTCTAGGAAAAAATTAACCTTAGTTTCCTACTTACAACAAAAATCAGCAGTTCTTTTTTCATAGACTGAACATAATGATGGATGAGCTGATTATAAACAGGACATCATCTTACACTACAATAAAACAATGAGTCACATCACACAAAGAAAAAATAACTGGTGGCCAATTGTAATATTTTTCATCAGCTAGACATTGGCATCAACACATATAAATTTTAGATGTTGATACAATAATCCTTTTGGATAACAGAAGAACGTTTTTGTAGGAGTTGGGCCAAGAATTAATTAGAAAAGATATATTTCGTATCATGAAAAGTCCAAATAATTAAATTCCAATATAAAACAACACATGATACCCAGTTTGCCAGAACTAAACGTAACGAACGAACAACCTCTATGCTACACCACAGCGATATTACTACTTATGCAACAGAAATAAAGACAGGCAATATCGAAAGTTTTATATTCGGTGCAATCAGTATGTGTGTGCATAACATTAAAAAAATAAATAAGATAATAAGAGTGATAATTAAATTTATATTTAACATATCACGGTTTTTTGTTTCTATTTAATTTCATGATTATGTTTTTTAAATATAGCATATATTTTGCTTGAAATATTTTGCATTCGTTACTTGTCATTATCTGGTGGGTTTGTGTATCAATGTTTTTGACTATTTTAACTTCTTTTGTTGGTTTCCTCCTTTTGTGTCGACTTATTGCATTGGCTATTTTGATGTTCTTTGCAATTTTGACTTTTTGATAATTTGGCTAATTTAAAATGTAGTTTATTCTTCATTTTTTGTATTTCTATCAACTTGGATTTTATCATTGTTCAAATGTTCGGCAGTTGTTACAAACTTTATATTTTTTAAGAATTTCGACATTTACATGTTTTTCCCAACATTGACTCTTTTGGTTATTTAACAATTTCATTGCCCATTATTTGTGCTAATATTTTCAATATTAATTTCCAACAATTTGATATTTGTTTCATTAGTTTAAAAAAAAATGGATGGATGGAAGATGGCAACGTAGTTGCCGAAATACGTATTTAGATTTGTAAAAATCAAGTGTGGTAAGGGGTTTTTATCTTATAATTGTTATTATAAGTTTTCTCTTTTTTCATTAGTTTAAGATTTTATATACCTTAGACCTTTCACAATTTCATAATTTTGACATTTTATGACTTTTTTAAATACATATATTTTTGACTAATTAATAAACATGTAAACTTACACATTTTGAAATTTAGACAATTTTGCCAATTTAATTTTTTTAACATATTAAATTTGACAATTTTGTCCATTTTTTCTTCTTCTAATTTTGGGAATTTTTGCAAAACACATTTAGATTTATATGTATTATTAATAAACGTTGAAATGTTGAATTGTTTAGAATATTATCATTTTTAGATATTTTAAATTGTCCCTGTGTTATTCTTTACTTCTTCTGCCGAGCGGTTAGTCAGTTAGTTTTCTGGAAACCTGGACAATATTCTGAAAACGACGCTCGATTTCTTCGCAATATTTTTTTATGTGTTTATAATTTTGACGTGAATTTTCAATTCTACATACATTTTGATAATTCTGAAATAATAATTTTATTTCTTTACTCTTGTATTGTTTTATTTTGCATTTTAGAAAACTGACATCTGACAATTATATCATTTAATATTTTTTTAATAATTGTTACTAATTTAGCCAATTTCCCGAATTCTGCAGTATCACCACGTTTTGACATTGTATGTATTTTTGATGGGAACTTTGACAATTATTTCTTTTTTGCAATGCTGGAACTTTCCTCAATTTGACTTTTTTAGTGAGTGAGCATTTTTGACAATGATGGAAGTTATCCTTTTAGAAAAAACAAACATAATATTTGCATATGTGAATTTCATCAATTAGATAAGTTTTGTACGTATTTTAGAAATGCAGTTTTGACAATTTGTAATTTTATATTCTGGAAAATTTTTCTATTGGCATATTTTTGCTTAATAACATGTTTTGTTTTTGGTAAAACTTGAAACTTAGAATCCAGCCAGAGTGAAATATGTGCCAGGATTGTTTCTAATTGAATACAACGTATTTATGTAAAAATATATTTCTTACAATCACAATGTGTTGAATTTTCGGATTATTAACAAACATTAAAAGAGGAAATTTATACAAGACACTGTTGGGGTAAATTTGTACCGCACCTGGATTTAACGTAAGTATGTAACGGGTTTAACGGGGTATTTGGCATTGTTGCTTTTTCAACTTCTGTTATCGTTATATCTTACTTAGAGTCTTCTTAAAATATTCATCTCTCGACAATTTGGTGATCCGTCTTTTATATAGTCTGTTTGGGATTTATTATTTGTTCTATATAGTAAGTTTATATTCCCCTTGTTCTTTTCTTCCTTTTTGTTCCCTACTCATCCCGTTTCTTCATTTTTGGTTCCTGTACCGCCTTTGTGACTAGTTTTCTTTGGTCTTTGTAGAGTTCATGTTTTTTGGTTCCTTACACGATGCATCCATAGCAAGTTTAAAATTTCTCTCCACCTGTTCATATGAATATCTGCAATTGTTCATTTGAAATTTGAGTTTAATACGCGGCTAAGTCACACAAATTTGCGTGTTCGTACAAATTATTTCACAATATGCAGATATTTGAATGTTGTGTAAATTTAGTTACTATTAAATTTATATGTACATCCTGAATAATCACTGATTATGTTTAGACAATGCCTTAATTATCCAAATCGTAAAATAATGTAACGCCATATTTGATTGAAATAGTAATTCATGCTTCAAGGAAAAACTGCAAATTGCACTACGTAAATTGGATTGCTACGCAATTAACTTTGCCGCAGAAAAAAATATTAGATTGTGAGAAAACACCGATTCAGATGAATAATGTAAATTATATATAAACTAAAATTAATGCAGCAACAAACTGTAACAACAATTGTTCCCAATGCACAAATCCTATAGCAATACGAGGAATATTTCCTGTCGGATAAAACTTGAATATTACAGTGTGAACTGAGCGATTTTTGGAGAAATTATTGTAAAATATTGAATTCTGTTTTTCGTTGAGGAAAAAATATAATGTGGCATCTTCAATTTCGCGGTGCGGGCACACAATATTGCTTGTTAAGAATTTAACACGCTGCAAATTGTTTAACCTTTAATTTAAATTAATTACATGATTGTAAAAAAATAATATAAATTCTTTGTAACGTTTTATTTCATGGAGAGTTGGATTGTCGACGATACCGTCGATTTTCTGTACATAAACACAGACTCAGCGACTGTTTGCATTAAAAATCCGCCTTTGTTTACATTAAATTTAGCGAGAACCAGAATTCACTTGTGCCATTACTAGAAAATATGAATCAGTAAGTAGTTATTTAAACTCATCGCTTGCAGCGTAGTTCAGTGTCAAAGTATAAGAGAAATTGAACTGTTTTATTTTTTGTTTATTTTGTCCAATGTGAAATTTTTTAAAAAAATGTTCACACCAAAAAATTTATAAAATATATTGTGGGTGATGAGTCACGTATCATGTCTAACGCATTATGCATTAAATTGTTGCAGTTTTGAGATGTTTTAACCCTATAGAGGTATAGATAGAATACGCTTCCTACATAAATGTGCGCCACAGCTTTGTGTAATTAGTGTGTAGACAGATACGTGTCGCTCAACACCTGCGCGTTTTGTCGCCTGGACGTTCCAAATTGTTACATTTAAAATTGGAAACTGCATTTTCACCGTTGGGAAAACGTCGTTGACGCGGAAGTGCGAAATGCAGAACTTTTGTTTGATCTTTTCGTAAACCGTTACCCCAGCTAATCAAGCAAACAACGTCCCGGACAAATTGCTTTGAAATGATATCGAACGAAAACGGCGTTAGTGCGAACGCGAACGCAAACGCCAAGGTTGCAGCGCTGTTTATGGAAACCCTCTCTAAATAATTGCACGGCAGGAAATGTGAGATTTAAATAAAACATTATTTTACTTGTACAATATTTTTATGTATGGAATAGTTTAGCAATAATTCATGGTGATAGGCTCTTGCGTTTTTTTTTACATTTAACGGCCGTAAATTTGAATTAAGTAGTTGAATCCCTTGAACCATGCGTTGGAAATGTTTATCGTGACTGTCTTCATCCCGACGCCACCTTGTAGTATCCTAGCGTAGCCTCCGGTGCCGTTGCGGTTGAAGTCGAAGAGCCAAACTCCAGTTATTGTCTCGTTGCGGATATACCCGGGCATTGGATAGGTTACTGTGACTTGTTGAGTTGAGAACCACTTGGGGGATTTTGCAACGTTCTGGATAAGAAAAAAAAAATTACACAAATGTTAGATATGTAGACAATTAAGTATAGTTAAAACTATTAGGAAGGTAGGATTGAATCAGATTGGTAAGAAAATAACATCGCGTGAAAAGTAAGATCGCTGGCTGTCCAATTGTGCCCCAGTAAGTCTTTTATTTGTTTAGTGATTCAATGTATAAAAAAGGATTAAAGGGTAGATAATGTTTCCGACAACAATGATGACTTAAATCTGTATCTAAATAATAATAGTACAAGTGAACTGTTTACATTGTCGACATGCGGAGTATTATCGGGGATTCGTGCGGAATTATTTATACTTTCCGGATAAATAGAACGGTAAAAATTGATAAATTAATTCCCCTCCGAGATCCCCAGATTTAACAAAATTAGATTTCGCGTTATGAGAATTCGTTAAATAAATAGTTTATTAAACAAAGCCACCAATTTCTGATATCAAAGCATACGTGTTTATAACAGATGTTTTACGAAAAGATTTTAAGCGGACATACGTCAAAATGTCGGACATGGGTTATTAAAAAAATTTACGAATCATAAATTGTATAATTTATAAAATTGTTGATACATTTGTTGCGGAATATCTTTGAAAATTATGAAAGAAATTACATTCTTATGACACATTAAATAATAAAATAGGTATAGCATGATGTACAGGGTGTTATATTTAAAAGATTGAAGTTAAATTTAACTATGTTGAAACAAATACCAAGTGGGAAAATGCGATATATTCAGATAGGTCCAAGTATTTACTACAAGTACAGAATTTGCTTCTAATTTGTGAAGATTAAGTGTTAGTTGTAATGATCAGTGACATATCAAAATATTTTATGGCTCCGTCATTCCCAGTAAAATTTTGTGAGGGAGGGAAATTCGAAAGATCAAGTGGCAAATTATGAAAAGTAGGAGACCTAGGAGAAATTGATACAGGTTGGTGAAGGGGCACATGTTAATAAGAGGGACTAGTTGAAACATTCGACTGTGTAAACCAACTGTGGACATGGATGGAGGCAGAAATGTGGGACAAAAAGAGAACATGCCCAAAGTGTTTCGATGGGAAGAGATAATGAGGGAAAATAAAAAGGACAGATCAAAAGTTGGAATTATAACAGGAGTAAAAGAGGTATGCGTGAAAAAATCAAGGGAGGAGTAGAGTTTAGAGAATCCGCTGGAGAAGACTATTGGAAAGAAAAGAAAGTGAATTTTCACGATATAAATACATCAAACATAATATGAATGTGATACAGGAGATGTTAGATGAAATAATGAGGGAGAGGATGCAATAATAGTGGGGGAGATATGAACACGAGGGTGGGGAGGGTAAAAAATGGCACGGCACAAGGGGAGGAGAAAAGGCCAAGGGACGATGTAGTGAACGCGGAAGGGAGGATTCTATTGGGTGGACATATATGTGCGAACCGCGTATTTGAATTGTCCCAGACCGGGTTATTCCTTGAATTGTCCCAGACCGGGTTATTCCTTGAATTGTCCCAGACTGAGTTATTCCTTGAATTGTCCCAAACCGGGTTATTCCAACGTTTCGGCAAAGTCACATTTGCTGGAATAACCCGGCCTGGGATAATTCAAATGCGCGGTTCATTATCCGAGAATTAGAAAAATTAGATAGGGAGAGGGAGAGGCATAAATGAAATAAGTTGAATTTAATTGGTATGGTAATGTAAATGGTAAATATTTTTTGCAAAAAGAAAATCTGTAGCGATTTAAAAATCACAATATGTTTACCAAAAACAAAACCAAAATTCTTGTCGCATCGACTCTAAATACATAATACGTCACAAAAAATGGCAAGGATCACATTTTATTCATCCACTTGATAGCAAACAAACGTTCACTTTCACGAAATTGTTTATATACATCTCTTAAATTACAACTGTTCAAAGTGGACGCCATTTTTGGTAATACAATACTGAAACTCATACAAAACGAAGGAATTTTATAGCTCTGTACATATTCACAAACATGTATTTTTATTGTAAAGTTGATTGATATTTCTGTAAATTTGCTGAGCAGTATTTTCGTGGTCTTCGTAAAACGGTTTTAATTCGAAAACATATTTATAATGGAAGGAACTAACTAGAATGACGTAATCTCATGTGTTACTTATTAGTAAGTAGAATCTTATCTGTTAAAACGTTGGGTCTACGTCTACAAAAAAAAATTATTACCTACGTTTCATTTGAAAACGTCGACATAGTGAATGGCTTGCGCGAAAATGTACGGAAGAAAAACACATATAATGTACTAATTTCTAATTTTCTATTTTTTCCAAATTTTATAATTTTTTTCAAATTTTACATTTATTTTTTCAATTTTCGAAATTTTTACAAATCTTACACTTCTAATATTACCTATTTTTCAAATTTTCAATTTTTTTTTAATTTCTAATAATGTTTTTCTTCCTTATTTTTTAAATTTATCAATTCTTTTAAAAATCTGATTTTTTTTAAATTTGCACAAATATTTTCTAATTTTACATTTTTCCAATTTACTAAATTTACGTATTAAATTGTCCATAGAAGGATTATTCCCTCGTTTCGCCAAAGTCACATTTGGCATCTTCAGATTGGTCTTGGTTGTAGTAATCTAGAAGATCTATTCTTTTAAATCACTGCGACCAATAAAATCGTTTTTCAAAAAAAATTCAGCGGTTGTATCAGGTGATTCTGTATGACTTATGTCCAAACTATATCGTCCTTCAGGACTCATCAGATCACCAATGACACATCAACTGAGGTGCATGTGGAAATACTTTTTTTTGACAGTTAAATAATCGAGTTAATTTTATTGTTAATCCTGTAGTCAGCAATAAGTGGTAACATCAAAATAAATGTTAACTGGAATTTCCATAATATGATCATAGACTCGTCTTTGAGGTTACACGTATTAGTGGCATTTACATAATAATTTTCAAATTAACACAATAAAATATAAAAATAAGTCTGCCATAATTGTTAACAGCTTGAGACGTGTTTTACTAGAACTTCTGAATTAAAAAAAAAATAATAAATAGGGTATTCTGTCACACTGTCAAAAAAGGGCAATTTTTGTATGGCTATAAATTACGAATGTGCATTTTTATGGAGCTGTGATTGGCTTTGTCACCTTAAGAACAATGAAAAAGCGTTTTTTGATAACGTTTTTAACGGCTAGGAAAACCTTTTATATATGAGCTTCGCGAAAGCTCTCGCTGTTTCGTGTACAAAAAGGTAGTGTAGTTCTAAGAGATGAACTACACTACCTTTTTGTACACGAAACAGCGAGAGCTTTCTCGAAGCTCATATATAAAAGGTTTTCCTATCAGTTTTAATTTTTTTATGATATTCGATGCTATTTTGTAAAAGAAAATAAGAAATGGAAAACAAATGAAACAAGATGAAAAATAATAAACGTAAACAGTCTAGAAATGTGAATGATTTACCTGACTATATAAGAGTTTATCAGTGTATTGGACACATCCCAAGAAAATACTGTTCGTTCCTGTAGAGTTGTAATAGGTCGGTCTGCAACCCCATCCGGGATGGATGGGGACGATACCATTTACATACCATTGGCATGCAAAAATTACCAAGAAAACGTAGAATACTTTGAACATTTTGTACAAGTTGATCTTCGCAATCACATTGCAAGTTGACGACAGACTACGCCAAAGCAATTTACTTCTACTTATATTTGCTACAATATCTCATTGTAACCGTACATATAACAGATAAGAAAAGCAAATTTTGTGTAAATCACTTTCTGAAATTTGTAAACATTTTACATCGCTTTTAGCAATGCAAACATTATGCAATGAGCTATTATCTAGGGGGATTTCCATAGGTGCGATTTTAATTAATGTGAGAAAATTAAACATTTTAATGTCAAACATTTTCTGCATAATATTTGGTACCTGGTTTCGTCGACCAGATAATTATCTTGTAAATGACACTTATACAACGTACGCGTAAAATGTTTAAAATGTATTTTTTTCTTTCCAGAATTCCACTACGCAAGCACGGCTAATCCATTAGACGTAAGTACTACGCGCGTATTTATAGAATTAGAGCAGAATTGTTTTATTGGACAATATGTCACTGCTATTCGTGCCGAGTTGGATAATTTCGCGTGGCAGAATTGAAATTTGAAGAATTTCTTCATTACGAAATGTATCCTCATTAAATCTAACACGGAATTCTGATTACGCCCGTTTAATTGGACACATACCTACCTCGCAGATAGCGTTTTAAAGCGCGAAATTGTCCGAACGTTGATACAAATTGCTCGGCTTTTGTAATTGCGGCTATATACTAAAGAAATTCTTAAAGATGGAACGGCATCGTTTAAAAAAATTGCATTTTTTGGGAGCTTTAAACGAGTTTGCAGCTTTTATGTTCGAACAGGCTGAGATTGTCGTGGAATTATTATATAAAGTGCCCAGCAGGCTGGGCACTCATTGTCTTCTACACACCCCCACACTTTCAGCTATCGTCACTTTAAGGGGGATCCTGCTTTAGGAGGCCTTAAAATAGCGTTTTTGGGGGAATTTTTTTAAGAAAAGAAAAAAATGAGCAAGTCTAGTGAACTTTTTAGAGCATTTTATTGCATATTTGAGCATTAAAAAAAATATTTTGAGAGAAAAATATTTAAACGGAACCGATTTGTATGCACATTTGTGCAACACCTTTCAATTGCAGTCTACAATCGGTGGGAAGGATGTAGCTCGTCATTTTTGTCTGAAAGAAAAAAAACCAAAGAAAATTGTAATTCTCATATATTTTCTTCTAGGTGAACTAAAAAAAACCCAAAATTTTGAAATTCAAGATTTTTCTGAGGTTTGAAAATAAATGTGCTCTTTGCAGGAAGAGAAAATCATTTCAACTTGCTAAAAAAGTTGTTTAGAATTTTTTTTTCATTAATCTTTTTAGTTCAAATCAAAGAGAATGCTACTGAAGCTAACAAAAGTTTTGTTTCGTTTTGATTGCTTGTCTAGTTTTCTCGCAATCACGCCCACCAGTTTAGAAAAATCGTAAAAACGAAAACTCGAGAAAACGCGCTCTAAAGTTTACGATCAGCAAAAATGTTAATTTTCGATTACTTACGGAATATCTCGTTATAATCCTACTATAGCTCTTACGAATTCAAAATATTATTGTTTCGAACAACCGATTGAACTTTTTTCAGTACATAGTTCGGTGTTATGTGACTGCGGGAAGGGGCACGCGCTTCGTTTGTCCGAGCGTTCGTGCGTTCGTATATTTTTTGCTCGACACCTCACTGTGTTTAGTGCTGTATCTTTCAAAATATTGCGAATTAGCTGCTTTAACTTTTTATACATATTCTTAGATATATTAGGCATAGATTTGAGCAATAACATTTTTTTGAGCCTTCTAAAGCAAGACCCCCCCCCCCCCCCCTTAAGTATCAAATGCAAATCTAGCATTTGTCATAGATCAATAGTAATTTTGCACTTCGACATAAAATTATATCAATAATTTGTCTAAGCATTTATTATACAATTAAAAGTACAGTTGAGGGTTAAATTTATGACAAGTGGTGTAGTTTAAATTAAATTGCCCATTAAAGAAAGGAACAGTTACAATAAAACTGGCGTGTTATTGATACAACTTATGAATAAGCGTCAGTTATTCGAACGTTGCCGGTAATTACCTAATTACGTCAATTATATTTAATAAAGCAGACACAATGCAGATTTTATTGTGAAGTTGGATTACAATATACGAGACCATTAGCAACATTACCATTCATGCACCTTGTTGTTATCTTTATGTTAGCTGTTTATGGTGTCTTAGAGGCTCGTAAAATGTGGTCGTGAGTAATTCTAATGAATAATCCGAGCGAAAGTGTGTTGTTCATTGGCGAATTTAATGCAGAGAAATTTTTATACTCAATTACGTTGTTTCTCCGTTAAATTTTTTCGCATAATTAATTCTAAAGTGATAAACGCACGGAATTGCGTTCCATTCAAAATAATATCCATAGAAAGTTTTTGTTTGTTGTTAATTTTATTCTAGCGCTGTAAAAGTAAATATTTACTTTATATTTATATATATTTATATTTACTTTATATCTTTTATTTGTTTTGCTTTGGCACACGTGTGTTGTTCATGATAAATTTCCGGAAAATTTTTGATTGTAGAGTGTGGAAATATTTTGTACTTTCTGTTTCGCCGAAATGATCGCATAGAAAGATTATATGGCATTTTATTTATGGGTTCGCGTCAGAGTTGTATTTATAAAACATTAAGGTGAGTACTTCGGATAATTATAAAGAAAAAGACAATTAATACGACAAGTTGCTTACACTTTACTAAAAGCAATAAAATAAAATTTTAAATGGTGACAACTGTAAACATTTTATTGTTTTTACAGACATGTGTATGCTTTAATTTAAACATCACAAGGTAACAATAGAATAGCAACGTCGACAACGACATAATACTACTTTCGTTATAACTTCTTGCCTTTTGTTGTGCACATTTCTAATAAATTACACCAACAAGTAACCCGATTCTATTTCTAAACGAGTTGAAGTTAAATCTTTGGTATTTTCTAATCAGTACAATCTGAAAATATCGAATAAGTTTTTGTAAAATCAATAAAAATAATTTTATTGATTTTTGTTAGGGTTCTGTGACTATATCAAAATGATTTAAACCCACTTAATAATTTTGGAATTAGTTTAATGATCAAATAATGAAAGAAAAAACAAGAAAAATTAATAATGAAGAAGACTTAGTATTTTTAAACATTCTAAATTATCATTGTAGGAATTCGAGAAAAAACAACATTCATAGTTTTACCATTAGATACAACTGTAAAAGGTATCAAGAAATAAACATTGATAATGTCATATTAGCTAACCCATTCATTTAAATTTTAGACTAGAAAGTTTTGTTGAAAATCAATTTCAGCGAATGTATTGAGATGATGGCAGCTGCTTCGCCCTCTATAGGCTCATCAGACCACCACACATACATTCGCTGAAGTTGTATCAAGTCATGGAGAACATAAACGACATTCAGTTTGTGTGTGAATATTACCGCCATATAGACGTTAATACCTAAATACTTGTACTGCGACATAAATGTAGAAGTTTTCTCGACCAAGTAAGCTGGTACTAATTGTATCTATTACTTATTATTGTACATAAACGAAGGTGTCAAATAAAATCAGTTTCAAGCTCAACTGCGAAGGAATTAATGTTGCCTTTACGCACCAACGGCCGATACCAACAAAACCTAAATCTAAAGGTACTAAAAGAATAAGAAAGTGAAAATGTAATCTATCCGGAAAAAAAAATTCAATTTTCTTTCATAAAAATATTTGCATGCAACAGCTATAGGTTCACCCTCACTACAGGAATTCTTTGAGATAATGATTTTTATTGGAGTATGGAAGAAGAAAAATAAACTCCATAATTGTTATTTGAGCTTCCTTTGAGGCTTCAATGATTACAATGATTCCCTTTTGTTTAAGTTCTAAAAAAGTTTATTTGCCGAAAAATGATATTTTTCAAAAAAAATTTTAATAAGAAAATTTACCCAAAACTGACATTAATTGTATTACATCAACACCCATCTCAAAGTTTTGTTTTTACACTAGGGTACGTAATACGGTAGAAACTGATAGAGATCCATAATCGATGACTCAATTTTCAATCATGATTTAGTTTTATAAACATTTTTGTGGAATATTTTCCAAAATCATTTCTTCGTCGATTGATAAATTGTGAGAAAATACGCCAAACTATAAATTTTTTGATTGATGGCATCGAACAACGGAGGAATTTTTGAAAATTTATAATTTCTATCCAGAAACATCACTTTTATACCGTGACGTGTATTTCTGCTCTTAAATTTATCGACGAATTGTTGTCCGTTTTCTTCTTCTCTACTTTAATAAAGATTAGAATCATTACCCCAATGAATTCCTGTAGTGAGAGTAGCTGTTGTTAGCATGCACATATTTTATGGACTTATTAACAACCATTTTAAATCATTTTCATTAAAGATAATTGGTTTAATTTTTACTTTCTCGTGGTTTTTTTATCTTTAAATTTGGGTTTAGTTTGAAGCTTGCCACTTAATTTAATTCAGGCTATATATAACTACACAACTACAAAATAAGTGTTGATACTTTAAAGTAGGCAACTTTATCTTCGCCTTTTAATTTGCATACACTTTTCTGGTTTTTGGTACTGTTTCTGCGCACAATTACAAATTGTTTTGATATTTGTGTCTTTTATTCATTTCAAATTGAATTATGACAATTATTGAAAATACCACTTGTAGGATAAAAAAGTCACAAACAAAAATACACAAATATGTGCTTAAGACGAACAACGGGTTAATGATTACTTGGAACTTTATTGGAACCTTCATATCATTGTTTACTTAGTTCATATTCTCGCGTGATAATATTTATGCGGTTCTTAAAGTTTCTGTAAATTGTGTTGGTTTGATTTCTGCAATGTTAATTAACGATCGTTCTCTAGTCCTTATTTCTTGCTTACGTCCTTGCTTGTCTTCTTTCAGTTTTTTGTTTAATATGTATAGTAATCGCATTAATTAAGATTCCGTCATCTTTCCTTTTTGATTTTGGTCTTCCTCGGCTTTCTCTTCCTTCTAGTAACATTTTAGAATCGTCTTCCATCCTTGTAATGTGGGCCAACGATCTAAATTTCTTTCGTGTCTTTAATCTTCTCCTTAAATATTTTTTTTTATGCTACAAAATTCCGGTCCTGGGTATTTAAAGTATTCGTTAAAATTTCCCTTCTTCATTACTAACTTCTCATTCCGCCGGTGCTATGATTTTTGTTTTACCTTCTTTGATTTCAAGACCTACTTCACGTGTCGGCGCTTCCAAACTTATGGTGACTTCAACTCTTACTTCTTGATAAAATTAGCACATCATCTCCAAAAGTTACACAGTTGTGTATGTATAGGGAACATTTGTCATTGTATGTGCTACAAATTCATAAATAATCGTTATTACCTAAAATTATCTAACATAAGTTATGATTCTTGTATTTTTCTCTTTTTTATTTTATATATTTTTTTCCTTTTCCTTTCACCCCCGTGAAAAAACATTATAATAATGATTTTTTTTATTAAACAGTTTCATTATGGTATGATTTGAAAAATTACACCTGTTTATTAAGGGAAATTTAAATGTCTTACAAAACACACATAACCATTTGTTTTTTAATGTGATTTTCGTTGCTATTAGATGTTAAGGATTTTATATCTGGAGTATCTTTTATTAGGTACGAGTACACATGCAGAGCTTGATTATTGATGACTCACCTGCCCACGTCGACGAAAATATTGATAAAATTGCTTTTGCTAATGTTTTTAAGCAATCGAAAGTTTCAGGAATTGCATTCCATGTGGTTAGAATTTCATCTTCGGCACTTTTATTTATTATATCCAATAATCGATTATTTTCAATTACTTTCTAATTTTCTTAAATCAACAAATTTTTCGTTCCGTATGGAGCTTCACTGGAAATTAATTGCACTTCTATTTCATGCAAATTTAATTTATCAAATTGACTAAAGTACATAAATCTTGCAGCAAATTCCTGGATCACAGATTGAATTATTGCTGAAAATTCTTTCGTTGGTTTCTCTTGGTTTGCTTTTTCATCACTTTCAATTTGTATTCGAAAAATGTTTATATGAATTTAATAGAATGCGCGATTAAAAACGTAATTTGACTTCGAGCGCTTTGATTAAGTTTGAGATTTAACTCATTTAAATCAATAAAAAATAATCAATAGTTTTGCAAGCAATTCTATCCATTAATTTATTTTGTTCAAGAATATTTAGAAATAATCTAATTTCCTCCTAACAAACAATCTACAGATCTTTGCAAAACATTTCTGCGGCTTAACCACCGTTCATTATTGTACAACAATATTGTTGTATGACGAGTTTACCTCGTTTAACAATTCTTGCAATTTTCTTTTGCTTGAAGCTCTTGCTGATATAAAATTGATAATATTATCCAATATTTTCAAACCTGACTGGGCACATAGCGCTTGCTGGTGAGTAATGCAATGAAAACCAAGAAATGAATGTCCAATATCGTATGTAACAAAAGTTTTGGGATTTTTTTTAAAACATAATTAATCAAACTATAACTGTTTTATTTAATTTGGTATTACAGAAAACGATTCAGTGAAGCTTTAACTATAATTATAATGCATCACATAGCAGTTAAGGGGCCATGGGTTTCAATGGTTCGCAATTTGGTGCGAATGTTTGATATTTGTTCAATTTATTTCCTTCTATGTTATTGGCCGTAAATACTGATTTCCCCTCGTATTCTTTAATTTTCGTATGGAAATTGAAATGACTGTTCTTGGTACGTTCTGACATTCTCTACTTTAGCCTGTACCTTCGGCTTGTTCTTCTTTTATTCTTCCTGCAGTTTTCTGCTCAGTAAATCTTTAAAATAATCCCACCCAGACTAGTTGTTTCCTCTTCTCCTGGGTTATGAAATTCGGTTATAAAAAATTTATGAACTCAAAATGTATATGATTATGATTGAATTATGCGGTACTAGCTTCCATATCCATTCGTCTTTAAGGTTGATTTCTTGGTCATGTAAAAAGCTTATGGCGCAATACTAATTCAAGTGAAAGATTAGTTCAACAATAATTCTCAACAAATAAACTTTGATCTTAACGTAGATATCAAACATCGTTTTAAAATTGCGAAATTGCGTCGTGCTTGTCCTGTCGCTTTGCGATGCCGATGATAAAGAACGGAATGCCAGCAAGCGTAAGGAAATCGACTGGTGGCGTAATTTAGTAAATTCGCGATGGTACAGTTGCCGTTAAAAATCCTTCCTCACGAATGCCGTGTTTGGCATTTGATTTCTTCCATCGCGGCCGTCGTCTGAAATGTCGCGGACCGGTGAAACCGAGAGAATTAATAGTGAAAAGTTGCAATGAAAATAAACACAGATTTACTGTTAGCTTCTCTAACGCGCTTGCAAAAAACGCGCGGCAATTATGCGAGTTTCTCTCGCATTAAAACGAGTAATTGGTTTTATTGACGAACGTACGGCGCTTTTTTTTCTCTTCGTAACGTTGAAAATAATATAGGACGAAACGAATAATTTTAGGTTTGATGGGAATTACCTGGATTTTCTTCGTAGAAACTAGAACACGCAAATATATTTGCATTTTTTTTAATATTCGAGGAAAACCATAAGTGTTTAGATTTTTACAGCCATTACATTAAAAGCTGTAGTGGATGCATATGAAACGTCTTAATTAAAATAAACATTTTCATTATGATCGTGCGCAGGAGCGTAAAATTCCTCGAATTCAGGACTCACAGGGTCCCGGACAACATCCCACACGTAATCTAATTTGGTGTACACATTAACTGTAGTAGAAGGAACCATGTGAATTGTTCCCCTGGGGCCCGGCGATATCTCTTGATGCTCCTTGTCATGTGTGAATGAATTGAAATTGCGTAATTTTGTTTACCTGTTCCAGACAAGATAGTTTAAGTGAATGCCAGCCGACTCGACATTAATACGACGAAACCTCATCTTTGGAATTGACTTTCTTTGCAATAAGTTAAACTTTTTATGAATCAAAAACAACTTTATTAGCATATACATGAGGCATTCGTTTATTCATTAATAATAAATAGTTCTTGATGGTTATCGCATGCGGATGTGCAATTAATTACCCTTATATTCAAAAACTAGTCGTTTTATGGCAGCAATTTACATATTCGATCAGAATAGCTAACTGCAAATCAATGTATTCCATTTAAACCGTGCGAAGTGGGTCTCTTGTGGTGCCCGTTGTGGGTTAGGAGTTGCAATTTTAGGCCACTTAAAAAGACACGCAGCGTAATTTTATGGGGCGCTTTTACATTTTTAATCGTATCTTGGACTAATTGTCGCATTTTAATGTGTTTTTTCAATTTAAACGACTAAATGGGTGCTTCTAAGAAACTCTGTTATTTGGGTACAATTTTCACTTCCACAATTCGTCGAGTTCGAAATTTTCATCAGAGACGAACTGATTCAATTTTTCAGTCTATTATAAATTGTAAATTGTAAATAATCTCGTCTTAATATAAAGAGAATAATTTACATAAATGCTTTAATTTAAGCTACACTCCACTCACGTTAAGAACGAAGTAGATCGCCGTCAGTAATAAACTGTAAACATTTAATAATGGCGGGTAATTTGAATGTAAAAATTATCTATATTTTATTAAAAATCACATATTCAAGCATAATTCTGGATTAGGTAAACTAAGTTTTTATAAATGAGTAGTCCGTTTGTGGTAGTTTTTTTGCAATAACTTAATTTACAAAGTATGTCAATGATAAATTTTAACTTAATCGAAGCACGCCTTTCTAAGATAAAATGTTGCAATTTTATTGAACTAAGTCAATAAATAGTTTTTGCCAATTATTCAAATTTTTACAATTTAGAAAACAAAAATTTGAACTAACCTTCTAATGTGTCACAGTAAGTTAACAATTTGAAACTATAATTAATTTGAACTAAATGATGTTATAAATAACTTAGTCATTCCATAACTATCATGTTTCGTGGTGTCATATAGCGCAGAGATTCCCATTTCTGAACTATTACGGATAGACATATGTCGTGTATGAGGACAATTCAGTACTCTACAACTTCATTTAACACACTTTTGTAATATCTCGTACCCAAATGGTATAATATACTTTTGCTATGCGTTACGATACTATTTTTCACAGCAGATAATTAAATTAAGTTGTTATTAATCAGTAGTTCGTGGTAGTTGTTATCCAATCATTCAATGTACAAAAGTCCTTGGTTTATCTATTTTAATACAAATTCTTGTCTTAATGGGTGCATGCGTTCCTGAGATAGAATGGCGTCATTATGTTTCAAGATGTAATAGTTGGTCATAGCTTATTTGCCATAGTCCATGTTCCAGCTATGTCAATGCAGAGTCTTAGCTAAATCGAATAACACTTGAAAGGTATTAAATAATTGTAATGCCAATTTGCACACGGTAAGAAAATATGTTTTACAAGTTACTGTACATATACCGTTATAAAAAAATTCATATTACAGTAGAATGGGAAAATATTTCTCATGTCTTTTGCAGACAATACATATATAGTATAAATAAATTCCATAAACAACAGTAACGCAATTATATAATAATACTACATAATTTTCAATCTTAAAATTGTATCCCATCACAATCCATAAAGTGGTAGTTCGAAAACTAAAAATACTTTCAAATGAATCTAGTTGATTGCTACAAGATAACGTTGTAAATTGTTTGACTCTTTGAAGTTGATGTTGTAAAATTGTTAACAAAAAAAAACTATTTTCTTGTGGAATTTTGCCAAGAAATATATAAAACAATTTGTTATGTGCATTTTTACTCAAGTCCGGTCCACTATGACGATGCGTCACTAGCACGTGCCATGTATTCTGTCAGCAGTCAGCATGTTACTAGAACTTTGATAGAATTCAAAATTGCTTCAACTAACGTGGTCTTCTGGTCAGAAGACGAATCCATTGTTGCACTTTTGTATGAATGAAAAAAATGCCGACTAAATCGCGAAACCATGTTTAGTTGCCGAATTCCTTCGAAGCCAGCAACCATATTATTATTATTATTATTAATAAAGCCCGCTTTACGATGGTAACCGTTAGTAGGCTTGCTGATCTGGTGATCTAGGTCGAAGTAGTAATCCTAAAGTAATTCACATGTTAATTGGGGAAGACAAATTATATTTCAGAGATAAAGTTATGAGCTTAAGATTGATCTCAGTCTTCGAAGTCTGTTCGTTTTTGTTGAGTAGGGTTAGGTTGGGTTGGGTTGATATGAGTTGTATTTTATTATCCTGGTTTGGGTTGGATTGAGTAGTCGAATTTCAATTCATAATGATTGGGATATTGAATTAGATTTGACTCTGAATGTTGGAATAGTTTCTAACTCTAAACCGTGGACTAAAGAACGTGTAATTGTGTTCGGCTTGTTTCAATGTTATTATCCCGTAGTACAGGGGTATTGAACCAGGCACTGAATAAGGGAGTATATGAGCGAGCGCTCCGTTCTAATTACCGCGCGCTTCAGCGCCGAGCGACGGCCGGTCGCACTTAAGTGCCCATTGCATCGGAACTAGTCGGAATTTTTCTTTGAAATTTTGGCGACATATTCTTGAATAGTTTTACTAACAATTTATGAAATAAATTTTTTGACCCGTCTAAACTAGTTTCCCCCCTTAAAACCTAATTTCTTTACAATTTTCCACAGCGTTCTCCGTTTTAGTTTTCGTTTTTTCGGTAGTATCCGTATTAATGATCTACAAATGTGATGAAATAATTTTGTTACAAAATCAATCAATATTACTTTTACGGTTAATATTTTAGTGCATGTTGGCAATTCATTGCTGAAGAAAAACAAATGTATACATCTTCGGATTGCAGAGTTTTGAGCGTCCAAAGTTTCGCTAATTTTTCATTCACGCTTTTTTGGGGGTGAACGTTCAGTCTATTTCTCCATACGGTTCCTCACCAATCCCTAGCTCCTAGGGGATTAATTTGATAGCTGCCGATTTAGAATGATCATGCTTCCGCTGTATAAAAATTATAAACCATTAGCCTTTGCCAACTACTAATGCGTTTCCCTTGAATATTTTTTTAATGGACCTATGAGATGGTCACAACCTTGTCCAACGGTCCTTTCTTCAGCCATGTTAAAGATGTAGTAATCCTCGAATAATAGTTATTAAGTATAATTGTATTATATAAAATAAAATATACCTCCTCTCCGTAAATATCCTATTGATCGAGTTCTGAAAAGAACTATTTTTAATGAACACGAAACACAAAATAAAAAAAACAACCAAATAGACCTAAATTTCCTCTTATTACTTTTCTCCTTCACAAAGCTAGTTTTTTTGTTCACAGACGCGTTCAGTAATATCATTAATTGAAAATAGTTCCACGGTGAATGTTTCATGTAACTACATATAATTACATGAATGAAACATCCCAAGAGAAAATTCGTTTACAGCCAACAACAACCATCATTTATTCATTATCTCTTATTATATAATTTGCGTCGTAACTAACGTCTTCAAAAAAAAAATCAATATTTTTTTACGCCATGTTGTTATTGTAGTTTTGTGGATTTTCCAGTTAATCATCAATTTTGAAAAATTCAATTTGCTCCATTGTTCGTGTAGAAAATTGACAGTCCGCAAACGATTTATTATGCAGTCGTGAATCGTTCCGACCTAGATAACTATCGACGAGTCAGTTTTGAAGAGAGCCGCGGTTATTTATTCACTTCAGAACGAAACTTTTTCTAATTTACCACGAACGTTTTGATTGATGCGCGTCGTTGTGGCTAACGAATCTCGCGCCGATTATGTTTGCAAATGAAGTTGTGCAAAATACAAAAAAGTAATTGGTTTTAATTAAGTTCGTAATTTATTAGCGGATGTTTGCTGCATGACAGTAATGTTTTTAATTATTTCGTTAAACGTGTTGCTTTTCCTTAATTTATGGGTTGTGTTGAAACCGTTTTATCTGTTTTGGCTCAACATTTGACCTAATTCGCGAATTATTGGTGGGTAGTGCGGTAATTGGAATACAAAAGTATATAATTTGAAAGATGCATGAATATGATAATCACAAATGTATGTCTATAATTCTAGAGACAAGACAATATATTGTGATCGAAATTTATTTTGCTACGTTTCAGCGATTTGGAATAATGTAATAAATAATATAACCTCAAATGCAACTGGGATAATATGAAGTTTCAAGATATACTGCCCATGCATACTTTATTACTTTAATTATTACTAACTGTTTGGAAGTGTATTTCTTCATGAATGGAAAACTATATTAATCACGTCAACGTCAAACTGTAATAATTCTAAGATCTTAGACCTAAGTACTCTCCTGGCCTTATCCAACAAACTTGAAAGGGTTGGTGAGTTTCAACGTAGACATAATTTTAATGATACATATTTTACCCCCGGCAATTCAACGGGTCAACTGCGATGCTAAAGTTACGGATAATATTTTACATAATTTGGAACAAGGTTTATACAATTAATCACAATATCCTTTTGGCTATATTACACTATATTGGACTGTACACCAACATTTTTTAGATCAAGTTATATTTCGTCATTCTCGTACACATTTTACAAACTTGTGATATTATATGTACGATGATGACGCGCAACTATATCACTCTTTTCAAGTCCGGGATTTCCAGCAAGGGATGAAGAGTATTAATATTGATTTGAAAAATTTAAATAAGGGAAATTGTTATTTAATTTAGTGTATCCATTATTCATGATTTTTATTTTGAATATGCAAAGCAATATTAAGCATAAAGCTTAATCTTTCTTTTTATTGAACCATAATATCTTGTGACACTGAGACTGTTTCAAATAATATATAAAAGTTCAATAAATTACAAAAACCTAAACATATGATTGAATTTAAGAAAGTCGAAACAATTAAAAAAAAGCATATAAACTAAGACAAGACACCTTATATAAAAAAAAAACATAGTTATTAATCCTAGCTAATATTTATATTGACCAGAATTTCATTCCAAAACTGCCTTCTATTTAGGGGAATTAAAGGACCCAACTCATCTCTATTCTTAAGACAACATTAATGGAAACTTATTATGTCTTCTTTTTTTGACCTGCTATCCCTTCATGCCAAATAATGGGTTTTAAATGTACTTGGTTTGTACCAACGGGGACCAAACTTTCATTACATAAAATAATTCGCGGGGTGAATAGTACAACTTTGTACTGGTCCATTCGTGGTAGCATTGTGAACTTTTGTAAGCCAGCAGCATAACAAGCATCATCTTGATCTCGTTGATAATGTGAGAAAAGTATTACAGTTGTACAACCATGCCGCAAATTATTGTATTCAGGATTATGTTGTTTAAATGATGAACACATCTTACATACATCATTTCCGAGTTTTGTAAATGAAATATTTAACTCCTTTAGCATATTTCGATACACACGTCATGAGTATTGGGAATCAACAAAGTGGTAATTGTCACACGAGAAATTAAAAGTAATGTTACTTAAATACTGAAATCTGAAATCACTGAAATATTTCTTGTTTGGAGGATACTTCCTGCGATAATGAGATATTAAAGATTTAAATGATTGTAATTGGAGATGGTGTTTCACCTCGCATATCTGGTTTAATCAATAATTTTTTGACGTTGTTAAGACATTTTGAACAATTTTGTCATTGCTTGTTTTATATCCCAGAGTTATTAGAAAAATGGTTTGCAACCTGAACACCCTTGCCCCGTTGAGGTTTTCCAAAAAATATAAAGTTTTTTCTGGTAATTATAAGTGCCTTTATGTCTTCTCGCTGTGTATTAAACAAGACAAACTGCCGTTGTTGAAGCCAGATCGTATTCCATAAAACTAGTTTTGGTTTGATTCGAGCCTTCTGTCTTCTGTAATATTTTTTACACGCTCGGAACATCCTGATTGTTTTAAATGATGCTTTTCTCTCTTGTCATCTTTCTTTTTTTGTTTCTTTCTGGAAGAGATATGTCAGATGTTTTTCTTTTTCGGTTAATTTTCTTTTTTGTTAAATTCGTCATTATCAGCGGTTTCTTTCATTGCATTTTTATAGCTGCTGGTATAATAATTGTGTTCTTATTTTCAGTTGAGGGTTGCAGTTCAGGTTTCTGATAATAAATAAATTCATGTATGTTTTCTATATCAATAGTTTCATCTTGAAGTGATGTTGGAATATTTCCTGTTCCCAGTTGATAATTCTTATTATTATAAATAAATAAGTTTCTGTTTCTTCATTCTCATCAAGTTCTGATGAAAAACTCATATGTGATGCTTTTGGGTCCTCATTGGATATGGTATTATTATTATCGGAACCTAGACTAATCTCTTTTGAAGCCTTTTTAATATAATCAGACTATTACTACTGTTACTGTTGTAACTGTCGTTATTTCTTCTTGATATTCAGAATCATATAGAGGCGAATAAGTAATATCGCATTTGTTAGTTTTTTGTTTTTTCTTGATAATTGACGTTAAATGTTCATTTCGTGCCATTTAAACAACATTTTGCCTCAACTACTACAGCTTTGATGGATCCCATCAGCCATTTCTTTTAATAAAAATAATATATACAATTAATATTAATCTTAAAAATATAGAAAAAGTAACTTGCCTTTTGAAATAATAATATCGTGGATGTTAAGAGCAATAAATAAAAATAACTAAAATGAAGAAACTATAACGTCTCTTGCAGCTTTCGTCGTTTTGCTGGAAATGTGGTAGTTACTGCCTTTAATCTTATCGAATTGATGACGCAGTGCAGTTATGGCTTTCTTAAATTCTGTTCTTTGGGGTATTTACGAGATCTTGCCGCTTTTGTGTTCCGTGTATAGACGAAAAACAACTCTGACCAGAAATAAATCACCAAAGACGGTCCTTAACAGAGTCCCAATTGGAGAAAGGACAAAGCGGAGGCCACGGAAGCAATGGCTGGAAAGTGTACAGCAAAATCTAAAAAGTATGAAGATCAAAAATTGGAGAGAAAACGAGAAATAGAAAAGAATGGAATAAAATTATTAAACTGTCACCGATAATTTAAGTTATGTTTGACTGACTTTCTCACGTCTCACAACAATATATTAAATGTTATACATCTTATATAATAAATGTATAACTATTTAACGTTACAGACAATAATTTAACAAGTATCCTTGGCGTTCTCAGGTATGCACAATACTAAGCTTTGTACATATACGGCAACTCTATATTGTGCCAAAGTAAATATTGTATTTTATCAAAGTAAACGTAACAATTTTGTGACCGTAGGATCACCAAATGTGATGAAGAAAGTAGAGAAGGGGAGTAACATTCTTAGTTAGAAGTTGAAAAAATATGCATGTCACCACCAAAACATCCACTCCAAAAATTATTTGTGGTATATAAACTTGAGTTAGGGGTACTAAATAAAAATAACATTGTATTTTATCATGAAATATAATTTTTCGACCTTCAAATATCGATTTATTAGATCTAGTTTGCGGGAGATTTATTTAATCGCGAAATACAATAACATAAGTTATTACACTTTAAAATGTCCCGTTATACCTAATTTTTGTCGCCATACATCTATTCAAATTGCAGTGCGTGGTGGCAATGGCTCTTTAAGCCACAGCTATGTTTTTTTTGTACGGCTTCGTGTACTTATTTAGATATCCGTTACGGTTTATTTTCATATTAATGAACTTGCAGTAATGAATCATACGTCACTCCATTTTGCCGACTTCATCTAATTACAAACGTAGATATCCGTCAATGTGAAACCGCAACGCTACGTAAAACAATATTTATAAATCTTATATATTAGAACTAGAAGGATTTTTTTTACCGCTATAACGTGAACCGTTCTGTGCCGTCTCACTTTAATGAGCGCGTGGTGCTTAAAAAAGGAAAATGTCGATTTCATTAGAGGAGATCAATTATGGCCATGGGCAACATTTAGTCCAGTGTGCATGTGAAACATCATGTATTTTTAAAATATTTCAACAGTTCAACATTCAAGTATGCGGGCACCATTAAACTCAAGATTACGAAACAATTTGCCTGTGAAATGCGGGGCGCAACAACTGTATTGGGAGCAAAGGGGGTCAACTCGATATATGCACATATCATAAAATATTATCGGTAAATAAATCTTAAATATAACATAAATTAATTATCGACAAATTCTAAGCAGTAGTAGCAGCAACCAAATGGCTGGAAAGAAACAATTTCGATTGGTTTTATCGCAACGTATTTTTTTACATAGAAAGAAACAGAAACGATATTACCGACGATCGTTTGTTAAGGCAGTCAACAATTATCAATGGAGTATGAACTTGTAATGATGTTGATGTTAATCATGCAATAAATGCAACGAACTTGAAATGAAAAGATTTCTTTCATGCTTGTTTGAATCCGTCAGATTCAATCTTGATGTTAAAAAAATCTTTTGCAGAATCAATGTCAAATGAAAAATAATATAATCAAAACAGTGCGATTTGTACGAACTGTGTAAACTGTGAATATTTACTGATATTTTGCACATTTATTTTTAAGATCGATTGTTCGCTGCAATTATGTTGGAATTATTAAATTTTGCAACAAAATACATTAAAATATATGTTATAACAAAAATGATATAGAGTAATTTCGGACGTGTGAAGGGTGGATTCGAACTAGTTTATTTCATTAGTCAAGGCAAAAAGTTGTAAATTTAAAAAATATGGATGTGATATTGAAAATTAGTATCTAATACTGACGTAACTAAGGTGGCGTTTTAATAAAAAAAGTTGGTTAATTAATTTTGTGAATGTGCGTCGTTCGCAATGATCATTGCAGCAATATCACTAACCAGTGTGTTTTTACTCATGTGAGACGAAACAAAATTACGTTGATTTCGCTAATATTTCAACTGAAGCTAGCGAATAAATTTCTATTTACGTAATAAGGAAAGGAGTGCGCACTTAATAATAATTACACTAAATTACCGTGTTCCCATGATAAAGTACTCTAGTTTTTAAACGTGACCAAGTAAGAGAAAATAAAAGCAAGCATAAACCACAAACACCAGCCAGCAATTAATTCAGCTTAGGCAAAAGAATAATAAAATTATTGTTTTGAACTTAACATCGTTTTTATTTACGTTGATAATAATAAAAGTAACAAATTACAATTACAAAGATGTACGATGTTTTAAAAACTATGGATCTGTCGTTTTCAGGTCAATAATTGAAAAACAGTTTTAATTTATTTGAAGACGACAATAGATCCAGAATGATCGAAGCATTTTTATTTTAATTGTAATGTTGTAATTTTTTATTATGAACGTAAATAGACAAACGAAAGTTCAAAACAATAGCTATAGAGATCTTCGTCTGCGATTTTCAAAGAAAAGTTGAACCGATGACTTAGCCATAAATCAACTTAAAATTAAGCACATTGTTTTCTTATTAATAATAATAATACTACATCTATCCTAACTATGTAACACAATTTAGATAATGGATAATGGTCCATGTTTTTCGATAGCTCTTAAGTCCCATAAGCAGTTGGACAGTTTATAAGTCAATTTCATTAATCTTCTGGAATTATTGTACACCCTATGCGACAGCAAACTCCAGAATTCTTCGATATGCCTTGCCTGGGGAACATTAGGTGCGTTATCATTTTTTGCGACGACTGGTATGTTGTTTGGAGTCAACCATTCTGTTGTTGTCCTGGCATAATAAGCCGAAGCTAAATCTGACCAAAATATTATTTCATCGTCTGCATGATGTTCATTAATGAAATTGACCAAAATCACAATCAACAATATTACGTTTAGGCTCGTCCAACCAGTGCGTAAATGCTCTTTCGTATCTCAAGTTTTTAAGACATTTTAAACAATGTGATCGGAAAATTTGAGGTGTCAATATAAACTACGATGTTGACAGAATGTTTGACATCAATCACAACGTGATATCGCGTAGTTTAATTTCGTTAATTTAGCCCCAACACTTTTCTCAAAACTTTAGTTCCATACGTTAAAGAACGGAGCAATTCTACAAAGTAGGTGTGTAAATCTCAAATCAATGAATATTCATATTCAAGTAATTACTTTCCAAGGAACACGTAACATTGGATAAACAATTGAACCACGTGCAGAGCAAAAGGAGAAACACTAAATACATACTGCTCAAAGTTTTTATACTCACTGGCATTAAAAGTGTTACACCCAGAAGGAACAATTTCTTCAACTTGATTTTTTGGCAATGTGATAGTCTTACATCAAGAATTAAACGATAATATTTGTGAGACAAATATGTAACAAAAAAAATTAATAGTATTTTTGGCGATGTCGTACATTCCTGTACACGTATAGGCATCGACAAAATGCGATTGTCGACGTCTACTTGTGGTACCTCGTTCCAAGCAACTCTTCAAGTCTTCCAAGTCTTCTCCTCTTCAAATCCCGCACATGTTTGATGGGATTTAAATCCAGTGAACGGGGTGGCCACGGCAAAACATTAACATCTGCTTCTTGGTCCAAAGTCCAAAAGTTGTTTAAGTAAAATTTCACTTCTCAACAATTTGCATAAATGATGTAGCATTAACTTGCATATTACCTGAAATAAATAGGTGATTCCATGAACTTATGATACTTTGTTTTAACTTCTTCCTCGATGGACCAGGCATATTGATGTTTTCCTGAGTTTCCGAATCGATAAAAGCTCCATTGCACTCTATCAAAAGTGATTCCGAGTTATCACATTGGTCTTCGTCTGCGATAATTTCTAGCAACTGTACGATGTTTGTACATAGTTCCCCACTACAATGTTGGCATATTACGGAGCATTTAAGCCAAGCTTTGCGACAACTACAGGCTGCTCCACATTTACTTTTGCATCCACACGATATTGATTTCAGTATGGCGGAAGGTGTTACATCTTGCGTGGTCATAATTGGTTCTAGTCCTTGTGGAATTCGTCGCCAGCCCCATTCCTCTGGATCGTGGTATATGTTAAGCCATGTTTGCACTTGATGGAAAACGCGGAATGTGTGCTGCCGTGGTAGGAGGCAAGGAGGAAAGATTGAATTTCGTTTTCGACACGGATTTAACAAATAATTTGTGTCGTACAGAATTAAGCGATATCTCTACGGTACCGCGAAACAACTTAAAAAATATTTTCTCTCCTGCTGCTGCCGACAAGATGTCGACATCGAGCTTCTTGTTCTTGAATATGTGAACAATTTCTTGTTCTTGAATATGTGAACAATTTCTCGGTGTTGTTGTATCACATCCTGTAAACGCATGACGTAGAAAGATGTGATCAATCACAGAATGGTATTTTTGTCGAATACAGGGCCTCCGAAGTTTTCCTTTAACTGGATTACAGAAAAATACGTTGGGCGTTTTCTGTCCTGGACCCGTAAGCAAAACGAGCACGTCAACGTCTTCGCCAGTAATTGTGAAGTAGTCGTAAGAAGGAGCTTTTTTTATAACAGTTTCAACAATTAACGTATCCACGTCTTCCAACGCTTCTTCAACGGTAACATGAGATAGCTGTAAATATTTTGTGAGCATAATGATAAAGCGCACTTTGTTTTTTCCGTTACTCAGAAATTTTTCTTGCGATACTGTAGGTACTGTATTTTCATTAAAAATGATGTCCAACGATTCGTGTTTCCTTGATCGCCGAAGACGCTCTGACTCTTTCGTGCCTGCAAACTGTGGATCTTCTATGTGTCCATCGAAAACAACAACTATGTCGTTAATAAATGACGTAAGTGACATATTTTTTGCAAATCGTAGCAAAGTCGGAATGCTTATCCCAAACAACTCTGTGCAGAAAGAAACCCCCATCTATCAACCCAATTCAGGGGTTTCTGACAGTGGTGTAAACGATTTGTAAAAGGACGATTTCGTTCATTTTCTCAGGCACACCACATTAAACAAACCATTAAAGCGGGTATGGCGAAAGTTTATAAGCGAGAACAAATGACAAAGACAACTTTTTTTACATATTCATTTTCGGAAATTATTGATTTAAAAATATGAACACAAATAAATGTTAACAGTTTGACTTTTTTGCACAAAAGGTTCCAAACTAGTTTTGTAATTTTGGCCAGTTTTGCACTACACACATATCTTGACATTTTTATTTTGGCAGTTTTTTTATCAATTTTGACGATTTTTCCAATATTTATATTTGACATTTTTTGCACAATGTATTGATTTGTTTTAATTATTTGTTTGTTTTCCAATTTTCGATATTTTAATTTTACCATTTTTTACCATTTTTTAATTATAGCAAATGTGAGTATTGATATTTGGATTGGGTTGGGTCAACGTTCTTTGTTATTTATATTTATATTATATCCATTTATATCGGAATTGATTAAAATATTGTATAACTTAATATTAGTTCATTATTGGAAAATTTTCACTTGATTGATTTTATAATTTAACATCTGCTGGGGAATGTTGAGAATGTGTTTTTATCATTTTTGAAATTAATGCTTGCGGAATGAGGCGTTCTTGAATTTTTCTTAATGCGATTTCTGATCCTACTACTATTATTGTTTTATCAGCTCTGTTATTAACATAGGAACTGTAGTTCGGATTTTTGGATAAAAAGGATTGTCCTGTTTACTGAATTTTCTGGTGTTTTGATAGTTGGGATGAGTTTGGCTTGATTTTTTGATGGTAAATTAACTTTTTCTTTTGGATAGTTTTCTATAAATGACTTTATATTGTTTCCAACAAAATCGTAACAAACGCTAAATTCTATTGAGTGAGGTTTAATGAAGTTCCGAATGCACTTGAGATAATTTTGTATGGCATCTCTCCCCCGATTAAGGTTTTGTATCTTATACAAAACGTAATTAATAAGAAACGATACCAAAACACAATTCATCCAAAAATTTCAAATTTAAATAAAGATCTATTCACAACATATTTTGGCAACCACAGAAATCATACCGCGCACTTATCAAAAGCAAAATCAACAAATCGCGTTCAGATCAAGTTGCAAATTATCAAATATGCCATTTAAAGATAAAATCTTAAAGAAATCGGGTGTTTATGAAATCTGATGTTCCGATGCGACAGCATATATGTAGGCCAAACTGGCCGAAGTTTCGAAACACTATATACTGAACACGATCATCACTTGATGATACACATTTGCAAATCATATCATAAATTGTAATCATACCTTTCCCGAAAGTAATAGGCTAAAAATATTACACAATTGTAAGCTTAATCTGTTAGAAGCGGCCGAAATTCAAAAAATCAATGTAATACTCTCGTTAATCTATTAAACGAGTAAAACGACTTACCGCAATATAAATCACCACT
This sequence comes from Geotrupes spiniger, assembly GCA_959613385.1. Taxonomy (NCBI): domain Eukaryota; kingdom Metazoa; phylum Arthropoda; class Insecta; order Coleoptera; family Geotrupidae; genus Geotrupes; species Geotrupes spiniger. Next base: position 23,327,619 of record OY390736.1, on the reverse strand, counting down.
TTTTAAATCCCTGTAGACCATATGTTATGCGCCTTATTTTTTTCCTCACTTCTTTTTCTGTGTATAAATGTATTTTTTTGTTACTTTGTTCTCACTTGACAATGGCCCTCAAAAGTCGAAACTTAAGTCGTCGATTGTTTTTATTCATATACATTCATTAGTAATATATTTATAACAATACATTATGTGTGGTATAAACGTAGTCAATTGTTTTATTTCGTCATTAGTATGGATTACCACACAGTAAAGGTCTCAACCATACTCTATATTAAACATGTACCGTTCTAAATAATAATAATAAAATTCCTAAAAGAGTTAACACAAGTTTTATTGTTTTAGGACTTATTTATTGATGTGGTTAGCACTTAATCTAGCCAGAAATTCCGGCAACCTGATTGTTGGAGGAAAATTTGATATTCACCGGGCAGCAAACTGAATATCATACATATATATCATATATATCGTTTGATATATCGCAAGCGCTACGTGCGGGAACGTTGTCAATTCGCATTATAGTTATTAAGCGAACAACGGTCCGTTAAAATTGCCGATTGCAATCTAACACAATCTAAAACGGTAATTCAGTCTTTATGCTGACACACGACACTGCAAATTCAATTAAAATGCGGAATCGCATGCAATAACGCCCAAGTTTTGAACTTTTAATAGAAGAGATCGTCGACCGGAATACTAATTCGGGCCTGCCTCAAACGGCCCACATTCGAGATTCGGTAAAAATCGATCCGCCCGGACACGAACAAAAGGTCGTAAATCAATTCCTCGTTTCATTGAAATCCTCACATTTGCATTGACACCGATGCGGCGGATGTTTTGCACTGGCGTACGCAGGAAGTGGACGTTATGCTGTATGATGGGCGAGCTCGAAATGGAAATCGGAAATTTATTTTCGATCTATATATCTTGTTGACGCATGTATTGCCAAAATAAATCGAAAAGGTCGTATAGATGAAATTCATCTTACGTAAAGAAATATCCGCGTTGATTCATCGCAGATATTAATAAATAATTTGGTTAAAAGAAACTATTTGGAGCAAAGCTTCAACTACCAAAGACGCTTGTTCAGTGTTAAAACGTTTCAGGTCGATAACAATTAACGGTTAATGGTTTTCTGGTTCCAAGTCCATGAATATGTATGCGTACGTTCATGTGCATGTATATATGTACATAAACGCTCTATTGAACTCTCGATTAAAATTTCAACTTGTGTCCATGGGCACAAATATGTAAGTAATAAAATAGTAGTAGTTAATTTTTATCAGCTTAGTATGTATGTCACTGAAGTTTTACGACACCGCATTTAACTCCTCGTTTACAAGACTTGCGTAATGAATTCAAATCGATTCGACGAAGTCCGTCGCGTCCGAATTAAAAGGCGTCGCCGGTAGGTACGCGAAGCATTTCCGACACAATTCCCGAAACGCAGTCTCTCGAAAATAAAAGGTGACCCAAAAATGCGTTCTAGTTCGGAATTGCCAGTGGGAGGTGCAGTCGCTTCGGTCCATAAATACATGTGTCGCGCTCGCGTTTGAAAAATGCGCGATGCTAAATTTATAATTGGAGAAATATTTAATGTCGTTTCACAATCCACGGAAAAGTAAACCGTCGCCGGCGCGAGGGGAGCGAACGGTGCGCGCATACCCGCAACGTCGCCAACGAAACTTATAAATAAATCGAATTGTACGGTAAAAAAAGCGATTGAATAATCGGTTGCGACTTGCGAGCGGTAACTGAACTCTGTGTAATTTTCGATATTGAAAAGTTCTTCGGAACAAAGAGTTAGCGTTGAAGAATTAACGCGTTGCAACTTGCAACAATTAGATTCGTTTTGGTTGCCTCGTGCAGTCTTAATGATGCATATAAAATCGAAATATAACGTAGAATGTTGGTAAACAGAGTCATTTAAATTCCAAAACGTAGAAAAGTAATCGCAAACAGTATAATTATATATAGGACATGGTCATTTCTTACTGGCGATGGAAGAATTTGAATGAGTTCTATGTATATTTGATTTTGCTCTGTTTTTGCTCTTGTACGGTAACTAATAATTAATTTAATAAAAATATAAATCGTTAACGCTATGAGAGGTCTTGTGTCATCATATGTCTCTGCGCTAGTCTTAAGTAAAAAAAAAACCAATAATATTAAACCGTTTTAAATTCATGCACAAAGACATTAATAAATGAGAAGCACTCAAGAAATGAAAGAACTATTTTATTCACTACTTCATAATAAACAAAGAAAATTGGAAATTGGTAAAAGATTAACTAGTGAAAAGACATAGACAGCATAGAAATACACAGCGATCACTATCTGGTGGAAATGGAACTCAAAGCGAAAGAAAATAACAAAAATCAAAGCAAAGTGCTATATATTGGAAAACAACGAGATCAAACAAATCTACCAAGAATATATAGCTATAGAACTAGAAGTAAGATGAAAAATACAATACAAATGGAAGACAAATGGAAGCAATTCAAAGAAACTATACTAAAAGCAGTAAAAGTTAGTTGTGGGTAACGAAAACTACGAATTCTTATACAAAAAAGCAGGTAAGCAGCAAGAAATAAAAAATTCCTGCAAGCAGGATTAGAAGAAGACCATAATACATACAAGCGGAAAACAGTGTAGATAAAATAAGTGATTAGAAATGCAAATCATTGGAAGAATTTGGACACAAGATCGAAGAAAATCATTCAGAAAACCAGAAATTGTTCTACAGTACGCTGAAACAACTAAGACAAAAACAATCACTAAAGTTAAAAAGGATAATGCGAAGATGGACAAAATATTTTAAAGAGCTAAAAGACGGCACTGACGAAGAACACGGAAAAGATGAAGAAACACAATTAGATTACAACTGAGAAACTAATATCCAACAAATGATAAGAGAAGGTTAGAGAAGCTATCAAGAAACTGACAACAGGAAAGGCACCTGGAGAAGATCAAATTACAACAGATATGTTAATATAAATGGGAGACAAAGCAAACGAAGAATTCTGTAATTTGTTAAATGGCATTTTGACTAAAAGGGAAATACCCAAAGATTGGAATAGCGGAATAATATTACCTATGTATAAAAAAGGAGACATGAGAGAATGCGCAAACTAGCCAGGAATTACACTGACCAGTATCCCTGGGAAAGTACTAACAGGGATATTAAAAAAGAGGTTAAGAGATATGTTATGTTAGAACCAACATTAGTAAAACAACAACGTGGATTCAGAAGAGATACTCGTATAAGTATCCAAGATTTAATATTCGTTGTTAGACAGCTAGGATAAAATTCCTTAAAGAAGGACGGGAAATACACATCTGCTTTATTGGTCTACAAAAAGCATTTGATAAAATCAGGCGACAAGACATCTGAAAACCTCTAAAAAAAGAGGGGTGGAAAGGTATATAATTGAAATAATACAAGCGCTGCACAAAATTAACACAAATAAAGTAAAAACACACAATGAAGAATCTAGAAAATTCGAAATAAGAATAGGAATAAACAGGGCTGTGTACTCAACCTTCTATTGTTCTCTATTCTAATAGATGATGTGATGAAAAATGATAGTGGGTAACTGGAAAATGCAACAAGTAACACTACAAGAATTACTATTCGCAGATGACAGATTTTGTTAGCAGATTCAGAAGAAAAATTACAACAGAACTTAAATATGTACCAACAAGAAGATCTAGAACAAAAAGCTTCAACTAGCTATGCACAATCATAGAAGAAAATGAAAAGTAGATGAAGAATTATCAGAGAGAATAGGAAAGACAGGAAGAATTTACAATATACTGAAAGACAAATTCTTCGGGAAAAAGGAAATATCAAAAGAAATAAAAATACAGATATACAAAAAAAGTAGTAAGACCTTTCTTACTATATGGCAGTGAATCTTTGATGGTAAAAGTCAGACATAAAAGTAGAATAACAGCAATAGAAATGAGATTCCTCAGAACGATCGAAGGAATCAAAAGATAAAATTAGGAATATCACGATAAGAGAAGATTGAAGCCGCTTAAAAGAGAGAGACTGAAGAGAGAGAAGTTGGGCGGTTAGCGCACTTTCATCGAATGAAGGCAAATATAATATCCAAACAAGTATAGGAAGTCCGAGTGCAGAGAAAGAATAGAACAGGAGGACCTAGAATGAGATGGGAAGAACAAGTACGACGAGCAGCAGCAAAACGAGAAATACACTGGTGTGAGACAAGGAGCTTAACACAAGGCTTAAATGGATATTAAAATGCAAGCCGCTTTAATAAATAATGTGTTGGTGTGAACCGACCATTAAAAACAATAGTAGGTGTTTGAAAACGAAGACGAACAATACTTCAAACATGTAAATTTCGGCAATTCTTCAACTACTGTAAAACGAACAATTCATTCAGCAAAATGCATACATCAACGTGTGTTTTGTGCAATATCCGGCACATCTTGGTTCGAGACAATCCACAAACTCCCGAATTAGTGCGTGGGTACAATAAAACGCTTGTAAACTGCAACAGAGGAATATTTCTAGACCTCAATTTTGTTTAAATTTTGAATTCATAAAATTTATGATCTAAACGGGAGTTAGAGTTAAGAGGGGGATAATTATTTTATATGAAAAATAGACCCAAAATTTAATTTTAATTTAATCGGACTGAGTATTTGACAAGCTGACTTTAATTCAAGTTTTTGTATGTATGGAATATATATAAGTTGTATATAAATAATTATAAATGTTATGTTTCAACACAAAATAAATTTGCTAATCTAAATTCTATGCTATCTGACGACGTATATTGTAAATTAAAGTGTTTTTGTTATCAAATAAATTTATATATAGGTACGAATGGTAATTCTAAAAAATAGATATCAATACAGAAAGTGACAGTGACCGCCAAAGTGATTTTTAGAGGGCAAAAGTCGTTTTGTTCCTAAACTGCAATTCCTCCAAATTATTGGCTTTTTGCCGACATTACGTGATATATCTATACTTAGTCATCGGTAGTTGATAAGAAATGATAAACGAATTTCAAAATAAATGTTATCATTAAGTAATCGAATTAGTATATTTCATAGAAAATTATTTAGCGAATTAAATATGCGTACCTGTGAATCACATTTTTACTGCGAATTTAATTCAGTTGATGTTTAACCAAGAAGAATAAACTCATTGTTGTGAAAAATAGAACATGGACGTTTCTAGACATAATGTTCAATTAGGCATAGTATTTTTTAAAATCAAAAGTTCCAGTAACTATGCAAAGTTGGCGTTGTATTACAAATACGTTCGAGCAGTTAAATACATATGTTGATTGCTACATAGCTTAAAGTAATGCATTATGTGGAATTTATTTAATATAGGAAACTAAATATACACAGCAGGAAAATATTTCTTGTAGTGATACCGCAATGATACGAGGGGAGATCAGTATTTACAGTCCCTAACGTAGAAGGAAACAAATTGAAGAAATATCGATTATATTTCTACATAATCTCTCTGAACGTCGATATATTTGGTCCAACGATGTTCCAACCTTTGATTCCTCTGGAAAAAATTCTTTCGATTGCTCTTCCCAATCCCATTTCCAGGAACCTCATTGAGATGAAGTAGCTCATCTGATTCCAATGTTGACTTGAATCTTGTTACCCATCTTTAATATCCAACAACGACGAATATTTATATTGTCTGGGAAATATCCTGTCGTCGCCATTTTCATGACCGTTTGTTGGCGTCGCTGAGTAATAAATATCTGACGAGGTTTTTTTATAGCCATTTTGCTGGTCCGCACTTCGATGCTAAGCTTCGCCCATGCAAATTTTATTATCGATTAATTTGACAACTTAACACTCTAATTTATTTTCACACTTTCAAGGAAATACTGCAAATAATTTAATGGATTCGCTGATTTGAAGGCTCTTTGTTATTTTAAATTGTTTGTGTATTTTTCGTTTGTGATTCGAGATTGACTTAATTCATTTTCTTCTTCCTTCGTTTTGACAACTTTTTATGCCTTCCGACATCCAATTTCCTTCATCGGCTACTGATTTTGATTAAGGCCTTTCTCTTTTTCGTTCTGGTAGTCTCCTTTGTTTCATTCTTCATGGCTGCTTTCATTTGCAAAACTTGTTTTGGCAACGTTTCTTTGTACATTCGTTGTACGAGTCCGTACTATCATACCAGCGATGTTGTAATTTATTATGCTTCGAGTCTGTTATTCCTCGAATTATCTTTGTTTCTTTAATATTTCAGCCGCTCGTCGCCAAGAGTAAATTTCTGTAGCTTTTAGTACATTCTCTGTTATATCTTTAATTTGCCATAATTCACTCCAATGTATGATAATATGCTTTTGGTTTTCATTAATATATTTTTATTCCTTAAGATTGTATTATGTGTTTTCTCTAATATGGATTATTGTTGTTGTTGAGTTCCATCTGTACCTACATTTGTGTATATATATACTTTCCCACTTTGTATGTTTCTCTAGCAGTATCCGGATGATATGATAATCTATACCATGATGCAAATGAAATGGATACCAACAATATCTTCAGTGGCGGGAGGTGGCTATGAGATGCAGTCGTATTGCTTTTTGGGTTGCATATCTTTTTGATTTCTATCCTTGTCTAGTCTGATCCGTCATGTGCGCAATTTGGCACGTCTTCGTCGTCAACTTGTGTACTTTCGTTAAGCAAATCTGAAAAATATTTCCACCTTTGAGCTATAATAAGAGCTATCAAATCTCGCGTCTATTCTTTTCGAAACATACTTCACCACCAATGTTTCTCTGTATGTCTCTCCAGGTCGATGTACCAATGTGTTTCTATATAATTCAATTTCTTCATCCCACCACTGTGGTTATTTCGTATCAGTAAAGTGATTCTGCAGTCGCGTAACCACTAATCTGTTCTTGTAGACCAATTTCGCTCGTTATTTCTTTAATTTTTGTATACTGTATCTAGGTTGTCCTTGTGTATCCATATCGTATTGCATGTTATTTTCTGGAACGGTTCGCAAATGTGGAAATACTACCTCTCGCCTTCGGATTGTGTTATAATCATCCTCGTGTAATATATTATGCGTTTGTTAAATGCTATACTATTTTTTTTAGGCATTTACGAAATTACCAATTAAAATATATTTGATGAAATATAAAAATATTATTAGCGAACATCGTAACCAAAATTAATTTTGGCACTCCAATAAAAACAATAATATTGCCCTGCAATATAATATCATCTCGTCAAGGGAACACCAGTATAGAAAGCTAAACATCAATTAAAACTATTTAAGGGGACTATGCACAGTAACAACCTATACCAATTATTCAACGTGGACTTCCGTGTCAAGAGTCGTACTATCATGAATGAATCCTTTATAGGCGAATATCCAATGCAGCCCTGGCCTGATGCATGCTCGACATAAAAACGGTACTCATGGTCGAGCGAGGCTCTCGTGCAATAAGAGGGCAATGAACATGCACAGGTTGCCCGGCGCGGCCGCGGTCTGCGTGAGTCAGGCGGCCTCAGGGCGGGGTACTTGGCCCACTGACCCTGACGGTCTTCCGCGCTGCGCCCGTCGATCGTACGCTCCACTTCGTGCTCGACAGTTTATAGATCGAAACTTATCTGCCTAACGATGATTCCGGTCGGATTGGGTTCGATCGGATGTGAACGTGATCCTGGAAATTATGTATTGTAATGCAACGTTTTTTTTTTCAGGAATTTTGTCACCTGTTATATAATTGATCAATATATTTATGATTGTTATATTATTATTCCTCTAGATTAATAATATGCAAATGTGTAAAGTAGATTAAATGGAACGCATGTTCGATTTTGTCTTGCATTACAATGTATATATAAATATTGAGTTGATTATAAAATTTCGATGTTACGAAATTGGACTTGAATTTGATGGGAATATGATGAGGAATCATTGTGGGAGATTCGGTCTAAGTGTAGGTTAGTGCATTGGCGAATTCTTACGGTAAAAATTTAATTTGATATGGACGACGTGTTCTAAAATGCGATGTATCTTATATACTTCAATATTTTAACTAGATTCTATGGAACTGAGATGGCGTGATTTTCAACTGATAACAAACACAGCATGGAGGAAATTAAGATAAAACACTCCAGACACCGCACAACAAAATGATCCTAGCAACTGTACTACCTTTCATAAAAGTTAAACTTTACCAAAATTCGAAGTTTCAGTTCTAATTACATTCAGACAACTAAAGAAAAAACTCACCAAACAAATAAAGAAGGACGCGACTGGCAGTGCTGCGGAAATTACAAAATTATTAATATGGAAATTACAGTGAATAATACCATTGATTATTAATTAGCTAACGATATTAATGCACCCGACTACATCTACGAAGAAATATTGCGGCCAATCAATACCACAATTAGCCCATAAAAAACATTAAAAACATTAAAGTAATGAAAGAGATAAACGCAGCAATTTATTTTTAATTTAATTTAATTCACCAAAATGTAGAGTAGCGAGTATGCGAAATAAAATAAATGCAAAGATTGAGATGTGTTAATAGCAACGTATTTTACTTTTCAATTACAGTTAAGTGAATACGTATACTATGATGAATATATGTTTAAAATAATGTAATTGAGTACGGAGAACTTCGCTCGAATTATCTTATTGGCCTCATTGTTTTGTCAAATGCAATAGTTTGCTTCCAATATATGTTACATGGCCGAAATAAATTATGTTTATCAATATTATTGTGTGAATTTTTCTCCAAATTCATTGACAGTGTTCATTTGGTTCGGGTTATTATAAGAACTTATGTGAGCTTTTTGAAGCTTTTTCGTTTTCGGAAAACAACGCGATTGACGGGCTCAATGACTCCAGTACGGCATTTATTTGCATTTGATTTAAGTAATCGATTATTTCGGTTGATATTTCTTATAAAAATTACATCACTTTAAATATTAAAGATTTCTAGCAATTTCTGACTGTAATGAAATTGATTTCGATCACTTTTGTATTAATATACGTAGCGTTAGTACATTAGTTAAGCTCCAATTACACTTAACATGATGGAATATTTCCAGAATATCCTTTATATTTTTCCTGAGCGAAGGCATAATTTGCATCCAATTATTGTAAGAAACTCTTGAACGATATCACAAAGATATCTGGGTTCTTCAGCTTTTGGGCCGTATAATTTTTTTTACTAATACTAATATTTATCGCAACCATTTTTTGCAAATATATGTTATGAAATACATTTTTAATGTTTAAAACTCCATATATCGTTCTAAGTATTTACAATCGAGAATTTGCACAATAATTGAACACATTTAATCTAAATAATATTGCGATGCAAAGGTTACTTTTTGCAACTTCATAAATCGAGCTAAGCTTTATTTTAATGTGTAGAGAATGTGCGATGGCACACATTGTGTCGTTTTAATTTCAACTTTCTGTTTAAGCCATTATATTAATGTTCTAGTCACTAGGTACGTATAATGCACTAGCGTATCATATACACCACTGACATGTTATACCGTTTTGAAAGCTTACATAGAAATATTTTTCCCGGATGCAGTAAAATGTTGTGTTTTAAAAAATAATCATTAATACTATAACAAGACCTTGTTTTTTAATCGGATACATTTTTTTATTTCACAAAAACTTTTTGGTAATAAATTTACGAATTTGAATTGGACATTTTTGTTCTGATTTTGAAGAAAAATGTCCAATTCAATGAGTAACTTTATCAAACACAAAGAGTTTGAGTAGATAAATAAAAAAAATTATCCGATCGAAAAAATCAAGGTCGAGTTATATTTGTTGAGATTATTTGAAAAACAAAAAAAAAACAACAAACAACGACAATATCTTATTAATTATTAAAACTATTATAAAAAGTGGAATTATTAAAAATTAGCCGATGAACTTTCTTTTATTACGGACACCCTACAAGGGTATTCTCCGATGAAGAAGCCATGTTGCTTGTACTCACTGCAGGTAGTGCCAGAAGTAGTAGCTGTGTGTAGCAGTTTTACGAATTTTATTTATTATTCCTTTATGGTGTTCCTCGTTGATCTGTAGATACGGTTTAATGGAGGAAGCGGTCGAATGTCCCGTTATTTTAATAAGCTCTTATTCTTGAACTCCTGCTTTGGCCAAATGGGAAATAACACTTGATCGACTCGAATCTTTCTTTTCTGGGTGTCTAAACCATTTTTTTCGACGGACTTCTTTAACCATTTAGTTATTTCGTTTTTGTCCACTGGCAATTTTTGTACCATCTCCTTTGATTCGTTTGCCAAAATGGATTTGGCGTTAAAAATAATCTGTCTGTTGTTATATTTTCTATAGTTTTAAGTTGCCTCGCCCCCTCTCCAGTCAAGTTGGTACGAAACAAGTTACAGTCACAGTCATCTACCATTTGTTCCACTTTCAGATTTATCCTTTGACGCCTTTTTGTTTAATGTTTTCGTAACTGCTTTCTTTTTGCATTTCTTGCATCCTTAGCACGTTTAAACTCTATGTCTTCGAAAGGATTAAAGCTTCTGTTATACTTGTATAATTTTGGCTGTAATGTTCCAAATAGCTGAATATTCCATGTAATCATCCCCGTTTAATTTCCTCACGTTTACAGCCCAGTCTTCTAAAATGTTTGACAACTGCGCAACAGAAGTTTCTTCATTTAATTCATAACTTCGGGCTTTGCAAAATTATTCAAATTGAGACAAAACAGACTGTTTGGTTCTAAAGGTATTGGCAGGCACAAACGTTTTAACCAATTCATTTATTTCTTTTTTATCAGAACTTTCGAATCTCGACGAAGAAGTCATTTTCATTAAATTATAAAATGAACTGTCAAATGTGCCAAGAGGAAAGAAACATTTTAAGAGGAAGCGAATTTTTATCCGCGATAGACAAAATTTCAAATTCTCGTTGGACCATTGTCTGTGTTGCTGTAGTGATGTAAATAATCGTGAATAATATTTTAATGGCATTGGATAAAACAGTTGGTTGAAAACTCACTTCAATGACCAAATACGGAATAATCGTTAAAACAAAACGAAACAACAACAAACAAATCAAAATAAAAACCAAACTAAGCGACAAACTAGAAATGTGAACGACGATTCTAAAATTATAAAAATTAAAAAAAATCGAAATGAAAGCACTGAGACCCAATAAATAATACGAATGGCAAATATGAAACAACGTGAATGAAAGATATTAAACTGGGCTAAATAGAATACAAAAAACTAACGTAACTTATACGACATTTCAAACCAGCAATAATTAGTGATAAACGAACGAATGATGAATAACAAAAAGAAAAGATTAAACTGGAAGACTGGAAAATAATAAATGAATCGGAAAAAGAGAAATATTAATTCATTTAGAATAAAATATTTAAATTACTGTAAAACCATCAGGCTAATTCCACAATTTCTGTTCTTGATAACCTAAACCATAGACAAGCGCGATTCGGATATTTTGTCACATTTACTCATTTAACTCTAAAATAGCTGTTATATATGAGATCACGTATTCCACCACGTACCAGACTTTCTCATTTGCAAACATTTTTTACAAGAATTCGCCTCCGAGTGCCCAACGTCGGAGCATTAACTCGCCTCGCCCGGCAAGTCTAGTGTAGCGTCGAGTTTTATGTAACGACGCGTTTAAATTTTAAACATCCGGAAGACGAGAATTTCCAGCGGAAATGGGTTATATGTGTCAACGCCATCGGCACGCGAGCTTTACCCGGCGGCGCATTACGTAACCGTCCATTATAATCTGGTTCTGTGCAGGTGTACGATGCAGGCATTTCGGAGAGCGCGAGAAAAAACCTTTGATCCTGTGTAGTTCCGTTCTGAATATTGCCGCGTGTGTATACAATGGGATAGGGGGAAATCGCGTCAATAATGTTACATAGTTTCATTAAATACACAAAATAAACCAAAATAATATTCAAAAGACTGGTGTGCCAGTGGCTACTGCTAACTTTAGAAAGCATCACAAAGGGGGTGATTTGATGTAGAGGGATTTAACACTAACACGATGATTCTTAAACAAAAATTAAATTAAAAATAAAGGGAATGAAACCGGCGTGGAAGAAATACCAACAAACAAAGCAACACACTGAACGAAAAAGAGAAGCTGTGAGCAGGTCTGGAACAATTTGGAAACAAACTTCAAAAATAATAATTGGCTGTTCTGAAATACCTTAAAAACAATAAAGTGGGAAGAAATAAAAATGATATGGGGCATAAAGGCAATAATCAGTTGAAAATATTAATAAATACTGATGAAAAAGGTGGTAAAGTAAATACGCGAAGGTATATTGGGCGGAGGAAAAAGGAGAAGAATGATAAAAAAATATAACGAATGGTGGAAGAAGCTATAAATAAAATAATAAATGGAAAAGCTTACGAAGAAGACGTGGTAGCTCCAGAGATAATTGGGCGCAGGACAAAGGAAGGATCTAGCTGAATATTTAATGAAGAAATGAAAGAACAAACAATTTCATGAATAGAGAATAATGGCGAAAAGGAGACGTTTCAGGACGATATGCGTCACTGTAGATGAGATTGAGGAGATATATGCAATGGGAGCTAGAAAAGGAATAAGTAACTCGAGTGGACACCGGAAATAGAGCGAAATGAAATGGAAATAAATATAGAAAAAAGCAAAATGATGAATGTAAAGTGGCGAGAAGATGGGACGTGAACGATAATAATGAAAAACAAGAAAATAGATCTAAAAGTACATACTACCATATTGAACAAAATAATTTTCAGAAAAACAAAGTCATCACATCATGGTAATGGTCCTACAATCCCACCGGAAAACTTGTGGCCAGCAAAAATTAAGCTGAATGGAAAATTCCGCTGTAGATGTAATGGCTGGAAGTAACAAAGATGTACTGAAACAGAACTGAATTGATAATAGCTGGGCCAACAGAAAATAATAAGGGACAACTAGGATCAAGACGTGAAGAAAGAAGAAATAACAAAGGAAAACGAGCACAGGAATGGAAAGAGACAGATCCGATGGTGTAAACGGCATGTATAACAACGTGTATGATAAAAAGTGTGTGTGTATGTGATTAGTAACTGTTTAGACGTCGATATCCCCATAGTCGTGCTGATTACTGAGGCCTACGTTGACCGACTAAGTAGGTATTGTCCAGCCTTGTAACTACTTCGCAGCCATGGGCATCAGAAACCGCTTTGTTGAAAATAAATTTCAGCGAATATCGCAGGTGATGACTGGTTCGTCCACATATATAGTGACAAAAACTGTATGTGTGACTATTAATATCTAGACGTCACTACCGCATCACTCTATTCTACATTACTATGCCACAATTGTAGTTGTTTCCAAACATACATACAATAACAATGAATGTATAAACAATTTACAAGTAATTAAAATTAATAATAAAAAATTTTCGAGATATGTTATTACAGTTTTTAATGCTGATTAATATCGCATTGATTTGTATTGGGTGATACCAAGCTGTTATAGAAATATGTTAAATTTTATCACTGTGCTACAATCATATTTGCTTCCAGACGTAAAATTATAAATTGTCTGACAAGAATTAGAGATTAAAATACGAATAAAACTCAACCAACTGTTTTTTTATACTACATAGCAAACATTTCCATACACGATCAAAACTTATTCAACGAAGCTAACTCAATCCAGCCCAAACAACTCGACCAAATCTTACCCAACATAACCGAATAAAAAGCTTACTGAGATATCATAATTTCGAGGACTGTATGTTGAAAATGTGTTTGCTACATGGATCTGTTGTCAAACCATTTTATAGTTCTTATACAAATATTGTCGATATTATTTTCTTTTTCCACAAACGTTCTTTTGACTTTCTTCTTCATAACTGTATCCTCAGGGAATCTATTGATAACAATAGTAGATAAAATAAGTGAAAATAAAAAGCCATGTTTTTATTGCCGGTTGACGTAGGTATTGCAAATAACTTTTATATCCCTGTAAAGATATTCTAACCAGCCAATAAAAAAAAAAAAAACACGGGGCTCTATAACTTGCTAGGTCTATAGCTTTTTGTAAAATTATCAACAACATCACGAATAGGAGCAAGTTTGTCTGGACTTTTCTCTGGACATATCGTCAAAACGAATATATCTATTAGGCTCATACAAACTTGACATATTGGCCTTATTAAAGATTTTTTTGCTTCTCTAAGTATTCCTCATAAAATTAATATTGCGCAGGAAGCATGTATTCCATAACATCTACATCTTGCTATGGTTTGAATAAATTGTCTTCATGAATCTCATTATGTTTACTTATAATTTCTTTTGCTCTTTGATAAGCAAATTTTATAATAATTCAAGAATCTCGTCGAAAATATAAATTAACAGTAACAACGAATTCGGCGTCCTTGCTTTTCTCCCTCAAACCTTTTTCTTTACGAATAAAATCACTTTACAATAATTTAAAAAATATCCTCGGATATTAATAGAAAACAATCCAGAATCGATCCCATATCCTTGGTTTTGTCTGTAAAATCGTTTTGATCCTTTTTATGAGCTAACTATTTCTATGTGCGATCAGGAACTTCAATATCACGGTCTAATTCTTCCTCAAATTCATCGCCATTATTGTTTTCCTCACCAAATAAAATATTGTCATCAAAATTTATTACATTTTTTTCTATAACATCTCCTACTTCTTCAGAAGTAGAATTGCTAAATGTTTCCTCAGTTGTCAATTCCCTTTAATTTTCTTCCGAATCATTCATAAGAATTGAAGAATATTCGTCAGATAACGCCCTTTCACAAGCCATTGTATTTTTTTGCAACGATGAACTAACACTAACACGTAAGTAAACTGAATTGAAAAACGTAGTAATTCCGGCCGTGAGCAGGGATGAACACGCCTCAATGTGCATGCAAAAAAAGTTCGTTAGACAAAAATGTAATTAAAACACAATAGTGTCACAGCTAACCCATAGCAACAAAATACAAATTATTCAAATATTGCGTTAATTTTCATTTTGGTTATCTTTGCTCATGCTACATTATTTTAGGAGAATTCACAAAAGTAAAAAACTAAAAAAAAATATTTAACAAGTTACAATGAAAAACTAAATTTTGAGTCACGTTTATAAATCGAAATTGAATTTTATTGACACTTATTTCTAATGTGTATACAATTATTTAATTGTTTTCGATATGTGTCAAACTATTTTTTCCATAACATGTTTCAAAGCATTTGACAATTTTCGCAACTTAACTTAAACGAAGGTCACGTCTAACTCTAAAATGAAACTCAGAACTTCTACATATTGTGTGTTAAAACTGTAAGCCAAACAAACTATATTATACTTTGAAGACTGAAAATATGTAAATGCGAAACGTAATGGGTATTTTGCAACATGTAGCGAAAAATAAAAAGTGCAAATCCTCTAACACATTCACATTCTTGTAGATTCTGGTGCATTTACAATTTGTTAATAACTCGACCTGTTTCAACCATATGTTATTGTGATAAGAATAATCTTACTGTATATCAATCTGAAAGTTTGTAAATTATCTTATAGGTCACAGCAAAACCGATTAAATTGATTTATGTCGTTAGTTTTCAAATATCGCGTAATGGTTCTTTTATCGATTTTGGCAATGCCCGCCCGCAAACGAGTATGGAAAAATATATACAGTTGACCCAAATCTACGGGTACAAGATGCATCGTAGAACTATATTTCACTGATATTTGAAATCTTTTTAAAAATTTACTCCGTTGTTGCTGAAAACGTTTTGAAGTTATTCGCAATAACAACTTTGTGTATGGTCATTGATATAATTTTAAAATACTTTTTTGAATACAATTGCAATTACAATTACATCTAAAGAATTCGTTTATTCCTTCTATTATAAGTTATGCCTGCTATTTATATCTTAAAATTATGGCGTTATTTGTACATTATCCAGTAGTTACTCGTACCTAACAAGATAAATTCACTCAAGGGACCCCAATGAATGTGTCCCCCACAGGATTCTTTTGCAGTCGATTGGCATCTATTGTTTTAATACGTCATATTACAATTAGATGTTTCTCCGACCAATTTAGTTTCTGTATAACACACTGGATAAATTATCGCTTCCGATTATATGATTATGTTTGTCTTTAACTGACCTTCTCACGTTGACCAACGATGTTGCAGACGAACTAAACGGTTAATCAGCGTCTCCCATCAAGTTCTCGGATTTGTAATAGCTCAATTACGGGCTGTTGCACACTGAATGTCGCTGTTCAAATTAGAAATTGGTGCTACACGTCAAGACAAAATTGTTGTTGATTTTTCGTCTTGAGTAAATTGCTACAATATCCGAATGATAATACTTAACACCTACAATTTCGTACTGGCTTTGAAAAGTACGTTTGACTAAGCCTTTGAACGAGATGTGTGTATAAAAGCCAAGCAATTAATAAAAACGTGTACAATGCTACATATAAGTAGTGACTAAAGCGTTATAAATATCGCACAGCTGTACGCTGTTCGAGTAATCACCTATACTTTCACCACACGTTCGACTTAATCAAAGATCTGGGATGGAGTTTGTTTAATTGTCCTTAATTTTTTTATTCTTTAAATGTGCACTTTTATTCAAGGATACTGCGTGGGAATTAAGCAAAGTCAAATATATTATTAAGCAAAATCTGCATTGGGATTTATACTTTGTTGTGTTGATTTCTTTGATTCTGGTTCTTGGAAAATTTCGATAGTTCGACAGTGTCTACTTTGGTATGACAGACCTATAACGACAACGCTACTTAAAAGTATCATCAAATATCACGTAATGTAATTCCTTGAAGTTTTAGGAAAACAAATTAATCACAATATTTATTATGTAATGGATGTTTACGAAACAAGAGCATGTTTTATTTGGAGTCAAATGAACTTTTCGCGGCTCGTCTATAATTATCAAACTTAAATACGTGCCCTCATATAAAATATTTAAATTGTCCACACAATATAAAAATGTTGCTATTGGTTCAAATTTGTAAAAAGTATAAAAATTGTAGAAATTATCGATTAACATATAAAATATCGATATTTATTATTTAATGTTTTTCCAGGTAAACGAAGGTAAAAATATATTCAGCAAATAATGTATAAGATAATATAAGACACATTAATCTTACGAGTAAAGCAAAGTAAAAACATTCTGAAAAGTGGGAATGCAAAAACAGCGAAATAGACGAGAATAGGATGCAGAATTTAGATTAAACTGCTTCAAGTAATTAGTGGGGATTTACAGTTTTTATTGTTATGCTTCAAGAATTATGTTGTTAGCACTACAGATATTTATTTTATTATAAATATCCATGTATACGTTATCTTGATCTAAAATATATGTATATCCTGGAACCTCGCAAAAAAAGTAGAATTGTAACAAGAGATATTGAAATAAATTGCCAAAAACGACAAGAAAATTATCAAAATTGTGAAACTTGCAAAAGACAACTGAAATTGTAAAAAATAAACCACATTAAATGTAAAATATGAAAAATCATGTTGAGATTTTGGAAAATGTAAAAATTGATAAAAATATAGAGCATGTTAGAATTGAGAAGCATACAGAAAATGTTTGAATTGTAACCGTGATGAAGTAAATTGCCAAAACACGACAGGAACATTATCAAAATTATGAAAATTGCAAAAGGAAGCTGAAATTGTAACAAAATGAACTACAAGAAATGTTAAATATGAAAAAGTCGTGTGGAAATTTTGCAAAATGTAAAAATTGATAAAAATATAGAGCATGCAGAACATGTTAGAATTGAGAAGCATACAGAAAATGTTTGAATATCAAATATCAAAAAAAAAACAAAATGGCACAAAGACAACCTAATTAACAAAAATTAGCTTTCAAGTTAAAAACAAACAATGCCCAACCACCAAAATTGTATGGATTACCCAAATTACACAAACAAGGTAATCCCCTAAGACCAATAATTAGCAGCATACAGTCCGACATATAATGTTGCTAAATTCCTGGCTAATTCGATAAGCCAAATCCCTCGAAAAACAGTATACCACACCAAAGACTCCTGGAAAATTGCAAAATTTATAAAACTACCCAAAGACCACCAGCTCTTAGTCTAGACGTTGTTTCTTTGTATACTAACATCCTCTATTAGCCAGCCCAAAAAAAAAAACAAAGAAAACGCCATCTTAAACGAGTTTAATAAATTCCATAAAACATTACAGTTCACCACAGAAAAAGAGTACAATAAATCAATAAACTTCTTGGATCTTTAAATCATACATAACAAATGGGATATCTATCCGGACTGCTATACGAAGCCAACACACTGTGGCAGATATCTAAATTACCTGTCGTATACCCCTAGCTCTTACAAAGTAAGCACTATAAACAACTCTAAAAATTAAAAAAATAACTTAATTCAAATAAAGGAAATGTTACAACAAAATAATTACCCCGAATATTTCATAAACATAAACATCAATAAACGAATATTAAACAACTATAAAACAATAAATCAAGAGAATAGTAACATAATAGACAAACAAATTATATCAATGAATTATGTTCCTAATTTGTTTGAAAAAATTCAAAAAAACTCTGCAATTTTTTAAGAACATATAAGTGAAAAGCATAAGAAAGTCAATTGTCACAAACGTAAAAATATAAAAAGAAATAAAATTTTAAATCTATGGAACAATTACAAAAATCCAATAATGTAAAAATTGCCAAACAATGTATAAAAGATTTAAATTATTAAAAAACAAAAAATTAAAGGAAATCTTAAATATCAATTGAAAATGTAAATAAAACTAATTTCAACAAAACGTAAATGAAATAATTAAAGTCAAACGTCAAAAGTCTAAGTAACGTAAATAAACAAAAAATATAAGTCAAATTTTAAAAACAAAAATTAATACAAAACCAAAATGGAAAACAAATATATTGTCAAAAAACTTAAATATTTTTGTTTTTTATTACTATTTTAACAAACAATTCGTATCTACGTCCGCCATCTTCAAAACAAAGTAGAGACTTCTGTTTCAGGCTTAATTAAGCTGATATAGACTATGACAAAATGTCCGCCATCTTGAAATTAAATAGCGGCATGTTTTGTCGGGAACGTGCGCACCGATTAAGCTGCATTTTTGTACTGACAGATGCAACACGGACTTTGCACATCGCTCATAGGAAAAAACTACCATAAACGGACTACTAATTCATAAAAACTTGATTTACCTACTCGTGTATTTTTAATTTATTGTCTGAACTAATATCCTGCGTTTATGTCATCATTTTTTGATTGCCAAAATGTGTCAATCACTTCTGATGAAGTTTTTTACCCATTGTACTCTTAAATAGTTTTTTTTTTAAATTATGGAATTCACTCATTTACTTAATGCCCTTTAGGGGGTCGAATGTGGTTCTATTACCAATTTTGCAGCTCTTCCGGTTCTGTGCCATATTTTTCAATGATTCGATTTCCTCAATCCTCTCTATACAAATTTTCCTCGGTCTACCGCCCTTCCTCTTCCTGTTTCGGTGATCTTCCTCACTATTCCATCTGGCTGCATTCTTACTATAGTCCATACCGACTTAATTGTCTTTTCTTAATCTTCATCATGATTGTTCCTTTTTGAATTTTTCTTTTAGGTATGTGCTTTCTATTTCTGTTATCCTCATACTGTGACACGTCTGTGACTAGATCTGGTACTGGGATGGTTTAATTCAAGTTATTTCATGTTGTACCATGAGTTCAAATAGTCATTAGTGCAACCAGTTTTGAAAGTCACATTTTTTTACTAACTCAGTTTTCCCGAGTTAATCAAGCAAATTAGTGAAGGAAATGTACTTCTCAATCTCAGTCAGACATTGCACGATTTTGCTGTCACTGCTGTGCTGTCTATACTTTTCACTGATATCGTCGTTATTCCGCGACGTTGTGAACCAATTGATGTTTAGTAATTTTTCCTCAAACTCGCACATACACTCCAAACCTTTCTCTTTATAGTTTCCTATTCTTGCGTCAAATCTCCCCTAACTATTATTTTTTTCCTTATTTTATTTCAGTTGATCTATTGTTGTAACTCTTCATAGAATTTATTTAGCTTGTCTTCTTCTTCTCGTTTGATTGGCTTATTTGTATTATGTTCATTATTCTTGTAATTCTAATGCAACTTTTATTATGCTCGAGCCCTTTTCTACGTTTTTTGTCTCAAATGTCCCAAGTTTCTGCAACATATTTATATTTATTTTCCGTTCAGTGTTTCATCTTTGGATTCTCTCTATTCTGTGCTTTGCTCCTTTTGCTTCTGTTCTCCAGCTCCTTCATCTTCCTTAGTTTTCTCTCATTTTCTGCCCTAATTATAGTATATTATTCAATGAGTAAGTACAAAAAAGGTAATGTAAATCTTTAGAAATATATAATTAGTAGTATATTATTAAATGAGCAGCGATGACTACCATTACTAAGAGCATGAAAATGAATACTATTCTTTTTCTATGACTTTGAAATATTATCACAAGCGACTAAAAACGATATAAAACAAGAATTATAATGGGTCCAAGAAAACGAACGAAAAATAATAAAAATTAAAAAAATGCACATAATGACAAATAAAATTAAACAAATCGAACGTA
The DNA here is from genome assembly GCA_959613385.1 of Geotrupes spiniger. Classification (NCBI taxonomy): domain Eukaryota; kingdom Metazoa; phylum Arthropoda; class Insecta; order Coleoptera; family Geotrupidae; genus Geotrupes; species Geotrupes spiniger. The sequence continues at coordinate 23,306,930 of OY390736.1, read as the reverse complement.
AAAGTAAAAATAACGCAAAATCAATATTTTGAAACATTTCAAAAATAAAATAATACCGTGATAATATTTAAAGACAAATTATTCATTAAAGTTTGGAACATTTGTGCTTCTTTTAACCAAAATTCTCCTTTTTATTTCAGATAAATACAACACATGAAACAGTAACGCAAATCGTTTTTCAAGCATGATTCGCACCCACCAGAGCCACAACAATGGCCAAACCAATGCAACAAGCGGTCGACCGGTCACAGCTTTAGAAGAAAGCCACGCCAATATCAGCTTCGAGCACTTTTTGACCGCCTCGACGTTGAAGACTATCCTGGGCACCTACAGAAACATCTGCGAATATTTGCATCTAAAACCCAACGTTATACCGCAATTTTATCCGAAACTAAAAGCGCACGTGAACTCCTGGAAGGCGAAACCGCTCTGGAAGAAATTCGACTATCGCGCAAATCAGAAATGCTACGGCAGAGGGAGAGCGTGCCCGAACACGAGGGTTTTGATTATCGGTGCCGGACCATGTGGCCTACGATCGGCCATAGAGGCGCAATTGTTGGGCGCCAAAGTGGTAAGTGAACGAACATGCTCTGTTCGTTCTTGGTTCTGAATTTCATGCTTCAGGTGGTCGTCGAAAAACGAGATCGCATGTCGAGAAATAATGTATTGCATTTGTGGCCCTTCGTGATTGAAGATCTGAGGATGCTCGGTGCTAAGAAATTTTTCGGAAAATTTTGCGCCGGTGCCATCGATCACATCAGCATCAGGCAGTTGCAGTGCATTCTCATGAAAGTAGCCCTCTTGCTAGGCGTCGAGATACACACTGAAGTCAGTTTTGAACGATTGATTGAACCAAATTTGGAAGACAGTGAGTATCAAGGGTATTATTTTGGTACCATTATAAATAATCGGATTTCATTTTCAAAATATGATCAATAAAATCTATTAATAACTGTGAACGAAAATTAAGTTTTAGCCCATGGTACGATTAATTACACAAATAATTATTGGGAATTAATATAAAAAAAATCCAGACCTATCACTGTTATTACATTTTCTTCTTTGGTTGTTCTTTGTAGAAATTGGTTGGCGTGCAGAATTCAAGCCAGCCGATCATCCAGTTTCGCAGTTCGAATTTGACGTTGTCCTCGGTGCGGACGGAAAAAGAAACACATTGCACGGATTCAAGAGAAAAGAGTTTAGGGGCAAACTGGCCATCGCAATTACCGCCAATTTCATTAACAAGCGCACCGAGGCCGAAGCAAGGGTCGAAGAAATCAGCGGCGTCGCTTTCATATTCAATCAGAAATTTTTTAAGGACCTGTACGCAGATACTGGAATTGACTTGGAAAATATTGTTTATTATAAGGATGATACCCATTATTTCGTAATGACTGCGAAGAAACAGAGTCTCATAGAAAAAAGTGTCATTAAAAAGGTTATTTCCTATGTTTGTGCCTTTAATTACTGCCCCAAGACTAGGAGCCAAGTCAGAATTGGAAAACAATGAATTTGTTGCATGAGTAACTTCCTTATGGGTTCTAGTTGGTTGTAAAGTAATATTTTAATATTTTTATGCTAATTTTATGGTTTGACTTGATTTTAATTACAATTACACAAATATTAAGCACATGAGCTAGTGCGGTTGTTTGATGGCCACTATCCTGTGCTACAGTGAAGTGCCACATAATTGTACATTTCTATTTCACAATGGAGTTTAATGTTATTTTACAATTTTAAATAAATTACCAGTTAAGCAGTTGTTACAAATTGCACACAATTTTTATTTAGGAAATGTAATTGTAATTTTTGTAGGATGTTCCTGACACCGCCCGACTTCTAGCCCCAGATAATGTAGATAGAGAAGAATTAATGAATTATGCGAGAGAAGCTGCAGAATTTAGTACTAACTACCAAATGCCAGATTTAGAATTTGCAGTTAACCACTACGGTCAACCCGACGTGGCAATGTTCGATTTCACGTCAATGTATGCTGCAGAAAATGCCTCTAGGGTTATCGAGCGGCACGGATACAAATTACTCTCAATTCTCGTGGGTGACAGTTTACTTGAGGTAAGTTTGATGGGAAATAAACGTGATTGTCAATAAAAGATTAATTTTGTAGCCATTTTGGCCAACGGGGTCGGGGTGTGCTCGAGGGTTTTTGTCTTCCATGGACGCGGCATGGGCAATAAGAAGTTGGGGTTCAGGGCACACGACACCTCTCGAAGTCTTATCAGAACGTGAATCAATATATAGACTACTTGCTCAAACCACTCCTGAAAATCTTAACAAGGATTACAAATCATACATGTTAGATCCGTCTACTAGATATCCAAATTTGAATAGAAATGTGCTTTCACCACATCAGGTTACAGGTCTATATGATACCGATGATCCGAAGGCGATTGAACTCAAACCACGACTTCCCCCGTCGGTTATTGAAGTACCGAAAAAGCGAAGAAGAAGAGGTATGACAAATATTATTTATAAAGTGTAGGATTGAAATGTATTATGAAAATGTTATCACTGACCGAAAGGTTCAACATTAATCGCATATTAAGGAAAAACAATTAATTTTTGCTGAGTAGAATGTTGATTGAAAATTCTTTATCTTTAATCAGAAATAACATCGACATTATCTCAATTCAATCCAAGTAAATTCTTACGAAAGGTACTCGGATAAAATGAAGGAGATATCTTCAAATAGTACAAAAACCACTTGACCTGAAGTATATTATGAGTTTTTTTTCTTATTGAAATTTATTGATTATTTACTTATTTCTATACTCACCTGTTTGTAAGATTTATTTCAGACTATTTGTAATTGTATAAGTTACATATTTAATAACATAATTTTGATAATGTAAAACCCTTATACTGTTAGTTTTATGTAATTTTAGAATCCCATGTGGATCCTGATACACTTCTCAGTTGGATCAAAAGTCAAGTGCGTGAGCACGCGGATCTTGAAGTAACAGATATTACGTCAAGCTTTAAAGATGGTCAAGTTTTATGTGCAATTTTACACCATTATCGACCAGATCTCTTGGACTATAGTGCAATACCGACGAATGATGCTGCCAAAAATAATCAGTTGGCGTTCGACTTACTGGAACAAGAATTAGGTATAGTGCATCATGCAATTCGTTAAATTCAATCATCTGTTTCTCCGTTACACCAGGTATTCCTCCTGTGATGACTGCTCAAGAAATTGAAGCTAGTGAAGTTCCTGATTATTTAAAAATGCTTTCCTACTTAACGCAAATCTACGACACGTTCAGATGTGAAATTCCACACATCAAACATCCTAAATTGGTGAGTGCTATTCTATTACTAATTAGAATTTAATAATAAGTTGAATAATACAGTTTCCTGTCTCCCACTGAAAGTAAATTCGTGAAATATTGCTATGTTAAGTAATAGTACTTTAAATCCATCCAAACCACTGTAGAAATTTGTAGGGTCTGAATTGGTTGTGTCAAACAGGTTCATGTGGCAATTAAAGTGTTAACTAAAAGTAAATATGAAGCATAAATAATCTATATGTCATCTGCATGTCAAAAGGTGTATTGAAATTATTGTTAATTTCAAACTATACTTCTTCGGAAAAATCTAGAAATTACAAGTTGTTCTCACACTTGGCTAGAATAATTACTCGATGAATGCAGATCTGTCTTTTAGTTCTGAAAAGAACTATTTTTTAAGCGAGAAGTAAAACCTGGTCAACCAATGGTAATCCACGATGTCAACAGGCCACCCCATGTTTCACTATACTATGCAAATGAGTTAATTGGTTGTTTATATTTCACATTTGCACAATATTTTATGCACTGATATAAAAGTTATTAAGCACACTAAATTAAATAGCAAGGAATAGAATTCTATATAAGTAGATCAAACCGAGCGGGGAATGATATGGGAAATCGACTCTCAAAGCTACAAATCTTGATTATTTAATATAGTTTAATTTTTTTATATAAAAAGCAGTGCTGAATAATTGCAATAGTAAGTAGTGGAAGCAAATTAACAATAAGTGAGTAAATTTTTACTCAAATATTAATTTGTGATACATAGGATTTACATTATTTGTTATCAAGTTTGTTTGCATAAAAATGGTATTGCTATGGCAGTGCCATTTAGAAGTGATGACAGTCTTGTAACCTGTTTTACTCACATGTCTAATTTCCTGTTTTTTTCTTTTTAATTAAATGATTCCAAAGATCGAAGATAATGAATTACGCCCATCCAAAAATTCCCCCTTAATACGTAATGCTAATGGACATTCATTAAACTTGAAACCATCATTAGTGACACCAAAGTCTTCAGCAGTCATAAGCGAAGATGGTGCAAAACGCAAATCCGACATGTTGTCATCATCAGGGTCACATTCGTCCAGCAGATACACAGAATTAGAAGACATTCCCACGAAAGAGGCTAAAAGTGCCGATACCCGTACAGATTTGATATTAATTCCGATTAAGAGCATTGAAAATTACTTGTCGAAAAACGATGTTCCCAAAGAAGCGGCCGATGGAAACTCCTTTGACGGTAACAGATTGGACGCACATGACGTTTCCAGCTCAGAATTGATGATGGATGAAACTTTGAAGCTTAACGCTGGACGGATATGCGGTGAAAGTAAAAGCGACCCGTTATTTGTGAAAATCAAGAAGACCAAGTCGAAAGTTAGTGTTAAATGCAAAAAACCCATCCATTTGAAAAGAAATCCCGTATTGGCAAATTTGAAACTATCGAACGCTCAAAAAAGATGCAACATAAAATCGGTGAAGACCGATTATATTTCCAAACCAATATTTAAGTATTGTGACGATAACTTTAATGAAATTAGTCCTGAAAAAGCGACCGATCATGCACGGAAAGTGTTTCTGCGAGATAGTGAAACGTCAATGAAGAATTCTTCGAAACTCGTTAAAAACAATACGTCGACTCAAACCTCAAATGATTCAATTAAAAAAATACGGAATGAATTAACAACGAACAGCAGTAGTGAATTTAATGATTTAATGTCCTGTAAGCAATCTTCCAATGATTCATTTTCAACAATTCGTGGCATAAGTACCAAGTCTAGCAAGACGAATGATAACTTAAAGCAGAAAAGCAGCAATGAAGTAACAACGAAAAATGATTCTTCTATGGAGGGTAGTCAGGAAATAACACGCGATTTTCTCAACGAAATGGATCTCTTTTTGTACTATCAAGATTTTGCGTCACAGAAATTAAATGAATTTAGAAATAAACCGAAGAAGATTCGAGAAAACAATTTTAAGATCAATATTAAGTGCACGAAAAATAACAAGGATGAAAATATTCAACTATATCCTAGTGAAATCCCTAGTTTTTTGTTGAAGAATAAGAAAAACGAATCCCCTGATATTTTTATAAAAAATGTTGAACATAAGGATAGAGACACTGTAACAGTGCAGGAAATGAAATTTTTCTCACTGGCAAATGTATTGCGCATTGTACCCAGAATCATATCAAAAGTATTCACTCGTCGTAATCCAGTCACCTTTGACAAGACAAAAAGTGAAGGGATATGTCAAAGAAAGTTTTATAAGTCTTTAGATGGTAATAAATTTTTGTCAGATGCCACCATGAGTGATTCTAAATTTGTTGCATCAAATGCATTACTTTCCAGAGTTGAAGGTTGGATAAATTCATCAAATTTTGATGCTCCTATTATTATGTCGCCGGGGCATAAAGAAAGGGTATTTGAAACTAATTTGAATGACAATGACACGGATATAACTTCAGTCACGAAACATTTCGATGCACTTGATAATATGGAAGTAACTTCAAATTCGAAAGTACATAAGGCTCAAGTTTTCCAAGGTGAACAGTCAAGACATAAATCGTCAACTGTTCATTCTCATGAATCAACTGAAAGTATGTCCAAATTTGTAGAAACTGTAAAATCGAACCAAGTATTGAAGGGAGTTGCCAAACTGACAAATATTTCAGCGTGGGAATTATACGAAGGAAGAACAAAACCGAAGTCCGATGCTGGCGAACAATTCTCCACAATCGTCGAAGGAGAGGAATCTGTACGTCCTACCATTATTCCCTTTATTCTCTATCCTTTTGTGATATCCATGATCATATTATTGCTGTATATTCATGACTTATTTACAGTTTTCTTATTTTGTCCTTATTAGACAGTAGTATGTTTTTAATGATACTGTATTACTATTATATTTCTAAATAAATGTGTTATTCTTCAATTTGTTTCAATTATTCAAATGGCGGAATTTTCTCCCCAGTGTCATTGAATACGTATTATTGTAATTTATGATTCCAATCGATATTGTAATTAAACTTTTTATTTAGGATCTACCTGATAACAAACGATGTGAAACTGTGGTGAAGCTACCGACAGGTCTCGGACACGAAAAACTGGACGCAACAGGACTATCAACTCGTCCACTGAGTAGACATAAACGACACATTGATGTTAATTCTGTACCGAAACCCATTATAACGACTCAAGATCGAAAGACCAGAAAACGTAAGACTTTAGAGAAAGTCGGTGCTAGTGTGGTAAGTGTATATTACGTTTTTTGCTTGTGCCATAAATTAGTTTGTTGGATAATGAATTACATTATATAATGTTAATATTTTATACCAACGAAGATTAAATTTTAGAACCAGTTCATTAACTCAAATATGTTTTCTTTTATTTATAATGTCGTTTCTTTAGTTTAGTTGTATCATTTTGATGGACGTAATTATAAAATAATTATTGTTTTAAGATATTTATATCCAAAATTCAATGGTCTAATATATTTGTAAAGTGAGAAAACTGTTTTCAGGAAACCAATTAGTTCATTTTAATGAACATTTTTATTTTAAATTGAGGAGCCTGTGATATAGATTTATCAAAAGTATTGAAATTAATTAGAGTAACCATTTGAATTAAGACAAGATACCAACTTTGTTGTTTTCTCTGCAGAGACAACGAAACTGTCTGTGTTCAGAAAATAGTTGTCAGAATAGACAGAAATGAGTTGTTGGTGTTAAATCCTTCACAAGCAGTCTATAATAATTTAAGGGGTGTATATTTTCTAATGCAAATAAACAGCCTTTGTGAGTTTGAGAATATTTTTTATTTAGTGATTATACTGAAACTAAAACATGCAAAATATTTTGTCATGAACGGCGAAATTACTCTAGTATCCCGGGTATTATCTTAAGACTGAATTTTATGCGTCCTTTAACATTGTATGCAAATTCTAAATTATCATAGGATATGGATTAGGATATTGCGAATACATTTATTTTATCTGTTGATTATCCCATTTTATTCGATTCACAACTGCAGTGGAATAGTGACTTGTTATATGTCTGCTTACTTTGGCATGCGATCTGAATAACTCAGTTCTGTCAATTTTGATTCTTGCAAGTATTCCATTCCTCATTCCATAGCTAATGTTCTAAAATTAAGATCTTTTATGCAGTCTTGTCCTTAATTGCTTTTTATGAAAAACTATTCTATTAGAGTAAATTTTTGAATATAAATATCTATCACTGAAACGTTTCCTTAATATGCAAGCAATGATAATTTTCTTTATATTTATTTCAAACTAGTCATTGTTGTATTACACTGTTGAATTTTGGTATTGATTACTATATTTAATTTAATTTATCATATATAAGCCTTATTCATTTTACTTGATGATTTGTAAAGATGAGTAATAATCACATAAGCAAGTGTATTGTTTGTATAAAATACAATAATCTTGCAGGAAAATGGACTTCGCAATCTCATCATCCAAAGCAGGACTTAAAATTAATGATACAGTTTACATCTAGTTTTGCACATTTTCTTCACTTCTTATTTTCATCTTACATCTGACGTAGAGCTTTAAATAATTACATCTTTTACCTCATCTCTATGAATGTGTTCTTAATGAATAAGGTTTATATATTTTAATTTTATTTGTTTTTCTTTTATGTTACTCTTATCACAATTTATTAATACACTACTAACTGATCTAACTTCATTTTCTTTATTTACCTCAACTGACCTTTTCCTAATCCATGATTTCCTTTCAGATTGTAACCGCTTTTGTTATAATAATGTGGGAAACTGGTTTTGTGGCTTTTGTTCTATTTATTTTGGATTTTCTTTGGAATTCGGAGCAATATGGCATACAAAATTTGTTGTTCAATTAAATTTTATATAAAACATTTTATTTTGTTTGTTTATTTGGCATTTAAATTATATATATATATGTTTTAATATATTATTTTTCCATGCTTGTGTGTTTGTTCTTTCTTACCTTATATGAATTAAAAAAAAAAGGCAAGTGAAATTCAAAATCCACCAGTTTTACTACATAAATTAACCAATCATTACTAACGCATTACTAATTACAATAGACAGTTCATCTGTTTGAATAATATATGTGTTACGGTACGTGAAGGAAGAGCGGCAAAAGCGACTGGAGGACATCGCATCAAATCGTTTCGATCGACAGAATAAAAGACGCCAACAGAGAAAGAACCAAACGGAACAGTTTATTAAAAGTATGCAGATGTTGCAAGCTAATTGTAAGCCGGATCATTCGGAACCATTTGAAGATTATTCGATATTTTTATATAGGCAGACAGCTCCTAATTTCGAAGACAGAGTTAAAGATTTAGAAAAAATGTTTACTTATGTTCCTGTAAGAATTGTGTGGGTTTTGTTATAGTTTTATTGTGTTTAATTTTGCATGTTTTAATTTAACGTTTTATGGTTTTTATAACTTTAGTTGATGTTTATTAACTGCATAAAGTTTGATTATGTAGGTAAGTTTTAGTTGTAAATGTTCCCAAAACGGACACCCAATGGGCAAAGAACCAGAATCTTGGAGGGTGCTAATTTTAAATAGTTTTCCATGGAATTTAATTTTCAGGTTTCAGGAAGCAATTCTTAATGGAAATAGTTATTAAATAACTTATTTGTCTCAATTTATGATATTTCTCTTACTTGTTTTCATTATTTCGATATTTATAAGCCCATGAACTAAAGTGAGTAAGGTGCAGTTTAACTTGAATCATAAGTTATCTTGATTGTGAAACTAATTTAACCGTGTACTGAAATCTGCACTGCGTCAAGTTGTAGGTAACAACTATTATTCATATCCCATATTTTGAATTAAATTTAGGGTTACATTAATCTCAGAGAGATAGTATAACTTCAGCAGATGACAAAATTTGTCATCAGTCACAAAATCAGTTACAGTTACATCTGTAGTTGTAGCAGATTTCAGAATATATTCTTTGTATACATATTCATACTTTTGCCCCTTTCCATACCATAGTTTTCTAATTGAGAAATAAATAAATATTTTTGTTTATTTTATAAATATAACATTTTACTGAGAAAACTTAAAATTATGTACTAGTTAAACTGCTCTTACACAATTGTGCTGTACTCATTTTAGTAGAAAGTGAAATTATCATTGACCAATTTTTTTCAGGATCTGAATTAATCTTGTGAAACATCTATGAAAAATATGTTTAGAATGCTATGCTTTGGATAATTACAGACAAATATACAGATTTGTTCATTTAAACTTTAGAACACAATTGCAAAAATAAGTTTTGCATGGCACTAACAATATTTTGTAACTTAGTGGTAAATTTCAAATTAATGTTTACTATTTTAACTTATTCAATGCATTTTTTATGACTAATCATTCGATGTAGTTTTAATACCGTTAATGATTACATTAAAAATTAAAAGATTAATCAAATGTTTTAGGATAGAGAAAATCGATTATTAACTCAGACAAGACGAGAAACTGATGAAGATTTTGCTGCCAGAATAAAGGATTTGGAAGACAAATGGAGAGACCCTGTGCCCGTTGAGAAGAAACCAAAAGATCTGTTAAGGGCAATAGGAAAAATTGAAACGTCTGATTGGAACATTAAAGAAATAGAAAAGAAAATCATTGAAAATAAGGTGGGAAAAGCCGTAAATAAAGATAAAGAAAAGGTACCGAAATGGAGCAGAGAACAATTTCTGGCGAGACAGAATAAAATGGAGAGGCAGCACTTGGAAAGGCAGGAGAGTTCTGAGATGAAGTTTGCGGAAATCGACAAAAATATTAAGCAATTGGAACAGAGATTGAAAGAAGGTTCGACGAGAGATTTAAACCAGCAGAAAGTAGCAACTATTACGGAAAAATTCGGTAAACCAATAGAACTGCCTCCTCAGCCTCAACCAAAACCATTGGAGAAAAGTGTATGTGGTTCTTTGAGATGTTGTGGTTTAAGGTGATGATCTTTTATGTTATTAGAATTCTCGTGCCATGGTCCTTCCAAGTCAAGGCTCCGAGCATTGCCACTTCTGTTCGAAACGAGTGTATCTTATGGAACGACTGTCAGCAGAAGGAAAATTTTTCCATCGTGGTTGTTTCAGGTACTCACAATTTATGTGATATTATCATAACTTCCTATAAACTCACTACAAATATTTTGCGAGTCATGGTCATAATTAAACCGGTGTTTTTTATAGGTGTCAGTATTGCCACACTCTGTTACGATTAGGATCTTATATGTTTGATCGTGAAGGTCTACATGGCAAAAGATTTTATTGTACTCAACATTATGGCATGCCTGGAGAATTACGTGCTAATAAAGTTGATAAGAAAGATTTGCAAGAACAGCCTATGGAAATCCCAGAAACTAAACTACTTACTAGTGTCATCGGTGTCGATCTATTAGACAGAGGTATGTTGGCAATTTTATTTTATTAATTTAGACATTATTTCATTTTATAGTTCAAACACCAGAACGAATTGAATTTTCAAATTTATCTACCGGACACATTTCTTCGGATCATGAAGAATCGCCAAGTCCAATTGATGAGGATGAATGGACAGACAGAAATTTCAAAAATTCAGTCATTGATTCTGATAGTCCTGATGATTCATCAAGCTCAAGGTGAATTGTTGGATGTCAATTGGTGAATAATAAAGAATATGAATATGGATGCATTGAAAATATTTAATTACATATATATTCCTCAAATCCATTAATAAATTCGTAAATTTTTTATTATATCACAACACTATAATGATATCATATTTGCTTCTTGTTTGCGGTTTTTACATTGTCCCAAGTCTACTATTTCTTTTTAGTGATTCTAACTCTGATGATGATGAAGCATTTGAAGAGGCCCTTGAAGAACCAGCAACAAAGGAAGGCACTTTGAAATGGGCCGAACGTTATAAAAAAAGATACTCACGTAAACATTATGATGAAATTTATTCCGATGAATATAGCAGTTCAGATGATTCTAGTTATTGTGAAAATAGTAGTGGAGGTTTGTATATGATAAGGTTTCTTGTCATAGTGATGTAAAATCACCTTAGTAAGTTGTTTTTTATTCGTAAATTGCAGATGAGGAGTCGGACACAGCGACTGAAGGTGAAGAAGAGATTAGGGCAAGAGAACTCCGTAAACAAGAAGTTCGTGTTGAACCACCTGTTACTGATACAGGCACAGACACTGAGGTGAAACCTCTTTCTAACTTAATCGTTGAACCAATTGTTCCCAATTTATCTCATAATCAGAAATCTTCCAATCTAGATATTCCCGACATATTAAAAAGTAACGATAATAATACCTTAAACATAAGTAAATCATCTGATAACATGTCAGTTAATTCTACCGAATTTAATAGCGCAGAATCTGAATTAGATGAACTTTATAATACTGAAGCTAATAAAAATAATGATATTGACATAAATAAAAACAAATTAAATGAAACAAACTTGCAAACATTAGATTTAACAAACAAGTTAAAATTGAAATCCGAAGCACGTAGTATATCACCTTCTTCAAATGAGTCTAAAACCCATCATCTTTCTAAAAGCGCCACAACAAGTTCCATGGGCTCAACTAAAATTCTTCGGAATTTTGTTTTACCCCCGAAAGATCAACGCAAAAGCTTTGGCAAAGACTTTGTACCAACATTTAAGAGTACAGAAGCCGAACCCTTGTTGATTATAAAGAGAACACCCAGTAAAATTAATTTACCACCTGAAGTGGGTAAGCCAAAATGTGTACTTAAAACTGCTGCTTTTGATCCAAAAAAATATTTTGGTGAAACAAAGAAAAAACCACCCATTTCAAAACCGATGCAGCGCAAATCCGATACACCAAAACCAGCTGCCCTATTAATAAAACAAACTAGCTTACCCGAGAGGAAGAATGTGGAGGATAATGTTCTTAATTTTAATTTTGAACCTGAAGATACCGATCTGAAAGATGTCGATGATTACATCGAAAATTTATTGCAAAATAAAGATGATCTTTTGAAACCAGTAGCTCTGAATAAACCAAGAAGTGAAATTAATGAAGATGAAGTTTCTAGTAGCATTGAAGACTTGCTCAAGGCACTAGAAACTGAGACTAGTGTTGGCGAATCGGAATTAGTCGCCATCAAACCTGAAGAAAAAATGGATGATTTGCTATCGTGGTTAGAAGAATTGGACCATCAAGAGGCAGAAGCCAAAGCCAAATCTTCAAATAAGTACAAAAATTTAGAACAGTCTCTTAAATTACCGCAAAAAGCAGATTCAGTTATCAGCAAACTTCCAAAAGGTCACATAACTTTGTTTGAAAACCACATGCTGGGAAAAAATGTAGATTTTAATTCAGATGATGAAGTAGAAGATAAAAGTAAGTTTCAACTAACAAGATCAAAAACGGACGTACACTGCAACAAACCGAGAACATCCGTTGATTTGGATGCTGTTAAGAAAGTTGATATTAAGAAAGTCCTACGGAAATTTGAAAGCATCGATGGCGATGAAAAAGAGTTCAAGTCGAAAAGAGAAATTATCGTCCCTAAAAACATAGTGAAACGAAATTCATTTGCAAATTTTTCCTTCAATAGAAGTTTTGATAAAGACGACGACACCAAATATTTTGATAAACCTAGGTATAGCATTGGGTCGAAAGATTTCAAATTAAAAACCGAAATGTTTGAACGTAAAGCTAATAACGAACATGATAGTTCTCATATAAAATCAATTTCTAGAAGCTCTGATTTGGGACCTAAATTTGGCTTGAGAACACCGATTGATATCAGGAAATTTAGAAGCAGCAGTTCTGGCAGGGAAATAAATAATGAAGCACAAACTGTGAAAATTGGTGGTTCTGATAAAGATATATTTAAACCTATTGACACTTTTGTTCTTAACGAGCATGAGGATAAATTTAATAAAAATGGTAAAGGTGCAATTAAACATGAAAATACAACAAACGCCGATGTTAATTTTGAGAATACATTTTCTAAAAATGATAATTTATTGGACACAAAAATTGATGATGGCAATGAAATCGACAATAAAACATGTTATGAAGTTACTACAAGAGTAGTTGAAACTATAAATCCAATTTTTTACAAAATGATGCATAATACAACTAATGAATCTACACTTGATAATTACGATGATGTTAATGACAATTCTGATTCTACCAGCGATAATGATGACTATGATGATAGTAATGACGATGAAAAAAATTCTTCGGACAATACTGAAAGTAAATCTACTGAAATAGACGAAGAAAAATGTACTGCAGTACGTCCATTAGAGGACGATACACAAGCTTTAACAGATATTCTAAAAACTGTTTCAAATTTAAATGAAACATTAGCGAACATTGAAGTAAATAACCTTTCATCAGAAAAGTATGATTCAAAAGATGCAAAAGACATCACAATGAATCAAGTTATTGAAAATTTGGACGATATTACGAAAAAAATTGTAAGCGATTGTGCTAACTTAGAGACTGAATTATTACAAGAAGAGATAAATCCAAATGTATTAGAAAAGCAACATGAAGTTGACATATTAAATGATGATTTAAAAAATCTAAAAGTTTCTAGTGCAATTTTGGATGGAATTGAACAGGGTAGCTTCAGTAATGTTGGCAATGAAGTTAGTAATTCATACAAAGAAACGCAAAACCTTGATTCTCGAGAACCAACTGATGAAGCAGGTCGTAATTTAGATCATAAATCTGAAATTATTGATTCTGTTAATAAACCAGAAAAAAATAACGAAATTGAACAAAAAATTCATTCACCGCAAGTTCCTAGAAGGTTTAAAAAGGAATCTAAAAATGAATCAATGATCCATCAAAGACCAATAAGACAAAAATCATTTGATGCAAAAGAAGATCAATGTGACCACGAAGGTAAAGATTTATTAGAAATTCCTAATGTACCTCCAAAGATTAGATCAGCTGGTTCGACACCAGTAACATCAAGAAGAAATATTAATATTATTACACCACCTATACCACCTTTGAGAAAAAAACCTAATGCATCTCCCATATTACCTAAAAGAAATATCATTAATGTATCTACACCTAATTTGAATCGAGCACAAAACAATTCCAACAACAATAACAGTATGGAACAGTCTAAAAATCACGGCAATGAGCAAAAAAGCTCTAAAACAGCAACAATTCATAAACTACCATTTCGTTTTAAAAGCGGATCTGCTGAAAATATTTCAACTATGTCCAGTAACAAAACTAATCTCGATAATAAATCTAATACAAAAAGCAAGGAAAAAGAATGTTGCATTCAATAGTTTAATAGTTAACTAACTGATTATAATTTTCATATAACAATCATTAATCATCAATAAAATATGTGTGATATATAATTAAAATTCATAACATTTTTCTAGTCATTTTGTACGTACGGGTAGAAATATTCGCCTAAAAATATTCGGACTGAATTTAAAACTTGTTGTTAAATTGAAATGTTAAAGTTTATAAAAAATTTTATCTAACGTTATTACTTTTAAAGTTTATTCCGTTACTTAAAATAGATATTTTATTTGTAAAGTTAAGCATTCACAAAATAATTGTAAAAAATAAATAAACTATAAAATTAAAATGTGTCTAAAGTCAATTTATAAAACTGAAATGACTTAGTGCCCTGGTTCGACAGTCACGTTCTAGCAATGGTAAAATAAGGTAACTATATGCGTGGTATAAATGGTTTGATGTAATTAATCGCAAAATAATTACAGTATTTGCAATTTAACATTTCCATTGCTGACGTGAGTGTTGTGTTTTTATTTTATAACTGTTTGATTTATTTTTTATTTAATCCTAACATTGAAATAACACAATGTATAAATAAATATTGAAACATATACCAAATAAACAATGAAAATTCGTTACTTATGTAACTTTGGTTCATTATGTTGGTCACTAATTTTGATAATGTTGTTCAGTCGCGTTCAACTCATAAATTTGCTATTATAAAAATTTAATTTATTTTGAGAAAAATGAGTTATATGCACATTTTTGTAGAACATCTGGTCTCGAAGATTTAAATAACTAGTCTTGCCACGAATACTAAAGAATGAAATATAATTAAAATCATCAAGTGTGGTTAAATTGCATTGGGAAATATTGATGAATTTAAATCTGCAAAATGCTCAACAACTTGCTTGCTTCATAAGCTTTCATATTTTCCTTTGAATGTGCTGCTTGATCCAGCCAAATCAGAGTTAGCTATTTAAGCCTTTTGGTTGAATTTCAAATCCTTATAACACAGAGGCATTACTATCAATCACTAACAATTTGTAAAGTTATTTATGTGTGGCTGCGTATCAGTAACCACTATTGATTATTGATTCTCTTCTGTGAGTAATTTACTTTGTTTTATATGAAGTGCCTAAATTGTTTTAAGTACCAATCACAATAAATTTGAAAAAAGTAAGCTATTTAAACATATTGACCAAGTTTTGTCATTTATGTAAAAGAATTTATGTTAAGCTGTATATAGCACATATCTTCATATTGAATGATGCAGGATAATCAAAATGTCGATCAAGGAATGTGGAAGATCAAATTTAAAATTTGTTGAACTGGAGTTGTAAAACTGACTAATAAATATTAAGTACCACATTAATCCTTCTGGAGAAATTTTTAGCTTTTGAAATGATTTTAATCATATTTTGAAATCCTGTTCATGTTTTGCTACTATATTTAGTTTACTATCTTCTAAAAATTATGTCTGGAAATGAAGCATATTAATTCGACATATTATAAAAGGTATTAAAATGTTTAACTTCTCTTTGAAATGTCTAGACGAAGATCCGTTAATAAAACTATTAATTTGGACTCCATCCGTTTTTATTTATGTTGATAAGGTTATTATTAAAGTTACATATAATTTTAATGTATCTGAACACAACAACACATCTTATGTTGTCGAAACATCATAATTTAAATTTTACTATTTACTCCTAATATCAATGTAAATAAAGACGAACGGTAGTCCAATACAATAGTTTTAATGTTACATTGTTTCACCTTCCTTCTTGGTACATAAGTATATTGTTTTCTTCGTATCTTTATGGCAAGACTAGATATGTGTCCTCACATAATAAATTCTATTCTTCACATGATGGGCATTGTAATAAATAAGTAACTCTATGGAAGATTTTTGATAATTATATTAATTTATGTATTACTTAAATATTTACCTTTTACATATTATTATGAGTATGGTTATGATACCTAACATATTCACTAATCTGCACTAACTTCGTTTCAATAACTTATATTTGAGCAAAAGCTGTTTTTTTTTTATCTCGACCTGTTACCGATAATCTGATAATCACATTATCTTAAGGCATATTGTTTTAATTTATCACAATTAGATTTATAAAGCGTTATCAGGATTTTATCAAAATTAATTGTTTAGCTTTAGCATGCCATAATTTACTTTTTTTAAGGATACAAGATTGATGTATTTTAATTTCAGATTGCGTCAGATGAATCATGCTCAGAGTCGTCAAGCGAAATACAAAACTCGGCCACGGAAATATCGACCGATTCGGAATTTGCCCACGATGATCCGACTCCGACGCGGGAAGCGCCTAAAAAAATATTTGACGATTACGTGACGAAAACTAGAGGCAGTTCCGGACAACCTAAGAGAGTACAGGTGAAATCAGGGATTTTACAACAGCCAATGAATGGTAGAACGCAAAATAAAAATATCGAATTGAAATTTACACCACTCGTACCGACACCTGTTGTCAAAAAACCTGCACCTACTTCCTTGTTTGTTAGAAACGAAGGATATCCGTTGAACCGCACGCAAAGCACTGGTGGGATTGCTACTAAAGTATCTTTAGAACTTAAAAAGAAATATTTGCTAGGAGAAACAAATATGTCGGGAAGCATACAGAAATCTGGAAGTGCTTCCACTTTGGATTCTAAATTTAAATTGTTCCATACGAATATTTCCGATTGTCAAAAGCTATTGAAACCGGCGTCGGAAATTAGCACAAGTATGCAAGTTTTTTGTAGTAAATTAAATGAACGAACTTCGCCGCTTTCACCTACATTTGCCTCCCCAAGTATCAAAGAGAGAACATCGTCGGGTTTAGAACTTAATTTATCATCAATAGAATTTTCAAAAGATTTAGCGAAAGATGGTATTCCTAAACTGGATATTGCAAAATGTGCAAGTGAAAGTTCCATACCAGAATTGACAGAAGTGAAGATTGTTAATGAAACAGAGGGACGCCCAAGGAGTCCAGTACACGAAAGATCAATCGTAGTTCCTACGATTAATTGGGAAAAAGCAAAACAACTTAAAGACAAAGTATTTACAGATAGCTTATCCTCATCTGACAGTGAATTAGAAGAGAATAAAGAAATACGGAAAACTAGTGTTTTCAGTAACATTCCTCGCTTAGAAGTGCATAATGATTCGGGGGAAATTCTGCAAGATGAAGATGAAGAGATGGCTTTCGATAGCCTCAATGTTAATATCAATAACGAAATTCAAAGGAATTCACTTAATGAACCGCCAAAATCTATTTCGAGTGAAAAGAAATTATTGAACCAACCAAAAAAATTACCAAATTTAGAAAATGATTCTCTTTTATCTGAAATGCACAGTGCCTTACACACGAAACTACAATATGACGATAAATCAGTCGTAATTAAAGAAAACTCCAGTGGTCGAAGTACACCATCTATAAATGATGATTTGGTCACAGCAGCTTTAACAGAAACTGAATTGTCAGATTGGGCGAGGGATGGTGCTGTGTCTGATGATTTCGACGATATTCCTCACCTTGATTTAAATCCGAAAATAAAGGATACTTATAACAAACACACAGAAGCACCAAATTCAACTGCTAAGAAAGCTTCAATGGCTGAGTTTGACGATATGGGACATATATGTGGGAAAGAAAGACAAAGTAATGATCTCAAAAATGTAAATACGGTTACGGAATGTGTAAATAGTGTTTTACATCCAAAAATAGATAACATAGAATTTATGGATACGGGTACTGAAACTAGTAGTGATGACAACATGGAAATTAAGAATAACGGCTATGTGCAATTTCATAATGAAGACGATTTTGTCGAAGATAGCTTGTCACCTACTATCAATGATATAATAGAAATTACCAATCCAATTATAAAAAAACCTGTGTATGAAGAAGTAATTTTTAGCAACCTATCTACTGAAACGAAAAATACAGGCTACTGTGAAATAGGTAACGAAAGAAATAACATTGAGACTCAAGCGCAGGGCGTTAAGAATGCAGATGTAGAAAAACCAAAAGAAAAACAAATCCTATGTGATAACGAAGATGATAGTTTGGTCATAATAGAAACAGGAACCACAACAGAAGAAAATACATGTAGCGACTCGACCGTTAAAAATATAACGGAGAAAACTCTCGACAGTTTACACGAAACACCAAAATCAATTGAGCCGAAAAAATTATTGGAGAATAATTTCATGGATAGAAAACGCTTGGAAGGTAAATTAGTGCAAGTAAAGTTAGACATGGCAAAGTTTAATGAACAAAAGAATTTAAGAAAAAATGATTCTAAATTTGAAACTAAAGCAATAGATCAAGTCACGGTGGGTTCTCCAAGCGTATCTAATGAAAGTAACGATAAAGAACCGAATATAGAATTTCAAGAACATTGTCAACGATTGCAGTCAAAAATTGAATTCAGCAATGTAAAAGATTCAATCGATATTAGAAAGTCTCGAAGGAAAAGCAAATCGGAAATTGTTAAACCTGATTTAATTCAAGAAGAAAAAGAAAAATTAAATGTTGGACAAACTGGACAAAAAGACGTAGCGTTGAATTTGGCGCAGAGCAAATTGTACAAAAAGGAAGAAATTGAAAAAGAGAGAAACATGAACCAGAGGCTGGTGCAAGAAATGGTTATGAACAAGATGAAAGCGCAGAATAAGTCACTGGAACGTAAGAAGCGTACAAGAAATTCATTTAGTCCAATTAGGTCGTTTGAACTGAGTAAATCTGCAACGATGGCAACAGCTTCGCAGGCTCTGGACAGTCCAATATCCCCAAAAAATGTTTTCTCCACACCTGATGTTCTGTTATCAACGATGCCAGTTCCACTACAAAAATCTCAAACAATTAGTTCGATTACCAATTCAACGAAACACGAGTCAATTAAAACGTTAACTGCGTCTCAAACAGAGCAAAATTTCAAGAAATTGCACTTGCACAATCCCGATGCGTTTAGTTTACCTGACATCAGCAAAACAAATGATGAAGTGTTTGTAACTCCGAAAGTTCCACCAAGATTAAAAAATGAGGAAGCTAAAAGAACAGCGGAAAAATTAAAACAAGACGCCAGAGCACGAGTTCGACTAATGTCAGACGAAGATTTAGGTCTGAGTCCGGAAGATAAACTTTTAAAGTTGAAACAAAAAGCGTTGAAAAGAGGAAAAGATGTGGAACACGTGGACGTTCATATACAGGACAGTATAGAATCTTTGGTAATAAACACAGAGCGGCGTAACTCGTTATTATATAATAATGACACACTAAAGCGGAATACATCGTTTAGGAGGTCAAAGAGTGGAGACGGAACATTGAATACCCAAAGTAGTTTCGATCTGACTGGAAAGTTGAGTGTGCCGAAAACTAAAATCGATGGTTCCTCACCTGCGCGAACGAAATCCGTGTCTGATATTAACAAACCGTTGCATGTTCAAAGTTTGAATCAATCGAGCGATCGAAGCAACACACAGTTTTGCAAATCTGATCCAAATTTGCTCATTGATGGGGGTGGCCGGAAAGAAAAGAAGAAATGTAAAGATAGGGAAAGAAGGAAAAGCATTACAAAATTCCTCACCGATATTTTCATTAAGAAGAAAGATAATAGTCCAACTAATACGCCAAATAAAAGTTTTCTATCCAGAATATCACCAAAGAGCAAGAATAAATCCAAGGTACATAAATTCTATAGATTAGTTTCGTTAAATCATTATAACAAACATTTAGATACCTTGCATTAATGATGTAAATATGCTTTGTTAAATGCTTTTTCACGGAAATTTCATTTTTATAAAAAAAAACCCAAATGACGATTTTAATTAAAAATTATATATTTTACAGTCCTGTGTTGCTCTGGATCTAGATGACATTGTAAGGAACTTTTAATATTTTTTTGTGTATTGTTATTGTTTGTCGTGACAATGTTTGCATGCTCCTTGTTGTTGTGTCGGTATTTTTATTTGGACTGTTGTGAATATTTTTTATTGTTAATCATTTACTAAGTGATTCTTTAACTTCTCTTTCTTTCATTAGCATGTACCATGCATAGATAAAACATTAAGGTAATGTTTCTATATTTTTGATCATTTTCGTGCATATTATGTTGTAAGCAGACGTTTAAACATTTTGTGTTGCATTAACTTGTCCAGAACCTAGCAGTTGTTTGTTTGTTGTCTATCACCTATTGATATTAACTTGTATGAGTCGACATGAATTATTACTTACTGTGAATGTTGTGTTTTCAATTAAGCTGTATGTAAAATTGCTAGGTTTGTATCCTGTCACTTCTTTAGTTGTTTATTGGTTGTTTTGCATGATATAGATGTTACTATAATTATTATATACTATTAACTACTAATTACACAAAATGTTTGAAAAGTGTATCATTAATTTAACTTTTCCAAATATTATATTTTTGATATTTAGGATAAAAATTCAAGAGAACAACCTTTACGTAGAAATAGTGTATCAGAGGTAAATTTGCGGGGCGATATCGGTGGAAATATTTCACCACCACCAATCCCACCTTTACCGGCAAATTATACTGGAAGTCGTCTATCAAAAGGTATAGTATTCATTGCAAATAAAAAATGTTTAGTTTAAATATTCAATTTCTGAATTTAACACTAGGCCATGTGGGTCTCCGGTGACTGCTACATGTTGTAACTGTAAAGTTTGATATCTGACAGAACATTTATGTTGGCGCTACATTTTAGTTTGTTAAACTAGGGTACCTGCATGAGAATAATGACTATAATATATACAATAATTTTTTGTTTTAGATGAAAGTTCAGATGCTGAGAATGAATTCAAACGTCATGATCGCAGCTCATGCGATACATTAGATCAATCAGGCATTCATGACGGTTCCGTGTCGAGTTTTACTGGTAGAAGATCAGGTAGAAGTGCCCGTAAGGCCATACGACAGGCACAACTGAAAAGGTATCTATTATAATAACCTAATCGCACAAGTGTTTATATTGTAAAGAAAAATATTATTGCACAGTGTACGTCTTGAGTGTATGCTGCAAAATAATTACTATAACATTTAACAAAACGCTAAATTGTGGAGTGTAGAACTTACAAATAACTAACATGACTAACTCCCTCAGACATAGAATGGCTCAGGAAATTCAACGAAAATTGGAAGAAACTGAAGTTAAGACAAGAGAACTGGAGAACAGGGGTGTTTTAGTTGAGAAAGCACTAAGAGGTGAAAGTAACGGAAGTGCAGTCGACAGCGGGAGAGATGACTCTGAATTGCTTAAAGAATGGTTCGATTTGATGCGAGACAGAACGGAGTTGAGACGATACGAACGAGAACTCATAGTGCGAGCACAGGAACTAGAACTGGAAGATCGACATGCTCGATTACAACATGAACTTCGTGACCGATTAGAAAGTGGTAAGTTTGATTTTCTCAATGAATTTTACTTTAGTTCTCAATTAGAATAATAGTGTGTATGATGAACATTAAAATAATCATTTTATATACAGAAATTTTAGTTTGATTTCAGTATGAATAATAATTTAAATAACAAACTTAAACACATCAGCATGTCAAAAGAATTGAGTAGAAATATATTTTTTTATCCATTTCTCCCATGGAGGGGTTAATCTGTGTATTATTCATGTTTTCTCCACATAATTTCAATTCAGTGATTAACTTAATTTTTCATATCCTTCTGATGCAGTTTACTCAATATCTAACTTTAATTTTAGATGAACCAAAAACTACAGAAGAGATGGAAGTAGAAGGAAGTATAATTAAAGAAATGATGGAAATTGTTTCTAAACGTGACTCATTGATAACATTGCTTGAAGAAGATAGAATAAGGTGCATTAACAGACGTAGAAGTTCTGCCCCTGAATTATTCAGTTTGTCATCAAACATTCTGCAACATAATAATTTCGATTGTCCTTTCCTAGCATCAGTTTCATTGCTTGTAGCCTACGTGGTGTTGGTTTTATTTATAAATTTTGTTTTCAACGTATACCTTTGGAATTAAGTGTTATTTTGTGAATGCTTTTGGTTGTGGATTTGTTATATTTATTTCAACATAATTGTACTAATAGGTAGTATAACTTGACTTTTAAATAATTTTAAATATTTGAAATGTAAGGTAAACCTGCATTCAAAAAGAAACTAATAAAGCATGGTGATGAAATACTAACGATAAAAATACATTAAAAATTAGATATTTTTGCTATTTCAAAATTTACTTTTAATTTCGATAATGAAGAAATGCATAGAATAGATGGCACGTTATTTTAATGAGCATGACCTGGCTTGTAGTTAATTTAATTAGGTAAGGCTGTAAGTTTTTTATAAGTTAACATCACAAGTGCACACATTATTGAAGTCCAAAATTCAAAAAGGAATCTGGTGCTCATTACTTTGGGTATCAGATTTCGATATTAGCTTTAATATCTTCAACATTAGCTTTAATAACTACACTTTAACATGTAACACTTTTCAGACTACCGTATTTGATTTGATGTAATCTTGATATCTGTTTTTTTAGATATTCTGAAGAAGATCGTGATTTTGAAGAGCAAATGCTTGCGAAAGGAATACATTTAACACCGCTTACAAAACCCCCTGATCAATGAATCTTTTAATATCTTATGTATAAATGCTACATATTATTTTTCGACTTAATTTAATTTATTTAATAGCATGATATTTAGGAATTAGAGGATAGGCAGGGTACTGAGTAGAGTAGTTTCGCCTAATATAAAGATACATAATTCCATGCAATTAGTAAATCTTTCTTTTTCAAACGGTGTTCATTTTACTAGTATTGATATAATTTTCATTAATTTTAAGATTTACATGTAATTTTGTGCCTGAAGTTGCAATCGTCCACATTTATTTATACGGTTTGTATGGTTTTAATTTTAATAACTTACTAGTCTTTTAATATTATACCACATTGTAAAATTGTATTATTACATTAAGGAACTTACTCTTTATTTTATTATATATAAAATATCTATGACTTGTAAAAAAATCTTAATAGTTATGTAAGACTGTACATTGGTATTTTCGTTTCCGATTTACAATTGGCTCTGCACTACTTTAAATTGAGTAAAAGATTTCTTTATATAATCCATATTAATGATACAAGAAATGAATTTGTGATTTGTGAATCGTATTTTTCGATAAGGAATTGTATTTATTGTACAGATTTTATAATTATTTTGTGAATGCAATTATAAGTGTTGTATTACGTGTGAATTAAATAAATGCTTTTTATACAATGATTTTTTGTTTCATGAATGCTTAATTCAGTTTTCAAATAATAAGGATTTAAATTATCGAAAACAATCTTGAGTTTATTTCACAATGTGTTTTATTTCTGTCTGTTTTTAATACAGTTTATTCATTCACTACTATTATTTTCAGCAAATCTTTGTAAACCATCTTTGATAATATTCATTGTAATTCCATTCGGCACTAAAACTGAAAGTACTCCATGCTCATTTAAATCCTTTATGTTGCTATACTCATCATCGAAAAATATCATGTCTTGAAAATCTATACCAGAACGTCGTTTTAATCTAACAAGAAAACAATTATTTTACTTTATTCTGCGTAATATACTCCAACTTATTCTAGCTTTTGATATCCAGTTTGCATGGATACTAAATTATGAATTGGTACAGTAGGTGCACTATTATTATAGTTATGCTAACTAAATATGACATATAAATCAGTCCCTATTGACCAACCTAGTTATTAAAATGGTTAATTTTGCTTCCAGGATAAATTTCGACATAAGTAAAGTAATTATTCCACCCAAACATTTCAACTAATTGGTTGGCACCATTTCTTTCAGCCGTTCGAGAAGCAATTCCAAGCGTGTAGCCCTCGCTTTTTAACCTCTTAATGATTCCAGGAACTTCAGGATAACAACTCACTTTTGAATTCGAACTGTCCAAAATATATCCACCTCTCCTAGACAGTAGACAGTACTCATGTTTAACATTATACATACTTTATAAAAACACACGTACCCTTTTATAAAAGGAGGTTTAGAATGGACAGAAATGCAAAATGGCCATAGAGTGTAATCTAGAAAAAAATATTGAATAAGTTTTTTTATTACAATAAGTTTAAAGCTGACCCAAATCGAAAACAATCAGT
The DNA here is from genome assembly GCA_959613385.1 of Geotrupes spiniger. Classification (NCBI taxonomy): domain Eukaryota; kingdom Metazoa; phylum Arthropoda; class Insecta; order Coleoptera; family Geotrupidae; genus Geotrupes; species Geotrupes spiniger. The sequence goes on along the minus strand of OY390736.1, from coordinate 23,282,156 downwards.
ATAGGTTTTTTAGGTACCATTCCTGACTGTGTTATCTCTTGCTTTGTACAGTACACTTCAGTTCTCATACCATTCAAACTAATTGTTTACGCAATCTAATATCTATTGCCAGATCACTCACAATATACAATGAATAGAATTGATCCGAGTATGCTTCCTTCGCTGTGGAACTCCAACGCTTTCTCGTGTTGAATTGAGGTCACTTGTTCATAGCTCTAGAGATTTTCAACTCGGCTAGGAAATCCGTTTGTAGAAATCCACATACATGTGTTGCTGGCTTTTAATTGCTCTAAAGTGTAGCAATCTCTTGTTCACTTACTGGTGTCAAGAATATAGATTTATTCACTTCAACTCCTAGGTTTATGGAGACCTACTGCAGTGCAAATAATTGTAAAGTAGTTGTTTAAATTTTTAGTCATGAGGGTTCTGGTTTATTACCTTCCAAGTAGATTTTGAAATATTATCTGCGGTCCTGATGTTGCTCGTAGTCAAATTCTTTGTTTCACGTGTTTTTGTCTATAAAATTTTTGGTACGAAAGAAACCATATTAATAAAGCTTTTCTTTCATTTGTCTCAATTTATCTGTGGATCACCGCACTATATGCAGTTTGTTTCATATTCTTATTGGAAAACATCGTTTAAAATGAAATTGTTATAGGTTTATTGTCATACTGTATATTTGACATTACTGCTAATTTACAATGCGAGATCTATCTATATTGCATTCAAGATTTAATCCTCCTAGTAAGCTGTGATGTTTTTGGATGAATGAATTTTGATGTCAAACTGTGACATGGAAAACATTACAAGTCTGATGCCCGGTTTCACAAACGCTAATCGGTCGTTAACGGCTTGTTAACGAATCGTCAAAAGTTTGCCGATTCGTTACCGAGTCTTTAATCCATCGTCAAATATCAAATGTTTTTGACCTCTCCATCGTCAAATATTTGACAATGGATTAAAGACTCGATAACGAATTGGCAAACTTTTGACGATTCGCTAACAAGCCGTTAACGATCGATTAGCGTTTGTGAAACCGGGCATGAAACTGGTAAAATCATAAATAGATTAATAATATGCATAGGTTAACTTTATACTATTTATTTGACAACTAGCTTTCAATATCATAGCCTCAGACTGAAAGGAATAATACCCAATCTTGTAATGTATTTTTATTTTAAATGCATTTGTCGGAAGACATTCCATGCAAAAATCTTTTCATTTTCCATCAGTATATTTTAAATAATTTTTTGCTGTTAATGATACTCTTTTCTTGCACACTTATTTGTATAATTATGAACATCATGGTCATCATTTTTGACCTTGTCTCATGCTGATGGTGAATGTAAAAAGTCACGCACAAAATACCTTTTCATTGCTCACTGAAAATACCAGTGAAACATATGAATTTTAATGAATGAAGTTAATTACTGAGCCCACCAGTAGCACAAGTAAACAACACTAAGGGATGGGCACTTTTAAAAATTACAGATTTTATTAATAGTAATAATTTAATACATCTCTGTGATAACCCGTGTCATAAATAGTAAGACTGATCTTAGTGAACCACAACTCGATGGTCCACCAATAGTGAATATTGACATTACTTAATCCACCAAATCAAATTTTCAAAGGGTCTCAAATCCAGTTCACTACCTTTAATTATTGATCGAGTACGAGTTTGCTATCTAAATGTATGAAGTTTACGCTTCAAGATTGAGGAGCTTAATTTGCTGCTCCAATCTATGGAATTTCCGGAAGTTATCTGTGTCGGAAACATGGTGCACCGCAACTGAAATCGACAGTATTAACTTGTACAGGTATAACTTATCTGACTATTTCTGTAGATCCAACTGTAGGCGAGGTGGTGTGGCGATCTTTGTCTTATCAGACCTCACTTTCCGTAATAAAATAGTAATCACTCCTAAAATTGGACTGCTATTTGAGTACGCACTTACTGAAGTACTTTTAAGCAATAATATTAAACTCATGATCTCCATATCAACATTCTTCTGCGGTGACTTTAATGTAAAATTCATTGACAACAGCAAACATTCAAAATCAGCCGACTTCTATAATTGATAACATTTTCACTAATATTAATGTAAACTCCACAAAGTCTGAGATTATCTATTGTGATATTTTGGATCATTTTATGCAATGTGTTTCCTTTGACTATGCTACTCCGTCCGAAAATGCTTGTAATCACGTGTCTAAACGATTTTTTAATTCCGTTTCAAATTTGAATGATTTTATTTATTTGCTCTCTTTACAAAGCTGATAATTTGTATATAGCAACGGCAACTGTGATGAAAAATTCTCAATGTTCTTAAACATTTTCGTTAAACACATGGATACTGCATTCCCTTTGAAACTTTGTAAAATTCACAATGAATCTAAACCTAGAAGGGCATGTGTATCGAAGACAATTATTAATGAGGGTGTTCTCCTTAGAGACTTGCATAGGTCATTCAAACAAACTGGCGAGCATGAATTGCTAATACGATACAAGTTATTAAAGAAACAACATTCCTTGCATATAGAAATGGCTAAAAAAACAACTTTGATGATATAATGGTTTCACCTAGTAATAAGTCAAAAACAGCTTGGCGTGTAATAAAGTCTTCTGTATCTAAAACTTAAGAGCTACCGTGTTCCTTCTCAAATTGCAATGGTGATGTTATCTGTAATTATGATCATGCGGCTCAGTAATTCCATGACTTTTATAAATTCAATTAATTAACAGTCTACCAACCACAGGAAAACCTAAACCTGATATAAACTGCAACAATCGTTCACTATTCTTACTGCTTCTTACTGGGGATGAACTACGTCGAATTATACATTCTGTTGCTTCTAAGGATTTGTCCGGTGACGATGGTGTACCGTGTTCACTACTTGTTAAAGTTTCCACCTATATTTTGGATCCCTTGCTGACCCTGATAAATTTGTCTTTTCAAGAGGGTATTTTCCCTACTGTCCTGAAGAAATCACAAATTATTTCTATCCATAAAAAGGATGACAGGTCTGTTACCTCAGACTCAGGCGTATTCCGCCAGACTAGCTAATTTCCTGAATATTGAGAAAATTCTAACTGATAATCAGTTTGGGTTCAGGAGGGGTCTTTGAATCCAGCACGCTGTGTTATCACTTTGCAACTACATATTTAAGAATTTCGAGAAATGTACGAAAATTACGTGCATATTTTTCGACCTTAAACGTGCTTTTGATATTGTTAACGATGATACTACTTCCTAATCAATTATATGCTTATGGTGTTCGTGTTCGTACTTGGTATTTCTATAAATTGTTTTTATATCTTTTTTTATTTTATACCTTAGTGTATTTTTTATGATTATTGTGCCCACTGATGTACAATTTCTATATTCTATTGACGATTTTTAATACTTGTACTGCAAGTCTGATGAAAATAAAGTTTATTATTATTATTATTATTAATTAGCCATCTTTTTTGGGAAGAACTTTCTTCCTCCGATACAGATTTGTACTTATTTACATAACTTTGGATAGTTCCTATTTATATTCAAATCTGATGCAACACTTCTGAAATTACGTTTTTCAATCACTACTTGAGCAGTTTTCATATAAATCTGATAGCAATGTTTTTTATTGCTGAAGATAAATTACGTGAAAGGAAGAGTACAGTGTGTCAATGAAAATAGAGGGAGAGTCTCTATCAGTCACCTATGAGACACAATCTACACCACACTGCACCTAATGCCGAAAAGTTTTTGTGTATCTGCATCTAAAAAGTGTGGAATATCCTCGTTTACTCATAATTTATTTTAAACTACAATTTAGTTATAATTATAATTATATATAATTTGACCAGCGCTCGTTACCAGGTGGAAAATTTTAATTGAAGCTGTAAACCAAAACTCACTTCAGCCCACTCATCCCTACAGATACAAGGAAAGTTGTTCACAAAACCATAATATCAATCTTTTATTGCAAGATATTACTACAGGCTTATTTGTTTGTATTTATTTTACAATAAAAAGAAAAAAGTACTTTTTTGTTACCCAAAATTTTGACAGATAGTGTAAGTGTTAAAATATACTTGAATCACATATTATACATATCTATTACTATTCCTACGACAAAAGTTTATAACATAGCAATGCCTGGTTGTGCAAACACAGCTTAAGCTTAGTTTTGTAAAACTTTGTTTATGAGATTTGGAAATAAAATGAACTGGGTTTAAACTAATACCCACGTTACACTCTGAATCTAAAACTGGGACTTAATCCTTCACATGAAACAATTATTTAACCTCCTTAAACTCATTTTAAGATTACTCATCTTTATTTTTAAACAAATTACTTACAAAATTAATTATTTATATCTACTAGCATACTCTTTCAACCCATTTTCTACTAGCTCCCACGTAACGCCATTATTTACTAAAACTGAGAATACACCGACTTGGTTTAAATCTCGTATGTTCCTGTGTTCATCGTCAAAAAATATCATATCTTTGAACTCGATACCAGACTGATGTTTGAATCTTAAAAGGAACAAAATGTTGCAAGAACATTAATCGTAATTTGTTACCTACTTATTAAAATGAGTTACTTTGCAACCGGGATAAATTTCTTTATATGTAAAATATTTATCCCAACTGAGTAACTCCACCAATTGGTGGGCTCCATTTATTTCTGATGTTCGAGAAGCTATTCCTAAAATAAAACCCGCATCGTGCAATTTTTTAAGAACGTTAGGAACTTCAGGGTAGTACTTAATTTTAGAATTGGTTCTATCTACGATGTTACTTTTGCTAAAATAAGGAATGAATAATATCATTTAGGCTGAGATATGTGTAACTAAATTTTTATTATACCTTTTACGAAACGGTGGATTGACATGTGTGTCAATCCAAAAGGGCCAAAGAGTGTAATCTGGAAATTGTAGTTTAAAATGTATAAATTATGTCCTACAAATACGAACCTAAATCGAAAACAATAAGTTTGGGTATTACCTCTACCATTTTTAGGTTGTATAAATGAGTGCGCGAAGGACGATACGTGTGCGGTTGGCAACAATGTGTTTTGACAACTGTTAGCCATTTTGAGTTGCTTAGGCGTGATTTACGTCTAATAATTTTTCTTTTCAGAAAACATTTACGGCTGTCCAGGTTTCAAACTACACACAAGCGAGTGGACAGTAGAAACATTCATTTGTGCGTCTTGCTACATATTCACATTCGAGTAACGTAGGTGAGTAGTTTGCTTAACCATTTTTGAAAACTGCTATTAACTGTTTTAATTTTCTTGGGTGATTCGTGGTTTATACTAGTGTCATAACTGCAAACTATATTGTTTTCTAGATGCAATTGTTCAGTTTCGATAAGCACGTTTGTAAGATATTTCTTACTTGTTTATCATAACCTAATCTTTGTGAATGATTGTTTGAATATTTTCAGACCATGATTGAACTAACAGTTAAAACGTTAGATTCGCAGAATCATTCGTTTTCTGTCGAGGATGATGTAAGTGCAAAGTTATTTTATTTACGAACTGACTAATTTGATCTTTTTTACTTAAGATAACGGTGGCACAATTCAAGGAAAAAATTGCCGAAACCATTAGCATTCCTGCTGACACACAGCGCATTATTTATTGTGGACGAGTTCTTAAGGACGATGTTAAATTGAGTGAATACGGTAAGTGATTTTATTCATGACGGTAAAAATTACAAGGCCGAGATCTTCAGTGCACCAACTTTAAAGTGCAGTAATATGCCACAGCATTCCAATAGTTTGGATTGATTTTAAAATTTTTAAAAAAAGAAATATTTTATTTAACATCATAAAGGTTGGATAAATTGGCCTTTATGTTGAAAGTTACAACGGTACATCAAATTTTTATCCAGAAACCAATGAGTCACATAAACTAGGTTAATGTATTGGATGAATAATTGTTTAGAATATGGTGACATAGTGAAAATCCTTACTTTTGTAGCAATGTAATATTAAATCGATGTACTTCTTTTACAGCTATTTCACGATAGTAAGATTGGTTGCTTCGAATAAAAAAACGATTTTCAACGCTTTTGCTCAAAAAATTCAACTTTCTCGAAGAAAACAAAGCCCACAAACATTGTAAAATTAGAAAAACCATAAAATGCATTCATACTTAAAGTTCAACAATAGGAACTAGCTTATTTATATGAAAGTGAATGATTTCATTAAATAATTTGTCTTAGTTCAGAATTTAAATTTAAAGTTTCCTAGATGTCAATGGAAAAGTTGTGCATTTGGTGCAACGTGCACCACCAACATCCAATGCACCCGCCAACAGACCAACTTCTCCACAGCCACAGCGACGAACTGTTAGGGGTATGGAGCATGGTATGTATTTGGGTTCAATGGCGTTTCCATCAAATCTTATGGAATCACAAGGCTTTGTACCTCCACCACCAACACACAGTTTAGCAGCCAGTAGATTAAATGTTGCCAGAAGGTATATTTCTAACCAGGGAATAGATTTTTATTTTGACTTGGATAATTTTAGAATGCTACGTCGTGCGGAAGCCGTATTGAATCTTCTTGAAAACCCAAGCTCTCGTGCTGCTGAACAAACGCCGCCGGAAGAGGCGCAAGAGGAAGTAACACCTGTATTTGAAGCGCGTGTTATTGTGCCCAATAATTCTTTAAATGAGCCCATCGATGAAGTTCTAACAGCAGTTCAGAACAGCTTAATTAATGGTGCTGCAGTGTAAGTATTTTGATAAAAAAATCTCTAAATCTGTTACCATATTAAATGAAATTGTCTTGATGTTTTAATAGTTTTCGCATGTTCGATAATATGATATTGGATGTAACAATGAATAGTGAAAATGAATGCTTTTGAACATTGATTCATTAAAGATAAGCAAGTTTGTATTAAAATTCCAGGCAGGATATCGACTCTTATTCCGATACTGTTATATATAATATTTTATTTTAGATATATGTGAGATATACGTGGCATTTTACGAGTCAGAAACATGTTGAAGATGTCTGGTGCTGCTAATTCTTAAAGTACATTGCATAAACTCTCGGCTTGAGATTCCAACACTTTTTCTATATCATCCTCTTCAAAACCCTCCAGTGTCCGCTTTAACTTGTTCTTCTACTTCTTAATGTAGGACTTTGTCCTGTATTTACCACAAATGTTCTATTTTTGAATCTAGTTCTGTGATGTCGACGTCCAGCTCTCGTGCCATCGTTTTGGGGGTCTTCCGATAGGCCTTGTTGTGTTGGCCTTTCCTTCCTTGCTATTTTTGCTAATCGATCATCTGACATTCTTTGTACATGGTTCTTCCACACTCTTCTCCTCATTCTGGACCATCTTACTATGTCTTCGATTTTACATTTGTTCCTGAGGTATTTGAAGCTCATCACCTGTTCTACACTTCGGTCGTATATGGCTAGGGTGCAACGTCCGGGTTTTTTGGAGATCGTGAGTGATTGTGTTTTTTCTGTTGAGAGAACCATAGCGCGCTACCGCTTTTTCAAATCTATACAGGAGTCTCTGGAGGTTATCTTCGTCTTCGGATATTATAACTGCATCATCTGCATAGCAGACTATTTTCATCTCCTTATTTCCTAATCTGTATACAACCTTAATGATTTCGTCTATGATAACATTAAACAAGATTGAGCTAAGGCTGTCGCTCTGTCTTATGCCAGGTAGCACTGGTATTATTTTGGATAGTGTGTTAGTAGTATTTGTTTTTATGACTGCTGTGTTTCCAGTGTTAAGTTCTTTGACAATTTTTATAGTCGTAGGGTCCACATTTCTTTTTTTAGTATTCTGTTTTGTACTGCTCATATGTGATTACTTTGTTTCGATGTTGAATATATGCTTTTTTCTGTCGCTAGATCTTTGACTTCGATTGTGAACCATGGTTTAGTGTTCCTTTTTCCGTTCTTGTAGATTTTCCTTTCCCCCATTGCATCTTCTGCCGCCTCCAATACATTAGATCTTATTTTGTTCCATGATGTTTCCACATTATCTTCTTCTGTAATTTTGTTCTTATTAATTTTTTGTGCTAGTCTACACTGGTAAAGGTGTTTTGTTAAGTCATCGGCAAAGGATTCTATATGTAGCCTTTCGGTTTTTTCACATGTATTCTTCTTCTTGTGTAGTGCGTGCTGCTGTTTATTTTTCATAATAGTAAGTTGTGGTCGGTTCCGGTATTTCCTGAGCTTAGTACTCTTACATCTAATATTTTTGAGGGGTGGATGTTTCTATTTGTAATGATGTAGTCTATTGTTAACCTTTGTTCTTTTGTATTTTGAAATGTATATTTATGTTGTGGTTTGTGCGGATAAAATGTATTATTGATACGTAGCTCATTTTGAGCACAGATGTGTATCAGTTGTTCTCCGTTTTCATTAATTACCTCTTCATTGAAGCAGTTTTTGATTCCGGGGATAACGGAATTACCTACCCTTGCGTTAAAGTCTCCTAGTATAATAATTTCGTCGTGTTTTGGTATTTTATCCACCTTATTTTGTAACTCGTAATGAAAAAGGTCTTTTTCTTCTCGTGATTTGTTAATATCACAAGCATACACGCTTATGAAATGGGTTTTAGTAGTTTCATGAAGCTTGAACGTTGTTAATAACAGTCGATCACTAATATATATTATATCTGTTATATGCTTCTCAAATTTTTCATGTACTAGCAGACCCACTCCAGATGCAGTTCTTTCGTTTTTGTTCTTGCCGCTGTATATTTTCCTTTCTTTTTTGTTTCTGAGAGAGCACACATGTCTATATCATGTTTCTTTATTTCGATTAATATTTCTTGATCTTTTTGTTAAATGTAGTTACGTTCCAGCAGGCTATTCGTAGTGGTTTGTTTTTGTGTTCTAGTTTGTTCCTTTTACTTGCCGTGTCGTCATCATTATAATCCATCGTATCATCCAAGGCGATTTTTTTGGTTCTAGTATAGCATTGTGAGATTTTCCCTTAGGTAGGCTGCTACCCTTGCCTAAGAACCATCCTCTTTTATCCGCGCTTGGGACCGGCATTGGTAGTTATTGGGCTACTCAATCTACCCAATACTTTCCAATGGCAGAGCTCCGTTTTAACTTAAAATATTTAACTTTGCAGCTTCGTACGCAGATGCACATTCAAGATAAAATTAGGAGCTGCTTTTGTATCCCACTTACTTTTTAAACCTATCAAACCAAGCTTTGGTTTCTGTGTTCTCTTTTTAGCGTATTTCATTTTTCATATTGAATATTCAATTAAAAAGTTACAACTCATGTGGCATTGGTGCTATATATTTTCTACTCAGACCTGGAAATGTAAAATAATGTAATGTGATAGACGATATATCCTTCTACAATGTGTCTCCCTGTTACCATATGACCTCACTTGATAATCTATGTTGTCTAATGACTACACCATGAGTTGGTTGACCGAATACTATCCTTAGGCTATTGATACACACAAATAAGTTGTATTTCCAGACCAATTAATGGAGGCCATGCTATAGTTATACCAGAACAAAATGCAAGCACTTCGGCTGCTGCAGCTGGCTCTTCAGAAGGACAAGCGACAGCAGAAGGTGCTGTAGCTAGTGGAAGTCAGGAAAATAATATAGACATGGACTCGCCACCGATTCATTCAGAATCATCTACACCCGAAGGTGCGTCGCCACCATCAACATCTACGGAAAATTTAGCCACAGATCAAAGGAATGGGACAAGTGCGGAAGGCTCAAGTAGAAACACGCTTGCCGAGTAATGACATTTTGCCGTAACCTTTTCCGTTTTTATAAATTGACGTTTTCTAGAAATGCATCGAGGACCTCGGAAATGGCCGACTTGTTGGATACACTAGGTCGTTTTCAGGTCAGATTCGCCCCGTTTTTGGAACAGTATCAAACTTTCATGCGACAGGATCCTACAGTTTCTTCCGAAGTAAGTTTGAATTGTGGGTCACTTGGACGTAATTAATTGTCTTGTTTTCGAAGGAAGCCAGGAAAATACAACCAATGGTGAACCGAGTGTCAGAAATCCTCCACTTCTTGGGTCATGCGTACCATTCATTGAGTGATATCATTGTGCGTATTCGAACTCCTCCACCCAGACCACTTTTATGTCGTCCTATTCTCATACAACATTCAGCTCTTGTTCAAACTGGTATTCCTATACAAGTGGAGGTATGTTACGTAATTTTTATAGATGTTATTGTTAAGTATTGGTATTTTTAAATGTTTTACTTTTGTATTTATTATTTGTAAAAAAGTATTTTATTGTACACAAACTGTCCCAGAACATGGGGCAGCTTATATCTCCATTATGGAAAATATAAGAAAAAACAAACGTTAAAATCCACAAAAGAAATGCCAACAAAGTGATGGTAGAGATTCCATTAGCAGAAAATGGGAGTGATTGTCAAAGCAGTGTCGCGAGTTTTGTAGATAGCGCTTGCATTAGCTTTGCGTCCGCTTGAAATACCAGTACAAGCCACTGGACTGTTCCCGCCGCGCAGCTTGTTGATGACGTACATGTCCTTTACAGCCTGAAATTACTCTAAGTTTCACTTTTGGTATAACCTGAAATAGAATTTAAAATCTTATCAAGTTTTATATGTTAAACAATAAAAACAACTCATTAATAGATTCATACTGTTGTTTTTGTGAAATTATTTATTATTAATTATTTGATAAGATCTCAACAATCCTGCTACTATATTGTGTAGTATTTAATGCTTATTTAAGAAGTTTGCTTATATCTTTCATAATAGTGGAAATATAATCCTGCCTCCAGACCTTCTGTGATACTTGTATGCAAAGATCAACTCGCAGGAATCATAATTTTCATCTAATTTATTTATAATACATACAAATCGAAATACCTCTTTGTACAAGGAAATCAGTAAATTAAATACAGTTACGTTTATAATTTTTATTTCAATAGGCACAGATTAATATTTCACCACCAGAACTGCCAAATGCAGCTTCTGCAAGTAATTCTGGTACTGCAAGTACTGCCGAATCTGCTACAAGTCAGGCAAATGGTACGGCAACAACTGCAACTCCTCCAACACAAGGAGGTTCCACACTTACTGCGCACTTACCACAAATGCTTGGCTTACCTTTAATGCCTGGTTCAGTACACGTGCAATCTTTTCCAATCGAGATAAGGGGTCTTCACCGTCCCATGCCTGTCAATATTAATCCACATAATATGGCACCACCAACCAATTCTGGCACTAATGATTCAGCAAGTAATAATGCTGGTGATTCTGCAAATTCAGCCACTCCTGCGTCAACAACCGCAGACTCGGCAACTGCAAATACGACTGTGGCAAGTGGACAACAGTTTAATAACCAAAATGTGGAGTTTTTCATGGAAGTAACACCCGAAAGTATTACCATTGACTCCCTTGAGACTACTTTGCTTGGATCAAACCAAGCTGGCGATGGTAAGTAATATTTTATGGAAGTTTTGAAAAAAGAAAAAATTTCATTCTGCTTTAGAGTCTTTATTTCTAGTACCAGACAACAGCGATATACACAACGAATTCCAACGAATTTTCTGCATGACACAAAACTATTTTGATTGTCTGGTATTACTGCATTAACAATAATATGTGTGCCTAGAAAGACGTTTTTATTTACGTAAAGTTTTTGTAGTAACCATGTTTTTGTAACTTTCAGTTCTTAGGGGTGCGCTTAATGGACCTCCACCTGAATTTATTCAATCGATAATGCAGATGGCTGGCCAAATAATAAATAGATCAACTAGTCAAGCAGCAGGTGGTGCTGCTTTAGCAACTCAGAATGCTGCACCAAGTGCCCCATCGACGGAAACAACTACACAAACACCACAAAGTTCAGTAAACGCAAATCAATCGGCACTTGGACAAAATTCACAAGCACGTGGTAATACTCAAACACATCCAACAACGTCTACTCACACTAGGTCCACAGCAAGACCCCACGTTCATTTAGCACAACATGCGATGCAAGGATTTGATCCATTTTTGCCATGCAATTCCCACCATGTAACATCGAGGCGCAGAATACCAACCAGAACTATTCCACAACAGGTCAATCAAAACAACAATGGCAGACAAGAAATGACGGCTCAAGGCGCTGTTATCAATGCAAATCCAATTTATAATATCGTACAAGGCATTGTTAACTCGTTCCAAAATGTATATAGGCAACGACATCCACAAACAACACAAAATCCTCCACCTACTACTGCAGCGAATGCTGCATCTGCTAATGCAGAGGCAACAGCTACGGCTGAAGGTGCCGGACCACCAACGTTAAGATTTAGCACATTTTTACCACACATCCAAAACATGGTAAGATTAATTTTTAATCATCAATAAAGATATTAAATTTCATTCTTTATAGAATCTCTCTGATATGAATAGTGGCCCCACTATTGCTCAATTACTCCAGCAACTACCTGATGAAACCTATGTTGAAGGTGAAAGTATATTTATGGACCTTGTCATGTTACTCTCGCGAAACTTAACTATAGGGTAAGATTCCCACACTATTATGACAAAAGCGTTATCCTTTGTGTTATTTAGTGACATGATGCAACTTAATAATAGCAGACTTGAGCCGTTAATGCGTATCAGAAATGAATTACGTAGCTTTTTCTTATACCAAGTTCTCGATGGCACCACTAATGTTACGGCAATCGATAGAGGTGTCAATAGGTTTTTAACCGAGATGCAGCCCTTCTTAAATAATTTGGTAATATTTTTTATTGATTTTGGCAGATATTCATTCATTTTTTTATGTTCATTTAGGATCGTTTAGCCGTCCGAGATGATATTGACATAGTGCGATCGACACAAATGTTATTTAGGACTCGGCTGCCGAATATAGTATCCTTGGCTGCTTCGCGAAACCCAAATTCATTAAGGATGTTAGTGGATCAGTGTAGGATAACGTTGCGGCAGTTGTGCGCCCTTGTGTTGCACTCCAGTTCCACTGGTTCCCAAGGTGTTGAAGAAGTTCTAGATTTTATGGTGGTACGTAAATATAACAGTTACTTATTATGGTTATATATTATACTTACTGTATTTATTTTGAACAGCTACCAAATCTTATTTACTGATGAAATATATACATGTTGTGTCATAAAAGCATTTAACATTTTAGAGACGTTATATGCAAGGAATGCCTAGAGATATTGAAAATTGGACATTAATAGCTAGTCGAACACAGTTTAGACAGTTCATAACAACATTGAGTGTGCCAGAAAATATTTTGCAACCGTATATAGTTAGGCGAATTGATTCAATTACCTCACCTATTGTGGAAAATGCTCAAGCCACGGGTGATAAAACATCAGAAGAAGTATGTTTTAATGTGAAGTTTGTAATTAATTGATTATAATTTCATATTACAGCAGATGGAATTGGATGAACAAGAAGCTAGTGGATCATCAAATGATTTAGCTGCACCTGCTATTAATTTGCAGGATGACACTGAGCCTTTACCACCAGTTGATATTGGATCCGAACCTTGGCATAATCAAGTTCCAGCTGTAAGTTTTCCTTTTTAATTTTTTTTTTTTAATAAAACAGAACTTCTATTCTCATATGCTCTACAAATGGTTTTATAGGATTGGGTTCCTATTATAGTACGCGACACACACAGACAGAGACGTCAGAATCCACAACCTGCATTAAGTGATGCATATCTTTCTGGTATGCCAAGTAAAAGACGCAAAATAGTAACAAACTCGAAACCCCAAGGAAGTCTTCCACAGGTTATCCAAGGTATTATTTACTTTCTCATAGATCTTTGTTTACATCAATTTCACTTTTAGAGAGTGTAAGACAAGCTGTAACTGCTACGGGTTTAACGAATGCTGCTCCATTGGATGTTGTATCACAGGCGGCGGGTGCAGATGTGAACATACAATCAGCCTACCGTGAACTTTTACGAAATAGTGTACAATCAACGTTGCAGGATAATGAAGATTTTACCCCAGAACGATATCCAAATGCATCTACTTATTTTAATAAACCACAATAAATCCGATGAAATTTTGTAATATATTAGGTTACTTTTAATATTATCTTGCCTTTCTATGTATATTTTTATATTAAAGGCATTTTCTGTTGACTTTATTCAATCTTAGGATGTATTAAGGTTGAACTTGATATTTAAAAATATAGAACGATATTGTACTTGTGTAGGAAATATTCTCTGAAGTTCTAGTTTTTAAAATTTGGAATATCCTTTTCCGCACCGTGTCATTGTTTTATTGAGAATTGTCGTTGTTATGTTTTTATTCAAATATTTTGTATAGTTATCTTTAACATTTGTATTAAAACTTTGTGTTACTGTGACACACTTGTTCACACGGTAATCATATATTTTGTACAAATAAACGTTTAATTTCTATTTTGTAATGGCTGACTTAAGACGTTCGCACAAAATGAAATATTTGCATGAGTTGTTGGCATTGTTGCAAAATAATGTTTTTCTTAGGTCAAGAATCCACACATTTTTGACTGATTGAAATATTTGGTTTTGTGAGGCTTGTTAAATCATAGAAGACTGGAAAATTTCTTTAAATTACATAGTAACATTGATAATTTATAAGTAAAAAACTATTTATACTTTTAGTGTATAGACATAGATTATTAAATATTTACGACAAGCTTTTTGTGCTTTTTTGAGTTTAAGACTGCATGAGATTTTTAAAAAAATACTGTCAAAATAATTTCTTTGACTATCATAAATATTATCAGCTTTAAAATAATATTTTAATAACTAATGACGAAGGGCAAATCTGGAAGAGATATTGTGATAGTGTCAACAGCTAAAAGGGGTTTAATAACACCAGGCATTTGCAAGCTTAAGAAACATCTGTTTGATTACAACAAATACCACAATGTATTTACAACAGAACATGGGCCTATGAATAATGGAGTTAACTTTATATTTCATAATAATTTTTATTGTTTATGTAGGACAAACGTATCGCAAGATTTTATAGCTTCTTTATTTGGTTCTTTGTGAGGAGGCTCTAATCCAGTTTTCAACTTTTCGTTTGCAAGGGTTATAATATGCTGATTTTGTAAACAACTTAACTGACAGTTTTGTCCACAGCAGAAACTAAATTTTTTAAGTATTGTGAAATGTTCCAATCATCGTCTGACAGGAATCTCTTGCAGCAACCATTTTCGGTCATTAATGTTACAATTCTGTATCACGTTTTGGTGCATCGGATGAATGCGGGTCGTACAGTTTAGTGGCAGAAATATACGCTGATACGATCATTTGATAATCCACTACTTGGACAATCAACCATCTAGAAGGAGGAGCTCCCTATTCTACATTTTTGCACAAAATTTGTTTTTTACTATTTGGTTCAAAATTTGATTCTATGAACGTTATTAAGAATGTATATAAAGAAGGACCCGGCTCAGATACTATAGCTTTTGACATCATAACATTAAATTATAGCATTTCGTATCCACTATTCTTAATTTTTAATGAGTCAAACATAAATTTCAGTTTATATATGAAGTGATGGCAGCTGTTTCGGCTAGCAGGACACATCAGATCACCAACGAGATTGAGTACGAGGGTATTGATGCCTAGATGGCAATAGTACTCTCACGTAGCAGCTTCAGTGTGAGGATATTGACATCTAGATGGCGTTAGCACACTCATACGATTTCCTTGTAATTGAATGTAATAAAATTGATAATAAGGCCAATATCAAAAAATATTTGAAAATATTCTAACAGTGTTGGTTTCTTGGAATTTCATTTCATCAGCAAGCAATATAAGTTCTATATGAAAGGCCTGTTTGTTAAATCTCCTACTGTACACATAGTTTCTTTCATGGGAATCTAAAATGTTGATGGCTGTATTGCATTGCAAAATGACATAACAATTTATAACAAATTGTAGTTGCATCACGATTACAACTAATATTAATTACACAATTTTTGAATATGAAACTAACAATGAACCATTGAGTGAAATTCGTGATTTGGGTATCATTTTTCATAGAAAATCGTTAAAAAATGTTTTAAAACGCTTGGATTCATAATTAGGTATGACTCGTATACATTTCTACTGCCAGTCAACTTACGTAGTACATAAATAGCGTTGAATCGGTGCATATGAAATTTTTAAAGTAAATTGATACAAAATAATACCACGAATTAATTACACGAATTGTTAATGACATATTATGCTCATACAAAATTATAAATAACCTAATTAACTATAGGTTCTCAATTTAAATATCGACTCGTTAAGCTCATACATATTTTAAATGTTCGGAACAGGAAAGATAAATCAAACAATTGGGTCACAAATGCCTTGATTGTCCGATGTGTTTTATTGAGTTACATGCATAAATTATGTGTTACTAATAGTTACTCTGATATTCGAGCTAAATGTGCTTATTAAATGTCCAGGAATATCGTTGAAGCGAAACGTAATTAAAAATCCAAAAATGCCTGGCATATTATTCAGAAACCGCTCAGCCAATTAATTCATTAATCTTTCTTGTACAGAGGGGTTATTTCCATCTAGCTTGAAACATGCTAAAAAGGCGAGCGTGATAAATTGGAGTATTGCATGCCAATATCGCTGTTGTCAGGCTCTTCAAAGCTATATGAACAGGCATTGGCTGAAAATTTACAGATATGGAACAAGAGGTGCAACTTTTGAGTGGGTTTTGTCTTATCTCTGTAGCAGATTTCAATCAAGATTGTTATATCTGACAAAATCGCGTTGAGAGCTGGGTTCCCCAGGGTAGTATTTTGGGCTCTATTTTTCCTCCTTTATTAATGACTTAGGGAGCTTTTCTTGATTATTTTGTTACCTTATTCGTGGACGACTCTGCTAAGGCAGTGGCATTGGGATTGGAACGGACGATTAATTATTGTCGTACCAAACAGCTTGGTATTAAATTGCGCAAAAACTAAACATATGATTTTCAATTTTGATAATAATATTTCGCTAGCAGCTGACAGCAAGTTGAATATTGACAACCGCCTAACATACCATGATTACGTTGCCATGGTGTGTGGCAGGTTGCCTAGGGCAACTAACGAAATTCGTATTTTTATAAATTCTAAAACCCTACTACTATGCTCACATAATTTCTGGGTTAAAATAGAGAATATTATGTTGGGGAAATTATAATCGGGTAAAGGAACTATTTGTAATTCCAGAGAAATAAATAATTCGGACCATGTGTTTTAGACACGCCACAGGCTTATTTCGCGGTTTGATTCTGACAATGGCCTCTCTCTATATTTTTGCATGTGTTGACGCAACCAAAATTGATAACTTTCAATGATAGGAACATACAAGTCGATTAAGGGGTAAAACCACTCTAGAGGCAGAAAAAAGAGCTAAATTTATTAATTTATTTTGGGGGTATGAGAACGGAATAGAAATTCTTCTCAGAGGGTTCATTAAGCACATATTGAAGTACAAAAAACCATTTTTTTATTGTCATTTTCATTAAAAATTGTGGCGATAGAGCCCGTGGTCGAGAGCAGCTAGTTTAAATATAATCTATGTACATTGAGCTTTGGAAGTACGTAGGATCAATTTTTGTGGAAGTAATTAAGGAATAAATCAAAGTTTTGCCCTAAAAATGAGTGATAATAAATTGTTCATAAAAATGTTTACATCCAATTAAAAAACGGCTACGTATTTCCAAAGAGAACAGAGATTGTGAAGCTACTGTGAACATTTTAATCTCCGAGAAATCTGTCCTCCAAGTTTGGAAAAAGTGGATTACAGGAAAGCGCGTTTAAAGTTTCATAAACACTTTAATCCTTGGGCATACCATTTGGCCAGGTCGATGTTCGCCTCCTCCTCTTCCTCCCTAGACATTTTTAAGGATATTCGAATATTGAAAATCCTAGAGTGGTTTTATCCCTTAAGAAACAATGACAGTCTACTGATTCCTAAGCATAGATTGTCCATTTTTCACATGGCCCAGAGGCTATGTTTGTCCGACTTTATAATTGTATGCATGCGGTGGTCAGATCGATCATAAATTCGTCAAATTATTGGTAAAAGAGTTGCTGCTGGGCGGCTAATTTTACACGGCGAAGGAATTTCTCGAGAACGAAATAATGAAATATTATTCTTATTACATTCTATAGAAATGCATGCGTAGGTCTCAATTTGCCCGTCACTTTTAGGGGTAAGACATAACTAATAATAATAACAATTTGCGTGCATTTATATAGATACAATAACAACCTTTATTTGACATTTACCTCTTATATTTTTAACTTAATGCTACCACTATTAACCCCCACATTAACTGCTTTATTTACAAGCATTCTATCTACATTCTGTACGTCCTCCTCCTCCATCCTGGCCGTTCCCATCTTTCTCCAAACCTCGCCTGGTGACCTTGCCTCTACCCTCATATCCCCTCTCCTTTACCTCCTCTAATAAATCTGCTGCCTTCCGTTCTCTGTCAACATCCACCTCCAATATTGTTTTTACCCTTGTCCTCTTTGCTTCACCCCATTTCTTCATACTCCTTCCACCAGTGTTTCCATTCATATTCCGCATGCGTCACACCTCTTACACTTTTTTCCAATCCGTTCGTCTTCTCTTCATTTCCTCATCTAAATCTGGCTATGATTTTCTCCTACTTTGACGTTTTGCCTTCTCCCAGATACTTCTATACACCTGCAACTTTTTGTATCTGTTGTTGTACCGTAATCATCTTATTTTCCCCTCTCTTTCTCTCTCTCTCCTGCGCGACCATCTGTTTCCATCTCTCTACCATATCTCTCTCCACCTGCTGCCCCTCACCTTTCCTCCTTTTCGCCTCCCTAACGGCATTCAACTTCTCATACATTCTTGCTAATTCCCATCTGCTAATAATCTCGCTCTTCTATAATTCCTCTACCAACCTTTTCCCCAGGCTGCTCCCCCTACCCCCTTTCTCTGTCATCTCGCCTCAACAACTAACCTCTAGCTCACCGTCTCTTGCCTCATTATGTAGTCAGGAATCGACCTTTCCTGGTGCAATGCCCGTTTCAGTTGCCCTATGTGTGCCCCCTCCACCCTTTCATCTTTCTTAACCCCCCCCCCCATACCTCTACCCTATACATTATAACGCTACTGATTCCATATCCTCATCGTCTCCTCGAGCACTTATACTTCCGATAATAATTGAAATTATTTTGTTCCATCAGCCTTTAACTTGAAAGTATCTCCAAAGATTTGTGTAATATTACTAAATTATGAATACATGTAAGTCTTGGGTGTAATTTGTTAAATTATAAACTTAATTATGGGAGAAATAATGTGGTGCGCCATTTTCGGAAGACCTTATGTCGGGCGAGTTAGGGGCGAAGCTGTAAATGCAGACATTTATATTCGAAGATGCCTCCCCATATTAGTGCATTTTATTCAAACGCATCATGTTAATGATAATATTATGTTCTGGGCGGATCTGGCATCGTGGCATTATGCGAGAAGAACCCAAGATTGGTTAAGGCAACAAAATATTCCACGTGGACCTAAAGAGGATAACGCCCCGAATGTTCCATAGACACGTCCTATGGAAGAGTTTTGGGCTTTACGCGGCAGAAAAGTTTACGACGGCGGACGGAAAGCCAAAAATGAAGAAGAGTTCTATCCACTTACCGCCCTAAGGTTGATGAGAGGTATTCGCACCAGATTGCGAACCATTGAAACCCATGGCCCTTTAACTGCTATGTGATACATTATAATTATAGTTAAAGCTTCACTGAATCGTTGTCTGTACTACCAAATTAAATAAAACAACTATAGTTTGAATAATTATATTTCAAAAAAAATCTCAAAACTTTTGTTACATACGTTTCTGTAAAAGACAATAGTTAATTGCAATGGTGGAAAAGCAATTTAATTTTTCATTACATGTGGATCTTGTTACACTTTTTATTACGGAGATATTAATTACAAGTATGCGATGTAATAAACACAATCAACGAATATTTGGGTACCACATCCAGTATTTTTTTAACTCGACATTTTGTAATAAGTCGAAATATACAATCATTGACTTGGCAATGTTTTGGATTTTTTTTTCATGTTAAATTTTATATCAGAGTTTTAAATTTAAACAATCGTCATATAATCTCATTATAATTGGCGTTCCTGGTTCCCTTCTGGACGTTCTACTGTTACTATTAGAATATCGTTAATTAGTCGTAATACGCCGCCCAGGAGCTGTGAATGAATAACGCCTACGAAAAATTCCAATCGGGTCGCACGCCCTAACCCTTGACCTACCAATCAGTACTCAATCACTGCAAATTGTTCCACGGCGTCATTGAATATTGCGCACATACAGACACCTGTTCCAGAACCCTACATTACCCGTCGATTAATATACGCGTACGTACATACGTGCAATCAAATACATATGCAATGCAAAAATAACAGGGACGCCGCAATTTAACATGTCGAGCGTGTAAAATATGCAAATGGATGTAAACATCGTTATTACTTGCACTTAATTGAAATTCCTCGGGTTTTAGATTCGTATAAATAGACTAAAATTAATAGAACAAGTTATAGTTTATCAAAAATTAAATCAACATTTTAGGCGCCTTTCAGTTAATATTGGACATTTTTATGTCTACAATGGCTTTTTCGCAGCGTGCATGTGGATATAATTTGTATTTTATAGCTCGTAATGAGTACGTTATACATATACATTTCTATTTATTTATTTTCATTTGCGTTTTTTAATGATTTTGTCTTCAACTATTTGATCTTAATTACATAACAATGTTATTTAATTTTTTTCATTCATTTGTTTTTGTGTGGTTTTGTCGTTTAGTTTTATGTCCTTTCCTGTTTTTTATTTCATGTTATTTTTAGTTTGTTTGCAAATTTGCACATTTCCGTTTTTTCTGTCTGTTATGCTATAAATTCTGCGTTGGGTACATTTCGTGTTTCCGATAATTAGTTTTATTTTATAGGTAAGGTTTTAGTATGCTTATCGTTAAATATTCATTTATTGTAAATTTTCTACACAACTTTACAACTTAACAATGTCGAGTTTTATAACTACCAATTTGGAAGTTTCTACATTTTCTTGCAATTTCTGTAGCGAAGCCAATAGAACACGTGTAACAAGAAGTGGAGTTTGATTTTGCATAAACAAACGACGTGCTGGTTTTTAAACGTTATTAGCCGGTAATTTTGTCGAAAAAAGTATTTAAATTTAGGTTAGTTTTGAAGGATCCGCGGAATGAAAATAACATGTCAATAAAAACAACTTTTGTCTTCTAAAAAATATATTAAAATTTGTTGGAAATTAATTCAGGTTGAACGTGGTTTAGATTGGGTTGTGATATTAATTTTCTGAAGGGAAATTATTGAGGAAAAAATATCTTCAGCTGATTGAAAATTGGATTCGATTGATATGCATTTCGATTGGGTCTCGATATACTGTTATCAACACTACCAACTCAACCCAACCCAATCTAATCTAATTTAACCCAACCCAACCCAATGTTGTTCTATCTGAAAGAAGTAAAGGGACAAGAATGGAAACATGTTGAGTTCTGGTGACAATACGGACTAAAAAGAGCAAGATTATTTGAAAACGCCTCGAGTCAGTCTAATGCTTTTTGGCATTTCTAAACGAAACGAATCCAATTTTGATGCGATTGAAAGTTGCTTGGATTGCTCGATTATTAGTGTGTCGACTATGTTTAGAAACTTAACTCCAAAGTTTTAATTCTTATATAAATTCGTTTGAAATGCAATGGAAATCTGGCTCATCAACCTAATTGAAGGCATTTTCGTTGCCCATCATTAACACCAAAGCTCTGGCTTGAATTCCTGCAACGTGACATGCTCAATATTAAAAGGGTCAATATCATCTTGCGGTAAATCATCCTAGAGTTGATGTAAAATCATTCTTAATTTAAAGGTCTAGAGACCTAGCTGGTAATTGCATATGGTGAATGTCATCTTCCTCGATTGCTTGCATCACAATTTTTACCATATAAGGTCTAGCATTACCGTCTAAAAATTGAAATTCTTCTCCAATGGTATGTGCTAAGGGGACCACAATATTGTTAATGATCGTTGTTAATGTCGTTTTGATAGACAACACCGTTCATGTCTGGCTCATCAACCTAATTGAAGGCATTTTCGTTGCCCATCATTAACACCAAAGTTGCAACTGAAATGATTAATTGAAAGTCGGTTCTAAAGTTGTTATTCATCAATGCCAACGGAAGTAGCAACAAAATCAGTTTATTAAATTTGGTTGAAAATTGATTGAATGACTCGGATGAGTAAAATCAGTTCAATTGCATTTATTTGCGCCGCAACGTTTTAGTACTCCGTTCATAAGCATATTCCACGCATCTAAAATAAATTTCAATAACGAAATACGAAGAACTCTTAAAGATATTTTAAATTAAGTTATATTAATCTCCACACGAGCCAACACGATTTATTTTATAGATAATTATAAAATTAAAAGGACCCCTGAGATAAAATTTAAACTCAATAAAATTCAAATATTGAATCAATTTTTTTTTTAATTGCAATATATCAATTTTGTTTAAGTAATTTTTGTTGTTAAGTGTAATTTTTTTGAGTTTCCACTTGAAGGAGTTTTTGCTTTTCGCTTTGTCGATAACCTTACAGCTTCGTTGTTTTCATTGGCTCGTATTTGTGCCCAGTTGGATTTATTAGGGCTGTAATGTTAAAAAATATGGTTCTGACTTGTTGATTCTTCCACATCAGAATTTTAATGAAAGTAAGATACTCTTCACTATACTTATATATTAACGTAAAACATAATGTTCTAATTATTCTGTTGTAAGATGTTTAGTCCTGTCGCATTAGTCTTGTATCATGAATTGAGCTAGTGAAAAATTTTAGTTTCAGAATAATTGAAGTTAACTAATTTCCACTGAATATTCTAATCTGTATTGCATTTTCTTCTAACACACGTACATTAAACAGTTGTAAATAAATATTACTTTTCCAAAAAGTCTCACCTTGCTCAAGCAACTTTACTTTACTAATTTACATCTTAACCTATCATAGCCACTTACAATAATATTTATTGTAGAGTGTTGATCTTTAATTATACAGATTCATACAAAAAAAAATTGTTAATCATATTTACTTACATAATTTTCGAACCAATCCCAACAAAGCACTGATTCATTTCTTTGATTTAATCTATCACTTTCTGTCATATGGGATTAACACATATTTTTAATTATTTAGTTGTGAATAGTTATAGATTTTTAATTAAATCTAAAGCCTAGTCTTTAGCGTCACGAATTATGTATTTTTTGCGGTGTTTGATTTTTTTTATTGAAATGAGTGCATCTTATGATAAATAAACGATAGCATAACCGGCTTACAAGATTTCATTACTTTCATAAAATTAGAAAAAAAATTACAACTTTTTCTTAGTGTTCCTCAAATTTATTGACGCAGTGTATTTCAATATGCCAACTATTACAAAATGTGTAAAGTTTGAATATTTATCCTATGATAATAACATAATAAACTCTTGTTGTCTTAACCCACAGTCTTAAAATACCAAGTCAACCAAGTCAACTCAACGTTTAATTGAAAAATACGAATTTTAAATAAAAAGACAAGATTGATATATCTCTTTAAAAATCGAGTGCAATACTAATTGTGACATACATTACTTTTATTGATATTGTTTTTAAAACAAGATACAAATAGGCAACAATGTGACGAAAATGTCATGCAGACAACCTTAAAAGAAATTTCAAACGAAATGCATTTTAAAAGAGCTGCAACTTACGTCCTATCCATGTTTTACTAACTTTTGGTTTATAATTTTCTAGGTAAAACACACATCATGTAGGAAGATATGTTTCAACTCTACCCAATGAAATAGAAATGTTTCTTAAAAATGATGCTTTCTTGGGCCTTACTAAAAAAAATGCTGGAAGAAACAGTATTTATAAACTGGTGGCAAGAATTAGGTAATATTAATAAATTTTATATGAAGACTCGGTTTAAAAACAATTTAATTGATATTAATATATAAAGAAGCCTTATGGTCTTATAAGTTGCCAAAAAAATGATACAATAATATCAACCATCAAACTGAAATTACAGCAATTCACAAAGTGACAATTTTTTAAAATTTGAAAATTATTTGTTTTACTTTTAATACCAAGTATAAATAGGCTCTGGCTTGAATTACTGCATGTACCGCATGTGGCATGCTCAATATTAAATGGTCAATATCATCTTGCGGTAAATCATCCTAGAGTTGAGGTAAAATCGTCTAGAGACCTAGCTGGTAATTGCAGATGTTGATTGTCATCTTCCTCAATTGCTTGCATCACAATTTTTACCCTATGAGGTCTAGCTTTACCGTCTAAAAATTGAAATTCTTCTCCAATAGTACGTGCTAAGGGGACCACAATATTGTTAATGATGTCGTTTTGATAGACAACACCGTGTTTCTGTCACAAAAGTACAGTGGTAACTGTCTTCCTATAGCAATTCCTTCCCAAACCATAAGAGCCACAATTGTTGGCCCGCCATTCATTACCTCAATTTTCTCTAATTTGTGCCTATGCCAGTCTGCTCTGTTTATGTTGAACCCGTCGCAAGGATCTTCTAGATCATAGACCTACTTCATGAAGTCGATTCCTAACTGTCCTGATCGACAGTCTTGCTTCAGATCCGTTTTGAGGCTCACGAAGTAGTGCAGTGGTGGCGATTGTGGAATTTCTTGTATCATTTAAAGTTTAAAATCTATCTTCTCTACAAGTTGTACATTTTCTACGACCTTGCCCACGTTGACTATTGGTCGTCCTGTGCCGGACCCACACCCTACTTATAACGCTTTGGGAAACTCCAAATCTTTCAGCAAATTCCAATTGTTTTATCCCCATTTGAAGCATTTCAACAGCTTGGCTGGCTGCATCAAATATCAAGTGACGTAGGGTGTGACGTTTAAGTTAAATTTTAATGAATTTGACTTCAAAAACTCAAAAGTTCAATAACTTTAAACTAATACAAGGTAATAAAATTTTAATAAATTGAACACTTTCTTTAAATTTCTACGACAAATGTAAATGTCACATTTGTCATAGAAATTTAAAGATTTAATAATCTCCGACTACTAAGATGCCAACTTTATTTACATAAATTGGAACCGATACATCTTACCCTTCTATTAAAAATATCAATATCCTCTAATTTTCGCCGTCAGTTTATTTACACATTTCCGAGGAACAAAAAGCTTTAACAGGGCGTCCCTTTTGGAACGCTCTGTTTGCATAATGAATCGGGCTGCAACATTTTCAAAAACGTTCACAAAGCACAGTTGAAAATATATTTCTCCCTTTACTTGATGGACACTCAACTCATAAAACCATAGATGCCATTGAAAGCAAAGGGGATAATACTGTTATCGTTTCCACCCCATTGTATGCATGAAATGCAGCCATTCGATGTTGCAGTATTTTCGCCTTTCATGACACATTGCAACCAAGGCATTGATTTGTGGGTTAAAGCTAATCAGGGCTGCTACACTTAATAAAGGTTTGTGTGGTTTTGACAAACACTGGCATTTTGTAATTTAATCCAAATATATTTCCTGAGTGGCGTTATAAACTATATTGCATCACTGATCACGCCACAACAGCTTCAATTGATCGACCCACTTCATCCTCGAACTATAATAAAATTCCGAAGAAAATCCTTATTTGCAAAAAGAAGGAACACCAATTACAAAAACTAAGGTCCACTGATCGTGCCATATCAGTTTTAATTGACCAACTCCGTCCTCGAACAATAATGAAAATTCCGAAGACAATCCTCATTGTCAAAAAGAACACCAACACCTCAATTACAAAAAATAAGCTCCTTCACCAAAAAGTTATGACAAGTAGAATAACACAGACACATCATCTTATGGTGAATCAGATGAGTGGCATCCTAGTGGGAGTTCCTCAGACGACGTCAGTTTTTTTTTGGGAATGATGCAGACCACAATGTTGTCGATGCTAAACCACAACATGTAGAAATCGTGACTCCTTTTCAGATTTCCCCACTCCCTACGCTGTAGATCATCTCAAGGATCAACGGTATTGACTTCAACGTCCAATTATAATATAGTCAAAACAATATGTGATATTAAGGAGCCGACGATTTCCAAAAAGTCTAAAAATTCTGAACTAAGAAGATTTTTCGTGAAACTGATACTAAAATGAAAAAAGGTGAAGACAGCGATGATGTAGTATGCATTTTTGTTCAGAGTTGTTTATCAATTCTGCAGCCCATGAACAATGCATAAAATGCTGTTCATATCAACAAATGGGCACATACACCGTGCTGGCGATGCTGGAAAAAATCTATTCCTGTACGTATAATATTTCATAATATAAAGGATGCAAGGGTCTATCTTTGCAATCATTTTTTAAATTTGAAGTTTGTTAATGCTTTGAAAAGCACATTGTACAGCATATTTATAAAACGAATTTGTATTATTTTGTTATTTTACATTATTAAAGGTATTTTTTGTTAATACGGTCAATTTTGCTTTCCCCTATTCTATAGAATTGTTGTGTTCGATTGCAATCGCTTCGTTCAATTTACTTTGTTTCTATATTCTTAGCTTAATTGTCATAACAATTGGTTTCTATGTTACGTATTTATTGATCAATTGGTCTGTTTCAGTTCCTTAGTTAAATAAATTTAATATACATTTATTTATTTTTTGTTAATTTTCATAAATGGTTTGTCTAAATATTTTCGTTTTCATTAAATTGTAATTTTCATTTTGACGAATCTTGTATTTGTTTATGTTGCTTTTATTTGAGTTGCTTTTGTTTATTCAATTTTATTTTCATGTCTTGAATTATTCATTTTGCTGTACTTTATACTGATGTCATTTCTTTCATTTTTCGTTTTGATTTGTTTCATTCTCATGTAATTTATTTGCTATCATTGTTTATAATTTATTTCGTTTTCCTCGTTTGTTTACAAATGAAAATATGAATGAAACCAAAATATGAATTAATGGGAACCAAACAATTGTTTACAGTGTCTGTAGTATTTTTACTTTTCATTTTAATGTGTCTTTAGTGTGAACACATTACCTTACAATTATAAAATCTATGAAATTACAAACCCCTTTCTACACTTGATTTTGAAGAAATCTAGACACGTATTTCAGCAACTAAGTTGCCGTATTCAGTAGAATCCAAAAATGAAGGTTTAAACTTGGTAGTTTTGCTAAATTAAGATATAGTTAAAAATTTTAAATGAAGTTAAAAATGATAATGAAGCGTGTACTGCATGTAAGGTTCATATGGTCAGGGGTGCATAGCTAATAAAGTAAATAAGTAAATAAATAATAAATAAATAATTTAAATTGATTTTAATTTTTTGTATGAAAATACTTTAATAAATATCTAATTGTCTACAATTTTGAACACATTTAATTAATTTAGTATAATCTGGTGGTAAAGCATGTGCCAAAAATATGCTGTGCCAACTTGAACGGAATTGGCTTGAAATATTTGTGATTACTAACCTTACAATTTATTCAGATATTCCAGATTATTGATCTACCTCACTTTTATCCTTGGCATTTTTATTTTTTTTGAGGTAGTAGATAGGTGAAATTGTGCTCTTACGGTTACGTTTTTGAAGAAAGTTAGATATTGTTGTCGAGGTAAAATCATTGTAATTCGCCATGAGTAGCATTGAGTAGCATTGAGTAGCATTGAGTATCTATCTTAGTGGAAAACTTAATATACGATGGGTAAGAAAATTGAAATAACACATTTATTTTCTGCTGAAAGCTACGACGTAAATATTTACATCGGTTTCTTTATGGAAAATGTCTATTTCAGTACAGAAGGAAACAAAAGGCTTAAATCAAATGAAACGAAAATTTCCTACAGTTCCTGTAGTCTTTGACTTTTTCAATGAATTCCGACGAATTTTGAATTGAGAAACATCCTGCGGATACATTTTTGAATTCACGTACTAACCATTTTGAAAGCAAGTAGGCCGGTGAGTTAATACCTGAATCAGTAGGTCTTATCGCATTACCTAGCTTACCATATGTATTTTAGGTACACAATATAATTCAGGTAGTATGGGATTTTATACATTTATTTTAAATATATGGGAATAAGTTATTTATTGTGGACAGTTCTTCATCGAACCCTTAGGTTCCCTGATCATCCTTGGCCGTAGATTTTTCTTTAATTCTGCATAATGCCCTTTTATGTTAAATCTTTAAGTTTACTTCTTTTCTTTGTCTGCTTATAAAAAGAAACAGTTGTTATTTTAATAATATTCCATTCGTTATTATTTAATATCGCTTTGTGTTGCCTCATTTGATCTCTATCATAAAAGATTTTGTGCCGTCAACATTTTTAATAGATGCCTCGAATCCTGCAATAATCTCTTCAATCGGATTTTTTAAGTATTGTAAACTTTTGTTAAATAAATTTAATTCCTCAGCACTAGAACTCTCAGATGACTGATTCACGATAAGTGGCATTTTCATAGAATGATTATTTATTGCATTCTGCAGATTTTGATACAATTTTTGAAATCTTGCTTTTAATTTACAAACTTCATTGCTAAGTTGATATCAGTGACTTCTACGATATTTCTACGAAAGTGTTAATTATTACTTTCATAGATTCTATATTTTTAAGTACAATTTAAACAACAACAATTTATTATTGTCTTTAGTGCTAGAACAATAAAACAAACTTCATTCAAGCAATTTTATTCAATTTCATCTTCAATTCCATAACAATGACGTGCATTTATAAATACAAAGATGCCATCGAGTGGATGGTACCAAAATACATTTCATTCATGTGATTGTACGAAATAAAAATTATGTCAATGTACGAAAATAAAACGTTCAATTATTGGTAGCAAAGTTATGCTCTTGAAAAGCCAACGTCAAGGCTCATCGGAAAAAAGGAACATTCCGATGACATAACAAATATTTCCATTCATCTCGGAATAGAACTACTTGAGTGCCTACATTAGTTGTATCGGCAGTTTTCCACGACGTCAGAGGCTTAATTCGCAATTAGAGGTGATAAATCGAAAACGGAGGAGCGTGCAAATTGTTGAAATTTTTGACTGGTGACGCAAATTTATTAAATTTATTCTACGTACACGTCACTGAATTTCTGAGTCGAGTACGTCCTTATCGGACAGGTAAAAATAGTTTGCCGGGTTGCTTTTTCTCGTAAAGGTTAAGATGAAATTTATTTTGAGTTTTTGACTACCTTTATAAATAACGGCAGAGAAATAAGTTTTGGGTAATTTTCACTCTATTAAAGTTTGCTGTGATGATTTATTCACACAGGATATTTTTCATAAGGCGTTTGAGTTTCTTGTGTTTTTCATTTTCAGAAAATTGTATGTGCTAAATAGAAGCTCTTTCTTCAGAAAATTACATTTTCTGGGATTTAATTTGAATCTAGCAATTGTGATAATCCTAGAGAACGAACTCGGGCTAATGTTTAGACCCATTGGTAACCCTTCCATTTGAAAATAACCTTCGTTTGTAGTAAAGGCCGTGCAGGGTCGATTGGATGCATTCTACTTGACAACCCTGCGTTAAATCTAGATGTGAAAAATAAAGATAAAGAATCCAAACTATTTCATTTATACTTGGCAAAGGAAATTTATCATTTTCAAGGCACCTATTTACTATCCGATAATCTACGACTATTCTCCATTTCTTGTTTGCTGTATTATCTGTTTTTTTGGCGACAAGTAAAAGTTCTACAATATCATGGTGTAACAGTTTTTGAATTTGTGACTTGGCAATCTATATGGTTTTACGTATACGTGTGTCACATAATTTGTATTTTTTGTTGACAAACATTTGTTATCGTCTCATTCTAAGTGAAGTACGTCCACGTACTTTGCACATATTTTTTCTCACTTTATCGATACAACTAATTGGTTTTCCCTGTTTATCAAATGTATAGCAATCAAATATGTCTAATTTTTCTACTGCTGGGACTATTTTTTCTATCCTTCTGAATTTGTATGGTTTGGCCTATTCACTCGAATTAAATTTCTATCATTTACTGGTCTTGCAAGAGTTCCAGCTATAAGAACTCCTTTACATATTTCATTTGTAAAGACGACGTAATCGTCATTACTGTCGACTTGCAAATATTTAATCATTTCACACTTATAAGGAATTGTGGTGAAATGACTATATTTAGATTGTAATGGAATAGTAATTATCTGCTTTATAATTCATAATGAAAGTGTAAAATCTTCATAATTTATAACAGTAACGTGTTTCTGTAAGAAATCTGTTCCAAGAATGCAATTTATTTGTTACCTTATTTGGTATTGAACTTGAAAGGAATTTGTACTGAGCTTTTTGAAAATATGGATCCTTCAATTATTCTACAACATGCGATACGATGCTGGGGCTGAACTAGTAAGAGATGTTTGCGGACCCACCTTGCATTAACATTATTCATGCCTAAATTATCGTGGAGGACTTTCCGAACATCTGTATTTGAATGCTCCATATTTTCATTTATATCTTCCAAGTATTCCTGCCTTACTCGTAACGGTTTTGACCATCTTTAACTACAAACTAAGATAGGGACGTACAATCCATTATGGTTATTTCCCAAGGTTAATAAGACTTTAACTAGTATGTGACAAACATTTTAATCCACTGAAATGTATGATTCTCCAAAGGATTCCAAGATCTTACCAAAGATAACTTTTAAGATTTCATAGGGTTTAAGAAAGGAATACTAAAGAAATTTTGATGTTCTAACTGGGTTCAATTAATCTTTCTTCAATACTATGAAATTCCCATGTGATCCCATAATGCGCCATTTTCTGTTTACTTACAAATCCGCAGAAGATACAACACAATCCTCTTTACCAGAGATTTTGACTTGAAATTGCTTTCAAAATCCTCGAAGCATCACAGGAGGAAACAAAACTCGTACCTGCGGCAACATTCTCGCTAGCAACGACTTCACCACGGTTGCATTTACATGTTGGATTTATATGTCTGGAAGACGACTTGACAATGATGATGTGCTTTCGTGTTAGCTCTTTTATTGTTTATGGCTGATTTTCTCTATAGTTTTAAGACGAAGCAATATAATACAGACATGATGGCCACCAGATGGCTTTAACAACTTTAAAAACTAATTTCATATCCCCTTAGTATATGTATCTAACACTTCTGACACTTGAGTACAAACACAACTTTTCACCTTTGAGGAATATAACTGAATGTTAAGCTATTTCTCAGCTACCACCAGTGTGCAGTTCTATTCTCATATGGTTATGGCATCGTTAAGGAATTTCAAACATAGCTATGTAATTTCGTCTGCTGTTGTTGAAAATGCTTTACACGTTATGTGGGTAAAGGCTTGCTTGCATAGTAGTATTCGCCTCAAGTGCTGGCCATTTGAGCGAATGGATAGTACACACAAACGAGTTTCTTCTTATCCTCATCAGTATTCGTGACGTGATTATGTCTCTGGTGCATAATTATTTTATTGTTAAGGTGTTAAGATAATTGCACCAGGTAACCTAAAGAAAAAGAATAAACAATGCTGTTGTTCAATAACCTAGAGACAATCATTAAATAAAACATCCCATAGTATTAATAATAATAATATTAATTTGATTGCACCCTTCTTGAAATTTACATCTTGAATGCAGTGTGCGAGAAGGGCATATACACTGACAGAGGTTTTCATCAATAAGTAACGCGACCTAAACTAGGGCCCTAGGAAGAATTCAGTAAATAGGAAGAATGGAACAAAATTTCAAAAAACCATGAAGAACACCCATAGAAGTAACTGCTCAGAACTAATTTCATTCTACAAAAAAAAATGACAGTTGTGTCAAAACTTATATGACTTATGCTGACTACGCATCCCAGAAATGCTCCTTACCAAACTTCAAGGACTTGAAATCATGTTAGCTAGTCAGAGTCGCTGAGTGATAGATGTGGCCTAAAACCTAGGAATTCGGGGATGTGGCCATTAGGGCTCCGTTGTTCCGAGACGATGTGCTTCAAGCATTGCGTCGATGATTTACACTACCTAGTGGATCAATGACGTGATCAAATGTGATTAATCATTGTTAACATCGATAGTACTTACGAACGATGAATTCCTGAGATTTAGATAAGCCTGTGCCACCCAGCGAAGTCTCAGTACCGAACTGGATTTAAAATTTGTGAAGATCCAGGTAATAGAAAGCCCAGCTCAATCCAATCTGTCAATTTTTGACAATTTTAGACATTTCGTTCTGCGGTCCGTTCCACTATTTTGACTTCTATGGCATTTTTGACAATCAAATGGGCGAGAGATAATTTCGATATATTGACTGTGACATTTTTCGCATTTTGTTTGATACATTTTCTACATTCTTCTAAATATCTAATTTTCACTTTTTTATATTTAACAGTGTCATATTCTCTTGTTTTGACATTTTCGTCATCGTTGGTTACTTTGACGAGATCAGCAACTTCATCGTTATCCTTTGCAATTTTTTCGGCAATTTTGAAATTTTATTTCTTGAATTTGAATATTTATTGAATTTTATTTGCAGTTCAATGTTACAATTTTGATTATTCTATTTTTGCTATATTTTGGTATCTCGAACACTTTCTAATTTTCATTATTTTGTAATTTTAATATTGTTTGAGCTAGATTTTAATTCATTTAATTATAATTATAAAAAATGGGTTGGGTCAGAACATCCTTAATAATCCTCAAAAATCCATCCGAACTGAAGAACAAATCTCCGGGGGTAGTTGAAAGGCATTGTGTTTATTTTTAAGCGGTGTATATGAAAAATGATTCACGGTGGACGATATCCTGTGCACCATAAGACTAAATGAAACTCGAAAAAAGCCGTGGTCTATATCTGATGAATATAAAAAAACTGGCCACGTTATATTTACTTCAGATTATCGGAAGATTAGAATCTTTTCATCAACTACTCGATTTTAAATACGACGTGTGAAACACCTCAGAGATATTAAAATCGTACCATGCACTCACACATATTGTGTGGTAACTGAAAAATTAACCTCTGGTCGTTCCTTTTCTACATGGAATTAAAAATAAATAGGATTCTTCGAAGAACCCCTGACTGGTAGAAGGGAAATGCATACTAGGTGATGGAGGCTGATAGGCTGATTGGCCGTAGTGTACAGGGATGCTATGAACTACCTTCCCAAAAGTGACCTATGCAAAGGATAATTAAAACGTATTTTTTGAATCGACGTGTCTCACTAGATAACACAACCGAAAAGTTTAATTTATTTATTTGCTGATTTGTTTACAGCATTAAAAGAGTAACAAATTGGATAGAAAACTCTCTCCACTCCAGTGCGAACAACCATTTAATCTAGGAGCATACCCAATCAGCGGCAGGCAAATATATTTACGCCAATGGCGGCCGGGAAAAGTTCCAATAAAGGCCCAAAGAAATATATATATATACAGCAAGCACCGACCGTTGCAAAATCTCCATGTAGAACAATTATTAACAATCATACCTTCTTAGATAGAAATAAGCTTAGAACAAACATTTTTCAAATTCAAAAGGTCTTTATGGACACAATTTAATCAGACAAATAGTAACAGAAAAATATGATATGATAACCATGTTTTTATTCATATACGTTAGATTATACAGAACACTATATCATGGTATAGTGGGAGATCTAAGGAATAAGGGAAGCAGCAGAAAGATCATTAGCATCGTCAAGGAATTTAGTGCATAATAGCTAATTAGAGTACGAACATAATGAAGGGAAGTGAAGCAATAAACAATAAAGTAATATTTTACCTAAGTTTCAAAATTGTAGTCTAATTCTTAATGGGTGGTGTATTTCACACGAAAGTGAGCATATATAAATATACATTTTCATTATTCAAATTAAATGCTATTCTGGTAACAAATATACGTTGCATCGATTTAATGTGAATTATGTGAATTTGAAATGGATTCGTCATGACGTAAATCCAAATGAATTGAGTCATCTCATTCCGAGCGGGAATATGGAATGCGTTTAATTAATGCACACCAATTAGCGGCATTATGAACGATTCGATTACTCCGAAATTACGAACAAATAATGAAGTTATCGGTACGCATTAAATTGGATTTATTATGCAAAAGTGATAAATTCGTTTTGAATATCTTAATTGTGCAGTTACAGCCATTTCATTAACAAAACAAAAACGATAATATTCAGGTCATTGAGTACACCGTAAAGGATTATTCAAAAATGTGGAAGGTGTCTAATGACATAAGGAAGAAATAAGTATAGGGAAAACAACAAAAGGTAAGGATAGCTTTTGGAATTGCTTTGCAAATTAACACAGTGTAAACCAAATTCTAAATAGAACTTAGCAGAGGAAATTTGCTACAATATAAAGGACATTATCTGTACGTTTCTGATAAAGCCCATTAATTGACCTTTCTTATTAAATATATAGAGGCACACATTGTCTATGAAACTAAATACTTGTATACAGATTGTACTACATCGGGGCAATAACAAACAATAGATTGCTATTTTGCAATTTATTTTTACTTTGATAAAATTTCATGCAAGTAGAGAATAAACGTACAATACCAACATTTTAAACATAACTTCCATCTTGGAATTAACTGATGTGACACCATAGAGTTTCAGCACATAATGCAATAAATATTTTTTCGTTGTTCAAGACACCTATATATTTATACATACAAAACAAAAATATTTTACGCGTTAATGATCGTTCAAATGTTATCTTCGTGTACATAAAATATGCCTGCATTGTGACGAGAGTATTTTTTATTAATTTTCGACTTTGACTGTGCGAGATTGTTAACTAGTAATAGGTGAGACAGGGTGTATAAGCAAATATTTCACTGAGACCCTTCAGCTAAATAAAGTTTCGTAACCACTATGACGGTGAGACAAAGTTTGAGTACTTGTGCTCCTTGATTGCCTTGAGATCCTCCAGCCGGACCTGCCCCTTAATTTAATAGACCAGCGTAATTAATTTAAAATCACATGTTGCTTTTTTTTATTAGCAATATTTACAAAACACTGAGGTTATACGACTGATAATTAGAATTAAACAAAAATAGAGCCGAGAAATATTCAGGCGCCGGCGTAATCAGATTGTGTCACAAGTATGTATGGACATAAATTAGCCATGTTTACGATGTTACGATTGAGCATATCGCGAGATTTTATATGAATTCCTTCACAAATACTAATATCACAAGTCGCCCGACTGATTCTTTCTCAATTCGAAGTGAATGGCGATACGCAATAAATAAACCAATAAAATGCAACGAAGATAAAATGCGCATTAAAAATAGCTCGCTTTAAAAATAAGAAAATCATTCAGCACACGATGTGTTTTCGATTTATGACTTACGTTTTACATTATGTGTTTTAATGTACGTTTATGTATACAAGTGTTCTTTTTTTGCGATAATAATGTCGAGGCGCCAGTGAATGAAAATTATCGTTATCGGAGTTCAAGAAAAAAATCGAGCTGATTGAATGGAGCGTGATATTATTTGAAACCAAATACAGTGGCAACATTTTCTTACTATTATAATAACCATTGGCGGTGATGCAATGGCACGATACCTACGGTAAACAGGTACAAAGATTATATAAAAATTGCAAATAACGTACACTTAATTTAATAACGGTGGGTACGGAAGCAAATTGCAAGCAGCAAAAAGTAGGTACGCTATGCAATATGCGACAGTTTCAAAGTAAATTTTAAATATTTTCATAAGAAATTTGTAATAAGATTTTGTCTCACTGTTATTTAATATTAACAAACATTGTGATCTTTCAATTGAATAAAAAAATGTGCCTCTTTTCCGTTTGGAGGAGCAAGATACGCACGAATAGATCAAATTTTATATTCGTGTGTATAAAATGTACCTGCTTTGTGATGGGAGTATTTTTGTATAAAATGTATAAAATTCATATCTTCCCACCTGCCAGAAATCTATATGTATAACTAAAATCAATGTACAAAAAATATTTCTTTCTTTATTTAACATACGGAGAAATTAAATTAAAACTCTAATAAAGATATAACAATAATTAAATATGGAATTTCGTTAATCACAACCGAGAAATATTCAGAGAAATTTATTATATATTAACAGGGGGTGCAATTAACTTAAAGTTATTATTATTTGCGTTTAATTTTTCCCTCATTGATTTTGACGTTAAGGATTTTGTGACACAAAACGACATGTAATCCATCTAAAGATAAACACCCTGTGTGTGACTCACCCCAAAAAAACTCGCCGAATTCATCGATGCAACAATTTTGTGACTTCCTTGGCCCGAATTTGTCAAATATTAATGCAAAATTTTATAAAACATAACCAATTTTGCATACAATATTGACATACTATATAAATCCGCATTTTTCGAGGATATTTTTTTTACTCGAGGTGTTTTAATTTCACAACTGCGTTATATAACAATGAATGTTTCTTAAAAATCTCATTACAAAAGTTAATTACACCACAAGAATCTAAATTGCCTGAATCGAACATCACTCTAACTATGCTGTTTTGAATTATAAATCATTACTCTACTCCGATCGCACAATTTGCAAGTACGTGCAAAACTGAATTAAGTTTAGTGGACAATTCCTCAGTGATATTTGAACTTGCAACTGTGTAAATGTCATCCACGTACAAAAAAAAAACAATGCCATTGATAATAAATTCGGGTAAGTCGTTTATGAATAATATAAAAAAGATGGCATCTAGTACGTAGCCCTAAGGCACTCCCAAGTGGAGGTCATAACGATCAGTGCTTGGAGCATCGATTTCAACATTAATCTTACGATCAGTCAAATATGACCTAGATTGACCCTGCTAAATTATTTTCATCATTGCAAGAAAGAACAGGGGAACTAAACAAAAATTGTTTGAAAGTTGAATAATTTTAATTATATATATAAGAGCCACTCTTATACTGTTGTTATACTGGTAACTCATACTGTTTTCGAAATATAGAAAAATAACAGGAGAAAAGCTTTCTTTCCCGTTAAGTCATTAGTTTCAAAAATGGCAGGTTTTCTTCCATATATAAGTCCTAAGTGGAATATTTCATTATTTCAGGTACGATAGATCCACAAACATGCACTTATATTTAAAAAAATAGTAAATAAAATGCGGCTGTCAGTTCAGATTTCCAGACAACTATCCTGTTGTCCTGCAGAACCAAGTTACGTTCGCTAATTGGAACAGTGATGGTACATGAATTAAATAATATTGATCAAGATGAAATCATGTTCATAAGTTTTGTGTTCATTTCTGAGTGCTTGATACATGATAGTAGCTGGATTCAAAGTTAACTCATTTGATTTGAATTTCTAAACAGAAATGTGATTGCGCAAGGAAAAGTCCATCAACCCAACTAGGGGGAGCTTGAAGTGAATACAGAGCGTTTTTATTCTCCAACTTACGCACAGGAGTTTCTGGCGATTTGGAAGTTAAAGTCAAACGCTTCGCATCCACAACAAGCCTTCAAAGACCACACGAAATCCCCAATTCTTTGATTAAAGCAAATCATAGATCGGTTAACCGAGTATCCATTAACTTGTTATTAGTTTACCGTCGGATTATAGTTTTTATTTTTGTTGTTTTATATTCCAATTACTTTTATTTTTTTTCCGTTACGTTATGCTACTGTTACATTATAAGTAATTCACAAATAACGTCATTAAATCCCAACACTATTAAATATAAATAAACTTGTTTATTGTTTTATTTTTTATTGAATTTTATTTTGTGGTGATACTCTTCGTTACTTTTTCATGAAAATACGTGATATACATTAGTCATATAGGTTTGATTTTAAAAAAGAAAACGTTCACAATCTTCAGCAAGATACACCAAACGTAGTCACATATTTTGTGCAAAATAAATTTAGACGGTCACCGTTCGCACAGTGTGTAACTAATCGAACCAACAGAAAATTAATATACGATATAACAACATAAAAACATCAAGCAATTATGATCAGAATTAGTATATAACACGAAATTATATATACGTATATAAAAATATCGCCTGCCTGGATGATTTGTTGTTGACAAGCTTTGCGAGTGGTGAGTCGCGAGTAATGTTCGCACAAAAATAGCTTAACAACTAGTTTAATGATTAATGTATTGGGTGTATCTTAGTGAAGTTCATAATAAAAACGAAACGATGGTCCAAGAGTTTCGTTTTTCTTTGGACTTATTATTATGTATTTGTCATTAAATTTCAATAGTTTTCATTTCCTATCAATACTTGTGCCTTGGAGTCCTTATATTCTATGGTATTATACTGATCTTTGTTTCTATTGCTTTCGTTTGTCATCATTTTCAAATAAT
The DNA here is from genome assembly GCA_959613385.1 of Geotrupes spiniger. Classification (NCBI taxonomy): domain Eukaryota; kingdom Metazoa; phylum Arthropoda; class Insecta; order Coleoptera; family Geotrupidae; genus Geotrupes; species Geotrupes spiniger. The sequence continues at coordinate 23,243,692 of OY390736.1, read as the reverse complement.
TGTCGTTTAAAGTTTTCTTTTCTGACAATTTCGTTCTTTTATTAATTGCAAATTATTTTATCTTATGTTTCGTTAGTTTCCGTAGTAATTTTATTGACGTTGTGGCTTTGGCTTTCTTTTGACTTTATATTTTTCCTTCAAATCAGTTTCGTGGTTCCTAGGATCTTTGCAATTGTTAGAGTTTTTCCTTGTATTTTTTGCTGTTGGCTATTTTGATTTCCTCATTTTTTATTAACATTTAAAAAATGAAGAACACAAAATAACCAAATAACCCTCAGTTTATTTACTTTTTGTTAACATTTCTTGCCAATATTTCTTAGTTAAATCGTTGATTCTATTTTTCGTAATTAATATTTTTGCAGCCCTTGTATTGATTGTACCATTTGTTTTCATTGTATCATTCTTATCGTTTCTCTTTTCAATTTCAATTGTAAATCAATTTTGTTACTAACCGTTTTGGTTTTAATTTTCCGATGTTTTCAATTTTCCTTAAATCCAAATGAAGTGTTCATATGATTTCTAATTGGTTTTGAGTTTCTATATATTGTCAATAACATCAAACAAATTGCAGAAATATCAAACGTTTATTTTCCTGCATAATCTCCCTGAACGTCGATGCATTTGGTCCAACGATGCTGTAATCCTTTGATTCTTCTAGAAAAAAATCTTTCGGTTGCTCTTCCAACCACTCATCACTTCGTTATCGTTATAATATCGGGTCCCCCGAAGATATTCTTTTAATTTTGGAATTAAATAGAAATCATCTGATGAATATGCCGGATGTTTAAAATTCAAATCCTGCGTTCAGAATAGCGCTCATGGCAACATAGCTTTTGTGGACAGGAGCGTTGCCTTGATGAAACAGAATTCCTTTGCTCAATTTTCCTCGTCTTCTTTCCTTCACACAGTTGCGCAATCTTAGAATTAAGTTGGCATAGTAGGAGCCTATTATTGTATGTCCACGTTCCAAAAAGTCAGTCATCAAAATTCCGTCTGCATCCCAAAAAATGTGGCCATAACTTTACTAGAGGATGGCAAAACCAGAGAACCTCGGCGATGCCACTCCATATTTTGTTGCTTCGGCCGTGGATCGAAGTGGTGAACCCACGTTTCATCAACAGTGACGAATCGAGAAAGAATTTCATCCGGATCTGCTTTAAACTTTGCCAAACTGGATTCAAAACGTTTCTGATCGGGTGTTAACATTCGTTGGACCCAACGTGCAGACAACTTTTTTAGCGTCAAAATATTTGTTAAAATATTTTCTATAGCACCATAAGAAAAATTCGTAATTTCAGCTATCCCGCGAATGGTCACTCGTCAATCTGTTATTACCATATCGTATATAGGATTAACATTTTCTTGGGTAGTGACACTCACTGGTCGTCCAGCACCCTTCGCATGTTCACATGTTTGTCTTCGCAGTTTAAATTCTCAAGACATATTTTCCACCACTTGGTAAGAAACAGCACCCTAATAAAATTGTAAATTATTTGAACAGGTAACAAGTGACAAAACTACAATTGAAACAACAACAAATGATTAATACTTTAATGTGTCAAATTGATTCAACCTCACTCAACGCCTATTATATCAGGGCCTCTAAATAATGATCTCCCCTCCTAATTGTATTATTTTATATTCGTGTTTAGTTTCTTTCGTTCGTATTTTATTGAATTCCGTGTTCATTTGTTTAGATTTTTTTAATTAAATTATTTCAAAAACTTTGTTTTTTAGAGCTAGAGGTGAGAAGTCGTTAATCTTGTTTATGTGTCATTTTACATCTGTATTACTTTGATCAGCAAGTCCACAAAATACCCAAATACCCACATATGGCAAACAAGATTCCGACCGTTGCAGTTTTATAGTCGGTTAAGAATCGGCACAAAGATCCATTTTGGTAAATATTCGAAACGAGACTGACGACTTCTGTATTAATAACGTGCATACCAAGCTTCTCTATCTTTATATGGTGCGTTGGATTAAATAAACAAGATCAATTCTCCGTTCCTCTCTCCACCGTGGGTTTCCGCTATCCTCGCTCTCTGCCCCATCAACGTATTATAACACTTCGATGGTTATCAACCTCGCATTTTGTCACCTAAATATAAGACACAAATCATACGGACGAATGCAGATCGTACCTACGCGCATTTCTCGAATTCTAGAATCTTCGCATTGAAAATGTCGCCGGGTATTTTTATAGGACAATCGAAAATGCGTGGGCACGCGTCGCTAATATTAGCGCCGCGTGGCTAATTTTGGAGAAAATGCGTGATTGTATTTACGATTTTGTTTATTTGGATTATTTTCAATGCGCGCATACTTTTCTGCAACAGTGTTGTGTACGCGCCATAACGAAGATTTTAGGTCACACGTTAAATGAAAAAAACACCGACAATTTACTTGAGATTTTTTAAATTAATTTCTCACTAGGAAATTAATTTTTTTTATTAATACGTGATTTACCTAATGTATGTTACGATAAAATTATACGCCAGAAGCCTATTAATGCTTTCTTAGAATTTTATATTTATAGATCCGTATTGAATATTTTAAAATATTTTATGACAATATTTTATATAATATTGACTTGCTGGGTCCTTGGGCACAATTGGCAAATCCGTTTAGCTCGCGTATTCATTCATAGCACGAGTTAATAAATAATATAAACACATATCGAATTTAAGTTACACAATTCTTTGTTGTTCACAGTATATCGTCGATTTATTACACCGGAGCAGTTCATTCACCACGCCGAAATTAATTTAATTCCGCTTATCGCATTGTTTACAAAATAACACCTCCAAGTGAAATTGTTATTTAAATTTTGACGTATTTGCGGCGATATCCTATGACCCGTTCGAGCGCAGGATAAAAACGGATTTGAAATTGAAGGGATTTTTTGGTGCCAAGTCATGTTTTATGGGTCTGATGGCACACAACGTGTTGACGTTTTTTGATTGATAAACAGCGATAATTGTTATTGAGACGGCAATAAAACGGCCATAAAATGATTTAGATTAAGCTGGTTTAATAATTTCTTCACAGCGAACGTTGGTCGCATGTTATGACGTAAATTTATCTAATTGTTTAATGTCTCCCGTGGTGAGCGGAATATTATTTGTGCCGGCTCGATCGGAAATTACTCAATTTCGAAACGACAACTCATATTTACGATTTTGGAATATTTCAAGGAAAAAAATCGAGATTTTTGTTCAATCTAATTATTAATAATACTACTACTGTCGTATAAGTTACTTCAAAATATTAAGTTCATCTAAAAAAACAAAACCAAAATTAAAACAACTTAATAATAAGATTACGATTTTGTTTTGTTAGGGCTGTAATATTAATTTTATTGACAAACAATTTATAATTGTAACAAATACAAAATCAAGGTCGCTAACTATATATACATATATATACACACGAGTATGCTTTCGAGTCATTCAATATTGGCTTTTGCAGCACAATTCCATTTAAGTTTTTTAAAGGAAACTACATAATGGTCCAGTTAGTGCAAATTGGGAATTCTTGCTAGACTCACTTCGCAAACAGTTTAAAAAAATATGTTGGCTAAATTTTAAATCAAAACATCAATCCAGGTCCTTGGTCATGGGCTGTCAAAGTTAACAGGTGTCTGATAAACGTAACTGATAACGGAAGAATGAATGAATAATTTGTACATAGGATACACAAATAATAGAAATTTATTGAAGTATCTAATTGATTTATTTTTTTGATTAAAGATTAAAGATTTAGATAAAAAAAAAGGCGCGAAGACGGGAAAAACCGTGGAATCAGACACGAGAACTGACTTGGAACATTATTCTGTTGGAACAATATTTTTTTTGCTAGTCCGGGTTTTTTCTTCCGAATTTTTTGGTAAACAAGTTTTGGCATACTAGCAGAGTGTTGTCCGTGTTGCCCTTCCCAATACAGTCACCTAATGAATGAATTTGTCATCCCAAAATACCACCGCGATAACCTTTCCAGTCGATGGAACCGTTGCATCCTTTTTTTGTACTATTATTTGGTCTCCGGAGTGTAATGGTGGATCGAAGATTTCAAGGGTAATTTTGCCATACTCAAGACGTCACGAAGTATATGATGCGTCCGCACTTTTGTTATACAACCTCAGGGCATCTCTACTAATTTTATTCAAATTAATTCAATTGTTTGACCCGCTAATAAAAATCGATAATTATATTGCTTAAAAAATAATGTAATTATTAAGTATCCTACTAAAACTGTAATTATTAATGGAGTTGAACTATCCTGTAAAATAAAACTTTTTCATGTAGCCATTCTAAAAAAAACTATAAACTTTCTATTTGAAGTTTAAATTCAATGCACTGCTAATCTGCCATATTATAAATTAGCTAATGCTGGTAATTCAGAATAGCTGTGTGTGAGGGTGATTTGTTGAAATCGTTCAATACAGGTTGGTATACTAAGAGGTGTTCTTCGATTACTTACAAATGCATCTCAATTAATAAATAGGAATAAAACACTTCTTATTAATCTTAATTAAAACATGTCATGTAGTATAAGCACCTGGATAATCAGAATATCGTCGATGTATTCCTCTTAATCCCAAAAAATGTTGTGGCAAAAATGTTATATTTACTCAAATGAATATTATAATAATTTAAATTTTTAAATAGTTTCTATTTATATTAAACAAGTAAATAAAGGAAAGCAGTGAACAAATCCAGTTATAATAGCAAATAGTGCCCCTAGTGATAATACATAGTGGAAATGTGCATTAAACTAAAGGTAAAAGTGAAGTAAGCTCGTGTATCAACATCTGTACCTACTGTATATATATGGTATGTCCATACAATAAATCCAAGTAATGCAATTGCTATTATAGAATAAATTATTCAAAAAGTTTCCTTTTTTCATCTTTCTTGACTAGCCGGAATCCAGGTAAAATTTAAATATAAATTGTAGGTGTCCAAAAAATCGAAATAAACGTTGATATAAAACTGGGTCCCCTCATCCTGCCTGGTCAAAAAAAATAAGTATTTAACTTACGGTCAGTTAAAAGTAACGTATGTAACAAAAGTTTTAGAAACATTTTTGAAATGTAATTATTCAAACTATAATTGTTTTATTTAATTTGGAGTACAGAAAACAATCCAGTGAAGCTTTAACTATAATTATAATGTATCACATAGCCGCTGAAGGGCCATGGGTTTCAATGGTTCGCAATTTCATGCAAATGCCTCTCATCAGCTTTTGGACGGTAAGTGGGTTAAACTCTCGAATCTTTTGGTAGATTCGTCGTTGCAGTTCTTCTTCATTTCGGTGTTCCCACTCACCGTCGTAAACTTTTCTACCGAGTAAAGCCCAAAACTCTCTTTATGGATGAGAAAGCAGAAGACAAAGGTAAATTCTGGGAACAATTAAGTGAGATTACTGAAAACTGCAAGGGGAAAATAATAGTAGCAGGAAATTTGAATGGCAGATTTGGAGGAAAACGCACATGTACAGGGGTAATAGGAAACATGGAGAATAAATTAACAACAACATAATCACAACAAACACAAATTTACCAGAAGAGGATAATATAATTGATTATATCCTAGTGGAAAAAATTAATAAAAAATAGGTAAAATATGTCGGGCTAGAAGAAGTCCTGAAGTGTACACTGGCTACAAGAAATACATGCAGAGAAAACGATTATGTAGTAAATGTAAAGAATGTCGTAAATCGTAAAAATATTTTCCAAGTTTGTGAATATCAAAAAGAATTTGCACTTTTTGATATCTTTTTTGAAATTTGGCTGGTTTTTGAAACAATTCAAGGGAGAAACGTAAGAACAAAGGACAATCAGAGAATGAAACGTGAAAAATAAAAAAAAAATATAACACTACTTAATATTAATAATATTAATTAACACTAGTAACAAAACAAATAGTTTCTATTCTAAAAAAAATATAAGGAAAGTTTGATTGGGTTTGGTGGAAAAACAAACTTCTTTGTAAACCAAAATAAACCACTATTGAATTGAATTGAATTGTTAAACGTGACAGCAAAAAAATGCTAAAAATGTAAAGCACTGCTGAATAAATTGATGCGGGGGTGGGTTCTAATTAGATTGTTTGCTTTTCTTAAATTTTCGATATTGCGTTATTAAATATATTTTTTTTACGATGAAACTTTTGATTTTTATATTATTTTTTCGTTGAAAAATAATACAAAGAGCAGAAAAACTCACCATACACACATCAATTATGAACAAAAAATGAGAAATAATAATAGATAATGAACAGGCAGAGAACATGAGATCAATAGAAATTAGGCAGTAAGTAAAAGTAGACATTGAGATTGGTAAAGGCCAAGGACATGGTATAGTAACTTCTGAAATTATGAAAAATGAGAGAAATGGGAATAGAAATGTTTTGGAAGACGTGTAAAGAAGCACGGAAACAGGATACCTGAATATACCGGAAGACTAGAAGATACGTCAGATAGTACAAAACAATACATAAAAATGGAAACATTGGAGACTGCAATAATTACAGAGGCGTCACGCCATTAAGTACAGCAGCGAAGATTGGTAAGAAATGTACAAGAAACACAACTTGCGTTTGCAAAATGGGGCAAATAATCTGAAATATTTTCCGCTTGTCGATCTGGAAAAAGCTTTCGACTGAGTCCAGAGGAAATACTGTGAAATATCTTAAAAACAGAGAAAGTCGACGATGAACTTACATCAGCCTTAAAGGTCACGTTCAACAAAATGACCAATTTTGTTTAATGTGTTGATTAATGAAACACTAAAGATTTGTAAACCACACATGAAAAGTGTGATTTTCAGAAATCTAGTATCCAATAGGAGTAAAAGATAACAAGAAGAGACATAGTAAGAAGTATTAATGTACAGGTAGAATTGCACAATCCATAATTTATTGAAAATAAATAATTGAGAGGTGGAAAGCACCACGCTTTTTATCAATTTGGCTATTTATTTTTCTTATGCTAGTGTCCTCCAGGACCTTCCTTAGTTTTTAGTTAGGATGTCCATATTATTTTTGTTGGCACGATATTTATTTCCATTTCCTTACCCTTAATTTTATTTATCCACAGTTTATTTCCTGCATTAATTCATATACATTGCCTTCTCATATCTGATACTACTCCATCTTCTCCGTTAGCTCCTCCATTTTCTACAATCTTCCCTTTCTTAAAAATCCTCCGCGCTTCCAAAATTACTATTATGTTTCCAATTATTTATGGTCGTCCCTTAAGTTTTCATTTTTTTTATTTTACTTCTTTCATTTACGAACATCTTTTTCGCATGTCTATTAATGTATTCTTTACTGTGCTGACTTCTGTCTTCTGCTTATATTCGTTCGTCACTTTTATCAGTACCAACGTTGGTAGGGTACACGGACGTTTTATTGTCTAATCATATTGCTCCTCTTCCCATCTTTATGCACAATTTCGTGATGCTCATTTTCCATCCCAAGCACCGTTTGTCATGCTCATCTCATCTTCATGCATCGTTTCCTCATACACCGTTCTTCCTATTTCATGCTCTGTTTTCTTGGTTTTAGCTCTTTTTACTCTTAGTTTCTTACTGCACTTTAACAATTAATTTTTCTATTTTGGTCTTTGCTCCATCATCCATATTTAGTTCTACTCATATGACTACGTTTAAGACCTTGGTACATTCAATTCAATGTATTTCAATATGGAATGGTACTCAAGAATGTTGAGAACAACACGCAGACATAATCGTTAGGCTTATGACTTTAAATAATGATACTGCAATAATTTCAACAATAAAATTATTATTGCACGTTCCACTACATTGACTAATGTAATTGAACTACACTTCGGATACAATATTACTTGAGCAAATCCATCAACTCAACTACAAAAATCGAAATAAAATTCGCTGAATCAAAAAATATGTAACGTGTTGTATTAATTTTAAATGTCTTAGTTTTAATGGCTTTCCACAAAAGTTTCAAGTCTAGATTTAATTTCATTAGTAAGTAACATAAGCAGAAAGTAATCAAAAGTTAGTGTGAAATGTATTTTTTTAATCGACACGAAATTATTTTGATATTTTTTTATAATTCTAAAAACAATAACACAAAAATAAACTTAAGATTTATCAGAATATTCAAATATGTATATAATTTTACCATGATATTATCTTATATTATAGATTGGTCATAGTTTTAAATACAATAACATAACATTTTTTTTTTCAACGAAAGTAAAGTAGAAAAACGAACTGCAAACACAACGCTTTCTTCGACGTAAAACAATTACACTGTGTAGAATTAAAGGATAATTGTTGGCATCGGTTGCCTTAAAAAGGGATTTGAATGTATAGAAAACGTCGAAATGTTTACACTGTAATCTGCTATTCTATTCTAAATCTACTCTGGTTACGATCCTGGTTGACGATTTATATCTAGTTCGATCGCAATCCATACGAGCAATCGCCATTGAAAGCCAGCAGTTCAAACTAGAATTAACGTTACCACGCATCATTTACGACGCGAATTTCCTGCCCTATAAATCGAGTAGGATTGTGGGTCCAACCCGCTGGTCGCAATTGCTCCGTCTGCCCGTCAATTCCACTTCAGGAAATTGAAATTGAAATGGACACAAGGACACAAAAATTGAAAAAAATGTGACACAAAAATTAATTATTTCCTATGCAACTTTCACCTGCAAGCCCCAATGGAAATATTACTGGAGGTGGATACTAACAAATATACTCGTATAAACATTGATCTGTTTATTTCTTTATACGAAGTTTTATTAGCATGCGGACTATATGTAAAAAATACTTTACTGATGGAAAGTATACTAGACTATATTGGGTGGGTTTGTTGAGATTTTGTAGACAAAATAAATAAACATAGACATTATTATCTGTTTGAACAGCAAATAACTTCGCAGTATAAATATTAAATTCAAACGCAAACTACAAACTGTGGAATTAAAGCGATTCCAAATATAAATGTGCAAAGTGTCAAATACATCTTTTTAATACGCGAATCATTTTAAAAATACATAAATAAAATTGTGTGAAACGTTTTAAAAAATTTGCACCTTATAATTGCAAAATACAACTTAATTTTTCAAACAAAGAAATCAGTTTGCAATGAAATTAGCTTCAGATCTAAATTTTGTAAGATCATTGTGTTGATATTTGAAGATGATTTTTTTAATTAGCTGTGCATTTAAAATATCAAAAAGTTAAAGTTAAACAACACGTGCTGGCAACCAATTGTGACCAAATGAAATTTTGGAAATAATCGAAAATTTTAAGTAATAAAATTTGTTAAAAAAATACTGTAATAGACGATCTTCGATCGTCTATTACTTTAGATTTTTTGGTTCTTCCTGTGTAAAACATAGGTTCGCACGTGCCTTTGTTTATTAAAATGTACTAAAAATACTTTGACTCATTAATTAATTATAAACACACTTTGCATACTTTTGTACTTTAAACCATTTTGACCAGTGTCGAAAGAAAAATGTTTATAACAACCTTGCTCCATTCCATTTTTGCACATTCTGGCCATAAAGCTACACGGCCAGCTTAAACTTTAACATCAATTTCAAACAGCTAAAGTATTTTAATTATTATTATACATCGTTGACACTACGGCGGCATTTCGAAAATGCAGCGTATTTACAAACTGCATACGAGGTAATTTGCATTTATATTTACTGCATTCGCGGAATTCTTAAGTAACATTTTGACAGAGATGTTAACATATTCTGTTTTGGAATTTGAACATCCGTGTGTAAACACCAAAGTAAATCACGGGTAATAGGGCTCTAACGCGCGGAATTTCACATGTCTGTCGCGAGACAATAAAAACGCTCGGACGGGGTCGGTCGCGTTTCGAAGTATAAATAAAATCTTTTCGCCTGTAAAATGAAAGATAACTCATTAACGCGGGATTGCAACAAAGGTTGCACGCATTTTTACGACGTTGCGTCCTCGTGAACTTTGCGAATGTAAGAAAGTCGCTGCGATGGGTATGTTCCAATAATGCGGTGCAAAAGTTATCCAAACTGGTTTAGTAATGGACTTAAACAATGCTCGAATAAAAAGAAAACGGCGCATAAAGAATATTATGAAGAAGTAATTGCGTTCGATTTAATGAGGTGTAAATATTTCAAATTTCTCTAAAGGAGTTACAAACATGTTCTTCACATTGGTACAGCTATGTGAATATCCAAATGTTTTCCTACTTATGAGGTATGCCATTGGTGTGTAGATGTAAATTATTACATGTTCCTGTAAAAACTGTTAAATATTCGCTACATATTAAACCACCTGCAACTATACAGGCGAGCCGTACTTGGTAGGTGACAAACATTCGTAGTACTTGATTTGGGGCGATTTGGGTTCTCATAGTTTTAATATTATTAGTTGCATTCGTGACAGTTTTCATTGCACTGCAGACATTGAGAACCTACAACGTTCTTTTACAACCTAAATAATCATTAAGAATGTTAGCAAATCAATATGGCCATTTCATAACAGTTTCATGTTCACCTCAACTTCTAAGCAGCTATTTGAGCCTTATTTAACGTAATCAATCCCCCGCCCCCATCCTCTTTAAGCAAATACTACACAGTGCCCTTATCTCATCATATTGGGGTAAATAATAAATAATTTATATAAATTAGATATAATAATGGGCCAAGAATAGAACCCTGCGGCACTCCAACTGTGGTTTCGCGTTGATGTAAAGAAGAGGTGTTTGCGTTTGCTGCTCCAAATAAATCTATTCCGTTTGTCGATCTCTGCAGGAACCCTGTATCCAGAGCTTCCATGCCTGACGACCATTTTTTACAATTTCATAACAGATCAATGTTTTATGTAATTTAAAAATTAGTGCAATTGAATAAAAAAATATACTCATTTTATCATAGCGAAGCTCAAACCTTGAGATTAATAGAACAGGAGTTGTGGATGGGACTAATTATGGTGGTGGTGTACTAGATACTGAAAAGGAAGCAATAAGGATTATAGAATGCCCTAAACCAAGAATACAGGACTGACAGAAAATCTAATGATGAAATAGGCAATGCTGAAGGAGGATTCTAAAAGTTTGAGTTGAGGAAGGAGATAAATAAATAGCAAAATAACAAATAAATAGCCCAGAAGAAAGAAAGACGAAAATTAGAGTAAGCAATAATTAATGAAATGGAAAGAAAGACACTGACGTGGTATGGTAAGACATTGACAATGATCATATTAGTGAAAGTATGTAGTGATGCATTGATAAAAGAAAGGAGAGAAAGACGATGGATGAATGGACCTAAGAAGCTATTAGGAGATAAAGTTCAAATTTACGAGAACCTACTGAGCGAAAAGAAAAAAAAATGTATTAGAAAGAACAGAAGGGAGACTGGAACGTGTACAATAGGGGAAAGAAAATGTGAGAATGGGATTGCGAAAGAAAGGTAAATGCAACAAAAGAAAGTTGAGCGATGTCAAAGCATTGTATACGCATAAATAGCAGAATGTACCACAAAAAGAAAAGAGGAGTAGGTCTGGCCAAAAGCATCAAGCATTGTCAGATGGTACCCTACGAGATAAAAGATGCAGCAATAAATAATTTGGAAAACATAGAAAGGAACGAAGACGGGAACAGAAGTATCCCTTCGCTGACAGTCAGGATGGTGGAATGTAGACATAGAATTGAAGGAAATGATGGAACTGCCGACGAGATTGGGTTTGGGACTGATAATATCCATATGGACAAGATGGATAAGATACTATCAGAAATCTACAAAACAATAATGCTCATGGGTATGGCGTATGAAAATATGTAGGCATTCTGAGGGACGGGGGGATTTGGGAGTACAGGTGGAGGAAAAGTGAATAATACCGGGAGGATGGGCTCGATTTTGGACCCAAGAATAAACCTCACCGGCCAACTGAAGATCAAATCGGAGTACTATCGAAACTACTAAATTTCGCTATTGCACCAAGCAGTATATTATGGACGAAATAATCACCTAAGTGGAATGTGCAATAAAAACTCTACCAGCAGAAGAAGCAGAACAAATAAGACTCGAAACGTGCAAAATACTCTGCACAACCAAACCAACAACTAGAAATATTTTAAGCACAGAAGAGGACGCATCGAAAGAACTTCGTAAGAATAACGATATCATCGTTCTACAAGCCGATAAGGGAAACGCAGCAGTAGTTATGATCAGGATAGACTACAATAAGAAGGTCAACACGTTATTGGACTCCGAACGCTACAAGAAATTAAGCTAAGATCGAACGTGAAGTCAGAAAAGCGATCAATGAGTTAACCATACCGGAAGAAAGCACACGTCTATGGCCATCATAAACTCGACCTCCAAGAACTGGAAACCCTCTGCAACCGATTGTGAATACCTGTGGATCTACAACTTCGAACTAGCCAGATATCTTGCTTACAAGTACAACAGTACGGGGGTTTGCGAAGCAGTCTTGTAAAGAACTCGGAAAATTTTGTGTAGATTATACATGTACATCAAGTAACCAGCGAAGATATACTAGTTTCGTGGAATATCTTTTCACCCACATGGCAGTGGAGGAAACTTTACAGCTCATCAGACAACGGTTTATACCACAAGGACTCCAATAGGATATAATTGTCCTGCAAGATTGTGTTTAACCATCACTCTCTTTCTATGGAATGGAGATTTCTACAAGCAGAAGGACGGTGCAGTTTTAGGATCACCACTGTCACCAGTCATCGCCAACATTTTCATGGAGACTTTTGAAGAAGAAGCCATCAGCTCTAACGACAAGAAGCTGAAATGCGGGTACCGCTACGTAGACAATACTTTTGTGATATGGCCCTACGCGATGGACAGTCCACGCACAGGAACACATCAACGGAAAACATGCTAATGTCAACATCACGATGGAGATTGAAGAGAATTGTTGCTTACTTTTACTGGACATATTAGTAAAATGTAACGACAACGAAAGATTAGGACATGGAGTATACCGCAAGGAGACGCATACGGACCGATATCTACACGCAGCCTCAGATCACCATCCACAACAGAAAAGATCCCTAGTCTCAACAATGCTACGCAGAGCTGAAAAAATAGTGATGGTACTAAAAAACGCAGTGAATTTAACATGTGGAGGATATACTGCAGATCAACGGCTATAAACCATTAGATTCAGAAACTAGACGGGGCTAGGAAAAAGAAGAAGGATGGCCCAGAACAAAAACCGACAGGATACGCACACCTGCCATATATTGCAGTAGTTACGGCTGAGGAAAATCCTAGTGAAGAAGAACATCAACGTCAGGTTCAGCTAGGGTACGAAAATAAAAGAACTGTATTCTTACAACAATTACTAGATACCAAGATCACGAGTTAAATGAATCTACGAAATTCAATGTCAGTATGAGAAATCGTATATTGGATAACCTGGACGCAGTTACAGTGCAGAGCTACTACTTGGAGCTTCGCAGAGATGTCGAACAAGGAAACGCTGGTAAATCTGCAGTAGCTGAACACTACTACACGCAGTTATATAATCGACTACAACGACGTGAAGTTGTCAAAACAGTACCCACGGGTGGTAAGAGAATCCTTGGAAATAATGAAGTACCTGAACAACTTCAACCGAGAAGATAGTTACAGACTAAGTAAAGTTTGGAAGTTGACCAAAAGAACCCTCAAAGATGCAGCAAGGACCATCAAAGACGCAGCCAGGACGGTCAAAGACGAATCGAGGGGAAGGATCGGATAGATCAGCGGACGATAACTTATACGGATCAACGGATACGCATCAACCAAGCGAAGGAGAGACTGGGTATATAACAAGGAAAAAATACATCAACATCAGTCTAAAACTTCTGAAGAAGCTGTCAATATGATCAGTGAAACGTCAAGTTTATTTTAACAACCACGGCAACACCCGGAAGATTCATCTTTATTGTAAAAAGAGTTTCAATTTCATAATAATTTAGCAACTGCTCCAAATCCAGTAAAATTTTCGGAATATCATTAGCAATTTGTTGGTTGTTTTAATAATTTGGTGCGTCAAATGAATTCTAATGCAAATCCTTCTGAAATTTGAAGAAAATCTGAAGAACCGTGTAAGTTAATACCTGGCAAGTAAAAGGTTTCAAAAACAACTCAGCAATTTTTGTGAATGGAAAGCAGAAGATAATATGATGAAAATTACGGAATATTGATTATTTTATTTGTGAACTAAATGCTAAAAACTAATAAAATAGTATCATCTTCTTTGTGACCGAAATGATTAATCGCGAATGAAAATCTTGCCATATGTCGTTTTTATAAACTGTTAGCATTTTTGAAAAAACAATCAATTGATTATGACTCAAAACAATCAAAAACATTAACCCGAGAGAAAATCTATAAATGTATGAAAGAAAATATCTCTGGCGAAATTAAGAGCAAATTTCAAATAAAGCAAGAAAATGTACGAGTGTTTTATAGCTATCATTGGAATAGCTGGTGGTTGCAAAAGAGAAGAATTGTATAATGTAATAATATTTCACTAGACGATATCTAGGAAACTCACATAGTTTGTAATTACAATTCCCTGCACTAAGCCAAACCAAAAAAGAACTTTCATTGTAATAAAAGAAGTAGACGGGATGTAATGTGTGGAGTTATTTTAGGGACACAGAAATTACAAGTGTACCGTACAAAAGGTAGGAATACACACAACTGAAGGGATGGCAAAATAAATATACTGTTATTGGGTGTTCAAGATCTTGACTGGTCATTCGTTTCGGAGAACTTCTGTAATACTTGTAGCTAATGTTGGTACTGATAGCACTGATAGCAGTACTAAAAAGTCAGCTTGGAAGAGTTCGTCTGTAGTTGAAATATACATAGAAGACTCTTTAGAAAGCAAAGGATGCCAGGATGATACTGAACGGAGAAACGTTTGTGGAAATATTTCAGCAGCAAAGCAAAGAGGTTATTAATAAAACTAGTCTTAGTAACACAATTTCTTCTAGCAGTAATTATCATCCAATAACCATTCAGATCAATACAAATTGTACTATTAATTTAAAATTTATATTTAAGGTTAATTGTTAATTTTTGATATAGATAGATGTAGATTAAATAAAAAAAAATTAACTTGAATAATTGTTAGTGAGATCAATTTTAGTTTCCAATAACAACACTTTACTAGACTAGGTCATTTTTGGCCTTTTTTCTGGACTGAAACTATTGACGAATTGGACACAGAATGAAATAAAATAAATATAATATACAATATTAGATGTTTTCTATCTATGAATGGCAGGAGGAAGGAGCAAAAATATGAATCTCGGAAAGCATGATTGTTTAGCCAGAAAAGGGGAGACTCGCCTACATTTATTTAACAAATTTGAATCAATGATCTACAGCAATCCTATGATCTGACATATGGTTGTTGTGCCTCCTAATGTAATATAGAGAGGTTTAGCTCAACTAAGGATAAGTGATGGTCGGGGTCCAGGTTCGATTGAACCGAGTAAACTAAGATTCAATGAAAACTAGGCATTTACTGCCTGAGAACGTAATCCTAGATATCACATTTTTCACTGAATCTTTGTACCTACTTTCAATTCAAACATTATGAATGGTAGCAACATTTTTATTCACGTCTATCTAAATGTAATTTCATAATTTCTCGTCGTATTATAAAATGTGATCTGAAAAGTAACGAACTAGGGAAAATACGTTAACGAATAATATAACAAATGTAAACGTAATGTTCCCAAAGCTGCAACAAATGAACCATATAAACCCCTAGTGGCTCGTAGATAAAACCAATTTCAGGCCATTAAATAAAAAAAGCAAATAGTGTTAAAATTTAAATAAATAAAAATAAATAGCTATAATGAAACAAACACATTATTCATTAATTATTCATCAATACGTGTTTTATTGCTAGTGATAAAGTCGAGCAGTTGTGTAATTCTTCACCAACATTTTATAGTGATGTCCTTGCCTTTAATGCGTTAGCCGTCAACTTGCTATTTCTCACTATCGTCTCATTTATAAAATATGTTTCCACCCGTCTCTGCAATAATGTCAATATTTTAACACAATTAACTTGCATGTGATCAATTTTACGACAGGTGACTGCGACACGTGTAAACTAATTAACGCTTTGCGCGTAACGTAATGAAAAAATAAACACCGAAATGTAACGTAATAATCGGCCGCGAGCCGGTCGGCAAATGCAAATGTTTTTCCATTTTATTTCGTTATTATGACGTTTTTTTACACGCGCGCGAAAACGGCGAATAAAAACCAATTTACGAGCAATTTGGCAGAACGTGCGAACATAAACAACAGGTAAAAAATCGCGCGTTCCCCGTTTCACGAAAATCGCCCAAAAATCGGATTCGTTCCCGACATTATAATCACGAGAAACTTTCGTTGGATTTATTTATTCAATTACAGTAATTTAACCATGACTTACTTCATTTAGAAAATTTTAATCCCACTTAAAATATAAGTCTACGAGACGTTTAATTAATTTAAATATTTTTTGACGCTTATTTAATTAGACTGCCAGATAATATTTTTAATTGAATTTCCCAACTTGAAGATAATTAAAATTCGAAGGCATGTTAACCGGACGTTTATAAATTATCGACGTAATAAATGCACCAAATCAATTTCAATGCGCTTGAAGAATGGGGAACTTTGCGCTAGGTATTTTTGTAATTTAATGCAACGACAAATTCCAATTGAATAGTTGTACCAGTGGCGTAACTAGGGTTTCAGCGACCCTGACCTAAACAAAAAAATGTATACATAGTATTATAGCACATACGTCATTGTGGTTATGTAACCGTGTTTTATTAATTCAACATAAACTTTGTCAATGAACGCATGTTTATCTTTTCGTTCCCATTTGCTTTGTTGTCTTTCTGCAGATAATATATTTTAATATGTCATGTTGTTAGTGTTCGTTTTGTTTATTTATCATTAATTATCATTAAATTTATTTCGATTGTTTAATTTATTCTTCCATTTAATTTCAATTGCTTTTTTAATTGCTTTAATTAACATTGCGTTGCTATAATTAAAAAATATATATACGAGTCATTGATATCTGTTATGCATATTCGTTTCTTACTATTGAGCTATTTTGTTGGGCCTTGCGTTTGTTTGGGTTCATTTTCATTTTTTTTTTAATAGTATCTTCAATTTATTTTAAAATTGTTGGCATCTTTCTCATTGGAATGCTTTGCCTTAATTTATCCTTTTTTATTGATGTTGATGTTCCATTTATTTTTTAATTTTTATTGTCGATTATCATATTCTTTTGTTTAAATATCGTGAGTTTCAATATTGAGTATGGTTGAGATCTTTACCACGTAATTAATTGTTTTTATTTCATCATCGTTAATTTCATTTTCTTATCTGTTGCTATTGTTTGCTCTCTATTGCTTCGTTTTCATTTCTATTCCTATTTCACTAATTTTGCTTTTAATTTGCGAGCTATTGACACCCGTTAATTTTTATTTGATATTTCATTGGCGACCTGTCATTTTTTGCTTATTCGATTTTGATTTATTTAATTTTTTTGTTTCGTTACCATTCGTTTAACTTTACAGTTTGCTTTTCTCTTATACATTACATTTTTTTCATTCGGGATTTTTTCATTTGTGCCGGATTATTTTTATAACTTTTTTATATTAGTTTTCTTGTTTTTTTGCTATGAAATTTTCTGACCATCTGCGTTTTAGTCACGTCAGGTGACAATAGTCATATATGTAGCTTTTACTCTTTGGATTTTCGAATTTTAACTTTACGCGACGCTCTTTAAACTTTAGACAGAATTAGACAGATGTTTGATGAGAGCGTTTTTGGCATTTTTATTGCGTGATATTTCGATTTTTTGTTTTTCATTCAATTTTAGTTTCTTGCAAGTTATATAGTTTCCTTTATTTCGGCATTGCCGTCACCGTATTGATTACGGATCAAGAAAACCCGAACGCGTTAACATCAAACGTTTTGCACATAACTCACACGGTATAATGCCATACATTTTTTCAATTTTGACTATTTTTTGAATTTTAGATACTGTTCGACAATTTTGTTAATGCGACATTTTACGGAATTTCATGTCGACTTTTCTACATTTTTCACATATTTGCAACTTGCACAATATTAGGTTGACTTGAATTGGGTTGGGTTGCGTTGGGTTCGGCGCATTTTGGGAACGTTTTGCCTTGTAACGTCGTGATTTACTATTAATCTCTCGGAAGAATTTCAGATTATTTTTTTATTCATTACTTTTGTTGTTTTTGTTTTGCTATGAAATTTTGTGTTTTTGACCATCTGCATTTTAGTGACGTCAAATGACTTACATATTTTGTGTTTCATGTCATGATGATTTGTATAATGTCGACATATTTGGTCAATATCTCTAGTTTTTACTCTTTGGACTTGCATATTTTAACTTTGCTCAACACTCTTGAAAATACTGTTTTAGGCAGATATTAGATTAGAGAGTTCTTGGCAAGGTTATAGCGCGATAATTTGACTTTCTTGAATTTTATACAATTTTAGTTTTGCAAATAACTCACATGGTATAACTGCCATAAGATTTTTTTTCAATTTTAACGTTTTTGACTTTTAGATAATTTTCAAACGTTTGACAATTTTGTTAATGGCTACATTTTAAGGCATTTTCATGTCGACTTTTCTACGTTTTCATTTATTTGCAATTTACACAATATTGGGTTGGGTTGGGGGCATTTTGAGAACTTCTGTTTCTCGGAAGAATTTTAAATAATTTTTATTACTTTTTATTCATTAGTTTTCTTGATTTTTTTTGTGATTTCATTTATTGACTTACATTTTAGTCACGTGACTTAATTCTTTGTGTTTCATATCAATGTTGATTTGTATAATGGCGACATATTTACTCAATATCTCTATTTTTACTCTTTGGATTTTCGAATTTTACCTTTTATCCAAGCTCTTGATATTGCATTTTAAACAGCTACTAGATTAGAGAGTTTTTGGAAATTTTATTGCTTTAATGTCATTTAGTCAATAGCTCTAGTTTTTATTCTTGGGATTTTCGAATTTTAACTTTGTTTAATACTCTTGAAATTGTTGCATTTTAGAGCAATGTTATATTAGAGAGTAGTAATTTGTATTGCTTGGTACTTTGACTGCTTTAAATGTTATACAAATTTGATTTTTTGCACATAACTCACATTTATTTGATTTTGTACAATGTTTTTGGTTGGGTTGGGTTGGGTTGGGTTTGGTTGGGTTCACTTAGGCTGGGTTGGGGCATTTTTGAAACTTTTTTCAAGATACCCCAACCCAGCCTAAATGAATTCAACTCAGCTCAACCCAACATTGCGTAAAATGCGAATAAATGAAAAAAAAATTGAAAAATCAACATTTGCAACGTTCTTGTCTAGTATTAATCTCTCTGAAAAATGATATTACGTCACCTTATTGTCATCAGTTGTACCTTGTTAACAAATAATTATGTTTATTATTTACAACTTTTTAGCTGATTTTAACTACCAGCATACTGTTTCGGTTAATGGATACTTTCTGAAACGACTAATATAGCAGTCAGTATAATGGTTTCATAAATGTTTTGTTTAGATTGAAATATTAAAACTTCACTTAACTTTTGTTTGCTATAAGCAACTAAAAATAGTTCTTAAATTATTGAAAATTGTATAAAATGCTACGAAAAAATATATAAACTAGAATTTCGCTAAATAAATGACGTTACACGACTATTTCTTTGTCGTAATAATTCGAATCAGTGTCAGTTCGTATGAAAGATAAACAATGTGTCGTAAGACGCCATAAAAAAATAATATAGTATTTTAATCTTGTTTTGTGGCAAGAACAATGCTACCAAACAAAATAATAAGGATGTCTTAATGCAGTTTTTTTTTCTTGTCGATAAGATTCATAGTAAAAGCGCGTAAATGCACGCGAATTGTAAATGAGAATCGTTTATTTCTTGAACGTAGCACATTTTCTTATTGCGTGTTTCATTTGCTCCGCGAAACGATGCGTATTTAACTCGTACGGATATTGCGGTTTTAATTGTCAAGAGAGAAAAAAACGTAAACGTGCGTCTATGCGAGAGTCGTCCGAACGTACAATTAAAATAATGTGCGCGAACGCAGCGACAGGAGCGGAGTAAAACTCTCTTATAGGTAGGTCGCACTCACTTCTGTGCGATTAATAGCAGGCGCCAATCCGCAGTTCTTTTGCTCTCCCCCCCTCGCCGACAAATCTTGTACGGAATCTCGCGTGGTACTCGAAGAATGCAATCAGATAGTGGCGTGCAACACTGTTAATTAGTCGATACTTACCCGAGGGACAAACTGATAGAGATATATGCGGTGGCTTGGCGCCTGCCTCTGGATTTACGATGTCCTCTGATTCAGACACGAGTATCCAAGGCTGCGAAGCAAGAAAATTTAGGCGCCACTACGGTATCAAGCGTCAGTCACTATCCGACTACAGCGCGAACAGGGTGATTTGACATCATAAGACTTCCGGTAGATGAAACTACGAAAACCTCGAAACGAATCGACTTCTGAGACATTCTACGGCGAAATTTCGCGCAACATCGCTTTTGCCAGTGAATAGAAAAATAATAACAAGAAAAGTGCATCGCGTATACTTTCCATAAAATCCATATCGCGGACAATTTTGATGACAGTGTCACGGTTTAACTTCTTACATAGACTACAAATGACGGCCCTTTTACTCGCTGCCCTGTTCAATGGCACTTTTCAGTATTGCAACGTCTGGAGGGAGATCCAGCCGTGTTCCTGCACGATGCAGGGGAAACACATATCGATAACGTGCGAGAAAATGAATTCCTTCGGCGAAATTCTCGGCCTTCTGCAGAACAAATTCGCGCCGACGGACCAGATTTTCTTACGTATCAACAAATCGAAATTGGACGACCTACAGTACAGAAGCTTCAAGGAACTCAATATGACGATAACAAATTTAAAATTGAACAATAACGAGTTAAGGTAGGTCAATAAGCATGTTTATTATTTATGTTGCTAGTGTGTTTAATTTTCTTTGAGTATTTGTGTTCATTAAACATATCGATTTAAGTCACACAAAAATAATAAATACCATACGAAATTGTTGACACTATGATAAAGACACCTGCCATGGCTTTAAATTTATAACAATTTACGCAAATAATTTATAATATAATATTTTTATATTAACCCAATTAGTTACTTAACACAATTACTAATACTAGATATTTGAATATTTGAAATTAAACATTATCACTTTTAATTTTATTGATAGCAAAATGTATCTTTTTAGTGTCGACTTAGACCGACTTATTATACAACTATTTCTGCGGTTCCACTCCAACTAAATTGGATTTTACTATCTCAACAAGTTTTTTAATTGCTGCGTGTTTTCCAACATATCGTGCTGAATTGATAATTTTGTTATATTTATTTGTGATCTAATACGTGACCAACAAAGCAACGACATAAAATTGTCTTTGATAAAATTTTTAGGATAATTTAAGTAATAAGTTCTTACTCGAACTCATTTTAATAATTGTGTATACAACAAAAAATCAATAATTTAATTTAATTCATAAATAGTTTGTTAAGGTATTTGTAATCAAATTCGATTACTAGTAATTAGCGGATGTTGACGTTTAATTAACCAGGCAAGGAAAAATGTCCCTCGGGGATAATAATCCCAACGTGCTACAAATTAAGACTAATCTTTACTCACTGAATGTTTACGTTTCAAAACAGCTCGTACGATTACAATTATCTTGTCATATGGATATGAAATTATTTTTCGTACACATATTTGGAGTAACATATGAATCCAGTAATCAACAATAAATATGTAATTATAAATTTCTCGCAAATAAAATATGTAATGTAAATTGTTTACTCTGCAGTTTTCTATGATGATATGAAATAATGAAAAATTAGATATCTAAAAAATAAATGATCCGCAAAACCAGGGCGATCCGCAAAACCAACTGCATAAAATCGTTTATTGTGAAAGATAACAGAATTAAATAGTCGTTTTTAGAATACAAATTGGTTAAAAAATCAATGATTGACATTATTGTTATAGTTTATCTAAATTTTGCAATGAAAATGCCTACTGTCGAGCAGTTATATATTTTTTGTTGTTTAATTGACAAATATATCATTCGTTATATACTTTTTGTTGTTGCCCAACCCAACTACGAAAGCAAACAAAAATCAAAGAAATTTTTACGAAATTACGAGGTCAAAATTCAATTTCTGGAATATTCCCAATATGTCCAACCCAACTGCTATAATTATTATTATACACGAGTGTTCATGTTTGTATTCTAATATACGTTCGTTACCTGCCGTAACATAAATTTGTCATTAGCTCGCTAACGAAGCATTTGGACCACATGTCTATTTCTATTTAACTCCTAGAATATGCCCTGTGGATTTTAAGTGAAAATTAGTTGCCGTTCATATTTCCTGGTCACAATGTTAGTAACAGTATATTTAAAACATCACAATATTCTGAACTAACAGATACATTTCTTTTGTTTATTTGCTCACAAAATGCAATTGACACAACTACATTAACTTTTAAAGTCACTGAAATTAGGCGAATTAACTCAAAAGACGATTAGAACGTCAAAGATGAAGGAGCAATCATGATTAAATAACGCGCAAAAGTTCATATTTCTATTCAACACACTTTGTATGAGTTCCGACGTCAAAACGAAGGACGCAGTGAATTAGAAGTGCCATAATGGTGAATAAATCGTAAAAAGTTTTAATTGCATTGGGTACTAAAACTCACAAGTAGACAAAATATAATTCCACTCCATCGAATTTCAATAAAAAAAGTAAAATCGAACAACATTATTTATAATCATTAACTATAAACAACTCTCATTTCTTCATAACAAATTTCGAATAATTAAAAATATTAATTTAAAAATTTTCATGTTAGTGGTTTAATTTATTTACGTTTCTATGACTATCTGGTGACAACAAAACTAAAAAAATAACAAATAGTAGAAATCTTGTATGAAATAAAGCGAAGTGAGGCCATCGACAATCTGGTTTTTGAGCAGAACGTCGACCACGTTCGACTGAACCATTTCATATTTCTTTAAATCATTTCAAACTTGTTGATTTTCGAATTCAAGTTTACTAATTATTTTTCCTCATGCTGCACCAACATTTTGTCTTGTTTTTTAATGATGACGTTAAGGTCAAATATTCTGGACTCTCGTCCATACCAAATGAACTGGGAGAAACAAATTTATTGTTGAACAATGTAATTAATCCCAAGAAACTTATGGACTTAAGTTGAGAGAGAAGCAGAAACCAGTAAATTGTGTAAAATGCATTCAATAAAATGTATATTAATAGCGTCAATTCTAACCCTGAAGAACAAAAGAGATGCTGATTTAATTAAGGTACACTGTCATGTAAGAGAATCAATCAAATACTTCCTGTCATCAATGATACAATTGTGAACTTAACATGGACTTCATTGAAACAGCTTGAAATCATGCAAACAACGTAATCATTTTAGTACTTTTTAATAACGCATCAAAATTGTTTAGGTTAGGTGAAATGTGATTTTCGTGGAAAACTACTAGCATTGTAAACGATTTGACAGGTTTTTTTGTGGAATGAACGCCACGTTAAATGCCTATTAATTTTTATGTAATTTCATCCCACAGTTGATGTGAATCTGGTCGGGTGGGGTTGGGTTAATTGGAATTAGTTTGAAGACAATTTTCAGAAATGCAAAATCCACTCGACTAATTAATTAAGAATATTGTGAACATGTACAGGCATGGATACATGTGATTGTCTGGTAACAGTATGGGACACCAGGGCATTTTTTTCTAAATATATTTTGCCATATTATTAAATCAGTGCAAAAATTGCAACGATTCGAGCAATCAATTCGAGCATGGACTGATCAAAGGATGCAAATGCAATGCAAATTGACTTCATTGAAACAGCTTGAAACCATGCAAACAACGTAATTTTAATAACGCAACAAAATGGTCCAGTGAAGTCCAGATTAGATGAAATGTGATTTTAGTGGAACGCCACGTTAAATGCCTATTATTTTTTTATGAAACTTCATCCCACCCTTGAAGTGAATCTGGTTGGGTGGGGTTGGGTTAATTGGAATGTTAAAAATGATGATACCAGATCGAAGAATTAGTCTGAAGACTTGTCGAGAATTTTCAGAAATGCAGAATCCACTCGACTAATTAATTAACCAATTATTTAAATGCGAAATAATTAAGAATATTGTGAACATTTAAAGGCATACATGTGATTGACTGATAACAGTATGGGGCATCACGATACTTTTTTCTTCTTTCAGTGCAAAAATTGCAATGATTTAAAAAACATGGAAGCATGATCAAAAGATACAAAGTTTAACAGGTGGTTAATTATCAATTTCAAGTGCAATCTAATGCACCCAAATATTTTATAGAAACAATGTACAACTATGCCCAGAGAAAGAGAACAAAAACAATTAAATGTGTATCCACCTTTACTAGTAAACCTCCATTAATTTCTCCAACTGTTTGTAACTTAATCGTTTCGGAAGCGTTCTCTTTAAGGAGCAGATACAGTTGGAATGTGGTCATCTTAAAGGTAACGTACAAACGCATCCTTATAACACTTCATATGAAATGAAATATTTTGGTTCGTTTTAGGGTATTTGACATTACTTTGAGCAGTTAACATAGTTTTACAGAAAAAAATATTGGTAACAACAAATTATCACACACATTTCCTTATTTTCGATGCTATAATATAATATAAGTATATAATATAATATAAGTCAATCCAAAATTAAATGTGTTCGCGAAATTGTTCCCTGTCGGAAGTTTGAAAACAAATTACGTTGTTGTTAATCACGCATGTAGCGCCATGAATTTAATAAAAAAAAGGTTGTATCTCCAAAATAGCCCGCTTTGGATTCTGGAACACTCACTCTCTTTTGTGCTCATCTACAAGAAATGTGCCAAATGATGCAAATCAGATCAAAGTCTGGAGTTTTGTGAAACATTTACGATTCGCATCGATTGCCATCAATCAACTAACTAACATACATTTTAATAGCAAAAAACGCAACGTTAAAGAAGAATTAAACTTAAAGTTTAATATAAACTTAACAAGACTTGGATTCTTAGGCAATTGTTTTTGCCTATTTAGGTAATTAATAAGAAATTTAAAGATTGGTAAGAAAAAATAATGGGATATCAATCAAATGGATTGTCCAAGAATACAATCAGATTCTTCTTCTACGAGGTAATTTTGTTTGAATTAAAATTCATTATATTTTACCTTCGTTCACTCTGCAACATTTTATACACAATTGTGTATTTGTTTACATTTATGTACAATTTATATGTCCATCATCTTTAGCTTCTTATTATTTTCAATGCCTATAATCATGCTGTCAATTGATTAAACATCACACAACCTATACAAAGGAAAAACAACAGCAAATACATTTTTCTCATTTGGATTATGTGTATGGGATTTAATCGAATACCGTTCCCTGTTATCCTTATTGCATGAATGATTTTAATGGACCGAATAAATCTTCATTGGCTTAAAACAAGTTCAAGTGATTGCCCAATGGTAATTTAAAGACAATTCGGTAATTGATTTTTTCAAACCTTACTTGTATATGAAGAGGCTCAATACAAGGAAAAATGAATCTGGGGAGGTGGCATTTTTAGTTATTCTACCTCCACTTGTAAATTTTTGGACAACCCAACTAAACAGCGGATTTCAACATTAATTGAACTTTTGATTTATAAAAATTCGTTCGTCTCGTATTTGTGGAAAATTTACCGCTACTGTTGAACTATTGTTGTTGATTATTTCATCGTTACACGTGGTTCTCTTTTCGATATTTCTTTTGTCTTTTGTTCATGCAATGGCCCCTCAGAGGCACCTCCAAGTATGTTTATACTCCAACGATTGTTCGTTAAATATTAAAAAGTATGCGAAAAATTGAACAATTCTATAAAAAGATTAATAAATATTCTGGACAGATACAACAAATATGTGTCTTGGGCAGCGCTAGTTATTATATATAAATTAAACTACTTTTTAAACGCAGTAAAGTTGCCAGAAAAATTGGCAAAATCTGTATGTGCGTACACGTTGTCAAAGATAACTCAAAAAATAACATTTCAAAACAAATGTGAATGTGCATATACTTTTTGAAACCAGTATCGATTTTACAATGACATGCATATCTTACAAATACGCATATAAATATTTTATTTTCTAATAATTGATTAAGATAATTAAAATTGAAATATTTTACACCGTTGCGATTTTTCGAAATTCGGAGATGAGAGCTTCGTAGAAAATTTATTAACGTGATTTACGATTCTAGATCTACTTAACTGAATGTAGGAAAGATTGGTTAAAAATGTATACCAATATAGATAACGAAGTTTGACGGTACGTTCAAAACTACCATAAAGATCTTTGGATGTGATTTCGGGTCATTTGGAATATCCAGATATTTTGCCAATAAGAAAACTATGCTTCGCATTGATATCTAATTTTTAAGTAATTCTCTCAAGTATTATTGGATACGTTTAAAAATGTCACATTTGGACAATTTGTTATTGCCAACATTTAACGTTAGTTAATTAGAATTAGTAGAAAATGAAATATGTCTGTAAATGAAAAACTATTTCAAATTCATGATATTCTCGAATTTTATTTGATTGGAATCGCTATTCATTTTGAACAGTTTCATGACCCTAACCATTTCCTTATTGCAAATGTCCATTTTAACTTGACTAGTTATTAAAAATAAATAAATAAACCGATATGATCCCGGTTTGAATTATTGGGCCATCATCTCGTTTTTATTGTGAAGTTCTCAACTCAAACTATCAAACTAATCTATCTGTTAAACACAATTGTGTGCAGGAATTAATACGGAACTCACTATTCGCACAGCTTGTCATCAAATAATCGCCAACTACAAGATATTCTACTACGCGCGAACCAATCTGACGCATTGCTATTTTTACAAATAATGATATGCCAGGTATAGAGACAAAGCCAACGAGAACTATTGGCCCTTGACTGCAAGTCATTATTAAACATAGCAGCTTGTGAAATTGGTTCTGTGGTGGTAAAATATTTGGTATTCGGCGATTAGTTGGTACTATACGAACGACCGCGACGTCTAAAAACACGGGAAACGTAGTAATCCTAAGGTTAAATGTTCAAACCTCCATGGGGGTTGGCTTAAGCTGATATTTTATGTCAGAGATAAGGCGCTTAATCTTTTACAGCGAACACTAGATTACTTTCTAATGGATGTAAGACAAAATTAATGCAGGCTAGTTAGGTTCACCTTGCTGAGGTATCACACAGGGTGTCAATAATAATAATAATAACAATGTACGATTTTAGAGTTTTTGAAGACGGCAATCAATTTAAGATTAATTGTGACGTTACGTATTATGTAAATTTTCGCATTACTAATAGAAACGGCTATACATTAGCTTTTACATCTGAATGAAAATATAATAAATTAAACACTTTCGAATCATCGTTTAAATTCATCTGGAATTAATTAAGTCAATTAATATGTTAATGCGCGTTTTATTTCAATAATTACAGGTTAGGTTAATTAAATATTATTTATTAAACAAAGATACATTTAGAGATTAATTAAAAGTTTAATTAATAAATAACGTTTTTTTTTACTAAGTAATACTACTACTAGCAAACAAATTCAATAAGATTTTATTATATTGATTATTATGTGAATGACGGACTAGTTTACATAAAAAATACATATAAATGAACTTCTAATATTTGAATTAACTTAAAACTTCGATGCCTGTAACATAACGGAGCTGTGGAATTCTGAAATTCTGTATGTCACAAATATGTGCAAATTGCTTTACAATAATTTACTAACTTTTACGATTTACTTACAACTACGAGTATCGCAGTCCAAATTATATACTTTCATAAAAAGCCTAGCACAGGACCCGCAATAAGAATTATGCCTACGTAAGTCTATATAAACATTTTTGTAATGAAAAATGTAAAATGTTCTAGTTTCAATTATTGTTAAAAATTATTAAGTAATAAGTTTTAAAATAACGGTGATTTAATGGTAAGCGTTATTAGCACGTATTTTTATCGCACAAGATTACTTTACCGCAAAATGGCAAACAATGTAAATAAGAAAACCAGTTAATAACGCAGTTAGCTATAAAGTGATTATCCATATGAATGCAGTGAGTGCCAATTAGTTTCACATTTCAAACACAGATAGAATGTCATTCGATGTAGACGTAGATTGTCTATCTACGTCTTTTCACGAGCAGACGGTCGAATTTCAAAAATGTATTTTTTTTTTAATAGTGCCTAATAATTATTGTGTCAATCTGCCCACTCTATAAACTAAGCAGTATACCTCTAATAAATTGAAAAATGCATTACGTTATATTTATATTAATAACACCCGTCGGGTTTGAGATCGTTTTTAGCATTTTCGAAAACGCTGATAGGCTTAGGGAAATTCAAAACGTTCATTTGCGTTAAAATCTCGAGTTCAAAAATTTTCCATATACTTGTACGACATATTCTTATATAATATGTAAGAAAGTAAACACATGGAAATATAAGTAACGTCCATGTCGAAAGTGAATAAAAATATGACTAAAGAAATTCATTTTATTTCTATAATTCCCAAATCTTTTAAAATTTACTCCACCCAACCCAACCCAACGCAACCCAAAATTGCTCAATTTTTGTAACAAACTTAAAAAAATATGAGAAAAATAAAATAACAGAAGAAGAAATTTGGACGATCAAAGAATGAAATTGACAAAATACCAAAATTGTCGAAATGAATACGCAGAATAAAAGAAACTTAGACGATACCAGCAGCTTTATTAAAAATGCAAAACTTATGGAAATACTCAAAGATTCCAATGTATCAAATATTGATTTAATTTCAATGGTTCGGCAAATTCTCACATCTTTTTAAATTAATTCCACCCAATCCAATGCAACCCAACTTTGATTATTTTTTATACTTTCTGAAAGTGTTTGTGATTCATTTGTGATTTTATGACGTATATTGTATACATTACGTAACGAATGATGACAAGGGAGCAAATCTTAATATCATTTTGTGTCTAAAACGACGAAATTTAAAAATTGGTACGAAAGGTGGAAGTAAATAACTTGGAAGATTTTCACACGAACAAAATTGACGAAACATCAAAATTGTCGAAAATGTGCAAAATTTTCATTTTCCATTAGATGTAATAATTTGCTCAAATATGCAAAATTGACAAAATGGTAACTAATATAAGAAATTGGATAAAAAGCAAAAAAAATACACAAAATTAAAAAAAATCTAATGCAAGTAGGAAAAATACGTCAAAATGTCTTAAAGGCAAAATTTCTAAAATAAAAAATGACAAAATACCAAAATTGCAATTGCAAAAATATATATCGAAGTAGACAAAATGCAACAAATTAGACGTTAGAATTTTTGAAAAATAAAAAAAACTTTTTTTTTTAATTACCAATGCTGTGAGATTGTATAATCTGCAAAATATAGAAACATTACAAAAAATTGCAGAAATGAACAAAAATGCAAACATTTCTCAGGCAAATGCAAAATTAAATACAGAAATAATAAAAATGCAAAAAAAAACAATTCTGTAAAATGTTAAAAAATAGCAAAATTTACAAAATGTTTTCAGGTTCGGGGCATATTAAAA
The DNA here is from genome assembly GCA_959613385.1 of Geotrupes spiniger. Classification (NCBI taxonomy): domain Eukaryota; kingdom Metazoa; phylum Arthropoda; class Insecta; order Coleoptera; family Geotrupidae; genus Geotrupes; species Geotrupes spiniger. The sequence goes on along the minus strand of OY390736.1, from coordinate 23,213,850 downwards.
TATCTTTTTGGAATGTTTATCGGTTTCTTTATTCTGAACAACGATTTGTTTTTCGGTGAAATCAGTAGAAAAGGGCAAACGACGAAAAGAAAAAATGCTTCAAGATAAAACACCATTAAATAAAATAGGAAATATTATAAAAACATATTTAATAAATTTGATATTGTATCATAAATGTGAGCAGTGTATTGCATTCGTTTACACACAATACAATCTAATACTTTCTAAAATTCTACATTTCTTTCCAATATGCTCAATATCACTGTTTTTCTTATTTTTATCATTTCAACATGAAAACCATACACGTGTTATTATTTGAGAATTTCAAATGCATCTCAAATCAGAAACTTGACCTACCAGAAAATACTAGAAACTATGGGATGGGATTTTGGAAAAGTTATTAATTGTTGTACTGTGTTTTAATTATATTTATAAAATATATTTATTTTACTTCAAGATAACCTTGTTCTCAATTACAATGCAATAAATTCAAACTGACATAACATAGTCTAGTCTCATTACATTTAGAAATAGAACATAATATATACATTAAAGAAAAAAAGAAAAAAGGAATTTTATTTAACACGAAAGCCTCATGTATGTAAGTAATTCTCTAGCTTTTATGGCATTGATTTTACACTTGCTTGCAATTTTTTTTTCTCGACCCAAATGTACTACACGGGTATTGCAATATCAACGTACGGGGTACAATCCCTTAATGTACATTTACACGGAATAAATTGGGGGCAAGTATGAAAATAAGTATCTCTGGTCACGTTATTGTTACTTACCGTCTATGACCACCTACTTGCATCGTTTCAAATTGAAGTCATGTTCATATATAGCACATAACATGACATAAACTACTTACTTATTTACTTATTTATTAAAGTGTATACTTTGGGGGAATTACTATACATTACTCACTATAACGTTACGTTTTTAGTTTTCATTAGAATTTCATATATTGATGTGTGTGTTCTCTTAAAAAGTGTGCGAAATATAAAAATAAACTTACTAAAAAAATATTATTACCAGTAACTCTTCGATTCATTTATTAATTCGTAGCTTTTTGCGAGATCATTAACTGTTCGTTCTTTATCGAAATGCAGTTCATTACATTACGTTTAATTAAAAGTTTCTGCTGACGCTATAACACGTCTGATAAAAATCTGGTGACTGACGCCACGATACAGCAATGTGAAATTTAAAACTAGGAGATAGGATTTTTCATAGCCACACGTGTTGAAAATATTGCCAACAGTTTAAAATATTTATTCATATACGAAATGAAATAAGCTGATATTTTTGAGTTACTTGATTTGAGACTAAGACAAACAAACTAGAAACTAAAAAGCAATAACTGAATCATAAAAAAACTTTTAATATATTGCTGTGGAGTTTACACGGGATCGATTGGCGATGTAATATTTTAAATTAAATTTAAACTGAACATTTAATGAATATAGCACTCAAAAAATTAATAATACCATTCAACAAAGCGTACGTAAAACATATATTTATCCTTGCCTAAAAACAAGTGTTTCAAAAATGTACACCAACGTTACATTTATTAACGTATTGAATTCATTTTCCGCGAACTTTTAAATTCAATTTCTTATTTAATTTAAGTACAAGTAAAAATGTGTGATGGAAAGTAATCGTTGTTCACTGTATCTACGTCAGTATACTTGATATGCATGTACTATAGATGTCAGTTATCAGATTTTATGCACTCGTTGCTGTTCCACGGACCGGATTACATTTGTCGGTGCTAAATCAATTCAGTCGACGTTTACTGATTATAACATACTGCTGCTCCTCCATCGTTAATTTCAATTAATTCAATCAAGCGATGTTTATATTTAATAAAATATATCAAAATACTGTTTCAATTCAAACCAGTAACAAAGCAGTTGGTGAATTGGAAAATATGCTTGAAGGGAAACACAGACGACATGGAATCTCAACGGAAATGGATTATAAGGCCAACCGTGACATATGCGTACTAACGGAAACAGATGAGGATAGCCCTGATAGATGGGAAAGAAAAATACAAAATACGGTGTAATAAACACAGAAGATGCCTGGCGAAAAAGAACACATGAGGAACTAGACATTATGTACAAAGAAGCAAAGCTAATATCCGACATGAAAGCCCAACGACTAGGGTGGATAGGGCATATAGAAAAAATGGCTAGAAATAGGTACAATTTAGTATAAATATTACTTCTACGATTTTTTTGCCCCATCTCCTCCTTCACTCCTTGCTTCTAATTTAGTCACTCTACACCCCATAGGCTGTAGAGCCACCAAGTTAGAAAGACTAACCTCTATTATTATTATTTATAATCTTGTTCAAAAACTAATAATTATGCTAACAATAATTTACATTTCTATTGCAACATAAGTATCTACTTGTGTTCGATGAGGCGAAAATGAAGATATAATGCTAACAACAGATATTGAACAGTAACTTAATATACCGTCATTTATCAATATATCTAAATCTATCCGCTAAGTCAAAATGACTTATCAGCGGCCGAGCAAACATTTAACAACTTAATTTTGATGAAAGTGTCTAAAACCAATTCACTTGGGCCAAAGAAACTAAACAAACTAAAAAACTACTCTTAACTAAAATAAAATGTTACCTATCAGTCTTTACTTAAGAGTCTTTACTTAATATGAGCCACTGTTTAATTTGGATTTTAATTTCGCGTATACTAGATAAATGCCTCAAATTATCCGGAAGTTGATTAAATAGTTTTGGTATTACCACCTCCAATGACATTTGTTTATATATGTTGTGTATTTATGTAGTTTCAATGGTAAGTTTGTCACATCTTGTCACCGACAGGCAGTTGGGTGGAGAGACGACAGCGCGAGAAAAACTATTCAATCTTTTATTTGAAAACGAAAAGTACATATTCGATAATTCCTGGAGAAATTTAATTCACAAATCGTTGGTTGTGTGACGGTGTTTGCATATCTCAAGAAACAGCATGCTCTGAAGCCTGCACAAATCGACCAACAATGAATTTGAGTTATATCTGTTATATCTGAAGTTTAAGTTTGGAACATACTTACGAAATTGCTTAATTCGTAAGTTTTGTGAATTTGTTGGTCGGTTGTTGGAAACTTTAGCAGCGGCGAATTCGTGACAATGAAACCTGGATTAATTCTCGAGTGCCGAGGAACGGATATTGATGAGGTAATTTATACCCAGCCGGGGTGTGATTTATACGTGGGTGGTTTAACATTTGCGTGAAAAATAAACAAGATCCCGACTACGATGTTCGAATTATGGATAATATTTTAGTTTCGTAGTATTTTATTATAATAATAATAACAAACACTCGCTTATTACTCGATTCCAACGAAATGTCAAAAACCGTAGGAAAATGAACTGCAGAGTATTAATCCCTGGGTACATTAAAAATGTATATATTCAACTGAAGTTAGTTAAGCAACGAATATGAAAAAGGCCAAGGGATGTGGACCCGATGATATCCTGACTGATGCCTGGATCGTCCTAGGTGATATCGCTTCGCCTAATAAGTACGTCTACTTTATGTCATTGTAACCACTGGAACTTCACCTATGTATTTGAATACGTCAACCACCGTGCCAATATACAAAGAAAAAGGTGGGATTTTCTGATCACCAAGAGTACCGACAGATTGCCCACTGCACCTTCTTGGACTATAAGTAACTTATATGGTATTCAATCTAAGATCATTGCGTACCAGAAGAATACATATGGTGCGCCAAACTAAAGTATGAAGGAACAACAAGCGCATGAACATCAGTCGGAAAATCACTCTATCGGTTATCATCCACGTAACAGCAGCGAACTTCAAGGAAAGGTTAAGCAATGTTACAGAATATGTCCTGGGGGAATATCAGGCAGGCTTCAGGAGAAACAGATCTGTAAATGACCATATTTTTACTCTCAAAGAAATCCAAACAACCTGCTACGAATACAAACTCTGCAGGTGCTATGATTGATTGATTGATTGATTTCAAACAAGCCTATGATAGAGTAAATAGAGAGCAAATGTACAATGTAATGAGAAGGCTAGAAATACCCGAAAAACTTATAAAACTAATAACTATGAAGCTGAATAAAACACAAAATAAAGTGCTCTGGAGTAGCCACAAATCAACAGAATGTAGTGGAAAATGGCATGAGGCAAGGTGACCCTCTCTCTGATACACTCTTCAACCTGGTTTTGCAAAGCATAATTAGAAGCAGTAAATTAACAATGGGAGGGATAATATACAACAACGAGCATCTAGCATATGCGGAAGACATTACATCCTAGTAAAGACGAAAGCGGAATTAAAGAGGATTACAAAAAAAATTGGAAAAAGAAGCAAAAGTTTTCGGACATGAAACAAAATACATGGTAATGGGCAAAATTTCATCAGCAGACTACGAACAATGGAAAATAATATGAGTTTCGCAAGGTAAGAGTTCTTATACTTGGGAGTAATAATAAACGAGAAATGAAATGAGGAAAAAGTATGGAATGCTGGAAAGACTAATGAAATCAAAAATACGTCCAGAAGAATTTACAAAATCATTATAAGGCCAACCGTGACATACGCCTACTAAAGGAAACATATGAGAATGACCTTGACAAATGGGAAACAAAAATACCAAATACGGTGTAATAAACTCAGAAGATGGCTGGTGAAAAATAACACATTAGGAACTAGACATTATGTACAAAGAAGCAAGGATAATATCCGTCATAAAAGCTCAACGACTAAGGTGGATAAAATAAAATAACCATTAATAGGGTCTCAATTGGAAAAACGAGATAAGATAGAGCAAGCAAGATCTAAAAAGTATGAAGATCCAAAATTGTAAAGACAAAACGACAAACAGAAAAGAATGTTCAACAAGCATTCACGCCTTGCAGTGCATATACATATATAAATGCAGCGAACTATAGAAAAGTTCAATTTGCAAAAGTAAGTAATGGTACCGTTTGTTTGAACAGTTAAGCTATATTAAAATCTTTTCACACATAAATAAGACTTGTAATAAAAAGTAAAGCATTCTAATTAACAACGAATAGTAATTTCATATCACAACACACTTTTCTTGTAGCCACAACGAATAAATATTGTTCCTAAATACAGAAATTTTATTTTACATTTTATGACTGCAAAGTGATGATGAAAGTAACAGTTGCATTTAATGCATTTCAACTATATTTGAATTCATAATAAAATAACCGAGGTCTTATCGCTTCTATAGTCTGCTAAAGCATTAACTCTTTAAAAAGAAACAATAATCATACTGACAACTGACTTTCTAAAATGTGTGATACAATTTTCTATGATTGAATGATTGAATTAACACTGTGAAATAATAGGTGCGCGGTTTTTGTAGAATATGAAGGTAATTTCTGCCTCTTTGTAATTGGTTGTAGTAATAACCTTAATGGTATATTCACCATCTGCCACCCCCCTTATCCTTTTGATCGTTTTTCTTTACCTCTTTATCCTACTCACAGACACTCTTCCGTATTTCATGACCAACTTCTTTATTGTTTCCACCTCATCCCCTAATTTATTTATACATGTCTTTCACTCTTTTGACCTTCTCTTTCTCAACCACATCCAAGCCTATACACTCACAATCACCTGGCACATTGTATATTCTTCGTTCATCCAATATTTGTTCCTTTTCTCCTCATTTCCGTATCTAAATCTTGGTAACAATTTTTTCCATACACTTCTTTCCATACACAAAAATCCCGTAGAAGCTTACTTATACCAACCACTCTAATTCTACCATCTCTATCATGTCAATTTATCTGTTTCTGTTTATCATCTCTGACTCCAATTCATTCCCATCCCTTCTCATCATTGCTGTACCTCTCACTCATATTCTTGCCTTTTCTATAGCCTGTTCTCGTCGTATCTTGAATTTTCACCCTTCTTACCCCCATTTCCTTTAGCTCCCACAACACCTCATTTACTAGCCTCCCACTCATTCACTCCGATTACGTATTTCTACAAATAGTCTACTTGCCTCCACAGCAATGCTTTCGCTTCCCATGATGATCTTTCTATTTTCAATGCTTTTCAACTTTGAAGAGGAACTCTCCTTCAACTATTCACTCCAACCTTTTTCCTCTTTCACCGCTCCAGAAATCAATAAACTCCTCTTCCACACAACCATATTTTCTTCGAATTTACACTCGATTATTCCATATACTTATCATCAGCCCTTCTCCTGCTTTTCATGCTTTTCCGCATACATCATACGTTCGCATAGTTATAATTCGTTCACGATATCCATTATGAATGCATCCACCCATTTACCTCCTCAATTGTCTTGTCTTTCGAGTCTATTTCACGTCCCTACGGCTGTCACCTCTTTTCCGGAACACCATAACGTTTGATTCCTCCGATTTATTTAACGCTCTTTTATCTTAAAACTTTTCCAGTCTTCTGGCATATGGCCAACCCCATAAACAAAATTAAATTGTTATTAATCGAACATATATATGTTCGTTATGTACGTTAAATCGCTGCAAGATCAATTTATTCTGTGACAGCCACAACATTGACGTTTAGGCAACGCCAATTTACTCACGTTTATGGTTTAATCGCCTCGACTTGTAATTATTATTTGTTTTCAAGTAGAAAATAACGAAAGTTGCCTCTTCAGTAGGGCGGTAATTTACAGCTGATTGACATTAAGGTTGAAAGATACGGTAATAGTAATCAGTAGTCTCCTTATTTTTGCTATTTTTCCTTGTTTTTACTCTTGGAGGAGGAATACATCGCAGAGTTGTCGACGATGAGACCACATATATCCCCCGCGGAAAATCCGCCTGCTGGTCCGAGGATGGAACTCAGCACTTCGTTCACCAGTAAACGGAATTGTCTTCCCTCCAGGTATAAGGTGATTAGTTTAATATGTTGCGATGGCCAATTTGTGTAACCCAGCCAAAAGCACCCCAGAGCACCACATATGCAGTCGGTAGAATGCTCTTCCCGATAGTTCTCTACTCTCACTCCACTCAGGATGTCCCTGCCACCATTTCCAAACCAGACAGTAATTATTTACTTAGCAAGTTAATTTGTAATTGTATTGACGTTTCCTTTATAATAATTTGAATAATTTTATTGGAGCTTGCTGGACTTTTGTGATATCCTGCTATAAAGATTTCATAATTTGGTTTTTGATTTCCTCTTCAAAAATACCGTCGCTGTCTTACGTCTTGGTTGTTTACTTAGAAGCATTTTGTCGAACTTGTCACAAAACATTTATGAAATTTTTCACCTTGTGATTTTGTTTGCCAATGGGAAAGGTTTCCAGTGAATTTTATAGTTGTTCATAGGCGTTAACACTTCTCCTCTTACGTCTTTTCATATCAGTCCCCACTACTAGTGGTTGGCTGATGGTGGTTTTCTTCTCTATTGGTGATTCGTGTTATATGTTCTACTGTGCTATCGACTTGGTTTGGAGTGTTCATGTGGTTTATATTTACCTATTATTCACTGACAGTTTTCCCATATTCGCTAAATTTCTTGTCAGTCTCCATCCTTATTAGGATGGGGTTATGATCGAAGTGCACTTGTAGATTGTTCTTAGTAGATGGCACTATTTTCAGATCTTACACAATAGATTTTGTTTACACATGGTAAATGCATTTTTTGTGTATTTGCTTTAAATAGTACAACGCAATTGCATACGTTCCTTTATTAGTTTCTTTTCCGTGAAAAGTTGTCGGACCATATGTATGTATTGATCGATGTATTTGTTAAAAACCGCACGTAATTATTTGGTTAAGCTGGGTCCGCATCACTTCACACATGTTATTTTAAAATGAAGATTTCGACGATTCGTTAATCTATTTAATCTGAGCATTTGTAACATTATTTTAAATATGATTACTATATATATTATAATTATATTTTCAACTATACAGTTATAACAATATAAAGATATGAATAATTGTGCCAGTAAATTATAATGTAATCGTATTTATTTCAAGCTATCCCAAATCTTTTTTCATCCGTAATACCACGGCCCAAAATTAATTGGGTAATTGCGTCATCAAGAGCAGATTTTTCTCGAACGTACCGAAAGCAATGCATAAAAATCTGCCTTAAACTAACTGGAATCTTGTTTAGAACCACTTACAAACGGAATTTACTTAATAGGCAGCATGAAATGCACGTTATGTAAATTAACAATGTTACATGTTAAAGTGTCCATATATCAAATGCGATGTTCAACATCGACGAATTTCGTAACTACGAGTTTGTGTTACTGGGTTAATAACCGTTTTCACATTTTTCTGTCGAGACTGATAAAAATCGTTTTCTTAATTAACAGTTGAATTTGTCAACAGCTCCAGTCTACTTCTGCTTATTTGTAATCTGAAATTGATATTATTATCAGTATTTAAAATATCAGGTTCTAAGATATGAAAATAAAAATATAATTAAATTAAGAACCAATATGCATCAAGGTAATGTTTTTAGTTTTTATAGACGTCATTACTAAACTTAATCGAGCGTGGCAAGTTGTTTATTATTTTTTTTTAACTAATCGTATTGCACAATTCTCCTTTCATGAGAATGTCGGTGTCATTAATATTTAAAGTAGACCAGAATTTTGTAACATCGCTGTTTGTCCATATTTGAATTTTCTAAATTAATAATTAAATGAACAATATCGACTGCACAGATAATGTTCGCAATCCCATAATCAATACCCGTGTATGTGACCCATTTAAAAATCTAATCATTTAATGAATTGTTGTTGTTGTTACAGACGTTTACAATTTCATAATAAACAAACATGAAAACTGTTTTGAAAAAAATCAATGCACGGTATTCAATTAGAGGTCGTTTGTGCAAACGTAAAGATAAAAACGACCAGTGATGATAGTTGTTGGTCCGCCAGCCCTATTGCATGCAAGATAATTCCTGAAATTTATCGTCGTTCGTCAAAATCATATTAAGTTGCCGGCGTGTAATTATGTTGTAATTCTGGGAAAATTAATTCGCCAGTGATAATTATTTAATGAATAAATCAGGCAGGCGACACACAGTGTATAATTGAAACATGGAAAGGTCAAGGGTTATCCAGAGAGACTCTCATTTGTCATCGAGCCATTAAACATATTTGTTACATTTTTGGGTCTGTTTTTTATTATTATCATAGGTCAACGGGTATTTGGCAGTAATGTGTAGGAAAAATTTTAGTTTTGTGTAATTATGTCAATTCGTGTTTTAAAATTTCATAACAAAATGCATAATGGTTCCATTAAACTAACTACATGCGATTGCGATTGCGATACTTTGCGATCACATTGACGAAAATCCTACCATAAAAAGGCGATGACTTTACAATAATATCATATTAAACCAGGTACCCCTACAATAAGATTAAATCATCAAAACATATGATGAAATAATTAGGTCATTGTATTGTATTTTGTATCCATAAATGTACGAGTTCTTTATTTTTAATAAATCAGGAATTGCAAAACAGTTTATGAAATGAATTGTTGATTAGAGAAAAAGCATCAATATGTCCGAAATTCATGCCCAAAAATTCCAGAGGATCATCAGTTTTGACCAGATCACAAAACAACTAAAAACCATAAGCATGATACATCAAGAATGCAGAATTGGGTTGCTGAAGAACCAGTTAGTACGAATTAACAGTTAATTTCGATTTCATGTTATTGTTTACCCAATTGCCTATCAAGGAAGCCATAGAAGTAATGCAACAGAAACACTTGACATTGAGCAACTTAAGCCAGATGTATGACTAAGAAGATCTGGCACATGGAAGAAAAGACATTGCTAATTTTCTGAATGATCTGAACAAGCAATCAGCAAATTAAACTCATCATAAAACGAACGACAGCCTGTACCCACAGACTTTTTTTACCATATTAAAAAGAACGACAGACAAAATCAGAATTTTACGAAAGGCGTATACGAAGGTACCATGTTGAAGTTCTGACATTGAATAGTCTAACAGAAGTATAGATGTCGCAAGAAGGAACATATAATAACTGTGAAGCAACAAGACACCTCATAATGCCTGAGATACCTTGGACACTGCATAGACTTAGAAAACACCAAAACTATAATTACCATACCAGACTTCACGACAGGAATAATACCAGAAGTTAATGAGTAAGTAGCCAGAAAATAAGTGTGATGATTTACGACTTCCCAGAACATGGAAACCAGCCTATTTTTGCCCGAAGCATATAAGACGAAACAAGCCAACACAAGAACAGAAGAAAATCCGCTGAGCAACAAGAACCATTAGAGTAAAGACGGACCAGTCAATCCTATGTCAATCCTTCTATCTGAAGATGGTAAATGTAATGTTGTCGGAACGATATTTTCAACAATGAGGTTGATAACCCGAGAAACACTGATGGGGCAGATGAGACTACCGAAACATTGAAGCAACCCTTAAGGATTTCTATAAGGCGGTTCGCAACTCGAGAACCAAGAAGCACACACATACACATTTTATATTGTTGACAAAATAGGGCTATGAGTGGTGTTCATTCTGGTATTCAACAACTCTCCCCAAATTGCTATCCACGGTCAGACTCTGATGATGAAGATTCATTCGTTGTCTTGAGTAATTCGTTGGGATGTGATAAGCCCATATTATTACTCCAGAGGATATATAGAAAGAAGTTTATGATTTGATTGCCGAAAACACAAAACTGACAGACACTTTAGTTCAGAACAACATGGCAATGAAGGCTCAAGTTGATACACTTGACGAATGGCAAGAGAAAGTGCTAAAAGTGCAATAGTTCGCCGAAATGAAGAAATAAATTGATGTTCAGAAAGTAGAAAAAGCTATTTTAAAAAATGCTGCCGCAGCGGCCGAAATAACAGCCTTAGCGCGGAATATAAATTATTCTTACAGTTAAAAATATCGGGTGAGTCAACAAGTTGGAATTGTAGACAGAGCAGAAGAAAATCGATGAATTTTGTAAGATTGCAAAACTTAAACGTGATAATGCAACGTTATGTTTGAAAAAGAAAGTTTGCAAAAATTTACGATGATTTTAAGGAAGAAAACTAGGGGATGAAATTCAAGACTTACGTAACCAATATCACAAACATGAAAATTTTCACCACCAAGCCACGAAACAGTTGCAATTGCTTCAAGAAATCACAAATCTTGAAGAGGCAACCAAGGAAATTGAGAGTGGAGAAAATGATTCGACAAGATATCAGCTCATGTCATCTCAGATGCGCAATACTGAACTGAACAGCAACGTGTGAGCCAACTTACCAACCGACCAAGTATCTGATGATCTGCAAATACCTCCAACGACGTAATCAACAATTACTTGAGGAAGTGGAACAACTTAGAGGTGATTACATATTATAAATGTCCCTGTCCGATACACCTTCAAGTTTATAAATCCAAAACCGATTGACAATCACATGGATTGTTGTATTAACTTAGTATAAGAATTTTTATGAGTCGTATTCGTGCCATAACCAAGGTACAACAAAATAGAACGAAATAGAAAATCGTTAACTTTCGTAATACCATTTTTATGAGTAGTTTATAGCGGCTACTTCTTGACTAGTTTTTACACTGGAGTCTTTAGAAAGACGGTCCTGATACCGAACACAGTAACTGAGTAATAAAATTGCTAAGATCTTGGAATGAAAATATCAAAGTAAAATGTATGTGTTTGTTGAAACATCCGGATTGAAAAACCAAAAGCAATAACAGCCGATAAGAGATACTCCGAAAACTTTTGTAACGACTTCGTTGGACAGAAATGTAAATTAATACTCAATGTGGGCGTACACATTTAATTGAATAATACCCGAAGAATCAAAAACATCTCAAAATGTTTATATTAATATTTAGATATAATTTAACTAGTTATAGATTTAAGGGTTGAGCATTCGAAATCGAATGTATAATGCAGGGTCTTAGAATCTGTCATGATGTCCATTTTTAAAATGAACGTAAACTGGCATGAATTGAATCACGAAATTACAAGGATATGAATTCTAAATAAAATTAAGCAAATTGTAATTCAAAACATTCATGAACATGTTTACTTCTTGGTGGAATTAAAAACCCAACCCCATCGCAGCAATCATATACAAAGATGTAAACGAAATGCGTACCTTAATTTTAACTGATAATAATACTCATCAAGTACGACCCTTTTAAGTAAATTTTTTGCAATAAAAATCATAGGAAATTTACTAAAAATTTTCTTTTCCGCCCATGGGCATATAAAATTTTGCTCCAGAGAATGTAAACACAATCGCATCACCAACAAAAGAAGGACAATGATAACATTTTATTCATCCAGTGATCCAGTAAACAAACTTTTACTTCTAAAAAATTGTTTGGTTACATCTATAAAAAAATAATTAAAATAAATGTTCAAAGTTATATAGAGAATATGATACTGAAAGATACACTAAACAATTCTTAAGCTACTTAAAAATCACACTAAGATTCCCAAAAATTAGCTTACCCACATATGGAGTGATTAAACTTTCTTTCACACCGATTCTGATACGTTCATGGGGAACTGCTCCTCAAAATGATTTAGAGGTTATGATAATGATGAGTCGATAAGATTTAGCAAAACTTTTATCGTTACCTGATTTTAGAAATAATGTTATGTCTGATTTTTTATTACTCTGGACTGTACTTAAGTGAGTATTAAATATGTACGGTTACGGTCAATAAAATCTGCGTGCAAATTTGACATTCATTTTCATGATTTTTGTAAATCAGGCTTTCACCTCAAGTCACATTACCCTGTAGACGGTACCTAGGCATAGGTACAGTTGGTTTCAAAAAAATCGAGTACACTTCATAAATCCGTAGGCATGATTTTGAAATTTTTTTACAATGTAAAATTGTCTGTTTGGATTTAGGTTATATTTTATGTCATATTTTGAAAACAAATGCACATAGCTTTCAGAAAATCATTTTTTTAAGGAACTATATATAAGCTAGAATTGCAGCCAAGTGAAAACAATAAGATAATGAATTAATCATTTAAGTTTTAGTAAAAACACGGAAGCATAAACGCATACTTAATATTTTGTTATAGCCTCATTTGCTTGAAGCACATTTTCAAGACTTCTAGGCATATAACCGATTAAAGTAAGCCATAGATTTTCATCGTGACTTAATTCTTCCCACGATTCTTGAACAGCTTCCCACAGTTGGTTGGCATTTTGAGGGAAAAAGTCTCTTCTATAAATTTTTTTAACGGGTAAACCACAAACATTCTCAATCGGGGCTTCTTGAATGCCAAGGAAGAAGCTCAATATTATTATTAACAAACCATTCCTTGATTATTGCTGCAGTGTGAACTGGACAATTATCTTGTTGGTAGACAAAATTATTGTTCCAGTATAATTGGGATATCGATGGCAGTATAATATCTTCCAGTTCTTACATAAGTTTGACTGTTAAAACGCCCTTCAATCCGCCAAGCAACACCTGGACCTTGAACGCACATCCAAGCCCACACGTTAATTGAAAATGTCCCCGATCTGTTATCCGAAGTAACATATCTTTCTTGGAATCGACAATTATCTGGACGGTAAACGCGTAAGTGACCAGAATTTCGGGACTGAAACATTTTTTCATCTGTAAAAATTACACTGTTCCAAAATTGTCTTGGCCGGTGTATTCATGCCTGCTTCTGTTCAGTTAACAGTACTTTCTTAGCGCTTCACCGGTTCCGTAAGTCCGAATATTTTATCCTACGATGAACTGTACCCCGTGAGCCAGGAAAATTAGTTGCCAAAATGGCTTCTCCCGCTAAATCAAAGGGATTTTCCCTCAAATGATTTAATAAGGCTTCATCTTCTTCGACGGTGAAAATTTTTCGACGCCCTGACCCCTGTTGTCTTGCAATGGTCTCGTCATGTTCCCATCTGCTTTTTACCCTATGGGCGGTACTTTTCGCCAAATGGTAATGCCGCGCTACTGCTCTAATAGACCAACCTTCTTCTAATTTAGAGAGAATCAAAATTTTGTCAGGTTCGCTCAACTTTGACATTTTATTTGTTATTGTGACATCGACAGTACTGATTTACTCCACTGAAAAAAACTGTACTCGATTTCATTGAAACCAACTGTACACAAATACCACATGTTAATTCACACCTTGAACAATAAATAATGTGTTTATTAAAGAAACAAAAGAACATTGTAAGATAATGCAACAAAAAAACACTATAAAAACTAATATTGTTATAGAGGCATTGATGCTACCAAAACCTCGGCATAGTTTGGAGTTAATTCATTCCACTCTTCTTGAATTCCTACCCATAACTCTTGTGGCATTGACGTTTACATCAACATGACAGTTTCCCAGGTGACTACCGCAACAATCTAAGTCATATCTACACTAGGAAAACATACTGCTCAGATTTTATTGACCGCAATCGTACCTATGTGAGCAATAATATTCCTTTTGTGGATAGTTATTTCAATATTTTAGAATCGTGCTTTTTGACTTTATTGCACCTTAAGATTTTGGTAGGACGTGATTACTAATTGTTTGTTTCAAAATAGCTGTCCCTATGAGAGATCTGTAGATAAGATTTTATGATGGACACTTACGACTATATTTATTACTTTTTTTGAAGGAACATCATCACGTCGCTCATGAGCTTTGCTATACCGTTGGTATTCCACTCTCGAACCAAAGCAAACAAATATAGTGTCCAAAACGCAACTACATGCGATTAAAATAATTTCTAACTTTAACACAAAAAGTCCAATTAATAAACAATTTTGCTTTTTATAGTTAGAGTATTGAGTTATTGAAAGTAAAACTTGATTCTTTCTTTCGTAATTCGTGGCTGTAGGTGAAGATTTTTTAATTTTTTGAGAAATAATTTAATTGCTTTCTACGTACGCCGAGTTCGATAATATCGTGGTTGTTATGAACTTTATATTGGGTTTTCAGATCTATCGCGTTAACCTTGCATATTGTTAATCTACCGACATTAATGACTTCACTATTTACATGTTTCGAATTGGGAATACACGTCATTAAATGCACTAGCATAACGGAAATGATTATCTCGAACTATGTGATTATGTAATCTTAATTACCATACAAATACGTTTACACATAAAGTTGAAATTAATTGTTTGGTTACAACCTGTACGGATTCTGCTGGTACTGTCTATGTCATAAATTATTTTACTCACATAATTTTGATAATATTTAATTCTTTTAGTTAAATTATTTATTTATATTTAAGGAGGACATTATTAAAGGTTTAAAATAACAGTTAAGAAAATAATAAATACATTAGTTTGTTAAAATCATGTTCTCGATTGCGGCATATACGAAGATTGACGACGTTGTTTATGACGTCAAAAAATACGTTGCATTGCAGCGAGCGAGCAGGATTTGACGTGTGGAATTAAGCACATTCCCGGGGTGCTATACGGGCACTAGAAGGCAATGGGTGACACATTAAATTACGATGCAATTACGCGTGACGTATAATCAAATTTGAACGAGAGAGTACAAGATATTTCACAAAGAAGTTAGATAGAAGCTGGACATGCATTTTACAGCTCAGTACCAAATTGAAGCGGCAGGATTACCGGCGCTATTAGCGACGAAGGCGTGGACCATTCAATGTTTCATCTACTTTTCATATACGATGATAACAGGACGATTGGCGGCATTAAATCATGTATAACCAAAATATGACGTCACTGACGCCAGAACGACCCATGAAATTGCAATAACACGACGCGTAAGTTATGCATTACTACTATAGATCAAATTACAAGGAAACTAGGACACAGAAATTTAAAGCGAGTTCAAGACGAACCGAGACAACCCGTCACATAATATTATCCTGCTGCTTTCCTTCGCCCACAGATTAAACCCATTGTCCCTCATATTTGCATGAATTGATACAACTTGTGAATGCATTTGTGGTGGTCCGCTGAGCCCATAGAAGGCAAAACAGCTGTCATCACCTTAATACATTGGCTGAAATTTATTTTCCTAAATACTCTTTTTTAATCTTTACTGTCCCACATTCATCTGAAATTTAAGTACAATATTTCGTAAATAACAAACATTAATTAACACTAATTAATAATTAAAAACAACGATATGACTTATAAATAATTTACAACATTAAGGTAGTATTTTTTGTATTTCAACTTTTTTGATATATGGAGAGCAAACGACATAACGTATGTAACAAAAGTTTTCGAAAATTTTTCGTATTATTTTCTTCCTATTAAAAATAAAATTCAGAATCTGTTTCTCATGCAGTTTGACAATACATTCGTGTTTACAAAGTTTTACAAAATATCCTACAGGTTCGATTTGCGGAAAAGTATTAACAATTTGGTTGGCCAAATACCCAAACGTGACATTGTTGCCATTTATAAAAACCGAAATATTTCTAAGAAAGCAATTTATCGCTTCATTAAGGAATGTGAGGAAGGTCTGCAGTATATGAATCTTCCCAAGACGAATCGCCCTCGAGTTTTGAATCATGCAAGGCTTCAAAACTTCATTGAATCTGCAAAAAATAGAAAAGGAGTTTCAACGAGAAGATTAAGCCTCACATTTCCCATATGACACAAGAGGGAAATTGGCAGAAATTGGCATAATTTAAAATATAGAAACCGACAAAAATGTACAAAATACACGGTTGTTCAATTAGAGAGGATTCCAAGATGTTGCAGAGAATTAAGGTTAGAACATTTCAGAAACAATGCTACGATAAAATAATTTACATTGTCTAACTCGGAAATAAAAGGAAACGAAGGCTTTTATACAGACAACATTGAGGACGTTCCTAATGACGTAAGGTATAAGAAAAAAGCGGAATTTGAGGACAAGGTACTAGTGTTGTGCGCCATTTCGGAAGCTGGTTTTTCAAGACTTTATGTTCGGCGAATTAGGGGCGAAGCTGTAAATGCAGGCATTTATATTCGAAGATGGCTCCCCAAATTAGTGACTTTTATTCATACGCATCAGGTTAATGATGATATTATGTTCTGGCCGGATCTGACATCCTGCCATTATGCGAGAAGAGCCCAAAATTGGTTAAGGCAACAAAATATCCCATGTGTACCTAAAGAGGATAACGCCCCGAATGTTCCACAGGCAGTTTTGGGGCTTTACTTGGTAGAAAAAGTTTACGACAGTGTGAGGGAGGCCCAAAATGAAGGAGAATTACAACGAAGAATCTATCAAAAGATTCAAGAGTTTAACCTACTTACCGTCCAAAAGCTGATGAGAGGCATTCGTATCAAATTGTGAACCATTGAAATCCATAGCCCTTTACTTGCTATGTGAAGCATAGCATATAATTATAGTTAAAGCTTCAATGAGTCGTTTTCTGTACTACCACATTAAATAAAACAATTATAGTTTAAATAATTATATTTCAAAAAAGTCCCCAAAACTTTTGTTACATACGTTAATGCTTTTATGTATTTCATTTGAACGTAACCAATAACGTTTGTGTTCAATGTTATTTTCGTATTGCTCTCACAGTATTCGATAATACTTGTGACTGCAATACTTAGTTTTTGTAAAGTAATGACTTAAGATCGAAATATTGTCACATTTTATGCACACATCCTAAAAAACCTTATCCATTATTTACTTAACTGCAATTGTATTGAACTTGATTTTTATCGCCCTCAGGACCAAACATCATATGCAAACAATAATATTTTGTATTGAACTTCTTCAGATTTGTATCGCCATCAGGACCAAACATAATATCTATTCTGTATATTTTACGCCCTCAGTTCTGTTCGACTGACAAGTCTGTTTATTTTGATTACTAAAATAGTAATAATAAATACTGTTCTTTTTTACTTATTTTAAAAAAGGAAAAGAAACGATAATGGATAAAACGTTTATTCGAATTCAAATTATGAAAATATTCTAATGTAACTAAACGATATTTATTTTTTGCAATTAATACTGTTAAAAACGAAAATAATTGTACCTTACACACATTAAATGATGCACAATATAAAATTAATATTAAGGTTTAATTAAGAACAAGGTTTCTTTGAAGTAAAATAAATACATTTTAATTCAAGGAACAATCCTCTCAGAAATAGTAAATAAATCGGATTCGAATTTAAACTAAATTAAAATGTACTTTAGGGTATTTTGAATATGTTGATTGCAGATACACCAAATTACGTCATGGATTGAGTCATTTTTCTTTAGTGACCTTTCCGGTAGGCGTTTTGAATTTATCGACAATTAATTCATTCATTAATTCGTCCTCAATCAAAGCGACGGCGACTTTAAGGTGCTTTATGCCATTCACTCTCATTTCTCATTATTTCTAATTATCGATAGACCTTCGAAATACATGTGTGTAACTCTGCCTTGTACCTTTCTTTTTTTTCCATTAAAATATGCGCGTTTTTCAACCTAATATAACAAATCTCGTACCAATAAAACGGAAGTAAATATTTGATTATATCAAAATCATATCAAAATAATGTATCCTGGAAAAATAATCAAACGTGGTGACATATATATTAACAGTTACTCACGTCACACAATATCCCGTGCCCATTAGGAATGCACCATGACCCACGTCAGTTTCACAAACAATGTAACAGACAATTTAAACAAATTATCTTCTATTTTTTTGAACTTCCTCACCTATAATTAACCCCACTTGTGCACTGGCTGCGAAATAAACAACCATCGCATTGGACGTAAACAAAATAAAAATACCCGACCGTCATTTAAAAATAAATGCGCTCAGCTATACGTAAAAAAGTCCTCTTTTTGTTTACAATCACCAGGTAGTATGCAACAAGAACAAAAATTGAAATTCTCGGGCACATTGGCGGGTATACGTAGGGGCCTGTACCCCTA
Source organism: Geotrupes spiniger (assembly GCA_959613385.1). Lineage (NCBI taxonomy): Eukaryota > Metazoa > Arthropoda > Insecta > Coleoptera > Geotrupidae > Geotrupes > Geotrupes spiniger. The sequence continues at coordinate 23,194,909 of OY390736.1, read as the reverse complement.
CGAGATACGATTCAAATAAATGTTACCAATCACTTAATGCATTTGTCACTGAACATTTTAATGAATATATCAAATTAAATATAACTTTTGTTTATTTCGCATAAAATTTTTTGAAGAATTATTACTATTGTGTAGAATTAAAAAAAGAATATGGTACAATATTAATACAAACAATCAATTTCCCCAGATAAATTATTGTTTTATTATTAACAGAGTGTTTGTTTTAACTGATTTTTCATTTATTTATTGCTTGCTTTGTTTTTCTTGCTAAATATTTTTATTCAACTATATGGTTTTGATTATCTATGACCTACATCGTTCGTTTTACCTTGTTTTGTTATTTTCGGTTTTATTACTTTAATCCTTCAATTTCAGTTTACTTTTTGTGACTTCTCATTCTTCACTCACAATTAATTGTTTTTGTATGTTTCTTTATTCTTTTAATCTCTTTCGTTCTTATTTCTCCTGCATTTACTTAGTTGTTTTATCAATAATTAAAATTCATTAATTTATTAATTAAAAAAATAACCAGTTCTATAATCATCAATATTTTTGCCATAAATTTGCCTAACTTTTTTTTACTATTTTTGGGTTTCATCAATTTTATTTTAGTTGTTAATTACCGATCATATCACCAATAAATTTATTTAACGTCCAATTTCCCATAGCACGGAGCGTTTCTTCAATGAAGTTCGAATGATACAATTCAGTCCGTAATCGGCAATAGTATCAATTTCAAACAATTAAAACGTAGTTATTTAACAGTCGAATGGGAAGTGATAAATCATCCGTAATGTAAACATATTAATTGCAAAGCGTCCGTCAACTAGGTTTCCAGACCAGGAGCTATTGGCGCCAACCGTCATTAGCTGTATACCGATCGACAGCGTTTAGCTAGTCGTTTAAAACAACTACGTGCATCGGCTACCAACCAGAGCGTTAAACCGGTAAATCGAAGATATATACAACGTTGTTGGTTTTGATTATTACTTTTGTGATTTCAAATGGAAACGTTTGATGGAATATATTTATTTTTATTTTATATTACAAATGGTTACGGTTATTAAACAAAGAATGGTGTAAAAAATAGTGAAGATTATTGTACTGAAAAAATTACCAAATAAACACGAAGTAAAATAATAAGACACAAAACAAAGAAAAATAATTTTTAAGCGTTTGAATTTCCAATCCTCATTTATTACCTCAACAACCAGCATAACCACCACATAGAATATAATCAACGTTGTTAAAAACGATAGATATTGTGCATGAAACACAATACGGTAATCGGCAATGAAATTAATAAAATTTGGGTCAAACCTTGAACTGATGGGTCAAGAATTTATATAATGTCCCATTCAAGCACATTGCATAACTGCAGATAACATTGTTTGCTTGAATCTGTATATTTTGGTGTCATTAAAAATAAAGTTTAGATATCATTAATTAGTTTTTTATTGTGAGTAGTTAGCATTGAAGAAAATATTTACATAGTATGCACGTTGAATGGGGACAAGTCAAAAGACAAAAAGGTAGGAGAGAGATGAGGAGAGTACATTGATTGAATTAAAGGATAATAAATATGTCGGCGAGATTCAATGTATGGATTGAAGGATCGAAATATGTATAAGTGAAGGGGAATTGATTGGAGAAGAAATTGAACAATAATTAATTGAGAAGTTTGCAAATTTTGGGGATTTGAGGACAAAATAAATGGATATGCATAAAATATGAAAGACATGTAGCGACAGGTGACTGCCCTCCGATGCCGTCAATGATGGTCAATGACGTACCATGGTATGCCCAAATTTATAAATTTTGCAGTATTTGGATAAATATATTAATCCAGTTTATTTAGGCTTCATTAGATTTTTGGTTAAGATGCCCTATTGGGTCATACAGGCCTCGAACCTAATTGGAGAATGTTATGTTGACGATGGTAGATTAACCTGACATAGACAATAAAGCTGAGCATTCAGATAAAAATGGGTTACAGTCTAGTATGCATACTCGAATGTCCTACACCGAGGACGATCAATTTTGTTGCCCGCTGGTGTGCCCTTTATTTGGTACCTGCGATTAAACATAGGTTTTCTTGTAAGTTGTAGGCGTATATGTAACCTAGTAAATTGCGTCTTGGCTTTTTGATTGAGGATACTGTAATTGCACATATCCTCTACAATGACGAAAATGGGAAAAACATTATTGTTCCTGATGACAAGGCTTGATTCCTTTAGGGAGACGAAATTATAAAAAGGAGAGACGTCGCTGCACAAGATATTCACAACAATTGAAAAAAGGGGAAAGAAGTACAACTTTATGCCAAACATGCGATACTACATTATTACAAAACTTGTTTCACTTCATAAAATCTGCAATAAACAGTTTTTGTATTACTTTGGCAACTAGGAAAATAGATATAGAGAAGGGAGTGAAGCAAGGATCCATGCTATCTCCACTGCAATTCCATGTATGTTTGGATTGGGTACAAAGCTAAGCCATTGAGAATGAAAGAAACTGGACCAATATGATATCCAAGTTAGAAAAGCAGACTAAATGTGTGGGACGTGTGGAAACACCATCAGAACAGCAGAACTGAGAATAGGGATTGAGAACCAAGAAAAATTGTATACAGGCGAAAAAGTAATACAGGTACATGATTTTGTTAACTGGGTAGTATAATTAATGCCCCGGGCGGAACGGAAGAAGACAACAACCAAAGAGTGAATCAAAGAGACGAACCTAGGAGCTCCATGACATCGTTATTTATCAGTTATCAGTTTCTAATTCCTCACATCCTGAACTAAAGTTTGATTTGTGTATTTGTTATCGCCTTTCGCTTCTATGCTTTCCATTTCTTTATGGCTGATGTTTAAGGACGTCTAAGAACCTCTAAAGTAGATACCCGAGAGCGCGCTAATTTTTAATTTCTATGAACTGAAAAATGAAATCGTGTCAATTATTACAGAAAGATATTTAAAAAAATCACTATAGTGGTATTATTTATGCATGAAATGCTATGTTAGTATTTGCATTGAAATAAACAATAAACGCCAAACGTTGCAAAGCCAACTTACGTGCATCAAAATAGTCAGAAGCTCACCATTCACACAGCTTGTCACAGCCTGACACAACGCAAGACATTTTAACAGCAAAAACCAATCTGATCGTTTAAACAAGACCTAATGTCAAATGCTAGTTAAACTCTCATCTACTATATAAATTGTGAAACAAAATGGTGTCAATTCTGACTGGAACGATCTTATCTTTGCTAGAAGAATTTGAGATTTGAACCCTGGAACCCAGTGTTACCGTTACCGTTGATCTACCCCCAGACTAATAATCATCATCATAAAATTATTAAACGCTAAATGTCTTTTATTTGGTTGAATGGCTCGTCACAATTAGGTTCACAACGTTTCCAAGTTCGACGATCTAAGGATGTAGACCGTGTTTTTTGCAGATACAGCCTGCTCAATTTAGTTTCATATTTTGACTTACTTTGTAATATCTCAAAACATTTTATATATAAATAATGTAATTTTGTTGCTTGACAGTTCTAAAAAATTAAAGACGTATTTTATCAACTGGTATATACTTTTCAATTGTTTTATAAAAACGCATATTTTACGGAGCATTTTTTAACCTAATAAAAAATTTCAAATTTTCTATCAGTTCAGTTCGACAGGTAATGCATAATTAATTCCTGATCCTGAAAGCCGTTCATATTTAAGTGAACGGTGTTAGCAGGCGATTCAATGGCCACGCATCGTCGGCACGATTGGCACTGACCTGACTTCGATCTGCGAACAGACGCGATCGAACGGATTGCTCTAAGTCAATCGATCTCGTCAATTAATCTATCGTCTTGCATCAATTGCATTCGATATAAATAGTAAATCATAATGCTGATGGTTTTGTTGTCTTTATTTCATTATATGGCTTTGTTCGATTGACGTAGTTTTGGTTGTTGGTGTGTAATATCAAATAATATGACCCACATATGGTGAACTAGTTTATGTACCCTAGGTTCCGATGCAATATTGCGTCATACTACTACAGCTGGTCGTTAGTTTTGTTAGCATCTCATTGATTGGGCATTTTCTGTTGTTTTTGCTTCTACTGGTTCCACGACCCGAAAATGTTGGTTTCGTTGGGTTGGGTTGAATTAGGTGTCCCTTGTACATTTTCTGCTTTTTGCACAACTTCTCATCCTCTGCAGCTTGCCGAGTGGCTTTCACCACAGTTATCGCTTTTGATTCCCTGTAAGATTTTATGGCACTCACTTTATAAATTTAGTCAAAATACGGTAGTTAGTTAACAATAAATGTCAATATAGTCATGATAGTTAATTGGCTTGCTATATTTCGATTTAATTAAGAATGAATTTAGTATATTTTCTTGTAATTTTCAATTAAATTTCAAGAATATTACAAAAATATTGGAATAATTGGAATTATCGCAGAAAGGTATAGTGCCCCGATATTATTAAGTATAAGATTTAGTAAACAGTTAAATTGGCAAAAAAGAACACAATTGGGATTCTTTGAAGATGGTTTCGCACTCGTTATAAGATCCTGAGTTAGAAGTTGGCACAAGTTATTAAACAAATCTTTGTGCATTAATATGATAAAATTGAATACAGTTGCAAATCAAGCAAGTTTCTGTTTAGAAGTGTAGATGAATCCTTGAACAAACAATCCAAATGCATTTGCACGCCACTGGCTTCAAAGTTCTTGAGCTAATGACCAAATTGGTACTTACCACATTATTGAACGTGTATATCCAAGGTTTTTGGAGGTACGTCATGTCACCAATATTTCATGTTATTTTGCAAGTTATAATTACAAATCGTGTAAATTCAGACTTTCAAAAATAATTAGTTTTTTCTGAACGTATGAGATAAGTTTACAAGATAAGCGCGTACACGAAGCGTCATTTGCATATTACGTTCATACATGTCGTTATAATTTCGGTGCAGGTAGCAGTGGCAGAAATGTAAATATCCCACGGCAAAATTTAACCCGTTCGGTAAATCAATTCGATCGAAAAAGAAACAAGTCTTAAGATATGCGGGGAATGCAGCGATTCGAATAAATCAAGCAGCTTTCGTCCGCCTCGGACATGTTAAACGCCAAGAAAGCTCGTAAACAAGATGCGTGCGTTGATTGTTTCGGTCGTCAAGGCGCTGAATGAATGAATGACATAGCCTACTTGACTCGATGGCAGGCGGAAGTCGCGAGACAGACTCGTGCCTAGCCATCAGAACTTATTAAATTAATTCTTTTGAAAGTTCACATAAAAGTGAGCACCTACCGTGAGGCGCCACCGTTGCCGGCGCCAATGAAACATTGACCTCACAACACAAATTAATTAAACATCTTGAGATTTATTGCAAAAAACGCGCACTTTTATTGCGTCAGGTCGTCTTACAGTAGCTGCGATTCTTTTTTAATGAGAAAATTAATAGGCTGTCCTCTCGCGCCACGCATAAATAACTCCGCCCAATTTCGTGTGTTGATGCATTCGTTTCGTGGTGTATCATTTAAAATGAATTATGACTTCAGCCATAAATCAAGTTTACATTAAAATTTTTGAAATGTGCACTTAGTCAAAAAAGGTAGCGATATTGATTAGCATAACATGTAAATAATTTAAAATTCCTATGTATGAAGGTTTCTTAAATTATTTTATAAAAATATCCTTTGCATTTTTTTTTATGTAGAATGGGAACAATACTGCTGCTTCATCTCGATTTCCATCGTCTTATAGCACTTCCATACTTCCAAATGTTCTATAGGATTTAAATCCTAAATTGAAAATGTATTAACACTGATAATAATTGGTTTACTATATAGTGGGTACCAATAAGGTCTTCAGGCCATTTGAAATAAAAAAAAATAAACTAAAATTGTACAGGGTGTAAAGAATTCGAAAGTACATGCCACCTAGATGTGGTGTAAGTGGTGTAAACGCAAAATGTTTCTTTCGTATCTCCATTTACGGACCCATATTCATTAAGATTTTTCGGCATATTTCGGGCCATCAGCCCTCAAAGTTTGTGACACTTTTTTTAACACCCTGTATAATGGGTGAGGAATTCAAAAATTATTTATGGATCTTTGTAATCGATCCTTCAACGTTAATTAATAATAAATCAAGATTTATTTAAGTATTACATCACTAAATCTACAATCTAGTGTCCATTGATTGGTTGGTCCGTTATAAATGTCCTCAATAATAACAAAAGAAACCTTCCAAATATAATCATAGTCAGCCAATAAAAAATAATTACTGATTTCTAAACAAATGCTGATAAAATTCACATTGGCAAATGTTTTCCTTTCTTGAATAAATCTTCTCATCTGGAGTAAAAATATTGATATAGCCCCCAATTCTTAAGTGATATACCCATCCATAGTTCTTATTATTATAAACATTATTTTTACTGTTGCCATCAGACAAGAATATATTTTAAAATACTTCAGCTACTGTATTAGTTGTGCCTTCACTAAGGCGAAGAAAATTCTTTCTTAGCTTATAAGTTAGACAATGGCCTTTAATAAAAAGGTATAAGGAATAAAAAAGCATGAAATACAAGTTAAATAGAAATAAAATTAGATAGGCTAATTGATATGATGTGTGTTGTGTTTTGTTGAAGAGTTTATTACGAAGGCGTGGTCGTCCAAAACTGCAAACAGGGATTTTTGCAGGTTCATACAGGGGATTTACTCCTGGGGGCATTTATATTAGCCTTGATTTTCGATGACGATCCCACTTGGGTTTGAAACGATTAAAAGTCTCGCACCACTCTATATTTTTTCCATGTGGATGTATCCATATCAAAGTTAATTATTCAGCCCAGAGCTCATGATTGCGAATATTTTTTCTCGCGTTTGTATAGCACAGTGGGCTAAAGCTCTAAACTAGTCTGATTTAAACCAAACTTCGTGCTTGAAATTTTTTGGGTTCGCTGGCAACGAATCTAGTGCAAAAAATATAAGATCCAATGTGGGTGAACAGTATCTTGAAAATGTACCTTACATAATTTAAAGTACATATATCATGAAGTTAGGTTGGGTTAGGTTGGTACATATATTGTGATGTTGAGAAAAAATATTAACTTCCATCAACTGGAAGCAGATGTTCATTTAATGCCGATGTTCCAAAATAATCGCGTTGTTTTTCACAATCTTGAAAAAAGTTGCATTTAAACTAATACTACGATAATAAGCCACCATTAGGTAAAAATCAATCAAGCGAAAATAAATGTTTACTTCAAGCTCAATATTTTACGATAGAAACCCACTAAATTTATCTCGTGTTCATTATTTTTAATAACGAAATCATTAGCGAAAAGTTTTTAAATATTAAATTTACATAGGTCTATATTTCTTTATCAAAGATTTGTTACGTTCCTTTTTGAGCGACGCGATTTTTGAGCCCTGATCATAATTTTCTGCTTCATATATTTTCGATTAAAACACCAACAATATGCCTCACAACGACCTTTGCAATTTAATCCATTTTATTGTGAAAAGCTTTGAATATGTCGGCGCTTTTCAGTAGAAGTTTATTTGTAAGAATAGAAGGGAACGAGCTTAATAGTCGCAATTAACAAACACAAACATGTCTCAACATCCAAGTAAATAACTGCAGATTGCAATATAAATTTAATTTATTTAACTTACATAGCGTTCTTTACAACATCCACTTATTGTGATTTACTGTGTGGTTGTCACTTCCGTCTTATTGTAGCTCCTCTGATCGACTTTATTTGTTATGGACGCATTTAATAAACTGACAGAATATATTAGGTCACGTTTTCTATCGGGGGTTTTAAACCACCCTTGACGACTTTTTAACGAAGCACCGCTAGCGCACAAGAGATGACTACTATTTTTGTGTTCAGTATGTGCATTATTGTTATTAACTAGTAACTTGTAACTTGTGCCGGGTTTATTATTACACTACGTTAGGCAGCAAATTAATTAGCTGTGGTGATATGGGGCCCAAATTAATTATGCAAGAATACAACAAGAAAGGGCTGAAAATTTCAAACACACTCCATCGTTCATACCCAATCTATCACATAATCGCATTTCGTCAGTAAAATGCTCGGTGGATAATTGAGAGCAATTAACTGACAAATTCATAAAGCAATCTCATTTGAATATGCCATTACATGTGTGGGACGACGAGATGCGAAAATTACAAATCGGTGTACGTATAAGTGTGGGTTAATGATTACTGAATCACGCCATATATTATGTCACTTAAATGAGTTAATAATTTTAACGATTATTCAAATTGAATGCCGTCACCTAACACATAATACATCTCCATTCACAGCGTTCTCCCATGCAGAAACAGTTTAATAAAATCCATCAATATTCACCTCATTACCATAACTTGTGGAGTTATTATACTTCTTTCTCAATCTATGCAGGGCTTAAGTTGCTGAATCCAGAAAAAAAATGTAATCATTATTCTAAGTGTTCGATTATGAGAGATGAAGTTAGTGTATTTATTTATTTATTTTGTTTTGATATCTGTATATATTGGTTGGGGATTCTACAGTAGTGGAAATTACTGAAGGTGCGATGGCGATCTGTTGCAAAGGTATTCTGATTTCTCACTTTGTGAGGCTTGTTTGTAGCCAGTATTTAAGGCAAATTTTGACAAGTCACTGACAAACTGAAGCATCTACTTGGTGTTATGTTCTTCAAAGATTGTATTAGGGTGTCCAAAAAATTCTTAGCGTTTTGCGACCATTTCAACCATGTCGATACAACCATATTCGTCACTTAATGTTGTATGAATTTAAATAATGGCAATAAAAATACGTGGCATAGAAGGCCAAGGAGTAGTAAAATACTCCACTTGTCGTCGATAGTTTTCTAAATTTCGGAATGGGGAGGACGATTTTAGAGAGAAACATTGTCGAGGACAACCCCAACCTCCAATGGCCAAACGCTTTAATCGGATTGTAAAAGTCAACAGATGACCCCAACAAGTTCTTAGGGAATCGACGCTCAACAAAAACGGCGACGCATTGATTTTTACAAAGAAATACGTGAAAATCCATAGATGGACAATTTTATGTCATCATAGTCACTCCGGACGAAAAGTGGGTATATTTTCTAAACCCAGATCGTGCAAACGAATGGTTTGCTCTGCCAGTAGTTAAAAAAATATTGGTGGATGAAACATGGTGAACTTATTTCAAAGGACCGTAGCATAACCGCATAAAACTCTATTTCCAACAATTAGGTAGATTTGAAGTAACCCTGCGTCGTAATTTTCCTGCAATGGTTAACAAAAACCAGGTTTTGTTTCAGGATATTGCCTCATCACATACATTTTAACCCGAGAAACATTCATTGAGCGCGTTGGGTTGTTTGGAAACTACTACTGGTTACAAGGAAGGTCAAAAACAAACATGAATAGGTTTCATTACTATGTTAAAATTAGTAGTGGCAGAATAAATGACGACCGGTGCGAGTAATACAATACGACTATAACAATAATAAATAAATGAAAGATAAAATATACAAAGATATAAATTAAATAATAGAAAGTAAACAAACACAAGCGAATACAAAAGTGTATGTGAACCTACAAACTACTTTTATATAACAGAGTAAAAAAGACAATGCGCAAGAGGAAGCCATAAAATTGATATAAACCAAAAATTCAAAAAAAATAACATGCATATTTAAAAAATCGACATCTTTTAACTGAACAGGAAAGTAATGAACATCAAGAACCCAAGAAATGATCAACAAAACGCCCATCAAAACTTGATTCACGTCTGACCAAATGACACACCAATTATTACTGTGTATACTTTGGAGATAGGCAAGTTGCGAGAAAGTGAGTGAGTGGTTGCCTGAAAAATGCTCGGACAAATAACCTACAACAGAGTCGGAGTAAGAACATTTAAAATGGCATTTTAATTAGCCAACGTAAAATGGATGGAACTCTACGGGTGATGGAAATAAAAGGAGAAGATATGAAGGAGGAAACAAAATGGAAAAGAGCAGAAGAACTCTAAGAATTCCAGCGAAACAAAACCAAAAAGTTAAGTTAGATAACATTCTGGAAATAATGCAGGAAATGAGAGCAGATATGAGAAACGATACAAAGGAAATGAGAAAGGCATTCATGGAGGAGATCGAAGAATTAAAATAGGAAAACGAAAGGCTATGAAAAGGAGAACGAGGACAAAAAAACGGAAGGGAAAATGGTAAAAATCGGCTTCAACAAACTTACAATTGAAGGAGACTGGAAACGGCCCAATGAAAAAGAACTGGGAAAAGCAAGAAACTAGACACTAGACAACCCAACCAAAAACGGAAGAATGAAATAAAAAATGAAAGCAAGGGAGAAAAAAGTTGTAATAGCTGAGGAAAAAAAAATAAAAATAGGCACGTGGAACATAAACGACTTTAAGGGGAGGAAATGGAGATATCAGGAACTAGCGTATTAGTGGTTTCAGTAACGAAAAAAACGACAAACATTACCTATATTGCTCTGGCATTACAACAAAATAAGTTGCAAAGGAGATGAAATAATTGTAATAGAGGAAATAAATAAACAAGTAATAACATACAAACCAATTAACTCGAGGATTATACTTTAAACTAGATTTAAAAGGAACAGTTGAAGGTGCAACTGATAATATAATGAAAGAATTTTATAGTAGAACATACGAACTTCTAGATGAAATAAGAGAAAGACAAGATAACATAATTGTAATGTGAGATTGGAATGTCCAAATCGGAAAAAATATGAAGTATGAGATACGGCGAGGAGATTTTTAATAGAAATGGCCGGAAAGTGTTGCAATTTCGCCAAACAAATGAACTGGTGATATGGAATACATTCTGGGACCAACCGCTAGAGGAATTAACACTTTCATCGCCGAAGATAGAGGGCCTAAATGCATAATACATTATGCAGCTTATACAAAAACCTACATAATAGAGAAGAACAAACAAAAACAGTAATAGAAGCAGAAATTTCTACACAACATAGATTAGTGGTAACTACACTTACAAGAATGGGAGAAATAGAGGAAGAAGACACTAAGTACGAAAAATCTAAATATACAAATTGAAAAATAAAAAATGCATAAAGAAATATTAAGATGAAATATATAAAGAGGTAACGAGGACAGAAGGGAACAAACATGATTGGACGTCAGAGGAATTGCAAAAAATTGTAAAATCATTTATGAAAAGCAGTAGAAGTATGTGGGGAAAGAAAATATAACAACCAAGTAAAAAAAAAAAACGAGAATATCAAACAAGTAATACGAAAGAAGCTTGGATGAAAGGAGACTATATGAAACAGGGAAACAAGAAAAAACAGGAAGTAGGGAAGGCAGGACAGGATAGCTGGGAAGATTTTGGTGGAAATGAATGAAGCATATGGAGCAAACAATTTTTTGGAACATTATAAGATCATTGAAAGGAAGAATAGGTATAAAGGGTATTATTAAAAGAAAAGCAGAGAACATATATTATGGAAACAAGTTTAAACTACATAACCAAGAAAACGAAACGGGGAATATAAACGAACCAAATCTATCAGTAATAAACATAGGAGAATTAGAAAATGCCCACTTGAAATAAAAACAGGAAAAACATCGAGGGCGGATAAATCAAACCAGAAATGTTAACATTTTTGGATAATGAAGATAAGGACAAACAATGGTTACTGGAAGCATAGAAAAAGGAGCAAATACCAAAACAGTGGGAAGACAATATAATTTTACCGATATATAAGAAAGGAGAACATTCGAATTGTAATAATTATAGAGTCATATGCTTATCCTTCGTAGCGTTCAAATTATGCACAAAAATAATTAAGAAACGATTAAGGGAAAGGGTTGAATGCATACTAGAAGAAGAACAAGCTGCATATAGATCATGAAGACAGACAAACGATAATATCCATGAACTATTTTTAACAATTATCGATTTAAAAGCAACGTTCGACACAGTCGATTGAAAAATAACAAGAAACACACTGGAGCAATTAGAAGCAAGGTAGAACCGAAGTAATAGAGAGTATATAAAGACGTAAGTCAGGAGTAGTACAGATTTATGGGAAAACATCGAAGAAATTCAAAATAAAAAAGTCAATAAAGCAAGGGGATAGTCTGAGCCCACTTCTTTTCATACATACTGATGGACAAATCAAAGAGCGACAAGACTTCACACAGTTATAGGGTGCAATAACGACATAGTACTTATTGCGACATACATACTAAAGTGAATAAATTGGTGGATATATGGACAGAAGAGATAGAAGCGAAAGGAATGTAAATTAACATACATTACATTATCTATTGATAATAAATAACAAAAGGGAACACGACGATAGTATGAAGATAGAAGTAAAGGGACAGGGATTGAAAAGATTAACAGGTTACGAGCACCTAGGAAGCATTTTAACACAACAATATCCTACGCGAGTGAATCGTGGATAATCCTGAGAAAATATGAAGGAAAACTAACTGCCATGGAAACTAAATTGTAGGAAAGATAAAGTGGGATAGAGAACTTAATGAAAATATTAGACAAATAGCCTTTGAAAAAGAAAATGTGATGACTATATCATCAGAATGAAGCAAGAAAATATAGTTAAAAATGTCACAACGAGTCAGGAAGAATAGGAAAGAGAAGACGGATAAGCTAGAATCACAAAGATTAACAAAAATAAGGGCAACGACGTTGAGGGACGAAGTTGAAGAAATGGATTCAAGATTATGGAGAAAGAAATCCGACATCCTAATTAAGGTTCTAAGGATAAGAGAAGCAGAAGAAGAAGACGTGAGTTACTAGTATACATTTAAAAAAGTCAAGTTGATATATATTTCTCAAACGTTATTATCGTACTGAGCCCAACCATAAATAATTAATATCGACGACATTAAATTCTTGTGAATGCTTTCCCGTTAAAATTAGAAACACGCACTTCATACCTTGATCGCTTTTAGCGAATAATCGCTACAACCGATACCAATCGTTTGAACGAGTTCGATTATTGACTGTGTTAGATTTCTGCGTAATTTGCTTTCTGATCGAAAAGTAACTATGTAAATTTTAAATGCTACAGATTTTACGGACAACGCTTAATTACTCGCGTGCTTCCGAGTTAATTTGTTTACGAAGCTACCACCAGGAAACGTTAAGACTATGCATTTTAACATAATGCTGTGTTGTTTTATATTAATATTGATTAAGGGTACATGGTAACACTGTTTTGTGTTCGAACTTGTATTCGCCTTAGTTTCGAAAACGCCTGATTTGATACTTATGTTACATAATTATACAATTAATATCAAGTTTAGTTAAGTCATTATCTTTTCTTGCAAGGAATGTTGATTTATTTATCGTTAATTAATTTATTTCTATGGCGCATTAAACGAAGTGAACGAAGGAAATGTTATGATGAACAGTCGTTTACAAGCGATAACAAATAATTTAATAATAATAATAATAATATAATTTAAATCGAGAAATACTAATACACAATGTTATTTATATTTGATCGCAGAAGATAAACATAAACATAAGTAAGATGACTACATTTGTGGTTCAATCAGTATTGAATCTAAGTGCATTTAAGTTATGAAATTAAAACGCAATGAATTTATTAACAAATACATTCATTTATGGATTATTCATATCGTAAATAGGTTGATTTTATAATAATAATTTACACTAACTTATTATATTTCGCAAATCTTCAACATTTAATTGTGAAAGTTTCGCATGGTCGTGATATATTACATTAATTTTTTATTTAATTGGCGAAGTAACTGCCAAATATTTGTTTAAAAGTAGAGTTGTTAAACCTGTTGTATTGAACAAGAATCGCACCGGAAGTTTCACAAACCATATCTCATTGCGCAAGTCAAAGCTTTTCGTCAGAATAGCTCAGTGATATTGAATGTGTATAAAGCTTTGTGGCGCACAACATAACGATTTCCTTCTACACATTCCTGCAACAGTGGACGTGTTATTCAATGCTCATCTGTTTAGAGCACACGTAGCTCAACACTTAACACCCACCGAATGAACATCAGACTAAACAAATATAAAGCTGCACATAGAAAGACTCAACCCATACTACAGTCAGTTCAGAACTATGTATGCTCTTAAATCGAATATCATACAAGAACAGTATCAGACAAGAATGTTTGCGATTCGCTTAACCACGAAAGTGCACAAAACCAGAAATAATGGTTATCAGCTAATACAATTGCTAGAATTTGTGTTGCAAACTAAGCAATACAAAACATAACCATTCGATTGAAAAACATCAACACAAACGACTACCCAACAGAACTGAGACAAAGCAGTTTATATGTGTTGATGATGACACAGCCATCACTGCCGAGAGTCAAACATTTAATGAAGTAGGAAAGAAATTAGCCATGGTCCTTGGTACTTGGTCCTTTGTTACTATATATTCCCTGTAAAACTCATGTGTGCACATTTCACCTGTTAAACATGGAGACTTGGAGGAAACTGAATATAACCTGGAGATGATGTTTGTCTAATTTTGAAACGCAGTGTACAACCTTGGTGTAAATTCTCGTACTGCCACACATTCATTAACAGAATTACAAGTTCTCAATGAGATAACGATGTTCTTCCCGTTCGAATTACTAGCTTCTAGAAAACCAACATTAATAATGTTTAAATAATGTGACAGATCGTTATGCAAATCGGCAATTTAAATCAGTTAAGTTGCAAAATAGTTTACGGCGAGCGTCTTGGCGTTTTTTAAAAGTCCGTTGTTCCCGTTTTGCTAAATGCCTGGAACGGAAATTCAATTTCCGCAATTTAAAACTCGTTTGAATTTGCGCGGATTAGGATCGCAGAAAGCGCACTTTTCTTGAGAAACGGCGGTTCGTGTTCTAAATGTGATATGCATTATTATTTTTAAGGAAAAGCGTATTAAACGTGGACTTTCAATGGTTAATTGCTAACTAACGGTCAGGTAATTAATGCCCAGATTTAATAAATATTAATTATAAGCGATATTAGTTTGTGGATTACAAGAGATTGCTCTTTAGCAGGTTTTCTTGAATTAAGGTAATTAAAATAATTTCACATACGAAACTCATTTGCGTTTTTCGAACTTGGTTGCGCCCGAATTGCAGCACAGCAAGTGACGTTTATCTCGTATAGTGAAACAAATAATATTAAGAAACACGTTATATTTTATGTTAATATGTACGCAGGTTGGAAACTGTGATCAATATAACGCAACTTTAAAATTGAAAATAAATTTCAGCGGAAGTATCAGGCGATTACAATTGTTTCGTCCTTCAGGAATCGTCGACCACCAACGAAACATCCGCTATGGTGAATATAGCTATGCAAACATGCGTTACTCAAGCACGTGATCACAGAGGTCTACTTATTCTTATTAAATGTTGAGACCATAATTACGCCCAGAAAGGCGGAGTTGCTCACATTGATAAAAATATTTTTTAAACTTTCCCTATCGATATAGTTCGCGGATCCAAATTTATTAAAACTGACAACTTTCGCTTCAACTCCTGTTGTTATTTCATATGAGTTTTACGTTGTTGTTGTTTTTCGAACATAAAATTGTCCTTATTGTGCTCTGATATTATTTGCAATTTTCTGGATAAACTGAATATTTGATGTCAACCTATATTCCAGATATAATAATTGCCACGTTAGGTATAAAAGTGCATGGTTGGAATAGAGCCCAAATAAACCAAATTTAATGTTTTCAATTGTTTTTCCAATAAGGCTATACCTTCAAAAAAATCCCTTCGGTAAGTCTCCAAAAACCTCCATCCTGTTTGATGTATTCTTCTGCTTGTGGGAGCTTTTTGTTGTATGGCTGTTTCCTTATAGACTTTTCCTGTTATTGTAGAGCCTTTTTCTTGTATTTAATTAGTAAAATTCTTCTGTATTCTAAAACATCGCCATCATCAGTTTTCCCGATAAATTCTGCGTTCTTGCTTTTTTGAGGGCGGATATCCCTTGTGGATACACTACATGGTTTTGTTTCGTCGGTAGGTCCCAGTGATACACCCATGTCTCATCACCTGTTATAATTTTTGAAAAAGGTTCTCATCGTCAACTGAAGCCCTTTTTCTTAGAACTTGAAAATTTTTGTTCGGGAATAAGCAATTTGGTAATATAACGTTCTGACACTTTATTCATTCCTAAATATTCATGTAATTTTTTTAATGCTGTAGCTCCCTATCCCTACTTAAGCTTAGGCAATTATTGAAATTCTTATTCTTCGATCTATTAAGACCAGTTTCTCAACATTGTTGATGTTTTCTTCGGTGCTTGCTTCTATACACCTTCCACAGCTTGGGGCAGTTTGAATTGATTATTACTGAATACGCAAAAACACAGCACTATATGAACGTATATTATACTTTTATTTTACTCAATCCAAATCTCCTATGCATCAAATCTGTGTAAATTATTACAAAAATAACGGGAAACATTTTGGTGTGTATCTTGATCTGTGCAATTAATTTTTGTGTATGTAATTAAAATTGATCTTTTTTGCATAAAAAACATAATTGTAAATATTGTAATTGTAAATCTTGTGATCAATTTAACCAATTTGGGTTCATGATTTCTTGTAAAGAATGCGCGAAGAGTCAAATACAAAATATACTTGTAAAATGTGCGATGTCGATAATAAGTAGGACGTGTCCCATTCAAACACTAAAAATCGCAAGGATTCATTATAATTCATTTTGATTGCTTCCCTAAAACAAAATATTCACAGAAATTCAGAAATTTTTAATTCAATAAAATTCTCCCCTTATTACTAAATCACAATCGCAAAATTTCCTTCATTATTTGTTGGGTTCGGTTTGGTTGGGTTAACTTAGGGTAACTTCCATAATAGCTACATTTTCTTAATTGCTTGTTCGGTTATAAAAATAAACGCTAATTTTAACATTATTTATAATAGTAGGTACATCGCAATTTGCTCCTTATAATTTTAGTTTTCTGTGATTTTAACAATTTCATAAATATGACAAACGGCATTTCTCATCCGTAATAGTTACAAAAAAAGTAAAACGTAAATAAATTTTATGTTAACCCTATAATCGTAATAATTCAACACACATTCGTGTCAGTTTAAATTGAAACGATTCTCATAATAATTTAGTAATCCAACCTGATCACATAAGAGCATTAAAGGTCCAAGTGATAAACTTGGCTCTCTTGATGTTGTCAGAATTGTCACACCCAATGCTTTATTTAAAATCAAAGTTAAGGAGTAATTACAGACAAAACTGACCAAATGACAAGTTTAAAAAATGTTAAAATGGAAAACTGTACAAAATAAAATAAAAATGTCAACATTTTGATCGATTATGGAAAATGCGAAATTCTGAAAAAATGTTATATTTAAAAAGTGAAAAATTTGTGAAAAATTTGTCGAAAATTCTCGAGAATATCAAATTGTCAAAATAATCAATATATATAAATTGACAAAATGACAGAAAAGAAATGACAAAAAATCCTAAACGTTTTTTATACGCGGCAGTCAAAATTCACAAATATAAAATAAAAATTTGTCACTAAAATCGATGAAAATATAAATAACTCGAAAATGGTGAAAGATTCACATTATTTTCGAAAAAAAATAAAATAATGCCAAAACAAATATAGGTCAATATTGGGGAAAAAATCGAAATTGCTTAATGTGCGACAATACCAAAACTATGCAACATTGTCAAAATGTATTTTTCTCAACCCAACCTAACACAACCAAACCCAGCCCAATCTCACCCAACATAATGAAATCCACCCCAACAAGTTGGAAAATATACAATTTAAAAAAAAATTGTATTTGCTCTCAAACCCTTTATTTCAAAAAATTTTAAATATTACAACCGCTGTTTGTATTTTGTGAATGATTTTTTCTGTAGTGAAGTTTACAAGAAATCCAATTATAAATTTCCCCACCACAAGAAACCTCGAGAAAATTTTGACTAAAATACCAATTTTAATTGATCGTTGATTGCACAAACGGACGTATACTTAAGAAGAATTAAACTTTTGGAAGATGTTCCTTCCATTGTAAATTCGGGATCAGGGTATCTGGGTACAACTCATTTGAGTCGCAGAGCGAAAGAATTTTCTCCGGTATTTATCATTAGAATAGGTCAGTTAGATGACCAGCTGAATCCCATGATTGCAACGTTCTTAATTTATTTGTCGGTGCACCTTAGAGATCGCGAAAATTAGAATATGGTGTAGAGATTATTTTGTATACCTTACTCGCATGTCGAGGTTTTAAACAAACTTTATAAAAAATATTGATAAAACGCACAACTTGAATTTGTCCGAAGGAAAATTGATTGGAATTTCTATATACGAGTAGGAGCCATAAAATGATTTAGAACTAAAACAATTCTGACGAAATCATGAATAAAATATATCAAATAAAAGCAAAATAATCAAAAGGCATTGACTAGCCGAATGGCGGATAGTTTCAAAGTCAATGCAATTATTTATATAAACATATATTATGAGAATAAAGCGAAAATTTTATTTTAATTTTGTATTTTTTCAGGGATGTGTACCCGCACTCGTTTGCCGGATTAACTCACGTTCTCTACTTCAGTTTGGCCGATAATCTGGTGCCGTCGATTCCAACGCACATTTTGGAAAAAATGCCCAACATAGCTACCCTGGACCTGGGAAGACTACGAATTCGAAGTTTACCCGAAGGATCTTTCAGGGTACGTACATACGATAACCATAAATATTCGTGTATTCGCCGATTTGAAAGGTTTTTGTATACGACATGTATTTTATATCAGCGTACAAAATTTTTACAGGATATCAGTAGTCCCAAATATTTTGAAGGTATATAAACTTTAATTCAAACCAAGTCTATACCCCTCCCTATATCTCAATCCGTGTATTAACGTATATGAAAACTTAATACGAATTAATGTCGATTACACATTTTTAACCTGTCTAAAATATGCGATTGTTAAATGTATTTTCAATAATCATATTATGTGGATGATTCATCACTTATGGTCACTCATAGTAAAAACTTATCTAAGAAGTTTCAAAAGTTAAAATCGATCGTTTGTACTGCAACTTAGCGGAGTTCATGTCCTAATCTACAAGTAGTCTTAATTTTTGTTGACTGCGCCAAGTTAAATAAATGATGAATCATCTTGTATGTATTCGGTGTGCTTTGGCGTAATTAGAAAAAAATGAAAAAAATAAATTTTGACTTTAGGGCTTAAGAAACCTTTTAAATCTAGTCCTGCCCACCAATCTGCTAGAGAGAATGGACTCCAACGGCATTCCACCGTCGGTTAGTAGACTTCACATAGCGCACAATGTCCTCAAAGATTTAAACGGTACTCTTCGGCATCTCACCGAATTGCAATGGCTCTTCATCAACATGAACGACTTCACAACTCTGGATAACGAACTGCCTAGGAACGGGCAAAAATTGAAGATGATTCACGCCGCTCACAATCGGATTGCCAGATTGCCCAAAGAACTCATGTACTTGACGAATTTGGAATCGCTATTCTTTCATAACAATCGGCTGACCAGCTTGGATGGGGTGTTTTCGAAAGCGAGAAATTTGGAACGGCTGCAATTGGAACACAACCAGCTTGTTAAGGTTAGTAAGTCGAAATCCTGCAACCGTAACCTAAGTTACAATATGTTTTCACTACAGCTCCAAGAAGATGATTTTGCCGAAGCCACGAAATTACAGACGCTTATGTTGGCATACAACAACTTGACTTCGTTGAATAATTCAGCCCGTCCCCTGATAAACCTAAAGGCGCTAAATTTAACTCACAATTTATTCAGGGAATTTTCGTTCGAAGAATTGCGGGGATTGCAGAAGTTAAACGTTTTGGATATATCGCATAATATAATTGTTCATCTCACTGGATTCAAACCGGTAAGTACCTAGACCCACATGAATGAAATTCCAATTTGGGATTAATCTCAACTGATTGTCCAAGTTTATTTGAACCGATTATTTACATCAGTTTTGTATTTTTAGAATCTCGTAGAATGGGAATCCAACCTGAGGCAACTGAGGCTGGACCATAACGAATTGGAAACGTTAAACGGTGCCGTTTCTGGATTCAGAAGCTTGGTTCGACTAGACGTCAGTAACAACAGACTAACGCGCATTTGCCCAGACGACCTGATCGGGCTCGACCACTTAAACATGTTGGACATTTCTCATAATCAACTTTTGACTTTGGAAGAAACTAGTAAAGTAAGAGAAACTAAATTTTACTACCACAGTCAGGAACAGATACACTTCAGTATGACTCATCGCCCTTATCTACGTTATCTAGAAACGTTATATTTATGTGTCGCGTTTCAATCCGAGGGTTCAAGGCCTGGGTAGTTTTTGGGGGGAAGAAAAAGTCAACTCTAAAAATGTCAAACTTGAAAACATAGTCAAAATCTAAACAAAAAATTAAATATTTGCACATGGAAATTGCAAAAAAAGTTAATATTGTCGAAATTATTAGATATGCCAAAAACAATAAATTAAAAAATTTAAAAATTTCTTAAATATCCGAAATCAAAGATGTAAGAACTTGAAAACAGCGAAAGAATGAGTCATCTATTCAACACACCCTTATCACTTGTGTCGGACATTCATTGTTAACTGTCCAGATCTGGTCAGATAGTAGAAAATTTGTACTATGTACTATGTACTTATTAAATAAGATATTAATATTAATCATTAAACCATCACAAACATATAGAAATAATCTTATATGACTGTTGCAGACTTTCCTACCTGTACTGCAAGAACTTTTGGCATCACACAATAGTTTGACGACTTTGGACCGCGACTTCCACGGTTTGCCCGTCTTATGCTGGGCTGATTTATCTAATAACAACATAAGCTCATTGGGAAGAGAACTGGTCAGCAAAACGCATTGTCGCGTAGAAGATGGAATTCACTCAGACGTATGGGGTATACTAAGGATCGAGCTAAGTGGTACGAACAACCAAACACATACATTTAAAAATTTACTACGTGTTTCATTTCAGGAAATCCAATATTGTGCAAGGAAGATTTGCCAGAATTGCTGTCAACTATGGAAATCAACCACACGAAAATATCCGGCGTGGGTTATTGCGTCACGAGTGACGAACCGGTTGAGCCACGACAAAATTACTCCGACTACGTGCCTGAAACCGGAATTTCTGCGAACATGCCCGCTTTGAATGATCACAGTTTAAACGAACGCGTTCAAATTAATCCGCTTTACAGCCAGATAGCTTTCGAAAGACTGCCCGAAATAACCAATCAAGTGAGGGAGTCCATACGCGTTGAGAACGACCACCAAAACCAAATTCAACAAGACGAGCCCATCATGACATTGGAATCGTCTGATAATGCCCTACCAACGACAAATCTGAATCCGAAGCAGCAATATTTCGTCCCCGCACAGGAATCACTCGAAATGCAATCCGACCAAGGAGCCACACAATCAAATGAAAACGACAATACGGTTCTGACTCGCCAACCTTTACCATATCAACGACAAAACTTCCTCTCGGATCAAGTTCCGCTAACGTTGAATTCGCTATTGACAGACAGCGAAAATCTGAGCGGGGATCTGTTAAATAAACAGCCAATTTACACTCACATCGATTCGATTTTACAGGAGAAACAAATAAATCAACTTGCGTCGGAAATAGAACAGTTGAGGACGAAGGTGCAGGAACTGAGATCCGAGAACGAACGTCTGGCCCAAAATCTAAACGAACACAATTCGCAAAACGCGAATAAAATTTTCGATATAACGAGACCGATTTTGCCGCTGGAGCAGTTGTCGATCTCGTCGACGGTTAAACCACCCAATGAAAACTTCGAAAGGACGCCATGAACCGAGAGCATTGGAAACCCTGAGGATATTTAAATGGGCCCAGTCGCCCAAAAATCTAGATTAATAATGAAAAACAGTAATTGAAAAATAATTTATTAGGTGAATTGTCCTAGTCACTTTTATATTTTGATGTAGAAAACGAACGCTTGTCGTAACTTAATTTAAAAATGTACTATTTCATATCAAATTAGGCACATTGACGCAATATTGATGACAAAACGATAAGGAATGTAATAAGAGTTGTATTTTTGGTATTAGAATGTAGACATATATAGAAAATGTGTATAGCAAATAATTTGTAAGAAAAGACAACTGAGGTTTTGTATGTAGTCTATTTTTCTGTGTATTGATTTTTAGACTTTCTAGTTTTTATCAGTAAATGTATGCTACGATTACAATGTCTCGTGAATAAATTATTGATAATTTACTTTTACTGATAGAACTGTGCAGAAAACTTTATGAGAAGGTGATGTAAATATTTTGTGTTTAGACTTCCGTGATTAATTATTATTAATGTTTTTGTGTAGTATGTAGGATTAAAAATACAAATTAGGTTATGCAAAAGTGTGTATTTATATATGTATATGTTTAATACAAATAAATGTAAAATATAATAACAAATTTAATTTTTTTACACAAACTACATATATACAAATGGTACAAAGATTTTTTGCTAGTGAAGTAATAAAGAAACATCCATTCTTCTTACATTTTAAATAATCACCGCGTAAAACATGATCGAATCAACATATTGAAAAATATTGTTATCGTTAAGGATGTAGTACATCTGCATGGAATCTTTTACAGGATTTCATAACGTAGTCCTAACTGAACAGCTTTATAGCTCCTTAAAACTTAACAGAACTTTATATACACAATTATTATATTACTAAATATTATAGGGTTTTTATGGTAAAGTCATGATTAAGTACACGATGACCGTGGAAAGATACGTGTAGTGAACCATTAGGTTGCCCAAATTTATTAAATTAATGGTTAATGTTTCTTTATATGATGCTATTTATTGAAAAGGTGAAAGGTGATTTAATTTCTTCACTGAGAAGAAGAGTTTGCTTATTATAAAAATGTATGTACGCATACATCATTTTTATTCGACTTTTTTTTACATAAGAATAAATCTATGTAACAATCGGTGTATGTAATTTTTCATAGCAACATAAAAACGTCCCAAATATCACCAGCACCATCCCAATGTACGTATCTGAAATATAACTGAAATCAATACACAGAACAGTAACCGTGAACTTTATATACTTTTACTAGGCGTCTTTTCCTTCAGAATCACACCAGCAGCAGCTGTAAATACGAAAGTCAACGAGTTGGCCACTGGCACAGCCAAAGACAAATCGGCATTTTGCAACGTGAAAAAGTACAACAAAGAACCAAACTGGTTCAACGCCATCGGAATTAAATACTGAAAACGTCCATTGATAAAAACTAGTTTCGGAATCTGTTCATAAGATTTGAACTCGTCCAAATAGATTGGCTTACATTTACGTTAGTGAAGAGGAATTTTAATTCGTGGAAAAATTGTTTCAGCGGTGACGACTCTTTAATTTTCACGATGTCCTTGGAGCCTCGTTTTATTAGGGGATTCGTGGTTCCCCAGAAAAACGCCACTGCTATCAGGCACACTGGAATGTAGAACGTTTTTAGTGCAGATGATCATATCGATTGTCTGTTTGTTTTCTTTTCTTGAAAAATAGGAAATATATGCGTGCAACGAGTATGCATGATGAAAGATAGAAACATTAAATGTAATGTAAGTGTATTGTCTTCCAATGTTTTACATTCAATTTGTTCTTACCTCAACAAACTTCAAACAAGACACTAAATTTATTTATTTTTCAAGCTCCAAACATCGCCAAATATTATTCCAGTCATTTGTATTTAGTTTAATTATATATAATTAAACCGAATCGCTAACAACAATTGAATTAAAAATACTGTTTTTTTAAGCAAATAAATCTCTAGTCTAAATAGCGGAAAATGTATGTTGCTATTGTGTGGTGTAACTAGCTGAGTTAAATAGAAGAAAAACGTTAGTATTATATGCACACATGGTCAATACAGAGAATCAAAAGTAGCTATTCGTGAAAAATAATTCTATAAAGTTCTTATTCATCATTGGGGTCTAAGCCGTTAGTCCGACTAACTCGATTTGCGCCTATGCAAAGCTATTCATGAAATTTACGCTTTTTTTACGCCCCTACTTACGTCAATATTTTCGCGAAAACTTAGACCTGCTTGTTATGGTGTGTAGTCATAGCGCAACTGTGGTTTTGTATTCATTTTGTTAATTTACGGAAATATCTCTTACCGAAAAGTACTTTTTAGTGCTATACAACATTTTCAGAGTTAATAAAGTAACTATTAAAACACATTTTACAAATATGCATGACTGTAACATTTTTTGGGCTACTAATAATCTGCAGTTAAAACTATTTTACTTCATCAAATTTTCACACCAGAGTTTTATTTAATATTTGTAACTTTCCGGGTGCTGCGAGAAATATGCTTGCTCTGGAGGAGGAAGATGGCCAAGTTTAGGAGCCAGGGCAAGGTATGATTAGGAAACTGCCAATGTCAAATGTATGAAGGGACTGATTGTTTCACGATCGATTAGACCTGAGGTTTCAATAAATATGGCTAGCCACAATTAAATAAATTAAATTTAAATATTACTGCAATGTTATTGTAGTTTGTTGTTTGCTATGACATATGATTGTGTGAGCTAACACCACAGCTGGAACAACCCACAAGAAGAGTAGTTCATTATATCCGTGATGCTACAAGTGCTCATTGGCTTATGATTTGTTGCATAGGGTTCTAAAGTTTAATTGCATAGGTTGTTCATGTAAGCCAGAAGACATGTAGTCGAGTAGTGACACATTTCTGTGCAGCTATGGAGCTATCCTATAAATGTTCCTGGTTATGTCATCAGTGTTAATAAATTATTTGATGGAATAGATACTATGCCAAATGTGATAGCCATAGATTGCAGTCATGTACTGTTAATGCCTCCAAAAAAATATAAACTGACTATATAAGCAGTAAATGCCAAACATCTTTAAATGTACTGATTGTATGTAATGCACAGCTCCTGATTTTAAATGTGGTGTCTGGTATATTTGTCCAGGTTCTTCTTGGTAAGTTTTTTCTAATGTTATTATCATCTCACTAATGTGTATTGTATAGGTGATTTTGGTTATTCACTTGAATAATATCTGCTGACTCAATTCCGAAACCCTCAAACCAGGTGAGGAACGATACAATCAAGCCCATATTAAAACTAGAAATACAGTTGAGTATTGTTTTGGAGTGTTGAAAAGTCGCTTCTGTGCATTAGATGCTTCGGGAGGTATTAATGTACACCCCTGAGAAAGTACAAAATATAATATCAATGGCTATTGTTTTGCATAATGTGCATTAATGCACATGTTAGTCTAGAGCAGGATCAATTGATTCCTCTGGATGATCAACATTGGTCACAAAGTAAAAGAGCAAGTTGTTGAAGATTAGCATAATTGATGAGAAAGAAATGGTTGTTGAAGACTTGCCAACTGGTGATGCTCTTGTTGCTGAAGGTAATTTGAAGATGCATCTCAAACAGAAGAGGTCGATTAAAAATTATAGATATGAATATTCACCATGTTTTACATCTGTGTCATTCCTTTTTACTTCCTTATACTTTATGTATAGGAAGTGTAGTAATCATGAAAAATTTCGACCTAGAGACCGAGATTTTAACGAATATACGCGTTTTGACATCCCCTGAATCGTTTCTGACTATTTTCGGAATGACGTATGTGTGTCTGTCTGTCTGACTGTGTGTCTGTGCGCGTTCTATCACCCAAATGATGAAAGCTAGAGCTATGAAACTTTATACTTAAGATTTGTATACAGCAAGGAGGAAAACGTCCTATTTTGAAGTGATGGTTTACTCCTATCACATTTTTCCATATCTCGAAAACGAAAAAACTATTCTTACAAAAGATATTGTTATTTTGAAGAACTTTTATTTGAAAATAAATATTTATTTGGATGGCATTATAAATTTTGCAATGAGCAAAGGGAACTCTAAACTATTCTAAATGTTCCTATGTATAGATGAAAGTTTGCTGTACTAAAGATGGCTAATTAATTGAGCTGCATGATATATTTTTACTTTCTTATACTTATACGTATAAGTATAGGAATCATGAACATTTTCGAACTCGAGATTTTAACGGATATACACGTTTTTTTTTTGACTGTGCCTTTGTGTCTGTGTGCCTGTGCGCGCTCTATCGCCTAAACGATGAAAGCTAGAGGTGCGAAATTTTAAACTTACAATTTTCACACCCTTAGTAAAAAACTACAACCAAAAGCGTCAAATAAGCGCGAAAATTTTTCTTTCATGTTTGAGTCAATTATGGGAATTTTTGAACAAATCCTAAGGAACCCAAGATTATAATCACTTAAGTTTTTAATTATTAGATTTCCTGTTACGAAATGATGCAACTCAATCTGTCCATGACACACACGCCATTAATAATAACACCGTTCTTTCCACTCCCAGTGCGATTTGCACCGCTATCTGTCGGGGTTGATTATTTCGGAGACGTACGGAACGTAAATTGCCGCAAAAGTCCGCGATTTAAGAAATTGAAGAACTCACCCCGGTAGTCGCCTCCGTCCATTTGGATGCTAGATCGACGCCGCCATCCAAAAAGTCCGTTCACTAACCGTTTAAAGTTTCTCAGTTTATCAATGAATCGTTAAATAGCGATTTTATTTAAAAAAATTAGAAGCACAAACGTTCTGTGCTCACCAAACCGTCGCGTTTAACGTTTTTCGGGTTATTTATCGGCGCAACGGATAGTTAAATTTCAATGCAACGCGAAACAAACGTCCGAAAAATTATAACGCTCGTTCAAAACTGATACAAGAAGCGTCGCAATTATGAGTCACCGTCGACTGCATAATCACTTTTTTGACGCAAAAACGGCCCATTGCACCTAAGCGACGTTATCTTTGCATTTTTTCGGGGAAGTAATTATCGAGTTATTGATATGTGTGCGGGCGACAATTAAAAGCTAAGATTGTCTCTTCATCGGTTGCTTATGTAAAAATTACTATTTAAAATAAATTACATATTGATTTATTATTCGTAAACCTCATATGTTTTTTACTTTCTTATACTTTATGTATAAGTAAGTATAGTAATCATGAAAAATTTCGAACTAGAGACTTTAACGGATATACGCGTGTTAAGGTCCCCTGAATCGATTCTGAGTATTTCCGGAATGACGTCTGTGTATCCTATTTTGAAAGCAATATCTCAACCGGAAATGTATAAGAAAGTTCAATGCGGACCACTGCAGATTTTTTTCTTAAAAAATGTCAAAATTAAAAATACAAAAGTCGCCAAAATAATAAAATAAACCAAAATTGTCACGAAATTTGTATAAATGATTAAAATATTCTAAATGAGCAATGTATGTAGTTGGTAAACGAAATTAGCCACATTTAATAGGGAACACCTATTTTTAGAGCAGTTAAGCAAAACCTGACCTCAAATTATAATTTAAAAAAAAATGATTTTCACGAAATCATACATAACTTTTTTGTTTATGAACATTTTGATTTCTGTAAAGATTACTTTAAATTGCCTTAAATTCATTTTTAAGTGCCTTTAATTGAATGGATGCCGATAATCAATTTTAGTTTTAGTAAAATCTGAGATCTGAGATGAGCAATAAAAAATTCTTATAATTAAATATAAAAAAATAACAAACGCTTTAACAACATTGCACATATATATATCAATCAGTGTTGACAAACCAATTGAATTTGTTACTATTTAACTTAAACTAAATTATGCTAAAATTTGAAGAAGTGTGTGTGTGCATCTACGACTAGCCCTGCAGACTGCATTCTGCCCATATAATTTCTATACTATTAGCGGTGAGGTAACTTAAATTAATAACATCCAAATATTCTTCCATATAATTTATAAATGCTAATTCTAAATTTTAAGCAGACGTAAGCCTTAAAGCAGCTTACACACTGATGCAACGTAACTCACAGGACCCACTCAAGCAACTAGTTGCATGAGATCGATGTTTTCACATTATTGTACAATCGATGCAACTATAATCTAGTCAAAATGGAGTCGTCAGAAGATGAGGATGTTATTATTTCTTGGTATTTTCGTAAGAGAAAGAAAAGACGTTTCTGGGTGTACCCGTATTTTGAACGAAGGATGTTTGTAGCTGCAGGGGAACTCCATGACCCGGTCAAATTAAAATCTATGTATAAGATGAGTCCAACAACCTTCTTAGAACTACTTGACCTAATTACTCCTGCTACACAAGAAAGGGATACCAGTTTTAGGAGGTGCATTACAGCAGATGAAAAACTTCTAATAACGCTGAGGTAAGTTTATTAAAATATATATTTTTTTACACATGAAAAAATTACAATGTTTGATACAAAACAATTTATAAATTACTTAAATTTTTTCTTCACTTAATTTGTGGACGTGAGGAAGCAAACTCAACAGAAACATTCTTCGAGAATTTTCTTCTTTGAACTGCCTGCGTTTCTCTTCTAAGTATTTAACAAAAGCAACATCAACTCTGTTCATTTGCTGCTTGGGTCTTTTGAAGGGTGTTCCTGGAACTTCTAAATCCCCTTGTTCACTAGGATTATTTGAGGAGCCATCTTCATTCGTAAGTTGTTTAGACAACTCATATTCTAGTTCGGTACTTGATAGGTTTTCTGGGGGGGGGAATACTTCCAGAAACACTACTCTTATTTATATTATTATTTATTGACGATACATATAAAAACCAATGCAACTGATCGCGGTGCTACCGGTATGTCCATTTGCATACGTCGTATGGTTGCATCAGTTGGATTGCGCAAGTGTAAATGCTGATACGAAATCCTTATGGGTTAGACTAAAGCGAGCTACTCACACACCTGCCGCAGGGATCTAGGGCGCACGGCGGCAGGGGCAATACGGTTCTTGTCTCTAAACACATGACTGCCATTCAGTGTTCGGTTATAAGTTGAGGTGAACACACGCGTTGAAACAGTTGCCAACGAACTGAGAAATTGCCCCGATCGCGCTACAGACGGGGCAACAATGCAGGCGGCAGAGGCAATCTAGGTACCAAGGATGGTCTCGCGGCAGGCGGCAGGGGCACATCACAATTAAGGAGGCAATCAAGGGTCATCCCCACTTTTATACCCTTGATTGCCCCTGCGGCAAGTGTGTGAGTAGCCCGCTTAATGCAACTAGTTGCTTGAGTCGGTCGTGTGAGTTGCGTTGCATGCGTGTGTAAGCTGCCTAACAATTTCTACATGAACTCTTTTAAATTAAATACAACAATTAAAGTCAAAAATATATATTATACCCCGTATGTTCTATATTTCTAAATTTACTTACGAATTTCAAACAACATTGGCAGAATTATTTGTCCTTTACAATAATAATCTGAAAAATTTTAGGTTAAGATACCACTGTCAGACAGACATAACCTCGATAAACATCATCAAGATGTCTTGTCAAGTACCACAGCTAGTTGGAGAAGCAGTTTTAAAGAAAACTGTTGATGATTCATATCTAAGCGAAACCGTTTGTGGATACGACTGGAATAAAGGCTTAAACTACCACGAATTATTGAAAACCTATTTACATACAGGGTTCCAAGCCACCAATTTCGGATTAGCAGTCAACGAAGTAAATAAAATGATAGAATGCAGAAAAAAACCTCTAGAAGAAGACCGATACGATGACAAAGAAGACCCGTTTATTTCCGTTAAGAATAATTGCACAATTTTCCTTGGTTACACATCTAATATAGTGTCGAGCGGACTAAGAGAAACGATTCTATTTCTAGTTCAACATAAAATGGTAATCAAACGTAAATTTATACGAAATCATTGTAACTCTAGTTTATTCTTAGGTGGATTGTATTGTTGCAACCGCAGGAGGAATAGAAGAAGATTTCATCAAATGTTTAGCTCCGACGTACTTGGGTGATTTTAAACTAGACGGCAAAAAACTTAGAGACAATGGTATCAATAGAATTGGTAATTTATTGGTTCCCAACGACAATTATTGTAAATTTGAAGATTGGGTAATGCCTTTGCTTGACGAAATGTTAACGGAACAGAAAGAAAATGGCATGTTGTGGACACCAAGCAGAGTGATACAAAGGCTGGGTGAAAGAATAAATAACGAAGAGAGCATCTATTATTGGGCTGCATTAAATCGAATACCCGTATTTAGTCCAGCTTTAACGGATGGTAGTTTGGGTGACATGATGTTTTTCCACTCGTTCAAAAATCCGGGTTTAATCGTCGATATAGTATCTGGTGAGAAATTCCTATCGTTTAGTACAATAATTAAAATTTGTTTTTAGATTTGAGGCGACTTAATATGATTGCAATTAAAGCAATTCATACTGGAGTTATTATTATAGGAGGAGGTGTAATTAAACATCATATATGTAATGCAAATCTTATGGTACGTTTATTATGTCATAGCATTTAGAATACATATTTCAAATGTTATTTTAGAGAAATGGTACAGATTATGCAGTATATTTGAATACAGCTTCTGAATTCGATGGCAGTGATTCAGGAGCAACTCCAGATGAAGCCGTTTCCTGGGGAAAAATAAAAAAGGATGCAACCCCTGTTAAAATATGTGCGGAAGCTAGTTTAATATTTCCACTTTTGGTTGGCGAAACTTTTGCAAATGATTTTTATAAGCATAAACGAAAATAAAGTATAAACAATTTCTGTTTTTCTTTTAATGAAAAGATTGAGTGATGTGGTTTCTATTAACCTAAATATGTTTAATTCATTTATAAGATGGAAATAAAGTCAAAGAACTGAAAATCTTGATCACTGTGTGGTGAAATAATTGTAGTGTACAATAGAATTTTAAACTCTTGTTTTATTGCTATAAGAATAAAGCTTCAACAATGAGCTTCATGAAACAGAGCATGTGCTATTATATTTGCACATCTCCCACAAAGAACGGTGATTATTTTAATAATAATACAAATACAAAACCTATTGCAACCATGTGTAGACCAAATGCAAAATGTATATAAACATAATAGTGAAAATGCAATGTGGAATTAATTTTTATTAAAATACAAAGAACTTAATATTGTACAAAGTAAATATGTTTAATAATAAATTTAAATACAATAAACAAATATACAAATTTTGTTTGAGATAAAATTCTATAAAAGGAATACAATATATACAAACAAGTATCACTGTTAATATTGAGCTTAAATATTAGAGTATTGTATAAATGAACAAATTCATATAAAAATTATGAACCGGTTAAATTGACCCTAAGTTTCATTTGTAATACATATTCAAAGTGTTTGTTGGGAGAGTTCAAAGGCCCTTGGAAGAATTCTTTGTATTTCCGTGGCAGGGAAGTTTTGCAGTAATTTTAAATTGGACGGAAAATCTCCTTTTATGAGTTTATCCTTTAGAATTCTAGAAATTACAAATCAGCTGGCCATGAACCCTTACATGAAGCACAACTTACACAATCATCGCACAGCATATATGTATTAAGAAATCAAAACGTTTCTCATCTGAAAACAAGGTATCCCATATTCTCAATACATCTGGCAGTGGAAATTCTTGTGAAAGAAGTAAAGTTATCCACCTGGAATAGATATAAATGTAATTAACTGTACCTGTGGAGCAGTTAGTGGATACAGGGATTACTATTTAGTACATTGCTCTGGATATGATAATAATTTATGTCAGAGAAAAGGCTACCTAAAACTGTAATATTCGGGTCGTAGCTCCAACTGTTGTAAATGTAACCAAATATCCAAATCACTTTTTCGTAATTGTACTGATAGACGGGTCATCATATTATTAATTCCACAATCAGCACCGTCTAAAGTTTTTATGAAGAAATCTCTAATTTCGGACATTAAATTGGTGAAGCAAAAGAAACAGTCTGCTTCAGCGAACTCTGAAATAAATAAATTTTCGAATTGTAATAGAAATAATAAGACGAATTATTTACCTCTATATTGTAAATTAGGATCACAAGCAAATGTGTAATATATAGGTCCAATAATTTCATTCATCCCTTGCACATAACCTTGACCAGGATTTAACTTTGCATACAGAAACAAAATTCTTTCAACTACTTCCCAATGTGCTTCTTGCCCTTCGGTCATAGGCTCATAATCTTCTTGGGCTTTTTTCAATAACAATGCTATCTATAAAATTATGTATTTACGTACAAAGGTTGTTTAACTTTTTTTAAACAATTATTTTTAAACGTACCTGCTACTGATGTTCAAGCAGCAAAATAAATAAATTATGTGAGTAACCAAGATATTGTTGCATTGACATACCTTTGTAATACCTAATCCTTTTCTCTCAACATTAGCACATTTAAGGACACTTCTTTGAACTCTTGTGTGAAGACGCTTGGCGTTGTTACTATTAACTATTTGAATACAAGGAAACTCCGTAGGTTGTTGAAAGAATGATATGTCTGGACATAACCGTCGAACGTCTTTATCGATTTGTAGCAACACTTCGTTGTCTTTGAAAAAAGTTTGCCACCTACTATCAGGATTTATGCTCAATGGGTGATCCAGTAAAGTGTCATCGCTTGTGTCCTCCGATCCCGGCATGTCCACCATTTCATCTTAAAACTCAAAAGTGGAATTTGTTTCTGAAGTAGATCGTTGTTTTTACCTATAAAGCTTAAATATAGATGCCTCTTTTTATTTAGTACGATGCTCCAGTTTTCTCGTTCAGGAGGTAAATAATTTAGCATTAATTTCCAACATAAAGATCGAAAACCTTGATCATCTGGTATACCTGAAATATGAGCATAAGCACCACAGGGAATTGGTAAATAGATAATTTACCAGTACCATAAGAACATAGCTTTTTAAGATTTTTTAAATCGACCACTGGTTCATGTAAAATATCGTTAAATTCTTTCAATCTGTAACCAAAACAGTGTCTCATTATTGAATTAAATTTTATTTATTTATCATACCTTGCCTTGTATGCCATGATCAGCTGTGAAAATATATCAGCCTTACAAAAAACTTACCATTGTTATTGTAAACGCATTCGTACGCGTGTCTTGTTGCAGAAGTTCTAATAACGTTATATTTATTGTGTAAATGCAACGTTTTATTAATAATACGTTTATGGGAAGTTCATTTTTTAATTTTTAATAGGCAAAGAATATTAGAATGTTTTTGATTTGGTTAATATACAGAATATAAACAACGCTATTTGGTATCGTTGATGTCAAAGAAGGTATTCAATAATAAAAATAGTGCAAACATCTGGAAAATCTAAATAAAAAGTGAACTTGAAAGTCATTTTTCTTGAATTTTTTGCAGACAAATTCTCGTGTAAAAATTCTTAGCGGTCATGTGATTCATAATTCAGTGTATGGTCACTTCATACAAAGTAAGTATTTTATTATTTTGATTATTTTGGTCCAATATTTGGTTAGTAAATTCTTAAACTTAGTACTTCTTAAACTGATATTTTTAGATGCTGCACTCAGTCAAATGTCGCCATTCACAAGCATTACCAATAGAATGTTGTGCATTTTGCAATGGAACAGGGCCTGAATCATTACTAGACATTTGTTTTGATTATATGTTGAATAATTTGCAAATTCTTTGCGAAATCGATGCAACTACTGGGAACTTAAGACTTCGAGAAAATATAGCGTTACCTGTTGAAATATGCGAACGGCTTTTAGACGTTCGTTCCATTAAAGGACCACAACTGACATCGAGTTTTGTCAATATATTTCAAAATTTACAAGCCAGTCGATTAAAAAGAGTTAAATTGTACAATACAGATATAGATGATAAAAGTTTGAAGGTTTTGTTGCAACATAGATTAGTGTCGTTAGATATAACACATAATTCTAATTTAACTCCACAATGTTTGAAATACATAACTGCGTTTGGTAACAGTTTAGTAACGTTGACAGTTGCTGATAATGCAGATTTATTTCCGCCTAATATTTTCGGTATGGTAAGTTTTGATAGCGAGTATATCGAAAAAGGCTACATCATACTGGCACAAAAGTTGAAACGTTTAAGCGTTAAAAATTTGGAAGCTTTAAAACCTGAGTTTTATAGGTTGCTATTAAAACCTCTACCGAATTTAAATTATTTAGATTTGTCGAATTGTAGTGATTTAGGTGACCTTCAGTACCTTTTCAACTTAAGTAATTTAACATCTTTGATATTGTACAATGTTAATAAATTGCAAAATATTATACCTACGATATGTAAATTGAAACATCTACGGCATTTAGATATATCACAGTCTAAAGATGATAATGGCAAGTTCGAACACGGTACGAGGATATTGGCAGCTATTGTCGACAGTTTGCCAAAGTTAACTTCTTTAGATATATCTGGTACGAATTTAGCGGGAACGGGCGTTGCTGAATACGCAGATGAAAGTTTAGATCCAGTTGCTTCGGATATACCAGGATTAAGTTCTCGAGTTAAAAATCCCTTTCAGTTTTTGGGATTATATGAAACGCAACGTGATGCTTGCTTTAGACATGACATTCCTGCTAAATTAGTAAGTAGTTCTTGGTAACCATGATGAATAGATACAAATGCAGTGTTTTTAGATTGCTGGTAATGCAAATGAAGAACAAGTTCTAGTAGCTGCCTTAGCTTATTTAGATAGATCAGATATGTTACAAAAAGTACTTAATGAATTATTTCATTTATTTAGATTTGAAACGTGTGAAAATGTTGGGCAAGTTTTAAACGTTGTTTTAGAAGCTATGAACAGACACTTAAACGAAAGGCACATACAAATATCAGGAAGGTGTTTATTTTATTTTTGGTTTTTTTTTGAATATATAATTTTATTTAATTTAATTATGTTTCTCCTTGTAAAGCATTTGATTCAATTTTAGTGCGACACTTTTTTACATCGTTAAAGGAGCCGGTAAGGAACTACACGAAGTTGTTAGAGTGAAAAGGCGAATTATCACAACTTTACTTAACGGAATGTGCGCGCACAGAAGTGACGACACGATGATGAGAAACGGCTGCCTCACGTTGTGTCAATTTAAAGTCCCACTTGATGTGGTACGTTTTCAAATTTTTACCCATATCAAAATTTTATTTCTTGATTTTTAAGGTTTTCGACTATGAAAGGCTAGTCGATATTTTACTGCATTCAGTGTCCGGTATGCAGCAGGAAAGTTTTGTGCAACGTATAGGAATATATTTATTGAACACGTTGGCTTGCCAAGTTGACGGTTTGCAGAAAATCAAATTAGGTGAACTAGGTGCAATTAATGTATGTACACGTACGACTAAGCTATTATTTTTTATTTTTGTCCTTGTTTTAGAAAATGTTAGGATTAATTGATGGTCGACTGAAACGAGAACTGTGCGATGACGTATTGGAAGTTGCATGGTCGACGATGTGGAATGTAACTGATGAAACACCAGAAAATTGTAAAACGTTTCTAGAAAATAAGGGAATGGAATATTTTCTAAAATGCCTTGAGGTATTTGTGTTTTTTATCAAAATATTAACTGCCTAGCTAACTACGAAAAATATTTCAAATACTAGATGTTTAATTTCAGAAGTTTCCCGATAAAGAAGAACTCTTACGAAACATGATGGGTTTGTTAGGAAATGTGGCCGAGGTACACAGTTTACGACATTATTTAATGACACCAGAGTACATAATGGTGTTTTCTGATCTACTCGATTCCATTAGTGATGGCATTGAAGTCAGTTACAACGCAGCTGGAGTCATTTCACATATAGCTTCTGAAGGACCTGAGGTATGGACAGTCGGCGATCCCTGCAGAGAATACGTACTTGCTAGAATGATGGCGGCTATTGACCGGTGGGATCTCAATTCTCAAAGAAACATTAATTATAGATCATTTGAACCCATATTATATTTAGTTAGGATATTTGATACTCCGGAATGTCAAAGATGGGCAGTGTGGGCATTGGCAAATCTCACGACAGTTTATCGTAAGTATAAATACATTGTTTGATTATCATTTATCCTTCAGTAGCGTCGTGGATATAGTTTTATATATATATATATTTATAATGCCTAGTAATTCTCTATCACTTTATTCCCCTTTTAAATTTCCTCGTTTTCTTTTCTTATGCTTTCGTGTTCTTTTTTTGTTTATTTGATTCTTCATTAAACTCTTTTTGTTCCACCCTGATTTGATGTACTTCATTTTTTATTTCCTTCTGTTCTGTCTACATATCCTTCATCATATTTAATATTAAGTCTAGCTTATACGTTTTTTGCTTTTTTTACTTCTATCAAAGTGCCCTTCTATCTCTTTTACTTCTCTCCTTTTTCTCGCTCTCATCAGTTGAATAATCGTCACCATCCATTATGACTTTCTTTTCCTGCCTGTTGGACTGTTAACCTTCGTCCTGTTCCCGACCTCGGAGACTTAGGTCTTCTTACTCCAATATTTCTGTTTCGTTTCGACTTAAAACTATTTCCACCTAGCAGTTTTCCAAGTATATCAATTCATGTCTACTAGTTTGCCTTTTACACCACTAATTCACAGATTATATGCTCGAAAAATCCTTACTGGGAAATAATTTTATAGCAATTGGAACACACACCACTCACCAATTTACAATAGCTATATACTTATAATAAAAGCTCAATTAAATCATCAATGTGTTAGGATGCTCAAGTTTTGTTGGTTTTTAGCTGAAAAATACTGTTCTGTTGTCGAGAATGAAGGTGGACTCGTTTTACTGCAAGAAGTAATAGATCACCCTGTGCCACCAGATACTGTTAAGGATTTAGCGAAGGTTGTGTTAGAAAATTGCAGAGGATATCGTGAAAGAGACTGCATAGACGTCGACAAGCTGGATGGGTAGCTTACAGCCTTACTCGAGATGTTATATATTGAAAATTCTAAGCTTATTCACAATTCATCATTATGGTATTTTAAACGCCTCACAATTTAGAACATTGCTTTCATCTTGTGGAATATCACTTTTCGTAAGGCTTAAGTTGCTTCATCAAAAAGAAATTGTTAAAATTATATTTTTTTGTATATATTTTATCATAATTTATATTGTCCAATAGATTTATATTGTTTATGATTTTATTTATTTGCGTCTAGGCAAAATCAAGGACTGTTTTAGCTTTATTTATTTGATAACGGTTTGAAATTGCGGTCAATATTTTTTTAGCTTATCTCTTGTTAATCTGCGAAGTATGTATATAATGCTGGTATTCAAATTTTTATTGCACAATATTTTATTGCGTCTCGAATTTATATAAACAATTTAAATTAGAACTTCCTATGACAATTTAATGTAATCGGGAAATTAATTAATTTAACTATTTATTTATACCGAAGTAGAATTAATAGCAGAAATATTGTCTGAATGCAGCTTCTGGTTTGTTAATCAATTTGCTAATTTAAACAAAAAATAATTACTTTAAATAACTAATCAAATTTGGGTAGATATAATTGTTAAATACTTTTAATTTTATTACTGAATTTGATGTATATAATTCTTGGAAAACAAATCATTTTATAGTCGATTTGGTTTATCATCGCGTCAAAATTCTGGGTTATATTATTTACTCTTGTTACAATTGTTGTATTTATTATTAAAATATTACTTTTGTAATGTGATTTTTATTTATTTAGTTTTTAACTTTGGTAAAATGTATAATACTTTAATAATGAACTCTAACAAATTTTGCAACTTTTACATTTAAAAATCTAATCGGTGTTCCACCTCTTTATACAGACGGGCAGGCTTATTACTGTAGCGGGTGTGTCAATCTATGAATCAGAGGATGGGGGCGCTTACTGCAATTTTTATAAATTGCACTTCAAGCAAACCATTTAAATCAATATTTAGTTTTGCTCTTTAATTGATTGTGTACCATCCTTTTTACTTTCTTATACTTTATGTATAAGTATAGGACTATGAAAATTTTCGAACTCGAGATTTTAACGGATATATACATTTTGAGGTTCCCTGAATGGATTCTGATTATTTTCGGAATGACGTCTATGTCTGTCTGTGAGTCTGTGCGCGCTCTACCGCCCAAACGATTAAAGCTCGAGCTATAAAACTTTAAACTTATGATTTGTATATAGCAATGAGGAAAACGTCCTATTATGAAAGCAATATCCCAACCGGAAGTGACTGTTTATTTAGTTAAAAATATTAAAATTTTAAACAACTTTTATTTGAAAAGTGGAGCATAAGAAAGTTCAGTGCGGACCACTGCAAATTTTTTCCTTAACGCCCTATAAACTTTCAATGTTGCCAATGCAACGATTATTTGTGTTCAATAATGCTAACAGTTTAGTTTAATATATCGAATTAAATAGCAAGGACGGAGAAATTTATTCGCGAGATTTATTTGGTGTATAATTACGTGTCAATTTATTCATAGGTTCTAAAAAAACTAGTTCTTCTACAGGAAGTTGGCAACAAATTAGTACTATTTGTTGGCGGTTAAATGTTCGACAAAACGTCATATTGCTCGAATCGTCAAAATGAGCGAACAAGAAAGCAACAGACGAATTTCCATGTCGTTTTTGACACCACAACCTCAAAGACGTCGATCTCGAGCCAGACACTCGTTTTCAATACAGGAAATGGACGGTGAGAAAGACCCACAAGATGTATTGTTCCAGTCCCTGATGGGGGACCCAGTAAAGCGCGCTGCTCTCATAAAGTTACTCTCACAAGATAAAATCGAAAATATGAAACAAGGACATAAATTCAGAACTGTGGCAAATGCTAGTCCCTTGGAAAAATTCCAACGCAAATTCCCGTGTGAAAGCCCCACAGCTTTGCACAGACGTAGGGCATTAGAGAGAAATGAAGGTGCCTCACCTACTAAGATAGTACGCAGTTCAATTACTCCAGCATCTCTGCCTTTTGAAAAATTATTACAAGGAGTTGTTGCGTACGTCGAACTTAGAGGAAAGGACGGAGATCGTTCTACTGGTGCAAAAGCTCTCATGGTATCGATGGGTGCTACTGTCAGAGACCAATTTACCAACGACGTTACCCACGTTATATTTAAGGTTGTATTTTGTATTCATTGATTATATTGGTTGTATAGTAATTTTCTCATTACAGGACGGTTCTTTTAATACGTACCAGAAAGCTAAGTTGATGAAAAAACATTTAGTGTCTGTTCTTTGGTTGGAGGCTGTTAGGAAAAATCATTCTCGTGTTCCCGAAGAGAGGTACCCTGCTCTTGGCACAGATTTATTTGACGTGAATGTGTCAACATTTTGTCAGGTATGTGGTATATTATTGTTAACCTGCAGTCTTATTCAGTAATTAATTTATAGGAACTACAGAGAGATTACGAAGATATAGTTCGAGATGAATTACGAGTAAGTTTGACAGCAAAACCAATACGTTCTAAATCAACATGTGCACCTCAATTAAATCCAATTAATGAATCTCCAATTTTAACATCAAGAAGTAGCAGTGATAAAAGTAGATCTTCAGAAGACTTAATAGCAGGTAGTCCAGATTCTGATGGTAGATCAGTTATTTCAAGGGTTGGTCGCAAGTTTCCAATTAAACAAAGGGCACAATCTCTGCTAGGTACACCTGATAGTCGCCGATTGCAAAATTCTACTCCAGGTTTAACATCAGATTCTGACTCCGAAGTTGGCATCATAAATGGATATTCATCTACAAAGCTTAAAGATTCTTTCGAATTGATTCAAATGAATACACCAGTGAAGCAAAACGGGGTGAACCGTGGCATAGAATCTATCAATAAGTGTTCAAATCCTCGTGCAAGTACAAGCACTAACGAATCTGGTGATAATGTAAGTTCCGAATCAACATCATTGCTAATGAATAACGTAACCAGTAAAGGTAAAAATGACCAACAGAAAACACCGAGAAGAAGAACATTATACAATCATGTTAGTGTTGAAGAGACTTTAGGTATCACTACAAAATCATTGAAAAGGAAATCTCTACACCCAAAAACTAATAGTAATAATAAAAATGTTACAAATAGACGCACCACTGATATGGATTTTACTTGCGCGGTTAACGATAATTTTGTTACTCAACGCAAACGAAAGAATGCATCAAAAAATAGTTTATGTGATGATTCAACAAATCTGACTGATGATATGACTCTAAGTTTGGATGAAAATACTGCAGGTAAAGGAGCTGTTTGTATTGATAGTAATTCAATTATTCAAATATCTAGCGACAATTCGAAAGACGTCACAAATAAATCATCTACAGCCGAAGAATTTTCTTCGCTACGATTGTCTAAAGATAATACTGAGGAAGGTATCAGAAATAAATTATCCAAGGGTGGGATACCTTCAATAATATCGAGTGCTTCTATAGATGATAAATCTGGTGCTAGTAAAACATCTAACACTGATGAAATGTGTTCTTTACGATTGTCAGTTGACAAGTCGGATGATAACCATGTGCTACCAAAACAAAATACATCTAGAACCCGTAATCATAATTCTTTTGAATCTACTGATTCGTTACAAATAACAGATAATGAAAAAGACAAACTACCTTTTTCTAAAAATGAAACCCCTTCAAAGAAATTTAAAGAGAGCGACCTAATAGAAAGAACAACAACAGATTTAAATGACAGAGCACCTAGGAGGGGAAAAACATTAAGGAAGTTGTATAACATGAATGATGAAATAACTGTGCCGTTGCATGAAAATGATCGACCTGTAAAAAAAAACGAACAATTATTTAAAAAACCACCAGATATTCGCTTAACTTCGTTTATGTCCTTCCCAATGTTCACTCCCAGTGCACGAAGGTACATAGAAAATATAAAAAATAATACGTCAAGTTCAATTATCAAGGAACTCGAAATAGACACAGGCATTAATAAGTCAAATAAAACGCCCAAAACGAATAAAAATAATTTACCAAACAAAAGAATCGCTAGCATTAAAAAAAACTTACCCAAAGGAGTAAGTGAAACAAATAAAAAGAATAAAACCAATGCAAAAGTGCGCAAAGCAAATTATGATTCGCAAAAATCAAGTGAAGATGAAAAAAGTGACGACGTTGACAAAAGATATGACGTAACCAACAAAAAGAACGAGATCAATAAAAAAAACCACGCCAATGTTAAAGAACGGCGTAAAAAGCTCGATACAAGTTTAAATAAACAAAACAAAGAAAAAGAGAACAACTTGAACAAGACAAATAGTCGAGTAGCGGCCACTCCAACCAGAAAATCATGCAGATTAACACAAAAGCGAAATGAGCACAACGAAAATTCTTCGAGTGATTCGCGCAATGCTTCCAATGACTCGATTGGAATTATTCCGTACAAGTTACGTAGGAGCACTTTGGACTTTTTACCGAAACAGCCGGTAAAACCTCCATCTCAACGTAAAACTGTAAAAATTTCGAGCATCGTCTGCACAAGATTTCACAAGCCTGAAGTTCAGATTTTCCATCAGATCATTAGAAAATTGGGTGGGTTTTTCGTAGAAAATGACGTTACTAGCAAGACATCTCATTTGGTCGTTGGAGAAACGAAGAGGACAATTAATATTCTACGAGCAATTGCTAGGGGTTGCTGGATCGTGAGAGCTGAATGGGTAAGTTATTTAAATCAAATAAGTTAACTTATAAACAAAGATTTTTTTAGTTACATAAATCCATGGAAGAAGGCAAATGGTTACCTGAAGAAGACTATGAGTTGACTGAGTTTTCAGCTGTTGTGCAGGTAATAATCTATTGTAACAGTTTTACAGGAATGTAAAAATATCCCGTAAAAGCTATGAACATAAATTTTCAAAGTTAAT
Organism: Geotrupes spiniger; assembly: GCA_959613385.1. NCBI lineage: Eukaryota > Metazoa > Arthropoda > Insecta > Coleoptera > Geotrupidae > Geotrupes > Geotrupes spiniger. The sequence continues at coordinate 23,153,059 of OY390736.1, read as the reverse complement.
AAGTTTTATATAATTTTTCAAAAAATGTGCAAGCATAGATAAACGATAACGGTGTTTCTATATTTGTAATAATTTAATAATGTTCTAATTGTTTATAAAACGGGAATATGCAGATTAATTTACATATATCTGCAATAGCATAATATGTAATTCACTTATTGAATCAGAATGGCCTAGATGGACTTCTATTGCAATGTTAATTCGATTGTGTAGTGAAATCTAAAGATGATTTGCAGAGTCAACAATATTCAAAGTAAGCAAGTGTAGCAAATATTTTTTCTACAATATGTATAGATTAGCGTACATAGGAAAACATATATAATTATTATATTTTTAGGGAAAATTGTTTTGTGTCACATTTACTGTAATAGTTTGTGACTTTGTTTTAACATGTTTCGTTATTTCAGGGAAGTCGTCTCCAACGTCAAGCATTTGGTCCATCCTATTCATTGGATACTTTTTGTAATTGTGCACCCATTTACATTGCTAAATCTTCTACTCCTGGGTGTTCGGACCTTCAAGAACTTGTAACGCTATGTAAAGGAAAAGTCACAAATGTACAAAGAAATGCCGGTATAGTTGTTGGCGAAATTGTTAGACATGATGGTGTAATATGTGTTTCCGAAAATTGGCTGTTAGACAGCATTGTCATAAATAGGAAAAAATCCTTTAAGAATTATTTAATTCAAATACCGAATCAACCACAAAGTCCTAATTTTTGACAATTTTTGATAATACGACTGAATATGTGAATTTTGTATACTATACTTTTATATTTAAAATCTATATAATTATTTTTGTATTAGCTGCATTATGCATTTTATACTTACATTTTTAAGACAATAAAGAATATACTTTGTTTTTTGAGTTGTGTATATAAAACATTTTAACCAGAGTGGTAAGGAACAAAAATAATAATTATAATAACAGTTGTGAACTTCTCACGTTTTTTTATTCAATATTTGAAGAATATATGTTCGTATTTAACGTTGCTTAAATACAAGACATTATAACAGAAAATCGTTTGCTGAATAACTGAACGATTAAAGTCAACATAGTAATTTTATCTATGTAATGATTTACAATATCTATAATTCTATTATGTAATTAAATGAAGTTGGAAGTAAATGCTTTGGATTGTTGACGAATGACTTAAGTAGGGATTTCTAAATCTTGCGGCTCAGAAAATATCTTCTGTGGGGAAGTTTTTGTTACCACATATTTTTTGTTACTAATGCACCCTATTGATTTACAACAACCATTGCTTACATACATTGATTTAAATAAAATGAATTATGGCCCCGGATGGTCACTTGTGGTTTTGGAATTGCTTTTCAATCATGTCCATTGTTCGCCGGATGTGGGTATTTGTTTAAGTAGATTAATTAAAATTACCGAGCACTACGATTTCAGGATATGAACAAAAAGATTAGCGCATATAGTGCGGGCGTGCGTGGGCTAACGTTCCCCGCTCTGAGAAAAATATTGCAAATATGATTTTTAAGACGGGGTTTAACGAAAAGGAGGCAGTCATTCACGAGGTCCCTTCGGAAGACAGTCGTGGATGAACTCCTCCTGTACGGAGTTAAGTCGTACTCGGGCTCCTTTGGAAAGCCGTGAGTCGATGAAGATGTCGCGCGCTTTAAGTCTAAAGTCATTCACGGGTCCCTTAAGGAAGCAGGAGTCGTTGACAGACTCGAATATGAAGATGTCAAAGATGTAGCGCGGTGTTAAGTTAAATCCTTGTATATATATACTATAGTAAGATAACGCTTATGGGACGATTGGAAACCGGCTTGTTGTGACGGTTGCATAGTTTGTAGGGTTTATATTAAGCATTTTCGCATTGGCCCTCTATCTTTTATTAGATTAATATTCAGTATTTGATAAAATTTTAAATTAGCAAGGAACTCAACAATATTTTGTCATTGTAGCCCAGTATATGTCCAGTATACATATACAAGGTGGCAGATCGACGTGGGAACCTAATAAGCGTACGAAATATAAAGTGTAATGTAACGATTCATTGATCATTACCATTTTAACGTATTTTAAATCAAATATAATTACAAACGGCAGATTCGTGATACATATTATTTAATATTAAAACCTATCATGATGGTAGGCTGATTATGACTTTGACGATATATGAATTAAAAAGCGTTCCGTACTGAAGGTGAATACAAAAAAACATTGACCAAAAATGCATTCGATCGGCCGGCTATCCTCAAGGTCACATTATGAACTATTAGACGAATTCGTTGCGGTGAAATTAGGGTTTTATGATAATACGCAATCTTACTATAGTATATATATATACAAGGATTTTATTATCGTTTGCCGTGCTTTTGCATCGATATAATAATTTAAAAAAAATTGTAACGATCAGCAATTATTTCTTCGTAACATATTGTAACTTTTTCCTGTCTATGGTTTAAAAGGAATAATTAAAGAAGTGCAATAAAGTACCGATTTTAGCGATTTGTAGCCGACGTCGTTTTTACAATTTTTTTCTCCTACACCGTTCACAAAAAGTGTGAATCATATCGAGCACCGACGGATATTTTTATTTTTTAAATAACCTATACTTTTTTTTAATCATAAGTTTTGTATACTGTTATTTTAGTAATTAGATGTCGTACCTACGAAAGCGGGGCGCATTTCTTTCAATGGAATTCTCAAATTACGTTTATCTCGACCAATATATAAAATTAAATTTTACAAAGTATTTTAATTTTTTTAATATATCATTTTTTTTACACAAATAACGAAATAAACGTCGAAATCGCGTAAACGTAAACGCACCTCATGAATAAAATAGGTGCAATGACCAGCCTATAAATATCCCGCAGTGAAGGAAGTCGGAGATGTCAATCAAAATAAAAGCGTTGCTTCCCAAACTTTTACGACCAGCGCACCGCTTTTACACCGGCGTTAAATTTTGAAATACATGAACATGTAACGTAATCTATTAACATAAAAAGATTAAATAATCAAAGAAATTAAATACGTACGTAAATACCGATTAATGTGCGAGTCGGCGGCGGGAATCGACGTTAACAAATGCGCCCGACCCCGCTTTTGAGAAGCGCCATCTGCACACCAACAAAAAAGCGCCACAGCGGGCGCGATCGCAATTACGGTATGAACGAAACAAATACGATTTTCGTGGAATTGTTTTATAGATTCCTAGAAATTAGACGACCTCGACCGAGTCAAGTACGAATTTGTTTCTAGTGGACGACCTTAGTTTTTTGTTTCTTCCGAGAAATTCGACGACCTTCACAGGAAAACGACTGTATTCTGGACGATATTAGATTATGAATGGAAATTTCGGTGTTTTAGATTTATGAACGATTTATGTATATAAAGCAATATATATTTTTTTGATTTTAATAAAATATAAATATGAATGTAATAAATAAAATAAAAAATTAAGAAAAAACATTTTGTCCGACATTTTAGATAACGATCTGATTACATTATCAACTGCATCTGTGATATAAATTTAATTATATTTTATTTGTCTTATTTTGAGTTATATTTTAGGGAAACGATTTACCTTACAATTGCAATGGACGCCCGGCGCGACAAAACTCGACATGCAGCGAAAACTGTCGTTCGTGTGAAAAAAATATATAAACAAAGTTGTCGAGAACGAATTTACCAATGGAATCGAATCGAGCCGCCAGAACGTACGCACAACATGTATATATATATATATATATATATATATATATATATATATATTGCTGTCAGATTTGACAAGATACATTTTTATATATATATATATATATATATATATATATATATATATATATATATATATATATATATATATATCAGTGGCGGCTCGTGGGTTTGCTACTTGAGGAGGCAAACTCAAATGTGTGTAATGTACAAGGTCCTGCATGTAAATATTAAATGATTTTTATTTGTATTGATCGAAAATATTTAAGATAAAAGATAAACTAGGTACTTTAGTGTATCGAAAAAATTCCCATAAAATTACGAGGCGGATATTATGCATTCCTATTCCTATGTAGGTATATTGTCACCTTTACACAAGATTAAGGGACACCAAATTGTGAGTAGGTACATAATCTTAAACTAACGATAATTCACTCACCGGGAGCAACCTGCTCCTTGCAAAATTTTCTATTTCACAATAAAATAAAACTATGTGCTTCAATTTAAAACATGAGATTCCTTGGTTTGAACTCCCCACTAAGTTGTTCATGAAACAAAATAACTAACAAAAAGTAAAGTAAACTATTAACAGAAAATAAACAAAAATGCTAATAAAAATTTAAACAGGGTTTTGGGCAATTCTGAACAATTATTACTAATAAAATTTTTCGATAAAAAAATCCCTAAAATGATTTCTTGATTTTTTCCATTTAGTTTGCCATCGTAGGTTGCTTTGCATTTAAAGAAGACAATTGGTTTTTTCGGAGTAAATAGAGCAATAAGTATTCTACGTTTGAGAAAAAAAAATACTAAAATTGGACTAAAAATGAAAAAGATATGATGGTGTTACACCCTTAAGTGAAACACACTATATATTTGTAATTAAAAAAATGACTTCCTAGATGATTTTATTTAAAATTCTTTCCTTCAACTTAATTTTATGCATATGTTTGCTGAATTTTTTTTGAAATGTGTCCATTGAAATACTGCAAATTGTTCTTGCATAATCTGACGGTACTTTTCATCTACCAGAATCAGTATTCCTTTCATTAATTTATCGCAATTTTACTTGAGCAGAACTTATCTAAACACTTTTGAACCAAGTAACCGGCGAGGTATACTAAGGCACATTGTTTCAATGAGGAAGCAGTTGAATCCGACGTTGACGATGGTAATGTTTCTTCACACAATGCCGTAGTGGAAATGTTTACCTGTACCCCTGCATCTTGGTCCATGGTCATATATGTGCCGTCGTCGACTTCGCAATTGGTCGCCGACTACCGACGGTGCTTTACGCTCACTTTATATCACTAAAACATATTTTCCCACCATCAAGGATATGATCTGCATTAAGCATATTATTCCGCAAGGTTTTGAATAGATGGAACATCATAAATAGCGAATATTTTTTTCGCGGAGCTGTAAAAATATGATATATCCAGTCCAGTCCAGATATATACACTCCTAAATCTCTGTATGCACTTCTATTATTCGATCACCTGGTCACATACAATTACCCTATTTTCGGGATTTCATGCAATGTTGCCATTATTAATTTCCTTAATTCTTCATGCTTTGTGCCAAATTCACTAATAAAATACATGAGACGTTCTTTCCAAGTTCTTGCCATAAATACCAAAGCTTGTTTACCTATTCTAGACCCACGACCAAGATCTTCAAACTCTTCAATCAAGTTCATCGCTTTAGAATTTTTAGCCGTTTCTTCAGTGTCATCTCATCAAAGCTGATAACACACACCCTTTCATCCAATTGCATCGTTTCCACTTTAGATTTTAATTGTTGAAAGTATCTCAGATTGAAACCTGGTTTACATTTACAAATTCCAATCCAGCTCTTTATCGTCGATACCAACGGTAAAATGATCTTTTGTTTTCTTAGATGTTTGTATGCTGCAGGTGACTTATAATATAATGCGATTGCAAAGTCTTTCCCATCTTTCTTCCAAGCACCCCTATTTCTATGCATTACTTGCATTCGTACGAATGCTTTGGAGTTTTGCTAGCTCTAAATGCACAGATTCGAAGACGTTCTTAATATTTGACTTTCACTACTTTTATTTTTCTTCATCTTTTTCACCTGAGCCCTTTTTGATTTCAATTGTTTTGTTCGTGCACGCAAACAAGATGCTATTCTGTTCCGTCGAGGAACTACATGTGAGGCCCCAAAATGTAATTCGGATGTTTAAAAACACTGCTGCCAGGTATATTTGTTATATCCTCTAACCATTTACTATTGTTTCGACTTGAACCTTCGGTAATATACGCATTACTATTTGTGGATGGTTTTCCCTCCAAAAAATTATTCATAGCTGAGTAATGAGTACGGTAAATGATAAATTCGTAGATTGTATATTTCAAATGGCTCAACCTAATGATATTACTGAATAATTAACGGCACTACAATAACACAATACTTGAAAGATTGATTACGAATTAATTACGAAGTATGCAAATAATTGATGATTTATTAATGCGAATTACAACAGTAGCTAGTACTGCAATTACTAATTAATTACTTATGTTACTGTTATAGAGCAATTTAAGTAGTGCTCTACAAAAATTTGTTTATTCATCTTTCCAATAGTTAATGTGATATTTACCGGTCAACTACATAATTATTTTATCTCAGATGGAAAACCAATAGTTTGCTCATGACCCGAATTAATGACGCATTTGGTTGACAACTAAATTAGAATTTCCAAATTAATGTCTGTAAATGGAATTGCTACTTAAACCAAAACTAAAATTATTTGATATTTATATTCAGAGTCACAGATTGGAGTTGCATTGAAATATTTAAATAACTTGGTACAATTAACATACAGTTGTATACATCGCGCTCTATATGTTCTACGTATTTTTCTTCTGCTTGATAAACGGTAACATTTGACAATTTAAAATAAAATTATGGCGAAGTTAAATACCATTCCTTTAAATTTGAAATGTCTTTAATTGTACATCTTTCAAAGTGTTGTCTTACTTTACTATAGTACATCTATGTATACGTGTCAAGAGTGGCAAATAATATACATTTTACAAGAGAAATTAATTATTTAAATAATTTTTTAGACTAATCAAATAATTATGCATAATATCGTTTCATCGTCGTGAGTGCAGCCAGAAAACATCTGCAGTGGCCCGCACTGAACTTCCTTATACTCAGTTATACAAATTTTTAAATTCGAAATATTTGAAATTCAAAATTTTCCATTTTCCGAAAAAGCCTTTCAATTGAAAGTTGTTTAAAATTACAATATCATTAACTTTCATAAGAACATTTTTTTCTATAACTCCGATACCGTTTTCGAGATACCGAAAAAGGTGATAAGAGTAAACCATCACTTCCGGTTGAGTGATTGCTTTAAAAATATGACGTTTTCTTTCCTGCTGTATACAAATCTTAAGTTTCATTTCATAGTGGTGGCTTCAATGGTTTGGATCCTATATCTCGTTTAACGAACAGATGCAGAAAAGGCGTGGTCTCGGCGTCAACAGCCAGTTTCACACGCTACACACAAATTAAAAAACACCGGCACGCAATCACGATTGCCGGATTTTGTAGTTGCGTGTTTTGGGATTGAGAAATTCCACCAATAGAAAACTTCTATTCAAACTTCGCGCACTTGTGTGGAGATGCATCTAATAGGTAAACGGGGGATAGATTCCAAAAATAATCAGGATCGATTCAGGGGACCTCAAAACGCGTATATCAGTTAAAATCTCGAGGTTGAAATTTTTCATAATTACATACATAAAGTATGAGGAAGTAATAATATATTCTTCGGCGTCAAAGCGGGAGACCGGTTAATGTAGATATCACTACAAAAACGAAATACGGAAAAACAATCGCCCAATCGAATTTGCAACGACAAAATTAGAATGAATTGTATTGCCTGAAGTGCAATACAAGTCCACAACTTATTTGGTCGAGTTGGTAATTTTTTGCTAGTTAGCATCGGTCATCCCGTTATCAAACTATGATACATACGTATATAAACAGTGCTGTAAATTTATAATTGCATTTAAATTTGAACATGTAAAATCAGCAAAATTAAATTCTTATTTTTACACATGATTGTAACAAATAAATAAATATTCACGATAAACCCCACCAGTAAATGTTATTTGTAAAATTTTTATTATATATTTGTAAATGATACTGTTGGAAAATGTTATTTTAAACTATACATCAATTTTCATTCCATCATTATTTTTTAATATCTCATATTCATTAATTAATTAAGTGCATGATAACGTAATGGCATTAGTAATCTGTAAATAGTAAAGATTCACACCATTAATTAAGTTATTTAACGTTGAGTAGAAATTTGCCAGTGGCGCCTTGATAGAAATAACGGCAAGCAATGGCCCTAAAATCGCTGCCAAATCGACGGTGGCGCACTAATGCGGTTGCTGCCAAAGCTCTTCAAAAACGATTGTCAAATTTTAACCAAAGGTTGGCTTACTATGGTATACATATACAAGGGTTAAATTATCGAAGTCTAGATTAGCACCTCGGAAAATAATTACAAAAATAATCGGCATCGTTTAAAGTTAAAAACGTGTATGAAAGTGGAAAATTTTATTAGTAGAATTCAAACAGATTTGATGTTGTTTACGAATTTCGTGTGAAATTTATAATTGTGCAAGAAGATTAAACAGAAACGAAAAAGTGCGAAATTATGTGGGTTCTGTTAATTTCAATTTTTGGTTTAATGAATTAAATTTCAAAAGGGGAATCTGTAAGGGCAGAGGCTTTCCTTCCTCTAAAGAAAATAATTAAAAACTATAAACGTTTTATGGAGGATCGTTTTTTTTTAATTTAATTTAATCATTTTTCTTATATATTAAAGTTAATTAAACCATATTTTTGTTTTTATTAATTAATTAACGAATAAAAAAAATTCCTTAATTTGACGAAGATAGTCTTGTGCGCTGGTCGCAGGGTAATCAACAAATTTGGTTACAAGTGGATGACGAGCATTTTGAGTGATTATCCGCGTGAACGGAAAGTAGAAAAATCCAGGAATCGGCCGTGCTACCCCACTGGACAAAAGATTCCTACGCTCCGAAGGAAGCCCTTTTGGCCACCGAGTTCCTGGAACTTTTCCCGATTTTCGGAATCACGTTCGGTTTGCGCGGATAGCCCGTATTCTGATTGACGAGCATTTCGGATACGGGCCCGCGTTCACATCTTATTGGTCTTTTTCCGTGCATTCTATTCATACATTTTCCATTTGGTATTTTGTCATCATCCATCATCGTCACCTGGTCTGCCTATTGCAATCTCGAATTTGGATGCATCAGTATTTTAAATAACTCATAAAAATCACAGTTGTGTCCCTCAGGAGGAGGGAAAATCGTTCTATTGGCCGACAATATTCCCTTTTGGATTTCCGTTTCTTCTGTTAAGTTCTTAGGGAGTTCTATGCCTCAGTAAGTTTAAGGTTTAAGGTTCTACTGCTTTGATGTTGGCTTTCACTAAAATACTTTCGTCTTTTCTGCATTAATATGTTAAAATTGTCAAGAATGGGGACAGGGCATTTCAGTGACTTTTTGCTGTGTTACGAAAATATCACATACTGTACCCCGATTCGGGAAACCCAATTTTCAACCCCTCGTGAATTATATAGTATTTTAATACGAATATTTTTTTCATATTTTGTTGTAACAAGTATAAAATATGCCAAACTGGTCGTGCTGACACTTTCACGCCTGTATTGACTTATGTTTTGCCTGTATAGGGAAATGGTATTGTACTTACGGTTTAGTACTAAAACATTTATTTAAATGGAAGTTACAACATCATGTATACAAGCAGTTTATTTATTTCTTACACAGTACATTCAAACTTACATTTTATATAATGTCAATACCTTTTGTTATCATCCCATTATAACAAGTTAATGTACAAGTTCTGAAACTTAGAGATTTCGATTTTTTCTACATGATCCACAGTGGCGACGACAAAGAAATATATAAATCGCCCGTGTATGCATTTTTTGAGTATTTTCTTTCTGTTTCATCATATCGTGAAATTTGTATGTTTCATTTCGCTTTAATGATAATATATGTATGTATTTATGTATATAATATTATATCTAGATATAGTTCCAAGAGAGTGGTTTACATATTTGAGTAATTAAATAATATGTGCACGAAAATAAAATAAAAAAATTAAATTCTGGATTCTAGCGACAGTTTAGTACTCGGCGGATGATGTTCGAGATTCTTGTACCAGGTAGACCTGAGAGCCGGGTACCGAGCTAGTGGTGACGAAGGTGCGGTGCTTGGCTCGGATGAGTGACAGGCTGCTTTCGGCGGTGTCGGCACGATCTTCGGCTGCTTCCAGTTCACGTTGGAAACGACGTACACGAGTTACACTCTGTTGTGAAACTCCCTCCTGAACAATGAATAATTATTAAGTTTTCTCACAAAAATCAGTACATTGCGTCGTCATTTCGTATACAATATTTACTGCGAATAATAGAAACTGCAAAAACAAACAAACCATCACTTTGGTATATAAATAAATAAATAGTAAATATCGCATATCGTTGGACTGGGTGGGTGGTGAGTACTACATCGAAAATAATATATAATGAAGGAATTTTCATTGTATTTTCGATGAAGCTTACAGAGATCGAATGAAAATGCGTTGTTATTCATTATATACGAAATAATTCGTTATAATTCACTGTTTGTGTGTTTCTATTGTAATACTTGGTCATCGAGACACGTACTTTTACTTTATTTGTATTTTTGCGAAGTAATCACTTACGTGACGTCTTCGTCTTGTAACAGGAGTTCACTTACATTCGTTTTTAGGTATTCCTGGAAATCATTAACATTGTACTATGTGGACAGTTTTATTTAGAGCAGGGTCGTATAAATCGTTAGGCCTCATAAATTAACCCCATCAATATATGCGGTTACTGTACAAATTATGAATTTTGAATATTTGTTTAAATTTTATGTTCCCCTAAATTTCTCCATTTACGATAAATTAGAAGTGGCGGGAGAGTCACAGAAAAAAACTGGGAATTTACTACACCGTGGTGCGTTTGAAACTTGGTTTACTTAACGTAACGTGTTAATTTCATTCCCAGCTTTAGTAATATTTTCTCATTTAATTTTCGCCAAATCGTAAACAGTTATCGGAAACAAATAAAATGAATGGCTTACCTGTTCTTGGAGTTGTCTTTTGAAAAGACCCACTTTCATGTTGGTCTTTTCTAACGTTTCTTGGAGAAGAGCGATGCTCTTTTGGTCTTCCTCGCATTGGATCATAATTTCCTTGACGGTGCGCTCCTTCTTGCGCAAGATCTTGATGGTTTCAGCGTGACGCCTCTTTTCCTCGTCCAATTCCAGTTCCATGTCGTGTATGCGAGCTTCCAGTTTGCTGATGATGCGCTTTCCGCCGACGATGGCGTTGGCTTCGACCTCTTCTAACCTGACGGACAAGTTCTTTACTTCGATCTCTAGAGACTTCTTGATGGCTTCGATCTTGACAACGCGTTCCTGCTCTTCGTGAAGGATTTCGACGGTGTGTTTGATTTCAGCCTGGAGGAAAATATTAAAACTTTAGAGATAATTTTATTTATATAAATGAAGTGTATGAAAAATAGATGTAGAACTAATTTATTTTAATCGACAGTGCAAAATCGCGCACTTATGTGGTACAGTAAGTAAAATTGTTGGCATGTTTGTCACAAAAAATGTGTTATTGAGTGGAATTGTTGGAGACAAACTACCAACAGTTAGGACATTTATAGGATGTTGGAAGTTGTCTTTACTTACTTGTACACGTTGGTAGCGTTCATCTGAAATTCTAAGTTCCTTGGTGACTTCATCGTAATCAGCGGCAATTGCAGACAATTCTTGTTCAATCTTGCTCTTGGATGAAGCGAGGTTGACGTTGATGGTTGTGATTTCATTGATGCGGGACACTGCTTCTTCATACGACTGTTCGACGGCCCTCTTGGAACGAAGGGCCTAACCGAAAAAACCCAAACTGTTATCCCCAAAAGAAAAAATTACCACTTGCACCACTTACAGATTCGAAGTTGCCTCTGATTTCTTCGACCTCTGCTGTGAGTGCTTGAACTCTCCTTTGGGAAATGCTAAGTTGGTCCAGGGTGACGGTGAGTTGGCGCTGTACTTCGTCGTAGTGGGCTTGGAGTTCGGTGAGGGTGAGCGATTGTTTCTTGACGGTCTTTTGAAGGTCAATGTTGGTCTTGTTGGCGCTGTCCAAGGACATTTCCAATTCGGTGATCTGGATTTGCAACTTCTTCTTGATGCGCGCGACTTCGCTCTTGAGCTTGGTTTCGGCTTCCACCACACGGGCATTGAGCTGTTCAATTTCGATGCTGGTTTGTTTGCTAAGAAAAAATACGACAAGCTTAGGATTTTTCCAGCGAAGACGTTGGAATTTTTATATTCGAATGCGAAATCGAACAAAAAAACTCAATCAATATAAATTATCAAATTGTTGTTTCAACAAATAGTTGGTATATTTTTAATTTTCATAAAAATAAAAGCTTCATACTGTATACCAGAAATGTTTATAGGAAATGAAAATCGACGAAATAATATTTTCCCTAAAATATTAAAACGCAGTTATTTCCCAATAAAATAGTTTTAACAGAAAAATTGTATCCGTCTCCGAAGACTGCAGAGTAAGTCATTGCTCATTCGTTAGTGTACCAACCAATTTATTATTCCAATATGACGATAGAGTTGTATTCGTTGCAGTAAAGCGTAGACTATTTTACACAGCATGTGTCTAAAAATTCGAACGTCACTACTTAAAAATATTTGAAATCTATTAATCACTTACGACATTTAAAACAATTTACGAGTATTAAGCAAGGTTTCAAATTATTTATGTTAAGCACCGTAACAAAAATTTAGTAGATACTTTCGTTACTTTTTTGACAGCTGAAAATCATTAATCTTACAGCTTTGGACCACAACATCATAATAAATTATTTATTCATAACTGAACAAATATATTTTCTCCGAAATATCGTAATTGAAAACGGAGGAACATTTTCTCGTGTTCAAGAATTGCTAATATTGGCATTGAATGTTCCTTGAATGCAATACATTTAATATATTATAATATATAATTAGTATATAATAATTTCACGAAATTTTTAAATTAGACATTTCGATTGGCAGATTTGTGTTACCATTTACGTTTGGCTGTAGTTCTAGAAGCTTTGCATATTTTTCTTTGTTTCTTTTTGTTCATAAAGATAGTGATGCTGTAGGTATGATCTAATAATAATGATTTTTCAGTAATTTTAATTGGACTACGTTAATTCTTCTTCTGGTCATTATTGAAATTAGGTCATTATTTGATGTTGAAATATATATAGGATGAAATGAAATATCTGAAGTGTTTGCCCATAGCTAATGCTACACGGCCACATTGCCATGCAATACACATTCCAGTCCTCAGTAATAGATAGCGAAGCAAGTGCATTAAATATTTATAGATGGATAATGTCGATGATGCAATTGCATTAGTGTCAGCTATTTATGAATTTACTCACTTGTAAACCAATGCACAATACACACAAATTATATTGGCTTTCACCTTTTCTCGTAGAAATATCGCGACGTTTTTTGGTCGAATCCTTTCAGTTCCATGCTAAGATTGTCCAAGGGCACCATGAAACTCTCGTCCAGTTGTTTGTGCATCCTTTCGCACATCAATTTAGAATGTGACGAAGTGTACTTTTTAACATCCACTTCGCCGACAACACCTTCGTTGATATGTTTCATGCTTTCCGATAGCAATTGGGCTCCTATTGCTTTCGCCGATTTTCCGCGCAAGTGTTTTTGGGCCGCTTTAAGCCCTTCGGCGATGCTCCTGTCGAAATCCGGGTCGTAATCGATGTCGTCTTCGGCCATTCTCGACTTTACCTGCTGAATCTGCTTGAGTATTTTATTCTTCTTTTTGATCGTCTTGCGCTCCTCCGTTTCCACTTGTCTGGTTATGGAAGCCGCCGACACCGACTTGCACAATTGGAAGGTGGACTTCGTAGTCGCCTTGAAATCTTTCAATTTGGTCTTGGCACGTGCTTCGGTGCGACGTGAAATTGTTGCTAGGTCTTCGTCCGAATAGCACTGCACTGATTTCTTTGGGCTGTACGCGTCTAGGCCCCGTTCGTTTGACCATGGAAGGTGGGGATATTGAGCACGTCTTCCTTTATCTTTTGCGTCGATGTAGTCGATCATTGGCTGGTAAAAGTTCATGCCGTAGCCGTAGTTGTCTTCGTAGTACGCAGTTCGCGGATTGTCGAAATTGATTTTTCGCGGCATTGTCGTTGCGGGGAAAAAAAAAATCGCGGGCACTATTTTCCTATACTCGTATTGTAATGTTTTTTAGGTCACCCATCGTGTGGCTTATATACTGGGTTATTCGACGTGCCGACCTGCCAATCCAATAAATGGCTTTGTTAATTTGGGATCGCGATTATTGCCAAAAAATTTCCGTTCAAGGTGACCGTTTTTTCTCCCCGTAGCAAATTGTTGTTGTCTCGTGTACATTTTTTATTTATGTTTCGCGATTGCTTTAAATAGGTTTGTGATTTATTTATTGGCATTCGATTATTGACATGGTGTGGATAAGTATGTATTACAAATTTCATTATGTCACCGTCAGAGAATTTTAAACTTCTCATACGTCATTTTCGTATATTTTATCATTTTCATTTTACAGTTTTCTTGAATCGTATTTATATATTACAATCGATAATATTATAAAAAATCAAAGCCAAGATTTAATGTATTGTTTCTGATGGGTGGCTTTATTATCGTAGTAAATGTTTACATATCTACTTTCGATTCTTGCAAATCAGTTGAAATCCTGAATTTATTGTTTATAAGAGAGGTTTAAAATTCAAATTAACATGAAATAAGAAAAAGTTAATAATAAAAAAACTTTTTCAAGAATTCATTCAAATCAAGAAAAATAAAAGTTTGCCTTCGTTATTAGTTGTAATTATGATATGTTATAGCCAATTATTGTACAATGATTTAGTAAATGAATTCTGTAAAATAAGTGAACAAAAATTACTTATAGATGATATCACGCATAAAAGTACAATAATTTAAGAACTGGGTTACAGGAAATACAGTGCATATTTTTCCTAAATTATTTTATGAAAACTGGCAGCACTTTACGCAATCAAATTTTCAAACTGAAAATTTGCAATAACAACAAAAGCTGCCGACTGGTGCAGCTTACGTTTATGTTGGTAGTCTAGCTAGAGTATGAAACCAATAGGCCTAGTCAATTATTTTTTCAGAGTACAAAAGGTTAGCAATTAAAATTAATTAAAGAATTTTGATTAAACGATTGAGATTTCTTTAATATCCTTAAAAAATATGGTTGAATTTTTGTCGGTCTATCTTCTAGAGTAACTAAGATTGATGTTGGGTAACATTGAGAACGCCAATTGGGATCACTCCTGCTATGTCACTAGATGTTACGTGAACGCTTTTACACAAATACGCAATGATATAGACAAAGGATTATGATCTTCACCACGATGAAGATCATGACAACCCTCACTATGATTATTAAAATGATTCGTTCACTAAACTAGTACCATTACACAGTAAATTATTACAACGTATTACGACGCTATGAAATATAATTTGCATCCATTTTGTTCATATTTATTTTAAGATGAAAATGTATAATGCATGGTACTATATTTTTTTATGATTTAAATATGTTTAAATGAATTCAAAGAAGGCAATGACTATCTGAGTAAAGTATAAGGTCTGCATTGCAACCTTACATGCTTCTACGACGTGATACAATTTGTCTGTTAAAACATTGTTTATTCGAAACCGATTTTTATAATATTTTGCGAACATCAGCCTAACTCAAGCTTTTTTGATAATAAGTCACATGCAACACAGCGTTACAGAAAAATAAATGCAATTTAACAGTATCCATAAAATTCGTCGTAAAAGAAATGGAACATCAGCCATGTTATTTTCAAAAATGAAAAATGTATTGTACAATGCTTATTAGTCTTTCTATGCATCTATTTACGTCTTAAATACATCTATCCGGTACAATTAATTCGTTAAAAAAAATTTTAGTCTTAGTAGAACTTTTTCAGTAAACTGTATATTATATTTTCGATTATGGTCATAGAGGGTGTTTTTTAAGCTAGATAGAACTTACGAAAGAGTTAGCTGTCAAACGAACTCTCATACTGAGCTAACTTTTTGACATTTATGATCACTATACTCTGGCAATGAATAGACTTCATGATTTATATGGCGCACATAATCGCCCATCTGAGCAACCCATCCGTCGAACTGTGGATAGGTTTCATCGACTTATTGAAATCAAAATTTAGCGATAAGTTGATTTCCAGAAATGGACCTGTCAATTGGCTTCCAAGGTCGTGTGATTTGACACGTCTCGATTATTTCCTGTGGGACCACGTGAAGTCACATGAATTGACGCTTTGGAGGCCAACATTGTTCGTGTTATTCGTGTCGGTCAGCAATGCTCGAAAAAGTGGCCAAAAATTGGACGTTATTTTTTACAATTTAAAGTTCTATCAGTCTTTAAAAAATACCCGATAAATTAGAGCTAAGATTTTATTATTTTGCGATCGAAAAACTAAAAGTCAAGCTCATTTTGCTTTCCGTACCATTGTCAGCATTTTTATAGCTTGAAAAGAAATTCTTTTCCATAAGATTTTTGCCGCAATAAAATATTGTAGAAAAAATACAGTGAGGACTTTAACTGGTAGATGGAGGTTGGATGTAAAAATGTTGGCAAAGAAAGAAGACAAAGAGAGCCAATGTTAAGGCAAAGAGTAACGCATACAACAATATACACATTAAGATAAAGAAGAATGAAAGGTGTGAGAATGCAATAAAATCATCGTTTTGTAGAAAAATATTAGAGAAAGACACAGAGTAGCTACAAATATCAAAATTTTCAACAAAAGTATTATTATTATTATATATACTTTTCTAAAAGAATTTATGAACCAAAATCTTCGGGACTGTGACTAGTGAAGGCGTTTTTGCTTAAATTTGTTTAAATGATAGCTTTATTTAAATATTTATACAATTTTTTTCATTACAGTATATGCTGATTTATGACAAATAGCCTGATTTATGACATCTTTAAACGCCTTTTAAGAGTATATTAAATGAAAATTGAAAAAATTACAACAACGAAGGTCAGGACTCGAAAAATAGATCTGAATTATCGTGTTCATGATTTTCAGTAACAATCCCATTTGTTAGATTGAAAAAAATAGAAAAGTCAGAATTCGAAAAAATAGATATAAATTATCGTTCATGATTTTTTATAATAATCCCATTCGTCAACCACTTAACAGAAGAAGACAATAAATAACCAAACAACTTGACTAAATGTGAATGAGAATAGACAAAATTACAATAAGGACAGTCTTTGAAAAATAGACCTAAATTATCATGTTCGTGAATTTTAGTAAGAACCCCATTGTTAACCACTTAACAGAAGAAGACAATAAATGATCAAATAGCTTCATTAAATCGCTTAGACTTCTTACTTAAGAATTTTTGTCGTTGTTGATAAAAAAGTAAAAGAAATGTGTTCATTTCACATTCTTCCGTGAAGATGTGCTACAGCCAGGTGGAGTTACTCTGCACTAAAAAGCATTTATCTTTCTCATTTTTTCTCCTCTTAATTCAATAATAATTTAAAATGTGTCAGGGTATGGAAATAAAACCTAGTAAACCCCTTGCAATGTCAGCTTACCGAATGATTTCAATTTCCTCATCCTTCTCTTGTAGGCGTTTCTCAGCTTCATGGCGGAACAGATTGAATTCAGCGGCCATGCGTTGGGAGCGTTGTTCTTCAGCTTTGCGACCCTGAAACGTAAGCGTAAAAAGTGTCCTTATCAATGGCGATTTGACTACGTACAGCTTCAGCCTCCTTGTACGCGGCGGTGAGTTCTTCACGCTCGTTCTCAAGACGACGAAGTTCAATTTCCATCTCGTGGAGGCGACGGGTGAGCTCGGTGATTGTGTTGCGGGCATCATGGAGGTCATCTAAAACGTAAACATGTGTCTAATGTATTTCGAAGGGACACATTCAGAAATAGGAAATGCCTCAGACACAATTAGATTGACTGGTTCTAATTAATATATAATAAAAAAAAAAAAAATTTCTGAACAGAATTATTGTAGAAATATCTCAGCCTAACATGACATTACTATCAGTACTGATTAAGAGGATATATATATATATATATATATATATTGATCATTTCATTTTCCTGATTTGATGCCAAGTTCAAAAAATTAGTTTTTCAAATTCTGCTGAACAATGTGAGTTTTGTTGGGAAAAGTAGCGAAATGCTTTTGATCACTCGACGTGTAGTTATGGTTCGTGACGTCATTTTGTGACTAGTTTTATAAATATTAATATTATTGTTACCCCAAAATCAGTAAAATTGGATTAATTTGTAAGTGTGATCGTTTATTTTGTTTTTTTTGACTTAGTATTGATTATTAAAATTCACATTTGAGAATTAACGAAAATCGTAATAGTAATATGTTAATAACCATTGTAGATTAATTTGTGAAAAAATTAAGTCAATTATTCTTCTAGTAACAGGTCAAAGAATTTTTCTTGAAATAAAGGTAACGCAAATTAAGTGGTCCTTAGGTACTTAATTGGGAAATCATACAACAGAAACCGTTCTTCTGTTTGACGTACTTACCAGCCATTTTCTTGTTCTCACGTGCAAGTGCCTCCTTCTGCTCACGAGTCTTGTCAAGTTCGTGGTTGATACGTTGGATTTCAGTGATCTTAATGCGGAGGTCACGTTGGGTTTGTTCGTACAATTGGACGGTCTCATCAAGTCGAGTCTTGAGGTCCAAGTTGATCCTTTCTAATTGGTCAACGCGCTTCTGCAATTCCCTCGCCGTGTTGTTGGCCTTCTCCAAGTCGATG
Source organism: Geotrupes spiniger (assembly GCA_959613385.1). Lineage (NCBI taxonomy): Eukaryota > Metazoa > Arthropoda > Insecta > Coleoptera > Geotrupidae > Geotrupes > Geotrupes spiniger. The sequence continues at coordinate 23,134,351 of OY390736.1, read as the reverse complement.
ATGAGAACCTCAACTTCAGATTGGAGTCGAGATTTCTGCTTTTCAAGATTGTTGACCTTGACCAACAAACTTTCAATGTGCTCCTCCTGCTCGGTGATCCTGGCGCCGTATTTGCGACGCAACTCCTCGACTTCCTCGGCGCGAGCGACGCATTCGGATTCGTACTTGGTCTTGTAAATCTGCACCTCGCCTTGGGTCTTGACGAGCTGACGCTCGAGGTCCAAACGGGCTTCGCTCTCCTCCTCGAGCTGCACGCGGACCGACTCGAGTTCGATTTCCACTTGATGAAGGCTGGCCTCGAGGATCGAACGCCTCCTTTCGTCGTCTTCGGCGCGACGCCTGGCATCTTCCAATTGCCCGGCCAACTGAGACTTGAGGTAGATAGCGTTTTCGAGACTGATCTTGATGTCTTGGACTTCCTTGACTAGTTCGATGTTCTCCTGCGACAGGCGGGTCTTGTGGGAAGTGATGTCGACGATGGTGCGGTTAAGCTCCTCGATTCTGATGTTGATTTCGCTGATGGTGACTTCGAGTTTTTCGGCGTGCTTGACCGAGATCAGACGTTCCTTGTTGACGGTTTCGACTTGGGCGAGAAGTTCGTAAACTTCGGCTTGAAATTTGGCCTTTTCCTTGTCGGTCCTGAAAGCGAAATCAAATTGTAATATTTGTATAATATTTTACAATTTATATAATTTGGTAATTAAAAATTTTCCGTATGGATAATAAAAGGGACAGCAATATATTTTCTGCTATAATTTCATTCAATTTATTTGATCTTATTAATTTTCATTTGTTACAAGTGCTTCAATATAGTTCCCGAATGTGTACTGATTTGAGCTACAACATTCAGTTTCAGTCAATTAGTATTATTTTGACTCTATCTAAAATTCTGTCGTCGTGTTGATAGTATTAATGATCTGGCGATCTAGACCATTAGGTCAGTAAACCAATGTTTTATTTTTCCATATAGTTTTGCTTTATTATGGTTAACGTTCTATGCTTATATTTAACTTAAGTTTCGTTTCGTAAAATTTCGTTACTATTGTCTTGTCGTTTGGTGATTTCCATTTGTGGTTTTTCAATTTTAATTCATTTTGATCGGCCAATTTTTTAAATTTTTCCTAAATTTTGGCTTTGTTTCATTTCAAAATAGCAATAAATAAGATGGTGTTTTATTTGTTACATGTCCTTGGCTTGGATTAAGGTTTAATTTCAATTCAACGTTATTGTCGAATGACTTATTATATATATATATATACCCATCGTTTATTTTTATCTGACCTCTGGAACACATTTTTGATAATACTTGTTTCCTTGTTCCATTTTTGATCTGGTTCCCAAAAGTACTTTGAAATTACTGTGGGGATGTGTTGGCAAGTAAGATATAATAGCTAAACATGTATCATAAACATTTACATGAAGCCAATAAACCAATGCATGAGACGGTACAAGAATTATAAATGGAGTCTGTTCCATAAATAAATACCAGGGCGTTTTAAATGGGTTTATTTTCAGTAATGTCTACAAAAGTGGTTTTGGCGTAAGAGGCGGATGAAATATTAGTTAAAATTGTAATAAATTGGTGCTAAAACGTTGGGGCAACGAAACCCAATGGTATCAACCCAACTCAGTCGAATATACGAGTAACTAGCACTAGACGCCTGCAAAAGTTTTCATTGTACATTTTTTATTTTTGATTTTAATATTGTTGTCAAAGTTATGAGGCAATATATTATAATATATTAATTAATTACAATCTCATTTGGGGAAGAACTTAGATTAGGCATTAAGGATCCCTGGAAACTCCTGAAATAATGCTATTGTTGATGCAATTGTGTTAGTCGTGTTTTTTTGTGATGGATGTTATGACACTTTTGTCATTGGTTTACAAATATATACAATTCTTTAACATTAATATTAAAATATTGTGAAATATGTTAAGCATATTCCACGATATCTTGATTTCTGAAAATTAAAAATCGTAAAATCGACGCTCGTATGGAATCACGCGCAAGTTTATTAGCTTAACCGAGTGTTGGAGTCGTCAGTGTTTGATGTTTCGATTTCCAACAATATTGATTGACACCGAATTGCGTTTACCAAAAATATGTCAGAACGTAAGTGAGTCAACGCAAGACGTCCTAAAAATATCCTCTCAGATGGCCGCGCGCGAGTGTTAAAATATTTGTGTACGAATTCTTTCGCTTGGTACTAAATTTCGTGCCGTATATTTAGAACTGAAATGTAGGCCGAAACGCGAAGCACACTGGCGCAAAATTAACGGACGTCGCGCGTCGCACCGCGCCATTGTGAGAATTTTTCGCCGTTAATCGCGGTTTTGAATTGTGCATTTTTCGCGGAGTAATAATTCGGGAGCGCGGGCACGACGGGGATCGACCTATGGACAAACGACGACGCAGGCCAGGACTAATATGGCGAGGCTCAAGTATGCCTATTTATAAATAACCGTCCCGGCGCTCTATAATCGTTGTGATACTGGGCGTTCGCGTCGCTTATCTAACCTTCTTACAGGATTTCATCTATTGGATTTTTGACGTAGGTGACGCTCGCGAAATTTGTGTAATCGTTTTTAAACGCCCACATGAAGTTATTTCGTTTTCAGTTGCGAGAATTTATTTTGAAATGCTTCTCAATTTTAATAAATCTGTACCGAAAAATATGGTAATCGAAATTAATGTTAGTTTTTAACAATTTTTTTTACTAATTGCATGGCGTAAATGTAGTAAAAAGTTAAAGACACGATATTTGCTTCGAAGCCAAAGAACTTGAAAACTACTGATGACGAAAAAATATTTAAAAATTTCGAGGGACTAATTTCAAATGAGGAGTCCCTTCTTTGTCTTTCCAATTTGCAAAATGAAGTCACACACATACATTTAAGTGTGAATCGGATGTAAAAAAGTATGTTGAGATATTATCTTATGAAGGGAAAGCTAGGCTAATATCAACAAATTTCTGGATACCCAAGTTTAGCCATAGTTCTAAATGTCGCCAGGTTGAAGGTGGTTAAGGATTTATGCGACCAATGATATGAAATGGAACGCTCCAAGATTACACTAACTCTAGTTAAAACTACAATTAGTTGTAAATATAAATAATCCTCGTTCGCCAACTGAATATGGCTCGGACTTTATATCGTAAGTTAATAGATCCTAGTCATATTTATCGAACTAAGATTTCAAGAACGCAGAACTGCGGAAACGAACTTTTGACCACAAAATTAGTTACCAATGAATCCAGGACAACAAATTCTGAAATGAGAATTAGATACCACTATAATTTTATAATTCTAGTTCTAGAAATGGCGTCAGTATATCCTAGCCAATGATGTTTGCGGCCATTGGTGCCAAGAATTTTACTGGTTGTTCATAATAACATCAACTAGAGTAGTGAAAATTGTTTCATCGTTGACATATTGTCAGATCATTACGAATACACTCGTTGAAAGTCTGGACGTTTCCATGAATTCATCGTTTAGTAAAAAAGTGAAAATATTTTGTGGCTGGGATCTGCATTTTGAGCGGATCTATTTGTGGTGACCTGACGATTGATCAACCATGAGATGTCATCTCCTATACCGGATACATTTGCTCATATTATTGTCAGAAACATGCCATAATGGTATAAGTCTTGCCTATCTACAAGCATTTCGAGAAAATCGAAAATCTCGGAATTTTCGGAATTTTATTGTTTCCACTCCGACTACGACACATGTTTCATTTGAGTAGCAAAATAAATAGTTAATACAATTGCAAAACTCAACTTCCAACCTAGTAACAATTTATAAAAAAAAAATCATATACCGTGCCTTCAATTAAATTCCTCATTAAAGTTAGCTGTGTTTACTTTATAAAGTTGGCGACACGCAATTGAAGAGAAAGGAGTTGTAAGTAACTGTCACTTATATTACTGAAAAACATATTTTTAATTAAATACTTCAACAGCTATCAGCGCTACAAATCTTAGAAGAAAAACCAATGAAATCATAGCCCACTTTAATAAGGAATTTAATTGAAGGCATGATACAAGGTACACGAACGTGACATGAATCGAATCAAACTTTCACAAACACATAAATCTGCTCAACACTTCAACAAGTTGCTAGTAATTTGCAAATCATTTTATTATATAAAAATATTGGCTTTACTCAGCATTTTCACTTATTCGGCCTTAAGGATTAAAAGGTCAGATTAAATTAGAACTGACGTTTCCCAGAACTTTTGGTGGACTTCAAGAATAGTCCTGGTAGTAATTCTTCATACGAGGACGCATATAAGTATCATTGTACTGAGATCAGACAAAGACGATGCAGCTGCAGTCATGAACTAATCATATTACAATGAGAAACGTCCACTACAGTGGACGTTTGACGTATTATAAGAAAGAGAGAAAGAATGTATTGAGGTGGATAGCTCTTTTCGACCCTATGGGCTCATCAGACCAACACACATACATTCGCTGAAATAGCATCAACTCATGGAAGATAATGATTTAAACTACAGACTAATTACAAAATGTAAAAGACATGATAATGTACAAGGAAGAAACTTTAGAATGCAAAAAAGTAAACAAAAAAATTCTCGTGGAGGAAAAATAACGGATAAATCGAAGGACAAATTCCTATGAATCATATTAAACGGACTTAATAGATTGAGAAATCAATACAACTGTGGAATAGAATGAACGTTTGAAAAGTAATCTTGGAGAAAAGATAAATTTAACGCAATGATGAGCATAAATGAATCTGCTTGACGAGGTCCGCTTGCATAATGTTAGATATGAAGATAAAAAGTGTGTCATGTAAAAACCAATACCTTTAATCCCAAATTTATTAAGGATAAGATAATTTTGTGTGGGGAACAAAACTTGGAATAACGTAAAAGCTAAAACAAATAAAAGCACTAGATGGTCAGTTCGAACAACATGTCATGGAAAAAATAAAAGGAAAGAAAAATAGAAAACGTTTCAAATTCCAAGATAATAGAAATCATCGATACATCCATATTATATAGTTTTTTTAGATAACATTTTAAACAGAGAGAAAAATAATGTTCAATGAATGAATGAAACGAAGCTTTTAATATTTTGTCTCAAGTGCATGTCCTTCGAGCCCTTGCTGGGGACGACGGAGACATGTTTGTACCTAGATGTGGTTGAAAGACATGGCTCAATGATGTAATACATATGTGAACATATTTTTGACAGTGACAGTGACATTTCCATAGAACTGGCCAGAAATGACATTCAAATATATTTTTTTCATTCCACCAATGTTAATTATATACTCACATCTAATGACCATGTGTTTCGACGTTGGAACAACCCCAAAAGTATTTAGGATAAAAAATGGATTTGTTGTACCTGTACAAAAGATTTTGGAGTCATACTGGTCAACTGAAATTCCAGCACCTGTTTGTCTTTCTGGACTCAAATAGTCCAGGGGAAATGGTGGTATCAGTACTGTGCATATTATAAATGATAATGACAGCATAGGCCCCCTTAAGGTTGACACATATTAAAGAAAGAAAAATGAAACGTACAGTGGACAAAAAATAATAATTTGAGGGGATATTTTTTGCTAGTTAATCAGCGTTATGAAAAATTGGAGACATGGCGCGTTTGACGTCAGTTCCTTCTGTTCCTTCTGAGTTTCCATTAACGTATAATAAAATGCCTTAGTAATTTTTCATTATATTTCTCTTTATTAGCGAGAAATAAGAACTGCGACAACAACCTCGTTTTCATTTTAATTAATTTATCATAATATTGTATATTTACATAATTTCATTATATATTTATAGCGGAAAATTCCAACCTAAAATAAGATCGTTTCCAACTAAAATATATATAACACGCCGCACGTTCGTTTAAGTTAAAATTAATTCGGTTATCGGATGTGCTATTGCAAATGGAGCAAAACGTGACGGCGGAATTTGTTTGTACCTAACGTGCACTGATCTCTGCTATGTTTAATGGGCGCAATTACCTTGCCGATAAAAAGGTCTATTTTAAGTGCATATTCTGAAATTGGTCGACCTCTCTATGAATAAACGGGACGCGTCCAAAGATCGGAATTCATCGATTTAAAAAATTAGAATGTCAATGCAGTCAAAGGATATCATGTCGGTTTTTTCGTTTGATGTAAGATTTTGCTTCGTTCTAGGAATAGCGAGTCTATAGTCCGGTAGCTTGGTGTATTTCCATTGAGAAAATCATTGCATAACGAGAGCGTGTTTAAAATTGCAAAAAAAGTTTGGCAAGTATATTTAATTCATGAATAGAATTAGCCAAGGGTCATTTACTTTGTTTTTTTTTGTTTGCTCCAGCGTTATAAATTTGATATTTAACTTTGTGTAAATACTATGATCTACGTATTAAACTATAAATAAAGCAAATTTAAACTATTGGTTCGATCTTGGTTTGATTTTCGGTTGCATTTCATTAGTACTTTCATTTCTTTATTTCTGTAGTTTCGGTATTTTGCTTGCCTTTATTTTCTTTAATGTTAATTTACTCTCAGTTTCTTATTTATTTTTATCACCTGTTCGTTTATTAAAATTTATTAAAGAACTTAAGGATTCATGTATTTATTTCTTCATTTTCAAAGAAAGGATCTTATTAAATGCATTGTAAGTTAAGTACGTTTTCCATGAGTGCATGAATATATCACAGTTTTGCGAGAATTTGACGAATATTTGGTATGTACGTGATGCTCTTCATTTTCATAAATAAGCAGGGTTGCTGTGCTGAAATTTATAGAATTATTACAGCTTTGTTATTATTAATAAAATATCGAATATTTCACTGCCTTGCAGTTGAAATGCGTTATTGGTTTTTTGATTAATTCGACTTGATTTGTATTTTTAGCGAATTTTTATATTCAGTAGAATTTGGAACAACAAAAAAGTGTATAGTGATTTCATTCTGGTTACAGTATTTCTAGATACCTCCTCTTTTAATGGACAGTATATGAAATAGTAGATTTCTTCAGTCGTTTTATATTTTTTAGTAATTTCTAATATTTAACCTTTATATTCCCTTAGGTTAGGTTAGGCTTAGGTTAGGCTGCCATGATTATTTTTTTTATGTTAACTAATCCAGTTGGTTTTGTATATACTGGCAATTTTTTTAGCTCGAAGTATAGCGTTCTACAATAATTTATTACGTCGAATTGCGAAATCGTTAGCAACGTTTCGTTAATTATTACCAATTTTATTACGATTGAAACTATTTATAGTTATTCGGTAATTGAAATCTTAGGTGACAACGTAGCCAACGATTTCACACAACTCCTGGAATTTGAGGGCCAATTAAACCAATAATATGGAAACGACCTCAACATAAATTTCAGGTGTCAAATTATAAAGACAGACGTTTGCCAAAAATACTTGGACGCGCGCCACGACTTCGAAACAGAACATCACCGACGTTCTTTAAAAATTCCCATGGCTGGTATTTACCTTGCTTTGGCTTTGGAAAGTTGATCGATTTGTTCCTGAAAATCTATGACAATTTCTTGATGTTTCCTCTTGAGGATGGCGGCAGTCTCTTCGGATTCCAGATGGACGTCCTCCAGCAATTTGCGCAGTTTCAGCAATTCCATGTCACGTTTCTTGTTGATTTCGAACTGGCGAGAAAAATTTGTTAGTTATGGTTCATTTCGATTGATCGTTTTCAGTTACCTGACTTTCAGCGCCGCCTTCAGCCTCTTCGAGGCGTTCGGACAGTTGGATGACTTGGACGCTGAGATCTGCCTTCTCCCTCTCGATCTATCGACATAAACTTTGACGTTAGTTTTGTTTATTGAAAAGTCGGAATCGTTGACATTTTAAGAAAAGCTTCGATTCGTAAAAATCATTTTAAATTAAATAATGTGTGGAAAAGATCTTTAAATAAAAACCATTTAAAAATTTCGAGCGTTTAAGAAAATAAATAAATTTTAATTTGTAAGTTTTGGCAATGATCCACATTTGTCACCCAGATGTATTTCTTCCATGTGGACATTAACAAAGAACATTAATTGCTTCTGTATCTATGCCAACGTGAATGGCTTATGTTATCTTATGTCTTATAACTATGTAGACAGCATATAAATATGGTTTAGTATCGATTGTGGTCTCAATTCTATCAGAGAGAAAAAATCATCGAAAAACTGGATTAGGCCAATGCTATGCACTCGATGGTGTGTGGTGGTAATTAAGCCGAAAGTGCTCGAGTTTGAAAATCTAATTTCGATGTTTACTTTCAAAGCGAGGAATAACACACGTGGGTGCATTTTAATTTGTAAAATTCAAATATTTGTTGTAATTTAATAAATCAATCGATTTCGTTCAATTTTCCTCGCATAACGCCGAGCATAATGGTGAGCTAAATTTGAACCGTTCTTTATTTACGTACGAAAACAAAATAAATTGAAAGTAGAAGGAACGAATTCTTGCGCAAAATGCCGCGTTTGCGTTTCGATTTCCAAACAAAGTCTGAAATTACCGACACATTTAGAATTTATATTTCCAGCTTGTAACAACAATTTTATGACGTAAACAAAACTATTTATTTTCATACAGGTTTGAAAAAATCGTGCTATTAATAGTCGAAAGCAGCTCCATGCAGATGTTAGATTTTCAAGCACAATTTAATGGGTGGGTTAAAATTTCTCAGGGTGGGAATTTTTCATATTCCATTTATAAATTCCCTTGTCAATTGTCAATGTAGCCATGAAACAATTATAATTATATTATGTAGTGTGCATTTGTTTGGGCATAAAAAACAAATAATAATAAAATATATATAATTTGATTTTTATCATAAAATATGGCCGATTTTATATATGCACGTATATCCTGTCCATTAGATCTATTCTCCAATTCTCCACACCTACTTTGGTTAAGTGGTCCTTCTCTGCCTCTGGGTCGTCCCTTCAATGTCTAATATTCTTGCTAGGTAAACCGACCATGTTGTTTTTTCGGCCCTTATCAATCAAATGATTCCTACTTTCTTAGACAGCTTTGGCTTTCATACTTCAAATCTACTATTTTTTCTATACTTTGACTAATTTTTCATTTTTGTTTTTTTTTAGCAATAATAATCTTTACCAAACTGAACCGCGTTGAGGGTAGTGGACCCATTTTTCCCAGCCTGTGCTTAACTGCGAATTTTACAAAGATTGTACCATCTTCTTATCTGATTTTTGTATCTGTATATTTGATCTTCATTTCCAACAATCTCCATAACTTCTTGGGTACTTAATTTTCTCATTGTAAAAGATGGTCCTCCTCATTCAGTTATGTTGATGAATAACCTCAGCAAGATTTTATTTGAGTAATTAATTCTTAAAAATATCTGGCCAATCGTGAAGGTGTATTCCGTTTAAAAACCATCGTGATGTTCCTTTATTAATTAATTTCTTTAAGCATTCATATTTGAATTTTTGTAGGTTGTGTCTAAGAGTGGCTTTTTCTTCGTTACCACACCAAATATATCCCTTCAGACAAAGCGGATTCTACCAGAATATTTTCTGACTTTTATGATCAAAATTCTCAGTTTTATTAAGATTCCTCGATATCTAATACAGGTTCATATCACTTTTCTTCTTCTTGCATGTTTGTTTTGCCTTTTTCGTGCTCTGATTTGTTTTCATCTTCGTGTGTCTTCATTTTGGCGTAACATACATCTATATTGCAACACCTGGTTCGATTTGTCGTTAAAATGCTGTGTTACTTCCATGTCCATTACATTACATCTTCTGCTACCCATCTATCGTCACTTTGATCTGTTCGCACCCATATCTTATGTACTGTAGTGGAGTGTACATTTTCCCTCATCATTTTCCAATTGTATTGAATCTTTTATGTGTTTAAGTTGACGATGTTATCATTTTCGATTATGCTATCCTTCTTTAATTTTTGTTGGAATCAAGACATGATAGCCATGGTGAATAGGCTCTGGTAACTTTTTCACATCTGTTACAATTTTAGGGAGGTTTCTTTTTGTGCTCGTGATTGGTTCTTTGTCCTTTCGTTCAAATAATAATAAATAAAAAAAATTCTAAAAGAATTCAACCCAATTCCCAAAACTTACAATTCCGTTAAAAAAATATATTAAATATTTATATTATTTATGGTTTTTCTAAAATTCTGCAAAACTGTAAGCAAATAGATAGCAGCATTATTAAAAAAAAATGTAATCCCAATTATCAATTATCAATTATCAAATGATTACTCAAAAATTATAAAATTTAAGGTTGCCATCGCCCACATTTCTTTTTAAATTGAAATTTTGATGAATATAGATGTCAAGGGAAATGTTCTACAAGATAATGAAAGGAATGTAATTTTTAGAGCTGTTTATGATCGTCAAGTTATCCTAAATGTTTTGATTTTAATAAATTATACCATAAATTGCCCCATTTGCTAATTAATGAGTTTGCAACTGTCACCTTTATTGTAATATTATAGAAAATTACCAGAAAATACAAGATGACGTGAAAATGAGCCATTTATTTAAAAACAAATGTCGATGTCATTAACATTCAGGATGGACGAGCTGACTATTCAAAAATGTAGGAAAAACTTGGTGTCTCATTTGGTTGTTTACTAGCATTTGTTCAAAACAAGTAAAGAAAATGTGGAAAACCCTAAAGCTTTGGAATTTTCATTAATCTCATATATCAAATGTAATAATAAGAAATCTGGCCTTATGTGTCTAATGTGAAATAAAAAATTAATGCATGTGAAAAAATAATTAAGTCTTAACAAATGAAACAAAAATGTCAAACATAAATCTTATTTAAGTAGAAATTTATAATAATTGTTAGTTTGCAAAGACTACGAATGATACTTAATTTTATTTTTAAACAATTTAATATCTAAAGACAAATTCATTGTGCTATTTATTTTCTCTCAACATTTTGTTAATTTTTGGATAGTGTATGCAGTATGACATCGTTTAACATTGATAGCAGTAGAAAAGATTTTTCTTGATATTAAATATAATTTTGCAAACCTAAATTGTTGTGTTCAGTATTAATAGATTTTATTTCATTTAAGTATAAAAGCAAATTACACGATGCTTAAAAATTTACAATAAATTATACAAAAATCCGTTTAAATATACAGGGTGTTTAAATATAAAAGAATATTCATGAGATAAAAAGTTGCTCTTACTCTACATCCATGTGACCTTAAATTTAAGCTCTATAAACGTGTTAGTTGTTTAGTCTGTAAAGCATATATTTAAGGTCATGGTAAGAAATTGTGAATGAAATATTCCCGGGTCAAAAATTGTTTTTTTTTTTTATTTTGAATATATATCCAAAATATATTTATTTATTTTCAATGGAAATTTATCAATTTTGATAACATTTTTGTTTGGATGTTTGTAATTTTCTACATTTTTTTGTAAGTATGATAAAAAATGATAAAAAAATAATTTAGATGTTTAGAGTTTTTGTTGTGAAGTTATGTAGGTTAAAAATAATTCACAAAATTCGACAAAAAAAGTTAATTTTCAAGAATGTTTGTTGGGAATATGATAAACTTTCTGTGAATAATTTAGATATTTTTGTGTTCAATTTATATTTTAAAGCTAAACGTAATAGTTTGAATATTTTATTTGCAAATTTCCTACAAAAAGTATTTTCATATTAAAACCATCGCCATTTTTGAAAACGTTATTGTCGCCGTCCATTGACGTTATTTTACACGTCTTGGAACGCTTAAGTAATAGTCGCGATCTATTTTTAGGCGTTATTACGCATACCAGAAAGCAGGTTACTTGCCAAAATGAAAATAGCTAGATTAGTGACACGTTTCAACCTAATTTGACTGGCCAGCTAGGCACTAAGCTAAGAAGCAAAGCTACAAGGCTAGATCCTTACCCTAGAGCGAAGCTCTCTCTCCACCTCAAGATCATCTTGCAATAGACGGATCTTATCCTGAAACATTTTATTTTTAACTAGAACCATATTTAGTCTTTTTCATGATTCCTAATGTGATTTGATGTTAGTGTTAGTTTTCGGTTGTAGACAAAGATTGTGCAAGTTGTGAGATTTCAAGGTCAATCGTTTTGAAATTTTCTGTTAAAGTGGAACAATGATTTTGTAAAACGTGTAAGCTGGTGGTGAAGTGTGCATAAAATGTGGGGTGGGTGTCTGGTGGGAAAATCACAAGTCGGATCGAAAAAAAAAATTACACCAGCAAAAAACACTTCACAAAATCACAATTTTCACTTGGGCTAAACACCGGTTAAAGTTAAAAATCTTCAATATACGGAAGTCACTGGTGGATAGTGTTGTGACATAATCTTGCAAGCCGGAGTTGTAGTAAAAATAAATTACCTCAAGTCTGGACAGAGCGCTCAGGTCCGCACTGTATTCTATGCTGACATCGGCACCGCCGGTTCCAGAAGCCCGGTATGAGTACTTGGAGGTCCTCGCCACAGAGGAAGACATTGTGAAGTATTCCTAGTTCGCAAATGCACTGACCGTCGTAAATTTCAGATTATAGAAACCCGCGTGCCGGCGCCGCCTAACAGTGGTGGCTTGATCGTTCGTATGAGCGTCGCGACGGCGAGAATTAGAATAAACTTTCGGATCAAGCTCACGCCTGCGCCGTCCTCCTTCTTACTCACCACCCGAAGAACAGGGACGAACGGGCTTGCGCATATATGACTCAGATATCTGATTTTCTGGACTGCTGATTGCTATTTTCGACGACATGTTTATGCAGTTTTTTGTGCATTTTTAGTGTTAAATTTATATTTATCGAAGGTTTGTTAAATGTGTTCATGCGATGCACATCTAAAATATTGGCGCTACAACCTACATATGCATTAATCAGCATCCGAAAATAGTTCGTATTTTATCATTTTCTAGATTCTTTCAATCATTAAATGTGTCACAGTATATTTCATGAATAATATACAAGCATTTCTAAATAGGTACATTTATTTATGTACTATGTTATTTTTGATAAATGTTATTGATTTATCAATAAAGTAGTACAACCAAAATATACCCCGAAAAGTATGATGAAAATTATACAATCGTGCAAAATAACGCAAATTATTATAATTAAAATTATTACACTACATCGCAACAATGTCAGCAGTTGAGGGAACATGTTTTTTTATTCATATACTCGTATACGTACGTTGTTGAATTTAACCCATCAACGTGATTGCATGAAAATTATAATTTGAAGGAGAAACGAGGGAAAAAGTATTCATGTTACCTGTCTCATTCAACACATCAACCACATTTACTTCTCAAATTAAAGTTCTAATCACAGGCTCACTTTCATGATATATTTATTGCTCTCCTTACAATTATCAGATTTCTGGCTTTTACGCAATGTTCTTTTTAAACATAACAGAAGTGTATAGACAATTACGTGAACGAAAGTAGGAGAAAGTACGAGTATGGTACTGGAGAAGATGAAAGATAGGGCGAAATAGCCGAGTAGTGGGCTTTGGGGTTAGGAAGAAGTGGAACATGGAAAGTGTAACTTAAGATTTGAGATATCCAGAATGATACGTATAAAAAGAAGCATAAAAGGATCTAACTCCGCCTGGGGCAACTGAAGGGTGGATTGAGTACCCTAACAGTTGTCACTGCCGGTCCCAAGCCCGGGTAAAGGAGGAGGGTTTTAGCGGTGGGCCAGCTGCCCGCCCTATGTAAAAAACTATTTGCGAAAAATTCTAGCACCCAAAGCAAACTGCACTGAATATACATAGATACATGGAATATACAAGGTCTAAGAACTAAAAAGCATGAGGTCACCAATGAGCTAAATAAGTTCCAATCTGATATCGTAATTCTCACGGAGACAAAAAATGGAAGTGAAGACATCGGTCAGTATATTCATCTCTACAGCGGCGTCGAAAAAGCAAACATGGCAGCTGCATGCGTTTCTGTCATGCTTAAGAAAAGCATTGGCAAGTGCATTAAGACCTGGGAGCCAATAAACGAAAGAATCCTGATAGTTCACCTTCAGTAAAAAATATGTAAAATTGCTATAATAGGCACATATGCCCCGACTGATGACTCAAGAGACGACGTAACGGACAAGTACTTTGAAGAGCAAATCGAGAAAATAAACAGTAAATGTAAATTGGGGAACTGGAAAAGAAAATAACAATAATAAAGTAGGCCGGTATGGAAATTATGTGGTGAACGATAATGGACTAAGGCTGATAATATGTCAGCAATATGAACTAAAGGTACTAAATGGATTTTACTGTCATAAAAATATTCACAAATTCACCTGGACCCAACCAACCCGCCAATTAAAGTCAGTTATCGACTATATCGTGTGCAAACAGAACTCGAAATACAAGTGGAAGATGTAAAGATTCAACGATGCGCAGAATGCGGTACGGATCATTTCTTACTTCGTTCCAAGGTTTATTTTCCATACTACCTCAAAGAATGTCAAAGCAAAAATTCACTTACAGACCCTAAGATAATAAGCTCACACAAAGTCAACTTACTAGGTCTTCAAGACGATTCGACCAAATTCCTTTACAGATTAAGACTAGGTAAAATGCTTAGCGAAATGCACTATTCATCTAGCATACGCATGTATGACTTGATGCTGAGAACTAAAGAAGCACCTGAGGAAGCCCTGGAACCGGTCGAACAAAATAAAGAGAAACTTCTAAACTGGTAGAACAAAGAATCTTTAGGAAAAATACATGAGAAGAAACTAATGTACCAATAGTGGATATCCACTAAAGATCCGGAAGACAGAAAACAGTATACAAGGGCAACCAAGAAAGTAAAGAAATGCGTAGCTGAGCAAAAAAATAGAATAAGGGATAAAGTATGTGAGCGGATCGAAAAATATGTAGGCGGAACCAGATCGTCGGAAGCATGGAAGGTAATCATAGGACTCCGAACAAACACAATGAATAAGGGAAGAATGGAAATAAATTAAAATTAAAATGGAGACATCGGTCAAACACTACACCGCCCTGCTGACGGAGGATAGCCAAGCAATCCTGAACAACAACAGAGAATATGACGAAGAGTACAGTATACTCGACGAAGAAGAGGAGATTACCCCAGAAGAAGTAAAGAGAGCCGCGAAAGAAATGAAGAATGGTAAAGCATCTGGACCGGGAAGCATACCAATAGAATTGATAAAGGAAGGACTGGAGGTGCTGTTCGAAATGTTAGCACGAATATTTAACACCTTTCTCAGGGAACGAGATATACCAACGTGGTATATATAATTATCGAGGTATCAGCGTAACAAATTCAATATCTAGAATATATGGAAAGATTATTAAGCAGATAATTGAAAAAGACTTTGAAGACATTGAAGAGCAAAACGGGTTCAGACCCGACAGGGCATGTATAGATAATGCCTTTATCATCAAACAAACCGTAGAGAAGAGCCTAGCACACAATATGGAAACGCACATGATGTTTATCGATGGGACAAAAGCATATGACAGTGTGTCGCTCAGGAATCTGTGGAGTGCTACGAAGAGACAAGGTATAAGGGATATCTATATAGATGCAGTTAAGAGCCTGTATCAACATATGACAACGGATATAAAAACCGGTAGCATAATATCTGAAGACATATATATCACCACAGGTCTCAAATAAGGATACAGTATCGCCCCTACTCTATTCAAGATTTATATAAACCTAACGAAACTGCGGGAAAAATGCCAAATATGTGGATCCACATAAGCGACGACAAACTGTTTCCCTGCACTTTGTATGAAGAATATAATAATTGGGGGCTTTCAATAAATCCCAATAAAACGGAATATTTGGTCATAGGAGGAAATGGAAACGAGGAAATAAGTCAATCGAGGGGATGCATATGAAAAACACCAGAGCTTATAAGCATCTTGGATTTAAATTATCGAATACCGGAGACGATACTGATGAAATATCAAGCGGGATTGGGCAAATGAGAGCTGCTATCACACAATTAAATAGTGTTCCATGGAGCCAACAAATAGCCAAGCGAACTAAAATCCGAACATATAAGACGGTGGTGGAAAGTATTGGTACGTATGGATCCGAACTGGGGACTATGAATAAAAGAAGCAAATCGAGAATAAACGCCGCTGAAATGACCTACTGGAGGAGATGCTGCCAGAAAACAAGGAGTGAATAATACCGATATCGTAAAGAAAATGGGAATACAAATTAACACACTTGAAACCATAGAAGTAACGAGGCTACGATGGTTCGGACATGTTCAACGGATGAGGAATGAAAGATGGCCAAAGAAAATGATAAACTGGATACCGCCAAATTGAAAAAAAAACGAAGAAAACCAAGACGGCCATGGAGAGTAGAAGTTGAAGAAAATGTGCTTTACACAAAAATTTTACATAATCGAAGGTGATAATAAGTAATAGCAATGCTGAATTTCATTACAAAAGAATTATTTAGATTGAAAGCTTTGAGAAGGTACTTTGATTTTATTCTTTAGTTAAAATCTTTACAACAGCGTCCACCAAAAATTTATTCGTAGATGACTACTTAGGAACTGTATCTCATTACATGCCATTATGTCTAATATGTGCTGAGTCTTAGCGGAAACTACCTGTGACCAACGAAAAACAGAACAACAAAAATATATGTGAATCCTTAGTTTAGAATCAGCAATTAAGAGAACCTATTTCTGTTGCTGCCACTGATGTTGAGGTAAGATTATTAATTATTGTAGCATACCATTAAATCCTTTTTTCATCCAGGTGCCCAAACTGAAGCGTATGACAAATGACTCTACTACCACTTTAAACAACCAAACATGCAAGTATGAAAACATCCTAATTATAGATATTTATGTAACAAGTTACGAAAGGCTTTATTTTGTGTAACGAGTGTATGTTTGCCGGACGAGTGATGCGATATCTACACAAAATTGTCTTTATTTAAAAATCTTAAAAATTAAAAATTATGATATCTAGTTACCTTTGCTGCGTTTATTTTACATTATAATTACATTGCGTTACTTAGTTAAGTTACATATTATATGAAATTATAATTTGATATCATATTTTTTTTTTTATACAAAAAAGTCTGCTGTTTTATCCTTAATTCCTGACAAATCGTTCGAAAAGTGGTATGAAGAAAAGGTGAAACGTAATGAAAAAGTTTTTTTAAGGAAAGCTATTAACCTATTTAAAAGCTTCCACTTTATGGACTCGGTATTCAATGCTTAGAAGTGAGCTTTCTATGAAAAAGCCATTGATATAACGCCATACCCTAGTCTAATGGTATCTATTTAATGGTATAAATAGACAATCGGATGGATTGCACGCCAAGAAATCAAACATCTTGTCGAAACAGAGTATTTCCAAGTTCTTAATAGAAGCCATATTTTCTAGCGAAAATAACTTCGTATTTGGTTGGCAGATTTAATATAATTATTTCTTATATATTGGTCTAATTGTTGGAATATCCGGAGCATGCCCGAAAGCCGAATTAACAATTTTACGCGATGAGGATGTTGTGGAGGAAGGATCCTACTTTATAGATCATATTCCTAATACCAAACAAAGCTTGCTGTAAAGATTGGACTGTAAAATTATATTTACTGGCCACTGCTTCAGGAGATCTTCGACCAATTTACTAGCAGATTCTGGGGCCAATATTTTGAAAATAAAACAATAAAATATGGAAATTGGAAATCCAACAGTGTGGAGGGTATGTGGAAAATCCAATTGAACAAAAAAGGATTTCCAGTGATATTCCAGGCGAAGTAAATACAGCACATGATATTATGGTCAATTTATTAGTTAATTTATCAAACTATTTATTCTAGGTGAAGTACATCACATAATATTATGGTACATTTATTAGTTAACTTATTAGTTATTAGTTAACAAACTGCACAGTAAATATTAAGAATTAAAAGAAAACATTTGCTATGAACTAGACTTATGTGTTGAATAAACATTGCTTGTTTTTCTCTTAACGAACTTCCTCACCAGTTACTGTGTTACTGACAATACATCTTGGACAAGTTTTACCATTCATTCATGTGATTTTCGATCAAACAACATGCCCAGGTATTTATTGAATATTTTAATCAATTCTTTGTGATTCGTTTAGTACACATACGAATAATTTTGTAAGTTTATTATTTAATGATTATTTGTATATGTTATAATTTGAATATAACAATGTGGCATCTGTGTTTACAGTCTATTTATATTGATGATTAATTTTCATCACAACTTGAGTAAAATAGATTGAGGATTATTTTATTAAACACTTTATAATTGCCCACATTTACATTTTTCGGAATAATAATAATAATTTAATTCATATCTAATTGTTTGTTGATCTGAAAGATTTTGTGCAAAATTTTCGTCAAAAAAGTATTCTAGTAATATGCACTATTTTAACTTAGTCGGTCTTGTGTTATTACAAACTCATGGTACTGACCGTATTAGTTTTCTTTTTTGCAATAAAACTTAGTTACGTTTAAATTAGTCATCTCGCTTCCCAAATTAATGGCCAATTTTATTTGAAATAAATTTATGAATTACAATTAATTTTTGTAATTTTTTTGCAGCAAAAAGTTAATTAGTTAATAAATAAGATTAAAGATTTTAATTATTTGTATCTAACAGCCTTAATTATTTACCACTGTATCCCGTACATGTAGTTTATGATCGCAGTACGAACTTGGAGGACCTGATTCGCCATAATAATAGCAACTCAAGACGTTTAATATTCACGAAAACTACTTAAAAATATTCACTTTTTTCTAATTACATTGCGTTACTTAATTAAGTTACATATTATATGAAATTATAATTTGATATACTTTTTGTATTTTATGCAAAAAGTCTGTTGGTTTATCTTTAATTCCTGAAAAATAGTTCGAAAAGTAGTATGAAGAAAAGGTGAAACGTAATGAAAAAGTTTTTTTAATAAATTTATGAATTACAATTAATTTTTGTAATTTTTTTGCAGCAAAAAGTTAATTAATTAATAAATAAGATTAAAGATTTTAATTATTTATATCTAACAGCCTTAATTATTTACCACTGTATCCCGTACATGTAGTTTATGATCGCAGTACGAACTTGGAGGACCTGATTCGCCATAATAATAGCAACTCAAGACGTTTAATAGTCACGAAAACTACTTAAAAATATTCACTTTTTTCTTTTAAAGGAAATAGAATCAGTATTAATAGATTAATAGAGAAAAGCCTTCAGACTTATAGCGATAATCCTTGATGATTATTATATAATTTTGTAATTTCTATAGATTTAATATTTGTGAATATTTAGATTGTATTTCTCATTATAATTATTGTTATTTTTATAATGCAATCTTGTAGTTATACATAAATTCAGTTATGAGTTTATATAAAATTACCAAACTACTAAATTACCAGCAGATGTTAATCTTATTATCAAAGTCATTAATACGTTAGTCCAAACATAATTCGCATGATTTATCCGGTAGCCTACCAACCATAAGTTGTGATTCATTTAAAGTTGGCAAAGTTCTGAGCACCTGTTGGCTTCATCCGAAAAAGACATTTTAAAGACATAACATAATGAAGCAATAATGTTGTCTACCAAAGTATTTGACCCCACGAAACGAGTGAACTATGGTCACTCCTATTCAATTGACGATGTCTAGTGGCACATATTTTATGTAAACATTGCAAGCAATATATAAACAGAAATTGGAAACTTTTCGAAAAATGCTAATTCTGATAAAAAGGAAGACCGAAATGAAATAATTGATCGAAACAAAATGGAAACGAAAAAGAAAACTGCGAAAATAAAGACATTTAAACAAGAAACGAAAATAAACAAATTAAACAAGTAATTTTATCGATAGTGAAAGAAAATGTGCATAATTTTGGTGAAAAAATTAAATACTGAAATTCGTAAGGTTTCATTATAACTTTAGGAAAACAACATTTTCACACGAACCTGCAATCTAATATATATTCTTACATTTATAATTATATAATTTATAGCCTCAACTGTTGAGTTTATTGAGGAAATGTACTCTTGACGTGACGAATCAAAGGCGACCCACATTTTCAAGTAGCAATAAGATCAAATTGCAAGTACCTGCAGCATAATTTATTGTTCGTAAGTAATGACATTTTCTGAAAGAAAAGACACATAAAACGTTTTCGCGTGGTTTAATCATCGAAATCTTGCAGCGTGTTATTTAAAGATGAGCGCGAATGCCGGGCGTATATATAAATATTAATATAAGTGGGTTAACATCGACAGACGAGATACAGTTTTCGCATTTGAGGTCGTAAGCATCGCAAACGAAGAACGATTGTGTGTGTGAGCCAGTTAACATAAAAGAAAACATTCCCATTTTTAATTTTTGCTGCTGCGTCGAAATGCGTCAATTGTTTTTTGGTAAGAAAGATTTTCTTCTGTCGAGGTTATGTATAGTCAAAGTCTTGACTCAACATTTTTCCAATAATATTTATACTTTTCTATACATTATGACTATTCGCATAGCATGTGGTTGGGAATCATTTAAAAAGTTTTATTAGGCCCAGAAATACTGTAAAAATTCTTCTAAATTATGAGTAATAAAAAGGAGGCAAACTAGGAAAAGCCACAACATCGAAGAGGATAGTTCCTCAAGGGAGCATATTAGGTCCTATGCTATACCTACTGTACGTGAAGATGATTGTTTCCATCCACAAAGATCTGAGTATAGCGGAGGAAAACTTACAGAACGAATTTATCAGCGTTTAAAAATAGACCTACGATAAGGAGCTAGTAATTAACGGGGGGGGGGGGGGGGGACAAATCTCTTGCACATTGCACTGTGGAAACTAAGCGATAATAGACCGGTGGAAATAATAATTCATTCCTCAAACTGCCTTCATGGAATGGATGCAAGATAAAAAACTTGCGAGTGTTGAACTAAAATAATGGAGGTAGAGACTTATAGATATTTAAGAGTCGATATAGACAAGAACTTTCAGTGGAACATCCATATAGGTCCATAAGCGTCTGAAGCACTTTGCTGGTAGGTACTATTACTTGCGGGATTTGCTACCGGTGGAAGTACTCAAGGTTGCATTGGTGGAATCAGGTTAGAGCTATGCGATTACGATATGGGAAACAGCATCCAATTATCAAATAGGCCACATTCAGCTTCTGCTGCATTGAACAATGGGACATTTGTTACCGCAGGGAATAAAGCAGGGATCTATACAAGTATAGGCTCATTGTAGATAATTTTTATGAAAAAACTATGCACGGATATCTTTTGCATATCTTTACACTTTGAAGTTCATTCTCATTCTATAATTATATATAATTATCCATGCATGTTATTGCACAATTGAAATAATATATCACTATATGTATGAGATATTTTGTCAGAAGCAGATATTTTTCCGACTGGCTCAAAAAATAAGATGTAAATGAACTAGCACTTTTTACGATTGTCTCAAAAAATGCAACCTCTCCAACATCGAAAGGAAGACCGTATTAAACTGCCAATATTTACTTTAAGTTGAGAAATCACAATCTCTGAACGAAGAAAATAAAAAGTAGCAGGCCTAAAAATTAACTGATGTGGTAATTGTAAATGTCCGACAAATTACGACTGATGCTCCTCTCGTGATCTGTCATGACGAATGGATCTTTCCTACGAGACGTGCACATGTATTCCAAGGAATTCCTTTACCCGTGGCTGCTCACGAACTACCTGCTTCCAACTCTTTTGACACCGAGTTTATGATTTTATCAGCCACTTTCAACACTAGTTATGCATTTTTGGTTATTATTAAATGTTTTGCTGTCTGTCGTATGTTGCATTAATTATTATGATCATATTAATAGGTTCCGCTTAATTTTATCGTTGTGCAATTTGATTTGAAATGATATTTAGCTAAACTATTGAAGGATTTTAAGTTTAAAAATAATTGTAAAAGAAAAATATATTTCCGGAAATCGTTTCGAAAACAACATTTTTTTGCTTCTTTACGCGCAGGAAAGTTGCATTTTTCGGACTGTATTGTAAAGACATAACTATAGTTGCCAACAAAATTGACAAACTTGATTTTTGTGGAATTTCGTCTTTTTGACGATTTCCGGAAAAATTTAATATAACGTCAGTAAAATCTCTTACTTGACTCGGAGCTTTAAAATACTCGGCACAAAGTGCCTCGTATTTCAATTTAGCTCCTCTTCAGTATTGTGAGATTTGCCTGACTTTTATGTAAATAACTATTACATTATCTAACTCCGAAATAAAAGGAAACGGCTTTTATACCGACATTGAGGAGGTTCCTAATGATGTAAGGTATAAGAAAAAAGCGAAATTTTAGGACAAGATATTAGTGTGGTGCACCATTTCGGAAGCTGGTTTTTCAAGACCACATGTTGGGGAGTTATGGGCGAAGCTGTAAATGCAGCTATATTCGAAGATGCCTCTCCAAATTATTGAATTTTATTCAAACGCATCATGTTAATGATAATATTATGTTCTGGCCTGATCTGGCATTATGTGAGAAGAACCCAGGATTGGTTAGGGCAACAAAGTATCCCATGTGTACATAAAGAGGATAATCGCCCGAATGTTCTGCATGCACGTCCTGTAGAACAGATTTAGGCTTTACGCGGTAGTTTACGACGGTGGGTGGGAAGCCCAAAATGAAGAAGAACTACGACGAAGAATCTACCAAAAGATTCGAAAGTTTAACCCACTTACCATCCAAAATCTGACGAGCCATTGAATCCCATGGCACTTCAGCTGCTATGTGATACATTCTAATTAGAGTTAAAGCTTCACTTAATCGTTTTCTGTACTACCAAATTAAATAAAACAATTATAATTTGAATAATTATATTTCAAAAATTTTCCAAAAACTTTTGTTACATACGTTAGTATGTAAGTAACATTGTTCACATGGTTATTGCTGCATAAGTTGTGCAATGTTATTATTAAATAAATACGGAAGTATGCAAAACTGTTTAAGCTTTTATGTTATTTATGTATATTCTTAGTTATAAATTGATATTTGACTCGTATTTTAATTAAGAATAAGCAGGCACGTAAAATAATTACATTTATGTGAAATTTATAATATGATCCGATCCGAAAGTATAAGTAACTCAAAGTAATATAGCAAAGGACCAAATTAAAGTTATAGGATGTATAACGATTCATACATACGTTGAATATTTTATATTGTAATCTTTGCAAGGGTCATAGAAACTATGTAGTATGCCTTAGCTCTCTTAATAACCTGTCTAGAAGTAACCAACTAAATAAAGCCCAACCCAATTCAGCCCAACATAAATTACATTGAGTTTCATGGTATTTCGATTAAGTTCTCTTTTGAAAGTACACTCGAAAGGTGTCGGGTAAACTTTTTACAATATCCTGGAAATTGTAGCCTTTGTACGAATCATAGAATCTGTATAAATAAATAAAATAAATCAAACTCAACCGAACTCAGCCCAGTCTGAATAGCATCGAGTTTTTAGCAATACGGTAGAGTTCTTGGAAATTATAGAAATTCTTATATTAAATAATTTAGGCATTCCAGAACTCTCTTAACAACCTGTCGAGAAGTAACCAATTAAATCAAACCGAACCTAATTCAGCGTAACCTAAATCACATTGAATTTCATGTATTTCGATGAAGTTCTAGCCACTCTTTTGAAGTTCGTTGTGAGTTTATGAAGAAATTGAATTTAAAATGAGGCGACCAAAAAAAAAAAAAAATAATAAACAATACAAAGACATATTTTGCAGTGAAAATTAATACGTATGTGCGTTTATTGGAAAATCCAATCGCGGTTGGGGAACACCATGAATTTTATGATTTTATGACCCCCCGTTACCAGATTTCTTAGTGGATACAACCAAATGCATAGTTTTTATGATCCTGAGAGATAAGATTTTAAAGATGAAACTAAGTTGTTATTTACATGCCTCAAACTGCCGCATGGTTTTTTTGCGGCGTAGACGAAAACAATAACTTTAGAGGAGGGCTTCACATTGCATGCGTTTTTATTTTCGAAATTTGCGTAGGCTTTTGTTTAAAAAATCTTGACCCCATTAACACCACATGTAAATGAGGCACTGCCAAATCTTTTGCATTACATTGCTATGCAGACGGCTAATAAAAGCAAGTTGTTATTCTATAGGGTTTTCTTTGTTCATTTGCTGATCAGGTTTCAAAAATGAATATTTATCCTTGAAGGAACGAATCATATCTAGTTTTTTTTCAGTTAGATGAAATAAGATTGTGTGTATATCTCAGAATGTATGATCAACGTGTGATACCTTGCGAAATAGTTTCTGCAATAAATCTAATCCAAGAGTTCTATATCCGAGGATAATTGAGATTTAGATTTAATAATCACTTCTACTAGTTTGTACGAAATTCCTATGGACCACTAACACTCGACCATACTGTTACTTATAATAATAATGTATTATGATGTTAAATTTATTTTTTACCAATATTTCGACCCATTTCTCAATAAAAAATTATTTATAAACCAGGTTGTAAAATGGACACCTGTTTATCATGGGACGGTGGTGCCTTAAAACGTAACTTTAGCAACAAAAATCAATACTAAACCAATAATATAATGGCTTTTGCATGATAGTAGATAAATGTGTTTTAAACAAGATTTCAGATATACAGCGATTATAATACAGATTGCGTGCTTTCTTTGCAATTAAAATGGCACGAAAAAATTTTGACACATCCTAGTTGAGTCGGAAAATAAATAAGGTTGCTGTTATTACAACTGAGTTGGAAAAATACATTTTTTATTGATTCATTAGATTAGATTTTAGATGATCATTTGAAAACGTTTTTGACTTCACCTTGTTCCTAGATACCAAATGCTCGAGTATAGAATCCTTAAATTTCTGCATTATAATGGCACACAACCTTACACCTGACTGCCAAAAAAGGGAAACATAAAATAGAAAAACGCAGAAATTAAACTTGGTTACGCTTATCCCAAGAGAAACATGAAATTTGTGAACCAAATTTCATTTCATTTAATATTCCTCTACTTACCGAGTTTCTTATTGTATACTCATTATTAACATTTGTCATTCCTCTAAACATTTTTAATAGATTTTTTCAAATTTCTTGACTCTACATTTCTGGGTGTTTTTTCTTGGATGTCAGTGCATTCATGAAGATGTATGCAAAAGACAACGATTAACGCAAGTAGAAGTATTCGTAGATCAAGTGAAACAAAAATTGGCAACGAATTTGCATAGTTTATTATGTCACTTTCCCTGTACTGGACTATTAATTGTAATGTTTGTATCTATTAGCACTACAGGTCCTAGTGTTCCTTGGCGTCGAGGACTTTCATTTTTCTTTGTCACCATCTTTAATATTGCGATCTTTCCTTCCAATCTCTCAATCTCTGACAACTATCTTCTCCCCAGATTAAGATTCTTTAAACCCAACTATCGTCGTCCATCTTTGCTATGTGTCCCAGACATTTGGCTCTTTGCATTATCATTTGGACAATGTTTGGTTTTGTGTATTGTTCTTCTATTTGTTTATTTGCTCGCTTTCTAAATTCATTATGTACTTTAATTCCTCCACATAACCTTCTTAGAATTTTTCCAACTTATTTTCGTTTTTTGTCATGAATCGTGGATATCACATGTAACAGTGGGTCTTATGATTGTTTGGTATAATGTTATTTTACCTTCTAGATTCCTTGTTGGTAATATTGTTGAAAACATTCCCGCCGCTCTACTCCACCTAATTGTTTTTCTATTCATCGACATAGGCTAGGCACTGGTGCCCACTTGCCTCTGTTCTTATTCCACCTTTCATTTGAATTATTTCCTGCACTAAGTTGAAGATGATTGTGGATAATGGGTCACCTTGTATCAGTTTTCTTTTTGAAACAAATTCTTCTGACACTCTTCCGTCCATTAATAGTTTACCTATATTACGTCATTTTTACTAGCCTTTTTAATTGTTCTTGTAATCCTAGCTTCCACATTGCTTCAAATAGTATGTTTCTGTTAATAGCGTTGTACACCTGTCTATAGTCGATGAGTAATAGGGTGCAAATTTTCTTTTTCCCAAACCTTCACTACCATATTCCACATTTTTGTCCTTAATGCTTTACTCCGTGTTTTATAATTTCTATTACCATGTTATTTTGTTTTGCACACATACATTCTTCTACTTATTTTTTTGTGTACTTACAATTTCTATACTTTCTGCATCACCTCTGCATTCCCTTCTTCTTCCATTTCCTGTGCAGGTCTTCTGACTCAGTTGCATTAGACAATTATGGAAAATACTGGACAAATCGCATGATAGTTTGCATTCTGTATCACCTACTAATAGCCCTTCTTTGTTCGTCAGGTAATAGGTAATCTTCTTGAGTATTGACCTTTGTTCTTGTTCACTTGAGTTTGTCATCCACTTGCTATAGACTTTCACTTTTGTTTCTATTCTATTCTATTCCCTTCAGAGGTTGGTCGTTTACAGATGTTAATATTCTCTACCTGCCCAGTCGACTTCTTCCAGACTCGTTTCTTGCGTCGTTTGATGATGTGTCTTGATTCCATCTGACGGCAGCTCTTGCCACAACCATTGTTGTCTTCTTCGAAGGCGTGCGTAGTGTTGTTCTCTAATTGTTTTGTATTTGATTATTTTACCTCAAATTTATTCCATATTCTTTCTGTTCTTATTTTGTCTCTACAGGTATACTGTAGGCATCTTCGCATATATTTTAGCACCGCAGTTCTTATTTTATTTCCGCATTTCTTAGTCTTTGGCCACATTTCTCACGTGTTGTTATACTCTATACAATAGTGGCCTTGATCACCATACTGATGTGGGGAGTTCAAGAAATAGTTATGTCTTCATTAGCGATTATTCTTTTTATGTGTATCATCTCCAAAATACGTTACCAATTTTTTTTCCTACAATATTTTATTGACTTTTTTCAACCTGTTTCTGTGTTCCTCAAATATTTGGCGTACGTGGAGAAAAAACTCACTGCTAAAACAAATCGTAAAAATGTATGGTTTCACTTTTACGACCCGAAATTTTAATATCGTCGGTCGTTTCATTTGTTTAACATCTTTGGATTTCGCCAAAAGCAAAATGCAAATTTCCACGCCCGCACACACCGAAGACGATACCCAACGTTGCGCGACATGCGTCGCTTAAAATAGAAAATTGAATTTGTATTTCACAACTTTATAATTTTGAAACAATGCAGGTGTTTATGTAATTGCTCGACTGACAAATCGAAACATTTTCAAGGTCGGGGAATTATCAATCGTCAAATCAATAGTTTGGAAGGTCCACCTGAAAATAACGAGCGTAGAGTTAATGCTACCAAATATACTCAGTGCACACAGAAAAGTTTTGGAAGTTTGATGTTTGAAGATTACACTCATTTCATGATCGCGTAATAATTTTGTAAATGGATCGATTGATTGATATTATCACGTGATTTTATCTGGGGATACTGCTACTACTTGAAGTTAGCAGCTATTTTCAGTTGTAACATAATAATTTCTAACACCAAATGGTGTGTTTATTATCGTAGTAACAGTTTAAATACAATTCACAGGGTCAATATTCACGTATGCTCTATTTATAGATTTTATTTTTAGTAAAGACTTTTCAAGTGGTATTAAGTTTTACACAGCTGGCTTTGGTACAATTGTAATACGAGTATATTGGCATAACTTTCAGTTATTAGGGTTCCACATTCAAGAAAGCTTTTGTACTCAATAGTAGCGTTGTCAAATGTAGTTATCAAGTCAGGCACTTTAGTAGTAAATGTTAAATATTTAATATTCACCTATTTCAATCTAAATTGCAAATAAGGACTGGGAGTTTTTTGTTGTATTAATTTATATATTTATTATTACAGGTTTCGTCATGATTTCATTTAATTGCGTTAAAAATGGTGGATGTTGTTAAAGTTCTGTCGTACGGTCCAGTATCGCGTTCGTTCGAATTTATTAGCATTTTACGAGAAAAGGTCGAAAATACAACTTCAATTGTTAAATCATTGTGCGTTTAATTAAACGAACGACCGCGTCCGACACGGTCCGAAGTTATATTTGTCCGCGGCCGCCGCCGTAGAAGTGCCGTCGTATCTCAGGTTACCTGAAGGGGGGAGCGTCCTTTTATAGACACGGGCGTCTCGGGCGTCGTGGCATCATAAGTGGGTCCGGTCCGTCCGCCGGCCGATACCTGGGTAGATGGTGTATGCGATATTATACGATTAGAGGAATGTCCGCCCTCCTTTCGCGCTCCCCTGTCGGTATTTTTCGAATCTGGAAATAGCCGACCTAGCCATAAACGCCGGTACATTCACCTGTTGTAGTTATGAACTAGAAACGAGGAAATCCTAGAGATGTTTGCGAAAACTCCCATTGCGTTACAAAAGGATGGATACGCTTTATTTATAGAAGGGCGTTTCACACGTGCGCGGTTTGGAACTTCAAACGGAAACGGCGCAAACGTTAATTTGGGTTTTCTTGATTTACGCGTTTTAATTTGTTTGCGAATAATGAACGGAAAAAGTATGCGCTGACGCACTTGAATATTTCCCCGATGTACAATATGTTTGGAAACTAGGAATTAACATGGATGTATTTTTTTATTATTGCCCTATATGGGTACCAAGGAGTATTTATTTTAAATAACGATTATTTATAGATGACATAACATCAACAAAAAAATATAAAAATGTTTATTTTTTCTATGTATTATAATAGTAAATTTTGGACTGTGGTTGCGAAAACAAAATAAAATAAATATTAACTTTTTAATTAATTTGTGCAGCTGTCGAAATATACTTTTTTCTAAATATATAGAACGTAAACGTGAGATAATAGTTGGCGAGGACTATTTAGAAAAAAAATTCAGTGTATTTATTATAATAAAATTAATTAATTGGCAATAAAGTATTTTTCACTTCTGTACAGATCTTCTGTTATAAATTTGCACGCATACTTAAGTTAACACAAAATTTTTAATGTTAAAGGTTTAATAATTTTTAGGTTTACCTATGTTTTAATTTAATTGAATTTAATGTATTTGCCTATATGACGATCCATACTGCAAATTTATTAAACTTACTCGACAGGCGACTAATATATTTCCGAATGAATAAACTGGAAACTGTAAACATACAATGAGGTTAAGTTCATGCTGCTGTATTGTATCATCAAACGGGGCTGCACGAGTATTTAAGTACATATTTAAGAACAGAGAGTGGGATCCCAATATATTTGTGGAGCGTTTCTGCGTACAAAGTCGATAATTACATCTCGTTTTATGGTTAAATAGTTTTTTTTACAAAGCAAAACCCATTTGTTTTATTATTTTAAATTTTCGATTATTTTTCTTGATTTTCCAGTAATTTTTTTCATCCATTTAATTATTTGTTGTTTGCTTCATTTCTTTGGTCTGTATATGTTTCCAATATATTTCATATTCGTTCCTTTATTTTCGTATTTTTTTTTTATATGGGTTAAATTTTACCAATTTTGTCTTAGTTTGATTATAACATTTAAGATGAAAATATCTACAAATTTAATTGAAAAACGATACATTTCCATATTATATTTGCTGTCTCGTTATTTTGTTTTTATATATTGATATATATATATATTGATAGAAACAATTCTGCATAGATTTATATGTGAATATATTAATAAGTAATTTTAAAACAGAAGTTCTAAATCTGTTGGCTGCCACTCATTTGTAGAAGTAGAAAGGGAATCTCCAAATAAAAATAGAAATTGGACTTGGAAAATGGAGGTGCGATGTGACAAGTGCGTCCTACCTGTAAGTGAAAACGATAAGATTATTAAATGTGGAAGCTGTAACACCAGGTGCTTGTATCCTTCATATATTCCCTATAAGGAATGTTGAGCTAAGTTTTTTTCAAACCAATGCAGCTAATATACAATGGTTGTGTGATGATTGAAGGAAATATAAACAATATAGTGAGGTAGGTGAAATCTTAAAAATCGTTACGATTCACGATGCTAGAGGCGATGTTTGCATAACACATAAATAGTCAAGATATAAAGATAAAGGAGCTGGAACGAAAAATTGTTATAAATAATTCTTCAAAAATTCAACCTGAGAAACAAACCTATATTAGCTAGTAAATTAACATCGCCGATAGATGGTGAAACCAAGAATAAACCGACAAAATTGAAAAAGGATAACCCACCCAAGTAAAAAGTCATCAACTTAAAAGCCGATGAAGAGAATTTTGTATATACAAGAAACATTTACAACAAAATAAAAATTACACGGTCGATGGCTTTACTGAAGCCAAGCACAAATAAAATTAAACAATTAGAGGCAAGAAAAAGCACGCTTCCAAATCGGCAAATCGTCGGTGGTGTATCTCAATTGCATAACTCAACAACGGAAAAGCATATTGTAGATTATTTATTGGGAAATCAACTTGAAATATTGGACTGTGGACAGTTAGAAATATTTCATAAAAATATTGCAGCTTTTAAGATAGCTATTCAACTCGATAAAGCACAGTCCTTGCATGATGAAAACCTGTGGCCCACAAATACGATTATTCGCCCATACAGAAATTTTCGCAAAATAGCCTCGATGGAGCGAGGATAAGAAGATATAACATATTAATAAAACATGAATTATTGGAAAAACGAAATAATCCTACAAATGCCTCATGTACTAGCGGATGTATGCAAAATACATTAATGGACACATCTTTTATTTGTATCCACCTAGATGTTTAATCAATTAGAAATAAACTACTGCCACTGGAATTTATGTTGCACGAGTGTAATAATGTTGAAGTGTTTTGGGTTATGGAACACTGGATGATGGATGAGGTAAATTTGTTTCAACTCCAAAGGGTACTATCTGGCGAGCTGATATTATAGATCTACCATTAAACATTCTCTGAACTCTATTGCTCCCCCTCTTTTACCAACCATCACTTCCTTATTGCTGTTATAATTCCTACTTTTGCTCTTTCGTTTTTATTTTTTGTATATTTTCGCTATATATATTTTTCGAAATCCCTCAGGCATGTACTCCTTCTCATTTTCCTCATGTTTCTGTCTTAATTCATGTCTCCGTTAGTCATAGTCAAGTTCGAAATGTTCCCCTTCGCCCATCGGTGTCAATTTTTCAATATCTGCTACCTTCAAGAACATATAGAGGTCTGACAATTAATTATCCACAAAATTATTTTTGAGAGCTTTTATTTCAAATTGGTCACAAATTAGATATTACATCCTTCAATATACTCCCCTCTACCACGCCCGACCATATGGCGGATCGCAGTGTTGCCATGTGGGCCACAAAAAAACTTTTCCGGATACTTAACTGTCCCCCTCCTATTCCCCTTCTCAGCTCCTATTCTTCCCATGTTCCCTATTCGGTGAAGTTATTTTTCTCCCTTTATACCCAAAATTATATAATTACCTAATCCATTTACGCCGCGGTTTGTATTTCTTTCCAGAACCATTCTGTGATTTGCTCCCTTTCTTTTCTATTTTCCACACCTAATCCTACTTATTATTGTCTTATTTCTTTTCTCTTTTCTGTCGATATGTTTTAGTCTTTCCTACAACTGCTTAATCGTTCATGAGTCTCACCTTTCTCTCTCTTCTATTCGTATTCTCTACATTCTCTCGCGTCTTCTTATTTCTTCAACCTCTCTCACAAATTGTCGTACCATATCCAGCATTTCGCCACTTGCCTTGCCTGCTTACAACAACTTTTCCCCCTTTTGTCTTCCCGATGCCTTTCGAACGGATGATATCTGCATTCTTCCCCTCATTTCAAATATGAAATTGTAGTACAGGATTTTTATTTTCTTTTCGATTTTTCCTCTGTTCCATATTTTATATCTTCTGCTGCTTCCTCTCTCTCTCTGTTTGTGTACCCTTAACTCTTCCACATTACATTGGTACTCAGTAGTAATTCTCAGTGCTGGATTTTCTGTGTTCTTTCTATGTGCCCTGCCATTTAATTATCACTGATTTAATAATCCTTACTATATTCCCCTTACCCATTATCTCTTCGATTTCCTGATTAATTAACGGTCCATATTTCAAACATATTTGTATTAAAATTAAATATTTTGTACAGTGGTTCGTTGGAAGTGAGCTCGCACCAATATGTTGTGATGGACACTACATACAAAGTTATTTCAACAATTACGTTTCTTGGTATCACGAAAGAATATTGTCTACGGATCCACAAGTTTATCTTAATGGATATGTTCCATTAATATTTATAACAATTTTAAGGTGTGAGATGAGTCACCTGTAATGTAAATATATATACACACACAAATCGTGTCGTTGCAGAAATTTATTTTTTCTTTATAAAATTTGAAATTTATTAAAGAAATACGTAGCAATATTTAAAAAATAAAATCGTTTATTCAAATTGCTGTATTTTCGTCAAGAAAAGAACTCATTCATAAAAATTACATCACATAAATTTTACATCTAAAGAAAGCTGCAAGGTAGCAGCGGTTTACCTGCCGGTGATCGTTACTATCTACAAGTCACCGGAAGAATGGAATACAGATTCCATTGTAGGAATTTTGACAGATACAATTGATAAAGTAAAACTAAAATATGGAACTGTTACTCTCATTGAGGTTGGTGATTTTAATATAGATGTGTTGATCCCAAACCCGAACAAAAATAAATTACTGGTTCTTTTAACATCCTATGATCTCTTATGATATTTGATTACACCAGATATACTATAAATGGTACGGCATCTTCTATTGCTAATGTATTTATGGATCTGGTGAGTGCCAGTGGAATTGTATTCAGTCGGGAAATTTTGTTGATCATGAGGGGCATATGCTTCAAGCAAATATATGCATACCAAGCAGTAAGAACAAAGCCATAAATACTATTACTATTTTTCCACTAAAAAGGTAACCAGTGAATAAAAAGTCATGTCAGTGGGTTGGACAGTGAGATAAAGGCTGAAAAAAATATTGTTTGGTGATGTGGCGAAGTTCACAATGGATCCAGTTATAGTAAATAAGTATAAGTATAAGGAGCAACGCCTAAAATTCCTGTCAGTCCTAAAACATAAAAAAACAAGCATATCATATAAACATAATCGAAAAAAGTAGAAGTGTGTGGCCAATTATAAATAATGACTTGGCGGGAAAAATAATTGTGCGATATCTTAAACATTTTTTTCGCATTTATATCTATGGATAGTAGTGGATGCAGTGAGCAATATTCAAAATCATCCAACAATTCCAAAGGAATATCTCAGGCTAGCTAACTTAAATACAACGGGTTCAGGAATGTATTTTGCTCCGGTAAAGCTTTGTGAAATTTGAAGTATAATAAGAAATCTAAATTTGAAGAAAACTGAGGACATCTTTGGTATGCGCATGGGCATACTAAAACTTTTTGGAGGAGACAATTGCACCTCTAGCATTCGTGATATCCCAATGTCTACTTGAAAGCGTTTTTCCTGACAAAGAAGCGAAAATTAGACCTTTATATAAACATGTTAGTAAGGGTGACTTGTCAAATTATCGACCTATATCTGTGCTGGCATGGTTCTCAAAGAAGACAATTATTTTTCAAATAAACAGTTTGGTTGAGATGGTTAGAGATGCAATCATGTGTGTTTCATCGAAGAAATTTACGATTCTTGGGAACCAAATACTGCAACTAGAGCCATGTTTGTCGATTTCGCTAGAGCTTTTGATTGTATAAATTACTTGGTCTTGTTTGAAAAATTGAAAGAGTGTGGTTTGAAACAGCTCTCAATCTCTTAAAGTTCTACCTCACAAATACGTTTCAAAAGGTGTTTCATTGTATTTTGAGCAGCAAGGTTCACATTGAAAGACGGGTACCACTGGATTCCATTCATTTTACGGAAAGCTCTCCAAAACTATAAATTTGATCAGACGTGTTCGTGGTTATATTGGCGAAAATGCTACTTTGACTACCTAGTTTTCCATATTTCATTCATCAATGGTCCTCTCGCATGGGCTACTATTTGTGCTGTCAGCTTAGAACGAGTGTTTAGAATTCAGAAGAGGGCGATCAGGGCAGTCGCTCAAGTGCGTTGAGATCTCACCATTATTTGTGGGCTATAATATTCAATTTTTATACTCTTTGATATATTCAATTTTTTTTTAATTTTTGTACTTAATAATTCATTTTTGAAGATTTGATTTATTGAATTAACCCATAAATTAATTACAAGTGAAATTGTTAATATCGCTCATTTTTGTTTGTCTTGTCACGAATTATTATTTAGTTTCCTGGCTTAAATACCCTGTTGTTTTCAATTAATACATCTTGTTATAAATATACTATATTTTTTCATATATTGTTTTTTTTATTATTCGTCTAGACGTGAGTGAGTGACGTGGTCCTTTACGTATTCCAACATTGCGCCAATTAATAATTATTAGTAATATTTTACGTCTGAATTTTATTAGACAATCTTCAAAAAATTCAGCAAGCGTCCATTTCTTTAGCGGAACATTGGATCTCGTCCAAGATACACCCACCTTGCGAAAATATTTAGGCTGTGACTCATTAGCACCGTATTGCAGAACTAAGGTTTTATTTAGAATAAGATTTCCGATGATTCCCAATTGTTTATTTTGGGTGCAAGATTTCACGTTGTAAACATTTACTGGCCATAACGCGAAAGGCATCCTCTGAGTAATTTAATTACTGTGTAAGTCATTTCTGTCATTTATTAGAAATGAGCCTATAATTTAATAATCTATTTTTGTTTCAAGTTTCTGGAACGATATTGTTCATAAATTTGAGTATAATTTTAGCTTCAAAATGGTTAAAAAATAACACAATGTTATAATTATGGCAATAAATTAAATGAGGTAAAATAGAATCTAGTAAATTTGAATTTATATAGCATTTTGTGTGAATGCGTGGTGCCATCTGCTCGATGCGTCGTCTTACTACTTACGTGTTTAACAGAGTTGGGCACCATCTATCGCTTTTGTATTTAAATTTAGAACTTTATTCGCTTTATTCATGAAATCTGCATAACTAAATAGGGACCTTTCTTAATAGATTGAATTTCATTACAAATTTGATCGGAATATAAATTATGAATATTGTAATATTCTAAGACTTCGAAACATTAATATCTCAAGGTGTTTTATTTTTATTAGTTCAATTATTATATTGTTTAATCTAATTTAAAAAGAAAACATCTATCTAGGTGTGATAATAACAGACACGAAAGAAGACAAAAAAGAAATACAGAATAGGATGTCAAGAGGAAGTAAGAGTGTTGGGGCGGTGTCGAGACCACTTAAAGCAAAACAGCTGACAATGAAAACAAAAATAAGTCTTATTTTGGTATGGACATGGACAAAGATGGTTAAAGATAACTTTTGGAACGAAAGATACTAAGAAATATTTGAGATGGTATAAAAGGAGGACATGTTTGGAAAAGAAGAACTAATGCCATTGTATAGAAGTAATGAAATTAGCACTTTTAAATGGCTCGGTCATCTATATCGACTAGAGGAAGAACATATAAATTAGCATTAGAGAGGCGATGGTCCATAAGAAATAGTAGTAGTAGTAGTAACAACCTTTATTGGCATATTCACACTAATATTCTGACAAACAATACATTTCATATTCGATGAGACCACCTCTCAACCAACTCTTTCTCCACCCGTTGCCCTTATTTTCTTCTCCTTTCCGCCCCCTCCCACCAACATCCCCGCCTTCTTATACGGTCTTCTTCTTGCCAGCTCCCAACTTGATAACTCTTTCCGACTTCTCTAGCTCTTCCATCACCTTCTTTCCAAAGTCTTCTCTCCCCTCCCCTTCACCCCCATCTCATATCTTGCCACTCTTCTGCCAGGAGAAGAAGAAGTTGAATGAATGCAATCACTGAAGATTTAGGCAGACTTATTAGAAGTTATCAGCAGAAGCACTGTGTCAGTAGGACTGTAGAGCTATTACTAATTATAACAACTTTAAAATGTTATTATGGAAAGATTCATTGTATACATACTATGGCGATTAGAAACATAGATGTAACGAAGAAAAATGGTTTATTCCTTTATTGCAATGAGAATTATAATAGAGACACTCAGAAAGAGCACTTTGTATGAAAACGCGTTTAAGTGTTCCCTGATAACTGACACTGGGCTAGGTGGAAAACAAATATTTAGAAGGTAGGTTGTTTTTAGCAAAAGGAAAACGAGGATGAATTGTAGCATCCGTAATATAAAACGTTTCAATCTTCTGAAGAAAGCAGGTAAGAAAAGAAAGGCAAAATTGAGATCTGATTGGAGGAACACTTTTATTACATGAAAGAAGGGGGGGGGGGGGATGTGGAACGAAACAGGAGATAAACGTGAAGGAAGGAAGAAGAAAATGGAAGATATAAAAATGGTTGGGAAAGCGGACGGAGGAATTATCTAGACAATTAAAAAAAATCTTGTACTAATTCTGAAGATATTTATTTCAATTTTGAAGCAGTCTTGTTTAATTCGTTGGTAAATAACTTACTTTATGGTAAATAACTTACGTTACTGCCATTTTCATCTCTAATAATTACAATCAATTTTTGAACCTCATATATATGATTATTGTTCAGTACTTCTTTTACAGTCTGTGCTCATATCAATTTTTGGTAAATTCTATTACTAAAATAATATTTCTTCTAATATCCTTCGGTGCTGTTAACTTTAGATGTCGTCATCTAATGCGAGTACAATATTACCTTAATTTTTCCAGGTTTTTCTGTCAATTCCAGGACTGACATAAGGTTGAAAGTGAAAATGATGTTTGTAAGACACTGTTAGTGCTCAACTTCCAAAATAGCTCAAGCTTCATATGAAAGAATAAAGGTGCCTTGAAAACTAAGATTACCTGGACGAAAAGATGATGCAGTAAATATTTATGTATTTATTTGTATATTTGTTATAAATCCACTAAAGGAATATTTGCGTAGAATATAGAGCGATAAAGCATAGCGAGAGGTACGAGGTGTATTGAGCAACTGGCGACTGAAATAGGATTAGCTTTGTAAGATAACAATATTTTGAGACATTGTGAGGTGAAAATTGTGGTTGATTATTGGGTCGATCAATACAAGGCAAAGGCTATAGGAGTATTGTAGAGAACTTGGATAGGTTAGACCTGATCAGAAAATGAAAGACTGAGAACAAATAAAGAAAGGAGAAAGAAATATGTACAAAAATACAATTTTTCAAAGTTCTATAATTTCAATGTTCGTGTCACTACGACACAAAAGATCATCCGTAATACATAAATTTGTATAAATCTTAGACTGGAGTACATAAATGGTCTCTGTAAACATAAATGGGAGTAAATACTTAGCATTGGCACGAGCTGGTGTTCTTGATTAAATTCAATGCTATTTTTTGTTAATGTCATACTTTCAAAAACTACTGGCACATGTTCAGTTTGTGTTTTTGCGAAAATGGAAAAAATGAGTATCGAACCGTGACTGCTGACACTAAAATGACAAAATACATGATGTTGTATACACACAGAATACGCCATTCCAAACAATATTGAACGAATACATTTGAAACAATGTAAAAAGGACAAAAAAATCCCATTAATATGTGGACGATTTGAGCCCCCCCCCCCAAATACATTGTGCTTATCAATCAATTAGCATTAAAAAATCAGGTACGTTGTAAAATGCAAACATTACGGTTCACCCGGTCACTGAGTTAAGTTAAGTTAGTATGATTTAAAAATATGAGTCATACCAGAATTTTAGTTGCCATTGAAAATATATTTGTCAAATTTTAAATTTATGTAACTTTTATTGTGTTTAAGATAAACATATTTAACACAAATATGCATTTCATCAGCAATGATCTACAGACAAATACATATTCTTTAATTACAATGCAACATTTTTGATTATATTAAAGAAACGTATTGAGAGATTTTTTTACTATCGCAATACATGAATGTTTTGCATTAATTTCAAATTTGATTTTATACCTGACGAATACAGTTATCAAATTGTTTGGATTTTGTGACAAGTAAATGTAAACAATTTTGGTTTACCGAAGAAATTATTATATTTGTAAATGTGTCTTAAAAGTCATAGGTTGGCACTTCTGGTAGTAACATTACTATGAGTAGATGCAAATGTAGATATTTATTTGAACAAATAAATATTTAAAAATAACAATCATGCTTTCTTTAATATCTGTAGACAATCTGTTAATAAAATATTATTTTCGAATAGTTTGCCTTTATTTACATGATTGATAATAATCATAATCAACAGTAAATAAAGACTAATAGAAGTTAAAAGCAATAGCTTTATGGTTATATCGTATTTTAAAACCAAGGTAAATATAAACCAGTATATCCATTAAATTTGTTTGGTTATAACTTCAGTCATGTATTCTGTTAACGTATACATATCTATTTTAAGAAGTTTGGCTAATTTGTTTTGTAACAATTAGGTTTTTACTTTTTCTCAAATCTTTTGATTGAAATAAATTTGTAAGAAAGAATTATAAAGGTTCTTCCAAATCTTGTTAAGAAAATAATAAAATGCAGAGCAAGTTAAGTGATTTTATTCCCATTTATTTTATTATGCGCCAAATATTTTCAAATTTATCAATATTCATATTTTGAGACAAAAGTGTCTATAGAATTAATTTTCTTACAAAAATTTAAAAAAAAAATTGTCCCAAATATTGCAACCGTAGACTTAATAAGAAAATATGAAAAAAAAAATACTTACAAATATATGAGCGATTATATTCTTTTAATTTATTGTTTTTATATTAATAATGGGCCATTGCGGGTAAAACATTTTGATAATAACAAAAATTCTTGATAGTGGAACATCGTAAGGAATATCTGTTAGGCTTACTGGAAGCTGTATGAACTGCAAATACTTTAATATAAAAATAAATCTATATAATGTTTATTGATTGAAAATAGATCATCCATCATTTTATTACAATTAGCTACTAATGTAGATAAAGGGTTTTTGAATTAATTTCATTTTTAACGCATTATAAATAATATCTTATTGTTTCCGATTCAGATAAAACATGCGATTGATTTTTTTCGCTTTTTGCTTCAATAATGGTCGTTGAGATGATACCTTGAGAACGACACGTATGTGGTTCAAAGTCAATTTACGTATAAATGTTAATCCAGAGTTTTTTGTGTCCACGCCCATGTTTTGTTTTTCGAGTCCAAGTTAGTCCGCAGTATTTCGCACTAGCATTGAGAATTTCGTCCAACCCAAACAAAGTTAAGGAGATATGCACATGTAAAGTACAAAGACCAGTCACTAACGCAAGGAATGACGATATGCTTCATCTTCTACCACACAGTCCGCACTATTTTCATTTACATTACCACCATTAGTTCAAAAATCTTCCCATAGATATTCACACTCGTTCAAGCACATGTAATGCTGATCATTCATCCAATGAGGAAATTACATATGATTAAAACACAACTTGTACTATAAAAGTTCATTTATTAAATTAGATTTAGTTTCATTTTGTAAGTTACAACAAATTACTGTATTTGATTTACACTAAACAATGAAAAATAAAACAACACTGAATGAATACTTTGAAAAAAGCTCGTTGTTACAAAATTTAATTATAAGGAAATAATTCACTTTTACAATGAACGACACATTTAACATATGAATAAGCTAATAAATAGAAACTCGATGAACCAACGGTAAATAAAAACTTCAATATTACAAATTCAAATGACAATTCTATACGTTTCTGAAGGACGGTGTATTGTTGCAACCTCTCTTTACAAACAAAATATATGAACATCAACAACTGATTATGGTCTCATTTAAAATAACATTACTCATTAAAAAGATATTATTAAATGTATCATATATTCATAATTCATCAGCAAAAATATATTAGTACAAGAGAACAAAAGTTTGATCCTGCCGATGTAGCGTGGATGGGTTGCCAGCGTCAGGATTGTCGATACTCAAGGAACCTTCGACTTTTAAAATAGCTCAAACTTATCCAACGACGATCTCACAGTAACGTACTCCTTATAATGTCGCATAAACGGAGACATGGGCTCGAACATCAATCAAAATAATAACGAAGTACGAAGAATACGAAGACAAAGAAGTAGGTACGTAAACTCTAGGATAAGATTTGGACTCTAGCTAAACATTGAAAAAACCCTAAAATATGAAATAAAATCGTGAACACCATGCCCAAAGATTCATTAAAATACACTTACTTCTAACCAGATGATTTTCTTGGACAAGTACAACAGAAACGACCAACCATCTCTACTCTCAAATCTTCCGAAGAGACTGGAATTCCAAATCTTCTAGAAATAACACCAGGCGGTAGCATCACCGTTGCAGATGTGCAATTCAAATGAACACTAATATATTTCAACTACTCGGAGTGATTTAACAAGAACCCGAAGAATTGTTTGCGTACGAGAATGTCAACCACGGACTCTAAGAAGATCTAACGTAGAACACAAAAACAAGACCTAAAAATTTAATGTAGAATACTAACAACATGTAACACCGAATGTCGTACGATGGGCGTTTTCCAGTGTGTTACGATCCAAAAGGAATTGTGATGAAGATCACAAATGTGTTCCAGCGTACATGAAAGTCAAAAATCAAAAATATCTGCAAAACCTCGCATCTCTCTTTAACCTGTGCATCGACGATCCATGTCACTAACGCTAGCAAGCTTGCGCATTCCATTTTATATTCGGAGTGGGCGACTACACAGAAATATCGTACAACGATGACGCGACAAAACAATACAAATGTTTGTATAATGAGCTAATAAAATTCCGATTTACTATTATCATAAAACTCTTTTTTTGAAGAAGCTGGCGAATTATTTCCGAGCTATAAATTTGTATTTTGGAGTTAAAATAAAAACTTTCCGTCACCATGTTTCGAAACATAACAACTGATTATGATACAATCCATAAACGAAGTAAGGAAAAATGGGCTCAATCGGGATTTGAATATAGAGTGTTTTTAAGCAACACTAATTGAGGGTCTTAATTTTAAAAGGGTTTTACATAGTTTTAAGAAAATCACAAATTACGATTTGCGATTGAATTACACATATTACATAGTAAATTATCACACTTTTATTAGACGAAATTGGTTCTATTTCAATATGTTTCTTCAGGCAAAAGGTACAAATACATGACTATAATAATAACAAAAGGCATATATACTTATAACGAGAGACGAAAATCGAGCTTCAAAAATAAATAGTTTGAAGACAAAACACTAACGTGGCTCTCGTTAATCTATATCTATAAAAATCAATTGATGTTCGTTTGTCTCGCTAAAACTCGAGAACGGCTGGACCGATTTGGCTAATTTTGAACTTGAAATATTTGTGGAAGTTCAGGGAAGGTTTAAACGGTGAAACGGAAACATAAATAATAAGTAACGGAAAATACTGAAAATGACAATTTAATTTTCCAATATTTGATGTCTTTTTTCTTTTTTGAAATAATAAAATGTCACTTGGTTGTCGAATATTTATAGGTGTGTTCAGAAATGTGTCTGTTTCATAGCTGTAGTATGAGGTCCGATC
Source organism: Geotrupes spiniger (assembly GCA_959613385.1). Lineage (NCBI taxonomy): Eukaryota > Metazoa > Arthropoda > Insecta > Coleoptera > Geotrupidae > Geotrupes > Geotrupes spiniger. The sequence goes on along the minus strand of OY390736.1, from coordinate 23,092,711 downwards.
TCTTTGGTCTGTTTTGTTGCAATACAAAACAGTTCTGTTTCAGAAATAAAAAAGTGCAAAAGTGTAAAAGTGTCAGTTGGTTGTCGAAAAAAGAAAATAAATAAATAAATTTCAAGACGATTATTAAAATCTATCATCAGTTTGTCAGTGCGCGAGAACTTTATTTACTGTTATTGTTTTAAAATGCCAAGAAGAAGACGACCTGGCTTAAGTCGTCGAAGTCAATCAAATGTGCGACGAGCTACCTCACGTGCAAACCGCACTGATGACCAGCGAGAGACAGATAATGATAACACTGTTATGGCAGAATTACGTTCCACAGGAAATAGATAGGCTTAAAATGGAACGAGTTCGGGCACACCAAATACAACAACACCGAGCACGACACAATGAAATACAGCGACTCCGCAGACGCAGTGTTCTTGTAAACCTGGAACGAGTAGAATTCCACTACGACCAGGAAATAGATTATTGTGCCGACCAATGACAACCATCCGTAACAATGACAACCATTTGTCAATATTGTAAAGCTTTAAAATACAGCGGTGAACTACTGGATTATGTTATGCTGGTGGTAAAGTAACATTGCCACAATTGGTCCTACCACCAGTTCCATTACGCTCATTAGTTTCCGGGATGAAAAATAACTCTAAAAATTTCTTGGCCAATATCCAAAAATATAACAATTGCTTTCAAATGACGTCGTTTGGCGCAACGCATATTGTACAGGAAAATTTCATGCTCACTTTCAAGGTAGTATACCATAATTATTTAGTTAGTTAGTTAATTAGTGATGGAAGCTGTGAACAGTGGATCTGGTGGAATTTATTTCCTTGATGCTTCCGGGTATACTGGAAAAACGTTCCTAATTTCATTGCTGTTGGCAAAGATCAGATCGCAAAATGAAGTAGCCCTATCGTTGAATGTACGATGGCCCACAAGAGGTCACTGGAGGCATTGGACAGAACGTTAAAAGATCTTCGTGACAACCAAAACATTTTTGGTGAAGCAATGATTCTGTTGTCGGGTGACTTTCGTCAGACTCTTCCGACTATTTCCCGATCAACTTTTGCTAACGAACTAAACGCATGCTTAAAATCATCTAATCGATGGGGGCATGTAAAGATACTCCAACTAACAACTAACATGCAAGTGTTTTTGCAACAAGATTAAACTGCGATTATGTTTTCGAAGCAGTTATAAGATATTGGAAATGGTAAGGTCGCAGTTGACACCTCGACCGGATTAATTACACTACCCACGGATTTTTGTCACTTCGTCGACTCAAAGAGGAGCTTATTCAGCGTGTTTTTAGGAACATAGAACAACAGTTCAGAAACCATAATTGGCTGAGTGAACGAGCAATATTGGCGACCAAAAACAAAGATGTCGATGATCTGAAAACGACCATTCAGAATTTTCTTCCGGTTTTCTTGACACCTACAATATATATACGTGATACAAAGTTCGCCGGGTCATCTAGTATAATATATAAAAGGGTAATATTGTAAATGTCAGATTAAAATACGACGTAATATTTATTTAAAAATTCATAAAGACAAACCTTAGATAGGACGACTACCCGTTAACATTAAACTGAAGCGATTAGTGTTAATGATATTGGTCGAATCTGACCTGCTGAAACAGCTGAAATTTCAGCTGGTACAGCACATTCCAGCATTCCAGCTGCCACAATTTACTCTGGTCAGTTGGACGAACGAAAGTGTTTAAATCCTACCGTGACTATACGGAATTAATTAATTAATAATTGGAATTAATATTCCAAATCGGCCTTATTTGGAATATTAATATTTTTGAATAAGCAAGTAGCGATTGAAATAATTTTTAATAGAACTAAAAGCATTAAAACAACTTGTTCATGCTTTGTGCTAAAATCTAAAATCTTTTGGGGGATATCATATATCAAATATTTGCGTATAGTAAAACTGATAAGCAGCAGTTTTACCAATTAAATAAAATTTAATATATATTTTTCTTTATAGCTATTTAATTGGTGGTAAGTTAATTAAAATTGTCCATCTTTGGATGGAGAAATGGATTTTCACGAATAATTTACCAAAATAAAACGGCGTTTAACACATTGTATTGACACGAAAACAACAACAAAACAGCGGTGTTATAAAACACAACATTGGCATTCGCAAGAAACAATTTACGAAAAGTAAAATATATACGGAATTTTCTCTACATCATTCAATAACGGGCACAAATCTGGAAGAATTGATGCGGGACGTCAGTCAGAATATTTTGGTGGCCGGAACAAAGCAAAATGCGTACATAAGACTAATTTCGGGTTGCAGTTGTCAATTATTATTAAAGCTACATGACGACTGAAAATTATCAAAAAGACATTAAAAATAACATTGATGTTACAGTGACTTTGCCACGATTGCTTACCTATCCTCACTTGTGACTTATTTATAACTATTTATTCTCCTATATTTTATATAATCATGTTTTCTGTTCCAGGTTAGATTATTCACATCGCTCGCCCTTTTCATTTATTTTTAGCTTTTCCTCGTCATAATATATTGCTTTCACAACGGTTTTTTGTTTAATATTAATCTGTGTCCTTGTTACAAAAAATCTGAATTACTCATGTATATCTATACATATCGTTCCTCAAAATACATCAATACTTTCGAAATTAAATTAATGACATTTGTGCATTTTCGAGTAAACGAGTGTTTGCGGTTAGTAAATATTACAATTTGGCAGAGATGATTTACCGCCCAATTTACATAACCGTGCATTCGAATAATTTTATAGTTGAACTGTCGCACTATATCCGGTACGGATATAGAATGAGACTTTATGGTTTAATGACTTGTTTGAAACGATCTTGTATAAGAAATAATAAGCTCCCAGCAGGAATGTTCGCATTGGCGAACCTTTACGTCAATTAGGCGCGTTTGTGTATCTTGTCATTTTAATTATACAAATTTCTGTACAATTTTAATAAATATGCGAAGTTAAACCATAATTCAAATGAGTAAATAAGTGAACGATTTGAAAAAAACAATTGTTATTATCAAGGAACTGTTAGAGAAAAAAAATTGTTTGGCTTAGTAAGGTAAGTAAGGTCTGCAAATTGTTTAAAAGATGTAATGCTGAAAGGTTTACAATCGGCCAGATTCAGAACTTCTCGCCCACCCGCTTAGTGGGTGGGTTACCACAACGACAAGCGGATTCAACGCGTCATTAAATTTTAGAAAATTAGGAAGTAAAACTAGTTTCAGTATACACATGTTATGATGTTATAGTGTGTTTTCCATTTTTAAACATTTGGTAATACTTTTGTCTTTTTTCGCTCATGCTATATATTTTTTTCTCAAAATGCAGTGAGCTGCGCCGTATTTGTTATGAAATATAACTATATAACTAATAATTACATGCGCTAATAACAGATCGATTGTTCTTGTTCCATTTCTATAGAACATTGTTTAAATGCTCCCCGCTTCAAAAAGGGATCTAACCTTTACTGAGAATTACTCATTGTCAAGTTAGCTCTAACAATACACGAGAATACACCTGTTATAAATAGAGAGTTCATCAATAGAGGGATGCTTAGATTCCTCCCGTGAATAATTAGTTATTTACAGTCGCCTTAAAAATAGTAGCCCGCGAGTAATACAATTTAATAAGACGTTGTTGAGACCTCAAAAATATAATTTTACATTCCGCACATAATAGACGTCAACGCGGCCAGCATAAATAATAAAGTGTAAATATTTATTTCATATCATAAAGAGGAGATCTTGGTGTTAGGGTGCGATATAACCGAGAGTTATAAATAGGATTCGTAAAGCAAAACACCAAATTTAAATGGGTGATAAAGCGGAAATGCCTTCTTCAAGACTTGAATTTGCAGAATTCTATTCTTGGGCGACACACATGGTCTCTGTGATTTAAATACAAATGATAATCATACATAATAATATAGTTATGCTGCTGAGTCGATTCATAAATGCATCAATGGCCTGAGTAAAGTTTCGAAAAGAAACAAATAACAGCCGACCGATTAAAAATGAAATAAGCGAAAAACTAAAAATTAGACACGATAGTACTGGAAAGTTAAGGAGAGCACGTGGACATCATACGAATGAAAATTAAACTAAAGACGAAGTTAATTATTATGAATGAAACGAAAACGTAATAATTTTTTAATCAACAAAAAGCGAAATAAATTATTCAAGATGAATGGATGGACGATAGAAGTTTTGCATATTGGGACATAGTAGGCGGTGCTAATCAAATGCCACTACTAAAACTTAATCTCTAAGTTCGAACAATGGAAATAAACGGTGAAAATTTTCGCGTGACTACAACTTTTGTATACAATTCTCTCAATAAGAATGCATCGCCGAGTTGGTTTCTGTTTTCGGCAATGAAGCTTAACATTTCCATAATTTCTCGTTGGTATGGAGAATTAAAACGTGGCGGATGAGTCTTAGCGAAGATTCAAGGGCAGGTGCATCAAAAACACAACGGCAGTCATCGAAGAAAACGTCGATGATGTGCGCAAAATTACAAAAAAGAATAATAATAATGACCTGTTGGATACTGCATCTGACCGAAGAGCAGAAAATATATGGTCAATTGGTGTCAAGGAACTCTAGACAGCTTCAACGCAGGTAACTCTAAAATCGTGTACAGCATGGTCAGTAGTGATGAATCGTGGATTAACCCGAAAATAAACGCCACTCATCTGTTTGGGCCCAAAAATATGGTCACGACATTTGTCTTCAAAAACAGGTCATGTAGCAACGATTCTTCCGCAAGATGAAGGAACCATTCGTGTGCCGGAAGTCATCGTTGAGCTTCGAAAAATCAACCATGAAAGGCGGATAATCCTCCACCAAGACAATGCAAATTCGCACACCGCTTACAAGACAATTGATTTTTTAACGCAATAAAACGTCGAATTCTTATACCATCCTCCGCACAATCCCGACCTAAGTCCGAACGATTTCTTTACATCCTTTCCGAAAACCAAGTACTGGACTCAAGGACTGCGTGGTTTCAATCGCCAGAAGAAGCTGTCAACATTTTGGCTGTACCAACAAACAAGTGGAATAAGTATTTCCGGGATTGGTCCGAGCGCATGTGAAAGTGCATTGATCTTAAAAGCCAGTCCTCGTAATTCAAAAATTTTATGAATAATTTAAAAAGGTTATCAACAAATACTATCATAGATGATTAGCAACAATAATAAAAAGTCACGAAACGATACAGAAATGTACACCAAAAACAAAGCAATCATAATGAAGTCATGTTATGACAATAAAATGAAGCAGGATAGGAAATAAAAATGGGGTACAAACAGCAAACTTTCCTATGAAGAACAATGAAGAGAACGTGAAATGTGTAGAACAAGTAGAGAATACAATTTTTACATTATATGGATTCAACTGTCGGAAATAATGTTTGTATGTGTTGTTAGATATTTAAGATCACTAAAATAAAAAATCTGCAGTGGTCCGCACCGAACTTTGTTATACTTAGCTATACTCCATTTTTTAAAGAACCTTTCAAAACAAACATTTGTTATAAATTTCAATATCTTTAATTTTTATAAGATAATTTCTTTCGATAACACGTACCGTTTTCGAGATGTGGAAAAAGGTGATAAGAGTAAACAATCTGTTCCGGTTGAAATGCTGCACTCAAAAGAGGACATTTTCTTATTTGCTATATATAAATCATAAGTTTCAAGTTTCATAATCTTAGCTTCAGTAGCTTGGATCGCGTACAGGCACACATAATTGTAGCGGCGCGATCGCAATAGAAAAAATCTGCAGTGGTCCGCACTGAACTTTCTTATACTTAGTTATACTACATTTTTCGAAAAAAACATTTCATATAAAAGTTGTTAAACATCAATACCTTTAACATTTCTAAGAATAAGTTTTACGATAACATGTGTCGTTTTCGAGATATGGCAAAATGTGATAAGTGTAAACCATCACTTCCGGTTGCGATATTGCTTTTAAAATAGGACACAGGCGTCATTTCGGAAATAGTCAGAATCGATTCAGGGGACCTCAACACGTGTATATCCGTTAAAATCTCGAGTTCGAAATTTTTCGTGATTAGTATACTTTCTTATACATGTACAAGTATAAGAAAGTAAAAAACATATGAGGTTTACGAATAATAAATTAATATGTAATTTATTTTAAATAGTAATTTGTACATAAGCAACCGATGAAGAGACAATCTTAGCTTCTAATTGTTGCCCGCACACATATCAATAACTCGATAATTACTTCCCCGAAAAAATGCAAAGATAACGTCGCTTAGGTGCAATGGGCCGTTTTTGCGCCAAAAAAGTGATCATGCAGTCGACGGTGACTCATAATTGCGGCGCTTCTCGTATCAGTTTTGAGCGAGCGTTATAATTTTTCGGACGTTTGTTTCGCGTTGCATTGAAATGTAACTTTCCGTCGCGCCGATAAATAACCCGAGAGACGTTAAACGCGACCGTTTGGTGAGTGCACAATTGCGTTTGTGTTTCTAATTTTTTTTAATTAAATCGCAATTTAACGATTCATTGATAAACTGAGAAACTTTAAACGTTTAGTGAACGGACTTTTTGGATGGCGGCGTCGATCTTGCATCCAAATGGACGGAGGCGACTGTTGGGGTGAGTTTTTCAATTTCTTCATTCGCGGACTTTGCGTGCTCGCGGCAATTTACGTTGCGTAACGTCGCCGAAATAATCAAAACCGACAGACGGCGGTGCAAATCGGAACTAAATCGCACTGGGAGTCGAAAGAACGGTGCTATTATTAATGGCATGCGTGTCATGGAAAAATTGAGTTGCATCATTCCGTAGCAAGAAATCTAATAATTAAGAATTTAATTGTTTATAATCTTGGGTTTCTTAGGATTTGTTCAAAAATTCCCCTAATTGAGTCAAACATGAAATAAAAAGTTTTTTAGTTGCGCTTATTTGACGTTTTCGGTGGTAGTTTTTTTTGCTAAAGGTCTGAAAATCGTAAGTTTAAAGTTTCGTACCTCTAGCTTTCATCGTTTGGGTGGTAGATCGCGCACAGATACACAGACTCACATACATACAGACACACACAGTTAGGCACACATTTTGAATATTTTTGTCGCTTTCTATATTTTAAATTATTTCTGCTAATTTTCCTCTTGGCTGTCATATGGGAAATGTGAAATCTTCGGCCGAATCTTCTCGTTGTCTTTTCTATGTCTTTCCCATTCAATGAAGGTCTGAAGCCTTGCATGATCCAAAACTCGTGGGAACATTCATAAACGGAAAACCTTCCTCACATTCCTTACTGACGAATTTTGGTCTTGACAAATTGTAAATATCTTTCCGCAGTTCTAACTCGTATGACAGTTTGTAATACTTTGTAAACACAAATGCATTGCCAAACTGCAGGAGAAACTTGACAGTTTCTCAATAGTTTTAATAGGAAAACAATAGGAAAAATTTTCTCAAAACTTTTGTTACATACTTTAAACGAAATCTTTACTAAGCAGAGGCATAATTTGTTTATTTATTTTTATGAAAACAACAACAAACATATGGAAAAGTATAGAATAAAAATCAGACGAATGATAGACTCAAATAAAAGTAAAATTATAACAACCACAATGATATGCGATGGAGAAATAAAAGTGATCAAAAATAAGATAAAACATATTTCAATATATCTAATATAATTAATTTGACAAGAAATTATTTCAAAATAAAGTGAGGGTCTTACGTCAACAAAATGACGGGGGGCTGAATCGGGAGAATACGTGCCTTATTATGTGACCTTTCAGATCAGCAGATGACTAACACGTGATTAATACGTTTGACGCCACTGGCATGTAAATTGTTTCATGATAAGAAAAATCAACCAGGTACATTTTCGAGATGGCCCTGGATCTTATCGTATCGCAACCATTCGGGATTCTTCATCATCATCCGCAACAAATCCACCAAATTCATGAAAATCAGTGATCTTTGGGGATGACATTCTGTTAGCGTCTAAATACATCTAAGTCACAATTGGAGGAATAAAATTAACGCCATAGCTAACTTCAACGGATTCTACGAAAATGAGACTAAAATAACTAATCGTTGCGCGAACTGCGTTGATCCACAATTCATAGTCAAAAATCGGGGTGACTCCCGATATCTCAATTAATCCCACAAAGATGGATAGATTCTTTGTTTCAATTAAACCAATAAATATTGGTAGATGATGTGAGTATGACACTGATGCAAATGTATAAAATATTGAAATATTAATTTTAATTGCAAATAATATTGACGTCAATTTTGCCACAAATACAACGGTTTGATAATTCATACTAGGAAACTTGAATGCGTTTAGACTAGTTTGAAATCTTCACCAGTTTACACCAAATGGGCGCAATTAACTTTAATGTAAATAAACTCCGCAAATATTAGTTTATAATCACAGTTTATATCAATCAATTATGCAATATAAAATTTCCAGCAGAAAATATTCAAGAACGACGAAATACTGCCAAATGAAAAATATCAACAATAAAAGCAATAAGAATGCGTATTAGCACTATTTAAACGTGAAAACCAGAACACTCCCACTTCTATGTAATTGCAGTGGACTTTATCGACCAACTATGACGGTACTGTACTGGCAAATGTACAGCCGCAGCAGTAAACATTGATGAAATAAATTTCAGTGAATAAGGGATAACAGCTGTCTCTATCTTGAGCTCATCAGAGCACCATACATATCCGCTGAACGTTCATCAACTCATATAAAGGGTATTAGCGCCTTTAATCGTCAATAGCTCCACACCAGTCCTGTTACCTGATTGCAGTGGCCCTCATAGACCGAGTTTATGCACCTTCAGCGGATGCATGTCTGGTGGTCTGATGAGCTCAATATAGAGCGAAACACCTGTCATCACCTTGGTAGCGGTCTTCAGTGCCGACGGGTGCGAAATAGTTGCAAGTCGATACAGTACCGACTGCAATCACGTAGCAAGGTTATTGACGCCAATATAGCGCTAATACTAACACAAAAATTCTTTGTCCTCATATTTGGCCGATGTATATGTGGTAGCTCAAGATATATCGAAGCAGCTGTTATTTATTTTCAATAAAAGCAATGTTTACAAATTTTAAGTGCATAAGTCAAAATTATTTTACTTAATTTATTTCATTATAATTATAAATGAAAATCTTACGGAAATTAAATGCGACCTGCGGACGCTTTCAATCGAAAATGAAATACGTCCGGGTCTGCTGTGTATTTTCAAACTAGTTCATGCAAACGCACTCCCATATTAACATCAATATTGCACCGTAGCATTATTGACACGACTTTTCAATAAATAATTATTTGAGTTGAAATATATGTAGAAGGAAAGTTTTGCAAAAAATGACGATGTTTTAATTTGAGAATTAACACCTGTTTTAAGGGGTTACATCTAGTCAGGATTTACGAAAAAATCGGTTACTGATTCTTAAATATAACGTTTCAAAAATGTTCTCAGGAAATTTCAAGTCGATCCGTTCAAAATTGAGCGAGTTATGGCTGTTTTAACCGGTTTTTCAAAACCGGTGACCACGATATCTTAAAAACCAGCGGACCGATTTATTTGAAATTTTTCATACTTTTTCTTTATATCAGAAACTAGTCCTTAATCGAAGGATTTTTTATCTTCGATGCATACTTTTTTATATATCGAGGAAAATGAAGTGATTTTTTCACCAAAATTTACACTTTCACATTCAATCGTCGACCACTTTTTTAAAAATTGATATTTTATCAAATCCTTCGATTAAAGACTAGATAATGCGATACAAAAACTTAATTCATTCGGTTTCTTGATTTGAGATGATCGGTGTAGAAGTTACAGTGGTCACCGCGGAAGGCCTTTTTTGAACACCGGTCCGGGAAATATATTACATCTGCTACATTTTTTTACAATAAAAAAATTATGAAACGTAGTCAAAAATATACCCTTTGCTGTGAAAAAAATTGTTGGAAACCTGCAATCATGTTTAAAAAAAATTCACCAAAACACGCTTTTTATTCGGCCGCCAACTAGATGTAATCCCTTAATTAATTTAAATTTAAAAATAAATTTTCTTTAATAAAAGCATAAATATGTAAATATCAACTTTATTTTTTACTGTCCGCAGCTGGGGCACGACTTTAGGGGTTTGTATCAAATTAAACACAATCGTCATTTAAACAAGATCTTTATTTAATTCATTCCATTATTCCTAATTCATATAAACTTTTTTAAAATATTATAATTTTTGATTAGGCATAACTTTATTTTATATTTGTCACAAAATACATTTGTTTGCCCTTTACAACCTTGTATTTTACATCGCTGTCGACTTTCTTGAATATTTGGCCAATCTAATCTTATATTTTTTTGAAGGAAGAGCAGATGCTGGGCCATTTTTTTCTCACATAATTCTTGGAGACATGATGGTGAAGGTTGTCCTATTTTCTTGGTATCAGTTGCAGTTTCTTCTTTAGATAGGGATTCTGCTATGTGGGTGCGAAATTCCAAATGATCAATTTGACGCCTCTTTGTCATTCCCAAAGAGTCCTTGTCATAAAGTAGTCAACAATTGAGAATTACTCAATAAAATGGAAAATGAAACGGTGATACCATTTTCTTGATCTAATACGGATTCGGTAGTATGATATTAGAGCATTTACCAAATCCACATCTCCCATAAATTTATTCATTCTACTTCAAGACAAGCCTTTGAATTCCTATACTATCTTTTCAGATTAGTTAGTGTATAAGCACTCGAATATGTGCTTGTTACATGGACAGATCTGCTGTGAACCATTTTATAGTTTAAATATTGTTAATAATAATTTATTTTTTCCCAAAAGTTCCTTTGTGTTTCTTCTACATAACTTCTTCCTTAGGGAGAATCAGTTCAGGGAATCCATTGATACGAATTGTGCCCAAAACTGGAAATTTATTTTTGGCCAGTTCAATGAATAGTTTGTGGGAGGAAAACAATTGTCACAAAATATTAGGTTCCTTAAATTTTGAACTAGTTGCAAAACAATATTCGCGCTTGGACCTAAGTCTGGATAACCTTTTACTTTGTTTATTTTTTTTTAATTTATATGGCTTATTAGGCACATACTGTTTCAATATCAAATGGCACCATTCGTTCGTCGATAATAAGCATCTGTTGTAGAGGAATTTTCAAAAAAATTGATTGAAGGTGATTGACTAATGGTCTGATTTTATACAGCCTATCTTTTGAGGGTCAGTTTTGGCTGGTTTAACAAACACGTTTTTATTTTTTTTCATCGTTTTGTACTTATGATATCTGCAATATGACTTACACGAGTATTTTTTTGCAAACCAAATATAGACATGTTAATCACATATACAAAAAAAATGTTCAATTTCAATTCTATTCAAATTGGGTATCTTGTTTGGATCTTATTGTATGGAATACACAACAATGTGATCTAAAATCACATAATCGAAAAAATTAACACAATATCCAACTGGCGTTTTCAGTTTGTGTCAGGAATATTACCAAACCAATCTGGCACATTCCTAATACTTTAATTTCTGGTCATATCCTTCGTTAAATATTTATTCCTAGAGAAAACGATTGGCTATGCATATTTGCATCCTTCTCTATTTCTTCAGCATTCTTTCCATTTTCTGATTCTTCTTTATTAGTCTCACTTTCTGATTTTTCATTATTGTCTTCCAAATTCATCCTAGCACCATTACTTTTGAAAACTAATGTGTCATACTCTTCATCACTTTCACTCGAGCAACTGTCTTCAGTTTCGTCTGGTATCTCCCTAATTTGCAAGGAACCATGATCCTTTTCCCATAAAATTTCGAACGATTCATAACCTGAGAATAATTAGAAATATAAATAAATAATAACATAAATGTACTAATTAATTTTCCTAACATGTATTTCATATATCTAGACCGTAACTATCGCCTTATTTTAACAACCAACAGTAATGATTAAAGTAAGTGAAATTGAAAAGTCCATGTTAGCGACATTGCCAATAACCTTCAAAATCCCTGTAATAAATACTCATAATCAACTAACCAAAAAATACTAATGATTAGCCTACGTTTATTTAAGAAACAAGTACACCTATATATACTCAGTCACATATAAACTGCACCGCCTGGAAGGGGCGGGAATTTTTGGACCAAATTTGACAGAAACATTGGACTAGTCTAAGGTAACAATTGATTAAAATTTGATAAAGAAAACACTTCATCTTTTTGATTTTTCTTTAATAATGTGTTGGTCCGCCCCTATTTCTGATACACTCATTGACCCGCCTTGGCACTGATTCCAGCAGGTGATCAATGTCTTCTTGGGGTATGGCATCCCAAGCAGCCTGTACTTCATGCCGTAGAGCTTCTATTGTCAACGTTGGGTTTGGTAGATTCCTCAATCTTCTACCCATCATGTCGTGCTCAATGGGCGACAAATCGGGAGATCTTGGCGGCCAAGGCAAAAGATTAACATTGGCCTCTTCAAAGAAGTCAAGAGAAACCCTTGCTACGTGAGGTCGTGCATTATCTTGCTGGAAAAGTGGGTCTTCCAGCCCTCGAAGATATGGAAGAACATGTGGTTCTACCACTTCGTCAACGTAGCGTCGGGCGGTCATATTGCCCCGAATGAAGAGCAAGGGTGACCTACTGCCGTAAGCAATAGCACCCCACACTATCAACCCACAGTTCGGTGAACATGCCTCGCAATCGAAAAATCAGGATTGCGCCTTTCTCCACGTCTTCGTCTAACAGTCATCCGACCATCATGCATTCCTAACCAAAATCGCGATTCGTCACTAAAGACAACTCGATGCCACTCCAAGTTCCATTGAAGTCTTTCCGTGCACCAGGCCAAACGTTCTTGGTGATGTTGAGCAGTGAGGGGTAGCACAAGATGTGGGCGGTAAGACAGCAAGTCAAAAGTTCTTATTCGACGATAAACTGTTCGCAAGCCTATCGGACGACCTTGTTCACCTAACCATTGATCAGCTATTGATCTAGTTGTAGAGAATCGGTCTCTCAAGGCCATTAGTCTTAAGCGGCGATCTTGACGTTCATTGGTTTGTCTTTGAGCCCCAGTGCCCCTTCTCCGATGTTCAACCCCATGTTCAGACCACGCTTGATAAACACGCATTATTGTTGAGTGGTGCCGTCCCAAACGGTTGCCGATTTCTCTAAACAAAAAACCTGCTTCTCATAAACCAACAATCCACCCTCGGTCAAAGTCACTCAACTGCTGGTAAACTTGAGGTCTTCTTCCTCTAGGCATCATTAAACACTTGAAACACTTTAAAGAACGGGATCCGAAAAAGTGGAACAAATTCAAAAAATGACTCGATAATTGCTTGTCTATCACCACCTCTAAAAAATGACACAAACGTCAAAAATCCCATGACTACTTGATGATTGGTTTTCAAATATTAACTATTTCCCGGACTAGTCCTGTCAAATTTAGTCCAAAAATTCCCACCCCTTCTAGGTGGTGCAGTTTATATGTCACTGAGTATATAATGATTTGTTAAAAAGCACGCTGGTTACAGGTTACAATACCTTCTATGGCCCATAAAACCTTATGGACTACTTCATACATTAACTGCAATATTTTATCGCATACCTTTTTAAATATTAATATGCTTAGTTTTACAATGTATCCATTAATTTAATAGGACAAGAAATCTTTACAATAGACTGTCGTAGAGAGTATGTTTAGTGAGTTCTTACATATAATGAACTCGGCTAGTTAGCCTAAAATGTGATGAATGTATCGCTTGTTTTAATATCTAGGATGACTTGTAATTTTACACCTAGTATTATCAAATGGGAAATTAGTTGATGTTAATTTTTATTATTTTCTATGAAATATAAAATGTGTAATGCGATTTAATTTTTTTTGCCTGACAATTTATTGTTCAGTGACACATTTTTATAAACGTACTAGTGGTAACATTGACTGTGCACATTTGTAGATAAATAACTAGAAAAAAAACGATGCATTTCTTTCCCCGTTGATTATTTCTCGATAGCAACCTGCAAACATAAATATCATTAATGAAGGCGTATTTCATAGTACTATTATATTGTATTCGTATACGACGTCCCGTAATACCTAAGTGCATAAAATAATTCATAGGTATATAAGAATGTGAAACAAGTTGTTCTTTAAATAGTGCCTTCGGCGCCGACCGTCCGAAATCGTGCGGCGTCGGTTCGACGCCGAAGACGTACAGCGCCGCGTTTATGTGATTTAAGTCGCCGGTTTATTAGCGGTTAGTGCAGAGTGACTGTGCCCCCTTCCTTTGACCCCTTTTCGATGCCCTTAAAATTAAAGTGAACAAGGTGGTTAATTGCGGACAATTTCAATTATGCTCGCACTTAATTGATTAACGAGTAATTAATTTGATCGAGCGGGCGCCATTTGTTCTAATTGTTTACTTCAAGGTTGCCAGGATCGGGTTTTCTTTTCGATTATTGATTGGGACATTATATTTTAAGATTCGCGGCGATAAATTGAAAATTTGGGATATTTTTCAATAACTGAAATTGAATTCAAAATTGATTTGTAATGCTTACGAAGAAGCCCGAGCAATAGAAAACAACAAAAAACAAATAGTTTCAGATTAATTCAGATTAATGTAAAGTGAATTTTGTACGTCACAGGTTAATATAATTTAAGAAAAAGGAAACGAATAAAACCAATATACAAAATGTATGTAATAAATCGAACAAATTTTAAACTTGAGACGTGCTTCCTGTGACAATGTTGTATTTTAAGAGGTGAGGTATATTTTTTTAAATTTCGGTCGTTTTTAAACTTGTCATGTTTCGTTTTAGAAAACTGTTTTTATAATAATTCGGTAACGTACCTGTCAACCTTTAATTTATGACATTTCACTTGAGATGAGCTCATCAAGCTTATAAATATAGTAGTCGAGTCGATGCACAGCTGTCAACGTTGTGTACTGGAAGCAAACGTTTTAAAATGGCACATAGTTCCAGAAATACGCGCAATTTTGTTTGTTTATTCCATTTATGAATTCAGTGGCAAAGTTTGTGGCCACGATCCACCCACTATTGTTACAAATGAAAGCCATAGAAAGCTCAAAAAACATTCATTACAGGATTCACTTTATTATAACATTCTAGAGGACTCTCTATTGAATTGACGTTAACTTATAGATAATGTCCTATATCCCGAATACAGCTGTACTAGGTAAAGGTTCCTATCTGGAAATTTACATTTAGCAGAAAAATTTAATGAAATGGCTTTAAAATTATTCATTGTTTTTGTTATCAAATATTGAAGTTTTGTTATATTTCTTGGTGTGTGGTGAACATATTTTGATTGTGACCTTGAATGAAATCAGTATTAATATCAAAATGTGTAATAATACAATGGAATATGAAATTATAAAAATTTGATGTGTTACATAAAGGGGGTTCGACGATATTTCTATAAATTGGATAATCAAAAATGTTTGTGACCAGTTTACATATTGCCATATATTCATTTACAAGATCTAGAAAAATAACAAATTTAATAATCGAACTAATTTCTCAGATCGCTGAGATTTTGTTTCATAAGTAACATAAACATTTAGAATTCATTATTGAAAAAATTTAAATTAATTCCATTTTTATCAAAAAATATTTTTAAGATTTTTACCATTATTATGCAATTTACAAAAAAAATGTTATGCTTTTCAGAATTCGAGAATTTTTTTATCCTGCTTGAATAACACAAATAGATGAAGAATTTTTATTTTCGTGATAAGATTCTGGAGATTTTTTTAGAATTTTTTAATTTATTACTATTACAATTATTAATTTTAATATAAATAAAATTCAAAATAAGATTATTATTTGTTGTTATTGATTATTATTGCATTTTCAGTTACATAGAATATCCAGTTAATATTTTATTTATTTTCTCTGAACAGTTTCAAATTGTGTTCAACCAAGTCAGCCACGTATTCATTTAATTTATTCTTATATTGGATTGGATTTTATATATTTAGCATTAATTTATGTCAATTTTCATTTACTTTTATTATTTTAATTGCCATCTGCTTGCTTTGCTTAATATTGCATCGTTGTCTTTTTTATTATTCCAATTTTTCAAACTCGTAATTCAGCGTTTTTGGTCATATACTTCGATGTTGCTTATTTATTTTTCCTCAGCGCAAGAAAATTGCGATTGATACCACTGATTTTATTTTTTTTTCACTTCATTTTATTCACGTTACCAGTTGTTACAAACGTAAAGAATCGATTGTTTCCATATGCAAGCAATTAGTTATAAAATAATGTAATAAGCAGAAGTAAGCGATCTCCCATTCCACAAATTGGCACTTAATTAACCGCTCAACAAAAAGCATTATCTGTCTTATGCGGACGAAAATCTTACCCGCGTGTTTTTCAAATCATCATAGAAAGTCGCTTTATAATTAGTTTCCTTTTCGATTATTTCTTAGAACAAATGGCCCTCTTGTCATAAAAACAACGCGATGCATCATTCAATTAAAATTTGATTGTATTGTTCGAATGACAGATGAAACTGTGAGTCCGACTTCCATCGAACGTGCATGTCCACGCACTTCTTACACTTCGTTGCAGGACCACCGATAAACGCTCGCATTTCTTTCGAGGGGTACAAATGTAAGAGTGCGTTGGAATTAGCTTCGCGTTTAAAATGACTGTGAAAATTTACCGAGACATCTAAATAAACAAAGTGAGTGCTCCGCCAAGAAGAATAGAAGAGGCAATGAGTGGATACCGTAGTTACGTAAGTTTGTTTTTTTAGCTGTTGTCCGTAATTTATCTCATCGGTGTTTGAAAACCCCTTCGATGGATTTATTTCGTTTGTTTTCTGGGATCCATTACAGTGAATATCAAAGGATATATTTTAAAACTGTAGACATAAGTGAGCAATAAGATTTTAAGATTCGCTAGACGGTCGGGTATTTTTAAGTCTAGGATTATAAATGGAATAGTAAGCTGCATTCATTCTGGGTTATTTTCAAATAAAACAAATGGAATGTAAATGTTCGATGGGTAATTCGTTGTCGGGAGCTAAACATTTCGTGGGCGTATATTTTTTTAGGTACTTTATCTACTTTTAAACTATTACATGCAATTAATTATAAATTGGATTTGTTGTTTTTAACGTAAACAATGTACATTGTAATATTACGTAACTCATATAAAATTTGATATAAATAAACGGCTTTCTTGCCCCAGTTACTTTAAATGTTTATATAACAAAAAACATTTGGAGGTCAAATGTAATAAAAATAGCAACCGGGAGTTCGGAAAGCCCTGAAAGATTTAACTGTACGGGATACGTATACAATACACCTATAAATGCTTTGAAATTGTAGCGCTCATTAACATTGCAAAATACATCAATCATCAATTAGATGAAAGAAAGGCTGACGTCGTTTCTTCAAATATAAACCGGTTATAAACTAATGATTATTTAGCTATAAAGTGTTCACGCAGTCAGAGATATGCAATTAGTCGAAAAAAAAACTCTTCGAGGTCTTAATGCCACAAATAATATAAACATTAAGAGGGGTATTTTATACGATGTATTTAAATGCGAGAGTTACCAATTTTGTCAGAACTTCAAGTAATCAAATTGAAATGTTATTACGAAGCAACGTGAGTAAATTTATTTTTGGGTGAGATGCATAAAATTGCATCTAAAATGTAAGTAATGGACAATATGTTCAGAATAATTAAAAACGTCAATCGACACAAAACTATTCCGCCCTTAATTAGTGGCGCCTAATAAATGATAGCTTCACATAACCAGTCAAGTATCTGTTTACGCCCGCTTCCGAGAAAGGTGTTCACGGACAGATCGATGATGCTCTCACATGGTCGTGAATTTGGGTAACCAAATTGCACAGGAAGCAATATGAAACGATAAATAATAATTAGTGATTATGAATACCGACCGTAATTAGTAATTACATACCGGGTGCGTCCATGACCCTAGCTTTAGAACTCTTCGAATCGTGTATACCTTTCTTTATCCGCTCGTTCATTGCTCGTCCATCGATGCTCTTCTTATACACCTACACATCAGTACATAACGTCAATAAGAATATTCAGCGACACAGTAAAGTCTAATCCGATGCACTTACGTGCCGGCGCCATGTACCATGTGCCCCAGTGTAACCCGCTTCGCACTGCCAGGATAGCTCGCCTTTACATATCCATGACACAAGTATATAGGTAGCTATTTCGCAGATAACCATTCTCAACGAGACTTCCGTCAATACGCCCTCAACAGAGGCAACAACAGTAACAGCGATATTAACAACAGCGATTTGCCCACCTCTACTGGCAATCACTCGATGCCCTGTAACGTACTCAAAGCAGTTGTCATTACTACATCTCAATAATCACTCAATAATACTAGTCACTATCACACATTTAATACCTACTCATATCACAATAACAACAGAACCACTGCCACGAACACGCCCCCTTGCCGGACGACCGCGCACGCCACTGTGTCTATAGATTTTCGTGTCGATTCGAACTAAATTAATAATAAGCAATATTTCTTACGAGGTAACTTGATATCGTACTCTTCTTCTTCTACTGTCATGCTTTTCTCGTCAGTGTTTATATTATAAATAGTGTACGTACCAGTACAATTAACGAGTACAAGTTTGTTACCAATGCATTACAATGTCTTACTATTAATTAATCGAGTTCTAAATAGTACTGCCCATTTCAAAATGTTTCTAAATGAATATGGTTGACACGTTTACATTATCTTATTTAACTTAATTGAACAAAAATACTATTAGTTAAATCTAATTCAGTATTATAAATCAGCAAATCAAAAAAATGACTTCGGGCAAATGTATATGTACTCGTATTTCTACGGATTGTTGTTCGTATTTCTACGGATTGTTTTTTATTGTTCTATATCTGTTCGCATAACGTTTACGTAAAAAGTTTATGATAGTCATTATCCTTTCCTATGTACTTTGAAATATCATAGTTTAGTTTTGGCGCAAATACTGTTTACGTATATTCATGTGATGTTTACCAGCGCGTCCTCCAGTGGGAGGCATCTGAAAGTCGTTTTCGTGATTTCCTTTGTTGATAATAAAATATATATGACACCTCGAGTAGAAATTTCTTGATAATGAAGTTATTAAATTTGCATTATCATAACAATTTTGAGTTCATACTTCACATAAATATTCGCTCGTTTACTTCTGTATATGTAGTGATGTAAACATGTTATATTCCTTCGATTTTTAGCTTCTAACTGTATAACGCATCTGGGACTATATTGTCTTTCCTCTTGATCTATTGAATACATACAGAAATCATCGTACATTGATAATATGAATACATTTAAAATTTTCGCCTATATAAGGATGGCCTGAACTCTATATCGACAATTTCGTACTTAATTTCAATTTCATTTAACGCACTGCTGGCTGGCATTTAACGTAATGGGCATTTGTTTTGAGGAAGAAGTTGCTTATTTAACGTATTTTTGAAAGTTTTGTTTGTAATTTGGAATAAATTTAAATTATTTTGCAAAATGGGCAAATCCTTTAGTTTCATCTGTGCTTTTCCGAAGTATTGGTCATTGGTGCTGTTTGGATCGGGAAAAATATCTCGTAGATATAATTATGACACCGAGCTTCGGGAGTTAATTTATTTTATTATTGAAATTAACCCCAGGAACATGGTATAGGTTTTATAAAATTTTTAAATTATTCCATAATACAATAGCGGCATCGCATCTCAATTCAAACTACTAAAGTTGCGGTTGTTTCTAACTATCAGTGGTAATTTCGTAATTTTGTAATAATTGACCCCTGTGGCTTTAATTAACATTCGAGATCGAATTGTAGGTGAAAACTAATAACAAAAATAATTGTCGCTGGATTTCTCAATGTATTATATTCGGGTATTTGGGCAAGGTTCTTGATGTCGCTTTTTCTAGACGGAAGTTAATTCCATGTTGTCAGTCATTTTCGTCATTTTGGTTACTTGAATATGGGTTTAATTTTTTGGTGCATTATTTATATGACATATTTTTATTTCAATATTCATATCGTGAAATATCTATCGAATCATATGTTTGATTTCGATCTAATTCTTTTTATCAAGACCAGTTCATATTTTCGGAAAAGCCAGTTGTTTGATTTTATGTATTTTTAGTAATCGTTTAAATTCTATAAGAGCTTTAAAAGTGCTTTCGTGCGATGGTTTATCGTAACATTTTTCTTCGCAATACGAGTAATGTAATAAATATGACGTTGTTGTAGAAACTATAAACGGGATTTCGATTTCGATGACGTTTTTATTTTGTTGTTTTAACTTGTCTATTGAACCATATTTATTTTTGAAATTTAATACGTTACCTGCATTCATGTGTATGTCTTTCGATACGCAATGTGCTCAAGCATAATTGTTTGGCATTTTAAATAAATCTTGATTTATTTCATGGATGTATTCTTGGTGTATCGAAATATTGCTTTTGCGATTTAAATTATCATAAGTAATTTCTATTTGGTTTTCTAAACAATTTAACTGAATTCTTGAAAGATAATCGGCATTTGCGTTTTATTTGCTTTTTTATAAATTATTTCGTAATCAAATTGTTCGAGACGTAAACGCCAAGGAATAGTTTTTTTCGTATATATGTAAATCATTGTTTATTTACCCTGTGGTTAGATTAATATTTTTGTAAAATCAGAATATTGAAGAATATAGTCAATTGTTAAAATTTCTTTTCAAAGTTAGATTTTTTTTATATATAGTCAGGGTTTTGTATATCAATTACTTGACCTTCTGTCAAATAATTGAGGTCCCGGATGCAATAACGCACGGAGCGCGCGAAGCTGGAAATAAGTATTGTCCAACCGATCGATATTTTGGGATTTTTTTTTTCGGAAAATGGATTAAACAAAAATACTATCTTGTGTAATGTCTATAAAAACAATAATAATTATTCGACTTTTCCTTATACGATCGCGAGTGTGACCAAAATAATCTTTTGTTTACAGCCGTTAATCGTATTGCATTTTTTTAATTCATATGCGCTGTATGTTTGATTGCGTACTTGCATAGAAGAATAACTGTATGCTTCAATCACGATTATCACATAAACACTTAAGTAATTTGGGCATTAATCTATGCTTGTAAGAATAAAACGAAGTAAAGTAGCGCGAATGGATCGGAATCGCTTGACGCGTCGTGCGCGGTAAACGAACATTTTGTTTACAAAGCAACAACTTTCCAGGTTTTAAACTTATCACGCCAAGTGATACATCAAAATTTACGTTACAGTCTAAGGAACAATGATATCGCCAAGAGAATGCCGCAAGACCAATAGCGAAAAACTTCCTCGCTAGTCGAAAAAAAAGAACATTGTTTCATAGCGCAACTGATTATTTATTGAATATTATCCAACAAATGATTATTTCGACGATTGCAATAACTTTATTCGCGACAGTGAAGTGTCACAGTGTTCCATTAAAAATTTCAACTAGTTCGGTCGAATAGTTCCCGAGATTTCGCGATTCGAGTTTTAAAAAGCATTGAAATTAATTGAATTGTCGAACGAAAAAAATTCACTATTTTATTTTTTTCGCCTTTACATATCCATGACACAAGTATGTAGCTATTTCGCAGATAACCATTCTCGACGGGACCGTCAATACGCCCTCAACAATGGCAACAACGACAACAACAATATTAACAACAGCGATTTGCGGAAAGTTACACAAGATAGTATTTTTGTTTAATCCATTTTCCGAAAAAAAATTTTCCCCAAAATATCGATCGGTTGGACAATACTTATTTCCAGCTTCGCGCGCTCCGTGCGTTATTGCACCCGGGACCTCAATTGGTGATAGGTCAGAATTGTTGTAGGTAATTTATACTTTTGCCCGAAACTTTTATTATATATCAAATTTAGATCCCTCGAACCTTTTCTCAACCGACACGATTCTGCATTTAATGCAATATTCAAATATGGGACCTTACACGATTTTCCCACATTCTGTACTAACGTTATATCTTTCTATGGCACTACAGCTCTCCTTGGGCCTAGACTTCCTGTAGCTTCTGCCTCTATGACGCTCTATCTGTCGCGGCTCCCCTCCAGGATCGGATACTAATATCATATTTTGACAACCTACATCCAACGGAATCATATAATTATCTTTCATAATAGGTACATTTCGTTGAGTGTTCAAGGCTATTTACGTATCAAATTTCTAAATTACATAACCGCTACATTGCTCTCTGTCTGCGTTTTATTATTTTCATACGATTGTTTCATGTTGATGTTCATTTATTGTAGTTAATGAGATGCTATTATCGATTGGCCATACAAATTCTGGAGATAATTGTTAAAAAATTCCGTGGCATACTTTGTTCAATTTATACTGGAACTTTCCGCCTTAGCTTCTTATAATAGGGTTAAGTGTTGGTACAAAAGTGGACCAGCAATATGGCGACTTTAAAAGTCATAATTTAAATCTCAATAAGCCATATATATTATTAAGTTAATAAAATTA
Organism: Geotrupes spiniger; assembly: GCA_959613385.1. Classification (NCBI taxonomy): domain Eukaryota; kingdom Metazoa; phylum Arthropoda; class Insecta; order Coleoptera; family Geotrupidae; genus Geotrupes; species Geotrupes spiniger. The sequence goes on along the minus strand of OY390736.1, from coordinate 23,070,077 downwards.
AACAATACGGTGCTGTGTATTCATAGTTGGTAGTATTCATAGTTGGTAGCGTGTAATATTGTTTGCCCATCGGATTAGGACATTTCACGTATGTTTACAAAGGAAAGTCTACTTTGGTCTTTTACCTCGAATTTATTCGTGCCATTAATACCGATCGATGGCATACACACTTTTTTATTATGGCACCATTTTAATTGAATTGAAGTATACTTCAATTTGCGTTGTCCTTATCAAGAACCCCTAGTTCAAACAAAGGGTTATTCAAGGGCAAAAAAGCATCAATTATTATTATTATTATTTATATAAGCATGATATATCATTCTTATAACCTTTACCGGTATCAGTTCCCTTAAGCATTCGAAACTACCTGCAATGAAATCGCTTTGTCTAGCTGTTAATGTGGAAGTTCCACTGGAATTTGTTATCTATTATTATACCAACGTATTCATAAGTTGACACATCTTTTATAGTCATACAACATTCATAATTTCTACGTGGTGCATATGTTTGGTTGTGCAGGCATCGTATTGAGTGGTGGATGACTTTTATTGATCTTCTTTCTAATTTTGGATGCGACACTTGAAGTGATTTTTTAAACTGTTAACCACGAGTGCCTTATCGTGTGCTCATAGCTGAAATCAAATAAATTCTATCTGGAAATCTTCGGCAATTCTTAGATCGTTGTGAATTACAACAATTGCAAAATCATCAGCATAACAGTAATATTTGCAGTTTTCGCAGCATTGACCAACATCGTTTACATAGAGCAAGAACAGCATCGATCCAAAGATACTGCCCTGTGGGACACCACTTTGCACGTGTACCTCCTTTCCTGTAGTACGTCCGACTTTTACAAGAAATGCACAATCCTTTAAATAATCCGTGTAGCATTTTTTAAACTTGCCTCTCATTCCCACTGATTCTAGGATTTCCAAGAGCTTGTTGGGGTTAATTATATCAAATGCTTTGGAGACGTCTAGGAACATGTAGATGACATGCTTTCTCTAGTTTAAATTTGTCTAGATTGCACCAGGATTTATTAAACACGTATTTTTCTATAATTTTGTCGATCACTGGTAATATCGAAATCGGTCTGTAGTTACTGTAATTTGTATGTATGGGGTATTTTCAGATCCTCACTTCAAGTGAACCATTAATAACTTTTTGAATTGGTCGTCCGAATAATTCGATAAATTCCTTTATGTCTTGCATTCTTATATTGTCTATTCCCGATGATTTGTTAACAGTCTGGCCACGAACTATTTCAACAACTTTCCCTGAACAAATATCCTTGATTACCATCGATTGCGTTTGTCTATTCTTCTTCCCATGAAATAATGTTACCTATTCGATAAAAACATGCGTAATTTCACTTTCAGGTTTGTTTATATATTTAATAGTTGCTTCGTCGCCAGTTTTCCGCTACGTCCTTAAATCTCAATAATATTGGATCACGGCCACTTCTTGTTCGTTTTATAATTTAGTATAATATGCTTTTTTTCGCTATTTTATTTGATAGTTTATTATATTTCTGGCGTGGTTATAGATTTTTCTTGTTTTCGCGATTTCCTTGAAATTTTTTTCCACAAATCTGTTGATTCACCAAATTCTTTTGCTGACGACGCTTGTTTGATAGACAGTTTCCGTGGCTGGTATGTATGGCAACAAGATGGAACGAATAGCTCACAGATTTCTTCATTGTCCAACATTTTGTGAACTCGGTGCAAGTTTTTTTTAGTATGTCGGCTAATATAGTTCTATCTGTTTTCGAATTCCCACTTCCTTTGATTCTGTATACCTCCCCAACGTACATACAGTCAAGTAATGGTGCGATACTTTTGTTTGTACAGCAGCATTCTGTGAATCATCCCAGTGTCTCCTTATGTGTATGTGAACAAAGCAACAAACCCACGACAGTGAGCATTTGCTCGTATTGCAATATTTGAGATACATGAGATATCTATATTCGTATCCCCAATTATCACCATGTTTTTATCTTTATCGTTCGAGTTTGATAATGAAACGTCTTATGCTTTTGCTGCGTGGCCTGTATATCGCAGTAGAATGCTAAGGAGTACCACATTTTACAATAATTGACATCAACTTTGATTCAAACGTTTCAAAGTGAATTTCAATATTTGTTAACCAGAGGCTCTTATATAATCCCTTCACCCAATTTGTCACTCCTACATTTATGTAACATACTATAATTATCCATCTCCAATTTCTCGATCAGTTATACCAATTCCAGACAGGAGTTAAGTCTCTTTCACTTTTACTGATGAACGCACAACTTCATCAAAATGAACTCTGGGTGAGGGAATACTAATATGTACTACAATTTCACAAATCATATCTGATCCAATATCATTCCATTGTTTTTAACGAGAAAATAAATTTTATTGAATTTTTATATAAAATGTGTCAGTATTAGTAAGGAAATATATCACAACAAATATATCACAAAATATTTACGTGTACCAGACCCAGCAGCATACACGATGCGACATCAGAGTTGTTTTCCGAGTCGTTAAAAAAAATAAACGTAAAGCGGCCCAAGTGTTAAAACTGATTATAAATAAGTCACTCTCACCCTCGGTGGTGTCGTTAGCGCGCCTTCGTGATTTAGGGGCCACGTCAAAAGACCCGGAACGTAGTCATAGCTGGAGTAAGAGGAACCGCGAACCCTTTCATTGACGTCGAAAGCCGTGCCAGCTCATGCATATGCTAGATGATGTTTACAAATTCACACGTGCGGTGATTGTGAACTTTATGGCCCCGTCAATTCACGTTTTCCGTTACTACTTTTCCGTTTACGCATATTCAATTATGGACGGGCGTTTTACGCCGCCTTCGTTTCAATAACAGCTACTACAACAAGCAAAGAAAAAAAACCTGTTAACTTTCGTATTTTGAATTGGACGACAAAATGGAACGTTTGGTGGGTGGTGTTAATATCTTTTCATGTGCACTAATTTGCGTGTTTTTGTGCTAATAATAACGTTTTGGCATACTTGACTATGCAGTAGTAGGAAGCTGAATTGTGTTAGAGCAGCCAGTAGCTAGAAAATTGTTTTAAAACGAAGTTATGTAAAATATCATTGGATACGTTTATTTGACTCGCCAGTAATTCTTTTCTGAATCTTAACGTTTTATATGCAAACTAACAATAATACCATGAATTTTACAATTAGATAATAATGATGGATAGAGTTACTACGACATTTATGTATAAGTGAATAAAAATTGTATAGAAATTATTCAGAGGTTGGTGCAAGTGCACTCAATATACGTCAGTGACTGGCAGCAAAAAAATGCATATATAAAAATACCTAGAACATTAACATTTTCGCGAATTTCGAAGACAAGAATATAAAAATAAACCTGAAATGGCAGCGAGTATGTAACGTATACACCAGTGGATCTGGTTTTGGTATTTAAAATTATCCATTCTTTGATTTCATTAATTAAGGCACACTTAAACAATTTTAATAATAAATTATACTAATTACATCATATCAGTATACATATATGTACGCGATAATATGTTTTACAAATTGCATGAAAAGAACTAATTAATTGGGAGGATTATATAAAGTAAACATACGTTTGGGACAGCACAATTGAAATGGCCAGTTCAACAAAATCGAATGAATTAGTTTACTTCAGATGCGCTATATAAAGTTTTACGCAAATGAAAAAAGCGTAAGAGGATGAATGATACTAATAAAATAAATATTGAATTAGTATGTGCAAGTGTTAATTATGTGGAAGTTCAAGATCAGCGTGCACATTTAAATGAGATTCATTTAGAAGCATTGCCATATTTTTGCGCAATGTGTGACGTGTTAACGGGGTTTTAACGGATGCTGGTCATAAACTGTTATTGATTTAAGAAAATATGACCGACGTTAACTAAATTTACGTGTTATCATTTCTGGCGCAGAAAATGTGACGTTTCCTAGCGGCAGTTCTGCGTGTGCGACGCAAATTATTACAAAGTTTATTAGCGGCTATAAAAGTATCAATAGATGGCGTGATTTATGAGCGTGTGATGTTCTTGAGAGTCTCAGTGGTAAGCTGCCGATGTCCAAATAATGAATAAAACTCAGCAACGTACATACATGCTTATGTTGTTAGACTTGTATTGTATTGTAATTGGTTATAGTAACTGATATTTTAATGTAGTTCTAACAATTAATGGTAATAGGGTAATATTTGGCTATAAAGTATTCCTGACGAATTTTACTTTTTGAAACATCAAACAGGATATTAGATTTCTTTTGTGTTAGTATTTTTTAAATATTTTTCTTTAATTTCGTGTATTTCATGTGTTATATACTTGGTTCGGTGGGTCGAGTACGACGCGTTTCAGCGCTTTCATATTGTTGCGATCGTTGTCTCTGGTTTTATTGAGGATTATGAGGGTGGGGTAAATTTTTAGTTGGATTGGCTATTATTTGAGTCAAACTGAAAGTCACATAGACAGACATTTGTCACAGTTACCACGTAGGTTGCTGCCACTCAACAATACGTATAACTACACAACACAAATATCTGTCTTATCAAAGCTCCTGCTCTCTAACATATGTTCATATCTTTATGATCCACACTTTGGCACGCCACTGCAAATAATTGTACGTGGTCCCAAATATACGTTCTGGTGAAGACGGGGATGCAAATGTGAGCTTCTTTATTACATTTTCGTTATTATTTAAACGACGCCCTCTACTAAACCCTTACCCGATTAGTGACAAAACTGTGTAAATAAACAGTGAACATATGTATTTCTATAAAAAATAGCCATGCTACACTATTACACATATTATTATCATTTCGAATATGGATTTTACGTATCTTAACTTTTCATTTAGTTGCTTGAGTCTATCATTATTAAACTTGAAGAACTAAAACTGTTACAAATAACCTGGGACAAGAACTAAAACTGTTACAAAGTATACAAACGGTATAATTGCGTTTGCTTTTTGGTTTTGGATTTTTATAACCCATTCTTGCTCAAGGTCTCTCTTGCCGAGGATGCCGTCCTAGTGTGCAGGGTGTATTATTTTTGTAAATCTACAATATTTGTATCCTTCTACAATATCAGAAAAATGCAGCAGATAGTACTGCTGACAACAAAATATACTAAACCAAGAATTAGATTAGAAGAAGCAATGGAATAGATTAGAAAAAAAAATCGACGGAGCAAATGAGTACAATATGAAAACTTTCAACAACGCTGCACAACAAAAAACTGTAATGGTTGGAATGTTAACAATTACGAAGTGGAATGCCAACAACTTATGCTAAGACGAACAAAAACTAAAAGTGCTTTTCAGCCTACATATCATTAATAATATATTAATTTCAGATGCCCATCTCACAACATAAAAAAATGTTAATATACCTCCTGATGGAAGAGCTTTCGCAGGTGCGGCCTATACTTTCTAAAAAATATACTATATACCGAAGTTAATATAAAATATGGGTTATGAAGTTATGCTACTACTTTTACTATGATGACTATACGCAAGGAAATGCAACCACCCTTGTAAACTAAGCAGTAAGAATGGTTTCAGACAAAAGTTAGATGAATGATATAAACATTTATCAACATTTTTCTTAAATCCGAGGCTGTTGCCAACATGTCAACTAATAGCCGTACTGAAGCAGGTTGTCCAATAGTAATTAATTTCCATGGTTTTTTATTGACTGAAACGCAGGAGATTGCGTTTCATTGCAGAGAGCCCAAATTCAAAAACAACGATATCAAAAATATGTGCATGTAATGAAGTGCATACAACCGAGTGGAAATGTGGATATAACAACAAAAAGGCCATAGCATTTCCAAAGCAATTTTAGAAATATCGAATTGAACTTCGAATTGAGACACAATATCCACTTAAATATCTTGAAACACCTTTCAAGATGGAATTGCGTCTTGAAAATTTAAACAAAACGCAAGTTATCCGAAACTGCACTTAGCACCCAAAGTACTGACATTTATCCCCTAAATGGCTAATGCAGTGGTAGAAAGCTGCAAGCGACAAATGGCATAATTGAAGAAAATGTATAATGATTTGGAACAGAAAAGATTTTCTGTATCGGTGTTCCTGTTTTTTACCAAGATAATTTACCAAATTGACATGACGATTTTAGAACCTATGTTAAACTCATAACCTTATCTTAAGATTGTACCTGATCAATTTTAGTACGTTTGATACTGTACCAAAATCTAAATAAAATGAAGGTGTCGAACTGAACCTGGAAGAATAAAACTTAGGTATCCCATTAATTATTTTGTTCTCGTATTCGATGGCATAATAGTATCACGCAATATACTATTGTGAGATATTGTAGATAAAACACAGTACTATAACGCCTGTATCAAGTTTTATTAAAGAACTTCATACCTGCGTTAGCGTATTATATTTTATCTACAATCTCTAATATCAAGAACACGAATAATAGCTATTTACACTAGATTGCGGTAAGTGTGAATGATGCGAACTGAAAACATGAAAGTTTATCCCGAAAAAGTTGTGGTAGCACATTTCGTGGAATTAGTTGAACACAAAAAAAACAACGTCTAATCGATGTTCAGGTCGTGTATTTCACTTAATGATAATCTGGATATATCTAAATATTCAAAATTGATATCGTTTTTGAAAAGGAAATCCGCACTTAATAAACCAAAAACCAAAAAAAAAAACGCTTGGAAAAAGACCATATTTCTACATGTATTACTCAAGCTCCAGATGACAATTTCTTATTAATGAAATTAAGTACTGACATTATATACTTTTACAATTTTTTTGGTTATTTTAGTAATTGGTGTGGTCCTTGCAGGCAGATGAAATCATAATAATTGAGATTCCTAAAACAAAGATAAATGTTAATCGGTCATTTGTTATCACAATGGCAGAATGAGTTAACATTGTAAAGCAATATTTATAAATCAGGATAAGGATGCACAACATTAAATCTACTATATATACGATATTAAATGGAGGAATTAACACAATCGGTTTAATTCCTTGAAAAATAGCATAGTCCTTACATTTGAAGGATTCAATAGATTACACAGAAATGAGTTACGAAGGAGTTCAGCCACTTTATTTAGTAAATGGAGGTGGTGACACGGTGCGTGGAAGCGCTTAAATGTGGCGGAAGTTTTTGTTGAAAAATCATTACAGCGAAAAATTGAAGGTATTCAGTCCTCATATGGCCCAACTTGTCTTCGATGCAACTTGACCTAAATAACCCACAGTGTAGTTTCTAATCAACCAGTTGACACCTTGTCTGTTTTCCACTCTGGAAAATTGCCAAATAAATGCATTTATAATAATTGTACAATACAAAAAGAAAATAGTACAATCTAAGTAGGGGTGGATGTACAGGCCAGGACAACAGTTTGTTTGTTTCATTTATTGAACAAATTCTATATCGTTCAGATGCCATTGTTTTATTAAAAAATCATACATTAGTCAGGATTTCGGATAAAGGCAGGATAACGAAAATACTGCTGTGTTTAGCACCACAATCCAATGTTTGCACTTCTGCTTCTAATGTCTCAAAAACATATCTGGCGACAACTGGAATCAATATTTCTAATTCAAGTAACTATATTATTCATATGAATGTTTGAAATGTAACCTTCAGCATTAAATGCTGATTAAATTGTGTTTTCTTAAGCAGTGCGTACTACCTATTTATAAAACAAATTGCAAAATGAACTGCCAACTGAGATAAACAATCCGTCGGGTGTTAAAAAGTTGAATTTCGCTACGTGTTTTATACAAGATTTTTCTATCTCGGATGTAAAGCGTAAATAACAATCAATTTCACGTTTTTCTTGTAATTAAATTCGTTTTATCATTAGTTACAAAATGGACATCTTTGTGGTACTGAAATGACGTTCAAAAGTTGACATTATGCATCTTAGTTGGAAACGGTATTTTACTTTACAAACGGATATTTAATTATAACACTAGTGTGTATATCACTTTACGTACATTTTGTGTGAGTAAAGGCGTACCTTACTTTACTTGGACTGCTTAGTCTTTTATAAGACAAAGGTTTCCGTTATATAAATACAAGGATATAATTTAAAAACGCAAATTCCCTTCTTTAACCCTCCCATGCTAATGTACCTGAAATTGCGTACTTTCCGTAACTCTGCGTTCTACCTGTGGAGTTACAGTTCGTCGTTGGTTCTCCTTACCCACATATTATGTACTTTCCATTCTCCATATATCTTTCTTGGTATTTTTCTTTCAAAAATTTCCATTTGTTTTAATTACTACTGGTCTTGGTCTTGGTATGGTTGTGTAAATTCTTTTTTGATATCCCTGGAGATATTATTTGATATTAAAATGTGTTACATTGCCGCCCGTATATTTCATGCCTTTGGCAATCCTCTCCTGGTCCTATTTGTTCTCATCTCCTCTACTTTTTATTGTAATCCCCAGATAATTAGCTCTCCAGTCTTTGGAAGCTATATTTTGAATCTTCTGTTATAATTTTCACTTTTCTGCTACATCTCTAATTCCTGTCCCGCTTTCTAATACCGTTGCATCTTGGTTTAATTTATTAGTAAACCCGTATTTTTGGCTGATATTTCTTGTCAGAATCACTGCGTCATTAGCACATGCCATTATTTTACTTCTCTGATTGTATATTGTGCTATTTGTCTGATTTTCAGTTTCTCTTATTGCTGCCTCCAGTAATATATTTAATAAAGTTGTCCAAAGTTGTCAAAGTTTAAGGTATGACCTAAAAAGTTTCCGATATGTTTCGTTGAATAAGTACATTGTAGTTTCTGTTTTTGTGTCAGTTTCACTAGAAGCATTAGCTTCTCTCTTACTTCCAATTATTTCAGTGCGTCATAAGCATGTTTAAAATTAATGAATGTCTATACTATTATCCATTACCTGTTTGAAATAAATATTTGATCCATGACTGATGTTTTTTCTCTAAATTCACATTCAACTTTGTTGCTGTATATACTTATTAATCCTATATTATTTTACATACGATGTCTATTAGCGCGATTCCCTTGTAACTAATTTTCACACACTGTTTTCTCTGATTCCTTGTGTATAGGACACATTAAAGACTATTTCCATCTATTAGGCATTTATTCTTTTACCCAGACAGTGGTTACTATACGGTAGATGTTACTTTCTAGTTTTTCGCCTCCTGTTTTCAGTGTTTATTATACGGTAGATGTTACTTTCTAGTTTTTCGACTTTTATTTTCAGCATTTCTGCCGTAATCGCATTTCCTCCTGATGCTTTATGATTTTTGAACATTTTAATACTGTTTTTGATTTCGTCTTTTGTAGGTTGTTCTTCTGAATCATTATCTTCTAGCAATATTTACTTATCACTGGCGGTTATCTCATTTTTCTCATGCCAAATAATTCCTTGAAATACTTTGCCCATTTTTACAAGATTTCATCAATTCCTTCTACTACTTCCCCTGCTTGTTTCTGCAAAATACTATATATTTTATATTTTGTTGGTTATTTTTACTTCCACTGTTTGACTTGTGGACTTGTTTCTTTGTATTCTGTAACGCTTTCGCAATATGTTCTCTTTTATTTTTCCTTTACAATTTCTTGCCCTTCTTTTTGTATTTTTCTTGTTGTTTTTTATTTTATATTGCATTTTTGAAATAGTTTCATTCTCATTTTTGCTCTTTCTAGTGTCATGTTCTTTCTGTCCTCGCCAAACCATGACTTTTTAGTTCCACTACTTTCTTCGCTTAATAATTTTGCACCCTCGCCTATTATCCTTTCAAATTCTTCCCATTTTTCTTCCACATTTTTTCCCTTTCTCCATTAATATCTTTATTGACTAAGCTTTGGAAGTTTCGTCTTGTCTCTTCTTTCAGTTTTTCTATTGAACATATTGTCCTCATATTGTTTCTTTTTAACTTTGGCGGTGATATTTTGCAATTTATTTTCGTTCTAACAATGGTGTAGTTCGTATCCATTTCTGCTCCTTTGGTTTAGTACATATTGTATGTGTTTGCTTTCAAATAGTATGTGGTCTATTTAGCTTATTGAGTTTCCCTCCGGTGATATCCATTTCCCTTTGTGTATGTCTGCATATTGAAAGTATGTTGTCATTATTCTTAAATCTCTTTCGATTGCAAACTCTATTAGCCTTTTTCCGTTTTCAGTAATTTTCGTGTTTGCTATGATTTCCTATGATTGGTTTATATACTTCTTTGTTTCCTATTTTTGCATTGAAGTCCCCCATCAATACTTTGACATCATATCTTGGAATTTCATTGTAAACTTTCTCAATGTTCTCGTAAAACTCTTCCTTTTCTTCTTCTGCTTTGTCTTTTGTAGGGCAATGAACGTTGATGATGCTTATCTTCCTATACTTGTTCTTTATCCTTATTTTGCACAGTCTATTTGGTATTGGAGTAAATTTTATAATGTCTTCTTTCAGTCCCGTTGTTGTCATGGATCTTGTTTTATCACTATTGAAAAATATATAATTTGACCCAATTTTATCTCTTTCTTAGCTTCGTGTTTGGTTCCAGTTTTTTTATTCTATTTATTTTTTTATTCCATCTATACCCCTCGTCGTTTACTGTTACTCTATTGTAGCCTATTTTTACTTCTTTTCGTTTTTGCCTTTCTTACTTTGCGAAGATTCTTATTTGTTTTTGCTTTTCCCTTTCGTTATTTGTCATATCCTTGTTGATAAAAACACTTCTCATATATTTTAATGTTGATTTATTTGCCATTCTTTCTTCCTTTTTAGCTCCAGTTTGTAATTTTATTATACACGTTCTCTCTACTATCTTGGTTATTGCTTTAGGTATGCTATTTATTTGTAGTTGTTCACCTTCCTGCTAGTGCTGCCTACTCATCGGTATCAAGTTCTAATCCGTGCATTACATACAATTGACAAAAAATTAAGTATCCATCTATTTTCACTTTATGGAATAAATATATCTGTGTAATATAGGATCAGTTCAAGCAATATGTATTTTTTGTCGATCTTCAATTTTTATAGATTTATTTTTAGTTTTTTCTGCAGCTTTTCAAATTTTCACGTGAGTCAAATATGGGCATTTCATAAAATAAATATGTCCGCGCAATACTGGATCAGTTCATAGCAATTTGTATTTCTTTATTAATCTTTTATGGTTTTATAGATTTTATAAATTTTAGACTCTTGATTTCTTAAGGCGGCAATAAATACACCCGTTTGAACAAATTTCGAACAAACAGTACATTTCGCTAACGAGCTTTCGTAAAGTAATCCCTCGTGGCATACGGAAATTCATATAAAACCATAAAATGAAGATAAATATTCCAACACAAATTTACAAGCATGTAAACGCGCGTAAATTTCAACCTCCAAATAGATCTGACGGAATTCTAGGAAAAAAGTCCTACTCAGTAGCTAACAATATCACGAGGTGAGTCGAGGTGACATGTGTGGATTCAGTTAAACGCCACCTTCATATTCCGACATTCCAGGAAGTGAAAGAACGCACAAAAAGTAGCGACTTATTTCTGGATAATATTTCTATAAACATCAACCCCATTTCCTTCGGATATCAAACGGGTGAATTATGCCGAAGAACTTTGTATTAATTACTTTGGTTTAAGACAAATTGCCCCGATTAATATTGCACGTACGTGTTCGTTGCTATGGGATCTAATTTGTTAAAATTAGATAATGCGCATTTTGTCTTTGATGTTAGTTGTTTAGGCTGTTGCATATTTGCCGAGGTATAAATAAATATAACGTCGGTATAGTTTACTTTTTACGTTCAATGAAATTTAGTGAATGTTGATGCTACTACTGGTTATAATCGGATTCAAGTTTTTGGCAAACTGTTCTATAATATTAATTGAAATTGCAATAATTTATTTTTCTACGTATGGCATTCATAGTTATATTTTAATTATATATATTTTTATAAGTTTTTTACTCAATTTAATTATAATGGGGGAAACTTCTTTCTTGAACAAATTGATCCGATTGTTTTATCTCTCGTATAGCTTAATGTCAGTTGAATAATTTTTCATGATTTGTGCTAATCTAATTAGCGATCCTTCCGTCTTCCGTTCCTCTACCAATTTATGATTTAACGCATTGCAGTATGGGCTATATATCATATATTATATGATAATAATTTATTAGTAATAATAAGTTGTTAATGAATCTATAATGCACATATGTCTGTGATCAGGTTCCAAGTTTTCTGTTACGCATTTGTATAAATATTCACTGTTCCATTACTAGTTACCTTGTCTCCTTATTAGAAGTTCATATTTTCCTAATGCGTGGAAAATGGACGGCGTGTGACTTGTATAGAAAGCATGAGAGAGGCGTTCATAAACATTTAGTGGTAGCAAACTCCAATAGCAATATACACATCATTGCAAAAGTAATGGTAACACCACATGAAAATATAAATAGCACCTTTTACTATTAGCCAACTGGTTTTGGTTATCAATTTTGGGCGCCTTTATTACCTATCAAATATCTTCGGATTCCGGATGTACCAGAAATTCTGTACTTGACGTACTCGTTGCTCTTTCATGGAGTCACAGGCAGATTTGGATATTAGCATATCTTGCCTTCTGGATATACGATTCCAGAATCACTGTCCACCCTCTACTGCGGAGACAGGTTGAGACTTGCCGAAAACCACGCCTGATATCGGTCCATCAAGAACAGTAGCACCTATTTGATTCAGGCTAAAATGTCATATACACCATATAGGTACCAAATAATACATTAACAACAAATAGTCTTATCTTACCAACTCTGTTGACGCAATGCGATTTCTGCCCAGTGCTCTGAATGTCAACGTGAAGAAATTCAAGCAAGCGCTGGTAAACGTGTTGTCAGTTGTGTAGCATTATTTTCATAATTTCCCTGTTAATAGTGCGAATTATTATCCATTTATTATTCATATCCATTTTGTCTGTTCGTTTTAGAAGTGTTGTTCCTTTATGATATATTGAACTCTGAGATATTAGCGTGTTCTCCTCCATTTTATTATCATTTTCAATAGCGCCGTTTTGACAGATTTTAGACGTCATTTTTTGGAAGTTTGATTTATCGTATCTTCGACTTATTATATAAGGGCGTACCTAGGTGAGTGTTCTCTTCCTCTCATTTATTCTCCTCTTTAATTTTCTTCTCTACTTGGCCTGTTTAATTACCTTTTTTACCCAATTTTCAAAATCTGACACTTACAGTTGAATGCAAAAAAATAGTTTCCCGTAATTGATTTTCCTCAATTACAGTAACGGTGGTTTGGGGCTCTAGTTTGGGGTACCTACGCTTACGACTCACAAGTTCATTAAAATATCACTGAAATGAAAATACTGACGTTTAAATGACATTTCTACTATCAAGTTTGTTCAAGCAGCCGAAAATTTCATGTCCACTTTTTTGCATTCGACTGTATTTTCTGTCAATTTTCTTTTCGGATTTTCAGCGTCTTAAACACATTATTTTGCATTCCTTTTTGCTCATTTCGTTTCCTTTAACCTTGATCTTCCATTTTCACTTTGTTTTGCTTGCACTAGTTACTTCTTTATGTTTTTAAATTTGACATTTTTACATGACTGTTTTCGGTCGTTAAATATTGACAAGAATTTGATATTTCGTTCATATATTCATATCATGTAAGTTTTTGGTCATCCTATTCACTCATTTCGTCTCTTATATCCATCTCTTACTCCATTTTTTCATTAGCTATTCACAATTTTTCTCTATTTGGCCTGTTTTATCTTTTTTCTTTCTCAACTTTCAACATTTGACACTGATTTCTGTCAATTTTCTTTCTGCATTTTTCATCATCTAATTTAGAAATTATTAATTACTGATATTTTAATAATTATCAACAATTTCTTCTGCACGTTTATCCACGATTGCTTGAAATGTCTAACAGGAACCGCACAACATCTGTGCCCCCGACAGAACCAAGTCCTTGGATGTCGACATATAGCTGGCGGGACAGTCAATCCGTCAGTGGCTCCTGAGGGTTACCCGACCAGGGGGGCCAAAGATGACCCGAGTTTCCGGGGCTCCAATTCTGAACAGGATAATTGTAGTACGCCGCTTGGGCCTTTGCCTACGGAAACTAACCCAGGTGAATCACTCGAAGTTCCTGTTGATGCGTCTGTTGGGATGGTCCCTTTCATTTGCAATTACTGGCATTGGTCGTTTCTTGGTAGGATTGGGTTAGGCGTTCATAGGCGTCGAATACATACACAACAGTATAATGATGCACTAGTCGTTCGCACTAGGAAAGTGAGATGGTCCGACGAGCAGTTGAGGCTTATGGCCCACGAAGAGGCCAAGGGAATTCTGGATAGAGTCCAATTTATAAATCTTTATGTGATGAAGAGAGTTCCTGATCGGACTCAAGAATCAATTAAATGAGTTAGAAGAAGAGCGGACTATAAGCGGATGGTTGAAGCAGCAACCAATCATGCTCGTGCAGAGCGTGTGAATGAAACCACTGCAAACTCAGTCAGGTTACCACGAATCTTTTACCACTCTATTAGTTATCCTTTCGCTATCCTACCTGTCTTCGACTTCAAGGTGTCTGAATAATTATTTTTTGTTCGCTTAAATAATCTAATTTAGGTTTCTTCAGTGTGACTTCCTTGTGTTTTGTAGTTAACACTTTCTTGATCATTTAAAATTTTATGGCCCTTTGGATTTCACTTTTACTCAAAAATGTGTTGGTTCGGGCCAAGTAGTTTTGATGGCCACTACATGTAAAGGTACTTGGTAATCGCTACTGATGAAGTGTAATAACACAGAAATAATAGTGTCTAACGATCCACCAGTTAGTCTTCATGGAGCTGTTTAATTAATGTTCACAACACCTTTGAGGTGTAAGATTAGTCCACATTCATGTATAGTCATCGATATCAGTTCAGATTTGACAGTGAAGTAGTCATATAGTCATATATAAATAAAATCATTTATTTTTTAAGTAATTTGAGAAGAAATAAGTATAAAATTGCATAACTAACCTACAATATAACATCTGCAATATTCCATGGTTAGTTCCAATTTTGTACAATTTTGTCTATATCTTGAATCGGCACAGTCACATTATCTCCCATTTTAGCTGGCGGGTACGATTTGGCAGAAGCAATTTCATATTTAGCCTATTTCTGAAAATTTTCAGCTGCTGTTTGTGTTGCCTTTTGGATATCATCATCAATTTTAGAAGTTTCGGCATGATTATTATTACTATCATCCCCTGAATCTTTTTGATCATTGTCTGCACATTGGTTAAATCAGTTTCAATAAATTTTTGAAGGTCATCTTTATATTAAATATTCATTATTATTTCTGGTAGTAATGACGTCGTTGAAGGACCAAATCTGGATTCAACTCCAAACATAGTTTTGTAAGGCGATTGTTGATGCCCTGTTTTCATAATTTGTACACACCTCAAGCCTTCTGACCATTTAGTCGATTGATTATATTTTAGCCAACAAGTAATCATGTTCTCGACGTCTTGGTTTGCTCTCTCAACGGATGCTGCCATGTGGTTTTCCATGCACTGGCTTCAGTTCTGCCTTCGACTCGTCATTTCACATACAATACGCATTGTCTGACTGCAAAATACATGGTGCAACTGTCGTCAAAATTCAAATGGTAGGCTACTTCTGCAGCTTGTTTATATTCCGAAGCATGGAGCAAAACAAACAAGTGGTATTGATAGGCCATGATAAATTTAAACTTTCATCGCCAGGTTGAGTGTGAAAATCAGGGAGATCTAGTTGTTACCTACTGTTTATTTCCGAATGTAAAATTGGCTTAGAAACTAAACCTCTCTTGTTACATACATAGATAAATAGAGGTTAATCATATGTTTTGTGGCATTAGGACATTTTAAAGATGCCTCAGCCAACAATCTGTCACGTCCGCCGTGCCCGAGAGATCTATGAGCTCCATCAATAACATCATACAATTGCTCACTCGGAATATAGTATTTTATGTTCTCTTCACTGCAACAAGTTTTTTAACATAACCAATGTTTAAAATCGCTTTTTAAACGCATTTGGTGAATTGGTATCTTGATTTTAGCTTTGTCAGCCTCTTCAACTTGTAGATTTTTTATTTTGCAATCTTCATCCTATTTTCCTTAATATCTTATATGCCTGTGTCATTTCTATTTTAGTATGCCCTAGAACTATTACTATGCATCCTTCTGTCTTCTTTTCTTTTTTGTCTATTATTTTATATATTGTCATTACCTTACCTTGCTGGATGTTTCGAGTGTCTGCTACATTATTTCTCCTGCGTCACAATTCTTTCGACATATTCTTTTTGGTTATTTGTCTCTGTACCTCTGATTTTTATGCACTTTTACATGCATCTTTGTTCCAACTACTTCGTCGTTTTTGGATTCCTGATTATAATACTTGTAGTTCTGCAACTCTTATTAAAAATAAATTTCCCACTCTGTTTTATAACGATCTATTTATACGAAACAATCGTATTTGTGTTTTGATCAAAATGCAGAAATTGGGTTGGTAGTACTTCAAGTTCTGACGATCTACTTCTACAAAATAACTGTATAAATATTTAAATATTTCATCTACGACTTTATAAATATCTACTAAATCGCGATTTGACCTTTTTTTAAATTTAACTTGACACAAAATGTCAATAGTGTTATTCATACTTCATACCCTTTAACTTAAACTAACATTTGGATATGCGTTCTTTTTCAATGTTGGTTTTTCGTTAGCAGATCCATGTCGTATCGATATCACCCGTACTTAGTGGCGATATTTATAAACCGACATGTGTCAGAAACAGGTGCCGTGCATAAAGCGAGGCCGATGCATTAAAATGTTTTCCGAGCGCCGCAATGCCACTACTAATCCGTTTCGGATATTTTTTTAACATCGGGTTAAATACTGGACTTGAAAGGCGTCCGTTATTGTCGACTTTTTATAGAAATATGTAAACACGGCTCAGGGCGTTATTTAAGACTGAAAAATTCCGAACAAGCCGATCCCTCTTGTTTTGATACTGGGACTTTTGTATACATGTCTAGCGTATGGAAAGCGACGTCGTGTACACGACTTTCGTTACTATCCTTGGCGACAAGCGGATCAAAATATTTAATTTAATAAGTTTTGGTATATGTCAGTGGCACAAAATCTATTGTCGTGGTTTTGATTATTATTATCTTCAATTAAATTTTAATATTCCGTGTGGAATTTTGGAATAATCTTAAATTTTTAGACAATCGAACACTGGTAAGAAGACCGAAAACGATATATCCAAATATTGATTTTTAATGAAGAAATTCCATTGCAAAAATTATACTTACCCCACATCAGACAAATACGTGCTACTGTTCTTTTTTTTAATATAATCTTGTACAAATACGAAAATCTGTGCAGAGTCATTCACCAATTAAATGCCACATGCGGAGTGTTCCTAGTAAATTAACGACGGTTATCACTTCTCGTATCGTACATGCTCACTTCATAGAAAATAACCGTCGACTTATCAGATTTTGGGGCAGCGCAGTAATTACGAAGACAAAACGAAAGTAGGTTGAAAACCCGGGAACAATGTACCTGTCTTTCAGATACTTCACACGATTACATACACTGTTATCGAACCGAAATAAATTCTTATTACGATAATAGGAAATGAGAAAAAATAATGGTACACCTGCTACCACGGTTAGTTAATTAATCGATAATAATATGCTACCCTTTTTTTTTAAGAAGATTGACTTAATGATGCGGTTAAAAGTGAATGTGGTATATTAGGATGTTGCTGATAATTTTAATCAAGTGGCATCTTTATTACATGGATGTATATGGTACATTAAATATTTATTAAGATATTCTGTTTGTTTTTAGTATTATGAACATTATTTTGCACGGGCTTTATATCAATGAAAAGCGTCAAGAATTTTGTTTCATATGACATGAATGTTGATCCTAATTGGTTCACAGAAAGTCTTATACTCGTCACCCATCAACAGGATTAATTTGACGGTGGCAAAATATCCTTTCACATTCGACTTTAGCAAATCTAGATACGAATTGCAGCAACTTTGTTGCCATTTTCAGTAGAATCTAAAAATTAAAGTGTATTAACATATATTAACTAAAATGTTAAGACCATTGATTATAAAACACAAACTATATATTATTATGGTTTTTAAGAAAACAAAGAGGAAAAGTTAGTTTTAATAGAGGCAAATCGTATACAAGCACACGGGTGAGATAACAGAGTGATGAATTTAAACAAAAAATGCATTTATTTAAAGGGGAAAATTATATCCAATTGAAAATAAATTTCAGCGGGTGTTCAGCTGGTTCGTCCTTCAGGATACATCAGATAACCAACGATACATCTGCCGAAATACAGAAATAAAAGACTCAAGTATTTTTCTCAAGGTTGTAAGGAAGAATTAAAATATAAACTAAAAAAATACCATCGCCACGATAGTTGATATAAGCAACTTGGTACTGAAAGTAGTTTAATTACAACACTACAAAAACAATGTATTATATCTGGGTTTTGGATGGAATTTAAGGTGTGAGTCATCAAAATAAAAATGACGGAAATTTGAAACAGTCATAGACATATAAATTGCAAAATAGTGCAAATACAGCAGGTAGCATCACATCAATTATCTAAAATGTAATAAGTGTGCCTCAAAGGGAATGTTACCTTTATACAGTGAAAAGAATATGGATTCTAACAATGCAATTGTAAATCTGTGGAATTGGGATTAAGATTTAAAAATGTACTGTATTTTTCAGGGCGCGAGGATTGGCGTCGCCTTCATTAGTAAAAATAGAATTTCACATAAAACAATAATTTGTGCTGGGTTATTGTACATAACGTGACGTAGACACGCCAAAATGAAGATTACAAAACCAATTTTTGGAATTGTTAAAATCGGTGTAAAATGGCGTTAGGCAGTTAACACAAGAACTGATCAACTAGCTACGACGTATGTAATGGACGGCGAATATAAAAACCAGACTTCTTGACTGCAATTCTTTTTTGAACATATACTACACTAAATTTTTGTGAATGTAATATTTATAAATATTTCAAATGACATAAGTTAATTGAGGCAGTAAATAAATGTGATTGATGCAAGTTAATAAGTAACTGAATGATAAGTTTGGCCATAGTAAATAATTAAGATTTTAATAAACACATAAACAAGTGCGAATGGGTTAAGACTAATTATTATAACTCAGATGAGAAACGGGACTGATAGATTGCAAGGGTTAGCGCGGACGCCTTAATTCTGATATGGTTACTTAGAATAGTGTAGGAAAAACTAAATCATTTCCAAATAGTAGTTCACAACAAATTGGTCAGTAATTAGAATATTTTTATATTTTTATATAATAAAAAATGTTCCGATAGGTACAGTTTAAATAAGTAAATGATTAGAAATCTTCAGAAATCTAGAAAAATATGTATTAAAATATTATAAAAAAATAAACGAAAACGAGGACAAATTGGAGACAACGACTCTGAAAGGGGGGCAATTACACATAGCTACGCAATTAAATCGGGAATTTATTATAGAAGGAGGGAAGTAGTACATAAATCGAATGAAAGATTACAAGGAAATAGCTACCCAAGACGAGAAATACACAGAACGGGCTATACGATTTATTTTTAATGATTCATGGTTTTTCAGATATCACACGGCTTGTTTCACAAATTTCTGTAGTGTATGTGATTTACTCTTCAAGACACATTACTTATGGTAACTTATATACTGATCACGCTTATCAACTAACACATGTAGGTCAATATGATAACTAAGCTTTGTTTGCAAAGATCATCCTCTTCCACTAGTCTAAATCATCACATATATAATGCTCAACCTATAAAATTTTACAATTATTTCCTGATTTCATTACATTCAACATACCAAATTCGCAATGATACCAACACTGAATTTGGAACAAAATTTACATATTGCTACAATTAAGTCATCTAGAACCTTAATTATTCGCACCAAAATTTTTTAATTTTTTTTCGGTTTGTGGGTGGAAAGTGCCTTATTGGTTCTCGAGGGATAAAAGTACTTTCCCCCACTATACCAAAATATACAACATACGACAGTACATTGTAATTTTTTGTATTATATTATATTATATTTTTGTTTTCTACAGAAAACAACAAACATTAAACAATAATCAAAAATACATTAAAATTATTTAAAAATTAAACATGGAAATTAACGAAAATTATTTGTTATGAATATTAATAATGAAGCTAGATCAATTTATATCTAATTCCATGGGATGTTGAACGTATGTTTAAGTATCCTATCGATAGCCTATTCCTTCCCCTCCTCTTCTTATCAATTTTTCACTTCTGTGTCCCATTTTGGATCTTATTTTCCCTTCTTAAATCGTTTATTTATATGTTATTTAAGTCGGGTTTATGGTATGACTTAATTGAACATTTCCAATAATTCTTGTGTTTCAGTTCCATTTAGCAATTGTACCTACTAGGCTGTGTGTCATTTTGTCGTGGTGTTTGTCACTTTATTTTGGCTAACGTTTGGCATCTGAATCAAAAAATGGCTCCAACTTATCTATATCGCGTCTACTTTTACTTTACAGAGTGCTCGCCTTTTTTCCCAAAAAATATGCATACATTTTATTCACAAAGGTTATATATTGTTACTGCAAATCAAATTGAAGTGTGCGTACACTTCAATTGTATACAAGTAGTGAATTCTACTTCAAGACGTGCATACTATGGTAAATATTTGCTCTTATAGCTCTTCCTGGAGCGTTCAATCTATAGACAATCGCGCTCGATGCTCCAACAATAGTCAGCAATCAAATGAGTCTTGATACGGTGACTCCATGATCTTCAAATTTTGCTGCAATCGTTCGACTGACAGAAATTGTACTCTTCAAGACATTCTAGACAATTCATGTGCACTTTTATTACGAGAAAGTTGAGGCCAGTAATTTTAATTTAATTTCAGACATAAAGTTCATAATGATTGAAACGTTTCATTGGAGCTGACTTTTCGAATTGGGAGTTCGTTTGTGTTAGGTTGGGTTGGGTTGTGTCTTGTTGTGTCGTGTTGGGTTTGGTTGGTTTGGGGAGTCGAATTTCAATTCAGATAAAATTCGTAATGATTGCGATATTGAATTGTACCTGAGTCTCAATGTGAGTTTTCAACTCAAAGCCATGGATCAAAGAACACGTTCCGCAATTGTGTTCGGTTTGTTTAGATGCCAAAATTGCCCAAATTGGTACAGAGATGACGTCAGTTCATCTAATGTTTCAATTAAACAACCAAAAATTGCATCTAATATGAAAATATCATTCACTTGACTGACCTGACTCTTAAAACTTCGACTGTTGGTAAGTCAGTGGATGTATATGTTTTATAACCAAACAAACCCATTCCAACTCAATCCAAACTGAACCAAAATCACAGGAATTAGAAACGAAACAATGCATAATGAATTAGTAATCAATGAGAGGGCACCAAAAGCAAATTCAAACAATATAACTAAAACATTAAAGTTTAAATGTAAGTTGCACAAAAACAGCAATAAAAAGTAACAAATAAAAATAAACAAAATACAAAGACCAATTAAAACAAAACAATATCAACTGGAAACAAATGACAAATGTAATAAAAGAATGGAAATTATTTCGAGCAAACGAAACTAAAAAAGGAAACAAAATTGGGAAAATGAACGAACAAAAGTAAATAAGTTAAAGACATGCGAATAAAATACAGGAAGCAATAAATCAAACAAACATAAACTATAAATGAAGGAAATAATGAAATTGAAAAACTCTAATATTAAAGCAAGTATTGAACCCAAGAAACGAAAACACAATAAAACTATTAAATGCAAAATAATTGAAATCGAACAAGTAAATATAAATAAAATGAACTGACTAATAAAATAAAAACAACTAAACCAATCAACTAAAAAAAAATACAAACCCAACTGCAATGAATATAAAATATATTTGAAAAACATATT
Organism: Geotrupes spiniger; assembly: GCA_959613385.1. NCBI lineage: Eukaryota > Metazoa > Arthropoda > Insecta > Coleoptera > Geotrupidae > Geotrupes > Geotrupes spiniger. Next base: position 23,048,020 of record OY390736.1, on the reverse strand, counting down.
TTACTCAAAAAAAAAACGACGAAATAAAACAAATAAATAAAAGGAAATCAAATGAACGAAAACAAACTCTAACAAAAATATCGATCGTTATCTTTTCAAACAAAAGCATAGGAAATGCCAAAATAAGATACTTGAAACCGTTGTCTTGGCTTGGTAAAGCTTGGGCGAATTGCTTCATGAGTCCTAGTTTTAGGTGCAAAGGTGGGAAATAAAATTCTTTCTGTCAGCAAGTGGTTTATGTAGAATATTCGGACCACCAGGTTTGAGGTCCACCTTAAAGACTAATTCGATTGCACCCAATGCTTCACACGAGCTCTATTGCCCCGCAGGCATAGAAAATGAGGATACATTATATGTATTCTGTATTGCTGACCAAGAAGGAGGGACATCATTTTAAAGTCAACATAGATCCTCCAAATGTGCTTGTGTGATTGCAACAGGTCCTTGACTCTAGTTACGTTTCTATATTCTTCACGGAAACGAATGGCCAATTGGGACTGCACGAAATTCATTGTGGATGAGCTTTTAACTGTCGATGAACAGTCGCCGTTGAATTGTGATATTGGTTGAAATTTCCAAAATCTCCATTAGATTGTATAACATGTAAGTACAAATGCACCTTTTCTGGTACGAAAAGTGAATACCTTCGCAATATTTTCTCGTTCCATGTTGATGCTGGCAGTTCTGAAGCTTACTCGGATAGTTCCAAATCTCGCAACAAATCATTCAATTCGTGCTAATCAAATCATTCACGAACAGAGTCATCGTTAATTTCAAAATCTTTATCATTACTGCCACTTAGTTCTTCACTAGGCTCACATTCATCAGAATATGATAGTTCAATAAAAACTGGCCCTGGAATTTCAGCTGAAAGATGAATAGGGCGTATAACTGATGGTAGACTAGGATATTGTAATTCAGGAGTGTGCTAAAATGAAGTGGAGCAAGGAGGACGATGAGAAGGGCAGAGATTGGAGTTGGATGGTGGGAAAAAATGGAGGAAGCAGAGTTATTAGGGGAGATAAAGGAGAGGATAGAGGAGGGTAGGAAAACAAGGGTGACAGAAGGTGGTTAAATTTGTTGTAGGCAACCCATGCGAGGGTTGGAGAACGATGGGGAACGTTATACCAATAAATGTTGTTATTATTACTACAATTTACATTTAGTTTCTTGTTATATCCTAAAATTTTTATTACACAAATGTGGCAGCCATTGCATTGCAATATATGACTAATTATCTTCGTATACATTCGTAAACTCTCGACACATTTATTTTTCTTTTTCCTCTTTTACTCATGTTCTACTACAATACTTTATCTCATTTTTCGCAAAGTAGTGGATTTGCAAAGATAGCGAAACCATTTATATGTATCATCGTTACAACACCACATGTCTCTGTTGGTCCTTTAGCTGATCCCAAATTAAGGTAGGGTCGTGTACCCAACTATTGTGAACCAGCATAATCTCGATAGACTTACGTAAACCTAATGTAATAAATGAATCATCATTTACGAATTAAATGTATTATTTTCAAGTATTTTTTTACACTCTTCAAAGAATTACTACTTTTAATCAATTTTTAAGTTAATTTAGGGTATAAATCTCGTATATTGCATCATCTACACCTAACCTTATATTTGTCCTCAATAAAACGTATTTTTTTTAGTGTTAATCAAACAGATGGCGTTTTTATAAGAACACAATGCATTAAATTAGACAACGAACAATAATTATAATAATTTACGTCTGATACATCATAAATATCAATTTATGTTCAAAGTCCTGTGCCAACTAGCAGCTGTCGGTAAAAATCAATTGACAAATCGTTGCCAAATATTTATATCGTGCTATCTGACCTGGGATATTATGTAAAATAAAAGGAGATAGGTTGCTTTGGTGCGCGGCCAATTCGTCTAATAAGAATCGTAAAAATTTGAACTCAAATTATGATAGAAATTTACCGACGCCGCCAAGATTTTTTTACTTTTTTACATTTCTGGGTTATTTTTAGTAGGCATGCATTCGATGTAGTTCATGATCAATTGTTAGCTGAGTTTATGTTGTGGAATTTTTGCAGATTTTCTCAGATGTAAGAAACTTTGTTTACTTGACGAAATTAGAAAGAAAGATGTCTTCTTTATTGCAGAAATTGATGACGCTTGATGTTTTTGTAGCGAACTTTAATGTGTTCGTGTAAAAGCGACTGACATGATTTTAAAGATACTAAGGAAAACAATTTCATTGTAATATTATTGAGTTACCGCAAATATATTATTAAATATTTCATTAAATCTTTCGAAATTATTTTCGTTAGTACCAAGTTGTTAATGTTAACAAAAATCCATGTCATTTTCTATAGTCCAATAAAAACGTCAAAACGTCACTTCGAATAAACGAAATCAATTTATTTCTATATGGCGAGATTGGCGCTGTAATTGACGCGGACGAATGTTGAACAAACTCCTTGATTTAAACAATTAATATAATTGGGACGTGTTGGGTAGAAAATATGAACCGGAAGTGCAGTTAGACGGGAAGCTGTTAATGGAAATACGACTGGTTTCGGATCCCGTTCTGTAGCAGCGACGGAGACGATACTCCAGAATAAACATTCGTTTATCGAACGCGCGCCGAATAATTCCAGTTATTGCCTTCGTTATAATGGAACATAAAAGGTCTTTTAAAAGGTGTGCGTCCTGTAGACGGTGGTTTAAAAATAACTACCAAATTAGCTGGCATCGTCAGGATGTACTTTTTGACAGTTTTATTACATTTATTCACGAAAGAGTGCACATAATTTGTTGCAAAAATACTTTTTTGTATAACCGAGACAGAAAAAATAAAACGAAGAATTCTGCATCACATGAACCTTAATGTAAATAAGTATTTTGAGTGATATATCAGACACGGCCGTACTTTGAAGACTTTGTTTTTTTATATAAAGTTCCGTTTTGTATTTATTTTGTTATATGAATAAAATAGTAAAAAGGTAAACTGACAATAATAAAAAAATATAAAGATATTATTGAAAACAATAAACTAGGACACTAAATACTAGAAAGTTAAAAATTCAAACTAAATCAACAATAAAATTACAAAAGGAACCAAAGTGACGAAGACGAAAAGCAAATAAGAATTATTGTAAATAAAAATTCGACAAGCCAGCAAAATAAACGAAATGTACCACAAAATATTTACAGAACACACCAAATGTTAATAAATATAATGATAAAACACAAAATCTAAAATAGGTAAGCATCCTTAATGAAACCAACAATAATCTAAGGAAACATTAAATTAGCTATTTAATCTGAGGATTCTTTGAATTTCTTTGAGTTAGTAATTTATTCGTTTTAAAATCTATCTATAATCCAACTTAACCGGAAGTATTCCTATACTTCTTTACCTTAAGAATAAATTTGGCCTATTTGCAGCATTGTTGTTGATGCTTTAAATGCTTCTATGCGCATCATACTAGTGCCTTTAAAGACAAAACTAATCTGCCCAAGTGTAAATTGACGGTCTTCATTGATACAAATGATGACAATCAAACTATAATTTAATCAATTAACGTTGTAACGCTTGTACTCAATTAAATGAGTTTAAAGGTTAAAGGGTTTCATTTATCATTTATAAATCGTGCATTTAGCGCAACACGTGTTGTGGGTATTGACTATTGAGTGGACAACACCAGCGAAATAAATTAAAAATGCGTAATTTAATAGCCGAATATCAATTGTTGCGTTTTTTCTATTGTGTGCGTTATATTCTCCGTTTCCGGTTTATAGGACAATGTCATTATGCTGTCAGTAACTGGGCACGTGTTATTGGCTGAGGTGTATATAAATACACCACCGTGCACGTGGAAGCGATTCCATAATTCATAAAATGTAAAACATTTGAAATAAACAGTGGTAAAAACCACCGCTTTATTTTCCTACATCGTGTGTTGAGATTTGTGAGACGTACAAGCTTGCAGTCGTTTTTTAAACTCCCCAATGACAATTATTTAGCGTTGGTTTCGTTAATGGAACAAATGCAGCTCGTTAAAATTGATTTATTGCATTTGGTTTTTTTTTATATGTTTTAATATTTGGTAATAAAGATAGTCGTAATAACGTATAAAATAAAAAGCGGAGAAAATTAATCCTCATTTAAAACACAAAAAATGAGTGGTTAAGCGATGCTTTTATTTATTATGTGGCCGTGGAAAAGGGGGACAATTATGTATTATTATTATATATTCTTATATTATACTACCTCTGTCCCAAATTATGGTATACGTTTCTCTACAATTTACGGAGTTTTTGAGTCTTTGAGGAAACCGTGAATTTTTATGGGTTGAATATAATTTAGACAGGGTGTTTCTAATAGTCTTAGGTGGATATTCTTAAAAATTATTTAGTTGTGCCAGAGGGTCAATTAAAAGCCTAGAAAGTATCAGAAAATCAAAAATACACCTGTTATTGTGAAGGTTACCGGTTTCTATCTTGTGTAACCAAGATGTTATTGAAACCACTCAATTAAGTTTAAACTTATAAGTTTTCAATTAATGTAATAAGTTCACATAAAGTTAAAGTTCTGTTTTACTAATTTACCAGACCAGACAGACAGAGGTAGTATTATTTATTAATTCTTTTTTTCAAGAATACAGAAAATAAAATTGCGTATGACATTTAAAAGGTTGTTATACATAACCAAATGAGGAAGAAAACTAAAATCAATTTTTGAAAATTGAATTTGGTCCACCAGATAATTACTGACTATTTATTGCACAAAAGTTTATAAATACTTTTAATTTTACATAAGAATTTTAAGGAATAGGTAAATATTCCTATAATAGTTTTGAAATTCAGCTTAATGTGAAATGTTTTAGTTCACGGCCTGGAACAAGTATACAAGAAGTAATAAAATGGGCCAATGATTTATTATGTCGGAACACGCACCAGAATTTTTGGCTGGAATTTGTATGCTGTCTGAAAGATCGACACAATCTTTCAGGCAGCAGACATACTGATTGAGAATATCAGATGAGATGATTATTTTTGACTCACAAATATATCATGAAGCTTTGAAACACGTTTCAAAACATCTAATATTAAAAAAAAATGTTGAAGTATAAGATCCGCATACCTGCCAAATACCGATAACTAAGGAGCAGTTGCTTCAAGATGTGAAAACGAAATAACCATCGGTGTTCCTAATGAGCGACTAGAAAATAGTTCCAGTTCGATGAAGACACCCGAATCAGGGCGGCCTGAATATATAATAAACATAATAGAAACGATATTCCCGAGATCACAAATATCAACGTTCCCCAAACATTTACAAATAGAGTATAATTTTAAGGAGTGCTGTGTTCTTTAGAATTAGAGATGATAGAATATTTAAAGCTACTTATATTAGAAATATATACTCAGTGACATATAAACTGTACCACCTAGAAGAGGTGGTAATTTTTGGACCAAATTTGGCAGAAACATTGGACTAGTCTAAGAAGCCTAGAAGCTCTACGGCATGAAGTACAGGCTGCTTGGGATGCCATACCCCAAGAAGACATTGATCACCCGCTGGAATCAATGCCAAGGCGGGTCAATGAGTGTATCAGAAATAGGGGCGGACCAACACATTATTAAAGAAAAATCAAAAAGATGATTTCTGTATCAAATTTTAATCAATTGTTAGATTAAAATTTGATAAAGAAATCATCTTTTTGATTTTTCTTTAATAATGTGTTGGTCCGCCCCTATTTCTGATACACTCATTGACCCGCCTTGGCATTGATTCCAGCGGGTGATCAATGTCTTCTTGGGGTATGGCATCCCAAGCAGCCTGTACTTCATGCCGTAGAGCTTCTATTGTCAACGGTGGGTTCGGTAGATTCCTCAATCTTCTATCCATCATGTCCCACACGTACTCAATGGGCGACAAATCGGGAGATCTTGGCGGCCAAGGCAAAAGATTAACATTGGCCTCTTCAAAGAAGTCAAGAGAAACCCTTGCTACGTGAGGTCGTGCATTATCTTGCTGGAAAAGTGGGTCTTCCAGCAATCGAAGATATGGAAGAACATGTGGTTCTACCACTTCGTCAATGTAGCGTCGGGCGGTCATACTGCCCCGAATGAAGAGCAAGGGTGACCTACTGCCGTAAGCAATAGCACCCCACACCATCAACCCCACAGTTCGGTGAACATGCCTCGCAATCGAAAAATCAGAATTGAGCCTTTCTCCACGTCTTCGTCTAACAGTCATCCGACCATCCTGCATTCCTAAACAAAATCGCGATTCGTCACTAAAGACAACTCGATGCCACTCCAAGTTCCATTGAAGTCTTTCCATGCACCAGGTCAAACGTTCCTGGCGATGTTGAGCAGTGAGGGGTAAGACAAGATGTGGGCGGTAAGACAGCAAGCCAAAGGTTCTTATTCGACGATAAACTGTTCGCAAGCCTATCGGACGACCTTGTTCACCTAACCATTGATCAGCTATTGATCTAGTTGTAGAGAATCGGTCTCTCAAGGCCATTAGTCTTAAGCTGCGATCTTGACGTTCATTGGTTCGTCTTTGAGCCCCAGTGCTTCTTCTCCGACGTTCAACCCCATGTTCAGACCACGCTTGATAAACACGCATTATCGTTGAGTGGTGCCGTCCCAAACGGTTGCCGATTTCTCTAAACGAAAAACCTGCTTCTCGTAAACCAACAATCCGCCCTCGGTCAAAGTCACTCAACTGCTGGTAAACTTGAGGTCTCCTTCCTCTAGGCATCGTTAAACACTTGAAACACTTTAAACTAAAGAACGGGATCCGAAAAAGCGGAACAAATTCAAAAAATGACTCGATAATTGCTTGTCTATCACCACCTCTAAAAAATGACACAAACGTCAAATATCCCATGACTACATCATGGTGCAGTTTATATGTCACTGAGTACAATTAAAAAATAATTATTATTGATTATGTAATAAAACTCTATTATTAAAATTATGATAAGTTGGAAAGAATTTTCTAGGATTTAATGAGCGGGAAAGAAAAGACAAGGAATAAGAAACGACAGATTAAAGAAATATAGAATAGAATAGAAAACGAATTAGAAAAATGCATTACAGAAATCAAAGATAGGAAAAAGAGCAAGACTGGAGAAACTAACTAACTAAAAACATAATGCGGATTTAGATTCAACCACTTGCAGAACTGTTTCTCTTCTTCATAGTTTGTCAGAAGCTTATTAAACTCTTCAAACAGATTGACACTATGGTCAATATCAATATCATTAACAACGTTCAAGTTTTTTGTGATTTTTTTATCACTAATGTAATATTCATTGCTGTTCCAATCATTTTGATGTGTGGTCAAAAAAATTTAATTTATTTTTAACATATACATTTTCTGAGAATGAACTTACAAAGATGAGATTTTATGGCATTTTCAACCACTTCGCTAATTTTAGGATCAATAACTTCATAAATGAGAAAGGTCTGCCCAAACAGCATTTGTAGCCATAGGGGCTTCAAACCAATTATTACAATTACATATACAAGAACAAAATTCACAAAGCGTTCTAATTACGATTTTTCCTTGTGTGTGGTTTTGAAACCGTCTTCCTTACGAAACAAATAGATGGTGTATATCAGTTGCGCCTTCCAACGAGCGTGATGTACTGCACCTGGAGCTCTGCAATGAATTTTATCTAGAGAGTATGGCCTAGAGCTAGTAGAGACAGCTCTTTTAACTCCATGTAATCGTCTCTGGGCTGCTTTTTCCTTCTTAATGCAACTAATAAAGCATTTACTGCAGTGACTTCACATGTTCACAGCCAGAACGTCTTCCAATGGTTGCTAGTTGTCTTGGTGGCTTGGGGCACGCTGAGTTGAATCTTTTGAATAAAAGAATAAATACCTTACTGACAACAATCTCGAAAATGTGGTGTTCCATTTTTCAGCCCTGTATTAACGGATGTAGCGTCAAAACACATGCCAACTATCTTGTTCTCCAAATCCCATTACCACTTATAAGTTTTAGCACTCCCACTAATTTCTCCTTGCCTTCTGCATATACTAATACGGGCAAACGATCTATTTTTCAGTGCCCAAAATATCATGAAGACTCTTCCCGTCCCAATGAATAATAACTGGATCATCAAAAGAAACAGATTGCTTTATTTCTTCAAACACAGCTTCTCTTCCTTCTACCCTTTGGCGTTGAATAGTGCTTCGTGGTAATGGCAACGAACTAACATGTCCCAATGCTGCTGCAATAGGGACCATTAATCTTAAGGCTTCCCTATCAGAAAACTTAGATCGATTAATACACTAGCGACATGTTTAGAACATAAAGATTTTTTTGGAATTGGTTCAGTCTGCAAGTTTGTTTGGGATTCCCTTCTTCTTAGAGATGGTGATGGCTTATACATCTCTTCTGATTTATTTTTGGCCGAACCAGAATGTTCTGGTGATTCATCTTCTGAATCTGAATTTGAAAGAGTCACAGTGGAGATATCAGGGAAGAGGAATCTGGCTCCTTCCATTTTCAAGTCTCTTTTGTTCTATTATTTTTCTTTGAAGAATTCTTTTTTGTTTCTTGTTGTATTTCTGCTGATGAAATAACCATATTTTTTCCGTCCTCTGATCAATTAAAAACTCTCTGTCTTCGTGTAATTTGCACATAGTAAGTGCATCATTGTGAGCAATGTCAAATACCATATCTAGCTGCTCTTGAAATAGTTTCTTGTTTCTTTTGGGTACCAGAGATTCTTCGTTCGTTTTAACAGAAGCCATTCAAAGTGTAATTTTTCAAGCTTATCAATACAATGTCTTACAAGTCTAATCGGTCTAGCGGCTTTTTGCCGCACTAAAATTAATTCTTCTACAGTGCTGTGACTTTCGAACAGATTTTTTCCTGTAAGAAAAAATGAAATCTAAGAAGAACTTGCCTTACAGTTGGTAACAACAAATCTAGATATTGGTTCTAAATCTTTGACACTTATGGAAAATAGTGTCCGCTTGAGACGTGTTGAAATTGATAACAAGGCCATATTTTCACGAGCTATATTTTATAATTTTTAACTCTTTAATGCATTTTTCTTGGTATTTCATTGACAAAAACAGCGTCTGGAAAAAAGAAAAACCCAGAAATTTAAAAATAAGCATATAGCAAAATTTTTAAAACTTTGGAAATGTTCTACTCCACCTACGACATTGAAATGTTGGCACTTTACTACTATCATCAAAAGTTAAATAAAAATTTGGGCCACCCAAAGCCACCCATACATACGCAAGTTTAGTTATTAGATACAAAAATAGATATATCATCAGTTTTATTCTGTTCAATATCATCCTGCATGATGTAACAAAAGAGCTCGATGAAAAATCGTAAAACATAATAGAGGATATTATGTTTTTGTTTATAAAATAAACATATCGCTGAAAGTTTCAACGATGATAATGGTAATAAACAAGACACGACATAACAATCAAATGAAAAGATAAAAGACGGAAAAACTTTATTAACTTTAAAATTTTATCTTAGACGGAAAACATTTACAACACTTTAGCGACATTTTTTTAAAACCGAGTTGCATCAAGGAAGGAAGCAATACCGATATTAATCACAGGAATGAGATTCGCAAAAAAGTTAGGTAAACACGATGAGAAATAAGAAACGGAATAAACCGAGCACCTTTGAATACGAGAATAGAAATAACAATAAGTACCAACAATAACTAAAATGTTTATTACGAAGAAGTATTCGTTTAAGCTTTAGAATCGTTTTCGTGGTTTCTATGAATATATTTTTAATTTTGTGTACCAGTGGAGCTAACACACCTTGTTAATTAGTTGTAAGCTGTTTTTGCTATTGTTTAATAGTTTTGATATTCAATTCGAGATTTCAAATAAAATTTTACCGAATTCATATACCATTTAAAAATTAATTCAAAATTGAAATTAATGAAGTTATTTATATTTGTATTCACCATTAATTTATTGCAATGTTATACATGTTATATATAATGTAAACTTATATTTGGCGAAAATACGTTATCAAAACTGACAGATAGTCAGTGTTATTCATTGCCATACTATATTCAAATAACAAATTCAATACTAGAAGTAATATACACAATAACAAAAATTATTTTTAAAAGTATATGCATAATTTAATAATATATGACTTTTGCTGGGATTCTTCTCAGAAAAATGAACCAAAATAATAATAACAGGAAATAATTTTCTGTTTGGCTAGCAATGAATAATCGAATGTAATGTCTTTGGATGTAATGTTAAACCTTTGCCAAAACGGTATCTCGAATAACTCTTGGCTAAGCTCGTGTAAGGCTACGAACTAGCACGATAACGCTTGTACCGAGATAATGACATTTATTGTATCGGTCAGTAGTAACAACTAGTTCAATTTTGTGTATTAAAGATGCATCATCTTCAAACTTCACAATGCATCACATGACATATCCAAGTATAATTTCCCGAGGGACCTCTGTCAGCCTCCTTTGCCAACCCTCCAAATCGACCACATATTTGTCGCAACAATTTAAAGAAACACGTCAAAAAATCATTACGTACTGAAGAGGGCATTTTAATACAATCTGCTGAAACGGTAGCATCGATTAATGACTATGGACGCCCATGAATATACAACTACGCACCCAGAGACCAAACAGCAGTCAAAATATCGGAAGAGAGAAGACATTTTTTTCAAATTAAGATGACATTGCCGAAATTAATGACTATTTTGCAGATTTTGGTCAAACCTCTGATTCTGGGGGATGAAGCGATAAATCACGAAGGTGTAGCTTTCAAATTAGGAAGGAATATAAGGTTCCGTTAATTTCCTCACGAATTATGTTAGATATTGTGCAAAATACTGCTGTATGATTAGAAAATAAACAAAACGAAATATTCCCAAAATTATGATAAAACATCTTAATTCCTTTTTGGTACACAAATTGTTTTTCTGTGTGTAAATATTTAAAAAGGTCTACATAAAAAATGACGAAAACATAGAGGTAATTGAGACTCATAGGGAATGAAAGTAGAGAGCCTTTCAAAACTGAAGATGAGAACTGAAAAGTATACAGTGACATAGAAATCCGAACACCAAGAAGGAGTTGGAATTTTTTAATAATTTTAACACCACATAGTCAACATAGAGGAACAATCTATGAAAAAATCAAGTTAAAAAACAAATGACAAAAAACGATTTTTCATTAATAGCGTGTTTGACCACCTCGAAGCCGTGTACACTCATTGAGCCGTCTAGGCATTGATCTAATCAGGTGGTCGATATCTGCTTGAGGCACCTCATCCCAGGCTACTTGTACCTCATGTCTCAAAGTATCTAACGTCTACGGAGAATTGGCTAAATTGGTGAGTCGTCTACCCATGACACCCCAAACATGCTCAATTTGTGATAGGTCAGGTGAACGGGAGGCCATGGCAAAAGGTTAACGTCGGCAGCTTGAAAGAGGTCTAGACTGACGCGAGCTACTTGAGGACGGGCTGGAATATTGGCTTTGGCATGGTCGCAAGATATGGTTCCGGATGGCGCTCTACAATGTCATGGATGTAGCGCTGAGCATTCATATTACCTCTAACAAAGACCAGAGGTGACCTGCTTCCATAGGCAATGGCATCCCATACCATTACCCCAACACTGCGTTGCACATGCCGTTCTATCGGAAACTCCAAGTTGCGGCATTCTCCTTTTCGTCTTTTGACCCTTGCCCGACCATCATGCATGCCCAAGCAAAACCGGGACTCGTCACTAAATACGACATTATTCCATTCGACATCCCACAGTCGTCGTTCTCTGCACCAAAGTAACCACTCCCGACGATGATCAGCAGTGAGTGGAAGCACAAAATGTGTGCGGTAGTACAAGAAACCAAACCAACGTATTCGCCTGTAGATTGTCCGCATTGTCATTGGGCATCCCGTTTCAGCCAAAACTCGTTGCCAATTGCTCGTGAAGTGGCAAAGCGGTCTCGAAGAGCTGGCGGACGTAGACGCCGATCCTGACGCTCTGTGGTCCGGCGTTGAGGACCTGTGCCCGGGGCTCGTCGTTCTCTATCCTCTTCTGCCCATGCCTTCCAGCAATTCATAACAGTACTAACACTTCGGTGTAGTGTAGCAGCAATTTCCCGTAACGATTTTCCCGCTTCTCGTAAGCCTACAATTCTGCCCCTATGAAATTCACTCAATTGCATGTAATTACCACGGCGATGTATTGGAGGCATATTGAAAGAGACTACCGAACCCCACGACTGCAAATTAACTGACAATGTCACCAAATAAGGCCGCAATGCGATATTATTTTTCCTACATTGACCGCAGCCACCTACATAGCAAAAGAACCCGTCGTTCCAGCACTATCAAAATCTCATCATTTTCTATCTTACTCATGGTTACTATATATGCGAGGTTTGGTTAAAAAATTCCAACTCCTTCTTGGTGTTCGGATTTCTATGTCACTTAGTATATTACAAGTTTAATAAAATAATTAAAACAATAAGTATATTATATCGTCATTTTCTACTCAATGTAATTTTTATATGTATATAAGGTATAATGACATCAATATTTTGTTTGTATCATATATTTGCTCCGTGGTATTCAGTTATAGTCGTAAATATTTTTAGGATTTCTGTAATTAATCAACAATGTCCGTTTGAACAAAATCTGGAAACATCACGCTCAAATCAAGCTCACTACACAATTGCTAATCAATTACCGCAAAAATTAAAGCTAATATCTGTTTAGGTTACTTTATTATATCAGACGTTTAATATAATTTATCTCTAAATTTAAAGTTCAGGTTATTAAACCAATCTATTTCGGGCATCGGCTACCGAAATAAATGTTTGTTGCGTATATTGGGTGATCTAATAAAATACCAGGGATTATTTAAACTAACTCGCTCTTGTAGCGTTTTAAATGTCCATAAACCTTTAAATAATTCGCAATTAACATCTCATCGCTGGATATCAGGCGCCTCATTAAGATGATTATTTTTACAGGGTTTTTTCACGTTTTGCGCGCGTGCGTTTCTAAAATAATCTAATAGAGCGGAAGCTTTCCGCTGACGATGATGCATAAAGCAAGCACAACATCCACTCGCGCTTTTATTACAATACTAATTTTATCGAATGTGCAAAATTAGATGTTTATGATTTAGGTTAGTAACTCACGAACAATTTACTACGTACCTTATGAGTCTGTTGGTTTTAATGTTCGATTTTTCATTGTCGGATGTGTAATGATGCTAATAATATACTGGGTTATTGTATATCGGGTGGGTGAATGATGAAAATTCTAATTTTGCATGAAACTAAACTACATCGGAGTGATTTATTTCTATATATAAAACATGGAAGGTTGTCTGGCGGGCAGAAAAGAAAAAGGGAAGAAAAAACTGGAATTGTATTAAATAGTTAAATTGTTATTAAACTGGTGGAAAAATCTTCGTAGTGGAGCAATTATCAAATAAAAGTCTACTTTGGGAGGCGAAAACCAATGCAAATTGTAAATATGTATGCGTCCAGAATTATAATGTTCTTGCGTTTAAAGGGGAGTGATCAAAAATATTTAATATTAGAGATCTGGAAGAAAAATTAAATCAATAAATAACATACATTGTGGTGTTCTATTTCAAATGGGGAAGATTTTTTTCGAATTTAAAATTAATACTTAAGGAAATTATATAAATAATTCGAAAAAAATAGAATTTCATTTCCAGTTGGTATAGTCTGATTTTCAGAAATAATTGATCGACGAGTGTAACAAAAAAGGCCTTGCATTTAAAATAGTATGCCAAGAAAACAATGATTAATAATTAAATAGAAGAGAAACAGAGTTAAAGATGACCCAAGTATTTCTGGTTATGTATGTCTATGATGAATAAAACTTCAGGCAATAATTCACCCATTATCTATTAAAGACTTAAATGTCAGTTTCATTGCTATAGAAAATTTTCGCAAAACATATTATTAATATTACTTCTATTCAACAACTTTGTTTTATTTTTAATTATCGTTCAAAAATATTTAAACCTTGAATCTTGAACCACATTCTATTGCTTGCAATATAATCGGAATATTGGCCACACGATATGCCTTTGTTTGTGGGCACGTGTCATCCACGATCGATTTAGAAACATCAATCAACTTGGTTTAATATAGAAACCGATAATAAAACGAACGTAAATGTTTTTGAGAAATGCCAAATAAATACCACGTGTTTTTAAATTTCTATGACGATTTGGAACTCTAAGCATGTCGTGACCAAATCTATAATAAAACAAGACGGATGTTTTCCAATTCATATTTTATTCGCTGTCCATTTGCGAATCGTATTGTTTTTTGTTTCAATCTGGGCATATGCCAGGGACGAGATTAGATCAAATGACGCGAATAAGAATAGTTTATGTAAACCGGAGCCAACCTCACTTTTTTACTTCTTCATATAATGTTCTAAATCGAGAACCGAACAGTAAATCTAATCAATGTCGAATGGCGAACGGACGAGGTAATGTTCAAGAGTAATTACATAAACATATGCCCACACGTGATGTCAATGGTTCGAATAAACGAGATCTTTAGCAGTCGAGGAAACTATTCGGTGTAATCTGTGATGCCATAAATCGTCGTCCGGTATCCGTTCCGTTCGTTGTCTATTATTGTAATTTCGTAAATACTGCAAAGGCGAATGTGTAATTGAACAAGCATTCCCAATTCAAACAAATCTATTTAACTGGCGCAATGGTCACATCGTACTCCATTAATTATATTAGTACATGTGTGCCTGCGCGTATGATTCAAACTTATAAATACGTTCGGTTTCGGTTGTGTTCGATGGTCGTGCATTGGAGGCGAGGATTATAAAGGAAATTTTGCGAAAGTGGCACAAACTATATATACGAATGACATTTGGGGCACCTGTACCAATAATAAACTTCTGGGCTGGAAAACGTTAAAATGTTACAGTACCCAAAATAATGTAAGGTACTTTCAGAACATTGGTATTTAGACTGCCACACATGATTCATGTGCTACTTTGTAATATATTAGCGAAAATATTACTATTCTATTAAATATAGACAGATTTTTTTTACCAATCTATTTACATATGATCGCGTGATAATAATAAATTATCATTTAAGAAGGTGATATTATTTAAGTATACAATTTTTAAATTCATTCGTACAGTGAACATCTTAAAATCCATATATAAGCAACAAAATCAGAATCAACATTAAAATAATTCATAGTAGCTCTGACAAAGAGCACCTAGCAATGTGTCGATAGGAAGAATAGGAACGACGAAACGACGTCGCACAAACAAATATATCTACGCTAGATACAAGACAGGAAAATATACGATGTTTAGAAAAGCTCATAATTACAAAAGCTCATATTTTTGCATGAAATATTTTTAACGTCCGTATGCATGTGTGTTGTGTGTCGATCAAGAATAATGTTTATATTGAACACGCACGTGATGAAGTTGAAATTGACCATCGAAAACATCTTGTAATGTTTCATTCATGTTTATAATTGAAAAGATTTGCGCGTGAGGATTGAATTTATTTGTGCAGTTGGTGCAGGTAAAACCATAAAAATAAATAAGCGCACGTAATATTTATATATTTAATTTAATTGGAGCGATCAATTTTGAAAGCTTGTTTGGAACGAATGGCATAAAATTGAAACAATTTATTGGGCAACTTGGAAAGCAAAATGTGACGTTGGTAATTAAACTTGCGACTTTACGTCATCGGAATTATTTATATAAATGGGCTCTTGACATTGTATCAGCAAATGATTTTACTCAACACTTAAATAAATAGAAATAAATGAAATTTGTTTATTATAACGCGGAAAGCCGAATTCGATTGCCATGAAAATATTTAAGACATGTCATTTAAGACAAATACACAACTGGGAAGCAAAAACAGAACTAGAGATTAGATAGAAGGATTGGAGTAAAACCAAGTCAATTAAGGTGGTATATGGACTAAGAAATTGGCAATAATTACTATAAGAGAGAGAGAGAAAGCAGAAAACAAGAGCAGAAGCCAGAAAGCAGAAGAAACTGCCAAAATATAGAGAAGCACTTGAAAAAGCTAGCAAGAATTAAGGAAATAGTAAAAGACAAAATGCTGGAACCTCAATAAATGCTAATAAATAAAACAGATGGCATAAAATTGAAGAAGAAAACATACGTACATACGTGCAAAATTTCGATAGCATTCCAGAGCCGAGAGTTTTAGTTATCTTTATCCATTAGCGGAGTTCCTTGTTTATCATTAAACGATTTTGCGCAGTGTTACTGTTTTTTACTCTAAATTACTATTATTGGCTATGCCTGAGATAAAAAAACTAGCTTTGGACAATACAAACAAAAGCCGGAACCTTACCCCCACATAAAATAATACAACGCACGGCATAGGTTCAGCAAAAGTATCCATCCAATGACAATCGAACATACATGACAAAAACTAAGTAAAAAACTCGTACGTGCAATATTTCGATACCATTCAAGAGCCGAGAGTTTTAGTTATCTTTATTCACTTGTTTTTCATTAAATGATTTTGCGCAGTACTACCGTTTTTTTACTCTAAATTACTAGTATTGGTTATCGTTCCGACAAAAAACTTGTTTTCGACAATACACGACATAGGTTGAGCAAAAGTATCCACCCAATGATTAAACTTGTGGACGAGCACCTTAAAGTGGGATTGATAATAAAATGGTGTGCCGACATACCTTTTCCGCGAATGTTTATATAAAATTTAAAGTTTGGCCTACGACTTATTGGTGTATTGGTGCTACTGCGTGCACGGCCGCTATAATCAGCAGTAGATATGCAAAAAGTTTTGTTGCTACGTCTATTGTTATGGTATTATTCTGCAAGCTTATGTTAAGTGAGAATATATATTAGGAAAGCTAATAGATTGTATTAGGTTATATGATCCTGATGAGACAAGATATAGTAATAATTTCTACAAGTTTGAGTAAATATAATGTCTGAAGCAATAAAAATTGTTTTAAAATCTCATATTGACAAAAATGTAAAAATACTATTTTCTCGGGTTTGTCAAAAGCAATTCAACAGAAAACAATAATTCGTTACCCATAAATAGACCTAGATATTTTTCAATTCCGATGCTTAAATTATTGGCGGGCATTGAATTTATTAAACCCAGTTCTTTTTTAATGATTCATAATAATAATAATATGGGATACAAAAGCACTTCTAAAACCACAGAATTTTAAATATAAATTGAAAAATAAAGTAAACGAGGAACAACGAGTGACATTTTATCGTCAAATGTGAAAGAGAGAAGGTTTCACCATCTTCCCAACTACATTCCTTGATTTATCCTGGTGTTCTATTCTACTGCGGAAATAATCAATCAAATTAGTCTTGTGTAGATCTAATTTACAAATTGGTCATATTAATTTTCATTGTAAAATTTTCAAATTTTCAAAAAGTACATTTCATTTGAATTTGAGGGCTACTAGGGTTGGTTTGATGATAGCAAGATATTATGGGTGTAGGGATTCGATACCAGCGATCATTTACGTGCGCATATTTCAAGTAGATAAAAAGAGAATTACGAAAAGATCAAGTTGAGGAAATACTAAAGAAAGGAGATGACATCTCTGGCAACTGCAGCAATAATGGAAGGTGGGGCGGGGAAAGAAGAAATATATAGCATCGAATTATACTTAGTAATTGCCTTAAAATTGATAAAATTTATAAATTGTAGTCATAGTGGAAAATGTTGGATAAGAAGGACAAACTATTTGAACTTTGGTGAAACTCTGAAGAATGGAAACAATAGACCGACCATGGAACAAAAATGCAATTAACATATGCATAACGAGAGAAGCAAAAAAGGAAATGGACATGTTGAATGTAATATATGAACAGCTGGCAATTTACATGAAGTTAGAAAACTGGGGGAATATTAAGGGGGATTCTTAAACAAAAGTACTACTAGAGAACAGTTATTTTTCCTAAAGCTATTACCAGCATCAATATGAAATCACAGTTCACAGAATGTTCATATATTTTATGATGACGTACGTACTCAATAAATTGGAAAAGAACTATTTATTTCACTAATGACTATAGAAGCTACGACAAGATGATCCAAAATCCACCCTTTATAAACGAACTTTATAGCTTCAGAAAGCAACCAGACAAATAGAAGTTTTTGGTAAATTGTGTTACATGGTGGAGTTTATTTCACGATGATTTAATGTTCATGCCCTCTTTAATGACATTACTAAACACTTCCAAGTTCATGCATCGTGCATTTAACCAATTCTAGTCTTTTCATTATTGATGTCTCCTCCATCTAAGTTATCGTCAAGAGAATCAAAGAAAGGGGTACACTAAGCAGTAATACCTCCCTGTCAAAATTTACAAACTGGAGATGATGGGTACATGAAACCAGACCACAAATCGAAAGAGAAAAGCAAAAAGGTTATGTGAAGCAAAGAATTAAAGGAGTGGAAAAATATGGATGCAAGTAAATAATAATAATTTTGCAAATTAGGATTGATTCTACTATAGATCACTGTATTGATGGCATCTATGATGGCAATTAAAATCGACTGTCGATTAGGTGGGCGTTCCAGTTGTAAATCCAGATGTAAAAAACATCTTTACCACAACATTCGTGGAATATGATTGGTTTCGTACATATTCTTAGTATCAGGCTTGGATGTAGTCCTTAATAGTCTTTAAGTCGGACATAACTTTTATTATGAAGTAACCGAGATGAAAATAACATACACGCCATGAAGTATCATAAATAGCAACTTTTCCAACACACAGGCAACTTCAACAACTTTAATTTAAACTAGACTAATTATAATGTAATTTAATGAAACAAATTAATGGAAGAGTACAATGTTGACCTCCTTCAGAGTCTCCAAATTGCGAAGTCGCATTGAAACTTTGAATATGTATAGTAAACATTACATGAAAGCTCGTTTTGCCCAAATATTGATCATATGTTCATATATATCTTTTGACACGAAATTAAACTTTTTGAAATAAATGTGAAAATAGTGAAAACGAGGCACATGAAATCTGAATCTGTTGAAAAACAACATAAAAACGAACGAATCAAAGGAGGCAATAAAATTAAAAAACCACAAGAGAAAGTTTCTACGTTGCTCACATAATTATCCAACGTGTTGATAAATTGATCATTTGTTAGGCTTTAATTATGGGGTTGTATAGTAATTTTTTGACGGTGTGCGAACGAATTTATTTACCACGTAAGATATTTCTGACAGTCTTTTCTTACGATTTCTTATTTTTTTCTGAAATAAATCAATAGTATGTATATAACAGTACTAATATGTGGCAATGATAAATAAATTATATCACCTTAAACGGCAACGGATTTATTTCATTACTTATAATGAAAATGTGGCCTCCCCACTAAAGGAACGTTAACAATTAGATTGGGTTGGTTTGGTCTTAGTCAATTGAACTTTACTTCGTTCATTAAAAAAATATTTATAAGACACGGAATAGAAACACTTCCCCTCAAGTATGAATAAAGTGAAACACAAGTGGCGTGAAAACTAACCAAATGAAAAACACAAATAAGAACGTAAATATTAACTGCAAGTGAACCTAAAAGGCGAAACAAATAAAAAAGGTCCAAATAAAAAAGGCAAGGCCCAATGGAAATTATAGAATGAGAAAGGTAACTGAAAGCTAACCAGACAAGGAGGAAAAATACGAACAACGACAAATAAGAATGAACTCAATGAAAAACAAAGTAAATGAATTAAAACTAATGGCAAAAAGGAAGATACAAGTAAAAACGAGAACACTGAAAACAAGACAAATGATACCGAATAAAATAAAAATTATACCATTAAAGAAAAAAAAAACGAAAAAGAAAAGGTTAGTTAAAACAAACCCAACAATTTTTCTGTTTTCAACATTTTTGAAATACATATTAAAATGAAACAAATAGAAAAAAGACAAAATAAATGAAAATGATTTGTTCATGCAAATGATAACTAATACAACAAGAAAAATACTAATGAAAACGAACCTGACATATAGAACGAAAGAGCAGTTAAATAAAAACGAATACAAGGAACAAGTCTGAACAAATAAAAATGTATCCGATGAAAAAAACAAGACTAGTGAAAACTAAGCCAACGAAAAGAAAAAGTAGAAAAAGATTTAATCGATAAAAAGCAAGCCAACTGGAAACTAACCTAATGATAACCAATACAAATGAAGACGAATACAAATGAAGGAAGCGGAATTAATATAAAATAACAAATGCAAACGAAAGCGATGGAAAAAGCAAGAGAATTCAAAACGAACCATATGACAATTCTTTTACCAATTAAAGAAAAAAAAAAAAAAAAAAAACGAAAAAGTCAAAACAAACATTTTTGAAATACAAATAAAAATGAAACAAATAGAAAGAGACAAAATAAATGAAAATGATTTGTTCATGCAAATGATAACTAATACAACAAGAAAAATACTCATGAAACGAACCTGAGATATAGAACGAAAGAGCAGTTAAATAAAAACGAATACAAGGAAAAAGTCTGAACAAATAAAAATTTATCCGATGAAAAAAACAAGGCTAGTGAAAACTAAGCCAACGAAAAGAAAAAGTAAGAAAAAACATTTAATACGATAAAAAGCAAGCTAACCTAATGATAACCAATACAACTGAAGACGAATACAAATGAAGGAAACGGAATTAATATAAAATAACAAATGCAAAACGAACCATATGAAAATTCTTTTGTCTTGAACCCAATCGAAAATATAAAGTCAAACGAACAAATAAGAATGAACCCAATGATAAATTAAATCGAACAAACTAAACGAACGAATTAACATGAACGAAACTGATGAAACGAAAAATCTAAAAATAAAGACCAACAATAAAAATTAAAACCCAACCCAACCCAACCAAAGAATAAAAGTTAAGATAAATGAAACTAATAAATGGCAGTTGAATTGAAGTAAAAACAAAATACACGATAAATAAAAATGTAACTAAATAAAATATATCATAATCGAACAATTGGATCGAACCAAGAAACATGAAACAACGGTGTTATAATAAATTAAATGAAACAAATGTATTGAATTGAAACACAGAAACAAAACGTATGAAAAGCAGTGGTCGACACTGAACTTTCTTATGCTTATAAATTTCTCGCAAACTGACGCGATCACGATGACAGATGAAATAGCGATTTCATCACCGATTGTCCAGTAAATGGTAGATTTTTCGAAAGAATGTTTCAAACAAAGAATGTTTAGAATTCACTATCTAACGTTTGTAATTATAAAGGCAATAAGAATATACCTTCACTTCTGGTCGAATATTACTCTATATATTACTTTAAAAATTGGAGGTTTTCTTCCGAGCCACATACAAATCTTAAGTTTTTAATTAAGACACACACACGTAATTCATAAAATAGTCAGAATCGATTCAGGGGACCTCAAAACGTGAATATCCGTTAAGATGTCAAAATCTAAAATTTTAATGATTTCTATACTTCCTTATACATAAAGTGTAAGAAGGTGAAATAGCAATATATCATTTTCTGTTCATATTATAAATACAAATTTATGGTATTTATTTATTTAAGTGAACTGAAAATAAAAAAATACAGTCAACATACTTTTTTGCCAAAATCTTTCTAATAAAATTCAATTGTAGGCAATTTAATTACTACAATCAATTTGTAGCTATCCAGATAGTCGATAATTTCAACTTAAAAACTCATTCCAACAATATCTTCGTCACCTTAAGGTGCTAATGGGATGTGCCTATTAACTCATAAGATCTAAACATTGGCATTTTTAAAGATTTTGCATCATCAAAGATAGTGAACGCTTGAGACTTATCTATAAATCGGTCGGTGTGATGTAGTATCGACAAAGAGGACTCCGAAATGGAGACATTTACAAAAGTTCGCACTATAACGTAAAGTAGTTATACATATGAGAGTTATGATTTATCCCAAAATTCTTGACCAAGAATTCAGGTCACATTATTCATGCAATTCAAGTAATCTGAATTTATTCCCAGAACATTTAGATTGTTCAATCACCGGGAAATATTTGATTGATGTTATGTAACAACATGACTAACTAAGCTAATTACGACAATTTGTCTATTATGGAAATAGCGAATGATAGATTTGAATATAAGATGTTCATGTTATTTCTTCCTCTACCGTGAGTTCCATTTTATCCGTTATCTTCTTTTCTCATTCGCACATGGTTCTTAATTCATGTTTGAATTTACAGTTTTTATTTCGCGGTGACCTATTCCACTAAATATTACATGGAATAATATTATTGTTCAACAAGATTAGTTACTAGTTCATAGTCTGTCATAATTGAAATTTATGAATGTATTTAAATATTGTATTAGATGTTAATATCCAACAAAGCTTACTATTATTAATGAATTTCTTTCATTTTAGGCATCCTGGTCAAAAGGTGGTATACCCAGTTACTCGAGCAAAAAGGACAACACATCTACTCCTAAAGTAAGTTTATGATTTTCGTTTTAATATTATTTAACGTGTACGTTATAAAACTAAATGCTATAATATATTAATGTTTAGTTATTTTTTTCACATGTTGAATATTTAGTATATGTTCAACAATTCTTGCTGCAGGATTTTTATGTAGAAATTATTAATTCTTAATTTAAATTTAACTATTATTCTTTTTCACGTAGGTGCGATAATATCAAGTTATCGCAAAACTTGGATGCTTCACAATACTCATACGAGAAGCGATGAGTGATAGTGAGGTTGGTAGCAAAGGAAGAAAAGTGATTTTCCACATCGTTTTGGGAATGATTAATTATTATGTACATTAATTAAACTAAAAATAATATATAAATTGAAAACACAAAGAATGTGTAAAAATTAAATAATTGTGGTATACATTGTTTAATTACTGTAAACAATATTTTAAAATTGCATAACCGTTCTTTATTCACATAATCCATATATTTGCCGTACTTTTGTCCAATGTAGTTGTTTCAAATATGCTGGCCACCGACTTCCAAGACCCTTCCCTCTAGTCTAGTATATCCCATAACTTTGATCATCCCATTTCTTTTCTCCTGGAGAATTGTTTAGGATGACTTTTCATGTTTAAAGTTTGACGTTTACCTTGTCGTTGCGCCAACAAAATAAACAAAAATATGGATATTTTATTTTATAGTTTATTGTTCCACTTGCTTACCAAAAAAGTAATATTCTGTAGATGGTTATGTAATTTTAAAATGCAATTATATAACTTGATTATAACATTATTATTGTGCCGTCTTGTCGTCCAGTGTAAATTACTGTAATTAACTGCGAAAAGATCTCAACTCATTAATAAATAATTTGTCATTGTTTGATTCGTTTGTAAGACGTTTGGTTCGTAAATGAGCGTCACTTAAAAACACCTACGTTTAACAAATTACTGTCACGAGTTTATTCATTTCATTTATCAAAATCTATTTCAATATCTACATTGTGATATGTGCGTATGAGTAATTATTTGTATGCGTTTTCAGTATGAAAGCAGTTACGCTAGGTCTCGGCCGGAAGCCAAGAAAACCGAGGATAAGAGTGCGACGTCCGCATTGGGAGGCAAATACAGCGCCTATAGTTCAGGCTACCAACGTGACTCTGCTGTGCATTCGCCAAGTGAGTACATGTTTAATAAATATTTATTTTAAATACGATAATTTTGTTTAGTAATTCGTGATTTTTCACTATGCACGACCTGGAAGTCAATATTTTTGTTTTGCTGAAATAAATTTAAATGTTTATTAATTTGAACAAAATGTTGTAATACAACGATTTCCTTTTTAATTTTTCTTTGACTGTCCGGTTTGTATCGAGATTTTATCAATTGTTTGTTTTATTATTATTTTGTGTTACTCATAAGAGTTTTACTTTGTTGTAAGTACAAACTTAAGTCAGTGACAGTTAAAACTAATTCAATTTATGATTATATTTCACATACAGTTTAAAACGAGATTCATATTAATATAATTATCATTATATTGCAATAAATATATTATGTATTTGACCTTTCCAAATTTTAACAAATCTTATAAAAACATTATAGTTTATTTTTATTTTCAGGTGCTTTATCAACGAGGAGTGAATTATCAAGGTATAAGGCGCCGATCGATAAAAAGGACACAAACCACCCACCGATAACCTATCGTCCACTGACCAGGACGACAATGTCTAGATCTCGAGATCCGAGTCCCGTCGATAAGGACAAAACTGAAAGTAGTTCATCCGGTAGCTACAACCACAACAGGTTGTATCCTAAGTCTTACACTGGATCAGGTAGTCGCGAAAGGACGGATTCGATAAGTTCCTCGACAACGATACCAAAATACACCGGCAGACCATCATTAAGCAAAGAAGACTCAAAGTATCCACTTGGGCGATCGTCAAGGGAAGTTTCCAAAGAAGACCTGACTTCGAATAACCGTTACAAACCGACAACCACCACTACCAGGACGCCATCAAGGGAGGATTTATCGAAATCGTCGCAGAAATATATAAACAGCAGGTTTCTGCCAAAAAATTCCGTCGAGAAAAGCTATACGGCGTATACAAGACCCTCAGCTTCGAGATCGAGTGAGGTTAGTCGAAAAAATAGGGAATTATTAAATGTGTTAAGTGCGCAAAATGAAGATAAGAGCAGACCGGTAAGCAGGTGTTCCTCGATCGCCGCTGAGGAATTCAAAGAAAGACAGAGGCCGGATCTACCGAAGTTTGAATTTGATCCGTACCCAGAATTGGAGAGCATCACTGTAGTCACACGAAGCACGTCTCCCAATCCACCATCACAAACATCCGTAGTAAGAACGAGAAGGGTGGATAACGCAAGATTAATAGAAAAACAAATAAGCAGACTAAAAAAACGACCACCAATGATTGATAAAGAAGTGCAATCAGATAGACTGGACGACAGCACAAAAAATTCCAGGTTTGCGGGAGCATCCAGGATAGCCGCACCATGGTCATCGTATCTCGACTTGAAATATTCTAGTCCAGGTGAAGCAAAATCAAAAGCGATTAACTCCGAAGATTATTCTAGTCAAAATGAAGTTGAAGATAAAATTCCGCGAAGTAGAGAACCGGAAAGTCCCAAAAGTATATCCAGGAACAGTTCGTCGAAGAGTTTGAGTTATTCGTCGACGAAATCTGAAATTCCTAAGGAATCAAAATTAAGGGCTCCATCGAATACGCAAAGTGATAAACCTAAGTCGAAACTAACTCCCCCGAAGTCAATACAAAGTGATAAAAAACTGCTACCACCACAAGTGCCTAAATCGGAAAGCTCAAAATCTTTCAATCCCCTCAATACCCCCAACAAAGATTTCAGGAAATCCGTTTTAAATATGAACACCGATGGTAAATTAAAGAAAAAGAATACGAAACGAAGTAATAGTGTAAGTTCAGCCGATTCGGACGGTGCCACCTCCGAAGCAACAGAAGCCTCTGAAAATTTGTCCAGTTGTAAATCGTTCTCTAGGAGTTCTTCGATACCAAAAATTCCGCAAAAGGTGTCACAAGAATCAACCAATGATCAAAGAAGTAGACGTTCCTTTACAAGATCGCCCAGCTTGACATCTGAAAGTTCATCAGCCGCTGCTAGTAGCAGCGAAGATGACGGCAAATCAAAGTTAATGAAACCTGTCAGCAAATTAAAGAAACTGGCTGCTAAGACTTCTATGTTAATTACGTCGAATGATGAATTCGCCACTGATAGGTCGCCTAAACCTCCACTCAGCCCAAGGATTAAAATAGATGGTCCGAAAACTGAAGCCGATGCTAAATCTTTTTTAATGAGAGCGTTGGCGCCAGTGACGAATTTATTCAAGGCAAAACATGACTCCAGTGAAAAAATAAACTGGATGGAAGACAGTTCCGAAAATATCTCGGAAATTAAAACGGAGAGTTCGCTTAGCCATTCCAAAAATTTGCCTGATGTCAGGCAAAACATTAAGTCTGAAGAAACGCAGCATAAGAATTCCCGTGAGGATGATACGTATGCCGAAATGTGGTTCGACGACTCTCAATTTGAACAGTCCGAAGCAATTGATAATTCCAAAAGTGAAGAGCTTCGCCCGAAGAGGGTGCTATATAGAATGGGGTCGGGTGAACGAGAATGGTGGTTAGGGGAAGATGGCAGTGATAATAACAGAAGTGAGGAGACGAAGTCACCAAAGAGGATACTTTGTAGGTCAGAATCCGGCGAGAAAGCCTGGTGGTTGGAAGACGCAACCGATGAACGTAGCAGAGAAAGCACGAAAAGCAACAGTTCGCGGAAGCACCCCATAAAAATAATTAAACATGTAGATTCAGGAGAAAAAGCATGGTGGTTGGACGAAAACTCCGACATACCGGAAGGAATTCAAATATACCCGGTAACCAGTATGACCGAAGATGGAATGACCGAAGGTGGAGGCATCACATTCAAGGTAAAGAAAGACGACTCTGGAGATAAATCTTTGTGGTTAGAGGAAGCGACAGTTGATAATAACAGACACAGTTCAAAAAGTAACGGTTCCCAAAAGTACCCAATTAAAATAGTACACCATGTGGACTTCGACGAAAAGCCCTGGTGGTTGGATGAAAATTCTGAAACACCGGAAGGCGTACGTGTATATAAAATTCAAAACGACGGCGACGGTGGAAACCCTTCCTGGGTGGAACAAAACGGAAACGACGAAACTGCAAAAAACGATAGCGTGGAACCCGAATGTTTCGAAAAATTAAAAATTCGACACATCGATTCGGGAGAAAGGGCGTGGTGGTTGAGCAGTCAAGAAAATATACCGGAAGGCGTTCAAAAATGGGAGGCCCAAGAAAATCAAAACGACGCAAACAAAACGCAGTATAAATTATGCAATCAGAAATCTGGCGACGTATCTTGGTGGCACGAAAACGACATTCCACATAACATGCGCAAACCGGACGACGAAGACGAAACGGAAGACGAATCTGAGTGTGATATACCATTGGGCGATAGAGCTAGTCCTGAAGGCCTCGAAACGCCTCGAGAGGAAGAAGCCCGGAGGAAGAGTCCTTATGACAATGTGCCAAATCAGAACGTATCCAAAAGACCGAGTCATATAAATCTGTTTATTTCTAAGCACACGAACATTGACGACATATTGGGTGGTTCGGGGCAACTGTTGAGTCCCTTGATGAATAAGATCTTTAGTTATCAAAGCAAAAAGTGTGGTGATCGAGACAAGTGTGAAGAAATTAATGCGGAGCAAGTTAAAATTCATGACAACTTAGCACAACGAGGAGTCATCCAACCACGTCCTCTGTAAGTATTTTAATTAATTATTATTTGTAGAGATGTATTACACAGAGTTTGTTCGAATTAACATTTACAATTAATGGAGAATGTACTTATTTAATGGTTTTAATACACCGTATAAATATTTCAAATAGATTTATTGTAACATTGAAAATGACGATCATATTGATGTTTTGTTAACTTTAATGGAGGGTCACTTTATTCGCTATGTAATTAGATTAGTCTAAATTGTTTGAAACAATATGAACGAAATAATTGACAAATAATGTTTTAAGCTCAACTGCTAAACGTCGTTATATTTTTTTCCAGTAAGGGGCAAATAAAACCAAATACAATGGTTAATCTAAATAACATATTTATAAAAT
The DNA here is from genome assembly GCA_959613385.1 of Geotrupes spiniger. Classification (NCBI taxonomy): domain Eukaryota; kingdom Metazoa; phylum Arthropoda; class Insecta; order Coleoptera; family Geotrupidae; genus Geotrupes; species Geotrupes spiniger. The sequence goes on along the minus strand of OY390736.1, from coordinate 23,020,251 downwards.
ACACCAATTAAAAATATTTTTCCGATCAATACTTATTAGTGTATTTTTCATGTGTACATTTTTGTTTGCAGAGATGTCATTGGGGGATTTCCCAAAACTGCCTCACACGGAAAGGTAAGTGATTTCAACTTCCATAATTAACACGTCACGACGTTTACTTTCAGTAATATTTTGTCGACTCGTTTCCGTCGAAAACAAATATTTACAATTTTTTATTTGCGAACGACTTCAAAGGTACACTTCCATTTCTAACCTTTGATGTCAATATTACAATTTTTCGCATTATTAGTTCAGTGATAACATATTTACGCACCAAAGAGATTAATTGAGTTCGTTTTGTAGCTACAAATGCACATGTCGCCATAGTTTCGTCACTGTAGTTTATTAACTGCATTTTAATACATTAACAAAGGAAATCGATTAAGTTATGATACCACGAGTAGTCATGAGGAAAAGTGAAAAACGGCTTTTGCATTATTTCCTTTAAGTGCGCTAAAATATGAATATCTACTTACTTTCTATATATTGAAGTTGCAGTACTAAAATTATGCGTAAAAATGATTAATAAGTGATTTCCTAATCATAAAATCATTTTATGACTATATTTTTACAAATACGGACTTGTGTGTGGTACCAACCATTTATTACTTATTTATCGTTGAGTGAAAATGAGTATTTGCGGAAGTAAAATTACTACCAAACAAAATTAATTTCATTGACGACAAATGATTTTTCATTATACGTACACATTTATGGAACAAACGTCCTATTTGGGAAGCAATTAAACCGCGTAGAATTTCTAAACAATATTATTTTTTCAAATTAACTGAAGGTGCAATAAACAATTGTTTGTTAGAAGCAACAAACAGTGTGCTGGGGTTAATTACTGCATTATCTAACTGTGTTTGTAAACTAAGCAGATGGATAGACGTAAAAATCATATACGATAACTAAGATCAATATGTGGCACAATGGAATGCGCTATGTAAATATGTAGGAAGCAAATTCGATCAAGAACTCTGTGGAAATACCACAATGAATATGTGTTTGCACTGATAGAGTTTCCTATAAACATATTTCATTAATTCACGTAATTAAAACCAACAATAGCTGATATTTGGCTTTTCTTTACGAAGTAATATTAATAATGGTAAGAGCCTTTGTTTGGTTTTGCACCTTCCACTGATGCAGTGCTACATAATATATAACCCATTTATAAATAATCATGTTATTTTTTCCTCCTACCGCCTCTACTTCATTCCTTTAGCATTTCTAATTTTCTAATTATCTTTTTATTTATAACCTTTGCAATAAGGAAACATTCCATCCCATTCTTAGCTACCCCAATGTCAATCTTTACCATTCTCCATATCTCTCTATTATATATATAAACTACTCAAAACGAATAAGGAGACATTTGTAAAATATACGGAAATTTTGTTTACATATTATGTATTTAAACAAAATGTTGGAGTTATGTTTTAATTAAAAGTACTCTTTGAGTAGACAACACGATTGCAACGCATCGATAACGATTTTTTAGGAAAAAATGAAATTATAGTTTTTAACCTCAAATATTAATTAAAAATAATCAAATTTATTGAAAACAAAAACATTTAATAATGGGTATGACTTCTCTAACCCGGATAACTTCTGCGCAACGACGAGGCATGCTTTCTATTAACTTCCTAATCCTTTCTTGAGGCAGCTGTTCCCACTCCTGGATAAGAATTTCTTCGACCTTCCACCAAATGCAACGGTTTCTTGTACAGTGGAGTCTAAATAACGTTCACCTTGGCGTCTCCACACACGAACTCGGCCATCGTTATGCCCTATGCAAAACCTGGACTCGTCCGTAAACAGTACGTTACTCCACTGTTCCAGAGTCCAGTTGAGATGTACTTGCCCAAAGTTTCGTCGGTCTCTTCTATGCTCTGGTGTTAAACGAGGTACCTTCGCTGGTTTCCTTGCATGCAGCTGAGCTTCATGGAATCTATTTCTAATGGTTTGATCAGAAATTCTGGTCCCAGTTGTCGCTACCAATTGATTTTGAAGAACTGTCGCGGTAATTCTACGTCCGCGAATTGCCCAACGAATTAATAAGCGGTCTTCTCGGGGAGTAGTCGACATTTCTCGTTGAGGGTAAGGTCGCCTACGTGTAATGCCATACTCTAAATGCCTAATCCACGCCCTGGATATAGCGGAATGACTTACATTCAACAATTGAGCTACCCACCTTCTTGAATGGCATTCTTCAATTAATGTCACTGCCTTAGCTATCTGAATAGCATCAAGGTACACTCTTTGTACTATTCTTCTACCCATGTTTCACACCAGAATTACAACCCAATATTAAAAATAAAGTTCTGGTTAGATCCAAACTTTAAGCTTTTTTTTTCTTTTTTAATCCGCTTTTATTGTTTATTTCATGTAAATGTTAAATAAAAAAGCGGCTACTTGATAGAGAAGTTATGTTTAAGAATACAGATATTGTGACCGAATTGCATTTAATTTCATAAAGTTTTATGTAAAATAAAGACATATATAGAAGTGTCTCTTTTTTCGTTTTGAGTAGTTTATATATATATATATATATATATATATATATATATATATATATATATATATATATATATATATATATATATATATTGTCATACTCCTCCATCGAGTGCTTACGTTCATCCATTATACGAAATTCCCATTTCCTATATTCTTCGTACATATTTATTTAATTTTTCCTTAGTTCCGCATCTAAACTTCGCTGTAATCGTCTTGTCTCTCCAGTTCTTCTTACCATCAAAAATTCCGGCCTTCTTCCATGCACTACTTGGTGGATATCTACTTCCCCACCGACTCCCACTTCTCATCTTTCTTACACACGTGGGAAAATATTTTTTATCTATTAATAAAAGAATTGAAAATTTGTAAACAGTAAATAAACAATTTTTTATTAAATTTTTCCATACGAACTTATTCTTCAAACTTACACTACGTTTTTGATTTTTTTAAAAAGCCCAATACTTGATTCTCAATTTAAAAAGATCTCAGGGTTCTTTTTAAATTATAATTTCTTGCTCCTACGATCGTGTGGTGAAAATTCAGATCGAAAATTTGGGATTTCGTCTCAATTTTTATTTAGGCTGACTTCGGATGCATTGTGTTTCATAATGGAGTGTTAAATTTCTTATCCACGTGCACCATGGAACAGACAAATTGATAGTCAAATCCAGCTGTCATTTGACTTCCTTTTTATGCTCTCATCATGGATAATATGATTTTTGTCTGCTTGTCTGTCCTTCCTAAATATCGTTTTTAATTTTTTGTTAATATATATAAAATTTATGGATATTTTCTTTTCATTACAGGGCGTTTTTACTGTACCGCTTCTTACCCTCATAAATAGCATAAACATTTTGCTTGATTTTGACAGTTCTAATACAGACTTGCAAACATTCGTAAATCTCTAACTTTTCGTTTTCGCTTTCGATTCTGGCTGGTTTATTTCATGTAATTCTTTTTAACTTACTGAATCTTTTGTCATGCCCTAAAAATCCAATCAAATATTGGAACCTTTACTACAAATTAAAACTAGATTTTGTCTATTTATTTTCAATTCTTTCTTTATATACCCGAGGACGCTTCACCAATTACTGTCCCTAGCATAGAAGCAAACGCCTGAGAAGAACAAAATTATTTTATTTTTCAACCTAATTCCGTGACAGGTTAATACATTTTAAGTATCGGTGCTGAATTGCTTGACTGCCTTTGGGAAAATATCTGTATTTTGTTCCGCCAGCCACTCATTTACCGCAGTCATCACTTCTTCGCCGTTTATAAAATGGGTTCCCCGAAGATGTTCTTTTAATTTTGGAAACAGAATATAGTAGCTAGGGGCCAAATCTGGCGAATAAGGCAGCCAGCGTTGCGAATGGCAGCCATTGAAACACAGCTTTTCTGGCCCGGACTGTTGTCCTGGTGAAACGACCCACATCGTCTCAATTTTCCTCTTCTCTTTTCCTTGATTGCTTATCGAATTTTGATATTAAATCTACGTAATATTGTCCTGTTACGATGCCACATGTATTCGTTATGAATCCGACGGTAATTCTTTTATCATCCAGTACCATATCATCGATCAAATTAATATTTTCCTTGGTAACCACAGTTTTTGGTGGTCTTGCACCTGGCGCGCGTTCACAGGACTCTCTCCCCAGTTTGAAATATCGTGACCAATTTTTAATTACCTGGTATGAAGGAGCAGAATCACCCAATACTTCAGTCATGTCCTTATGAATTTCTTGCAGTGATAAATTTACAGAGGTATTTTATAACAGCTCTCGTTTAAATTTTATCCATTTTGATATAATCACTAAAACCACAACAGAACTGAAGTAATATTTCGAATAAGTGGAAAGATAGAGAGACGCAATTTTATATAGTTTTTCATTTGGAAGTCAATGTCTACTATGTTAGGGACAATAATTGATGAACCGCCATCGTAGTTTTCATTGGGTATAATGTTATTTTTTTTTAATTTATTCCCCGCTACATCGCACTCTACTTAAGTTTCATTATTTTTATAAAATTTCGAATTACTACGTTTTTTTATGCCAAATCTTTCTGTATATGTTTATGCATATTCATATCAAAAGTTTACCATATTTGAGCTCAACTTTCTGTTTTTGGTGCAATCAATGCGATTAAAAAAATTAATTATACGATAATATTGTCATTTAGTTACATAAGTAATTTTAAGAGCAATACGTATTTTCGATATTTAAATGATGTGCATACGTGTTCTGTGTTAATATTTGAAAATAAGGCAAGATATTGGGGGAAAAATGTTGAAGAAATTCGCAGCGTACGGCAAGCTGTAGTTGACTATCAGTTGAAGTACTATGTGGTACGGTCATTGTATTGTTATCTGTGTGATTAATGGACGTATTGTCAAACATTTTAGTAACTACATATGTATAAAATGTGTTTCGCAACTGAGACAAAAATTTATCCTGCAAATATTTATTAGATATAAGATATTAAATATAGATTAAGTAAGGTTTGGAAGTTAGCTCTAAAGGCCACTGAGTTGCAATGACCAACAAAGACGTAGCTAGGACTATCAAGGGCTTATATAATCGATATTGTTCCTGGTTTAAGTTTTGTATATATGTATTTGAAAACACACACACACACACACACACACACACACACACACACACACACATCTATTCAACTCACGCTAACGCGACTCGATCTGTAGCTTCATTCCCCAGGAATCTGTACAATATTTATTAATTAGTTCGTGGTGGCGGTTCCAGGTATAAGATGGTTAGGTTTTACGATCATGGGCAATGCCAGGTACCTGACGAATTAAATTCTAATTTTAGGTACGAAGTTTACATTTTGGCTCCTAAACGCAACATTATTTCATTATATTTCTCTTTTATTAGTACTAAAATTAATTACCAGCTACTTTTTGAATCAGCACATCAAAAAACAGTTCTTGCTTTTCTGGAATCAAGATAAAAATTTCATTTTGAGGGTCTGTAAATATGTCGTGCAAAAACTAGTCAGTATTCACTGTTTGTAATGTTCATACAAACAAATTTTCCTAAGCAGTTTAATTACTATGATACGCGTCCTTGTGTAGAACAAAAATTCGAGCCAATAATTTTTTTGGGTTAATACGCCGATTAAATATTAATTGCACAACTTTTTGTTAATAGAACGATTTTTTTTTGCAAACCAGTCGACGTATTATAATTGCTTTAACGCATTTAAGCATAATAACCAAAGGTCAAAGATGAGAAATCAAATTTGCAAACTCACTTATTAAGAATTAAATGTAATCAGCCCAACTTTCACTGAATCAGTACTTTTTAAGAGCACTACAAAGTGTCATTTTTTGTATTATAATTCTAGATATAATTATAATCATGTAATTTTTGGTTCAATTTCATCACGTATTGAAATTCCTGGTTTCGATTATTAATTAATCTGTTTGTAATTAAATTAACTAATGTTTATTTGCTTGACAAACAATGTTACTTTTAAACAAAATATTTGTAGTTTTAGGTGCTGTTGGAGATTCCATTTTTTGCTTATTTTCGTAAAAGTAAAATTGGAAATAGTGAAGCTAAAGCAATCAAATTGTGTTGTTTCAAATGTAGGGCGTAAGCTGAAATCTTACGTCTGTATTGTATTAGTTTAGACAATTTAAATTTAACTTGGCTCCATCCTTAAGAAACGCTACTCTAAATTGTTGATTTTGGACGCCAGATTGGCGCGATTTAAAGCAGACGAGCGCAATTCTGTAGCCGGATTTTTAATCGTCGAACGAACCAGACTTGTAACTTTGTCGCTGAACCAAATCCACAGCTAAACAATTACTTATAAATATTTATGAATGTACGCAGGAGCGTTAATAATTATTAATTGTTCCTTAAAAAAGAACCGCGTCATAATAGAAAAAAAGTTACAAACAGGTGCGTAGCCAATGAATTTATTTCTAACGACGTTTTTCAATAAACGAAGTTTTGTTGTTTTTGTATATTGTGCTCAGTTTTTACATAAAAATTAATAATAGTAAATCGATTTCGACGTAGATATCGGAACGCATTCACTTTAAAACCCCATGGCGTTACTTCAAAAGCGGATGCTGATATCGTAAATTTGAAATATGATCAAACTTACATTAAATATTCCTTCATCATCATGAATACCTTACAGCTGCGAGCAGACTTTTGTTTGCAACGAGGAAACGTTCGCCCCGAAATATATTGACTATAAAGTTGGCGTATCCCGAACATCCGTGTTTGCAAAACTAATAATATGCGGGACGTTTCCTGGTCTCCAGTTACATGGACGTCTAGCGTTGTCTTAACTAAAGTCTTAAGTTTATTTTCATGCGGGCGCTCTACTTTGTATGCATTCATCATAATGTGTATTAAATTATACAACAATGTTGCGATAGTAACATTATTCGTAATATGAAATACCATAAATTAGGCAAAATATTGGACGTACGTTTTATTTGATGTTAACGATTTTCAAGTGTGACGTCATCGATTTTTATATTTAATGGCATCCTATAGTTTGTGGGCCATTAAAAATTTTCGATGACGTAACATTTAAAAGAACCTTCCCGTAAAAAAATCTGTGAGAACACCTCGAGATTTATAATATAATACCTATTTACGTCCAATTAATAACACCACCTACAGCAACAATTTCTATATATGTAAATTAATAGACAAATAAGAGAATTGTGTGTGGAATTGTGCTTTTTAATAATAACATTATTTTTAGCTGAACTTCGTTGCATTACAACTACAAAGATACAAATAACATCCATTCTATTATAAAGCGGTATGCATGCAAATTCAAATAATTACTGGATTCGTTCTACTTTCAAGTCAATTAACTTTACATAGGTAATTTATTTTAGTTTGTGTAGCACCGCTTTAGTAGACTAAACGCAAGAAGAAATGGAAATAAATAACGGTTTTCCAAGTTAGATCTCATTTTTTATTATAATAGTTAATAGTAGATCTTCGTGCATGTTCGAGAATATTGAATAAAAGCCACCTAAAATGAGCGAAAGGGAAATAAATAAATGAAACCATAGGTACGCTCAACATTGCAATATAAATGAAATTGGACATTTTTTTTTAAATTTGAACATTAAATAAATCACTACACTGACCAGCAAAATAACTAGCAACCCCAAAAATCACTAATTAATTTAACTAGAAATCATATTAGTATGAAGAACCATTCATTGTTGATAGTAAGCGGACATAATAAACGTAATTTTTAATGGCGTGCATATCCTTTTACTTTAAATTACCTCATTATATGTCTTCAACTCCTTCGATATCTCCAGGTATGGATAGGCGGCGACTAATACGTCACTGGAGTTGATGGCCATGATGCTATATTCGATTAAGATCGGAGTTACATGTTTGTCTTTGAATATGCATGACATCCAGGTATTCATATACCATTCGTGTGGGCTGGCGTTGTCCTGCATTGAAACAAAACAATTTCAGATTGAAGGAGAAAATGGGATAACAGAGAAGGAAATATTTCACATTTATAGTCGTTCAAGTACCATTTTCTGAAATTAAATAAATAAATCCACATCAACATCCTTTCTCGGTCATCAGGTGATTGCAACATTAAACAGGATCTGTATTAGACATTGCGGAATGGCCTATTTTTGCAGCTGGTGGCAAAATGTAATTGCTTTAATTTGCTCCGTTTCGTTGAACCACCTTTAACTGGTCATGGTTTCTCTTCACAAATTGTTACTTCCATGATAGCCAGCTTGTCACATTATATCATTATCACTCCAATTCAATGTCCATTTTTAAAACTCCTAAGTTTGTGCAGCAGTATGAAAGACGATAGAACTTCGACTGGACCGCATTGAGGGCATAAGCTACACTGGATTATAGTGTAAAGTACATGCATATTGTGGAAAATGTATGGTATTGTTTCATAGAGAAACGTTATGAGCTATTGAAATTTCCAATATCATTAATGAGAATACAGTACTTACAATAGTATTATTGCAGTTTGGTGTAAGGTTTCAACATAAAATAAAATTTGAATGGTTGAATGAATAGCAGTATTGAAGCACGAAAATTGAGAATTATATTTATTCATCATGACAATAATAAAAAAATTGTGTTTAGTGGTGTGGGTATAGTGATCATTACTTCACATCGATGATTCATGGAAGTGACCAGAGCTTGTTAGCATGACATAACGTTTCTTATTACCTGCGCGTTTGGACCATGTACTTGATTATAACGTAATTTATGTTATATGTAAAATGTAGTTTATTTTGTTATTTATTATTAATCTTGGGGTACCGCATTTTAATGCAGCGTTTAAATAATAATTTCCCTTTGCTCGTAGTATTTTGGTCTACGTTAATACTGTTTATTATTGATTGATTAAGAAAAAAATACTTTCAGTTTATCAATTCCATTTGGCTCTGATTGATGTAACCGATGTTAAGCGTTATTGCGTTATTTGATTCTGGTGCCGGTCATTCCGTTTTGGTTGGCAAAGGTATACATTTACTTAAATTTATAAACATAAATATAGAAAGTCGTCACCAACACAAGATCTCTATGGTAAATCGCAGTTGGTGTTGGGCATGGTTAGTTTACCGATTCTTACTGATTGTGAATTTATGTTGCCAAAGGTGTTGGTACTTCCATCAGTGAGCCTGTCTCTAATGTCTTTCATTATGGGCAGTGACTGTTGCCGACCTTGCGGCCTACGGTTGCATTTCTGCTCTAATTCATTTTATGTGATCAAAGGCATTCTATTGGCAACTCATCTGGTGATTTGTTAGATTTATCTATTAATTCCATAAATTTTATTCGTAGCTATTCAAACTTAACATCAGATCAAATCACTGAGTTAGATTCAACTGTCGCGCAATATCGAACATTATCCTGGTCCTTGGGAACCAAATTGGGTCGACAAAATTCGCCATATAGTAGATACTGGCCAGAGACTTCCTAGTAAACAGAGTCATCACAATATGTCGCCGTATATATGCTGCAGCATCTTAACAAAGAATTAAACTAAATGTTGTTACTGGGTTAAGTGGAGCGATCTTCCTGTAGTCCCTGGTCTTCTTCCCTGGTTAAAAATTCTAACGGGGCTTTCGATGGTTGCAAATTAAATGGACTACTTCAATGAGATGCGTATCCCTTCCCACCACATACTGAATAAATTGTTAGGTGCCCAATACCTCTCCAGCATCGATTTAAAATTGGCATTCTGGCAAATACTTTTAGAAAACACTTCATCTGAGAAACCGGCTTTTGTCGTGCCTCGGAGAGGTTTGTTTGAATGTGTTGCTATGCTGTTTGCGTTAAGTAACGCGCCTCAGACACAGCAACGCTTGATGGATAGTGTATTATGCCCGTAGCTGGAACTTTATGCATGTGTGTACTTGGATGGTGTTATTATAGCAACACCAACATTTGAGAAACATATTGAAGTTCTAACACAAATTTTACACCGGCTAAGATGTACAAATCTTACTATCAATTATGACAAGAATATGAATTTTGTCTACCGAATTTATAATATTTGGGATTTGTGGTGGACAAGAGATGGACAAGAGTGTATATTCCAGATAAACTTCGTGCTATGCTGCAGTATCCAAACGGCAACACAGATTAAACGCTTTATATGTGTTCATGGTACCGCCGATTTGATTTACACTTATCGAGTTTAACCTCTAAGAGCATTATTAAAAGGGCGGCGAAAGATAAATAAACTTATATGGAATGAGGAAGTGGACAATTCATTTGAAAAAATCAAGCAATCTTTGATTAGAGCACCATTTATGACCAGCTCTGACTTTAGTAAAATATTTGAGATATAACGTAATACATAATAAAAGAACAAAAATGGTTTAGGGGTTGTGATAGCGTTGTTAGCTCTTACTCAGCCCAAAAGGAAATATGCAGACTGAAAGAGAATGTTTGGCTGTTTTGCATTCCATTTAATGTGATTACGGACGACTATTCGCTCGTCCGGTTGCATAATTGAAAGATCCTGCTGACCGACTAGCCAGATGGGCAGTAATATTACAGTAATATGATATAACTTTTGAACACAAGTAGGACACCCTTAATGTTGTACCGGATGCTTTATAACGGTGTCCAATTCAAGTATGGGTTGTCAATAAAAGTGAGGACGATTATAATTCCGATCCATGGTATAGACTTTATAATAACGTTCAGAAAAATCATCCCCAGTTCTCGGATTGGAGTATCAATGATTGAAAATTATAGAAACATGTATCAGTAGTAAATGAAGTGGAAACCTGAACACAGGTTTCCAACTAGAATCCTGATGGAAATTTGTTGTGGCAACAAATTTGCGCAAATTGATACTTGGAGATCACAACGTTTCTCCCAACACGGTTTGAAGACGTTATATCGTGTTAAAGAATTATATTATTGGCCTAGCAGGCACAAAGATATTAAGTGCCGAATACTTCAAATCCAGGTTTTATAGAAATATCAAAGCGACTATATTTTCCATTCCAGACGATCTCTTGCGATGTTCTGGACCCCTTTCGTCGCTCAACTAAAGAATTTTTGTATTGTTGGTTGTATCGGACTGGTTCTCAAAATTTGTTTTACTGCATCGCATGAGCCAAGCTCAGACTGGCACTATAACAAAATATTTGGCGAATAACGTGTTTCTTATGTTTGGTTCTCCATGGGTACTTATATGTGATACTGGTACGCAGTTTACTGGGAAGCTTTTTAAAGACTTTCCGTTAAAACTTAGTGAAATGCTTGTTATGATGCACAAGCGTATCCAGCAGAACGAGTTAATAGAGTTTAGTACATGAATTACGTTGTATCTAATGCGTTAAATAATTTTAAATCTAAACTAGCTCCGATGTTAATATAATGTGAGGCCAAGGATGTTATTGAACTACGAATGTATAGATTAGTGGATCCAAATGGTGTCGATATTGGCCGATGGCATGTAAAGGATTTAAAGCCCAACTTCAACGATGTATTGGAATAATGTCATAACGTTTTGAGTTTGTATTGACTAATTAGTTCTCCTTTCCCTGTCATTTTTTTGTGAATGGCGTCCAAAAAAGGCACCGATCAAGTTAATGTCATTACGTCTAAAACCAAACTAACACCCGGTTACAATCGACCCAGAGAATTTCATGAGGATTGAAGTTTGGAGACTATAAGCGTATAAGCTACACTTCGGCTTTTCTGCCAGTGGTTGGCGGTCATTATCCTGCATAAAGGGTAACGTCGGCGGCATTTAGACTTCCACATATAGCAACATTGCGCATTGCAATATATTGACTTAAGCAATTTGATCAAGTATTTCTTTGGTCCAATATTTTCCCTACAACGACAGCAGATATACCTACATATAATTTCATAAAAGCAGCTTCGATTATTAGAAAGACATATCCGTCAGATATCTTGAAATCGTGTTTTGAGGTAGTCAGCATAAAACGAGGAAACGCTTAACCTAGAGAATCAAATAGTGACGTTAACGTCTTTAATACTCTCCTCGCCCTTCACATGCATATATCGAGCATCGTTTTAATTTCTTGGTGAACAAAACGCACATCACATAACATCTTAAACACATATCGACCATACGCCAAACGTCGTACCTTACATCACGAAAGTTTCAAGAAAGCGAGGAACCCCTTGCCATTTTGATCTTCTCGGGACCTCACCTGGTGTGACATTACAACATTGTCTCGGAAAAGTAACAGTTCACCCGTTCGTAATCCAATTGAGCAAAATTTACCTAATTTATCAGTCAGATTGTTGAAGAGTATCATTTCTTTTTCGAAGCGTGGATCTGTTTAGGCTCATTGGAAGGCGGAAAAAGGTGTTGTCTAAACATTGTACAATAATAAATATGTTGATGTTCTTGTACTACCGGGCAAGTCGTTTCCAAATTACTCTGATATCCGTTGTGTAACTGCTTTATCGTCAGTGCTGTCGTATATGTGAGAATGCCTATCGTTTGTAATGTTAGCGTTATTTTCTAAAGTTCTAACCCAAGCATAACTTCACTGTTTATCTATCTGTTTATTTGATTGCAATTTATTGGCAACTGATATTATATTCCTTTTGTTGTACTTGATTACAAATCGAAAATTTTGCGGAATGTGTTCAAAGATTAGTCACTGTTGGTTTCGTTATGAATCTTCAACGACCCATTTTCAATTTAAATGCTTTCCTTGTGAAATATTTATTTTCGAAATGTTGGAGCTTGTTGGGGATTCGATTTTGTGATGTTCCAAGCTATAGATTTGTATCTACGTTGAACGTGACATGAAACACCAGGACGAATAAGACCAGATGAAAATTTCCACATGCAATTTGATTTTCTGGTGTAAAAATGACAAAAATTTATTTTTCTGAATTCTGGATATACACAGAGCCCTATCAAATAATCAACACATTCGAGTGTTTCCAATTCCTAACGCAATGAACTAAGTGTGTGTCGATTTAAATACTACGTTGATGTCAGTTGGCAAACTTTGAAGAGTTGTTGCCGTCCAGCAATCAAAATTATACGGCTTAGCTTTTGCATTAACCAAAGGCAAAAGCATCTATTATATTTTAATGTACTTCAACACTACATTATTTTATTACTCTGTTACAACTAGCGTAACTAAGAATAGGTTGGTAATATCGGTAAAGTGTGTTCTAACGTGTTTATATTTCAAACACGGCCTCGATTATTTTTCTGCTTGTACCACAGTAACAAATGGTCTTTAGCATTAAAACTATGTAAATTATGGTAATGACGGTTTTACAAAGAAACGTTATTGCCCCTTTCAGTTATATATGGGCACCTTTCCTTATCGGAAAAAATGAATTTTTATTTGCGGACGCCCATACATTTTTAATCATTTATGAAAAAAACATTTAACGTGTATGCAATAAATTAGGACATGAAACTATGTACCCGTCTTGAACCTTGAACGACGATCATACTAACCTACCTCATTACTTACTACACGTGTTAATATGCCGCGAAAAGAACATACACTCTTCGGCGTTGACGCCGAGCTTAAAAAACAAACACGGCGTGCCTAGAATTTAATCTGATTGAGTTGTTTAAACTGTGTGTAACTAAGCTGCAAGTTTTCAAAATTCAAAAACTTCGAAGTATTGAAGTTCGTAATAAAAGTTGCCCATATGTTTTTGTTATTTTTAATAGCAGATTGTTACCTTCACGCATTATGCCTTCAACCGAGCATTTTCGTTATCGATGATAATTATCGAGGCAAAACAATGCAGGGATCATCGCAATTGGCGTCTCGTATGGCTTAGTATTCTACTTTTACGTGTAACATATTCGCAGCCGGTTTCGTTGCAACTTATTAATTTTAATTTGTTATGCATTCTTTAATCTTTAATAGCCACGTTTTCTTTGTCTCAAAGAACAATGTGTACCAATTATCGTAGTCCATGTTTTGCCATAATGTAATAATACGCTGCAGCGTCGTTAATCCAACGTTTATGCAAAATATATTTAAGTTGTGGCTGCATTACGGTTCAAATTTGAGTATAAAGCAACTGAAATAAACTAACAAAGACGTAGACTCGTTGAGCATTGCGTTACGAATATCTTGTGCAACGACCTAAGTTTATAAACATTAATGACGCATTCATTGTCCAAATAGGTGGTTTCCAAATAAGACATATAATAACTAAAACATACGTAACGCTCGTTTATGTGGATTGAAACTATAGAATCGAACATTGATTAATGATACAGATTTGATTTAATAGAAAACTAATTTTTATTGAATTTTATTGTGGCATTAACTAACTATAACTGACAAGCAATATTATTTTTTAGGTGCACTCGTGCATCTAAATAAATTTAGTAGAAAATTTTATTTATTACTCAAAACTTCAGGAAAAATAAATTCCAACCTGCTATGTACTGTTTTTGTTACCTCTGCGCTGCCACGAAAGATTTTATTACACACCCACTTTTCCCGGACTTGTATGACTTATATCAAGCAACAGAAAAGTGCATAGTTTCGATTTATAACTCATCTTATAGAAAAGGTACATATATTTTTAATTTGTGATTCACTTGATTTTAAACCATTAAGTGATTCTAAATTATGTTACAATTTTAATTAGCATTTTATGTTTTTAACAGTAATTTTTGAAGTGGATCGTAAATCAACCTGTAGAAGTTTTGTCGATTTTAACACCCCTCTAAAACAATTTTACCTTGCCCTGGAAATATGTTTGTCTACCTCATAATAAATGCGAAATTACGACTTTTATAATTAAAAATGTTGAAGTACTAATCACAATTAATCGTTATCTCATATAAAATAAATGAGTAAAAAATTAATGGCAATCAATGGAACAATCATCGAGATATTAAAAAATCGAAGTGGATATTACACAAGTTAATTTATATTAATGGTCTCCCTTTGTTGTAACTGATAGCGACTTTCGTCAACTGTATAGATAGATTTCGTATGCATTCCTATGTGGTAAGACACCATGGACAATGAACCACGTGACGACACCCATACATTCATCTCGCACTTTTATAAACGCAGGTATAAATTTATCATCGACTATAAAAGAAAATAATATGCTGGGATATTTTTAAATTTTTTTTCGCAAAAAATATTTTTTTGGATTTAAATTCTAAATAGATCAACACGTTGCTACTAAATCTAATTGGTAGCTGAAAATGCCGACAATTGTAATTAAATAATTGATCCGTTAAAAATAATAAAGCGACAAAAGGATAATAAGTGGAAATTATTATATGGGCGATAAATTATAAAACCATATCGTTTTATAATAATATCGAATTATTAATAAAACATATTTTTTGAATTTTATAATTTAAAACAACTTACGTCAGACAAATAAACAAAAACAAAATATCTTTTGTTTGACTTTGTTTGTCTTGAATATTCTTCATTTATACCTCATGTTTACAAATAATTTAAATTATACATAATTTATTTTTCTTTGTAATAATAAACACATTGTCTTAATTTTGTAATGTATCGAGTACCGGCTATTTATAGAATGCATGCCTTGATTTTGAATACGCAGACCTAACTCGTTTTCTGGTCATATTTCTTCCTAATTTTGTAATACCGTCTGTCAAAATATAAAGTTACAAATAGGTACAATTTTTCTCAAAACCCAAACCTAACACGTTGTTTTAATTCTCTTTTTATTATAATTGTATCGAGTGTAAGTTTATATCCTATAATTCTAAAGTATTTTAATTTCTTAAATACTAAACTTGGGCAATCGCCATATCTGTCAAAATAGATATTCGTTTTTAATTTATCACAATATCATTCCTCCATATTTTTATAAATAGTTCCCATGAAAGTGTACCCGGTAACAGAGAAAAACTTTCAAAGCACCCACAACTTGTTGGTCTATTTATTTTGATAGCCACTTGTAACTTAAGTTCACTGTCCATTCTAATGTACGCAGGAGTAAGCGTAGAGTACAGTTTTCACCTGAAACCTTGAAACTATACTAGGGACAGGCTGTACACTCACATTATTGAATGAAATATTGCCTCAGGAAATCAAAGATCGTGTTTACTTTGATATAACATTATTAATGAAATTAATTTTGAAACAATGACATTATCGATACCTAATTCAATTGTTTCTTTACCACACGATAGAAACCTTTAATAGGAACAGAAATAGATAACGATACCGCTAATTTATATTAATTTGAAATATGTATTAATAACACAGTTCGCTATATTTTTCTATTATATCCCAAGAGATAGCGAAATTAAACGTGCAGCTACTCTGTCCGTAATTAAAGACCTTTGTTAAACACATCAATTCCCGCATTATAATTATTGGGATCTATGCATTCTATCTTGACGTATGGATTTTATTCTTGACAAATACCCCCGAGGCCTCGTAGATATGAGAACACGTATTACGCTCCATTTAACTTATGGTCCTTTTTATTGGAGTTTGATGTAAACTAGCTTAGAATTATAATTTTTTGAAAGTCTTCGAGATGGTATTTTGATTTGAGCTGTTTAATGACCAAACAGATTGAAAGCCTGTCTGCAGAGCAAGATCGTTTCAGATTGTGGTTTCCACGTTTTGTAAAATATCTATGTTTAATTTATATCAACGTCGTTAGTGTAAGAATGTATGTTTAATAATTAATTGCTTCAATATTCCGCATATGCGGTATTTTTAGAATAGATAATTTTCTGGATTGTAATAAAAACATAATATATAAATTAGAGTGAAAGTTAAGCTGGCAAACCTTCTTGCGTCTAACCTTGCCGTCCATATAAATTATAGAATTTAACTATGCATAAGTGCACACCGTCTATTTAATTATGCGATTCATTCTTGAAATCTTTCAATTAATTATAATTTTTTCAATAAAAATATTTACCTGTTTTATATATTAAATATTAAAATAATAGTCTATTGTACGAACATAAATTCAAACCGCTGGAATTATGGTTATATATTTAACTACGATTTGGTTAGATATAAAAAATAAAAAAAGCAAATGACCGTAATATTAACAACCCGATCCAACCCAACCCAATCCAACCAAATCTAACCCAATTCAATCCAATTCATTCCAGTCCATCTCAACCCAACCCAACCCAACCCAACCCAACCCAACCCAACCCAACCCAACCCAACCCAACCCAACCCAACCCAACCCAACCCAACCCAACCCAACCCAACCCAACCCAACCCAACCCAGCAAATTAAAAGCTGTGACTAAACTAGCAAACTAGCTAATGTGAAATACGTTAAAACAACTAAATACAAATAATTCCCAAAAATGAAAGGAAGAAATAAAAATAAGTGCAGTACAATGTACAGGAAATGCAAAAAAAATGAACAAGTTTTTTGAAAAATATGCTAATAATACAAAATAATGTTAAAGATCATGGCATTTTTACAATGAGCTGGTAATTTTTTTATCGTTTTTAATTTCTTTGCAATTTTGTTTGAACAGCTGTTATTTACATCCGATTTGCTTTGTTATTTTATCCTTTGCTCCCTTCTAGTTACAGTTTTGTGATATCAATATTTTTTGCATTAATTTCATTGTTTAATTTATCGTTCTGCCGTAGAAAGTTTATATTTTTCTTTTTTGTTGCATTCCATATTCTCAGTTTTTATTAATTCTAATTTACGTTGATTATTTGAGTCAATCATTTTCATTTTTGTGTGTGTCGTTGAATTCCTTTCTATTTCAATTTCGCATAATTACGATATTTAATTTAATTAATTTTTAGTATCAGCATTTTTAACACCAGCGGCGTTTCTTGAATAACGCAATCTTTAAACCAATATTCTATTCAACAAAAAGTATTTCTGTAACGAAAAAGTTAAATTAATTTACTAAATCATGAAAAATAATAAACTTCATGTAAAAAATACCGGTGGTATTATAACCATTGGAGTTTCATCGTTGGTCGTACAAGTAGAGCTTTTTTGTTCAGCCATATGGACAACAGGTGTTAAACCACCTGCCTATTGCGTAAGGTTAAAATACTGAATTATTAAAAAAAAACGAAATAGTTCTCCATTATCTCAAACGTATAAATTACATACGAACCAATATTAATTATTTCCTTTGCTTATTAGAAGAAAGACATAATTAGTAAAATTTATTTGATAACATTTCAATGCAAATTAACGAAATTGTTGTAAATACAAAATGTATACAATTCAAGTTCAATGAACTTCGATGTGATAAGCTTTACGTTATATGCAGTAAATTTTTTAACATCGCCATATTTAATTTGAATATCACAAAAGCACGCCCAGGTGTATAAACAGCATATTTGAAATGAAATACAATTGCTCAAAATTATTTAAACCATTTAAACGACGAAAAGTCAAGTCATGTTTATATGTATACGATAAAATGTATAAATATGTAAAAAAAATATTTGCCGTTGATAATATATTTTTTACATAAATATTGATTGTGCGAATGGGCGTGGCCCTCTGGTTCAAAACGATAGTGAAACACATGTAGATAATTTTCATGTTATTTTCTTAACCTTCTGTTTCGTTTGTTTTCATTCGTCGTCGATTCATTCATTTCTATAATTTTGTTGTTATTATTTTGCTTTACATTTTCCTAAAATAGATGACAAAATGTGATGTTAAGTTATTTACTATTATTGATTGCATGCCATCCATGGGTTACAAAAACAAAGAGGAGAACGTTCCAAATTTCGTATTTTGCTCTTAACATATTTGATATTAAATGCTCAACGTATAATTTAAAACCGAAATTTATTCCCACAATGCACATTTGTGATTATTTTGAATCAGAAAGCCATTATTATGTCCATGCATACGTATAATATGTAAATATTTAAATAGTGATTACGACGACTTAATTTTGCAACTTTTTACCCGGGCGCTTCGAGGTATTATTACGATGTCAATTTTAAATTTGTTCTTGGAAATACTTATGACGTTCTAAAATTTGGGCACTAATTTTTCGGTTGCAATTATCTTGCAGTTATGGAGCACTTAATAATTGCCAACAATTTGTACAGGTTGTTCGAACGTACTTACAAAACGTACGTACAAAATATGTTTCCTTCCAATTTTTAAAGGTGGAATTTAAGTAAATCACTGAACTCTAAGATTAATTATTATTTTTGACTCATGGTGTTGCTATTAGTGGTGGTCATAGCTATATCAAGATTTGTTGAATAAAGGTCCACTCTGGTGTTAATTGGTTGTTAGTGGTACCTCGAATTTAATTTGTATGTTATATGATTGCTGACGATTTCATAAAAAGGTGAAATGAGTAAAACTATTGGTGTAGTTTTATATGTTCTTTTTTGACGTAAATGGCAAATTGTCCCCAAATTAAAAAATAAAATATAATCTGTACAACAATGACACGTTATATTATTTGTTTTTAAATTGCATGGAATATGCTGTAATTGTTGGATTTGCAACTATTGATTTATACATTATACGTTAAGTGATATTTGCCAAGGTAATTGGAAAATGTATAAGATTCATTTCGAGAAATACATTTTTAATTTAATGCTAAATTTCAGCAGTAGGTGCAGTGTTTCGTCAGAGACAAAACCAACATGAAATTTAGGTGGACCATATGTTCTTACTTTGTTGCTGCATGAGGAAAATTCTTGCATTGCAACCTTCACTTCGCAACTTCACACAAAATTACGCAAAGATTTTGTATGAATTAACACATCAAATATATTGTACTAATTAATTATTCTAACTCCTTATTGAGGAACAATACATTCTCTCCTTTGCTCAGGGCCAAAAATATTATTTTTAAAATATATAGTTAAAAGGCCTCTTATTCAGTAACAATGTACAATTTCCTAGTCTCTTTTATGAGGATTTTACAAATTTTCTTTTATAATTTATAAAAAAATCATATCTTTTGGAATAAGGATCTTCTCCAGTCCAAAAACTATATTTCAATGATTTTTTGGTTACAAACAATTTGTAGATCGTAAATAACGATTGTTACGAAATATACGTAACTTTTCACAGAATTCTATAGGAATCTAATTATGACCTCTTGTAATGTATATAATATAACATTTGCATTAAACATAATATTTAGTTTTAAAATAGAAAAAAAATATGTATGTAATTCTCTGTATATTTGTTTGGAGAAAATTAAATTGCATTTTATTTTTATGTAAACGTACGGCATTTGCAAATTATGAACGGAATAACATATAAAATTATTTTCGTGGTAATTCCACTGTTTTTATTGTACCTATGGAGTTATTATTATATTATTATTTTATAAATGACGTTGATGTTTTCCAGTTGCCTCTCGAAGCAGTTTTGGTATTTTTAACTACTTTCATGACTTTATTATGTCGGAGCAGTTCTTTCTGGAATATAACTTTAATGCATTAATTCTAATTCCTGTCATTTCCTTGTATTTTATTAAACAAATTATAGAAGTTTATCGACTCGAATATCTGTACAGGAAATATCGTTATCTGACTAAGTGGCATGGGTTGGGTTGGGCTCGCTTGGATAGCTGTATATGATACTTTTTATTGAAATTTTTGGCATCATAATGAGAATCGCTTAACCCAATCGAACCGAAGAGCATTTAAATAAATAAATCTTGTATCTCATATGCAAAAAACACAATTTGGCATCTATTGACTATAATTGCATGCAGAGACAAACGGACCATTAAATAAAAGAGATTTACAGTGTTTCTTAGAATAATGTAAAATAGCAATTGAAGTGGCAAGGCAACTATTTATAGCATATATAAAAGTACATTTCTCATTGCAGTGAATGTTTCTTTGTCTAGTGATCATTTGTTTATCATTGACTATTTTCTAACTACAGCACAATTTTCTCTTTGAAAAAGTAAGTTGTATTGACCTGGAGATTTTAATAGAATTCTGAGTGCACTCGTTGACTGTATTAAACGAAACTTTTTGACGTTGGAAAAAAAACTCTGTAACAATCGTTTTTACAAATCAACACGTCATAAAAGTATACGATCAAAGTTGCAGGATTTCGTATATATAACCGACTAGCTGGCATCATCTGCCCAAGGGTCATTATAGATATTGGTGTTACACATCGGGTTATATTTAAACAGTTGCAACCTATTGAAATTTCCATGGTCCTTAATCTAATAGATGCATGTGCACTTGATTCATGATACACCCACTTTTACTTGTCTCTTATGGCTTAATTGCATATAGCAACAGAAAAACATATTAACCATTTCGGTCTTTGTTTCTGTCTTTAAGTGTCTTTAGTATTTCGAACAATAGTAACCTAAATCATTTTGATTTACGTCTCGCATGTTTTTAAACTGAGTGAGACATCAGGTTGATTTTATTCAGGTACAATGCACAAATATCACGATTGTTTTCGGATAGGTCATGGTAATTGTTAATAAATGTTTGTATTATATGTATATCTGTATAGTTATAAATCGAAAAGAAAGAATAGTATTACACAAAGGACACCAACTTATGTGGTCGTAAATTTAAAGCAAAACGACAATTAAAGACAAATTATATACCTCAAGTTGATTAATTTGAACGATGGTTTCTTGTAGGACGACGATCTCAATTAAATTAAACCTCCTAAGTTACACGTGATCAAATATGCAATGAAAACGTGCTTTGCAGGATCAATATGCTCGCGAGAACAGTAAACAAATAGGTATTGTCCAGGGCTGGTGTTAGGGTAACGCGACTCTGGCAAAGTGGTCTGCTGGTGAACAAAAAACGAAACGTCATTATGTTAATATCTGAAATAAAGCTGAAGATTTGTATATATGTGAATAATTGTAATATAATTGAGTATAATTTTAACATTGTATGTGTACCTGCTTACGAATAGAAAATGTGCAAAACACGTCATAGCTTCATATGACGACGTTTTGGAATTGGCTCAAAAGTCCTGCAGCGATCAATGAAGCTTTTCGTTGTATGATAAAACGAGTATTAATGAGCGGGAATAATCACCGCGACAATCCAAGCAAAATTCTTCGAAGTTCGTTCACAGCGGCAGCAACAATGATTTGAAGGCAGTACAATCAACTCCATCGAGATAATTTTTGAAAAATGTCATTGTAGGATTACGTACGACAGTCCAAAACCATTCACAATTAAAACCGTCAAAAATCGAAACCAACAATTGAAAATTTCCAGGTCATAATTTTGATAAATTCAAATTTCCTTATAAATTTTTGAGATATCCAAGTCAATTCGGTTGAATAAAAAATGTCCAAGGAAGCATCGGAGTGATGACTATCTTCTAAGGCGCGACACACGAACCAAAAATTTAAATTTATAGGGGCTGAATATTGAATAATATTGAATATTTGGCAATACCATTATGTCAATTTGTAACTCGTATGTTTTTTTTCGAAACAGTGTAAATATTTGATTTTCAAACGTTAAAATTATTTAACATATCACATATCTTAATTGCTTATTTTGCATTTCAAATATTTTAATCATTTGAAAAAATCGTTATTAATTTTGAAATTCGTGTAGAAAATATTTCTAATAAGCAATTATAAGTTCTTTAAGCAATTATAATATGTCAAACGGCGTTGTATTGTATTGGGTTGAGTTAGCAATACTTTATGATTGACAAGCTAAAGTATTTTAGCAACATTTTAAGACAAATATATGTAATAAACGTTATATTATAACACGATAACGTATCATGTTAAACGGAAAACAACAAGTAAATAAGTCTTGATTGGCTATGAAAAATTAATAATAATAATTTTCAGAGGTGGCAAACGAAAATATTTCAGTCAATAGCACAAAGTCGATTGATGAAAATACACTCCCTTGCAATTTCATATTTACTTTATATTTTTATGAAAATAGATTTAAGCGAATTCTCCATATCTGTTTCGCCCTCTATGGGGTGCATATAGGTGCATCAAGTCATGCAAGCATGAGTGACAAACATTTTGTGCAGCTACCATCACAATTTTATTCACAATTTATTTTCGCACAAACTTTTTGTCATCCATTCTTGCATCACTTGATGCACCTTCACCCGGATGCCCATAGACGAAACATCATCACCTGATACACTCGTTGAAATACATTTTCAACAAAGCTACTTTATGTCCTGACTGCTGCGAAGTAGTAAGCAGACCATTGCAATTATGTAAGGGCACGAATGTGGGTGTATTGACGACTGGATGGCGTTGAGACATATTACAGCGCTGCTGGCCCTAGTGGCCGTTGACCTCGAATGTCATTCACTCTTCTTTACCACCTTCTTCTCCTACCTCGGTTAAATCTTTCTTCACTTCTCATAACAATTTCCTTCTGAGCCTTCATCTTCTTCTCTTTGCTTCCCCGCCCTCCGTTAAGATTCTTTTAACCCATCTATCGAAAGCCAATCGTCGCTATGTATCCCAGCCATCTAGCCCTTTGTACGACTTGAATAATGCTTAGTTTTTTTGTATTACTCTAGCATTTGTTTATTTGTGCTCCTTCTAAATTGATACCGCTATATGTTCTTCTTAAATTTTTTCGTTCCCAAATTTCCAATTTATTTTCGTCATCTTTTGTCATTGTCCAAGTTTCACATGCATATATAACAGTAGGTCTTATAGTTTGGTATAATCTTATTTTATGCCCTCTTGATACATTCCTTGTTGTTAATATTCTTGAAAACATCCCCGACGCTCTACTTCCTTTTGGTAATCGTTTTTTATTTCTTTTTCTGCATCCGCGATGTTAGAGTTACTGCAAGATATTCTATTTGCTCTACTACATAGAGTCGTGCGTCT
This sequence comes from Geotrupes spiniger, assembly GCA_959613385.1. NCBI lineage: Eukaryota > Metazoa > Arthropoda > Insecta > Coleoptera > Geotrupidae > Geotrupes > Geotrupes spiniger. The sequence goes on along the minus strand of OY390736.1, from coordinate 22,996,360 downwards.
GTCTGTGTATAGCTGATGAATAGTGGGTGTAAACTTAGATTTGTTCGTATGTGTTTTGTTGATATTCCCCTAGTAGCTCGTCATGATATTTTTTAAATTTATTTTTGATTATTTTTGCTACAAGGTTATATGTCTCATCGAGCAGTTTAATTCCTTGGACACTTTCTTATGGAATAGTACCCATTAGTGCTTTATTCCACACTTCTGGCATGTTTTCTTCTTCCCAAATCTTGACGAACATATTTCATATTCCTGTCCTTAATACTTTACCTCTGAGATTAAAAATGTCAACTACTATGTTATTTCCTCCTGTACTCAGGTAAATTCGTCTATTTCATTTAATTGTTGTTCTTGTTCATTTTCCTTCTACTCTTAACGACTCAGCTTCCGTTCTTATTTGTTCATACTTTCTTTTAATTTCTTCGTTCTGTTCTTCTATTACCTTTAGTCTAACTGTATTTCTTTGCTCCAAGATTTGTTGACACTCACCTCAAAATACTTATTTGTTTTTCCGAGTCTCGCAGTATTTTCATTGCCACCTCCTTCATTGTTGTTTCGATTTGTGCCCATTTCACATCCACTTGTGGTTTATGTGGTTTTGTTTCATTTTTCTGGCGTTTCTTACTAAAAGTGCATTGTTACCTCGTCTTTCAATTATGCCAAGTCATACTTCTTCCTCGTTTCTCTTCTTTTTCATTGATTTTGTAGGTCTTTTTGCTTCATTTCTGCAAGAAATAATACGTGATCACTGTCTCACGTTCGTTACAATTTTTATATGTTTACTTTCCATCAAGACATGCCACTATTTGGTTCTTGCTTTTTCACTTCGCGATATCCATGTTTCTTTACGTGATTGTTTATGTTTATGTGTTGTGATCAAAAGCAGCACTCACTATCTTCATATTATTTTCCAACGCAAATTCCATTTCTCCCTTTCCATTGTCATTACTAGCAATATAGCCTGCTCTTTGCTTCCGTTACCCCCTTGTATTCTCCTTCTGTCCCTACTTTGGCGTTCGTATCCCATAATACATTTTATATCGAATTTCGGGGTCTCACAAAATACTTTTTAGGTCTTCATAATATTTTGATTTACTCCCTGGATCTTTTTCTTCAGATGGTGCATTTATTAGCTTCAGCTTTCTAAATTGACCTCTAATTCTTTTCCTACAAATTCTATCATCGTATCACTCAACGTCAATGACTTGTGGAATCTATCATTAATTATGAACCTAACTCCAATGGCTACTCACACACTAAATTGTTGTTATATTTTTATGTAAGGGAGAATATTTTCAAGTGCTGGTTGTCATATACAATTGTAATAATGTTTGGCTAAAGTGGAAATATTTTTCTTTTTCGATTTACATTATATTTTTATAAAACTGCTATAAAAATTAATTTAAAAAGATGCAATATGGGGCACACTATATTTGCAAAAAATTAAAATAAGTAACCTGACTATTGGTTTGATTAATTGGACTGTTCCATTTAAAATTGATATTCTTCAATTTAATATAAATGGCAACAAAGTATATGTTTTGAACAATAACGACACAAAAATAGTCAGCTTTGTGGAGCAAGGATTTTACCACGTCATTGTCTGCAAAGAGCGACTTTCATAAATCAACATGTCAAATGGAAAAATAGATCTGGGTACTGATAAATGAATTTGTAAAATACCAATAAAACAAACAATTAAATAAAAATGAAAATGTTGGAACGATCAAGATCAACTAAGGAGGAAGCAGGGTTAAATTAGATCTTTATTTATTTATTAGAATTTTGGGGAATCGATAATAATAAATCTTGTACCTTGTACTTACCTCTCGGACATACCAACGAGTGTAACATTCTACTAATATATTTTTAGTATTAATTTTGATAATACAATTAGACATTTTTCCATCAAAGGTTACTCAAAATGGACAGATCAATGTACGCCCTATTTAAATTTCTCGGAAAAGGTAATTATCAACGTCTCCAGTGAGTCAATGTAAATGTTTCATCCTTTATAAATATTTCTAGCACCCAGTACCTTTTAATTATTTTAATTATCAATGGACCATTCTTTGTATGTAAATTAACATATTTCCTGGAACGAAATATTTTAGACAGACATAACACGTTAGTTAATTGATAAATTTATGTAATTGTGAAAACTAGATGTATGTATGAACTAAACACATTATATGTATTAATGTGTTCTGGTTGGAAACTAAACGAATGTAAAATTAATTTATTTTTATTTTTAAACTCAAAAAAATGTGTAAATTTTGCAAGTATAATCATTAATAGACAAAGTTGACATTGCAATAAGAAATTTTATAGCAGGAGAAATAGAAATAAATTATAATAAATACTCCTGTAAAAAATTGTTCATTCTTATTGGTCAAAATGATCACTACCTATAAAATTCGGCTGGATTTTAATGTCAAAAATCTTTAATTATAATGTTCATACAAGGTTTAATTATACAGATTTGAGTCCCTCCGTTATTTCTACAATAATTATATCATCATCTAGTAAACAGCGAATTATCGAGTTGTAAAAGTTGCTCTATAAAAAAGTCAATGAGTCGTAAATATAAAATATCAAGTAAAAATGACGGTTATAAAATATATAATAAAATATTTTATGAAAATTTAATTATATATTTGTTGTTATTGGAATATACATTTTAGTAATAATTAAATATTATTCATTTAATTAAAGCAAACAGGATTTTTAGTAATTTGCAAAGAAAACGTACGGTACGACAGGTCTAATTATTTTTTTATCGGGGCAAGACGAACGCAACATTTTAAAAATTTAATTTGTCTTTTGTTTACTACAAAGCCCAGGTGTTACCGTCACCGTCCGGAGAAGTAAGATCTTGTAACACCGTCGAGGGCGCTGCTCGCAATCGCTTACCGGCTGGATTCTGAACTCAGTTACGTCGCGTATTCCTTTGGAACTAGTCGTGCAAGTACGTAGTACGCATGGATGATGCATTGGTAAACTGTGAGATGGTGTTCATGTCCACAATAGTAGAAAAAACGTACCCGTGAAGTTTTACCGTCGAAAAACGCAACCGAAATTCAGCCGCCTGCTCGCGAGTGCACCCGTGGTTACGCAAATCAGCCGTTTTTTCTCAGAGTTAACGTTTTTTTGGGTTGCTGTTGTGAGCCGGTTTTGTCACTTGCCAGGTTCGTTTTTTCGATTTCCATGCACACTTTATTGTATTCGGTGGAACTATGTTTTAAATAATAATCGATCGGGTACAAATCGAGCGGCAACAAATCTGCAAGATAATTAAAAAGTTTTTTCCAAAATAGTGGTGGTCACGTTCAACGATAATAATCGTAATCATTTTTGCGCACCAACTAAGTTACATTTGGAAAAATTGCAAATTAAAATCGCCCGTGAATGTTTAGTTTTGCAATGTGTTTAAATTTTCAATTAATTGTTTAGTCATGGGTATTGTATAACTACGCTATATTTGCATTTAATTATCCAATGCCCACGATGAAGATATTTAAATGTGCGCCAGCTTGTGAGGTTAAGTGAACCTTTGTGGATTTCAACAGGTAGTAACGTGGTAACGTCATTTGGTGATACGTTAACCATGTGATTGAGAAACCACATTTTGTGCTGCATATGATGCATTCGATTATAAAATTTTATGTAGAATGATGCGTATTACACGTACCAGCTGATGATAAATATAAATGTGACTAAAAAGTTAATCAGAATTTTTTTAGCGAATACTCAAAATCGAGGAACAATTTTAAAAGTCTAGAAATACAGATACATTATACAGAATCAATCCCATAATTAAAACATCGGAATATTATGAGACAAGTTTCGTTAATTCATATTTATTAATTTTCATAAACTCAGTTTGGATTTGTTTATATTTGGAAAACTTTTTGAAACTGCTACACATAATGCTGATGATGTTTAAAAATATAGATTCCATGCGAGTAAAACAATAATGTGTTGTTTTATTTTGCTTACATTTACTTCGAGAATTATAATTTATAACCACCACAGGTCTCAAATCTGATTTAACGATTTTGTAAATATCAACAAATCCTACTGTGTTGATGGTAAACTATAGCCTGCATCTGCTGCAGTAAGGTGTCCCGGTTAAGACTGAACGTATATATTTTTTTTAATCAAAATTTATAATTAACCAAAGTTACATGGAATGTGCCAGAGGCATCAATTATACGGGTTTGATTTGCACAAAAACAAAACGACAATGATTACATCAAAAGACGATCGGTTCGTGCTAATTGGTGCTCGTCAGATTGGAGCAATAATTATCAATGTACAATCTAACCGGACATTTTTTAATAAGTTGATCCTTTCGATTAAGATAAGATGCTTAACAAGAATAGATGAAATCTTATATATGCAATTACATTTAAAATTCGATAGTAAATATGCGCGAATTATTTTCGTCCTGCTTGAGGCTTGCAAGTGTAACTATTTTTCTAAAATCTCAACTATTCTCAAAAGTTTGTAAAAAGTTGTCGTAGATTGTACATTGATCATATCAACTTTTAGGATAATTCTAGATGACTCATTTTATTCATTTAAGACTTGGCCGAAACTCTAGCTTTGTTGCTTTAGGCCATTTCAATGGTTGCCTTTGTTAGTCTTGATTGAGAGGTATTGGAAACATAACAACTTGAAATATATTTTCCAATTTTCACAAATTGCTTACTTAAAACACACATCGAGATGTTTAAAAGAATTAAACGGACTTCAAGTATATTTTGCACTACTTTTAATTTAGATCAATGCCAAGGAAATGGTCATAAATATTAGCAGTATTTATATTTTGTTTATTAAATGTATAGTACCGTTTAAATATTAAAAGCAAAAATTATGTTATCGCGACGCTTAATAATTTGTAATATTCATGGAATTTCGAATTTAGAATTTAAAGCATTTGAACGTAGTTTTATGCGCTGTATTTCTACGGGTTTCCAGGTAGAAATGAACTGTTTGATGTTTTGGGCGCAACTTTTATTTTTCTATGGCAGGTACCATTTTATATAAAATTAACTTGATCGGAAATGAAAATCAATCCTATAACTTTACAAAAGGTTTGTAATTAAATAAAGAAGAATACTAAATATGTAGGTTAACGATTTGTTTAATTGGCAATTTTATTACTTATGTACTTTATCCATTGGCCGTTTGTAGCGCATCAAAAAGAGCACTTTTCATGTTGACCTAAATGTGACCTAGTGCACTAAAATTTACTGGTTAATAATTTAGGATTTATATCCTACCAAATTAATGATTAAAACCACAATTGTTTCAGATGATGAACTTCGCGAACTTTATTTTATATACAAACATTTTCACGCGTAGTTCTGGTCCAACTTAAATCACAGTTAATTTAAATAAAACTTGGAATTGTCTTAATGTTACAGTTGAATTCTTCTGTTAAATTTTTCTATGTGTGTATGATGGAACAATATTCGTCCCGCATTCTCATACCGCTGAAGTTGCAATAGGTCAAAATATGAAATGCTAATTAAACATGTCTCGACCAGAATTCGGCTTTCTCATGTTATATACAAAGAATATATATTCGCCGCACAATTGACGCAGATTATCGTTTTTATAGAATGACGTCTGGATTTTCATCTATGCAAGTCGCTATTTATAGTATATTTATAGCGTACCCTTGAATATGATATTGTGAAAAGATCAATTCGGCCACAGCTTATTTTGTTTGAATGTCGTTGCTTTAGTCTTATTTTTAGCAATCTAAAAACGTGTTTTGGGTGAAAAACAAAATTTATTGACGTTTGTGTTTTTTTTAGAAGTCTAAAAATTAAAAAAAAACATGATTTGTGAATTGTCAGACAATGAGCCAAAACTTGCAAATTTTAATGCAATTATTAACGTTGACGTACGAATAGTGCGTTGAATATTTGCTGAAATGCGCTAAAACTAGATTTGATTATAAAAGTGACCCAACACATGATAAATTTTTAATTTTACCTTTAGGAATGTCATACACATATACTCAGTGACATATAAACTGCACCACCTAGAAGGGGTGGGCATTTTTGGATCAAATTTGGCAGGAATAGTGGACTAGTCCAGGGAAATAGTTGATTAAAATTTGAAACCCAATCATCAAGTAGTCATGGGATTTTTGACTTTTGTGTCATTTTTTAGAGGTGATGATAGACAAGCAATTATCTAGTCATTTTTTGAAATTGTTCCAATTTCTCGGATTCCGTTCTTTAGTTTAAAGTGTTTCAAGTGTTTAATGATGCCTAGAGGAAGGAGACCTCAAGTTTACCAGCAGTTGAGTGACTTTGACCGAGGGCGGATTGTTGGTTTACGAGAAGCAGGTTTTTCGTTTAAAGAAATCGGCAACCGTTTGGGACGGCACCACTCAACAATAATACGTGTTTATCATGCGTGTTCTGATCATGGGGTTGAACGTTGGAGCAGAGGCACTGGGGCTCAAAGACGAATCAATGAACGTCAAGATCGCCGCTTAAGACTAATGCCCTTGAGAGAGCGATTATCTACTAGATCAATAGCTGATCAATGGTTAGGTGAACAAGGTCGTCCGATACTGCGAACAGTTTATCGTCGAATAAGAACCTTTGGCTTGCTGTCTTACCGCCCACAGCTTGTGCTACCCCTCACTGCTCAACATCGCCAGGAACGTTTGGTCTGGTGCACGGAAAGACTTCAATGGAACTAGGAGTGGCATCGAGTTGTCTTTAGTAACGAATCGCGATTTTGTTTAGGAATGCATGATGGTCGGATGACTGTTAGACGAAGACGTGGAAAAAGGCGCAATCCTGATTTTTCGATTGCGAGGCATGTTCACCGAACTGTCGGGTTGATGGTGTGGGGTGCTATTGCTTACTGCAGTAGGTCACCCTTGCTCTTCATTCGGGGCAGTATGACCGCCCGACGCTACATTGACGAAGTGGTAGAACCACATTTTCTTCCACATCTTCGAGGGCTGGAAGACCCACTTTTCCAGCAAGATAATGGACGATCTCACGTAGCAAGGGTTTCTCTTGACTTCTTTGAAGAGGCCAATGTTAATCTTTTGCCTTGGCCGCCAAGATCTCCCGATTTGTCGCCCATTGAGCACGTGTGGGACATGATGGGTAGAAGATTGAGGAATCTACTGAACCCACCGTTGAAAATAGAAGCTCTACGGCATGAAGTACAGGCTGCTTGGGATGCCATACCCCAAGAAGACATTGATCACCTGTGGAATCAATGCCAAGGCGGGTCAATGAGTGTATCAGAAATAGGGGCGGACCAACACATTATTAAAGAAAAATAAAATAGATGAAGTGTTTTCTTCATCAAATTTTAATCAATTGTTAGCTTAGAAGAGTCCAATGTTACTGCCAAATTTGGTCCAAAAATTCCCACCCCTTCTAGGTGGTGCAGTTTATATGTCACTGAGTATATAATCAAATGAATATTTTTTTAGAATTTCTAAAAAGTAAAGGTGTAGTATCCCCAATTCTGTTACGTCATCCATATTTTACTTAAATGCATGGTATCATTTTTATTAAATCTTATAAATGAAAATGTTCCATATTTGTTTATTGAATGATACAACGAACATACGTATCATATCCAAACGCATTAAAAAATAAAAATTGAATCGCTTATTTTAGAAACAACATAAGTCATATTTTAGCCGTTTTTAGGAAATCAAAAAAACATATTATTGTGTTACTGTTTTTAATATGAACAAAATATTTCTGTAGAGATTTGTAAGCTATGTAGGACAAGAATTCATAATACCACCTTATAAAGTGTAATAACAAATAAAATAATTTGAAATTTGAAAATATGGACTTAAGTTGTTTCTGAAACAAACGCTTAATAGAACTTGGTAAACATTTTATTAGATCAAAAATTTATTTAAGGAATGAAAATAACAATACATTACAAAGTTATAAACAAATTTAAATGGTTATTGAAAACTGATATATAAGAGTTTAAAGAAATTTTACTGGTTATTTTTATTCTGTTTCACTTTACGAGCTTTTGTTGTACTATTGGCAGTGATTCAAAAAACAGCTTGTATGGTTCTTCCACCCACCGAACCAAGGTTTTGAGATGTTCTATTTTGGATTCTAGAATTGGAAGTCTGACTGAATATGCTAATTCCGTTGGAAATTTAACACATTCATGTTTCTTTTTAGGATGTGCAAAGTTAACCGTATTCCATATAAACCCATTGATATATTCGTTAGCTTTGATGGCTCATGGAGTTTTTATGGTATACACAAAATGATGAAATTTGGAAATGGTAAAATGCATTCGTGCATTCCGAGACATCGACTGTGTATCTGTGGATATAGAGTTGTCTTTAAAATACATCTGCTACCAATCCTTGAAGTTTATAATGTTTTCTGTTTCAACCTCTCATGGTGAATGCATATTGGGCACTTGGCGTTGCAATAATTTCAGTATACTTATAAATATCATAAACTCTATCGAATCTTTTAAATGATCAACCCAAATCCACGATCGCATGGGAAAAAGTAATATTTTATGTAGTCCATTAGAAAAGAACATATCTCGTTGGGGTCCTTCGTAGCCACTCCTTCATGATAGACATAGAACATGGCCACTCCTTCATGATAGACATAGAACATGGCCACTCCTTCATGCCTTGTTTGTTCCAAGGTTGTAGATACAAAACACACTTACACTGAGTTGTGTCAGGTAAAATAAGTCTTGAACAGGTATTTCAGGAAGCTGCAAATTCTGCAAGTAATCAAATGCTAACGCAACTAAATCGTTACGTTCTTTGCATTGTTCCTTTGAATTCCGTACCGCGCTATAAAATGTCTTTGAGGGGCAACAATGCACAGATTTTTCGGCCTCAGCAGCTCTTTTGGCATACCCTCCACTTGTGGCTTACCAAAGTGGTGTTGAAAGTTTTACTGGAAAAACTTTATGTAGTAGGTATATTTTACGTCACTTTCTGGGTATTTTAACTTGAACAGATGATACATAATTTTTACATTTAAACGTGCATCCAAGTACCTATATTCCTTCCCCGAATAGTGTGACTCCTTAACTAGAAACGACTTAATGTGATTGTTAATCATTTCCCTAATTTCCGGTCGTACCATGTTTGTTTTAGGATTGGTTACCCTTTTATTTTTCGAAAATAACTCCAGAAATTAAAAGCAGGTGAATTCATCTTAATCTTTCACGTCCTACAGCATGCAGGCTTAAGAATGCTGCGTAACAAACCTTCTTTCGTACCTGATTTATTGTTATATAATGATTATAAGTTCCTAGTCTGTCTTTAGCATTTTATTTACGTTTACGAGCCACCTCTTTAATGGCAATTTGCCCTTGTGCATAAATATCCTGTTCATTTTTTGTACTCCTGTTATAAAAGTTTGCAAAGATTTCCTGTCGGTGGTTTTCGCTTACTACTTTAAAGCATTTCAAGACATAAGAGCGTAAAAAATAAATTGCTATGTAATTAAAAATGTCGTATATTTTTAAAATTTTGCACTAGTTACTTGCAATCTGGTCCCACGTGTTCCACGTGCTCATTCCCATGCCAATCTTGATATTTCGCGCCTTTCATCCTGGAATTTCGTATGACATTTCTTTTATATTTAGCTGTGCTCTTTAGACCTTTTCGTCTTCGCTGTGGCTCCTCGTCAATGTTGCCGAATGTATTTGGTTCATCGTGATTCATGGTAAAATCAAATAAACACTTAATTCACCAAACTGTTCTTACAAAACATCAACAAAAAGAACTCCGACCACTGCTCAATTTAGAGGTTATAAACAACTTGCGAGCTACTGCGTAGCAGCTTCACCGCTCTCCTCCATTTACTGCAGAAAAAACCTAACTCCAGGACATAGGTGTTTCTACACTAAACGTAAATTTTGATTAGCGGTAACTCACTACAGACGTGGGTTGTTTCTACACTAAACGATTTAGGACCCTCGAAATTACTGACTAGGTGACTTAGGTTGTTTCTGAAATAAGCGATTCAATTGTGGTTATTGTCGTTTCTTTTTAAGGTCTACTACAGAACAAGAATGAAATGTCATTTATTATTGATATAGACTATGGTATGCTTTACTATGTGGTAATCCATATTAACAATGAATTAAAACATTTTGACTATGGTTTTACCACAGATAATTTATTGTTATAAATATACATTACTAGTGAATATATATATCGATACAAAACACGACTTAAGTTTCGACTTTTGACGATCATCAACATGGCATTTCATTGCAGTTATTATGCATTAAAATCTATGTTACACAAAAATATACAAGTCAAATTATTAGATGAAAATACAACTTGAATATGACTGAGTTCTGGCTAACAGATTTGCTAAGGCTATTGCTCAACACAGTTTCTAAAGATTAAAGCAATTTATTTACTCGTGCAAATAATAATTTAACATTTTCTTCATTATCGTCCACGACAGGCCTTAAACTTGACATTATTTCACATATCTGATTCATAGATACAGTAACATCGGCTTTACTTGCTTTCTTCTCTTGTTCCAAATTATTTGTCAATTCTTGCATAATTAACTTCAATATCACTTATTGTTATCACTCGAAGGTGCAATTCTAATTCTTCTTTTCTTTTTCGACTTCTGCTAATTCTTCTAATTGTTTCCGCTTCGTTTTCATTAATCTGTGTTCCTAATTACGCTGTGCAGTTCTGCAGCTCTGTCTGTCATGCGGATTTTCATTTACGCCAGCTCTATTAACGATTGATCGAGCTTGGCAAGCATAGCGTAAAGTGGCTAATGTTTCATCAATGTTTGTACTAGCTGGAGTAATGGTTTCTTACATTGACGTTAATGAATTTCCCCCAAGGCTTTCCCTCAAAAGCCAAGTAAGCACATAATTTCTGTAGTGTACAAATTGAGATGTCTTCTTTTGTTCAGCAAGTGCAGATATAACTTTTCCTGATATTAATAACGTCTTATTAATACAAACACCTGATGTATTTTTTCTTCGGTGTTACAAGTGTTTCCTAAACGCGCACTTCCTGCTAAATCAACTAGATTAATTTTGCTTGTTCTACATGAATCAGCTTCAGCTAGTCCCTCGGCTAAACTAAGTTCAATTGAGAATATACTGTGTGATCTAGATGATTTCTCATTCATGGCCGTTACTGTAGTTACACGATTTTTATTTCCTAATTGTATGATTTCATAACCTGAACACTCAAATCTACGACATAAGGCCCCCAAACCGAATGCTCACGAACAGTAAGAGCAGTTTTGGAATTATTCACAGCCAAAAGATCGTGGATTTTTTCATTATTAATTTCGAAATAACTTGCTTCCACTGTAGCTACACATGTTGCCCCCAGATTAGACATTTTTGAAAATAACTGTTCACAAAATCTAGGAAATCCTGTATTTACATCTAAAACATCACCTAAATAGTCTCTCATCATGGTGCAACTCTTTCCCGATCCAGTTTGACTATAAGCAAACATACATACATTATATCCTCTAAATGCAGCGGACAATAATGGTTCACTAATTGCCACAAAAACATCATCTTGACTGTAATAAATAATAAACGAAAAATGTTACACAACTGTACCAAAGGCACTAGGCTTAATATTTTAAGCGCCCGAAATTCAAAATACCCAATGTAATCCTGTCGTTAATCTGTCGAACTTACCACAATATAAATCGCAACTTTTTAAATCCCTGTAGACCATATTTTTTGATTTTTGCGCCTTATTTTTTCCCTCACTTCTTTTTCTGCGTATAAATGTATTTTTTCCGTTTGTTCACACTTAACAAGGCCCTCAAAAGTCGAAACGTAGTTAAAGTGTTTTATTTCATCATTTTATTATTAAGTCGCCGTAATGAAATAAATCAAATATACCAAGATTTCTAAAAACATAAGTTCCAGAATAAAATCAATTCCCAAAACGTATATAAAATGTTTCAGAATTAATTTAGATTTCAAATTAAAATCAATACAGAAAACCTAAAACTTAAAATTTTTAGTATTTCGGAAAGCTGTACTGTAACTGCACTCTAAAGACTGCTCAGTACGTAACCAACTTACGTGTGCCTAATAAGCGTAATCTCAATGTTGCCCCAGTTGAATGAAGCTATAAATGTGTGCGAGTTGTCATATCTAAGTCTAAGTTTAATGATTCTCATCATGTGTATTTATCAGCGTGGTAAATCGAATTTAAAAATTCGAATAAAGAACTTTTTTCGCTCTAAACGCAGATATGTTTGCATTTAAACATATTTCTGATTTATTTTTTTACTGACGTCATTTCATCATCACTGAAAACTTATTCTTCATCCAAATGCAATTTAAATTTACAATAAACTTTACTGGTATATTGGAAATATATGGAGAGTTTAAAGTAAAACTATTGCAAGTAACGAAGCAGACGTAAAGCAATGTGAGGCGAACTACTTATTTGATTTGCCTGCCTCTAATTCTGATTTTGTTTTTCGTCAATTTTTTTCGTATGAACGCTTTTATAAATATTTGTATGAATTATTGTTTCACATTCCCTGATTGATTGTATTATATTATTCTTAACATAAATTAGATTAACTATGTGTATAGAGAACTATATTACATTTACTAGTAATTTATGATTATCTAAAAGAAAACAGACATTCCGAAATTAAAAAAAAGCTTTTGAATTAATGTTTACAAAAAAGAATGAGGATTCATATTTCTGTGTTTGTTATATTGAATTTGAATGGAGAATAAGGTTCCTCGGAACTAACTTGTTGCTATGATCCTACTTATATTTATTCCGTGCTACAAACCCTTTTGACGTAACACAATATGAGCAGAATCTAATCGTTTCATTTGCTTACTACTCTAACAGGATTTGTTTATTAAAGTGCAAATTAAGGATACATATTTATTATTTATTAATGCGAGAAATCTTTAATACATGAAATATTTTATTTGTGCAGAAAATGTACTGGATTTCTTATCAGTCGGGTCTTGATATCTCCTTAACGGAATTATGCTGAGTCATTGGACGACATAGTCATAGTTTCCATAATGTTGTGAACCTGATAAGTATCGTTTGTAATTGTCGGCAACCATTTATATATTTTATGATTCCCCAATATAGTTTACAATTGTGATTGCGATTTCAATTTCAACATTTTTAAAATGTTTACTATCGATTTTTTTAAATGTACTTTAATAATTGTAACTAGCGAATTGATGAACTGAAATGAAATGAATGTGCTAAATAAATATTTGTAATTGCAACTAATGCGCATTCGTGTTCCTATGAAAAAGCGCTTTAAACGAATCTCTAAATCGTATTTTTAATTATATTTGCCTTCGGGGTAGCGGCGAACGATCCCCGGTAACTGGTTTATTAAAGCAAAATACACAGTTGTTATTATCATGCAACATTATTTATACCAGCGATGGTACTTAACAGTGAAATTGGTTGGATGGTCGCATATACATTATTAAACCTAGAGGTGGAATTAAAAACTCTGTTATTCTTTTATAGCATTAACATTAGAAATTCGTAATATTTTATCAAATAAGCATACAGTGAAAGGTATAAAGTCGTTAAATGTGAGTTATTTCTATATTTTATCCACATCTATAAACAATCACGTGGACAAATAAACACCGTTCACGTTGTGTTGGAATCATGATTAATTTCAATAAAACTAGCAAACTTTTATTTATGAATTTGGCAGTTGGTACCTTCCTTCTCATAAGTATATTCTTCTGAAATTTCGTGTATTTTAATATATTGTTAGGTTAGGTATTGTTGATACCATTTTTGTACATGTCGAATTATCAATCAATAAACATATTTCTCAGTATAGTAATTACAAAAATTATTGAACTCGAGATCTTAACGGATATTGTTTTGATCTTCCTTAAGCGTATGGTAACAATTTTCGGAGTGATGTGCGTTTTAGGGCCCAAACCATTACTGAAATTATAAAACTTTAAACTTAACTTATTACCAGGGAAGAGAAACCCCTTTTCCGAAAACCGTGAAACTGTTATTTATAAAATGACAAACATCTGAAGCTATCTACTCTGTATGTATCTTTATTAAGTTGTCTACAAGAATTGAGTCGAAGTTGCCTTGTACTTCAACTCAATCACTTTTCAACGTCTTATTTAATACACTTTTGCAGTATTTGCAGTATTTTGATATTGGAATTTTCAGAAAGCCTACACATTAGTTTCGAGGAATAACTAGTGTCTTCTAGTCATGCTAAGCAACATATATTAATCAACTCCTATACCATCGGCTTTATTTTCTAGTATGATTGGCGAGCATGTTTATCTGCTATCCTGTTTGATTCATTGTTCACTTCTAGTATAGCCTAATGCGCTACCTTGTGGCATACATCAGTTTTAGCTTTGTTCTAGAATTAGGAGTAGATGAATGTTAAGGTTTAATCTGCGAATAATACTTCGAGGATTAGTTTTTGGCAGAAAAGAATCTATGGCAAACTCCTTGTCACTGACTTGCGGAACCAAAATTGGTTTTGTTATTTTGAGAAATAACCGTTGAAGAACTTTTAATGTGTTGGGTACAATCCCCTACACGATTGCGTTCTTGATGGATTGATGAAGAATATCCATAGTTTGTTGAATATTTTTGCCAATATTCTTTCTGGAATGAAATCACGTCACGACGATTTCTTCGCGTTCGGATTCTTAATAGTGTCGAATGACTCATTTTTCCATAACTTTCTGTTTGAGAGATTCAGGTTGTACGTTTAATGTAATATAAGATTTATCGATACGTGCTCGCGTTATGTGGATTTGGAGTGAATATAATATTATTAGTTGAATATAATTTAATAGATGATTGTGGAATACATGGGGTGGGGCTAATTTAGAGCAGTCTGTGGTTCACTTGATTTCTTAGTGGTTTTCCAGAAAGAATAGTTAGTTGCTTTTAGTTGCACTTAGCTTTTGTGGATATGTTTTTATATCCCATTGCCTTTAACTTAAGTGAATATGATGATTTTCTGAGCTTTTAGGCCTTGTAGCCTACTTTTTTGACAAAGCTTTGGGTGTCCGTTCTCTGCTAAATTTTATTATATTGGTATGGATATTTTCTGTTTTCCATCGAAAGAAATCTGTACTATTCTTCTTATATAACGATTCACGTTTACACTTTAGAATCTTCCCATCTTGCACATGATTTAGCGTTTTAACAGATAAACAATGCGATTTGATGCCCTTTATAATAATGATACCAAGTGCTTTATAATCCACCCGTGTCGGTTGAGTTCGGTTGGGTCGACGCACAGCTCTGCACACCATAAATTACTAAAATTTGCAAAATTTACACAAACAAGCAATTTCAATTATTTAATTCAAAAATCACAAATAACTCCCGTGAGCTGCGCCAATTGTCAATTTAACTACAACGTACAGCAGAAAAAAAAATCCCGTCAGGTTTTGATGTCAGTTCTAGTATTTTAGGCGCCGCTGATCACGAATATGTACTCAGTTTTTTGGGTCAGTGGTTCTGAGTTTAGACGCATTTGAAATACATACTCAAATACTTGTAGTTTTTTTTATGTTAAAATTACTATGAAATGAGGAAGCAGGACGAATGATGCATGATATTGGGCTTGTTGGGGAGCTAAATGAATATAAAATATTAGGCAGTTATTAACACAGATACGACCACCAGGTGACGTTGCATTGTGCGTGGACAGTAGAATTACTGTAAAACAAAAACTTGAATAATGAAAATATCGTTCCAGCTCATCCAGCATCACACTTCAACAATAAGGCGATCAATTCCTTTCCTGTATGCCTCGTCTCCATACTCCTCATTACAGTCCACAAAAGTTGCAATCACTTCTTTTATGAGTTCTTTATAATTTTGTGATTTGTGAACTCATAAAAAGTTGTACTCTGTGGTCTTGTTCATTTAATTGGGTCTCGAATGCAACGTCTTTTATCGACTATCGGAATTTGGACCAATTAATATGCCCGTTAATGCAAAACACCAAAGACATATCATTAGATATGTAGTTATTCATTCAAATATCGAAAAGGCATGTAATACTTTTATTTTTGCATCACTTATTCATGGAAATGCATCACCATTGCATCGGCGATAACATTATTTTTAATAATAATAAAATATAAAAATTTTCATTTTGTTTTTTCCTACTGTCCCATTCACAAATGAAGCAGATATACTTCGTGAAGCCTTGTTGCATTTTGAGTAACAAAGCAACCACTTACACAATATTTCAAACGTTACCCACATTTGAACTGCGTAACCAATGGGAATCGTAGGCAAACTTATCCCTTTGTTTAGTTTATCAATGCAACCTACCATGGACTAGTCGATAAACAAAATCAAGTCTATGTAATGCCTCCATCAATCCCTCAACATTATCACAAAATACGAAATTATCTGTCATTGTATAGAAACATTGCAATTCGTACGATCGGAGCCGAATTGAGGTAAAGCGAATGTTTGTTTTTCCAATAAATTGTGATCGCGAAGTATAGAAGCTGCTATTTCTATCTTCGTTTTGCTCAAATTAATACTGTGGAATGGTATGTGCCTACAACCATTTGCTTCTGAAGGGTGCTTACAGGGATCATACGTTGATGGTTATGGTTCAAATGACTGCATAATCTGCGCCAAACACATTTGCTTCTCATGTTGGTATTGACGTTATTAAAAAACTGAGTGCGTATTTCATGACTGGCCCCGAAAACACGATATCAAAACCCGACGAGAATTTTGAAAATGTTATTAATTGCTGTACCGTGTTATCAGTTCCTTACTAATTATTATTTGTTGTTTTTTGTGTATTTTTTAATCT
The DNA here is from genome assembly GCA_959613385.1 of Geotrupes spiniger. NCBI lineage: Eukaryota > Metazoa > Arthropoda > Insecta > Coleoptera > Geotrupidae > Geotrupes > Geotrupes spiniger. Next base: position 22,979,489 of record OY390736.1, on the reverse strand, counting down.
CGGTTTACATCACAATGTATTTTAAAAGACGGATTTATAATTAATTTAATTTAATTATTTATCCACATATATACAACGTTTATACAATAATTTAAATTTAATTGCAATTCCGTAATGTGGTCAACAATTGGTCAGGAAATATGAAAATTATTCGAATATGCAGTCAGAAATCGCACATTTTCTCTTGGAGATCACAACTTCAATTATGTCCTATAAAATGCTTATTAACGAAATTGGTTTGGCTCAAATTGTTGGTACGTCGTGGTGCTCTTTTTAACGGCTTACAACATCAATTATTTGAATATTCTTTTACTACAATCAATTGCTTTCAGTTAAGTTTGGTCAAAACCGATGAAGTGTAATTATAAAACAACCATGCGAGATATTTAATGTGAGTAAAATGAATTTGCTAAACAACATCAATTAAAACGTAAACTTGCATTGTAACTTATTATAATTATTTTGATTCGGAACTGCGCCATAAAGATAAATAATCCCGCAGTATTTTAATAATTTTAACGATTCTAAAATTATTATTCAGAGAAATGACCTAACCATTCCCATTGTCGATTCGAAAACGCAATCATTACGCAACCGAATTCGAAGTGGCACTTGAAATGGCCCATTGAAAGAAACATCCACTTAAAATCGAACTACGCGCACCGTGAAAAATTGTGTGGGTTTGTAATAACCATTTGAAAAGTGCGTGTGGGAGTCGCAGTGTTTCGAATGTTCAAATTTTGCGACGTTAACAAAAAAGCGCAACGTCGACAACTTCAATCGCTGTAAAATTACTGTTACAACGAAGGCCGGGTACAAATGTAAGAACTCGAAATCAAGGGCATTTTTGAAATGATGCCCGAACGCTTAAATTGTTACTAATGATCAATTATCATCAGAATGAACAATTACATCATCGTAATTATTAGTTCGAGTTTTATGTTGTTATCTCTGGATGGGTGGATTCGAATAGATTTCGTTTGTGATTTATGAGACGGTCGGTTGGTTTGCGTTTACATTACATTTGATTTTATTTTGTGTATTTATTGATTTATATGTAGTTTTAGCGCTGGGGAAAGTTGCATTGTTTGGTTGGTTTAGTGTGAACATTTTCATTGCTCCGGAAGTCGGGCGTAAATATGTTCCGAGCATGAACGAAATATTTATGGTATATTTCACCGATGTGATCCAATAGTAAAATCACATGGCGTAAAATTTATCCCAGAACGTTCCACGTTCTAACAGTGTCGGTGATAAGACATTGATAAATAAATTAATTGCATTTCAATGTTGGCAGCGCAGTGATGTTTAACCATACTAGGATGGCATGAAGTAATATGTGGCCAATATGAATGTTTTTATCGAAAATGGTATAAACAAAAAGAACAAATAATCGAGCAAACAAATGGTGCAACATTGCAGGTGAAAATATTGAATGAAAGAGTTATTCAGCAAGTTAATGATGAATTGATTAAAGCTGTCTATTTGTAGCTGAATAAAAATCGATTATCATCTCTCAGACCAATGGTTTATGATTACGTGATTATACAAAATCATTATCAGATCTACGACATACAGTTTCAACTGTTATTGAAGTATTGCGAGATGTAAATGGAAATAAACGTTGCGTACCGTTAAATTCAAGTAAATGGAGACGTTCATGTACACACAATCCGCCTCCTCCTAAATATGATTAACGCAATGTATTCAAATTAGCATTTATTAGCAGATTACAACAAAAATTAACGACATGTTAACGAACCTTCTCATTTTAAAAACTCCGATAAAGCAGGAGAAAATATTTCGTTCTGAAACAAAGCACGAAAATGTCGACAGGAAACGCAAATTACCTATTTAAATAAACCACTGCTACTTAAAAGTCCATTACGGTCGTTAAATGCGAAGATTTGGACAACGTTTAGCAGGAAACGGTTTTCACTGTACAAACACTGTCTCGGCGAGTTTGTAATCTACACAACTGCGAAAAGTAAATATCATAGATTAGTTTGACAGGGTGGAATTACGAGTGTGCGCCGCGAAATCCGTTACTAAGTCGAAAAGTATGTCGGAGATGGAACGTTTTCCCGTAAATGTGTTAATTGGGCATCTATTTTACATTTGGATGGGGTAGTCTCCTGAAATGATAAATTATCGATAACCTGCTAAATGCATTTTGAAGATCTCTCGAGTGGTAAAAAATCGAACGGGTGTAAAGATGCAATCTATGATTGAATTTGGAAAACGTATCAGTAATCAATGTATTTGTTGAAAAATTTATCTAATATTAATTATTTAAATTGAAAAATATATAATACATTTATTGAATAAATAATTTACAGTAGTAGGTTGTGTGCCTGGGAAATACCAGATATTTGTAATGAATATTAGTATTCAGAGATTATACTCAACATTAAAAGTAAAATATACGTTATTTTAGAGACATCAAAACATTTGCGTTTTCTCTTTAAAAACAAAAATCTATATACTTTAGAATTTATAGCGTGAAAGGTGCTAATTATTTCAAATTTATTTTAATAGGAAGACAAAAATTTCAATCTAAAGTGATCAATGGGATCGTATGCCTAATGCACTAACCATAAAGCAACATATACAAATTCAATTAATGAATAAAATTACACAAAAACATACACAAAGAACAAGGAGTCCCCAATGAGATCATATGAGACAATGCAATTGCCAATCATTTAAAAGTGTCCTGAACACGATATAGATTTATCCTATTTATAGACTTTCAGCGAGCTTTTGTCAACAGGGCAACAGGGGTAAGACATGGGCACTGTGCCAATAATTAATATAGAGGAATATATTCAGCGGATATTAAAATAAACATGTGTAGAAACACGAGAGGTCGAAGAAAGCTTTCGACACATTTTCTAGGACAGCTAAACTGAGAGGGCTAGAAGTTAAGCAGGATAAGACTAAATATATATGTCATATTCCTGGAAAGAATTCAGCGATATAAAATAGGTAAAACATAAAAAAGTGCACCATCGAAACAGTAACAAAGTTTAAATACAAGGGGTAATGGTGCGCAGGCAAAATGACAAACGCATAGAAGTACCATAAACAAAAACATAAGCAAAGGAAATAATAGTGGGCACCTATGCAGTCGAAACAATATGCCTAACGACTAAAGAAAAACGTTAGTTAAGAATATTTAACAACAAATTATGAAATTCTGGCGCACCACGAAATGGAAAGTATTATGCCTAGAGAAGATATTGTCACAGATGCTGCGATGTTACGGTTACCTACGTAGACATTCAAAGTCATAAAAAGGATGTGGGACTGGAAGTATAGACTGAGAGGAAGACCTAAGTGAGGATAGGAGGACAAAGTGCGGGCCTACATCAAAAACCATCGATATTAAAATGCGGAGGAGAGTGATAGGAGGTGGTTCAGTCTGCGAAGAGACAACAGGAAAGGAAAAAAGGCGTGGCCATCATTCATCGAAATGAGCAGGCCCATAATTTAAATTTATGACGAGAGTTAGATTATAAATAATTAAAATTAATGGCTAACCCCACAATTACCAACTACACACATCAAGGACATTGTATCCAACCGAAAATTTAAGATTTAATCCTTACGACACAACGATTTAAATGAAAAATTGCGTTGTCCAAATCGATGTTTAGTAAGTGGCCATAACTATCGCTTATTTATTAATATCTGTTCTAAAATTAATGGAATTATTAATTTTTTCGTATGATACCTCTCAAGGAAATTTCTATGTTTGAATTCAGATTGAGTTTCGAGAATAGTTACATTGTCCAAATCAAAAGTATGGTTCTCCTCTCTAAATTAGACAGATATGGCACATGATTGTTTGCTAATTTGGTCTCACTTTTGTGTTTTGTGTTGTATAACCATTGTCAAGTCTGCCTAATTTAGCAGCTTCACAACCGTTGCCATTAATTTTATTTACCTATACATATATAACTCCCGACCTGTACTTCTCAGGTACTTTATTTTCTATTACACTAAACAAGGACTTAATGGTTTTTTAATGGTATTTAGCTATTTTAAAGTTACTAGGGTTCAACATTTAATTAAAGAAATAACAGATATAATAATAAATTTGCAACCCTAGTGTTTTGAAATTAGCTAAGTAGGATTTAAAAACCACCCTTGTTTAGTGTCGTAAAAGATAGAGCACCTGAGAAGTGCAGGTCGACTATAAAATAATATTAATTGCAACGGTTGTGATGGCTGCTATTGGGCAGACTTCACAACGGTTGCAAACCAGCCTTCTCCAATACAAAAGTGACTGCAAATTGGAAAAAAAATCCTGTGCCATACATATAAAGAAAAACGTCATATAAGAAAATTCACAAATATGAAGGAAGATGGAAAAAGAAAGTGAAAGCCATTACCAATAAATATGCGAAAAGACTGCCACAACAATGATAAACCTAAGAAAATATAACCAACACCAACTAAGCATGAGAAAATGAATCAAGAAAATCTTGGTCTTCACCTTATGGATAGCCATGTTCTAAATTAGCCTCATTCAAAAGAAATTTTCAAAAGCACACGTTATGGCCCATAGAAGAGGTTCTATTATTTCGAAATTTTCCACAATTTAAAACGTCTGTCTCCGCCAATTTATTATTGGTAACAGACGAAATCAGAAATTTCTTGAAAATTTGTTAAAACAATTAAAATAAAATGTCAATATGCTGATAAATGTAAAAGTTGCTTTCTTGGAAGAATATTCGCCCAAAGATAAACATTAATTAAGCAAGCCTCCACTCGATAAATCCCAGTACAATTTATTATTTCATTCTTATTTGAGATCAACAATAGCTTAGTATTTAAAATAAACAATTTTATTTGAAACAGAAAGGTGAAATGTAGCAACTGTCGTATTGATGTTAGGCATGCATGCATTACAAATGTATGACTTATAAAAACAAGGTGCATTTGCAAAAAGAACACGGGTGAGACTACTGGAAGGTGTCGTTTCGCCCTCATTGTGAGCTCGCCCGCTAGAGATACTCTTCGCTGCAAAGCAAACAAATTTATTTATATAAATTAAATATTGCATTTGGTCGGTGCATAAGTTCGTCCCATTTTTTTAAACAAAAATCAAAGGAAATTTTTATTTACTAAAAATTACATTTAATTAATATAGTACGTGCCATTATGTTCGATGACCTTTCTTTATTGTTCGATAGCTGCATAATCCCGCGTTCATAGAAGTTCTGAAGTTTCTGGCAGGTTTCAGGTGATTTTCAAATCAAATCTAATCAATAAGCTATTTTGACGCGATATAAATATATGGTAGTCGAAGAGTGTGAGGTCTGGAGAGTATGGTGGATAGACCAAAATATTTCAGTCAAGATGTAAAAGTTTGTGTTGGCTGGCCAAAGACACATTATCTTGATGGCAGGCAATGCCTTTTCTGTTGGGTAATTCAGACGTCTTCTGGTCGATGACTAGCTTTAATTCACATAGTTGTGAACAGTAGTTTTCTGAACTAATGTTCTGGTTTGCAGGTAATAGCTCATAATAAACTATTTCCTTCCAGTTCCACCAAATTCACTTCCAATAAGCGCCAATATTTTGGTGCCATCAACGTCAGCTGAACGTGGTTTTCATGTAACTTTCTGAACCACTTACTACAAGTGGAACCGTGAACGGCGCCCTCACCATACCTTTGGGGGCTGCGAAGCATTCTTGCCTTTTTGGAAAAAAACATAATATGTCAAAATGCTCCTTATTTTCTGCCATTTTTAATACTTAACAAAATTAAAAAACAACCAAATACTACATTTTTACCAAGTACTCGCCGAAATGCCTTCTGTCAAATAACGTCAAAACTTTACACGTGAGAAGTAGATAGCAGTTCGAGGACTGAATTTTAAATCGTCTCATTTTGCATAGTTTCAAAAATCAGTGTTTTTGGTCTTTCTGATGTGAAAACTTTAATTCTGAATATAAAACATAAATGACATATTTTCAGAGAAGATATGTAAATTATGATAAATGTGCAAAAAAATATAAAATACATTCCAACCCAACCCATCCCAATCCAACCCAACTCAATCCTACTCTGCCCAACCCAACCCATCCCACAACATCATTGCTTTTCATCCTTGTGTACTTATTAAGCTTCGTCGAAAATATTGTAATATATTATACCAACTTTTTTATTAAGTTATAAAACCTGATAAGGTGCAATGGATTGTGCTTCCTTTTTTCGTCTTGTCTAGCGAGTTGTATCCGTAGTTCGTATTTACTCAACTTTTGTACCACGGATTGTTTTTTGTGTGGAAAATACCATTAGCGACACAAGTAACAAACAGAAAATGGATGGTTTCGCTGTGTTACAATGTTCACTTTAGGACTTTAATAACCGATAATCACAACACAACTCTAAAGAGACGCATTAATTGATTAGTTTGGTGTAAATTATTTTATTAAAATTGATAGTAATAAGTGTAAGGTCATGATTTTTCTTTGATAATCATGGGCTCTCAGATGTTATCTATTATATTAAGGTACAAATATTACTGTGGATATGTTATTGTGTTGCTTCTTAACGCAAACATATTTTGCCCCTCAAAATATTATGACATTCATATTGATAATGGTTTTATTAAACCGCCAGAATCAAAAACAAAGCAACGTTTCGTTGACCGAAAAAATATATCATTGGGGAAAACTGTTGGTGATGTTTGTTTTATGTTATTTGGTCGTTTTGTTAATTTTTCAAGAGTTACAGTAATATAAATGATAGATGGTCGAGTGTAGAGGGTTAATATTGACATTTCTGTAATGGTGCAGTCATTTGAGAAATAGGTAGGCGCAGCGCCAAAGCCCAAGGGCGACACACCCGCGTTACAACAACAATATTATCATAACCAAAGGAAATATTTGCTTGATATTTATTATTTGATCCATTAGTAAATTGTGACACATTCTGACGTAATGTTTTTCATAGAACATTCGTCGTTTGTGTTGAAGTTTCTCTACAAAAAATAATTTTACAAATCGCGCTAATTGAATATGTATAAGGCGCATGGACATTGCATCGGTTAAATTGCGACCGCTCGCGCATTTAAAAATGCTGCCCTTTTTGCCACCGCACCGTAAATCGCGTTTATACTTTTTTTCCTCTTGTGGACACGAGCATCATCCCAAGTGCCTCATGAATTTTAATAATTCGCCGTAAATCCTTAATAAACAATTATCATTGCAGGCTAATTAAAAACGGACCGATGGAAATCACGTAATTGTTAGTGCTTTAAGTGGTCACTTAGGGGACATTAACGATGTCTCTGATATGCCGGGTTCAGTACCTGAACGACATCGACCCTTTCTCCTACACGACCAACTTCCCCGATCCTCCCCGGCCACCTTTGCACACTTTCAGTGTCGCCCTTCCCCTCATCAACCAGCTGGCGGCAGTTCACCGTCTGCTCAAGTCTCCGCACAGGGTGAGTTCTCTTTCTTTACTTTCTTGTATTTAAATGTGTATTGCGGTAGGTCGGGCGTTGAACAGCTGACGCGCAGATTGGACGACTGATTTTACGGATAATCTGAACTTCCTCTTAAACTAAGAGCGCAAATATGCACATCCATTCTTATGTCTAACGTCAGTTATTGGGTTTTAAATGTACTTCATGTTTATACGATATACATATATGGGTGCAATGCTATATATCAATCTAACAGGTTGTATTAATAAGTTAAAAAACTGTGGAGTACAACGCTCCCTGTTTTATACTGCAAACAGGTGGTTTCTCAGTTTGAGGAATGATAGCCATTGAAACGTAACTTTTGGGAACAGGTGCACTGGTTTTGTTGAAACAGAGCTGTAATGAATTTGGTGCTGTTTTTTAATCCGTTCACGTTCCTTTTAGTGGTCCATAGCTAAAATTATTGCAACGTGCGTTATAATATCAAAGCGATGCACGAAGATTTCATCAGCGGCTGCAATCTGATTAGGAATTAACATTCGCATGCTTTAAATGAGGTTGAATTAGCCTCCGATTTTTCATCAGGCAAAAGCATTTTAGATATTTCCTCCTGACAGCTTTGTATGCTTTAAATCTTTAATACGAGCAAGCAGACTTATTATTGTAGGTAGTAGTTCTATAATAAATATTGTCCGTGTGCTGCCATAATGCTAAGCAATAACAATTAAGCATTTTAATAGAATTAATTTTCTGGACAAGTATTCGTTTCAATAGTTCAAATGCTTAGATTATTTCAGGAATATGCAGATATTATGGATATGAATACATATCATATCTGATATCCCTGAAATAATATAGATAGTACTTTTCGACTAGTGAAACGAATACTTGTTCGGTGCTGCTTTTTTTAAACAGCGCATAAATCGGGTTTGTATTGTATATATTATTTCGGTTATTAATTGAAAACTAACTCATAAAGAATATATGAATTTTTTTGTCCAATCAAGGAAGGCAAATCTACGGTTACAGATGGTTTAGATAAAAAAAATTATCCACATTGGCAGTTCCTTTCAGGCAGATACAAGTCCATCGATACCTGCAACACCTGAAATATGTATGTTGATAATAACACAGACTTGAACACAGAATATAATAAAATATAATAATATAATATAAACGGACATAGAAGAATACTATACGAGGGCGGTTCATTATTTACTGTCCCTAACATAGCAGGCATTGACTGACAAATGAAAAACTGTTCATCCGAATCCGATAATCTTCCGAAGTGTCATTTATTGACGTTAGTGTATTTAAAATTGCGTATTATATCATTTCATTTATTCAAAATATTAGTTTTCTTGTGATTTTTGTAATTTTATTAAAATGTAAACGTAAACTGTTATAGAATACCTCTGTTTATCACCGTAAGAAATTCACAAGGACATGATTGAAGTATTGGGTGATTCTGCGCCTTGATTGCAGGTAATAAAATATTGGTCACGTGATTTCTAACTGGGGAGACAGTTCTGAGAACACGCACCAGGTGCTGGACCACCAAAAACTGTAGTTAGCAAGGAAAATGTTAATTTGATCCATGATATGGTACTGGAAGATTCAAAAAATTTTGCACGAAGAATTGGATCTTAAAAAAGACTCTGGACGTTGGGTACCAAAAATGCCAACAGCAGATCAAAAACGCCAATTTGGCTATCATTAACAAGGACACCGATGAATTTTTACAAATATTCGTTACTGTGGATGAATCTTGAGTTCATCAGTTTGATCCAGAGTCGAAACGCCAAAGTACGGCATGGCGGCATAAGGGTTGTTCACCTCATCGGAATTTTCGCGTTGTTTCTTCGGCAGGCAAAATCATGGCAACCGTTTTTTGGGATTTTGAGAGAGTTATTTTTGTGGATTATTTACGACGTGTTCATACCATAACAGGCCGCCAATATTACGCAGATTTAATACCAAAAGTTCGAGAAGCAATCAAGGAAAAGAGAAGAGGCGAAGTGTGCTGTTTCATCAGGACAACGTTCCGGGCCACAAAAGCTGTGTTTCTATGGCCGCCATTCACAACGCTGGGTTTGCAACCTTCCCGTTCGCCAGACTTGGACCAAAATTAAAAGAATATTATCAAGGAACCCATTTATGAACGACGAAGAAGTGCCGATACTTAAAATGTATTTACCTGTCAGAGGACGATTTTGAAAAATAAAATTATTTCGTTCTTCTCAGATTTTTGCTTCTACGCTAGGGACAATAATTGGCGAACAGCCCTCGTAATAAAGACGAAACGAGAATAATAAAGCTGTAATTTTGGCAGAGAAGGGCAAGAAGTTGAGATAAAAATACTTTTCGCAATAATTAAATAGTTGAATACATCTAACAAAAATTGATGAAATTAGTAATATTAGAGAAGACAACACAAATCTAAAAGACGAAGTAATGTGAAATCATGTGATAAATAGGCTAACCTTAATGAGTTTATAAAGGAGAAACTAAATATAGTGATAAAAATAAAGAATGCATGGAAATTCAGGAAAAAGATCTGCTGGTTCATGTTTGAGTTAGAAAATGGATACGACAAACAGGCGATGAAAAATAAAAGCAAACTAGATAATATGAAGGATTAGCATTCCTATAGTGATTTACAAAAAAAAACAGAGTAGGGGAAAATAGAAAATGACGATATCGAAATACTAAAAATAGGTTTCCGTGGTCTACTGGTAGGCGTTGAAAATGGATTTGGGATGCTGGAGAAAAAAAGTTGAAGAAGAAGACGAAGGAGAGAATTAGATAAGTGAAGTACAAGGGAATGCTAGAACAATGTTGGAAACGGGACAAATCGAAAAATGGGAGAGATTAAAATTTACAAATTACAAATTAGTTCCTTAGGTTACCAGAAAAAAATGAGAAGGTGAAGGAATAATGATTAAAAAACTCCTCCCTGATGATATCAAACAAGGGACGCAGTATTTGTGGTGAACCCTTAGATTAAAAACAATAGAATTTAAGGAAGTAAATGAAAGGATTTCGTGCATAAAAATAAGAAATCAAATATCACCATATTAAATGTAAGTGCACCTCGTGGATAGCTGGTGGCGCAAGAAGAATTTTATGAGAAAGTTGAAAAAAAGCACCCGTGAGGAAATACATAAGCACAACATACCGATTTTCAAATTTTCTCTTATAGTATAGCCTCAAAGTAGACTTGTGATTTTATAAAATCCCAGAGAAAATAGTCGCATGTCATGAAAACGTCAAAGTGATACTAGGCGCTATGTTTAATATTACGAAAATTATAATACGATTGAGTTGGAGGCAATATAAAGTTTTTTCTGAAATTACTCGAAAACCTGAAGTGATAGGTATAGGAGTATAGCACCAGTGGACGCATAATTTGATTTTGTTGGTAAATTTGATATTAGGTGTCATTTGAAAAAATGATTTTTTCCCTCTTAAAATTGTGTCAGATTGAAAATTCACTGCCAAAATGTTTGTGGTATTAATACTTAGGTTGATGATCCGTTAGGCCACGGATAAAAAATTACCCTCCCTAGTTGATGTCTTTCAGTTGCATGATTTTTTTAAACATCGTCCGCATATTTAAAATTTCACAAAAAATTGAAAATTGAAAATCACCGGTTGAGTTGAGTTTTTACAAACTGATTGTACATGTATTCATAATCCTTTATAGAATTCAAAAATGTAAAAATATACAGGCTGTTTCATTTAAATAAATTAAAGTTGATGTCGCCCCCCGTACACGAACCGTCCATGCCGGCTCAAAATATTTTTAGAATATACATATTTACTTCTTTCGAATTCGAACGCCGTAAGGGAACTTTTTCAGATCGCTGGGACACCCACTATATGCTTCTTGGGTCTCGGGTTGCGAATCGCGTTGTAGAAACGTTTCCCGAAGGGTCGCTTGAACGTTTCGGTTGAATCCCAAATATAATGTTACTACGAACAATCGTAGAGTTCGGGCGTGCAGCACACTAATGAAAGTAAAATTTTTCTCAAGTCAACGTTTCGATCTTAATATTGCAAAACGTAAAACAGGTGTAATACGATTTAGAAATAAGAAGTTTTTGCACACTACGTCATCCGACGGCAAATATACAGCAAACACTACCTGTGTTATTAAATTGAAAATAATAGAGAGTGCCATTAAATTAAAAAAAAATAGAGAGTGTCACCCGTAAGGAGGTTTAGATCATTGTAATTGGGATTATGGTCTTTTTTGTTTCAATGTTCTGCTAAAGCACACGAATGTGGTTTAAGTTTACAGGCTTCTGTGGTTCGCCAATCGACCAGTACAAGCTATTTGATAAAGTACCTCAGTTTTCATAAATCCTGAAGGAATTGTTGACAGTACATGCAACATGTATCGGCAATGATAGCTGAACTCTTGTTTTTAAATGTGGCTTCATATCAGAGGAAAGTCCTTGTACATAAACTAGGCTATTATAAGTTTTTGAATGGTAATCAGCAATGACATCTACAAAAAAATCCACTGAACTTTCTTATACTTAATTATACTCCTAATTATACACCTAAAAGTTGTTTAAATGTTGACGTTTTAAGTAAGGCGTGTAAGAGCGGAGCAGTGATATAAATTAGATAAGTTGAGAGGAAGATGAATGAAACAGAGGAGGCAGAGAAAAAATGTGGTAACTACTTTTGTACGAAAGTATTCCATACAATCTGTTAAATATGCGATTTATAGAAGAATTCTTTTTGAAATTGTAATATTTATAGTTACTTTATACGTGTCGTTTCCACGAGGAAAACCATCAATATCATTTTATTTTAGCCTGCTGTCTTAAACAATGGAACAATAGTATAAGATTCTTTATAATGAGTTGAATAGTTTTTGTTAGGGTAAGGTATGCAATATGTAATATATATTTATATTGCTGGTAAATTTTTTTTTAAATTCGTTGAATTAATTTCAAAACCGATATTTCATATTGCACTGTAAATGTAGCAATGAGTATCATCAAAGAACATATTGCTATTAAATCTCCAAATTCTTGTTAAACATGTACAATTCAAATTTATTGTCAATTTATAAAAATGCAGGGTCGTCGAGCCCCAGTAAGTTGCAATATCCAATATCGCGTATCGTATATCTGAAAAAAGACATTCAGATTGAAAAATAACAACCAATTTAATTAATTAAAATCAAATGAACATCGCGTGTTTCACGCACTCGCAAATATAAAAATGTGTAACGTAAGAGTAATAAATATTTCTTGGGAATGTCCTCAACAGATGTCGTTGCATTCACTAGATATAAAGCATTCTCGTAGTCCGATTTTCCAACAATGATTCGCACTTTTTAAAATCTACAAGCTGAATTTAATGCTGTTTTAATAACAATGCAAGCATTAGCATATACACATATTTCCATAAAAAAACCACGAAAAAACCCAGTTACTCATTGCAATGGTACGTACTTGATGCAAGAAGGATGGACAAAGTTAAATAGCTAATTTCAAGGTTTTGAGTGAATATCGGCGCGGCTTAAATCGCACCCAGATAATTACAAAAAAATATAATTGTACACGATGCTTATTACAATACGAATGGATGATTAATTTATATAATAATAATATTTAAAATTATATTAAATAAATAAACGTGGATTCGTACTTTGTTGTTTTATCCAGAATAACAGATCGAGCCCGGCCTGACGACCCCTAATAATGCTATTGTCAACGACACTAAAATTTGCATGAACCTCGTAAAACAAAAAAGGACTTAGCTCGGGAAAGTACCTGTCCACCATAAACACTCCAAAGTTATTTTCACTGAAACAAAATGATAATGCAAATTCCCGTTGTGCTTTATATTTATGCCCGTGAATGAAGAAACTGAGTCATGCTAATATACCTGTAAATTGTTTGTTGGTGTAGCAAATTCCGCGGAGAATGCGGAGTTTATTAACGTGCGCTGCCGTATGCGCCGAGAGGAAACGTTTTAGGTCCATATGCGAGATTATCTGCATTCCTCCATGACGTCACGATCTAATTCGGTTCGACGAAATCGAAAATGGTTTTTAAATTTCGGTAAATGGAGACGACGGACGACCCAAATATTTAGACAATGAAATTGTGATGCGTGGCGTAAACACTAAATCGGATATGATGCATATTTTGACTTGTTTATGCGTCTGCGATGTGTAGTACATACCACGGAAATCATGTTATTCGAGCACTTAATAGATGGCAGACACTTATAAATTGAAAGTTAAGATCTACGATATTTTGTTGTAGCTTATCATATCATTTATGCGTTAGTATATCTATCTATATAGTAGGTTAATTTAAGAACATTTCCGGCCCTCGTGGCTCTTGTCTCAGAAACCATACAAGTAAATGGGGGCGACCAGCGAATTATATTCATTGAATATTAGTAAAAAGAAACAATTAAATTGATTGTATCAAAATTAAACCTGCTAAAAAAGGGATCTCAGGACCAACAGTGTAGTACAAAGTCTATGGCAAATTGCTCGACTAAAATAAACTGCATCGTACCTGAAACATATCGTCGTATTTGTGGTGCTGAAGCATAAGCATTTTTATTGTTTTTTTCTAATTTTGGAGGCGAGTTCCTTATCGTGGGCCCAGATCTGGAATCTAATGTATTCTTTTTGTAAAATTCTTCGGCAATTCTTAGGTCCTATATGTGCAGTTTTCGAAGCATTGACCAACATCGTTTACAAAGAGCAAGAACAACATCGGTCCCAATATACTGACCTGTGGTCTCTTTGCACATGTACTTTCTTTCCTGTAGTCAAACTTTTACAACAAATGCCCGATCCTTTAGATAAGCATCATACCATTTTCTTAACTCTCATTCCCACCACTACTAGGATTTCCAAGAGCTTGTTGTGGTTTATTATCGGAAATGCCTTGGAGAAGTCTACGAACATACAGAGGACATGAGACAGACATAGCACCAGGTTTTGTCCGCCACGTACCTTTCAATAATGTTATCGATCACTGATAACATCGAAATCGATCTGTACTTACTGTAATTTGTATACTATTTCTAAATAGGCCTCACAATGATTTTTTTCAGACCTTGGGGTTCTTCCCATTTGAAGAGAACCATTAATAATTTTTTGAATAGGTCGTCCGAATAATTTTTACACTGTTATTACATTTCTTATTAAACTCTACTCCAGCCGATTTGTAAACAGTCTGGCCACACAACTTTCGCTAAAGAAATATCATCGATCACTATCGTTTATTCGTTCTTTTTCGCATGAAATAAAGTTTCATCGTAGCTATGAACTAACACTTGAACCTGTTCGCGAAAAAAGTTCAGCAAACTTATCCGCTATTTCACTTATATCGTTATATATTTAATAATTGCCTTCATTAACATTGACCCACGACTATCTATGTCCATGTCCGTTTTAGATTTTTTCAATTATGTAGTATATGTTTTGTCGCCTATTTTAGTTGTTTCTGTGGTTCTAGCAGGTTCTTAGTAAGTCGGTTAATATAGTTCTCTCTGTTTTCGAATTCTTGTAGCTGTATCCACTTTCCTCGATTCTCTATACCTCCCCAACGTACATGCAGTCAAGTAATAGTCCGATATTTTTGTTTGTACAACAGCACTCTGTGAATCGTCCCAGTGTCCCCTTATGTGTATTTGACCCAGCCACGAACTAACGGGACTTTCATTACTTCTCTAGTAATCTTTGAAATTTTACTTTTAAACCCAAGCGCAGTAAGCATATTCTCGTATTCTGCAATATTTGAGTTACATAATATATCTATATTTGTGTCCCTAATTATCACCATGATTTTATTATTATTGTTCGAAAAGAAACTGTCAAGTTCGTTAATGAAATGTCTTATGATCTCTTTACAAAAATTAAAATTCCTCCACCCAATTTGCATCTCCTACATTCATATGACAAATATTTTTTCCTGAGTTATTCCCATTTCTTCATCAGTTATACCAATTTCATACAGTATTAGAATACTTAACTTTCACTTTCACTGATGGACGCAACAAATTCATCGAAATGAGCTCTGACTGAGCGAATATTAAGATGCACTGCAATTATTGAATTTTTGTTTTTTACAGATTCTATCCCATCGTGAAGCCAAATGGTTTCTTGACAATTAACATGCAAATCAATATCAATAAAAGATTGTTTATTATTTTTGATCACACCTATTTCATTTTTATAACTCTTCCAGATCTCTAATATTATATATTTTTAACCCCTCCCTTTTACGTGCAAGAACATTACCATTCTGGACTCATATTTCTAACTTATTTCGTTTGCGTTGGTTTTTTTCGTCATCGTGTACCCATCTGTCTTATGACCTTATATACCAATTGTTTTACATCCTCTTTATCAACTTCCATTACTCCAATTTCAATATTCTTTTCACAAATTGTGCTCCATTTCAGAAATTCTGTTTTGCAACGAATAGATTCTCCACAAGACATAACTAATTGGTCAATTTTTTTTCAAGTTTCTCCTGTAATCCCCTAAATATTTTTGCATTTTCCTAATTTTGTCATATTGTTCAGCAACAAATATTTGACTTTCTTCTTTTTTAAGTTAGTCAACAACACTTGACTATTCTTTTAAACAAATCCATGCATTTTTCTTTTTCATGTGCGCTTATTACAAACCAATGCACATAATCTGTCAAATTTACTTTGATTGTTTTCGAAATATGATGGACTTGTTTTAGTTTTAGATTTATTTGCGAAAAGGTTCAATTCAAAATTTTGAAAAGAAAAATATGGTAAAAAAGAAACGCTTCTTAATCTTATCATTAGTTCTTAGATTTTTTGTTGAGCATTGTGTTTTTCTTTTAGTACAATCCTACTCTTTTATGATAGTTTTTATGTAGTGAAGGCAATGATGCGCTTATACACGAATCATTTGCGTTTGCCATCCTGACGTTAATTGCTATTGATTGGTGGTCTGTATGTTTTTATCTAGTTATCTGTGAAAAGGTGTTATCGATACGAACTATTGAAGTCTAGACTATAACACGGTGTTTCAGAGTTAGAAAAAACTCTTTTATAGCGAAATTCTCCCTTACATTAGAAGGTTCGTAAATTACTTGCATGCCAACATCTAAAGAACATTAATTAACTGATAAGTTTATTAAGTGAAGGCAATACGAGGTGAGACCCAATCCCAAATAGCATGTACAATTTACACAAATTATTCTTATTATTTCATTATGGCTCATGAACTCTTCCTTGCAATAAACTTTAATGACTATCACACGATACACATACTGATTATAAAGATATTAAATGCGATGGGTAGTTTATTCTAATCTTGCAATTCTATCCTTGCTGGTTCTTCCAAATGAAACAGTGATGGCAAATATTTTAGTTATGTATTATATACAAGTTTAATAATTCTGTAAATAAATGTTCATATAACAATAAGACAATGTCATAATTCGTGAAACTATAGCTTAAACTTACAAGAGTTTAATTACAATAATATTAAAACATAATAAAAAATTAGTTTTTATGTTGTACGATTTTTAAAAAAAGTAGATTATTGTGGATATTCCCACTTTGTTATAATAATAATAAATTGTCGGGGACTTGTTTTTAATTGATAACTGTGATAAATATAAAATCTATAAATTTTGAAAAACCCTAACCACATTTAATTTTTAACAGGTCCACAACTTTTTCGCATGTTAATGATTGCTAATTAATTCTTAATTTCCTTAACAGTAATTGTTATTTCGTGCTTTACTTTGGTACTTGGTATATTTTCACTAGAACATCCCGAAGAACATGTTTGCAGAATGTGCCACGCAAGTGAGGGTGCATTTCATTTATTGTTAATTAGGTTTTATGAATTAATTTTTTTTTTGTATATTATATTTTTTAACTTGTTATTTGTGTTCAGTTATATCGGCTACCTAGTCATTTATGCTCCTATTGCACAGCAAGGGCTAGCTACAAATCTACTTTGATGACAATACGTTAAATGAAAGAAAATATGTTATTCGTACAATGTTTTGCCGAGAAAAGACTTTATTCGCCAAATTACCACTCATAGCGGTGCTATACAACCAACGTGATAATTGTTTAGATAAAGAACAACAACTGATGCTGAAGGTTAAAATATGGACTGTAATAGGATGTCACTTGTGCATTTCTTCGACTATTCCTCGAAGTATTCTGTAAATTGAATGTGGTAACTTATTTTTTACAACTGAATGCTATTTTTTCCAGTAGCGTATCATTCAGATCGCCATGATAATCAATATTATAGGAAATCATTACTTTTTGCACTGCATTTGATGTTAAATAACAAATTTAAAAACCGTCGAAAAATCCGTTAAAATAGTTAATAGTTAAAAGAAAAAAAAATAATGAAATCCAATCACATCCCACCACTGGTTCCAGAAAATCAAATTAAATAATGAGACCATATTTCGTAAAAAATGACGCATAATATTCGTAATTTCATGAATAGCTCACCTCGGCTCTTTAAATTATCGTTAACTATGCAACTCTTCCGCGTCTTTCAATTATTCGACATGTTTGAATGTGAAATGTCAAAATTTACTTTCAACTTCAATTAAATTTAATTACACGACAAGTCGATTGTATGAATAGAAACTTTCAATAAATCACATTGATATTAAATTAATTAATATTATTTTCATGTATCCCTGCGCAAAGAAGATGAATGGGCGAAGCGATGCGATGCTGCATTGTGCATTTTTTCCATCGTCAAATGTTTATCCGTTTATCTTCGTCAAATGTTTATATTAAGAATTTTACACGATGTTATTAGTTGGGTAACCTCATGTAAGTAGATTTTAATAGTCACGATTTCTCCTCGCACATTTACCAGTTGAAAATGAAGAAATAATCGTTTCTGCACGTCTAAAGACGTCCTGTTTTGTTCATGATAATTGAACGTGTAACTCGGAAGAATTCAAAACGACAAGTCTTTAAAAAATTCTTTTAGAAGACCATGTAGTCTGCAATTTAGGGAAGTTTAACTTTCAATAGCTGGTTCAATTTGTGGTAGTTATATCTTCTGTGGACACGTAATTTCTTACTGCAGCAAAAATTATTCTCTTAAATTGAAAATACTACAAAATGTAAACCAAATGTATTTTAGTCTAAATGAAATTGTATGTAAATATTTAGGCATACTTCAGTAGATATGAAGCGAGCACATATTATAAATGCTGCGCGTATGGAACACGATATTAATGCAACTGTAGTGTTTATTTATTAAAAGGATTTCTATTAAATTTTCACAGACTATAATCTCTTATACAGTTAATAATCTATTATTTTGAATATTTTACGTCACGCAATGTATAATACTAATGTTTTGACGTCACCATGCTTGATTATACGTCGTAAGCAAAGTGTTTATAAAATCAATACACATACACACAAAATACCTATCAGATTCGTCCTAAAAATATGTTTAAGTGAATTAGCTATGACGGTATTGTTTCGTCACCAGCGATGATGTGGCATACATTCTATCTATAGTTGCAATTTCTTGGCTGAATGCAAATTTGGCGAATGATCAAACATTTCCAAAAGTGCAAATTTTAATAAAAATATCCAAATATTTCACATTTGCTTTCTACGCTGCTTTTATTTTCTTTCGAATTATTGTTTGTCGTATCTGAGAGGAATAATTTTGCCAGCAAAGCAAAGCGATGCAATGATTAAAATGTTAAAAACTTTGTTGTGTTACTGGAGAAATTATTAGGCCATACATCTCAGTAAATTGTTTAGTAAATGAACCAGAAATAAAACGTGGATCGCAGCAAAAATTTAAGATCATAGCGATGGTTATTTGAAATTGTAGTTTTACTTGCGTTCTATATAGGTTTCCAAAAATTTGTGAAGAATTTCAGTGGATGACTTTTGGTTATGTTAGTTGGTGTGATTGGCTAAGGTTCCGGTTGTTTGTTATGGAATTTAATGTAACAATGAGCTTTGAATTGTTTTCATCACCAATACTGATCCATAGTGGTTTGTTGAGTTTTGTCAAAAAATGTATGTATTCCTATCTATATTTGTAATATTTCACGTATGCAGAGTGTAGTTAGTTGTGTACCAAGTGCACCAAATAATCCATCCTTATTTCCTAATTATAAAATATCTGCCTAGGACTACATGGTCGGTAAAAAAGAATGCCAACCCAGACGATAATATAGAATCCAACACTTACGTAGCAACCTCACTATAAACCACCACATATACAATGTGTAACCCAATGATTACATTACAGAACAAACTTTTTTTGCAAAATATTTAATTTGAGCCGATTTAAACATCACGGTAACTTTATCAAAAATTCGTTTACCCGTCCAAAAAATTCTTATCATGTCCATTCTAACCAAAAGCACTCAAAACACGAACCGTTTTATACAGCCACCTTATACAATATTACATTTCATAACACTGCACTATTCACAAATTGTACTAATTCAATTGCAAACAGTGGTTTCGTGTAACATGACGTCATTCTAATTAGTATTTGTAAAATTATACACATTCCTTACAACTTATTTTCATTGGGCCAACGTTTAGAAAAAACTGCTGTTGATTAATTATTTCCATTAAATTTGAAAACTTCTACGCTGATAATGGCTTTAATCAACTGAAGGGAAGAATTGTGCGATTTCATAAAAACTGCTACAATTGATGAGTACTGACACTAATACAAATTAATTCCCCCATTGCAAAATATGTTTCTAGAAACTATTCGTTTTTTATTTATTTTAATTTAATTTTTATTATAAAATTGTGACAAAAAGTATTGATATAAGTACTTTACTATAAACTTTAATCAACTTATTCGTCTTTGAAGATTATTTTTAACTGCGAATCTTCGACAGAACAAATTACAAAATAACATAACAGTAATGAATAATATGCAAAAGTAACGATGGGTAATGATTTGTCTTAGAATGCGTATTTATATTCATAAATGAGTGGAATCAGTGTCTGTTCCATGTGCAGATATTTCTTATGTGCATGTGCATGGCTGCGTACGTTATTTGTGCAAAGTTTCAAAATATAATTGACATCGAACGGGGATGTTTACGTAATGCCCTAAAACTTGTATTTAACTCGATAGTGAGAATAAGCCAGTATGTGTTGGTAGAAATCTATCATACGTTTTTTTTTTTACTTCAATATCAATGGGTAAAGTTATAAGTCTGAAGCACCCTAGTAGATTTATATCGTACTGACAATTTAATGCAAATGAAAGAATTAATAAATATAAGATTAAATGCTTCAGTTTAAATATTAAATATATATTTTTGCTCATATTATAATCGTGGTTGACCAACCCAAGGTATTCGGTAGAAGTATACCGATATCTGTTGTGAAATTACCTGTCGATTGTACTTCGTTAGTTTTCAAAATTGAAAAAGGAAAAGGATTTTCGAAAATTTCAAAACTTCGTTACTTTTTCGTGTTGTGAGTAAAATCGAAAATGAAGGTGGTAGGAATGGGTACTACTAACGACCACGAACCGGATGCAGCTGCGGGTTGAATTTTGAAAACACCGTAACTTTTTTAGTTTGAGGTACACACAAAAATGAAAGTGGTTTGTACAAATGAAGTAAACGCCATGGAAATTAAAAAAAGAAAATTTTGTCGAAAGTCACGTGGCAAGTTCACAGTGTCTTTGTGAATTCAACAAAATATCTCATAGCGACGTCAACTTTTTTTTATTCAATTGAATAAAATTTTCATTAACCATTGTTCAATGAAAGAACAAGATTTCAAGAAGCGATAAGCAGTACTAAATATATATTATAAAACAATAGAAAAGAATGCCTTTGAAGGACTGGGGTATTACTAATGCTAGCGAATGGTGCACTTTTAAATGTTTAACATTACTCAACTTATAACTTATAAATAAGATTGCAGTACAAATTTAATTTATCTAATTTAAATTGAATTATATAGATGAATGGGTGAAGATAATAATTTATTTAAATTTTTATAAAGTTTTAGGTACTTTAGAGAAACGTCTGAGAAATGTATGTTACATTTATAGTTAATTGTAAAAAGATAAATAATCAATATTTATATATAAAAACCTAGATGCGGAATAAGGAAAAGCGTAACAGGCATATACCCACCATAAAGACTGGTAGGGTAGAAAATATTATGGAAAACGGTGGAGTGACCAGAGAATATTTGCCATTGCATCTTCTTCTTAATTCGGATAGACCTCTTCACCATACCCACTCTTACCATCTTCATTTTGAACCAGAGAGGTTGAAAAAATTATGGAACCAGGTGTCCTTCCTGCTTTAAATGCTACTCATAACCATACCTGCTAGCATCATCTTTATTTTTCTCTGCTTCTCTTGTTTGCATTATCTTCAGTTTATTCCCTTCTCTTATTTACTCATACATTTGTCTCTTACTCGCATATGCAATGTCTCCATTCAAAAGCAAACATTTCCTGTTGCTTTATTTCTCTACCTTTTTAACGAGCATTGTCATTTCCGTGTTGCATTTACTTCATTACTTTCATTACGTTGGCTCCCATTAATATCACCGGCATTTCGTTTTCAATCTAATTCAGTATTGATGTCGATGTATCAGTACATAATTTTTCATAAGCTGATATAGGTAGCTTACGTTTGCGGTTTTTAAAATAGAAGAACCGAAAGAAAATTGGGTTGGATAAAAATGGAAAGCAAGCTGCATACCAAAATACATGCAATATTAGACTACTGCTATATACAAAGGGGATATATCTAGAACATATAATGAAAGAAAAGAAATATTTTTAATTCATATTGATTTCAAAATGGACGAACAAATTTGAAATCCTAATGCAATTATGCATTATTATGATCTTCGCTTACGTGGATCGAGTGAGGTAATTTTCTGCAAATGGAAAATTTAAAATCCGGTTTTCGGCTAATATTAGAAAAGTTGCTATTTGCATCCGAGAACAAATTCGACTCCCCAATTTTTATAAAAATGCATCAAAAATGGTTGCTACGAATGATAACAGGTTTCGAAGTGACGCGATTGACGCTTTTTTAAGGTATTATTTGAAATTAATATGTAATAAATATTACATGTTCATTTGCTTTTGTTTTTCTTTTGATATGCTACCAGATCACGAGCTGAGTGATAACAAGCCAAGTGCAATCAAATCGTTGGAAATAATGCAAAATGATTGCTAGTTCATCTTCACCATACGTCCTAGTTGTATCATTTGTTCAAAGATTTTCTTACAAAACACTTTAGCAGATCTTTCATATCTTTCCTAATATGACGAATATATTTCAGTTGTTGCCGCAGAATAACTATCAACTCACCATTTACCGTCAAGTCGATATCATCCTTGAATCTGTCCTGAGATGAGCTTTGAATACCTTTACCATTTACTTCGCATGCTAATGCTCGGTGTTCTGGCTGTGGACTTACAGTAGAACCAGTGGGCATCAGCCTTCATGACGACTTGGAAATCATGGTGGGAATTACTAGGAAGGCAGATTTAGATATTGGCATACCTTACCTTCTGGACATATAACTTCCAGCTCACTGTCACAACTCTACGTTAATATGTTTATACTGCACCCTTTCGCATGCTCCTGAAGACTGTCCGAGTCTCAAGGCAGATGAACTCGGGACTTCCTCTTGTTCATGGGTCTTCTTATCTTTTGGAGCACATTGATCTCTTTAGGATGTAAGCCGTAACTTGTTGCATGGTTTGGTTGTCGTGTACCTTAACTTTGTCGATAATTTGTATATGTATCTCTTTAAGGTGGTTCTGGATACTATTACGATCAAGACCATTTCTAAGTTGGTCGTTTTTTACCTACCAAGGAGCGCCCGTCACTTGTCGTATGATCTTGTTTTGGATGACCTCAAGTTTTCGGATGTGGATTTTTGCAGCCGTAGACGGTGCTACCGAGCTGTATGTTAGGGCCGGTCTGTGGACTGCTATGTATATTAGAACCTTCCTTTTCAAGTCGAGCTTGCTTTTTTGGAATAAGAGTGGGTCCAGCACGGAGGTGGTTGCTTTATTATTTTTGTGCGGATGGTCTGTGTTCGTGTTTTCTAGGTCATCCGGTGATCCACGATCCATTGCTAGATATTTTGCTTCCTTACGCTAGGGCAGTCTTCTGCTTCCCGCGTAAATATTATCTGTGCAGGATTGTCTGTCCATGATATTTTTTTTAATATGGATGGTGGCCATACATTGCCTAATTCACACAATAAAATTTCTTTGATGATAATTAATATTATACATATATCTAAGTTGGAGGAACTTAATGGCGCAATATTTACAACCTTTCGCTAAAATCGAGACTTAGATTTTCATAAATATGTTCATGGAATGTAAAATTTTCACCGATCGATTTGAAATATTCAATCATTTTAAACTAGACATTCGATGAGCTTCGATTTTATTTTGAAAAAATCTCGTCAACTGAACAAATTGTTGTTTGATTTCGCTATTAGTTCCTGAGTTCACATCACTATACTATGTATGTTAAGTAAAAGATTTTGACTACAGATTTTTTATACGCTTGACCTTTGGTTAGTTTTGCAAAGTTAAGTTAAGTTAAGGTAATACGAAATTAAACCAAGACCAAACAATTCATCGTTAGCTTGTCCATGCGATTTTGCAACGTTACTTATAATTCCAATCTTCGTCCATAAACCTTAAGCATTATTATGTTAGCTAATTTGTTTGTAATTCTTACATAATTGCCATACATATATTGACAACTAAATCATTCCATAAATATCATCCGGTTAAATATAATTGAATATATGATTGATGAGCTCTTTTTAACGCATTTTGGTGTCCTTCTGAGTAAAGGTATAATATTTAGGAAAAGCAATGTCGTTGTAAGTTGGTCCACATCACGATACCATGTATTTTAAGTAGATTTTTACAGAATTCGCTTCAGCTTTCGTTATTTATGTAAAAATAAGTTGCCATTGCGACAAATAGAGTTATACCATAATTGCTAATAATCCCATATATGTTTCAGTGAGATTATGTAAAAAATGATAAATCTAGCTGTACAACACTGTACTGAAGAGAGATTGGATTTGGTAGGGTTGAGTTAATGTTGGGGTGGGTTGGGTTGGATTGCATCACCTTGCTTTTTTTATGCCCCGAAAGGATGATGAAGAAGGAATGTCCTATGGCAATCCGACAACCTGTCGAAAGCTCTTCCCTGAATCCGTGTTCTTCATCCTGAATGATATTCTAACAATCTCTGTCGTCAGCTTGCTCTGGGTAACTTTTTCAGTAGTCTTTCTCAGACTGATAGAGCAAAGTTTTGGGTATATCGTTTTTCAGGAGTGTCCGGCCGTAGCGTTTTTTCACACGGTTTGGAAGCACATTACCACGGTGCCTTCTTAAGTATGTCTTGCACGTCTTTTTCCGTACCTACTGTAGTTTGCTCCAATCTTTCTTCCTCTTTCATTTTCTCGATGATCTTTCTTTCGATGTCCTCGTCGAAGGTGCTTCCCTTCCACGTCGACACTGCTCCTCATTCACCCTATTGTCTTCAACCGTGAACCATGGTGTTTAGCTTTTCCACCCTTTTATTCCATTGGTCACCATGGAAGGCCTCAAGGGAGCTTATTAAATTTCTACTTGTTATGTTTGTGCTAATCCTGTGTGATGGATTTAGTGTTCTAGCGGCTATTTTTTTTTTCAATTTTATCCTCTCCCGGACTAAGTTCTTTATGTGCGGGGAAGCCTGCTCTTCTGTAAAATTTTAAACATGTGTAAATTATTTTGTGTTATAGTAAACAATACATTTCTATCATAAATTCAATGCACGTGTCTAATATAACCGCCAACCATCCGTGAATATTAAGTACTATTTAAATTAATTAAAATAAACGTGACGAATTTTCACCCGTGAGGGTAAAATGTAAACTCATCGAGCGATAATTGATTTAACACTTTTATTGGTCAGTACTCTCAGAATCAGTATTGCGGCCTATAATCGAGATTCTAGACCGACAACTTATTAATTACAAACATATTTTTGAAACTAAAATCTTGTCATTTTTTAAAGATTAGTTCAAATTGTGATTATAACATCTGCGTAACGAACAGGAAAACATTTAAATTATTTAATGAATGATTACTTTATAAGCGAAAGCAATCCTGAATGATATTGTGGAGTAATTGCGGATGATTTTCATTAACTATGTAGTTAACCGAGTTTAATATTTACATCCGCAATTGTAGCCGATACTCGAATATTTAATGCCAGCAGTCGTCACGATTAGGATTAGAAACACCGCGTAATTAAGTTTCAATTTCCTTTGTACGTGTAATCGACAAATGTCACATATTTCATGAAATTAAAAAGCGTATCCTTACACTTTTGCTTTCCGGCAGTACCCTTTGCCAATAATGCATATTTGAATTTTAATTCGAACTTTTGCAATCAAAGACCTCGTTAGACACGAGTAAATGTGTAAATTTATTTTAATAGGATTTTGTTGTATTGGTTTCATATTTGTTTTATTGAAGCTTTATACTAAGTCACTCAGCAGATGTATTTTATTACGAAAATTTGAATTGTCAATGCGAAGCCAGCTATAAATGTTATGCCTCAAATTGTATTATTGGCAAATACCGCCAGTAAAATGCAGATAATGTGCTCCCATGCCGGTGTTGTGCGGGGAACGGATTTTTCAAGATGCCTTTATGGACGCAGAAAAAGATGATATTTAACTCTTAGATCATAAACTTTATATTTATTGCTAACTATAAATAAATTATTGCTACCAGTTGAACATTTTAAATACTTAATTGATACTTAAAATTTATTCACTTCGGGCACTTTTTGGCCGGGCATGCATGAGATTTCGATGCATTAGTTTGAGTGATGCCGTATTATGTTCTCTTTATAAAAAATATTGTTCGACGTGCCCCCGAAGGTCGAAAAGGTAGGTCAGTAGGGCGATGTTGTTATGTTTAAAAGGTTGGGATTCGATCAGCTGAAACAACTCGATGATTCAACTTCGTTTTTTTAACGTTTGACAAATCCTACTGTTTTTGTTTATTTAATGTTTCAACTGGTTAATAAATTCAGAAAATACTGGAAATGCATATCAATAAAAGCAAATGCCGTGGCAAGTATCCAAGAGACATTAGCTAAATTATTGTACGTGTACATTTTTCAAATATCTTCTCTTAAATTAGCACAGTAACACGAGTACTTGTTACTTTCAAACATTTAACGATATATGCAAATCGTTATAGATTTTATAACCTTTAAATGCAACGGGCATAAACCGACCGTTAAATTTTCGAACAGATGTCGTAAACTTTCAGAAATATAAATTTAAACGAGGTTTAAATGCTGATGTCGCAAAGTATCATCTCGCGTTTCTCGCGCCGTTCCCTATTTTTGCGCAGTTTCGCAACGGTCGTTAGTAAAACGAATTCTGGCAGATTTTCGACGCGTTCGAAATAAACCGGAGAAGACGGCGAGCGGGTATTTCGAAACGAGTTCGTTCTCGCAACGCCGGTCATCGTCATCGTCCCGCTGAGCCGAACGAAAAAGATAAATTGCAATTTCGAAAGTGTTTCGGGAAAGCTGGTACGACTGTCATATTTGGAGCCATGAATTATTATTCGGTTGGTATTTCGTTGAATTTGTATACATTAGGAATACTTGTCGAATAAAACTGAACGTGGTGTGATTGGTCATGATTATTTTTTAGGTTAATTTTTATTTACGTTACGTATCATTTTATGAATTTCACATTCATCTGAAATTTGGACGATCTTTGTTTAGCAATAAACGTCTCCACAGGAAATCTGTAATGCATTTAATGATTATTATATAAAAAGAACTGCAAACCAATGCAGCATGCTCTTATCACAACATATCTCATGAAAAGTAAGTTACCCAACTTTAGTTTCTTTTTGTAGGCAGTTGCACACGCTGAATTTATGAAAATAATAAAATAGGTTCAGGTGTAGGGGACATGATTTCTGAAATACTATTACACGTAAAAAATAATTCGTTCTGATGCAGTAAATCTTCTGAAAATAGTTACAGTTATATCAGTTTTTAAAAAGAATGGCCGTCATGGACATCGTCCCATTTAACTTAACTTAACAAATTTCGTTAAAATATTTGGAAAATCCATATATAATAGAATGGTTTGTTACCTCAGCAAATTTGTTAACGTCTGCTTAACATCGTTTCCTATACTTGAAATCTACCACAATGGCAATTTTGCAGGAAATCGGTATTTCAGACTCTGGATGATGGCAAAATTATTGCAAGTGTATATTTTGATCTAAACAAGGCGTTTGATGTGATTTATCATAAACTCCTTCTGAGGAAATTGGAAAGCTAAATTCAGCTTTGTCGTGGCTCTAATTCTACCTTTCCTGCAGGCAAAAGTTTGTGGAGATTAGACATGGAGTAGATGGTGCATATAGGTCACATGTATTATTTTTGACATCTGGAGTTATGGAAGGGTGCATCCTCGCCCCCCTTTTAGTTGTGATCTTTATTAAGGACTTACCGAACACTATTGAGTACTATCAGTACGTGTTTATTTTGACGATATATCGATCATTTCATCTGGTCAATGTGCAGAAGAGGTTTCTTCAAATTTGACTTTGGTGTCTTTAGAAATAACAAGCTAGTGTGAAAGGATTTCATCAAAAACTAATCTTCTTACGTTCAAAAGTACACACAGACTTCATCAAAGTAGTTTCCTGGCAAGATTGAATAACAAAGCACCAGTTATCGAGAAAAACTTCTTGGGTTTGATTGATCAGATTGCAGCCAAGTCAAAGAGTACAATTCGCTCTTTGCTAATGTTCTATAATCGTTTTGTAAATAGTCATTTATCATCTTGTATAATAATCTGGCAAATGTCTGGTAGCAAGAGACTTCTAGTATTGCAAAAGAGAATCATTAGAAATATGGTACGTCGTAATAGGATGACCTCTTGTCGTTCAGTGTTTACTTGCTTGGGATCATGCTATGCCCGCAGTGCTAGATAACAAATCATTAGGGACTTTTCGATCGCTGCAAAAATGTACAACCAGTCTTGGCCATTGGTTTTCGCGCTTTTTTTGCGTTTTCGAATACGGCGACTCCGTCATTTCAAAACTTAAAACTCGCGTTCGTTTGAGAGTCTGCCGCGCTGCGATGGGAGCGTTTTGGGACGTCGCACAGGCAATTGGAGTCGATCATGATTCGTTTCGCGACGTCCGATGGCCTTCATCGAGTGACATTTATTTATAATGGAATTTATATTTCGAGTTGTGAAAAATATGTAATTTTATACATGTTGTATGCTTCCATATAAGAATTGTCCCTTAGTTATATAATTAGTTCGGTTTTTAATTTCTTCTATAGTGTAATTTCCAGTGTCGAGAATTTTTGTTTGCAGCTCATTTTCGAACATCAGTCGATGAAAAAAATAAACCAATTGATCTGTTATCAAGTTTTTTTAGCCAGGCTAAACAAGTAATTAGCAACAATAGTTCGCGATCAGCTTCCTAATTTGATTGTTGATATTATTTGTGTGTATGCTTAGTAGCTTGAACGCTATGCTCATAGTCTCATCACCCAGTGTATCCAGTCATCCAACGTCGGACGCCTGAGCACAAGAATTAAGTCGATGGCCATACGTAATATATTACGGTTATTAAACAACATTCATGAATGTTCATACTTTCGAAATGTAATAATAATTTCGAACTTATAAACAAATCAATTATTGCCCTATTGCCGGTTCTTTATAGAGTGTGTACAGTTCATTGTAACGGGTCCTACTGTCATTCTTAATACTTTCCTTTCGAAGATGTTAAGTATGCTTTTTGTTTTTTCTGCCATAACCCATGCTTTGCATCCATAACACACAATGGGTCTTATTATTGTCTTGTACACTCTTGTTTTATTGTTACGGTGTACTTTTGATTTTAGCACGCCTGACAATGCGGAGTACGCTCGGTTGGCTATATTTATTCGTCTGCAGATCTCTCCCTCTTCGGTATCGAGTGAGTCCAGCTCTGTCCCCAGGTACACAAAATGGTTCACAATCTCGATATTATCTTCCATCACAGCTTGTGTGTCGTTATTATCTCTTTTTTGTGTTAACATCTTTGTCCTTGTCGTCATAATTTCCAGTCCAATGCTTTTTGCGTGTAGCTTTAATTCTGAGTAAGCTTGCTGTTCTGCATCTACCCTTATCTACCAACTCATGATGTTGATATCATCCGCATAGGCTCTCAGCTGTAGTATTATTGGTTAGCAGGTTTGACTTGACGTGCCTATGTTCATCTGTCTTATTACCTATTCCATGCCATCTCCTGCTTCAAACTTTGCTATATGTTGAACTCGTCTGTTAGTTTGTGTCATCCATTGTTGCTTTTACCAATCTTATTAGCTTGTGTGGGATTGTTAGTTCAAGCAGTATTTCTATCTATCGAGTCATACGCCTGCTTTAAATCTATGAGTATATTGTGTACTTTTATGTCAAGTTCCCATGATTTCCTTAGCATTTGTTTTACCGTGAATATTTGGTCGATCGTGGATCTTACACCTTGATTATGCGCGTTCGTATCTTATACACTGTGCACAGCGGTCATATTCCTCTGTAATTTTCACATCTCAATGTGTCTTCCATTTTGTAGATAGGACATGTGATATTTTTTCTAGTCATTGGGGATTGTTTCTTCCGACCATACTTTTGTGACCAGTGCGTGAATATGTTCCCACCTAGTTTGTATACTTCAGAGGGGATTGTTTTTTTGCGCCTTGATTGCTTCTTTGACTTCCTCTAGTGTTGCGGGATCTACCCTTACTTCCCATTCTGCCCGCAGGTTCACTTCTTGTCTAGTCCCGTCTACCTCCTGCTTCCCCAGTAGGGTATGGAAATATCCTTTCCAGATATTGTTAACGTCGTTTTCGTATTTTCTGTTCTTCCTTCTGCATATCTTACCTGCTGTCTTTCTAACCGTCTCGAACTCGTGTCTTCTTTCTCTCGTTCTTGATTCTCCATTTCCATTCATTTCTTTATGTAAAGAGTGCATTCCTATTGTTCCCACAAACTCTTCCTCTATTCCTACCTTGGCATTCATATCTTCCAGAACAAGATTGATATCATGTTTTGGCGAGTTGTCATACACTTCCTCTATGAGGTGATAGCAGTTTTCTTTTGTTTCTTCTTCCTGTTCCTCTGGAGGACAGTAGGCATTTATTAGTGTGACGTTAAAGAAGTGGGTGCAGAGCCGCAGTTTATAGATCCTTTCATTAATTGATTGGAAGTCAATGATGATGTTTTCTACTTTATTGTCAACCATGAATGCTACACCAGATTCTTTATTGTCCCTATTTTTCCCGCTAGGCAATATTGTGTGTGTTTTCGTGTCTCTGATCTCCTGTTTCCTGTACTGCAGTAACCATTAATTTATATTTCTTTATTTCTTCGAGCAATTGCATTGTTTTTCGACAATATTGCTTACTTTACTGATGCACGCATAATATTATTGCATTAGAATTTCAAAATTAACCAACAGTTTGCTCTTACTTCTTTTTACTTTGTTTCTTTTTTTATATATCCGCTGCAATATTAGTTTCGAATTGCTTCCACGGCTGTTTGTTGTTAATACTTCACTATTTAAAAAAAAAAAATATTTTATTGTCTACTATTCTATTAGCCTTAAATTTATAACGCTGTTTTCGATTTTTAACAAGTTTCTATATTTTTAAAGATTTTTACTATTTCTTTCGATTTTTAACGATTTTCAATCCTCAGTCTAAAAATCTGTAGTTTTAACGGCAACCGCGATAATCCAGTGAAAAGCTCCGAATGGTTTCAATGGCAACAAACTTGGTGAACTAATTAATGGTACGATTATTTAAAAAACTTCTGAAACAAAAGTTGTTCAAAATTTTAATATCTTCCTCACATCCACACATGTACATACATCATTCCGAAAATAGTCAGAATCGATTCATGGGGCACCAAAATGCATATTTCTGTTTAAGTCCCGAGACCGTACACGTTTTAAGATTACTAGACTTCCTTATATATAACGTATAAGAAATTAATAACCGATTTGCGAATCGCACCTAACACTTCTCGCGGCAGACATTTTGCACAATCAGAATCAAGAATGCACAGCCAAGTGGGCCATGAGAGAAAAATAAGGAGTTGAACGTTTTTGACGTCACTTGAAAATTAAGATCCTTTGGAAAATAAGAAAATTAGAAGATATGTATGCAATATACCCGAAAATTTCTGAATGTGTGAATCCGACGAACAACTCTGCGTTTATTCATTAAGAAAGTAACAGGGAGGTAATGGCTTTCCACAGCATTCCACAGTGTTTTGAAGCAGAAGGGAACTCAAGCAAAAGCCAGGGAGTACTTACAGGGAATTCACTAATTAAGAGCTTTTCACAAACCAACCACAAAAAATTAATAGAAATAATAGGAGAAAACCTACTCAAAATAAATGTTCAATGAAACTGATAATGTTTAGTGTCTGTTGGCAAATTGCAAATACTATATGGTAGGTTTTAGCCAACCTACCATTTGAATAAAATTTCAAAGATGATGAGGATACTTATAAAATATGTAAGGATTAACTATAAATCATAATAAACATTACAGAATAAGTTTCGAGACAGATTTGCAGTTCACTAAATGTGAAAGATCGAAATGACTGCCCGACGAAAACTGGGAACATTATCTTCCGGAGATGGTGCATGGAATGTCCTAGTAGGCAATGCCAGTCCGATTATGGTGACGACTTCGTTACCAACAAAATCTTAGGACCTTTCCCTCATAGATCATGTATCATATTATGGGCAGAAGATTAAAAAATTTACCTCAATTCGAACAGACTTTAAATCAATAAAATTTTTCGTCATGAACTAAAAGTAGCTTGGTATATAATGCCCTAGGACATTATCCACGTGATAAAATCCATGACATGACATTGCAAAAAAATTCAACAGGGGTGTGTCAAATCATCACTGATAAATTTTAAATATTCTTCATTACTTTTTCCCAAATAATAATAATCAGCCTGTTCTCAGTATAGGTGTTGACAAAAAATGATCAGAATTGAAAAATTTCAACTGGATTTTGCAGTTTTTATGTGACGTCATTTTGTGCCAGCGTATATTTAAGGAATTAACAAATAGCATACAAACAAAGTAAATAACCAGTATCACCAATTATTACACGTATTTAAAACTTTGATATTTCGTATAAAATTTGTTAACAGGTTAGTTCTTCTGACGTTATATGGCTATGATTTTCGACTGATAAGGGAGGCGGAAGTGCTTAGATTTCAAAGGCGACCACTTTTCGTTGTTTCCGGGTCGAACTTACATAGCCTCATATATAGTCTACTATGACATATTTTCGTATTTTACTGTATCTGGGCGTGGAGTAATGCACTGGTAATTCGTATCGTCACCGATCTTCTTAATTTCTTTTTTTAATTTTGTTTGCATTATTCACCAAAATGACTGGCAATTCTGATTTTTTAATCTTTTTGATCTCGTTGCGCCCTGGTTTACCATAATAATCAGCAATTTTCCAACTTATTGACGTTTGACATATACTCAGTGACATATAAACTGCACCACCTAGAAGGGGTGGGAATTTTTGGACCAAATTTGGCAGGAATAGTAGACTAGTCCAGGGAAATAGTTGATTAAAATTTGAAACCCAATCATCAAGTAGTCATGGGATTTTTGACGTTGTGTCATTTTTTAGAGGTGGTGATAGACAAGCAATTATCGAGTCATTTTTTGAATTTGTTCCACTTTTTCGGATCCCGTTCTTTAGTTTAAAGTGTTTCAAGTGTTTAATGATGCCTAGAGGAAGGAGACCTCAAGTTTACCAGCAGTTAAGTGACTTTGGCCGAGGGCGGATTGTCGGTTTACGAGAAGCAGGTTTTTCGTTTAGAGAAATCGGCAACCGTTTGGGACGGCACCACTCAACAATAATGCGTGTTTATCAAGCGTGGTCTGAACATGGGGTTGAGCGTCGGAGAAGAGGCACTGGGGCTCACGAACCAATGAACGTCAAGATCGCCGCTTAAGACTAATGACCTTAAGACACCGATTCTCTACAACTAGATCAATAGCTGATCAATGGTTAGGTGAACAAGGTCGACCGATAGGCTTGCGAACAGTTTATCGTCGAATAAGAACCTTTGGCTTGCTGTCTTACCGCCCACATCTTGTGCTACCCCTCACTGCTCAACATCAACAGGAACGTTTGGCCTGGTGCACGGAAAGACTTCAATGGAACTTGGAGTGGCATCGAGTTGTCTTGAGTGACGAATCGCGATTTTGTTTAATAATGCATGATGGTCGGATGACTGTTAGACGAAGACGTGGAGAAAGGCGCAATCCTGATTTTTCGATTGCGAGGCATGTTCGCCGAACTGTGGGGTTGACGACGCTACATTGACGAAGTGGTATATGTCACTGAGTATATATGAAATGACTTCCACACGCTTATAATTTGATTTTGATTTTCACATTACTTCTTTAGTATATTTTTTTACTCTATGTCTTTTTCTACCTACTATTACTTATTTCAAAACCCTATGCTATATTGTAAGCTATATTTGCTGCAGAAAGATGGTACACGCTGACCATTGAAATACTAGGTCATGCTTATATTTACATATCATTATATACTAATTTCCCAATTAATGTGTTGGTAATATGAAGTTAGCATTCTTGTTGCTGTAAATATTGTAATAAGTTCATTCGGTTGAACATACGCAATTATCTTTCACCTTTCATTATTTCGCTATGCATTTCCATATTTTTGTAGCTTCGATAAGTTTATATGTCGTATATGTGGTACGTGAATAAATTATTTCGATTGACCCTGAGATAAGAAAAAGAGTCGCATGTACATATTAATAACCCGGTTAGTAGACAAATAAATGCTCAAGGCTTTATTATTACCTCAACCGATTTATAATAATAATTGTAACTCATCTTGGTTTTGCAACGACGATCGTAATAAAATATGAGCATTAATGGCACTATAAATGGACTAGTCGGGACGTGAGAAAGTCTCACCAATCTGTCGGTAAGTCGACATGAATAGATAAATAAGGGAACCTCTCTTCGTCATAAACGTGTACGGTTGCGATAACGCGGACACGGTTCTCGCATATTCAGGTTAATTAATCAGAATGCATTAGCTAAATATTACAAACTTGACTACACATTGTTAATGTTTTGCATTATTATCGCTCCTACATGTTATTTACATTATTTATTTTTGATCTGGTCTGTTTCTGACCGTGCTTCTCCTCTCCCGGCATGTGCACGTGAATCATCGGTGTTGAAAATTTGAATACTCAATTGGTGATATATGAATTGCTAATTCTGGTAGGTTGTGATTTTTTTTAATGCGTTGGGTGTACGGAAATAATGCGTAACTTATTTTAATTCTGTGTTACAATGTACTGCTTTTCCAGTACTGAAAATTTTGTTGGTTTGAATAATCTTGTGGATAGAACAAAACGGAAATTATTGAGAATGTCGACGTTTTTCGTTCATGGCGGTATTTTGATTTGGGTTAATTTTGAAAATTTTCATAATTTACATCAAATTTATTTGGCATTTTTTAATTTTTTTTCCACGTACGACGAGTTTGATATTCTGTGTCATTAGGTAATTTTAAAAACATTTACGATTTTTTAATTTTAATTCCTATTTGTGATCCTCGTAAAATATTACGCTCTCAGTAAAATTTTAACGAACAACGCTTTAATTTGCCAATGTTTTATGTCGAATCGAATTTTTTATGAACACGGCAGTAAAATGGTAAACTTTTTCACACGAATTACTTCCAATAAATGCACTTTCTATATTTGATAATAACCGACATGACAATTGAATAATTGTTAAAAATAATTTAGAATTTTTAAAAAATATATTTGATAATTTTGACTATTTTTTCATTTTATAGAATTTTAATATTTAAACAATGACAAAATTTTGTACATAAATGTGTTTCAAAGTGGGAGTGCCCGCCACGCAAACTTTGAAGAACTTTGCATTCTTGGAAACTATATATTGTGGACAATTTTGTAAATTGTTGATATTTTGTTTATTTGAGACGATTTTAATAATATAATAAGGACAAAATTGTAAAAATTGTTACAATCATAATTTACATTTCTGACAATTAAAATTTTTGCCATTAAAAAAATATTTCAATTTATTTTTTTTTCATTATGGATTTTAATAATAGAATAATTTAGAATATAATATTGTGTTTTCATTATAGATAGCAGCAAGAGTAGAATAATAACATTAATGCTTTCTAAGGTTTAAATATGAGTCTTTTACGTTTATTACTATAATGATATTTTTTGTGTTTAGCAATTTTAACAATTGTCTTTTTTGCATGATACACTTCTTATTTTTTACGTTTAGGTATTTTTGATTTATCAATTTTACAATTTTGTCACAAATTTCGTATGAAATGTTTGCAATTTTTTATAATTTCAGTTTCAGAACTAGCAAAAGTGGAATTATTTTGCTATTATTCAAAATTGTCTAAATTATGAAAAAGATCCAGAAATGTCGATTTTTTATGTTTAAAACAAACATTAAGTAAAATCATTTAAAATAAAAGTTTTCACACGACAAAAATAGGAAAAATGTTAAATTATTTAATATTCTAAAACTGAACAAACTTTTAAAAATTTATCCAATTTACAATTTTTTTTCTAAAAATACAAACATTTTACAAATTGTTCATTCAAAGTATATTACAAGAATGCAATTTTTATATTTTGTGTGTTTCAACAAATTTCACAATTTTGGTTTCGTCTATTTTTGCTTCCGAATTGTTTTTCCTTTCTTTTTTCATTTCCGGCAATTTTTGCATTTTTATTCAGTGAATAATATAATAATAATAATAATAAGTTAATTTAGAAAAAAATGAATTTTGAATTTTTACATTTTATTGTTATTTTGACAATGTTTGTCATTTTTAACTTTTTTATAATTTCCACATTTATGGCATTGCATGATATTGATAATATAGCAAAAAATGTTGAAAAACCTTAAAAAATGCAAAACTAGACTAAAATGCAAAATTCAAAATAACGAAGTTTAGAATTGTTTACGTTAGTGCTTTAGACCCAAGTGAACCCAAGCCAACCCAACCCAATCCATCTCAATCCAATCCAACCCAACCAACTTGTGCAGTCATCCATATTTTTCGTATTTGGCAATTGTAACAATATTCCTTGTTTAGGTTCCTGAAAATTTCTATCGATTTTAAAATTTCACAATTGTGTTATAGAACATTTGCCATTTTTATTTCTTTATTTTAAGAATTACAAAAAGTCTTACTATTATTCAAAATAATTGTAATTATGGTCCAAAAAGAAATTACTGACTTGTTGTTTAATGCAAGCGTTATGGCTAAAAATTCCTGATAATAAATTACGATTGTGACTTATAATATAAATACAAAAAATGAAAAATATTTCTAACAATCGAGAATTTTGTAAATTGTTCAAAATGTATATATTACAACAATGTAACTTTCATATTTGAAATTGGATAATGTTTGCTTTTGTGGATTTTGATTTCCTTTCTTTTTTCACCATTCATAATTTTTTAATTTCTACATTGTCCTGTCGTTTAGAACTTTCTTACAATCTCCACAGTTATGACATTGCATGAAAAATTCAAAATAAAGAATTTGAAAATCGTGTAGATTACTGCTTCTAAAAGAGGCCAAAGTGAACCCAATCAAGCCCAAAAAAACTCAGCCGAAGCAAAACATTTTTGCGTATCTCGAAAACGGTACGTGTTATCGAAAAAATGATCTATAGATATTGATATTTTAAACAACTCTTATTTGAAAAGTTTTTTCGCAAAATGTAGTACAACTAAGTATAAGAAAGTGCAGTGCGGACCACTGAAGATGTTTTTAATCATGATGGAGGTGGCGCCTTCTTTTAATAAATAAATTGAAAAATTGAGTCGTGATAATCATCGCAGAAAATACAATATATAAAATTACTTCATTGATATCAATAATGCAATAAAATTACTAGGTTGCATCAGCAAAACGAATACATTTTGTATTCTTGGAAGATCATATCTTTCTTGCAAAAAATATCAATTGCTGTACAACAAACCTAAGCTATTAAACAAATTGTGCAAAAGTTACTCGGAAACGCATAGCTTTTCACTAATTAATTACCACAGATATTTTAACAGCGCAAGTCGTTGCGACATGTTTTTGAACAAAAAATATCGACAGTGCCGGGACAACAGAATTCAAGCAATTAAGTTCGAAAAGATTTCATAAACTGGTGAAACTAGTGTTCCAACGATTGCTGTTTGAAAATAACGTTTGTTATTGCATTTCAATTTCAATTTCTAATTTAATAAATTACATATAATAAGTATATTATTATTGCATGTAATTTATTAAATTAGAAATTTGTTTCCCTCTGGTTGACACAACATACCTGTAAGTATAGTTGTAAATATTGAGCTGGACTGGATTGGGCCACGTTGGGTTGGGCCATATTGGGTTGGGATGTATGAAATGTTAGGAAAATAATATTTTTAACTACTATAAAATTATAAAATCGCAGTCATTACATCTGGGTAAAAAAAGTGAATTAATTACGCAGATAAAAATTAAATTAATTAACGACCAAAACCAAAACTATATACGTACATTATTAGGTTAAGAAACTCAAAGACTATTATTTTACTTCCTCATTGTGTAATTTTGCAATTTACTTCAAGTAACTATTACTGCAATCCTAGAGAGAAACATAAACGCTTTAAAATGTCGCTCTGTGTACGTTGTGCAGATAAACAAACGTCCCGAGCGACTGAATGACTTTTTACACTCCCTCACACGAAGATAAATGTTCGTTAGCTAATATATTTATTACGGTGACTTTTTACCGGACCCCGCCCTATCGCGATGCATGAAACGCGACATGAGAAAAATTCCTCGCCGCATACAATGAATACATTAGAAATTAAATATCACCACCGGAGTGAGGTATACGCGAACGCCCGTTTCCGACATTCGAGCGTGTAAAATGTATGCGAGACGTTTTGCCATTTGACGCACGCAACGGTCGAAAGCAGAACCGACCCATTCATCTGAAAGCATAACATCCATACTTAAACTTTGATTAATACCTTGCGTATTATAAGAATAATGAGTATATTTTGAACACGTATAACGTGCATGTACGTAAGTAGCAACAAATATTAATGATCGTACCGGAATTCCCGACCTACGTTTATATGAAAGTGGCCAGTGGCGTGTCCAATGAGATAATAAGGCACTGATTCATACATTCAGAAACTATTCTAGCTTGACGCTTCAAATACGTAATTAGAAACAGTAAGTAAAATAAAAATAATAAATTACTGCATTTAATTTTTTCGGTTATTAAAATTTCTGCGTTTACAGCTCTTTAATTTTATTTTGCAATATTTTTATTGATTAATTTATATATCTGCCTTTATTTTGCACCAGTTTGTAATCACTTCTCGTTTCTCCTCAATTTCTTATTTTATTAATTTGTTATTATAGCTTTTATTGGTTCATCTAGTTTAAATTTTTTCTAAAAATATAAGAGAAAATAAATGGTTCCTATACAAATTAAGTGAAACACTAGTAGTGCTCGTTAAACTTTGATTATTTAGCACTTTAGCATTCCCCCAATATGTAAGTGCATTTGCAAATTAACTTTTCTGCGTTCTTATTTAGTTTGGATTATTCATTGTGTTCATATCATATGAGTTGTATCGATAATACTATATTCAATTCATTAATTTTGATATATATGATTTCTATTTCCTATTTTAATCTTATCTTATGTTTGATTTTAATATTTTGAAATAAATTATTCCATGTAAAAATTTATTCAACTTCAACAATGAAGAAATACATACATTTTTACCGAATTACATAACTTTCTGTACCACCACTGTGCAGCTTTGAGCTCGTATACTTTAAATAGAGGTCTGAAGTAATACAATCTAAGGACATTATTAGATGTAAATCTCGGTAAGCAGAAAATTCGCTAGGCATACAGAAGTTGGATGTATCGTAAATATGCTAAATGATCGTGGGTTCCAGGTATAAATTAACAATGGCAGCTTATTAATTATAACCTGGCGTGGGAGAGTCGCGTACACTTGCTCGATCTTGCGCACTCCGGCGATCCGGTGTAAAATGCAAGTTACGACCAAGAACAGACGCATTCTTGACCATCTAACTTTAGAGCAAACATTAAAATCTACAACTTTCATGTATGTAAACACAATAAGAACTTATATCGTTCCCATACGTTTGCGTCTAACGTCAGGTACGTACATAGTTAAAAATAACTAACTGCATTTCAGTGTTTACAAAACGAGAAATTCTTTTGCAGAATTTATATTACAGTTTAGTTATTGTATTTAATGGTTCATTCTATGTTAACTTACTTTTGTCTTAAATACAATTCTTGACATTTCAAACGTAAGTTTTTTTTGCATTTGCACCACGACTACATATTGCTTTGAAATATTCTGGTAAATTTACTTTATTAACGAAACCCAAAAAATTAAATTTTATTAATAAATTACTTTTAATACAAAATTTTGAAATTTGAATTTTATCACGGCTCAGAACTTAATTCTTAGTTACGTTTCATCACAGTGTTCTTTTTATTTAAATTTTTAATATATATCGGGGGTTCGCCTGGTGAAATAATTAATCAATTTTGTTATACACTTACGATTGCTTTTTTGTGGTAACCGATTTAGAATAACACTTCTTTATTTCTTGTTAAAATTTGACCACTTCACTTTATATTTGACGTTTATACATCC
This sequence comes from Geotrupes spiniger, assembly GCA_959613385.1. Taxonomy (NCBI): domain Eukaryota; kingdom Metazoa; phylum Arthropoda; class Insecta; order Coleoptera; family Geotrupidae; genus Geotrupes; species Geotrupes spiniger. The sequence continues at coordinate 22,939,094 of OY390736.1, read as the reverse complement.
TTACTTGTCAATATTCTTTTAAACACGCCGTTAACTAGCAATATTAAATCTCTTCCCAAGTGACGTGAAGCGTATAGCTCGCAAAATGGCACTAAAAAATCGTCGTCTTTTGACGTTCTTTAAATAGTCTGACTAAGGACGATCTGATCAAAATTGATTTTTGGACTTTTTGCCGATGTTTACAGGTTTCTGTTTTTTACAAATTTTTACCGTACTTAATTCCTTTAAAATTTTTGGTATAATATTTATAAATATTGCTTAATAGAAATTTTCTCCTCTTTCATTATATGTACTTCGTTGGGTATAAACGACCTTTTATATGTTAAATTTCCAAATTTGTTTTTCTCTACGTTGCATACTACCCGCCCATGTTGCAAATAAAAATTCGTATCTATTTACGAAGATAACTCGATGGGATTCACTTTTTGATCATCGACTTTATAGTACGCAGAATTTTGTGATTGTGTTTTATCGTTCATTCAATAAAAATAAAATGAATAAAAAAGGAAGAAGAAAAAGTAAGTGAAACTTTATAAAAAAGCGAAATAAAAGTAACAACATATCCAGTTTTATATTTAACTAGAAAGAATGGAAAATAAAAGTTTTGGCAAAATATTAAAAATAAAAAATTGAGCGTATACAGAAGTCCAATAACAAAAAGAAAAAGAGGAGAAAAATTGAATTAGGAAAAACAAATAGCAAATCAATATCTAAGCAAAGGCAATGGGAAGAGGCTGAAAATAGTTTTTTAATTCTCTATTACTTTGGGTTGAGTCTAGATTTACTCGGATTGTATTCATCATTTCTTCCACGTTATACTTATGACATTTTTATTAAGGTTGATTAGGTTTATTCTTTTTTTCTATCTCATAAATTAAAAATGTTAGTAGAAACCGTTGACTTACGAAAAATAAGATGAAACTAAATGAAGGAAAATTAAGTTACTACTACTATACTATTAGAAACTAACAATAAATTTGTTTTGTCCCATTTTTTTCGTTTTTTTTTTGGTCGTTTACGTTCATGATGTTAAAGATATATTATCATTACGTAATTTGAGTATAAATAAAATTCTTTTACGAAAATATAATCCTGGATGGAAACATAACGTAACGCTATAATAACCTGCACTGGTATATGTCGCTATATTTTTCTTTGTTTGTTACTTTGCGTTTCACCCTTACACATTTTGTTGCTAATTACTTGAAATATTGTTTCCATTATTTTATACTGGTTCGTAATTATATTTCGCTACTTCTCTTTTATGTTTCTCATGTTGTATTTCTTCCTAGTTCATGTTGTTGTTTTCCATGTAAAATTTCTTCCACTATTACATTTTGGCCTCTTTAATTTTTTACGTCATCTCTTTGTTGTTAAGTACTTTCTTCATTGCTATTTCCTGTCCATTACACTTTTCTGCGTGTCGTTCGCCCATCATTCCGTTATTTTTGCATATGTGTTGGCTCTTTTTGGTATTACCTCCGCTCTCCTTTGCAGCCTCCAGTAGGCTTTCTTTAAGTGTCATCGATTTACGTAATCGATTTATCTCCCAGTTTTGGTTTGTCTTTTTGCTTTTCTGCAAAGTACTTCTTGTTATTTTCCTCAGTATGAATGTTTTTCGACTTTATTGCTTTTAATTTTTTCTTTTTCTTTCTTTTGTCTGTATTTTCATTTCTCTGTACTTTTAAGTTAATATTTACGTGGTAGTGCGTATTTATGATTGTCTTGCCATTTTCACATCTTTTATGTATAAATATTTTTGTTTACTAACCAGGAAGTAGTCTCTGTGTGATTTGTTTCTGCTATGTTCCACTTTATTCATACTTTTATTATTATTAGATCATATTAGATCATAAGCTATTGAGGGAGATTGACAGTATCCTTGCATCGCCGAAGGATCGACCCGAGAAATAACACCACACCATAGGCAACCAAGATTGTCTGGACATAGGAGTATGGAATGTGAACCAATTTTATATAAATGGAAATTATATATCAAGACAACAGAATGATGAATTATTAGGTGTGATATACCTAGTAGATCAAATAATAAAAGAGACAAGTAATAGGAATCGCCACAACAGATTTTAACAGGTTAGAAAAAATAATTAAGGATATGCAACAATTTCTATAAAAAAAACAAGATAAATATCTACATTTAAGTAAGATGCGCTAATGCAGCTGAAGAAATGGCGTTAGTTAAATTGAACAATAGATAAGAAAAGGTGGCAGTAAATTGCCAAGATGTAAATTATAGATGATTTATTTAATGAGAAAAATGTCCTTGGAAATTATAAGTAAGTTATTCATGCAGGACGGAAGTAGAATTAAAATAGTAAGCAGTAACATCACAGCAAAAGCTTAATAAGTAAGGTGGAATTCTAGTCCAATTCCATTGCAAAAGGATGCGATTTTTCCAACAAATGATACAAACTGATATTTTCTCCATCATTGTAAACAATAAAATAATGGTAACAACTTCATATTTCATAACTAATTACGAAACGACATTGTGTTTGTTATTTACATTTTATATCTTACTTGGAAAAATTCTTATACAAAACACGTAGCAAAATACTAATTTTTATCACTAGACATCGTGTTCATCAGGCGTTAACGTGTTAACGTTTTGTGATAAAAATAAGTTCATTTTGCAACTACTTTTATAAATAGCTGAATATCAGTGGAAACTGGAAATGATTATTACATATTTTAGTAGTTGTAGGAATAAAATTAGAAGCACGAATGTTAAGGAGGATGAAATGATATAAGGACTCAAAATGGAAATAAATGAAATAAAAATGGACTGAGGAGACTTACAGAGCATGCTTAATATAAAATGTTGTGGAAGAGTAAGCATGAGTATGGTGTGTAATTAAATACAAGCTATATATGAGATTTAGTTGAATGGAAAGGAACCAATGATAGACTTGTAAGAATTAAGATTTGGAGAAACCCGAAAACTGATAATAATTTATGGACCTGAATATATTGTTAGATCTGTTTAAAAATATGAACGGAATAACAACATTGAAGTCTATGAAGAAGTAAGACATTCAGCAATAACCATAGGATACTTTAACGTCAGGACTAGGAAGGTCCATAAAAACGTCAAAAACAATAATGGAAATGACTAATAGACAAAAAAATCATATTGGTTCAGAATTTGTTCTTGCATTATGAAGACTATGACAAATACAAAAAAAGAAGACCGAAACATCAATAATAATAAGACAGGATTAGGGTAATGATGTGAGCCATTACAGCTGAATTGGAAACGGGTCGCTATTTGCTAGTCTCAAGAATAAACCAGGTGAAAGGTGAAGTGACAAAAATATATCACACTATTGGTAAAGCAAAGTCAACATTATTACAGTACATAAACTAGAAAATACGGGAACAGGAACAGGAGGATTTTAGAAAAATATGATGATTATTTGAGGAATTAAATAATGAGGAATGAAAGGAAAATATTACTATAATCGAAGTATTAAAGGAAAGGAAAATAATACAATTCACGGCAGAAAGCAATAATAATAATTCAAGGACTGATAATATTTATTATATGAAATCAATTGTAAGCATGAAGTATCTATTAGTTATTGCGACAATAATTTGATTTTTTTCTCTTTTTACCAACTAAACTATCGACAGTGCACCGGTCATGAAAATTTATGTGAATAATCCAGGACAATCGATTTTACCATGCATAAGTTATGAGCGTCACATGACGTGCGGTCGTTCGGAAGTAAATATTTCCTTGAGAAAATAGTTCAGATGACGCGATCTCGTTGAACCTGTCGCATTTTCATAAAGATTCGCTATTTCTAGATACGCCGCGGTCTCGGAATAGTAATCTGAAGTAGGGCGTATGTCGCGTTAGGTGACACACACACCCAAAGAAGATGCAGTTCCGAAGGACGTCGAACCCAGGACCCAAATATCGCTATTTCCGTGAGGCAGAGAGACTCTCCTAGAACTGTACGTGCCACGGTTAGGCCGCCACCCGTTTATTTTCGAGTTTGTTTGATGTCCGCGTGATTTATATTAAAATCTAATGATGTATTTGTAGACTGTGGTCCGTGTCTTTAAATCGCCACGACAAGCTGGCGCTTTCGCCACGGGTATTAGCCATTAATTTATAGTCTCGTCCGTTTATGTTCTAAGTGGTAGATATTGGGAGGGGTATTTATTTGAACAATTGTTTCGAACAATTTACAATGTACTGGAAAATTGCTTTTGAAATTTATTTAAATTCTGTACAATGGACATCGATGAAAAACATCATAAATCCACAATATATTTAAAAACGAGGGTGGATCAGTAAAATTTTATGGCAGTGTGTTGTGCGGAGATAAGTTGGTCGTTACTATAGTATACTATCAAACGACGCGATATAAAATTTCAGGCTGATTCATCGGTTAATTTTGATTTGCCAGCCATTTGTATTAACCATTTCGTGACTCCTAGTACAAATATGTACCACTAAGATTTATGTCAGGACTTTTAATTCGGTTAAAGGTTAGGGTTAGGGTCTGCACCTGCGTCGACGCAAAATGTTTTGATTCCTCCACATTTGTTTACTTTATTCGAGCACGTTAAGTGACGCAGCATATTTAGTGAGTGTTTTCATTGAAAATAGTGTAATTAGTAATTCGATTGAAAGTTGAGTTGCACCATTGGGTAATTATTCCTGCATTCTTCTATCTGGTACATATGGGTACCGTTAGTTCTATATTATCATTAGTATTATTTAGAGGCGTGGATAGGAAAAGGCCACTCGCAGAGAAAGAGGTACAATAGATGATGAAATCTGTTTTGTGACTCTGATGATGATTCTCATGAACCTTTTGGTGGCAGTGGCGATGATGCATATGAACCTTCTGGTGAAGGGTCTAAAACAAATGATCAATTTGAATCTTATAATGAAAGTTGAAAAAGAAAATGAAGCTCTAGGTCCATATGGTCTTTCAATTTACGGTTAAAATCAGATGAAAATTTTCAATGTACAAATGAAAGAATTAAATATATATCTAACTCTCAAGGAGGAACGCTTGTTTGAAAGGAACTGATAAACGTGAACTCCAAGTTGTACTGGTGCTGGTTATGTGCTACAATCATGTTCCTCGAATTAGTGACTACTGCTTCACTCATCCTTCGTTGGGCAATACATCCATACAAAATGCAATATCCAAAGAGAGATTTAAAATAATTTCTCACCAACGAAACCAGCAGAATGTTCCTAAATTATTATATTGACGACGTAGTCCAATGTTTGAAAGGTATGTTCCAGAAAATCCGTCAAGACAGTAGCTTTCAAAGTATAGCAGTATATGCCAATAAAGCCTTCAACGAGGGGAATTAAATGGTGGCTTATCAGATTCTTTTACTGGATATATGTATGATTTTAATATCTATATAGGCCGTGAAACTGAACTCCTGGCGCCCGTGAGTGAATAAATTAATCTCTACCGCAAGCAAGAAATATATTACCTTTCGTTTTGATTGCTTTATCAGTTCGAGCACTCTACGACAGAAGATAGATCATGCAGCATTAGGATAAATACCTAAAATCAAGGATAAACTGGAAAGATGTGAATAAGTGCGCATGGATTATCTATAAAAAGAAGACAAAAATAAAATTAATTTCCTGCAATTTATAGTGCACTTGGCGGAAGAAATGATAGTTGAAGGAAGGGAAGCAGAAACTGCACGGCATTTAGCGAACAATGGAAGGCCATCTGGGAAAATACAGCGACACGAACATATCTACATCTTGCATTGGAAGGTATAACAATAGATATGCGGAAAATAAAACCAAAAAAAAACGCTCAAAGACAAGTTTTCGACAGGGGACATTCCGCGATGCTCTAAATGTTACGCTCATGTTAAAAATAGTTTGTGTTATATACAATAAATATATTTTTCAAAGAACGTTTTTCTAAAGGACTCATGGCTCCTTGAACTCTTGATGTTTTTTTGACACTTTCTATTATTTATAAGAGATAATTTTCAGTTATGCAAATATAAAAAAGCACAAGTTTTCCAATGTCTCACAGAAAATTAAATTCTCGCGAATGTATTTGGTCATGTGGTTACTGAGGAAATTGTAGGAAGGGTAAATGACATGATTCTTGCTGAGCGCAAATCGAAATTGCACAAAGTAGCAGATTCCATAGGTGCGTCCTACGGAACAGCAGTAAACATTTTATCTAATTAATTAAGAATGAAAATGCTATCACTTAGGATATAAAAGCGGATACTGTCAATTTTGAAGCAGTATTTGGACCTCTTTAAGCGTAATACGCAGGAGTTTTTACGTCGATTAGTCATCGTTGATGAAACCTGCAGCGACAACCAAGACAATGGCTTCTCCAAGCGAATCTGCTCCAAACGAGGCCAAAACGGCCCCATTCGGCCTGAAAGGTCATGGCCACGATGTTTTTGGAATGCGAGAGGAATAACGGCAATAAATTCTCCGGGAAAATTACCCATATGGCAACGGAAAATGTGCTGTTTCATGACAACAATGCACCAGCTCACTTATCCAGAATAATCGGGGCCAAATTGTATGAATTGCGCCACGAATTACTGCCATGTCCACCGTACTCTCTCGATTTGGCATTCAGCGACTTCTTCGTGTTCACCAACATGGAAGCCTGGTGGAAAAAACGACTCAATTCAGGAGATTATCGTCGAAATAGAATCCTACTTTCAAACTCACCTAGTATCAAAATCTTCGTATCGTGACTTCCAGAGAGTTTAAGAAAATGACTGGGATTGCTTGGAAAAAGCGACGATTATGTTGAAAAAATTAAAAAATGCCGAAAACTTGCTTTTCCATTCCTAACACTAATTAATCTGCCCCGTTGTTTGAATTTTAAATTGACGTTAGGCTCTCAGTGAGATTAATTCGGTGAATTTTGTGTAAAGACTCGGGTTTACATCTATATGATTCATTTATCTCAAGAAATCAAACCAAATAATCGCTTAGTGGGTAGCAGATTCGCTGAATGGTCTTTGTACTTTGTTGCTATTTTGCACAAAGTGATGTTCACAGTTATCGGCTCATTTTTTGTTATTAATAAGCAAAATTGCTAAAATATTATCAATATATAATATTATCACGCGAAATCGTATTGGATATTTGGTTGACCTTTTATTCTACATATAAATCCCTCGATTGTAGTTCAACAGTAAGAAATCTGTTACACATTTTTTGTTTGATTGCATTTCGCGTATAAACTTTTTAAACAGATGGCCTGGAAGTAACACCCCTAGCTCTTTTACTGTCGTTTTTATCGAAATTATCGTTTTTGTATTCTTGGTGAGTTTGGTGCGTTTCACGTAGCGTTCACAGTCATAGCTTCCAGTATTGGTAAATATGTTTCAGTCGCTTCACATCTATGCATATTATGTGTGTGCTATGATATTAGAGTGAGCTGATGCGTAAATCGTCAGCGATTCGTGCGATTTCTATTCTTTTTCGCCAGTATTAATGTATAATGGGACAGGCGCGGTCCAATGATAGATCCTTGAGGCACTCCTCCCATGATGCATTCTGTTGCACATATGCCGTTACTCAGTTTGTCTGAAGAACAATTTGATTAATGCAAGTGGTAGTGATCGCGGCCAATGTGTTATGAAAGTTTATGGAGTCATTGCCACAACACGTTTCTGGTTGAAAACCGTTTACAAGAAGACAACACCGCAACAACTCAGTGAATCGCTTGTTATGATTTATAGGGAGCTCACCAGACGTGTCTCTCTATAATTATCCAGTTATTCACTTTGTTTGCGGGGTTTAGTCCTGCCTGTGGCGCCAAATGATTCCGGGTTAGCCTTCAAGCAGGGTTTGTTTTTAAATCCTCTAATTGCCCAGGGAGTCAACTGTTCTCGTACACGACGTCATCTACTCATACAGATTGTAGAGTTTGTAGATCGTAGCGTGTAATTCTCAACTCGCATTTGTGGCATGTCTTGATTTGGCCCTTTAGGTCCTTAACTGGGGCGTGTCCACTTGACAGATCTACGCCGAGGTATTTAAATTGTGATACTTGCTCTACAGTCTCGCTTTAGATGGCAAGTTTATATTGGGCAGGTTCTTTAGCGATTATTATACATTTGGTCTTATTAATCGAGATGATTATGTTAAGTTGTCGGCTGGTTTGGTAAAACTTGAAAAGTTGTCTTTACAAATAGTCTTCGTTTTCTGTAATGATTGCTGAGTCGTCTACATAGCATATTGTGCTAATCCATTTGTTGTTAATCCTGTACCTCAAATTAAAAGAGGTTAAATTAGCCATGAGGATATTTAACAGAGATGAGACTATCACCTTGTCAGGTTCCTTCTTTGATATCTGGTTCGTTCACCATTGTTGTGTTGTGACTATTCAGACTGTGAATTACCCTTCTAATACTCGTTAACGCCTTTGTGAAATCTACGTAAAACATATATGTCGAAGTAATTATCTAGGCAGGCTTTCTGTACATTTTGTTGTGGTGGTGTGTTGTCCAGGGGTTTTGCGTTTTTCAGTTCTTAAGTCCAAGTTCTATGTCAGCGTTCTAGATCATAACGTTAGATGAAGCTTCGTGCTCTTCCAAATCTTGATTCCTTAGAGTTGTAAAGCTGTTCGAAGTATTTCTGCCATGTTTCCATAGACACTTCTTTTGTTTGTATATACTCATTCACTGGCTTTTTCCTCCTTCTCAGCAATTTGCATATACTCCTTTGTGCCCTACATATATCGTGTTCCATGTCGCTAGTGAACTTAATCCAATATTCTCGTTTGATTTATTCTATTCCAGAGTTTACTCTGTTTCTGGTCTGTACGTAATCGGCTTGTTGTTTTGCTTATCTTTTAAATAACCTTTTTTAATTCTGCATGTTCTTTCACTTCCACTCAGAACCATGGCTTAGTGTGGTCGTTTGCATTTATATTGATTTTCTGCAGTTTTTAATTTTCAGCCAGTGCTTTTCGACTTCCCAATCGGTGGTTTATAGGGCGATTATAGAGTGTTCGAGTGCCTTCAGAGGTCAGTGATTCTCTGTTGTATTTTTCGATGAAGACCTGTGTCTTTCTGGAGGTTTGGGGGCGCTCCAGTATCTTGCACAAAATGAAATTGTGGTCGGTTCCTATATTGACCGATGTCAACGCTCTGGTTTCGAGCACTTGCGCTTTAGGTGAAGTTGCGATGTATTATCTCCATCCCTACATATTATTTCCTAGACGATTTTCGCAGTCGCATGAAAGATAACTTTCCAGTTGTTGAGACATTTCCTTAGAATGAAAAGCGACTATATCTAACACTTCTTACTTTCTTATAATTATTTTCATATTATTTATTGCTGCTTTTCTTACATCTGGAGAGAAGTGTAATATGCTTGTAATCCTATCAAATTAGCAAAATATTTACTATAACTGCCAAGAAAGTTTAAGTTTAAGTTTCGAATGGATTTTTTTAGTCGGCCTTGATAAAAAAAGAATTTTTTGACACTTGATATTTCTTCTTATTAAAATGAACTCCTGGGCAAATATAACCGTCTGAAATGTCGTCGTTTCATTTGTATTCTATTAATTATTTATGAACGAGTTGAATTATTTCATTTTTAATTCATAATTAAAATGCTTAATTATGTAACACAACTGACTGTAATTTGAGTCATGCCCATGCCTTACAAAGTACGGTTATGAGATGTCCTCATATCAATTGAAAAAGTGATGTGCAAGATTATTAAGTATTGAAATATATGTAACTGATACTTTCGATTGATTGTACTGGTGAATCTATCAAAGAAATCGTGAATTTGCAACTTTATGTTCTTAATACGAACGAATCGACACCATTGCGAAGCTGTGGGTGTAAATCCGATACGTACGAGACACAGTCCGTCAACTCGGCGTCGTCGGAGTCACCAGGTCACATAAAATCATTTAACGGAGTGTCCGCTCCATTCGCGCAATAACTCAATGTATATGACCCGCACGAAAGGTGTTTACAAAGATCGTTCTCTTGTATCGCAACAATGCACGCAGCTCGCACGAAGTTGCGACAACAAAAATCGTGACACAGTTACACCGTCGTCGATACTATGTATGTAGGGTAAAACAACTGCAACACCCTGCTCCAGTTTCTCCAGAAATCGATAATAATTCATAGCAGTTTTCCAACGAATGTAATTACACCACTAGCATGGTGCAACTTAAAAACGCCGCAACATATTTACATCACAGCATGCTGCAAGTTGGTGCGCGTTCTAGTAAACTGCGTGCGTTTTCAGGCGATGAGTATTCCAATTATAAGTTGTGTTTTGTGAGATTTCTCGTAAACAACTCGTCCGCGATAAAAACTGGGCAAGGGCGTGATTTGAATGATAATTTTTCACGAAAATTTTCCTATGCAAGCATATTTATAATTATTGGTAGCAAACATAATATAATGTAAACAGCAATATTTGAAACAAATTGACTCACATTATACGAATAACAATTTATAAAACGAAAATAAATTAATTAATGTAAATGAAATTTGAAATTGCGAAAATTGTGCAGTAACTGTTAATAACGAAAATGTCTAATCCTACGAATTCTGTTGAATGTCGAAGATGGAGATGGAAATAACGTTGAGGAGATTTTCGAAAAGAAATTAAGTAATACAAGAACTGTAATAATTGATATATGATATTAATTGTGACCTGTGATGTAATCACAAAAGAGTACTTTTACATGTTTCCTGAAATGGTGTGGTAAAATATGAAATATTTAAATTCTGTAATTGTACCACCATACTGAAAAGGGTAGTGTGAAATTAAAAACAGACAAGTGTATTGTAAGCAAAATCGGTAATTATGTAATCAAGATGAAAGCACGTTCTAATTAAACGACTGTACTTTTATGTTTGTTGTCAAGTCGTGCACGATAAAATGTTTAGCCAATTTTGAAGAAGCAAAATTTATTTTCCAATGACAAGACAACTGGGGATATGAAGGAGCAACCAATAAGTTTAATTACTTTATGTTGAACCGTTTTATTGTCAATAGCACCAACTATTCATATTTTTTTCTTACTGCATTACAAACATGCAATAAACGCACCGGGAAACCATTAAGAAAGTGTCTTAATTCGTGCGGCAATAAAGTTTGTTTGCTGGAAGCGACGAAATGATTGACATTGGTCTGGGTTGATTCAATGCCCGACTAAAAATAACGGAAGAGATATGGGACCAAATAGTTAAATACGAGACAAAAGTCATACTGTATGTATGAGAAAAATTTATAGATAGGGATAATTGGTTTGATCACAAATATTTGAGGACGTGTTAGGTAAGGGTCAGTATATAGAGGATGGGCTAGGGTTGTAAAGACACAATAACGAATACGAATTATCTACCAGGAAAGCAGAATATAAAGGAAATCAGAAAGGTAGTGTAGTATGTAAAAGTAAACGTACGGAATGAGGAATGTAGGCAATGTGTGAATCGTCCGGATATTTTTTTTGCTAAATTTCACAACCAAAAACTCAGAGGAGAAAACTTTGCAAATTTACAAAAACTGCTTATGGTCACTATTTTGGTGATCAAGATAAGGAATGGGCACCACATTTCTGTTACATAACCTGTACAAGCAATTTACGATAATGAATAAATGGGAACCTGAAAGCACTACCATTTGCTGTCCCAATGGAACGCAGAAAACAGTTAAATTTTCGAATTTAACATCAGTGATTAGGCATGTGCCTCACCCGAAGACTTTTAAATAAGAAACACTAGAGAAGAAGATTCAAGTTCTGCATATATCAAGGGATGCCGATTTCGAGTTAGAGAGCCAAAGAACCACTTCTGATTCGCCAAGACGAGCCAAAAAAATTGGTTCGAGATTTGCCTTTCCCAAAAGAGCGAACCGAAGTACTAATATCTACATTGCAACAATGGAACTTGATGGACACGCAACAAAAATATGGTGCGCCGTCAAAGATGCTAACTGTAACGACATGTAGCACTGGCCTTTAAACCGAACCTGATGTGCTCATAGATTTTTCTAAAAGCAGTTTAAAGGTAGTGTTTCTCCACAATGGAAAGCACATACCCATCAGATGTCAAGTTGAAGAAATGAGTTTTCGTTGACTGAAAGATGAAGTACTCGAAACCCTATTAGAGGGAGAAGAAGTAGCGGCGTGGAAATCCTTCAAATCAATGGCACATGGATTTTTGGGGAACAACAAAGATGACAATTACGAATCCATAGTGGAAACACTTCTTCAGAAATACAAAGATTTGGGTTGACAGATCCAGATTCACTTTCTTCGTTCCCACTTGGATTTTTTCTATTCCAATATGGGAGCAGTTAGAAACGGGCAAGGGGAGAAATTCTACCGTTCTTCGTTGTGTTTTAGTTTTTGATGTACACCAACCATGGAAGCCGGCCGTCCTTTTTGGAGCTGAAGCATTAAGACATTTTTACCCTGTATCCATTTTCATTTATTAATGAGAGGAAAAATCTTACGTATTCCGGGTTGTATGATAAAGGACGATGAAATAATTGACTCCTCTGAAAATATTGTAAACACATTTGCCGAGTTATCTGTTTTTAAATCCTAATTTGATGTCAATGTTAGTTTTAATAATAATATTTCGTTACCAACAGTTTCGAATCATCGATATCTTGCGAGCAGTGAATTCTATGAAAACTGGCCGCACCATGGGTTGTGATGTGATTGTTATGTAAACTGTGTCGAGAATAAGTTGTCAACTCGGCAACATGGATTTCGAAAAGGAAAGTCCAACTAACCTGTGTTCATTTGTGCATTATGTATCTGATTCTTTGGATAATCGTTATCAAGTTGGCCAAGTTGAGCATAAATTGATTTTGGTAGTAAGGTTGGACAAAATTGCTATTGGACATGACTTGATTGAAATATTCAGGTTTTATTTAAAGCACCGATTGAATTGTTTACACTATCGAGATTTTCAATCATCTGTCAGTGGAGTACCACACCTTTCCATTGTTGGGCCTCTGTTGTTTCTGATGTTTGCAGATGATGTTAAAAGGATTTAAACTCTCTACATAAGTGGAGTAAGTATTAGTATTTCTCCATAAACCATTCACCATTTAGTACTCGTTCAAAATTGACCTTGTAGTTCACAAAGAGTGTACTTTGATGAAAAACTGATTTTCAATTTTCGTATACGGGGAGTTTGCAAAGTTTCAGTTCGCAGTCGTTTGGGATGTTAGGATTCTTGATCAGAAACACCAAGACCTTCTTGGAAACGAATCAGTGATTAGTCTATATAATGATTTTGTTCGGTCTAAACTTGAATACTGTTCTGCATTGTTGTGGAATCTTTTATTACTTAAATTACAGTGGTGCTATGGAAAGTAGGCCAGCCGGATCCGGATAATTTGGGTCCCTAGTTAAGTGCTGATTCGGTTCAGGATGTGGATTCGAATCCGGATATTTTTGTTTTGGATCCGGATGCGGATATTACTATTTCGGATCCCGATCCTCATATTGTTATCTCAGATCTCGAAATTCAAACCGTGCATTTCTTTAGTATACGTTTGCATATAATATACAATATTGAGATTGTTCTTGTGTCGTTTTTATTAATTGATTTTTAATGACCAACATAAGTCATATGTCTTATGCGGTGATTAATATTATTATAAAACAACGCTCCTTGTGTTTCTTTAATCTAATACAAATCGTAGTGATGATTATATACATTTTTGGAAAAACTGACTTTGCACCCCGATCCTGGGTTTTTTGCGTACGTTTGCACATTGTAATTAGTTTCATGCAGATTTTCTTATTAATTAACTGATTGATTTTTAATAAATAAATACTATTTCGGTTCTCCAAAACAATTTAAAAATGAAATTTATAAAGTTCTACGTATTTGTCTTATTTGGTATCCTGTTTTTATGCATCATAGAGAAAGAAATAAATAAATATTTTGTTAAATTTAAATTGATTGTTTTTTAGAAACATAAATCTACTTAATTAATGCTACACAACCTAAATGCCTGTTTTAGAGACTCAAGACCGAATAACGTGTTTTACTTGTGTAAAGTTATTGAACTAAGAATTAATCAGCATACTAAAATTATGCTCTATTTTATTTAATCCGAAATAAGGTGTTGTTTGTCATGTTTGAATTGTTGTTTAATTGGAAATTTATATCGACTATTAAATATTTATTTTCAAGGCCACACAAATTCTAATTTTACATAATATACAATTTTGTATGTACAACATCATCAGCAATCATTTTTGAAAAATGGTTTCGGATCCGGCCCCCAAGGTTGAGAACCAGATCCGTTTCTAGAATCCGGATATTCGGTTGCTGAGTCCCGAACCGAAATCCGGACCTGGATTCGATATCCGGATCCGAGTTTCGGGTCCGGATAGTACTAGAACTATCCGGATATCGGGTATTCGGATATCCGGAAAGTCGTTAGCGAACATTTTTAATAACTTTATAATACCGAAAATATGGTATTTATTTGCAACATGGTTACGATTATACTGCTCTATCAGCGGAGTTCGGGTTTCAATCACTGAAATTGCTTAAAGCCGTTTCTGAAATTTTGTTTGTTTGTAAAATAATACATAGTTATTCAATCAAGCACTCGCCATCATGCTCATGCCCCCATGATTTCTATGTATGGAAGTGTAAATAGTTTTTGTCAGGAAATTGATTTATTTAATATGACCTTAAGTTCCTTAAGGGCTCATTTTGGCGTAGGGAATTTGCACATTGGTTATTAATATAATATATGTTAATATGTCATATATATTTGTTTCTGGTTATTTGTTCTACTGTCATCGCTAGTTAGTTTCTGCATACAATATACGTTAATGTAACATTATCCTGTAATTACTGCAGGTTACAGGATAATATTATTATTGTTATGCCGAAGATGTTCATAATTTTTCCAAAACGTTCAAACCTTTCTCTTTCCTTGCCTAAACGACATTTCTATTCATTATAGATTTTGATTTCTAGTAGGATTCTAGCAGGATTCGTGCGTTTTGCCAAAAATGTAAATGTCTTGAGTCAATTCTTTCTTTGTAATATATACGAGGGCGGTTCATTAGTTATTGTCCCCAAGATAGTAGGCATTGAATGTCTTCGGATGAAAACCTTTTCATCCGAAGAGTCATTTATTGACGTTAGTGTATGTAAAATTACGTATCTCTATCTTTTCATTTATTCGAAATATTAGTTCAGTTCTGTTGTGGCCTTTGTAATTTTATCAAAATTGATACAATTGAAACAAGGGCTGTTTACTCAACCTCTGTAAGAAACGGTTATCGCCGCAAGAAATTCATAGAAGTATTGAGTGATTCTGTTCCTTCATACTAGGTAATTAAAAAATTGTAATGGGATTTTAAACTGGGGAGGGAGTCCTGTGAACGGACACCAGGTGCAAGACCACCAAAAACTACGGTTACCAAGGAAAATATTAATTTGATCCATGATATGGTGCTGGATGATAGAAAGCATACTGTCACATGCATAACGGAGACATGTGACACCGTAACAAACCAATATTACGCAGATTTAGTATGCAAAATTCAAGGAAATTATAAGAGGAAAATTGAGACGAAGTGTGCTGTTTCATCAGGACAACACTCCGGCCCACAAAAGCTGTCTTTCATGGCTGCCATTCGCAACGCTTGTTTAGATTTTTTTGAACAACCTCCCTATTCGCTATTTGGCGCCTAGCCATTATTTTCTGTTTCTAAAATTAAAAGAACATATTCGGAGAACCCATTTGATGAACGACGAAGAAGTAATGACAGCCGTAAGTGAGGGGCTGGCGAAACAAAATATAGATTTTTTCCAAAGGCATTCGAGCACTTCAGCATATTTAGTTTACTTTCGATTTTTTTAAATCAAGTAGGCCTTTGCAGTTGGGCAAACACTATTTTAGTTCTAGGTAAACTACCTTTTCCGTTCACAGTACGCCAAAGTGTAACTAAGAAAAATTGTTCAGAATGTAAAGCTATGACGTTATGCAAGTCACAACGATCGGCCTACTTTGATAAAATCCAGTATTGGTCAGTATTGCAATTGAAACAGCAATAATAACATGAGTGGCTTAATAAAACCATTGATTACATGTCAAGTATTTATTGTAGTATGATACGGGTCGTTATCTTTCATATCGTTAAAGTAATATCACAAAACTCATTTTCATTGCGAAGTATTTGGCATAACGCCGTAACTTTACATTCTGAATAACTTTTCTTAGTAACACTTTGACATACTGTGAAGGGAAAATGTACTTTACCTAGAACTAAAATAGTGATTCTTGATTTTAAAAAAATCGAAAGTAAACTAAAAATAAGTTTCAGACCAAGCAGGAGGGAACCCCAAAATATGAAATTCCAATATATACTATAAATAATTTATATTTTTTTATTGAATGAAGTATTGTTTTGCCGAATGAATTTATGACTTTATTTTCCTACTCTAGTACTATTAGTTTTTCCATTAAATTTTCATGTTAATTTTATTCAAGTATATACGTACACACTACGAACATATTACGTTTCTAGTAAACAAGTACGTCGCATTACAAGTCGCAGTCATCGAATAAACAACGCAAAGGAAACAGTAAAAACGCCGAACAAAAGATTTATGGCCTACGAAAAGTCGTGATGTGCTTCACGTTAGAATTACAAAAAACCAGCGTATGAAATTCCGAAACAGTCATACCCTTTTGTATTACATTCGTCTGCAATGTTTTCAAATCCTGAATGCACGACGTTGGTCGTGGGAAATTCGAAGTAAATTGTGTACCGGATGTAAGTATTTTTGTAAATACACGCTCGTCTGGTCACTGGCGTCCATAAATTTTCAGATGTGTTATTTTAATATGGTTAGAAGACATTTTACTACTGCATCTTTTATTTGTAGAATATTTAGTAGCCGTAAATCAAAGTGAGATTTATATACAGCATAAATTTCTTGTTAAAATAGTCCTTGACACAGTTAGTACCGCAGAAAGGCCTGAAACAAAAATATTCAAATTATACTCTACCAGTCAATCATGAGATGTTTTACTGGAAACGTGTGTGGAGCACTACCAATCATTGTGGGAATGTTGCTTGTATGAATTAAACGATTTTTGAAAATCCACAATGTATAATAATTTGTAATAATGTGAATGGTAATTGTACAAATACAGTCCTTAAAAATATATAACTTGAAACTACAAATAAAAGATTAACTTGTTTCACCATGGATAATTGCATTACATTGAACATAAAATAAAATCGTAAAATTATCCGTGTCCGCAAAACCATTTGCATTTGTTTAAACCTCTACATTTTATTGGAGCTTTTATGACCGTTTTCATTACCATACATGTATAAGAAACATAATAGATAAGACTCCTTCCATATACTAACTTAAATGCTTAACATTGGAAACGTGACAATGATGACATTTATTTATTTTTTGTTTCAGGTAAGTTACGATCGTGATGCAGTGAATTCCATTTATATCCGGTAAGAATGTCCACTCATTATTTATAATTAATACAAAGTTTTACATTTTTATTATGAATTATTTTATTTACAAAAGTATTTATATCGTCCTTAATGGATTCGCGCAAGATGTCACTAAATTGAAAACAAACCAGTTTAAATGCATTTAATTCGTGTGTACGACGCGACGTCACCGCGCAAAGAAGATAAAACGACCGGTCGCCGATGTGGCTGTGTCGCTTTGTGAAACATTACCGGCTCTAAAATTAATTTTAATGGACATCTTAAACTGCACGGTTGTTTCCTGGCTTCAGGGTCGTTAGTTATCGCCATTTGAATTGTTAAACCGTTTGGATTCGTAACTATGTTGGGTTGGCATAAATTTTGTTTGAGTAATGATTGCTATAACCGGTAATTTCATTTAAAATCTTAATAAACAAGTGGTAAAGGCAATAAAGTTTTACGCTTTTCGATAGCTTTATTATAGCTTTGCATTTAAATTGTGAAACATTAGTTTTGTAATATCTTTCACAAGTTATTATTGTTGTGGTTTAATTAAATTTTACAACTATTGAATATATTATACAAGCTTAGGTGATAATTTATGCACTGATAGGAAACGTCATGAATGATATAAAAATTGACTACGTCGCAGTTTTACTTCAACAAATTTATTACTCACTTTCATATGTACAGATTTCAACATTTTGTCATCGTCAGAAAATATAGGTATCGAAGTAATAAACATAAAAATAACAACCAAACACTTACGCTATAAAATAATAAATAAATATGAACTTTAAAAACATCGTTTCTCAAAGCAATCCACAATGTAGCGATCTCGATATTTGCCCATATAATCTGACTTACGTAAATATAATCGGGAATCAAAAATATGTTGGACAACACTATTACTCTATTATGTTTTGGATGAGCCGTTCTTTATAACGAATTAAAATGGAACGACTCGTTTGCCGAACATCATTCTCACAAATCACATGTACTACAATAAATTCCATAAATTCATAAAAAAATTAATTCCTAGAAGATTTTTTGTTTAACGAAACGTAAATTACTTTAAAATTTTAACCGGCCTTTCTAAATTTAAATTTGTAGTTTTAACTAGGCCTGCTACTATCCGAAGATTTTAAGATTCGGATATCCGGGTAGTTTACTATCCGGATCCGAGAACCGAAACTCAAATCCTGATATCGGATCCAGGTCCGGATTTCGATTCGAGATCTCGGCAACCGAATATACAGATTGTAGAAACGGATCCGGTTCTCAATATTGGGGGCCGGATCCGAAACCATTTTCCAAAAATGATTGCATGTTGTACGTGTTAAATAATGTTTCTTTTTACAGTTTAGAAACATATTAATCTCCGCATGAGAAGAATGACTTATGTTAGTCATTAAAAATCAGTCACTTAATTAATAAACACGATACAAGAAAAATCTCTATGTTGTATATTATATACAAACGTATACTCAAGAAATGCACGGTTTGAATTTCCAGATCTGAGATAACAATATGCGGATCAGGATTCGAAATAGTAATATCCGGATCCGGATCCAAAACAAAAATATCCGTATTCGGATCTGGTTCCACATCCGGGACCGAAACAGCACTATCCGGATACCCGGATACTTTAAGCTCCGGATCCAAAATTATCCGCATCCGGTTGGTAGGCCTAGTTTTAACCAAAAAGTTACGCTTACATTTTCGAACAATATTCCAATTTTTTAGAGAAACCATTGTAATTTTTAATAATGTAATATATTTTAATAATTTTCAATCTAATCTGTGTTAATCGAAAATTTAACAAACGACTAATTAAGAAATGTTGAATAATTTATGTTGAAAATAGTGCTCAAAATCTGGTGTAATAAATCTATAAACATTAGTTTCTTTTCTTTTCTAAGTTAATTTCCAATTTACTATCATTTCTGACAACCAACGTGTCCAGAAATGATAATTATCCATTTCAATTTCATATATGAAAGAAGTTGTTGGAAATTTAAAGATTCAATGTCACATTTTGAAGTATCTAAAATCCATACCCTAGCAAAATAAATAGCATCATTTTTGAACTTTATTTCGCAAAAAAAATCATGAAAAAACTAGTGATAAATAGAGATGACTATAACTATGACCCATAGCTGCGGCTTGTTTTTGCTTGTAATATTTACCATCTATTTGAAAATAATTTTGATTGCTTTCTAAGAATGTTCTAAAAATTTAATAGACTCAGGAATAGGTACGCTGGGAAACACCGAACAAAGGTCAAACGAAACTAAGAGGTAAATTTTAAATTTTTTGTACAAAATATGAAGAATTATCTATTGAAAAAGTATTGAATTTAGTCGATAAATTCTTCCATTACAAGCCACTTAGAAATGAAATAAGATGGCGAATTAATATTACAAATAATACGTCTCATTAATTTACGAGGTTTATGCATCTTCGGTAAACTATATATTTTTGGCATTACTGGATTAGAAACTGATAACTTGTATTTAACTGCTGGCGTTAGTAATCTTGGACACAGTTTGATGATCTCTTTGGTTGTTGAAATCATACCAGGCAATGGGTTTTTAGTTAATAATTTATACGCAATGAATTAAAATATATTAAATTAATAGCAAATTACAGTGGTTACTTTGAGAATTAACAATATTCTTCGAACATGTAAGCATGACATTTTGCTTAAAAAATTACTAAGTTTTGTTTTCATATCCATGCAAAAGGTTTTAGTAATGTTTTCAAACATCAACACCTTTCGTTAAACAAAATGAAAATTCTTTTAGGCACACCAAAGTAGATGTGTTTCAAAAATCTGGGATTTATGAAATTTCTTGTAGTACATGTGATATATCGGATGCTGACGTTCGCGATTGAATTCGATCGCTATTTCTGGTGCCGTTTTTCTGCGATTTCGTTTGCTTATTAATTGTAGAAGACGATCATATGCGGGCGTAGTGATTCGTGACGGACCTGGACGGTCACGGTCTTTCAAAACGGTTGTATCTTGATATCGGCGAATTGTCATAAAATATTTAATTAAATTTTCTATGCCTAATACTTTGTTTATTTAAGTTGAAAGTGTTTTCAGCACGAATACATAATAAGATTATCATCATTGAATGCATTGACATTTATTATATTAAGGTATTTGTAAAACGTTCTCTCTTGGCCAAACTTCGGTGGACGGTAGTTTATATTTGAATCTAGATCTTAATTCAGATTTTGGGCAGATACCGAGATATCGTCACTTTATGATATCATTTTTAAGTTGTTTGTAAAAGTTCATATTTATTTATTATTTTTTAACGTTAGTGTTAATTGCTATTGTTTTGAACACATTCAAATGATTAATACATTTGTCGATAAGGACATACCAAAATCCACAGGCTATATTAGTGCATTTCAACGTAGATAATGAAGTACGTATAAAGTCTTTATTAGTACACATAATTCGGTCCATAGCATGTGTTCATACAACACAGGTGTTTCAGGACCAGGTTTCAGGACCAGGCTATGAATATGTCATTTCAAAACTCATGAGAACCTCGATAATTTTTGAAATGACATTGGTATATTTTATTATTTGTCACAAATGAATATTTAAGAAGTAGTATGACTTTATATGCTTGCTTAATTAATATTAACCATATGTTATGCATACGCTAGGAATTAGTATGCGTGAAACAATTTGAATAAATATGTTTTAAGTTTTCAAATGCCTATGGAATGATATATATAAAACATGGCATACATAAATCATTCTAAGCGAATATTGGAGACACATATAAAAACAATTCTATAATTTAAATTTTAATTAATCGTTGTTGCGGATGTTAGACTTATCCAGCAGATATTATAGATCCGTGTTATATAATAATAAAAACAACGTGTTATGAGAACACACGGCATTGCTTGATCTATCGATAGTTTAATAATATTATATAATATAATAATATATAAAGTTTTAATGAAAATTTGTAAAATATAATTATTTAAGCTATAATAATTTTATTTAAGTAGGTAGCACAGAAAACGATTCAGTGAAGCTTTAAATGAGTTAAACTTTAGAATCTTTTTGTAGATTCCTCGTCGTAGTTTTTCTTTATTTTGCGATGTCAGATCAGATCAGAACATAATATTATCATTAACGTAATGCGTTCGAATAAAATTCACTAATTTGGGGAGGCATCTAAATATAAATGTCTGCAGCTTCGCACCCAACTCGCTCAGCATAAGGTGTTGAAAAGCCAGCTTCCGAAATGTCGCACCACAATAGTACATTGTCATCAAATTTCGCTTTTTTCTTATACCTTACGTCATAGGAACGTCCTCAATGTTGTCTGTGTAAAAGCCTTCGTTTCCTTTTACTGGGGGTTATATAATGCAAATAAATTGTTCGTCGTCTGAAATTATCGTGGCATGTTTCTGAAACGTTCTAACCATTGTATGCAGCATCTTGGAATCCTCCCTAATTAAGCATCCGTGTATTTTGGACATTTTGTCGCTTTCTATATTTTAAATTATTTCTGCTAATTTCCCTCGTGGCTGTCATATGGGAAATGTGAAATCTTCGGCCTAATCTTGTCCGTGTAAACCTCGGTGCAATAAGCCAGTATAGGGCCTGTGTCATTGCAATAGCCAAATAAGACACGAAATCAAAATCATTGGGCGAAGATTGGCTAACGATGCCTATTTACGTTTTAATTTGCAATATTTACAAATTTACATATATCATATGTATCTGCATAATTTGTAAGAAGTTAATTAAATCTTTGTGGAATCGTGATAAAGTTCGATTTTATTTTTTTGATCTAAAATGGATTTTATATTTCAATTATTGTTTGTCGATGTATTATACATAACAATTAAAAAACAATATTTATTTTTATCAAGCATTTAAAGTAACATAGTTTTTCATGTCAAGTCAAGGTTCTGAGTTTAGAATGATTGCTAAACTTTGTAAACCTAACTCAGCCCAAACAACTCAATCCAATCAAATCCAACCGAAGCCAACCCTACCCAATCCGACTCCATCACAAAGTCGTCTTATAAGTTGCAATTTAATATCAGTATTCGATAACGACTGATGCATAAATAAATTTTCAGCTATTTATTAATAAATCTGAACAAAGGATCATTTCCATAAAATTAGAACGAACTTTTCATTTGAGTCATTTCGAACCCAATACAAAACTTCTATTTTTAGAATTTGAAGTTAACAGGGCTATTTAACAATACTCCCGCGACTGGTGCAATATTTTGATATGGTCATTTACGGGCCAACAAATTTCAAAAATTATTATGATTTTTATAATTTTAATTAATAATAGCTATTGATATAACTAGTTGGAAAATAAACTCGAACTCGACGACTGGCGCCTTAATAAACAATATTACCGACGCGTGTTAAAAGCAGCAGTTTGCTATTTGTTTTAAACAACATTTTCTCAACTCAGATATAAAGTGTAAATAACAAACATTTTCGCTGCAATTAAAAGTTTTAATTTCGTAATTGAGTTACAAAGTATGAAGGAATTGCAATGTATTGTTCACGTACTACTAAAAATGTCAAAGTCAGTTGTTATCACTTGTGTTAACATACACTCGCTTCTTATCGTTCTTTTTTTTATATAATACTGTGAAACATTTATGTTATAATGATATGGAAATAAATATTATTATTATTATTATATACGAAATAAACAAATAATTTATTCAACAATGTCCGGGAATCAACCTAATTGGATTGGACATGAATGCTGGTTTTAAGAAAAGTGTAATTACACAACACGAATAAGCTTTTCTCATTTAAAAACCTTTGGCGATTTTTAACTACTTTCCTATTGATCATTTTGAACGTACCCAACACCAAAAAACATAAATGAAATTTTTTAGCAGCGACTGTAAAATTGCTTCAATCCATCCGGCATCACACTTCATCAATATTCTGCCAACAATGCGACCAATTCCTTTCCTTTATACCACGTCTCCATACTCATTATTTCTTAGTGAAATTTTTCAGCAGGCTCGTCTGACACCTGTCCCAAATTTTAAAAACATGTTGCTTTGTGTACAACTCTATATTTTTTACAAAAATGTTTTTCTTTTTTCACTGGGTATTTTCTCGTTTAGTTCCACGTAGCTTCTTACCCGTTGTTACTTCTATTATGCCACAATTCTTTCAACCATACCCATTTTCACTTCTCCTGCTAATATAATATGTTTACATTGTCCTGTCATTTCGTTTATTGGATTTGTCACGACTTTGTCAAAAATGTTAACATTTTCCTACACAAGTGCACTTTACTACTATTTCTTAATTATTTTAGACAAGCAACTATTCAGATGAACAAATAATATTGTTTATGTCACATGCGCGAAATGTTAATTTGCTACAACATTAACTATTTTTCACGAACGAGCTATTTTCCTTATTGATACTAAGTAAAATTTACTGGTTGTAGGATTAACAGAACGATAAGTAGCATTAATTACTTGAATTAAGTATTAAAACCGCTCACGTCCTGTATCAGATGTATACTTTATAATTTGTAAATAAATATTAAATCGTTTTAGTCAGGAACGTGCGAAAAAAGATACAAGCTAAGTCTACGAACATTGTCTTCGATCGGGAAAATAACCCAATAATTGTGATACGTGTTTGTGGAAATTCGATGGCGTAGGCGGTAACTATAACTGTAGTAACTCCTATCATCTACAAGATCCAAATTATTTGCAAGGAGAAATATTGAAATCACATGTGAAGCAACATCTAACAGCACCTATAGCTATTATTAAGAAATTATATATTAATATATGTGCTTCGAACTCCATACAATTTTATATTCTGATACCATGCCATGAAAGCCGTGCAAAAAGTAATTAACACATTTAAAGATCTAATCAACTTGTGTTAATATCCACCAATCGGAGCAAAGTGCTTTTCGTTGCAGCGCCAGTTAATTCAACATTAAATTGACCGCTTGGTAGGACTTCCTAGTACTGGAACTGATGAGTACAATTAAATATACCAACCACCATTCCGCTTTTAAAATTGTCTGTAATTTAGCTGTCTCATAAATGTGATTTAAAACATTTGCGGCGATAAAGTAAAACATAAAACTAAAATGATTTGACTCCAATAATTTTTAAAGACGTTGACCGTGACACCTATGAACGTACTTAGGACAGGTATTTTATATTTTTCAACTGTTGAGTTTATGTGCATATTTAAAATATTGATGCGAGTAATAAACGTAAAGTTCAACGAGTGCGGCATTTGATTGATCCAGTATATCAACTGCGGCAACTCCAATCATTCTTATTACCGGTTCTAATAGAGCACAACCTCCTCGAACGCATCGCAAATTAAAACATGACATTCGATAATGGGTTGAGGGATACACGCACACTTTGTCTCACAATGTTATTACGGTGTGCAGTGAACTATTAAGAACAAAAACATCGGACGGGAGGAATGTATTGAAACGCATTTCGTTATCACGTATACGTCTCGCAGTAATCTAGAAATGGGTATTATGGTTTAATAGCTGCAGGTATTTATATTTTCTCGGATGAGTTCTGCGATCACGATGTCGATGATTTTGCTCGGTAACCGTGAAGGGGGCATTGTAGTCTGTGCGCTGACCCGCGTCGCACGCCCAGGTCAAGGGTTACTGTCACACAAGGACCTTACGCTGACGCCGTTCGGTGTTCGCCGTCGTACGGTCGGTGCCCGTCGCACCGAGCCGGGTTCCTCGCTTCACCGAGCGCTGCACTCTCCCACAACTCGACGACGCGACTCGACCGCTTCGAATTCGATAGTCATCGCGAGAAGTAGATGATAACCTGCGCGTGGTCACCCTCTGTGAAAATTTAATTATGTCTTCAGGTTTCGAGAACGTCACAATTACAGTGAAACGCAATGAAAAACGGAAACTGAATTAATTTATATTTACATTGTGTACTGCGTTGATCTTATTTAAATGAAATTTGAATATGTTTTTATTACTATTTCATTTAGGGTTTCATGATTTTATTATTGTGTCGTTGTGCTTTTATGTATTTTAAACTAGTTTTAAGTTCATGGTTTAGGAAGTGAAATACGTTTTTAAAATCGAAGAATAAAGGTGCATGAATCGCAAAACCGAATATATTATATCGGTATTGCAAGGGAAAAGCGGTACAAGTCGAAAATAATAATAGCAAATAATTTAAACAAATATAACTTAATAGCTAATTATATCTTTGTAATATATTTTAATTTCTCAATTGCATATTTCAATCAGTAACTATTACAAATATTTGAAGAAATAACATATTCTAAATAATAACACAATTGTTTAGTTTCAAAAATTTAAGGTACACTACATATATCACCACATTGCGGCTATAACTTACATACAAATACAGAGCTAGAAGGTTGGCAGGGGGTGTTATGTATCCTAGCAGTTTTAAATTTAGTAGGGGGGAGTTATTTAAGTCTGGTCGTTATACCTATCTTATTAGGTTTATTAATTTCTAAGCTTTCTTATAGATTAAGATGTTTCCTGTATATGTAAGATTTCGAATTAATTATTAAATCGATGATTGGGTTCCTAGCAGTGGTTGGAAAAGGTAGAGTCAGTTTTCTTGGCGTTGTAGCTTCTTTCGTGTTCTATTATTATTGTTTCAAGAGCCCTCCCAGTCTGTCCTATGTAGACTTTTTTAAAATCTTCATAAGTCAACTTGTACAGACCTGCTTTAACAATTTGTCCGTTTTATCGTTGTTATTTTTAATGGATTTCTGTAGCGAGTTATTAGTTTTAACTGCGATTGCTTCGTTATTACATTTTTATCTGAAATGTTCGCGATATCTGTGATGAGATTATAATTATTACAAGTCGTAATTGTGTTCTGGGATAAATTAAAGATTTTAGACTTTTGTTGATTCGACACCAATAAGAAAATATGAAGGCAACTTAAATTATAAATATGCAATCCCCGAAACAGAGTATGTACATAAAGTCCATGAGTCATGAGTCATTTGTTAAATTAAAATGAGGTCCAATCAATATTTCTAAAACAGATTAAACAAACCACAAATAAGTCTCAGATTTTTAAACTAACTAATATGATTCCTCAACCCCCTAACTTATACGGGTTAATTAAATCACACAAAGAGAATCTACAACCGTCCTGTAGTTTCGTAAAATGTAAATCCCCTTGCAAATATCGTTCGAAATACCTACTCTCATAATATATATATATGAACAAAATGTAAACCAAAATTTGCTATAAAAATTCCTTTGAATTAATTAACAAAATTTCAAACAGCACTCTTATTTCATTTGGTGTCATAAATCTGTTCCCTAGTGTACCCGCCAATGATGTAATAGACTCACTTTAAAAATCGAGAAGAATAAGACGAATCCCATCTTAAAAACAGAACTTTAACTGTCTTACAAATATGCTTAGGTCAAAACTATTGTTAATTTCAAATCTAATATTATAAACAAACGAGAGGATAAGCGATGGGAAACCCTTTAAGCCCGTTATTATCAGCAATATTTATGGATAATTTACAAAATATCATTCGCACACGCCCGTTAATCAAACACGGTGGTTATTGGTTTAGGTGTGTTGATGATATATTAGTTTGCTTGAAAGGTACTGAAAGACAATTAAAATCTTTAAAATTCACGGCAGAAATAGAAGTACACAAAGGCATTAATTTCCTAGGTTTAACTATATCACACCACAATAATAATAAACACGAATTCTTAATCTATCACAAACCTACACACAGGCACTATAATATATGCACGTTCTTGTCACCCTATAACGCAAATAATGGACGTATCAATCTATGATGCATAGACTAATTACGATAATATTCCTATGAATAAAGATAACTTCGAATTAGGAAAGAACACATTTTTTACAAAAATACCATCTACGATTGTCAGTGTACACTTTGTGAATTGTTTCGACGTCCTGTTGTATCTGAACCACGTCGTAGTTGTTACCGATACGATAAGTTGTTCAAAGTTGAGAGTTATGAGATCCGTCGTTTTAATTTCCAAAACAATGTATGGTAGTTTCTTATCACGCATAGGTGGAATTGTTACGATAGGACTTGATGTGCTTATAAAAAAATATAATTTCTACTCAGTAAACGTACTTGCGTGTTATCGAAGAAAGCCATCGGTGGAAGGCGCCACAAAGTTAATCATTTCGATCACTGCGCACATCAGATAAAGAGCTTACGCTTGATCCATGAAAGAGTATGTATTTTTTTGATTTAGAAAAAAAAAACATAATCGAGAGCTCGGATATGTATACTGTATTTAACATATCATGAATTATTACATCTGCAGCATTATTAAACGCAATCGGTAACTCAAATTGTCAGCTATCAGATAACATGAAAGGTACAACATGCCATATGACATATTTAACGAGAGCCTAATGGCGACGTATTTGTGACAGTAGGCAGTAACTACTATGAGCTCAGGTAAGCCAAATGGAAATGGTCTATTTGACATGTGAAAAGACGCACATGGCATTTATTTTACAAGACTACTTTTCTAAAAGTTCAAAATTATTACACCATTAAAAATTATTTCCATGCTAGAAAACAAAATTTCGTTTATTAAAGTCAAATCGAATTATTTAAAGTAACCTTACTACAATGAATATTGTATTTTCTAATTACAATGATTTCATTTTCATGAAAATGCGATGCTGTGACGAACTTGATGTCGTAAAATCAGAGGTGTTGCGGAATGAAATCGTAGCATCTGTGACATAAAGAGATCGGTAGTAGAAAATGCCTCAAATCGTGTACGCTGTGCGGGCCAACATTCAATGATATTTTCTTAGGGAATTTAAATAAATATATTTTGACACGTGTGTGAAACTGCTAATGATTATTAATTTATCGATTCTGACTTAAAAATGGATCTAAGAGAACCAACAGTGGCTTCGGACGACGTAAAGGAAATGGCGCTTAATGCTTTTGGCAATCAAATCGAAATCTCTATATGTTTACAGAGATTACCGTATGTGGTGTTTAAAGAACTCATATTTCGAAATAATTTGACATTGACAGGAGTCCAAATTACTTTATCATTATGGACTAGTCCAATAAAGTACCACATTATGTCCTATAAGTGATGTCATAAAACAACTGATTACGGTCGAGTAAAACCATAATAGTATATTAAAAAACAAGTTACAGAAGGCACTGTTTCAGGCATGAGTCCGAAATTCAGCTGAACGGACGAATGCCCTGAATAGCGTATAGAGTATTTTATATTATTTTTTCTACTTTGCGCCCTTTTTACGTGAAAAATTAGAGTTTGTTACGTATTTCAACATTTAGGGATATCTGCTATGTATTCCACCCGAAATACGGGAAATTGCGCAAACTACGATTGGAAATTTACTTTCGAACAAGTCGCGTTCTCAATACGAACAAGAATGGTGCAATGAAAACGATGCAACGATTATTTGTTACAACTGACATTTCGTTGACGCTATACGCTGCCAAACCGTTGCCAACATAAAGAAAGAAAATTATACCAGGCTCATTTTAACTCTCGAATTTTCATTTTAACAATTTTTGGGTGCTAAAGTTGTTCTAAACGCAAAGTAAAAAAAAAATACTATTAACGAGCTCACCCATCGGAGATTGGTTTTCGACGATCTGTTGATATCCAAGAGGTCACAACTCGAATTTCACGGCACGATGTGTGCGTACAAGGTTATCAAATTATGATCATGTTGATGTAACGATCACCAATAAATAAATTAGATATCCACTTGCCTTGTATTAGTACTTTTTATTATAGTGTTGATTTAGATTTTAAATTAATAAGTGGCAATACTACATTACTTTTTGCATCTTTTCGACTGACGTTTACGATTATTCACATGTACTATGGATTTTTATACAATTTTATTACATTTTCCAAACTGATTTAAATATTTTGTTTTGTATTTAAAGGTTGCATTTTGCTCCTGGGTGCTTGCATTAATGGGTTTTGTAGGTTTTTACTTTTTGCAAAATAGCTTGCGTAAATAGTTATTCGCACTTCATTTCCACGACGTCTTTTATGTAGCTGTTATATTCTGCATGCTTTAATAGATGGGCTTCTGTCTTCGTGCGTTCTACCTTGATTTGAAAAAGTCTGGTCCAAATAATTGAATGTCATGACGTTCTATTGGGTTGTCCTCGTGCCTTCCGCGCGATTGCTGTTTTAATTTACGAAAGAGATAACGGTCACTTGGTGCCAAGTCGGGCCTGTAGGGTGGCTGTTCTTTCTTTATAAAGCCGTACTCGTTGATTATTTCACGTTCTTAGCAGATTTGTGGACTCTATAATGTCCAGTATACTCTTTTGTTGAAGTTCTTTTTTTGCTATATGGTACTCTATGACCGTTTCCTTATAGGCTTCTCCTGTTATAGTAGAGCCTTTTTGCAAGTATTCAATGAGTAGGATTATTTTGGCATCCCAAAACATAGTCGCCATGAGTTTCCTCGATGAATTCTGCATTGTTACCTTTTTTATTGACGGGTCCCATTGATATACCCATGCCTGATCGTCAATGAAGCCTGCACGGTTTCCTCACAATTTTTTTGCCGACGCAATTTTTATTCGGGAGCGAGCAAGTTGGGAATCCAGCATGTTGTCACTTTATTAACTCCCAAATCTTAATATAAAATATTTTCTAATCCGCGTGGCTGAGTCCTTGTGAGGAATAACACTTTTAAAATCTTTCGACAAATTCACTGTTTCCATCATCAGGCGGTCTTCACGTTTCATTTTGTCTGTACTGGTCGTGTTCGTGGCCGTGTAACGGAATCTGTCAGGATTAGCGGTACAAATGTCCGCCGTCAGTTAGCCATTTGGCGTCAGTTCTGAGATTTGTGCTAATGGAATTTTGATCTTGACTGTTCTTGGTTGAGATTAGATTTTGTAAGACGATAATTGTTGTAATAGTTGTTGTCTCAACAATGGTCATCATTCTTTTCCAAATCTTCACCCTTGGAAATAGCTGCTCATTCGAGAGTTTCAAGTTTCAAGTCCTTCAGTATGTTTTTGTCCATTTTTTCGGCATTTCTTCTGTGACCAAATTTTTATTAAATGATTGTCCAACTTTGCCGAAACGTAGGAATAACCTGTGACAATTCAAATATGCAACTCATTACCCGAGAACCTGGAAAAATAGATTATACCCACGAGAATCTACGAACCAACATATGTATATCGATCGTACTTTAACGCGAAAAGTGTGAATATCAAGGGAAGCGGTCGGTTTTTCGGGCACTAATAAAACTCTCAAGTGATTTATTGCTTCTTCAAGAAAACTAAGATATAATTACACAATCAATAATAATAATTTCTTTATTCACCAACATTCCTCTTGTCATCAACGATAAGTGGCATTGCATTGAAGACCATTGTTGTTTTATTAATTTTGATGCCTTTATTTTGTCCCCGAGTTTCATTTTTGATCATTGTTTTTTCAAATTAAAAAATAATTTATACAAACAGATTTTTGGTGCACCTGCGTGTTGTCCACTTAGTGTAATTGTTGCTCAGATACTATTATGTTCGACATATGTTTGTGTCATTCTTGTGCACTTCCTTCTAACATGCCTTGTGTAAAAAAGTATGTGAATGTCAGTTGTGTGCGGCCGCCGGCAGTTTTGATGACACCTTACACATATTTAATATCTTTAATGAACATATTCAATTGACTGTTGGGAGAAAAAATTGTACCATTTCATGACACTAACATTAGAACTATCCACTCAAACAGAAGAGTAATCCCATGTTTTGAATAATAATTGAGGTAGCTATTGTGGACAGGAATGAATTTTTACGGATATATAATCAAATGGCAAACAAATAATTTTGTGGGCAATAGTACAGGAAGAACCTTTCTGATTGCGTACAAACAGAAATAACTATAAATCCAGGCAGTTTCATGAACATTCTTATTGTCCAACTGGCACAACGAGAAGATATATTATTAAAAACAAATTTCATTTTTTTTATGTTCACATATATAAAGGTTCAGAAAAGATATGTTTTGAATGTAAAGTAACTATTTCACGAATCTAATGAAACGTGAAAGGTTTAAGTGCTATCTTACATACTTATTAATTTAGAATTGTGTAACTTTTATTTAATTTAATCTATCCGCAACGATACTTTTAATTGATTCAACAATTTATCCAGCCCGTTCAAACTACATTCTATTCTACCTGTTCATTTTTTGTTTCATTTAATAATAGAGTTGATTGATTTGTTTTGATCCGAATAATAAAACAGTAAATATATTAATAATATATTACAAATAGTTTTATATTATTATCAGAAATAGTTTTGCGAATATTAATAATACAGGTTCCCGTTTGTGATTAATTGTAAATATTTGAATGTATAAGAAATCTGAATTTTTACAAATATTTGTGAGATTTGGGTTTTGGTAACCAGTAACTAATGCAGTTTTTTGCCAAATACTGAAAAATCAGTAAAAAATCGCGAATAATAAAAATAAAAAATAATATTTTATTAAAATTAACACTATGACTGTTTTAATATGCAACTCCTGTTAATAATAATAGTAGTAAGTAGTAGTAAGACAGAGTAGTTGCACCCTAAGAAATTCAAAGAAATTTGTTACTCAAGGCTTACTTGAACGTTTACGTCCTAAACGTGCTCTGCACAAGTTGTAGTTGTTAAATATGGACTCCACGAAATTCAACGTAATGCTCAAAAACTTTAATTTGCAAAATAACACGAACAATTCATATAAATTATTATCATTTGATTAACATGCAAGCCTTTAATAAAAATTGGATTTGTAAATTGGTTGGCGCAAGGGTAGTGAAGGGTAGCCCGTGGTTGACTTATTCTTCAAGAGCATTTGCAGTACACGAGACCTAGTCCCACCAAATGCAGATCATGTTCTTTGTATGGAAACCTTCCTTTACTTGTGGCTTCAGCCTGTCCGCGTCCACTCTATTGCTTCATGTTGATGTAAAAACACCATTTCTTATCACTGGATATAATTTGGTACAAGAAGCGTTGCTTGTGGTGTTGATCGAAGGCGGTGAGATGCTGATCGTAATCCGTCTTTCTTTAATTTAGTTTATGAAGCATCCAGGTACCGAGTTTTGTAGAGGTGCAGATGTTCACAGCTGCTTCAGCAACTTTTTGGGATCGATGGAATGCGAGGGATAGTAGATGTTAAAAATCCTGAATTTTCTCACCTGCAAATTCTATTTCAGAAGTCTGATATTTGAACAAAATAAGTCTATTTAAGAAAATCATGAACATTGTAGAGCAGAAAGAGCATCCAAATATTCGAGCGGCGCATATATTTGGCAACTAACAAACAATCGTGGGAAGATATACAAAATTTTGCAAGTTAAATTCGAAAGTCGAAGTACTGTAATTTGGCAATAAAAACTGTTATAAAAAAGCCGTAAGGAATTTAGGCGATACGTTAAACCGTACGGCAATGCACATTAAATGATGCCTTTCTCAAAGGGACCTGTAACAATGTTTACTTATTAACATTGCCACAACCTTTCATAAGTCATTTTAAATATGACAGATTTAAAGCACAAATCATAATTTATGCTCCCAGTTTGTTTATGTAACAATTATAATTTAATAAATCGACGTAAACTCATAACTCTAGTCAGCCTGTAATTTAGTTTCTATAATCTTGCATTGCAACTAGATTCAATATAATTATACCTTTACAAACCTGCATAAAAACATCGTTTACATAAATTGTAACATTGAGCTAGATATTTATTACGAAACGCTAGAAAACTAATAAATAAAATGATCGCGTTTTTTCTTTGTCTAAAAAATACGATCTATTCGCAACATTAGCGTGCAAGGTGCAATTATCTGTCACTTAACACATTGAAAAGCAGTAATACTGTAATAATTACACAATTGGGTGTTGTTAAATACTGCCGTGGGAATTCCTATGAGATATAAATTCGATATTCTCACAATTGAGGGAGAATAAGTGTTTGTTGTGCATCGAAATATTTTAAGTTGACACTTTTAATTAAAACTTTGAAATAATTTCAATTGCAAGTTTCTGAGAAACTAGAAGTTGATGAGGATTACTCAGAAACTAAATTAAATTAAATATTTATCAGTCGCTTCGTCTCATTTCAAACGAATTATATTACGCCGAAGGAAATTCAAAGCATCAATCTTAGGCGTGTATTTCTTGTTTGCCAACTTGCTATCTTCATTTCGTTTTTGAAATATGAAGCTATATTTCACGCAGTTCATGGTAACGTGTGGCCTATCGAGTGAAAATAAGAAACTGTAATGAACGAGGAACGTAAGTAATGGACTCAGCTATTGGAAACGATGATGCAATCAGATATTGTCATAAACAGATCGCCCTTTGTTTGAATTAACCGTTGTTATAATTTTCAATACACGACGTCGTTTATCTTCCCGACTCAATTCTTTGTCAGCGAACTAGGACTAACAATTACGTCTAGGCATAAAAAGCACCGGGAATGTTCTATTCAAGATACGAGAACAACCTTACGGTTCCAATTAAACGTTATAGATTTACAGTGAAGACCGTGAGTGCGTATTAAACGAACTAACAAATTGTGTTGCGCAAGAATGATATGTTGAAATGTCCATTTATCTTCCTACTGTTTCTACTTATCAAAACTCGAACACCGTACATGGAGGATTACACGAACTTTAAGGAAATAACATGGAATGATTGAAAGCAGCGACACAGTTACTTAATTATTTACAAATTAAGTCGACAGACATCATTAATTTAGAAAATGAGAGGAAAAAGCTTCAGGCACTTTTTGGATGAATAATATTTTAAATAATGTTAACTTTTGCACGTTTTATTTTCAGTTTGTTTGGGATCTAATTTAATTAAATAATCAAACGGGCGATAATCAAACAAGCAAATTTAATGAAGTGAAAGCAAAAAGAAATAAAAGGATCAACTGTTTAATGTAATGAGAAAGGAAACATAAATGAATCTTAATTACATAAAGCCATGTAAGTAGAAAAATAAATAATCAAACGGGCAAAAATATGAATGTGAAACATTATTTCATTATATCAAATAGTAGGAATTAAACAAATAAATGAGGAAATATTGAAGCAGGAAGGTAGAAAGTAAATTGGAAAAAATACGAAAAGCCCCAATCAAAGTTGCTTCGTTTGTTATTTCTTATTTCATTTAATTTTCGTGCTAGCTAAGACTAACATGTTTTAAAAAAGTGCGTAGTTCCTGTCCTGTGAGCCACGCGCTTATTATCTTGGGTAATGATTAAACGCAATTTAATTCATATCGCGCGCATGAATGTGGTTGATTGAATAATTCATCAATTTTAATTCACTACTAAGAGGAAAAATTAATTCGAACATGCGTTCCATGCCAACATCCTTAGCTTACGTCAGGTGCATAATTTTAAAAACGCACATTTCATTAATAACAGTGTTGTTAATATTAACAGATGGTATTGTTCGTTATGATTCTTTTAACAATTAATTGAATTACATTGCTAGAATTTCAAACATTATTGATGGTTGGGTGAGTACGTACATTGTTCCTAACATCGCCATTTACAATTATTTAAACTGTAAGAAAACAATTTCAAAAATTTTGCTTGCGTTCTTTAGCCATCGTTCGCTTTCGTTTTCTGAATTACAGTCGAACGAAACATCTGAGTTTGTTTGCGATTTTCTCAAGTGGAACAGCCATGAAAGTGTCAATAATAAATTTAAGTGTTTTTTGTTTGTCGCGCCGAGATTGTGTCTTTTGATGCCCGAGTATCCTGTTCTATAATCTGATATTTTAAAGAATGGAATGAATGAAAGCCAAAGAACCAGAACGGTCTGGCAGCGGACACTTGATTTGAATGCATGTCAGATATGGTGGCAGTGTCTCTGAAGCACGTACTCTTATTAGTGAGAGTCTTCATTTTATTCGCGCGTGGTTTTCTGTCGTTTCCTTCCTCGGCACATCGCGTCACAGGTGGTCGGTTTTGTCACTATTAAAATTCATCACTACAAACGAAGCTAATTGTATTTATTCACGCACGATCTGCAATTATATTCTCGTTTTCGATATTATTTGGCGTAATTGTTTAATTCATTTTTGTGTAATTTAAAACTTTAAAACGAGTGGACTTGTTTCATCTCTCGGGATGTAATGATTGGAATTGTGACTTGTGACTTTCCAAAATTATTTGCCTAAAGAATTATTAATTGTCTTTTAAATTATAATTGAATTTCGTTATAAAGGAATAACAACTTGCAATGCGGCAATTTTTGTGTAAATGATTCGTATAATATTATTACATTATTATCCTATATTTACTACTTTTATGCATTTATTGCTATAATTAGTTATTTATTTTTAAAGAATTATAGGAATATGTTATGTGTGTTATTATATAACATAATTTCCAGAATGAATGGTCAATTACTTTTCCTACTAGTAGACCTAGTATCACTAGTATCGAAAAAAAATTACGTTACGATAGAGTATGAAATTTTGAAATACATTTTCGAACTAAATAGTAGAAACCTGAATATGTCACTAAAACATTGAGAATATGATAAAACGAATTTATATGTTTGCTATGGATTTTAGCCAGAATAATTAAATAAAACAATGGTAACAATCGTAGATGAAAACCAAAATTAGGCCAGGAGATCCGAGATATAAAACCCAGATAGAAATAGTTAACAAGTTGATTGGACGTAAATCCTAGAATATGTGAGTGAAGTAAAATGAACGTATCTTACACAAGTTTGATTTGGATCAAGGATTCCGCATATGTAATCGTAGATCCCACAGCTTGTATAATAATTAAACGTATACAATTGTATCAAAAAATCAAATATAATATTTATTGAAGTTTAAAAAAAATCGTGGGTGGTCATTGACTAGTATCTATGTATCTAGCTGTGAAATGATTTTCACATAAATGATTTTTCGTCGCACAATGTGTGTCGTTCTACATAACCCCAATAATCTAATAAATAATAAGTAGAATCTAAGTGTAAATCATATGTGTGCTTCAAAATAAATAAAACCATTTTCATACAACCCCGAATTTTCGACCAAACAAATCTAACTGGGGAAGAATTATACAAAATGATTTGAAGTATGAATCAGAGATTCAAAAGATAATACGAACTACTTACATTTTGCCACTGTAAACGTTGGAAACCTGAAAATGTTACTATATACATATAGAAAATGATGAAAGGCACTGAAACTTATGCTAGCTCTAGCTTTTTAGGCAGAATCTCAGAAAAATATAGAGCGGCCATGATAGTGGATAAAAGTTTGTAAGTTTGTAATTATGGGGTTATATGGAATTAAAATATTAAATTATTTAAAAGCATTTGAATGAAATTTGAATATTTCCGGCATTAATACGATTAGAACAATTTTTTTATGTACATGTAAATTCAACAGAAGTTTTCTAAACAAAACTTATGCACATGGTTAGAAGAATTCGACGGTAAGTTGGTTGGCCGTAAACCCTTAACTGTCAATATCTTGACAAGCATTTTATTACCAAATATACATGGTGAGTAGAAATATTAGGCAAATTAACTAAAAATTAAATCAAGTTACGTAAGTAAAAGTACGCAATAGAAGAATTCGACGGCAAGTTGGTTGGCCGTAAACCTTTAACTGTAAATAACTTGACAAGCATTTTATTTTATTACCAAATATGTATGGTGAGTAGAAATATTAGGCAAATTAACTAAAAATTAAATGAAGTTACGTAAGTAAAAGAACGCAATTTTTGTTTTTTGTATATTTTTCAAATTTCACATTTCCGTGTTTCAACAATGTTTACATTTTAGATAATTTTGAAGAATAAATATAAACTAATACCAGCTAAACAAAGTGGAGTAAAATTAACGAAATTATTATACTTTTTCATTATTTTAAAATTTGTAATTAATTAGAAAATTTTACTAATGAATCCAAGACAAATTCTTTAAATTGTGTAAAAATTAAGACAAATTAACTAAAAATGTAATCAAATTACATTACATTAAAATTTCACAATTTCTTGTTTACCAATTCTTACATTTTAGGTAATTTTGAAAAATTAATATAAACTAATACCAGCTAAACAAATTGAAGTAAAATTAATTAAATTAACGATGGCAATTGTGTAATTTCACATTCTTGTTAATTTTGTCATTTCTGCGTTTTTTTACAATTTATTGACTATTTTCACAATTTCATTGCTGAAATGAAGTGTAATTAACTAAATAACAATTTTCAATATTTATTACGTTTTTTCAAAGTTTGTCGATGTCAATTTTATGGAGTTGTTTGCCGTTATACGTTTTTGTTAATTTATTTACAATTTTCGCAATTTCTTTCCTTAAATGGGCCCTGATGATTTCGCAAACATCGGCTAATTTTCGGCCATTTTCACACTTTTTGCATTTTGTAAATAATTTTGATAAATTAATGTAATTTAATCCAAATTTATCCAAATTAACCAACCTTCGCAAAAATTAAGGCAGTTTTGGATAATTTGACATTTCTGCAGTTATAATTATTTTGACAATTCGTCATTCACATTGATTTATACATTTTTGCATTTTTTCATAATGTTGAAGTCAATTAATTAGGATAAATTATTTTTTTACTTTCTGATAGTTTTATCAATGATGATAAAATTACGTAGTTCTATTTTGACAGTTGTCAATGTTGGAATTTATTTTTTGTATTCTAGGCAAGTTCGACAGATTAATGCAAAATAACTCCAAATAACTAAAATACTTGACCATTTTGCCATTTTTTTTGTAATTTTCGCACTTTTAACAAGTTAATGTAAATTGAACATATGAACTAAATTAGACAAAAGGGCATTGTCGTAATTTTTGCCATTATTTACATTTTCGAAAATGACAATTAAAGTTTTTAGTTTCTGAAAACTTTAAATTTTTGCATTTTTGATATGCTTTCTAATATTTTATGAACAATTTCCGCAAATAAGTCAATTGTTTAATTTCTTATTTTTGGAAACGTTTGAAATAATATTCATATATTTTCACAAATATTTTGCACTGTTGACGAATTAATTTAAATTAAAAGCAATTACACCAAAATGAAGATATTTTTTTATATTTTGAAAATTTTGTTCAATTTTGACATTAAGTCAATAAAGTCAAAAAAGCAAATAAAGCAAATTAGTCCAATTTATAGCAAATTTATTAAATATTGAAAATAAATTTCAGCGGATGTATCGGGTGGCAGCTCTTTCGTCCTTTAGGACTGGTGTTATTTTGTGAATCGGGATAAGTTCTGACGGCAAACGAACCGATCTGAAATATTAAAATATCAAGTACATAAAATCACTGGAAAACTCGAGAGGATAGTATCCCTATCATTATACGATTGTGATATACAAATAAAAGTTTTGTTGCCAGTTTTTTCCTGAAAAAATAAGTGCACACTACATCAGGCTTGAGAAAAATGTCGTGATCACATCAAGTACTGTTTTATAGAGTTGAGTTGACAAAAAAATGTCTGTGCTATTTTATTAAATTCATTGTAGTGTTGTGAATCATGATGTAACAAACATTACATAATAACAATATATACATATTAACAAATATCAACAAAATTTGTCGAGAATGTGACTATTGTCCTGCTTTAAATAATATATTTTTGAATAAAATCAGTATCTTACTATTGTGTTCTTATATTAATAAAACAAAACTGTCTAAAGTTTTAATCGTTCCGGAATTTTTAAATCCATCACTGATTTATTCGAGTATTCGTTAAAAATAATTATTAAAAAAATGCCCCAAATTATTACCCACAGGTGTAAAATGGCACTAAAAATAGTCGTTCGCTCTGAGCGAATTTAAGTGACTTAGAGCAGCAATCTGCAATTGCTTATTTTCTTCATTTGCACGTTACAATGTATACCAGTGATAAATTATCTCAAATGAGGCTATTTCTTTTAAAGCATCAGATAATTACCGAGTTAATATTCCACCGCGCGCCGCTCTTCCTCTTGCCTAATGATACAGAACAGACATAGTGTTTAATGTTCCATTACGTACATACATATTTCTGAACACCTCCAGAGAGAATGTGTGTTAATATTTTATTGTTTCGTTCGTTATTTAAGAGTGCCACATGACGACAGACAACCTCTCCGTCTGCAGCCGATATTACTCCGGCGTTATTACACGGTACCCCCGTCTGACATTTACTGATGATTGATATCGCGAATTGCGTACGTACGACGGTATTTATTTGCACTGTCGTCTATTGATTAAAATAAAAAACGAAGTATTTATAATATATAGCTAGGTAGGTAATGCATAATTTTATCATTGAATTAATTAAAATTTAATTCTGTTGCGCGGGAAAGGCATAATGGAATATTAATTAATTGTCCAAGGAGACCGATATATTTCGGTAGATTTTAAAAATGTTTGGAAATATCATTTTAAATTAAAGGCTTATATAATTTATAACAAGGCCATAATTGTAAACTTAGTAATTTATGCCTATATCGATTTGGACGTTAAATCTATCACGCTGTTGTTGGTGTTAACTCGATTCATTCCAATCCTGTCAATCGATTATACAGGCTCGATCGTTTAATCAACAATCAACCAAACCACTAAACAGCCGATGGTCTTTGTGATATATATGAATGGTAGTCGTTTCCTTAAAACATTAAAATTGCTCGGTCCAATCGATGACAATAAATTTGTATGAATATTTGAGAAATCAGATTGCGTGTTTATTTGATTTGTTATTGTGTATTATATAGTGTTATATATAAAAAATAGTAATAATAATAATAATAATAATAATGAATATTTTATTAAATAGCACAACAATTTCTTGCCCATTAACTATGTAAGTATAGAAGACAATATATTTATAAAATTGTCTCAAATTGCCATCTAGTCGAAGGTTTATTGGTAGACGGTAAACGTGTAGGTAATATATATACACTTCGCATTTCAAAGCTACGGCAATACACTGTTATAGTAATAGATAGTAATTGTATCTTGAAGCCTTGTAAGTGTTCGAAGGATGTACTTAAACAAACGATCTGGATTCGCATCCGTTTGATGAAAATTGTCGAGAAACCTTTGGATCGTTTTACTGAATGCAGTAAATGTGTGCGAATTGAACAGTAACAAACACAGTAATACCAAAGTAAATTTCATGTCACTTTTAGTACGTAAGTATTGATTTATTCTATAAATTAATTAAATTAAAACTCACTGAGAATAGTTATTAATTAAATGTAAACATGTCTTTCTTGTTTAGTTTTGATGGTCATTTTTTTATCTTATATACGGGGATCAGGTTTAACATTATAAGCATCACGCATCAATTATATAA
This sequence comes from Geotrupes spiniger, assembly GCA_959613385.1. Lineage (NCBI taxonomy): Eukaryota > Metazoa > Arthropoda > Insecta > Coleoptera > Geotrupidae > Geotrupes > Geotrupes spiniger. Next base: position 22,898,131 of record OY390736.1, on the reverse strand, counting down.
GAAACGATTGCATGTCCGTTGGTTAAAATTGGCTCATTGAAGCATATTTAGTTTCATAATTTTGATATTTTGTGATGAATTTTCGCATATTTTACGGGGTATTTCTAACAGAGTTTGAGTTTTGTAACTCGAATGAACCTAACTGGAACTAAAACTAAAACATATGGAAGGCCAACGTTTACAACTTAGTTTATAGAATTGAAAAAAGTAATTAATTAAGTACACAAGAGGTCGAGGCTAAGTTATTTTCAAACGCGTTGGGTTTAATATTAGCAATTTTGGTGACTTTTGGTTTAAAAGCATAAATGTCGAGGTGTTGTCTAAATGTTCATAAAAATCCATATTACTGAATGTTATTCACAAATCGAATGCACTCGTAGTTTTTAAATTTATGAAATTTAATAAAAATACAAATTACTGTTTCGAGCTTAACGGAAAACTCTTAGCAATTTTAGTTATAATCCAGTTTTCATGGATGCGACTCCGATCCAAAGTAACAATTTTGACAGTTTGTTTGAAGAAGTCAATTTATTAGTTTTTCACAACTGTATGTCCGGAAATTTCATTGCGAGAAACTTGATCGTGCAAGATTAAAATTGTGATTGTATTGGGTTGGGTTGGCTCGACTTGGGTTGAGTTAGGGTGCGTTGGGTTCGGTTGTGTTGGATTAGATAGGGTTAGGTTAAATTTCTGTTTTTCCCACTATGGTGAATTTTACCTCACGATGAATTTTCCAATGATGAACTTTCCATAAATGAATTTTCGTTAAATCTACAACTGCCAAGTGCCAAGTGAAGTTTAACTTTCAAAATTCAAGCCGATATATAAGTGTAATTGTGAAGTGCGATGCTTTAGTCGAGTAAATAAGACCACCATTAATTCTGGAATGAAATTCCTACGTATTATTTTAATTATACGCATATATTTCAAAAATCGTGAATCGTGCCTTATTTGCCACTCGTCGCTCATTTTGAGAAAATTGATTTTATAACCCTGAGATTTATTATTTGACACGTGTCAAGGACTTAAAACCAAAGGCCTGAATCTTATTTGACTATTTAATTTGTAACTTTATTTCTATACTGTGTCTAAGGATTATGATATTGTTATTATAATAGTTGTATATATTTTTTCAAATGAAGTCATAAACTTAAATAAAAGTTTAACATTTAACAGTATTTAATAATATCAAAATATTCCATGCAAATTAATATTAACTCTGGCCATGAATGTGTAAGTTGTACCAAATCCAAAATATGCATTACCCTAATAGTGTGCAACATGTCATATGTACTACACTCATGTTGGTATAATGAAATATTCGTATACAGGCTATCATTCACTGATATTAGATAAATAAAATAAAATAGCAATTGTCACATTTCTTACATTGAATTACATTGCATAATTCGATTATCACAGATGGAAACATTACCATCGTTAAATACTGTGACTTAACATTTACTATTATTAGCAGTCATAATATTTTAAATAATATATTTTTTTATAATTTACAGCTTAATGTTGATAGCTAGGGAAACGGATACTTTCTCCTTTTAATTCGAAAACGTAATTAGATAATTATAATATTGCGACAAAATTAATACCAGATAAAAATAATGAAAGATTTGCATCATTGAATCTTTTATTTCTAGGCATAAAACTGTATTTACTAAAATGCTGTGGACAAACCGTTTTCATATAAATAGGATCATATTCCATTTAATAGTTCACCAGTTAATATTTATACCCATGCCATTCTATCTGCTTCTTTTTATTGAATTTGTGAAGCGATATCGTGTCATTTCTAAAAAAGTGCACCGTAAATAATAAGAATCATTAATTATACTATACCTTGAAATGAGCAATTTGTCAAATATCATTAGGTAAGTCCCATTGCAAAAAATATATTCTAACAATAAATATTTTACTTACTCCATGAAAACATTAACTGTAGTATATCCTGTTGAAACATCAAACGTATTAACAAATATATGTATGTAACAAGCCAGCTTAAACAACGGTACTTCAAGAAAGAGTAATTTCAATTTCAAATTAGATTTACGTGAATTTGTTAAAAAAATGAATTTGATATGGTACTACACACATCTGAACTTTGTAAACTGAACTATCTCACAAGTTACAAACCATGTTCCTTTCCATACGTATGCAGTTTCTAAGGCCTGGTTTCAGATTGAAATTGCATAGTCTTGTTAATAGAGAGCCTGCCATGTTTGCTTCCAATTCAGTTTGTCTTGGACCGTTCTCTTTCGTCTTGGCATATCTTCGTGCTTTTCGATGGCGGGCACTCTTTTCTTCCTTTATTTTCGCTTTACAATTTCCTCTAGTAATCTCTTAAGATATGTTTTTTCCTGTTCACCTTTCACCTCAGTTGACGTGCGTGCAATAATGATACAGGATATGATATAGCTTAAAATAATGCGACGATCCTGGTACATTGTTTCCTTTTACATTGGGGAATATTTCAGTAGATTATTTTAGTATAATTGCTTAGAAAAAAGAACGATTGCTGACTGGTTGGTGCAGTTTTAAGGCTTAACACCTCTGCACTTTGTTGTATTTTTTTATAGACACATCGAAAATTTGACCTGCGTAGAATAGCAGCTAACACTCGTAGAATACCATATTCACCGCTGCATAGTAACTTGGAATGTTACTGCAGACATTTCGTTCATTGTTTACGAATGAGTATAATTTTTTTTGAAATACAGATCAATTAAAATTGTTCTAACATAATCAGTTTAACAATTGAAAAAAAATAGCATTCAAAAACGAAACTAGAAATGTTAAATTCCAAAATTATTCGTTTCGTATTTTGTATTAGGTGTTTATACAATTAGGCGCCACCTACATGTTATTAAGCACCATGCGATATTATTTTGTCAACCTATATCTAATCTGCTCCTTTAATGGCAGGTCAATCTTTATCCATTTTACTTTACTTTGGCATGTGTTTTATCCAACAAGTTTTTTTCACACTCATTTCATTGTCTTCCATGATCTATTCTCTTGCTATAAACATTGCTTTATTTAGCTATGATCTCTCCAAACGAACAGAAAATTATCTAGTAAGTTTAAGTGACATTTTTTTAATTATATTCTAAATAATTTTTTTTTAAATCCTCTGGATACTTGTGCCAGAGATTGAAGTTGGTGTGGTTCTGTAGGGATGTTTAACACCACATATGTCAATAAAGCTAGAGTTGAATAGCGACGTTAAATTCACGTTCACGTTCATGCTCAGGAACATTGACTTGTCTGATACAAGTAAAACTTGACTTTCAGTGATAGTGATAGTGTTATAACACATAATGTTGTTCAAGGGGATAATTGGTGACATATGGTTGTAATGGTATAGAAACTAAAATATTGAAGATAGATGTTGATTACAAACAGTGACCTTGCTCAGGCTCAGACGATACCGGGAATTTACTCTTCATAAATTGAATCAAATGCCAGCAAAAAAAGTTTTACAAGGAGGTATTTAAATACTCAACTAAAATATTTTCTTTATGTTAACTGGAGTCTTAAAGAATTAATAAGGGAAATTAAAAGATATAAGATAGAAATAACAACCTTACAACAAACAGAACAATTAGTGCTAGATATTGCAGATATAGAATACAAGCATTCCTGAATAACAGTACAACAGAAAAATATAAGATCGCAAAACGAAAAAAGAATGCGAAGAAACTCATAACCATTGAGGAAGAATTTCAAAATAACGAAATCCAAGCATTTTATCAAGAAATAAAAAATACAGTAATAGGTTACCATAGCAAAAATAGCGATTTTAAAAACCAGGCAGGAGTCATACTGAGTGAACCGACGCAAATAATAAAGGAACTGTGATGAATGCGAGAAATAAGGAAGATCAAGAAAGAACAGTTTACGATGCCAGTGGGGAAGGGGAAGATATGGAAGTACCAACGAAAGATGAAGTCACAAAAATAATCAAAGACCTAAAAATTAAAACTAGTTCAGGGAAAAACGAAGTATCAGTAGAAATGATCAAAGCAGAAAGATTTCACTAAGCAGAAAGAATATATGAGCGAAGTCATTCCTCGACAACCAGCCTTTGCAAAAAAGGTGACAAATCGTAGGTATGTTTTTGACAGCAACCTACTACGAATACAGTAGTAGAAATGATTAAAGCAGAAAGAGTTCACTTAACAGAAAGAATATATAAGCGAAGTCATTTCTCGACAACCAGCCTTTGCAAAAAGGTCACAAATTGTTGGTATGTTTTTAAGGACAACAACCTGCTACGAATACAAATTAGCTCTGCAGGTGCTATTCATCGATTTCAAACAAACCTATGATAGAGGAAATAGAGACAAATGTACAATGCAATGAAAAGACTAGAGATGCCCGAAAAGCTTATACGGCTAATAACTATAACGCCGAATGAATCACAAAATAAAGTGCTCTAGAGTGGCCACAAGTGGCCACAAGTAACAGAACGTGGTGACAAGGTGGTCCTCTCTCTGCTACATAATATTAACGACGAGCATAAATGTCTAGCATATGCGGACCACCTTACGCTCCTATTAAAGACGAAAGCGGAATAAAAGAGAGGAAAAAAATCGAAAAAGAAGTAACATTTTTTGGTTTATAATAAGCCAACATAAAACAAAATACATACCAATGGTCGAAGCGGATGAAAATTTGCTGAAGGGAATATGAATATAGCAACGTAAAAGTAAATAAGTTCAAAATAAACGAAAAAGGATATGAGAAGCATGAAATAAAAGTCAAAATTACGAAAGGTAACGGAAGTACGGAATGCTGAAAAGACTAATGAAATCAAAAACTTTCCTTTAGATACAAAGATAACATCCGTCATAAAAGCCTACTAAGATAGATAGGGCTTGTAGAAAGAATGTCCAGAAAAATTGTCCTCAATTGGAAAAAGGGGAGAAGGGTGATCACGGAGGAGATTACTGGAAAAGTGCAAGGTCTAACAAGTATGAAGATCAAGAAACAGAAAAGAATTGAATAACATTGTTCAACAAGCCCAAGGCTTTTACGGCCTGTAGTGCATATACATATACATTATCGCAAATGGCCTAAGGAAATACGTCATGGGATATGAATATAACTTCGTACTTATGCAAATCGAATTTATGGTTAATTATGTTAAGCTTTATACATGACAAGACTTCTGAGCCAAATTACACCAAACAAATACTCCTAACACTAAGTGCATTTCCGGTAATTCAAGCCCCGCCCCTGCGAATGTTCACATATTGTCTGCCCTGTCTCGAGAGTCCTAGGATGTAGTTAGCGATTGCAATTTATTGTTGAATATTTTGGTTCCGGCACAATCCGCCTTCGTCCTTGCCAGAAAATTATTAGCTGGAAGGATCGTCAATTATTAATTACATTTGATAAATATATTCAACATAGTAGTTGTTCATAGTTCGTATTTTAATGTTTTTGTTACCTTTCTAGTTAGTGGCAATAATGTTCATCTATCAATCTCAAATATTATAACACTATTTAATATGTGCATTTTTCCTATTATCTGTGATCAGCAGATGTAATTTGCAGATCAGCGTGGGGGAAATTGGAATTTGGGTATGGTATATTATACCGGAAGTGACTTATCGCTACAATATGTAGTTGCCTTTTTGTCTATTTGTGTAAGTTTTTCATGTTTCATACACCCTACACGCATTTGCTTTACTAAATTGTGTCCTTGGGCTAATTGTATTTAATTAACTGTACTTTCGTTTGTACGCTTATTACTTTAATTGTGGTTCTACAGTAATTGTTATAGTAAGGTATCATTTCTTCTAATGTCCCACAAAAGTATTTCATTCGACAACTTAATATTTCACGACCCGAGATAAGTGTCGTTTATTTTTTTTAATACTTTTAAAATCTATATGTAATAACATCGCAGGAGCTATATATTTAGTAACTCCTTTCTATCGTGTATTCATTTTTACATCGGCAAATTATAGGGAAACTGAAACGTTATTATTGTTATTGCAACAAACGCCCATTTTCAATTACACCTGATAGATTAGAATAACAGTAACTATGTAACGATCATTGTTAGAAGTGTAACGTCGTAAAATGAAAGTAGGATATTAATGTAGGCAATTGTGATCGAGTTAAAGCGTTCAAAAATGCTAAAACCAGAATAATGCGAGCTTCATACGAAGCCGAGCAGCGCAAATCACTGTATATCATTGCAGACGTTTAATAACATATTAAGCATGGGAAACAAAGGCGTTCCAGATCAATCATCAGACCACCTGTGGCCGAACGAGATACGAGATTTTAATGAGCGAAAACGTACGACTGCATGAAGTGAAACGTTCGCTTTTTTGTCACCTCCGCGGAAAAATGATGCGATTGCAACTTTCTTCGTGTCCGGAGCGTAGGTGATTGATATGCATGGAATTGTTTTTCTTATCAAACGAGGAACGGTGCGACGTCGGAGCCACGAAGGTAGGAAGAAATTTAATTTGAGAGCGGATCTCATTTGCGATAGCGATCTACCCGTGAGATTTCTAATATGCCTGAAAACTGATTCAAGTACAACGCACTGGAGTGACCTCTTCTTTCTTGCATTGTAATTTATATCATGAGGGCATCTATCTAATTTAAATACGCCGATGATTGAAATGGATAAAATGCAATTGAATGAGCAGCGAGAGTTACGCAAAGGCACTCAAAAATAGAAATTATGACATGTCATCGGTGACATGCGACAGAAGAAAGAAATCAAGTCGTAAAATGTTTGTTCGCAAATTAAAGTGAAAGATTTGAAAAAATATTGAATCGAATAGAGAACAACCGAAAGCAAATGACTAAAATGAAATAACACGGAAGTGAAAATGATTTAAGCTTAGCATAACAAACGTGATTTAATTTTATCATGCATAAGGTAAGAGTAGTATTTTGATTGATTATTGTTATATTTTATTATTTTGGCGTTCTTAAATTTCAATTACATTATATAGTTGGCACACTTTAACACTTTCTTGAAGCAATTGTCGCATATATAACTGCTTACATTGGTGACTATAGAGATGTACTGGACATGAAAGCTCTGAACGAATGTAGCTTAAAGTTACCTTATTTGACTTGGAAGTAAATTCATTCCATAATAAGAGAATAATTAGAATAACGACTATAACGTATGTAACGAAAGTTTTGGGAAAATTTGCCGATCTGGCATCGTGCCATTATGCGATAAGAACCCATGATTGATTAAGGCATGTTCAACAGGCACGCCATATAGAAGAGTTTTAGGATTTACGCGGTAGAAAACTTTACGACGGTAACTGGTAAGCCCAAAATGAAGAACTACGACCAAGAATCTACCAAAAGATTCGAGAGTTTTGTTGATAGGCATTTTCTTGAAAAGCGCCAAATTGCGAACCATTGAAACTCATGACCCGTTAGCTGTGCTGTTGCTAGTCAACGGCGTGTTTGAAAGAAAATTGACGCGAAACGGTGTATAAACGTAAAATATAAAGTGAAGTGTAAATACAAGTTGTTAAGAATCAAGTTTTGAGTCATTGTAAATTTAAATTAAATTTTCATTTAATTAAGTTTTTTATAACAAGCAAAAAGAAAATGTTGCAACTATAATGAAACTGTGGACTGACTGTAGGTTGATTCTCCGCAGCCTTGATTAAAAGAATATTACCTGATCCCCTAGACAATGACGCATATTAATCTTGTTCCAACGCGCTCGTGTTCAGATTCTATCAATCAAGTTTCTGAGCAATAGTTTCTCAGAAGCATTAACCTTAAAATGTGTAGGTGTACTACGGGGATCCGTTCTAGAGCAATTTCTATTTTGATATTTGCTAAAGCCTTGCAGCATCAGATTCTCAATATGAATTCTCATCAATTTGTCAATGATATATCTGTTGAAACAGCAGGAAACATTACTACATTTTTGAGGACTGTATTCAACCTGTACACTTGGTAAATAATGGATTAGTGCCTTCAGAATAACTTAAATACACTGCCGATTTTTGACCTGTACAAATGCTCTACAAAATTCAAATCATATCTACCAAGTGAATATGAGCTTGCTCAAATATTGACTCAACACTTCTACTCCACCATGTAACATTGCGTTTGTACTAAGACGTGGGAATATGTTTTGGGGCAATCCACTCCACAATTTTTTGAGCAAAAGATAAGTGTTAAATCTATCTATCATCTATTTTCTCTGACAGCTTGATTTGGCAAAACGTTAAAAAATGACATTATATCTTTCTTACATGTGTGTGTGTCTGTACAAAAATTTCGTTATCATATTATCATATTTCAATTAAAGATATTAATCAAAGGCATATAACTAGGCATAGTGCTAACATCGGTGTTTTTATTCACAGAACACCATTTTACGAGAAAAATCCTATTTATTCTTGTTTAATATTTTACACTGGCTACCGGGTTGCCTGAACTATATACATCAAGTGAACAGCTAACGTATATTTTGTGAAGCAGGGTTTTTAATGAACATCTATTTATAGTTACGTTAGATTTAAGATTGAGAATAATTATATCCTTTGCAAAAGATCTAACAAAAATAAACATTATTAAATCAACGTCACCCTGTTTATCATTTTAAATTGATTCATTGAACCTGAACTGCACCGCGACTCATCTATGACTGTTCGTGATGTTTTACACAACTGCTTTCTATGTTGGAGCATTTCTGTCCAGAGACCCGTACTCATCCGAACCCTTGTAAAAATTATATTACAATGAATTTAGTTAGCGAAGATTTATCAAATTTATATTTAGGATTTGCTGAAATAGGTTTTTATATTTACAATGGATGTATTAAACAAAGAATACAAATCTAGATTATACTTTATAATCGACATGTACATTGGCACTCATATGCGATTCGCATTCCATTTTGATACCAACCAACTTTTGGAAATTATAAAATATGTCCCTAATGAAGTGTTCCATATTTAGAAGGAATGACATCAGGACTACATACTGGCTAAGGAAGAACATTTATCCAAGCTCCATAATTTTTTTGTTGGAACCAAATACAATATAGGCTTTTGCGTTGTCATTGTGGAAGTTTATTTGATTTATGTTTATCGATACAACGTAAACACAAAATAGCGTGCACTTTGTCAAGCTGAGTACGATAAAATTCTATTTTGGAGAAACCAAAAATGGAGCATACCAACGATATTTTACGAAACTAAATATTACTTTTCTCCCAAAGCTAATTTGATTCTGTACTATAGGCGGATTATTAGGGACTAAATTATGCCCATGACTGTCGAGATTATGATTTGTTTGAAACACACTATCATAACGGGGATGTTATTATCTGCAAATCATGTAGACGAATTAGTCGAATTGGTTGTTTACAATTGGGCGCACAATCGTCGTGTTATAGTAATTGGATTTTCATCAAATTATAAAAGAAACTCTTTAAAGGACGAGCAGAGTTTCATTCGGAGGGCATTGTCTCTAAAAGTAAATAATTACACCGCGCTGTCTTCATATATTTTTAAATTTTTTATCGTATTCTTGGTTTGTAAAGCACTATTTGGAATCATTAAGCAAACGATGCTCACCTGTAACATATTATGACAATGTGACTGACATATTTATGATTTAAAGATTTACTGGTCGCCAATTCATTTCACAATCTGACAATATTGTATTTTCTGAAACAGACGTAATACGACTTTTATTGTTACCTGTGAACAACACAATAATATATAGCTTTATTTATTCAAAACGTCAGTTTTTTGCAGAATTTTTGTTTCATATTAATCCTTTGGTTCATGCAAACGTATCAATGCTGCAATTCAATATAAATATCTTATAAAATTAAATAATAGTAACTTAAGCAGTACTCCAACCAACTCGTGCACAGTTCATTAGCAACCGATTCATGTGGGCGAACTCTCAAAAACCATTAAACAAAGTTTTGAAAAATATTGCATAACAAAGTTTCTCAAAATTATGCGTTTTAAAATAATTAAATCTTATTATGGAGCCCAGATGAGTATCGTGCGAAATGTTTCCTGTGTTCAAAATAAATGAAAAGAGACGGTAGATGAGTAACTTCCAATGTGACTTTCGTTCTTCATATCCAGTTCCACGTCGATGTACATGATTGGTTTCTGCTCTGACTTCTGGTCAGTAGACAGTGTCGTCCTTGCTGCTCAGAGGTTTAGTTAGTTCTGGCGTAGGCGTAGGTGTCCCTCGTATAGAATGTTTCCGACTGGTCTCGTTGGACATCAACCTGCTCATTGAAATTTCTGGACGTTTCTCTACATCAATAGATTTCTGTATTATTCGTATTCAATAAATGCTGAAATGCTGACGTATCTTTTTATTTGACAGATCTTATGTATTCTCTTTTCGTTTGTTAGACTCTCCAATATACTTTTTGTCCCAAGCTCCACATGGAAGTTTGTATATGGCTTGCTCTTCTAACGGGATTTTCTTTTTTTTTCTCAATATGGTTTCAAGTTTCTGATGCCGTTTGAATACAGTGTTAAGGTTCTCCTTGGCTATTGATCCCTACATATATGGTAAGAAGGCCGTGACTACAAGCTTTTTGTTTGCTCTGCTGAAATTGTCATGAGTCTCAGGCAATGACCTTCTGCCCTCGTTAATAGCACGTCTAGGAACGGCAGGCGAATATTTTCTTACACGTCCTTTGCGCATTTGATTATCTGGTGCTGCTGCTTCAAATGTATTAAAAAATTAGCTCTACCATGTGACAATACGACGAAAGTTTCACCAACACATCTTAACTGTCCATCTGGTTTAAGTTGCGCCGTATTCAGTGCTCTGGCTTCTAGGTAGTCCTCTCCTTCCATTCTTTCATTGCCTTGTATTATTAACTTAAAGTAGTTGAAACTATAGCTTCCTTGTATTTTGTTTCCATATATTCTTCTATCGATGTTTCCGACCTTTTTACCTATTGTCACTACTTCTAGTTTTTCCACAAATTTTAAAACTTTTCGTAAATAGCAATAGCTCATCAGCGAATGCGCGTTCTCCTATTTTGTTGCATTTCAATTATTTATTTATTTATTTCTAAACCTTGATCCACAGTTCGCTAATGGAGCAGGAAACGTATTACGTAAAACATAATTACATGTAAGAGTGTGCAATAACTCAAAAAACAATAATAATAAAATATAATTATTAAAAATAAAAACGATAATTAATGCTAATATATGTCGTTGCAGGAAATGGAACGATCGTTTATTAACTTAAGTTAATTACAGTAATTACAGGCGTTCACTATTATTAAGTTTTTTTATTGTACTTTGGACTAAGGATAACATATTCAAATCTGTTGAAATTATTGCACATAAATTACAGTTAGGGGTGTTGTAGAACTGGAATCTACAATCCTGGAAATTGAGAATGGATTACTGTACTGAAAGATAGAATCATGTAGTTGGAAATATCCAATGACACTTTATTCATAATACAGCAAAGTCTATATATTATAGCATATAGTAAGTATGGTAGTAAAAAATCAATATCGTTGATAAAGACGTTAAATAACACAAGCCCAAGAAGAGATTCCTGAAGAACTCCAGCAGCAAAAAATAACCAGATCCAGAACCACTGAAAGCAACTAAAATTGTGTGTTGCTGATTCTAAGAAACGCAGAAATTTATACGAGCGCCTAAAAGCAGCGAATAAGTTTGTTTAGTCAATGTAACATGGGATCCACTTATGACCACATCACGAATTGCTTTCGTAATGAAATGCAATCATGCAGGACATGCTATAGGTAATTGATCTACTTTTTCTAAATCCATGTGGTGCGTTGAAAATATTACAAGTGCAGACTATAGGTCGATAGTTTGAGTTGTCATCTCTTTCATTCTTCTTGAAAAGTGTGTATCCTGGCACATTCCCTGCAAGCATGCACTGTCGAGATTATAAAGAGCTGTCAAAGGAACAGAGAAGGCATTGGCACAATCCTTCACGAGAAGGGGAAGGATATGTTCTGATTCGTTTAAAATTTGTGATTATAATTTTTTCAGGTCCAAAAATGCTGAACAATTTCCTTCATTATTTTGTATTAGCTTTTTGATTTTTTTTTTCATGAAAATATGAATGGAGTTGAGTACTTCGTCTTTCCCTACATTTTGTCGAACATTTTGTACACCACATTAGTAATTTTCCTTAAAAATTTGGATAATTTTGACGATTTCCGATCTTTGGAAATAATAATCGGATAATTATCAGAATAATATATTACGAGGGTTTTGCTTCAATTTAGTTTGAGTCTATGCTTCAATAGGAATGTGCCCTTGTTGGAATTGCTGTTAGTAAACCCGCATGCGAAGACAAATTTACTTTGATGTATCGGGGTAAGTATCCTGGATCCGATTCCAACTTGTGTAATTCCAACCGTGGAACTTGTAATGAATTTAATATTTTTAGTTCATCATAATTTCAAAATCCCTCAGTTATATGAATTATTGTCTATTAATTAGTTCATGGTTAATTATGTCTGTGACATCTCTGCTTTCCATTAAGTTTAATTTATTGATATTTAAGTGAAAATTTATTATTAAAATTATAGGAAAGTTATCTACAATATTCTCAATTGTAATAGCTCGGTAATAGCTTCAATCATAGTCGTAACTGCACACATTCAATTTAACGCACGTTACAGAAGATACGGGAACGCTTTCATCGAGTTCCTGATTATAATAAAATGCAGCACGTACCCGTCTATGAATCAAGTTAAACGCACACGGTTCACTGTAATTATATATTTATAAAATTTAATTAGAGTCACTCGACATGCAATCAAACGGCCTTTCCTCGACGTCGCCATTTCCCTACGCCATCCAACGGCGAAAGGAATTCAATAAATTTTAATGGCTTACTTATGCAGAAAACATAAACTTGGGTAATCTAATTATGATCGTAAATCTAATTATACGGGTAAATGTAAGTCAATGTCAACAAACGCCGTTTACTCGATTCCGCTACAGGAAACATTATACCTCTTAAGATGCTAATGTTACTTAAAAACGCACATACAGTTTAGTAAACCGTGTATAACTGCGCTCGGAGGATTTTTAATTGTGCTACGCGAATAGTAAAAACTCATTAGGACCTTATCGGGAAATCTCCGAGGCTCTGTAAGTCAAGTTAGGTCTGTGACATCGCGTATTAAAAAAGTCCGTTCGCGCAAAAAATGGCTGGAGAGGACGCGGCGGTATTAAAAACCCACTCGTTCAAAACGCAAGTAATCAACATCAAGATTATCTCTATAACCTACGCTTCTTTACCTTCACAATACGACATGAATTACAAGCAGGAACGTGTTGTATGCCCGCTATTTTTATTGTCTTTACATTTTATGTTTGTGAATTAAGTTATACAATTAAGTGTAAAAAACACGACGATACCGTTTCCATTCCACTGTAATTGTATTTTTTTCGGTCTTCGCAGTTGTTCACCACCAGTATGTCTGTCTACGTGCATGTAGCTAATACTAAAGCACAAATGTGGCAAACAAACCAAATGGTCATACGAGAGGTTGCCAATCGTAAAGTTAAGTACCTGATAATATTAAAATTTGGTTCTGCTAAGCTTTATTTTTTAAATGGAGAATTATTCTAAGAGAGAAGACAGAGTTTCCGCAAATGATTCGTAGATTGATGATCGAAGTCTGATTTAAACAACGAAGAGAACATTTTTGATCATTCTTTCTTCATAAAGCTCTTTCTCAAAATAAATGTTTTCCATATGTTTCAAGTTATTATCGGTTTTGGCAATATTTATCGACATATTCAATTTTTGAACATATAGTTTATAATTATTTATATATTTAGTTACATTAATTTGGGCTTATATGATAAATTTGATCGTTAGCCCATTCACTAACCCTGTATCAATTTATATTAAAAAGTTTTTTGTTAAATTGGAAATTAGTATTATACCAGATATGTATGTCTCCTAACCTATCTACTATCTACTATAGCAAAGATAAACTAAACCTGGGATTTTGAGGTCTAGTACAAATGGATTTGACCCATACGTCATATTATTTTAACAGTACGTAACTGAAATGAATACCAAATAAATGTATGTTTCTAAAACGAACGGTGTGCACTCAGTCCTTCCAAGCTTGGTATGAAAAATAATCTCACTCTCCTCCACACCTTTGGTACATATGCACGGCTAGCCCTTAATATCCTCACCAACTGGGGAAGAAGATCATCTTAACACCACTATAGAGGGATGGTAGAGATGTCGTGACCCTTTTACATTAAAGGGGGAGAATCCGTTCATGGCTATCTAGTTACATTCGTTCTTGCTTTTCCACTTTTTCAGCTATGACCTATTTATTGGGTTCGGTAGCTTCTTCCTCAACTTTCATTTTTTCGTTGGTAGTAACCCTCCCACAGTATTTCCATCATAGGTCTACGGAGTGGTCATTTAAGCTGTTCTCTCTTTAGCTCACCACCATCCTCTTAGAGATCCTTAGAGAGAATAGTTTTAGTCTGCTTATTTGTGAGCAGTTTTCGACTCCTTCACACGATTTTTTCTAGCGTTGTCTTATGACCTTTTTGTACGTTCTTGAGCCCATTTTTTTATATTACACGTTCCCATTTAAAGATTTCATTATTACTCATCACCTTCACAATAATAAAATACATGCTGCTAGAACTGAGCCCTGGATCTTAGTACACATGCATACATACCATACCCCTGAGACCCAATAAACAAGACCTCATAACATTATTGATTTGTCAAAAGAATTTTTATTTACAGCACATTATTATAATTTACAAAGACTTCATCGCAAACCAAATGCCAAACAATGTAACACAGAAAAAAACAGCAGGAGTCTAATCTATGGCATTTATCCTGATTTTTTCAGCGTATGCAATGTTTTCTTGTCACCATATTTGTCCATGATTGTGTTGACGGAAGGATTCTTCGAGTGACTCAGTTTTTAAAGGTTCTTTATGTTGCGAACATCTCGCCTTCAAACACATTTTTACAAAAGTTACATTTTTCAAATTTTGTGTCGTGTACACGATTACGGGAGACAGTTTCGAATGGAACAGAAAACATAGTAAAAATATGACTTTTTGGAAAAATGGTCGCCATTTTTCGAAAAATCGTAATTTTGATCAAGTGAACGATCATGACCTTGCTGACATAACAACGATCAAAAGCCTTGGCTGGACCCAATCCTGCACACCCATCTCCAGGTATTGGCAGTCAACATTGACATTTACAAAAAATCATGTTTAATTGATGTACAATAACATGAAAAGGTGTCGTATCGAAATCTTCTCTAGTTTTTTACTGTAAATTCTTGAAAATTGGTTCCAAAATTGGCCTACAAGGTGTAACAATGTGTAATGTAATGGTGTAATAGTGTCCCCCTTAAACACTTCATTCTAGGTTTAATAATAATAGCGACTGGATCAAATCATGGTGCGTACATGTAAGTCAACGGAAATGTGAAATTTGTTTTTCAACAATGTGTTTTACCGACAATTGCGAAGTGGTTAGTTACATGTCTCGACGGTACGGACTTAGTGAATCAATGTAGACCTCCGTGATTACATAACAACTTGAGTGTGAGTGTATTGGCGTCTAGATGGTGTTGGTACACTCATAACAGTCCGTCGTAATGGTTTGCATGACTACATACACATCAGCAGATGTATCGTTGGTGACATGATTAGTCACGAAGGACAAAACAGCTGTCATCCGCTGAAATTTAGGTAGTTATAAATTTAATTATGTTTAATTCTTAAATTAGTAAGTACACGTGAAGAAAGCGTGTAGATTTAGTTAAACAATAATTTAAAGCATGAAACAGATTTCGTTCTTAATTATGCAGAATGTGTAGCTAAGTTCAAGAACATGTACATATTTATTTAATCAATAGTTTCAAGTATACAATAAATGTTTTTTATTTCATTAAACAATAAAATCAAATGTTAGAAATAAGTCCGTACTTAAATTATAAACAAATGAACATGTTTATATAGCACAGCGAGTATGAGCTATATAATAGAATTAGGATATAAACTGTTACAGCAATTTCGTAGTAAAATGATGAAAGAAATGTATTTCGAGTATTCGTTACATTGCACAAAATATAATTATAACCTGATTTAGAAACGACACTTTTTACACAAATAATCAAGATCAATGAACGTCATAATAAAAGCAACGGTCAAACATCGGTTTCTGCGATCTCGCATCATGATTAAAATTCATAAAAGATTAAGAAATTGAAACTTTACATGATGAACTTATACCACGTATAGCTCAGTAGTAAGTTAATGTACTTTGCAGAAATATTCACTTTCATTAGTCGCGACGAAGAAACATTCCACCGCCATCACCGAATGCGTCATCTTGCAAATTTGAAACCACAGACTTATAACAATTAGATCGTCGAATAATAATTAAATTGACAAAATTGTTTTTGTACTCGTATTCATGAAAATAAATAAATGGAGTTGTAGTATATTGTTTGTCTTTACACAAATGTGTAAGAAAGCCATCGTTGTATTATATATATTGCCACAATAAAAGAAAATTAACACATTTTATGCGCAAATAGAACGATACAAATCTCTATTTGTTGACTATTTTTGGGGTATTATTTTAGTGTATGTATTCTGGGTATATGTTGTAAAAAATATTGTTATAATCTTTGAAATTTGTGGCGTTAAGTGGGTGTAATCTAATTTAGGTCAATCAGAGTTGAGAATTCGCAGCCAAGTCGGGCATACAATGTGATTTTAGTGGTTTTTCATTATTCTAATTTTGATCATATGTGAAAAATGTAGGAATTTTTGTCAGGAGTCAATAAGTCATACCTTTAAAGTGAAAAACGAAAATCACCCCTGCACATGTTTCCCTATAAATACTTATGGAAATCGAGCAATTCGATTGTTTCTAATAATTTAATTGGAACATACCACACTGTTGATCCTGCAAAGTACTGCGACTGGATTATTCTAATGCCTCCGTTGGCGGCATACAGCCCAACCCAACCCAATGACAAATTAGATTTTCGACCCATGTAAGCTACTGAATTTTGAACCTAGAACCTAGGAAAATAGCTACGACTTGGGAATTAATTGCCTGCTTCTGTGGTCGTTGTTTAATGATACGATAGGCAGTCACCTCTTCTGGTGGTGATTTTTATTTGATTATGTTCGTTTTCATTAAACCACCTCGTCACATCATCCAGTTTTTATCTTTTATTAAAAATTGTATTGTTAAGCAAGTCCGATCAAGTCGTGCGATATATCTCGAAATCCTGCAAATATGTGTAGTTTGTTTCCAAGATGGGTGTTGTGATGCCATAGATCTCCTCGATAGTTAAATCTCTTGTTGGTATCCAGTCCGTGAACTCAGTGAAGTAGGCATTTTTCGAATAATTTTGGTGGTGCTTTATTTGACTCAACTTGGGCTTGCTGGTATTAGGATTAAGATAATTAGAGTTCAGTTCATTGTATATAGGAATGTCTCAACGTTTGTGGATAGTTCTATAAAAATAATTATAACATATGAAAACTTTAGGGGTCAGGCTTGTCCTAGTTATATTTTTATGTTTATCACTTTCCACCAGATCAGAAGAGCAATCTTGCCTTACTTTAGTTTTCAGTTACCATTCCAAGCATTTTTAAACGAAGGAAGTCATTTATTGATCTTGATTTTAAAAGCGGGATGTTCAGGTCCAAGAAGTTTTTGTTCATTCCTTCCTTTTTTCGAGAATGTCTGCAATTACTGAGCTGAAGACAGGTCGGTGGTCAGACGAGCGCTTAAAATAAAAAAAAAATTGGTCAAAAAATTTGCAAGTTTTGGCAATATTTATTAAAAGTAGGCAAGGTATAGTTAGTTGTTACTGTGTATGTGGTTTGGCCGATAAATAGATTTGGAGATTTTCGTTTCGTTTTGGGCTGATTAGTCCCGACCGAGGTGTGTTATTATATATTTATAATTATAATCACATCAACTAAATATCTATAACTGGATTATTCAAATCGGCCTTTGCTGTATCAAGTAGGCAAGTAAGTAGCTGAAATTGCATGCATTTGTTGGATTCGTTTCAAGAAAGCTGTATATCTGTGGGCTATCCCATCACGAAGTATTATGTCGTAGATTATTGTCCCCAAATTCACTGTGGGATTATTTTTTATCGATTCGTGTTATTCTTTTTAATTAATATTGAGACAAAAACACTTTATTAAACGTTTTATATTAAATTTTTCAACAAACTGGTAAAAATAGTTGTGCCTCCTTAATGCACTTTAGTAGCAAAAGTTTTCGATCGCACATAATCCTTAAATTAGAAATTAAAATGTGTCATCTCTTTAATGCACATAAATTCTCTTCTATTATAGAATTGACTCGCGCAATATCATAAGATGAATGCAGACAAATGCTATACGAAAACGTATACTTAGCACAGACAGTGAATTGTGACTACTTTTCATTACCATTGTAAAGTGTTTGAAGGCCGTTTCAACAAAAAAATCATTGTATTTTGCCAAGATGTTTAATCACATACATTGGTCGGCCCGTTCTTTAGAAGTAGGTTATGTTTCATAAGGGCACGTTCCACGTTCTCCTCACATGCTCAGCTACGGCAACACAAACGCAATTAATTTTTATTGTTTTGCATTTTGTAACATTTTTGTGGTACACATACAATCACTAGGCAATTATTTATACAAACGATTTAATTTATCTCATGAATAAAACCACAATGCTATCTTATAAAAGTTGATTTTATAATTTATTGTGTCATTGTGAGCGTAATTTTATAGACCGCTTTACATGCATTGAGTACTTTTGCTGCGCTATTTTTACATTTTCTTCTATTGCTTGACATTATTGGCGATATAAATCTGCGCATATTAATACACAATGACAACAATGCCGCATTTTTTTATTCCAGTCAATTATAAACAAAGCGAAAGGAATTGGATGCCAGGAAGGGACGTAAATACGACAATAAAAATAGTTGGGTTTTTGTCGTAATTTAAAATGGTCATTTCGAAAGAGTTATTTAAAGCAACGCAACGAGAAAAGATTAAAATATAAATAACTTACTTTTATGCGAATTTTAATTGTTGTAGGCTACGATCTTATGGTTATGTGGCCATAAATTTTTTTATACGCAGATTTTAAAATGTTATACAACAGGTCGTAAAAAACGTTACAGTTATTAAATATATACTAATTTGCATATTAATAGACTAATTTTAATTAATTTTATACGGTTATAAACATAAAATGTATTTTGTACATTCTACAGTTTTCAAGATGATATGGTCCGATAGCTTTGTTTCTTAAGGGCTCATTACGGTTACATTTCATTAACTCATTAGTCGTAAACATCTACGCAAGGATCCTACTTTACAGGCTTAGGAAAAATCTTACATATATTGCAGGATAACATTAATATTATTAATAATTAATAATAAAACGTAAATAAGAGTGTATATATCTACTGTCTTATTTTTTAAATATTTACTGTAGGATTTGAGCTACGTACATCTTATATTAGACAGACACGTTTTACTGCTTCGAGATTCTAATTAAATGCATTTACCACGTAATTTTCAACATTTCCGGCAACGTAAATCATACCGTACATTGTTGGAGTACATTTCATTTGATGTAATGCCACAAGATATTTTAAACGTCCAGATTGACATAGCACGCGAAATGAAGTGGGGTCCTTGTGGAATCCACATCATTCCGACCCAGTGTGCGCCACCTCTCGCACACACACTGAGGCTCGTTACCACTACTATCCTTTTAAATTATTCCAATTCCAATTATATCGTTATACCCATCAAATAGTTATTAATTTTAAGATGTTAAGACAGTTTACCATGTTTGCTGTTAAATTAAAGCAATTAAAAATTATTAAAAATCGATTAATGTAATTTCGTTGTAAAAAACAGCATTTTTATTTTGATATTACTTTTTATCTTGCAATGGGATTTTCATTTAAATTGTCCGTGACTCCGTGACAAATTTGCGAATATTAATTATAAACTCAAATTTATTCGCGTAATTAAGAACACCATCGTGCCGATCGCAAGTCGCCCATTTGCTGTCGGTGAACATTAAACGCGCATAAGGACATAAATGTCGACTTAATTAAATTACCACGAAAGAGATAACGATAATCAAGTTGTATTTAGGAGGAACGCGTAGGTGTTTTATTGCGTAATGATGTCGCTTTAAAGTGGTCCTGGCATTCCAAACGGCATTTCGCTGAATTTCGCGAACCTTTCGTCTTGCGCGGCATAAAAACTCTACACGTTGACCTTTTAGAATCGGTCGGTTTTATATTCGAATTTCAGTGCATGTTAATTGCTCGGTTGTTTATATATCGATTAAGAAATTCGATACGTAATATGCGTAATTTATCCTTCACATTTTGCGTAGATTTTTCTAGCAGAAATGTTGATTGGTACGTAGATATTGTAGTTAATTAATTTTCTGATTGGCTTCAAATTATCTTTCTATTAAAGAAAGGCACAACTGTGTCAGACTATAGTACGGTTAAAACAAAAGATTTAACAATTCAAAATAAGACACGAACAACGACGAGTAGTAGACAGACTATTCTGATTGTTAAGCTGGACACTGATAAGATAAGAGGAAACAAAGCTACAGATATGGGAATGAAAGTTGCTGAGGAGAGTATATGGAGGACTAAAGGACGAGGATCAGTGGAGAAGGGGGCAGATGAATTTTTTGATGAACCAAATATCACAGCACAAATAAAATGATAAAGAATATGCTTTTGGTATTTTCGTGGGTAAATCACTCGGCCATTTATGGATATGAAGTGGTAACCTACACCTCTAGTTATCACCAAAATCTCCAGACCAGAATTTGGTCAGAAGTGTGACCTAATCTAGTGATTAGAGGAAGGAAAGCAAGCAACTTATTGTACACACACACTTTACACCACTTTATAAAATAATAAAAGTTTCTCTACAATCGTATAATTGAGACCTGTAATAGCAAAACTCGCCTTATCCACTTTTGGCGAAAAATGAGCTAATTATGGCCTTGTGTAGTGCGTTGTAACGTCTACTAGCTGCCAACATTATGCAATACCAAAACTTGCTTTATCCCATTTAAAATACGTGTAATATTATTGTTGTCACAGCAAAACTCTGTCAAAACTTGTCTTATCCATACAACCAATAAAGGACGGTTGAGGCCCACGTGACGTCTTGTAGAACACCATTCTACTAACAGTTTCATTACTAATTTAGCGACGGTGTTCGTAGTCATTTTATAATCTTTGGTTTATTAGTTAGTATAAATTCATAATTGTGTGGATAAAAATGTACCAAACAATTCAAGCTGCACCATCTGGTAAAGGCAGAAAAAAAAATGCTGACTAAACAAAGTGGAAGCGAGAAATTGCTAAACGTGAAAGGTACGTTGATAACTTTAGATTTTTTCACATGCAAATGTTTTTTAGCGCTTAAGTATGTCATCATATCACATTATTTTATTTTTCTTTTGATTTTGATTTAAAATTTTTGTTTCTACCAAAATCCCTTAAGTAACGGAATTTGAAAAAAGAATCACATGAAAAATTGGCTGGTGTAAACTAGCATTAAAAGTAGCTAGTTTTATGTTTTCTAAGCATCAAGCAAAACAACTTCCACGTGGTATTGCATGCGACCATAACGGTAAGACATGCTATTGTCAAAAATTAACTCCGCGGGATGTATACACTTTTCATAAAAGTATCTACTCCTGCAAATCCAAAATCGAGTAAGATGGGTTTATTTTAAAGTACTGCAGATGCTCAAATCCTAGGAGAGAGCGACATATAAAAGAAAATAGCAGCGGAAAAAGTATTTCGGTGAAGTACTTTATTAAAAAAATTTAATGTCGCAAATTTGAAATTCAGGTATGTTAAAAAACTGTTTTAAATATAGTTTGCATTTCAAAAGACCGTGTGCAGAGAGTTGCTAAACAACATCTCGAAACAGGTCTAATGCCTCTAGAGAACCGATGTAGTGATCGAGTTAGTGTGAAATCAGAAGCGAAAAGAATAGCTGCCAGGTAATTGATTGAAAATTTAAAAGGAGTTGAAAGTCATTACTGTCGAGCCAAAGTAGATAATCGGCAATGTTTGCAAAGCGGCTTATTTCCAAGTTATGGCGACTATACCATGAAGCTTCTGATTTAGATCACAAAGTGAAAAGATCATTTTTTCAAAGCATTTTCACAAAAGAACATAATATAGGTTTTAAAGCTCCTGTGACTGTCGCACTAAAATCTGAAGGGATATCAATAATAAAGGGAAATAATTACAGAAACAAGGATATACAAATTAAGGGCAAATGCTTTCTTTAATAAACTGCAAGAGGTTAATAATAAAATCATAACTTTTGCATTTGACTCTCAGAAAGAACTTGGTAAACCCTAAAGTTCCTGACCAAATGGCCCACTAGAGTCGACAGTTATCCAGGTACAACTTCACTATCGTTCAGGGTTCATTGAAAACAAAACTATTGGCAGAAAATGTCTTTATCTACACAAGGATGGAACATGACATCACAAAGGGTCAAATGAAATTGCGTCAGCAGTATATCATCGTCTATCATAAACTGACTTGTCTTCTTGTTCTATCATTAGATTGTGCGCAGATAGATGTGGGGGACAAAATCGAAATTCAACTATGATTGGCATGTGCTCTTATGTTTTAACAAATTGCGCTCCATCCAGTGTTGAAACTATAGAACTTGTATTTCCGATACCTGGGCATTCTTTTATCCCTCCTGACAGGGTGTTTGGAAGGATTGAAAAAATTCTAAAAAACGAATCAACAATAACCGATCCTAAAACTTATAAATAAATTTTTCAAGAACATGATACTGTGACGGAATTGGGTAAAGCTTGCCAAGTTGTTGATTGGAAAAAAGGTGCTGGAGAATGTTGTAAGGTCGTGGGGTCATGGCATTTCAAGTTTGCACTAGCAAGAATATTTGCCACAGAAAAAAAAACATGGTGGAAATGCTATTCTTCGAGGTGAAATGTATTACAATTCGGATACAGGAAATGTATTATAATTCTGATACTATCTAAATCTATATTAAAAAGTGTAATTTTCCTACCGACGCAATTTCAATAAATGTTCCGATAAATCCGAAGAAACTTAATAACGTGAAAAAATTATTAGATAAATATTTTGGAAATAAATGGCATTTAAGGGATGATTTAAATTTCTTCAAGTCTTTATTGGCGGAAGAAAGACTACTGGATTTATATTTTTGCAGAACTATGATGCCCGCCGTTAAAATACAATGAAGTTGGTGATTTTCATAAACATGTAGGACATGACGCAGTAATTTATTATCATAAATACGGTACAGTTAACTCTGTGGAGGTTTTTCTCGTGGTTCTTAAAATGGATAAGGCGAGTTTTGCATTAACTCGCCTCAGTTGGTATTTGTACTTGGGATATCATATGGAAAAAGAATGGTTGGCTCCAATTCATAATCAAATTACTTTGTCTCCGATTTGTCGTGATTTGTAATAGCCCGTTACCTTCATTACCGGCAATTAATTTAACCAGTGAAGGCGCCCATGAAAATGTTTAGAGGTTCGTTATAAATCATCGCGGGTTTTGAATGTATAATTTGTAATTGGTAATTAACTACAGTTAGATTTTAATCAAGCACTACGACCAAATCGGGGTTGACTTACCGTGATTTATTCCCGCCTCGCTGCGAATCCCCGCGTATCATTAACGCATTTTTTTATGCAGACGATAACGCAGATAAGACGTAAGGGGCAGCTGCACGGTATTTACAAACTCTAGGTCACTTCTTGCATCCGTTCGTGGAAAAATCTACGCGCTCGAGCGCAGGATGCACTCGTAACCTGGGAAGATTTATGTGCGGACTTTCTTTATTTTGTGTACGGGTGTTAATAATATGGTTTTTGAGCTGTGAACAAGATGAATTCACCTCGCCGATGGTAATGATAATAATTTCGGATCGCTTGAATTGGTTTGTTCGTTAACTTTAAATGGGAATTTAAACGCAGTAAATGCATAGGCAACGATCGAGTTTTAGAATATTGAAATTTCTATTTCTTTTTCCAATTCGCGCAGATTAGATTAATACTGTTTAAGAATGTTCACAATTGAATAGTATTAGTTATTTATTAACGTGGAATGATCGAGTTCTTTCTTTGCAGTTGGATGATGCAGCTTTGCAACTGTACAAAGATGGAGATTATGGTTCGTATTTGGATTTGGAAGCTTCTATTAGCGAGCAGCAGGAAGAGTTCGAAGGGTTTCAATCAAAGTAAGTTTTTCTTGTGATATTTTTAAATCTGATTTTGAAATGTATGATGAAGAACTGACGACAACAATATTTTTTCAAATTTTTGACAACTTGCTTATGCTTGATGACATTGACGAATGACAAATGAATTCAGCCCATGAAATGATTTAATTTAATGCTGAACGAGTTCATTAGATTTCGTCAGTAAGTTTTGGAATCATTACTTCTAAGATAAGATAGTTCAGAAATGTTGGGAACGTAGTACACAAATCAATGAATTTGTAATGCATTTCAAAATTGTGAAACAACGAACGTAGTAAACAATAACACGATCCAAGTGATTTTAAGTTCGGTTAAATTTAGATTCAGAATCTACATACCTGCGAAAAGTGAGACGAACAAAGAACTCGATCGGTCGATCCATATGTATTGTGAATTTAAATTTATGTCCTTGGCGATTAAGCTTTGAATTAGTTTCAACGAATCATAATTAACGCCCTATTCGATAATTCGGCAAAATGTCTTCATTATTTATTACTTCATTATTATTTATTATTTATTTCAATTTAGATCTAAAGTGATATAAACAATATTAATTTATATTATCTACGAAATTGTATAATACAAAATTCAACTATTTTCCACTAATCCTAATTTTCGTTTATAAAATTTATCAAAACTCAATGTCACATGCACGTGCTTTTACTGACACAACCTTGGATAACATAAAAACGTTGATAATATCGCATTTCAAACTCCGCAATGTTCATTACGTACTAAGATTTAATTATCTTCTTCCAAGCAAATAAATTCTGCTGTCCCAGTTAGAAAATGCTCGGACGTTTCTATTGAAACGGCCACTTAGATTTATGCACTTTTCAAGGGTCAAATGTTGCCTTTTACGAATCGTAACGTAAATGTATTGCTAATTTACGACTAGCGTGGATGTCTTGATTTATTTCCGCTGTTACGTCACGAGCATAAAACCAACCCATTTGACACATGAGTGATAAGTGTGCGTCGTTACGTTGCACAAATAGCGAATGTGTTAACTTCATTAAACATTCATTTGCGTATCTTATACGTGTATAATTATACGATAATGAAAGAAAATTAAGGGTCCCATAGCTAATAAAGGGGAAACGCCTTTCAGATGCAAATAGACAATACATGAAACTAATTTTGAAAATGTAGATTATCTTAAATACTTTATATAGAATTAAATAAAATCCCAATTAATTTGTTGGTGTAAACCTATAATCTCCATAGGGGAATGGAGTTACGAATAGCAACAACCTATTTTAGCATAGAGGCACACACAAAGCAAGAAGTTACCAGTTACGGCGCAGATGTTGATAATGATCACATATTGATACTGAACTACTGAAAAATATTAAAACAGTGCAAACAAAATATTCAGTGGAAAAACCGAACTAGGAAAAGGTAAGAGATGAATTCCGAAACAAAACAAAACTAATAATAACACAGAAGAAATGTGGAAAAAGTTTGAAAAAATAATGGAAGAAGGGCGCATGTACTTGAATGTGGATTAATCAATTGAAGAAACCATGGTGTGATGAGGAATGTAAAGAGAGAAAAACCCAGAATGAAAATGATGTGATGATGAAAATAATTCCCACCGACAGCAGTGAATATTATGAAAAATGCAGAAAAGACGTCACGAAACTTTGCATAAAAGAAAAATGGGACATTTGGAGAAAGAAATGGGATGGGAGGTGTGTGGCGAAACAAATAAGAGAGCTTTACCAAGAAGTACATGGACATGTGTTAACAAAAGGCAACGACTGTGGGACCCATATCACCTACCATATTTAATATATGCTGATGACATAGTAATTTTGGTAATTATAGGCGAATGAAATAAAATAACGCAATTATAAATTCGTTAAGGAATGCAATCTATCTTGTCATAAACAAAAGTTAATAAGAACTGCAAATCCAAATCGAATTCCGCACGGATAATCTACCACAATTCACGAAATGTGTGAAACTTATGCTCGTCAGCTGCTAAATGATACGATAAACAACAAAAATAGTATTAAGAAGTCATTATTTCAAAACAGGTCGAAAGTTTGAATGTGAAAAGAACGCAATTTAGATAGATAGCGAAGTCAAATTGCAGAATTTTGTAAAAATATACATCAATAATATAAAAATGTGGATACACAATTAGGCAGTACAATGTGAAAATATAACGCATGGTGTGGTGGATGATAAATAACGCGTTATTTATAAGTGGTTAGATCGTCATTTCATTTTCTGAACACAACCCAACCTAACCCAACCCAACTAAACCCAACCCAATCCAACTAAACCCAACCCAAGCCAAACCATCCCAGCCCAAGGCACATTGCACCGAACCACATGTTTGTGTCGATAACTATACAACTCGATAATAATTATTATTTTCATTGTATGTAAAGAGTTTTTAGGTGACGTTAATTATTATATATAGAAGTGACAAACTATTCGCGCAAATTGTATCTTACAACTTTGATAAATACCTTGAAACACTCAAAAGTGTATCTAAATCCATGGACTAGAGCGATGTGATACTGTATTCGAGGTACTTCCTATGAGTCGTCTAATGCTCCAAAAGATTGCATGGCCCTGAAAATTCATTGAAATTTGGTCTCAATTAGTGAATCGTGAAGTGCGTGGGCGTGGTGTCTGAAAAGCCAGTGGTTATCACTTAAAATACATCTTGCCTTCTTGATGGCGTGGTTAGCTTAAGACCCAAAATGTTCACGTTTTTCTACCAAAGGAAGGAACATATATAACTCCATTTTCATTGAAATAACTTTTGGTAAAATTTTTTGCATAAGTTGGAAATGTTCTATTAGGTTTGGTTGGGTTAGGTTGGGTCAGGTCGGGCTACGTCGGATCGAGTTGGGTTGGATTGATTTGGCTTGGGTTCGGTTGGGTTGGGTTGTGCTCGGTTGAATTGGGTTAGATTATGTTGGATTTGATTGTATTGGATTGGTTTGGATTGCATTGGCTTGAATTGGATTGGATTTGGTTCGGTTTTGTGGGGTACTATAAATTTCTTTTTTCTATCAGGAGTTTTCCATAAATCCATTTGGATATTCCATTAGTTTTAGTATTGGATTGGATTAGATTGGCTTGGATTGCATTGGCTTGGATTGGATTGGATTTGATTGGATTGGATTTGGTTCGGTTTTGTGGGGTACGGTAAATTTCTTTTTTCTACGATGATATTTTCATAAATCCATTTGGATAGTCCATTAGTCTTAGTAGTGAGATTAAACCATCTTCTTTATGGCTTTAATAATACGCAATTGACAGTTAACAATTATCGATTATATTTTTGTTTTGTATATATTTTAGGCTCATGTCATTCACAGCCTTTCCATTGTCTTTTCGTACGTTATTCGCTTCTTCCTAGAATTCTTCTATATTATCTATGTAGTCTTTCCAGTTTAAATTTATCTATGCGCAGCCCTAAATAGTGCACTTATGAAGTTTCCGGTAGAGCTGTATTATTGATGTAAGTTGGCGGATCCCGTCCTCTTCTTAGTGTGAATGTAACTTGGGCTGATTTTGTTTAATTAGTTTTTGTTTCCCAATTAGGCAAAACCAGTCCTGCAGAAGGTTTAAATGATTTTGCAGGCAGGAAGATATGTGCTGTTATCAGCAAAAATGCCCATTGTGGTATTTAATGTAGTTGACGAATCTGAAGTCTGAAATATTTGTACCAGAGACCTTGGGCTCAAGTAGCAATTGAACAGTACGAAAGGATGACATTAGTTTTATTGAGGGGGCCCTTATAATACTTTTCCAAATGCCTGACGTTTGTCTAGAAATGCTGATGCACGATATATCTTTTCTTGTATGGATTTGTTTATAGTCTGGACCACCGTGTAGACTTTCTAGATAGTTAATTGGCGCTGACCACATCCAAACTGGTGATTATCGAGTTATCGATTAGTGGATCAATTAACTCGAGTAATAATTTTTCTGTAGCCTTGGAGATGACATCCCATTTGTATTGTTATCTGGTTAATTAATTCAGGCAATACCTTTAATTTCAATACCTTTTAGAGGCACTTTAGGATTTTGAGTGTTATCTGGTCTACGCCTAGATATTCTTTATTAAACGGAATAATTCTGTCTTGATATCTACCTAAGTACTTCTATCGTTTCAGCAAATATTGTTCGCAAGATTTTCATTTCGTTGGTTTTAGCTTTGCCTTTATAGGTCGCCACAAGCCTTAAAATATAAATAAAGACCTTGTTACTACTGCTTCTTTTAGCTTATTGCTTAACTGATTATATACAATTTTATGTGCTGGTGCGCGACTACGATTATGATCTCATTGATGATATTAACATCTGAGAGTAAAATTGTCGACATCCACTTTTACGAAAATGTTTATCATTGCACAATACTCAATTTTTTTCCATTTCTGATCATACACAAACTGCAACTGAGCCAATGCCTACAGCGAACTGCTGACTGGAATGGCTTACAATTTCACGTACTCACACTTGAGCCAACATGAGGGCAAATAGTGACAACATTTATGGATGAGGTCAGGAAATTTTCAGACCACTCTCGTACATTTTCTAAATTGCATACGAATATAGAAAGTTTTGTGCCGCCAATCAACTTAAGGTTTGAGTAGGGGGCGTATCGTGTAAACTACAACGTGAACTTAGAAAGAAGGGCAGACTGGCTCCCCGGCAGGCTTCACCAGAACGTATATTTAGGACCGCGCGAAGGATGCTTTCATTATAATGTCCGAGTTTCTTGTCTTATTTAACTTACTTGATTTCACTTTTCCTTTTATATTCGATTAAGCACTTTCTTAATAAGTACTAATCATATTAAAGTTTATTATAATAAATGAAAGAGTTCAAATAAGTCACTTCGCACTATAAAAAACTAAAATATAAATCAATTTTTTTCTTGAAAGAATGGCAATATAGTATTAATATTTGATCGATCTAAAAGATTAATATTCGGCGTACATTTTTCGCTCTGTTGAGATCGGACGACCAACAAATACACGTAACATGCATCTATAAACATGTAATTATTTATTTTTGTAACATTGTAGTGACGAGACAGTCTGGCGAAATGGGAACACTAAGCACCGGTGGTGAATCATTAGCTATTTTCATACCTGAAATAATCGTGAGATGTTTTGGGGTTTAAATATATTTTTTAACGCTCAGCTTTAATTGAGTAATAAAATGCGGTGTTGTTTATCCGGTGCGTATATAAATAATAACTGTCGGATAATTTAATCGTCAATATCGTTTCTAGTCGTTCGAATAGAAAAGCATCGTAACATTGGCAAAAATAGTTTGTTCTGTGAATTGCAAAATAGTGCATTTTTCACAACTAGTTTATTTATAATGCGACAAATTTGATTCTTTGGAAAAGTGCCTAGTGTTTATTTTAGTAGTACGGTCGATTTCGAAAAACAGTCGCTCCCGAGATTTCCGATAGTGCGGGGTGTTTGGTGGAACGTTGTAAAAGAGCACCTTGGTGTTCTTTTCAGGGACCGTTGCGTCGCGGGGTGTGTGCATTGTTGAATTAACATATGAAAATACCAAAGTACGGCGACATGGGTTACCTGATCAGAGATTGCCTTGTATGCGACAGGTACTATTTTACAATTTTCTTTGCGTGTTGCATGGAAATTTATCGAATTAATTAAGTATGCGTGTGTGATATTGTATAAACAAACAGTAAAGTATTTCGCAGGGTAGCCGTTCATTATGCATATGCAAATGCGTCTAATACAATAATTTATCTCGCATGTAAATTAAAAGATTTAAGGAGATAAGCTCGTTTCCTCGGTTTGAGTCGTGGTCGGGCTGCTAGTCGAGTAATTCTTGTGCATCCTTGGGATTTTTCTCAAATGAAAAGATTATTTTTGCGAACGGCCGACATGCACTTGATTTAATTCTGCAGGCAATACTCTGAACTCGTATTGAAAAATAAATAAATACTAAAGTAAAATTATTGACGTATTATTTTATTTGTATATTCTTTATTTATAAACAGATGAGAGCTCTTAATTGACAATAAATTACGATTTAAAACAAAAGGTAAAGGTAAAAAGTTTATTTTAAAACAATGAGCTGGATGTGGTGATTCAGTCGGTATTCCTCAATTGCTGCACACCACCCATATTAACTGTAACTCGTGCAATTTACCCTATGCTGTGAATAAAAGCAATTTTCAACATTTGTTGACACATTTGGGCGACTACTTATTCAACACACTCTGAGATAATGAGTCTATAGTTGAAATAAGTCATAAGAGTTAAATAAAAAAAACAATAACTAAAGTGACTCTATTAGGAGGAGATCTAATGCTAGACTGCTTGGCATTGGCATCCTTGGTCATGCGTGTTCCAATAAAGACAAAGCTTATTCGATGGTCTACATGCCAAGTAGATGAGGCATATAGTTAATGTCTGTATATAGTCTATTTTCTACGAGCCCATAAAAATGTCATTGTAAATTTATCACAGTATTTTAAAGATTAAAAATTAACTTGTACTACTTGACAGTGATAAGCAACGTCGTTTAATTCAATTTAAAAAATTAAAAATTAAATTTGTTCTTTAGAAAAGGGGGTTGTTTATTTCACGACGAAGCAATTTTTAACAAAAATTAAAATGATTGATAATTTTGAGTACAAGACAACAAATTTTTTGATCTGAATCCATGTCTAGGGTAAATTTAATAAAAAAAATCCACCTAGCTTCCTGATATGATTCTATTTTGTTGTGTTCTTCTGATCATTTAACAGTTTTTCAAATAATGTTTGGTCATATATACTTAATATCTAATGCATTTCGCAAGTCTATTAATGCATCAGTATTTTCTTTGAGTTTTAACATCAAAAACTGCTAATACTTTCGTGACTCCTCATCCTCTGGATTTCTTGCTTTCTTACTTTACAACTACAATTATTATTGCGATTCCTTATTTTATATTCTTGTCCTACTTTACGGCTTTTTGTAGATCTTCATCCACACCGTCAACCGGGCCATGGTTTCTGTTAGTATTTCCTAACCATCAAAGAGTTCAGGGTTACACACAAAAGCATAAAAGATAGGTTGTATAGTCTGCCATTTTCTACATTGCGTCTTTTTTTCAAAGTGCCTAAAATTAGCATATAACTTGCATACCTGGTCTATTTAAGACATGCCTTGTAATTCCCTGGCATTCTTATGAACGTTTTCTTCTAATCTTCACTCACGACTAGAGCCATTAAGTTAATTTTTCCATAACGATTTGCATCTCCTATTTATCGCATCAATTTTTTTTCAAGGCGTTATTTCCAAACGTCATCTAATGACGACCATTATCGTTTACACAACTGTGCTTTCGGTTATGAATTTTGTTGCTGGTTTAATTTCCGTATCAAAAAAAGTTCAAAATTATCTTGAAATAAAATTATCCCTTTCAGATTTTTTTTTAATTATCAATTAATGATCC
This sequence comes from Geotrupes spiniger, assembly GCA_959613385.1. Classification (NCBI taxonomy): domain Eukaryota; kingdom Metazoa; phylum Arthropoda; class Insecta; order Coleoptera; family Geotrupidae; genus Geotrupes; species Geotrupes spiniger. The sequence goes on along the minus strand of OY390736.1, from coordinate 22,866,272 downwards.
GAATTTTATTTTTAGTAATTTATGCCCGCTAATCTCTAGTGATTTATTCGCAGATTACTTAATTAATTTTGAGCTTAACGGCCAAAGCCGCCGTCCGAGGCTTCGATAATCGTGCGCCTCGCTAATCGTTCCTTAATTAGTAATAAAGGATATCCATCTGCATTGATTAAGCCATTTTAATGGATACTTCACTGAGGGCTTTGTAAATCATTGATTCTCACCTGACACATTAATCTTACAGGTATCGTTGGATTTAGTTCAGTGGCACTTCGATTTATCCCACATTTATTTACATTACTTCCTAATCACTTAATTATTGTAATAAAATATTTATTAAATTATTTCTTATACCACTAAAAGAACTAATAAACGCAATTATAATTCAAACTCAAACAGAATTTCGATGTCCTAAATTATAATAAAAGAACATACATTTTGAGAAACATTTGATGAGGATATCAAGTTATTGATCATGTTGATAAGATAAGATTTGATATTTAATGCATTGTTTGCCAATTTTTCTTATCTTCATCTCGCACCCATCAACTCCGTACTTTTCTCGATACGCCATTGTTAGTTAAATTCACAATCAAATGTTTTCCTTGTAACTATTACGATCAACATTGCTGCTAATATCATTACCATTTCCTTGTAATTTATTAAGTGACGTTTAAACATTTAAAATGTTATCGCCACGATATTTCCCAAAATTAGATAATGGATGAGTCTAGAAATAACAAGATGCTTAAAATTCATTAAAATGGCGAAATTATGACTATTAACCTTTTAACGCCGTTATTAATATCCACGCTGGCCCATCTAGACCAGCAGTTTCTTTCCCCTTCATTTTAGATTTATCAGTTTCTAAACGAATTGCATTTGTATGTTTATTTTTTATTGTGATTTATTGCGTTTGTTGAAATTGAAAATGTCGTATAAAATTCGTTGCTTTTGCAATAAATTCTACTTCGTTTTGCGATCGAGGTTTTGCTATCTTAAATTAATTCAAGTAAGATGTGCCTGTGGATGTTGAAATAGAATTTTCCGGATGACAACTAGAACAGGTCACTTGGAAAATTCGTCTGCTACACTTGGCACCCAAATTGTTACGTCGAATGATTTATAATAAATGGAATTACTCAAATGTTTTTTTGCGTTCTATTAATATATCCAGTGCGTCATGACCTTGATTTATTCAGTGGATTTTATTATTAAAATTTTTAAAAAATATGAAAAGTTATTGTAAATTGAGTTGAAAACCGGAAGGGACTTTTTAATAAAAGTTTTATGTTGATAGTTTTCATCCAAAATCGAACATGGTTAACAAATGAATATTAAATGAAGGGAGAGAATTTTAAATTATAATAATCGCTTATTCATCTGCATCTTCACTAACTACCTAGTAGTTAGTGAAGAACATCTAGTTTATTTTGGGTATTTTGAGTAAATCCCATATTGTAATTATCAACATGATATTGTTACCTTCCGACACTGTTTGGTGTCGGACTTAATTTTTTTTTTACTTATCCTTCAGCAATGTCTTCAGATTATAGATTTCATTTGGGAATCTTCTGGATTCTGGGTTGTGGTATGCTAGTACAGCTTGTGATGGATTCCCTGTTATCCATCTCATCTTACGTCATCATTCTAGTAATACTTTTCTAAAAAAAATTATATAATTCTTCAGGATTTTACATTGAAATACTCACTTAACCTAATAGTTTAAACAACGATGTAAATCCATAGCCTTCCCTGAGATTACACTTATTAGAAATGAATATAATACCACAATTTTAGACTGGTTCGAAAAAAAAAATAAATACATTACCTGTTATATCACCCTTTAAAAATGGAGATCAAGTGGATCTTGTTCTTAAAAACAGAATTAAAACTTGCACACCCTCCATTTTACCAAATAAATAGAAAATAATGGGTTATGTACATGAAAATGAAAATAATATATCTTCAAAATATACGATATAGTTTACTTACCCTCAAGTTTCAGTCCGCAATACACTCGTCCTGATATTTGTGGAAAATTCTAAATATCCCAACAATTGTTATTGCTGCAATTGTACATAAAGGAAGCTTTTCTCACGTAAAGCTATTCTCTATTATTGAATGGACAATAAATCCTGGAGGTATGGGTTGGATTGGGTTGGGTTTGTCTTACGAATTTACCTTACGACTATACAGGTTTGCGTACCTGTATAGGCTTCCCGCAAGTCTACCCAGACTTTTGTAGAATGCTCCAGAACATTCCGGGAATGTCAATTGCCATCGCAGAGCAATGTTTTCGGAATTAAATTTTCCAGAACAACGAATATCTATATTTTTTCTGAGTTTCGTGAGCAGTCCATGTCCTGCTCGGATTTTCGAGTTTACCAATAAATCCTGGAGGTATGGGTTTGGCTGGATTGGGTTGGGTTGGGTTGAATTATGTTGGGCTTGTCTTGTCGGATTTACCTTACGACCTTTACCTCGACCAACAATTTTTTTTCTATTTCCTTTTGTGGACATTAATCGACGTAACTTCTGTTCACTGAAATTGAAAAAGATTTCATCCTGCTCAAAAACATATTTCCTGTTAGTTGTCTGTTGTCTGTTTGTACTATTAGATGTCCTGTACCGTCGTTTTTCTTTTTAGTTGCCGTGTCCTTTTTCTTCATTTATTTTCAGGCTATACTTCTGTGCTTCGCACTCATCATCTTTTCAGTTCTTCCCTTGTTCGTGCTACGTACGCTATACATTCCTACATTCCTAAAAATTGTATCTCCTCACTTTATATTGATTTATATTTTCATATATATTGACAATAATTGCTGTTATAGACCTTACTATAAATACGGAATGGATGTCATGGTTATTGGTGGTCAAAGTCTCTACAGTGCTTATTTTGAAAATTCACCCTGATACTCCCTAAAAGAAAATGCGATAGCATTGTTGCAATAAATTATGGAATTTGTAGTAACTTGGTCAATAAAGTTGGGTTGAAACAAACTAGATGTACATTTCGACAACTAAGTTGTCATCTTCAGCAGTGTACAGAGTATTCGCCAATCATAGTCTCCAATTTACTATTATAATAAACTTAGGATCACATTAATAGTATATAAAGAAATAATTGCTTGAAATTGAAGAAAAATTCCTAACACGAGAACCTGAGTATATCGTTTAATAATGAGATGAATAATTAACAGAGGCGTTGTTAACTTTATAGTTTGAAAAATTCGCGTTGGTTTTAGCTTTAGCTTTAGCTTTAAACGTTGTGGTACAACCTAGATGTGGCGGATTCATAATTGTGTAATCATAGAATCAGTAGAGTTTAGTAATAATTGAGTAAATGATCATTGAGAACTGAGAAAAATGAATGAACTCACATGCCAAAGATTAATACAATGAAACGCGTTACAGTATTCCAGTGCATCCGAAAAATACCAGAAAGTATGCTATGAAAAATAAATAAAAAAATTGTTTATAATTTAATTCGGATGAATCTATTTCAGTTTCCTTTACAAGCCTAGCAGAATTACCATAATGATTACTCATTCAGTTTAAATTTGATTCTTATTCAATAATTTCATTTAAATCCAAAAATTTTGTTTAAGTAATAATATGTTTCCTAGGGGTACTTCAGCTTGCTCCTGGTGACGGGAGGTATGCAGATAACCTGTATTACAGATACGATTTCTAATGTGTGCAGTTTTCGAAAGCCATCACTGTAATTGTTTGTTGGTAAAAATTAAAATTTGGATGAAGCATCCATATCAAGAAATGATACATATAAAATTTAAGCACTTGAAGCTTTAATAATAAATATATTTTAATTATTTGGAACGTATACACAACTGAACTGTGCCCTTGAACGAGCTGCAGAATTAGTGTAGGCGTTGGCGAACGTAAATTGCCCGCTAAATCGTTGTTTTGGCAAAAGCTGATATGTTTTCGCGCACGGCAGTAAAAGTAAATGGAAAGCTGTCCTTGTCAAAATTACTTCTATGACGCTACCAACATCTTTAATATAATTTCAGTACATTTACAACAAAGTCTGTTACTGTCGTTATTAATATAGATACCAAAACTATTTCAATATGATAGTTGAATCTGTTATCTGAGAATATCTCCATGTGTAACAGGTGTTGTATTCAAGATCATCATTCTAAATGTGGATCCTTTAATCCAAAAACATTGTTACTGTCAATGAAAATGGGCACGTGAAAAAGCATTAAAATTTTAATTTTGAGGTCTGCATTTTTGATTCGCTTAATTAATCAAGTTATTGTAAACGTTGACCCATAGACATTACCTCGTGTTACTTCCTATGCAATGAATAATTTTGCAAATCTAAATGAAAAGCACCTGACGAAGCTCGCGGAAATAATGTTAGACGAAATCGCCGTGTACGCAATAGAAATGTATCTTCAAAGAGTGACATTATTACAATTTGATAACTTTACTAAAAATTTGATGACATCAGAAGTAAGTTGACGGTTTTAAAATAGGATCAGAATTTTTATTTAGGTTTATTGCTACACTTTTTGTTGAAAAAAGAAACCGAGAAATATAACATTGAGTATATTTCAAGAAATAATTCATAAAAATTCATGAAAACTTGCAAAATTATATTTTATGTAAAAAAGTAAATTTGAACAAGATATTTTTTTTGTTTGCTATTAATCGTATACTAGTAACTGAAACATTTCATGGTGTTAAATAATGAGAAAGACAGAAAGAAAATGATGAAAAAAACGGGAAATATGAAAGCAAAGAAAATATGAAGAAGTAGATGAGAAAATATATGCAACATAAAACAAAGTAACATGAGGATATAGAAACTGAATAAAAGAACATGAAAAGACAAAGGGGAAAGAAAAAACGGAAAATAAACACGACAGCTTAGAAAATCTGTAACAAGAACAGCGGGCTTTAGAAGTTCAAATTCAGCACTTATTCGATGAAGCAATGTCCCACACCACCCAACCCAACCCAACCAATGTGAGTGAAATATATACATAGAGCATGTAAAGCAGGGACTGATGCCATGACGATAAAATTATCAAACTTAGTTAATTGATACTACAGCTGTTTACTACTAAATACTACTGACACAACAGTGATAGATGGGTAGGTAAACATATAAACAGATATGTATATAGACTTTCCGATAGTTAACAGTATTATTGATTAGATGAGGGATTGCCAATTCATTGTTAAAGTAAAAACACAAATAATGTAGCATTGAAATATTCATTGTCAAAGTAAAAAAAAATCCAAATATTGATTCATTGCCAAAGATATTCTTAAGGTAAAAAACAAAAATATTATTTCATCGAGAGATTCATTGACAACGACTTTATTATAACTCTCCACTGGCTGTTATTACTTGAAATAAAATTTCGTCTCTTCACTATTATATTTACATATTTCCCATGTATGTACATTTATATGAAAGAATAAATAATAACAGTGGTAAATTGGTTTTGCTTTATATAATGCTATGAATGCTCCCGTTAACTAAGGGGAGGATGGTTTTTACTACCATTTCTAGTACTCATTTTATTAATCACATATAAAAATAAGGGATTAGACATAGATTGGTTTGACGGGTTTTAAAGATCTATGGGTCCATTTGGCCACCATATGGTGTGATAAGGCTAATTATAAAATGTTACCAAATGCTAACGAAATACATTAAATTTAATGAAAACACATATACTATCCATTTCTTCTTTATTGACATTTTCCTCTCAGATGTTGGACGTTCTGTGATGTCAACATTATCTGTCTTCCTAGTTGTCTTCTTGTAGACCCTTTTCTTGCATCATACGTGCTTCCATTTGAGGCTGATTGTCCTCTTTGTGTTTTCCTCGCGGGTGCCACCGTAGAATCTTCGTGGTCCATCTTTCTTGCTCCATTCCTCGAACGTGTCCAAGCCACCTTAGTAATTTGTTCTATAATCTTTTTGTAATTTATTATTTTACATCTATACTATTTCTTATTTTGTCTCTGCGGGATATACTGTAGGCAACTTCACATAGAATCTAGCTCCACGGTTTTTATTTTATCTCAGGCGTTCTTAGTCATGTGTTGCTATACTCCCTAAAATAGTTCTAAAAATGTTTCTTTGATTAGGCTTTTATTACAGATAGTCCCATGTAATGCTCGTGTAGCTCTTTTTTCACTGTTCGTTCGCCCTTCCATATATTCCATCTGCTTCAGATTTATATTTAATCCATCTCCTCCCTTGACAAATACAATTTGATCGTCTACAGATATTAGTTAACGCAGTATTTTATCATCTGTGGGAATACCCATCTCTTCGCATTTTCCACATTTTCTGTACAACGGCTGGAGGGCTTGTTAGCCCCCCCCCCCCCCCCTCAGTGTACAGCCAGGTTTAGACGTTTTAATATTTCCATTTTACTTGTCAACTTATTTCCTATCTCTACTTGTGCTGTTGTATGGTGGTATAGTGCAAGCTATCTGAATCCATTTTTCTTTAATTTCCATTTTCTTCACCATTAAACGTACACTACATAAGCCTTTTGCAGATCGATGAAAGTAATATGCGTTTCTACAAAACAACAACAACAAAATTCGTATTGAATACATGGATTTATTAGATGGCGGTTAGATCATTTTCCCTTAATTACAGTGGGAAATAATCGACAGCTGAAGAAAATTATACAAAAACGTTATTATTAATAAAATACCTAATGTTGAAAACACTTACTGATACCTTAATTATCTATAATGGTGGTGGTTATAAGTACAAAATTTTGTTTCTGTTTGTCTGCAAGATTTGCTTTACGAATGTTGTTCTTTATCGAATAATAATGCCAATAGCGAGCGTTATCAAAACCTGGAGATGTGTGACTGCTAAAACAGAGTAATCGTAAATATCATCAACAACTTTGTTTTATGTGCCTTGGTAATTCGCATCGGATCTGCTGCATTCCTTAAATTGTCAAAGAATTTATCGGTACTAAAACAAATTGCAAAGATGTTATTTTTAGATCTACGATTACGTTGGAAATGAGTCGTTTTAATAACAGACCGCCCGCATTTTTTGACATCAACTCCAGGGTCCAACGGTCGACATGCATTAATAATGCATGCAGTGAAATCTAATTACACTTATTACAATACCGCCGTTAAAAACGATTTGGAAAGTTGTCATTTGTAAACATAATCTCAAGGCCCGTTGAAATACCCGCTCAAACCTTTCAAGTGACCGAGTAAACCGAGTAAAGTTTTAGGCTTGCAACACATGCCGCTTGATCGTGAACTTGTGATACGCTCGCCATGACGCTAATGACGCTAACACTAAAATTTTCTCTTGCGACCACGAATGACATAAATACGCCATTTAACTTTCGTCGTACCACAAAATTCGCAAGATTGGCGTTCTCACGCCTGCAATTATTAAAAGTGAAGATAAAAAGGGAAAAAACATCCGCCGATATCGAATAACTCGGCTTTCAAAATTTTAATTTCGTTTTTCGATAAGCTCGTTTTCGATTTCGCTCGTTTCCTTCCCGGTTGGAAACTAGTTCTTGAAAATGCGTTTGCACGAATCGTCTTGTACTCACTCACGTTAGTTTCTCGCGGTCTAGTTTGGATTATTAATGTCGAAGAAATTAGTTGAAACTAAAATTGGAATAACCGGAATAATTAGAAAATTTAATTTGTCTAACACGAATTAAAAATATCACTTTCTAGGGAAAAGATGCGAAACTTGGCGATACTACTTAATGTGTCAAATACATTCTTACATTGATTTAAATTTAATGGAATTATATATAAAACTTTTAAATTCAGGATAAAAATAGAGTTTCGTTGTTAAAAAATGCAATTAGTAGTTTCCTCAAGTTTATTCGATAAAGATAACATTCTAAAACAATACTAATTTCGTACAATATGGCCGACTGGAATAATGTACGTACATTTCTGTCGTTAGAGGCAATTAAATCATAAAAGTAAAGCACAAGTGGCTGGATAATAAATCATTGTACAGTTTTGTCTCCAACATCTTATTGCCAACTACTTTTTTTCACAAACATCGAAATATTTGTCTCAGGGACAAAGATATTATTTTCACCATGGATGGAGTTAAAATTTCTAGAATAGCTTGTTTGGTATTTTTTAATTAAGTTTGGTGCTATTCCCAACGGAACAGCAATTTTGCTTAAGCTAAGATGTCAACTATTGCCCCCTCTCCAGGTTATCGTTTAATTTTTGGTCCTTTTCACTTTAACCCGTACCAGTTTACACTCTTTCTTTCTCACTATGTTCTAAGTTTATAAAATATGCAGCCGTACTGCACGTAGTTCTACACAATCCCAAACTGTATACAACGTCTTTATTCATTGATATATCTCCTGATTACTTTTAGAATATTGCAGGTGGGCATCGGATATAAGACGGCGCCAAATACACAACCTTGCGGAACTGCAGTTATCCTTTATGACTGAATATTATCCTATTTCATTTACTCTCAAATATCTGTCTACTATATATTGGCAGCTCTGCTTTAGTAGTTTTTGTTCTAGCTCTTTTAGTTCTTTAGTTTGGAAGTTTTGTCAAATGTTTTCTTGACATCTAAGAAGAGTACAGAACATCACGAGGTCTTATGCATGAGCTTAATTTGGATTAAGATGTCTTCGTTTTCTTCGGCAATTTCTTCACTGAGTTGGTTCATTAGCTTGATTTTGGTTTTCTTTCAACTCGTGTACATCAGCAAGCAGAATCATTTTAGATCTTGTATTGTTGCTAAGAAATTAAAATTGTTTGCATCTATAGAGTCCTGATTTGTTGCCATCATTTTTGTTGCTTTGTTCACAATTTGCTTCCATATTAAAAAATTATAGATTTTATATTTACAAGCTATTTTCACATTGAAAACCGTCAATTTCTCCGTCAATTTATTTATTGTTATCATGGCTTCCCGGTCTAAGGACTGTTTCATAGTAGGCTTCATAATTTACGCTGTAAGATAAAATTGTTAAATGCTGATATTAATTACTTGAAGCGATGCAAAAGTCACAAAATTTTCCTAAATTTACACAAGTAGATATCTCACCAAATTGCAAAATTGGCTGTAAAGTAATTTGCTTCGCAAAAAGTAAAATTAATTATCAGTATAGTAAAAAAATTAAGTTAGAATTACGATGATTGAGAATTGGTGTTGCTGGTGTAATTGGTCGTAGAAGTCAAAGATCATAAATTTATGATCAAAGTTTATAATTTAAACGCTAAATTTCAACAATTGTCTCGAAAATCAACTAATAAATTAAAGAATGGACGTTCTATGAAACAGACACTTGTCGTGAATAAATCTTCTGAGATTTTTAATGTTGACGAATTAAATTTATTACAGAAAGGTTTAAAGTATTTTTTGCCAACGCCTATTGAGTAGATTATGCCAGGGATTGAGACATCTGTTAAAAAAATTGAAGACACCTCAAAATCTTTTATCAGAGAGGCTAAGTCCTTAGATTAGAAATAAATGTAACTAATTCAATAGTACCTAGATTATATTGTTTACATAAAATAAATAAGCCAGGTAATTCGGTGAGACCTATTGTTTCAGGTATTAACTCACTGACTTACTTGCTTTCTAAATGGTTAGTAAATCAATTCAAGCATTTACCCACACAGCCTTTTCAATAAAGAATTTGTCGAAATTTATGCAAAAAGTTAAAGATTGCAGTGGATAATGGTGAACTTTTTGCTCTATTTTATCTAACATCATTGTTTCCTTCGGTACATATTCCTGAAACGTTGAAATATCTAACTAATTTGATTCGGAAAAATAAGACTGACTCATCAAAACTAAACTAATAGAAGTGAGTTCTTAACCAACCCAACCCAACTCCACCCTACCCAACCATTCCCTCTGAACCTAAGTATCTTTAGATCATTACTGACATGTCTGTGTTGACTTATCTGTGTATGGTATAACCTGCAATGCTTCACTCTTCATTAATAGATACAATGACATTTTAACCATCATTGAGGATACATAAAATGCGAACCGCGCTACTGATCACTAGGGACGGTGTGCGGTCGGTTTATATATTGATGCTCGCGAAGTGGGCGAATGGAAAATCATCAATTTCTGACTATTATCACCCCCTCCTCACATCCTGGCTGATGCTACGTGTGACGTCAGTGAGAGTGGCTGAGGACTCTGCACCGGTAAAACCTGGTAGGAAGCCCCAGCCACCATCGCGCCAGTATCTTAGCTCATGTATTTCACGAATCGCTGTTTGCGATGACTCGACATAAGTAGGCATCGATGGTATTGAATAATGATTTAATGTAATGCGTTTAAAATATAAATACGAATGGGATACGCAAATTGATCTTCCGCCTTGCCATTGATCCCCAATTTTGTTAGCTCACTAGATAGGTCCTTTCTGTCAGACCTCATCCACTTCACCAAGGCACCTATCGTTTCCCATCACTGTATGTGCGCCATAGATTCATTACCAAACATTGCGATCGTTATGTACACTTAGTGCATCTACCCTCTTCAGGGATTTTACTAACTGCCGTAAACTTATACGATCTTGCAGCTCATACCATACTTGAGCGTCATTCATTCCTGTCATTCACTGCTTTTCATCACATTCATCATTGGTCTTGTTTTTCGCCTCTGTTCTTGCCTCGCCATCTAAATTTGCACTGCTGGTCTATTTTTCTTTATAATTTTCTCCTTCCTCCACCTATTTCCATTATTATTGCTACAATACTTTTACTTCGTTGTTAGTTTAAATGATAAAATCGATAACCCCAAAGTCTTTAGATATTCTTCTATCCACCGTTACATTAAAATAATCCTATACACTATATTAGAGCTTTCATAGGCTCATTTACGTTTAATGTCATTCATAATTTCCCATCATATTTATAGTTTCTTCACTTATCTTCATGCCTGTTACGTCATTTTTTGCATCATTTGCACCAGTTGTTTCGTACACCTCTGTTCATCGTTACGTCCTCATTGCTGAATGTTCTATCCTAATACGACTGATCTTTAACTTCTATTTTGATCCTTCCTGCGATATTATTATCCAAGTATAATATCCCTATTCCAACGCTTAAATGACAATTATTGCCTCCCTAACTCAATTTGGACGTTCCTTAGATCACTTTGTTATAAAATTAATAATTAGTAATTTATGTATAATTCATACAATTTATCATCTTAAACTAAAATTCACAAGCAAATCCAGTTTCTACATCAATCAATGAAAATGAAGTATGTTAAGTTATTACATCATTGCATTTCACAAATATGGCATTGTAAGTTAAAAATTGAATTTTTAATCGGACAGATTAAAAATTCGTAATCTTTTACATAAACTCCGCTTCTGCACAATTTGACTAGACTGCAGTGGATTTGATTATGTTGTATTAGATAGGACTGGATTTGATCTAATTGCAGTGTAGCATTTGACCAGACAGTGGATTGGATTGGCTTAAGTTTGTTGGGTTGGGTTTCGTTGGGTTGGGTAGGCTCGGGTCGGCTTGGGTTGGTTTGGTTTGGGTTGGGTTGGTTTGGTTTGGGTTGGGTTGAGTCAGGTTGGGTTGCAATTGTAATTTAGAAAACCAAAATAAAGCCAATTTGGATATACATAATACGATTGTGAAGTAGAAGCTAGTTAAATTTAGTGTTTGTAGTTACAAACACTATAAATATGAACATGCAATAAAAAGCACCACGTATGAATAACGATTGTCCCCTAGTGTTTACTCCAATCAAAGTTATATTTAGGTTATTCTGGACCTAAACATACCTGCATTGCACGTCTCAAAATTGTTCGCAGTTTGAAGGTAACTTCCATGAACAACATAAAGAAATACTATATATTTTCCTGAAGTATGGATAAGTTACGTTGATATTTTCATGATTTTTGAGACTAATAAATATAATTTTACGCATTTTGTAACCAAATCGATATATTCGAAGTTCAAGAGCATTAAATTTACAATCGAAAAGTAAACAAATGAGCGTTTACCTTTTTCAGACACATGGCAGTTAGGAATAACAACCACCGGAAAGAAAACAATGTGAATACATTTATGATGTCATAGCTTTCAGCTGTAAATATCATCTTTCAATTTTCTCATCGTTTGTTAAGTTTTACACCAACAAAAGAGAAATATAACACTGAACTCAATCTTACTGAAAACATCGCGATTGACTTCGACGCGGAAATAACTATTACTAATGCCACCCTTAAAGAGGCCGAAGCAATAATTTTGTTTGTTTACCGTCTTATTCAGCTTCCAAAAACTTCAATAAAATTTTCAAAAATCATGAAGTACATGTCGCTTTTAAAGCTAGTAACTCTTTGAAAACCGTCTTAGGGAATGCCAAAGATAATAATTGTATTAGATCAGAAATCTGAAATATATGAGATAAATTGTCAATGTTTTTAATCAAAAATATGCCGGGCAAATGAAACTTCCAAGAAGATGCAAAATATAGAGTTTCACATCGAATTTTATTATTATTGAGAATCGAATTGACTTTGACTCGATTATTTTGAAGATTATGAATAAATTAATTCATTCTTAAGAGGGACCTGCTGACATTTTGTGATTTTCGTCCGATAATTGTATTTTCGTTCTGATCAAATTACTTTCAATTTTCAACTGTAGTTGGCTGTGGCATTTATAAAATGAAACTCTAAACATATTTAGAGCAAATATACATTCATAAATGACTTCGATTAAACTCGTGTATAACACCAGAACATTGAGTTTGAGCCCTGGTTTTTTGTAGTTTCTACAATCAACAGTGTTGCTATGTATAATTGTGATGTTTAATTTAAAATAGGGTCATTTACAGTCTAGGAATCCCCTTATATGTAAGTGCAAAAGGACACTGACACACTAAATAGACATACAACTAACTTATATTTATTATATTACTTTACTATCATGAATTTAGAATTAGTAGAGTAGTGTGCAACATCTTTATTTGTTGTCGAAACACTCAGTGAGTGAATTTTAAATCATCTGTCTTGAATTCTGGGTTAATTTTGATTAAGAGTAATTGTATCCTTTATACCTATAAAGATACAACTGGTATATTTGCATGAATAAAAACGCTATATCATCACCACTAACGATCGTTTCCAAATACCGAAATACTAAATTAACTTTTTCTTAATCTTGTTTTCCTTTCGATAATACACAAACATAACCGTACAATTTCGATGTAATTAAATCGGAACGGCGGACAATGCAAACAGTAAAAGCACGGCAAATTGCACAACGCAAATAAACACATAAACAAGAGCAAGTAGAGCCAACAATGCTTGTCGGACGACCGTTAAAATTACGCAAGTGAAAATGTCGTTCAAATTTTACGCTAGAAACGGTAGAAAGTAAAATTGAAGATTTAAATTTCCAAGTTGCCGGTATTTTATGGCCCAATGACACAAATGCAAATAAATTTCTTTCGAGTGCGCTTGAAAGTGGAAATGTTAAGCGGCGGACGGCGAATTTGACGCGTTTAAAATATAAAAATTCCACTGACGCGACTTTCCGTAAAAGTTTATTTAAATTTTTAAATCGATGGTATTTAATAACTTCCCGCAAGTTTACGCAATAAAATATTTGTTACGGCGCGATTAATATCTTTCGTAATAATTGTTTTTAAATGCCATATATGTAAAATGAAAACAACGGATTTTATAATAGTCAACCAACGCTGGATAACTACGATTGCGTAATAATAATGGTGTATATAAAATTTTGCAACTAAGAAACAGTAAGGAAGTAAATGTGTAGTAGTTTGTCGTAAAGGTTGCTCAATGTTCCCCTTAATTATGTTGATTTCGTGAACTTAAAAGTATTACGCCAACATAACAGTGCAAGTTTAACCGTGTTCAAATCTCGTTTCTTCCGGAAATTTGTACTATACAACTCGTGAGAAGCACAAACAGGATCGCAATTAAGTTTACAAGTCCATTCAGCAGCGACAACATTGCGATTTTTCGTAATTGCAATTTTGAAAAAACGAAACAAAAATTATACTATATATATATAGAACAATTATTAACGTACAAATTAAAAATGTTAAAATTGAAAAATTGTAATAATTTCATCTATAATTAATTATTTGATATTACATTTTAATTTGTCACTCTTGAAAATGCTGCCAATCAATGGTATCGAATGTAAAATATATAAACTACCACCGCACACTAGTCATAATTGAAAACGTTTATGAAGTTGAGGCAAATATTTTAATTATTGGGACATATCCAATTAATTGGAAGGAAGGAAAGCATCGAATGACCAGGGCAGTTGAGCGTAATCAAGATTTAACATAAAACAATTTATTCAATTCCTTTGTACATCCCAGCACGCAGTTAAGATAAATTAAACTGGGTAGTTGAATCAGCGTCATGTAATGGGAGTTATATTACTACTATTTTTGGTATTATGAAGTATTAAGTGAGATGGCCTTACAAACTCATTAGAATTGGACACCAACAAATGCTTCAAAACTAAGCAAAAGTACCTTTGAATTGAATTATTTTGAATAATCTCTTCAAATGTTTTATAGCAGGATACAAGGATCAAAGAAGTGTGTTCGCCCAATTCAGATGCGGTGAATGTAGTAGAATTTGGTTGGGTTGGGTTGGGTTCAACATGACCAAGCAGGTGGAACGTGACATTACTTAACAGGATAAACGCTAGTGTTGGCTAAATTTTTCTCTGTCATAAAATAATGAGAAAATATATGTCATCTTTGTTAAAAGTTGCCCATGCGAAACAGTTTTAATCTTTAAAGCCTCTAAAGTGCGTACTGGATCGTTTCGTTTTGTTTGCAACATCATTTGCGTCTTTTAAGAACAAGTAACATATGCACTCATGTATTAGATACGTTATCTGTAAATAATATGAACTGACCTCATATATTTTGCAATAAAACTAACCATGCGTAAAGGCACTTTTTCCATTGGTGCTTTAAATTCCTATTCTGTCAGATAAGAGATGTTTTAAAGTTAGTGGCAATAAATAAGAAAATCATGCGCTCGAATAAAACTATATAAATCCGTTCGGCGTATTCACATTGAACGTTTATTTACGGCTTTTCGCGTTAAATACTGCCGTTTTAGTTGGAACTGACGTAACAGTTACTGGACTGGATGGCGCTGTGCCGCTCGAGATTCAATTGCATAAGTGCTATTTCCCACAATCTGCGATACAAACATGTGTGTATTATTTATTGCATTGTAATTAATAAAAACTACTTTCAATTATATATATTCCGCTTCTGGAACGACAGCTTGAACTGGAGCATTATTGGAAGACAAAATCACCATGCGTTAGCACCACGGATGTCAACTTCCAGGAAATTCATTTAGATTATTTATTGCTCTTTCGGCATACTTAAGCTTAGGTTTTTCGTAAATCATGCGTAAAATATGGTAAAGGTGATGGTAGGCGATTCCCATGCAATGAGCAAGCACCGCAAGCACGTTTTATTATTGTGCCGCACATATTTGTATATGATACCGGATTAATAATTATTAATTGAAATGGCGATAATAAATGCGATTTCAATTCAATAACGAATTAAAAATAGTTACATTAAAAAGGCCGGATATATATTTAAAACACTACATCTAGATCTATTCTATCAACGTTCATGTTTGACAGTTTATACCAACCAATATAAAACATTTGCAATAGAAAATCGAAGTTTATTAAATTTGTAGCAAATTTTAAAATATTATTTAAAAATTTTAAATTATATTGCGAAATTCTATTGCGTGCCCTAAATAAATGTGCAGTCAAGTATAGGATTAGGTAAGCGAATGGCAAGAGTACTCGAAGTATGTGCCACGGATGCTATTATCAAAGTGTTATCAAGTATTCAATTGTAATTCAGCAAAATATTGACATATAACGGGTATTTTTAAGAATGATTAAAATAATAACGATATGAATTAAATTTGCATCAAAAATCTTTATTCATTGTGAAGAATAGTTCACGACATGTTTTGAACACAACTTCAGGCGGATGACTTCCTCATCTGTTTCTGACGAAGCGCATTCTGTCTTTTTGATCACTCTCTAGAGAATTTGAGGCTATATCTCATCCATAACGCGCTGAATATTGCCTTCCAAAGTCTGAATGATCAGCATACACTAATTGACTTGTCCATTTCGCGATATAATGTTCTCGTTGAATTGATTTCTCGGTAAGTCAATGGCTTCATGGACAGTATTGTTCGTAGCGCTATCCTGCTGGAACCACATATCATCCATAGTTTAGAAGAAATAATAACTGGTTATTGTCCGGTAACTTTATAACGTGAGGTCTGGCCTCATTTTTGAAAAAATAAGAATCGATTATGCCACCAGCGTGAAGGTGAAGGTTTTTTGTGGATTTGCCTCACCTCATGAACGATAATTTTGCTTGTTCACTAACCCATTTAGCCAAAATTGAACCTCATCACTAAACACGACTTTTCGATAAAAATAAGGGTCGACTTCAAGCTGCTCAAGAGCCAATTCCTGAAATCCCGACGCAAGCCATGGTCTCGTGGCTTTAGTTCCTGCATCAGCTGGATATTATACGGATAAATCTTTTCGCAAAATCTTCCACATATTCGATGGACAAAGGCAAATTGGCAATACCAGATCATCCACCACACTTTCACTCACATCGGCTACATTGTTTTCTGTACGCATATTACGTTTATGCATTCTTGGCTTTGCATCATGTAAAGTGTATATGGCATGAAATTTATTCACAGCTTGACGAATAACGAGTTCAGTTGGTCGATTATGGGCACCATAAAAATCACGAATCTTCTACGCCTTACTTTGAACACGCTTTATGACCACTCGTGATTAGATCTTTTACTTCTTTTCCAACATTTGCTTATAAACTTTCATCACAGAACTCAGTATAGGAATTCCTTGATGATTTCTGTACTATTTCTATCTTTTTAGGATCGGAAAATCTGCCCACTCTCTAATATTAATAATAAGAAAAATTGTACAATTTATTATATTTTTTTATTTACGTCCATTTATTATGAGGGTGTTCATGTTGCCCTCAGTGTCATGTACTTCTCCTCCAATCTTTGTTAATTTAATCAACCTACTAGTTACTAGTTTCTTTATATTTCCACAGCTCTATTACTCTCTATCTGTATTTCTCAACATAGTCTGCATTTAGCTCAATAAAATTTTCCCAGTAACGTTCAATATTTTCGATGCCCTGTTTCTAATTAGAACCGCCGAGGTCTTCAAAATACCCATCAACCGCAGACTCTTTATAGCAAATCTTTTACCACAGAGCCATTTTTTGAAGTTCGGAAAGAGATAATAATCCGTGGAGGTTGAATCTGGCGAATAGGGCGTGTGAGAAAGTAATTCGGACGATCTGTGAACTGGTGCATTGACTAGATGAAACATAACTTTCTGTTTCGCCAAATGCGGCCGTTTTTTCTTGATTTCATCACTTAACCGCTACAATAAATTCGCATAATACTAGCCGTTGATTGTTTTTCCCTTCTTGAAGATAATCAACGAAAATTATTCCACTCTCATCCCAAAAAAACTGACGCCATGACTTTGCCAGCAGATGGAACGGTCTTCGCCTCCTTTGGAGCCGATTCTCCCCGTTCAGTCTGTTCTGTTTTTCATCTCAGGTGTGAAGTAATGAAGCCATGTTTTATCCATGGTAATGGATCGACGCAGAAACTCGGCTTTAATGCGGCGATACATCGCCAAACACCCGATTGAAACATCATCACAACTCTGTTTTTACTCAATTGCGGTACCCATCTTGCGCACAGCTTTCTCATGTCCAAATTTTCGGTCAATATGCGATGTACAATTTTTTTTGAAATGTCTACCATGGTCGCGTTGATCCGGCATCGTTTGGTGGATTTTGTTACCATTTCTGGCGTGGTTACTTCATTTGGTCGACCACTGTGGTGCGCATCTTGGCAGCTTTGCTGCCCAATATTTTATGGTTTTAAACGAAGGACCAGACTCCCCTAGAGTAGAATCTAGCTCGACTTTGATATTGGTTGGACTGAGCCCTTCAGACGATTGACAATAATAAACGAGATTATGAATTACAACTTTAACTTTCCACAATGATTTTCCCATGATGAATTTTCCATTATGAATTTTCCTGACATGAACGACACTATATTGAAAATTTATTTATATAAATAATAAATATTTTTATTAATTATATTTATATTTTGCTTTTCGATCAGATTTAAAATATTAGGCATTGAAATAAGGAACCAACAAAAATGAATTTTCATTCGTGTGAATTAAAAATTTTCGTTTTTAACAGACTTAATGGGGGATCCTGCTTTAGGAGGACTTTTGTTTGGAATATTGTTTTTGGGGGAATTTTTTTAGGACAGAAAAAAATGAGGAAGTCTAGTGAACTTTTTAGAGCATTTTGTTACGTATTTGAGCATTAAAGAAAAAATATTTCGAGAGAAAAATATTTAAACGGAACAGATTTTTATGCACATTTGTGCAACACTTTTGAATTGCAATTTACAATCGGTGGGAAAGATGTAGCTCGTAATTTTTGTCTGAAACAAAAAAAAACCAAAGAAAATTGTAATTCTTATATATTTTCATCTATGTGAACTAAAAAAAAACCAAAATTTTGAAATTCAAGATTTTTCTCAGGTTTGAAAATAAATGTGCACTTTACAGGAAGAGAAAATCATTTCAACTTGCTAAAAAAGTTGTTTAGAATTTTTTTTTCATTAATGTTTTTAGTTCAAATCGAAGAGAATGCTACTGAAGCTAAGAAAAGTTTTGTTTCGTTTTGATTGCTTGTCTAGTTTAGAAAAATCGTAAAAACGAAAACTTGAGAAAACGCGCTCTAAAGTTTACGATCAGGAAAAATGTTAATTTTCGATTACTTACGGAATATCTCGTTATAATCCTACTATAGCTCTTACGAATTCAAAATATTATTGTTTCGAACGACCGATTGAACTTTTTTCAGTACATAGTTTGGTGTTATGTGACTGCGGGAAGGGGCGCGCGCTTCGTTTGTCCGAGCGTTCATGCGTTCGTATATTTTTTTCTCGACACCTTACTGTGTTTAGTGCTGTATCTTTCAAAATATTGCGAATTAGCCGCTATAACTTTTTATACATATTCTTAGATATATTAGGCATAGATTTGAGCAATAAAATTTTTTGAGCCTTCTAAAGCAGGATCCCCCCTTAAGTAGATATCTGCCTTGTTTCGTATAAAATGTGTTGAACGGTAAAATATAATTCATCATCATGGTTGTGAGTCACCTAGTTTTTCATTCCAGGCTTGTCAATTTTACGACTCAGAATTTTATTTCTGGTGCCTTTGTGGTACACGACTTTCAGAAATGTTAATAAATATAGTCAACTACTGTAGGCAAAATATAAAAGTGTAAGGTTTACTAATTTAATTTGCAATAATACTTTAATATATACATTGAGCAAATTAATTATTTGAACAAGGGCTAGCTCGTTTTCGAAAGCAACACATTTCTCACTTCTATCCGGTTAATTTTTGTCCATAAGTCTTGCCAAAGTGTGTATGTACGTGTCTTTCGAATATTGGATATTATAATGTAAATAAAGTGAAATATCAGTTGGAATGAGGGTGATTACTGAAAGACTGGGACGAATAAAATTTGAAGAGGACCAAGTGTTAATGCTCCGGCACTAACTGCAAATGCAGCTTCAACATATGTAACTGCTGAACAATTGTAACTGCTGAATTAAAATATATGGAATATAATGGAAGAGTGGCAAAAAGGAACTCTAAAATTACAGGAAATGTGAGAGAATCAATGCATCGCAGGGGAAACCCTACAAAATATTATATTGTTATAATAAAATATATTTACAATTTGTCTCTTGGATTTATTTTTCTCATATATTATTTGTGTATGAATTGATTTTCGTTTATAATGGTATATTTATTATGAATGAAATTACACCGATGATTGTTTTTTTTTGATTTCTTGGAATGTTCTCAATAAGCAATAGTATTCAAAACTTTTTTGTTCGGTGTCAGTTACGTTCTTGTCTACTTCAATTGTACATTATGCAGTTGTGTAACAGGCTGATAAAGTGTCCATTTCCTGGCACATATTCGCGTAAAAAAATCACCGGAACGTTCAAGCGCTGCGTTTTTCAACATACAATCACATCGAATAATTAAGATACTGGTCGGGTATAACGGGTCTTGCGATTGCTCGAACGCACGGGGCCCGGGGGAGCAGCATCTGGGAACCTAGTCGCCGAGGCGAAACTGGGTCCCGGATTTGTGTCACCCGCTGTACTCTCGGACAAGTTCGCGGTCAACACCACAGATATCCACCGAGTAGATGATCTTCCGCGTCGTTGTCGTGTCGGTCTCTCGGTTGATGCACCTGTCGTCGTCGGCAACTCGCGGAATTTTTCTTCGGCATCGTCGCGTACGCGAGACCACGACACATTCGCCATTCAACTGTACATTTATTTCTGGATGCGAGATTTGTGCAGTTATAGACGGATCGTGACAGACTGAAGACCGTTTAATTTGTGCGCTCGCAGTTTGAGTGGTTGTGTTCGTCGTTTTTGTGACCGTAAGCGCCTTGTTCTTGGGTTGATCGTGTTCGGGCCTGAGAAACCTCCACTTAATTAATAACGTGTTGCTTATTCAATTGCGAATGTTAAAATTTAATGAGGTGTAATGTATACTACGAGCTATTCAGCGAGCGATGTTACAATTTTCCCATCACAGTAATTTTAACAGTACTCTCGCGAGTTATGGTGCATTATATAGTAAAGTGATCGTCTATGCAATGTTTAGATTAGAATAAATTATCGAAATGGTGTTGCTAGTCGCTATTTTTATCTTGCCCCAAATTTTATTTAAAAATTTGGCACAACTTCCTGTTTTTTGCTCCTAAGCAATTAGTAAGATACATTAGAAAAAATATTTCGAATTTAGGTCGTATTTTCTGAGGGTTCTTTTTGTCACTAGAAAGCAGTTTGGTATATAGGCTAACGCGGAAAAACTGTGCTGAATTATAATGAAATATGCATACTACTTACTCCTACTACTTTCTATATTTAAATTTGTCCAAAGTTATTGAGTTTTTATGTTACTGCTTATGTATATCCTATTTATATGGTCAGTATTTTCTGGGCTAATTTTGCCTGCCTAATTATAGCAGTGTAGAAATTATAAACCATAATTCACATGATATCCTCTTGTAGGTAGAAAACTTATCATTAATATTGTAAGAAATTACGATATATATTTGAAATGGATCAACATGCACAATTTTGTATTAAATTGAAATCTCATTAAAATCATAAATAATACGTGTATATTACGTTATCCCTTAAACGGGTACATTTTTCGTTTATTTCTTGGCATACGAAAAATCATCTGCAAATATTATGTACAATTAACTAAAAATTATTTATTAGTCCAAGGAGTAAATAAGTGTTACTAGTACTAAAATTACTAAAATTAAAGATTCTCGCATAGTTACTATTATTATTATTATCATTATTATTACTACTATTATTATTATTTATATGAGCAAAGGAAACACTCACTTTAAAAAAATAGCCAGAGTAGGCGAAATGCAAGCTTTAATAACACAGACGTGAACGGAAGCGAAACTAGTTTATTGGCACTTTTTAGCTATTCCGTAATCGGAGATGATAATAATAATATTTATTTAACTTCCTAGATCTTGCAATATTGTGGCAATGCAGCTTTTTTTATTGGGCATTTTTATACACTAACATAAGACCATACAAGAAAATTGATAATTTCTTTTAATATTTCAAATCTTCCCTATACATTTAACACAATGTTACTTACTTACATTTATTTAATATACTGTAGGCTGACACTTGAGGTTAAATATTTTATTCTCGCACGTTATTTTAAATAAATGTAATTTTTCTTTTATGATCGTAGTGCTTTTTAAGATATGATACTAACAATTGTTATAATGGTGGGTATTACGTGAGTAATCGCTTTGCCTATAGACGACGTGGAATTGTATTGAATTTTAAGATATAAAAATACTTAGATAACAACAATGTAAACAAATAACCCAAAAATTCTTATATGGTCGGATAGGAAAAGTTACGTAATGATACAAAAGAAATCTATTAGTAAAATAATATTCATGGTCTATATATTTTCGTACATGCGGCGTAAAATTTATAATTCTTTCTCATATGACGTATTATTCACGAAATCTTTAATGCTATTTTTAAATAAAAAAACATTCGTCACAATTATCAAAGATTTCCTTAGGATGTACCTTCAACATAATAGTAAACTAGACTGCTCTTATGCTGGCAGATTTAGATCAGAAAATGGATGGTAAATAAATTAGACTCGGTGATCCACAGATTCACATGTGGTTACAATAATGCTATAAAATAACAAATAAATGCATCTTATAGCAACTCATAAAGTGGCAATTTTGGTATCTGCCCATAATCTGAATTAAGTAAATTAAGTCTGTTCTTAAAAATAAAAATACTCAAAGGAATCCAATTGTTGATTATTAGAATATATATATTTTTTAGCTATATTAAATTATTTAAACTTATAAAATATCTACATTCAAATATATGATTGCCAACACTAGATTTTTCCATTCTATTATGTTTTAGATGAGCCATGTGTTCTTTGTAACGAATTAAAATAGAACGTCTCGTTTACCCAACATATATTCACATCACATGCACCACGAAAAAATCCATAAATTCTGGATTTGTAAAACACATCTACATCTTTTGGAGTACCTAGTAGAGCTTTCAAACCGTTTAACGAATCGTAAATATTACTGAAACTTTTTTAGAGAGATATTGTAAGGAAGCTTGATATAATTATCTAGCCTTTAAATTTAAGTCATTTCAAGTAGTCAAGTAGTAAACGTAAAAGGCAAAATACGAAAATTAAAAAGTCAAATAAAATACATTGTAGTATATATATGTAACAAAATTGCTATATTCGAATAGAAAATTCCAACTTGAAGTAAAATGTGTTGAAAACTCCCAATTGCTTATAAAATGCCATCACGTTTCCATTTTGCTTTGTAATTGTATAGATGCTAATGCATGGTATACAAATAAATTAAAAATAAAAATTGAAGCACATGGATGTTATGGATGCTAACACCGCACAAATAAAGTGTGACACTTATAGTTTCGATGGACTGGACTTGCTTAAACAATAAGACTTGCTTAAACAATAAATACTAATCTCTAGATCTTAATCTAGACTCAAAGATATTCGAACTGTAAATCGTCAATACCGCCTACGTATTGATGATTTACACGTGAATTACACACGACCGAACATCATTTGAAATCGATATTTATGAAACATACACAGAGATTTATCGTCTGTAGCATTAAAAAATATTTTTGAAACAACTTCCTGATGCACAAGTAAAATTAGTAGATTTTCTGTGTTCAAAAGAATTAATTATATATAATTTTTAGCATTGAATAATAATTTTTTTAGCTAACATACAATTTCGATGAATTTCTTCTTTTATTAGCACATTTCGGCTTTTAATATAAAATTATTAATTGACTTAAATATTAAATAAGTTTTTTAGAAAATAAATATGTGACATCTTTTCGTTTCCTTACTTGCTTACGTCTGAAAGCTTTTAGGGGCAATTCATTACCCAAAAATCTGAAAAATTAGGCGATGCTTTTAAAGAAACGAAACGTGCGTAAATATAAGTAAGTGTATTTTTCAAGAAAATATATATATATATATATATATAAAAATAATTACAGGAATTGAAACTAAACATAGTATAAATAAAGATCTACAATTAAAACTGCTAAGAAATGAAAACTTATGTAACAATGCTGTTACATTTACTTTACTTACATTAACCCGAACCCTTAAATTGTAACAAATATGCGATACCCCAAAAATATCAATCAAAAACAAGTAGACATCAAAATACAAAAACTATCATAGAATGACGAAAGAAAAAAGATGTTTTGATCCAAGAAAACTGAACAAAACAGTAAAATCTGGTTTTGAAATGCCGATTGAAATTAATATTCTACTAACAAAATATAATAATTATAAATACTTTTCGAAATACCACTAAAACAAAGCTCTCGAAAATATTGTGCATTCAGTATATCAATGGAAACATTTACCAATTCGTCACTGTGGTAAATGTTTCCTTTCGAAAACTTTTACAGCCAATATTTTGACGACATTGTTATATTTTCAAAAACACAATACAAACAATTAGCACACATGAACATCATACTTACACAATTCTGTTACGAAGGTATGAAAATTTCCTGAATTACCCAAGTTGCTCCTACACCCACCGCATTCCCTGGATATCTCGTTATGGTGCTCTATTACCCAATTAACGCTAAATTCAAAATTAAACAAAAATACACCACAACATCACGACAAGCTGTATGTGAAGATACATTTTGCCTGCTTCGTATTTTCTATCATTGTTTTTTTTACGTGTTAGATTTTTCTAATAATTTAGATATTAATTTTGCTTTTTCAATGTCTTTCTTCAATGCCGACTGCATTTGCTATATGTTCTTTGTTTGCTTCTTTGGATTAAATCGCACATCATCATTGTGATGCTTAGGTATTTTCCCACAGATTTCTCCAATATTTCTCAAAAATTTCTCCTTTTCTATAGCTATATCCACCGGTGTATGCAGTACATTTAATATAGTGAGATCTGATTTCTTACTCTTGTATACCACATCATTTCATTTCCTTCTTAAATTTAATTATTTTAACTTTGTAGATTCCGTCCACAATAAATGATGTGCCTCTGCACTTGTTTGATATCACCAGCGTAAAAAATGAGTTCTTTTCATTTATCATTCCTTCAACTTTCCATTTTATTCTCTGCAAACCTTATATCTTTAATGTCTTCCTTTTCCCATTTCCAAATTTGTTCTAACATTCCTTGTGCAAAATTTTATTTTATTTCCCCTTAACTTTCGTCGCTTTCGTCATCAAACGCCACATTTCCACCTCGTATTTCTTACTGGTTTTCTTGATATTTCCCTCTCTCATCCGATTTCATCTTTTGCTTTCTCCTACTTTCTTCTTCAGCATTTCAAATTAATCTTTCATCTACCAGCAGACCATAGAAAGCATACTGTTTTGTCATCTTTATTTTCTATTTTTGCCTGGGTCCTTATATTTTCCTGTGCATATCTCTGTTTTTTGACATCACCATTGATGAATAATTGTTGATCTTTAATTTTAGCTAATTTTGCTTTTATGTTATCACTATTTGTTTATCGCATTCCAACTGAATCCAGCAGATATTATTCCTGAATTTCCTTGCATTCTTTATTCTTAGCTCTGTATCTCGTTTTTTCTTTATAAATTCATACATAATTTTTTTGTCCATTTTTATCCAGTGCCTAACACCGTATTATTACATGTGCAAAGTTTACTGCCAAAAGGTGGTATCATATGTCAATTACCAAATAAATCTAGTACGTTCTAATGTGATTTTTAATACTTTGCGACTTGACTTTATCAATTGAGACGAATGTATGAATAAATCGCCACATTGGCATTACTCATGCATATATAAAGATGTAGGTTATAAAAAAAAACTCTTAAACTTTTTGACAATACTCTCGACCTTCTAACGGCCTCCTCAGCAACAGGCATTGAGACGTTGTAAACCCACGATGTGGATATAACTTAATGTGAATGTAAGTTTGATCTGAATTGATTTTAAATACTGAGTTAATATAATAGTGTTTGAATGTCGTTATTTATTGTTTTAGAAAGTAGAATTGAAATATACACACTATTTTTTTTTTCGTGCAATAAAAACCAAAAATTCAAAAATAATTATGTTTATTTCAATTTATATGAGCGCTTACTTTGAATAATTTTAAATCAAATCAAAGTAAATCACAACTTGAATATTTCTGAGACTCAAAAAAAGTCCTCTTCATCTTCCGGTTATTGTGTCGTCTTGACTTTGTTTGCAATTCTGTTGCCCCGTTGTGCTAGATGTCTTGTAATATCGTTGAAATTTCCTTTTTTATAATTCGCTCTTGAAAGCGTTTAATGAAACATTTCACGACATTCGTAACTAAATCCTTTTTGCAAACAATTCTTTGACTTCTTCACAAGTTTCCCTTTGAAATTAACTTGGAAAAATGTATCGTCAGAACGCTTCACCGCTCTCATTCTGGGAATAACACTCTCGTCGATTCTTTCTATGTCGATAATTCGTTGGAATTCAACTCACGTTTGTATTTTATTATTGCTAATTGTTGCCAGTCGTGGGTTGCACGTATCACGTTATGATTTATAATGCATCATAATTTTCCTTGACTTTTACAACTTAATTACGTCAAGTAACAGGCAACTACTAGATATATCATTTTGATTTATGATTTATTTTTAAATTGTCCTTAGTGTTCGATTCCTGAATCGACTTTAAAACTTTCATTTTGAGCTTTATAAGAATTTATGAATGTGTTGGTACACCGTTTCGATCTACTTTGCAAAAGTTATTTCTGATTATAGCGTAATTTTTGATATGTTTAATAACAAGAGGAAATAACGGTTCTTATCCGTGATACACCTTTATTACGACCAATTAAAAATATCGCTCATTTATCACAATCGGCAATCTTCGCACTCGTCAGTCTTAACAGCAGTAAACAAGTTCTTGAACTGCTCAAATGACCGTTGTATATTTAAATTAAAAACTTTTCCACATAGAAGTATTTCGCGTTTGTCCCGATGCTTTAGGATATTTTTATTTAAAAAAACCGGTACGTAAGTTTCACAAATTTCACGGAGCTTTTAACAAAAATACTGTAAAATGTAGACTACTTTAACACGTTTAACGACACAATAACAGTCGTTTGTGAATAAAGTGTAACGTTATCGGTGTAATAATCAATAATGGTCGTCGTTATTAATGGAGGTTTCTTTTTACGGAATAGAATTTCCTACATAGTTGCATAAATACTAAACACGACACGGCGCTTTCGGTCAGTAGGTTACCCATGCCTTATGGCTCTGGATAGACAGGTGTTACGTTATATTGTAATTAAAACGCACTCTGAGGAGATGCAGACTCCATAAAGACGGTAATTTTAAGTGCACACGAACAGTTGACTTATATTCGACGTTCCAAGATAAACAAAACGTAGGTGTTAAGTGTTATGTAACGTGTCGAAGTGACGGCGTTAACTATGGGTATTGAAACGTTGCTGATAGAAAACTGTTCGAACGTCGACAACCTGCAAGAGTACGGATGTTATAGCAGCAACGGTCCGCCGGATTTGTTGACGCAGTGGTTGAATTCCCTGGAAACTCGAACGTCGTTGTTTTGGTTGCATTACGTCGAGTGCAACTACAAAAATAACTTCGAGGAAGCTTGCAAGTTCAGGGATAAGCTGGGATCGGACGAAACGGACATAAGTTTAACTTCGTCTTCCGTTTTCACCGATGAAACGCCGTCAGATTTCGACTCGTCGATCGACGTAATCAGTTCCTCGGGATCGTCGCTGTCCGACGATTCTCCAAGAGAAATTCCAATCGTTCCTTGCAAGTCTATAGCACACAGAGATTCTGAGCTGCTCGTGGCCTTGACCGAGAATTGTTCACATGGACCGGTGTGTTACTTTTGCAGGTAATAATAAAACATAACGACGTGTAATTAATTTTTTCACACAGTTCCTCATGTATTGTTTTGCGGCATTGTAATTGCCCATGTCCAATGATTTTTTGTTAACAATTGCGAACTCTTCGGCTGCTTAAGGCTCTGTATCATTACGTATTGTTCAAGTGGGAAATGGTTATATGTTACACGCTGAACCTGTCTAGAAACCTACTTCTCTTAATGATTTGTATTATTTTGCCTCGAATCTCAATTGAAAATCACGTGGGTTACTACACGTTTTAATATACGGTACTACTTACATTATCGTTTTGTTGATATCGTTATAATGGAAAGAGCTTTGAGCGATTAGAAAGCAACGCAATTAGATCGCTTGAAATAAATATTCGAAGATAAACCGAATGAAAAAGTGTATTAGAAATCGATTTTAGTAATTTTTCATTAAAAATGTCGGTAGCGGTACTAATGACTGTGCCCAACCTCAAAGCTAGTAAGTTCATGTTTCTAAAATTTATGACCGTTATAATTTCACACCAATTATGAATTTAAACGTTTCACTGAATTAATCACTAATTGACATGTTACAATTTATATGTAAATTGAACCTAAGATCAGTGGCGTAGGAATGAGACACCAGAACAATATGTTAGCGAATTAACTAATATTTAATGTTATAGCACGTTATAGTAGACAACTTGTCCGGTAGAAGGCACAGTGTGCATATATTTTTTTCTCTTTACATAGCAGTACTCTATGGACTAAAACAATTAGCATGCAAAGCAAAACATCCGCACTTTAGAGTTGGTCTCGGCATACCATACAAAATGTTTTTTTGTAATTTAAATATATAATATATAAACGATATACGTTTTTATCTAACGGCGACTGTTTACCTCCATCATTAATGCAGATATGTCAACGCTTAACATTACTATATCACTTTCGTTATACGTACGTATGTTTTCAACACAACCTTTCGGGCAGGGGCGTCTTGAGCCTGGATTCAGAATCGCGTTATCACTGCCCCTACGCCACTGACAAGAATTCATATTCCAATGGGTATTATTTCAGTTTATTGTTGCAGTAAATTGCTTTGTGTGATTAATATATTATAGTTCGTAATTTATTTTTTTTTGTGAACGTATAATAACGCTGGCGTTCTGTATACAAATTAACACAACGCCAGTTGATTTGTTAAGTCAACCGTAACATTGCGGCGCCAATTCTAATTTATTTAATAAAAGTAGAAAGATCGTTAAAATTAAATTAACAAGAACATTCATTCCTGAGATATACACATGCGTTTAGACAATATTGCAATATACGATAAAGGAAACAAGGAATAATTTCGTACAAAGCTTACGTTCGAAGCTTTAGCCTGGCCAAATATATGTCGGAAACTATTAGTAAAGAAATTATATTTTTAATACTAAGGCTATGCAAAACAGGAAACATTTGTTAAAACGTAGTGTCAGTGTGTGTGAATTTTTCCAGCAATTGGTGTACCAGTCATTATATTTATTAATTGCTTTCTAAATTCGATATTAACAACTTTCTCGTTTTTAAATTTTGTTGACATACTTTTGTCGTTTCGTGTAAATTTTTCTCTTGTTTTACATTTTTATTTTGTAGTTTTTTATTTCACGTTTGACATTTGTCTGATTTTATTACTAATTCAACTAGTTCTACATCTTGGGAAATGGTTCTTTAGATATTTTTTGTGTTATCGCCTTTCTGAACAAATGACTGATTTAAATCATAGATCATACGGCAACCAGCAAACACGAATCAAAGCAAACGATTATAACAGGGTTATGGAAATCAGTGTGCAAAAGTGAGCTATGCAATTAAAGAAACAGAACAGAAATAGAAACAGAAAGCAAAAAAACTATATGCAAGTAATACAATAAAAAGGAAAAGAAAATTGCATAATAGAAGCAGGCAGTAATAAAGAAAATAGCACGAAACAAAAAACTCTGACAATGACCCCTAGCCATAAAATCATTCATCAGTTATAACACTAATAAATATGGAAAATAATTCACCAAAAGAAAGAAACAAAATAAATGTAAAAGAGGCAAATATTATCCAACCACTAGCGGGGATTATTGATAAGAGAAACTACCTAATTGTGTGTATGCATATGTTCTGTATTCAGAATTTACTAATAATATTATAATAAATAATAGGAGTATATGCATAAATTTTAGCAACAAATCGCCAACTCCAGCGAATTCAGTTAAAACGAAAATCGAACAAATACTGTGGGTTTATTAACGTAATAAAGGTATAAATACAAACTGTGGATCAAAAGAAATCACACCAGCTCCTTTCTTGTACGCAGAATAGAAATCACGTTTATTCTAATCATCTAATTGACAATAAGGTCTACGTACGTGTGCATACATATGCCAGGAATTAACAAATCCCGTTCATTGGATCCTAAAATGGGTCTTTCTGAGGTAGTCAGATTACGTTGAAAATTTTTATAGAAAATGACAATAAAACGAAAAGGATTGAAATAAAGAGCACCATATGAATAGTGAAGAAAACGAAACGATTTAAACTGAACATCTTAAAAAAATATATTAAGGAAGATCTAAACATACAACAAAACTCATATAAATGAAGTAATATGAGACGACTGCAATGGGGGCAACAAAAAATAGAAAGAGAATTCAATATAAACGAACAATATTTTACACAAATGTGAAAGGCAATGCAAATAATGGTGTTTTATAAAACAAACACAAATATAGCAAAAAATTTAATTATGTTAAAAAAATAAAATAAATAAAATAACATTATGTCTATCATAGCATAAAGAATAGTGTTTGTCATGCATCAATGGTACCATGTATTTTACCTAAACATTTTGGATAAGCAATAGGAATAGTTTAGAATCTTTGACGATTGTTTCATTCCTTTTATGAACTCGTCAGCAAGATGCATGAACTTGCAATTAACATATCGAGAGATCATCAGAAAATTATCAATGCAAATACATACATATTAAAGTTATAAAAAATTAAATAAAATCATATCAGAAAGGTTCAAATTATAAAAATAACTATAATATTGTTAAACAAGGATCACGAATATAATTTGCGATCCTTTTTGTGTTGGCATGAGTTAATCTTTATTTTATGTTGAGTTGGATTGGGTTGGGCTGGGTTGGGTTGGCTTGAGTTGGGTTGGGTTGGGTTGAGTTAAGTTGGGTTAGATTAGTTAGTGACAAGCAGTGCGAACCGTGAGCCATAAATTATTTTTATAAATGAGTAATGTGCAAGATATTTTTCAAAACTCGAACTAGGCGATAATTCAAGAGTCTAAATTTTGTTCTTAGTGCAAAATTCATACATACATCAACCAATTTCTTAATTAAACTAAACGCATATCCTCACAGAGTTTCTGGGTGTTCACGCCCTAATTTGTTACAAATTTTCACCGTTTACTATCCCCGTCCTATTTTAAACGAGCCCTTGCAACCCCTTCAATCAAATACTAATCTTTGTCGATTCTGTCGACGTTCACAAGATAATTTGTTATAGATAACATCTTCTAATAATCACGGTATTAATAGCTAAATTTAATTTAAAAATAAATTAAGTAAATCGTTAGGTTAATAAAAATAAGTGATTTAATTCGATTTTATTAAGAGAATAATCACCCTTCAATGAGCACATTATTATTATCCAGATTTTATTAAGCAACACTTTAATTTAAATTTACCATTACCATCAACCATGCATTCGACGTTCACACTATTGTGTTTAAGCACCGTATTATTTTATTATATTAAAACAATTCTTGTTTTTATTAACTAACCAGGTTTGCTAATTTTCTCAAAATATTTTTTTTATAAATAATCACTGTTAATGATCTAAGCGACGATCAACAATATCTTTATTAAATAAAACACAAAAATAAATATAACGTTTTATATATTGTAATGGTTTTAATTTTTAATTGAACTGAATTGTAAATAAAGCACATAAAAATAAACACAACGCTCCAAGTCGAGGGCAAATGTGTCTAAAGTTTCACTGCCGTGAAAAGAAAACACAAATAAAATAATTCAAAGCTTTATTTATTAAATATGACTGCAAGTAGTACGAACAAAACTTAGTTTAAAAATTACAAAACTACACCATAAACATTGGGACTCGATATAACTAATACAATTATTTACTCAGGGATTTATGCAGAATGATACACAAATAAATCGTTCTAAAATATACGTAGGTTCAAGGCAAGCACAATTGAACAATTAAACACGACAATTCGTAGTATACAGTTAATAAATTGAAAATCACTTAGTGATTTCTAGTTCTGGAGTTTCGATTATTATTGTCGGTGAATGTCCGAGCGCTGATACGCTCAGTTTATTTAAAACCTACGCTATTTCACATTATTTTTTTAAATTTAATCTAAATTTTTCCACAAGCCACAAGTGCCAATTATCTGTTGGTTGTTTGCACGGACATAAGTTGCCATGCACTTCTACAAACGGCGATTGGTCGTAAATTAGTTACCAGGGCGATTTTCACGAGCTTTCGTCGACATCAAGTCGACCCGCGCGTACCAGGTGCTGTGAGTCACGGCTCGGAGCCACGCCCGCGGCTATCGCAATGCGAAGAAATCCTGTATTTGAACATATTTTACGATTTAAGTTAAATAAATGTGGTAAAACCACTTATATCGAGTTACAATTACAATTACAGTATGCTCCTTATATTTAAACATATTCTAAATACTTAACTAACTTAATTATACGAGAAACATCCTTATATGTTCAATTATTTACATGGATGCTGAATATCTCTATGCGGTTCGACCTAAAAGTTTATGACCTTTACAATATGTAATCACCACTTAATAGCCACCGCATTAGAAGATAATATTTCTAAACAAATTATTGTTTGAATTATATTTTACCATGTCAGTAAATATACCTCGTTTTTATGAGGTGTTGCCTGATCAAGTCCTCCGTTTCCTTGTTTTCACGTCGTCCTTTCACATACAGTGGAGTGGTTGAAACTGAAGATTTTGAGAGAAGGACCATGACCATTATAATTATTATATTTATTAAATTATTGTTTCAGGTAATAATATTGCCCTACAGATAGAAAATTGTTTGAAATTGTTACATAAAACAAACTGCCGAATTCAGCCTTCATTTGAATTAGTTAATATTTGTACTTATCCTTCTTTCATACGCACCTGACATTTTATGATTTTAAAATGAAGATAAGTATTGTTCCAAATAATTTAGGCATACTGAAATTAATTTGTAAGATAAGAATACATTATGTTAATTTTTTTTTAAATATTTGACTAATTTTAATCAAGGGTTTTTAATGAAAGTTGATTTAAAAATAGTTTTCCAGAAATCTGAAAAGATTTCTCGTAGTCATCATATGAGTTTTCGTAAGATCCCTCAGCTGTTGGTTAACGTTAAAATAATTAAATGTACGCATGTCTCATTACTCCATTTCCCACCGAACATTCAAGTTGAACTTGAAATTGTAATATACTCCTGTCACGTTTTTTTACACATATGATGCATACAATTAAATTTTCGCTTATTGTCTCGACGTAGTGTTTATGTTACTTTCATTGATGATAATGAGCGCACGATGCATCATAAACATTATTAGAAAATAATTGAGCGATTTTTCAACGCAGTCACGTACATCTTCAAAAAGAATCGAAACCGTTCTTTTTTCAAGTGTACGTGTCCCGAATTGTGATGGTTCGTGTGCATTCAGTTACTTTCCCACACGTAATCTCACTTTGTATTGTTCTTTCACTTCGACTATTGAATCCGGAATACGTATGAAAATAACTCCGCTAATTTATTTCGAATGGGTAAATAATTATTGACCTCGTGGATTATCGCATCATCTCTGCGATTTCTCTTGGCAACTTATATGGATTTTTAATCACCAGATCGAGCTTATTTATGTGTGATGTGGATAAAAGTTTTTCTTAAGTGGTGTGACTTTTTTAGTGTCTAAGCCGCGTATTTTATATTACGCTATAAAATTAACTCGCCTTCGCTAATTATATTTTTCCGAACGAAGTTATATGCCCATATATTAAAATTATGGAACTGCAATTATCTTCACCAACGTTCAGTGCATTGATATTTAGATAATCGATATGTCGGTGTTATGTGTTGAAAATCTTGTTACCCGAGGCAGCTTCATATACTAAATTTAAATCTGTTTGACTTCCTCTTAAGAAACTTGTTTTATCTGCTCTTTCATCTTTTGGTTGTTTGCTTCCGTTTTATTTTCTGATGTGTATCTACAAGTATCTCAATTATGAAAGAACCCTCAACGATCTATGATAAGTACTGGTTTATGAATATTAATCCATCTAAAATATTTTCGTTCATAATTGGCCGTAGATCAAAATCAACTGCGTCGAATCTGTAAAACCGTTATGGAGCGTAGTCAGAAATTTACGATTCTTTGCGACTGGATTTGCGGAAACAAAATTCGTACAAAATTATTATTTGCTCGAAAATAAACACATTAAAAAGAGGAATTAACTTCAACTGCAGTTTTAACAAGCACAATTCTTGGCAAAAGTTTCGTGATGGAGAACATTGCCAAGGTTTCCCAATATAATGGAATGTTGCGACAAATTAAACTTATTTTCTAGTATTTAGTTAACGTTAAAAATATTTATTTCAGATACATGAATGTAACAAATTAACAGGATATGGAAATTTGAATAGTTAACGCGTATGTTTATATTCGATTAGTGTGCCAGGTCAATGTGATTGTTCAGTTTAATTTATTTCTTTCCGGTAGTCCTCTAACTTTGATTTATTTTCTGGCCATTGATGTTGTTGGCCTTATTCCTTAATTTATTTTTATGGTACGTGGTTTTCCTGTCTTTCTCCAAATGTACAGCTTCAATGCTATTACGAATAAAATAATTCCGATTACCAGAATCAAATTGAAAAGCAACCGGAAGATTTGAAGCATCGTTGGACCAAATGCAACGACGTTCAGGGAGGTTATGTAGGAAAATAAACGTTTGATATTACTTCAATTTGTTTACTTTTACATATGTTAGGGACCGTAAATACTGATCTCCCCTCGTATAGATAAAAATATCGATTATTTATATATTGATAATCGATATTGGTTTTATAAAATCATCATTCATTGTTATAACTTTCTTTCGATCATTTATCGGAATTTTCGAAAAAATTAAAATGCACGAAGGCAACGAAAGAACATTTTTTTCTAATGGAACACTCATCGCGTGAATACGTAAATACCGTTTATACAAATGACTTAATATACGCCTCATGATTTATCTGCCACAATCACAAAGGAACTTGAAAATGTTCAATATTCGGATCACCAACATAGCGTATCATTTCGTTTTCATTCAACAGTATCAATTCAACAAAAAGTTGTTTCACAGTACCGAAATAAGATCGAAACAAATATCGTTACCATTGGTATTGTTAATATGACAGCGTTTATGTTTCAATTAAGTAATAATATTCTTGTGTTGGCACAATTTTATATTGAGTTGTATTTATTACCTTAACGATCAATATTTGTTATAAATTCTATTTTCGCAAAAGTAAAGAAATTGGTGATTAATTGGGATTTTAGAATTGATTAGGTAAATTAAAATCTTGAATTGGCTGAAATTTTGGGGTTAAGTGATTTTTTATTGTTGCGTGGGTATTAAAACAATACGAATACTTTGCTGATTTAAAAGCAACACACGTACTTTGTTGATTTCAAATATTTATTATAGTTTTAATAGAACCATTTAATAATATTTTAATAATATTTTGTTGGTGCTAAAACAATAATCATATCGACCAACGATGTATCGAAAATCGGAAAAATATCGAGTTATCGATATTATTTTCAATGATTCAATATTTTCTATATTTTTGCAAGAGTGCTATAAGTCTCATAAAACGATCTTTCTTTTCAAAGTAAACTGGACATAATTGATAAGTTATTTGAAGTTATTATTACTGGATAAGTTAAACTAGAGGCAAAAAGCAAAAGGCAAAGAATTGAGCAAGTCTGGAACCGACTGGCGATGCAAAAATCGAAATTGTGTGAATCTTTTTTTATTGAAAACACAACATCACTCATTGTATCATGTAGTACAATACAGATACTGTGCAAATTCAATTAAATAAAAATTAATGATACATAATCCACACAATACAAAATCTTTGTTAATCGTGTCGCTTCGCATGCATTTAGACCACCAATATCAAAGGAGCAATGAATTCTTTGTCAAGCTATTCCAATGTCCAACATTCAGCTCATATGCATAGTCCACCTATCCTGGTATCAATTTCTTTTCTTATGACACGTAACCAAGGACTTGATTATAATACAGGCTTATCAAAAAGCACTTGTCCCAAATAAAGGCATGCACATAATGAAGCCAATCGTAAATTTTAGCAAAAGTAATGATCCATGTCTGCAGAATCTGTTAGCTATAACTAGAGGGTGTCAGATTGGGAAGTTGTGGTAGCTGGTGGCAATTTGTTGAAGTGCACTTTTGCACCAGAGAGCCTTAAAAATTTAAAAGGGGTATTAAAAACATAAGATAGAAATAACAGCCTAACAAGAAACAAAACAATTAAGACTAGATATTGTAGATATAGAAGAGGCATGTTTTAAAAGCGGTGGAAAAGACAGAAGGCTAGGAACTTTCAAACCAATATCAGAGAGGTTATATGTTACACGTTTTCCAAGAGAGAAGAATCCGTATAATCAATGTAGTAGAAGAGAACGATACATGACATGAAAATACTGAATGGAGATTACAATGCAAACATTGGGACAGAGGAAATGTACCGATCAACAATATGAGTACACAGTAAATACGAAATATCTAATGGTAATGGAACAGGAAGAAATATATAAAGGGGCATGGCCAACACCAGACGGCAGGGTGTGCAATCAAATTGATCATGCACTGATAGAAAGAAAACATATGAACTTGCTTACTAGCGTAGGAAGTATGAGAGGAGCCAGCAGAGGATCATATCTTAGTAAGGATAAGTTGCAAAAGAGTGGAACAAAAAAATACAAAACAAAAGAAAAATTAAATGATGTGAAAAGAGTGCAGAATGGGGTCGTTAAACAGAATATCGTGGGAATATAGGAAAAGTACTGGAAATATGCTACCAAACCACTCAAGTTGAGGAGATGTGGAAACAAACAAAAGAAGTTATTAAAGAAACTGCTAAAACGACGGTCTCGAACAAAAGGGAAGAGTCAAATAGGAGAGTTTGGTTCGATGAGGAGTGAGTAGAGATAGCACAGGAGAAAAAGAAAATAAGATAAGTGTTACTGAATTGCACAATAGAAAACAGGGAAAACATAACATAAGAAAAAAATGAGAAAAACTCATAACCATTCAGGAAAATTTTCAGAATAAGGAAATCCGAACATTTTACTAAGAAATAAAAAATACAGGAAACGATTGCCCTAGCAGAAATAGCTATTTAAAAACCAGGAAGGAGTGTTACTTAGAGAAACCAAAAAACAGGTTAGAATGCCAGAAGAGAAGACAAAAATATAAACTACCAATGGAATACCATGAAGTCACAAAATAATCAAGGACTTAAAGTCTATGAAGAATATCGAATTCTTCGAAGAACTTGGCGAAACTAATTAATATCCGTCGAATAAATTGAACTGCCCAGGTTGTCGTCAAATTATTATTGATCAATGCACTTCCAAAACGAAACAAGCTTCAACGCGGCCAAAAAAAAACAAGAAAGTTCGTTTTGTTGCCAAAGAGATAGAGCGAAAGTTAAAATAAGTTGGGTTGGGTCCAAGCTATAATTATGATTAATTGTTTTTTAAATCTTCTTCCATATTTTTCAGATATGGCAATACTAGGTACAGTCGGGGCAACCCAAATGTTAATGCTGTTTGGTTATCATGGATTTTTTTTTACTGAAATTGATTCCTATAACTCTGGCTTTGTCCAGTGGTAAGGGGAGAATATTAAGAACAAAATTATGAAACTTTTATTACTACCGTTTTGTGAAATTGGTATTAGCTATAAGAACACGTGTAAAGAAAAAATTAAAAGAAATTAATGGTACAAAAATAGTTCATTTATTAAAAAATTACATTTGGAATATGTTATTAATATTTTATTGCTGAGCCATTGGCTGTCACGACACTTTCCAATCTTCTTGGTATTGATGAAATTAAATGTCGCATGTCGTAGGAATCCACGAGCTCTTCCCAAGTATTTTCAGCTTACGATAGTTGATCGCGGTTTGCTGGCCTAAAGTCTCTTTGATAAATATTTTGGACTATGAAGCCCCAAACAATTTCTATGGGCTTCAAGTCAGAACATTTATATATTGTCGTTGACCCACTCTCTTACTGTTCGAGCCGTATGAACTGGATAATTATCCTGGTAATAAAAATCAATTGTTACAAACATTTACAAGTATACCAAACTGATTTCTTACGTGTTAAAGGGTAAAACGTTTATGTAATGCTGGGCTGTTAATCGCCCATCAATTTGCCAGCACATTCCAGGACCGTTAACGCTGATCCTCTCCCAAACACTGAAAAACGCCCACTATTAGTAGTACCCAATGTATAATTCTCCTCAAATCTTTCGTTTCTAGGACGATAAACTCATAGCCTTCCGCTATTAGTAGATTGGAACGTATTTTCATCTGAGAATACCATGTTGTTCCAAAATCCCATCAACAGCATAGTTAAGCCTACTTGTTTTAAACGTATTTGAACTGTTCTGAGGGATCCTGGGAATAATGTTTCTTCTCGTGCTTTCACAGCAGTTCCAAAAGGATGTTGACGGATATATTCTACGAGAGCATTGTCTTCATTTTGACACCTTCATTTTTTCACCTTGCCTACGCCTTGTCTGAGAGGTCTTCGCAATCTTTGTTGATCTTGCCAGCTCCGTTGATTAATTATATTAATTCAGAATATGGTTGACTATAAAGAGAGGTGACAAAGTACTAAGCGTATAATGGATTCGATAAAGCGGGAGAGAAACTAATAATATTAAAAGGAATGAACGAATTAAATATTATTTGCGGACCGGGCAATTTCATTTTATTTGTGTCCATAAAAAAATTACTATTAGTATACAAAGGGGGTAAGTTTTGTTTCATCGGTGGTTATATATTGTTTTTCATTCTAATCTATTCTTAATTTTTCTCCCTTTCCAGTAATGTGATAAAAAATCAATTAAATACAATTGCAACGTTAACCTATCGCACTAACACACTTCCTCGATGCCATCTACAAAACGAAGTGCGAGAATTGCCATTTCATTTAAATTGCAGTTATCTCCGAACGTGTAGCTAGTTAATATTCATTAACTGTCCATTTATCGTAGGTTACGATCAAATCGCATACATATATTCATAACGTTTTTGTCAAAGCCTTTCATTGGCGCGTCGGTGTGGGAATCACGTGAACTAAAATTAAACGGAAGTAACAGCGTCATCATATGCATTTACGTTTGAGATGTGTTATTACCAATCTACAAGCAATTAACGATTCATAAATTACATGTTGGCGATTTGTGTGTTTTTATTGCTTTGTGGTCTCGCGTAAGCTTAATAGCAATAATTGCCGGTTTATTTCCATTGCGTATTTACACATGTACCACATACATTTAGTATTTGACGATTCAGCATGTTTGTAATAATCTCAATGTATCATAAGTACCATTTTACATTGTTTCGGGTTGACGAGTTGTAACGGTTCTTCATCGTAACAATAACCACAGTTACAAAAATATCTTGTATGGCAAATAGTAACGGGTTGATGCTTCCAGTTAATCTATTATAGAAAAAATATAAGTTTAAATCATTTAGTTGGAATTTTGTTCATTTACGTTGCAGCATAGTGTACTTGCAATAATTAATCAATTTAGCTTTAATCATTAACACAAAGTTTCAATGCAAATACGCATATACAAAGCAAATTATGTACTTGCCGTACTCGGCTCCCTCTTATACTATGAAAGTTATGCCTCGAGACTTGACGCGGTATATGCAACATGTAGATTTTCATACTAGGACAGCGTATCTTCTGCACATACGATTCCTGATTAACTATACACGCATTCAGGACCGGACTAGAAGCTATGGGGATTCTAACCCATATATGGTAAGTGTTACTGTAATGAATGCGTATAAGTAATACAGACTCAAGCAATTCCGATCGATATTATTGATCACACAAACAAGTGAAAACCTCAAATCAAATCAATAGGGCAAATGTTCAAGTTAAATACAAGGCCATTCCACAAAGTTATCATGGCAATGGATAACTTCAATATATATTTTTTTGAAATTAGCCAAAAAAGTTAATAATTTGACCAACGTTTGAATATATGCTGCCTTTTATCTCCATGGATCTATCAACATCAAAAGTAACGCATCAAAATAAAATCAAGGACCGACCTTAAATGTTGACGTATATAAGTCAAAACAACTAATAATAAATATATAAAAAAAATAAAACCATCGATCTACAAAACGCAGGACCGAATTTTATTTACATTGAAAGAGTTTTAAAATATATAGTGTTTCAGTTTTTGTGCACATGTGTCACAAAATGTATGTTTGCATCTATCCCTTGTAACTTATTCGTCACACACAACTGGTTCTACTATTTTTTTCGTACTTCTTGTACACATTTGTTACGTTTACTTTTTCGCCATTTCTCAGTCCGTTTTTGCTCTTTGGTCTATAATATATAGGGCGTGAAGTAAAAGCATTGAACAATTTTTCCATTGTAGCTTTGTCTTCTCTTACTGCCAGTTATATTACCATTCAATGCTGCTGAGTATTGTTGCGATTTGCCCAATCCTGAGTGAATTGCTACTGGTGGAAGCTCCCCTTGAATCTTCAAGTCCGTAGTGCTTAAAAATTGCGGATCAACAGGGAACAGTTTTCCTGTTCATATTCATCGTTCGTAATTATTTTCAATTTGTTACTTGCACATATTTGAAGACGTGAGGCATTTGAGGTATTTTGACTATGCTATTTTGATTATGCTATTTCGCATTCGTTCTTTCATTTTGGTGTACTTCTGGTCTTTTATATCAGTAGAATAATTAAAAAATGTGGTCTAATTTTTTATTTATTCTACTGCATCAGGACTTCAATTTGGTCCTCGGGAAGTTGGAAACATTACTAACATGAGAAGCCGGATCTGGCGGCGTTATTATATTCAGCTATCGTTTTCTTCCATTTCGAAAATTAACGCCGGATTTATTTTTCGAAATCTCAGACTCTAGATAAAAGAGTTCAGCGACAAATATTTATATGGCCAAATAACGTGTGTTATGCAATAGGTGTTTTTAGAAAAACATTAACGATGATGGAATTGTCTGTGTGTTGCACCGAAAACGCCAAATTGATTTATGTCAAAAGGATTTACGGAAAATTCATCGTGGGAAAAATCATCGTGAGAAAATGTATTAAAGTATTTTTGCTATATTAAGTTAATATTTTAAGAAGATTAATAATTGTCGAGTTTGGGTACCTGGCTTTGAAATTAAATTAATGATTGAAGTGTATGAGGATATTATTGAACGAATCCAGCCCAACCAAAGCGAAACCCAACCGAATCTAGCCTAGCTCAGCCCGGCCTAGCCCAATTTATCAAAACCAAACTACCCCAAACCAACCCAATCGAACCCAACCCAACCCGATCAAAACAGATGTGTCTCCGGGAAATAAAGTTGGACCAGTGTTGTATTATTTTCGTGCACATATCCGTACACGCAGTTCACGCAGATCAATCCATTTGCTAAGCGAAGTAAGGTCAGCGCCAACCGTGCTTACAATACTTATGCATTGGATCGCTGGCGGACAAAGTTCATATAAATATCGACAACCTTGAAAATTCATTTTCTTATGCATTAAACCTCAATAAACGGACATCACATTTTAACGTGAAGTGTTTATTATTTGGCCTCACTAAACTATATTGCCTACACCATCCCGGTGTATGGAAACAGTTTACTACACGATTATTTAATGGTAATTAAAATACAGTTACATGTTGTGTTGTTCATAGTGTATGTGGTCAAATATAATGTATGACAGATTTGCGGAAAAGCAAATAAAAACACATCGGATTTAAAAACAATATATGTGAGAAAATTTTGTAAAAACTGCTAATACTTAAAACATTTCTGTTTCAACCCCTTTATTGCAGTCATCAGAGTTTTCCTGATTTAGCTGCAGGGTACTACATTTGCACTATTTCATTCCACGAATCTACATGAGGTATTATTCATCAGCAAGACACATAACATTTTTCTTTGGATTAATGCTTCAAGGAAAAGACTTGGAGATTGTTTTTCTGAAGAATGGTTTGAATTTGCGTGAATGAAATCAAGAATCATTTTTTTTAATTCTTCTCGACTAAATTTCTCTAATCATTTGGCAAGTGTTAACTCGCTGCATGACGAAAGAGATTGTTTAATTTCTTTCAACGATCGCATAGTGGGCAACTGTGCCCTGGTTGTGGAAACTGATCTGTGCAAACGTTCCACAGTCTCCAGAAGAACTTTACTTTCTTATGGTAAGATAGTCGCATCAAATTTGCGATTGTTGAAGACATAATTAACTTTTGGATTTATATCTTTAAAGTCTTTAAAGTAGCTGGTATAGTTCAAGTGTTGTCTGTACATTTAAGAACATTTTATTCTGATGACAAAAATATATTTTCCTGGTTATCCTGTCACCCACTCCACAGTCTTTTCGCACTGCTACGCGTCCATGTCTGACGGAGACATGGTGGCATTCAGCTATACATTTTTGCTCTATCCGCAACTCGATGGCTTGTGATCGGCATACAAGGAATAAAAATGCAAATTTTGTATTCGTGAGCTCTGACATATATTTGTCAGAGTCTGCACAGTTCATTAAAAAATATTAAAGTGGTTATTTATGATATAAGTTCGTTAAGTGAAATATTTTGGAACGATTACAGACGAATATTATTAGTAATTGCACGTACGTTGTAGAAAAAAAATATTTTTAATTCTCGCACATAAATACAAAGATGTTATTGTTACATTATACTGAAAGGATTTTCCTTCTCCTTCTCCCGTTGTTGTTTGAGTATGCTGCCCATTTAAAACCTGTATCAAACCTCCTAAATAGATATCTTTTTATCATTCATATCGCAGAAATGTTTCAGAATATTTTTTTTGTTACGCACTTCATTTTGTGGTTAGAGTTTAGTCCAGTGGTTTTCTTCAGAATGTTTTGTTTACCCACTTTCCCGCTTTCTTGCTATTGACTATATTTCTTTCTAAGAACTTGTCTTTAACTTTTTACATTCCTTCACTTTCAATACATTATCCTTAGCTGATATGTTTTTTCAAACCTGTGCTAACATAAGCGATTTTATGCATTAAACTCTAGAACTAAAATTTGGAAAACATTGGAGTTGACGAATTTTTACACAGAACAATCGTCCGGTTTTCCGGTTGCTAGGTAA
The DNA here is from genome assembly GCA_959613385.1 of Geotrupes spiniger. NCBI lineage: Eukaryota > Metazoa > Arthropoda > Insecta > Coleoptera > Geotrupidae > Geotrupes > Geotrupes spiniger. The sequence goes on along the minus strand of OY390736.1, from coordinate 22,823,015 downwards.
GATAAATATATGATTTCTTCTTGGAACAACAAAGAATAATATTGTAAGATGTTTCATATATGTAAACAATTCGAATAATTTTCAGAAAAACGAGAGGTCGATTATTTGAAATATTTTATACGAACGACTTCACATATCAGCATCGAGCTGGTTGAAAAACTGGATCTGTAATAACATTTCCGCCGTAATGAATAGCTGTGTTCGTTTTAAATTTCTGAGGTATTAGGTTAATTTCAAAACTGCAGTTACCTAAGATTCCGTTCTCTTATCATAAGAAATAAATATGTGAAATTACTTAAGCGATTGTTGCACATATAAATTATAATAAGTTTTTTGCGTCTTCAGATTGCAGGAAATCGTCTTGGATACAGTTAATGCGGCCCAGTTCTGGTACAAAGCTTGTTCTAAAATATTTCCTTCCCTCCACACCAAACAAACATATTATTCGATAGTCACAATCTAAATTACCAGTCATTATAACAGTTACCACTACTGTTCCTGACCTGCGGTGTTGTTTATGACCAATCGGGCCAATAAATACGTTCTTGCGCACGTTGTACTCTCTATACACCCACCGACATGTGCAAGTGTGACACTTCCTTTGGAGCCCCGGCCGCATTTTGCCAACATTACCATTTCTTGCTTACACACACGCTCGGTTTATGATGTGTGAATGGTATTTAGTACAAATTATACTTTATAATAGAAGCGAAAGTCCATGGGTGTATACGCAAATTAAGAACTTGGATGTTACGTGCATTTCCTGTTTATTTATTCCTAAACGCAACCAAGGAAACGCCAAGATCATAGTCGGTCATATTTCGTGCACCTTCTGACCTGAAACGTTCAATGTGTCGCATCGAATCTAGTATGTTGTTTAATTAAAATTTATTTTCATTAACAATGTGTGATAATAAAGGGCATCTCCGTGCAATAGATAACGACCATAAATAATGTGCAAGAAATAAGATTCGTTGTCTAAAATAGACGGCACCTTTTATTTCTTATATTTTTACTCATAATGTGAACTGTTCTTCGACAGTAAAGTTTAAAAATAAAATAGTAACCGCTCTTTATGTGTTTCCTGTGTTTATATGGGTTTATGGTACATAGTTATGATTTTAAAATTCTTTGTTCTTAATTTATTTCGTTCTATTGCAGCAAGAAGAATTCGATTGTTCTTCGGACGCAGTTATCTGTACGAGTTCACACCATCATAGGTGAGTACACATTTACCTTTAATTTAAAATTGCTGAAAATCAACAAGATTATCAAAACTAATAACATGTAATGATTATTTGGTTTAAAATATTTAGTATAAAATATATCTAAAAGAATCGCATGAGGAGTCCTTTCATTCAAATATTAAACAAATGGACAGGAGAATCATATTCTGGCAATTGAAAATGTATGCCATTTGGAGCTTACTTAACCAAAGAAGATCCAGCAAGTTTTAGAAATCACTCCGAAAAATAGTTTATTCTGTAATTTCAATAAAATTAATCTCGCATAAAATATTTTGAACCTTTTAAAAGTGTACATATATCCTGTAAAAAATGCCAGATTTACAAAAAACAACAACAACATGACTAAACGATTTTCCAGTGTTTTTACAACTCAATTTTAATTATTATCATTATTGTACTCAGCGACTAAATCCAGTTACAAATACCCAGCTAAAGATACCCAGTAAGTGATAAATATAGCAACATCCAAAATTTTATGTAAATCTAATTTTAATTTGAAAATGATTGTTTGAATTACTGGATCGCAAACGTTCGCTGGTGAATGTTACACTCAACTGATCCAATGTTGAATTAGCTTTCTTCTGCATGAAAATAAATTTCAGCAGTATTAAGGATGACAGCTTTCTCTCTATCTTGATACCATCAAACCGACATATGTACCTACATATATCCGCTGAAGGTGCATTAAGTCATGTAAGCATCACAACGAGTTTGTATGTGAGTATTAGCACCATCTAGATGTTAATACCCCCACATTCTTACTGCTACGTAATTGCAGTGGTGTTTATGGACTAACTACCTTGGTACACACATGTAATTCTTTTTCACTTTCTTCTGTATGTTTTGCACATTTTGTTAGGTTACAGATTTATAATGAGGTGAGTATTCTCATACTTTTGACTGCAATAAGTTTACTTTCGATTCAATATAAGTAGGTAGTTCTTCTTCTATACGAACCATCTTGTAATAGAATGTTGCATTTATATTTATTTTATACATTTCAACCCTTAAATTGATTTAAAGCCTCGAAATGAGAAGATAATATGGGGGGTGGCTAAATCTGTCGAAAATGGTGCATGAGGAAGCAATTCGAACTTGAATAATGATATTGGTCATGGCGATGACGGATATGTGAACTGGCGCATTGTGTTGATAAAACAACATTTTATTGTTCGACAAATGCAGCCATTTTTTCTTGATTTCATTACTTAAATGCTGCAATAAATTCACACATTTACCCATCTTTGATTGCTTTTCCTGTTTGAAGATAATCAATAAAAATTATCCCACTCGCATCCAAAAAAACCGACGCCATAACCTTGCCAGCAGATGGAACTTTCTTATCCTTCTTTGGGACCGATTCTCCCGTTGTTTTGATTATTCTTTCGTCTCTGTTATGCAGAAGCTCGGCTTCATTGCGGCGAAACATCGCCAAACATCCGATTGAAATATCCTCACGACGCTGTTTTTGTTCTATTGTAAGCAAACGCGGCCGTCTTGCCGTCTAAATTTTCAGTCAATATGCGATGTACCGCATTGCTTACCATCATTTGTGAATTTTCTTCACCATTTCTGGCTTGGTCACCTCATTTGGTCGAGCACTGCGATATTCGTCTTAGCAACTCGTACAACGTCGCTTAACTTGCCACATATTATTTTATTATTGAAAACGAATGAGTAGACTCTCCTAGAATCTAGCTCGACGATATTGGTTGGGCTGAGACCTTTCAAAAATTTTTTTCCATTTTCACAAATTCACCGCATTCACTATTGGTGGCTGTCAAACAAATACTAAACATATTAGTGTCTTCAAATTTCGAACTTAAGCTATATAAGGTTGACCAAACAACAAACAGCAACCGCAATCTATGAGACCTTCGTATCATTTTGACTCTCTTAATAGCTTGTTTCTTTCACGTTCAAAGCTTTTTCTTAAATCACCAACTATATTTAAATTTATTATTATTATTATATATTATATTATTATTAGGGTCGAAGCAAGTGTTAAATTATGTTATTGTGAAACCGTCTATCCTAAATTAACTAAGAAATTAAGAACGAAAATATTGTACTGCTTCGTTTTAATTATATTATTATATTATTATATATTATATTATATTATATTATATTATATTATATATTATATTATTATATTATACTGAATTTTTATGCCTTAAGTTATTACAGAACGAGAGCATTTGTCTTTCAATCTTGCTCAACCATAAATTATCTTGGTGTTGTTATTTTCTACCTTAATTTTGCTTCAAACCTAAACTTAAGATATAGTTCGAGTCGAGTCTTATATAAGTCCATAATATCTCAATTTTAAGCTTGCTTTCCCACCATCTGAACCAGACACCAACTAACAAAAAGTCCTAAGACAACTCTGTGGCAGCCCCAGGAGCAGTTCTTGTGAAATGCTCCTGGCGCTTCCTGTGGGGGTCTTCTTCCAGGATTACCAGGATTTGCTCTTACACCAAAAATCCAGCATCGCTAACTCTTTCAAGCAATATTCTTACCACATTCGCATCAGTTCTGTTGGAATTTATTTCCGCGTAAACTTTTTTATGGCATCACTCAATATAACTGGCAAGTCTACATATTGAGTATTACCGTACATTCAATTATGATAAATTAAATGTTGTGAGCATTCGTTTTTGCACAAAGTCTTATAAGGTACAAAGCTCTTTGTGGAAAACTATAACATCCTTAAAAATTCATAAGAATTTCTGACTTCTTAAGTTTACTATTTTATTACTCGGTGAAATAACGACGAAGATTTTTTTGACATTTTTCCCAGGCTGCATTAACGGTCCCCTACAACGTACTTAGAGGAATAGCCTGTATAAATGAATGCTTGAATGTTGTAATTTTTTTATTCTGTCCAACTTGCCCCTTGAATATTTGATCGTTTCTACTAATAAAATTAATGATGTTTAGGTAGGTTGAGACGTGGTTATTTAATGAATGAACTGATTACATGGTAGATATTCCTGATTACAGTATTATCAGAAAAAAGAATCTTAAGATTTAAAAAATGCAAGCTGTGAATTGATTGAGCACTGTGAGTGAATATTACATGTAGTAGAAAAACGTTGTGTAGCTGTAGTTTATCGTCCCCGTAACACTGGTATTGACGAATTTTTCAATGGTTTCAATGAAACATTACTTGAAGGCAGTCTGATAATATTGTATGTCTGGGCAATGTTGATATTAATTGCTTGATCATAGTAACAGCAATTAATACTTCTTCACTTCTTCACTTTCACTTCACTGGTCCACTCTTTAAATCCGAGGCAAATGATTGACTCACCAACGAGAGTAACGCCATCACCTCTTAATGATATTATCGCGTCAGAGCTTAGAAATTATTAATGATGGAGTGCTGGATGTTCATGAATTATCAGACCACTCGTTTATTTATTGCACTATGAGATATACTTTCTTTTTTAATTTAAGGCTAATTATGATCTGTTAATGTCAGACACGTAATTAATTTCATGGTTAATCATTCATGATTTAAAGGATATTAATGATGATAAGTACTTTTTTTTTTTTAGTTGCAATGTAAATGCATAGTTTCGATATTAATACTGGTTAAAAAAAACGACAATGGCCAAAGCTTGCACTTGTTCATAGTGAAACTGTGTAATGATTGTTTAAGAACTCTCCAGTGATTCTATTCTTATTTTTCATAGCGGAAACCCAACGAACTTCCATAGGCTAAACCATAAACAAAAATCATATCTAGTAAGTCCTCCACAGGATATGTAATCGGAACCATAATAACAATTTGGGAAAAGGAGTAATTAAGATACGTCAATAAATGATATTTAATAAAAAATGTAAGCCTAGTTTATATCATGTAATTTGCCTAATTGGATATATATCCTGTGGTAAGAAAGTCAGTGTAACTTTGAAACTCGCGGCTGAAATCTATATTTCGAAGCGATACTTCGGGGAACATTTCCACAACAGGTTTGCAACCCGAGAACCAAAAATATAAATATATCTATAATTTAAAATTACGACAAAAATAATGAAAATGATATGGTTCAAATTCAAACTCTGCCATGGAAACTAAAAATATTAATGGTGAAAATACCACGAAACAACTATAAAATAAAATGAAACACTGTTGTAGTGTAGCTGTGCCCAAAATATAGAATCACTTTACTTTCTTGGGCACGTGTCGCGAATTGCACAAGAATGGTAGAGCATACATTTTGGCAAAATTTGCTGGCTAGAGCTATTAGATTGTGGGCGCGTTTACTAAAACGACGCTTACGAAAATATTCATGAAATTCATATAATACAAATAGACAAATATAGATGATATAGAAATGTTGGTAGTAAATTATATCGTACGAGGTATTTTGAAAAGCTCGATAATTGTACAAATTTTTATTCAGATCGTTTCAGAACGTCGACAATGTAACTCAATGCAAAAAAGACTTGTGAAATATAATAAGAAACAATATCGTCAGTGAAGTACACCAAAATAATGGTTAAAGCGAAAGGAGGTACGCGCAATGACAGAGGGAAGATACTGAAAACAGTAGAATAATTAAAGGAGGAAGATAGTGCAGCTGAAATCGGTACAAATACAAGGAATCTGAGCATTATCGAAACTGAATGACATTTTCTTGCTGCGACAATCTCACAATGTGTATGAGTGTAGGAGTGTTTTCTGCAAAACGTTCACAACTCGTGAGGAGAGTTTGATAAATGACAAATCAGCCATAAAATATTGAAGAAGCGAAAATGTAAGTGGCCTTTGTATCCAAAAAAATGCCATTAATGTAGCAACAACGATATTTTACAAATATAAGATTATCTTGATTACAATATAAACTAACTTTTAAATTTTAAAACATTGCACCCTTCTGTTCATGAAACCCGGAGATTCATTCAGATTCATTCAGAAACATATAAGATACACTGATCACCAAAAAAGCAGAGCACCCAGAAGGGACGATCCTACGAACTTGAAATTCAGTAGGGCAATGAATGATAACAATTTCAAAAAAATCTGTAATTAAGAACAATGTTAAAAAATCCGCGGTGGTCCGCACGAAACTTACTTATACTTCGTTATACAACGTTATTCGAAAAAACTTTTCAAATGAAAGTTGTTTAAAATATCAATATCTATAATGTATGAATATTTCCGTAACGTGTACCGTTTTCGAGATATGGAAAAAGGTGATAAGAGTAAACCATCACTTCCGGTTGAGAGATTTCTTTCAAAATAGGACGTTTTCCTCCTTGCTACATACAAATGTTAAGTTTAAAATTTCAGAGCTCTAGCTATAACCGTTTGGACGCTAGAGCACGCACAGACACACAGACACACACACACACATACAGACACACACACACACACAGACGTCATTCCGAAAATAGTCAGAAACGCTTCAGGGGACCTCAAAACGCGTATATCCGTTAAAATCTCGAGGTCATGATTCCTATACTTACTTATACATAAAGTAACGTGAGAGCAACGGAATTATGTTCTAGAGTTGGCCCTGGAAGAGGGAGATAGACATACCATGAATGTGTAATTTTAATCCAATAAAATAGTTCATTTAAACTGTCACTTTTTGAAGTATTGCAAAACAGTTTTAAATGAAATTTTAACACCATTTGTGAACATGTTGCACGACGACGAAGTACAGCAAGGTTATTTTCAGCAAGATAGCTCCCGTGCACACACGACTTTTGAAAACATTAGTTGTCTGAGGTAATTCTTTGGTTATCGTATCATTAGTTTAAATACAGAGACAATTTGGCGATCTACAAGAACGAATTATTAACGCAATTGAAGAAATTAATAACACTCACTTGGATATTTCATAATGTTGTTGATTCCGTTAAAAGAAGAGTTACATTGTGTAGAGATGTCAGTGGTGGCCATATCACTCATCTTATTTGATAATTACTATTGGTTGTCATGATTAAATTGTATTATTTAAAATTTTATTTCCAACATAACCTACATTTTTACAGCTTTGCCTGCAGTTTGATTTAATTTAAATTTAAGTTACCGGGAAACGAGTTGGTACACCTGTTAGTAACGGCGAGTAGTTCTATTACTCAAAATCAATCTGAGACATACGCGAAAACTTCCAAAGCCCTCCCTGAATCACAATTCCGTTGCTCACACGTTATAAGTAAGTAAAAATTAATAATGCGTGGTATCTCCTCCAAAACGAATGCATTCATTTAAGCGCTGGGGCATACTTAAAATTAAATGTGGTATTTCATCACAAGCTCTTTGAATTTGAACTCGAAGTTCAGCCAAAGTGTCTATGGACGCTGGGAAATCTTCGACTCTTTTCCCGATCATGTCCCATACATGTTCAATCGGAGATAAATCTGGAGATCTTGCAGGCCATGGCAGTAAATTTACATTATTGTCATAATGCGTTACTCTTGCAATGTGTGGCCTAGCGTTGTCTTGCTGGAAAACACTGTTGCGATGTCTTTGAAGGTATGGCAACAAAACCGGCTCCAAAACTTTGTTGATGTAGAGGGCCGCATTCAGACTTCCTTGAATGAAGACTAGAATTGACCGGCTTCCAAATTGTATTGCACAACCATAACACCCGGTGTTAAACCAGAATGGCGTCTAAGTGCAAATTGCATATTTACCCTTTGTCCTGTAGGTCTTCTGATACGTAACCATCCATCAGATTGCCACACTCAAAACCGGATTTCATCACTGAACATGATTTGATACCATTCATCGACCGAATGCTTCCTCAGCCTACGACACTGGAGCCTGGCAACTCGATGCTCTGGGATTAAAGGAAGACGAAAAATTGATCGATATGACAGTAAGCCATACGAACGAATTCTGCGATAAATTCTTCGCATAGACACCTGTCTTTCTAAAACAGCCCTCCAAGTAGCCGCCACCGACCGTGTTGTCTTAAACGGGTTAATTGAGGCCAGTCGCCGAACACGCCTTTCTTGACGTTCATTCATCATTCCTGGCCGACCACTATTTCTCCGACGTATTTCTGAGTCCTCGTTGGACCAAGCTCTCCATGCTCGAATGATTGAAGAGTCACTTCGACCCAATCTTCTGGCCATTACGCAAAAGGGTAATCCGGCCTCATGCATTTCCATAATTAGACCCCTTTCAAAAGGTGTTAATTGATTGTAATGTTCATAACGACGAACGCGGGGCATGACCACGATACAAGTAAGGTAAATCAACGTCTAAACTGTCACTAGTCATTAAGTTTGCCTTACACGTGAGAACAATGTACCTTAAAAAATTAACACGAGACAAAAAACAAACAAAAAGTTCGCTGGTCATGATGAAATTTTAATCAATTATTCTTTCATTTGAGATGTCTATACCACCAAAATTTCAAGTTCATACGATCGTCCCTTCTGGGTGCTCTGCTTTTTTGGCGATCAGTGTATAACGAAATTTTACTCATTACCCTTGGACAGACCGTACACATTCTACGTAAGACAAGACGAAGTATCCAAAGCAAACATAATGCATTTTCTGCCGCTTTGCATTGTAGCAATTAGAGAATAATGGATGTTTTACGATTAGCTTTGTAAAAATTCAAGTGGAAAGATCTAGTTGCGACGAACATCGTTTAATATTTAATTTAGCGACACCGACTTCAAAGAAAACCGTTGCATATGTGCACGTTTTAATGAATGTAATTTTTACGAGTAAGCTGCAAACGACTTTGCGGTTTTTATACGCCTTGTCTTAGATAATAGACCTGTTCTTTTAGCGAGCCGGTCGTTCTTACCAATGCACTGTGCTCATTTAAGCCGACCGCGACGTATTAATTGTAGTGTGTTCGGTGTAAAATTGCAAGAGATTGAATATGAACGCCATGTGACAATCTGACTTTGACAACTAGTGTCGATTTTCTATGTTCAAAGTGATATTTCATCGCCATCTAGTAGTTTTGATAATTGACGTTTCATCTCCAGTTAAGTTAATTAAATATAAGCTGAAAAACTAAGACGGTTTCATAAATTTAAGTTGCACAGAATGAAAGATAATTTTAGGAGACGCATGTGGTGATGTGGCAACTGGTTGCATACAACATGTAAAGTATCAGTACATTTACGAATATAAAAAAAAAATATTACATATGAATTCGGGTAAAATGGACAATAAAGCAAAAACTAACAAATATGAAAACCGCGACATTAGACGACGGAATTAAATAAAATGTTTAAACGAAGTTCAAAATCGTGAAGGGTTGATGCATTTTGAATACTGTTCAATTAAATTGAAACTACAAGTTTTACATCAGGTACGCAAAATCAGTTTACAGTCATACCAAAAAAATTGAAAGGTGGCAATATATGCAGAAGAAAAACATAATTTATCTAAATCCAATATTTTTTGTGTATCATCTGCAACTGACGTCAATTCGTTGCCAATAAATTTTGATTCTAAAGGTCCACACAAAAAATATACTTACATAATTTGCATAAATCTAAAATGTAATTATTTATCACGCGTGTCTAAACCAACTATTTAAAATTCTAAGGAAACTATTCCTACGAAGGACAACCGTATATTGTAAAAATACAAAGCCAGATATTTTAACACTTTAACTCGACTTGGAATTAATTAGCCAACGTAATAATTTATTAAGTTTTTGCGGCAGAATTTCAACAATTTTACGTAACACGCAATTATTAAGCGCGCCTTATTTATTTCTTTAACCTTCATGGGGATCGAATGTTTGTATTCCGGGTTCAAATTGTTTATCCTTCTTTTCGATTAAAAAGTAAACGTTTATTATCTTTACTGGTAGTTAATCGAGCGATCGTGTGAAATTTAGAAATGTAAAAATACGAAATATTACGTGTTGTTTTTGTTGGGTGCAGGGTCAAACTATGTCTGTGAATATCGCATTTAACTGCGGAAACTTGTTAAGTTACGTTGGTTTTGATGTCGAATTTGATATCATCGCATTATAAGTAATTGGTTTGCATTTTTAATTAGTACGAGCTCACCTTGGATTTAGGCAGAAGCCAGCTGTTGACCTTTATTGTTAAAAATAATAAAGTTGTATAGAGAAATTAGCCCTGTTATGGGCACGTACTTGACCATAACATATGCAATGATATTAGAACAGGTTAATTTTTGTAAAAGAAAATTTGAAGTGACATATATGAAAGATGACGTGTAAATAGTAAGTAAATAAAAATATGTATTTGGGATATATCTAGCTTAGAGGTTCATATAGAGATATGGAAGGCTAGGCTATAGTAGTCCAAGGAAGTCCCAAACACTTTTAAAAATTGTTTTTAAGGAAACAAAATTACCACCCATTGCATTACAATGTCTACGAAAAGGTCATAGACATGACTTTTTCAATTCAAGAGCACCTTAAGAAGCAGGTTTATACATATTCACTAACAATATCAGAAAACAAATCTTGCAGGACCATGCATGGACATTTGAAACGAGTCCTCAAATAAAAGTTACTTCAATTAGAATATACGAGTATAAGCGTTAAAGTCTTAAGGACGAACATTTTCATGATATACATTAAGCATAATAAAGTAAAATTGACTGATTCTATTTAAGTTTTCGTAGAATTAGTACTTAACAAAGCGATCTGACAATATTTAAAAAAATATGACCTTTTCATAACCGCAACACAACATTAAAACAATTTGTAGATAAATAACTAATGTCATTTATGGTCACACTAATAAAGCGATAACATATGAAAAGGCGGCATATGAAAATTTTAAGGAGCCTTAAGAAACAATTTGACAATCAAACATGACGTGTTTGATTTACAAATTTTAAGACTTATTTAGAAACTATAAATCATTGTATGATTAATTTACATTATAGATTATTTTTGAACTTATGGCTACCTCAGTTTTTAATTGTTTTTAACAAAAAATATTCTTATCTGTTGATACCATTCGATTCGCTATATAATGTAGATTTTCTGTTAAAGGTTTATAATTTTATTGAAAACATTAATGGTTAACTGAAACAACATTATTCGTAACTGTGCTTTTGCTATTTTTTGTACTCGTTTTTTGTGGATGTCGGTATTATTAGTGTTTGTTATGAGGTAGGTTGCCGCTCAACTTGATGTTTTTTAAATTAGCAATTAAAAATGTTTATTATAAAAGAAACATTGCACTGTCGTAAAGTCGTAAAAAGTTGGGCGACTTTTTACATGAGGTTAATAAAAATACGTTTTATTACTAGCAGACTTTGCACATTCCTGCACATCTAAACGTTACATCTCGCATATTCGTTGGCAATGCGATATTTAGATACAAATTTTATTCGCATCGCTCCGTCGTTATTCGCTAATCCAATTGCAGCGACATCATCACGCAATTTTATTCTGACAATCACACTCATCCACCACCTTTACCCCCTTTTCGTGTCCTGCAAATTTATCAATATCAAACCCGCCCATCTTTGTGTCTTACTTGCATATCGCTTTTGATACATCTCCACTCAGAAGTGTCCATTATTGTGCAAGATTGTAAATTTTATCAAAAGTACTGTCTTAAAAAATATTTAGCAATTTAGTATGGTGTACTATCTTTTCGTGTACGCATTTTTATGCACTTATTTATATCTTACTTGATAGTTACATAAGTATATTTTTTAACAAAATCATTTGTGGTAATACAGCAAATACTACTATATTATTATCTCGACAGAAGCTTTATCTTGACCGCGTTTAGTCTATTATTTTTGGCTACCTAATGTGCCGCGTATCCTCTAAACATTATTTTCGCATTTATCAAAATATTCTTATGTAAGTAAAACTAAATTTATTAAAACTGTTTAATTCGATTGGTATGTTTCGTCCTTGTTTCGTCCATGTAATATGGTTGGTTTGGTGGGTTCCCAACTAACAAATTCCAAGTCTCCCCAAAACTGCACAAACCAAACACACCCATCATTTGTAAATTACACTTCGGCATCCTCATAGAAACTTTCTAAACTATTAGCCATAAAACCATCAATTACGCAGGACACAAAAGTAATTTGCTTCGACACATTCGACACACCTTCTACACAAACATACCGATTCGAGAAACCCTACACATCATCGACAGTATATGATAATCACTATCGTGATTAAAAGCTTGGAGACATTAACCGAGCAAAATTACATACTAATGGATTTTACCGATTATTGATTACAAAATGTCCCCTATCAGTAATTATGTCCGAAATCTACCTACAACACTTGGAAGAAGACATCATGGAACAATACCGAACGAACTACAAAATAAAATCCTGGCTCAGATGCGTCGTGATATCTCATGTATCACAGAATACCACAATACACAAGACATACTCAACCGTATCAATGAACAAAACACAAATATACAATTAACCATCGAAGAAGAAACCGACAGCAAAATTAAGTAGTTAGAACCTACCATCGAAAGGAAAACACAGAAACTAGAATACAGCATATACAGGAAGCCTACACAAACAAATAACTTGATACACGCAATAGCGACACATCACAAACAACAAAAACACGAAACTTTACAAAGTCACATATTAGAAAAAATACCATTAATAGGCAACAGATTACGGATACAAAGAAACACACACAAACCAAGAACACAGAGGATGAAAAGTGGAGTACCTTCACATATACACAAGATCACAAAACTATTCAGATACAAACATTAAAATATCTTATAAAACATCCCACAACATAAAAACAAAAACGTCAGCGAAAATGAACTAGAATGCCACACATGTAAGAAAGAATAATTGCATTGGACAAATATGTAGAAAATTCAAAAATAGATGCAGAGAACACATCAACTTAAAACAGATAAAACAGACGTCTAACCAAATACAACCTCGAACCCGTTACAAAAAGACTACAAAAAGCAACAAATTGAACATAATGGAAAATATTGAAATATTTAAAGAAAAAGCAAACCCAAAAACCACATTATTACCAAACAGTCCAACTCAATATTTATTCCCATCTAATCCACAATAAAACTAGAAACAACTACTGAAATAATGTCACTTGAAGATAGCAAACGCCAGAACGTGATCAAACCAAGAAAACTGTGGGTCAGAACACCACCAAACCAACTATATAAAAAAATATATGGTTGTATATACAAAACAAATCGTTTATGCACTGACATTACAAAAGCATTAAAGAACATTGTAAGGTTTTCTAATTAACGGAACAACATGCAATAAAATACATTTTTCATATGTGCATGTGTGACTTATCTATATATTTTTTAGGCATTTTCAAAAATCCTTCATGTTAATGCATTCCCTATCCATTATGTTCACTTGTACTTCCAGTATACAGCAGTTTTACTCCGCATCTTCCTACAATTTACATCATTGTATAAACCGTACCTATTAACGACACTTCCTTTAGAATTGCTTCCCCTTTTTCATCCTAACCCTGCCCACAAATGAGGTCTATGGAAAATTTTCACAAATCCGGCCCTGTAGTATACAGTGCTCCGAAATTTGGTAAATTTTGAATTCCTGTACAGACTTCAACATATTTTTTTTTACTTTGTGGAAGAATTCTTTACGAATAAATCCTTTCATTTATCAGAATGGATTAAACGGCATTGACATAAGATTAGCTGTTGTTTTTTCATGCAATACAAAACACCATGCAGCAGCAGTGATGGAACACATTTAAGATTTTTTTACGAATTTCCAAAAAAAATTATAAGTTTATTAATTTTATTAGTAGAAATCACACTACAATATGGATATAGTGTTTCCATTTCATTTCATGGTATCGACTTACGCGTTGCTTCCAAAATAATCCAACTCTTCGCCTTTTTTACAACTTACACCCACCTACACTCTATTCCTTTACATTCATTACGCTACTGCTCGCATCTATCCTCTGGGTTACCTAATGTTTAATATTTTTGCTCGTCTTGTTCACCCAATTTTATTAATCGCTAGCTGATCCAATCATTCTATAGTCCTCCTATTTAGTTGCTCTTTTCAGGTACTAGTACCCGCCAAACGTGAATGTTCTACTGGGCCTGTCCTCGATGCACTCTTATATCTTGCTGCTTTTCTACCACTTTCATTCGTTTTGTCACCAGATTCAGTTCCACATTTTCATATATATTTCGTCTGGTATTACCTCATCTCCTGGCTACTCTCATTCGCACCATTATCATTTGCATCTTTTGTACAATCAGACTCTTGCAGCACTGGCCTTGATGTCTCCAATTGTTTTCTTCTTCCACCCATACCTAGGCGGAATACATATAAATACTTCTCACACATTCTCCAATCTTTTTAGCATTAGCGTCAGACGTCCATATTTCCTGTTTCGTCTTCTTGCATACATACCCTTGTCTGTCATTTTCGCTCAAAACTCAGATATAATGCAAATACAATTCCTTCACACCTCCACGTCTTTCCCTCTTCTATTTAAAACATATCCCGCCCTCATCTTTGTATTTTTTCACATTAACTATCAATATTACGAAAATTCTTAAGAGGAAATAATATACAAAAGATCTGAAATCTGTTTTCGTATAAATAGACGATAGCAACCTATTTTACATAAACTTTTTGTTGAGGAAATGCATTCAAATGGAAGTAAAGCGTGTTGATCCACAATTGAACAGGTTTGTACAGTAAGGATGGTTAATATATAATAATATCGGAAAAAAATTAAGATTAATTTCGCTTGCAATACAATGTAAAATGGAGGTAATGAACACGCTCTTTAGAAGGAAAGATGTACACAAAGTATCATGGCGATATCAGGTAGAAGTAAATCTAACGAAATCATATAATAATTCAGCCGAAGGTTTGGAATCAAAAGGTTGGGAAATGTATGGGAAAGACGAAAACAGCGAGACACAAAGTACACGTTGAGCCAGTCATAAAAGGTTATAAAAGTGTGCCGTTTGCGGTTGTCGGGAAATTTTTAAGCGATAGGAACGTACAGGATAGTAAACCCGATTGCCTGGAAAATGTCGGATGGAAAGAGAGGGGCAGAATCTGTAAAGGAAGAGGATTATTAACTGAAAGAAAGTCGCGATGAATATGGGGGCATGGAAGGAAATCACCGCGCTACTTCAATCCCACCCTTCCTTAAATATTCTTGTAACTCTGAAATGTACAAACTGAATAGCATACGATTCATTGGATGATCCCGTCTTAATCCTTTTGTTGTTTAGAATTCTTCCACCAACGTATCCCCTCGTATATGTGTATATGTGTATACGTAATTCAACATTATAATTGGTTGGGTCTTCCACCGCTAGGTGCCACCAGAAGATATAAACGATTAAAGTTTTTAGTTTTTCCAAATAGACTTTTTGTTTTGTGAGACGATGTCTTAGTAGGCTTACACTTGGAAATGGGATCAATGATTTAAGGAATTATTTGAACCTCTATTTAATAACGAATTGATAGTTTTAACGTAAAAACTTGAATTAAGGTTAAAGGATGCAATATTTATAAAAAGGAACAACATAACGAATATATATACCCAGTGACATATAAACTGCACCACCTAGAAGGGGTGGGAATTTTTGGACCAAATTTGGCAGGAATAGTGGCTAGTCCAGGAAAATAGTTGATTAAAATTTGAAACCCAATAATCAAGTAGTCATGGGATTTTTGACGTTTGTGTCATTTTTAGGGGGTGGTAATAGACAAGCAATTATCGAGTCATTTTTTGAATTTGTTCCACTTTTTCGGATCCCGTTCTTTAGTTTAAAGTGTTTCAAGTGTTTAATGATGCCTAGAGGAAGGAGACCTCAAGTTTACCAGCAGTTGAGTGACTTTGACCGAGGGCGGATTGTTGGTTTACGAGAAGCAGGTTTTTCGTTTAGAGAAATCGGCAACCGTTTGGGACGGCACAATTCAACAATAATGCGTGTTTATCAAGCGTGGTCTCAACATGGGGTTGAACGTCGGAGAAGAGGGACTGGGGCTCAAAGACGAACCAATGAACGCCAAGGTCGCCGCTTAAGACTAATGGCCTTGAGAGACCGATTCTCTACAACTAGATCGTCCGATAGGCTTGCGAACAATTTATCGTCGAATAAGAACCTTTGGCTTGCTGTCTTACCGCCCACACCTTGTGCTACCCCTCACTGCTCAACATCGCCAGGAACGTTTGGCCTGGTGCACGGAAAGACTTCAATGGAACTTGTGAGTGGCATCGAGTTGTCTTTAGTGACGAATCGCGATTTTGTTTAGGAATGCATTATGATCGGATGACTGTTAGACGAAGACGTGGAGAAAGGCGCAATCCTGATTTTTCGATTGCGAGGCATGTTCACCGAACTGTGGGGTTGATGGTGTGGGGTGCTATTGCTTACAGCAGTAGGTCACCCTTGCTCTTCATTCGGGGCAGTATGACCGCCCGACGCTACATTGAAGAAGTGGTAGAACCACATGTTCTTCCATATCTTCGAGGGCTGGAAGACCCACTTTTCCAGCAAGATAATGCACGACCTCACGTATCAAGGGTTTCTCTTGGTGTCTTTGAAGAGGCCAATGTTAATCTTTTGCTTTGGCCGCCAAGATCTCCCGATTTGTCGCCCATTGAGCACGTGTGGGACATGATGGGTAGAAGATTGAGGAATCTACCGAACGCACCGTTGACAATAGAAGCTCTGCGGCATGAAGTATAGGCTGCTTGGGATGCCATACCCCAAGAAGACATTGATCACCTGCTGGAATCAATGCCAAGGCGGTCAATGAGTGTATCAGAAATAGGGGCGGTCCAACACATTATTAAAGAAAAATCAAAAAGATTTTTCTTTATCAAATTTTAATCAATTGTTACCTTAGGCTAGTCCAATGTTTCTGCCAAATTTGCACCAAAAATTCCCACCCCTTCTAGGTGGTGCAGTTTATATGTCACTGAGTATAAAACAAACAAACTACATTTCAATAATAATTAGTTGGATCTCCATATGCTTTCAAGCATTTATTTGTACGGAATGAATATTTATAGTTTACACCTTAATTAACCCACTGACACCCAGTAATGCAATCCTGGAATGAATATGGTTCGAAAGTTATTTTAGAAGAAGAAATGTTATTGTGGCAGATTGGCACCGAATTTATTATATTACCTCTGCATCAAAAATTCGAAACAAGTGGAAGCAAAGTCACCTACGTCAGTTGAGGTCCATGAGCTAACACATTTTCCCAGATACATGCGTACGGCTACAAAAACAATTATAGAATTCGGCCCAAAAGGAATTTACCGAGAAATGAGTTATAGATTAAAGGAGAGACCATGAGATGAGTGACAGTGGTAGGTTTTCTGTCAATGGGCAACTGCGGTGGAGCAAGACATGCGTTTTAAAGTAGAAGGTCCAAATAGTTGTAATACGGACAGATGTTTTATTCAAGAAATGTATCAATTTCAACACACAATTTATCACCACAGGATAATTAATATGTTATTGGATGGGAATCAATTGATGGTCAATGTAAGTAACAATGTCAGTAACCTTAAAAACAATATTTTCCTCGTTACAATAGGCAATTGTTAAAAATCAATAATTTTTAAATCACATTCTTTTGTTAATTTGCACCTTCGTCGGATGCTTCAATTTGGAAATTTTAACAGTACCGATAAGACAATGCCACGATGGTCAGAAATATTATATACACTGTATTGTTTGTACATTTCAGTTTGAAAATTTCTTCTTAGCAATATTGTGTACCATTGGATCTAAAAATCCTCAACCTTCATATTGAACCTGGCTTAGGCTTAGGCAATTTTTCCTTAGTAATTGAAGTATTTTTAATTTAAAAATCTTCACTTGCTAGAAACTATCATGAAGGTAAATATTTAAATTTCTGTCCATGCTCATAGGCCTATAAATGTGGAGTGAATTATTAAATAAATAAAAATGACATGTAGAAAAATATATGACTGACCAAATTAAAGTAAGGAATAGTGTATGGAAATTAATCGCTGCTGATGTCCGAACACGTGGTACAAGAGTATGTATCAATGCGAAACCAACCTCATTTAATATATGATGATGATTTGTTTGAATCTAGTAACTTATCTTAACGATTAAATATCATAATTGACCACTATTAATTGTGCTAATGATGGCGATTCATTGGGACTATTATGTTAGTTATTTTGCTAAATGACGAAGGTAGAGTGCATCAAAACGTTAGAAACTGGATGCTTGGTCCGTATCAGTAGTCAAGACCGTGATTACCCACTAAACGTTTTGATTCGTGAATGATCCCCTTCTCGTGAACATATTTCTCCAATGGGCAGCTAGCATAAATATTCAGTTGTTTGAGGAATTTAGAATGCTCTACCAAGTTCTCTTCTTCTGTGTGACCATATTATGAATATGTCATCAATATATCTTAGCCATAGACCTGATTTACGTTGCGCGGTATCCAGCGCTATGGTTTCTAGATGGTTCATAAATAAACTAGCTATTGCAGATCATAGCGATGGTCGCATTGATGCAATGTATTATTATTGTTCGTACATAAACCATGTTGTTAATACCTGTTTTAATTGCACAGCGATTAGGCATTGACCTGTTTCCAAGTAATTGACCAAAGGCCTGCTTATCAATCCTAATTCTTATCACCTAACTATTTAAAAGATTAAATAATTTAAAAGAATTTTATCCTCAAAGAATGCTCAATTATTTTATGGCTTATCCTATACGTTAATTCTATTTTCTTCAACACATTACAGATTTGTAATAAGTGTTCAAATTACCATTTTTTTGCTCGCAGAAAATCCGCACTCATTGAATTTTTTAAAAATATTTATAAATATAAACATGCTGTTTTTCTCCGATTACTTCCCACGAGATTTCTTCAGTTTCAAGCCACACCACCAGACAATAGTATAACGAATTTTTAATAGCTCATTTGCGCAATAAAATAATACCCGATGGAAAGAATCGATTTGTCTCGCGCTACGAGAAAAATTGCACGTAGGTACTCGTTACCGCCCATTACCTACGAAAAAACGCACCTATCGTTTATCCATATACAAACAATTTCGCAAAATTATACACCACCGGAGCAATTTGCAATGGCTGTAAAAATACCGTAGGCATATCTAAGGATCGCCTCACGTTGGCGCAGTTACTTTACCACCGCTTGCCCTAAATCATTCTCATTTTCCGCAATCTGCATTGTAATATCTGTAAAATTTCAGCGCTTCTTCTATCGTCGAACCAGTTCGTCTCTCTTACGGTATCATTAGGAGATTCGCAATGCTTCGTTAGGCCCGATGTTTGAATAATAACACCGTGCGTTCCGCGTGCGGACTACGAATGGAGATTTCATGTGTAATATTGAGCGGTTTTTAGCGTCTTATGGGAAAGATGGTTCGATAGTTGGGATGCGATGCGTTTCGTTGCAAACTTGATGTCTTGTAGAGGAAACGTTTGCGGTCGTGATCAAGGCGTTGATAACGGTGTCTCCGATAGATAATTACATCAGCGTTCACAAGGTAAAATTAATTGTTCTGTTTAGTTGACGACGCGAACAACGAGTTAAATGGGATTATTTGATAATAATTGATAAAAGTATAAAAATAATTTAGTCAGTATCTTAAAATTCGAGTGTAATGTTTTTATTTTGGATTCGCGATCAAATTACGACCACCTTGTCGAATTACGTGACTAACCTATGGTAGGTAAGAAATATAATTTTATAAATGCGTACATTTTTACCTTGCATCGCTCAACTGCATTTACTCCATTCAAATATATAGCGTGTATACCAATAGATGCCCTTTTTGTCATATTTCCAAAGAAAGGATGCACGGTTCTTAAGAATAAGCCTGCATATATTTTCGGTTATAGTCCGGGACATCAATTTAGTAAACATAAATATGGAAACCTACAATTTAAAAGATACAAGAATTAAACACCTGTTTCTATTTTAAATTATGCATATTTTGCAAATATAAATTGATGAAATTTTAAAGATGACTGTTGCTAGTGATGGTCGAAATTGAATAATCCTAGTCTCAAATAAAAATATAAATTATCGCACATTACGATAACAACTGCATTTCAATCTATTCGATTTAAGAAAGCAGGTAACGGGCACTTAATGCTTCTGGTTGGTTTGAAACGATATAAAAATCGTACACGCAAGTACATGTTAACTCGCAGTTAAAAATATTTAATTGAGTTATTTATTTCTGATAGAATCATTTCGTCAATTGCGAGCAAACATAATCATGTTAATTCCGTGAACGATTGATATCAATTTAATGGAACGTAAATTTACAACAATCTTCATTGCCAGATTTAAAACATGTGAAACCGTACATATTTTCTGAACTTTAATTGAATCAATGAAATTAATACATAATATATTTATGAATTATATAAAACCGTGTACAGTTATCTATAATTGTATTTATTGCTCACTTTTTATGAACAATATGAATAATGAAATTATGGCACCAAATAAACTTACATAATCAATTAAATCAATTAGAATGGAAGTATATATTGATATTTGAATATTCGAACTAAAAATACTACTATTCGTTTTGTCAAATTTGAGATTCTCGTAAACGTAAATTACATTTAAAAAACGTAGTTCTTGAACCGTTTATTTTCTCTGATAAATTAGAAGTTATTTCAATAAAGCTTCTTCTTAATTAAAATATAATACACATTTTAGATCGAAATAACATTGATTGTTGGGGATGTTTTCTTGCAGCAAGCGACAGTGATATTAATTATCAACTGGGTCCTTTAAAAAGAATGAGTAAAATTACATCAATTGGATTCTTTAGGTTTATGAACAATGGGTGGCAATGCAATAGTTGGACCAATGATCTACTTATCAGCAACGGATTGCGTATTGAAAAGTTTAATAAATTAATTCTATCAGAAAAAAATAAATAATTCAAAGAAATACTGATATATACTTGCGCGGATTGGAAAAGCCGATTATTTGTTATTTAATCTCTTGATACGCAGCTCCTTGACACATGCGGGGTACGTAATTCGCAGAATTGTACATATAAGTTATAAGCAATATTATATTCTATTTATTTCAATATTTTCAGCCGGAATATGTCGTCAACTGGTTTATGCAAATTCCTTTAGAACGATAAAACATTACACTACGCGAAAACATAGCCTGTGTAGAAGGTGCATCGTTATTTACTAATAACAAATAATATAATGTTATTCCTGTGCACAATGTCCAAACTCGAACAGCATTCTATTTATTTTCAGTTTTTAATAATAAATAATTGTGTATCATTTTTAATGCACGCAAAATACGTGGTATACATAAAAGATCGTTTTCTGGTTTTATTAAATTTTTATACAACCAGCAAGAACTTTTTTCCGATTACCTCTCTTTGGTTCCCAGTATTATCGATTTTTGTCACATACCTAGTTAGACGAAATTGTATTGCATGTATTTTTGTAAAAAAAATCCTTTATTCGCATTTATTTTCACGTTCTAAATTTCATTCCACTATACAGCCCTTCGTCTCAGTTCCTTTCTCCTTTCGCCTCCCCCTGCCGCCTATTTATGTTTTGCTTGGTTCTTTCTTCCTCCTGTTGTTCTTCCTCCTGTTGTTCCAATACAGGGTATTGGAACAACTCCTGCTCTCCTCCTTTTCCCCATTATTTTGTCTAACATCTCTAGTCCCCGTCCGTCTTCCCCCATATTCTTTCTCCAGTCTTTTCCTTCCTCATTCAGTTTTATTTCTTTGCATTCTCCTACCCAATGATCCCATTCATCCCATCCTTCTCACAAAAAATTCACCTCCTGTATCTCTCTTCCATCCAATACTTGTTGGCTTTACTGTTGCTAATGTTCTTTCTTCATCTACCGATCCCCTCCCTCTAAATATGTTGGTATCCTCCACTGTACTTTTATACCTTTGTATTTGATGTTATACCTCGCAGACCTGATTTTGCTTTCCCTTTCCTGAGCTTCTAAAATCTTTACCTTAGCTCCTCTAATACTAACTTAATTGTCTCTGTTCTGGCCCGCCCCTCGCTATCATCTCATACCTCACTGCCCTTTTCCCTGCCTCTACACCCAACCTTTCGCTCCCTGTCTCCTACCTATCTATATTATCTGGAGTTGATTTCTCCAGATTCAGTATCCTTTTTATTTGGCCTATGTGTACCCTTTCCAATCTTTTCCTTTCTTTCCAACCCAACACTTCCGCACCATATATCGGAATGCTCTTTATGTATGTATTTCACAACTTCAGTGTCTCTTGGAAATTTCCTCTCCTCTTTCCCCACAGATTCGTCCTCAATCCTTCCTCCGCTAACCTCGCCTTTCTGTAAGCATGTATCATTTGTCCTTCTCCGTTGTTAGTTTCTCTCACTACGAATCCTAGATACACCCCTTCACCTGCTGTATTATATCTTTGTATGTCACCTTTACCTTTCTGCTCCTCCTTTCTTGAACACCATTATTTTTGGTTTCCTTGTATTAAGCTCCAACCATCTTCTGTCCGTGAATCCTTCTAACCTTTTCGCCATTCATTTTATCCCCTCCGCCATCTCCGGCAATAAAACTATGTCGTCTGCGATTTTGTAATATAATTGTTAGTTGTTTGAAAAATATTTATTGCATTAAAAATAGAAGAAAATATATGTACACTATTTTATCTATAGTTAGTAACAAAGGTGGTCGGTTATTTTTTAAAAGGAAAACGTTCCGTAAGCAATTTTGTCACTAATTGTTTTACATATTTTCGTAACAATTAAAAGAAAAACGAATAGTTGCTTAAAAAGGTCAGCACGTAAATTACGCAGCCAATAAATTTAACAGAACGCTTTCTAAGACAAACAAAAGTATGCACTTGTCATTAACATAAAAGTGCTGCTAATAACAGAAGTATAGCTCTCTTATTGGGTAATATAGTATATATAATATTAAAGGATCGCCGAAAAACATAAACAACTATCTAATTTATTTAATGATATGCACCCTGATCCAAGTGCTATAAAAATGTTGGCTTTAAGTGAACAAGAGCCTGCGTTAACAAATATTGTTTCAAATTTCAAAAATACTTTGTTATGTAAATATCGATTTTTTGTTGGTAATAGACAAACGTGCTTTATTGAATTACATTAAAGAAAACGTTAATAGAATAGTTAAGTAAATAAAATTCAAAGTCGGTGTGCTGCTGATATTAAAGAAAAAATTTAATACATCCACATATGTCTACAAAATTACTGAACGTCCTTATTGACACTTTCGGTGAAATGAATGTTTACTCTACTAAAACATGTAGTTTTACGCAACCCTGCATATTAGATTTTAAAAATCAATTGCATTATGCAAGGCAAACTCACATTCAAGACACAAATATTCACATAAATTATGTAGACGAATTTTAATGAAGCAACTGGTTATTACACGAATTTAATCTGCTCCTAAAATTTTACAATGTCTTGGTTTCAAATAAAGAACAACTTATCTAATATAAAAGTGAATCTCAAAATGATTCTCCAAGGTTTCAAACAGCGAATAAATTAATTTTGATTCAATATCTCATTGGAAAAGAAAATTGCCGAAACAGGTAATTATCATTTAAGTCCCTATCGCGATTTAAAAAAAAAAACATTATTCGATGAAACTTAACGTCAGATTATTGTAAGGGACGTAATTATCCAAATACAGCAATGCATCGGCGATGTCGAAATAAATACAGTACATGCAGTTGATTTAAATCGCTCTGGTAAATGAAATTAAATACGGTATCACGATTGAACTAAAATCTACAAAACACACTAGAAATTCAATGATTGAAAAATTAATTAAAAAATGTATATTTATCTAAAACCATTTAAAATCACGAGCAGATTTCCTTTAATATTCGTCTTTATTTTATAAACTAATTTAATTCGAATATATTACATCTGAGAATATTGCCCAAACGTCATCACTGATTAAATTAAAACATTACAGTTGTTTCTTGTTTACAGAAAAATTATTAACATCCGAAGGAAGAGAACTAAGACGTGCCTTATTTTCGTTGAAACAAATCTTCCAAGAGGACAAAGATTTAGTCCATGAATTCGTACAAAACGACGGTCTAGCATGCCTCATAAAGGTCGGATCCGAGGCAGATCAGAACTATCAAAATTACATACTCAGGGCCTTGGGGCAGGTGATGCTCTACGTGGATGGGATGAATGGCGTAATGGAACACAACCAAACCATTCAATGGTTGTATACGCTGATTTCTTCGAAGTTCAGGCTGGTTGTGAAAACCGCGTTGAAGTTGCTCCTGGTTTTCGTCGAGTACAAAGACACCAACTGCATGCTGCTGATCAAGGCCGTCCACGCGGTCGACAGCAACCATAGCTTGTTACCCTGGCACAACATAATGAAGCTGTTGAAGGATTTCGATTCGGCGGACACCGAATTGTTGATTTATGCGACGACCTTGAT
The DNA here is from genome assembly GCA_959613385.1 of Geotrupes spiniger. Classification (NCBI taxonomy): domain Eukaryota; kingdom Metazoa; phylum Arthropoda; class Insecta; order Coleoptera; family Geotrupidae; genus Geotrupes; species Geotrupes spiniger. The sequence goes on along the minus strand of OY390736.1, from coordinate 22,798,316 downwards.
AAATAAATGCTTAAATGGTATCCCCGATCAGGACACGTATTACGACCAAACCGACGCGTTGGAGGAGCAAGGAATCGAAGCGATCATACAAAGATACATGTCGAAGCCCGGTACTGACTTGGATCTTCTGCAGCAGTTTCAGATCTACGAGGCAGTTTTGCAGTATGAAGATGGCGAAGACAAGGGCACGCCCATAAGACACTTGGATGAAAGCATTCGCAAAACCTTGAGGAGTAGAAAATCGCTCGTAGAGTCGTCGGAAAGGAGGAAAAGCAGGAGACATTCGACCGGAAACACACCAGTCCACTCGGCATTAAATAACAACTCAAGGATCCTTAACCAAACCAACGAGGAAGACGACGACGAATCCTCAAGTTCGCAATCATCCGAAGTCAACAATCCTAACATCAGCGGAAGCTACAAGGAGTCTAACAAAGGTAACTTTAGATCAGAATTTTTTTTTTTTTGCTAGTTTTCAAACTAACGCGTTTTTCTCTAACGTTTTGCTTTGCTTAGCGATTGATGCTGGCGTTACACCTGCTTTGAGAAGGCGCCGTGAGAGAGCCGAAAGACAGAGGAGTTTCATGAAAGAGCAGGCGGAAAATGGTAGCATACTACGAGGTTCCGTCACGCCCACGGACGAAAACATTGAAAATGGGAACGGTAGGTTTGCTTATTATTTTTGCTTAGCTAGACGAATTTTGAATCGTTTCCCCTACTAAACTTTGTTGATATTGATTGAGTCCAATTTACCCAACAAAAACAGTGTAGGTGGTAAAACAAAACGTATAATTATTGTTTCTATAGGAAACTACACGAATGGTCTCCAACAGCGGTTGACGAACGGCAACAACATTTTAAGTAGAAATTGCAGCCGCAAGGATTTAACACCATTATTAAATGCCGTTAATAAAATCGATTCGGAAGAAAATAACGGACACACTAAACAACCCTGGATACTATCGATGATGTATGGTAAAACACACGAAGAAGAAAATCGAGAGCACGTGGAAGACACTGAAACTGCGAACGAAAACGACCGCAATCTATTACTGCAACTCAAAAAGGAGAACACCGTCAAGGACCTAACTCAAAAACTCGCAAACCAAAACATTATCCACAGCCCATCGGACGAAAGCAAGGTGAACAGAATTGGTGACATGTCAGGGTTGATCTCGAAAGCGAAGGAGGGCCTCGCCAAATCCAAGTCGCAAGCCAACGTCGTCAAAAGTCCAACCGGCGAAAACGTCCCGAAAATGGTCGAGGTGAAGAAATCGGAGAACGAACTGCGATGGGAGGAGCTGGCGTCAAACCTGAACAGGCCTCTGAATCTCTGTGATATGGACTTTACCGACTTGGCGAGCGACGACGAAAACGACGTTTTGGCGCCGGCTGCCATTCAAAACGGAATACCGCCACCGCCGCCGCCTTTGTTGAACGACCTCGGCGTCGCTCCGCCGCCGCCGCCGTTGGCGAACAGAATGCCTCCGCCCGTTCCGAATCCTCCAATCTTTAACGTCAACTTGCAGCGCATCAATAAACCGAGTGAATCGAAAATTCCGGCCAAGAAAACCAAGAAGACCGTCAAATTGTTCTGGAAGGAAGTGCGGGATGATCCGATAGGGAACATAAAATTGAAATCCGGCTTCATTTGGGATGAACTCAACCCGGTTTGCGTGGACACGCAAAAGTTGGAGCATCTCTTCGAATCCAGAGCGAAGGATTTAATTAGTAAGGTATGTAAAGTTTTCCGCTAAATAAATAAATCAAAATAACAGGAAAAAGGCTACGCTACACAATGTAGATTTTAAATTAAAACTTTTTATAGCAAAGGTTTCTTTACCTTTATTTTAAACTTAAACATATGGATATGTTATTCAAGGCACATTCCAAATGTATACAAAATTTTGTTAGTAAGTATACATAAAACTTTATAAAGGTAATAAATAATTGTTAGAGATAATTAGAAAATAAAACAAGTCAAGTATATTTAAATGAGCGTGGAGGTTTGTAAATGTAAATGTAAATATAAATTGCACCACTAATCAATCTACAATGGTTTATTTTAAAAAATCTAACAACAATTAACAAGACAGTAGAGCGATATAAGATACAAGGATATGCACGAGTATTTTTCCTATTAAACTGCTTCAAATTATCTATTATTATAACCCAATGAGTGCAATGCACTCATCAATCATACATAACTGCTCTATTGCACTTGAGACGAACATCAATGAAAAGGTTCACAGCGAGAAGTGTTTCCATATTGGTGAGAAAAGTATTTGTACAGCAGGAAATCCAAGTCAAAATATTTCTATTTGCCTTTGCACCAAATAGTTTTATGTATAATAATAGTAGATATATAATTATGGATGTGTAATTATCAGACCAAATTTGCAATAACATATTCATATTCATATAAAAACAAACTTGTTAAGTGTTAACACTAGTCAAATGATTTGGTTTCATCCAGGATATGTGACTTGTATATTTTAAAAGATTAAAAAATAAAGGCAAGCAAGTTAATGGATGGTCGTTTAGCTTGCTTGTGCAAAATTTCCAAGGCCATTTGAGCTTAACCCAAGGACTAGGTAAGGCAACATATTTGTCAGTGATGATTGCCGTAAACAGTGCGGGTTGTTCAATAAACAAATAACCTAAGGATGATTCGTCAAGTAGACGATATCCAACAAACGTTTTTTTATTATAAAACAGAATGGTTCTAAAATGAATTTAGAATGGTTCAAACTTCGGTAGTTGTTTTAACACTACTTGGTCATAGGTACACAGCCCGGTTGGCTTAATACATTCACAAAAAAGTGTGTGGATGTAAATGTTAAATTACTAAAGCAAATTTTATTTAACAATAGACACAGCCCCAGTATTTTTGATCACACCCTCGATGGATTCATCCATTTTCCCTTAGAAATTTAAAATGGTTCTATTTCCTATTCTTCTCTTACTCCTGGTGTTATCTTTTCATTGTTCTATTAGCTAATTGATTTTTCTTTTCTTTGGTGATCTGCACTACGCATGTGCTGGCTACAGGAGGTGAGTTTATTAATTTCTTCGATGGTGGTTACACATTTTTGTTGTGTTTTGCACTACCTATGTTTTCACCTTTCTAGTGCATAGCTCCCTCAAATGTTCTGTTAATGTGTACTTGTACTTGTACTCCATCGTTTTGTGCATTTTTTGTTACAAAAATTAGTTTTATTAACTAGACTGCAACAGATTAAATGTTGTGTGCCCTGTACCGTTTATACCTGACCTTTATTATGTGCATGGTAGAGCATGATCATAGTACTCTACCTATTTCATTTGTTGTATGTTATTTTTTCGATTAAATAGCCTAATTTTCTAATTGTTCCTAATTTCGTTTATCATAGAAACAACAAGAACTTAACAAAAACAAAGAGATCATCGTTTTAGACCCGAAGAGATCAAACGCTATAAACATCGGCATGACGAAACTTCCTCCGCCACGGTCTATAAAAACTGCGATTTTAAAAATGGACGCGACAATTATGAACAGAGAAGGCATCGAAAAGTTGCTGACAATGCTCCCCACAGAAGAGGAACGAACTAAAATTCAAGAGGCGCAGGCTGCCAACCCGGATTTGCCGTTAGGAAGCGCTGAGCAGTTCCTTCTGACCTTGGCTTCTATTTCCGAACTACCGGCCAGGCTGAAGCTATGGGCGTTCAAGTTGGATTTCGAAAACACCGAAAGAGAAATTGCTGAACCGTTGATGGATCTCAAGCAGGGATTCGAGGTGCTCAGGGTCAATAAAACATTTCGAGGAATTTTGAGTACTTTGCTATCGATTGGGAATTTCCTCAATGGCAATGAAGTGAAAGGTTTTCAAATTGAATACTTGTCCAAAGTTCCTGAGGTTAAAGATACCGTCCATAAACATTCGTTGCTGCATCATTTATGTCATATTGTGATGGAGAAATTTCCAGATGCTACAGATTTGTATTCAGAGGTAAGATAATTTTTGTTGCGTATAAACTGGTAGACTGGGAAATTCGCAAAAAACCGCTTATTTAATTTAAAAATTGCTTTTTGTTGATAATTTTATTTACTACAGCAATTAAAAAGCATGTTTTGATGTAATTAATTATATAAAATAGTTTTCTTACCATTCACACATATTCTGATATTTTGAATCTTTTAAAATAAGCAATAAATTAATTAACCATACCACAAAGAAGTTCGTTGTATATAATTGTTGATAACTGTTTAATATTCTCTTCATCAGATTGGTGCTATAACACGTGCTTCCAAAGTTGATTTCGACGAACTATCTTTAAATATCCAACGTTTGGAATCCGACTGTAAGGCATCTTGGGATCACCTAAAGCTAATTGCGAAACACGATGGTTCTACTATGATGAAAATAAAAATGTCCGATTTCTTGGCGGATTGTGCTGAGCGAATTATTCTATTAAGTATTATACATAGACGGGTTTTGAATAGGTAAGTTGGATTAATGATGCAATTTCATGTGCTATTTGCGTTTTCAACTCAGGTTTCACAAATTCTTGCTGTGGTTGGGAATCCCTATACATCAGATAGGCGACACGAAACCGAATGAATTTTGTCGAGTTATTTCGGAATTTGCATTGGAGTATCGAACGACCAGAGAGAGAGTTTTGCAGCAGTTGGAAAAGAAAGCCAATCATAGGGAACGGAATAAAACTAGGGGAAAAATGATAACTGAAGTGAGTGCTCAATAAAATAATTAGATTGATTAGACACTTAATTAAATTGTAATTAACATTTCATTTGATCCTGTCTGATACATTTATTTAGTTTATTTTAATTAACAAATGCCATACATTATTATGTTTCCATTATTTTCTCTTGTTGCAGTCTGGGAAATTTTGTACAAAAGAAGACCGAGCAGATGCCGAACTCAGACAACTGCTGGGTAGTGATATCTCTGACATTGACAGTATGCAAGGTACTTTATCGTGGAGACGGCCGAGAAGGGGTGATGTCATTAGATCGTCGATGGGTCAGGTCAATGGCAATCTAACTGATGGAGATGACGAAATATTGGAGAGTCTCGTCAAAACTGCAACCAAAGGTCCATCGTCGAGAACTGCACCTCGAGAGAGAAAAAGAACACGTCATGCGGATCGCAAGTCCTGTAAGTACGCAATCTAATAAAATGGATATGACGAAATCGATAGTATTTTTGTGAAAAGTGACTTTTGCAAAAGTGCTACGTTTGATATTGTCAGTGGATAGTTGGTAATGTAAACTATTGTTTAGTAAAGCGTTCACGTACGAGAGAGAATAACCCATTCGGTAGCAGAGATTCTCCATAAGTCTTTAGTTGGTTGGTATGTGTGTACTTGTTGTATGTTGTTTACGTTTACTGCTGTTTAATAGCATGTTTCAAATGATTGCTTTCTGTAAACAAGTGATTTAACTTTAATACTGTTAACAGAAATGGTGGTGGTTATTTTAATAAAACGCAAAGAAATAATTATATTTCCAGTTATTAAACAGAAGAAACCACAGTCCATTGAGTGCCAAATGCTACTATACACTTGGGTGCAATAATGCAAATTTTTCGGGCATGTGTATTTATTTAAATTTTGGTACACTTTTAATGTTCCCAGAATTTTATATGTAAAAGTGTTAACTTATTCAGTCATTCATTAATATATTTAATTTTATTAAACTAACATCCACCAAATCCTAATTGAAACAAGTCAATTCTAGTCTTTAAAGGTGTTTTATTATTGTTTCAATTGCGATGTGCTTCAAATTAGATAATGGTTTTGTTGTGTGTGTGAAACTACAGCACCTAAGAGAATAATCTTTGACATCTTATTGGGACTTCATGCATGAATTTGTCATTTTCTACTAATTAACTAACTAACTAACTACTTGTCTATTAGCCAATGTAATTGCAATTATCTGTTTGATTACCAGGGATCAAAATTTAATAGTTCTTACTCACCATGAAATCAAAACATGAAAATTGTTGGTTGGATTTATAGCGTCAACATTTTGATTATCAAGTAATCCATTTATTTTGTGAAATATTTGTAATAAGTGATAACACAAACCAAATCCACCGGTCCATATAAACTATACCTAACAGCTCTGTTTTTACGTTATATTGTTAAAATATCGTTTTAAAAAGAATTTTAAAGCATTTTCTTCTTTTATTCAGTGAGAAGAACATTAAAAAATGGACTATCAGAAGAAGAGAAAAAGCACCTCTCAGCCTACATCAAGGGATACTGATTCGTCGGATGTGTTTATTTCGTTAAAGAAATTTATAATTAGGTTCTTTTTACTATAATTTATTTTTTAATTGTACATCTGCGAGATGTAAAATTGTATACTGATTGTATTATGTGATACCCTGTAGTTTCTTTCTCCTATCTTTGATAGTAAAATAAACGACGGCGATGTTTTGTTTTGCTAATGAAACAACAGAAATTAAGTTTAGTTGCGTATTTTACTGCATGTACGTGTAATATTTCCTAGGATTCTGTTATTTTGTTCTCTCATTTTTGGGTTGCATGTACATTTTTATAGTAAATAATTAATACTCCATCCTTTCTTAACTTTTTTATTTCTTTTGTTCACTGTTTATGTTGTATTTAGTATTTAAAAATGTAAACAAACATGTATAGTATATGAAATAAATTTGTTATAAAAAATTGTTGTTTCTATTGACAACCGTATCCATCAGTGGACAGCATAACATTGATCCCATGTACAGGCCCCACACAATCAAGTTTTTTTGAATATGGAGAAATAGAAACGGAAAAATTATTAGTATAATTTGACGTGGTAACTTGAAAGTATGAGGTTTTCTTCCTGGCTATATAAAAATATTAAGACTGGGGAATCAAAAACTGATCGCCAACTAATCCCTTTAGATGTCGCTGATAGTTTGAAATGTATTATTCAATAGCAGTGAAGTATCATGCCAATCGGAAACAAACCGAATGGAAAATATGCCAGTATTTGCCTGGGCAACATTTCGTTCCTTCGCCCAACGTTACGATACAAAAAAATATTATAAAAACTTACGCCAGCGGTTATCGGTCGATATACATATCGCAAGATATTTACGAGAGCGCCTTTTTTTACACGTAATTTTCCATATTTTAATTCATTTTAGTATTAAGTATTTAAAAGTTGTAACCAGCATTTACAAGTATACACCATGAACTTTATACTTGCTGTTTAGTAATCACAGGAACCATAATAATAACGAAGTCATAACACCATCAAAAGTATAGGAATATAACCCTGCGTTTGAATTTAAAAAAATAATTCATATAGCATGGCTATATAAACTGCTTACAGCTTACAAATGAAGAAATTTCGCAATTGGCGGCAGATACTCTCGGACAATTTGATAATGCGAAATATAGGTCGGAAAGAAGTAATCGCCTTAGTGCCTTTTCACACGTGCCGGATTGGAACCGAGGCCGGGTAGTCGGTACCGACTAGACGGATTTATTTGAGCCTTTCACACTAAGTCGGTTTACATCCGGTTGTATATGTGATGAACGAAAACAATACTACGTACAGTCGAAGAATTTAGAAACGGAACGGTAACGCCAAGGTGTCGGCAACCGGCGTTGCAAAGAGCCCATATGATGTAGCCGAATCGTACCGAGATATGTAGGCGTGGGGGTTGATAGTAAATTCTAAATGTTCGATATAACAGACGCTTGGCTCGCATCCGAGACGTAATTAGGAATGTGTAGTTTTTGTATAAGGTTTTTCTTTCAAATTTGCATATATATTTTTCTTAACGTGTATGAATGTCCGATCGTTACGTTATAAGGTTTAAGCAATTTATTTAAATTTTCCGATAGATTTGTGATATATGATTCTCTGAATAGTATTCAACACGGGGCGAACGACGAAGACAGGAACGAGAGGGAAAAGGACAACCTACATTCTGTCGTTCGTTTGAGCGGTGCAGATCTTGTTATCGTCATATTTATCGACGATGAAACAAATTAGTTTTTTAATTTATATAACTTTAAAGGGGGGTCCTGCTTTAGGAGGCCTTAAAATAGCGTTTTTGGGGGATTTTTTTAGGGCAGAAAAAAATGAGCGAGTCTAGTGATCTTTTTAGAGCATTTTATTACATATTTGAGCATTAAAGAAAAAATATTTCGAGAGAAAAATATTTAAACGGAACCGATTTTTATGCACATTTGTGCAACACCTTTCAATTGCAATTTACAATCGGTGGGAAAGATGTAGCCCGTAATTTTTGTCTGAAACAAAAAAAAAAACAAAGAAAATGGTAATTCTCATATATTTTCTTCTATGTGAACTAAAAAAAAACCAAAATTTTGAAATTCAAGATTTTTCTCAGGTTTGAAAATAAATGTGCTCGTTGCAGGAAGAGAAAATCATTTCAACTTGCTAAAAAAGTTGTTTAGAATTTTTTTTTGATATCATGTATCTTATTTCTCTTTATATTTGTTTTGTATTACATTAAATTAATATTTTGTTCATGTTATATTATCTTTCGCGTGTATATGTTGTATATTATAATCGTATTTTTTAATAGATGCATTAAAATTATTAAATGAGTTTTATTTATGGAATACATACAAACGGGATTTTAACAATTAATAATTTGTTACAAATCTACGTCATGCTAACAATATAATAATTTTAAATAAATAATTGTTGACTAATGGTTATATCGCTTGAAATGATTTCATTTCATGTAATATTTTATAAATATTGTGATAAAATGAAATTATTTAAAATAGTATAAATTAAAGACAATGTAAGTTTATGCTATTTAGTGAAACCAATAAAAAATGTTGGTAGAAACAAATTGTATGTTTGCATGAAAATACAGAAGAGCTTGATTGAAGTAAAGTATTTTCTAAGTTAATGTGCTATTCAGTAACATCAAGCATTATAATTTCTTGGACTTCTGATTTTATATTTGAAACATAACAATTAATATACTCGAATCAAGCAATATTCTGTCTCCAAATATGCCAAATCTTTCGTGTAATATATAATGCGTCTTTGTATTAAGAATGACCTGTTCCAGGGAAGAATAGTATTTTGTGTACCAAGGCCAAAAAGTACTGTTTTTTCTTCCGAGTTTTCTTTACGACCGAGGCGTAGCCGAGGTCGGAAAGCAAACGAGGACGAAAAAACACTTTTTGGCCGTGGTGCACACAAATTTTTTTAGGCGACCCTCATATAATTTTCAAATTTGTTGCAACATTTACTTATAATTTATTGACATAGCCATTTATGACAACTGAACAATTGTACATATTTGTGACACCTTCAGACATGTTTATGTTTTCTTTGTCTACATTCGAAGTAATTTCGGCTTTATAAACAATAATTACCCAATAATCAGTTAAAAAGTCTATCACCAACACGTATTTACTAATGTAAACAAGATGTACAGTTTGACACTGACGGCAATGTGGTTATTTTTATACAATTTCGGTAACTGTCGGTAGATGGCGCCACCATATTGCGGACGAAAAATGAAAGCGGACGAAAAACGATTACTTTTCGTCCGCGTTTGACGACTGAAATTTCAATTTTTCGTGTCGGTCGCCTAAAAAGGTGTTTTACTCAAATGAAGAAACGCAAATGACCAAATGAAAAATACATTATATTTAAAATTAGAAAATGTTTTGAATGTATATTTTTCACAAATTAAATACATCGGAGTCTTACGGAAATGGAAAACAATAATTTGTTTGATATAATGCTATCTTATTCGCTCTGAGAATCTGGTTTTCTGTGTGTGCTAACTCAATTCTTATTAGTTAGTTATTTATTGCATTGTTATTTAGGTTATCGTTATGTTTCTTTTTGTTATGGAGTTTATTTATTATTCCATTGATCTTATTCATTCAAAGTGTAAGGGAATATTTCTTTATTAATGTTTATTTTCCTTTTTTTATTATTATGTGACGATATCTAAGATTTTATTTATTAATGTGGAATTTTTACATTCTTATTTATTCTATTGTTATTAAGGTTATTGCCGTATTTATTGTGTTTGAAGGTTTTATTTAATAAAGGTGTAGGATAATTATCAGTAAATATTTTTTTTCAGCTTTTTGGATTGTTCTGCGACGGTATCGTAATACCGACACATAACAATCAAAAAAGCAAAAGAAGCATTAATAAAACATAAATACCCTGCCTTTTTAATAAATAAAATAACCAAACAAAGAATAAATAAGCAAAAATTTGAACAGTATGTTACGACGAATGATTGCTGATTGTTTATTTTAATTTTTATCGTCAAGCATTCCCATAATAGAGGCCCTCAACCACATCCGCTTATTACTTTGGCACCGACTATAGCACCATAATGAACTAACTTTATTCATGTAGACGTTACACGCTACAGGTTAAAATTAATTTTCAGACCCAACTCGATTAATCCTTTAAGGGGAGGTCCTGCTTTAGAAGGCTCAAAAAATCGATTTGTTTTTTATTGCTCAAATCTATGCCTAATATATCTATAATAATGTATAAAAAGTTATAGCGGCTAATTCGCAATATTTTGAAAGATACAGCACTAAACACAGTGAGGTGTCGAGCAAAAAATATACGAACGCATGAACGCTCGGACAAACGAAACGCATAAAAATCGGTTCCGTTTAAATATTTTTCTCTCGAAATATTTTTTTTTAATGCTCAAATATGCAATACAATGCTCTAAATAGTTCACTAGATTTGCTCATTTTTTTCTGCCCTAAAAAAATCCCCCCAAAACGCTATTTTAAGGCCTCCTAAAGCAGGATCCCCCCTTAAAGTTATATAAGCGAAATTAAAAAACTAATTTGTTTCATCGTCGATAAATATGACGATAACAAGATCTGCACCGCTCAAACGAACGACATAATGTAGGTTGTCCTTTTCCCTCTCGTTCCTGTCTTCGTCGTTCGCCCCGTGTTGAATACTATTCAGAGAATCATATATCACAAATCTATCGGAAAATTTAAATAAATTGCTTAAACCTTATAACGTAACGATCGGACATTCATACACGTTAAGAAAAATATATATGCAAATTTGAAAGAAAAACCTTATACAAAAACTACACATTCCTAATTACGTCTCGGATGCGAGCCAAGCGTCTGTTATATCGAACATTTCGAATTTACTATCAACCCCCACGCCTACATATCTCGGTACGATTCGGCTACATCATAATGGGCTCTTTGCAACGCCGGTTGCCGACACCTTGGCGTTACCGTTCCGTTTCTAAATTCTTCGACTGTACGTTCGTATAATTTGGCAGATAGTCAGAATACAGTATAAAAACACAGCTCAAATGAATGAAACCGGATTGGAACCGGGTGGCAATGTCCGGCGTGTGTGAAAGCATCAATTTAAATCAATGCACCACTACAAGCTCGGCCGCCGACTAGCCGGTCTCCGGCGACCGTGATTGCAGTGGAGGCATCCGGCTGCTGTCCGGGACCGAAATGTCGTAAACCGGGTAGTCGGCAAAATTACTACGTGTGAAAGGTCTCATAAGACTCAATACACTTGCCACCGGACAGTCGGTACCGACTGCCCGGCACCGGCTGTGTGTGAAAAGGCACTTTGGAAGCGTAATAAGACGTCAGCCGCGCACTTCTTGTCACAGTCTGGTCAAATCTATTTTACATACCCGACTTATTAGAAGCGAAGCAATCGCAAACATGCAAAATAAAGGTAGACCGAAGTGGATTGCATGTGGATCCTATACACACTTTTGGGTGCTTCACCTGACGGTAACACCGACAATTATTACAGAAATGACGATTCACATTTAATATTTACAGGTCTAATAGGCCAAACTCATATATTGGAAGTAAAGTGTTTATTTAATGTGTCTAAATTATCCATAAATTTAAATGAAGCAGTTACAAAATTAAAAAACTTTTGCGTGGAACTTCATAACGGCAAGCTCATGCTGAAGAGAAATCATAATTATTATTATCAGGTAAACTATTATTTTAATTGGTGAGGGTAAAATGGGAATGATCGAACACTGAAATGTAGTTGTTTGAGAAACTAGAGTAGATATTTATAACATAGGCTGTGCTTTTCGTACGAGCTTTACCAAATATGCTCCAAGTAAAGAAATTACGCAAGTAGCAATTACATATTTATTTCCTTGCTTCAACATTTCATTGATTGTTTCAAGCTTGCTACATAACGTTCTTTATTTATAATTTGGCAACCCATTTTTAGATTCAGGGTCAACTGCATATGACACGAAGGGATGTCTGCTATTTTGTTTGTTATGTAAATGATGATGTTGATCTGTTTATTGAACAAATTAAAAGAGACGACCATTTATGGGCCAATCATATGATGGAAAAGTTAGTTTTATTTTATAAAGACTGTACACTCCCAGAAATTGTACGCGGCAGAATAAAAAGAGGACTTCGATGTATAGACCCTGAACACATCATAGAGGCGCAACAAACACAAAAGCAAAAAAAATAGGCCAGATTACAAATAAAATTGCCAACGTATGATAAATGAAGATACAACAGGTTAGTTTAGTTATGAAATATTATATTTTATCACGCCATTTTTCCAGGAAAGATGATTAGACGTGGTTCGACCTATGAAAACGAACAAAAAATCAAGATTAATCAAAAACAGGGAGAATTCTATTGAATTCGAATAGATCCTAGTATTTGACACGATTGGTACCCGAACATATTAATTTTAACTTTGGTATTCCCACACAATAAATTAAATTTAAATGGAATATTTGTTGCAATTGGTTAAAAATCTACCGAAGATATGGTTTTGAAGGTATGCAAGGCTAGATAAACCACAGGTAGCAATCAAAGTAGATGCTTTCGAAATGACGCTTGAAGTGAATACTGCAATGTGTTCTGTGAGCAACGTGGGCCATTCGCGAATGAGTCGCTCAAAATGAACCACCAGCAATTCAGAACGTGTAACCTACCACAATGTGAACACATAGAGCTTCAACATGAAAACGGATTTGCATTGCTCAGTACAATTTGTATCACGAACATACGAATGCACAAGTGAAGTAAAAATTAAACCATATAGAGCTGATGTGGATGGCGGGATCAAGCGGAAATAATATTTTATATTTTCAATTTTTCATAATATGGTAAATAAACAAACTTATTTGATAAGTGCAATTTCCAAAACGGTTTTTGTATAATTATTTTAATAAGTATGGGCTATGAAACAATGCGAAAGTTTAATGCATTGGCACAGGTATCATACGTGGAATTACTAATTCGCATTGAGAAAGGGTTTTGAAGTAGGTGACTAAGATGGTACATAATCATCCTATTATAATACTATAGTACATCAGAATGATCGCTTATGATATTTAGCGACACACCGAAAAGTGCATGCCAGAAAATATTTATTATTGTAACAAAATATTGATATCACCATAAAACAAACTGCTTATTCTGTAGATTACTTTCAAATTAAAGATTGGTTAGATTCGGCAAAAAATGTAATGTCGCAATAAAATTTATGTAAGCGTGCGCAAATATCGTACATATGTTATGCAAGCAGATATATCTATTGAAAATAAAAAAAATTAATAGTGCCGCCTTCGCTAAGTTGTGATTATTTTAATTTCTAATCGATCCGTGCAATTGAACAAGTTCGTCACTATCGTCTCTGCATTCATAATCGTCATTGCCAAAGTAACTGTCTTTTAGTAAGCAAACAAAACATCGATAAATTTGGACGAGCATTATCACGAGATTTTTTTTAGAATAGGAGAAAAAATCCGGGACGAATTATTGTGGTTACTCATCTTGCGAACGCGAAGCGCCGAGATTTATGAATGAGATTCGTTCGACGTGTTTTACGAAACCTACCGTGAATTTCGGTGAACTAAAAATTGTCGGCGGCAAATATGATGATCGAAATTAGCCGCTCGCATACGAAGAAATTTTCTAATTGCCGTGTAGCCTTATCTAATGATGCAATTCTTTTGATTTTTTTTTTAGCTCATATACATATTGATACGAAGGAAGTCAATGAAAGGATTTTGTATAAAATTATTAGAATCGCGAGATAGCGAAAAAAATAGATTGGGAACGTAATATAAAAAAAAATTAACATACACTGGGCCTAGATGCTACTTTTTCCAATTACATGCCAAAATTCTGTTTAGAAATATTAATTAGTTTCCAAGCGGGGAGCGATTAATTGCGACCATGGCTGAATCCCCAACTTTAAGACAAATTTTCATAATATAAGCTTCAATATGTTTGGAGTTAGAGGGCCTATAGTCACACACGCAGACGTCATTCCAACGATATTCACAATCTTAAGTTCCAAAAATTTTCATGATTACTTAGTTGTACATAAAGTATAAGGCAGTATAAAGGGGAATGAAATATGAACTGTTGGGGGAGGTATTGTTACCCTACTGAGCACGTCCCCAAGACGGCGGGTGAGGGATCAATAAAAATCCTAAATCCTAAGGTGGGGGACCAGGCTAAGAGGATGCATGGCTGGATAGAAGTCCGGTTTCCACTGGTTCCAAAAGAGTATTAGCCTTATCATGGTACACGGGGCTCTGCTATGATGGATGTACTTCCCTAGCTACTTGTGGGAACTTTATGGTCGCCAAGCACTATTCTAACCTGAACGAGGAGGGTGTAAACCTCGATCCTCGACATGGAGACATGGAAAGATGGAAATTGCCTCTGGAAACTGTGGAGGAGAAGGAAGCGGAGAGCTTTAGTGCCGAATCGACCCTGAAAGAAGGCGAAGAAGCACAGAGATACCATAGGCTAGGCGGAGCCACAAGGAAACGCCTAAGTCACCTACTCAAGAGGGGAGTAAACTACCAAACTACCTTGAACATAGTATTGAAGCAGCGGGTGAAGGAGAATGTGGAAGTGGGTGATCAAACCTCCTCGAAAAGCCTCTCATCATCCAAACGGCTTCATTCTGATACTAGCACACCCGAACAGCAGGCCAAAAAGCAGTGCAAGAAGGATGATGCTGATGCTGCAAAAAGTTATATAGTGCAGCCGTCTAGGGAATAAGAGTTAAAGTAATCCACTCTGTATTTCCGGCCATATGACCAACGAGCAGCTTAAAAGTCTACAGATGGCGTTTCTAGCCGCCGTAGATAAGCTGCCACTGCCACTGGCAAATGGCTTCCCAAAGAAGGGGAAATATACCTCCCAAAAGATGTGACCCGAATACCCACCATACGGCTTGGGGCAGCACGAACATCAACATAAGAGGTGAGTCATTGTTTAATTACTTTTTGTTTTGATTGCCTGCTTCTGAGCGATGAAGTAACCATCAGCATGGCCTCCATGTGTCGAGATAAACGATCAAAAAAAAGAGTAATGGGCGGCGCTGAAAGGAGTCGTCTCATATGAGTCGGTTAGTTGGACGCTTAAGCCCTTCCAACCATTCAAGTCACCGGGAGGGGATGGTATCCTACCGGTACTACTGTAAAACGATCTGTGGACACTGATCCCCCACCTTGTCAGACTTTTCAGAGCTAGTCTAGCACGAAATTATATACGATCTAGCTGGTCGGAGGTGAGGATGGTGTACATACCAAAGGTGGAACGACTAGACCCACACCCAAAATCCTTCAGGCCCATTAGCCTGCCTTCATTCTGAAGACCTTAGAAAAGGTGGTTGATGGGCATATATGGAGGGAAGTACTGGCAACTGATCCCCTGAATGTCCATCAGTATGCCTAGCAAAAGGGCAAATCAACAGACTTGGTGCTGAACAACCTTGTCAGGACGATAACTCAAGGGGCATTCAACGCAGCACTACCTGTATTCCGCTGTAAAGCTGTTGTAGTGAGAGGGGTTGCGCCTATTGTGGCTGACTAAATAAGAGCTATACTCAAGGACAAAACAAGGACCACATCACTGTGTGGAGAAACGGTTAGATTTAAGGCGATAAGAGGCTGCCCACAAGGAGAGATTCTTTCCCTCATACTGTGGACACTTCTGGTGGACGACCTACTAGCCATTGTCAGCATTTTGGAAGTCGACATACAGGCCTTTGCTGATGATATTCTTATTCTGGTAAGATGCAGTGATGAAGCAATCATCTCTGAAACACTTCAAAGAAACGTTAGGTGTCAATGCTGGTGCGAAGGGGAGCAATTACTCATAAACCCTCGTAAAACAGTTATTGTTCCATTCACAAACGGGAGGAACGTTGAGAAATTCAACCCACCAATACTGAAAGGTGAAATGATACCACTGGCGGAGGAAGCAAAATATCTAGGGGAGACACTAGATAAAAATCTCCACAGGAACTCCC
Organism: Geotrupes spiniger; assembly: GCA_959613385.1. Lineage (NCBI taxonomy): Eukaryota > Metazoa > Arthropoda > Insecta > Coleoptera > Geotrupidae > Geotrupes > Geotrupes spiniger. The sequence goes on along the minus strand of OY390736.1, from coordinate 22,781,989 downwards.
ATATGGAAAAAAATGACACACAAAGCTAGACAAGCAAATGTACTGGCTGTACGTGGTGGTTATTATATTGATCATTAGGTATGCCTGCATTGTCTGGTGGACGGCCTCCTCACGAAGGACAGTCAGAGCAAAACTGAACAGCCTACAGAGAATGGCTAGCATAACGGTAACAGTGACGCAAAGCACCACACCATCAGCAGCCATAGAAGTGCTACTAGATCTTCCTCCTTTACATATTTTACTGCAAAGTGAGGCCAGGAAGGCAACGTATCGTTTCTACAATGCGGCTATGCAAAGGCCGCAGACATTGGCCTTCATACGGAACAGGCTGTCGACCGACATTGAAACAGATAACATCCTGGGTATGAGGGGTGACACAACGTCTACAATAGACAGCTTCGGACTGCCTTATAAAGTCATGATTCCTACTAGAGATAAATGGGAGCGTAATCAAGTCCCCTGCTACGGGCAGATTCGCGCTGGTTCACGGATGGCGCTAAGACAACACTGAAGCAAGACTGATGCAAACCAAGGACTAAAGTAGTATACGGCTTGGCGAGCATGCAACGAGTCAACGGACAGAAGTGTATGCCATTGAAATGTGTGCGAGAGAGCTATTAAAAAGCCTTCGGCAGCACAGGGGAATAAAAAATTTCTCTGATAGCAGAACAGCACTGCAAGTCCTCACTGACAATCACTGTACGTTGATGTCAGCCTGGTCGGGATACCTGGAGAGGCTGGAATGGAGGGAAATGAAGGAACCGATTCCCTGGCAAAGAACAGAGCTCACAGGGAATTTATTGGCCCAGAGTACTTTGGGGTTCTTAGAATTACGGTCATAAGTTCCCCATATGTATAGAAAAGGGAAATTGAATAGATTGATCCACATGGAATATAATCATGATTTTGTCACTCATGGTCCAAACGAAATTTAAATTTCTTCCAGGGCAATAAATCCGTGCTCTCACGCCCAGGTAATCAATAATTTAATAATTCAAAAATTTAGAAAGTTATCTTTATCAACATTTATATACATTACTCAAGTTACTCGATTTTTCTTGCTAGGCTGGTTGCGGAACACCTTATACCTTGGCACGCTTGAAAAAATGGAGAACAGAAAGTCTGTTTGCCAGATGGACGATGAAGGATTTAGCATGGCTTCTGTGGTAGCAATGTAGCAAAATTTAAGGAGAATTTCGAGATATGGATGTAAATTCAACCCACCTGCCAGTGAGACTACTTTTGTTCATGGCTCAACTATTTTTCATGGGAGTTAGCTTCAAAATTACATTTTGCGTGCTTTTTTTCTTTGTTTTGATCAACTGGGTGAGCTTTGATGATTGGCAATAATTGTATCCGTCTTTGTAATCATAAATTTGGGAATATTCTGCTATTTAAGCAGATTTTTGTGCTTTCACTTTAAACTTTTACTATAAAAGATATGATTTGTTACAACTTAAAAGCACTCTATTAAATATATATTAATATTTATATGCAGCCACTAACATTTAATTTTAGATTAGTTCATTATCGGTATAGAAAACAATAACATTTACTTTTGTTTTCAAGACTCAAAATTGGTACATTGATAATGAGTAAGATAATAACACTGGGCTCCATTGTCATAAAAAGATGACAACGTATCCGTGAAAAAAATTACATTTATAGAAATAAAACTGCAATGTATTTAAACTTAATTTCTGGACAATCGCAAATTGCAATGGTAGCAAAGTATAAACTTGCTTTTTTTGGGGGGAATTATTTTTATGCATGCAAATTTCATATATTTTTTTTAATTGATTCAAGCAAAATTTCGCGACTCGAGTTCATTTGATTTGTTCTTAAACCAGTTCATTATATTGGTTGCTGATCTGCAGTTTTTTTTAATTTTATCAGGTCACCCAACTTGTGAATATAAATTGCAGGTATTATGAAATATGGCTCTCACACAATGAAATGCAATATTTGCAAATAATGTAGTTGCGCTTGCTTTTTTTCATATAAACAAAAATATTATTTGAACAACTCCTCATGGATACTGGTGATTAAACACTGGTGCATGGATATGGACTGTTAATACAAAAACAACATTCTATAAAAAAAATATTAATTAAACTATCGTAATTTATAAAAGCAAATTAATAAACTATTATTTATAAATATATATATAAAAACAATAACTGTAGAAAATGGAATGACAACTCTCACAGACGTAAATCAACATAACAAATATATGTTCCCGACTATTATTATTATAACTACCTACTAATAAGAAAGCATACAATTTAATTAAGTCAAATTAAAAACTGTGAACCATAAGGGTGCGTATAAAATTGTACAAAAAAATACTCCCTCGACGACTTATAATAGCACAAAAATGACAACATATTCTTTAATATTAACAACATTACTATGTATCTCAAACTACTACTAATATATTTATAAAAACAACCATAACTCTCGAAAATGGAATGACAACAACTTTGCATGGGCACATACTAACGTAACATAAGTAATTCGCCAACTCTAACATTATATAAAGAATAAGAAACTACGCCAACTAAAATTAAAAATTAAGAACCATCATCGTATAAAATTTTACAAAGAGAAATACTCCTTCGACGTCAAAAATGCGTGCGCGCTGTTGTATCGGCTATTTTACAAACTTATGTTAATCTGGAAAGACATTTTAAACTAAGGTTCAGTCTGTTCGAAAACATTAAAGTTCGTCGTGCTTTGGACCGGAGAATTCGTCGTGAGAGATGAATCCGTTTTTGTCTTTGTCTTCGTGTTGGAAAATTTCTTCGACCAGTTTGTCGTGATCCGCCAGCATGTTTTTGACTTCTTCGCTTTGATTCTCACCGTCGGCGGCGACCATCTGTTTCTTTAAATATTCACTGACCTGAAACCGATGACATTAGTAAAATTTTAAATAAATATAAATCGCGACAAATTATCTTTGCGGTATCTAATGCAAGGGAGCTCATACGCGTTAGAATTATGGGGCTTCCGCTACTTAATATCACAAGTTATCTCCAGCTGTTTCTTATGTACTGGAACGTATTTATATCTTCAATTAAAATTTCGGTCGATTTGTCGGAGCTTTCGAAACGTAGCATAGTATTTTATAGCCATCTGTACAACGCCGAACTAATGCTTTTAAACAATTTTAAGTGCTACATAACTCTCGACTGCAGCGTACGACTACTGAGCTTTGCTTAAAAAACTGGGCTTATGCAACTCGTACTGCAATTTAATGTGTATTTGTGTGTTTCTCTTTTGAGATAATTTACGATAATACGAATTTGGAAAATGGGAAAAAATACGTTTCCACTTTAAGCAGATTAGGTTAATTTGACAATGCGACGAGATATATCCCAGTCTACAGTCATAAAATATTCCAAAAGATAGGAAGCAATAAAAAAATCTTTTAAATTTAAAATAATTATTGATAACGGATTGAGGGAGTTTAATTTATCATTAAATTTCATTTACAGAAGCCTAGTAGCACTGGCATATGTAAATTTAAAATTGCATTCAGAATTTTGCCGATGTGTAATTTACGTTTTTTTAAAACACATTCCTTCAAAATATGTCAAGGTATTATTGATTATTATTTATTTCATATTACAAACAATTGAAATTCCGCAATTCCACTTCCAGAAAATTATTTTACTATGAAGTATTTGTTTGAACAATTTTAATATTCATATGTCAAGTTTGTAGTAGGAATATTAATAACATTTTGACGTTATTGATTATAAATAAACACTTGTTAATATTGATACTTGTGTGGTATAATACATGGAACCAACCAACATATAACATTAAACAATTTCATTGAAATATGAAATATTTCTGATTCGAGAATATCAAATATTAAACAATTTACGAAAGTGGGGAATATCAAAATGAAATAATAAATGCGAGTGGTTACATATATCGAATTCGAATCATTTCGGTGTTAGTAAATGATGAGTTGTATGAGGGTTATCTTTGGCACAAGGGGTGTACATAAATTTACAAATAACGTAAGTACGTACACATGTCCACATTTTTGTTTCGTATTTTTTAATATGGTTAACATTTTCTTGTAATAGTAATAAATAATCGAGAACATTAACCTTTATATGGAAATAAATCGAAAAAATGTGTTAAACCACTGGATATCAGCCAGGAGCCAGTTTAACAATTTCCCTTCATATTTTCCGTCTGTTGTAGTAACACGATAAAAATAAGCTATTTTTAAAATCAATATTATTAGCATCGTTACGAAAGCGAAAATATTTAAAAATTAGCAATTATGTGTTACATTATCTACACTTTGTACATAAAATAACTTGCAAATATTATTTAATTAAACACATAAAATTATATAAATTTAAGAAACGTAAATGTATTTAAATGTTAAATGCTCAAAGTCTAAAACAGATCCATATATACGGCGAAAAGTTGCCTTTAAAGTGATTTGTCAGGCCAAACGTTCAAGATGGAAGCAGAAAAGATCGTTTGACAATAAAAATTTGTATGGTAAAGCTCCACACATGTGGAAACGGTTTTGATCGTAAGACGGTCTATCGAACTTAATTGTTCTCTTCGTAACGTACAGTAGTCGGTGGGACATCTTCGTTGTGAAATATAGAATATTGTTAAATTAAATGAATATCGTATATATATTACGATCGACCTCGTATATTCAGGAACCACAGTCTGCATTAACTTACGTAAGATAATTCTTTGGGCTTGTGAATTCAAGAAAAGTGCAGGTGTATACAATTCTTTTTCCGTTAGAACTCGGCAGTCGTTTAAATAATGTTACGGTACCCAACGCTGTGGTGACATGACAATTTCGCAACAAAATTGCTAGCGAAGGGTCAAGAGTCCAGAACAAGAAATCGAAGCGGTGGATACACACTACTAACTGTCCTAATTGCACGATGTGGAAAAAATACGTACTTACGTCACTTGCTAATAGAAGGATTATGTCCAACCCAATAGCGTACCTAAATTATGAGATAAATCGTAGACTGAAAACCACCTAATAAATACCAAATATTTGTACCATTGTTTCAGCAAAATATTGACGTATAAATGTAAACCAATAAACTAAAAATCTGCAAAATTTTCTTATACTGGGTGACCTAAAACCCAGGACTACCTTATTCTTAAGTGCTCCGGCCCTTAGGGAATTAGTGATTTTTTTATATTTTATTATATCTTGCTTTGTCGTGTTTATGACCCCGGAAACTTCTTGGACATGAAGGTAACACTGAATGGATGTTAACAATGATTCATCACATTTGAATGATTCAATTTGTGGAAATCTTCGACGAATTGCTTGAAGTATGTGGTCTTGCAACAACAGATGAACTTTGATAATACGGGTAATAGCTCTTAAGATCACTGAATTCGAATTTTAGACAACCCTCAATCGCCCAGCGAAAGCTTCAATTAATCTAGACCATATACCAAGTGAAGTTTCTGTCATAAAGCCATAAAACGTGTCTTGGTATTCACGACCACATTAATAAGATAGTAAAAATTAGACTTTATGCACACTGCACACTCAGATCAAAACTTCTCTCATTATATCGTGCAGCAAGCAGGCCATCGTTTGAGAAATAAATAAAAAATATGTATTGCAGTTTTGTCAAAATCAATTTCGATCTTTCTTGGAAATTTTTCACATGGCACGTTAAATTTGTTTAGAAGCTTTAATTGCTTTGAGTGTACATTGTGATTTTATGGGGGAAGCACTTTGGTCTCTGTCAATTCAGACGAAATTAGTGGACGAAAGTTTTTTAGGGGACGAATGGAAGTTCTTAAAAAGCTCGCGCAACAATAACAACGGAGAACGCGTATCAAGTGAAGTTTATGCTACTGGGACCAATACATTGCGCACAGTGGACGCTTCGTTGTGCGAAACAGGCGATGTTTGTATTTGTGCGTAGTCCCTGACTTGCTGCGAAGGCATGGATCTCAGAAGCTCGCGTACACTGAGCTTAGCTGATCATAATTAGATAGTTAGCGCTTAACTACAATAAAATGCAATAAAATTTACAAATCATAATGTTATTAATTAAAGCGCGAATTATATAATTAATTTGTCAATGTCACCACCATGTTATGTGGCTTTAAATTTGTGATTTATATAATCGAATAAAATTTTAAGAGTGGGTCAACGAACATAACTTTGACATATGAACCAATTATGTTATATGAAATCGCTCTAAATTTCTATTGCCAGTTGTTCCGCCATGTTTTTTTTATTCTAGGAGACATGGGAACACTGCTGCTTTTTTGCACAACTCAGAGTTACCTTTTATAATAGAACCTGCCGAAAAACCCAATTATAAGTTCGCGAACTTTCCTTGGACGTTCAAAACATTTCTTTAGATTTCTAATTTCTAACAAAATAATAACATTACTAAGTGAAAGTTGTTGAATTAGAATAATAATATACAAAATGAAAATAATATAGTCTCCAACTTGATACGTTATTTCCTTGAAATATTTATATTTCCTTCAATTATGGTGTTAAGGTGTTAAAAAAATGTCACAAACTTTGAGGGCTGATAGTATGGCCCAAAATATGCCGAAAAGTCTTAATGAAGATGGGTCCACAAATGGACGGTTTCGGAGATACATTTTTTTTAATTTCCACAATACGCATTTTTTAGACGAGATTGCTTTGAACCAAAGGCAACAAATGTGATTAAACCCCCTTGATTTTTTTAGGGATATTTAAAAATGTTAGTGTAGGCTACGCCTGTAAATGATCTCCCGGAGCAATGAGTATATCAAGGATGCCACCGAATCCGAGTCACTGTGGGTCTTTTCGAAACAGTTCGAAAGTCCATGCCACCTAGATGTGGTGTAAGTGGTGCAGACGCAAAATGTTTCGTATCTCCGAAACCGTCCATTTGCCTGTCTCTTACAAACATTTTCCATTGTTATATATTTTGGAGAATTTTTGCATTGGTGGGCGTTCTAATTTTGTCTTTGACAATTCTACTAATTGACAATTTGCCAAATTTGACTAAATGTTTTTCCCATTTTTTATTTATTGCCTTACCTTAGAAAACCTTAGAAAACATTCATTAATTTTATACAATTATTTTTTTCACCGATTGCCAAAATTTTAATTTTTTAAAACAATTTGCAGTGTTAGGAATTTTGAAGGATCACAATTTTGGCAATTTTGATCAAATTGTCTATAATAACTACAAACATTTTAAAATGAGCGCAAGATTTGACTACCAGTCTAGGAAACACTGATATTTAAATTACACAATTAAACTTGAACAGTATATTTACGGGCACGAACATAGTCACGCAACGGAAACGTACGAGAATATGCAACCGTTGAATGAACAGCCAGGAGTAACAATGCTCAATAAATTAGTTGCGCTAACTATGGCAAGCTTATCACTAATATTTCTGTTGCTTATGAATGTGAATTATAAAGAAATTTACGATATATTCACATGCACTTAATGCATATGGCTGCGCATGTTATGTGTGTGATTTACCATAATGAGTTATTAAAGTTCTTATATTTGTAGTATAGCGGTGCGTTTATAGAAATACTTAATGTCAGATTTTATTTACAATAATTAAAATGTGTACGAATATACACTGTTTTGTGTCACCAATCGGCTTAGGGTTAAGTAGTAGGGCGTATCGTCTAATTATAATGTAAATAAGAAAGAATGGCAGAGATGCACCCGGCAGTCTTCACCGGGACATTTATTTGCGACCACACGTAAGAATGGATGTATGTTATATACGAGGTTATACTAAACTCTAACTGAGTGTGCTTAGTATATTTGTAGTGGTCATTATAAATGTATATATCCTCGTTGGTGGTCTTTAGTTAGGTATTTATAAATTACAAGTGTCTGTCTGTCCACGACGAAGTCGTTCACATTTTAACGTTAGCCTCGACATTATGGATCATACTTTTATTATTCCTCACGACCCTGATACTGAACTATTTACTTTCACACAAAACGTAGACAGCTTAAAATGACCTCACTGATGTTCATCGCCGGTTCCGTCAGCACCGTACGAATTTATTACAAACGACGGACACAGACATCTCATGGAAGGCCTTGTTAATTGCATTAAACGCCGATACATCCTTCGTCATATCGTTGACAGACGGGGATGTAACGACCTTTGGTATCTTGGTATCGCGTCTAAGGCTGGGAAACATCTCCACATCGTACACGATGTGTAGATGCACCATACTCCATGACTAAACGGTGTACCGACGAATGTACACACGAATGGTGGGCAAATTCCGCAAATTATGTCCACAAACCGCCAAGACAAGGTCTACTCTTCCATATTGCAGACGACGCTTGGAGGCTTCTTCGTTCACATGAAATTGATACAATGTTCAGATCTACGGGATACGTCGATCGAACCGACTCAACCGATGTGTAAAGAATGTGTCTGTTATATAATTACAGAGGTCTACTACATTGACCGAGTAAATCAGTACAACAGTCGGTTTCAGATTCCTAATGGACTATATGTAGTCAAGCAAATATGAGTTGCGAAAAGTTTTTGCAAGTGTACTGACGCCATTTAGACCTCAGCCCCCCCCCCCCGCCGTGCTGCCATATAATTAGAGAAATCATGCGTAATGTGGTCTAAATGACGTTCATATTTATTTTCTTTGTGAAAATTGTTTAAAACGCTAAAAATGTATAAAATTTCAAAAAATGTAATAAATGTACGAAAGTAAGAAAAATCTCTAAATTATCCAAAAAATTAAAAAATTAAACAAATCAAACATTAAAAAATGCGGAAATTAACTAAAATTCAAATAAATTTCCTACAAAAATATTTATTTATTATTATATATAAATTTAACAAAGATCGTTCATGTTGATATATATTGAGTAATATTAAGAAAAATTATAGAATAAAAAAGTAATAAGAAATGTCGAAATTGTTCTAAAAATTAAATTTTTCAACTTTCCAAATTATCAAAATTATTAATGAAAAAATGTCAGGAATGCTACCAAAAATATCTCAAAAATTACTACAATATTAAAAAAGTGAAAAAATTGAAATTAGGCAATTTAAAAGATAGAAAAAAATTAAAACGGATAAAATAGGTTAAGTTTCTAAAAGCATCGAATTATATTCATAAAAATCAATATACATGGAAATTATATAAAACAAAAGAAAAATTTAAGAGAAAAAAGTGAATACATTTGAACATTTAAATATCTAAAGTGCAAGCAAAAAATTGCGACAAATTTGAACATTTTCCAATATCACTGACATTTTAAACTGCTTATCAATTCGTCAAATTTTACCCACAATTATTATTATGTCACAGCCTGCAGAGTTTTGTGTCTTTGAGGAAATCATAAATTTGTATGCCTTGAATATAATTTAGTCACGGTGTTTCTAATAGAGTCTTAGCTGGTTATTCTTAAAAATTTAGTTGTGATAGACTGTCAATTAAAAACCTAGAAAGTGTCAGAAAATCAAAAATACACCTGTTGTGAGAAAACTATGGAAGATACAGTTAGTACAAGATAGTTATAGAAGAGGTACAAAAGCAAACCAGTTAACATATAAACAGCGCAGCGAAATTTTACCGTTTTTGCTGCGACAGAAAATCGGCATCAAATTGATGCGAGGAGGAACAAGTTTGGCGTTTCTCGTTTACCTGTTTCCCGAATTTGGAATATGGCCAGTACCAACAAGGAAGTTTTTGTGCCGATGTCTCTTCTAAAAAAAAGAAAACAAGAATTTTGCGGAAAATTTGAATCAAATCAGAAACACCCCGCTCAATCGCGCGGTGCAATTTGCAGTTTGTCTTTTGCAATTGGCATCCCAAAATCGACTGTTTTCCGTCTTTTTAAAGAAGGGGGGCTGTACTACATCATGCTTGATGAAGCTGAGCCGGAAAGATGCTGTAATAGCTTTAGTTTGCTCTAAAATCAAACTAAAGTTATGTTTATAACACGACATTTCGACGGCAAAATAGGAATTTGGCCATTTGTTCATAAACAACCAGTTAGCACTGGAACAATGGAAACCAAAAACTAGTCCATTAATACAATGGAATGCAAAAGAATGATAACTGACAATGTCTTGCCAGCCATTAGATCTAAATTTCCAATGGCGCATAAAACAAAGCCCATTTAAATTCAGCAAGATAATGCAAAATTGCATGCTTGTGACAATGATGGCGACTTAGTAGCTGAAGGATCAAGAGATACATGTTGTATTAAATTCAAATGCCAGCCACCGAAAAATCTAGATCTAAATGTTTTAGATTTTGGATTGTTCAACTCTATTCAATCGTTGCAGCACCAAAAGTCGCCAAAAACAATTGATGAACTAATAGATTGTGTGCAGAATACTTTAACGGCATTATCTAAAGAAAAATTAGATAACGTATTCTTAACATTACAATGCAAATGCATGGAGTCAACCATGCTGGCGTCAGGAGGCAATAACTATAAAATTCAAAACATGAATAAAGAAAAACTTCGTCGCGAAGGACCGTTACCGGTTCCTATCATGTGTAACCAAGATGCTGCTGAAACCGCTCAATTAAGTTTAAATTTATAAGTTTTCTATTAATGTAAGTTCACATAAAGTTAAAGTTCCGTTTCACTAATTTTTATTATATAAAAATAAATTTTCAAAGTTTTGTAGACCATAATTTGGGACAAATAAAATCAGAGAAATGTATACCATAATTTGGGACAGAGTACACGTTATGCTTAATGCTTTGAAATCCGGACTTTGAAATTTGGTTTATTTAGTTGACTATTTCGTACCAGAAATTTGATTTCCAGGTATGACAAATATTGCATACATTGTGCATTGTATGTTTCGTACTACCAGAATGGACCGCAACAAAGTGCTACCATGAATTGTAATTGTAGCAAATCATATCATAGTAAAGACACTAAGATTTTTAATCGATAGTTGTTGCTTAGTGAGAAAAAATGCCAAGAGTGAACGAAAAGATAAAACAATGCAGCGAAACATGGGAGTCTAGAAAATAACAGTAACACACTAACCATCATATACAATAACTGATGAATAATTTCTCAATCCCTTACAGACACTACGTATCTCCTGCTCACCCAACTGTCTGTAATCCCGCAAGAGCTGTGCCCCTATATTTTCTATTTGTCTAATGCAATTCGTCATTCTAGACAACATTCTATATTTATTTTTTTTTTAACTTCTTGCTCATTCTTCCCTCACTTATGGCGGCATTTATGGTAATAATTGTCTCACCTGTTAAACATTCACGTTGTCATTCATTCATTCACACCAAACTGTAGCAATAAAAACGCTCCACTTATTTTTCATCTCTTATTCTAAATAACCTGGTCATCGTTTAGCTATTATTATCTTGTATCGAAAGGCCAATTTCAATCACCTATTGGTATTTCCTTAACCTCTAGCACTAGTCTTGAATGTACATTAAAATACGAATATAATAAATTATTTTATACAAGCTAATAGTTGCGCTAATGTAGAAAATTGTATGATTGTTATAATCCTGCATATACACAACGAATAACAACCAATACCATTTACCAATATTCTTTTACTTTTCTCTAGCTGTTGGTGATATTTACGACTTTCTTATACTTTATGTATAAGTAAGTATAGGAATCATGAGATTTTCGACCTCGAGGTTCTAACGGACATACACGTTTTGAGGTCCCCTATTCTGATTATTTTCGGAATAACGTCTGTGCGCGCTCTAGCGTCCCAACCATTGACGCTATCACTATGAAACTTTAAACTTAAGATTTGTTTATGGCAAGGGTGAAAACGTCCTAGCTGGAAAGCAATATATTAACTGGAAGTGATGGTTTACTCTTATCACATTTTCCCACACCTCGAAAACTGAAAGTGTTATATTAAAGATGTTCTTATAAAATTTAAAGACATTGAAATTTTAAACACCAAAATTTGCAGATTTGTTTCTCCACCCCATCATCCAGCCCACCCTATCAATTTTTATATTCATTTCTTTCCATTACACCACGTTCTTTATCTTGTTTTTTCACGACTATTTTTTTTCTTCTGACCGATTTGTTGTTTCGTAATTGATTTAATATGCATACTGTTACTGTTGTTTTGTTTCTCGTCAAAACATTTAAACTTTTAAGGCGATAATACTTTATTACAGTTTTGGGGAAAAATAATTCATTTTGAATTTCACAATAACCTTCTCCCCAAAACATTATGCAATTAATAATCAGTTCGAGTCCCCTTATTTTTCGAGATTATTTTAATTTGGATCTGGTTGGGTTGGATTTGTTTTAGATCGTATTAGGTTATTTACAGTACAGTTCATTTGAGTTGAGTCAGAAACAGCCTAGATAGGTATATGGCGTGCCACCTCCTTTCATAGGTGAATCTATCTCCTAAATATAAGAACAAATTTCAAATAAACGAGTCCCTCACTGGATCATATACGGAACGAAACTATTACACTGTTAATAACATATAAGAGCGATAATGATTAAAAATATATTAATATAAAGAAAGAATAGAAATGCGTTTTTATTAATGTAACTAATATAAATAGATAACAACATAATTGTTTTAGGGTTCATTGCTGGTGTAAACACGTTTAAAATTATGAGCTGAACGCTTGTAAAACGTAAAATATATTGTTACTTTATATTTGTAAATGTATATTCTTCAATCACATATTTACGTCTTATATAACAATGCTGCATTACATTTATGACGATTTAAGCAACGACAATACTTTTGCCAAAATCGTGTTATCTATGCAATAAATCGTACTACGGTGAGCTTTTATTTACATTAAGTTTCATACCGATTTCAGAATGGCAGTACGGATCAATGTGTTGATTTGTCAAACAATGGATTGTATGATATATAATTGTTGAACTACATTATAAGTTAATATGGAACATTTCTTTTGTATACAAGCAAGTTAAAGGTAAAATTTATTATGTGAAATAGGGCGTATGCTTAACTAAATACCTGGTTTTACGAATTTGCGTTAGTGTGCATTGTATTTCTACGGCTGCGGGTTTAATATAGTAATAATTTATATCAACCTACCATTACGTGTGGTGAGCCGGACTTCGCCGAGAAGCTGGCTGATGTTGACGTTAAAAGATGCGATATATACTTGAGTTAAGTTTGCGCCTTCAGACATGTTTAAAATTTTTTGTAAGCGACATCAAGTACTTACTTTCTCATTAGTGTTGTTGTGGTGCTTGATATGGCAAAATTAATTTGCTCGGCGGATTAAGAATAAGCGGATAGTTAAAGGTTCGTTCATACGAATATTATATATCTTTAACTGTTTACTTTTTAAATGGGTATGTGAGTTTTAAATATAAGCTTAAATTGAAATATTACTGCAAATAAAAATAAATGCAATTAATAGTAAGAATGTTATTCTTATAATTTCAAGTAAGTGATGATTCAGCACATTTTTAGGTCGGTTTCTGATTTTTCGACAACATGTTTTCTTCCATAAAGTATTTATTATATAACATAGCACATAATTGTAATAGATGTGAATAATTAATAAATTTATTAATGTTTACGAATAATTGTAGCAAAAATGAAAAATTGGTATGAAACTTAAAAAAGTCTTAAAAAACAAACGATTTAAATCCGAGTGATTGATGGACACTTCGTGATAAAAAAATTAATTAGCCAAAAATAAAAGCTCACGTCGATCAAATTGGAAAGTCTTTCCTTAACAGGATGGGCAGCAGTGTATGAGTAAACGTACAATTAGTTCAAAAAAATGTCGAGACAATCCTAAGCGATGACTGTCTCTTTTGCATCACCCATCTTCCCACTCATCTGATCATATTCACCGATTTGAAAGTAGAATGTGCTGTTATTGACATTTTTACATACCGGTAGGGTCCGACCGAATATTTTCAAAATTTCGTTTTAAATTTTGTTGCAAATAAATTAAATTTTTATATTGAATATTGTGTGACAAATATCGGTTCTACCACGACATATATCTTAACATGTGCATTGTTTATTTATTTCAATTTTAAATTACCAGGCAATAAAATATAGGAAATATGTCCTCACAATTTTGGTATAATAAATAATAAGTTCGTGAATTAATATAAATGTAGACGGTTTCAGATTTAATATTCAAACAAAGTTCCAATATTTATTGCAGATTAGTAATTTGGCACAATTTATATTTATGGACTCCTCACAACACCCTAAACAAATGTAAGTATTCTAACAATAAGCAAAGTTAAAAATTCTACGAAAACCTGGTTTTCCACTATACGTTCCAGCACTGTTATCGTTAATAACGAGGAAGACATTTATGTGACACGTGATATCTGGGACTCCAGTAATCTGAATCTAAACACATTTACCTCTTCTCTGCTGAGTTGATTGTCTTTATCGTTGTCGATTTCCTTAAACACGTTTGTCGTGGGTGCGGAATCTCCGATGTTGATGAGTTCGACGTCGAATATTAGGGTGGCGCCACCAGGAATAATGTTTCCGGCTCCCTTGTCTCCGTATCCAAGTTTGGCAGGGATCGTCAATTTACGTTTCTCGCCGACGCACATGTTTAGGAGACCTTGGTCCCATCCTTTGATCACCTGACCGACGCCTAACTGGAATGAGAATGGCTGATCCCTATCCAAGCTGAAACAATAAAACAACATTAGAAATGCATTAAATAAGTTGAAATCAAAGATAATTGTTACAATCCTAAATCATTGTTTTTAATTTTGTTTTAAAGTGAAGAATTGGGCAGGTTCCGGTTCTTAGATGTAAGTAGATGGGGTGAGGGTAATTTGAAATAATTACATACATTTGCAGCAAATATATCGATGTCAACTTAAATGCAGTGTACCAGACAAAATTAATTCTCTCTTCTTCTAAAATTATTATATTTATAAATTAAGAATGAAATTTTTGAATGGTTAATAAACCACGAATATATATTTTTATGTGTCGAATTTATCTCACAGATCCAAGCAATAAAACAGGATGTAAAAATATACAATTTCTTATCTTCGATACACATTTTGTTTGCTTTATCATTATCTCAAATGAATTATGTATATCGTACTTGTTACGTCGATAGTGAGAATTACACTTCTCCCTATCTTTAAAAGTTACAAACTACTTAAACATTTTTATAAATTTCTTCCAAGCCACATGACACCCGCCGGTAAAATATAAACTTCAATCGTTAAAAAAATTGCATTACGTTCGTCGCTTAGTTTTTCCAAATGTTTACTAAAGACAAACAATCGCGATATTAAAGCGACGCGAAACTTTTTTAAGGCCGGCGTTAATGTGCACGAAGAAATCCTACTTCCCCCGGAAAAAAGGACGACTCAAGGAAGGAAGTGAATATATATGCAGTTACCCGTTTAATTTTTAAGGAGGTCGTAAAGCACGCTATGTTGCACGACGGGCTGTCTTTTTTTTAATGGACCCAACAGGGAAATGTCTCCCCGGCGACAGGAAACTGCACTAACAACCTATTATATATATTATAGCGATAAAGTTATAATTACCAGACGGTGGCGAATGTGCACATGTGAAAAATTTGCGCGCACAGCCGCGGTGTAAAAATTTCGATAAATTTTTAACCGACATTTGATTACCGTTTTTATTATTGACGTTCGTGTTGCGCGTAAAATTTAAGTGCGCCGAAACGACGTATGTGTTCTATTTTACAACGGGGGTCGTCGTAATTGGTATGGTTGGTGGCATCGCATATTCTATTAATTTTTGATTTTATTGTCGCATTTAAAATTAACGAGCAACATATTTTATGTAGAAGATCTAGTGGATAGTTCTGTATATCGCAATAATTTGTAAGTGTATGTTGATGAAAAAAGCTGAAATAAGTTTAAAGATAAGTGAGCCATAAATCAAACTGATCAATACATGTAGCTTTCGATGCAACTACGTCGTAAAAGTTAAGGATAATGTTGCAAACATTTTTAATCGTGTGTAGAATTTAAGGTTTTCAGACATTAGAGCGTAAGAGCGATCGTTCTTTCGTCTGGTGACCATTACAAGGTAAACCCAGGTGATAATTACCTCATTCCTCTACTAACTTCACTTAATGCACTAATATTATATGCATCCACACACCAAAATAAAATCATACTATAAATACTTGAATTTACACACACATGGAATTTTACTTATAGTTTATTTAACGTTTTTTAAATCAGGTGTTTATCGTTGATTTTATCAAGGGATAAATTACGAATATGATTGCTGGTCAGAGTCAAGTTAATGCCAACACAAGGCTAATCGCATTTATTTTTGACAAAATATGTTCCTCCTTGAGCTGTTTAGCTTTGTGACGCCGTTCTTCAATGAGAAGGCTGTAGTTTTTGTTGCAAATGCAAAGATTTTTTTCAATCGATATATATATTTTTTAATGATTAACCTCTATGAATCAGCTTATAACGTTATTTATAATAATATCATTTCAGTTTAATAAAATAAACAATTCTACTTGGAGCATATAAAAACTTTTTGAAATTTTGAGAAGCTTCCATTTTACATAGTTTATAAAACCCTAATTTTGTTTGTTACCAACGTGCAAATAAATATGTGCCAATAAAAAAATATTTAAATTTTACATTTTCCACCGATGAAAATATCAACAACAGATTAGATTCGTTCCATATAAGAGTGAATTAGTCATTAGCTACCTTAGATGCAATTCCAGAAGGAAGACGATAACGTTGTATGTCATGAAGATGATGATTTTAGAATACAGCTTCAAAAGAATTAGTGCAAATGAAAAACCACGTAAATAATTCCCTCAAGTAATTCAATTAAAAAGTGAATAATTTGGGGCATACTTATTGATAATATGTTAAACACATTCGATATATATATGCACGTGCATATACTGAATCAGATTAAATTGCCTAATATTAGGCTAGATGATTACATGAAGCAGTAGATGAAGAAGGATGGGTGGATGGTACGGCCTCAAAAGAATGAATGCCGATCAAAAGTGGAGCAATTGCTGAGCAATTATCGAACAAGTTCCTCAGTAACTCCAGTAAAAACTCACAACACTTGAAACAGTCCTTATGATTATTTATCTTGTATTCTGTAATGTTGAAAAGATTAACAGTAAATATGCTGTATTCGGCGTATGCGTAGTGGAAAATGCCAGAAGATGGTGGAATATAATATAAAAAATAACAAATATCAGAAAATGATCAGTAAGGAGCGAAAACCAAGTGGAATAGTTGATCAGTTCGAAGTACCATAAGAATGGTTGTGCCATAAAACTAGACCACTTGCTGATGTCAACTAATAATTAATTGTTAACATTATACAGCGTTGAATATATGCATATATGAATATGAAGAAAGTGTGTACAGAATGAAATAAAATAGTAAAAGACTAAAAGATAGAACAAGAAGAAGATGGGAAACTAGTAATCGCATAACGTGGAAGTCATGCCGTAGCACTTCCCTAATAAATAACCACAGGGGGTCGAGGTATCATTACTTAATTATATTTTACCTTATCAGTCTTATTATCTATTACGCACTTATTCCATTTTTTTTCGCAAAGTTCCAGTATTCTCCTGTGCCTCCTAGAATGTCTTCTGTGATAGTCCACTTTCTCTTAGGCCTTCATCTTTTCTTTTTATCCATAGATTTTGCTTCCCAGATGCTTTTAACTTGCCTCTCCTCACCCATCCTTACTAGATGTTCGTAGTATTTTCATTTTTTGTATCCTTACTTACTATTGTCTCTTCTTCTTACTCCTACTACTTCTATGTGGTTGGTTGTCGGTTGCCACTACTTGATTGTGTCTCTCGCTCTTAAGTTCGAATCTTCGCTTCCATGCAGTAGCACTGAATGGCAGATTGTCTTACATACTGTTGTCTTTGTTTTCCTTGACATTTCTTTATATTAGATAAATTTCTACCTGTTTGTTGCTGCCTTTATCCGTTCATTGACTTCATCTTCCACGCTTCTTTTATTATTGATCATTGTTCCAAGTTCTGTCCATCCATTTCTACGTCTAATTTAACTTTGCTTATGGCAATGCATTTAATTATTTCTACATTTAATTGTACATTTTGTGCAATTGTTATGCCTTTCCATATTGTAATGTTTTCCTCTAACTTAATTTCTTGCAAATACTGCAAATCCGCAAGTTCAGAAATATGAGTGGAGATTTTTATACCATATTATTATTTTTCTTGTTCTGGCGTTCTTTTATTGCAGCATCCATTGCACATATTAACAATGGTGGGCTCAAAATGATACCTTGCCTTACTTCTTCTGTCGCGTTAAATTGTTCTGATTATTCTGTTGCACGTTTTTACTTGCTTTTTTTGGCTCCTTGTATATATTGTTTAATATGCTTATTAATGTCGTATCCACGTTTTTGTTTCCTATATTTTCCAGATCTTATTTCTACTTACTTACTTACTGGTACTTCATCTGTAGAAAAAATGAAAATAAATTTCAGCGAATGTAATAAGATGATAGTTGTTCCGCTCTCTTTGAACCCATCAGATCACCACACATATATTCGCCGAAGTTGCATCAAGTCATTCAAACATGAGTGACAATAAGTTGTAAAAGTGTGTGGATATTCATATCTAGATGGTATTAATATTCACACACAAACTGTGTTTGTGGTGGTCTGGCGATCTTAATAGATTCGCTGCAATTTATTTTTAACAACGCGATTCTTTTTGTCGACGGCTGCGGAGTAATTGCAAGTTGTTATAGTACCATTCGCGTCTATATGGCAGTAATATTCGCCCAAAAACTGTAGAAAACATTTGTATATGGGAGGATTTTTTTATTAATTACGTATCAATTAATTGTTGTGCCTTGAAAATATTGTCTTGGATGACGTCTGCATGGTGAGATCCACTTCATCTTGCCGCTTGCTTGTCCTACAATTTTCGCATATATCGGTGGCAATATACCTATCTACCATTAGTTTGGTATGTCTTTTCCATTCTAAGACGTATTAAATTTTTTATTATTTCACTCCCACATATTTTAAAATTGCAGGTGCAGCTTCGTCTACTTCCGCCGCGTTAGCTGTTTTTGAACGTTCCTCTACTCCACCTTTACTCACTAATCTCTGCTTTTGTGCTTCTGCATTTAGTAATATTTTTGGGGCTGATCCAACTTATGTAAGCTATCTTTTGACGTGTAATTCTTATCAATTTCTTTTTCCACATCTTTTTGGCATTTAGTTATATTGTATGCCCCTAGTTCATAAAGACTGAAGACTTGATGGATCGCTCCTCTATGCTGCTCATTTCCTGGTGAATTTATGTTTGACCTTATGCCGAACTCTCGTATGTCTCTTCCTTATATCGTAGCATTTTTACGAGACAACGTGTGGCTAATTAAGCTTCTTTCCATATCACAATAATATGCAATGGAAAATAAGTGACGTTAATTTGGGAACATTGCAAGAATTGTTTTTTTTAGGATTACTAGATCAAACTCTTCGTGGTCCCTGATGTAAACACCGTTTATTACATTCCCTTCTCATGTGATTTATAACAATGTATTATTTTCCTTCATTTGCTTCTGTTTGCCATTGATTCGCTTACTATATTTTCCATTTCCTGTTACGTAAATGTGAATGTAAATGTTTTATAATTATTTTAAATAATAATAATTATAATTATAATTATTAATCACAATGAATTAAAACGTAAGTTTCAGAAATATTATAGAGGAAAAGCATATTAAAATTATAGATCAACTAAAATTCATTTATCGAATTGGAATCGGAAATTCTGGTTGCCTTTGGAGTGTGTGATGGTAAGATTAACCTCATAGCTGATGGCACAGTACAATGGCTATCCTCAGAGACAAATAGATACTCTCTTGTCCCCTCTTTGCTCTCTATATACCCATATGGAGAGTTATAAAAGAAACAACGTATATGCCGAATGCATCGCTCTGGTGGCTTCTTCTTAATCTCAAACGGCACGCCACGAGTAAGAAGCACCAGTTGGCATTGAATAAATGTAAAATGTGAACCTCAAATAAATTTAATTTTGAAAGACACAAGCATTTACCTTCCTTGATTTTTTTTAGCGAATTGAGGGGGGAAGTATTTAAGGATATTGAAGAAAAGTTGATGTAGGACGCAGAAGATAAAATCATGCAAGTTGGTTAGTGGTTGGAAAATGTGCATAGTAGTGATGAAGATTCATTGCAGGGAAGGCCAAAATGAAGCTGTAGCGTTAAAATAGGAGAAAGGTATATTGCAATAATTTCAATAGAAAATTTCTAGAATTCGAAATTTTTACATAGCCTAATACAAAATACTAAAATATCAAAACCGTACTAATAATAATAGAAAATAATAAATACAAATAAAAAAATTAAATTGGATGCTTGTGAAGAAGTGGCGTGGAAAAGAAACAAACATATCCCAAATCATAATACAATTCCATGATCGTTATATACGTGCACAAAATATATAGAACAGCATTTACATGTATATAATTGCATAATATATACAAAAAAAATTGCTAAAAAATTCGAAGAGACAACAATACCATTAACAACAACAATGACGTAGCAGTAGGAGTGTGATGGTATTGCCGTTTAGATGGCGTTAATACTAACAAACACTTATTCTTGCATATTGTTGAAATGCACATTTCGAGTGCTAAGCAATCATATTCAGTAGAAGATTCGACTATGTTGATACTGATATTGATGATGAATGCTTAGCATAGGAAATGTACATTTAGAAATAAATAGCATTGTACGTATGGTAGTGGTATCACAAGATAGAACGATACAGCCTTAATACATTTGCTGACATTTATTTTCAAATACAATAATATTTTCTCCATTTATAAATAATCCAATTCTTTTTAAACAAATATTTTGCGGTATACATTCTCCTTGGTTACCGGCAGAATTCCATTTCATGTCTTACGAAAATAGTAGCCAATCGAGGCGGTGGTGTGATGGAACCATTTAAATATATTTTAAATAATAATTTCTATTAAACTTGCCGACCAATTTACATGAATAAGTAAACATAAAAAGCGGAAAATATCTGCGATACCACTTATTTCAGTCGGGTAGAAAATAACGTAACATAGAAAACAGCTTCGCTAAACCCGACATTTTTTTACAGCAGACTGCACACACTCTAAATTCCTATCAGAAATTCACGAAGTTATTCGATGCATACATACACAGAGCAAATATACGACGTTCGCTTTGACCGAATAACTTGGCGGTTTTACGAGAACTTTTTTTGGGAACATATAAAGTCATATATGCAATCTTAAACACGTACCTTTTAAAGTTTTAAGATCGGCGCAGCGTAACAAGTTTGGGGTGCGGAGGGCGAGGAATAAACCTGCGTTTAATATTAAACCTGGTGGGCTCTTGCGTAACGACAGCGTGGGGAATAGTGACTGGAACTTTTTCCTTCGGTTTTGGACTTGATATCTCCTCGGCGGAGCCGGAACAGGACAAAAGTCTTCAATATTAACGAAGTCATGCATACCAAAGTGTGGAATGCTCCAGCTTGCCGAGGACTAACGTGGAGGAATTCAGGTTAGCGACAGTTTGCGTAGAGGATTCCGATTAACATTTATGAAATTACTGGTTTAGTCAAACTACTGATCTTTGCTGTGTTTAACGTAACTATTTACGCGATAACAATAATAAAAAAATACGAATGGCGGGGGTGAAATTGAAATACTATGCAAGAATAAATTGGATTTCGAATTAAATATGTTTGCTTTATTAACAAGGACACATTTTATTGATTTTGTTGTACGAAATGCATCGACTAACTATAACTGATTATGTAGAGCCTTTCATCTAAAATATTGAAACAAACCTAGGGCACTCTAAGAATAATTCAATTTATTTTATACAATTATGGAATTATATAATGCACGCAAGTTTGTAATATATTTCAAATATTATGATAATGTTGGATTTTAATGTGAGTTTTCAAAGGAATTTTTAAATTACTTTTTAATTTTATTGTTGGTGGAGTAAGAAAGGTTTTGATTGATGTGAGGTTTGATTTTATTTTGCTGGAAATGATGTGTTATGGTTTTTGAAGAATTTGTAAATTGGAAGTGACGAAGAACAAATTAATATAAATAGATTCGAACTAGAAAGAATGATAAGGGGCGGAGGAGCTGCAAATGAGATGATAAGGCATTGAAAGAATATCGTAAATGAAATATAACACGAATCATCTATGTATTAGGGGCGGAATGCGAGATACTTAAGCGAATCAAGTGGAGCTTCGACACTGCGTTCGCAGTATTTTCCCGTTTTTCACATTAAATTGTCGCTACAGAATTTAAATTTTCAAATAGATAAATTCTAATTCAAAAATGAAACAAGACATTCGGGTTCAGGTTCATCGTTGTACATATTCATTTGAAATACCACCCTCTGTATATTTGTTGTGGCCATAATTATAAATAAGCTTCCGTACATTAAACTTGTGCACGATATCAATAATAAGCACTACATAATTTAGGTGATTATGCGATGGTGAAAACAGAATCGAGGCACAATGGGCGTTTCTTTTATTGCATTAATCTAGTCGTGGAGTTGTCCCCCAGGGAGACATGTGTTTACGTAACGGTGTGCTTGTCATTGGAAAACTAAATACGGTATATATTTAGGACGGCAAAATTGCCAAACTGTGTCCAGTCTGCGTTGCAATAAAACTCCATTCCGTTAATAATTAACTTTTAGTGAGGAATAAACTTTCCGGATTAATCTAATTGGTCTATCCGGCAATAATATTGTTTCATGTAAGTTTATTCGCGCGAGCGTTCTCACAAAGTAATGTATATGCCCAGAACGCAGCTAACACGTTTTAGATTGCGAAGTTTGGTCTAAATACTGATATTTTGCGTTTCATTGTTACACTGGAGTGTAATGCAGTTGCAGAGGCCGGCGAGAAATTGTATATCTCTCTGGTGTATCTTTAGATATTTGGTTTTTGTACGGCGTTCGTTTAGGAAGACGAAGATAAGTGCCATTGTTGCAGGTCCGTTGTAGTAACAGTGACAATATTTTTACTTTGATGTTGATTTAATCTCAGCGTTAAATTGTTTCATTGACGACTTTGTTTAAGTATTGGTGTTTCGGATCTTATTTTGAGCGATTCACTAATTACCATTTAAAACACGTCGATTTCATGTGAATTCCGGCAAAACCCAGTCAAATAAATTCAGCTAATATCATACGATTTTGTATATATCTTGGGCCGTCAAAACTGTCATTGTTCGTATTGATAAATGAAGAGCATGAGTTGTGACCAAATTTTCAGTTGCAGCCTGCATATACGAGTATGTATATGCACTAGCATTCCGTACTTCTTGTTACCTTTCGCAATTCTAACTTTCATTTCCTGCTCCTCCTGACCTTTTTCGTTTATAATGACTCCCAAGTATAAGAACTCTTTTACTTTGCCAAACTCATATTTCTTTCCATCGTTATTTGCAATCTGCAGACTCTTCGTTTTCGCCATTACCGTGTATATTGTTTTTTGTTGGTTTATTTCTAGTCCGAAAACTTTTGCTTCTTTGTCCGATCTTTTTGTGATTCCCTTTATTTCCGCTCCTGTCTTTTCTAGGATTGTAAGGTCATCAGCATATGCCACACATTGTTGCTCGTTGTTGTATATTGTCCCTTCTATTTTTATTTACTGCTTCTAATTAAGCTTTCCAAAACCAGGTTGACCAGTGTAGTAGCAAGAGGGTTACCCCCCACCCCTCACGACACCTCCTGTAAACATTGTTTAATATTTCCTTAATATAACGTATGTAACAAAAGTTTTGGGAAAACTTTTGAAATATAATGATTCAAACTAAACTACGTGCCCAAAAAATCGCAACACCTCGAAAGAGTCGAGTCACAAAGCTCAAATACTTACAAGTAATTTGTATTTATTTTAGTAGTAAATCATATGACAACACACAAACTAAACATTATATGATTTCATTCATTGATCCAACGTTGTTTTTCTTGGCACCATAGAAGGCGGGATTTTTTGTGAAGTTTCGAAGTGTCGAAGGAAGACGTCGTGAAGGTCTGTATGAGTGGAGATTAAAAGATGAAATTCGTCGGTATATAGTTCTGTCTCTCATCCTGTCAACATCAATTGCAGCCGAAGTACGAAATCTGTCTCTAAAACTCATTTGTCTAAGGCGGCGATCTTCACATTCGTTAGTCGCTTGTGGACGTCCGCTTCCCGGACGACGATGTTGGTTATGTTCTTCTCACCACCCAGTTCACGTTCGAAGCACTGCTGAAGGATTTCGATTCAATCTGCGACCAATTTGATGAAATGGAATACCTGCATCGGGTATGCCAACAATTCGCCTTCTTTCAAAGTCAATTGGTTAAACCGCGGTCTTCTACCTATTCTAGAGATTGTTAACAACTGAAGAAACAACATTCACTCACCAAATGGCATTTACTTTGTGATACAGTTTTTACTTTTCTGTTACAAATTGTCTGTTCCACAGCAACAAAAGATATAAAAAGTTGCCGTTTTTTGTGTATCGATATGATTTTTTTATCACCGACTTTTTACATGCAGCCAGTTGATTTGTTAAACTTTCAGCTTGGTGCCTCATCTTTTTCGAGGTGTTGCAATTTTTCTGGCACGTAGTGTATATGCACCAGAAGATCTGTTAAGACCATTATTGGTAATCTATTACTACTACTACTACTCGTTGGGTTTTTATGACGGATGTTATCTTTGCTCCTTTGTACATAATGTCCTGGTTCAGTCGTCTTCTATTTTTACTCCACCGTATATATCTCTTAGTATTTTTCTTACGCATCTATGAAAGACATCATCATCTACTCTCTTTAGTGACCATGCATCACAGGCATATTTAACGGTTGACCTTATATCGCTTTTATAAATTCTTACCTTCATTCTTCTTGAAGCATTCTTTGATTTCTTATTACTTCTTATTATCTTTCGCATTTCTGACTTTTATTTGCTGCTCCCCTTGTCCTTCTTCGATTATAATCTAAGAACTCTTTTACCTTGCCCAACTCACATTTCCTTCCATCGTAGTTATTTGCAATCTGCAGACTGTTCAGTTTCGCTATTACCGTGAATTTTGATTTTTTGTTTGTCAAATCTTTTTGTGATCCTCTTTATTTCCGCTCAAGTCTTTGCTAGGATTGTAAGGTCGTCCGCATATGCTAGACATTGATGCTCGTTGTTGTACATTGTCCATTGTACATTGTTACTGTTTCTAATTATGCTTTCTAAAAGTAGGTAGAAGAGACGGTCACCTTGCCTTAGGCCATTTCCCACCACAAATTCTATAGATTTGTGGCCACTTCAGAGCACTTTGTTTTGTGTTTTATTCAGCATCATAGTTGTTAGCCTTATACGTTTTTCGAGTATTTCTAGCCTTGTCCTTGCATTGTACATTTGTTATCTATTTACTCTATCATAGGCTTGTTTGAAATCAATAAAAATCATCTGCAGAGCTAATTTGTTGTATTTGTTGCAGACTGTTTGGATTTCTTTGAGAGTAAAAATGTTGTCATATACCGATCTGCTTCTTGAAACCTGCCTGATATTCCCATCCACGATACCTCCTGTAAACATTGGTTAAATTTCCTTAATAATTTTTGCCACTACTTACAAAGTACTTACTTACTATAAGTTGTATCCAGTAATACAATACCTCTATAGTTTTCGCATAAAGATTTGTCAATTTTTTATGCAAAGGGCATATCAGCGGGGGTGTCTATTCTTCGGGCAGTTTCTTCCATGCTAGTTTTACAAGCTCATATATACTTTCAGTTCCCCGAACTCCTCGTGCTTTAGTCATCTCTGTTGCATTATTTAGCCGTTTACTACCTTTTACGCCTTGGATTATTTTTGTAACTCCATCTATCGTTGATACTTTTATATTTTCCTTTTCCCTTAGTAACCAGTTTCTTATCGGTCTTCCCTATCATCCGAATTTAGGAGTTCATCAAAGTGTTTCTTCGATCTTTCTGTAATTTGCGTCGGTTCACTCAGTAAGATTCCTTCTTGGTTTTTAAAATAGCAATTTCTGCTCTTTTTTGTTTATTTCTTGGTAAAATGCTCGGATTTCTTGGTTGTGAGTCTTTTCTCATTGTACAATCTTTTTTCTCCGTGTACGTGTTCTTTGATTGTTTTTTATATTTTTCTCTGTTTCCTATTCAGTAATTCTTATCTAATTTATCCTGTGATACCGTTACACACTTCTCATTCAAACCAATTTTTCCTGTTTGTCTGTTTCTTTTCCTTCGGGATCGTAGTTTTAGCAGTTTCTTTAATCACTTCTTTTGCTTTTGCTTTCCCCAGTCAGCAATCTTTCCTTTTTATATAGATTTTCTATTTTTCTCGTACGTTTTTTGTGTTTCTTTAGCTCCACTTTTTTGCAGCTTCTCCTCACTAAGAAATGATCGGATCCTGTATCTGCTCGCCCCATACTTCTAACGCTAGTAATCAAGTTGATATGTTTCTTTGAATGTACCAGCATATAATTATTTGATTGCACAGCCTGCCGTTTGGTGTTGTCTTTGTCCCTTTATATATTTGTTTCCGTTCTCTTTGCGTACTCCTTATCACCATGTTCTTGCTATTACCAAAGTACTCGGTGTCCATTATCATTAGATTTTTCGTATTTTCTGTGTACTCC
Organism: Geotrupes spiniger; assembly: GCA_959613385.1. Lineage (NCBI taxonomy): Eukaryota > Metazoa > Arthropoda > Insecta > Coleoptera > Geotrupidae > Geotrupes > Geotrupes spiniger. Next base: position 22,755,252 of record OY390736.1, on the reverse strand, counting down.
TATTGCTAATCGGTACATTTCTCTTTTCCCAATTTTTGCGTTGTAATCTCCAATCATTATTTTCACGTCATGTTTTGGTAATTTTTCATATTCTTCTTCTAGTTTTAACTATTATGCTATTCGCCGTGTATTATAATTTGTGATTAAATATTGTTTATTATAACGTGCGTTCAAGAAAAATCTTAATTTAGGAGGGCTCTGAAATTCAATTGATGTTTAAAGGTACTTTAGCCACAACCAAAATGTCAATTTAGACGTCAAAAGTGAAAACTGCTTTAGTAATTAAAAAAGGTTATCCCAACAGAGCAGAAAGCAAAATTATTGGAATGCTATTTTCGAACAGGGCAAAAAGTTGATGGTGTTTGGCATCATTCCATTCCTGAGAGCTTTACAGATTTCCATGAAGAATATATAATGTGTTTTTTGAGGTTAGAACCTCATCTGTCAACACTGACATTATTGTACTTTCTTTTGGTTGTGGTTAAAGTATCTTTAAACGCCAATTGAATTTCACAGCCCTCCTAAATTAGGATTTTTCTTGAATGCACGTTATATTAATTCGTTTTGCACATCGGCGCCTGACCTCCCCTACAAGTCAAAACCAATTTGAGAAGCTTACTTTACATGCACGTCGCCGTAAATATTTCATGTTAATACGGAAGTTGTTTGTGTAGCAAAATGATAGTGCTCGCAACTTTCACTCGACACAACAATTATCGTCTGATGTGCAGAAATGTGTACGACCTTTCACACCGTTCGAAGAATCGCAATACCATCCAAGTGAAATTACACCGTCGCGATGACTTTCTAACCGCGTTGAACTTTATTGTTGAATTTCACTTCGCTTGCGTACAAAAAGTCAAACATTCGAATATAATAGACGTGACATCGCTTTTGACAACGTAGATAAGGCTCTGGATATATACATGGCTTTATTGTGAAAGTGGAGTATCGATCGAGTTTTATTATTTATTCATTTGTTGGGTTCGGTATACGAAACACTCAATGTTTGATGGTAATATTTGGATTGCATGAAGTTTTTGTCGTTTCTTGTAGTTTTAGTCGAGCTCCGCTTTAAATATTTATTGGCTCAAAGTGTGTTCCGTCAAGTACGTGGGGTCTCTCGACATTCACGAAAAGATCACGTTATTTCTTTCCTTAAAGGAAATCAGGTAACACCAAACGCATAAAGCATAATACCTAAATATGTAATTTATTTTTTTTTGTACTACTTAATTTGAAATGTTACCGAGTGGGTCCACTATGTCCTTTTTAATAAGTGGCTTACTATTCCCTGAACTGTAGCAATTTTTTTAACGAAAATAGTATTTGCTGTTATCTGCGAAACAAATTAGCTTTTAAATCGCTAAGCTTACTTTCAGCAGTCGCCGGTGGCGCAGAAATATACCTTTGTGTGCATACACCACAAACACTGTTCATTAATTAGAATTTTTGTTCTGCGCTTATTCTGAGCGCGGCGCGCATTAATGAAATCGCATCGGAACCAGAGCTTTTAATTAACCGTGGCAGAAAAGATGAGAGAATAGCGAGAATTAAATTAAGGAATCATCGAAGCATCCGACCTACGCATGTGCCCTGTCATGCTGCAACGTCAAACGTGCACCGTGTTTACATAGTTTTCATTAATATTTGAACGCGACGAGACCGGCAGGCAAGTCGGAGAAAAAGAGACGAGCTAATTCATAAAGGGTTCGCGCATCCGAAAAAACACTCGAAAATTCCACATATGACTTCTCCTTTTGGTTTATCAAGCGTTCCGTAATAAATGAATGCGGCGTGCACGACGAGACAGAAACGGAAGGAAAAAACGTTAATTAAAACCAAATATATTTGAAGAATTCAAACGAACGACAGACAAAATGTTCAAAAGGGTGAACAATGACGAACAAAAGGTCTCATGTAATTGAAATTCGTATACCGCTGCGCAAAATGTACAAACTGTAAGCTGAAACTTATAAACGTTTGACTTAGTGATTGTTAACAAAGGGATGTTTTATTCAATTTAAGCGTATCATGCATATATCACAGATTTGATCATCGAATAGGAAAATGTTTTACCAATGTTAATTACTAATAGTTCTGAGATTGGAGGCCGCCAGGAAAGAAACGCAGTCATTAAACAGGTTAAACAGAACTGTACCCGAAACCTTTACCTCTTTTAGAAAGTGTATAATTTTGAATAATATTGATCAATTGCTCACAAATTGACAAGCTATACTGGCATCTGATATTTATTATCGAACGTCACATAGAAAAACAACGTATTAGCAACGCATACGTGTATAATAATAATAATAATAACAATAATAATAATACAGTTTTTATTTTACAAAAAAACAATACAGCGTTCTGAAACAATGCCATTATATTAATTCAGTGTCCAAAAGAGATAACTCATTTTGATGTGAAAAAAAAATTTTAAGTAAATAAATAAGAACTTACATTTAATTACATTAAAATAACAGTATCAATACAGCAACCAAAACAGTCATACATATTCATTTTACATGTTCACTTACCAGAAGTAAACAAAAAATTCTTCAGGATTATAGAATGCTATATTTAGTAAATGTTGCCAGCGTTTTCACTGAAGAATTTCATGATTGACGTAATCGAAAGATTTACTAAAATCTATAAATAGGCCAACTGTGGTAACATTTTGCGCTGTCGTCATTTTTATAAATTGCAACATTTGCATGTTGCACCTTCTTTAAACGACACGTTCGTTATGTGCGCCAAGGGTATCAATATATAATCTTTGGCGTGTTTCAAGACATATTTGTTATTTTATCATATCCACTGGTGTATGGTTGTTTTAATTTCGATGTTGCTATTTCTATGTCGTTACTATTTACTACGTTAAGAAAAAATGATTCATACACTGGTAAATCTCTACCAATTCCAGAGCAATTGGTATAGTACTGTAAATTATGTGCTACCTATTAAAATAATTGTTGAAGTAATTAGCTATGTCTGTGACATAAGTATACTCAGTGACATATAAACTGCACCACCTAGAAGGGGTGGGAATTTTTGGACCAAATTTGGCAGGAATAGTGGACTAGTCCAGGGAAATAGTTGATTAAAATTTGAAACTTAATCATCAAGTAGTCATGGGATTTTTGACGTTTGTGTCATTTTTTAGAGGTGGTGATAGACAAGCAATTATCGAGTCATTTTTTGAATTTGTTCCACTTTTTCGGATCCCGTTCTTTAATTTAAAGTGTTTCAAGTGTTTAATGATGCCTAGAGGAAGGAGACCTCAAGTTTACCAGCAGTTGAGTGACTTTGACCGAGGGCGGATTGTTGGTTTACGAGAAGCAGGTTTTTCGTTTAGAGAAATGGGCGACCGTTTGGGACGGCACCACTCAACAATAATGCGTGTTTATCAAGCGTGGTCTGAACATGGGGTTGAACGTCGGAGAAGAGGCACTGGGGCTCAAAGACGAACCAATGAACGTCAAGATCGCCGCTTAAGACTGATGGCCTTGAGAGTCCGATTCTCTACAACTAGATCAATAGCTGATCAATGGTTAGGTGAACAAGGTCGTCCGATAGGCTTGCGAACAGTTTATCGTCGAATAAGAACCTTTGGCTTGCTGTTTTACCGCCCACATCTTGTGCTACCCCTCACTGTTCAACATCGCCAGGAACGTTTGGCCTGGTGCACGGAAAGACTTCAATGGAACTTGGAGTGGCATCGAGTTGTCTTTAGTGACGAATCGTGATTTTGTTTAGGAATGTATGATGCTCGGATGACTGTTAGACGAAGACGTGGATAAAGGCGCAATCCTGATTTTTCGATTGCGAGGCATGTTCACCGAACTGTGGGGTTGATGGTGTGGGGTGCTATTGCTTACGGCAGTAGGTCACCCTTGCTCTTCATTCGGGGCAGTATGACCGCCCGACGCTACATTGACGAAGTGGTAGAACCACATGTTCTTCCATATCTTCGAAGGCTGGAAGACCAACTTTTCCAGGAAGATAATGCACGACTTCACGTAGCAAGGGTTTCTCTTGACTTCTTTGAAGAGGCAAATGTTAATCTTTTGCCTTGGCCGCCAAGATATCCCGATTTGTCGCCCATTGAGCACGTGTGGGACATGATGGGTAGAAGATTGAGGAATCTACCGAACCCACCGTTGACAATAGAAGCTCTACGGCATAAAGTACAGGCTGCTTGGGATGCCATACCCCAAGAAGACATTGATCACTTGCTGGAATCAATGCCAAGGCGGGTCAATGAGTGTATCAGAAATAGGGGTGGACCAACACATTATTAAAGAAAAATCAAAAAGATGAAGTGTTTTCTTTAATCAAATTTTAATCAATTGTTACCTTAGACGAGTCCAATGTTTCTGCCAAATTTGGTCCTAAAATTCCCACCCTTCTAGGTGGTGCAGTTTATATGTCACTAAGTATATTTTAATATTGGGCTGGACCTTACTTTTTGGATTTAAGTTATCATTAATTTTTGCCAGAGTTTTTGTTTCGTTAGAATGTCGAATTCTATTATCCAATTTCTGCCGTTTGTGTTCGTTTATTTTTAGTTTAGGTTAGTATTTATTTTGTTATTAACTTTTTACACGTGTCTTTAAAAATTGGATACTGTCTACTGAGATCACCCTCGATTGAAACTTTTCGTTTCATGCCTGTAAATTCTGGTGAAACATGTTTCCGTTTCGGATCGATTTAAATCAACGGGAAATATTTCAGATATATCAATAGACTACATAGTAATTGAAAGCAAAGCATATGTGGTAGATTCAAGGAGCTACCGGCGAGCAAATATGTGGTCCATACATACTTGTTAGAGCGAAAATAAAATACAAAGTGGAAAATAAATAATTATGACAAATTAGAAAATCTTAAAGAAGAAAGACAAGAAAAAATTGCCGACGACTAGTCAATCACGATATTAATGGATGATGAAAAAATGTGGAAGAAAAATGGAAAGGATTTGAAAGGATAATAGCCGAGGGTGCAAAATTATTAAACGAAGAAACTAGAGGAACTACTAGAAAATCATGGTTTGATGATGAATGTAATCACATGATACTAAAAAGAGAAAAACGAGAAATGATGAAATTGCTGCAAAAAACACAATAGAAAATAAAAAATAACACGAAAATATGATATATGATATCCGAGGGTGATGAGCAAATATTGCTAGGAGATAACGATCCAGAAGAACAAAATCAAAATTTTCGAAAACAATAAAACGCCATGAGGAAATGGGATAACGCAGAAATGTTGCTAATATGTGGCGAAAACCTAGAATGTAACATCAGCATGTACAGCAGAAAACAAAGCTGGACCATACCAATGTGGATTCAGTGGCGCAATAGACTGAAAGTAAGAAAGAAACTAATACATCTAGTAAAAACGAACCTGACAGAAACAGACTATTAAGTAGTATTCAAGGTTACATATCAGAAACTATTAAGGTCACAAGGGCACTGAGACAGGGGGATTCACTCTAGACAACTGTATTTAATATATTACTGGACGCAGCAATAAGAGAAGTTAAATTCAGACAAATATATATATATACAATCAGAGAAGTCAAATAATGGTGTATAAATAATAAATCGAGCCCAGGGCGAAATTTATGGTATAATAAAATGGGACAGGAATCATATATGTAAGGAAAAAATTGAAAATAATAATAGAAGAATCAAAATATAGTTTGCAAAGAGTGGAGAGCTTTAATTATCTGGAATTAGAATAACAGGTTGGAAGATGCGAAGAAAGAAGTCCAGGTAAGATTCATCAAATATATGGGGCAATGCATATTTCAGAAAAGCTAAACGAGTCATGAGTTGTATGATTATTTATAACGGAAATCCACGTTTCTTTATCTACTAAATAACGAAACCGTGAAATTATTTTCTGTGGCGAATCTTTCTCTTCTTGGATTAGCAAAGTTAGAGCACAGATATTCCAAGACAGAGCAAAATGATCGGATATATTTGAAATAAACATACTTGTTGGTTGTTAACTAGAAATGCCGATACAGGCACAGGAGTTGGCTCGCTAATAGTAGCTCGTACACTGAATCATAAAATAATTTCATTTGGCAGTCGTCAATCAAGAAATTCAATTAAAGTCGCCGTCAATGATAACACTTTTATTTTCCGTACATATACACTCTAATAGTTCACTTAATTTTTCCAGTAATATTCCATTGTCAAACGGTATAAAGCCACAATTATTATATTTAAGTTGATCAGTTCGATAACGTTGCTCACTGACACGGTTTTGACAAACTCCAGCTCTCTAAAAGTTGATACAATAGTGATTCTACCGAAGATAGCTATCTCCATTCTTCCTTTTGCTCCTATAATAATTACTCACAAATTTCATTCCTTCCAACTACACATTTGCAGATTTTCTTCTGTTCTGTTATTAGTAAGATATCAGTATCTGTGTCATTAATTAGTTGTTCAACTTGACATAGTTTATTGCTAATTTACTTGATAATCTGATATAATATTCTGATATTTCACCTTAGGAAAAAATGTTTTCGGCCATGTTGAGGCACTGTTTCGTTTATCGTAAGTTAAAGGTCCCCCCATCTTAATGATTTTCGATGTTCAATACGTTAATGATGGACTTGATGATCTCATTGCAGACATGACTGTTTCCAAATGTATCTAGGTGACCATGACGAGGGTAGTAGGTTCCTGTTTTTTTGGTGTTAATGTTGAAGAAAGTTGCATAGTCAACATATTCCAACTTTTTCGAAATTTTTGAATTTATCTCACAAATAGAGTTATTGTAATCAGTCACATCGACACAATTATATGTGTTCAGTACTTCTAATTAATTCGCCAATGATAACGATGACGTGATCCTTACAGTCGCATTTTTAGTTATTTTTTGAGTTTTTATTTTGTGCAATTTTTTCGCTCGGTAATGGCTAAGTTAGAATATTTGCTTGGCAGCCCACATCTGTTTATGTTTTTGCATTATGTGTTTATCATCATAGTTCTTCAATAACTTCTTGTAATTGTTTTACTATTTGTGTATATGTCGTTGCGAAGCTTTTGTTTATGACAGTAGATTTTCTTTATGAACTTCAGCGTATTTCAAATAAAAATGTATTTAGTGTGAAATTATGTGGTGCCTGCACAAGAACTGTTTTATGCATCGTTTCTTTCAATTATCATTTTCTGTAGTCGTTTTCATAGATTTGAAATTAATTGTTTACATCAATTTGATGTAAATTTAGTGTAAACTTCTTCCTCTATGGTCCTGTTGCTGAGCCATCCGTTGCCTAAGTAATTGTCTGTTTTTGAATATAAAAGCTGCGACGGGCATCGCCAGCGTGAAAGATGTGTCCTTTACAAATCTTGTTTTATTTTTACTTGTTGTTAAACATAGTATTATGGTTTCATGCAAATGCTATGGCAAAGCGAACCGGATAATGACACTGTTACTTGCTATGTGTGCAGAGGTGTATTCAGTAATATCTGGGCGAACCTAACAGATAGAGATGCACGAGTTTTACGATCAAGAAAGAACATTAAGTGGACATGTTCTGCATGCTCTGTTGTGATATTATAGATCATATGCAGAGCCTCATGGATGTTATAATATCTCGGCAGAAGGAAATAGTTGAAATACTATAGGGACCTGCCAGTAATCTAGGAAATGCGTTTACCTTGGAAGAGGTTGTTCAGGAAATTGAGGACGGCAGATATAATGAAATCAATATTGTAATGTTCAATGTTCCGGAAGCTGAGTCGAATCATGATGATCGTAACGCTACGCTGGATATTTTTTAATTTATTGTGGATTCTATGATACAGAACGAAAGGATAAAAATTTTGAGACTGGAAAGAGTTAAGGTAGCCAACTAAATCTAGATCAATAAGAAATTGGTAGTAAAATCAAGACGTTAGCTACGTTAGCCTAAAGCTAAAAGGAGAAAGCGTAATATTAAAATACATTCCTGGTACACCAAAAATCGTTATGCAAAGAACGTAATTGCGTCCAGCAGCCTGAATTAAGTTTAAAATACTACTACCAAAATGTGAGAAGTCGGAATACAGAAAATTTCGAGTATTTGATGACATTGAGCTGTTTACTCATGAATTTATTGTATTTAGTAGCGACCGAAATGGCCGTGACGGTGGTGTTCTCGTGGCTTTGAAATCCAGTATTAGTTGTCGGAGATGAAGACTTGATTCGGTGTACAATGTAGATGTCATATGTGTTCACCTATGTGAACGTAATGTGACTCTTAGCGTTATAGTGACGTACATACCTCCATCAACCCCATCGTTTATTTATTGGCCTTTATTTCATAAACTTGAGTTACTTGCAGTTTTTGACAAACATTTTATAGTTGCCGGTGATTTTAGCATTATAATGCCCCAATGTTCAAAATCGAATAGTTGTGAATTTTCTAGCCACTATGAATGCTGTGCAAATTAATACTATCACTAATCAATGTAATAAATGTTAAATGTTTTTTATTCAAAATGTACTTGCAGTACAACGTTCTGATAACTTTTGCCAAATGACTCATATCATCCTGATCTTGTTTTTGAAACGTCCTTGTTCAATTAAACAGTTTATGTCTCCTCCAAGCCAGATTTTAACTTTATATATGCTAACTTTCTTGAATTATATAACTTGATATTACATGCTGACTGGAAAATCTCGTTGCTACTCTGAACAATTCGTGTGAAAAATGTTACGAACTTTTACACGGTTATTTTTAAATTGCGGTTCCCATAAAATGTGAGAGGAATGGAATTATTCGTTTCTATGTTGGTTTTCTGCGTAAGAACATACAAATTAAGACATACTACCGAAAAATGTCAACGAAAACTAACTTGGCACTCTATTCACAGAAATTCAAAGAATATAGAAAATTGGTCAATGTGAATATTAAATCAAATTTCAGAAATTATATAACTGGAATTGAAGCCAACACCGAAAAAACTTTCTTTTATTAATGAGAAGACAATCTTACACGTATTCCAGGTTCTATGATCAAATACGATGAAATAATTGATTCCCTGGAGATATATCAAAACACATTTTCCGAGTTATTTCAATCTGTTTTTAAACCTGAATGTGATTATGACAGTGCAAGTTCTTATATTGTAAATATATTTTGCAGTTGCCGATGTTGGACGTGACTTGATTGAAGTATTCAGGTCGAATGAATTTTATACAGTATCAAGGTTTTCAATCATTTGAATACATGTTTATCATCGGAGTACCACAATGTTCCATTCTTGGGTTGTATCGGTAATTTGCAGATGATGTTGTGACCTTAAAATATATAAGAGAATAACGTGCTATAATGACCGCGTTGCTTTGCAAAAGGATATAGACTCTCTATACAAAAGGAGTAATCTGACTCTATCTGACTCAATATCAGCAGATATAAATTTGTGTCTTTCAAGAAATAAAATCTTCATTAAATACTCGAACAAAATTGACAATGAAACTTTGACTTTCAACTTTCATATACAGTCGTTTAGGATGTTAGGATTCTTGATCAAAAATAAGAAAGATTACTATATCAATTTATATTTTCTGATGAAGGCAAGCATGTACTGTAGAAACGTAAAAATAAAAAAAAATTGTGAAGTCAGAAAACACGATAGATTTATTTTAAACAAATGCCAAAAAACAACACTGGTATACAATAACATACCAAAAATCAAAAATATTACAATTAATTGGCAAGAAATTTATAAAAAAATACATAATTTACAATTATATACAATTCTCGTTATTTGTTCCACTGTCATCGTTAGTTAGTTTATATATGCAATATAAGTTAATGTAACATTATCCTGTAATCTGTACTATTGTTTTTCTACTGTTAGATAATAAATTAGTATTATTATTTTCTACTGTATTTTTTAACCGTAGTACTTCTTTCTTATGTTTCTTAACTTCCACATACTTGACTCAACTCAACTTTCTTCGTCGTATTATTTATCGAACTATTGTAGTTATTTAAGTTTATAATGTGTAAATCTCTATTGATTATTAGAACGATATGGCCTGGCGACCGTACTCAGAGACGAACGGATAAGAAATAAATAGATAAATAATGTAAAAAGGCATAATAAATATTCCAAAACTTACCAAAACTTATTCTAAATTTGCATTTCTTAACGGATAATTAATAAAATTTATTTTTTTCTTACTGTCAAGTGATCTGAGCTTTCGTATGTTCAGATTAAATGTTTCAACGAATAAGTTGAAACTACTCTCTGCAACAACTAAATTTCACCCTGTGTATTCCCGACGTCTAGTGCAGCTTGATTAATTACACTTTATTAGTCTGTGCTTATGTTTAGCTGTTAACCTTGTCAAATGCAGCATTAGCTAATGACAATTTCACATTACCGATTCATAATTAAGAGGATAAGCTCATATAAATCGGATGGTGCGTTTGCAACCATCTCAGGAATCTGCAACTCGGAAATTCAATTATAATAATAGTTAATTTATTATGATGTTCTGAAAGCTCGATTATCGCCGTTAAGGTGAAAGCCATTTTATGCTTATGATGAAATAAGACACATAATTAAAAATTAGGGTTCAGGTAGATATTATGGCTGCGCGTACAGTATATTGCAATACATTATTTTTATATATCGTATTATGCAATACGGAAGATATAAAAGCATTTTTCATGGGTATTAAAGTTTCATCGACGCAAAATATAAAATGGAAACTAAACGTATTAACTTGCCCTTTGAACATCCAAAATATACTGGCACATGTTACTGTGTATGAAATTTTAATTTTTTATTTTTTAATTTTGTCCAGTGATCATGTTGGTAAAATAATTGATTTTTGAAATGGAATATTCCACTTGATTATTTAACTATATTCGGTAAAAATTATAGAAATCGTTGATTTCATTCTTTCGTAATTAAACATTTTGATATTTTGATTCATTATCGCGCAGTGCAATAAAGTAGTAAAATAACAATTTACTGGCAATTATTTATTTAATTGAATGAATCTCGATGGAGGATTTAGCTTTATAATATTGCTGTATATTATTTTAGAAATACGACATAATTAGTGAAGGTATAATAAAAATTGAGCATATTTGCAACAGCAATCGAGAACACACATTACATATTTATTTAATCTATATATTTTATTGCAAATCTACATTTGCAATATAATATATCTCTACGGTAATAACAAAAGATACCCTGCTTGTTAGAAATAAGATCTGACCAACTACTTGGTAGACTACGTAACAAGATTGTCGATAGACAGAGTGAGCATTATGGCATTCAGATGTACAAATTTATCGCATTATCGTTAGTGTTAGCGTTGTATATCATAAGTAACAAGACCCACCGTCCAGCCACAATCAGAACGACTGATGTTTGACGCAAATGATCGTGTCGCTTTGACGTCAAGTCGTGAAGTGTTACATTTCAATTAAGTTTTATTCGCAAAATCAGATCACTTGAGGCAATATAAGCAAATAAATAAATTAGCGAAATATATGTAAAATGTATTATAAATATGGGAAACGTCGACATCATTTGATGCTGGCAACAACAATTTTGCCGGAAGCTTGTAAAATGTTTTCTCATGAGAAGGACTCAAATACAGGGGCGATCTATAATATGTCTTGATCGTACGATGCAGAATACACAAGGGTGAATCATTTTTGGGATATGGAATATTAAAAAAATATGCTTCAGTTAAATTAAATTTCAATGGAAAGCAATTTAAAAGAAGCCCGTGTAAACATCGAACCATGATTTCTAGCAATGAAATGTATTAGGATTATTTATAATTTGAGAATTTGACAAAAAATTAAGTGTGGTGAGATAAAACAGGATGCCATGCCACTGAGACTTAAAGAGCCAATTACACGAACTTATAACTAAAGATGGCTATTTAAAATTAGAGAATACTACGAAAAAGATCATTTGGCGACATTAGAACGAAAAATTCAACAACAACAACAAGCACAAAAAATTAATTAATGATGAGTGAAATGTGAACGTTATAAAAGAAAAGTCAACTGAAAAGTCACCCATTTACGTCGGTGTCAAAGTATTTTAACTGGTGGATCGCTAGACAATATTGTTTATGTGTATTAGTCCATCTAAATTTTACATTTTTTGTCATAACATATTTTCTATATATGAGTAAATCGTTAGCAATTCATCGATATATATTATTCACCTTCACGTTGAGTGATAAAAAGCATTTTGATTTGTGTTTTAGAAAATATGAATTTGTTGTCGTGATTTTATTATTCATATATTACTAATTAATGGAAAACGTCAGTTTGTATCACTTGTAATAAAATACTGTTTATCACTTGTTAAAAAATTTTTTGGAACTGCCATATCAAAAAGTTCGCATTTAGTAACTGAGTTGGGTTGGATTGGGTTAGTAATTGAGTTCGAACAATGTATTTGTATTTGAGTATAGAGTAAAGGTAAAAATAAATTAATAGGGTTGGAGCTATAGCTATGGGAAGACTATGAGAATACAAGAACAATTTCTGACGAAAATTTTGTTTAGTCCACCAGTTCTCCAGCATTGTTAAATCTGGTTATGAGGGAAATGAACAATTTGATTTAAAATATAACGGGTAATAAAGTTTATATATAAGATTTCCAATGTTATTGGGTTCTGTAAGATTGCTACGCCAACCCAACTAAAATTAATGGAATATTGTAGAATGAAAAAAAAAATTAAAACTACGAAAGGTGGCTGACCTGACTTTACTATTAAGACCAATTTCTGGATGACCACCTGAAAATTTAGTTGACCCGTCGGAATTGGGCTGGGAGGGAATATAAAATATAGTGTCACTTTGTCGGGAAGAAAGATAATTATGTCTGGATGAAAACATTATTTCTTTTGTCGTACTTACCGATTCTTTAGCATTTTTGGATGGGGTTGATTTCGATTATATGGCGCATTCAGGAAAACTTATTAGACTTATTAGCAGTATAGTGAAATATACTCAATGACATATAAACTGCACCACCTAGAAGGGGTGGGAATTTTTATACCAAATTTGGCAGGAATAGTGGACTAGTCCATGGAAATAGTTGATTAAAATTTGAAACCCAATCTTCAAGTAGTCATGGGATTTTTGGCGTTTGTGTCATTTTTTAGAGGTGGTGATAGACAAGCAATTATCGAATCATTTTTTGAATTTGTTCCACTTTTTCGGATCCCGTTCTTTAGTTTAAAGTGTTTCAAGTGTTTAATGATGCCTAGAGGAAGGAGGCCTCAAGTTTACCAGCAGTTGTGTGACTTTGACCGAGGGCGGATTGTTGGTTTACGAGAAGCAGGTTTTTCGTTTTGAGAAATCGGCAACCGTTTAGGACGGCACCACTCAAAAATAATGCGTGTTTATTAAGCGTGGTCTGAACATGGGGTTGAACGTCAGAGAAGAGGCACTGGGGCTTAAAGACGAACCAATGAACGTCAAGATCTCCGCTTAAGACTAATGGCCTTGAGAGACCGATTCTCTACAACTAGATCAATAGCTGATCAATGGTTAGGTGAACAAGGTCGTCCGATAGGCTTGCGCACAGTTTATCGTCGAATAAGAACGTTTGGCCTGGTGCACGGAAAGACTTCAATGGAACTTGAAGTGGCATCGAATTGTCTTTAGTGACGAATCGCGATTTTGTTTAGGAATGCATTATGGTCGGATGACTGTTAGACGAAGACGTGGAGAAAGGCGCAATCCTGATTTTTCGATTGCTAGGCATGTTCACCGTACTGTGGGGTTGATTGTGAGAGGTGCTATTGCTTACGGCAGTAGGTCACCCTTGCTCTTCATTCGGGGCAGTATGACCGCCCGATGCTACATTGACGAAGTGGTAGAACCACATGTTCTTCCATATCTTCTAGGGCTGGAAGACCCACTTTTCCAGCAAGATAATGCACGACCTCACGTAGCAAGGGTTTCTCTTGACTTCTTTGAAAAGGCCAATGTTAATCTTTTGCCTTGGCCGCCAAGATCTCCCGATTTGTCGCCCATTGAGCACGTGTGGGACATAATGAGTAGAAGATTGAGGAATCTACCGAACCCACCGTTGGACAATAGAAACTCAACGCCATGAAGTACAGGCTGCTTGGGATGCCATACCCCAAGAAGACATTGATCACCTGCTGGAATCAATGCCAAGGCGGGTTAATGAGTGTATCAGAAATAGGGGCGGACCAACACATTATTAAAAAAATATCAAAAAGATGAAGTGTTTATCAAATTTTAATTAATTGTTACCTTAGACTAGTCCAATGTTTCTGCCAAATTTGTTCCAACAATTCCCACCCCTTCTAGGTGGTGCAGTTTATATGTCACTGAGTATATATCTCCAAAATATTTCAATCAACGCAACCCAAGTTAACCCAACAACAGTAAATTGAAATCAGATGTGTAATAAAATAGAATGGATTAAGACTGCAGGGCAGCAAGTTCAAGCCTCGAAATGGAGTAATGTGTAAAGAAACAGAGAGAGAAAGATGCTAGGTAGGTAGTCAGATTGGTGGCCAGAAAATCTCCACCCAGGTCCAAAGACCTGGGAGAGGGCTGGAAGCAAAAAGTTGTCTTTCCGTTTCCGTCCCACAAACTCAAAATTATTAAGATGTCATCACGGCCATCGACGACGCGAGCAATCGTATTTTAAATATTTGTTTAAGGAAAAGATCCTATTGGAATCGATTACAATAATTTTGATTTAACTGAAATTGGGAACGCTGCGAAATGTGTGTATGGTATTGCACTACATGTTGATTTAAACTAATCTTAAAATGTGCACGTGCCCCCTTTTATATATAATTCCTTTAACAGATAAGGAAGGGATAAGGTATGGTAATATACGTACGAAAATTACCTTGATCCAGGAAATGCTAAGAAAGCGGTTGGCCTTGATGTTCTCTTCTAAAACTACTACAATAGCGCTATTCTAATTGCCACTTCATATAATAAGTTGCTATATTACATTTTTCTTAGAAATGTAGAAAATCACTCTGATTTAATAGGTTTGTTTTAAAAGTCGTTTCATACCTTGTATAAGATTATACCACCAGATGATACGATGATTTTTTTTAACTTAAGAATAGAAGATTATCAATACTTTAATAAGTTAATGTGCCAATACGATTCCATAGCGCTTCACACTTTAGTCTACACCGACCAAATCATATTTTCGCAACACGAAACGGAGTTATATCGAAGGAGTGCTAAACTTCAACGTTAAATTATCGTCGTGGTGGCATTTTAGTGCCATACGTAAACTGCATACGTGTAGCGTGGTAAATATCAATAAATTTATCCCATATATAGCGCCGCTCCCGTGAATATTTAACGGACGTACCGACTTAAATCGCCGGTTTGCTTGCGAATTCGACCAGCGTACTACCTAAATACCGCGGCTGAACGAACTTATTCTTTTAACGGAAGTTTGCAATTTATCTAATAAATTTCCAATTCTGGATTATTTACGCTGATCGACGATGAAAATTTCATCTCGTAACTGTTCGGTCGTGCGAGTAAATTCGGTCCCGTCGGTAATGGCATGAATTCAAAACAGTCGTTACCAACCCTTCTGTTAAGCCGGATACTGAAAACCGGATGAATTTGTCTTAGACTGCATTATGCCTGGTTAAGGAAAAATAATATGCTACATATGAACTGGTTATAAATGAAAAGTACAGCAATGTTTATATAAAATAATTTAATCGAAACAATATGAGCTACCAAACGTGATGTATAATATGGCTATTTGTTTGTACGTAATTCACTTGACACAATCAGAATCATAAGAAGAGGGTGGCAAAATAAATACAACATAAATATTAACAAAGCAGGTAAAAACAAATTGAAATTAAACGAGCAAAAATTGATCGAATGAAAATTTGAACAAAACCTGAATGTAACTGATCCAAGATGTCTGGATAATGAATATAAGAAATATTAAACGTTAAACCGATAAAGAATTATTATTATAAATCAATTAAATGTGCATGGTTACAAATCATATACAAGTAACACAACAAAACGAAAGAGATGTGGACAAAAGGGGAATAACAAGATTGCATAAGAAATTAAATTAAGTAACTGACTTGTGAACTAATAAAATATAACAAGAAAACTTGGGAATTATATAAAGAATTCAAAGCAGAAAATACTATAAAATAATCGAATAACAAGCGAAATATCGGCGCAAAGAACTAAATTGAAATAATCTGTTGAAAAAGGATATAAAATCAATCACTCGCATGTAAAAAAGGGAACGGGAACGAAGGTAGTAAAATTGAAACGAATGAAATTGAAACAAAACAAATTACATTGAAACAAGCCGAATTGGTTTAGTTTGGTTGGGTTCGCCAGGATTAGGTTTTGGGTTGTGAAACGTGATCAATATTTGGGTTCATATTAAAACTAGTTTTTATTTCTAATATTATTTGTATTATATTATTATATTATCCTGTAAGATTTAAAAGAATGGCGAATTCCGAGTAAAAATATTTTTTGAATATAAATATATTGATTGTAATTGAAAATGCAATACCAAACGTCAGTATTTTTTAATAATCTTTTGATAATAAAATGGGTATATATAGAGTAGAAATAATTACAATTTCATAATCATGTGAAAAGTCTACAAGCCTTAAATTCAAAAATGAGTCGGAGCTTTTAAGTTAATACACTCATGGATAGGGTAGAAATTAAGTTGCTGTTGCAGAATCAAGGAAAAACATGTACATGTCATTTTTTGACATAGGCCCAATTACGATTTATGCATGTCTTCTCCCCTCCACTCTACTAATGCATCTTCATCATTGCAAATTTCTTCCCACCTACCTAAATACTTATTTAAGCATTTCTAACTTTCAGAGAACGGCGTCGTGGTCTAGTTCGGCAGTGGTTCTCTCTTCCAAATTTCTTTCCATTTACTTCAATCTGAATTACATTCCCCTATGTCGCTTTACACTCCTCTTCTTTCGTCTTTTTTTGCCTGGGATGCCTCTCTTCTTCAATTCTATTTAAGCGTACTAACCGTCTTAGGTCTTGGTATCTCTCTATGTTTCATTCCTAATTTTGCCCCTCTCTGTTTTCCCTTCTAATTTTTTAAGGAATCTCATTTCCATGGCATTTCGTCTGTTCTTTTGCATATGTCAGTACTAGTAGTGCCACTTTCTTCTATATTGCGGTTATTGTTTTTGTGGGTTTGTCTCTTTTTCCTAGGAACATTGTTTTGATTGCGTTAAATAATCCCCCTGTTTCACTTATTCTTTGGTTCATCTCACTATCCAGTTTTCCGGTTTCACTCACACATATCCCCAAGTATTTGAAATCTTTTACTTGTTCCAATTTTATTCCTTTTATTTCTATGTTGTGTGTTGTTTTCCAGGGTCTATTATCATTGTTTTACTTTTCTCGTACTTAATTAGCGTAATCGTTTTTTTTAATTCATTATCACATATTCTCATGTTTTGCTGTAGGTCTTTTTCGCTTTTTCCTAGGATCGCTATTTCGTTTGCAAATATTAGTTCTGTCGCCTGTATTCTTTCCATTTCCAATTACCTATTGTGTATGGTATAATTTTCTTTTTGCATTACTTTACGTCGCCAAGCACTACTGTAAATAAGACGTGCGGACCTAGCTAGTGCACCTTTTATAGAATATTTTGATTATCTCTATTATTTTGGTTTCTATTACTCATTTCTTCAGGCCTTATTCAATCGAAGGCTTTTTGTAGATCTACGAAGCAAATGTATGCTTGTCTTTCCATTGCTAGTGGTTTTTCACTTACTTGTCTTAGGGCGAATATCAAGTTTTATGCGCGTCTTTTCGCCCTGAACCCGCATTGTGTTTCTTCTATAGTTTATTGAATTTTTGCTTTTAAGTCTTGTTTTTGTTATTATGGTATATAGTTGCTGGGTATTTTATTTCCCGGAATTTTTTACAGTCTCGTGTGTCACCTTTTTTGTGAATTGGTGTAATTATTCCCATTTGCCAGTCCTTCGGGCGGTACCTTCCTCCACAATGTCATTTAACACATCTAGCAGTCCTATTTAATCTCTTCTCGTGCGTATTTTATCATATCTGTGGTGATGCCGCTGTGACTCCCCGAATTACCCATCTTCAATCTTCCTATGGATTCCCTTTTTCTAGTTTTTTGGGTACATTTTCCATTTTCGTCTATTTATTTCTTTAATTTCTTCGTTCCGCCATCGAGTTTTCCTTGCCGCTCTATTGCCTCCTTTAATTAGCAGTATTTCTTGCTGTTTCCATGATATCTCTCTTTAATTTTTGTCACTTTTCTTCTACTGATTCGCCTAGTTCTCGCTCTTGAATACTTTTATCTAGTGCGTTTTTTTATCATTTTCTCCTACTTCCTGTATCTTAGTCTGTCACTCATATATTTTTTTATTATTGTTCTCCTTTTTGTTTCTTTCTTGTTCTGTTCTTCTATTCCATAAGCAGTAAAAAGTGGTCGCTTCCTATCTCCACTTCTCTTTTCATTCTTACATCCTTTATTATGGTCCAGATTTCTAGTTATTAGGAAGTAGTCTATAATTGAACTTTCCCCTCTATTTATTTCCTCTTTTGTATACTTGAAAGCGTCGCTGTGTGCGAACTTAGAGTTTGCTACCACTAGATCCAGTATCATCTGCCCCTTTGTGTTTGGAACTCCTTCACCCTATTTCCCTAGGTTGTCTTCAATGTTGTTGCCCACTCTGCCATTTAGGTCTCCCATTATGATAACTTTTTTATCTTTTTTGTCAATCATTTTCTTCTTTTTCTGCATCTCCACTTATATATGCCACAATTACTGTGTACGTTTCATACTTTTCGTGGGTGCAATTACATATTGTTGTGTTTTTTATTAAAATATAAAATAATTATAAGAATAACTTATTAGTTAAATTAGAAAATAAATTTTATTTTAAAATTAATGACGAGAAGGAATAGAGGTGGTAGGGAGATCACCTGGGTGATCACCTGGTAAAGTAAGAGCAGGGATGCAGACAAGTGTGGGAAAACAAGGTAGGGACAGAGCTATAAAAGCAGACGCACGGCGAATTACGGGGAGTTCCACGAAGCGACCAGCCCAAGAAGGAAGAAGGAGTTCCACGAAGCGACCAGCCCAAGAAGGAAGAAGGAGTTCAACGAAGTGACCAGCCCGAAGAGGAAGGGAAAGGAGTTCAACACAGCGGCCAGCCAAAGAAGGAGTCGGGAGTCCGAGCCAGCGACAAGCCCGAAGCAGAGAGAGTTCGGTCCAGTGATCGGCCGGAAGCAGAAAATTTGGTAAGAATATTTAAACTTGCTAATATTTTATTGATGGTGCCTGAATACAGGGCAAACAAATGGCTAGATAAGCGGTACACAGAATAAATTGCAACTTGTTTGGAAAAATATAAATTTAAAATGAATTATGTTAGTTCATAAGGTGTTAATGTATTTGCATTTGATAAGCAAATAGAAAAGGAATATCAAATTGTAGTAATAAATTTTATTTGCACTTATAAGCAAATAACAGAATATATATATATATATCAAATTGTATCAATAAATTTTATTTGCAATTATTAGCAAATAACAAAAAAATATATATAACAAATTGTATCAATAAACAGTACTTGCGCTTGTTAGCAAGTAACAAAAAAAATATATATAACAAATTGTATCAATAAATTTTATTTGCAATTATTAGCAAATAACAAAAATATATATATATATAACAAATTGTATCAATAAACAGTACTTGCGCTTGTTAGCAGGTAACAAAAAAAATATATATAACAAATTGTATCAATAAATTTTATTTGCAATTATTAACAAATAACAAAAATATATATATAACAAATTGTATCAATAAATTTTATTTGCAATTGTTGGCAAATAACAAAAATATATATAACAAATTGTGTCAATAAATTTTATTTGCAATTATTGGCGAGTGACAAAAATATAAGAACAAATTGTGTCAATTAAATTGCAACTTATTGAGCACAGAGAGAATTTTTCACAACAAATAATTTTAAAATTAGAATATGCATGAGAAATAAGACAAATATCGACGCGGGATTAGATTATCGTAAGGACGGACCGGTCAACGCATCGGAGTCGCGCAGCATTTCTTACTCATACCCGGCATGTGGAAATAATGTGCGTACACGATTTTGTTTTTTTTTACAGGCACCGAAAACTTGTTAACGGTAAACATTTAAACGTATATATATTATATATATGAATTTATATAATATTGTATATTAATTGGGACATTTAGAGAATTTGATTTTGGTAAATATATTATTTTAATTTAAAATATCGTCGTATTATTTAACCCGATCAAACCTGAACAAAAGGATAGCTTTGACAAGAATTTTATATAGTTGTGAGTTATTTCCTAAATAAAAATAAAGTCAAAGGCATAATTCATAGCAATATGTTACATGTACTGTTTTCTTTTAATATAAACCCTACCCCTACTCTTACTCTTTCCCCGTCGTCTACCCCTGCCATATACATCCAATATCCTTTATGTATTCGTTCTAGCTTGTTCCCCGTTTTGTTGATCTCTAGGTAGGTTATTTCGACTTTTTCCATTTTTTCGAATATTCCTTCTTGTTTTCCATTTATACTCCTCACATTCCACGTCCCTATCTTTATTATATTTATATATTTCGGATCCGATTCCGGATATTTTTGTTTTGGATCCGGATCCGGATATTACTACTTCGGATCCTGATGCGCATATTGTTTTCTCAGATCTAGAAATTCAAACCGTGCATTTCTTGAGTATACGTTTGCATATAATATACAACATTGTGTCTTGTGTCTAAAATTCCCTTTTCGTAAGCTGAATTATATACGAAGCTGAACCAACACGGTGGGACCCATCTAACGCAACCCAATTCAACTCACCACAGCCCATCTTAAGTCTTAGTCGGCGGAATTATGTGATTTACCATCGTTGATTTAATAATATCCACGTTCAGTGCGCCGGTTTGAAAATAATTTGCACTGACGAAAAGTTACCGCTTGTTATCCAAGGCAAACGAGCAAATGCTCAGCGAAATAAAAGTTCCGAATTTCTACGTGTTCAGCAATCGTCGACGTCGTAGTTTCAATAAAATTACAGCACTTCACTTGCTAATACAATTTAATTTTCGAATCATGAAAATCGCGTAATTTCAACAATTCTTTGATCTTTACTTAGTCTTACACTCAAGCCCCTTTAGGGCGAACATGTTAAAATTTTTCTTTTAAAATTCGTCACTGAGATTTGTAATGCAAATTTCCATTGCAAGTAATAGCATTTTTAACGCGAGTTTCACACAACCAGTGCGTGTCAACGCCAATTCAAATGGTAGGAGAAAAATATAAATTTCTTCTGAAACGATAACATAAGCTAATGTAAATTGACTACTTCAAAAATATGTATATTATCGAACTAATTGCGGAAATGTTGTTGGCACTCTGTTGGTTATTATTTTCACTTGTACAATGCGTAAATGTTATGTCTAAGAGCTGACCACAACGATGTTATTCTAAACGTTAGACGTATGTGTGGTCTGGGGTGCATTGCCATTGAATCACATGAACATTTCTAGAAATATTTTTATAGTTTGTTTGATTGTACATTGTGCAGATTATGCTGTCAGCGAAAGATCATCAATTTCACAATTTTCACTAAATTTTAAATGTATGTCCTCCCACTCTTAAATCTCTACAATCAACCAGACTTCTGATAACAATAAAGATGCCCATATTGAATAAAAACATTACAACATATTTTTCGTTAATTAAAATGTATTATATTAAAATTGTTCGATTCAAAGAGTTTAGAATCATTGAGACGAGCTCAGATTTTTATTCAGCGAGACGATACGAATTTTATCTTTGCTTTGTTTGGCACCGCAGAAATGTATGCTGTTTTCACCAAGCATCATCCAATAATTTTCTGTTGTTGCTATGAATATTTTTTAATCCCCGTTGTGAAATTTTACACAGTTCGGTGAGAATAAAACAAATAAAAACCAAACACATTCTGTAATATACATTCATGCCCTCATGTGCACATAATTGAAACGGCAGATGTGTACTCATATGTTATTCCTTGTGAGGCAATCCTCAGCAATATCCGCACTAACAAAGAACACCACAAATAGCAAATCTATTATTGCGAAAAACCAAAGGGCTCACTTTAATACATTATGCACCAAGTTCACGTTTAGTTGCCACATTTTACCATTCCGACATGCCTTTGTAATGCACACGTGTACGTAAAAAGACAATAGCGTAACACATTAACATATTTTTAGCGAACCGGAGATATTTTTCGGAGCGTTGTAGCGTTAATATTTTAGGTTGTGCATTAAACAACATACTTGGGGCAATTTTGCTCGTTACATCAACGGATTTGCTTGCAAGCATTTAAATTTCAAATGTGATCATAAATATGCTTTCGTTAACGCGGTTTAATTTAAGTTTTAGAACAAGGTAGCTCGAAACTATAATTTTTGTCGTTTTCTCTTTTATTTTTATTGGTTGTAATTCCGTTTTAGTAAATTTTCAATATTTTTTTTATATATCGCTTTTTTTGTTTATAAGATTTATATGATTGGAATGTTAGTTAGTTAGTTGCTTTGAAATTAATTTCTTATTTTCAATTTGTTTATAGTGATTATCCCCATTCTTCTATAGATCCTATTAATTAGATTCTTAATGTTTGCTTTCAGTTTATTAGCATACGTCACAATAATTTTGTTTTCATCGGTGAATAATGTTTATCATTTGTTTTTTTTCTATTTTCGAATTTTTAGTAACATTTTATTTTGGCTTCAGTGATTGTCTTAATAATTTAATTGATTTCTTATCGATTACTTTTCTTTGTGCGTTCCTTACCAGTGCCATCGAATATTTTGCTTTTGGTCTCTATGCTCATAATGTGGAATTTTATCTTTGCTCTAATTTTTATTCTTTGAAGGTCCTTGTTGCACATATACGCTATGTACTATGTTTAGAATGGCCACACCGTCAGCTTTCACTGGTTTTGTAAATCAATTTATTATATTTCGTTTCTCATATGTGGCATTTTAATACGTATTGCTTGTTTTGTTTATATATTATATTAGGGGTGTGAAAACGATTCGCCAAATTCTTGTATTGCAATGAAGCTACTTTTTGTTAATAACAAGTTAACTAGAAGTGTTGAATTTTTATTTATATTTCTTAAAAATAGAAGACAAATATATTACCAAATATAACCGAAAATAATAAAACACACACAATGGGCGATATTAATGAGTCCTGATGGGTAAAACTTTTAAAATACAATCAGTTCTGGACAAATTATATGTAGTTCAAGATTATAACTTGACGTATCGCTAGTCATGAAGCCAGCTTCTTCAGAAGTTCTTAGAGTGATATTCTACTCGTCGCTAAATACCATTGTTTCAGATCGCTGATCTGTGTCCATTGTGGTCGAACGCACTGTTGTCCTTCCAATTAATTGCAAAGTGATCGTTATGGTAGGATTATTTTCATGTCGCTTCTTTTTTTACTGCTCGCTTCCAAGTGTTGATCAGTCGATATCAGTCAGTTGAAGTTATCGGTGTGCTTCATTATTTCCTGTGAGTCCTTTATTATCCTCGGGTAATAGCGATCAGATGTGGCCGTCTTAAGGTTGCCATCTTAAGGTTGCCGTTATCAATTTTGTGCGTTTCTGCGACAATCCTTTGTACGCCGCCCGGTTTGCCCAATGTAGGATTTGTAACAATTTTATTGAAATTCGTACAAATATGCAGCTTCGGTACATATTCTTTATTAAATGGCAAATGCTGTTGCATATTCTTTACTGTATTGTACCAAACCTTTATAATTTTTTTATTCTCCTGAATTTTCATGAGTCTACCCGTTACGCCCGCCATGTAAGGCAAGCGATTAACTATAAGCACTTAACTATAACTAAGACAAGTGAGCATAACCCACTGGTTGTTGTTGTAATTTGCCCTTCTCTTTCGACTCAATACAAAATAGCAATCATATATTCAATGTATTCAATATTCAATATTAATTATTTTATCTCGAAGATAAAATGCGTATGATATGAGACTTGAACCTCGCACCAGGATTACTAGCCTGCGACCTAGACCACTATACCAGTACACATATAAGGAAGTATTATACAAATACTATTGCCATGTGCTATGAATACTGGCCTAGCCCGTAATTCTTAGTAATTAGTGTAATAAAATTACAAGCAATTACAAGCAAAATTACTTCAGAGTGGCGGAGACAAATTTATTTATTTATTTATGTTCATATGTGCACACCAGAACTAAACCACAAGAACTTCGTCACAAATATTTTGGACAGACTCTGCCGAATGACCCCATGAATCAAGCTATTCTCTCAGAAGAAATAATACATCAATCTGCACAACTACAAAGAAATTGCAGTTCACCACAACCAACAATTTACAACAATAGGTATTTATATATGAAAATGGAAAACGTGATAGAGGTTGCAATAGAACAGAAGCTAGTGATAAGAAGTACACAGTTGAACATAACAAATTCGTATGGGGACGTGCACAATACCGGATGGTAGAATCACAAATCAGATACATCTCATATTGAAGAAAGAGAATGACGCCAAATTAATCACGAACATTAGGAATTACACGGCGGTGAATATGGACTGTGATAACTATTTAGTGGTGGCACGTATGAAAGGAAACATTTCGCACAAAAAGGTCTTTACAAAAACGATAAAAGATAAAAGATGTTAATGTGAAAATCTCACGAAGAGATAATACAAATGAGATACGACGCTACTGAGAGAGTTAGCATTAAGTGATCAGAAAAATGAAATTGAAGGAGAATGGAGTCAGAACTATTACTTAATTCAAGGGACGAAGTAGTGCAACAAGGAAAAAATTAAAAGCAATAAATTTTATAAAGAAATAAGAAATTTTGCCAAGAAGTCAAAAAATCAAAAGAACGTTTCAAGAGCAAACAAATATATTCCAAAGATAGAAGAAGGCAATTTAATAGGACAGGATGGGAAGGTAACAGAGAGATGGAAAGCATTTTTCGGGTAGGTCCTGAAAAAGAACTCGGAGGAAGCTGAGCAAATAGAAGAACTAGGGAATGAGATGGGGGGGGGGGGAAATAAATCCACCAACAGAGAAAAAAATCATAAAAGTGTAGAAGAAAACATACAATTATCGGACCTATAGTGTGAAACATGAATACTAAACCAAGAGGAACAACAGACATTAGAAAGATGGGAAAGAAAAATGTACGTCTGAAAAGAATCTGGAAAGTATGGCCGAGAAGCACAAATGGGGAAATAAATAAGCTCTACGGCGAAGATAATATAGTGACAATAGTGAAAACGCAACAGTTACGTTGGTTAGGCCATGTGGAGCGACTGCCACAAAGCAGAGGGACTAAAACAGTGTTACTATACTAGGGCCAAGACTGAGAGGAAGACTAAGGAAAGCTTGGTTGCCTGTAATGGTAGAAGGTATAACAGCGTTAGGTATAAGAGGCTGGACGATATTCATCAACTCAACTCAATGGTGCAACAATGACAGAATAGTGAATGAGATGCTCAAAAGTTCTGAAGAAAAGTATGTATTGCAGCATTCCTTGACATCGAGCAAGTCTTTAATCTAGTACGGCACGACTGCTTCTTATATACTCGAAAATACATATCCGACACCACATTACCTAATCATAATATTCTATCTTACTATATTTTTGAACAATATTTAACACGTACATTTCAAAATAACATTTTCTAATCAGGAGTACCAGGAGGAACCACAAATGTGAACGATAATTTCCTAACAGCTTCTCAAAATCTTCAAAACCATCCCAATCAACAAGATTGAGTCAACATCTGGGTGTAAAAGTCAGCACAAGTGAACCTTCGCAAAACGAAAGATAATTGGGTGGTGATGATAAACAACACACAATAGGCAGTTAAAAAAATGCTAAATACTTAGGAGGGCTGTGCCAAGCCCTCCAGCACAAATGTCTAAATGATCATGAAGGACTTTGCGAACACTTGTATTTGAAAGCGCCATATTTTTATATTTCGTTCACTTTTCATCGTTCCCAGTTGTTGCGTGTATTCCTGTCGTAACTGTTTTGGGCATCTTTAACCATTGAGCAAGACAGGGGAATTCCCCCGTGCACCCCATGCGGCCGATCTTTGATGGTTTGAGGAGATGGATGTTCTCAACTAAATAATTTGATAACAACTTCATACTGAATTTTGTGATTTGTGACTAATGTCAGTTAGAAGAAAACTAACTGACATTAAATATATGTCTTGTGTCAATGCGTGACAAACATTTTGATCCGCTACGATACCTGGTTCACCAAACGATTCCAGGATCTTACCAAAAATAAAGTTCTTTCTCGTGGCTGAGTCATGGACGCTCATGTGCAAAGTACACTTTACGCGTACGGTTATTGTATCCTGTCAGGATCCTGATGTTCTAGATGGGTTTCTCTCTCTTCTGTGAGGCAGATAATACTATGAAATATGTGTTCCCATGAGACATATTCTTCTGTTCATTTGCAAATCGGCAGAAGATACAGTTTGTTAATTGCTAATTTTCTCTATAGTTTTAAGATGAAACTATGTGAGACAGACATCTACATAAGATTTATTTTGAATAGAGGACTCTCTCCACCTCACTACGGGTATTGTTATCCAATGATATACACCATTTCAAAGAGTATTTCAAACGTATTCCTACTCGTTTCAGTATATTTTAAAGTTCTTCATGAGTTCCCTCCTTCGATGCAATTTTTCTTTATTTATACACTTGTTTTAGTTTCACTTGTTTATCTACTATTTTAAATATGCAATACCGAAAGAACGTCTTAAATGCGTTTACAGTGCACTTGTTTCATTTACTTTTATTTTGGATAAAACCTCTGAAAAATACAGAGAATAATATTCAATGGTACGCCCACAATAAAATTCAGAAATACCCTTCGTAGAAGCGTAAATAAGCTACCCAACAGTTATCTCCAAAGACTAAACCGTGATCCACATACGATCAGATCATAGAAATCAGAAGACGTCTTGAAAGAGGTGATTGTAAACTTATTCCAATAATAAAAAGCAGTATTTATGTGAAGTGGTTGATGTAACTCTGAAATCGATTGTACTGTTAAAACAGTAAAGAATGTTGAAAAAGAGGCATTTTCTTATTTTTTTTACTGGTTTTGTGTGTTCTTCTTCATCAATTATTTTCTAGTTGAAATTAGCTTTATTCTTAATGCTTGCATTACATTCTGTTATTTTAATGTTTACGTTGGCATACTAGTTATTAGTCGACACGATATTTCCGCAGTAAAGCAATGTCAGAGTCTAGTCGCGTTCTAATTACACCTAATTTACTTAAACAGTGAGATTCCGTTATAAGAACGCGATAATTGAATTTCCATGTTGGAGGCTAATTTGACGCTAAACGACTCTAACGAGATTAAAATAACTGTCCGTTAAGAGTTGGTAATTATTTCGAAGTCGGCTGCCTGATTTTTGTCGTTAAATACGAGACGGAGGTTTTACGTGTCCTCCCGTCAAAGCATAGACGACCTTAAAATATTGATGCATTCATGGAGGAGACACCGGCCCCGTTCGTTATTCGTGCATGTATGCTCGCATCAGGTCTTGAGTTACTGCGCCGTGCCGGAGTAAGATGAATAAAATACTAGCGGCAAATGTATACCGTGGATGCAAAAGTAAACAAAACGAAGGAACTTTACATTTTAGTACGACATGATTTTTGCGGCAAGTCCGCGGCAAACGCTAAGTATCTGGAAATTTTATCTGCAAAGTAAAGTACAATAGATGCTAGATTTATATTGTGCATTTCTAGTATTTAAATTAGTATTTAAATGCGAAGAAAATTATATAAATCAAATTTCATTGAAGTAAATTCGAAAAACTTAAAGGTTGTAATCAGTTATTGTTACTGTCATTAGTGACTAACAACTTGGTCAGAAATTACTAAGTGAAACTTCAAAGCAGTAAAGCTACAGAGAAATCAGTACATTCGTAAACCAATATACTCACAACATGGTAATGAAGAAACACGAACAGTTTCAACAATTAGAGTCGATTATTTTTTGATGTTATGCTATTTCATAATTATACACCACACACATAAACACGACAAGGCAAGAACGTATATGAAAATGACCCTCAATGGTTCTCCTCCTCCTCCTCCTTTTCATGTTCTTGAACTTCCCCTGTAAATGGATACATGTCACCATCAAGACGCTGGAATTATTATAGCATTTTATAAAAAGAGTGAAATATTATTTCGTGAACGAAAGACGGATAACTATACACCGTTTTGATGCCATAATTTTATAAAATAAAATTTTATAGTTTGTAATTTTTATTTAATTGCCAATATTATTGACAATTTTTGCTCTTTGCAGGATAATATAACGCTAACAAGATATCTACTAAAGATTCAAGCTACTTTGTTTTGAAATGTGCTTGCACCTGTGTGGCCTTCTTTACCAATCTATATTCCACTGTGACATAAGTTTCTTGCACGCATTCCTACTCCTGTCCGTTAAAGAAAGTTGCAATTACGAAAGCGAGCATGATCCAAATTACATTTGGTATATGAAATTGAAAAATCTGCTAAAAAGACTTCTACGATTTGACCTTGCCCTCAACAATGGCGCAGTTTTGACGTCTAAACTCACCAAATAGGACTTGCTCAATAAAAGCGGCAGATTATAGTAATCGTCACCAAGCTTTTTCAGGACTGTCAAGATGAACTGGGTTTCGGTGATAATTTGGTCTGTAACCTGAACTAGTGGAATTGCCAACTCATCCAGGAGCATAAAAGGAGCGCTAGCCATAACTAGAACAAGTACTCATCTCCTTCTCTGGCTTCACTATGAGCAGTTCAAAGATGATTGTTGCAACTTTCTAACATTCTTGCAGTACAGGTACGTCTGGAAAGTTACTGGAGACTCGGTGGCATTATTGTTAGAACCTCAAAGTTACCAAATTCGTTGCTATCTTCGCCTATGAGACAAATACACTACCAAAGCTGACATGCTAGCTGTGATTAATGCTGTCGTTCTTTGCATCAGGGATGAACAAAGTAAAAGAGACATTTGTGAACTCCAGAATGTTCTGATGCCGTTGTACACTAATTTGCTTTAGATACGAAGTCAGCAGCCTTTATATGCGTTCGATTTCTGGGCTGAACTGTCCAAGACAAAAACAAGTATCTTTTTGGAATGAATTCACAAAGAGACGCGCTACGAAGGAAAAAACAAAAAACAGCTTGGAACAGCGTTGTCTAAGTTTACTGGGAAATCACTAGGTTGAAAATTATGGAGAGCTGGTTGAGATTCTGGTGTCCCTCAAGGTACATATCCTGGATGCTCAACTCGACTACTACGTACTAGGCAATAAACGTCGCTACCAAGGAGAGTATAACAGGAATGATATGAGGTTACACTATCACCGAGCGGAAGTAGCGCTTACAAGATAAAGTGTGTGCCACACATATTACGAAATAAACTTAGTATCCAACGAACTTTATCATCTACATTTGGAACTAAGTCAATTAATACCTGAAGATATGTGGATAACAGTGGATTAGATCAGGCGGAACATCGCCTAAACAATGCTGCCAGAAAACAGACCAACGCTATGTCAAAAGAAGGCCGAAGCACTACCAGGATTGTACCCTATTGTCGTGAACCTCTCCATCCAACCGTTATCTGAGCACACCAAGGTACTATCGAAAGGACTAAATTTGGCTATTGTACCAAGAAGAATATCAAAGGACGAAATAATCACCCAAGTGGAATGTGCAATAAGGACTCTACCAGCAGAAGAATCAGAACAAATACGATACGAGATGTCCAAAATTCTCAGCAAAACCAAACTACCAACTCGGAATATCTAAAGGACACTTTATAATAATAACGATATCTTCGTTCTACGTGCCGATAAAGGAAACGCAACAGTAGTAATGACCAGGATGGAATACAATGACACGATCAACACATTATTGGATGCCGAACACTGCAGAAAATTAACCAGAGACCCAACAGTCCCAACGTCAGACTAGGAAAGCGATCAGGGAGTCAACCATACCGAAGGATACTGCCATAAGAAACTTGGCCTCCAAGATTATATGGACTACCAAAGAAACAGAAAACTGGTAAACTGTAATTGTAAGTACCTGCGGATTTCCAACTTACGAACTGGCCAGATATGTTGCCAAGCAGCTAGAGCAGTACGTGGGATTATACAAGCAGTTTTGTAAAGAACTCGGAATATTTTGTGGAGATTTTACATTTACATGAAATAACCAGCGAGGATATTCTGGTGAGTTTTGACCACAATGTTTAAAGAGGATATAAT
The DNA here is from genome assembly GCA_959613385.1 of Geotrupes spiniger. NCBI lineage: Eukaryota > Metazoa > Arthropoda > Insecta > Coleoptera > Geotrupidae > Geotrupes > Geotrupes spiniger. Next base: position 22,724,789 of record OY390736.1, on the reverse strand, counting down.
TGACCTGGCAAAATTGTGTTTAACCACCACATACTTTCTATGAAATGGAGAATTTTATGAGCAGAATAACGATGCAGCTCTGGGATCACCACTCTCACCAATCATTGCCAACATCTTCATGGAGACTTTTGAAGAAAAAGCCATCAGTTTCAGTGACAGTAAGCCGAACTGCTGGTACCGCTACGTGGACGATACCTTCGTGCTATGGCACACGGTATGGACAGTCTACACGCATTCAAGGAGCATATCAACGAACAACATGCCAACATCAACATCACGATGGAGACAGACGAGATGGCTGCCTATCTTTTCTGGATGTACTAATTAAACGCAATGACAGTGGAAAATTGGGACATGGAGTATACCGCAAGGAGACGGATGCGGACCGATACCTACACGCCATCCACAGAAGAACGGCTACAAACCACAGGATATTCAGAGACTTGCCAAAGCTAGGAAGAAGAAGAATGACGAATTAGAGAAAAAACAGCAGGATACGCACACCTCTCATATATTGCAAAAGTTACGGACAAGCTGAGGGAAACCCTGGAGAAGAAAAATGCCAACGTTAGGTTGATCACAGTTAAGAAAATAAAAGGACTGCTTCCATCTAAGGAATATACGAACTTCAATACCAGTGTGGATTCGTATATCGTATATTGGATAAACGGGGCGCACTATACAGTGCAGAGTCAAGGAGCATCGAAGAGATGTCGAGTATGGAAATACTGGGTGATTCGAAGTAAGTGAACACGACCACACGGGAAGCAGTCACATAATCGACTACGATGAAGTGAAGATACTCTCCAGAAACCATCACTGCTACCTACAGATAGTGAGAGAATCCTTGCAAATAATGAAGAACCCGAATAATTTCAACCGAGATGATGTATATAGACTAAATATGGTTTGGAAGTTAGCACTAAAGTACACCGACAAGCAAGGACCACCAAAGATGCAGCCACGACCATCAAGGACGAATCCAGGAGGAGTATCGGACACGGATCAGCAGACGATAACGGACACGGATCAACGGAATATAACGGATACGTATCAACGAAGCGAAGTAGCGACTGGGTATATAACGAGGAGCAAAAATATCAACATCAGTCTTTAGAAACCTGAAGAAGCTGATCAGCGAAACGTCAAGTCTATTTCCATCATTATAAAATAAAATTTACTTTATGAATAGTTTTTAAATTTCGAAAATTCTGACGATTGCTATAATTTAAAAAATACAAATGGTGTAAAACTTCACCACAACTCATATCGTTAATTGTACATTTCTATTGAAATTTAGAGTTCATTATTCAGGAATACGCCACAAGTATAATTACCGATATATAAATAAAACAAATCAAGATGAAAATGTGAAAGTCGAAGACCAAACAAATCAAATTAAAAAATATTATGCGGCCTATATTTTTATGTACAGTACTGTTTAACGCCAGCCATTATGTCTAAAGCAATTTGAGTGTTGTGGTAGTTTCACATGCAGTGACTTGTTACAGACCTGTATTGACTGAGGACGGAATATGGTAAAATTGTTATTGGAATCAAAAGATTTCATAAAAATAGCCATTTAACAATATTGCTATAATGGGTAGAAATGGAAGTAAAATTGAATGAAGAATTGTTACTGTTGGTTGTAAAATTACCGTTCATTACAAATTTGGAATAATGCTTTTTAAATTTTGCCTTGAAGAGTGTAATTACACAGAAACGGGTTCGAACATTTTCAAAAAATTGTGCATGTTAATGTTGTTTTAATTTCGAACGCCTAATTGAAAAATGTAAATATACAGTACATACATGCGATAGCCCCATCAAACCAGTTAGTTACAGACTCTCTCTCAATACCGGCTACTTTGAGATTTAATTAACCTAATAGAAAAGTTAAAAATTAAGACATGTAGCTTAAAGATCGGTCGTAAACATGTCCCTGATACGGCGCTCGGGTATCGACGATAAGGTTTATTAAACATGAGATCGACTCGTCTCTGCAAAACTTTCACGTTCGGTGAAAGTACGGTTTAACCTCATTCATGTGCAACTAAAGTCTCACGGCGGGCTGAATTTGTAATTACGAGGTGCGCTCCTTCGACAAATTGTCGAAAAAGACGGCTCGATAATTTTGCAACCGGAAAAGTTCCGCATTCGTTAACAATAACAGACGCCGAAGGTTCAGTAATCCATTTTAATGAGGGGCCGATGGTATCGAGTTTCTCAGTAATTATTTCGGCGCAGTGGAACAACGACAGATGAAAGGCGATACTTGTTGATTAGCTACGGTTGATTCGTGATATTAGAACAGGATGTTCAAAGCGTATAAATATTTTATATAAATTATATTCAAAACGCCACAGGTTGCAACCTGTAGTTAAGATAGGAATATAATATTATTTCATTACATACATACGTACGAGTAAGGTGCGTTTCAACAAAATCATTATAAAACAGTTTAAGGACAATGTATTGTTGATAACATAGTGAATTTGTGTCAACTTATAAACTGAAATTCAACTGGAAACAATTCTTAACGACGTACTAAGAAATATCTGTAATATACTCTGTGAAGTTGATGGATCAATATATGATATCAAACTTAAAGAATTACGTATTCTTTCACACAGTTGATATATAAAAACGTTGTTCTATTTTTTTGCCTCTAAATAATGTTTTCTACAAAAAATCTGACTTTTTGGTTATCAGATCACGAAATGTGCATTTTGCTGCCTTAACATGAAAACCTGAAAATATGGTCTTTAACGGTTAGGAAAACATTTTTCCACATGTCAAAAACTTAATAATTGCATACTTTATTGTCACAATACATTTATAGAAAAAAAATGTTTGTATCACGTGCGCGAAATACGTTAGGGCGTTCTAATGAAATCACATTCTCACGTACTTAAAGGCATTTCGCGCTCTCATACAAAAAAATTAATTTTGTGTTAATTTGATAGTTCTTCTAATTACGATGAAATGAAAAAGAAAAGTCGTGACCGATATTATAAATCGCGTACATCAAGATCATGAAATTACTTTGCAATTATTACGTATTATTTAATTACTTATATTTGTATAGAATTGTTTTGGCAGCAAATTCGTTTCTAATTAAAAAAAAATATTTATGGAGAACGGGTCGTTTAGTATCTTTTGTTACCGCGAAGTAATTTGGAACTTTCTAAATTAACAAGACAAAGCAATTTACTGCCTTCGTTGCCCACATATAAAACGTCAACATTTTGTGTTATAAATCAATAACGCAATTGGCAAGATAATTGGTTTCTTATTGCAAACTGAAGTACTTGAAGTAAACTTATAGATTTATAGCTTTTAAATTTAATCATCTTGTCTTGAATATTTTAATTCCAAATGTGACTAATTCGAAACCATTTATATCTGTATTGTTAGTAATACATGGGTAAAAAATGATTTAATATTAATTCACGTATCAAATTCATGGTATGGTTTCTGCATTCGAAATGCAAGCGCTAATTTTAATTGGTAGAAAAAATAGTATAATAGTACTCAACAATTAGAACGGTTTCTCCAAAAACTTTTGTTAGAAATTCGCAAATTTATATTTGAATTTATTTACTAGGTCAACATTTTTAAACTGAACGAATATATCAATAATCAATCAATCAACAGACATTTTTCCAATTGTTGACCCTATGAAGGTCCAATACGATTCACTTTTATTTGTGTTCAACGTGTGTTATTTCTTCGGATTATGAACAATATTTTGAATTAACATGCGAGTTTTAATGTCAACGAATTTACGAATTTATTACAACGTGAACATTTTAAGTTTAATTTGATTACATAAGTGGGCAAGCCATTCTGAGATTCAGCAACAGAAACACTCATCTTAACCAGCCATTGTCTAATAAGCTCGATATTACAAAACTACATACGACGGCAAGCTGATAAAAGAGGTAGTATCTGACTGACTATGAAGGAGTTAAGGGGGTGTCCTGCTTTAGGAGGCCTTAAAATAGCGTTTTGGGGGAATTTTTTAGGGCAGAAAAAAACGAGCAAGTCTAGTGAACTTTTTAGAGCATTTTATTGCATATTTGAGCATTAAAAAAAAAATATGTCGAGAGAAAAATATTTAAACGGAACCAATTTTTATGCACATTTGTGCAACATCTATCAATTGCAATTTACAATCGGTGGGAAAGATGTAGCCCGTAATTTTTGTCTGAAACAAAAAAATCCAAAGAAAATGGTAATTCTCATATATTTTCTTCTATGTGAACTAAAAAAAACCCAAAATTTTGAAATTCTAGATTTTTCTCATGTTTGAAAATAAATGTGCTCTTGCATGAGAAAATCATTTCAACTTGCTAAAAAAGTTGTTTAGAATTTTTTTTTCATTAATCTTTTTAGTTCAAATAGAATAGAATGCTACTGAAGCCAACAAAAGTTTTGTTTCGTTTTGATTATTTGTCTAGTTTTCTCGCAATCACGCCCACCAGTTTAGAAAAATCGTAAAAACGAAAACTCGAGAAAACGCGCTCTAAAGTTTACGATCAGGAAAAATGTTAATTTTCGATTACTTACGGAATATCTCGTTATAATCCTACTATAGCTCTTACGAACTCAAAATATTATTGTTTCGAACGACCGATTGAACTTTTTTCAGTACATAGTTCGGTGTTATATTACTGCGGGGAGGGCCGCCCGTTTCGTTTGTCCGAGCGTTCATGCGTTCGTATATTTTTTGCTCGATACCTCATTGTGTTTAGTGCTGTATCTTTCAAAATATTGTGAATTAGCCGCTATAACTTTTTATACATATTCTTAGATATATTAGGCATAGATTTGAGCAATAAAAAAAAAATCGATTTTTTGAGCCTTCTAAAGCAGGATCCCCCCTTAAATGAGTTAAAATACAATAAGTCTTTGGTCATTTTTCAATATAAACTTGTACTGTGCATCTTTTTGCATTTAACAATTAATGAAAATAAACCATTAACATTATGTTTTTCTTGGCCTGCAAAAAAAATTCTCAACCCACGTTAATTCGTCATCGTTTAGAAATGTGCCCCCTCAACTTCCAGAACAAAAAAAAGTTACAGGGTGCTAAGTCAGGACTGTGGGTGGGTGATTTGATTCTGTGAACTAGAAATCCTTCAGAGCATCCTGGACAACAACAGCCTTGTGCACTGGCACATTGTCATGCAAGTATTTGCAATACTGCATCCCAGTATTTAAGTATCTTTGGAAGTGAAAGCACTTGTGTGATTATTATCAAGTTTGTGGAAGAAAGTTACATCAGTGGATCGGGTGAAATTAGAAATTTCGAATTAATTGAATTAATTTTCGAACGAACAATCAATGAACACGTGCGTTCGGTCAATTCTCGATATTCGATATTCATAAATAAAACAAGCATCGATTTTAGCGTCTTTAAAGGCATTTGAACATTGAGTAAATAACCCGTATCGTTTATATCCAAAATAAAAATTGTTTCGGAATATCGTCTAAATTTATATTAGATCTTGATATGCAATATTGCACTAAGTGCGAGGATAGTCTCCCGTCGGAAGGGTTATTTGTACGCTGCTACGTTTGCGACTAGAGTTTGTATTGCAAATGCTGCTCTATATCACAAAAAAAAAACATATTCGGGAATGGGTAAGGTGAGACAAGAGGAGTGGAGATGCAATTTCTGCATATGGGCTAAAAAAATGCCGAACAATATAACGGGGTCGCGGAAACGGGTTGGAGAGTTGGTTCTGCAATCAATGAACTGATTGAAAAATCAGTTCATTGCCAACCTGGAGAAGAGGCTATCGGACCTGGTAATATTGAGCGCAAGCAAGGACGAGAGAATTGAGTTCTTAAATGGTCGCATAAACTACGTGGAACAGACGCAAAAGAAAACGGAATTGGAAATTCACGGCGTGGCTGAGCGAGAAGAGAAAAATATGCACCAAATTGTACTAAAAATAGCAAACAAATTACGACAAGAAGTTGGCCAGGAAGATTTGGAAAAAGTGAACAGAATTCGTGGAAGAAATTACGTAGGAACCCCGAAACCTGGTCCGCCGAGTCTAATCAGTCTTAATTTTATAAATGAGATTGAAAATTTGTTATTAAGGTGTACTGATGCTAAGTTTGTATATACAAAACTTACGAATAGATACCAGAATGTACTAAATAGTCATTGATTGGTAGGTAAGTTTAGTGGAGCAACTAAGGAGGAAGTGATCAAAGAACGACTAGTGTCCTCACGCTTAGATCATATTTATGTCAGGGGTTACCAAACAGGAGTTCGTAGTCCGATTGTGCAAACGAAATTATCGGACCACCATGCTATAGAATGCTCGTTATCATCGACATTGATGACATGAGAAGTCCTAGTGACATCAAACGAAATTAATTTCAACAGAAACAAGTATGAAAAATCATTCGTTCAAAAAATCAATGATACAAATTTCAGCGAAATGAAGATACCATAACGTAGCGAGATACCAGGAACGACGACCCCAGAAATGTTGGATCACAAATGAGATTCGAGATCAGATGAGAAGAAGATATGCTAATCCAAAATTGGAAAGTAGCGAGCAGCGAGAAATAAAGTTAATACGTTCGTAGTAGTTGCGAAAAAAAGAGTATTACAAGACAGTGTTTGAAGAGCCCAAGAGGATCATGAGGAAAACTTGGAGCAAGATCAACGAAGTGTTAAGTATGACCCAGAGCGGTTCGGTAGATAACGCGGTTGTGAAAATGTAACAAATATAATGCATTTATATTCTCAAATTCTGCACAGGGAAACGAAGTCACAGATGATTCAGATGCAGTCAACTTTTATGCTGGAAGCTGATGGTGCTCGACTAAAACAAATTATAATAGACATGGACAGCAAAAAAGCAGGAGTCGACGAAAAAAGTATCAAATTGATTAAAAAATGTTATTCAGCAATGTAGGAACCAATGGCTCATAAGTACACCGATAGAGGCGGGAGAGTATCCAAATAATCTTAAACAAATGTATAAAAAAGGGTCGCGATCAAACCCAATCAACTATAGCCCGATCTCAATTCTTCCAGCCTTGGGAAAAATCAACGAGCAATAGATACATAGTGGACGTTCTAGTAGAGTATCTAACAAAGTATACGATAATTGATGATACCCTTCTTCTGATTCCAGAAGAATAAAAATACTGATTGCTTACTGGAAAAGTTCTGAGATTGTTTGCACAAGAATTTAAAAAATTGAATGAACGTTATATGCATTTTTGTGGATTTTGCAACGGCGATTGGCTGCATTGACACATCTTGTTATTGAAGGCGTAGGAAAAAAATGGAATAAGAGGAATGTTGCTGAGTTGGTTCGAAAATTACTTATCAAATACTATGCTTCGTAGTCAAAATCGAGGATGAGTAAAGTGAATACATGCGGGTAAACAGAAGAGTACCGCAAGACAGCATGCTAACTCCTATTTTATATTTAATTTACGTGAATGACGTAGATTCATGCTTGTTAAGTGTTGGCAGTACCCTTTCGTAGACGACACGGCAATTATGTGTATTCATAAGGATCTAGAAACGGCATGATGGGCGCATGACACAGAGTTGACGATACCAGAACAAAACAAAAGTCATGCACATAACATCATCGAATCTTAGCAGACCTTTGTCAGAGAAAGTAAAATTTCATATGTATGACTGCCTCCATGATAATGGTAATGGTAACGACGCAAATACTGGATGCAGATTGTTTGGAAGCATTTTTATTTAGGCCTCATCATATACGATAATGTACTCTGGAGTATGGATATATTGGGAAAGTTTGTACGCAATTGAGGTACTTTGCTACACGTTTTTATTACCTTGCAAAATTTGTACCAACAAAACAATTTATCATTCGTGGGTTGAATCTATTCTGAGGTATGGAATATTGATGCATGTAGAGCAGCTGAATCATATATCAACAGAATTGTAAAGATACAAAATAGAATTGTACGATGCATCGGCTTAGGGAACTGATAAGTGATCTCGACTTGGTGAAATACATACAAGTATTTAGATATATTGACATGTGACGGTGTATTAAGTTCAATATGTTAATAGAATTAATTATATCTTTATTTTCTCCGTCTTGGCCACAGTTTGATGCTTTATGTTGGATTAGAGTATGTTAAAAATGTCGATTATTGTTATTGTAATTATTAATGTTAAGAAGAAGAATATAAATAATAATAATGGAGGTTAGTCTTTCGTAATTGGTCGCTCTGCAGCTTATGGGGTGTAGAGCTCCTGATTGGAAGCAAGGAGTGAAGAAGATGGGGTTTAAAAAAACCAGAGCTCCATTTTTTAATTTTGCATTGCGTCTTTTCATTATGGCCATTTACAATTTGCGATTAGAAAATTTAACACAAACGTGCTGGCTGTCAGTTATACAGGTGTAAGTTTCAACATAAATTATAATTGTTTCCAATCACGATTATCTCTGGACGTCATGACTGCTTATGCTGCAATGAAAGCCCACATAATTTTTGCCCTAAGATATTTAAGCATTATTCATAATTGCGAATTCGTCCATAGCGAGACAAACGGAGAAGATAAAGTGCTTTAAATATAATTATATATAATAAAATGAAATATACACGTCGTTAGGGCCAGAAATTATTTTTTAAATTAAATAACTCTTTGCCTTAAATCAATTGCATTTGAGGATACAGTTAATGAAAAACAATTCAAAATTCAACACCAACGACGTAAGTTATGACCAGATAAAGTAGTGCTTTTATTAAAACGCATGAGGTGACGAAAATTTTAAGAAAAATGTTCGCTTAATAAATTCAAAATCATTGTTAATTAAAAATGGATTAATACATTTTGGTCATTATTGCAAGATTTGTATAAACATGTATTCAAAGTATAAATCACTATAATTAATGAGCAACACTATTTGAACTTCTAATTTGGCAATCCTTTATGTTAGCACTTTGATCTTATATTATTTAATATCAATATGACGACCATTGTTGTTCAAATACACGTTGCATTTTGACAATAATAATCCGTGTGGTTTCTTAAAGTCTTAGTAAATAATTGATTTGTGAATGAATACTGACAAATCGCAAAAGAACAAAATAAATGACCGATTTCACTCATCTACGAACATGACAACACTCCATGATGTTGCAGCCCATTATAAACGTAAAATATTTGATAAATTACTCTGCACTTACCAAGTAGATAAATCCACCCCGCACGATGAAAATTAAAGAACGTTCTCCACCGCTCGCATATTTCATAATTTCTGGATGGCGAAGTTCGCCCCAGAAATAATTTGCTCATCTTAACTTCGACTTGTTAAATTTATCATTTATCGAGTTTCCAAGGCATAAAATATGCGAACGCTGAACTTCGACTTTCCGATATTAATCATAATAAATTTCGGATGCGGTTTGAGTACAAACATTTAAAGTAGGCAGTCATTAAGGCGATATCTGGTTTCGCCGATAAATCCTCATCGAACTTCCTCTTCATTCGATTTATTATCCCGCGAGGATATAACGAATGAAGTGATGGTGATACGCGGAATCTTTAAAATTGTATTTTTTTGCTACAAAACGTTACGCCAGTAGCGTAGTATGAAAATTAAGTTTTACTAAAATAATGTAGGCGATTAATTTCTGTTTCGGAGAAAATCGGTGTGGGTTGTTGAATTTAATATCGTAGTCAATAATATTATAGGATTAGAATCAGTCGGTTAGTTCCTATGTTTAATCAAATCATGTAAGGATAGCGTTTACTAAAACAGCTTTGATCTTGAAACGTGTTAGCGTTTGTAATTATCCTATGCGTATGCGTACGCTTTGCTCTATGAAATTATTTAAATAAATAAATCGAAACCGTATCACTTTATCAAATTATTTAAGTAAATAAATCGAAAAGCCTTATAAAAAGATGAATTACGACTGGTAAGTCTTGGTAAAAGAAAACTGAACAGACTGAACATATCTGGATCACGACACAGTATATCATTTTATAAACGAACAAAATTTCTGAAACGGTTATGGGTAATTTCAATGATTGAAACCCAAACTCCGCCAATAGAGCAGTATATTTTTTTTTAATTTTCGCTGAATATTTTCCATAGCAACACAATAGTTTAAGTAATCAAGATTCCAGACTACATAACAGATACACTGAATCATCCCCAACGACTGTATGCAAAACTTGCCGTTCATCAGACGAATATTCAATATGTTGTTAAAAATCCTTTGTCCAAATGCACTCAATTACTTCAATTAAATTCCTGAACTCCCTGTCAACCGTCAACCCTGTCAACCGTACGAACATACGTCTACTGCACAATCGCTAGCATAACTGTTGAATAAAACTCCTTGTAATTGAAGCACGTTGATCTGCTGTTTATGGCTGCCTTTATGAGTATGTGTTTTCCATCTATGGCTCCAACACAACTTGGGAAATTCCAAGTAGACATATGAGAATTAGAAATTATTCGCAAATGCTCCATTGTTGCCGGTGGCATTATTACATTAAACAAGTTATTTATAATACCGTCCGCAACTTGCCTTATAATTAAACTTATCCATGAATAGCATATTCTAAATTGAAATGCCAATGATCTAAATGACTCCCCAGTTGCTAAATATCAGAAAATAAGTTAAGCTGTTAAATAAAAAACAAATTGCTGCTGGTAGCTATCGACTGCAGCAAAAGCTGGGCTTATATGAGGGACTACAACATAAGACGAAGAGGAAAACCAGGCACTGGTTCAAGTGGTGATGCAGCAAAAAAGTGGTCTGATTTGCTGTCATTCTTAGACAGCAATTCAGTAATAAAGCAAGGTTTGTAGAGTCTTGAGTTATTACTATTATACTTAGTACTATAAATTTTAGCGCTATTAAAAATACCCCTGGTGGTGAGGTTGTTTCTGTTATAACGGAACATACGAACACCGAAGAAAGTCAAGCTACACAGGAGTCAGTGGATAATGAAGAAAATTACGCAAACGATGGTGCCGACAACGAGCAGCTTCAGGAAGCAGATGCGGACCGCGGCCGCGGGAAAACTGTGCCTAGCACGCCGCAGAAATCTAAGAACAAGAAAAGTTCTGATGAATAGTTGCAATTGCTTAAAAAAATAGCTGAGAGATAACCGATACCAGCAGGTGCAGAGAAAGATGAAACTGATTTTTTTTTGTTCTATGGCAAAGATTGTAAAAAAGCTTCCACCATATGATCAGGCACAATTAAGGATGCAAATTGGCTCATTGGCCGGTAATGCAGAGTTAAAATATTTGGAACAGCAGAGTCTACGTCCTTATCGACAGCATTTTCCCCTGATGGGTCAAATACACTTATGCCACTCGAATAAAAAACCCCACCTTATAAATAAACTTAGTTTTTGTTCAGGCGATATTGGCTTCTTATTTCTATTGCATGGCTTTCACGTAATATCATCTTTGATATAGTTTAGAACGTAATCAAACAACACTGGAGTTAGGCGAAAATATTCCCTGAATTTTCTTCGTTGCAGTGCAGGTGACGACTCGATTAAATTTTCATGTGCACATTCTGCTGCACGGCTTTTTAATATATCAGATTCTTTTTGGACGTTTTGACTCCTCTGACGACTCTTCATCCTCCAAGACATTTAATAGTGCCAAGTCTAGATCATCCATCATTATAAATCAGAACACTTCAAATAAAATACATAAATACGTTTTACATTAACGCACCGACACCATCTAGTAGTCTGTAGATCAGTGTTCACCGTCACAACAACCGTCATTTTGACCAACGCTATATTACGGCCGCTACATGATAGTACCGCTACCCTAGGAAACCGAAGCTTTGGGCAAAATCATTGGATACGTGATGGTCAAAAATAAATCTATATTCGAATAATATTCTTTGAAGGCTCGAAGCGGAGATGACTTGCTTTCTTTGTGATTATCGTATTCGAACTCTTCGCCAGCTGGGAGCCTCAATTTTAAAGCCCCCCCTGCTGTCTGTAATCCATTTTGCAGTTACAGGTCGAATCTCGCTCACGTGTTGTCGTCCGATTTTCTATTGTTGTGGTGGCCTGTAATAAATTCTATAGTCATTGGTCGTGTCTCGCTCGCGCGTTGTCGTTCGATTTTCTATTGTTGTGGTGGTAAAAACGTAAATGTTGATATTTATTATTAATTTCGAGATTTTGCGAAATATCCTTAAGATAATTTTTATGTTGGACATATGTTTACAACCAAGGTGTGTTGTAATTTTTCGACATTTTTTATTTTTATCTGCGACACAAAGAAGTTACTGAACTGAATTACAGATAGTGGAGGCATGTTTACACTATTTGAAAGATAAAATAAAAGCATTTGTAAAAGAAACCTTTATTCGTTCGGATGGGGCAAATTATTAGAGCAAATAATATTATTTTTATAATATAAATGTGCAGCTCAAATTGCCCAAATATCCAGTTTACCTACATACACATTACTTCACTGATCAATTAAAATATCTAACGTTGTGAAGAATTCAATAACATACTATTCGAACAAAATGAACCTTGCGCCAAGTTTCAAAAATACATTTTAAATATTTTTAATAATTACTAATAATTATGACGAAAATAGCCAATTATATTCTAGAACCTCGTGCCGCAAGTAGAATGCAAAAATTATGCAAATGGTTCATTTAAATAAATTCATTTATAATGACATGATCCATCATTTTCAATTACGACTTAATAGCACCGCAAAAATAAATCTCAATTTCGCGAAGGAGCCCATAACGCCCCTCGAAAAAACGCGATTCACGTAACTTCGACCCGCTTAGTTAGCATAAGTTATATATATGCACATACGTTAAGAGCACGCAATCTTCAGAAGTGAGAATTAAGCCCTCGAAGCTGTTAACTGTAAAGCACCTTAAGATAACTGACTTCCCCACGGATTAGTTACGTATGTCAACCGCCGGAGCTCGCTGAAGCTCCAATGTATGAGATCGAGTCGGATGTTGAAATTTTCGAGGGCTTAGCGAGTTTCCTTTGATACCCATGCCGCGTCGCCATTAAAACAAAGCCACAACTGCAACTTTATTTGCTCTAAAGCAGATTATTAAAAATGACACAAAGGTGCAGGGGTTTTAAGCCTTTAATTGAAAATTAAGTTAATTAGCTTTGGATTTTTAATTGATGTAATTATCTGAGGACGTCGTTTCAACAAAGGATGATATATTAACCATATTTAAATTTAAACCAAGTTTTTATAGTAATCTATCTTGGGATAACATTTCATGAAGGAGGTATATTTTAATTTCTTTTATATTACTAGGTAAATTATATGAGTTCCAAGATTGGATTGTTCTAATTGCAAGCCGAACAATATACTAGCAAAAATTTCATGCAAACGTTAGTTCTGTACTACAGCTAACAAGCTAACTACGCAAGTTTTACTTTGAATTGTGTTTATTTAATTTCTTTGTTTTTAATCTTGATTTTATTTTGATTGCTAGATGATCGCAGGAGCGTGTATCGATTTTTTAAGTTTGATAGATAATACTAGATGAAAATCTTGATTTTTAATTAGTTTTGTTAACATTTCACCCGTTTATTACTATACTTATCACTTTCAGCGTGACAATTAAATTGATCTATCCGGATGCGAACCTTTTAAGAACGGTGGCGATTACCGCGCCCGTTAAAAGCACGCGACAAGCGAATGTAATTTTCCGATACTAATAAGTTAAAAGTAAAAAACGCATGAAGTGATGAGTATCTGGTTTCTACATAATGAGACCATCCACATGCACATGTACCGCTCCGAACGTCGCTCCGCGAAGACCAAAGTGAGATGCAACGACATAATCTGGATGCCCTCGCAGAGCTCGAGCATGTGCCGCGGTGATAGTCCGGGTATTTGACGGATCAGAGCGATTTCCCAAGAGCACTGTATATTATCAAAGATAGGACCGCTCGGGAGACCCCGAGTGTATGCAATCTCATGCTAACCCGATCCATGAATATGTTCGGCGGATAAATTTAACAAATTTACAAGATAACTTGAGCAGATCTACCGGAATATGAGTTGCTGATCGTGAAGCGACGTAACCATTTTATCTAGCGCTGTGGTATAAATAGATTAGGCAAGTAACGAGGTAGATATAGTCACATGCACGTGAAGCATATGTCAAGGTTTTCTTTTGTTGGCAACTGGGTATTTTACCAACTTGACTTTCTAAAGTTATTTAAAAAAAACAAATTATCATTTGCATTGTGTGAACGGCTGCGTCAATCAATATAAAAAATAAACGCCAAATCATATACAACACCCGCCGCAAAAATCCATATTTCCAATTAGTATGAAAAGTGTTTTCAGCCACATACATGAAAAATATAGTAAACAGTCAATACGTTACGCCTGGGACCCACTACGAACGACATCACATCAAATGCGACAAACACATCAACATCGTCATATATTACAAGTTCGTGGCTGTCATTTATAATATCAGTTGCTGTAAATAAATTACAGAGAGTTTCCGAAACTTATTATTTGGTGGGCACCATAATTTACTTAGGTACTTTATATATATATTTTATTTTTATAATTTTAAAATTTTCCGGAATTTTGAATCTTGTAAGGTAAATATAAAGAATGAAGGCTTCTTAACTTTTAGAATTTAACAAGAATCATTGTTTTATTTTGTAAAAAAATAAGTTAATTCTCATACACAAACATATTTGAAAACTAAATATATAATCATATTAATTCCGCTATATTAAGAGACGTTCTTGAAACTTAAGTTTCAGCTTCAGCAGGCGAAATACTTTAATTAAATACCGAGATGCATTTTACGGCATTAAACTTACCGGTCTCGGCCGTGATTTTGCCTTATGCGGACTAGGTATGTACATTATTAGAAGCAGAAGCCATAATAATTCAAAATGTTGGTACACATGCATTTAAACTACACACCGCTGCATCGTTTTAGCGAGCAAAGTAAACCTCAGAGACTATATTTAGACAAATTATGTGAACCAGAGGTGAAAATGGAGTCTCTTACTAATTCAACTATACAGTGACTCCGAAAAAGGAAAACGACGTCGGTGCATTAAATTCCCACACCCTTGCGGATAAATATCAACTCGTCGTGGCGGGCATTGTTAAAAAAATAAAGAATCGTTTTAATTAACGACACATTAAAAACGCTTTTTTAATTGATTAAAATTAGATACTTTCTCTTGTATAAAATTGTTGGAGTGGGGTACTTTTAGGGTACGCTCAACTTCAAAAGAACGCAACACAATTAAATTGTACGAAACTCGCCCTGCAGGTAACATGAACTAAAGTTTTTATTTTGTAATAACTTCTTACGGAGTATTTAAAATTACTTATTATTTAGAAACTTAATTTGCATTTTGTACTTTTCTGGTATTCAATGATAAATGAAAAATAATTTAATTACACTATGAAACAATAAAATTTTATACGTACATACTATCAAGTGGTCAGTGGAAAATCAAACGTACCTGCAACAAAAATAACGTATATTAACACATTTATAAACAACATAATTCAAATTGCACAAAAACTGGTAGAACAATTATTACAAAAGGTAAAATCAACGAAAAATATAAAAATTAAATAATAATAAATTACACAAGGAAATATATATGAATAACAATAAAAAAATACGAGCAAAACAAGAAAAACAAAGTGCCTTAGTAATTGAAGAAAAGAACGAATAACATGATATAAGTTACATTTGTATGGTAAATATTTTTTGGCGATTGAAAAAGCCCCTTAGTTGTTAGCCAAATTGTGAAATCATTGAAACGACAATTAACTTAATTATGGAAATGGAAGTCCTAAGAAGGAAAAGATAAATGTGTATAAAAATGTGCAGATAATAGAACTAAACATCAAAAAGTAGTGGAAGAAGAAATAAACAAGAATTACATGTTAAAGGATAGCCTACATGAAAGTTGGAATAACATTAAAAAAATACTATTAAATGCGACAAAGAAAGTATGCGGGATCAGAAAAGCAAAGATTTATAAGAAAATAACAGCATGGTGAAATGACGATGTAAGAAGAGAAGTGAAAGAGATAAGGAAGCTTTAGAAGAGAGATACATAAGAGAAAAATGATAAAAGCTACCATGATAATAGGAAAAAAATGAACAGATAATTAGAGGACAAAAGCGTAAGATGTGGGAGGAGTTTGGAAAATGAATGGAGCAAAACAGTAAAGAGACCAGAGTATGTTCTACAGTGTACTAAAAGCTAATAATATACCGGAATATAGACTACAAACTATTAAAACAAAAGAAGGAAAGATCATCACAACTGAAGATCGAATCATAAATAGATGGAAAAAATATTTCTATGAATTATTAAACGAAGATAATTAAAAGAAAATAGAGAGGAAGAAACAGAAACCACATGCGAAATCGTAATGGAAAAATTGGATGAAGCATTGGAACGCTTAAAATTGGTAAAGCGGTGGGAGTAGACGAAGTAGCACCGTAACTTGTAGACCATATGAGAAAAGGAGCAAGAGGGAATGTTAAAAATTATAAATAAATGTTGAAATAAAAAAGACATACCAAACGAATGGAAGATAGGTATAATGCTACCGATATATCAAAGGAGAAAATAGACATAGACATAGAAATAGATGGACAGAAAAATGAACAAGTAAACAGATGTAAATATCTTGGAACGATAGTCAACAAGAAAGAAAAAATGGAAGAGGAAATAAATGAGCGATAAAGGCAGCTAACAGGATGCACTATGCTATACACCAGAAATGTATCAAGCACACAGAAATATTGAGGAAAACGAAAAGAGTAATACAAGACAATCTATCAACCAGCAAAAAAAAAGAATTCACACAGTGGAAATAAAATACCACAGAAAAATAGTAGAAAGAAGGAAGAATATATAAGAGAAGAATTGATGATATAAGAAAGGAGGCATTAAATCCACAAAAGAAACAATTAAATTCGCTTGGACATCTAGTAAGGATGGGAGATGAGAGGCAAGTTAACCCTTTCGCTACTGATGTCCATGATCATTTACATGATTTATCGAATTTTATTATGGGTAATCCAAATTACTTAGGTGCATGAATTACACTTGTCTCTGATCTGGGACATTTATATTATGTGAATTTTTATCTTTAGGGCGCCATCTCTTATTGCTTCCATGCAATAATATGTTAATTTATCCATGTGCTTCAGCTTCCAGTAGCATGGTAGAGTAAGTATGTGTTATATTTTATTCGTTTAGGTGATTTTTGTAAATTTTCGTTACCGAAACTTTGAAATACTTTCTCAATAGTTCAAACACAATTGCTAAGCGACTTGGTGAGGTAGATTATATTATTCGGATTTGTTTTGGGGATTGAAAATTTTATGTCCATGATCAGGGACAAATCAAGTCAAGTCAAGAGAGTAATATTTTTACGAATATTCAATTCAAAGTTTTCATTATATTTCTTCTATTGGAAATATCTAGAGATACAACAACGCTATTTTTCTTACTACATGTGCTTGAAAACCGAAAATATTCGTAGAAAAATACGGCTTGAGAGTGGAGAAATCTTTGGTTAACATATTGGATAAACCAGACAATTGGGATAATTCTAACTTATCTGATCTCTCCGATTATGAAGATGATGAAGAGTTTGTGGGAGCCGCAGAAAAATGGAAGAACAGTTATATGAAGAAATCGAAGCACAAGGAAATGAAGCAGTTGATGAAATGAAAATAGCAACAACGAAGAATTAGTTATTACTTTTGGCAATGATGAAAATGGTCGGGAAACAGAAGAACATGATTTAGAAGAAATTACATTCCCAAGCAATATAAAAACGACAGAAAAGTCGCTAATAAAATGGACCAGAAACAACGTTTTGAAATTTAATTCGAAAGGATGACAGGCCACAGAAGAATCGTCAATAAATCAAAATGATATTCCAAAGCCCATTGAATATTGTCGTCGTTACGTTAACCCCAACCTGATAGACTAAATGGGAGAAAAAACTAATATTTACGCTATGCAAAGCGGAACTACGAGATTCAAACCAACCAATAAAAAAGAAATCGAAACCCTCATTGGTCTACATCTCTTTATGGGATGTTTAGGCTTTCCAATGATTAGCATGTACTGGAAAAATACTTTCGGTGTATCTGTCAACTAAGGATGCATTTGGATTTAGTCAACAATGTAGAAAGCAATCCCAATAATACTGATGATGGATGAGCCGATTTGCTAATCCACCATTTTTTGCACGATAAGCAAATAATGAAGAAATAATGCAGATACATGGAAAAACTTTACAGTGCAGACCAAGATATTGTTATGGTAAAAGTCTATTATAATCGTGTTGTAACCAGAAAGAGAAAGAAAGAAAGAGAAAGTGGACACTAGAATCCTAAGAGGAAATGGAGAAAACTAGAACCCAGCGAAATAATTGGCAAGAGATTGGAAGGGATGGAAGAAGTTTATAAAACATAGTAAGATAGAGAAGGTAAAATGTATTTAATTAGGGGAACATCGTATCTGAGCTTCCCTAGGTCCTCGCTCTTAATATTTTCCACCCAGGGGACTCATCATAACCACTGGGTAATTTTCTGTTAGACAATATTTATTATATGCGGCTTAGATGACACGTTATCGTTGTTTCATATGTAAAATTTTCATGTCTATTAATAATTCAACGCGTGCACAGTAATTTACTTCGTAGGTAAGGTGCAATAAAAACGGTAAAATCAGTATCAGAATAAATGTAAAAAAAACATTGAACATACAAATCACATAACACTCGCATTGTAAAAATATAATCCGATAACCATTTTTGAATCTCCGTTGCATGGAAACGAACATAAATATCGTCCAACGTTGTTGGGCCACATAAATACTCCGTACGTGTCGATACAACACGTACATACATGTGCGCCCGAAAAGCGAAAATTTCAAAATGTTTACTATTAGATTATAATTTACGTGCAGCGGCGATGCTGTGAAATTCGGGCGCTATGCTATGAATATCAAGTAACGTGATGAACTAACAGGCGGCGTCCGTAAATCTGGAAGTAAATAATTAACCGGTCATCCATCACGACCAGGTAGACCGGATTGAATAAAGCGAGCGCAAATTGCAAATTTTTACGTGTAATTTGTCTGGCTTAGCGTCTTTCCATACATGAGTTATTTAAGCGGTGAAATTACAATGGACGCGAGTTGCGAACATTTGAATTCGAAAGTTGTGACAACCGACATGATCTTCGAAGATCGTAAAAGGGTCGTAAAGTACTACATGAAAAGTGCCAGCGCAAAATTGCAATAAATGCACATCGGGCGGTTGATTTCATAGCTCGTAGGGTGTTGCCATGGGGCATCAAATTTGCTCACTTACTGGTTCCCAAATGAAGTTACGAAAATTGATAGAACGAAATTCATTTGCAGTAAAACTACTGTCGGCGTAGTTACTATTATCGAGTTAAAAGAGTTATTTGATTTCCCACCTTCGTAAACTACTGCGAACATATACTGACAATAATAAGTTGACGAAAACTGTGGTTTTTAAATATGAAAATAACAAATAAAAAATCTATAAATGTAACAAACCCTATCACACTTGATTTTAACAAATCTAAACTTTTTTTAACAAAAAAATATAATCTTTCAATTTTCTTATCCATCGTTTGCTAAGTTTTCCACTAACAAAAGATAACACCGAACTCACCGTAATTAAAAACATTCCGATTCACAATGGTTTCGTCACTGAAATAATAAGTAACCTCATTAAAAAACATAAACGTAGAAATTTCAAATTCCACCTGTCTACTTCCTGGAAGCGATCAAGGCAATACATGTGTTTGTTTACTCTATCATTCAGCTTCCAATAACTTAAATAAAATTTTAAAAAGTCATGAACTTCACGCCACGTTTAAATCTGATAACTCTTTGAAAACCCACGTAGGGAACGCCAAAGATAAAATTAAGGAATCTGGAATATATGAGATGAATTGTAATTCAATTAAAATCCGCCATAAAGAGCATATTGCAAATTTTAGACCCAACGTACTTGAAAAATCAACGGTTGTTCAACATACTTTTGAAACAGGCCATACATTACCAGCAAATTGTCTTAAACTAATTAAATATGTGCAAAATTGTAGACAATTAGATAGTTGCGAAAGTATTTTGGAAGACACGACAAGACTTTATGCATTCTCAGAAATGTAATAAATAGCATAAGTAGTAATTTTCTTTGTTTACATTTTGTCCCTAAGTGTCAATTTAAAAACTGTGGAACAGAGCTTCATTTTTGTGGCTTTGCTCGAAGTATTTTCAGAGTAATGCTTTCAATATATTGATGAAATCTTTACATACATTTAAATTTTGCCGTTGCTGCAGTTTCCTGGTTTTGATCGTTCAACGATTTTATGACGGCATATTTTGTTGCATATGAAGTGCAATCTAATCTTATCATTTTCACCATTTCCCTGTTTCAATTTACATTGATTTTTCAGCTAGCTTAGTAACATCCTCGCATTAAACTTCTTAGAAAGCTATTTGTCGTCCTGGTATTATTAGACGCACACTACGACAGCTTTACTACCACTGGCTTCAGTAGGTAGTCACTTTCATTCTTATCACAAGGCTGTAATGCAGCCGTTTTCATATTTGGAATTTGCAAAACTTCACTTTTATAAATCGTAGCTTCTTCTGACACAATGAATAAAAACATTATCTTGATGGACGAGAACAAATTTCCTTGGCTGCCAGGAATATACAACCTTGTTCTGATATTGGTTTATCCAATTCAATTGCACAGTGTGGCTTTTAATAAAATATTTTATATTTGAGTAATGTCCTGTAAAGAAAGCATTATGCGTTCCTCACTTAATATAATGAGATTGCTAATCAATAAGATCTAAAAAAACTTCTTCCACAAGTCATAAATGATATGACGTATGTCGTATTAATATAATATTATAAACATAAATCCCAAATCTAACATAAGTAGACGATAATAATTTGAATTGAATTGACAATTTAATTAGTTAGTTTTGTTTTATGATGTGAGCCTTAAAAACAATGCAAGTTTATGTTATAAGTATAATACAAAACTTATCAAAATTTACAATACTACAGAATGAGCAATTCATCTGCTAAGTTTGAATCTTAAAATAATCTGATCGTATGTATTGCACGTGGTTATTTTACTAATTTAACAGAAGCATCAACCAAACTGTCAATTTCGGATCCGGAACACTTCAATAGAACTCGAAGAGTAGCACGTATAGAATGGGCAATGGCAAGCACCATTGCCCATTCGTGGTCACTGAGCACTTTCCCAAAAAAAAATTTTAATAATCATACCAACATAAAACACTTGTTTTATATTCCGAAATCTGTTTGTTCTTTAGTAACGGTCTTGTCTGGTCTTTATATCTAATATTTGAAATACGTTCAATAGTTTGCCTTGGTTAGATGTGTGTAATAAATTACATTTGTACAAGTTGGGGAAATGATTATTTTCTATGAAAGGGTCTGCGCAGCCCGTATTTCTTACACTATTTAAAATTTACAGGGCGCCTCCGTCATTACAAATGATTTCATACACTCCACTTTTGGTCAACAATTTGAATTGTTTCTCGGTGCCAGTCCAAATGCAAAGGATGTCGTCAATATCAATATCTGGCTCAATGTAACACATTTTTAACCAAACTACTTATGGGGTTGAGGATTTCTTCTTCCAGGGAAGCCATGAAGACCTCACTTAAGAATTTTGAGAGTGGGAAAACCTTAGCTAAACCATCCAATTGCTGTAAGAATTGATTGTTGAATTTGAAGTAGTTTTGTTTGAGCCATACTCTGGTTGCAAGGAGTAATTCTTCGATTGTCTCTTCTTGCATACTATTTTGTAATTTCTTGTTTTAGCCATGAAGTGTACGCAAAACTCGCGGCCTTTTTGGCTTTTGCAGATCTGGGATTTTATATTCATATATGTAGGCACTACACGATGTTTTAAATACTATTGGTTGAGCAAGATATGGTTCTTGCACTTTTTTTTATTTTAGGAATGATTTACGGCAAAAGACAGCGGGTTTTGTTTTCCTTGCATTATATATCATTGATAGGAATGGTTGGTGGGTACTTCGTGGCGTCATTTAAATCGGCAAGTCCTCAGTTAAGTAATGAATTGATTGTCGTAATTGTTCCTGCTCTTTGTATATGTCCTCGCTATTTCTTTATTTTTTTTTAACTATGATAACTATTTCTTATATTATCATCCTGTGTTAGTTATCAACTATGTATTATGCTAATAAGCCTCGTAAATTCTTCTCAGATCTTCTTCTTGTTTTTTTTTTCATAGCCATTCTTTGTGGGTACATTTGTGAAGTATTTTATTTTAAATAGTTTTTAATAGCCTATTTGTTGGTATAGTTTCTAGATGTCCTGGGTTGGATGCTGCTGAACGATATTGAAATATCAATAATTTTCCTCGACATTTATAAAATTGTCAAGAATTGAAGAAGCCTAAGCAAGGAACAAAACCTATAGAACCCAAATTGGTGGTGATTAACACCAATAAATCGGTTCCAATCAAATCCAACACATCTACATTCTGCAAAACAACGTGAACCAAACGTCGAACAAAACTTCCACGCAATTAGTCTCAGTAGTCAAGTATTCAGCGTTGGTGTGCGGATTTCGGTATTACAAATTAGTTATGTTGACGAAAAGCACATCACCAAGTTGCAACAATATCAATCATTCTGTGAGATTTCGTTGTTTACTTTTGTAGCATTTAGATGGGTTGTGTTGGATTGGGTTTGGTGGGGTTATATTGGGTTGGATTGGGGTGGGTTCGGCCATAGCTGTACATTGTCGAAAATATCACAATTGCCGATTTGAAAAAAGTTAAAATTATCACATCGGTAATGTCGGAATTGATAAAACATAAAATTGTAGAAATCGATATAGATAACGTATTCCAATTTATCTACTTGATGTGTTACTTTTCCCCATCTGCTAGCAGCTCCCATAATCACAATAACCAACCCATTATTTACTTTCCACATATTCTGTATTTCCCGTGTCCCATTTATGTTTGTGGTCATTATTTTCATACACTTTTTATTTATTTTCTTGACCATAAGGAAAATTGGTACCACGAAAATGGCTAAATGAAAATGTGCGAAATTCTTTTAGATGAAATGAATTATGCTACACTTATTATACATATTCATTTTATCTGCGATTCAAAACAACACGAATGTATTAGTTGCGTACATCATCAAGTTTGGTTCATTTTTTAAATTTAATTGTTAAGTAAACAGTGTTTTTTAAATTGTAATAACAAGCGCCTGACCAAGTACATACTGCTTTTTCATTGGAAATTATTTTTCTTTTAATTAATGAATAGTATTTTTAATATCTTTTAGTTGACACGCAAATTAGTTGATTTTTTTAAATAAAAAATTATATAGTCCCCACCATTAATATACACTTTTACCCTCGACAGAGGACATATTAATCGAAAATAACTTACTTAAAAATTCGAGGAAGAAACTTGCAAAAAGTATGTTCCTACAACAAATGCAGCAAATCACAAATTAAAATACTCCCTTTAATTTATTACATACATAACATAACATTTAAATTCCTTAAATTATAAATTCCCGCGAGGTATAATCATTCAACGCCGACTATGCAAATTATTATTACAATGCACAATATTCATGTATTAGCACCATGTAATACAACAATAAAATCTTCAACGCAAGACAATAGCGAGATTTCCGCTACAAAATTAAGTAATTTAATTAAAAACAAAACAAAATAACTGACTTTTCGATTATATTCCGCACGATTTGAAATTACAATTTCTCTGCGAACAATTTCTGCAACGTTCCGTATAAATTTATTTCGTAGCTCCGAGCTCAAGTAGTTTCCTGTGCGGACCCGCTCCGCAGCAAACCTCCCCTGTTGATATAAAGAAGCGGCTACTGCTCGCCAACATATGCAAAAATCGATTATTGTGAAAGAAAACAAGTGTCTTTGATGAGCTATTTAATTGTAATTAAATGTCAAAACTGTTGACGAAATATTATGTAAAAAGATAAAACATTCCATTCCCCATATTTTATTAGTATTTTTAGTTGATTTTCGTTTATTTTATAATCAATTATAATTAACTGTTTTATTTTCATAGGTGCAATGCCTATTGTTTATGAAATCGCTTATTTTAATTAATTTTCTTTCAAATTTCTGCCTCACTGTTTTAAAAATAAAGAATACATTTATTTTGTCCTAATTACATATTGAACGAAATGTTTAAGTAATTAATTTCTTATTTCTTTATTTATTATTTCGCTTACTTAAATTGCATTAAAGTGCATTAACAGTTAAATTTACACAATATGTTCAAAATGTTTCAAAAAGTAACAATGTATTTTATGTGTAGAGCTTTTATTTCTAGAAATGCAGTGGCCAAGCAATATAAGAAGGCTATTGTATATTTATGGCCTCTAAATACTGTTAAGATAGCAAACGGTATTCGAGTGACTGATAAATTTTATTAGCTTATCTTTGTTGAAGCAGATAAGAAAATGGACCAGTATATTGCTCTTCACTTGCTTTAAATATCTGGCGCGGATAAAAAAATCATGGTTATTATTACATTAGAAAGATAATTATTAAGCCGCGAAAAGTTATTCGGTGTGCAATATTTGAATAAAATCGTTGTGTTTTTAATAACATAAGGATGTGTAAGTAAGAAATAAGGGTATTTTTGTAGTAGAAACAAATGGCAACGAAAGGTAATAACGATATTGTAAGAGAAATGAGAATACCTAAGGGTAATAAGCGACAATAAATCGTTTGAAACGACGTGGTAACCAAATAGATTACTTAACTTTTAAAATGCTCAGAGCGGCGCCAAGTATCTTGTGGAAAATAACTATAAAGATTACATAAAGTATTCTGAAAGTAGTATCTGGAATAATTCAACAAAATTTTGGAAGTTTGTTTCTGGCTAGTCTCGGTCAGTGGAGGGCTGTTTTGGAAGGGCAGGTGTCTATGCGAACGATTTATCGAAGAATTCGTTCGTGTGGCTTTAACCCTAGAGCATCGAGTTGCCAGGCTCCAGTGAGGAAGGCTGAGGGAGCATTGTTCTGATGTATGTCATCAAATCATCTTCAGTGATGTATCTCAGTTTTGCCTGTGGCAATCTGATGATATCAGAAGACCTAAAGGACAAAGGGTAAATATGTAATTTGCGCTTATACGCCATTCTGGTTTAACAGAGGGTGTTATGGTTTGGGGTGCTATACAATTTGGAAGCCGGTCAACTCTAGTCTTCGTTCAAAGAAGTATGAATGCGGTCCGCTACATCAAGTTTTGGAGCCAGTTTTGTTGCCATACCTTCAAAGACATCGCAACAGTTTTTCCAGCAAGACAACACTAGGCCACACATTGCAAGATTTATCGCCGATTGAACATGTATGGGACATGATCGGCAAAAGAGTCGAAGATTTTCCAGCGCCCACAGATACTTTGGCTGAACTTGGAGTTCAAATTCAAAGCACTTGGGATGAAGTACCGCCAGCAGAAATTGAACATTTAATTTTTGCCCGGCGGTTAAATGAATGCATACGTTTTGGAGAAAATACCACGCATTATTAATTTTTTAACATTGTTCTTAAATATAGATTTTCTTGAAATTGTTATAATTCATTATCTTACTTAATTTCAAATTGTCACCAAAATTCGTACGATCATCCCTTCTGGGTGCTCTGCTTCTGTTGGCGATCAGTGTATGTATAATATAACATCCGGGGTTCCTTAGGTGTCTCGGCTTGGCCAGCTCCTGTTCATTATCTACGTGACTGACATCAATAACTGCTTTGAATACTGTAAATTTCTACCGTATGCAGACGATTTAAAAATGTATCGTATTGTTAGGTCTCCTGCTGAATATGCGCTGATTCCGAATGATAAATAAAATACTGTACTGAGAACGACTTATTTTTAAACATTGGAAAATGCTATCATATTAGTTCTACCAGGAGCAGAAGCTTTATCAAATTCAAGTTTTGTAAAACAATAATAAAATTAAATTTTCGAACGAAGTTGTGACCTGGGAGTACATTTTGATTCTAAACTAATCTTTCATAATCATATTGAATAATAAATAAAAAGGCGTACAAAATGCTCGAATTTATTATAAGAAGATGTAGATCATTCTCTTCCAAGCAAGCCATAACCCTGGTTATTATTCTTACGTACGAGGTATATTCAGGATATAACGCGAATCTTGAATTTTCGCGTTTTTTTTATTTTGATATAAATGCCCCTGAACTATGATAAAAGTTTCGGCTGTATTCATTGTATACTTTGTCACTGACAACCGCTAAGGTTAGACGTGTTTTTATGAGCTCCGTGATTTTCGTTTGCTAAAAGAAATTTGTATCTAATTTTGCGTAAAAAATTAAATAAAGTGTAACAAAGTGTGTGAAATGTTAGCAAAAGCCTATGGTGAGTCTGAGTCAAGATGGTCGTTAAGACATTGAAGATGAACGTCCCGGGCGCCCCAGCACATCAACCGATGAAAACGTGGAAAAAGTGAGAGGAATGGTTTTGAACAATCGCCGAATCACAATCAGCGAAGTCGCTGATGATGTTGGCATATCGATTGGGTCATGCGATAAAAAAAATTCGAATGTTTTGGGTATGAAACGCGTGGTAGCAAAATTTGTTCCAAAATTTTTGAATTTTGAACAAAAACAGCAGAAAATGGAAGTTGCTCAGGAGTCACCAAATGAATTAACGACGATGCACAATTACTGAAACGTGTTATAACAGGTGACGAAACATGGGTTTACGGATACCATACCGAGACTGAGGCTCAATCGTCCCAGTGGGGGCATCCTGGCCCGCCGAAAAAGGCTCGACAAGTGCGTTCAAACGCGTTGAAACGGGTTCTTCGATTTTAATGGCATAGTGCATCGTGAATTTTTGCCACGAGGTCAATAAGGAGTACTACTTACAAGTTCAACGCCGTTTGCGTGAAGCAATCCGAAAAAAACACCCGCATTTGTGGAAAAACAATTCATTGCTTTTGCACCACGATAACGCACCTGCACACACTTCATTGCTTGCTCGTGAATTTTTGGCCAAAAACAATACTGTAACGCTGCCCCAGCCTACATATTCGCCAGACATTTTCCAAAATAATGATAACATCAAAGGGCCGTCGGTTTACAAGCATAGATGACATTAAAAGCACATCGCTGAAAGAGCTAAAGGCTATCCGAAAGATCGAGTTTGAGAAGTGTTTCGACGATTAGAAGAAGCGCTGCATATTATCTAATGGGGACTATTTTGAAGGCGACACACATACATTAATGTAGACGAATAAATAAATATTTTTTTCAAAAAAACACACCTCGTATATAGCAATTTAATTTACGCTCATGTATTTGGAACCCTCGATATAAGACATATGTCGCTAGAGTCGAGCGTCTAGAGAAGAAGCTGTGGTAGCAGACGTTTTGATACTTTTTAAGATTTTGAATGGTGTTATTGCTTGTCCTGAACTGTTACGCTTAATACCGATACATGTACTGTCACGTACTTTACGCTGCTTCGACTTGTTTTAGGTTAGCCCTGGTGGTAACCCAAATGAACAAATAAACACACAATTTTACAAATAAACAAATACTATGGCAGAGGATTGATTTTCAGACAGTGTGAACTAGCTAGCTGAATTAATTTACTTAAGTCACCATTGATATTAAATTCGAACAACCAAAAATCTTTAATATAAAAGCTTGCAAAAACTTGCTTGTCATCTGCATGAAAGTGAGTTTGACACGACATTATGGTTTTATTCAAATCTGGCCTATACATCTCGTAAAGGTACAAAAATTGGCCCTCGCGAAACTCCAGATTCTACCCGACCCAAGTCAGATGTGACGCCATCAACTACCACACATTGCCTTCTATCTGACAGGAAAGAGTTAATAAGATCGGTAGCATTTGCATCTAATCCATAATAAGATAATTTAATAGAAAGTAAATGATGATTAATGGTGTCAAAGGTTTAGAAAAATTCGTATCGTGTGCAGAGGCGTAAAGATGTCAAATTAATTGGCCAAATTGTCAGTATTGAACATAAACATTTCTCTATGACAGAGAGTGCAAGGAGTTCCTAAACTCAGGGTAAGAGAAACCATAAAAATCGCAATAGGTTATCAATTTAGGACGGACTTCCGGCAAAGTGTTAATTCGGAAAAGATAAGTCCGTGATCTGTAAAGTGTAGATCCAATACGTTTGTACAAATAAAATTTTGAGGCGTATTTGTAAAAAAGATATCTACAAGATTACTACCAAACACACACACTCTTGTAGAAAAGTTCACAATTTGCATGAAACCATAAATGTCTAATAATGACTCAAATTCCTTTAGATGGTTGTCAGGTATATTAAATTAAATATAATATAAATATCTATTAAATTAAATATAATTAATGTTTTTTATGAGAATTAATGCTCTTACTTTTGGATCACCGATGTTATTTTACCTTTTATTTCGTGCGTACATAATTCCCATATTTTCGATTCGATATGCATGTTGATTAACAAATGCAATTTCATCAGCATTTTGTTACATTTTCTTTTGATTTCACATACGTTCCGCTTTTTTTAGTTTTTGTGCGGTGGTCAACGTGCTGGTTATAAAAATCGTGGCATATTTTGCAGTTTCATCAATACTATTTGAGCAAATTTCACATAATAATTAAATGCGAAATTTATATGAATGTTTTTAAATATTGTTTTGAATAAAAACATTTGTCTTTACCAGTGAATATAACCTGCGAACAGCATTGCAAATTAAACTAAAAGTAAGCGTGCGATAACAAACAGTTCTACCAATTCTTACTGCGCGCAAAGATCGTATTTTAAAAACGATTTATATTTATAATGTTAAAAAAAAAATCGTCAGTTGTGTTACAACTTCTTATTCTGCAATTGCTTTGTCAATAATTAGCACGTATGGTAAGGTATGGTAAACCATTTTGTAAAATTTCAGCGAAAATACAATAGTAGCGCATCCGCGCCTTAACTTATAACTGCATAACAAATATTAATCTCACGTTGCTTCATCTCTGCTCCAAACTATTTGTTTTCCGTTGGTCTAGCGTTGTTTGATCATAAAGTCGCCGCAACGAACCCCGCTGGCGCGAACCATCCCCATAGTCTACGCATACTGAATTTGTATCTATTTTGCCACGAATAAGTAAACATGCTGCAATACCTCACTTAAAGATGATGCATGTGTTAATTATTTTATTTGTATCTAAACATTTCTCGTATCGAGTATAGTAAAATCGAAGCTCGTATAATAACTTAGTGTGGCTTAACTTGGACATACAAAATCTGTCCGCAGTTTGATCAGGATTTTTTAGTTTATATTTAAAATCAGTAATTTTAGTACTTCAACGAGAAATTCAATTTAAATTTAAAGTCACTTTTATTGCGGTAGACCCAATCGATTCTGTAGTTAAAGCCGACGAAATTATTCAAGAACTAATTGTGTGGGTATTGGCGAGTCAACGTTGTAAAAATTTATATAAAAATTTTATAATCAATCGATCAGTGTAAAGGTTTTTGAATTAGTGAAGCGTACATTTACGTGTATCTGTAAAAGAGGCCGGCAATTTGCCCTTTTATAGTCCACCAATCGAATGTTCTAGAAACTTATAGAATTCGCGACAGAAAAGTAAAAATGTGAGCGGGACTCTTCTGAATACATGCGGCTCAAGAATGTATTGTTCTAGAAAATTCCATTTCAAAAACTCTGCGATCGCTGGCAAACCTACAGACTCGTAAGGTAAATCCGTAAGACTAACCCAACCCAACCCAACCCAATCAAATTGTTAACTTATGTTGACACATTAGCAGATGATAAAACCGAGTTCAAAACTAAAAGTTCAAAATTCAAAAATCATTACAACTCGCTTTGTGTAAATTAATTGTAGTTTCAAATTGTCAACTTATTATGGGACATAGCAAGGTAAAACTTAGTCACCTGGTTCAGTAATATATAGACAGGTATATTAAGATATATACTCAGTGACATAAAAACTGCACCACCTAGAAGGGGTGGGAATTTTTGGACCAAATTTGGCAGGAATAGTGGACTAGTCCAGGGAAATAGTTGATTAAAATTTGAAACCCAATCATCAAGTAGTCAATTAGCAATTATCGAGTCATTTTTTGAATTTGCTCCACTTTTTCGGATCCCGTTCTTTAGTTTAAAGTGTTTCAAGTGTTTAATGAGGCCTAGAGGAAGGAGACCTCAAGTTTACCAGCAGTTGAGTGACTTTGACCGAGGGCGGATTGTTGGTTTACGAGAAGCAGGTTTTTCGTTTAGAGAAATCGGCAACCGTTTGGGACGGCACCACTCACCAATAATGCGTGTTTATCAAGCATGGTCTGAACATGGGGTTGAACGTCGGAGAAGATGCACTGGGGCTCAAAGACGAACCAATGAACGTCAAGATCGCCTCTTAAGGCCTTGAGAGACAGATTCTCTACAACTATAGATCAATAGCTGATCAATGGTTAGGTGAACAAGGTCGTCCGATACGCTTGCGAACAGTTTCGTCGAATAAGATCCTTTGGCTTGCTGTCTTACCGTCCATATCTTGTGCTACCCCTCACTGCTCAACATCGCCAGGAACGTTTGGCCTGGTGCACAGACCTCACGTAGCAAGGGTTTCTCTTGACTTCTTTGAAGAGGCCAATGTTAATTTTTTGCCTTGGCCGCCAAGATCTCCCGATTTGTCGCCCATTGAGCACGTGTGGGACATGATGGGTAGAAGATTGAGGAATCTAACGAACGCACCGTTGACAAAAGAAGCTCTACGGCATCAAGTACAGGCTGCTTGGGATGCCATACCCCAAGAAGACATTGATCAGCTGCTAGAATCAATGCCAAGGCGGGTCAATGAGTGTATCAGAAATAGGGGCGGACCAACACATTATTAAATAAAAATCAATTGTTGCCAATGTTTCTGCCAAATTTGGTCCAAATATTCCCACCCCTTCTAGGTGGTGCAGTTTATCTGTCACTGAGTATATTTAAAGTATACGTTATTAAACTAAGCTAAAAGTATGCGCTTAAATTAAATAATTTCCAGTAACTTTGCCTAATATTCAGTATCGGATTGACTTTTTAAACTCGCATTTTCTTCAATTTTAGTCAATGAAATCTTTGAGTGGGGTTAAATTAATGCAAGCTAGTAAAATTGATTGGCAAAATATATGTTGCGAAATTTTTATTTTAACATTTTCCCGCTGCACGGGCAATATTTCCAATAATATCACCAAGAAATTACGTAAATACATAAATTACTTAAACCACACTTTTTACTGTTATAATAGTTGCGTGTTAGACAACTAGTTAGAAAACGAAAGTAAAATGATTAAAAGAGTTTTTAAAACCGAACCTCAGCGAAAAGGTTTAAATGTATTCTTTTATTTACTTATTCAGACGCTCCGCGGCGCAAGAACGGTATATCGTCAAGGGAGACACCTCGTGGTTCATTTATTAAGCTTTACATTGTCTAAACTGTCTTGGTTCAACATGTGTAAGATGGATTGGATGCGATACACATTTGACGGCATTAGTTACATACCAAGCCTGCGTAAAATAAATGTAATTCATTATATATGGCTGTAAACAAATGAATATTGAATGAACAAGCTTGAAGGTTGGCCGAGGCTTCCATGTGCAATTATGTTCCAAATTGATGCCACAATAAATCATTCAAGTCAGAGGAATGATGCAGAGAAAATATATGTATCGCAAAAGTCTACTACCATTTTGCTATAAAAATATAAGACGATAAACATACGAATTTAAATAAAAGAAAGTGTGTTTTTGTGTATAATATAATATTAGGTGTTTGGACGCTGAAATGTGTGCAATAGAAATATTTGTAAGCATGAAAGATTTGTGTAGAAAATTTTAGCGAGAAATATATATTTAATGTCAATGTATAAGCTACTTTATTAGGGCAATCTCCGTTGATAAATTTATTCCATTAATCAGCAGCGTCGTAGTGGAATAAATTGTTGTAGTTGGAGCAAAAGCAGCGATGGAAGCATGCACAAATTTTGTTTAAATACATTACAACAATTCATAAAAGTTATAAACAAGTTAACGAAAAATATTAAAAACCAAGCAACCGAGCAATTGCCGAAACCAAAAAGAAGTGCAATAAGTATAAGAACCAGAAATAATCAAAAAAAAGTTGAAAAACAAATCCTTCCTAAGAAATAATAAATGAATCGATAATTTCAGAAATGAGTCAACCTCAGATTTTCTAGAAATCGATATTTCTGCAACAATATATGTCTCTGTAATATCCCCTCATACCAAATGACTACGACCTAACATAGATTTCTCACATTATATAAATTAACACAATGGTAACTTCAGGTTAAAATATTCAATTACCATCAAAAAATGAATAGGGAAACTCATGAGCATACATTCAATGTAAGGAAAATAGGTGAAAAAGCGAAGGACATATAAATACAAGATAAATCTATTAAAAGTGTTTGCAAAATACTGAAATTTATGAAAGAACACGTAATAAATTGCAGTGCAATGATAAAACAATGGTGTAATCTGGGTCAAATACGTTTTAATATAGTTTTGGATGAAATGATAAAAAACACTCAAGGGAAATTTGAACTTCATTTTCCAGAATTAAAAGAATAAAATGTGAAATGAATACATGAATGTAAGATTAAAAACAAACAGTTTAATAATTCAACGGAACCAGCTGAGATGGTTTGTGCATAAACATTGGATGGATGAAGGCAGGTTAAGCAAATATAAGCCAGATAAATTGCAAAGCAGTGCCTAGAAAAATACGAATTGAAGAAGTTGGAAATGCAGCAGAAAGCAGACGAGTTAACTGGACAGAAGTTCTCAAATCAAAAAACGACAACAAGAAATGAAAAGAACTGTGGAGAAAGAATCAATAAACCTCCAACATCAAAAACCTTACACTGAAAGGAAGAACGTTATTATTATGATACGCTATAGTTGGAATGGGTTGGGTTAAATTGGATCGAGTTGGGTTGTGTGGAGACGGGTTGGGTTAGGTTCGTAAATTGAAATGTAAATTGGATACGAAAAAAAATTTAACGAAGACGTTAGTAAACAGGCAGGGGCAGATGAATTAACTCGACAGAAGCAATCAAATAATAGGAGGAAATAGGCAGTAGGTTGCAATATAGCAACTGTGAAGAAAGAATCTATAGACCACAACCCCAAAAACCATATCACGAAAGACTCGTCGATCAACAGAAGATAATTATGATAGACCATAGGTGGGTTGCGGTATGTTAGATTTTGTTGGGTTGGGTTGGAAATCGAAGTCAATTTATGGCGTTCTGCTGTAATTACCAGAGGATAATATTGTGGTTATTATTATTATTATTAATTTTAGAAACATACATAAGTATAAAAACAACCCAAAAGATAAAACTATGGCGGCCATCTTTAACACAAAATACCCGATAAATCATGGAAGATCGATTCATTTCAGACCAAAGCATGAAGACCATAACTCACCCCACGATCAGGTCGAACAAAGTTATCTCCGCTGAAGGCCACTAACTTGCTAACTAACCGGCACTGGCCGCAGTAGAAAAAAAATCTCTTCTGCTCAGATTCTAGGTACCTATGTGGAAGGTATTAATAGCAAACCCTAGCCAACCCTATCCAACTCGACACAATCTTACCTAACCCAACGCAACCCGAAAAAATGCTGCATCTTTATAAATAAAGAATGTCCAGAATCAGCAAATTTAGCTTCCGTTTCGCTAAGTAAAAGTTCTAATGGCTGACAACAAAAGTAACAAACTATAGTTAAAAACAGAGAAATAGCAAAGCCAATCTTTCATAAATATTTGTTCAAAACTACTCATACAGTACCAGAACTGTTCAGGCGATTGGCAATAATAAACCAGACGATGAATCACAATTTTAACTTTCCACGATAACTTTTTTCCACCATGAGTTTTTCCAGACACTGATATAATACCCAATGCGTCGAAAAAATCGCAAAAATTCACTATTGTTCTTAGTAACTTTGTTTATGATTATAAAGGTTGGTGGACCGAATTTTACAAGACTGAACAATGAATCTTATCTGATAGATGAAGTGATAAATAATCATTTTGCATATCATAGTACCAACACTTCAAGATTTTTATTGCCCACGAAGTAGGTTGCGAGGAACTTATAGATGGCATTGGCACAGAAACATTTAGATTAAGGTATACTTTAAAAAATGCATTTCCACCAAAATAAATGTATTCAGAAAAATTGCAATTAACAAAAGAAGATAAATAAATAACCAATAAGATTCATTAATGACGTTTATGGGGGCTACTGACACGAGATTACAGCTTAGTCTACTCACAGCAAAGAAGTCGACAACATAGAAAAAAGACAACAATTTTGTCGAATTTCTAACTACAACTAGAACACGAATAAAAAGTAACAAAATGATAATAAAATAATGAGCAGCGCGAAAACGAAAGAAAGAAAAAACTAAAAAAATTATAAACGAGCACAAATGCTGTAAAATTAAAATAAATGTCAAGAGATTAATGAAACAAAAAAAATGATAAGCTACAACAGGAAACAAATAATGAAATTCGAAGTAAAGTTTCGAGAAAAACATTAATTAAATAATTAATTAAATAAAAACACAACGGCTATGACCAACAAGAAATCGAAAAAATCGAAATAAAATAAAAAAGTTCCAATTACAATTTAATTGCGAAACAAGGGACATAAAATGCAATTTTTAAATGCAAATGATTAAATTCGTCAAGGCGACAACAGGACAGGTGTCTCGCACCATGGACCAACTCAACTACGCAGGTAGTCGCTCACATTCAATTAAAAAAAACAATAGGCAATTTGTTAGCATTACTTTAAACATTTACGTCATAATGAGTATGAGATTGGAGAAAATTACGTATTAATGCCGTGTAGATAAAATTGGACTTTGAACGATCTAAATATAAATTTCCAACAAATCTACAAAGTTTGTAGTAGTTGTTAGCGTTTCATATTTATCACACCCAATTTCAATAATTGACATTATTTTTATTTGCAAAAATCAAAAGCTTCGCAGAGAAGTTAACGATCGCAAGCTATGCAACGCCAGATAAACTGTACAAGACATAAGAGATGGGGAACATTTTTTAGCTATAAAAATGTGCATCTGTCAAGGTATACTTTACAACTCGTCCTTTCAGGATTTGTAACTCGCCAAGTGGGAAATGTAATGGTGTTTCGCTGTAACCGGCATATTCATCGTCCTGTCTGACATATCCTTGCCCGCATTCGGGAATGTTGCGATACTCATAAACGCTTGCTCTCGCACAAGTCTGGCATTAAATTGCGGTATCTGAACTTTTCCCGGCTGCACTGAATTTACAAGGTCCTTAATTTATCTCGAAAAATAAATCGTGGAGTTGCGTGAATTACGACTTAATTAAAGAAATTATTTTCTATGCATATAACGGTATATATTAAACGAATTAAATATAATATGAAATATTAAACTATAAAAATTTAACAATGTTAATAATGATATTTTAATTGTTTAATTCATCAAAAGTGTGTAATTAATATGTATTATAAAATAGTTTATAATTCAATAAAATTTATCCCTAATTAAAAATATGTGCGATGGCTCGAAAACTGGAAAATAAATTGGACGAAAAGTAGATAATGAAGAACAAAGAAAATTTGAAAAATCTTAGAGAAATGAAAGTTTGTATTAATGAGCATCTGATGAAAAAAAGGAGAACCGGAAAGAAGAAATTGGGCCAAACCTGATTATAATAAGATAACTATAATTACGGAAGTTGCGATGGAAGGGAAATGTGGAGATGATGTAAAAAAACAAAACGAAGAACTGGAAAAACGGTCCAGGTGTGAAAATTTTGAGATAGAAATGTAACGTGGACACAAAAAGGATGAAGAGCCTACGAAAAAGTGCACGAACTACAAAAAATGAAGGGAAGGACTGCAAGGATAAAAAGGACACCAAACAATGGAAGGCAGAATTACAGAATAACAAATTAGATAAAAAGATAGGGAACTCGAGAATTTTTTTTAAAACACAGGATTGGATTGTATGAATTACAGAAACTAAGAACTAATGAAGAGGATGAATCTATATCAGATACTGACACTTCCATTTCACATAAAAAAATTTGTTAAGATTTAATTTTTGGCAGTTTATTATATTTAGATTTTTGTTTGGTTGTCATTTTTGTACATGCTGGGTCAAATTTTAAACTTCCATAGGATCTTTAATTATTTCCTGTTGTTTTATTGTATTATTTTTATTTAATTCAAATTATAAAATAAGGTTTCGTTTGTTTTTTAATTTTATTTCGTATTGTTAATTATGAATGTATAGTTTCATTTATATTGTTGCCCTTTGATTTCGATTTTTTTGTACGACATTATTTTTGATTTATTTAGTTGTTACACCATTTTATTGGCATTTAAATCCTTTAGACTTTAGACCGAACCTTACATTGGGTAAAATTTACTTTCAAAGCTGGCAAAACATATTGAAATTTAACCTAAATAACCAAACTTCTTTTTACACATTGCCGTATAACGCATGTTATGATTTTCCACGGCATTGTTCACTTCTATCTCGCGAACTGAATATATGTAACGATCCAAATGCGAATTTCCCATTTAATAAAAACAAGTAAAATACTCCGCTAAGGGGTAGAGTTGAATAAATTTCAAGGCAATTCCCCCAATTACTGCGATACGAATTATATTTATTTTTTGTTATATTAACATTAGTCTATATATTTATATACTTATACATAAATAATACATAAATAATACAATAAAAAACGACGTAGATTTTGTTAAAGTTGACGTTTCCATTGAACGATATTTGACGCAGGTTCGGCTAATTCGTTAACTAGAATAAATTCGCTTGTAGATTACTTCACACACACTGTACAACAAGCTCGTTGGTTCGCTAAAAAAATTAATTGCATCAACAGCTAATACAATCAAAAAAAGCAAACATTTTAATTGCGATGCACGGAATACATTATCCCTTTAATTTATCATAATGTAGAACGTTATTTTTTAAACGATTTGTGTCAGGTTGATGTTGGCAAAGTTTTCAAGATCAAAGTCTAAAACGTAGTTATTATAATAATTCCAGAGTTCATTTAATCAAATCAGCACAAAAAATAAAATTGGAAAACTCAGCCACATAATTGCAGCAAAAATGAATTGTTTGATATTTTTATACAATAAAAAGAGGAAAGGCTATAGATGAGAAACTTCGATCAATCATAGCTGGCCTAACAAGAACCGGTAAATCCAATTTGGAAATCGGAAGATTGCTTGGGTTGTCACCATACAGCGTTAGAAATATCGTGAAATTGTACAGAACGAGTGGTCCCATTGGGTCAAAGCGACGATGCGAATGAAACCAAAATTTCAAATCATTAAGAGAGCACTGATTCGAGAAAACAGATTCAGCGTTCTGTGGGGCGAAGCTATTGAAAGGCGTTTATCAAGATCTACGTGTTACATAACATACCCACATAAAAGGTGGGATTTGGAACATAAAAAGTTGATTACTTGCAATTATTGTTTCGGAAAATATTTTATAAAATCAACACAATTTTCAGGCTAAGGAGAAGCCATTGTTGACAAGAAAACCAAAGAGAAATAGAGCAAACTTGACTAGAGAACATATGGGCTGGCTGCTTAGACAGTGTAACTCTATCCACTGGAGTAATGAGTCTTGTTTCAAGATTTGTGTAGGCGATAGTCGCAAAAGAATAATAGGACAAAAACCCAAAATCTATCATCCAGATTGTTTGAGCAGACAAGTGAAAGTTACAGCCTCTGTTATGGTGTGGAGCTCAATGTATGCAAAGGACGTGAAAAGTTTGTTTCATTAATGAAACTATCAATACGGAAAAATATTTGAATATCTTGGAAGAAGCTTTATTACCGACCTTGCAAGACGCTGTTGACTCTGGAGAAGCTTTCATTTTCATGGTCGTCAAGTATTTATGGCATATTCACGACAGGTTTAGCCGAGTCGACGTTTCATAATAAATACATATAAATTGCGCATTGTAAATATTCGGTGAGAAAAGTTTAGATTAATTGATTAATTAGGTCGTATAGCTTAGTTTGAATTAGTTATAGCTTCGATAGATTAACAAACACAGTTTTCAAAGTGAAAAACGTGATATACGTGACGTTTCAAATGTCAACCGCGCATTTCACCTGTAAAAGTATATATTGAGTTGTTTTTAAATGTGTAGTGAACTTGATTAGCTACGATTCAGGCCGCGTATCGATTAAATTGGAAAATTTATTTCGTTCACGTTTAGTTATTATAGATAAAAAACTAGCAATGAAAATGTAATTTATAAAATATGCAACAATTAAGAGAAATCAAATTAACACAAAACCTGAAAAAACGTAAAAGCTGTTAAAGTTGTAAAAAACAAAAATAATAGAAAATATGCTTCAAAAACAATTATACAAAATATTCAGCTTTAAAAAAAATTGAAAATGTGAAAATTTAAATAAAATTAAAAATTTTACTCAAATAGTGCTCAAAACGTTAAATTTTTCAAAATTTTTTTAAAGCGGAATCTAACAATCAATTAAAAACAAATCGGGAGACACAATAAAAATAATTAAAAATGTAAAATATTTGCTGCAAACGCGAAAAATGTCAACATAAAAAATGGATAAACATAAATATGCAAGAACTAAAAATATGCAATTTAGTTCCATGAATAGAATCAAAATACATAAAAAAATAAAAAAATGCCAAAATATGTAAAGAGCTGTTAAAATAGTAAAAAAACACAAAGATTAAAAGAAAACATGTTTGAATTGAATTGAATTAGTCGAAAACATTGTCGTCACAATCTTTCGTTTCCTATCGTATTGTATACGTTTAAAAACATAAAATACTGAAATTTTTGCCTAATTTTCTTCATCATATTTTAATCAGTAATAAATATTGCCGATATATTGATCAATTTTGTCAGTCGATTTAATTAAAAAATATCCACATTATG
Source organism: Geotrupes spiniger (assembly GCA_959613385.1). Lineage (NCBI taxonomy): Eukaryota > Metazoa > Arthropoda > Insecta > Coleoptera > Geotrupidae > Geotrupes > Geotrupes spiniger. The sequence goes on along the minus strand of OY390736.1, from coordinate 22,685,568 downwards.
TGGTCCGCACTGAACTTTGTTATACTAATCGGGAACGTTTTTTTCTTATTGTTCTTATTGTTCTAAGTTTTACAACGATATCCGGGAATATTTATCGTACGTTAGGGGTAACGTTACAAAGAATCTTTCAACAACGATTTGACAGTAAATGTTAGATTTTTCGAAAGAACTTTTCAAATAAATGTTGTTTCAAATTTCCATATCTTTAACATTTATAAGAACCGCTTTGTCGATGTTTCGTATCGTATTCAAGATATGAAAAAGGGTAAGAAAAGGTGATAAGAGTAAACCTCGACCTCCGGTTGCTTTCAAAAATGAGGTTTTCTTCCGAGCCACATACAAACCTTAAGTTTAAAGTTGCATGGTGTTAGCTGCAATAGTTTGAGCATTAGAGCACGCGCACAAGCACTTACATCACTCCAAGCATTATCAGAACAGGATAGGGTTAGAGTTCTTCCATTAAAATCTCCTGTTTGAAAGTGTGAAAATGAAAATCATTACTTTGTCTTGGGTTATTGAAGATTTTTGAATCGTCAAATTATAACAAATAAAATGATTGATTTAAAGAAATTCAAAAAGTTGAAAAAAATTAATCATAAAAATTTGTAAAAAAATATTAACCGTTTCCTGTTTCCTCTGTCAGAATTAGTTAGGATAACAGTTTTTGCGTTAAAATTGCGAGTTTGAAAATGTTCTTGATTACTGTACTGCCTTACATATAAAGTATAAAAAACGTTAAAAAATCATAAAAATCATTGCTTTGTTGGGTTGTTGAAAGATTTTTGAATCTTCAAATTATAAAAAAATAAAATGGTTAATTTAAAGAAATTCAAAAAGTTGGCAAAAAATAAATTAATAATAAAAATTTGTAAAAAAATATTAACTGTTTCCTACTTTGTCTTGGGTTGTTGAAAGATTTTTGAATCGTAAAATTATAAAAAATAAAATGCTTACTTTAAAAGTTGAAAAAAAATAAATTAATCATAAAGTTTGTAAAAAAAAAAAAAACTGTTTCCTGTTTCCTTAATTTAATTCAATTTTTAAATTAATTTACATTTCTCAAATTTACAACATACAAATCTAAAATACTGAAATCATTGGCTTAATTCATCCAGGTGGGTTAATTTTGCTTCACTTAATCTGACTTAACAACAATAAACATTGCAGACATTTTTGTGAATTTTGTCATTCGATAGAGTTAAAAAAAATGCAAAATTTCCAAAAATTCAAAAAAAAATATCACTTTGAGTTGGGTTGGGTTGGGTTGGTTTGAGCATATTTGCCTATTTTATTAATTTTCTCAATTTTTATTTTAGTTTAACTCAGTTTACCATAATTTTATCACAACTCCTAAATTTACAATATCAAACTTGACCACAGACAAAGTGGGCCAAGTTGACTTAATTACTAAAATGATAAATTCAAAAAATTTACAAAATACAAAAAAGTTTATTTTGTTCAGTGGCGAAATTATTAAAAAAGAAATAATAACAACAGCTGAAAATTTGTCGAATTTGGTTGAATTCCGTTTGTTGAATTGATATATAGTAATATTGAGCAAAATATCGAAATTATCAACAATTTAAATTGCCCGATATTTATGAATTTAATTTAATTTCAAAAACATTACTAAAAATCGAAAAATATTTGTTTTCATTTGAATGTACCAATCAAAGATATAAAAATATTTTCACATTCTACCCGAAATGTATTGTCGATTTGAACAAATCTCTTGAAGAGATAATTCATAGAGAAAATGCAACAAAATCCCACAAAATAGACACCCATGCAAATGTACACACAATAAATCGAATCTTTGAGTATTAAATGAAGAATAACCCCAATAACCCATTATATTATCCATATAATATATGTAATTGTTTGTAAATATTCTACTTTACTTTCAAATTCATGGATTAAGCGCCAATCAATTGCGGACATTAAATTAGCAAATAATCAACTAATATGATAGCATGTTTCGTTTTTAAAAGTATCGAACTAAAATTATGATCCTACGAATTTGTCATAAAAGCATATAAACGAAGCTATGTAAAATTTCTCCTGGAATAGTTTCCTAAGCATTTTGAAGTAAAATCAATTTTAAATGCACTTCCTTCATTTAAATTGTATCAAATTTCGTTTCCGGAGCAGCCTTCAGTATATACGACTTCATCTAATATTATATTAGCGTTTTGTTCTACTGATATAGCCACGTTGTTTTTACAAAAATGAGTCTTTTCTAATAAATTATTTCGTTGTCTAAAATCTAGGAAACATAAATATTAAAACTCAGAATATTCATCGCATTTTGACGAATTACCATATAACGGTCGCAAAGGTGAAATAACGGCTCTTACAATTAGATAAAATTTAATGGATGACTCTAAATAGAGGGGCCATCAACCTATACTAGAAAGGAGTAATTGCTAAAAAAAAATTCTAAAACAGTACACACAATATTCAAATCAATCAAAAGATACCTATTTACATAACGTAATTTTACGAATATATCAAATTGAAACAGTAATTGTTCTATTAATGCAAATTATTGATAAATATGTTTGTTCAACTCCAGAGACAGAGTCGTTAATTCAGCTATTATTTATTGACGTTAGTTTTGAATGCAGCATAAATACAATTGTGCAAATTACGACCGATTTGCAATTATTAGTAATCAGCTATTTGTTCAAGTGTTTCCATTTTTGGCGCGTTTAATTGCAATTAGCCGGATACTGTGTCTGCTCGTGGAGTTTGTTTATATTGGGCAATGAATTGTAAGACTTGCCACTGCTCTTCTTAGATTATATGCCACACGAAAATTGATCAATTTAATATACAGGGCGTCGTAACTGCTGTGGACAAGTGCATTAACAAGTGTGTACGGTAGATAAAAGTCTAGAGTAGCGTTTTTGATTGCAATTGTAGATCCATTAGACCAGTTTCTTGCAAAGAAAAGCGGATGAATCCAGCTAAACGATCACATTTAATCAATTAGTCGTTTCAAACTTTAAGTAACTCTGCTTATTACGTTCATTTACGATCAATAAAACATAATTAATGCATACTTCGTAATAATTAAAGTTGGTATTATCAGAGTAGATTTTAATAGCACCTACATTAACAATCCGATTTAATCGTTATTTTACCGAAACCGCTTTCCATTCTTCGGTTCGTCGAAAATCCGGTCGGATTACATGGTAAGTACACACTTGCAGAATCAGTTGTATTAAACGAACCCGTCTCGCATTGTCCGGACCACGTCCAGGAAAGGAATTGTACTTTTGATTCGCTCAGAGCTGTTCAAATACAGACTTATTGAATAACAATAAAGGGGAGCAAACGAAAATATGACAATTTCAGATATTCTCTTAGGAAACGAAAATTGCGGCCGGGACGACTCGCCCCACAGGATTATCTGCACAGATTGCTCGGATTAAAGAAAATGGATTCCTCTCAGTTTCTGTTTGCTCATGACGTCTCCAATCAATGCCGTCTTGTGATAAGATTGCCGTTAAATACACTGGTCTTACATTCAGCTGCAGTGTTCAATGTTTTAAGCGTTAAATTTCAATTAACGTTCCGACTAGCGTATGTAATGCCGTGGAATAAATAAGGTAGTGAGTACTTGCATATATAAAATTAATGAGAAAGTATGAAGCATTATAACAGGCAGATAAAAGCCTACATGTCGTAATTAAGCTCACACCGTCCTAATGTGTTTATAATTCTGTTTTCGAAGATCTCATTAATGTGCACAATCTAGACGTTGGTAATAAACTGCAGCAGATTTATGACTGATTAATCAATACCTTAGCAGCTGGCGAGCTTTTTTACATCACTCGTCAAAAATAACGACAAGTAATGTAATTTTTCCATACTTTTGGGATTGAAATAATCATTAACACACCGTCGACATAATTTTGATTGAATACATTCTTTTATTCGAATAATGATTAAACCATCAACTTGCAAGTTAAGTAAAATTATTTCTATTGTAAGTGTAGTTTTACAGACTGCAAATTTCATTCATCGATCACAAGGTTCTGACAAATTATCTAATTAACATTTAAAATTGTCATGAGTGAAAAGAATCGAAACATTGTCCATTCGGAGGTTCGAAACCTAATAAAAAATATTATAGCATTTTTATGGATACAAGCAAGCTGGTCAACGAACATCCCCCATTGAAAACGCTACATAGTTAGCGGCAGCAGCAACTGCGTGTAGGCTGTAGATCGAAAAGTATCGACTCTCAAATTAATACTTCATACAAGCAAGAACAATTAACTTTGTTGGACAACGAGGAAATATTAATTGTAATAAAATTTTAGATATACGAAGTGCAAAGGAAAATTTTAAATGGCAAAATATAACATCGTGGCTTGGTGTTCTCGAACTTTAAAAGGACATTGCGAGAAAATTTGCACATGGGGACATGAGGAAACCGGTAACGTATTTAGATGAAATGTACTATGGTATAACTAAATGTTGGCAATCTCTTGAAGAACCAGGAGTATATCTAAATAATCGTGCAGGTGGCTCATACGGATTTATTCCTAATGGATTGTTGATATACTAATCTAAATCAAAATCTGGTTATTACCATGATGACATCGAATGACCGAAAAATAATTAATACCGAATTTACCTGCCAATGGTAGTATGGATAATGCACCACATGACTGTATAAATTAATAAACAATAGAAGACAAGAAAAAATATCATGGTTAGAGGGAAATGACATATCAGCTACATATAATATGAAAAAGGCATCCTTATTAACTTTGGTACAGAGTCAATCAAAAACTAAAACATTTTACGTTGACGAATTGCAAACAGTTGTGCATTTACCACCTTATCACTGTGAACTATATCCAATAGAATTCTGCAGCCAACTCAAGCATAAGGTGTCTATGAACAATGTATCGCTCAATAATAACGAAATTGAACAGCTGGAACGACATTTTCTGAAGTAAATGAAATAGAATGGAAGAAAGGTTGTAGCCATGTTAACAAAATTGCAGAAGAAATGTGGCAAACCGATGACCTGATGGATGAAACTGTTGAATTAATGTCATTTGTTGTAAATCTGATCGGATAAAGAATCGGAATTTGAAACTGAAAATGAATCGAGCAGTTCATCAGAATAATCTATTCCATGTATCTTAAAATAATCTAGTCCTTATTTTATCTGCAGGTAGATAGAAAGTTAACAAAAATTATCACCTGGACAACTAATATAACAATATTGTTTGAAAATAAAATTGTCGGTCTAGACATAACACGAAATTGAAATTTCCCATCAAATACTTTTTACGCTGAATGTACTTTGTCGACGAACGCTATACTAGAGACGTTCAAGTAGTTTATAAGTTCTACCACCTACACAATGGATCACCCAGACAAGATTATGACCTATTTCGTTTAAATAGGATTGTCGAAGAACTCGGCTCCTTAATTATTTTGAGTAAATATTTACTTCAACAAATCTTTTCAAAATATCTGAATCAGTCTGGAGTTATTCGTCGTATATCCGTTCTAAGACAAGCGTATATACTTTTACCGTTTTGATGTCTGGCGTCTAGGTCACACAATATAACACGTCATTATTATTGTGAGTAAGATACATTTAAATATATCTTGAGCTCTCATGGAATTACTGTAGAATTTCATTCATTCATTTTCTTAGTATGTGGACACGACAACGTGCAACTGGTTGATCTATAAACATAATGTGAATGGTTCTCAAGACGAACCAAATGGTAGAAATGACACTACTAGGAGTATTACTCTACACAGTGTATTATAAAATACTAATTACTGCTATTGAAACAGAAAAATTGACACGAAGTGTATATGAATTTTTTTCAGATTTTTAATTTATTTGAATCATTGGGACTTTAACAACACGAAAGAATTTATTTATGTAATTCAAAATACAAAATAAAATTGCATTGTATGAAGGTTTTGAAAATAGATCGACTGCTATACAAAAGAAACAGGGGAATGCCTACGACATGTTGGAAGTTTGGAAGGATTCCTAGAAGCTGGAACTAAATATTGATAAAATAAAAATTATAGTGTACATAAAAGGGGGTGGCGAGCAACAGGAGCGGTGTGAATGTAGAAAGGAAAGGAGAGCGGATTAAAGTGGTAAATGAACGGATGTACTTAGGTTGCGTTGTGACAGGTAGGAATAATTATTGAGAACACTTAAAGTATGTATGAGAGGAGTACAAGAAATTCAAAGAAAGTATTAAGTAAGTGTGTAAAATAAAAGTTGGAAGAAAGTATGGTGGTAGGGAAAACATGTATGGGCTGTGAAAAACGAGAAGAAGTTGGAGATAATGTTGCAGATGGAATTGAGGGGAGCGCTGAATGTACAAAGACCAACGCCAACGTCCTTCAAGAGATGGGGAGTGTAAGGATGGTGGTGGAGACAGAAAGAAGGATGGTGCGATTCGAATAAGCAGTAAATTGGTAGGGAGAGCAGTTGACAAGACAAGCGAAACTAGGCGAAACTAATTGTCGAGATGGAAGAACAACTGGATAAAGATATGAAAAAGATATCGATAGTGGAGGCAGAGGGACGGAGGTGACGGAGCAGGAGGTGGTGAAGGGGTAGAAACAGGCGCTTAGAAACGGGACGATAACGAACGCAACATATAATGCAAGGTACACGGATATATGTATGCGGAACAAAACCGTAATATTTGACGGAAGAGAGAATTATTGCCAGCTTTGGATGTGCAAATGAGGAGAGAGGCAAAAAATATTGGATAGATGAAGAGTACAAGAGTTCTATGCAAAAGCGAAGAACATAGGAAGCACTGGATAGAATAACGTATTTTTTTTTGAAAACCTGTACCTGACCGCTGATTGTAAAACTCAGTATCCAAAAAAACATCCCAGGTTCGTCAGGCACACGACTGTGAAGTTCCAAGAAGTTGTGCAACATATACAATTACTTTATTAATAGCCATAAGTGGAGAAAAATGTCATCAAATCAAATTATGACGTATTGAAAACACGATTGCATAAAATTAGCAACAGCCACAAAATAATTCATTGATCACAGCTACAAATCATTGAAAATATTGTTCTCCATCGACTAACAACAAGAAAATGATTAAAATATGTTCCCAAATTATTTATTTTAAAAAATAAGTGCGTGGCTTTTCGTGTCAGTGAGTTAAACCTGGGATTAAAAGATAAATAATGCAAGAAATTTTGATTCTGAATAGAACACAAGTGAAAAGTTGATGTTTATGCAAAAACATGACAAATTTATCGAAAACACGAAAAAGACGAGTTCATTAGGGTCAAAGTCAATCAAACAACTTCGGTTCCAGTTTTAAATAAAATTTCGGGCACACTCTCAAAACTATGATGCCGACCATGAAATTTTGATATAACAGTAAAATATATAAAAAAATAGCAAGGACCAGAAAAATGTATGAAAATATGTGGTAAAGATTCAATTCTGTTAGCATGGTGAAAATATTGTTAAAAATTATTCCAAAAGGGTCGACATAAAATACTTGGCCGAAAGAATTTTGCAGCAACTTCCATGGGCGCAAACCCTAGACATAAAACTGAATAATAATTCAAATAAAAAGAAGTAACTTAAATATAAAAAATTCACTGAATGTCTTGAGACAGGCGCATTGAATTCGATGAAAATATAGAATTGTTCATTCGGGATAAAACTGATATAAAAATTTAAATAGGGGTAAATAACCATATTCATATTAATTATAATGTAAATATATTTCGTAAAGTAAATTATGTTACTATAAACTAAAAATATAAGGCATTACAAAATGCAACACACACGGTAAGCAGCAATATAAAAACATATATATTGTCATGTCAGCAACAGCGGTATTTAAACGAATGCTTACTTTACAACAAGGGAGTTAGGACCGAACTAGTATTGCGTCGAGTAATGAAGGTCACGAAACCTACCTCACTTGAATTCAATTCAATTCAAATAAGGAAGCTTAAAGCCTAAGAAAAGCATTTGTAAATGCCACAAATTATTTAACAGACCAGGAATATTTAAAGAAAATACACACCAGAATTTGGGAGCGTATTTAAGAATGCAGACGGCTAAATTTCTAGCCACCGTCATTTGAGTACTATATTGGTAATTTGCATGTAACAACACATTTCAGACAGCTACTAATGGTACACCATATGAATTAACTACCGGGAATCCTTCCAACGTGCCAAGATTTTGAACAAAAAACCGTTCGATGAAGTAATACCAGACGTAATTTAACTTTTTCGACGAAAATTAAGATTAAAATAAAATTACAAATAAAAATTTGTTCACGAAACTACTAACGTGCACCTAAACCTAGTAGTTTCGTGACAAATTAGTTATTTGTTGTTATTTGCGGCCGAGGCAAGACAATCTCGAGGATATTAAAGGATTTCGCGGCCGAGGTGTACACAACATTTTTTGGGCTACCGAAAATTTTGATTATGATAAAATTAACGAACAGTGCAATTAACTGTATATAATAGAAAGCCGGCTTTCATGTCACTATTAGTTAGTTATTAGTTTAGGTAACGGCATGGTAACGGTTGACGTTTAGTTTAGCGGCCGTGGCCGCGAAGTTGAATTTCGCGGCCTGATTTGCATACTCGAAATATTCGCTTCGCGTACGGTTGCCCAAAAAAATATTTTATACCATAAGGGTGTAAGATTAGTCCATCTTTCATAGTAAATTTGACATGTTTCTGTCATTTTTGCCATCACATATTTTCTATATATATATATAGTGTGTGTATACATCTAGGTCGTACATCAAAGGAAGTTCCCCAAAACCTGATCGAACGTCTACATAAAGTGGGTTAAGTTCATCACTCAGAGGAGAAAGTCGATCACAACATATTACCATTGACCTTGCAGTGTCGCAAAATTTAAATAAATTAAAACTTATCGGTCGCTGATTTCTAAAAATAGAGGAATCTTTCACACGAGATAAATAATCGAATTGTTCGCGGCCTTGAACTCGAATGAAAATAACGAAATATCAAAGTTGCGAAAGCCACATTTAAAATCGGTTATTAGAGATCTAGTCATGTTCAAGAAAAACGCGAACATCGCCACGAAGTTAGTAGATTCTTGGTTTAATAAACGACAACAGCTACGAGCGTTTTACATTACGAACCTGACTCGGACACGTCGTAGCAATTCTGTTGGAAATTACTGGACTTATCGGTGTTTTTGAGAATCGATGAAAAATTGTATTTACGGGTTGGGGAATATTGGCGCGAATTTCCATCGCGAAGTGTCAAATGTCAATAAATGTGATGAAACAAAATATCGATTTTTGTTTACAACAAAATCTCCTAATTAATGACACAATTTCCTAAATATTCTAACATTGCTGGCAGAGTGATTTTTGTTTTTTGCGGCTGACAGGCGTAAAGTAGTGCAGGTATGTATTTGCAAAAAATATATACATAGTTTATATAAAAAGTACTATAAAGTAATATAAACGAGTTTCTATTCTGTGGTAAAATTATCCATATACTAATACTTTCAAATAAGTATCCAAAGTGTAATGTGAAAATATGCTTACGATAAAAAATTACTCATTTTTCCAACACCAACTCATTAATTTCATCTCTCATTGGACAAGGCTGTGAGAAATGTTTACATAAAAATTTGAATCGCTAATTAGTGATAGGGAGTTTTATAAATTCACTCCCGCGTCATGGAAATTATATCGGTGCAACGATCAAAACAAAAGCAACGTAACGGAAAATAACATCAAATAATATACAAATTACAAGGTCATATGCATATTAATTATAATTAATCGAAACAAATTAAAGAAAATATGAACAGGAAATGCATTAATTTAAGAAACGTGTAATGATGATCAAAAATAAATTTTATTTTTTCAAAGATATCTAAGAATTATTGTGGTATTTCCTCATTGACATGACTATTTCAGAATTCTTTACCACTTTCATCCTAGGACTTGCGATGATATATAATTTTATTTAAAAAGATTGGAATCATCTGCTACCATATACTCGCGTGCACACGAACGGAAACCATTCGCGAAACATTATTTTTCTTAATGTTAACACGCAATTTGTTTACAAAAGACCTACCTGTAACCTCAATTTGATTATGTCAAGAAGCCAAACATCCTATTACAGTTTGCATCCTTCCCACTTTCTCTGCATAAATCTTGAACTGAACGGCATATTTGCAATTTATATGGAAATACCAGTGGATCTTATTTCATTGTTAGCCGAATTGTGCTTTCACCAGCTAATTATACTGACATATTTTGTTCGATTTACGAACACTACAGATAAGCCTTTATGGCACGTTGGAGAATTTAGTCTAGCAATTTTAAGTTGTTGCAGCATGCTCTAAAAGAACATCAAATATATTTTATGGCGTAAAATGATAATTAAGAAATTTATATTGATATCCACTTGTCAATATAAAATATAAAAATTATAGAACGTCAAACATCAACCAATGAAGGTAAATAATCAAAAAGGGCGCGGGAAAAAACAGACAAAATGTCTATTTGAAAGACGTAAACGATTATGTTCTAGTTAATCTAAAAATGCATAAATACACAAACATTTTGAAGCATAATAGAAGGTAGCATGGAATTAAGGATGATCCAGGACGATCATTGCCCCAACACCCCGCGATCCGCATATGAATAGTATTTGCGAATTTCACGAATTTTCTTGATTTATTATATCATATATGGTTGTGGCACCTTAATGCGGGGATTCGCGATGTTAAACAAACGTTGAAACAGTATGAAACGGCTTGCCATATAGTACCATTATTATTAACGTTATTACAGGATAAAAACCACATATTTGTAAAATATATGATGCTGTGTTCATATTATAAATATCAAATGTTTTTATATTTAGTTGTTTAAGCGATGTAAAAACTGTAAGTAATAGTCGCATGTTTCTGGGACAAGATTTGGCCGAATAAGATGCATGCTCTACTAACGACAATTAAGCACATACATTAATATCCATGAAGAGGATCATTAGTCATACTCCGTGATGGTTTAGAAGTTGTTTTAGCGGTTAGAATGCTGATGACAGTATTATAGTTAAAACGGTACGTATATATGTGTCTATTTTATTGTGAATATTTTCGAATTGATTTCAAAAAATATTTCTAGTAATTGTTGTAGTTTTTAGTAGATTGCTTTTTTCTTCATATTTTTATATCTAATAAAATTCCAGGTGTATTCCATTGGTGAACGTCACACGGTCATTCGGTAGACTACAATTTGGATCGTTAGGACCTCACTTATCCACAAATTTATTAATCACTTTAATATGTACACATTTTAACAACTATGTTGTCATCATAAAAAAATGTAGGTATCTAAGAATATTTGTTATAAACAAAAAAAATAGTTAAAAATTGTTACTTATAGCAATTCATAACCTGGCGATCTGGGTATCTGACTTTAATCTGAATTAAGGGGGAATCCTGCTTTAGAAGGCTCAAAAAATCGCTTTATTGCTCAAATCTATACCTAATATATCTAAGAATATGTATAAAAAGTTATAGCGGCTAATTCGCAATATTTTGAAAGATACGGCACTAAACACAGTGAGGTGTCGAGCAAAAAATATACGAACGCACGAACGCTCGAACAAACGAAGAGTGCGCCCCTCCCCGCAGTCACATAACACCGAACTATGTATTAAAAAAGTTCAATCGGTCGTTCGAAACAATAATATTTTGAATTCGTAAGAGCTATAGTAGGATTATAACGAGATATTTTGTAAGTAATCGAAAATTAGCATTTTTCCCCTGATCGTAAACTTTAGAGCGCGTTTTCTCGAGTTTTCGTTTTTACGATTTTTCTAAACTAGTGGGCGTGATTGCGAGAAAACTAGACAAGCAATCAAAACGAAACAAAACTTTTGTTGGCTTCAGTAGCATTCTATTCGATTTGAACTAAAAATATTAATGAAAAAAAAATTCTAAACAACTTTTTTAGCAAGTTGAAATGATTTTCTCTTCCTGCAAAGAGCACATTTATTTTCAAACCTGAGAAAAATCTTGAATTTCAAAATTTTGGGTTTTTTTTAGTTCACATAGAAGAAAATATATGAAAATTACAATTTTCTTTGTTTTTTTTTGTTTCAGACAAAAATTACGAGCTACATCTTTCCCACCGATTGTAGACTGCAATTGAAAGGTGTTGCACAAATGTGCATAAAAATCGGTTCCGTTTAAATATTTTTCTGTAGACATATTTTTTTTAATGCTCAAATATGCAATAAAATGCTCTAAAAAGTTCACTAGGCTTGCTCATTTTTTTCTGTCCTAAAAAAATCCCCCAAAAACGCTATTTTAAGGCCTCCTAAAGCAGGATCCCCCCCTTAAGTAAATTCAATCTGTTCTTAAAAATAACGATTTAAAATATGACGTCTCGATTGTCTAACATATATTCGATCGTATGTGCTGCAAAAAATTCACGATTTTTGAAACGCATCTACTTTATCTTTTGGCGTGCGTAAAAGAATGTTCAACTATTTAACGAAACGTGAATGACTTTAAAAATTTAACGTTTGAGAAAATTAGTATGTAATATATAAACAATCTATTTGCTTTATTGTTTCAATTGTTACGGGACTTCGATCGTTGCTCGGAATAAAACACTCGCCCTCTTTTGATGTATTTAACTGGTCATATTTTACACGTAGCACATCGTTATATGATACTTGTCAAGGTAGGTGGCGGACGGCATCGGACGCCGCTCGTGCTACCTGACTGGTAATTCCAATCGTCAACTATCGCATTAAACTAATTGACGTATTTTATATTAAAATAAATGATAACAATCGGTAATTCCCTGGCGAGCGCAAATATCCTTATTTGGATATTAATTTCCATCGTTAATGCCGACTAATCGAAATTGGTAAGGTGTGTACGCTGAATTCCATTTTATGAAACGGAAATAATACATTTTGTCTACGCCATTGGCTCACAACTGAAACCTTTCGTAGATATTTGAAATGGAAGCTTAATAAATTTATTAACCGGTCTTTCTAAATTTAAAGTTGTAGCATTTTTAACCAAAAAAGTATGTTTGCATTTTCGAATAATATTGATAACTAAATTACCAGAGTAACCATTGCAATTTGCTATTAATTCAATATATTTCAATTCATTTTTAATTTCGAAGTATCAAGACATAATGATATTTTCAAGATTTTTGATATTCGAATTATGATATTAAATCTTTTGTACAGGAATTAGATTTTAAAGTTCTTTCACATATGAAATTAAAACCAAACTTTTTGATTAAATTTAGAAAAACCGGTTGATAAATTTATTAAGCTCGTTTTCATATCTCTACGGGACAATAGTAGGGAAAATAGTATAGCTTTTTCGCGAGCTTGGACGTAAGACAGATAAAAAAACAGCTGTCAATGCAATAAATGATGATACCAAATTGGATATTATGCTAGAGTTTGAGGAAAAATCACATTCTTCCAGTCAACAAGCAGCAACAATGTTCGATGTTAGCCATTCATCGATTCATCGATTATTCGAACATTAAAAGAAAATAAAATGCATCCCTATAAAATGATACCAACTTAGGAGCTCATGGAAGACGATTTTGATAGAACGCATATTTGTCATTTTGAACAAATGATGGCAATGTTAGATAACAATGTGATCCAATGAGAACATGTTTTGTTTTCTGATGAGTGCACCTTTACAATTCAGGGTCATGCTAATCATCAAAATTGCCGCTATTGCTCAACGGAAAATCCTCACTGGATGATAGAAGAATACCCTGTAAAGGTTAATGTGGGAGAACACAATATTCCGGCGAATATGAATGGTTGGCATTACCAAATCAATGTCCGGCAGTACCTCAACCGAATATTTCCAAATTGATGCATAGGGAGGCGAGGATCGATGGAATTGCCAGCACGATCCCCTGATCTGACGTCATTAGACTTCTTCTTATGGAGATATGTCAAAAGTATTGTATACAAAACTAAACCCCTCAACTTAGCTGACTTAAGAAGATGAGTAACGCATGCGATTAGATCGGTCACGTCTGAGAGAGTAAAACACATTTCTATTTAAGATTAGGATGTTGCCTACATCTCCTACATTGAAATTAATGTTTTTTTTGTTTTTTTTACTTATCAAGAAATGAACAGTATTACTTATTAGCTTTTGAGTTTGTGGTGGAATTTCTGTATTCAAATAATTTTCTGTTTTTAATGTCTTTTTGCAATAAATCTGAAAACACTTAATATTTCCGAAACAATTGAAGATAGAAATTTTCTGACGAATCAAAAAATTGAAATGAATAAAATTGAATGGGTGTTGCATTTAAAATAAGAAAGTTGGTATTGGCCGCTGTTACGTGACACACCCTTTATATAAAAAAATGTTGAAAAAATGCAGAACTAAAAATACCAATCGATTTCTCCGAGCATTTTTTCGAACACTTCCCCGTTTATTTATTATCGAATTTATTCCATTTGGCTGATACACAGTGTATAATAGAAGATATGTTGGGCAATTGTGACGACGTTCTATTTTATTTCGTTACAAAAAACATCTAAAAATCTCATCTAAAACATAATAGAATGGAAAAATCTAGTGTTGCCTGCCATATATTTAAATGTAGACATTTAATAATCAATTAGGTTCTTTTAGAGTATTTTTATTTCTTAAAACAGATATAATTTACTTAATTCAGTTTATCAGTTGCTATAAGATTCAATTTTTAACTTGTTTGTAAAAGTTCATATTTACTTATTTTATTATTGGTGTTGATTGATAATTTTTTTGTTTATTTTGTTACTCCTACGATATATAAGAAAATCCACAGACTCCATTAGAGTATTTATCCACAAGTTAGGGTAAATCTGAACCAATCTGAATATACAGTCGGATAAAATCCAAATGAAATCTGCAGTAAGAATAGAAGAAATAGATAGAAAAAAGGATGGACATGTGTGAAGACGTGTGCTATATGCCAGGTGCCAGAAACCGATGATCGCACACTACAATAATATTGCCATCCAACTAGTGTGTGTGAAGCTGACGTATCATTTGCTGGAAACTCACAAAGCCTTGAGTTTCTGAATAGTTCTAGATTTTCTGATGGCATCCATGTATTTATCTTGATCTTTCATTTTAATAGGTTTACATAAACTAGCGTTCTTTATCATAGGAATAAAAATTGTGTTTTTTTAATTTCACGCCTGTGGACATTTATCTAAATATGTATTTTTTCTTATGCCACCAAATATTTTCGCATTTTTGTTTGTTAAGCCATTTAATGTAAGGACTGCCGGAGTCCGATTCGACTATTGCACAAGTACTTGCAATGTTCATATCGTGTGAGTTGTTACTACTTATAATAAATGAAGCTATATTAGAACTATCTCCATTCTATGCAGTTGTTGAATTCGAATTGTCAGCTGAAAGATTACACATGGGTATTTCTGTTTCGGTATACTCCGATGGTATCTTATAATTTTTTCGTAAACAATTTTCGCAAATATTTTTTCTACAAAATCTGTGCGCATTCTACGGTCGAGATGGTGAATAACAAATTTATCAACTCCCATGGGAATATTGATCTTGAAAGTTTGGACTTATACTCAGCAAAAAGTGATTCTGCTGTGGACGATGTCGCTACCTCTTTGCCGCATTAAAAAAACGGGCGTATTTACCAGTCCATGAAGGCACATTTGGCATTACATGTTTTATCTTCTTAGCAGCTTCCGAATTATAGAAATTACTACAACGACATATACTGCGCACTAGGGCATTATTAAATTATTTGAAAATGGTACAACCTAGTAAATGCTTGGAACTCTTTCGAACATGGTTTAGTATGTTAAGAACTACACGAAAAGTATTTTAGATGGACAATAACTTCTAGATTTCGGCTAGCCTCTCACCCTATTCAGTTAAAGTACTGTCTACTCGGGGAATATTAATTTATTTATAAATCGGATAATTGTGCTAGCGCCTGGAACTCTTCAGAAAACGTTTATTTTGTGCCCATACCTATTTGAGAACTCTTTTAGAAAGGACAAGGCACTGCAATTTTGATAGCGTCTCAAGTCGCTCCGCTTATTACTGCATTATTACTAACTTTTATTTAATTATAAACATTTTTGACTTGTATATATCAGAACTCTTATAGAACTATAAATTTAGCAAAATCTGATATTGTATGTATCCTGTGTGATAACGCTGCGTGAAGCTGGCGTCTCAGTTTGTCTGAAGCGTTTTTTTTTTTTTGCTTTTATACGGAACTATTTGTTTAAACTACCAGGAACCCTAGAACTATTCAAATAAAGGTGTGGTTAGAATAAACTGAAATGATACGATGTTGGTCGCCAACAACAACTAGAAAAATAGGAATTCTAATGCCCCAACTTGAAGACAAGCCATATGACATGAAAGGAAGAAGACAAAACTGCATCTCACCTAGTAGTAGTAGTAGTACAACTATGGGACGAATTATATTGATATTAACGTTTTTGTGCGCTTATGCCCGTCGTTTTACACCTCCTTTACATGGTTGTTCATTAGGGTTGTTTTAGTAGAAATTTCATGAATTAATTTGAAATTAGTGCTGCGACTTTTTAGATCGGAATTATCGCAAAGGTTAGCATGGTAGTTTCGTATATTTACCATTACAGTTTACTATTGTTTAAAATTAATACGTAATTAATAGTAAATTATTACAAAATTCAAACTTTGTCATTACATTGCAATTTATGAGTGAATGCACTCTGTATTTATGTGACCGCTGTTAATTTTTCATTACTACATACATACTCATGTTACATGGTCGTAGAACGAGTTGGAACGTAAATAATTACATGGTGCGCCTTGATTTGAAATGTGCATGGTCATTTTTACACTTTAACGTTGATTGTTGATGCTCACGCATCATTTTACTTTGATCTTTGAATAAGGGCGTTGGGGAGTAATTATATGAGCGTGTATTGGTTTGAGATTTTGTATTTTTTTTTAATTAATTTAGTGTGAACCATGAAAATTTAAGAAAAATTAAAAAATAAATGATAAACGGTTATCTTTACATCCTCGAATTAAACAAGAACCATGTAACGGATTTCAACTGTTTCGCATATTTTGCATAAATGTATCTCGGAAGCTGCAAAAATGTTGACATCAGAACAAATTAAAAAGTTTCTTGTGGAAGCTCCCGATAAAGAGTTTTTGTTTGCAAAGGTACGTCTTTTCTGATTATTATACTTTCTATTATACTATCTAAAACTATTTTCTAATACTAGGAATTTCTGTCGTTCACAAGAATTAAAGAACTTTAAGGTAAATCATGTGATAGATTTGAGGAACGAACTCCAAGTTAAATTGATGGATACAAAAACAAAAACGGACCAACAACGTTTATAATTCCTGGGATGTTTTACAAGCTCTCAAAAAATACATGGAGCTTAGACCACCAGATATGGAGCAATTTTTCGTAAATTATCAAAACGGTAAAACAACTGCAAAGTCAACTAAGTGGCGTTAATAAAATCGGCAATCAACCGAAAATAATTGCGCATATTTTAAAATTGCCTAATTCAACGATACTTTAACACTGAAAAACTTTGGTGGGTGGAAAATAACTCCAATGAAACTCAAATTGAAAATAACCGAATTAAACAAGAAAAGATCGGCGATACCATCATCCACTCGATTCAAAAAGTTCAACCTAAAAAGAATACAATTATGCAGACTTAAAGAAGAAGGTATTATCTATAAAAACTGTACATATAACTGCACTTTTATTGTAAAAAACATTAAGAAATGTTTTATGATGTGTTTCTATTAGTCTATGTGAGTTTGTTGTAAGATATGTTAAATATATATTTTTTAATTTTCCATTGATAGGTCGTAGAAAAATACACTGCACAACTAGAGTGGAATGTCCTTATCGCCATCGGATAATTGAATACTCCGCCTGCGACCCCGTGCTCAAATTTTATCATTCAAATTCCAACATTTAAAGAAAATATCCCAAAGAAAAATTAACAAATTTTACTTATAGACAACGTTACTAGAAAGTGATTTTGATAGAATTAAATTGATTAATAATAATTCAATAATTTTAAACAAATAATAATTCACGTGAAGTGTTAAGTGAAAATGTTTTTTGATGTATTCGGCACTAACATTCCTCTTGTGGATGTCCTTACTAAAATTGTTGTTGCATAAGCAGCAGACTAATTCTAATTTAATATATTTTTCTTTGATTTTTCTTGTTTTCTTTTTATCACATTGTACACTTCTTGTTTGGCAGATGCACCAGCAGAACAGTTTATGTGAAGCTTGACAGATAATTTACAGCTTCAGATAATTTATTCCCTTTTTAGTGAATGAAAAAACTTATTTCGATTTCTCTTGCTCAGAAATGTAAATTTTGTTAGAGGAAGAGAGGTAGAGTAGTCCAGCGATTTGTTTTTCCGTTTTGAACTGAATCAGGAAAATATTTTGTCAGCAACCCCACCTTTCGTCTTGTTGTAATATTCTGACCCAAATTCTGAGGAATTGGGTAAAGTACTCTGGGCAAATTTATTTTCGTCCTGATATACAAAACCAATGTCGCATTTTCAATAAAGGTAAACGGAAGGAAGAATGAAGAGATTACTTTTTCAATAAAAGCTTAGATGGAATGTTTCGTTTTTTTGCGCAACGTTCCTACCATAGTCAATTTCTTTCTACATGTTTTTGACCTAGTTTATTGGAAGAAAAGAAGTTATCCATGGTATCCAAATCTATCTGGTTTTTCCGGTGCAACTAGTTACTGACTTTTTTACACTGACGCCGAAATTACAAGAAATTATCTTAAAACTAATAATTGTGTATATTAAAAAACAAATTAGGTTGAAAACGACCGCAAGACTGTTTCTACGGTTAATGAAGAGTCATGAGCCAGGAAGTACATTTTCCACTTTCCAAAATTTTGGAATTGGAACCGGATATCATATCGACGACCCTATTTTCCAACAGAACATGCCATGGTTGCTCTAACGGAAAATGGTTCCGGCAATAGACAGTCAAAATTTATAATTACGAAATTACAACACACAAAAATAAAATAGTTGAAAAATAAAAAATGCAAAACAATATTTTTTCATGAT
This sequence comes from Geotrupes spiniger, assembly GCA_959613385.1. Lineage (NCBI taxonomy): Eukaryota > Metazoa > Arthropoda > Insecta > Coleoptera > Geotrupidae > Geotrupes > Geotrupes spiniger. The sequence continues at coordinate 22,666,371 of OY390736.1, read as the reverse complement.
GGTTTGAAGTTTTATAAATGCTATTTAACTAATTAATAATATTATTAAAATGTTAATAAAATAGGACCAAAAATCGTCATCACGCCAGCTAACAAAACTAGGAGTGGAACAGCCAGTCCACACACAAATTGTTTTCCTTTTTCTCCAACGTTTGAATTAATCCCGAGATATTTTTTTATAGATAGTTGCTATAGTACATGATAACATTTATCGGCAGCCGGATTCTAACAACCTTGGCGACCTTGACGTACATGGTCGAATGAAAAAGTGCCCACTCGACTTACCTTGAATCAAATTTGGTCCCATCGGCGAGCGTACCGGTGTAGTGCATCGTCAGCATATCTCCGTTTTTCGTCCTAACTTCACAAATTTCCGGTGCGCTAATCACTTTGATTTCCAGTTCGTCCTTACCGCAATTGGCGAGCGCCAAAATCACGAAGCCAAAAGTCACGCCGGTCAGGAACTTCATGATTGTAACGAGTTACAAGTTTAAACTGGACTAAACGAAGTAAAGAAACTGCCACGATGCCTGGCCACGCTGCGAGTGGGGGCAATTCGCCGCGTTCCGTCTCCCTTTTGCCGCTGGAAATTCGACGAGAGAACACGTAGACGAGCCACAGGTCGAAATTTCATTGGCGACGCGACGCACGTGATAACGTGGATGAATGTGACGGTCCGTTATGCACACGCAAACACGGATTTATCGCTTATTTGTGGAAAGCGCACGAACGGTCGAGCGCTTAAATTAGTAAACCTGGTAATTTTCATAAACTAGTTATAATTCCTCAAAATTTTGGTAGGGATCGAACACTTGGCTAACCCATTATTCATGTGCAACAGGGCACCTAATACATTTCAACATGCATGCAAATGTTTAAAATACAATATTGCATTTTGCATTTTTATTCAAAATCGTTTAATATGAGCTGTTTAAGTAGGGGGTACAATTGGAATCATGCAATTTCTATCCAATTAAGCTTATTACAATATATATAGGCCACACAATTAAAGGCTAATAAATTAATAAATATGTACTTTTGTATTACATATTAATCATAGATCGTAAACTGTAAATAAAATTAATATTTCATATAAGTCATGCATAATATATACGCCATGGGTCCAAGCGGACGACGTTGAATATAATAATTATTTATGCTACATGTCAATCCCGCATAACTGAAGCCCGGCTATATATTATGCATAATTTACAAAATATAATAATATATACATAAGTTGCATGTACTGTTATTGAACAAAAAATATTCCGATTTTAATACGTTCAACTTTAATCGTTCAGTTCCTGAAAAATGTTATAAATTTTATAGGCTGTGGCAAAGATTCTGGAGCCATGTATTTTTTCTAATAAAAACAGAACAAAAGCATACAAAGGCATGAAATCTGGTGGAAAGTTTACTCAAATAGTCATAACAACAACAGAAAACTCAAAGTTCGAAGTATCCTCCTTTGGCCTTCACACACGCCTTCAGACGCTTGAAAAACGCATATACCGTGGTGGAGGAGGTAGTCGTCGTCGATATCGTCCCACGCCTTTTGAAGGGCGCGCTTTAGGATCGCTAAATTCTTGTGAGGGGTAGCGAAGGCCTTGTTCTCAAAGACAGACCATACAGATATGGCCAAAGGGTTTAGATCTGGCGAGTATGGAGTCCATTTCGTCGAGTTGGCATGACACCCCTGCTGAATCTGCAAGGGCGCCCCTGGAAGTGGGATTTGCTCCAGGGAACACTTCCTTCACCAGAATGTCGTTCAGGTATTTCTTACTGCTGATTTTGACTGCGTGATCGACGAAAATTAGGGGTGTCTTCCCTGTCGGAGTCACCCCGGCCCAAACCATAACAGAAGCCGGATGACCCTTCCTGGAAATGTATCGGCCGAGTTCATTCCCTTCCTGGACCGATGGGACGAGAAACTTGTAATTCTGGCGGTTATACGCCTGCTCGACAGTGAAGAGTTTCTCGTGGGACAGGACATCCTTGTGCCCCCCCTATGAAAAGCGCTTCAGACGGTCACGGCATCTCTGAAGATGAGTGGTATTCGCGTGGGTCTTCTCTATCTTGATGCGGTGGACCTCCAAACGATGTTTGGTGATCCTGTAAACCGAACGGGCGCTGATATTCAGCTCCTTAGCCATTTTCTCCTTTTGGAATGATGGCGGATCCCGTCCTGGAGGTGCTTGATCATAACCGGAGTGGTGGCGGTCTTCGGTCTTCCACTTCTGGGACGGTCCTGGATCGAGCCTGTCTCCATGTGACGACCTAGCGAGTGCTGGATCGTCGTACGCGAATTTCCAGAGAGTTCCGTGATCTCTTTCTGAGTCTGCCCAGCATGGCTCAACCTCACAAGCAGGACACGGTTCACCTCCGACACCATATCTATGAAATTAACAAACTGATCTTTCTGAGAGTCTGTTAGCAACAATATGACAAACATTCGAGCGAAATTACACACATATGAGACGAAATACAAAAATGTTACCACATGACAATCTCATGTTCCAGAACTTTTACCGTACCTTGTATATTTCACCATTAAACTTTGTAAAGTCATATTACTTTTTTCCAGCAAAGGTTTTTGTTTAGAGTCGGTACGTAAAGATTCCAGCTGCAATAATTTTTTTAACGTTTTGGCTAACTACTAATCCGCCTTGTGTATTCTTCTTAAAGTATAGATTAAAAATTCTGAGATTTTGGCTTTGTTTTCCTTTTAGTTTTAAATCGCATTACATTTAAAAGTTTATATCAACTTTAATATGCCGTCTTCCCTTTTCTGTTGACTGACAAAATATTTATAAAGTCGTCGAGCATATTTGTATAATTTATACAATGCGGCGACCACCAGATAGTATGAGATTCGATCACATAAATTAATAATACGAACGGTCAATAGGCTGATTCTTTGCTTCAAATTCATAGACACTTTTTCTATAGCAATGATGTTATTTCCTATTAAAAATACCTGCACTCGAGTGCTTTTATATGTTATATATATACACATTAGCATCAACTTCAATAAGTATTGGAAAGTTGCCAAGCGATCATCGACTGAATATTAAAGCTGAAACTATTTAAATTCTTATGCATAAATCATAAAATTGTAGCAATATTTTTTTACTGCAAGATAATTCGATTACCCTGTAAACAAATTAGATCACCATGTTTTTACGTCACTTAGTCTATGAAATTGTTTTATTAGATCTTATTAGATATTACACTTAAAATATTGTTTGTAAAAATAGTTCAATATTCTAATATTTTAAATACGACCGCCGTGTCGTCTCCATTCCTACGTGACGGTTCATACATTTTATGGTGGCTTTATTATACACAGCCAACAGTCAATAATTTATCTTGAAACAAAATCTATCGTAGATTTTATTCTACTTCACAGCCATCGAAAGACTGATTTGTTGAAAATAAATATCAGCGGATGTATCAGTTGACGACAGCTGTTTCGTCAAAGATGTATCCGCTGAGGTGCATGAAGACATCTTCAGTTCGCTGGAAGTGACCTAGAAGAAGTGGCATTAAAAGTTACTGCAGGGCCTTCATAAACTGCCGCTAATTTCCGCTCCGATATGCGTTCGCCTGCGCTCAGTTGATCATGACAGTTGCGACAGTACCTATGAAGCTTTGCTCCTTGTTGTAATTTTCAAACAGTTAGTTGCTGGTCGCCATCTTCTGGGAAATCGTTGAGCATATTACCTCACCACCCTTGAAGCTTGAAGTCGCGCTCGCAAAATTAATACAAAAAGGTAAATGGGTACAGGCAATAGAAGGTCGGGCTGTCCCAGATATTTTCCTGTTAGAATATAATTTTGCTGAAATATATTCAAAACTGTTGCGCTGATATCTGGCTGAATATGCGGGTAATTCGAATGGAAAATGGGGTGGCTTACAATTCAGAGGGCCATCCGAAATAAACTTAACCCGCCCTAGTAATAACAGTGTGCGTCCTATCGGAAGGAGTTGAAATAAATGAAGCGTGTTCTAGCTTTAAATCACCATCGTTATTAAAAGAAATACAATTATTATACAGTAGGCGTCTTTCCTCAAAGCGAAATATGAAATACAAACGTAAACAAATGATTTAAGAACTTCGGCATGTCGGTCAGGGCCAAAGGAAATTAATGTTACACCAACATAAAATAACAAACACGCACAAATTGCTGCAAATTGTCACAAATTGCAAACAAAACAAAAATACACATCAATTGTTTGGACATCAATTATATACATACGTTAAACAATGATCTAAGACAACAAAACATTCAACTTCGAAAACAAATGTAAACGTGAAATGCAGAAAAATATTAAGGGTTAATTTACAGCAACAGTTAGGGTAAATGTACTACTTCAATATGAATTCTAAAAGGCAAAGATTAAACGGAATTAATTACATGTTGACTTGAACATACTCATTAAATTAAAGCGCGGCTGCTTGTTCAAAATAATAACGTCGCGTTTGTAAATAACCAAAGTTCGCCAAATGAAGTTTTCGTTCGATGCGTAGAAATGACAGGTCGATGTCGAACTCCGCTCGATAAAATCCCCAAGTGGACGGTGACGTCATTGGCTGTTCAAAGGATCTTAGACACAGCAAAACAATTCGGCCGTAAAATTTCAACTATAAAATCGTTAATTCAAGCACAGAACCCTGTTTTAAAAATCCTATGGTAATAATCCAGTATTAAGAGCCCGTCGTTAAAATCTAGCATCAAGAACCAAATGTGTAAATTAATGTGGAATTTTCCATAGAAAAGAACACATAAGACTCCGCAATTGAGCAAGGGAGGAAATTAACTGGTTACCTTGGTTCACGGTGGCATGTTGCGGTGTACAAAAATGGCGATCCAAATTTCCTCTAAAACCGAAATTATATCTAAGCAACGGAATTAGTTTTACAAAGAAATCCAAAGTAATGTTTAACGATGATGAAATCCCCACACAACGGGAGCTAAACTCAAAAATATAGGAATACAATGACTCCAAAATATTTTAGTATAATACCATCGAAAATTTTTTTAGTCTCTAAAGAACGCCTAGCACGATCAACCCAAAACCGATCCAAGCCTAACGTTCGCAATGTACGTATGTTCTTCGCCCGCTCTTCCGGTCGAAAGCCCAAGCTTGACGATTAGCGAGCGATTTGGCCCAATTTTTTCAACATCTTAAGTGCTCGGTCACCACATGGTTATGTCGGCCAAGTAATTCTTTTGAAATATTGCACGTAACCAGTATCGTCCCTTTTGTTTAGGTTTTTGTCTGTTTCTCCATTCCTATGTATTTTGTAAATGGTGGCATATTGGCTACAGTCCTGGAATTTTCAATATCTATTTTGTAACCATTCAAGAGAGATGGGGTTGTACCTTTTTTGCTTGTCAACTTCCGTTCGAATATGTTTCTTAATTATCACATTAGTTCTGTTTATTTCGATTTACATATCCTGGAAGTATTTATTGGTTTATGTAATCCTTTGTTATCATTTGCTTTATATATTAGTCAAATTAATAGCTTACTTATTAATAAGGGATGGAAATCCCCATATTTACCGTCGTCATCAACGCATCAAAAATATGCACTTTTCTTAGATGCTAATGAATTATTTAACTTTACAAATATAATTTAAGTTAAACAAAATCAAATCAAATATCTACAAGCATTTTATAAATTATTGAATATACTATTAAATGGACTGTCAATCAGCTATCACAAATTAAATAAAATAGTAAATAATTGTTTGGTTGACTGACACGTCTGAATCGCTCCCTTAATTGCCTCGAAATATTTCATCGACGTGGAATTAATAATTTCCGTGGTTGTTCCATAGATTACCTGCCTTTTCGTCATCGTTTCGGTATAATTCGCAGCTGTTCGGTCAATTTCGGTCTGTTCTACCGGCCAGTTGCTAACTCTGTAATCCTCATGTTTGCTTCATGTGGCCTTACCGATGATGAATTATTCGTCCACATTGAATACTCTTACACTTCAATTGATACATTAAACATTTGTTAACTGTACCTAAATGATAGTCACTTAGATACAAATTTGTCATTAAGATACAAGTTTACGACAAATGCAGCATCACGACATAATTTGTCAATATAAAAATTGCCATGACAATGACAGATCTAAAAATCATTACTTTTGATAGCTTTGCATAGTAATTGGTGATTCGTTTTCTTAATAAATTGTTGCTTTTTTAAAGAAAATCCTTAATTATGTCCAATATTGATAATGAAATGGAAAATTTAACCCCACCAGACATTACGTAGCAAGCCACAAGAGCCACACACAATTTATTACCAACAACAATTCAAAAAATATTGCAGCTTCATCAACATCTACATTACCATCCACATCCACCACTATTGCACCGGCGCAGTTACATTTTCATAGCTGTACCATCCAGAATATAATTATACAACAAATAGAATAATTATTTAAAAATTTTATGGTATTTCAATATAATATTATAGAAGTTTAATGAATTTTGACAATTACCACCTTTTTTTAATTTTCACGCTTTGACATAGAAAAAATAGTGTTTGCAACTCTCATTTAATGGTTATTAAGACACTCGTATTCATTACGAAAGTCGCCAAGGCTCGTTTCGTAATTTTCATACTCATGTCTTAATAACCATCATTAAATGCTCATTGCATAATATACTATTTTATGTTTGTCGTTTTCCATTGTTTGTCTTTAACTGTCTTTCAAACACATTTATATAAATTGTAATTAAGGTCCATAAGCGAATGAATCGAGCTTAATGCAAATTCCTTAATATATAATTTATTCGTTTATCTAAATGAATGGGCTATGCGCAATCAATATCATATCAACGAAGAGAGCGTGTTATAGAAAACTTAAAATAAACTTTATTTTGCTCTGTCGTTCTAACAATAACTAAATGCAGAAATACTCAAAGAGCAACTGACACCACTTTTTTTAGCAAAACTTGCAAACAAGCTTACTGGGTGTTTCTTACTTCACCACTAATATAAAGATTTGTTTAATAGCTCTGACTAGTTGTGTAAATGATGAATAAGTGTGAAGCAATTGTAAAAAATCTATACTTTTGCAGATGCTACCGGATTAATTTATGCGTGGATTAACATCGGAAATGTATTTCTTTAGATTCATCACTAGTGTAGATTAATTGGGTGTGAGTTATTTTATAGTCGACGTTTAATTTATAAGCGTATTTGCATAATTAATGGTTGTGTCAAACGCATATGACATACTCAAGTATTTATTATATATTTGTAATAACAACTAACCAAGGCGCAATTAACTTGTTTTCAATCTATCAAGAACAGATAATTTATTTAGAAGCATGTCACACGCTAGTAAACATATTATGCGAGTTAATTCACCCTGTTTGTTATAACGAAAATAAAACTATCGCTCATTTTGTATTATTAATTGAATTAAAATAATGATGTAATAAATCCGCGCAAATGTAGCATTATATTTTATATATTAAGCAAAATGAATGCAAATTATTTTTATTCAAATTGTTATTAACAAAATTTCAAAATCAGCATAAATCTCATGGGGTTGAAATAGTCAGTAATAGTCTCTGTGGCAATAATTCCGATAACATTAAACATCTTTCGTCGTCTATGGACGTAAGCCGATGTTGAAGAGCATTTACATGGCATGCCACAGAAAGGGAATGTCAGATAGTTCGGCAACGATTATAGCATCGGCAGATTTAAAAGACGTAGGACTTATAACTGCATATGAACGGCATGGTTTGCACATGAGAAAGCAATATTATCTCCCCAAAGATTATTTTTTTTTTGATGAACGAAAAGATAAGGCCATCTTCGAACGCAAAAAATTGATTACTTTTTCTGGGCTAGTACAGAGGAATGCATCACGACAATCGAAGAATCCTGATCAAAATTCATACGACATGTATTTCGTATATCGGGATCTGCTGTAAATATTGCGAGGAGTATAAAAGCAAGGATAGAAATGTTGGAAGGACTTGTAGGGAGGGTCGACCAAGTAGCAAGGAAATGTAACGTAGTGGTAGAGAGAAAGACCTTCAATGTGTACAGGAAAAAGGAACCTCAAATATTCATCGAAAACAAATTCGGACTGAAAATGGAGAAGAGGCTGAGCAGGCACGATCAAGCAATGTAAATCAGAGGAAATATATTTTAAGGATCGTCAGGCTGACAGAAGACACTGGAAAATTACTCAAAACTCCACAATAGTTAATGAGGGTCTAGGAAACGATATATTTTTATGGGCATCTGGAATGTTAGAGGCAATCTTGCGCCAGGGAGTCTTCAATAATCAACAAGGGAAAGATATAACATAGAAATATCGGCCTTAAAAAAAAAATGAGGGCAAAATATTGTAAATATAGAAGATATGGCATTTCCTAAAAGTGGTTGAAAATATAGTCTAAGAAGTTCATAGTACAGAAAATTATGCAAAATAGAGAACATATTCGTTTTATTCCAATTTTTTAAAATAAAATTTCAAAGTCAGCATAAATTGTGAGTCTCATCGGGTTGAAAGAATGGAAGCTTAAGGTAAATATGGTAAACAAAACAGACATCGTTTGATTAAATTAAAAATGAAAATTATGAAGATTAGGTGTTATTGCGAAATGAGAAGAACAACATCATCATAATTACTGCACCAGATGAAGAAAAGGACATATTTTACGAACAACTAGAAGAAGAATATGAAAAATTACAAAAATATTGGGAATGCAGAAATGTACCGATCAATAATAGGAGCACAAAGTAAATACGAAATATCTACTGATAATGGACACCAAGTAATTAAATTTGCAATAGAATAAAACATGGTGGTGGAATGTACGCAACACATACCACAAGGCACGATGTGCAATGAAATTGAACATGTAGTGGCAAAAAGGAAGCATAGGAACTTAACTACTAACGTGAGAAATACGAGAGGAGCAGACAGAGAATCTGATCATTTCTTAGTAAGGATAAGCTCAAAAAAATTGGAGCAAAATAAATACAAGAAAATAGAAAAACTATATTTTGTGGAAAGATTGCAGAAAGAGAATGGTAAACAAAATATCAGGGCCAGATTACAAAACAACTGGAAAAATGGTACCCAACCACACCAGTTGATGAGATGTGGAAACAAACAAAAGAAGTTTGATTTTAATATACTGTTAAAACGACGATCCCGATCCCGAAGAACTACAAACAAACAATGAAGAGTGTGTATAGATAGAGGAGAAAATGAAAATAAGACAAGAATTACTGAACAACGCAATACAATGGGCAACGGAGAGAAATATAAGAATAAAAAATCAATCGAAAAGCATTTATAGGAACAAGAAAAAATGTACAATGAGAAAAAATTTCAGATTAAGGAAATCGGAGCATTTTACCCAGAAATAAAAGACAGAAAAAGGTTACCATAGCAGAAATATTCTAAAGGAGTCCTACTGCGTGAACCGATGCAAATAATAGAAAGATGGAACGCCAGGAAGAAACAGTTTACAACTCCAGGGGATGAGGAAGATAGGAAGTACCGGCTAACGATGAACAAAATCAATCAATGACTTAATAAAATTCCAGGCGAAAACGAGGTATCAGTAGAAATTAAAGCAGGAAGAGCTCACATAACTGAAAGAATATATGAGCTTGTAAAACTAGTATGGGAGAAAGATCAAATGCCCGAAGAATGAACAACCACGCTGATATGCCCTTTGCATAAAAAATGTTGCAAATCTTTATGACAAAACGTATTAAGGAAAGATAAACTAGAAATACCCGAAATCCTTATAAGGCTAACAACTATGACGCTGAATAAAACACAAATAATATGCTATGGAGTGACCACAAAACAACAGAATGTGTTGCACCACCCTCTGTTGCAAGCAGAAACAGTCAATTAAAAATGGAAGGGACAATATACAACAACGAGCGTCAGATCTAACATATGTGGATGACCTTACACTCCTAACAAAGTCGAAAGCGGTAATAAATATGATCCAAAAAATTGTAAAAAGAATCAAAAGTTTTCGCACTAGAAATTAACCAACAAAGCAGATTACACCAACAGTCAGCAGATGAATATTTGCAAATAACTACGAACGATGAAAGGGAATACGAGTTTGGACATAAGGGTTCTTATACTTGGGAGTCATGATAAACAAAAAAGGACATACGGAGCAGGAAATAAAAGTCAAAATTGGAAAAGGAAACAATAAGTACGCAATGCTGAATACGGCAAGAAGACTGAAGACAAGAATTTATACATCTATTACGAGGCCAACCGCGACATATGAGATGCCCTTGATAAATGGGAAAGAAAAATGCTCACAACTACGGTAGAATAAACACAGAAGATGGCTGGCGAAGAAGAACAAATAAGGAACTAAACATTATGTACAAAAAAGCAAAGATAGCATCCGTCATAAAAGCCTAACGACTAAGGTGGATAGGGCATATAGAAAGAATGGCCAGAAATAGATTACAAAAAATGATCCTTCACATAGCCCCAATTTCAAAACGAGAAGAGGTAGACCACGGAAGAGATGGCTGGAAAATGTAGAGTAAGATTTAAAAATTACGAAAATCCAAAATTGAAAAGTGAAAACTAGAAATTGAAAAGAATGGCCCTCATTTAAATTTTTATGTTGTGTGGTTTATTCGACTTTGTCGTAGTAATATTAGTTGGTATAGGAATTTAAAGCCACCGGTCCGGTTATTGCTACATATGCAGATTTGACGACACCATTATCCACCTCTGTGCCTAAAATCTCCCCCTTAAATAACACAGATAGCCCAGGGAAGCTTCTCCCGCACCTATTATAACCCGATAAGATCACGTTTAATATTGTGCTTCTTGCCATTTATTACGTCGCTAGTGTACAATGCCTCCAACATTAGTGCGAATTGAAATTATCAACTGTCCGTACTTGTGCAGTTATTTCATCGTAAATTTAATGTTATCCATTCTTAGTCCGAACGGTAACGTTTATCATTTTGTTGTTGTAATTGTAAATTTCGATCGATTTTGTGTACCTCATTTTCAAGGTAATTGAAGTTCGGACCACTCGAATGAATCACATTGTTGTGCTGGGTGATGCATAATTATTTCGTATATTTCATATATTCTTTTGTGTTGTAATTATTTTATAGTTCTGACAGTTTGTTAACTTTGTTCGATTCTATCTCTGAAAATGTAATCTACAAGTTAGAATTGCGGAAAGATATTTAGAATTTGGTTGGCCAAACGTGACATTCTCCCCATTTATATAAACCAAAATATTTCTAAGACAATTTACGGCGTCATTAAGGAACGTTAGGGATGTTTGCCGTGTATGTATGAACCTTCCCAAGACGGTAGCCCTCGAGTTTTTAAGAATGCAAGGCTTCAGAACTTCTTATTGAATGCCTTTAGCTTCTCTCTCCTTGTCTGATATGACAATTTAATAAAAAGGCACTTGACCATGGGTTATAAGAACAACGAATATGGTGTATGGAAGCATATTTTTTGATGCTTGCACTCGAAAAAAAATCGTTTCTCTATTTTTATTCACACATTCCTGTCAATTCAGAGATTGTCACAATAATAAAAATTAAATATGAAATAATCAACTTGTTCATTACCCGAGAACCAAGTAGAACACAGTTCATCTATATGGAAGAAAATTTTAAGGTAGACCGAGGTCCTAGTAGTGAAATCGTAACACATAAATGATTCACTCCTAGATGAAAAAACAACAAGTAGTTGCAACTAAATGGCGTTGGAAACGTCAAACTCCATCATAAATTTACCCCTCAGACTCATGGGCTGTGTCACGCATTACCTCAATGAACGATTCAAATTTGTGTTCGCGCAGGTTAAACCATATTAGCTGCCACAAAAGTCCATTTAAAGCACGCCCGCGTATGATTCTTTAAATATTTTTACATAAACTTTTGAACATCGCGTGGTAAAGGAGTTTTACTCTTTTACAGTAATTGTAAATTATAAATCGCCCATAAGCGGAAGTTAGATTGTGCCCTGAGACGATAGGAAATTATGAAAATGTTTTAGAACGAACTCTAATGCAATTTGCAATAACCTTCTGACCTGTTTCTAAAATTAGTTTCACATTTTCGACGAAGTATTCAATACGAAAGGTTATCGGTAATTAATCAAAATGCACGAATGTAAATTTAGATCCACAAATGCCAATACAATATATAAATTTTTAATTTGACATGGCGATGGCGTTAGTATATAAGCTACACAATCCCTAGTTAAATTATTACGATCATTAATACAATTTCATGTATATATCAATCGTGCAATTTACAATAATTACAAATAATTCTAGATATACGCAATTGTCGATGCATTTAACGATAAACTCGTTTGGTAAATACTTAACACAATTATAATTATATTAATTGGTTTTCAATTTCCATTTAGAACAACACCTAAAAAAGACGTGACATCATTGAAAATACCCACACTGAACACGAAACTTTCTAAACAAACACAACGCCTATGCACACGTCGTAATTATTAATGAGATCCGTTAATTACTTTCCCATTTTCATGCGGGAGTCGGTCGTTAATGTATATTGTAATACGTCTGCTCTGTAAGCCTAGTGTAATGGTGTGGTTAAAAGCGTGAATATAGAGCATGAGAAATGGAACGTGCACTTGATTTATTTTCATCGTTTACATTCCATTAATTTGTGTTTTTAATGCACCCCGCAGATACGAGTTCTGAATTAAGGGATGCAGACGATAGCATTCGAAATGGAAACTGGTATAGATTTGAAAATATCCAAGTTAATGTTATATCGATTTTTGTAGTCCAAAAATTTACCAATAATATATTTGAATTGCAATTTTTATTCACTCAAAAGTATTCAAGTTTTCTATAAGAAACTCGATATAATTTCTTTTGATTTTAATATAACATTTGTATTCATAATAACGTGCATATCTATCACTGAAAATATATTAATAATATATATTGGACGGTAATCAAAGCAATATTTATATATAAACGTTGCAGTAACTAAATCAAGAATGATATTTAAATCGAATGAATATGCATAAGAAAACAAGTTCAGGTTCGATGACAAATAATTCAAGACTGCAAACTGTTTACTTTCCTTTGATGGAATGTACGTCCATAACGACATAATTATTCACTTAATTAAACCTGGATCCATAAACTACTTTATTGAAATATGCAAAAAACAATTAATTAAGGATAGATACGTACGAGATTTTTAGATGATGATACACAAATAAGCACAATGCGCTTTCTTTTTTGCATTTCTATAAAGAGGTGATGTCATAAGAAAGCACGAAAGTAGAACAACGATGAATGCATTCCCATGAAATTGAATTTTAAATGGATAAACATGCCTTATCCATTTAATTTTGTTTGGATAAAAATAGACGAATGTTATGAAAATGCATCGAGTATATATATGACTTAATTATCCTATCGAACATCCTCATATAATTATTGCATTGATGAATTCTACGTTCATGTCATTTTAAGTTTGTGGAAGACTTCCAGTATATGAAATACACACTTTAAAGCGAAAGTCTGTAAAATAGCCAAAGTTCATATAACGGTGTACCGAAAGCATTTACCAACTACAACCATTTTTTACTTTTTTGTCCACATTTGATATCCATACTGTTTATTTGGTATTCGAATTCAAACCTCGCTGTAAAATAATTACCTGATATAGGCAAACAGGCTACCTTATCATAAGCGTTACTGCAGAAAAAATATATAAATATTAAAGAGCTGCATATGGTTGTTTGTTATAATGTTGCTATTGTGAAAATTACAATGCATGTCCTACACTATTAAAATTAGCGCCACGTAAAGAACGCTCCCAGTACGTAACGGGCCGAATATGAGCAAAAACATAATAAGCTTTTGTTTCAGCGACAGTCTAATTAGAAATTTATGATTACCACAATAACATTATATGTATGAACGCTGCACGTCCTCTATTGTGGTATCGATATAATGCGGTAGGCAACTCACTTAACGCTGAAAAACGTCAAATACAGGCGTCGTTACGAGCGATAGTAGTAATACGTAATCATTTAATTTTAATTAATCTTATTTATAAACCTAATGATGACACAGCATGAATTACTTTACCTGTCTGGCCAAATTATTTCATTTTGAGTCGATATAGACAATTTGTAACATAATTTACCTACACATGTTTTATAATAAATACTGACATCGCAACTAGACAGTGCAGAATAGGAGAGTAATACAAATGGCTGCTCTATGTCAATATGCGACGCCAGAAATAATGGGATAGCAAAAGTTGCAAAACGCTAATATATCACTACAGTCAAATATGTGAAAAGAACTACAAAAGGAAATTCGAGAGACGTGAAAAAATAACTTAGGAACGCCTGGGAGAACTGTGGTAACTGTGGAGAAACTGGAAATTTTTTTAAAATAATACAAAGTAGATCAGAAAAGTGGAAAATGATCCTTGAAAATTACCAGAATAATGCAAATTGTATAAGCACTGAGAAAAAGAAATAATAAAATGAAGCAAACTGAAAAATGGGCCGAAATTAAATTAATAATAATAACACGATGGAAAAACAAAATTGAGTAAAAACAGGACTTAAATAATAAACATAAATAATGGAAAAAGTAGTATGAAGCGCAAATTGTAGAACCAAATGGCAGCCAGCGTCCTCATGGATCAAAACACAAAAACAATTAAAAAAAAACTAGCTGACGTTCGCCATATTAGTTTTGAATTTGTGATCTCGAATTAATGGTGGCTTTAAAAATGATCGGTTGTTCAGCTTGAAATTGTAAAAATAATATATGAAATGGACAGATAAAATAATCGAAGAAATAAAAGAGAAAATAACTAAGATATGGAAAGAAATACAAATGCAAATTAAAAACCATATGAATTGAACAATGAAATAAAACAAAGTTAATGAAAAAATTAAATAAATAAAAACTAAATATAGCACCAAATCGGAATGAAAATAAGAATCGAAATAGGTGGAAATTTAATACAAACATGATCAATGGCAATGAAGTAAAAGTGAGGAAGAAATTAAAAATAAATGCTACATAAAATAAAGGGAAATGCGAAAGGTGACAATGGTAACGTTATAAATATATGTTATAATACATGATCATAAGTGAAAGATATAGGCGATAAGCAACGAATAATTATAACTTAAAACTGTGTGTGTGAAAGTGTAACTCCAGTGATACGCACAGAACTTTCTTATATCTACTTAGACTCCATTTTCTTTCGAACAGTTGAAATGAAAGTTGTCATTCCGAAAATACTCAGAATATGCTTAGGGAACGTCAAAACATTAAAATGTCGGTGGTTTCGAATTTTCATGATTGTCATACATGAATTATAAGAAATATAAAGGGGCACGGGCAACATAAGGTCGGGCAGCCCCAAGAATTCGTACCTATGGTGAAATTCATTCAAAGCTGTTGTACTGATACTTGGCTGATTATGCCTCAAGTAGTTCCACTGGAAAGTGGGGCGGGTTACAATTTAGAGCGCCACCTTATAGTTTTAAACTAATAACGAACATTAATTAAAAAGACAACAGCAAATAATAATATAATTATGCAAAATATATGAATGGTTTAAATTTAAAGAAAAATCGGGCATCCAAATCCGTCCCAATGTAACAATTAGCGCGCAAAAAACACCTCACAATAAATTATAACTAAATAAAAAACTCTTGTCTTTGTTACAATTTCCGGAGCTAGGTACCTGCGGCGAGCTAAACTAGGAATAAAATAAATAAAGTAGATGTGACATTTGCACCGAAAATGGGCGATTGCATTGCGGCAGAATAAAAAATTATTGCGCCTTCACTATAACAGAGCCATGATCGATACAATCAAAGGGAGGCTTCTTACACCAAGAAAACCTTGAAAATTGTAGTACACAATTACTACACAAATAGAAGTATAAAAACTGATTAGCTCGTTACCTTAATTCAACGACGACGTAAATCGACCCACAAATCGACTAACGGGAATGGTTCTCCAACGAGACTAAATTCTATATGAATGGCTGATGCTCATCGCCAACAAACGGGAGCGAAACAAAATATAGGCACGCAATTGCCCCAAAACGTTTCACAAAATGGCAGATGTCACTCAGTGCGCTTTTCCGACCCTTTTCTTTTCTACTCTTCGACGTTCGCGGAACAAAAGGGGCGAAGTTAATCTTTGGCGAAACACGTGCGACCTCTATCGGTCAATCGTCGAAGTTCATTAGTCTGCCTTCATCGCCAGTAAATACGCAAACAACTCAGTAAATTACATTCGTCCGAGAATGCATAGCAACAAATGGAACGTAACAAATACCTCTCTTTCTGGGCGAGAAAAAGAAATGACGAAACCTGCAACCAAGGATAAAAAGAGGACGTAAAACCACATGAGACCAAAGTACGACACCGTCAGCAAGAAGAAGAGAACAAAGAACACAAAGTACGTAAGGCATGGATGAGTTAATGGGACAGAAGGACAGTACGTAGGGTTGGAAGGTGGGTTTGGACCAGAATGTACAGTTTGGGTCCGGAACGAAGACATGAAAAGGCAAATTGAAATTGAAAAAAATATTCACAATTCGTGTCACAGGTCGAAGTTCCAGTACAACCAGCATTTGATCAGTTGCGAGAGGGCAATTTAACGTCAACAAGAATTCGTTCGCACGTTGTTCCCATACATCTGACAAACTACTCGGACATCCTTACTCAAACATTAACAATACCAAGTGTTAAAAAAGAAGGCCAACCCGAAAGAAAAGACAAGATTGAGGAAAGAGAAGGATAAGAGTAGAGAAAGACACATGTAAGGGACTCTTGCCCCACAACGGTTAGCGACTTGGAGCTTCTAAAGCCTCAGAGCAAGTCATCATGCACACACAAGTTACCTCGCAGAAACCACGACAAGAGAAGTATCAGGATAGGTGACTAGGAGGAGATTAATAATTCACATTCTTCTCATATTAAAAGATCGTAATGGAAATTGATGAACAGTGATTTAAATTGACGAAATTTGCTTGTTTTTGGCATTATGTCAATTTGACACGATAATAAATCGAAAATGAAACCATTATGGGTGATTTTTGAATGATATATAATCCCAAGACATTCGTAAATGTAATTTGAGATTTTTTTATTCGTTAGAATAAGTTCATCTCAAAGATTTCCAAACGTGGGCGTGTAAAATATTTATTAAATGTTTTCAGAGTTATGTGCATATCACGTAAATCTATCGTTCTATTGTATTAACCGGATGACGTTTAATTTGAAACTATTCTGTAAGAAAACTGAAAGAGGAGCTCAAACTTGATTTTTACGACTCACGCAGATTGAGTTTGATGTGTCAAGGAGTAATGTTAAAGAGAAATGCTTCCTTTCATGATGATCCTTTTAGATGTTGACGATTGGAACGTTGAAAGAATGTCACTTTAGGGGACTGTTGAAACGTCCATTGTAGGTGGAAAGTAAAAAACGTTTTTTATTTTTTTTATATCTTTTGGAAATGGTATCATGTCCTGTAAACGAAGTTCACAACGCTCTCTTGAATGTAGTAATTCTAATAGGACTTTCCTTTTCCATATTACTAATGTTGTCAGATGCTTATGATGAGGCGATCTACTACAGAAGTTCTAGCAAAATATCCATCATTATATATTAATCTATTAATAATTATTAAGGAAACTTTATACCAATTTAAAACACTTGACGGTGCAAGGCTTGTATTTTCAATGTTTTCTGTAAGCTAGATTGTTGTCTCTGCATAAAGAAGTCGTCCATTCTCCTGTCCTGTAATTTATTGTTTTTACATGAATTTGGAATGTTTTTTTTTCGAATTGACTCATAATGTTAATAAATGATTTTTTAATAACAACTCTAAAATGTCCATTAGATAATAGCTTTTAATAAGCTTGAACGTCTTTTTCTTCTGCGGCAACTATTTTCCGCGATCACCGCTCTCATTAACTCATTTGTGTACGATATATGCATTAAAACGTTTGTATATCATAGTCTTCGATACATAAATCCATTTTAACCATATTAAAAAAAATATTTTTTATCTGATTCATAAATATGAATTATTATACGAATAGCAAACTATTAGCAAAAGTGCCAAAATAAGGTAATAAAAATTGAAAGAGAATGTAGGTAACAAAATTTAGTACAGGCCTGATTGAAACAATCTCTGGGACGTCAGTTGCCCTATATAACAACCAAGTGAAAATGCAAAAAACAAACATTTGTTTAATACGTCTAATACTAATAACAATATTAACAACATAATTTAACGTAGAGTATACATTATTCCCTTTAATTTATTCATTTTTCATTGAAATTACTCGCCTTATTGTAAACAATAGTAATTATCAAAAGTCTCCAGGTAACATTAACAAATACATACGTGCCTACGTACACGTCATAAATCAATACGGTACAAACGATACTTCATCATTTGTGGTTTAGAGTAACAAAATATCACATAGAGCTTTTTGCTTTGTAACACACAAAAAATGAATTTTGCGTAACAAAATATACCACAGGATTACGATTTGTTGGGTTCGGCCAAGCCTCGAGCTGATTCGACTTCTTCAAGAGATACACCGGCGGTGCTCCTTCGGTGGGAAAGTCGATTCTTTGAGCGTCTTTTCCTTTCAGTTTCGCTGTTGTAGTTCCTAAAAATTACATTATTTATTGCAAATGTATAATCGTTATTACTTTAGCAATTACATTTAAATTAATAATTATCATTTATTACAATGTAATATGAAGAAATAATATACAAATAATAATAAAAAATGCAAACAAAAAATGTAACACGTCATTTACTTGCAACAACAACAACCACGTAATCATCATATTCAGCGATAAACGACATACTTACTTATGCTCTCGCATTTTAACGTCTCCATAATTATTATCATTTTCGGCGGAATGATTTTCACCATTGTATTTCACTTCTGATGACATATCTTCAAAATTTGTATTGAGTCAAATAAAATTTAAAATTATTCACAATATATTAGATGTCATCAAAATTCACTGTCTAATAATCTTGGCTAAAATGATCTCGTATGCTAAAGATTACATATCTTATCTCCTTCACCAAACGATAAATAAATTACATTTAAGTAACTAATAAAATCCCTATTACAAATATAGTGTACAGATAATCAAATTTAACTGCACTAATGAATGTGATGAAAGATGCATAAATGCATTTTAGTCGTGAAAATGAATCCCCCGCGTTTTAATAATGTCCATGGAGTTATTACGTTTGTTTGACAAGAAATAATTTTTATAATTTCATAATTAAATAAATAAAAAGAAATGTACTGTATTTTCTTTTGTATAGACGATACAATTATCTACATATTAATACAAATATTTTCGTCATTATTCGTTGAATAAATTAAATTTTGTTATAAATAAGTTTTATACAATACGATTATTACGACTCATGTTTCGTCACAAATATTCTCAGCGCAGTGTTCTATTGTTCTCACGTCAACAATTGAAATTATTATTAGATTTGCATAAAACAGAGACGCAATAAAATGGGTGACAAAAATCGTAAAACAA
This sequence comes from Geotrupes spiniger, assembly GCA_959613385.1. Classification (NCBI taxonomy): domain Eukaryota; kingdom Metazoa; phylum Arthropoda; class Insecta; order Coleoptera; family Geotrupidae; genus Geotrupes; species Geotrupes spiniger. The sequence continues at coordinate 22,646,716 of OY390736.1, read as the reverse complement.
AATACCACTCGGGCAATAAATAAAAATGTAGACTTCGATATATCACTTCGGTAACTTCACAACGAATATACGGGGTTACCGTGTACATACTTCGAATGGTCTCTATATGCAGTTATTTCTAATTTCCGGTGATTTATGTCGTCGTTCCGGCTTCATACAAGATTTAAAAACGAGTTAGTTTTACAGTAAATTCTCAATACGTTTGCAAGAACTTTAGTAAGCTGCTTTTCGAACTGGTTCAAATATCTACAGCTCGATTTCATATAGTGACTTTTAAATTTGGTAATTTTTATGCAATTGTGAGAATGTATTTGAAACGTTTATTAAAATACATTTACATTTGCATTTGCAGCACAATGAAATTATTTTAATTATGTTTTCTCTCTGCATTAATTACAAATATATATATTTATTTTATTTTCAGGGAAACTTGTTCTTAATTTAAATGTAAGCTAAACACATTGTTTACCTGGGTAAAGCAAATAGTGGATAAGAGGCACAGTATGAACAATATTCCAACCAATATACTGGACGCCTTAGTAGAAAATAGGGCAAGTAAACCCAGTATAGAATACAATGATGTCACATGACATGTAAGGAAAACATCTACACAAAAATACTTACTAGAATAAATTTCCGAATTTCGAATACATAAACAAAAATTAAACCAGAAACTATAACATATATTTAAAAATTTCAATATTTTGTTCTTCTGGGGAATATGGATTTTATGGGCGTGAAGAAAACATTCAGTTGGTTAAACATGATCTGTAACAATCGGTGTAGGTCAGAATTACAAGCGAAAATGAAAATTTATCTAGTTCTACAGAAAACCGTAAAACTAGATATATTTTTTTTAATAAAACAGAGACAATAATATTTTCAATGACGAGAGTATAAAAAATGAGTTAAATGACAGCTGGATTTTAATATCAATTTGTCTGTACTATGGTGCACCTCGCTACGATATGAAATTTAAAATTAACGTAATTTGGCACCGGTATTTGGAAGAAATGAGTTAAATATCAGAACGAAGTGAAGTATCAATGAAATAAACATAAGTGTATATAATTTAACTAGAGGAAAGAAAATAGTGCGCAAATATCAACACCAAGAAGTAACTGACAACAAACAAATTAGATTAATAACATACCATTTGGAACTCAACTTAAATAAGAAATAAAGAAGAACATCAAAAATTCGATTCAATATTTTAACCACACAAACCTATCAGTTCAACTACAATTTAAAAATAACACTAAGATAATTTTAAATTTAGAAACAACATTTCCAAAACTTAATTTGAAAAAGTTTATATTGAAAAATTTTATAAAAATGTGTGTATTTTTATAAGAATTTCATTGTAAATAACTCGAAAAGGGGATTGTTTTCACTACCGAAATCAGCGGAAAAATTATTGGTAATTTAATCAACTCCGCATCGTCTAATAACGTGGTTGACAACAGTGCGACGATAACTTTTTACATGAAAGAAATATGTCGTTTCCCAGCGCGACTTTTCAACGATGAATTTAAAGGTATGAAACTAAAATAAAATCAAATGTGTTTTCAGTGATTGCCATTCATTTTGATTGAATTATTCATGGCAATACGTCGCGAAATGTCTAAATGTAATGTAGATGAAGACTGCTGGGAAATTGTGAAGTCGTTTTCATAACAAACTATAGGTAATAAACCCAGCATTTGTTTGTTTAACAAACATTTTACGTTTCCTGTATTCGTAATATTTAATTATACAGGGAAATTTCTTACTTTAAGTGTTTGTTTTAAATAAAATAATGTAAATTAAATATCGTATTGCATTTTAGATAAGAATAACGCTTTGTTGAAGTATATTAAACATATTTACTTTTTGCTAATGAATGATTCACGAGAGGCAATTTATTTTTAAACATCAATAGAAGGTAATATTTTACATACATCCTTAAGAATTCCGTTGGAGTCTTGCCGGGTATGAAACTGGAAGCGGGCAGGTTGGTAGTTAAGTTTTTTAAAAAATACTCTGGATCGAACGTTCAGTTAAAAGTTATTTAACTTACGAGATTTTGTTTATTTTTAACAAACAATTTTATTCATAATTTGTAAAAAGCTATTAGATTTCTATTAAGTGACATTTTGTTAATTTTGTGATGAATGAAGAATATTAACCATTGATATTAGTTTAAAATAAAAACTGATACAATATTGTCTAAATAACAAACATGTGCCAATTATTTTTTGGTAGCCTTGTTCAAAAAAATGATTAAAAATATATATTTGCATAATTAGAAAACACGTAGTACAAGTTATGCATATGCGCGTCAGATCTGTATTGTGGGTTGACGATCCAGTAAAAGTAATTATATCTGGTCTACTATCGAACCCACGTTATGTAGACAAAAATTAAACATTAATAAAACGTCCAAATATTATACAACAATTGCTACTTGTCATAGGTACATAATTTTCTTGAAATAATGAAATATAAATCATTGTTTTGCACAACTCGGTCCGAAAAATATACAATCTTAAAAATCCCATAAATATCCCATAAACATAATAATTGGAATTTGTACAGTAACAAAATCTTGATTTAGCAAATTCGCCAATAAAACGTCGATTTCATTTTAATCAATACATTTTATTTGGCTATTGTTTTATTTACACTTACGGACGAACCCAAAATTATTAAGTTTATATTATATTTCTAGAGTGTAGGACATATTTGCAAATTAATTGCCCCCAGCAACACACCAAACTTGCCCAACCCAATTTTAGACGATGGTTGAATTATTAATTAATTAATAATTAATTATTTCTTTTTTCATTAGACGGGTATTTACAGCCTGGGGGCCGTTTCCAGCATCCTAGCTACCATTTTTTCCTCTTTCGCCAGTCGCCCTCATCTAGTCCTCTCGATTCCATATTTTCGTGAACTTCTACTCTCCATGACCGTCTTGGTCTTCCTCGTTTCCTTCAATTTGACGCTATCCAGTTTATCATTCTCTGTTGCCATCTTTTATTCGTCATCCGTTGAACATGTCCGAATCATTGAAACCTACTTCTATGGTTTCAAGTGTGTTAATCTGTATTCCCATTTTCTTTACAATGTCGCTATTCATCACTCGGTCCATCCTTGTTTGCTGGCAGCATCTCCTCTAGTAGTCCATTTCAGCGGCATTTATTTTCGATTTGCTTCTTTTATTCGTGGTCCACAGTTCTGCTCCATACGTACCAATACTTTCCACCACAGCCTTATACATTCGGATTTTAGTTCACTTGGGTATTTGTTTTCTGGTAGTAATTCGCATTTGCCGAATCCTGCTTGCTATTTCATAATTATCGTCTCCGGTATTCGATAATTTAATTCCAAGATACTTATAAGCTTTGGTGTTTTTATCTTCATTCCCTCGATTGACAAGTCGTTTCCATTTCCTCATATGACCAAATATTCCGTTTTATTGGGATTTATTGAAAGCTCTCAATCGTTATATTCTTCATACAATTTCCGAAGCATATATTCTTGGTCGTCCGCAAAGTGGAGGATAAACAATTTTTCGTCGTCGTCTATTTGGATCCCAAAATTTTGGCATTTTTCCCTCCATTTTTTTAGGGCTTGTTTTATATAAAACTTGAATAAAGTAGGGGCGACTGCATCCTTGTTTGAGACCTTTGGTGATATGTATGTCTTCAGATATTCTGCTACCGGTTTTTATAACCGTTGTCATATTTTGATGTAGGCTTTTAACTGCATCTGTATAAATATCCCTTATACCTTGTTCCTTCATAGCACTCCATAGATTCCGGAGCGGCACACTGTCATATGCCTTTGTTAAATCGATAAACACCACGTTCGTTTCCATATTCTGTGCTAGCCTCTTCTCTACGGTTTGTTTGGTGGTAAAGACATTATCTATACATGACCTGCCGGCTCTGAACCCGCTTTGCTCTTCAATGTCTTCCAATTCTTTTTCAATTCTCTACTTAATAATCTTTCCATATATTCTAGATATTGAATTAGTGACGCCGATACCTCGATAATTAGGGCAGGTCGCCTTGTCACCTTTTTATGAATGTTACAAATGTAGACGGTGGTCCACTCCATTGTTATATCGTGTTCCCTGAGAAACATGTTAAATATTCGTGCTAACATTTAGAACAGCACCTCCGGTCCTTCCTTTAGCAATTCTATTGTTATGCCTCCCAGGCCAGATGCTTTACCATTCTTTATTCCTTGCGCGAACCTCTTTACTTCATCTGGGGTCTCCTCTTCTTCGTCGAGTATACTGTACTCTTCGTCACATTCTCTTGCCTGTCCTGCGTCAGCAGGGCGTTGTAGTATATGAATCATGTCTCAATTTTAATTATTTCCATTCTTCCCATATTCATTATGTTTGATCAGAGTCCTTTGATTACCTTCCATGCTTCTGACGATCTTGTTCCGCCTATATATTTTTCGATCCGCTCACATTTTGTGTCCCATATTCTATTTTTTTTCACAGGTGCGTATTTCTTTACTTCCTTGGTTGCCCTTGTATACTGTTTTCTGTCTTCCGGATCATTAGTGGATAGCCATTTTTGGTTTCACTGAAATTCCTCTTTATTTTGTTCGACCGGTCCCAGGGCTTACTCAGCTGCTTCTTTAATTCTCAGCATCAAGTACTTATACATGGGTATGTCAGATGAATAGTGCATTTCGCTAAGCTTTTTACTTGATTTGTAAAGGAATTTGGTCGAATCGTCTTGAAGGCCTCGTAAGTTGACATTGTGTGAGCTTATTATCTTAGGTTCGCCGTCTGTAAGTGAATTACTGCTTTGACATTCTTTGATATATTATGGAAAGTAAACCCTGTGACGAAGCAAGTGGTGATCAGTACCGCATTCTGCGCCTCGTTGAACCCTTACATCATTCACTTGTATTTTCGAGTTCTGTTTGCACACGATATAGTCGATAACTGACTTTAGTTGTCGGGTTGGTTGGGACCACGTGAATATTTTTATGACAGTAAAATCTATTTAGTATCTTTAGTTCATATTGCTGGCATTTTACCTCCATACCTGCCTACTATATCATTGTTATTTTCTTTTCCAGTTCGACCATTAATATCCCCAATCAGTATGGTGTCCGATTTTCTTTTTTATTTTCTCGATTTGCTGCATCAGCTCTTCAAAATACATGTCCTTTACGTCGACTCTGGAGTCATCAGTCGGGGCATATATGCATATTATAGCAATTTCACATCTTTTGTACTGTAGGTGAACTATCAGGAGTCTTTCGTTTATTGGTTTATTGGCCAGGCGTTAATGCACTTCCCAATGCCTTTCTTAAGTAGGACAGAAACGCCTGCAGCTACCCTTTTTGTTTTTCGACGCCGCTGTAGAGATGAATATATTCACCGATGTCTTCACTTCCATTTCCTTTCTTTTTTCTTTCCCTTCTGTGAGAATTGCAATATCAGATTGGAACTTGTTTAGCTTCTTGATGACTTCATTTCTTTTAGTTCTTAGACCTCGTATATTCCACGTATCTATATTCGGTGTCCTTTTTCGTTTGACTTGTCGTTTCCATTTTACACCGCCCATATTCCGAGGCTTGGTGCCAGGAGCTGGTTCACCGCTAAAACCTTCCTCCTTTACCCGGGCTTGGGACCGGCAGTGACAACTGTTAGGCTACTAAATTCACCCTTCAGTTGCTCCCGGCGGAGTTTAATTATTTAAATACTGCCATAAATAATTCAAAATAATTGAAACCCAACCAAGGATACAATTTCTAAGTTTACACGAAACATATTTACACCAAATAAACAATACGAGTGAAAGTTTAAACCCAACCAAAAATGTTTTAGAAGGTGATCTTATAGGGAATTGACGATGTAATATGTTTAGCGCTACAAAATGTCTGTTTTATTAAAGCAAATTCATGTTAGGTTAACGATTGATTTGAGCATAATTTAGGCATTTAGGCATAAACCCATTGTAAGTGAGTTCTATTTCTCGAGCACATGTTTGGAAACCTGCAACAAACGCAACTTACTCAGCCCAACCAAAGCCACCTAAACATTGAACAAATAATTTAGCCTGATTATTTCTTTAAATTTTCATGAATTATGTTTACACCAATTAATCCCCATAAAGGTTCACAAACTCAAATTATTTTCTCCTTTCTTAATAATAACATGTCGTTGTTCATCTTTATCGTCTGTTTGTTGGTTATGGTTATTGTGGTGTTATAAGATTACATAGGTCTTCAAACGCATCGCATTTCGCATTTTCTTTCCATTTCCATGTTGTCTTTTTTTGCTATTAATTTTCTTAATTGTTTTTCTTAATAGTACTGTTGGTGTTGGTGCAATATTTGCCGGATTAATATACGAATTGGATGTCACAATGTTTAATTACCGCCCTTTCAGAGTAATTGTCCTGATTTTTCCTTACATATAAATTAAGGTTAGGGTTATGAGTTATTTGGAGTTCATTTTTATTTTAAGATTTTATATTCATTTCGAATATGCTGTTTTTGATTTTAGGAATTTTGTGGCATTCTGGTTCCACAATTGGCATCACTTGTTAATGATATTTCGTCTATGACTATGAAATTCATGTCATTCTATGGAATTTCAAATTTAAATTAGTGGCGTTTTTTTAATGCCGCATTTATTAATTTTTCTTAACTAATTTCAGTAATCAATGTCTACATAAGAATTGGTGTCTTGAGCTTCAATCTCACACACGACTGAACTATTGAATCATTTTGCGGGACAAACTACTCGTGGATTAAGAGATTATTAAAATCTAAAGTCTAGAAGTGGTTGTGGTTTTAAACACTTCGTTAACGTATGGTGGGTGTTAAATTATTATTATGGTAGAGATACCGGGTGTCCGGGTTTGCAAATAGACCCGGGCATTTTTTTATTTCTTCTACTAAATATTTTTCAATATACTAAAGATTTGAATGTTTCCTAAAAGCGTGACCGTGTTCATTTGTGGATCAAAATAAAATAAACGGTTCATAAAAAAACATGTATCGAATAAGTCTTATTATAAAAATTTTATTGCTAAAACGTGTATGAAACAGTACGTCTTATCATAATACTGTTTTATTTTGCCATTATTTAATTTTTGTTTCGTAAGGTAGAGATTATTTGGTATTTTCGAGGAGAGAAACAAGATTGGCCAAGATGAGGCCAACAAATGGCATTACATCAGTTAGAAAAATATATGCTGCTTCCTGTTATAACGGAAGTAATACAGCAAAAATCTTGTTGGCATTTTGTATACAAATTAACTTGTGTCAATGTTTTTCTTTGCACATCTTCCATAATAATGGAGTTATTCAGCTGTCCCACACATTGGCTTACATCCTGGGTATCTCTTCCATCTGAAGATAGTAGAAATCACACTGGAAGTCGTTGACGGATTATTACATTTAGCATCTGCTACGAGGGCAAGGAGATAAACAAGTTACCTACCTGACTATGAAGGTATTAAAATATATAACATAACATAGCTACACACAATGATTCACACATTTAATTATTAATTAACGTTTTATCTTACAAAATTGAGATAAAAAATACAAAATTATGAACGAATCTACGCAGTTCTTAAAAGTCCAATCCTGCGCGTAAGTACAAGTCCTGTATCCAGCACTCTTTATGAGCTTACATCGACTTAAAACGTAGAAGCATCACCACATTCGTTAGAGTGTGACATACGATATTTTGTATACCTTAAGTCCCTTTCGAAAGAAATTTGTAAAGTTTTCATTTTCAATTAGCAAGATTAACGTTACGTTTAGCAGAACAGCAAAAATTTCAGTACATTAAAGTAAAAATAATATCAGAGCACTGTAGTAGATTCTAATTATGAACACAATTAAGGCATAATGTCTAAAATATAATAGCATTGAAACAATTACAACGGATTGTATGGCTCTGTATTATTTCTTGCAAGCTCGAATTTTATATTTATGTCTTGTTTTATATTATTGGAACTAATTAAAATCATGTTGTGTTTAATCAATTAGAACATTTCAGAGAATGTACGTAATTTAAATTAATGGAATACTGCCAATATGTATCAGTTATGGAATGTAAACAAAAACTAATTAAGTTAGCAATTAATGAGGTAAATATGTTGTCAGTTAGATTTCAGATCAATATCTATAATTCCAAACTGCTCATCGGGGAGTGGGAACGTAACACTTACGGCTTACTTAAGGCTATTGATGTTGTAACCTACGGAGGATTCTACAATGATATACGAATATCCTTTTGGCTTGACAAGTATTGGAATGGGTGACGCAACTTACCGGAGCACTTTGCAAGTGCACTATCGATTTTATAAATGAGAGCGGGAGATATAAATCCCCAAACAAGACGCATCCAATACAAAGATCTGCTACTGGGTTGTGCCATTTACCGCCAAAGAGTTGATGGTATTGTCCACTGGAGTTTGAGCCCATCGTGGTATTATAACGTTACAATGTAGTGTGCAATTTGATCATCAGCGGACTTTTAGGTAGCAAGTATTTTGTAGGCCACAGCACAGCAATTGAAAAGTCAGACATACGTTGGATTTAGTTCCTGACGTTGGTAGTTTTGTAAGGCAATTTAAGAGTAATATCTATCCAGAAGATTTCAGCTTCTTAAAATAAAGCAGGAGTTTAGAGCAGGCAAAAATTCAGTGGATTGCGAAATTAATTTGATTTTTTATTTTATGCTACAATGAGTGTAAATAACTTTATACCTTTCTAGTTTATTACAAAAAATCACAAAATAATTAATTTTCTCAATACTGCGTCAAATTCCGCTAAAGTTTGCTCCACAGCAAAATGGAACAAAATTATAAAACTGCGCCTTTTGTCGTTCGCTGTAACGATATTTGACTTGGCATCCTGATTTGTCTGATGCACTACTTAAATATTCATGGGACGTAACACAAAAGTACCTTTAGCTACATAACATCGCTCACCGAAACGTTTGCATTTCGTAATTGCGCCGTCAAAAACGAAAATATCAAATTGGACATTAACAATTCACGAAAACCAATGGACGTTCGTCAAATTTCCGACAATTTACAAGCGCGAGTGGGTCGTTCTCCTTATAAGCGTCGGGGTGAACCGTAATAACGGAAATAACAAAAGTATTTCTTTTATTGTCAAATACCTGCAAAAGTAGGGAAATTTACGGTATGAATTATTTAGGGGATTAGGGCGAATCCCTTGTTTGCGAGGCGCGGAACGGAAATGGGGAGTTCGGGCCGAAAGAAGTCCCGTTTCTTTCGGAATCAAACAGGGTAAATATTTAAGACTGACAATTTAAGTGGGTGTAATTATTTTAAGGGATATTTATGCCGACTCGGATTAGTTTGTAAGTATTTTCGACGCGAATTGCCAAAATATAATCTGAAAATTATTCTATACAGCCTGATTCCTGGTTCGAAAATAAGACGATTTAACTAAACTTATCTATATGCAATTACGTTTCGTTTAGCTAGTATACTCCTTCAAAGTTCTTTCAAGAAAAAAATATTTTGTCCATAACGACAGAACGCTTGGATCGATTTGGATAATATTCGGTATTGTACTCCTCACGGATGTAGGTCACCTTTTAAGGTGATATTAGTTATTATCAGTAGACCATTAGTGCACGAATCAATGGTAACTCGTCATAAACCAGTCAAAAACTTTTTAATGTGAAGGCCAATAACTTTCAAAAAAATAGTTTCAGAAAGAGGCGTTCAATAGTATTTTTTTTTGTTAGTTTGTAATTGATGATATCTGTTAAGGTTTAGACACAAAAAAATAAAATTTGAGGGACCGCGCACTGCATTTCTTAAAACAAACGTAATCTAGCAGTATCATATTCTAAGAAATAAATGAAGATATGATATGTATTAGTGACAAATAAGCATACTTTTAATGACAGTAGCTGTTGTTTATCAATTGTGAAGTGTCTCAAATTTCTGTTGGTGTTAGCTAGTGATTTTTAGCAGTTAATATTCTTCGTTATTTCCGTAATAATGGCTGTAAACTACACTAACGCTGAGCAAACGGATATGTTGATGGTTTTAGGGTATTGCGAAGGAAATTGTCGTAGAAGTGTTAGAGTTTACAACGAAAGGTTTCCAAATCGTCGCGTGCCCAATCATAAAACTTTTGGAAACATTGAAAGACGCCTTCGCGAAACGGGAAAATTTGCACCGAGCACAGCTGATCGTGGACGTGCTCGTACAATTCGCACCCCCAGGATTGAGGAAGAATTTCTGGAAATAGTAGAAGAAAATCCAGAAATAAGTAGTCGATGCTTAGCATTGTAAGTAGGCGTTTCAAAGAATGTTGTTCATAGAGTTCTTAAAGAACAATTGCTATATCCTTATCATATACAAAACGTCCAGGAGCTTTTGCCACCTGATACCATCGCGCGTCTTGAGTTTTGTAGATTCATACAAGAAAGAAGAGCTGAAGGTGTCAATTTACATACGAAAATTCTCTTCACTGATAAGGCGTGCTTCACAAGGAGGGGTATGACAAATGTGCACAACGAACATGTGTATGCAATTGAAAATCCACATGTCTGCAAGCAACGCCACTTTCAACATGAGTTTAGAATGAATGTATGGGTAGGGATAATCGGCAGTTTCGTCATAGGCCCAGTCATTTTACCAAATCGTTTAAATGGAGAGAATTATTTAGACTTCCTTATAAATACCTTAGCAGATTTATTGGAACACTTGCCGTTAGATCTTAGACGCGACATGTGGTTTCTACACGATGGAGCGCCACCTCATTTTACATTGGACGTTCGGAATCATCTTCATGTACAGTTTCCTAACAAATGGATAGGCAGAGGAGATGATGCTCCTGCAAAATGGGCACCTCGTTCACCAGATTTAAATATTTGTGATTCTTTTATGTGGGGAGCTCTAAAAAGCAAAGTATTCTCGTCCTATAAACACACAGGACGAACTTTGGGCCAGAATACAGAACGCTTCACAATCCATTAAGAATAATGCAGAAATGTTACCTTTGTATCCAGAAAGATGGTTGTCACATTGAGCATTTACAAGTACATACTTATTACTAATAAATATCATAACAAATTGCCTTATCGTCATTTATTTCTTAGAATATCATACTGCTAGATTACAGATTGTTTTAAGAAATGCAGTGCGTGGTTCCTCAGATTTAATTTTTTTGTGTCTAAACCTTAACAGATATCATCAATTATAAAGTAACAAAAAAAAAATACTATTGAACGCCTCTTTCTGAAACAATTTTTTTGAAAGTTATTGGCCTTCACATTAAAAAGTTTTTGACTGGTTTATGCCGGGTTACCATTGTTTCGTACACTAATGGTCGACTGGTAATAAGTAATATCACCTTAGAAGATGACCTACATCCGTGAGGAGTACAATACCGAATATTATCCAAATTGATCCAGGCGTTCAGTCGTTATGGACAAAATAATGTTTTCTTGAAAGAAATTTGAAGCGGTATACTAGCTAAACGAAACGTAATTGCATATAAATAAGTTTAGTTAAATCGTCTTATTTTCGAACCAGGAATCTGTGGTTGTGTGATGTCCACGCATTTTAGGGACAGCCTGTATATATTGGAGGATATAATAGTTATCTCGAATAATAAAATTCAAACATAGATTTCCGAATGGCTGGATAAATTTAAGGGACTGCTAAACATGGCATGGCGAGTTGTTATAATACATGATACATGAAAAATAAACAAAGCTATAATGGTAAAAGCTTTCCAGAAATGTGTTTATCGAAAAATATTTGAAATTAATTCACATTACTCGTATAAAATAAAATATCTCTGTAATACGAACCTAACAATTTATCGCAATAAAGATTTGTTTATAAAAAGAAATACTATTTTAATTTTCTATTTTAAATATATATATTGATTAATTTTAATTGAAATTCACTAACCATTGTTGTAATATTCACAAGTTTTTATTATATTTTTTGCGAATAAAGTAACAGTTGTCTTTTAAATATTAACAAATGCACAATAATAAACGTAATTTATTAACATGTTTCACTTTTATTCGTGTTGTCTTGTCGTACGCTCTTAGTCCGTTTGGTGATTCTTCAATCGGACGTTCTCCATAAATGCGAATTAATTCTATTTGATCTTTCCCTTGTTCAATTGATATCTTCATACTTGATGATGAAATTTGTTTACAGACTACATTTTTGTTGCACCTTCGCCTACCTTGGTACAAATTGGAATATTGTTGGATACTACTGAGAACTAAGTAGCATCAAGAAAGCTACCACCCACAGTCGCCCAAATTAAAATTCAGAAAGTCAGAGTGTATGGCAAATTCTGTAGGTACGTAAAAGAATTTATCAATTTAACAAGCGAACAAATATTTATCATATTCAGGAGACTTAAATGTCCAAAGACTACCGGACGATAGGGTGTAAAACAGAGTGGTAAACAGAAAATGTGCAAGAAATTGACCAATAGGATAATAGAAGCTGCGATTGTAGAAAGGGTTAAAGAATGCTGTAGAAATAATTATGAATGCTCCACAATCGTAGTAGTAAAAAAATCTGTTATCTGCGTTTTGATGATTTTTTCATTTGCATAAATTTGATTTTCATTGGACTCACCTAGAACTAAAAGTATCTCAAACGAGGCATTGATAGTAGCTGTGCATTTGGAATAATTTCAAAGCAATTATGATAATATGTGCTTTTAAATACAAAGCTATCTGTTAAAAAACAAGAGCAGTTGTTTAAGTGTTTAAGTACTCCATGTAGTACATATTACCCCAGAGCCAAGTAAACCACATACAGTGTGTTACAGCCAAATGGAATAAATTCAATATTTTCAATAGTGGGTTGCCTGACAGCAAAATGCTAAAATATGTTAATCTTTGTTTATTATGGTGGTCATTATCTAACAGTTCGTTAGATGAAAAGGATACGGTTACGGCCAATAAAATCTGAGCGCTAATTTGACATTCTATGACTCTTTCATGATTTTTCATAAATGAGACTTTCGCCTCAAGTCACATTACGCTGGAGACGGTACCTAAGCATACGTACACAAATACCACGTGAACAATAAATAACGTGATTACTGAAGAACCACAAGAACATCGTAAGATAATGCAACAAAAAAAACTCTAAAAAAACTAATATTTTGTAGCAGCTGCATTTTTATCGATTACATGATTTAATCTTTTCGGCATCGATGCTACCGAAACCTTGGTGTAGTTTGGAGTTAATTCATTCCACTTCTTGAATTCTTGCCCATAACTGTTCGACGTTTTGTGGACGAAAGTGATTGCCTGAATTTATTTTCCTTGCCATCAAACCCCACACATTCTGGATGGGTTTCAAGCCTGGCTGCGCGAAGGTCAAGGCAGAACGCATATTCCTTACTGCTCCATCCAATTTGAGACAATTCTAGTTGTATGAATGGGGTAATTGTCGTCCTGATAAATAAAATTAACACCTTCTGCTCTGTAAAAATATCATTCTGATAGAAATGCAAGGGTCCTAGTGAATATTGCAACGCGAATCCTACTATCTGTTCTTTGTTTTGCTGAGACAAAAGCGTTTTTTTGCCAGCAGGATGATTTCGCAGTTCCAATGTTTCCTTGATACGACGCCTTGTGGTTCGAAGAGACCCTGGGTCATTGTGTAACAGAATTGGACGGATTTTCCCGTAGAACTTGAACTAAATTAACATCCTCAATCTCTGCAGAGACTCTAGGCTAGTCACTACCAACTTGCCTTTCAAACGCGTTCATTCCAAGATCTCCTTATGTTGTGGACAGTACTCCTGAGGGCTACCCTCCTTTCTGATCAACCCTCTTCGAGCAACGTCGCAACCCTTAATTTTTCAGCGAAAGATAAATGTGGGTTTTTGACGTTTACATCAATACAATGACTGTATTGGTGACTACCCCAACAATCTAAGTCATATCTACAGTAGGAAAACTTACTACTCAGATTTTATTGACCTCAATCGTACGTGACTTCAGCTAGTGACGTCATCGACATTTTTTTAATGACAACCCTATATTTTTTACAGATTTTGATAGGGTTTTCAGTTCTCTTTACGCTAACATACAAATTTGATTATCTTATATCAGAAAATTTTCGAGAAAAATACTGATGAAAATTTGTAAAACAAGTATACCCCAATTTTGTTACCTGCCAACGAACTAGCGGATCTGTGTCAACCACTTGACAGTTTCGATTTGATTTCCCGAATCTCTTGGCCTAATTGAATTTGGAAACACAACAGAAACATATAAAATAACTGCCTTGATGGTGATTGGCTATGGAAATAGGCAACGGACTCAAAGAAAGTAGTTCAGCTCTTTCGGGAGAAGGTGACTTACCACCCATATCTCAAAGTACAATTAGTGAAATTTAAAAACAGTTTAGAGATGTTGGTGAGGTAAAAAAAAAACTTAAATAATATGCTCCTTCCATGGAGGAAGACAACAAATTGGACATACTCCTGGCATTCGAAGAAAATCCACACACTTCAACTCGCCAAGTTGCATTGGCAAATCATGTCAGTCACAGCTCGGTTGCCAGATTATCGAAAAAAGATTAAAGCCGTATAAGCGACAACCAGTGCATCGACTGTATGAAGACGACATTGATAGAAGAATAGAGTTTTGCGAGGAAATTATGGAAAGAATAGAGAATAATCATATATCAGTCGAAAATATTCTTTTTTCTGATGAGTAGACATTCACTTTAATAGACATGTAAATCGCCAAAATTGTCATTATTGGGCTAGAGAAAACCCTCATTGGATGAGAGAGTCTTTGCTGGTATAATAGGAGACCATGTCGTTGGTCCATTCTTTCTTCATGAAAATTTGAATGGACTACATTACCTGCAATTTCTTCAAAATGATGTCGCATCAGATGATGACTCACTTATATCCTAATTGGAGAAATCCACACAGCCGATACCATCTGGTTTCAACAAGATGATGCACCGTCACATTATCAAATTAATGTACCTTGACGTGGTGTTTCCCAATAGATGCATTGACAGGCAAGGGCCGCTAGAATCGCCTGCGAGGTCACCAGACCTCACACCACTAGATTTCCTTTTATGGGGTTTTGTGAAGAGTCAAAAAGAGACAAAATTGCAACATGTGGATGACTTAAAGGAACGAATTACTACTGCCATTAGGTCCATCACGCCTCAAATATTAGCTAATGTCAGGCAAGAATTTTATCTTATACTAGGGTGTTGTCAGGAGGTGCGCGATTCACATTTTGAACATTTGCTACATTGACTATTGTATTGTTTGTCATTATTGTTGTTATTATTTACGTCATATGAAATTCAATTAGTCGAAAATGACTAGAAACGTGACTTGTATGGACAGGTAACAAAATCGGGGTGTACTTGTTTTACAAATTTTCATCAATGTTTTTCTAGAAAATTTTCTGATGTAAGATAATAAAATTTGTATGCTAGCGTAAAGAGAACTAAAACCATATCAAAATCTGTAAAAAAAATATAGGCTTGTCATTTAAAAAAATGCTGGTGACTTCACTAGCTGAAGTCACGTGTCCTTTTCATTTAACAAAATCTCGGATGACTGCCATAATAAACAAAGATTGACATGTTTAGCATTTTGCTGTAAGGTAGGTAACGCAACATGAAAATAATGAATTTATTCGATTTGGCTGTTACACACTGTATAATAACATTTAACAAAGGAATCACGTGCCAATGGAACTTTTCTTGTTTGTTAGAGACACAATCTTTTATCAATCATCAGAACAATTGGTAATCTGAAGCAGCAAGGTCTGGTAAATACAGTGGATGGGTTTTTATTTCACAGGCATCTTTTAACATGTCTTCATGTGTTGATGTAGCACGCAACTTTAAAAGTCCTCCCCATAAGCAGTCCCAAACTATTTACTGAGAGCGATATTTTCACTTACGTATTAAAACTTTCTGCAAATGCACTTTTTGACACGAAATGCGACAATAGTATAAAATGTTAGATTTTGTAGAATATATTGGACTAAATAGTTTTTTATTCAAATCGTTAAACACAATTTATTAACAGACTCGCACCAACTGCTCTATAAGTGGTGTACAATTGAATAACTGCAGATTGCATATACATTCTAGTTGTTTAATAAGAAAAACAAAGACAATATGGGGAATGTCACAGAATTAATAGATTTCATTTAAAGCATCTGGTTTTAATTAACACAAAACAATAAAAACTGTATTTCATATCCAGGCCAGTAGCAAACAGTTTTTTTTTTTTTTGAAAATTAATTTAAATATTTATTCAATACAAACAATTAACGGAAATATGCGATAAATGATAGATTCCATTTTATAAATTGCTGGTAATGTAGGGATATTTTTCTCGCTAAAGATATTTTTGCAACTATCTCGCGACTTAAAATTAAAAATGTATCGTATTCATGCTTTTTTGAGTAAAAATCCCGTTTAGCCTCTACTGAATTGCTCCCAGCAGACTATCCCATACACAAGTCTTGAGTGGCCATAATAATAATAATAATTTTTTATTCATCTATAAAATGCAAATACATAGTTTACAGACACACGAGCATGGCATTAATCAAATAAGTACATTTTATCACGAATTGAAATATTGCTCGATCGTATAATAAGCATAGTCTGTAAAGAATTGGAAACAAAGTTTTATTAACAGTCGTCCATTGGTTTCATTTCTTATATCTTGTGGCAATTTATTGAACCAACTTGCACTCATATACCTTGCCGACTGCTAGGATACGGTCGGTAAAACTTACTACGAATTAAATTACCGCTCGTCGTTTCATAATTTTGAAAAGCTCTATTCTTGTCTATATCTTGTTCGAAAGTATATAACACAATTTAAACGCGTATTGCGAGTAGACAGCGTTTTTTTAAAAAGACCCGCACACCTTGTACCGTGTTTCACTCCTTCCATTATAGGTAGTTTCCTTTTTTGTATTTTAAAAATTTCGTATGTAAATCTGGATCTTCCCCAAAAAATCAAAAATCAATCCATACGCAATAAGTGATTGAGCTTTATCAGTATGTTTTCTTATTATGATGTAACCGCACTAAATTTGTTTGTTAAATTCTTTAAATGTTAAAAGTTAACTTATTATAATTAGAATTAAAATTTAGGCGTTTAACAGATTTATGATTCAATTTAATTAATTTTGATTTGTCGATTTTTTCGTTAATTGGGCGAAACTGTACAATTTGAATTTGTCATTTAACAGTATGTCATTATTGATCCACCATCTGTGCAATAAATGATAGCATTTTCAGCTGTGATGATGTATATGGTGGGGATCATCCACATATATAACTTTCAAAGCATATGAGTAAATTGTCGGAAGATCAGCTCTTATTATTATGAATAAGAGAGTCCAATAGTCTCCTTTGGCACACTCATATTCAATGGTCGGGTTTCTGAGAGTATATTATTGACGCAAACCTGCTGGGTTCTACCAGATAGATGAGAACAGATCCATTTATTAGCTTTACTTCTTATACCTTGCTTTGTTAGTTTTCCTGTCAGTAGATATATTTCATTCACGATCGACTACCTACCTATAAGTTAACTTATCATTTCTTTTAGCGACAGCAGTATTAGCCTGGTATGGCATTAATGCCGAAAGAATTCTTTTTGCAGTATTTGTTAACGACTCTCTCAACTTCAGTGGATGTTACTGGCTATTGAATAGTCCTTTGGGATCGACATAACGCTTTCGTTTCAGTGGACACCTTTCTGGAATTTGAATAAAGTAATTGTTAAATCTGTATCGGAACTGCTATATCTTCCATAACAATTATGATGTCCGTTGAGCTGTTTATGTTTCTTTCTTCATATATGGTTCCAACAGGTTTTGTTGATGTTTGTCGACTGTCTGATTTGATTGTCCTTGCAACTTTTTTTTACGTCCTTCGCTATGTATCCTTTTCTTTATAGCCGCCATTTCACATAATAATTTCGATATTGATCTTATTTGTGGAGTGATACAATTCTTCTTATAGATACATTTTGGGTTTTTAATTTTCAATGGGAACGCATCATAAAAATTACTTTGAATACATTCGGTTCAACATATCGTGAAATTTTCTAAATATTTCGAATTGAAGTAGTTCCTACCCTACGTATTTTCACAATCTAGGATCATGCCACCGTTTCTGGTTTGCTTACCGATTTTTATTCCTACTTTTAATTTAACTGGAACAATTTTATCTCTTGTTTCGTGCTTTATTTTTAATTTATTTTTCCTTTTTGTTACGCTGTTATTGCAATTATTGGATGCTACATCGCTGTACGTTTTACTATTGATGTTGGTGTTTGAGGTCATCTTTGCAGTTTTTCTTGTAATTTTTTAGAAATCTCAGTCAGTTTATCTTCAACATATTTATTCTTACTGCTCTCTATTAAATGCGTAATCAGTTTATTTTAATCATTCAATCTTTTATATAGCTTTATTATAAGTACCAACAAATCTTTAGTGTCAACTCTTTGTTGGCATAACTCGCAATATTGAAGTCAGTATTCGGCTCCTGGTCATCTTGTATCGCTGAACTATTGTCACTACAACAGTTGACGATGTTGTTGGTCATGACCATTGCCATTTTTGCGCAACTGAGATGAAAGTAAACGCCGCATTTTACACAAAAAACGAATTGAGTAACTTTACTTTTATATCTATTACACTTCTTTTCTACGCTCATTATTAATTCATGAGTTTATTTGTACGTGTGTGGCAAAGAAATTTATTCCGAAAAATTCCCGATATACGGTGAATTTTGCTCTTCACATTTCGTAAATATGCGAATATTTAAGTTATTACTCAACTTACCCTGACAAAATTTGCGGAAAATTGTCCAAAACTGTTAGCATGTCTTTCCCAAACAACATTCACGATATAACGTTGCATCTACACTGACATTCTTGGCAACCATTTTTTTTTGGTAGAATCCTTTCGGATTTATCGGCACATGTGACCTCCAGGATAACTTGGAGTCAATCTCGACCACAGGAACAATGCTTCGTTTAATGAACGTAAGATTCCATTTATTATATTTGCTATGTTATTCTTCTTTGATATTCCGACAACGGAATATGTATCGTCAGCAAAGATTATCATCAATACAAATAGTGGTCCAAGAATGTACCGCCTTGATTCATGACATCTCAGTCTGAGCATACTAATCCTCCAATTTCTTTCATAGCCCTAATCCATTGTTCTCTTTTTGTTAAATACGAATGTAAGCATTCTAAGGCTATTCCACGAGACCCCATTACCTGAAGTTTTAATGGATGCTATCGAATGCTTTTGAAACTCACACTTCATTCATTCTTCTGTGAACGAGTTTTTCCACTATTTTTAAGTTATTTGAAGCAAGATCGATTGGCTTATAGCTCAAGAAATCACACTCCTAACCTTTTTTACTTTCTTATACTTTATGTATAAGTAACATATACGATATACGCATTTTGAGGTCCCCTGAATCGATCCTGACTATTTTTGTAATTTGTTCAATTCTTTTCTTATAATAAACTTAAGTTAAACCGTTCTTATTGAACTTCACCGTAAAAGTAAACCGTGGTTATCGTCGCCCAAGGTTTAACGGAAAAGTGTGTTTTGATTTAGATCTCATTTGTCGAATTGAACGTTACGGGCTGGTGGCTGCTCAACACATACTACATACAACCAATTTGCTCACGAGTGAACGTTGAGGGGGTTTTGAGTGATTATCTGCGGGAACGCGACAAACAGGAGATGAAGGCGGAAAAATCTAGGAACTGGCTACACATATCCCACTGAAAAAAGAGTCCTACGTCCCGGAAGTGCCCGAGTTCCTGGATCTTTCGCCGGATTTCGTCGAGTCGTTCGGTTTGGACGGATAGTCCGTGTTTTAATTTGTGATTAATCAGAAACTGGCTGCAGTTTTACTGGGTAACATTGACTGCTAGCAGTGGCGGTTCGGAACAAAATCAGAAGGGGCGCACACGTGTTTTTCCGCCAAGGGGTTGAGTATGAGGCGCGTTTTTTAAATGTACTTTCCCCGCTATAATCACTCTCGTCAAGTTATTTTTTGCTCCACAACTAATATTGTATCTTAATGTTGAATTGCTTTTGACAACCCCGATAAAATAGCATTTTTACACTTTTGTCAATATGAGATTTTAAAACTATTTTTATTGCTTCAGACATTATATTTACTCAAACTTGTAGAAATTATTACTATATATGTTGTCTCATCAGGATCATATAACCTAATACAATCTATTAGCTTTCCTAATATATATTCTCACTTAACATAAGCTCGCAGAATAATACCATAACAATAGACGTAGCAACAAAACTTTTTGCATATCTCTTACTGATTATAGCAGCCATGCACGCAGTAGCACCAATGCACCAATAAATCCTAGGCCAAACCTTAAAGTGTATATAAACATTCGCTGAAGGTATGTCGGCACACCATTTTATTATCAATCCCACTTTAAGGTGCACGTACGCAAGATTAATCATTGGATGGATACTTTTGCTCAACCTATGTCGTGTATTGTCGAAAACAAGTTTTTTCATCCGAACGATAACCAATACTAGTAATTTAGAGTAAAAAAACGGTAGTACCGCGCAAAATCGTTTAATGAAAAACAAGGAACTATGCAAATAAATAAAGATAACTAAAACTCTCGGCTCTTGAATGGTATCGAAATTTTGCACGTACGAGTTTTTTACTTAGTTTTTGTCATGTATGTTCAATTGTCATTGGATGGATACTTTTGTTGAACCTATGCTGTGCATTGTATTATTTTATATGGCGGTAAGGTCGAATTTCCGGCTTTTGTTTGTTTTGTCCAAAACAAGTTTTTTATCCCAGGGATAGCCAATAAGAGTAATTTAGAGTAAAAAACAGTAATACTGCGCAAAATCGTCTAATGATAAACAAGGAACTACGCAAATGAATAAATATAACTAAAATTCTCGGCTCTTGAATGCTATCGAAATTTTACACGTATGTTTTCTTCTTCATATTTATGCTATCTGTTTGTTTCCTTTGCTGCATCAATTATTAGCATTTATTGAGGTTCCAGAATTTTGTCTTTTATTATTTCCTTAATTATTGCTAGCTTTTTTTCAAGTTCTTTTTTATATTTTGGCAGTTTCTTCTGCTTTCTGGCTTCTGCTCTTGTTTTATGCTTTCGCTCTCTTATAGTAATTATTGCCAATTTCTTAGTCCATATACCACCTTAATTGACTCGGTTTTACTCCAATCCTTCTATATAATCTCTAGTTTGAATATCCGTTCTGTTTTTGCTTCCCAGTTGTGTATTTGTCTTAAATGACATGTCTTAAATAACATGCATTCGATTCCCGCTATTGCTCAATATCATTATATGATTTTTATACGATTTAGACATTCTCTTTTTTCTGTGTTATTGCTAAAGTCTAATGCAATTTCTTCAAATTCGTCTTCAAGTTGTTTTTATTTACTTATTATGCTCCTGATGTTACGTTCCTATCTTCCTTTGCTGTTATTTTTCTCTTTGCTCTTTCGTCATCATTATTCCTTTCTTATATTTTCTTCTACAGATCGATTAATATATTTTCTAATTTTTTTTATTTTATTTCTGCTTTCTCTTTTGTTTCGTTTCCTTTTCCATTGCTTTTGTTGTCTTCAGATAACAAACGCAAACAATATTATCCATTAATTTTTCCGAGATAGAGCGAAAGGGAAAACGTAAAAGTATGAAACAATTAGATCACGATAGAAACAGAAATAAGGGAAAACTAGAGAAAATTAAGGAAATAGAAAGCTCCCCACCCCCTTAATATTTCCTCCATTTTCTCTAGTTTAGCTCTCTAGAGATAATTCAAGAAACTATAAACAGCACAAAGGGGGCAGAAAAAAGATGAATATGGAATATAAGTCCAGAAAAAAGAAAATGGAGTAAATGAGGAGAACCAGAAAGAAATATGGAGATTGGCAACATGAAATGTAAAACAAATAAATGGAAAGGAGAAGGGATTAAATGAAGAGTTTGAAAGGATGAAGAGGATACCAGAAACGAAGAAAAATGAGAAAGGAGAGAAAATGTTGTTGACGTACCAAGCATCACAAACTCAATCCAACCCAACCCAACCCAGCCCGTCAAACGGAGGGTTAAGATCGCTTATGATTTTACTTGACAATGATATTGCCACATTCTTTGTTGCTAAAATGCCGAATTATTTACACGCGGAAAATTGATTCTCCAATTTATTTAAAAAACAAATGAAACCTTGGTGGGAAGCCATGTAGAATTTATAAAATGCAAATATGCATTTATACACGTCTATTCATCGACAATATGAGTTGTCGATATCTACTTGTGATACCTCGTTCTAATCAACTTGAACTGTGTGGGTTAACTGTGCCAGAGTCTGTAGAGGATGGTGCAAAGTGGTTAGAATTAAAAAATATAGATATGATATATTGGCTGTGCAGAAAACGATGAAGCAAGGAAGGCAGACATTAAGAAAAATAGACTTGTTTTCGGTTAATTGCTAAGCATTGACATATGGCAATAAAAATTTGTCATATATTCAACTTCGATATAGCACTAGATATGTACAATGCAAAATATGACGTTTTATTGTTTAAATCTGTCTAAAATATTATCGCTGGATTTATTTAGCAGCTACTAAAAATTAAATAGGGTTAAGGCTACCACTACCCGTTTGAGAAAAACTATTCGGAAATTATTGTCTCTATATATTGGATCTAAAGTCAAAAAATATTTATATGTAGTAAAATTATACAGGGTGCTGCATTGGCGGACGCAACATAGGAAATCCCATGTTAATTTCGAGGCATTCAAATATTGGCTTCCCTAATTATTTTACAGCAAAATTCCATTTAAGTTTTTTAAAGAGCACTAGATCATGGTCCAATTGGCGCAAATTGGTAATTTTTGCTATGCTCAGTTCGCAAATACATTAAACAATTGATCGGCTAAATTTTGAAATTTTAAATCAAACTATCAATTCAGCCTTGGTCAGAATTGTCAAAGTTGACAGATATCTCATTATCGTAACTGACAACGGCCAAATTTAATAAATAATTTGTACATCGGATACAAACATAATAGAAATTTATTCAAGTATCTAACATTGACTTTGTTTTTTCATTAAAGAGGCAATTAGAAATAAGACGAGAAAATCGTGGAATAAACTTGGTACAATATTGGATTTATTTTTATTGGTAGGAATATACATACAACGAAACTCATATTTTTAAAGTAAATGTTCAAACAATCCTCCATTTGCACTTAAACAATAACCCAAATGTTTGTAAAATTCATTACGCACATTACTTAATACCAGTTAAGTAATGGCGTGATTTTAGCACATTCTGCAGAAATTGCACCTCTAGGTTCTCAAAACGTGTGTCACTATAGATTTTAGATTTTACGTTGCCCCAAAGGAAAAAATCATTTGGGGAAAGGTCAAGAGATCGTGTTGGATAATCAATAGTGTGGCATGGCCCAATAATATCGTTTGAAAAACTGTCTATTAAATATTCACACACTACACGTGTCTTGTGCGCTGGGCAACCGTTCATTTGATACCAGATCTCCTGATCTTCTCTAACAACATTTTGCAATGCTGGTCCAATGCGATCTTGCAGTAAATCAAGGAACCTTTCGCCATTTAAATTATGTTCAAGAAAGAAAGGTCCGATAATGTGGTGACCAAAAATTCCTGCCCAAACGTTGACTTTTTGGGGGTATTGGGTTCTTGTTTCTATAAATCGGTGTTCATTTTCCGTACTCCAGTATCTGCAATTCTTTGCGTTGGGCTCGTTGTTCAACGTAAACGTGCATTCATTACTGAAACAAATATTTTTGAGAATTGTCTCTCACTGTTAGCTCTTTCCATCATGTCAATACAAAATGCACATCTTCGTTCATCATCACCTCTCCTTAGTTTTTGATAGCACTCATATTTATGTTTTTTTAAAACCCGTAATGCTGTTAGGGGATGTACTCCTATTCTTTCGCCAAGTTGTCTCGTACTTGCTCCTTTATTTTCTTCGACAGAAAGCAAAATGTCTAGTTCTTTTCCACAGTGCATTTCTTGCGCAATGCCTTGGGTTGGGTTGGGTTGGGTTTCCCTATTGCATTTGCAATTATTCAAAATTGTTCCTTGTTTCTCAAACTTTGTTACTAGACGTTGAATAGTGGATCTGTGCGGTATTGGTCGATCTGGATATTCAACCGAAAAGCAATCGCAGACATTCTGGAAACTGTTTCCTGCATAATATAACTTTACTAGGAATATTTTTTCTGGTGTTGTATAACTCATTTTTAATTCGGCCGTTGTCAGTTAAGTTTATCAGAGAACTGTCTGACTGTGTTTCAAATTTCAAAATTTAGCCGATACATTTTTTAATGTATTTGCGAACTGAGCATAGCAAAAATGCCCAATTTGCGTCAATTAGACCATGGTGTAGTGCTCTTTAAAAAACTTAAATGGAATTTTGCTGTAAAATAATTAGGGAAGCCAATATTTGAATGCCTCGAAATTAACATGGGATTTCCTATGTTGCGTCCGCCAATGCAGCACCCATGCAGCTTACCATAAGATCTAATGGTAAGAAAATATATTACCATTAAATTTTAAATTATAAATTATCGTGTTTAAGTATTTCAAAAATTATGCCACGATTGGTTGTCTTCAATGGTATGAATACTATTTTGTTCCGTCTCGTTATTACTGCGTGTATGTCACGCTATGGAAATAATTTATTATTATTATTACATTTATTAGCATGTTAACGTCGACAACGGTGACAGTTTAATTAATCTTAGGATTTGTGCGGTACACATGAACTCGACATTATATTGACGAAAACATCACACAATAGTCATAATCATTTCTCGCACATTTTATGTCGCGTGAAGAGTGAACACGTAAAAACATTCAGCGACAAACCTGCATTGTAGTGGAGAAACCGTGTTATATAAATATTGCAAATAACCCCAGTGTATCTTGATTTACTTCGCTGTTCTTTTCACTTGAATTTACTGGTTAGTATTACCGCCGCTAAACCGAAGGATAAAAACGGACGCTGCAGCAGCGAACCCACTTTATGGCGCATTACCTCGCCAGGCAAATTTCAAATAGATTTGGCAGTCGTCGGCACCGCGCTCGAAATTAATAATGTATGCGTTTAATTCGATGTAAATACGGATTAATTTAATTTCTCTACAACCGATTATTGTTACGATAATTATATGTAAATATTGTTTCGAATCAAATTGTTTGAATGGCTTTCGAAAAATGTATTAATAAATGACATCTGCATATCTGTGTTATGAATCGGTGATCGAAAATATTCCATCAAAAATATTCCGTCGAAAAATATGGTGCATAGGTCAATTTGTTGTGTTTTAAAACCGGGAATTCGAGTCAGGCACAAGACGTGACGTTTGTTTAGATGAGAGATATTTTTAATCGTTTTTGCGGTTTTTTCCGTGTACTTGTTTTTATTACTCCTGTCGTTAAGATTGAAACTTGTTATAAAATCTATTTTATATTTTTTCTCAAGTTCACGGCAACTGTGATTAATTACCAAGGCAACATTAATAGTATATTATGCTATTAGCATTTAATGATGGCTATTAAGATACGAGCATGAAAATTATAAAACGAGCCTTGGCGAGTTTCGCAATGAATACGAGTGTCTTAATAACAATTAAATGCTAGTTGCATAGACTATTTTTTGGGATATTTGAATATGTCCACATTATGTTTGATAACCGAAGTAGATTTCAAAATTGAATAGTGTCCATAAAGTTGGAGATTTCAATTTTTTGATAATTCATCCAAATAAACAGGCAAGACCTTTTCGGAAAATCTGCTGACCGTTATAACTCCTATTTATTAGTATTACAAACACTTTGTCAAAAAAAACTATGATTCAAACAACGCGTGACAAGAAGCGATAAAAAATTCTTTTGTTATGTAAATTATTGTGTCCGAGTAATCATGGTTACCTACAATCGTCTACTAAGATGGATTCAAAAATTGTTGTATGTAATGAAATGTTGGGTTTACATAATGCAATTATGATCAATACATCAATTATGAGATTGTATATAACAACTATAACTAAATCGGTTAATAATGTACATAAAATTAACCAAAAAATATATAAATAATTAACCTTTTATTTAATAGTCGTAGATAAATATTTAATATTGTGGCGTAATTTTTCATATTTACAATGTTGTACACAATAATTTATAAATAATAATAATAAAGACATTACTTAACTTAAGCTTTTAACACAATCAAATATGTGAAATTATTTTTAATGTTAGTTATATTTTCAATAGTACTAATGTATACTTTTTCTGTTTAAAATAACTTGTGTTGACACATTTCCATTTATCTATTCTCATATCAAATCTCGCGTTATGTTTATAAAGAGGGAGTTGCCAACAAACATTTTTACATTTTAACAACATTTTAAAACAATTCAATCACGACTTTTCTTGACTTAAGGGAGGCCGTAGATTTTTGGAGTTTTAGTGTTTTGGCATCAATCATATCTCCTTCGAGAAGTTCTCTGATAAGATCATTAATTTGAGCTAGTTATCAAGGACTCTACGCTGACATGACAAATAGATAAGAATGCAATCATTTGCGAACATCTAGAGCAAACTGTTGCTACTGGAAAAATATATCAATATATTTATATTTTTATTTGCAGTTTTTATTAAAATGGCAACTCAAAGATTTATTTGATATATGAAAGTATTATTATTACAATTTGTCCATTTCCACCTGGAACACTAGTCGTAATTTTGATGTGCTTTATATTCTCCTGAGTACAGTAATATTCGAAGGCGCGCAACGTGAACGCCGTTTTTCCGTCACTAATTATGGTCTTACGGTTTCCAAAAATACCCTTTTATATTGTTAGCCTCTCCAAAATATCCTTAGTACTTGGGACCACCAAGAGTTTGCTTCCCTTATTATTTTTTTGTATAAGATTTCTTTGTCGATCTCGTAATCGTCGTGTTCAATTTGAGTTTTTTTTTTAATATTTCCAAGAATTCGCCTTATATTTCCGTCATTTCTACTTAACGCGTCACAGTATTGCATGCGATTGCCTGCTCTATACTCAATAGTATAATCGAACTTTTGGAGAAATAATGCTCACCTTGCGACTCTCATGCAAAACTCTTTATTTACTTTTTATTCATTGACAGGAATATGCGACACACCCGTGAGTGGAAAATGATTACTTTTCGCCCATGGGATTATAATAGCAGTTATGAATGACGTACTTCCTAACCTGGAAATGTTTAGGAATACATTTTAGTCCTAAACTCTAAATTTTTTCAGTGCTTCAACTGGTAAAACTTCAAGCGATAGCTGGTATACTTATTTGCGCATCATTTATTTTTCTACTTCTCTAATACCTGATGCCTTCTTGACTCGCGTCTTTAGAACTGGTTCACTACTCAACATCTGCTGGAGGAGATTGAAGAACGTCCTCTGCTTTTCATTGATGTAAAATTATTTGTTGTTCAGAACATCAGTTGATGAATTTGCAGTCCTAGCGTAGCCCTTGACATACTTTCTACAGTATCCCATCAACCTCAGAAAACTTTAGAATTACTTCACCGATTTTGGCTTCGATAATTTAATAACATCTGATATCTTGTTTGGTAAAAGCCTTGCAGTTCCATTTTTTATCACATGCCATAAATATTTAACTTGGTTCTTCATAAACTGATACTGAAGGCAGAGGCCGGATCTACTGAAGCTCGAATTTGAACCTTACCCAGAATTCACGAGCATCACTGTACTCACAAGAAACACATCTCCCAATCCACAATCACAAACATCCGTAGTAAGAATGAGAAGGGCGGATAACGCAAGATTAATAGAAAAACAAATAAGCAGTATACAAAACGACCGCCGATTATTCATAAAGGAGTGCAATCAGATAGACTGGATGACAGCACAAAACATTCCAGGTTTGCAGGAGCATCCACGATCGCCGCACCATGGTCATCCTATCTCGACTTGAAATATTCTACTCCTGGTGAAGCAAAATCAAAAGCGATTAACTCCGAAGATTATTCTAGTCAAAATGAAGTTGAAGATAAAATTCCGCGAAGTAGAGAGCGGGAAAGTCCCAAAAGTATATCCAGGAACAGTTCCTCTAAGACTTTGATAAAAAAAACTGCTACCAACACAAGTGCCTAAATCGGAAAGCTCAAAATCTTTCAATACCCTCAATACCCCCAACAAAGATTTCAGAAAATCCGTTTTGAATATGAAAACCGATGGTAAATTAAAGAAAAAGAAAAAGAAACGAAGTAATAGCGTAAGTTCAGCCGATTCGGATGCTGCCACCTCCGAAGCAACAGAAGCCTCTGAAAATTTATCCAGTTGCAAATCGTTCTCTAGGAGTTCTTCGATACCAAAAATTCCACAAAAGTATCACAAGAGTGATACAATGATCAAAGAAGTAGGCGTTCCTTTACAAGATCGCCCAGAAAGCTCATCAGCTGCTGGTAATAGCAGCGAAGATAACGGGAAATGAAAGGTGAGGAAAATTAAAGAAATTGGCTGCTAAGACTTCAAATGATGAATTCGCCGCTGATAGGTCGCCTAAACCCCCTCTCAGCCCAAGGGAGTATAATAGATGGTCCGAAAACTGCAGCCGATGCAAAATCATGACTCCAGTGAAAAGATAAACTGGGTGGAAGACAGTTCCGAAAATATCTCGGAGAATTCGCTTAGTCATTCCAAAAATTTGCCTGATCGAGCAAACCCTTAAGTCTGAAGAAACGCATCATAAGAATTCCGGTGAGGATAATAATACGTATGCAGAAATGTGGTTCGACGACTCTCAATTTGAACAGTCCGAAGCAATTGATAATTCCAAAAGTAGACAGCTTCACCCAAAGAGGGTGTTATATAGAATGGGGTTCGGCAAGAGTGGTGGTTGGGGGAAGATGACCGTGATAACAACAGAAGTGAGGTGACGAAGTCTTCAAAGAGGATACTTTGTGGGTCAGAATCAGGCGAAAGGGCCTTGTGGTTGGAACACCCAACCAACGAACGAAGCAGAGAAAGCACGAAAAGCAATTGTTCGCGGAGGCACCCCATAAAAATTATTAAACATGTTGATTCAGAAGAAAAAGCATGGTGGTTGGACAAACACTCCGACATACCGGAAACCGGAAACCACAGTTGATAATAACAGACCCAGTACCCAAAAGTACCCAATTAATACGCCATGTGAATTTCGACGAAAAGCACTGGTGGCTGAAAATTCTGCGACCCCGGAAGGCGTGCATGTAGATATTTAAAACGACGGCGACGGTGGTAACCTTTCCTGGGTGGAACAAAACGGAAACGACGAAACTAAAAAAAACGATAGTGTGGAACCGGGTGTTTCTAAAAATGAAAAATTCGACAAATCGATTCAGCAGAAAGGGCGTGGTGGTTAACCAGTTAATAAAATATACCGGAAGGCGTTCAAAAATGGGAGGTTCAAGACTTCCTTTTTAATTCCAGTCCACAATCTTCTGCTGGTATCCATGTTAATCAGCACAACCCCTTCTTTGATTAGGTCCCTGAAAACATTATGGACATATCGTTGGAACACAGCAGTCGGGCAGCACACCAAATGGGGATTTTGAGAAATTAGAGAATTTGAGAAATTTAATTTATTTACTAAGAATTCATTTAGATTTTTTTTAGGGTTTACGTTAGTTAGCAATTTTTTTAACAGATTAATCCACATTAATTATTTTTACATAATCATAAATTGTAACAAATTGCTCAAACCGAATAATAAAACAATGCAAATTCATATTAACAAATAGCACAAAATATATGCTTTTGCCTCTTGATCGATTCAATGTTGGTCAACAGAGAAAAATGTTAAACAAATTATACATTTTAATATTTCTAAATGTGATCGTTCCTAATATTTTAATTATTTGTTGAGTATGAGAAATATTATACAGCGTTTGAAGTAAATCTGTATTCAGCTAATACACCAGCTCTAGACTTTATTGTAAGCTCCTTGGACACCCGGCACTCATTGTTATATCGCCACTCGGCACACATTGGTCTCATTATGGCAATTTTACTTTTCAATTACAGTTTTCAACCCCGACGTTATCACATCCTTAAATTGACACTTGACACTATTTTCAGTTATTCCGTACTACTTTCCGGTGCACTTAGTGCTATATTAGCGTATTGATTTTTATAAAGTGTGCCGCTTTTTCCGAAAACAATATTTGAAAACTTGCCCTTTTTATTCCAGCAATATTGAAATAGCAACAAACAACTTTTATCTGACCTTCATTAATATTATATATTAATATATGACGCATTGTGTAATATGTATTTAAAGAAAATAAACTATCTAATCTATAAATCGAATCCGCATCAAAACACAACACTACGCGCGATAGTTTATGACAGCTAATTACGAATTCAGCACATGGTCCTTATATTCTATTGAGATATAAATAGCAATTGATATATAAGAGTTGAAAAAACACGTAGACGGTTTAATTTATTCTTAGTACTTAGTATTAGACTAAGGTTCATTGGTATTCACTTCGGTATACCCATCCCTGCTTAACCATGTATTTCACCTTAACTAAGCCATGTGCAAAACCATATACTTCCGAAAATAGCCCTAACTACGTAGTTTTTAGATGGATTATGATGGATAAAATTTTCGATATTTCCATATTATATAAGGCCTACACTTAGTTAAACATGTACTTCGAATAGTAGAAACGAGTACTGATGGATTCGACGAATACACGGTGGTAACACCCTGTGCATGACCAATTCTATTGACGTGATTTGAAACCAAATAGAAGATATTATAATCTGGCATCTATTTGTAGTGCAGCAAGAAGGATATTCAATAAAACTTGCTCAACAACCAAGACGATGAATTTCGGAGTTCCGCAAGGATCATTGCTATCGGCTATACAAGATTTATTTGCCAATAAAGGGAGAAAAAAGAAACGATTTTTTAAAACGTAATCGAGCGATTATTAATTGTAACATTATAAAAATAACAATATGTCACATATATACTCAATGACATATAAACTGCACCACCTAGAAAGGGTGGGAATTTTTGGACCAAATTTGGCAGAAACATTGGACTAGTCTAAGGTAACAATTGATTAAAATTTGATAAAGAAAACACTTCATCTTTTTGATTTTTCTTTAATAATGTGTTGGTCCGCCCCTATTTCAGATACTCTCATTGACCCACCTTGGCATTGATTCCAGCAGGTGATCAATGTCTTTTTTGGTATGGCATCCCAAGCAGCCTGTACTTCATGCCGTAGAGCTTCTATTGTCAACGGTGGGTTCGGTAAATTCCTCAATCTTCTACCCATCATGTCCCACACGTGCTCAATGGGCGACAAATCGGGAGATCTTGGCGGCCAAGGCAAAAGATTAACATTGGCCTATTCAAAGAAGTCAAGAGAAACCCTTGCTATGTGAGGTCGTGCATTATCTTACTGGAAAAGTGGATCTTCCAGCCCTCGAAGATATGGAAGAACATGTGGTTCTACCACTTCGTCAATGTAGCGTCGGGAGGCCATAATGCCCCGAATGAAGAGCAAGGGTGACCTACTGCCGTAAGCAATAGCACCTCACACATCAACCCCACAGTTCGCTGAACATGCCTAGCAATGGAAAAATCAGGATTGCACCTTTCTTCACGTCTTCGTCTAACAGTCATCCGACCATCACGCATTCCTAAACAAAATCGCGATTCGTCACTAAAGACAACTCGATGCCACTCCAAGTTCCATTGAAGTCTTTCCGTGCACCAGGCCAGACGTTCCTGGCGATGTTGAGCAGTAAGGGGCAGCACAAGATGTGGGCGGTAAGACAGCAAGCCAAAGGTTCTTAGTCGACGATAAACTGTTCGCAAGCCTATCGGACGACCTTGTTCACCTAGCCATTGATCAGCTATTGATCTATTTGTAAAGAATCGGTCTCTCAAGGCCATTAGTCTTAAACGGCGATCTTGACGATCATTGGTTCGTCTTTGAGCCCCAGTGCCTCTTCTCCTACGTTCAACCCCATGTTCAGACCACGCCTGATAAACACGCATTATTGTTGAGTGGTGCCGTCGCAAACGGTTGCCGATTTCTCTAAACGAAAAACCTCCTTCTCGTAAACCAACAATCCGCCCTCGGTCAAAGTCTCTCAACTGCTGGTAAACTTGAGGTCTCCTTCCTCTAGGCATCATTAAACACTTGAAATACTTTAAACTAAAGAACGGGATCTGAAAAAGTGGAACAAATTCAAAAAAATGACTCGATAATTGCTTGTCTATCACCACCTCTAAAAAATGACACAAACGTCAAAAATCCCATGATTGGGTTTCAAATTTTAATCAACTATTTCCCTGGACTAGTCCACTATTCCTGCCAAAGTTGGTCCAAAAATTCTCACCCCTTCTAGGTGATGCAGTTTATATGTCACTTAGTATATATTACATATATTTAGTAATTTTTAAGCATTAGCAAATTAAAATCAGCTTTTAAAGTAAACAGTTACTGGTATTAATAAAATGTTTGAATACAGAGATTTTTACAGCGATACATAATTCAGTAGGTATACAAATTAATTAATTTGGGTGAACGTGCAACTTGAAACATTCTGAATTTGTCGTACTGTTGTATTATTTTTAATTAAATTATGAATAAGAGTTGTGCTTCATTTAATAAAAAAGAAATATATACTGAGTTTCAAATCAAATGCACCAAATAGAAGTAGTAGACGGACAGGGCTGAAAACTTGTGTGTAAAGCTGTGGCAACAGTAACAGCTATAAATGGTTATAATTTGAATTAGAAATGTTTTCACGTTTCTTTTATCGTTATTTCTTGACTTTTATTGCTGTATTTTTGTGGATCCAGTTATCAATTGTCACTGTTCTGTTTGTAAAAAATCCACAAATTCGCAGGCGGGCTAATTTTCAACAATTGGCGCATTTTTAAAGTGGTCGTATGATATCGGGAAATCGCCAGAAGATTAGAAAGTAGTCATTAATCAATCTTGAGAACATGTCGAGGATGGCAGGAAGAACAGATACAAACACGACGTAGAGGCACTGGGCATCTCAGAAGCACTCGGAAACGGGAAGATCTACTGTTGAGAAGAATTGTCCCTTGGGAACCATGACGCTCAGATGCATCAAACTGGATAAGAGCAGTTGGTCACAGGGTCTCTATGAGCACCATTTATCGCCGCATTCACTCATTTGGATTGAGATCATACCGTACAAACTCTCGTAATTCCTCTAACAGCTCACCACAAAGCCAGACTTCAGTAGCGCCAGGCCAGACAACATTGGCTACGTGCATGGGATGATGTCATTTTTTCTGATGATGATGATTTATGGCACTCCGATGGACGTACACGTGTGAGAAGACCTAGAGGGGAACAATACAATTCGCAGTATTGTACAACGAAACATTCTGACCTAACACCTAGTGTTTGGGATGGCATAAAAATAGGAGGCCGCTCTCCTTTAACGTTTACCCAGGGCAGTTTAAATGCTCGACGTTACATAGATAATGTCTTACAACCAGTTGTTCTTCCTTTGCTTGAAGAACATCCAGAAGCTATCTTTCAACAAGATAATACGCGGCCTCATGTGGCAATAATAACACCAAGATCTTTGAAGAAAATAAAGTAAATTTGATACCTTGGCCTGCCGGATCGCCTGACTTGCGTCATCTTGCTCAGCCTCTAAATACTATAGATGAATTGCGACGACAGCTTCAAATAGCCTGGGACGAAATACCCCAGGACGCAATAGATCACCTACTTTCTAGTATGCCTAGAAGGATAAATTCCTGCATTCAAGCACGTGGTAATGCTGCACATTATTGACATTTCTTCAATAAAACGCTGTGTTCTTTTTTCCAAATTTTCATCATTTGTTTTTGTATATATAACAGCTTCACACACAAGTTTTCAGCCTCTTCGTCTACTACATCTATGTGGTGCATTTTAGTTGAAACCCAGTGAATATAAATAACAATAATTATTAAGCTTTCGTTAATAAATATTGCTTTGTAATATTAGAATTATTTTTGTTGTTAAATAAATGATGAATGCATTACACTAGATAGCAATAATTATACCTTTTTGTTAGCAGGGTGAATTAGTACACTTGCCTTACCGTTGATGACCAAATGGTGGCGAGAACCGTTCAATGAGCCAATTGAGGACAATGATAATGATACGGTACTCTACGATAGAGGCATTGTCATTTTCCGCTGAAAATTCCTTATTCCAGAAATTCGTTATATAACATCATTTCCGTCATTTCCGACGTAATTTTCTATAATTATGAATCGCCTCACAGGAGACTAACTACTTAATATTTTTACAAAATGAATTACACGAACTACAAGAGTATGTTCCTTTAAACATCAGAATGCAAATGTACTACCAGCACGATGGAGCTCCTGCATATTTCGCTCGTCAGGTCAAGCAACATTTGGACGAAAGGTTTCCAGGGCATTGGTCCTATTAGTTGGCCTCCAAGATCTCCAGATCTCACAGCACTAGATTATTGTTTATGGGGCTGGTTCAAAGATGAAGTGTACAAAGAAGAAATGGACACTCGAAATGCACTAATTGAACGTATTAGAAATGCTGCAGTCGATCTTAAACAAAGATATCACTCAATCGGGAGAGCAACAGGCACCCTAGTAGTAGTCGAAGCAGGAAATGTCGTGAATGACGGTATTTTTGAACATTTATTATAAGAACGCTATGATCACCAAAACGTTAAAACATGAAATTTTGTTTATTTTTAATTACGCTATAACAAATAAAAATCGGATCACAACAAGTGAGTTTTTTCAAATTATTTTCACGTGTACAATACACTCCTGGAGTTAGGTCCGTTCCTCCCGACTCATGAATGATATAAAAATTGTAACACACGCTGTCCATTCAGCACAAGCCAGCAGATTGAAGACCTAAATGATGGATAATCCTTTCGATCACCGGCAACTCCAACAAACTGAAATATTTTGAAACACTACCTTCTAATCTAGCTAAATATCATCGTTCATTCTGCAGTTAAATCTGCATTTAACTTTATTATTATTATTTGATGACTAACTAAAATTGTTAATAAATATTTTTTAGCTTGTAAAATAAACTTATTTGATTATAATTGGGTGTATTATTGAAGTTTCAATAAAAATTGTGTCTATTCACAGCCCTACGTATGGTGGGCTCAAAAACACAGGATGCTGCAATCCATTTAAACGAAATCAAATCGCTGAAGTACAATGCAAAGGTCAAGCCCTATTTAATCGCAAACTTGTTTATATAAACTGCGATTTAATCATTTTCAATCAGTATGTAAATATACTTCACTGATCGTTTTTCTGGTATAAACCAGTGTTTAACGTAAGTATATTGTACAACAATAAATATTATAATTTTATATTAGCTATCGGTTGCAATTATCATTCTGATCTTTCCTCGGAAATAACGTATTTTATTTAGATTCATAAATTTCGTGATGATTTTTTTATGCGTTTTAAAAATTAATGTACTTTATTTGTGGCGGTTTAGTATTTGTATAATTTATTTATTTAACCTCGATATTCACCCCAATTAGTCTTAAACTTGCTCATTATTATTCACTATTGAATCGAAAAATTATAAATATTATTTAAGTGGATTTGCATAGTTTTTAATAATTCTTAGTTTATAAAATTTGAGAAAAATGTGTTAGTGTTTTCAAAAATCGCGAAATTGAAGAAAACATTCTTTAACCCTATGAAATATAAATTTATACAATGTGATAATTATGAAAATTTTAGATTGTCTAAACTTGTTTATGATGTGAAATTGACCACTAATAGTTAAACATATCAAGGGTGCAATAACTCTTTAAATGAACACGTGCGAGATTTATTTAAAAATGTTTCGTAAAAATTTGTAAAAGCACTTTAAATGAAATATTCATAAAATTCATTATAAAATTTTAAACAATTCATTATATATTCGCAACATTTAATAACTCTGATTTAAAAATCCATAATCAATGATTTATTTAATTTTTAATATTTGCTATTTTGATTTATTGTACTGGCGACAGCAATATATCTTTAGAAAGCTATACTTGAATTGGTTATAAAGTAGTTATGGGCGAATGAACTGTACGCAGATTTCCTTTGGAAATTTTACGAATATATGAAGATGAAAGCCTCATCAAGGAATAGGATCAAATATTATTTTATCGAAATAAGGTGAACTCAATACTTTGTTGTTTTATTCCATCAATTAATAAATCAATAATGGATACACTATTACATGTTATATTATATCAAAGTTACTTTTTATTAATTAATTCTGGAATCACAAAGAGACTACAATGTTGGACATAGACTAATAAAAATACCAGGTAATAATTTACAATTTTTCATTATATGAAACAACAATCCTACAGTACAGCTTTCAACTAACCACTATTCGAATGTGAGTTATCAGTAAATAAATTATTTACATTTACTTTTTTTTTGCTATTTGGCGTCTTATCAAAAGGAGCGCACATTAATAACGTATCTTTTTTACTAATGTAGAAAATGGGTTTAGTATGTTTATTGCTGGCATATATTACACACTTGCAGTATTATGTTTTGCTTAACTAGAATAAATACTACCCTCGAGACGTTATGTTTAATTTGCCCGAACCAACATCCAAGTTTGAACAAAATTAAGGTAAATTTTATGAACGTGTAGTAAAACCGTCCATCATATATAGGTATAGTGCAAATGGCAAATGAGTGAGAATTCCCGGTGCTCAAATAAAAACACCCGCAACAAAAATATCCATTAACTTCACCCTAAAATGTAACGCTTCTAAACATTGTAAGTTGAAATAATTAGTTAAGTGTATTCGTTGTAATTTTTCTAACTAGAAAACGTCGTACTTGTGTTTGTACAAGCAAATAAATGACAGATACAATAACATTTTGTAATATAGGTTACTGTGTGAATACATGACAGACATAATAAAATGTAATAAATCTAAATCTACAGGACAAGTAGAGTTTACATAAAAAAATAATTATGCGCGCTGTATATTTGAAATAGAAAATAATGTTGCATATGACGTAAACGAACCTATAATTTAAATAAACAGAAAACTTTCTGCCCGTGACATGAAACATTTAATGTAATTCTGCGGTTAATAATAAGAATAAATATAAACTGATTTTAAAGTAAAATAAAATAAATTAAAAATTCTTTCAAACGGAACATAAAGAGTTGAAGTTTTAGACTTTCTCACATAATATCTTTCAACGGGAAATAAAAAAGTTTTTAAATAAGGAGTAATCGAACAGGAATTTTACACTTGTTGTAAAAAGCAAACCAAACCAGTTTACAAGTACAAATTGTTATATTTTAACGTTTCTAATTGATCCATATCTTCCTCTCGACTATCAGTTTGCAATCTGCTCAAACCAGTTCGTCAAAGTGGTTCGATCAGAAGTCGCTAATTAATTTTTTTTTTAATTTATTTTATGCACAGAAACAGAGATCAATATTAAATTAAGTGGATTTCCTGGAAAGCAAATCGCTTAATTATTTAGTACTTTAGTTAAATTACATAATCGAATTACTCTAATTCTTCACTAAATTATTTATTTAATAAACGTAATACTCCCTCGTTGTTTTCATATAACGATGTATGATATAACCGTGAGTCATTTGTTTGTTGGTTAGAAATAATTTATTTTTTTATGTAGAAAATCTCAAATCTTTCCAAGATACCCGAATGTCACCGTAGCAGACACGTACCTTATTTACTACAGATTTCATCAAACGTAATTGATAGCACAATCACGATGGTCTCAAACCGAATTAAAAATAAATTGGCCCCCTTGTGAGTACTTTAAATTGGAGAAGCACGTGATATGTCATAATTATTAATATTCCATGTAGAAAATAAAAGTTATTATGTATTTAGATGGTATCCTCCCGTGATGCCATCTAAGTATATAATGACATGGATCTTATTTACGGACGATTTCATCTGTGACGAACATGGTCGATAACACAATCAAGAGATGTTCTTAATTTGAATTAAAAAATAGGATCATTATCAGTAAACGAATGATTCAAAATAAAGTGATGCAAAAATTCAAATAAATATGTCGAAATAAATCATATATTCTTCATCTCAGTCTACCTCTGCGGAGATAAAGATAACATTTTACCGAGCCAGTTCTGCCCGTTACAGGATATTATATGATTCTTTTAATTTACTTAACGTGAAAACATTGAAACTTGAAGTTTAATTTTGTCGATTTGCCAAATACCAGGAATTCACACAGACTTATTACTTATTACCACGTAATTTCATAACAATCACTTATAAACAAAATAATAATTTTTACAAAACATGGGAAAGGTTTTTTAGAGGCAATTTTAGTATTTGTCATTTTGACAATTTTTTTAAAATTTATAATTGATCCCAACCCAATCCAATAAAACCCAACCAAACCCTATTTTCCAGGTTTTTCATAGTCGCACGTTGCTAAGATCAATGTTACAATATATTACTGCAACAAACCATTCAAGTTTCTGCAGTAGTCTATTATGGCTAGCTCTCAAGGTTGCAACCGAGTGTAAGGTTAAGCTCCCTGCAAGCTCGTGGTATTATAATTTCTCCAGCTTACGCTAATTTTGTAATATGTCATAATATACCAATGAAAATAATATATGCAAGGCGAGCTTATCATCTTGCTTTCAGAATGCTGGTTGCGATTCCGTATTGCGACTAGAGCCCTTTTGACCTTTCATCCCAACCTCAAAAATTTGCTAAAAGAAAATTCGAAATTAGCCGTTTGAGAGTATCTCATCGCGGGAGCATTTATGGTTTGAAATTGACCACTTTTTAATGTAAATTGTTGCTCACTTTCTGCCTATTCAGCCACAAACACAAAGGGGATGAATGTAACCCAGGTCTGACGAAATGGAATAGAAAATGTTGCATTTTATGTTCTATAAATATCATTTATTAATAAAGACAATTGAAAGATCGCTTCGAAATTAAAAGTTTTCTTGATTCTTCTGAATTGTTCTGCTCATTATAAAGAATATCTCAAGAATCTACTCTGTTTTAAACTATTGTAAATACTGTAAAATATTTTTCAATATATCCACAAATTTTCCGCTCATGAGATCACCACAGTTAGGTATTCTAACGACATTACCAATATTTGTTGATACGTAAGGACAAATCAGTTATAGCGTTTTTGATGAAGTAGATGATGTGTCAAATGTCATCGATTTGTACTGTTTACCTGTTTACTTACCCTGTTGAGTTTTTCTAGTTGGGTTTAATTGACTTGTTTCGAACTGTCTTCTGGTGGTAATACTTCTTTCTGTGTTCAATTTCTGCCAAATATACTAGCGTTTTCGCTTCTCACTGTGGATAGAAGCTCTGCAAATTCAAATTCAAATATTCAAATTCACAGTTTTTTATTAAAAATCGGTACATACACAATATTTAGAAGACATCATATATACAACAACACATATTTAAAACACCTACTCCTACGTATACGCTTATTAGGTGTATCTAAAAATTACACTAACAGTTAAGAACAAATATGGTGCCTCCCTCAACGAATGTCGGGGTTTCGTTGTTCGTTTGTCGGTTACGTTTGTTTTGTGTGGTCGGCGGGAACCCACCCCGTACGCCCTGTTTTTGGTTCGTGTGTTTTGTTATGTAATGTTTGTTGCATTATGTTATGTTAGTTCGTCCTGTCCTCGTGGTATCCAATCCAGTCCAGCGTTTCGTAGGGTAGTTTGTGGGTATGTCTCAGTCCTACGACGTGTCTTTGTTCCGTTATGTCACGTATGAGTTTGTTGTGGAGAGTATCGGTGCGCCTGTAAAAGCGTTCCGCCATCTCTTTTATATATGTCGTTAGTAGCGGCATGTCCGCGTTTGTGTGTAGGTCACGTATACGTGCGTATCGGTCGGTGCCCAGGGCGAACCTGAGACACTTGTTCTGCGCCACTTGCAGTCTACGTATGTTCATTGCCGAAGCCCCGCACCATACAGGCGACGCGTATGTCATCGTTCGTCTTATTATTGCCTTGTATAGTAGCAGTTTGTTGTGCGTCGTAAGTCTGCTGCTTTTTGAGACCAGTGCATACACCGACCTCATTGCAGCGTGTCCCATCATGTTCGAGCGTTGTATGTGTGCACCGAACGTCGTTCTTGTGTCTAGTGTGACCCCTAGATATCTCACTGTCGTTGTTGTTGGCGTTGTGATACTTTGACATTTGGTCGGGTTGACTGTCAGTTT
This sequence comes from Geotrupes spiniger, assembly GCA_959613385.1. Classification (NCBI taxonomy): domain Eukaryota; kingdom Metazoa; phylum Arthropoda; class Insecta; order Coleoptera; family Geotrupidae; genus Geotrupes; species Geotrupes spiniger. The sequence goes on along the minus strand of OY390736.1, from coordinate 22,606,256 downwards.
CTAGTCGGTGAAGTACTGTTCGAGTTCCCTCATATGGGTGTCTGTGTGTTATGATTTCTGAGCACGATGATGCGTAGATGGCAGTTTATCAAAACTAAAGGGCTAGGCTCCATGCCATTTGCCCCGTCTGCTCTACATCGAAATGAATGCTTGACTATGCTCTACATAGTAGTTTATGGTTGCAGTGAACCGAGGGTTGTTGACAGAAGCTTGTGTAATGTGCCTCCGCACATTCTTTTTCTATATTCTGAACTAAATAAAGTATAACGTAGACACAGAAACAAGATGAAACATAATTTACATATAAATAAAACCGAATAACATACCTCAAAATGTACAGAAATTGATTTACAAATTGCTGTCGTTTCGTAAATCTTACCCATTCATTTTCTGTCAATTTGAAATGGCCTGTACATAACCAAACTAGTTGACGTATATATTGGCAACTGCAGAGTTAGCAAGATGAACGTTCGATACTCCGTCAGCTTCCTTACGCAATACATCACAAGTTGAGTTCTTGGCTAGGATATCAAAACCTTACAATAACAATCAGAAGTATTTTTACGAAGCACCTTGTTTAGAGTGGAAACATTGCAGTTTATAATTGTAATAATTTCAGTTTGCCGCTGAAAACTGATATAGCTAGTGGAAAACTAATTAAATGTGCCACATTCTAAAAGTAAATTGCTGCCGATATAATTTACTAAACATAATGAGTAATATTCGCATTTGATTTCTCAGTGTCCTCGATATAGTAATTTCAACTTCACAGTAAATAATAAATGTCTTTGTACAGCCTCTACGATTTTGTATGCATGCAGATTGTATGCATTAAATTTATAAACAAACCGTTACAGGAGAAATACCGTATCATCCTGTAATTGAACAACTGCCCAATAAAACTAGGCCGTATAGTTTAATGTACGGCTTTATAACAATACAGAATTTCTATACATATCGATTTATTAAATATTGGAAAATCGGATCGTCTCGATTTTCTTAGCAAATTATTCAACTTTACACGGGCAAACAGGTTTGGAAAGAACATGACTTGTTGCAATAAAACTTGAAATTTATTTACACGTGACGTATGAAGGTAACGCCGAACTACGTATTTGCAAAGAAGTTATTAGCGCCAACTATACTCATACGATTAACAGAAATACGTCATTAATTGATTTAAGAGAAAAATCTAATATAAATTCGTAGAAGACTCGGTCATGTGCTATACTGGGAAAATACCCAGCAGCATATGTTGCATAAATATATCGTATAATAGCATCCATGAAAATAAAAGTCATTCTCTTATATGTTTTATGTATGTATGTAATGGCATACATAATTAATCTGATCAGTAACCGTTACACGACAATACTGTCATATAATTATTAAAAACACTACTAAATTATAAAATATGTTCACACATTTTTTTTTTGTTAAATCTGCATATGAAAATTGGATCGGGAATAAAATAGTTCATTGTACGTTTTGATTACGTTACCATTTACTCCAATTGCACTTATACATTTCCCCAGTTTGGCCTCCCATCACTCGCTTTCCACCAATCATTTGCATTCCTACATCAGATACTACCAGTCGTTCCTCCCTGCTGAACGGTATCAGAATGATCCAAATTATTCCTCCATCCAATGCATATTTTCTTCCTTCTCATATCTCGCGTACTTTCTTCCTTACCAGGTCGTGTACCTTCAAAATGTATTGTCTTTCTTAGATTCACATAAATCTCTTTGAATTTGTGCATATCTTACCACCTGTTTAATTTCGTTGCTACAGGAGATAATACTGCACCTCTCTTTCTTCATTTGCGTTTGTTTCTACTCTTATGTCAACCTTCCTGCCCTCCCAAATATTCCCAATCTATTCCACTACATCTTGTTTCGCTTCCCACCCCACTTTTATCACCTACGACACAATAGTTATCATGCTAGCTTACTCTCACATTTTCCTACCCCCGTATTAGATTCTCCATGACGTACGCTTATTAATTTTGTAATAATATTCTATAACAACTTGTTTAAAGTAGATGAATTAAAACCTGCTATTTCATACTATTCACGAATGTAACACAATTGCGAACGACAGTTTTTTATTTAACGTAAATGTGCTACTTTCCTCTAAATTATAAAATTGTGGGTGAGATGCAATGACGTATGAAAATTGCTGGTCAAGTAGAAACGAGTTGCTCATTTATATTATTGATGATACATTTGTAACCGGTTTGCCATTGCAATCGTAATAGATGCAAAGAAAGTAAAATGAGGAAACGTTTACGTATGCAAGTAATAAACGTACGCGCAACTTTTGCTTCACGGCTAACTGGCTAATATTTCAAAAAAATCTACATTACTAATAATTTACTTATCATAACACACAAAATGAAACGAAATTTAATAATGGAATTGTACATCCTATTGAAGTTTTTAGGCGGAATTTAAAAATTTGATGAATCACTGTAGTAATCTGCAGTAATCTTGAACCTTTAATTTATTTTAATATAATGTAATTTTAATATAATACACTTCTTAGTCCCGAAGCTTTTTGTGTTATTTTCATTTTTTCTTCTTCAATTAATTACTATGCGTTTAATATGTCTGCTACTTTATTAAATTTCTTATGAATTGTATTCGTGTTATTAGATTTATTTTGTTACGCTTGTTTGTCGTTTGGGCGTTGCGGCTTTATAAATTTGAAATCAATTGATGTGAAGCTTTGCGTGAAAATAACCTCTCCGGGCACTACATCGTCACCAACTACCACAAGGATAGTGATTTCGTTTCTTTATAAATTCGCTTTTAGTAATAAGAAATAAATATCCCACTATGCATGTGATTGCTAAGCAAACAAAAACAATGTGTAATAGTTCTACAAAACGATTCTTCACTCGTAAATAATTAAGTAAGTGATTCTTGCTATATTCGTTCGAAGAATAAACAATTCTGAGTATGGTCAGACGATTTCTAATACCACTGCACACAGGTAATGCATAATAGCGTGTATCAGGAATTGTTTTACATATTTTGCATACATACGAAGTTTCCAGTATATAAATATTGTTAAAGTATAAATAGTAGGCATTATTTCTTATACCCATTCGAATTACACGGCGAAATATTTCTATTTAATAATCACAAATTTAATATAACCAACAAAAATTGTGTAGTTTGTAGACCGCATTTTTTGCCCCAAAAATTTTACTGATCTTGGATTAAAGCATTTTACCCATTATATCTAAATTATTGGAAAAGGTCACACAATTTGTGAATTATTTAATGAGTATAACTATGTACCTAAATGTCACGCTGGATTTTGATCTTGAGATAGCTGTTAAAGTTAAATTAAATTAAAACTATTCTTACTATGATTACTACGGCAACGGCACACCACTACCCTACATGTTATCCTACATCGAGGGAGTCACCTACAGAATTTGCAGATTATTGAACAGAAACAACAATGGAACAGAAAGAAGAAGTCAACTCTTACCAACGCCGAAAGATAAGATCCCACTAGAAGACTGGTAACCTTGAGAAAATATGAATATAAGAACATGATAACATACGAAGACATACATTCATCGCTGTAGTACCATGTGATGGCAACAGGGCACAAAAAATACAAAAACCGTTGAAAATTTGAGAGAAACGAGAAAAAAAACTTGAATTAAGGGGACGACAGCCGACGTTACCCAACACCTGGAAAAATTTCCTCCTGAAACAACAGGTAAAAACCCGTGATTAACAGTCCAAGTCACATTGCTTGCTAAGTGACACTGACCAGCCACAGACAATTAGCACATAGATTAGCGGGAAACCACAACACCAGGAAAATACCACATATAGAACATCATGCCCGAACCGACGACAACCCAAACAATTATAACCAGGCAACAAAACATATATATGGACACTTATGGACCTTAGTTCCAAACTCGAAGATCACATGATTATTGCTACAACTTTAACAATTGATGCCACAATTCTGACACCAAAGCAACTGCACCCAGAAGATGATGAGATTATGTAGAATCTGTAAAAGCGGCGGAATCGGTCAGTTAGTTCTCTTAAGAGGGGATCCTGCTTTAGGAGGCCTTAAAATAGTGTTTTTGGGGGATTTTTTTTGGCACATTTGTGCAACACCTTTAAATTGCAATTTACAATCGGTGGGAAAGATGTAGCCCGTAATTTTTGTCTGAAACAAAAAAAACCAAAGAAAAACCAAAAACCCAAAATTTTGAAATTCAAGATTTTTCTCAGGTTTGAAAATAAATGTGCTCTTTGCAGGAAGAGAAAATCATTTCAACTTGCTAAAAAAGTTGTTTAGAATTTTTTTATTAATCTTTTTAGTACAAATAGAATATAATGCTACTGAAGCCAACAAAAGTTTTGTTTCGTTTTGATTGCTTGTCTAGTTTTCTCGCAATCACGCCCACCAGTTTAGAAAAATCGTAAAAACGAAAACTCGAGAAAACGCGCTCTGAAGTTTACGATCAGGAAAAATGTTAATTTTCGATTACTTACGGAATATCTCGTTATAATCCTACTATAGCTCTTACGAACTCAAAATATTATTGTTTCGAACGACCGATTGAACTTTTTTCAGTACATAGTTCGGTGTTATGTTACTGCGGGGAGCGGCGCGCATTTCGTTTGTCCGAGCGTTCATGCGTTCGTATATTTTTTGCTCGACACCTCACTGTGTTTAGTGCTGTATCTTTCAAAATATTGCGAATTAGCCGCTATAACTTTTTATACATATTCTTAGATATATTAGGCATAGTTTTGAGCAATAAAAAAACAAATCGATTTTTGAGCCTTCTAAAGCAGGATCCCCCCTTAAGAACTGAACAGCAACTACTCGAGACTCGAGAATGCAACAATGCAACATTATATAATTTGAAGATGTTATATCAAAAATGACAGCAAAATACAATTTACATTAAAAATAAACTAAGCTTACACCTCAAAAGTGTTATGAACATTAAATGGGTCCATGGAAACAAATTGGTGGGTCACCAGACAATATTGTTTCTGTATTTTATTTCATTTCATCAGTAGCTACTGAAATGTGCTATGGCTCTGAACATTAAAGGAAACTAATGTAAATTTTTATTATGAATGACAATTTTCAAAAATTCGGCGTAAACGATGTATAAATATGAGAAATTAAACTTTAGATACACCGAGTTAAAATAATAACTGTTTGTATTATATAAGGTACTCACTAAAGAAATAAAATTCATATACTTTAAATTAAATATAATATATGAAGAAAAAAATCTTTATAACTAAATTATGAACTATAACAAAACCAACGATGTAGAACTACAAACTTAAAATGTAAGAATAAATAGTACTAAGTTTCTGAATGTCCGAACGAAAGTTTATGGAATTTATGTTTTTATTGGTGATATTATAATTTTTCTCTACTGCAAAAACAGGAGTATTATCAATGTCAAATTTGATGCTTGAAATTGAAATAGTTTTCGTATAAAGCACAGTTGAACTTCGCGAACCTACAGTCACTCTTATGCCGTACTAAACGAATGTTTAACCAATAAATGGTCAATATGACATGTACCAATCTTTACTTGTAAAGAACAATAATAAATTAATTTGCTAACTAATAATTATCCTAATCCGTTATTAATAAAAATAGCAAAGAGAATTTCTGAATTTTTATTAAAAATATAGCATGATTAATTGCAACCACTCTATTCCACATCGCTTTTACAATATTAGCTTTCCTATAAACAGAATGATTTGAATAAAAAGTATGTACCTTCCCGACGAAATATGGGTTTGACACCAATCCATCATAATTTTATTATCACTGTTTCTTATAATTTTGGTGCAAAGGAACAAAGCGATCAGTTTCTTCTTCAACTGTCAATTGAATGCTACAATGTACATAACTGAAAATATATAATATTTTATGTATTTTATTAAAGGGTGCCGCACAAATAATATCAACATATTTAAAGACAAAGGTAAATTTGAAAGATGGCAAAACATTATCTAGCACAAAGTTCATCGTAACTAGGACAATTATTGGATTCATTGATGATCCCATTGGAGTTCCAAAAAAATGTTTATAAAATTTATTTTAAAAGGAAAAGTAACAATTAATGAAAGAAGGTAAATTGAAAATCAATTACAATTCAATTACATTAACAATCAAGTTGAAAGAAATATTAGTAAATAAAGAAACTACACCTAAAGAAATTAAAAAAAATAGTTCGAATAACTATCAAAGAATTTGTATAAAGGAGAGTCGATAGAGGATACTGCAGAAAATAATGGAATGTCATTTTTGTGAATCTTGGGAAGACCTTAAAATTTAAAAGTGACAATTATTCACAATAAGTTTATAAGGTGAACGATAAATATAACCCATACTTTTAGCATTTTTAAACATTAGCTTTATTCTGGGTGGTAAAAGATGGGTATCTATAAAACACCTTCCTAGCATTTAAAATTTCATCAGCCTTAATATTATAATGAGTGCTATTCATTGCGACAGGAACATTTGCTTTATCAGCGTTAACAATTAACAAATTCTTATTATGCTTAAGAAAATTATTACATTCCATAAATAAATTACCAAAATCAAATCCTGGAAGTGGAGATAATTGGAAATAATATTACATAAACGAGCAGTGTACACGTCCTTAGCACTATTTGGAAATACATTAAGTAAGTTTTCAACTTCAGCCAAAAGTTTACAATATTACATGTTTTCGGCGTTACATGAACCTTGCGTTAAGTCGTTACGTAAACTAAATTTAGGACCTATTTGTTGATGAGAATTTTTTAATTTTTTTTCAGGAATTAATACCTTTGAAATATTAACAAACCATTTATTATTATAACGAAATAACTTAGTTTCAATTTTATTTAAAAATCATTTGTTACATTTATTTATATTTGCAGATTTTATCTGTTGAGTTTAATGTATGCAACCCTATTAGAAAATTCACTAAAAATATAATTTGGAAATACAACTTTCAGTTGGTTTCTTATATCGTTAATTAAGTTTTGAAAAATTGCAATTTCATTAACTGTGATTTTCAAAATTACTTAGTTTTTAGGCGATGAAGAATAGACCTTATACTTCCCGATAAAAATTAAAAAAATCTCTTTGGAATTTTTATAAATAACGATTGTCCTGAATCATAAGCTAGTAAATTCATTTCATAAAATAAATGTTATTCGCGGGTTCCTTTTGTTTGTACTGAAAATTTAATCACTTATAAGAAATTACTGATGCTGCAGACATTTAAGATTAGAACACTTCAGAAACAATGCCACGATAATTTTAGACGACGAATAATGTTATATTATCTAACTCCGAAATAAAAGTAAACGAAGGCTTTTATACAGACAACATTGAGGACGTTCCAAATGACGCAAGGAATAAGAAAAAAGCGAAATTTGAGGACAAGGTACTAGTGTGGTGCCCCATTTCCGAACCTGGTTTTTCAAGATCTTGCGACATTTATATTCGAAGATGCATCCACACATTGTGAATTTTATTCAAACGCATCCCATGTGTACCTAAAGAGGATAACTCCATGAATGTTCCACAGGCACGTCCTATAGAAGAGTTTTGGGCTTTATTCGATAGGAAAGTTTACGACGGTGAGTGGGAAGCCCAAAATGAAGAAGAACTACGACGAAAAATCTACCACTAGATTTGAAAGTTTAACCCACTTAACATCCAAGGGCTGATGATAGGCATTCGCACGAAATTGCGAACCATTGAAACCCATGGCCCTTTAGCCGCTATCTGATACATTAGAGTGCATAAGAGTGACTGTAGGATCACGAAGTTAAATTGCGCTTTCACTGTTTCAATTTCAAGCATCAATTTGACTTTGATAATACTACTGTTTTGACCATAGCGAATAATTTTAACAGTGTGATGTTTTTAGAAATGATTGATATCAATAAAAACATAAATTCTATAAATCCTCGTTCGGACATTTAGAAACCTAGTAACATTTATTCTTACATTATCATATTAGTTATTCCCGAAGAAGCAATAAATAATGTTGGGAAATAGAAACCAATTTATTACAAATTGTTAAGAAATTTTTTTGTCGACGTAAAAGTCTGTTATTAAAAAACAAATTCGGAAACCCCAAATTACATGTCAGTACAAAACCAAAATAACACAATTTTCAAATTATTTCATAAATTCGCATAATTCCGCCATTTGGAAAAATCTTTCATAAAAATTATGACGATATCATTCGTTCAAAGTTTAATTGGCCAGAGAACATTGGATATAAGTGAGTAAACGGTCGCATGAAACTGCAACAACGCGACGTAGTCGCTTATATTTACCCGACTTACTAGAATCAAATTATCCGTAACAAAGAAAGTTTTCAGACTCGAATCAAATCGCTCAGGAAAAAGCACATTTTAAGATATTCCTTATGCGAAATTACTTTATATTCGATGCTTAAAACGCAGCCAACTTGACCATTTAGAAAACTTTTACTGTGTAACATGATGGACAAAATGAAATCCTCCATGTAAGAATTAGTTCGTCCATCTACCATAACAAGCAATTGAACAATGAAGGACTATCGGGATCATTTTAACGTCCTTCTGCGCTAAATGGCGTGGCTTTGAAAATAATATCTTAGATAAAGTTTATTGTTTAAATAGTAGTTTAGAAATTAACAATATATGCCAAAGTTCATTTTCGAATACAATTACATTATATACTCATCCTAAGGAATTCTCATCTCACGTCTCGGAAATTAAATTAACGAACATGAACATATATACGAAATATTTGTTAGACTAAAGTTTCCGCCCTCATCTTGCAAAATAAAGTGTAGCTGTCAAGATAACATAATGTAAGAGCGAAAACAATTTTTGATTCGTCTAATTACTTATTAAGATAACGCTCATCATTGTTGTTACTTAAGATCGTCATCACGAACATGGCATCCTTAGTCAAATTTATATTATCGATAATAATTTAATTTTGGTTGATTTTAGAAATACACTTGTGGTGGAAATGAATATAAAAATTTGGTGTGTCAATCAGTGTCCTTAAAAGCAAATATCATTTCACATTTAATTTGTGTTGCCTTGTTAGCCATGTAGGGATGTTAATTATTTTTTTAACCTTGATGATTTTTTTGTGTTATATTGTTTTCTTTGTAATTTGTATGAAACGGCTTACCACCTGTGAGTATTATTAAAACATCAATCGCAGAAAAGACGATTGTAATAAAAATCATATTGTGTTCATATTAGAAATATAATTTGGCTTTAGTATGGTGTTAAATGAACTGAAAACATATAATTAGAATCGTGTTTCTAATTAAAAAAAAATAAATTTAATTATGTGATTGATCAGATTTGAGACGTTTAATATGCGATATAACGTGAAAAGCTATTTTTGAATAGTATTTGTTGATTTTATGATTATGGTTATGGTTGAACAATTTACTTTTGTTAGCATGCGTGTGAAAGTTGTCTAACTTGACTTTATTCTTAAATTAATTACGCTTTTAATATATGGTAAATACATGGTATTGATTATAAAAAATCCAACTCAATTTTTAATGCATATTCATTCGCACTTAATTAAAAATTACGCAAAAAAAATCTAAATACGTTCACGACCGCTTACAAAAAAAAATCAAATACTACTTCGAAACAGTAATCGTTACGTCAAGGATACATTCGCAACAAATTCTGCGGCATTTCTCGTACATTACTGAGTCCTTGCGGTGGAAACGCATTATCAGAGTTATTACTTGCAAGGCAAACCAATAACAGTTGAATTATTCTAGCATGGGAAAATGACTCTTTCACTGGCCGCTCTCGCAAAGAAGAGAATTTAATCGCGCGTAAGGTGCCGTGTTTGAAAGTAGCAGCACTGTTAATAATGTGTGGCGGTAGTGCAGCGGCTCAATACATGCATTGATCACAAACGTTTCTGAAATACAGTGTTCATCGCGCTAAATAACTGCCAGAGCTGTGTACAAAATAAGTTTGGCCAATGTATTTTTTATTAATTTCAGTGCGCCTGATTCGTTCAGCGTCTACGACAACAAAATGTTGGTACTCGATCCAAGAAACTTGCTCAACCTACTAGAAAGGTAAGAAAAATTTATTGATTCTTTTCAATTAGATAAGAATTTTAAAAAATCACAATAATTTGCATTACAATAATTGTCTTAATTATATCATGTTAATTGCGAATAAATTTAGGTATGTATTATGTGAGAAGATATAATCAAATAATAATTTTAATAACTGTATTAATAAATAAAATTAACGTTTGATACCATTTTTACTTTCATTGAATTCAATTGATATGGTAATTCAATTTGTAAGTGCGTTGCAATTACTGTACAATGAATCATGTACCTATTAAACATTTGTTATTGGAAAACATAAATAGCTAGTTTAATCTGACCTAATATACTACAACTAATAATAATTGTGAGTGATCATAATATCTCATTTGATTTCTATTATATTTTCTCTTACATTTTTCGAAACACTATTATTATATTCTTATAATATTTGTCGACTTTTCGAAATACTCTGAATAACAAAAAAGTTACTTCTTCATCCTTTTTTGACTAAACGGTTAAACAAACCTTGAAGTAGATTATTATTTGTAAGCTGTATCATTTCTATTACTTTATATTTCTTGTGTTACAATATATACGTAATAACGAAGTAAATAATTATTTGCAAGTAATATCCATAAGTAAACACAGCTTTGGTATTTTTGGAAGCTGATTACTTCTTGCTTACTTTTCTGTGTATAAAGAGAACCGTACAAATGTATCTTAATCCCTTGAACCAAACCTCTACATTCACAAGTAATTCAAGGTAATTTGCTTTGCTGCAATGTCATTCATGAGCAAAGTTTATTTTTTTATAATAAATGTGTCGAATTTCATCATCAACCCTGATGGGTTTGAGTAGACCAGCTACAAAATTCAGCAGTGGATAATTATTACTCACTAACTGAACTCGTAATTGGCCAATTCTTCCCACATCCTCCATACGGAACACAATTTCAGATTAAGGATTTAACGTTTCATTTTTTATGTTAATAGCAGCAGAATTTCTCATTTTTTTCATACTTTTCATAGAACAAAGGAAAGAAATAATTTGATTCACTTTTTTGGTTTCTTTAGCTTCATTTAGGTGTTGATTACAGTTATGGATGCTGTCTACTAGAAAATAATATGTTCATATTTCCTATATTTTATTTTTCGTATCATCTACATATTTTAATGTATGCAAGTAAATTTATTTATTGACAATTACATAATCATCAGGTACCATCTGATGAAATAACAGTGTAGTGACAGATATGCAGGTCTACATTAAATTTTTGAAACCAAAGAATTTGTGCTCATTCTGGTTTTTCTTCTCGAAGCCAACCATATATGTCACCCCAATTAACTTGTTTTTTTTCGGAGAATGTCCCAATTTTCAAGCATCGCGAATTTTACAGCCAACTCATACGTCACAAGCTATTAATTTTTTTTATATAATTTAAGTTCTCTTTAACCACTGTCAACAATAATAATGTTACAAAACCCACCACAATGTTATTTTTGTTACGCAAGCCTTTATTATAAATAAACCGTTTAAACAATTTAAAGCATTAAGTAATGTTACCGTTAAAAAATCTCATATTTATACGATCACATTGGTCTACGAACAAAATCGAAATTTTTGTAATACCCAATTATCTATGCTTTCATTTTAAATCGATTCGTGTAATTTGCGTGTCAAACATTGGACATTCTAAAACTTCGCAATACCCGTGGCACAATTATTTACGAAGCTATTTCGTTATATTGGAATGTTAACAGTGATGTAGGGTAATTTTTTCAGAAATATACTTTTTGTCTATTATTAATAAATGGCCACTGAAATAAATTGAAATTTATGGTGAATATTCTTGATATACCTCGCCAGCCATTTACGTAGTTTCGATATATTTGTCAACACAATAGAATGCCGTGATTTTTTTTTAATAGGGATGTCCGTGAAAAAATACTAAGTATATTGGAAAATCCAATTGGAGCTACCATTCAATGACGCCATACTATAATTGATTTATTGCTTTATTTTCAAACCGTAAACAATGGTTAAACGCATTTCGCTTCATGATTCAAATTTACGGCATTTTTCATAAATAAATATTTTCATAATATTAGCTGAAGCAGTTGTTACAACAATAATTTTATTGTAATCGTCTTTCCCTCAGAAACCGGAATCAAACCAATGTGAATTCTAAGTAGCTTTCAAAAATATTAGTAAGTAAATTATATCTGCTCGAGGAAAAGCGTTGCCTTTGATTAAATTAGCACGTAAATTAAATGTACATGTAATAGGAATTCACTTTCTCGTGCGTAGCTTGCCACTAAATAACCATAATAAAATCAAAGTTATTGTTCAATAATTCAAACCGAACAATGGAGTAATTTGTAAATATGTCAAGATTGCTAAGATTCGGTGCAACGTTGTATGTGTTTAATGAGTCATTTGATTGCTTCCGTCATCATCCTTGACTTCTTAGTTTTGCAACGTGTAACAAATTTATCAAATTATACCCAAACACACGTCTGCTCGTGTAGGATGAAACTAAGAAGAACAAAAAGACGAAAACTCGGTCAAAATACAGTGGCTGCAAGTGAAAGGAACAAAACATTAAGGTGATAACAAGAAAAATAAATAATGAGGAAACTGGTGCCATAATAATGAGCAATAACTACAGCCCTATAACAGCTGAAGAAATTTCAGCTTAAAACCATAACTAGTATCAAATCGCATTACACATATATATGCAGACTAGTAAATTACATAGTGATGATAAATTAGATAAATGACTGCTTACGATAAGAAGAATACAACAGAAAAAATCTTGCCAGTAACACCATCAAAATAAATTGCAAAAATACTACTCCTAAGACTTGGAAATAACAGAAGAATATTTACAAGAAGTAATTTTCAAACGGAAATGTGTTTTTCAAAAAAGCTTTTGTAAACTAGATATTTTCTAGCATTATCCTCCACGAAAACGATGTACAATTCATCAGCTGTTTTGATGGTGTTCGATAAATGGAGAACTTAAAATAACTGATGAAAAAAGCTCTTGAGAGCAAGGGATAGAGGAACACACACAAAACGATTAATTAATTATATATAATTATACCAGCCAATTAAATAGGTGTCGCGAAGAATTGATCAGATAAATATGGAAGGAATATGGCTGTTGCCTCAGTGGAGAAAAGATACGCAAGTATATTTGAAAATATGATCGTGTTGAACTTGATTAATTGTGGATTAACACTGGGTGTTCTTACGAACACTAGTAAACATAAACGTTGAGAAAAATTGGATCAGCAATATTATTTTTTTTTGGTTCTATTCAGATTTAATTTATTTAATTTAAGCTATTAATTTGATTTATTTATATTACTTTAGTTTTAATCTTAGTGCTAATGGTTGTCATGATTCTTGTTTCCAAAGCCACGTTCGCTTGATCTGTTTGCTTTGTGTCAATGAGTTCAGTTTAAATTTCATGGCAATATAGTTCTTCCCTTGTATACATGACTATGAAGGAATTAAATACAATAAAAATCTTTGGTCATTTTTCCATATAATCTTGTTGTAGTTCTATGCATTTTATACATCTAGTAATTAGCGAAAATGTACTTTCAATTTTTTTTTCTTCCTGCAAAAAATCTCAACCGCCCACATTATTTTATCGTCGTTTAGAAATCTGTGTCCCTTCAACTGCTTTTTCAACTCCCTGAACAGAAAAGTCACAGGGTTGTCACTGTTGTAGGGTGGATGATTTAATTCTGTGAACTCTAAATCCTTCGGAGCATCCTGCAAAAAGGAATTCGATTATTGAATTTTCCTTTGCGTTTTTCCACTTCCGTAAAATATCAGCATAATAGTTACCCTTCAATGAATGTTGGGCCTTAAACTTCTTTGGCGATGACAAGCTCTTGTGTTTCCATTGCATCGACACCTGTTTGCTTTCAGGATCACAGTGATCAACCGACGTTTCATCACCAGCTACAATGTTATCAATCAATAATTTCTTCCTCTTGTCCTTCATAAAGCCCCACAAATTGTTGAGATGTTTCAACTTTACGTTGGCAATCGATTGGAGTTAACATTCTTGGTACTCATCTGGCATTCACCTTTGACATGCCCACATTATCCAAACGCGTGACCTTCAGGAATCATTTTTTCTACTTTTCGAATGTTTTCTTGCTAATAGCTGAATTTGGTCGACCACTTCGATGAATTCCCGTCCCCATTTAAATTACTTTGATCAACATTTTATTGTCTTACAAGAAGGAGATAGTTCATCGTAAACAGCAGGCATGCGATTTTTCTATTGAACTATTTGCACTAGAAATGTCTACAAATTGCAATATCGCCTATTATGTGACAATATTCTGACAGTTTATGGAAAATAATAATTTCATAAATTTATTATTGATAAAAATATTTACAAATACAAATGTTTTTTCACAGCCTCCTTATGTACCTTTTTTAGTCAACTTGCCCTCGCAACTACAAATTATTATTATTTTTCAATTTATAACAATGCTATTGTTTTATTGACGCGTTCTTACTTATATTAATTAAGAAAATAATATAGTTGCATGAATCAAATGTTACAACAGGCATGTATCCAGAAAATAAGCAGAAAAACCAATGGCAAGGTTTATTTAATTCCTATTGTATCTGGCCTGTAGGTGTGTCTAATAATAGTAATATAAAAAGTAATCAATTATGTAAATGTTTAATTTACATAACATGTATAAAATTTATCGTTCTCATTATTTCTACACAGCATCTCCCATAGCCATAAACATATTTAGCATTATTCGTTTTACGTAATTGCATTTTTGCACGTGTGTTGTATTTCTGTCGCCATTCATAAATATGAATGAGGTATTAAGCGAAAAACTTTGATTTAAGCGCATTTGAACGAGAGTTGTTAACAATTAATTTTGAAGTCAATCACACATGTGATTTAACAATTTAACATTATAAGCAATGCTGATAAGCAAATACCGATGTGACATTTATATTTATTGCAGTGTAATAGTGTGTTTTGTTACGTACGATTCTGAACATAATCATTGTGACTTGAACTGATTTCATGCTGATCTGGATATAGGATTTCAAGCTGGTCTGTACATTCTAATATTAAGTTTAAAACATAATTTTAGAAACTTATTGTATTCGAAACCTTGTATCTTATCCAAGAAGTATATCAATTAGACATTATATATTAACATATTAACAATTTTCGCCGTCATCAGCCCTTATTGCAATATGATAGTTATGATATGCATTTAATGCAGTAGTTTACAGCTGGTTTGGGTTGCATTGGGTTGGATTTACACTGTATTAATTCTTTCGTCTTTATTATAAACTGAAACAGCAATGTTGTACGAACATTGTAGTACCCAGAAACCGAAATCTTCATTAAAAATCAACAGCATGATGTGCACAGATTGTAGTGTGATGTAATAAATTGTTTCAATGTAATAATATTTTTCAATCCGTAAATAAGATTAATCTGACTTATCTACAATGCATTTTATAGTATTAATTCCATGACAAAAGTAAATTGATATGATTATCATTAATACAATCGCGAATTGATATCAATTATGCATTAAAATACACTGAAGAGAAGTTATACAAAACATATTTACACATTGAGAAATGCTGTTAAACTTTAAAAAGTGTTGCCTTATATTTCACCATTTCATAGAGTCAGAAACCTGATTTATCGTTATTTATTTTCAAGAAAATGCATGCATTCATTATGTTCGTACACATTTGCTCTATTTGAGTAAAGTGACGAACTACATCTGACGAATTAAAATTTGTTTTAAACCATTAAGTAATATTTATTATTGTAAGAATATTTAATGTGAATGTAACGTATTATTGGGTAAAAATTTCGCCTAAATATTTTCAAAAAGGATGCGTAAACACAAAGAAAACTATGGTTCATAATAAATATTATTTGCCCAAAGATTAATGCAGCTTCAGTTAAAAAAGTGCATACGACTATACACGTACTTTAAACAGTTAAAAAAATCCAAACACAAACGATATGCAACAATAAGTAATACTTAATCGCGCGGTCACAGAGCTGAGACCGAGGTGATTTATTCCACCTCCGCGGTTTGGTTCCATCGAAACATGTATGAGAATTCTACAACAGCAACAACCTTCAAAACATTGTGATCTTGAATAATGTATGTATGTAGGTAATAGAAAAAAAATAATACGAAAAGTTTTCCCAAAACTTTAGAAAAAATTTTTCGTATTACGTTTTGCTATTAAAAATAAAGCATTGGATATTGAGATTCTGCCAAGTTTCCCATGCAGTTCGCCAATACATGTGTGTTTACAAAGTTTTACAAGTTTTACAAGTTAGAATTGGCGAAAGGTATTTACAATTTGGTTGGCCAAATACCCAAACGTAGCATTGTCGCCATTTATAGAAACCATACTATGAAGAAGGTTTGCCGAGTATAAATCTTTCAAAGACACTTCGAGTTTTGAACCATGCACGGCTTCAGAACTTCATTGAATCAGCAAAAAATAGAAATGAAGTTTCAACGAGAAGATTTGGCCGAAAATTTCACATTTCCCATATGACAGCTAAGAGGAAAATTAGCAGAAATAATTTAAAATATAGAAAGCGAGAAGATGGTGCATACAATTAAGATTAGAACAGAAACAATGTCACGATAATTTTAGACGACGAAGAATATTTTACATTATCTAACTCCGAAATAAAATGAAACGAAGCCTTTTATACAGACAACATTGAGGGCGTTCCTAATGACGTAAAGTATAATAAAAAAGCGAAATTTGAAGACAAGGTACTAGTGTGGTGCGCCATTTCGAAAGTTGATTTTTCAAGACCTTATGTTGAGGGAGTTAGGGGCGAAGCTGTAAATGCAGATTTATATTAGAAGATACCTCCCCAAATTAGTGGAATATTATTCAAACGGATCATGTTAATGATAATATTATGATCTGGCCGGATTAGGCATCGTGACATTATGCAAGAAGAATCCAATATTGGCTAAGACAACAAAATATCCCATGGGTACCCAATTTTCGATTACATATTTAATTTTAATTGAAGTTGAAAGTTAAAAAAATGGAAATTTATTAAAGAAATTTGTAAAAATTTAGCTTTTATTTGCCTAGTCAATCAATTTAATACAATTTTTAAGTTTATTTGATATAGTTTGCCATCTTTATGCACAATTTTGTAAATTCATTCTCATTTTCAAATTTACAACAAACGTTTAATAAATACAAAATACTGAAATTCTTGCCTAATTTCAGCGTCGTTTAATTTTGATTCACTAACTTAATCTGGCTAAACAATAATAAGCATTGTCGCATTTTTGGTAAATTTTGTCACTCGATTAGAGTTAAAAAAATGGCAAAATTATCAAAAGTGCAAAAAATTTATTACGTTGAGTTAAGTTGGGCTGAGTGCCTGAAAAATGTTGAAATTTATACATCGACAAAATAGAATAAAATTAAATGATAAAAGTTATAAAATTAAATCAAGTTGAAAAGAGCAATCATAAAAAATATACAAACATTGCACAAACAGTATGTGGATAGACTGCGATATTTTGTATTAATTTGACTTAATTATTAAAATGATAAATACAAATATTTTACAGAATACAAAATAAATAATAATAACATGATAATTGATATTGAAATATGACAAAAATATCGAAATTATCAACGACGCAGGAAAACTCAAATTGCCCAAAAAGATATTTATAAATTTACTTTAATTTCAGATGCATTCCTAGAAATCGGTAAATATTTAAAAAAAAATGTTAAATTTGGAAAAAAATCGAAAATGCATACAAAACTAATTAAATGGTAACAAAGCGTTAAGTAAAACATGTTTTTTGTGTCTGACTGGAACGTGAACACGTCAAATGTCAATTCAGTAAGACGATAAAACATAATAACATTTAATATATAACATATAGGGGTGGGTTTATAGAAAGCAAATAAAATATTTAATTGCGATTAACTATCTGATTGAAATCAAAAATTCGCGTTGCCATGGACACAGATCGCAATCAACCAATTAACTGGTTAATTGCGATCTGTGTCCATGGCAACGCGAATTTTTGATTTCAATCAGATAGTTAATCGCAATTAAATATTTAATCTGCTTTCTATAAACCCACCCATAGGTACGTAAAATGTATAGGGTGCTGCATTGGCGGACGCAACATAGGAAATCCCATGTTAATTTCGAGGCATTCAAATATTGGCTTCTCTAATTATTTTACAGCAAAATTCCATTTAAGTTTTTTAAAGAGCACTACATCATGGTCCAATTGGCGCGAATTGGGCATTTTTGCTATGCTCAGTTCGCAAATACATTAAAAAATGTATCGGCTAAATTTTGAAATTACAAATCAAAACATCAATTCGGCCTTGGTCACGAACTGTCAAAGTTGACAGACAGTTCTCTGATAAACTTAACTGACAACGGCCGAATTAAAAATGAGTTATACAACACCAGAAAAAATAGTAAAGTTATATTATGCAGCAAAGAGTTTCCAGAATGCCTGCGATAGCTTTTCGGTTGAATATCCAAATCGACCAATACCGCACAGATCCACTATTCAATGTCTAGTAACAAAGTTTGAGAAACAAGGAACATTTTTGAATAATTGCAAATGCAATAGGGAAACCCAACCCAACCCAAGGCATAGTCTTATTTCTAATTACTGTTGCTAATGTTAGATACTTGAATAAATTTCTATTATGTTTGTATCCGATGTACAAATTTATTAAATTTGGCCGTTGTCAGTTACGATAATGAGATATCTGTCAACTGTGACAATCCTGACCAAGGCTGAATTGATGTTTTGATTTAAAATTTCAAAATTTCGCCGATACATTTTTTAATATATTTGCGAACTGAGCATAGCGAAAATGCCCAATTTGCGCCAATTGGACCATGATCTAGTGCTCTTTAAAAAAACTTAAATGGAATTTTGCTGTAAAATAATTAGGGAAGCCAATATTTGAATGCCTCGAAATTAACATGGGATTTCCTATGTTGCGTCCGCCAATGCAGCACCCTGTATATAAATTTAAGTATTAAATGTTTTTAACGTTTGATTTTTTATCATTTGAATATTGAAATCAAAGATACATACATATACATGTATTCCCATAGTGTACAGTGGGGTGTATAATTTTTTTACCCTACGTAAATTCAAATCAAGTGACAGATTCGATTAAACTGCGATTTTGCACTGGTATAGCTGGAACACGGACTTGGCACAGATGCTACAGAAAAATGTCCGCCATGTTGAAACAGACCTTTCTATCTTCTGAACGCGTACACCGAATAAACATAAAGTTTAAATTGACATAGATGAAACACGGACTTTGCACAAACATAAACGGACTACTAATTCATAAAAACTTAGTTCACCTAGTTTTTATATTACAGGTAATAATAAAGGTTTATAATTTTGTTACTAAAATTAAAAGAAAATATATCGTTAATAAAGTAAATTTCAAAATATTTTTTTTATATAAATAATTCTTAATTCATTAATGTCAATTTGAACAAAAGTTTTTTCCAAACAATTCAGTTTGTGAACAATCAGAACCTGATAACATACTATACTACTTCTTTGTATATATTATGAATAATTTTTCGAGTAATGTAGAAATAGTATTAAATGTACTAGTATAGTGCAGTGTAAATTGGCAACTAAGAATTTCATGATAAATAATGTGACTTGAAATGACATTGACTACCAAGGTGTTGAATTCATTCAGTTTCCCAGCGCTGATTGGTAACATAAGTGATAAGAGGTCAGTACTCAACTCGAGAGAGTCACATTGTAATGCACTTTGCACATAGACCCGAGTATAATACGAGCTAGCCAAACAAAAAGGACCTATATTTGGTACCAAATGAAGATGATAAAATGACTCATAGCGTAGGTAAAGAGATAAATAGGAAAATAAAATGCAGAGTTTATAGAAAAAATGGAAAAAATACAAGAAAAAAATGAATCCACGAAATTAGAATAGGGGGAAATGATAAACAACATATTGAAATTTATATTGAAATATTGACAGAAAATAATGTAGTAGTGGAAGTCTCGGGTATGGTTGTAAGGAATAAGTCAGATTGGGAGAAGAATTTCGAAGATATTATAACAAGGCATCTGGAATTAGAGATAAAATCAGTGTCTGCTTGGAAGATGAGGCTACAAAATGTCGGTCCTCAAAATAGTTTCGAGAAAATTACTGAATTTTATATAACAAAAGATGTTGAAAACAGAAGAATATGAAATGTCCGGATTTGGTAATAATGAAACAAGTACAGAAAAAGATGAGAAACGTGGAAGAAAAGCGAAAGGACAGGAAAAGGTCAACGGAGATTTGGAGTCAGTTTCATAACTTTGCACAAATATCAGAAATAAATTTTGTTTTTTCTCCAACAGAAGAAAAGGGCGAACAAAAATATGATTTCAAGACCAACTCGCAAGAGACATGTAATTCCATTAACTGGAATATATAGGAAGCATGATGAAGCAACAACAATGGAAAATGTTAATACATTTTGCTGCAGAAATGACTGGTGAGCAACATGAAGGGCATACATAACAGTACATGGAGACAACACCTTATGTCATGGCTACAAATCAGTTAGGTCGTTTGCAGAAGCAATTCGAGAAATTTGTGATAATAGAGCACCATTACAAATAAATAGAAGAACATAGAAAATACAGAAAGAACACAAATAAACAAGCAATAAGAGCAAGAATAAACAAAAAAAGAAAAGGAAGTATAAGGAAAAGAAAATAAAGTAAATCTAGGAACATCTTAAGAATAAAAAAATAAAGGAGGAAAATTAATAAAGGAGTGCTGCTTCTCTATATCCATAAATACAATGAATATGCACTATGAACGAGTCAATACCGACATTGACGAATACATATCGAATGCCTTTCTCCTCGAATCATTTCAAGCTGTCATGTTTAATGTAATTATGTGAGCTTAAAACCAACAAACGTTGCCCTTACATAAATATGAAGTTGATTTTTATTTTTGTTTCTAGTGGAGGGAAATATCCATGCGGCAATTACATTTATGAACTCAAGGAAGGAATGGCGAGCATAACTTCCGGTAAATCAATCTCAAACATAGGAGAGCTCCCTAATGTCATGCTTTTCGAAAACATCCCTCGCCCGACGTCTTTGCGAAGTTGCAGCGGACACGTGAACAGGGCGTTCATTGATTACGACGGGTGAGTAACTTTATTTGGCAATACAAACGGAGCTAATAAAATTTCGTTACAACTTGCCTCGTAGAACACGTTGTAAAGACGTTCTTGTGAACCGGTAATATATTTTATGTATCTTGGCGTCAGTTCTCCATTGCGCCGTTAAGAATTGTAAAATATAAAGTTGTAACGATGACCTGAATACAATGGAATATGTGTAGTTACTTAGCAATTTTGTCTATCTCGAGCATGCAACAATGAAACTCGCGAATTAAGTACGTCTGAAGTAATTATTTGTGATTATTTATATCACGCTAAAAATATAAAGAATAACATACTAGTACAAATATTTTTGAAGCAGTAGGAGTCGCTAGAAATTCGTTGCCTGAAAATATTTTTGACAAATTGACATTTTTTATTTAAATACGTATCAAAGTAAGTAAACAATAAATAATGAAAAATATTATAATTCTAATGTCGGGTTTTTGTACGATATGGCTACTACTGACTGGGCAGAATATAAGCTGAGAGATAATGTATTTACTTTGGTTCTCGCAGTTAATTAGAATTTTTATTAACTATGTTGGTAACATTTCAAAAAATGCATTTCGCAAACTTACCGTAAATGTGATTTCAATTTACAGAAATAAATTTAATTATATTGACAGTTCAACAGTTTGATTTACAATAACATTGTTTCGCCCATCGATGAAACATAAGACACGTATTCCAAATCAATTGAAAGTTTAGTAGATTTATTATCTTTTGAAATGAACGCAATTTAAAAACTCGCCGGACAGTTATTTACATGACAAATGATGAAACTTAAATATGCCAGGACGAATGGGAATGTTTTAAGCTCACTGACTCCTGTAGAATTACTATCCTGAAATCCTCAAGGATGTCAAACTGAAAGAGCATTGTTTTTCTTTTTAATATTGCTGTTGCAATAATTAAAATGGAAGATAATCCTTTTAACATAACTCAGGCTGCAAGCGCTGTAGCGCAAGTTTATTATCTAAAAAAATCAAGAGAAATATATGAAGCGACATATAAACATTGTCAGTGATTGCTCCAGGATTAAAAAAAAACATTAAAAATACAGTAACAGAACATGTCCTTTTCGCGTATTTTCGGGCACACGCTAAAGCTTCTAAGCCATCAAGTGTTTGAAGTACCTACCCAATTGTCAAATCATCCATAACTACAAAATACAATGTGCATAGTGGTGGATTCGTTAAGCTGATCGCCTTTTCGAAACATCAAAATAGTCTACAAAATAGAAAATCTTCAAGAACAGAAGTTGGATAAGTCTTTACATTAGGTGCGAAAATATGATTTTATTATGCAGAAGGTAAAATAACCATTGTTATATATATTATATACATATTAATTTCGTTTTTTAATTTCCAGGTTGCTTTTATAATGGGTTGGCAGCAGGAGTTTGTGATGAATTGACGAAATTATGCTAGAATGACATTGATGACAAATGTGTGACGTTAATAACCTAACATTAAAACGTACAAATGAAGAGCTTTTGTCACATCGAGATTCACCCTTGAGGATAGTAATGGATTTGATATTTAAGTAGGTCAGAAGAATCTTAATCACAGTAAAATTTCAATATTCAGATACATTATCAAGAAAACTTAAAACCGTAATGCGGATGATAAATGTAATGAAATTTGTCACCTTTTCAAATCACAACCCTTCAAATTGTGCTCGTGTAACTTTAATTCAACTAATATTCAACGTCCAGCGTCTGGATATCTTATTACATCGAAAAGATCGTCGGTGTTCAATCGTAGTACATGTAATGTCCAGACACACACTCAATACTTCTTGTTAGTATGTTAATCAGAATTAATTATACAATAACTTTTCCTAAAATCTTCAAACGTTCATGAAATAGTATTGTAAAATATGACTATAACAGTATCAACTTTCTATAATAAAAATGGCCGTGAATGTTTGACTTTCGGTCACGATTTCAGCTAAAATTAGTTACTAAATAACTAATTTTAGCTGTAATCGTTATTCGAATTAGAAATAGAAAAACCATAAAGTTGCCGCTAAATGACGTAAACACAAAGTTTCCAATTATCCAATTTTTCAGAATATCATTTTTGTTCCATATTCATTTTCTAGTATTCCATTGTTCTCTATTAGTTCGGTTAGCCGCTAGTTCGTGTTTGTTCATGTCACGGTAAAGATTCGAAATTGAGGGTATCGGGCGTGTTAAGCAGTAAATCGGCTTATTGTCGACTAGGGTGCATACGAGTAGTTAAATAGTTCGTCCTGTGTAAGTGTTCGTATATTTACTTAGAAAAACTCCCGTGTATATCGTTTATTTTATTTTGCAAAGGTGAATGTTTCCTTTTGAAGTATTGAACATAAAAATTACTGCCTTGCGGTGACGATTTAATTTATGGAGCTATTAGTGTCTTCTGTGCTAATGTAAATCACGACAATGCGATGCTTGGATCGTACATCGTTTAGACCAAAATCACAACTCTTTCGTAACTAACGCGCAACGTTCAAAAGGATATGTACATATTTGTTTCCTTATTTGGTAAATAAGTTCTGATTCGATTAAACGCCCCACTCATTATAACTAATCCTAAACTAAATGAAATAATAGTAATCATGATGGAACGACTTTTCAAAATTATTATATTGATAATTAATCATACATCAAATATACAGAATAAGTATTTGTAAACCCATAGATGTTCCTTGGTGATTCAGCAAGATTCCTTATTGTCTTGCTCTGTCTTGGTCCTCTTCCGTTCTAGTTCTAGATTTATTATACATTCAGGTAATCATGTTGCTTTTAAACCAACTATTGGTTTTATACCAAACTTGAATTCCTAAAAGCGTTGCCCGATTTGAATTGAAAGAAACATAAACCTTCCGACCATTTCTTGATATATTTTTCTTCATCTATGTTGCCAACATATTCTTTAATGTCGTGATTGGGCCATTATACTGATCCTTGGCTTTCGCTATGTATGGGTTTACCCGACCATATGTTGGTTATGATATTATGTTTGTGTCATGACCATAATATCATTAGTTGTCACCAAACATCAACACAATTTTTTGCATTCCCATTTTTTTAAATTACTGTGCGTGGTTATTTTTTTACTTTTGCCATAAACATTATTTCATTTTACAATTATTTTGCTTGATCATTCTGTGTTGACATTTGACTAGTTGGCAATTTCGAAACATTGGGTGATTGATTGGTGCCAATCTATGCGAACATTGAGTTTCCTAACTATTTTTGCAAGAAAATTGTAGTATAAGTTTGGGCAGTACGACTTTCCATCGGTTTTGAGAGTTGTCGGTATTGATATTTCAGTGCTCTTCGCTCTTCCGTTTTGCATCTTCAATTTGTTTATAAATGAATTCGAAATATGTGAAATATAGTTTTTGAAATCCTCATAAATCATATGCAATCATAATCTCGACTACGTACATTTTATAACTTTGTTGGTAACATACTCGTATGTACATGTTTGGAACTATAAACAGAGCACTGCACTATAAAATTTCAATTAACGATTCCGCTATTTAAAATAAATTTTACGCCACGCAATAATACAATTCGTAATTTGTTGACAATATAACTTAACCTTCCTACTGATAAGAAATACACAAACTTACTTGTGTATTTGCCGGAAACGACGGCAACATTTGATTTTTTTAAATAGCAATCAATGTTTATTAGCTGTTTTAATAATTATTGGTGGTTACGTTCAAGAAACTGATTATTAAAATGTTCATCATAAATTTCTAATGTAAACGAAAATGAAATATTTGTTGAATTAATAATAATATTTTCTTTTTAGTAGTCTAATAAAAATGCATATTATTTTAAGATAATAATCGCAAATTTTTGTTAAAATTTGTAGATAATGTAGAGCTTTTGAAATAAATTCTGGGATTCACGGTATTTATATTTTACATTTTATCATAAATATTTGCTCAAAACTAAGTGTAATTACTTACATGGTGTTATTGTAACTTTATATTTACATTATTATTGGTATTTTAGGAATGGTGCTGATAATTTTAAATAGCATAAGGGTATTACCATTTATACCATTTAGTTTATTATTAGCTTTGTTTATGTTAAGACTCCATTTAGAAATCTTTTGCATTCCAGTATTTTTTCATAACTCACCGAATAGTATACATTGCTATAAACAAATAAAATAATTTAGAACTTTCCACAATTTATTTATGTACGTCATTCTATGCATTTACATCTTATACAGTCAATATGCTATTTTTAATTTTAAATTCCACCTATTTGCATTTCTAAATGAGTTTCTTATTTCATCAGCATGTTACATGTCGCGATTCCATAATTTCCACCATTCCCTTTCCTAATTACTGTCAAAATAAAATACAACTATATCATGTGATATAGTTTCACTATTAGCGAAACTTGAAACCTTGCGAGATGAATTTTTGAAAGGTAGCCGATTTGGAATCCATTTAGTAGAGTAGCCAAACTTCACAGTAGACCTTAGTAACTCTTGGCTTTACTGGAAGATATTTGCGCTCTCTTCTGATGAATAGACATTTTAACTCGTTGTTAGATAGTTGCGTTGACACATTCAAAAGTTATTCGAAACTTCCTCGTACCACCTTCCTTTTTCCAATAATCTTTCTACGAGTTGATACGATAGCTGCGTTGCGCCTGCCCTTCTCACCTGTCCTAACCATCACAATCTCTGTGATTTCACGATGCCTTTGATTGTGGGTTCATTATTCATTCTTCTACGTTTCTTATACCTTATATAATACGTCCACACTTGTTGTTGAATAATCTCCATCATTCTTCATGAATGATAGCGTGAGTTGTTCCTGCCTCTCTGTTATCATCATTCTTGATCACATTTCTATTAACATTCAACAACTTTCAAAATATTCAGCTCATCTATCCAATTCCCTTTTGATCCCCTGGTAGAAGTTACGTTTTTCTTCATTATTGTAATAATCTCTAATTTCTTCACATTCGTTCCTTCTCTGAAGTTCTCGATATCTATCCATACTCATTGCTGTTTCAGTGTTTAAATAAACCATTCTTGTTATTCTTCTCTTTGTATTTGGTTTAATGTAGCAATTTCTTTCACTAAATGGTGATACTTGCACCGCCCCTCTGTAGCATCTAAGACGTTGCTTGCGTTGCCTCAATCACACTTCCGGCGATGTCCAATTCCCCATATATTTGTTTGTATTTGTAGTAGTACTTTTTATTACAAGCTTCATTTCCAGTGCGAATTTTTGTATGCAATTTTTATTCATATTCTGATGCAGGCTACATAACTGCACTATAGTGTACTTACCTACGTATGCGTATGTATTGGCGTCTCCTAGTACCAAATCGTTGAAATTTTTTGTTCTGAACCTTTATTTAACTTTTCACTCTATCTTTGATTATATTTCCTAATAGTAATCCTTTCCTACCTATATTTTCAGTACTAAAGAAACTTTATTTTCCCATATCGAATATACTATTATTCTTTTGTTTTGTCCCTTATATTGCAGCTATGTAGATCATTAGATTGGCTCCTCTGAATCTTTGTCTTTTGTGCCGTTGTCATTTATCTTTCGCCAGGTCTCGCTTAAAGTTCTATAGTGGACAGTTATTGACCGAGAACTTCTTCTTTGTGGTCGAATTTATTTTGTGTGTTCCAAATCTACGCTCAAAATTCGTCCATTAGCTTTCAGCACTATGTTCGCTCCACCTTTCTCTTCTTTTGGTTGGTCCTTTATTATGCTTTGTATTTTACGCTCGTCTTATTTCGATGATAATATATATAATTACCATCTTTCAATTTAGATTTGTTCGTCATCAGCTTCCTTATCTCCTTGTAAGTTGGTAATTCCATCACATTAATGACATTGTACTGAGTTTTTAACGTACGCACCTCGTTAATCTCTACCTTCGGTCCTAATTTGCTTTCAAACATAAGGGCCTTGTTTTACCTGTCATCCTTGAAGCTCATTGTGTTAACCACTACATTACATTTTCTTACTGCTTGATCCATTCTAACCCTATTTCAGCGTTTTTATCCTTACAACAAGTTTTCCATTGATCTTCCTTCTCTCTTATTTCGGCTCTTAATTTCTCAATCATTTCAGTATTTATCTTCATGTTCGCTTTTGCATCCATAATTCCCTTCATTTCCCTTCTTGCCTTTCTTTTTTAAAACTCGTATTACGCCCAATATATCCATATTTCCGTACTTTATCTCTCGTTACAATTGTTCTTGTTCTTGCTATTCGTTGACTCTTAGTAAACATTGCCCTCTTCCACGCTATTACCTTCCCGATTCAGTTTGTGGTGGGACATTTACATTTAAATTAAATGTATTCTGCACGGTTGCAAATTTGTCTACTTTTGTCCATACCTAACTTTTTCTACTAAAACGATGTCTCGTCCACTTCGGCAATTCTGAAAATCGTTCTACCCCTACGTCCTACTCTTTCTTGCTAGGTCACCACCCACAATAAATTCTTTTTAGTCTCGCTTTTTCACCCCGCCGTTTTATTTCGTAATTTATCTTCTCAGTACAAGGTGATTGCTTCATATTACATCTGCATTGTTTCGCACACTTTGTCATTGGTTTCACAATTTTCCAATTCTGTATCCAATATATTTGTATTTACCTCTAACTTGTATATCTTTGCATGTTTATTTTTGTTATTTCATCGGCTGGTCTGTCTCCTATTTTAATCCTTGGCGTTTTGATAATGTTTTATTATTCCTCCCTCTTTAATCATTTTCCCCACACCTCGATGCTTCTTTGGATATTTAAAGGATCTCTTTATATTTGTAAAAAGTGTGACCACACAGTTATTATCAACACAAACTTATATTCATTGTTTTCATTTGATTATTTATTTCTTCAACGCTTGCAATACATTTTATCACTCTGTCATTAAAATTACCCGACATAATTTACTGACTCTGTATGATGCTGTTACCCGGGGTGAAACACTAACACGATTCACTATTTACTACTGGCATCGTGAATAGGAGAGCGTGAAGAAGTTTATTTAAAGTTTATATTAATATCTACACTATATTTAATTCACCAATTAAAATATGAAAGGGGAGAATATGAAGTAATGTTTGTTAGTGTTATCGCGTCTATTGAGTCTAAGAAATATCTAGGGTGCGACGGTAATGCATCGATGACTCACGCGGGTGACAAGGTTGTTTATCCCTTGGAAACAAAGGAGATCCCGCACATTAACGTTGTCGTGGTTGTGAATTAGAGGAACGCGAGGCGATGGTTTAAACAAAAGGCACTTAGTCATATGCGAATATGCTTACTTAAACTGAGTCACGGGCTCGGAATAAGCTGTAACTGCGTAAGAGACGCGTGTCGCTTTCCGAGCGGGAAGACCCCGATCTGGCCTCGATCGAGACCGAGCCGCGCCCGTACAAATAAATTGACAGCGGTAACAATGCGAGTTTGATTCGTATATAATTATTTCTAATATAAACGTGGTGTTTCTCTCTATTACCATACTGACTTTTCTTATTACTCTATTTATAAATTGCCAACAGTGTACGATGTACGTCATTTTCTGTATCTTTAGTCTTTGTCTTTAACTCCTCTATAGATCCAAAAGATTCCATCTTTCCTTTTTTCCGGCATAGCAACTATTCCATACTCTTTATCTTCCCGGTTTTCAATTAACTCCCGTTCTGCTATGTTCAGTCTTCTGTGTATATTGACAATACAGAACAAGAAAACGACCATTATTAATATTATTCACAGAATAAAATATTAGTAATCAGTTGGGAAAGAAATATTTCTCTTCACAATCGACATGCAACCCATGATACTTTTAGGTCCTGTTCTGAAAACTGGGAAATATTTTCTACGATATTTTCCATTAACAACATTTGTGTAATTCTTGTACATATCGTTCGTTCAACGGAATTGCAGCCAATTTGTGTAATTAAGCAAAGAGTATATGGGCAGCAATGCATTCAGTTAAATATATAAATGTTTCAAAGGCAGCTAATAATATTAAAAATAATACTACTAAAAACGCTCGTCTCAGTAGACCTTGGTGACTCCCTTCTCATGTTTTAAACTTTGGACTTTAGGATTGGCAACTCGCACTTACGACATGTCCTCCGTGTTGCCTATGATCGTACTATGCCACTAAAAATAATAGAAGAAACCCGATAACAAATTTGATAATGGCGCATGTTTATTCAGTCCCATCTAAATGCAGTAAAAAATCGATAGTTTTGAAATACAATTTTCAAAATGAAATACGCGAGTAGAATAAGGGCTTAAGCTTTTAAAAGTTTGTTAGATGTTACTACAAAATTGTGAATGTTAATACACACAAAAATAAAATAGAAATATAAAAATACTATTTATGAAATTAAAAACCCTTACCACATTCGATGTTTTACTAATCTGTATACGTATTTCAGATTAGTTGCCATTTTCAGCAGAATCTAAATGTAAACTCGTAAATGTAATTAAATATTTTTTTATTGCTCCCTCGTTTGGTTTTATTTAAGAATCAACAAATGAAATCGTACTTGATGTATTTCTACGCTTAACTTTTTACTGCATCTTTGTCTAATACGAATTGAAAGGAACAAAGCGAATCATAAGAGATGGTGTTCGCAATTGACGAAACGGTGACGCTGAAATACAAATACTTGGCCCATTAGCTCAGTTGGTTAGAGCGTCGTGCTAATAACGCGAAGGTCGCGGGTTCGATCCCCTCATGGGCCATTCTTTTATTTTCTTCGCTGTACAAAATACGTATAGAATTCAAATTACATACTAGGGTTAAAATTATTTCAATTATATCGATGTCGATTTATTTAAAATCCAATAGCAACATGCAATTAAAATTTAACCCACAACACAAAATTGTCAATAATTAATAATATAGCAAATGGTAAATTAAGTTTGAAGTTAAGTTTGCCTACCTTAATTAATTATTTGGAAATCGATTTTATTGGAAATCACAAAATTATATTTGTAATCACTTCATTTTGACGAGCCGTTCACCACATCGACGTTTTCAAATTGAACGAAGGTAAATTAAGCAACAGAAGATTTTTGTAAACTTTAACCCAGTGACCTGGGCCGATAAGGTAAATTCGCTGGTACCTTGTCCTTGTACTGTGAATAAAGTTTTGAATAAAAGGCGTTTTGGCGTAATAATCGTTTGTCCGATAGAAACATATTTCTTGTTATTTCTTAAGCGTAAAAAAACATTTTGCATAATGGGGTGATTTTTAATTCATTGCGAGACTTGCCTTATCTGAGTTTCAGTATTATATTACCAATAATGACACATTGAACAGTTGTAATTTTTATAGATGTAAATACACAATTTCTCAAAAGCAATAATCAATAATTTATTTTTATGGTGACTTGTAAATGACTCTTAAGTTAACTCAATCTCATGCAGGGCCATCTCACATGCCTCCCTCATACGCCTCTGCAGGAGCCCATACTCAGAGATAAAAACAGTTACAAGTTACAATGCACGTAAAAAGTAATGTAATGAAAATGTAATAAACGAAATGTGTTTCGCATGAGAATATCAAATTAAAGTAAAATAAATTAAATGAATGCAACGACTACGTATTAATGATTTATTAATTAAAAATTATTTTCATTTTAAAATAGCACTTGCAGCGTAAATTGACCAAGGTATAGAAAAATAGAAATGCTTATGGTAAGCTTGAAAGCGCATTTCAGTCCTTAAAATGAAACTAGTCGTGAAAATTAAAATATATGGAACTATGTAAAATTAAGCTTGGAAATGCTATATGGATAATGAAATCTGGTCTGAGTACACAAAAGGATACATCCTACACAAGTTATACGTTCCCAGTCTAGTAGAATGCGCTTTATTGTACACAGACTTCTACTCTGCGAACTCAAATCCACATAATTCCGGTAGGGCTGAAACTGCGTTTAAGGGAAATTTACAATATTTTCTTACACGTGAAGCTTTTCCTAAGTAAAGTTTTCGTTAAGATGAATAAAGATAACCGCGCCGTCCATAAAGTACTTAGGGGATAGATTCGTATAAAATATTCCAGCATAAGTTGTATCGTAAATTCGCGGGCTTAATGCCAGCACTAAATAAAATCCTACACATTGGATCTCAATTTCTGCTACAGTTATTTATATTTAAAGAAAATTTGCGAGCGAACCGTGGGGACATATTTTATACATTTATTATTATATTACACCAAATACACCAGGATGTACCATAAGCGAAATTGTAGTGCGAAATATAATACATAACTAGCTATGGCCTTTATTAACTACTTTCATAACTTCGCAAGTAATTTTTATTGGCTGTTCTTAATTATTTATATTTCTTTCGTCGCATAGCACATTGTTTGCATTGGCTGTCTTTTTTTAATTAAATCTCATTGGTTATTTCTACTTATTGTGCATTCAATGTGCGTATTACTTTTGTTTTTAGTTTAGGTTTATTCCTTTTATTATTTCGTTATAATAATAATAGCTTGCTTGGTTTTTGCAAAATCTTAACTTC
The DNA here is from genome assembly GCA_959613385.1 of Geotrupes spiniger. NCBI lineage: Eukaryota > Metazoa > Arthropoda > Insecta > Coleoptera > Geotrupidae > Geotrupes > Geotrupes spiniger. The sequence goes on along the minus strand of OY390736.1, from coordinate 22,574,291 downwards.
CGCTACTACAACATTGCTCCCTCTCCTTAGAATTTCATCAATCTTCTTAAGCCAATTTTCTTATCAATAGTCGAAACGTGTACTACTCTAGTGGTATGCAGACAATCACAAATACACCTTCCATTATAACCAAGACATCTATATGTCTTTCGTACCTTTGGAAAAGCAATTTCTTAACATTCTCCGTGCAGGTTCAAGGCTTTTTCTGCATTTTGGTTTTTATTATCGCAGGAAAGACACGTTTATTATCACATGAGTAATTATTACTATATGGAATTTTAGATTTATTTTATTGTAAATCGAATTTATTAATCACTCTTTCTTCTTTTGCAATAAAAACAATTTTATACAAAAGAAAATAATGTAATATGAAAAAAATAGATTGTTTGACAATTAGTAATTCACGTAATGATCATTTAGTAAATTTAAAACGCCACGACAATATAATGTGAACATTGTAGGATGTTATTTCTAATAATCCCATAACACTGTATTTCTTAACACTAATATGCACTTAACATTGTTGTGATACTTAATGTTTGTTACGTTTTAGAAATATGTAAAGTTAATGTATAAATGACTTGTACTTTGATGAACTTCAAATACCATGGGTAGAATTAATAATATAGTAGAAAAAATTAATTGTTTCTTTTACATTAGCTGAGTTTAATTTAATTATACTTCAAAATATATTTTTACTTGCATAAATATTGCTATTGGTAGCCAATGTAAGAACATTTCAATGTATTTGTTAATTTCATCAATATGCGTGTATATGTGTTATAATAATATCAAATGCAATGGAACGGCCGGTCACTCGTATTATAAACAGATAGGTGTAACATAAAAAAAAAATAGAAATATACCTCGCTTTCACGTATAATGGAGATATAAATCATTGTCTATCCTCACAAACGATTTTTGTGTTGCAACTAAATTTAAAAATTTACTATTTCGAAAATGACAAAATTAAAAACACTGTTGGAAAATCATTGATATGAAAAACAATAACATAAAAATAGCAAATATTATTACTACTGTTAGTAACCACCTTTTGATTCATTTAAAACTAAATTGACACCTACGAGTGCTGCATATACAATACTTATTACATTTTCTGTAAAAGTGTGATTGTTTCCAGTTCGCTGATACTTTTCTGTTGGTGTGTCTGTATTTCTTTGATATTACTTTCTGTAATTCTCAACTTAGTATTGGCTATTAGCCTCGGTTTGGTCTAATTTTGCATTGAAGCTTTGAGATCGTTGCGTTCGGTCCTATTGGCTTCCTTGATGTCTGTGATGTTATAACTGCTTTCTCAAACGGCCTTATTCTGTGTTCTTTCCATCTAAATATATTACTCCTGCTAGCTTCCCTCTTCTTCATCTACCGCAACACCAAATTCACAACATTCTGCTCCCCAACTCTTTCGCTCTCGACTCATAACTTATTCTTCTCCGTGCTTCCACTGGAATTAATTTCCAATTTTCTTGCATCTTTACGTACTTTCTAGATAGTTACCTTTCTAGTTTTACCACCCACTTTAAGTTCCACTACAACATTCTCTCCAACTTTTTCGCTTCACACTTCCTCTCCATACATTTATGTTTATGACACATGTTTTGTATACCATGATCCTTTCTTCAACATTATATTCCTTCTTAATCCACAGACTCTTCTTTAACCCTTCCTCTACGTTCTCTCTTGTTCATATACATTGTTTTAATGTTTCGCGCAACTATTATTTTAGGTGTGCGAACTAGTACAGATCCTAAATATATTCACTTCTGCAATCAAATTACCTTCCATCCCACTCTTACTTGCCTCCAATCTACACGCTTTCCTAAATTAATCTTTTAGTTTTCCTTGCGTTCAAGTCTAATCTCCAACTACCTTCCAATGTCCTCGGATTCCGTCCATATCACCATTTCGTCAGGAAAGACTAGGGATCTTCATATTTCCGCGAATTACTCCGTAATCCTGGCTTTTTCCTAGTTTTCCTCACCAGTTCAGCGATATCCCTTGCATCACTGTCATCTTGTTCTATGTTTTCGCAAATATTTCCGCGATCTTTTTCGCTATGTTCGCTGACACTCTTGTCAGTGTCTTACGTGGTAATTATTTATTACTTTTTTTTACTTTTTATTCACATCCGTTTGCGTTCATTGCTTATTCATGAGTTTTACCTTTTTTATTATTTCAATTCTTAATGATATTCACATCATATTATCGATATACGTAGTCAAATAAAAATCTTAAATATACGCATATTTTTAAAAACTTCATATTTTTTAGTTTTCTTAAGCATTCCCTTAATTTAATTTCTTTTTCCTTGATTTGCCATTTATTATTTTTCGTACCTTTTACTTTGTATTTAAATTGCTAATGGTTTTTATTTACTTGTAAATTCTTTGGTTTCCTTTTTTAATTTTTTGACTTTTATAATCTCTTCCCTTTTCAGCATTTTTGTTTTCATTTATTATTATTTTTTAGGGTATAATAATTCATAATGAATTTGTTTTTCCTGTAACTTAATCTCATCATTATCGAGTTTACTATTTGTTTTTTTATTTGTGTCATATTTCACTGATTGTTACTGTTTTTGTTTTTTATTATTTCGATTTCTAATGAAATTTACGTCACATTTTCGGTAATGGAATTTAAATTGAAATTATTTATTTTCACTATTTAATTTTTTCTGCAATTGTAATAATTTTAGTAATTATTCATTTTATTGTTCAATCATTTTTTTTTCATTTAATTATGTTGGATTGTGTTGTCGTTGATATTCCGCCTAGTATTTTTTTCTTCGCACAGTTTTTCTTCACTTTTAAAGTAATTGGTTTTTCTTTTCAGTTTTTTTTTTATTAATTCATTTTTAATTTTCTAGACTTTTATTTTATGATCGTAATTATCTTAGATTTGCTATTTAATTTCTTTCACATTGGTTTGCATTTCGGTCTCCATTTAAAAACATTCATGTAATATAATCGGTAAATAGTAAAAATAATGAAAAATAAAAATTAAATAGGAAAGACACACAAACACGAAATAAATTGAAAATTATATGCATTGTTAAAGAGACAAAATGTTGTCCAAACTAGTTTTAAAAGTAAAATTTCTGAATCTTTATACAGAAATTAGTGACGCAAATGAAGAATTTCATGATTGCGATTGCTACAAAACAATGTAGATTAATTTTATGCCCAAATTTATGAAAGCAATGAAGTGTTTTTACCCAATACGAGGATTTAGTACACCAGCTATAAAATATTTGTAGCAGTAAAAATAATTTAAACAACAAAAATAACACAAAATTGAAAATGAAATTCATTAACAATTAAGAAAACAAAACGTTCTTCAAACTTGATTTACTCCATCCATAAATTGATGACACAAGTGAAGTATTACTCTTTTCTACAAAAGTAAATGATTGTTTCCTTATTTTTATGATATTATGATTAATTAGTTTTCAATTGTAACTGCATTTCTTCGCAGTTTCCTGATAAAATATTTTTATCTGTTCTTCACTATCCCTCGTCGTATATATGGTTTCCTTTCCAACCTCAATCGTCTCCTTTTATAATTGCATTTCACATCCCTGGTCGAACCAGTTACCTTTCTTGTTTATATCATATTTTTCCCTTGCCTCAGTCATACTGATATTGTCTCTACACTGTTACAATATGTTCCTTTAATTCTCCCATAATTTTTATTTAATGTTCCCGTTATTTTCTGAATATATAATTGCCATTTTACGCCTTGAATAAATGGCCCGAATCCACGTGTCGCCTTCTGCAAACTTTTTATATATAGCACCAGATCTATTTGATCTATCTGATGATCTTCAAGGTCCTTTGTAAATTAACTTTTTAAGTTTTCGTGGTATGTACTGCAGAGTTTTTACAAATTTAATTAAAATGAGTTTATGTAGAACTATACTTACGGTTTGGCACATTTTATTTTCTATGTCAAGTACAATTAATTCAATTGGGGTAAACAATAATGCATTATGCAATAAGTAGTTTGTAATTTACGTTTCCACATTTCGCACCAACCCAACCTAACCCAACCCGACCAATTATCCAAAATAAATCATTTTCGACATTTAAAATTTTTAAATTGATTTCTTAATTTTCAGTTAATTGTTGAGACGAAACATTTATATCCCAGTTTTTCCTGTGGACGAGCACGAAAGCTAGCTCGTACAGCTTAGCTCGATTTTTTCTGAACTTGTCGTTCACGTGTCTCGATGATGACTTTCTCGATATTAACTCGACTTTAGTGGATTGTTTCGCCACGACATGATCTGATTTTTACCGCCATTTCGTGGAAACAATTATTTTATTTTCGTCCTTTATGCTATGTAGCTGGGACGCAAGTCGACATTCTATATTTTTCTTTAATTGTTTATTTTGCAGGCTTTATATAAATCTTCCTGCAAGGAGACATTATCGTATGCGATTCTTTGTTCTTTTTCAGACCGGCTATTCATCAGTTCTTTATCAGGCCCGCCGTATTTTCGTGAGTGAATATGGTCAGCGGTTATATTACAAAAACAGGCGCCAGATTAAATTATAATTTGCTTTCGTTCGGCAACTATAATTTATATAACAGAGCCGGAATTACTAAAATTGTTCGTTAATTAAATTATTTGAAATAGTAGTCGATGTAGTGGCAGTCTACACATATTTTCTAGTTTTCATAGTAGTCCTTCGTCCGTCTCACATTTTCTCTCTTCAACTATAGATATACTTGAACTTGAACTTTATGTACATTAAAATGGATATATTTAAGGAACTTCGTACTGTTCTTATAACATCGTGATATCTAAAATTGAACTTTTATTTGTTGTGCTCAAATGTTGGGAGCGTGAATAATTTGAATTTTTAACTCTGCATACATTTACATAGCTACAAACTGAGTTTAATGCTCAGATAATCTCTTCAAAAGTAATGAAACGAATGCGCAGCAACTCGACAACCAGTTAAATCTCGTTAATTTTCCGGTATGATTGCAGCTGAGTTTGCCCCCCCCCCTCATGACTAATGCAGGGGGAGACATAGGTCTAAGTCAAAATAAAAAATCTACAGTGGTCCGCACTGAATTTTCTTATACTTACTTATAATGCATTTTTCAAAAAAAACTTTACAAGTAAAAGTTGTTTAAATATCTTTAACTTTCATAAAACACACAGTCACAGATGTCATTCCGAAAGTAGTCAGAATCGATTCAGGGGACCTCAGAACGTGTATATCCGTTAAAATCTCGTTGTTGAAAATTTTCATGATTACTTTGCTATATATAAGAGTATAAGAAAGTAAAGTAGTATATTGTCTAGTTATATTTACCGCTAGTACTCATTATCTTGGGCAGTTGTGTTACTTAGATTGTTAAAATCATGTGCAGGTTTCGTAGTAACAAAGGAAAAAGCAACAAATTAGTTCTTAATTAAAAACCTGCAAAGCTCGATGTATATTTTAACGGGGAAAGAAATACGACGATGTAGTGTTACGGTAATAAATGAAATAAATTTTTTTAATTAGTATAGCAATTGTTTTAATATTGTTGTCCTATTGTGCCATCTATTGGATTCCACGATTGGAGTAAACGGTTCCTGTAATTGCGGCCCTTGTTGAAATTTAGAGGGCAGCACGCGGCGTATCGTTCACCTAAAATCGTTACTTTAGTTCTCCAGGCGCTAAATTTGGCGCTGGGGTCACGGCCAGTGCCGTAGAAATCGCCACAAAAATTTTAATTAATTCCAGCCGCATACCTAAGTACGCTCACTCGCCGTCGTTGTAAATAATTTATAAAATCGTAGTAAACAACGCGTTTCGTAACACTTTCATTCAACGAGATGAAAACTTAACCGTACCTAACCGGTAATAACTTGTACGCTGCTGTTCGAAACCACTTAATTTAATTATGTGCAGTCATGTGACTCCCTAGCAACCAATGGAATAAGATTGTGCATTACAACACTTGATATGATCTGTGTGGAAACGTCACATCGTGTGTGAACCTAAAGTTTTCAACATTTACGAAAGAAGAAAGAACTTGTTCGAGATTTTCTAACATAAAGGTAAGTCAGTTTGTGAATCTATTAAATACGATTTGGGTTTGATCGCAGTCGTAACTGTGCATAATTTTGGGGTGGTGTCACTTAGTTCATCTTACCCCGAATCGAAAAATCAATAATTCTTGTCACTTCACGTAATGTTTTATTTGAGAAACGGATTTATGTAATGTCAACGTCCGTTCTGATTCGCCTGAAAGCAAAGTCGTTAATGCAAATCGACGATTGCTAAAATTTTATGCATCAAGAGCATTCGCATTCAGTTATAAGTAGACTTAATTTTGTGGACGACAAGCATGTTTTTATGTAATAAATATGCACGTAATACAGTTTAAACTAGTTTTAAGTGACTTGCTGTGAGCTGGATGTGCTTTCTGCATGATGCCCGTTTTATGTCTTAGCGGTCTGTTTTCAAGGCTACAATTTTAACACTTATGGTATAATTTGGTATTAGGCTTTTATAAGGCCAAGGTGGCGAGGTTTGTTAAAATATGGAAGACGTTAAATTGAAAACGGTATGCAAATTTTAATTGTAGTTCACTTCCTGGCATGGAGGGACCATCCGTTACATAACTTGCCAAAAATCGATCCCCAATACAAATTGCATGTCTACAGAAACGTTGACGTAAAAACTTCTTTAAATTGCTAAGCAATTTTAAATGGCCTTGTACGTAATTCTAGTGTTACACCTAATTTCTCCATTAGTATGAATATTGTTCTATGCAAGTAGGTAAATCATTAGTTTGACTTTTATCAAATACTGTATGAATACTACGTACGTAGCACAGATATATTTGAAAATGCAATATATGCAGAGGAAGGGCCGATTAAAAAAACATTAAAAATCGGATGCCCAACTTTAGTTTCCATATGACGCCCACTTACATAAGACCGGGCAGGAACAGAACTGAATCTTTAAGGCTATGGTGATCCATTGATGTACATTATGTTTCGAAATTGTGGAAGAGTTATGTAATAAGTATAATTATAAATTTGAATGAATAAGAACCAGCACATATTTATCAAATTATGTGAAGTGGTCGCCTGCTTTATATATTTTTTTCTATGTCTTCTGGTAGGTGTAAAAGTTGTTATGGTATATTATGGTACTGTTGGATATACAACAAAATTTGAATTAGGAGATTATTTGCCTCAGCTTTTGATAATCAATACGTTTTGGCACATTGCACTTTACAAACATTTTTAAATTTAAATACTCAAGCAAAATTATTTTATTTTAAGGGTAAAGTTACAACATAATTAATTGGATTTTTTAAATGATTGCAAATTGAAATTAGATAAATAAATTAAAAATTAGACAAATAAATTAATATACATGGATGTAAATATAAACGAAATACATAAATCTGAACTAAATTCAATCGAAGTGCAATTAACGAAACAATTTTAAATAATATAATGTTAACATCAAAATCTCTGATATGCCAACACTCGGTCGCTTCGAGTTTTTTATAAACAAAGAATCTATAGAAATGTCGATGTGGTATATTTATTTCTAATTTTTATTTGCCCGCCGACGTAATTGAATCATACGTCAGAATATTTTCTGAAAATAGTGAAACTTGATTATTTATATCGTGTAGGGTGTAAAATAAATTCGCACAAGTGTTTAGAACGTTTATATAAAATACATTGATCGCCAAAAAAAGCAGAGCACCAACAAGGAACGATCGTACGAACTTGAAATTTTGGTGATAATTTGAGATTGAGTAAGACAGTGAATGATAACAATACGAATACATTCATTTAAGCGCCGGGGCATACTTAAAATTAAATGATCAATTTCTGCTTGCTGTATTTCATCCCAAGCTCTTTGAATTTGAACTCGAAGTTCAGCCAAAGTGTCTATGGGTGCTGGAAAATCTTCGATTCTTTTCCCGATCATATCCCAAACAATCGGCGATAAATCTGGGGACCTTGTAGGCCATGACAGTAGATTGACAATATTGTCATTAAAAACTCTCTGCGTTACTCTTGCAATGTGTGGCCTAGCGCTGTCTTGCTGAAAAACACTATTTCGATGCCTCTGAAGATATGGCAACAAAACTGTCTCCAAATCTTCGTTGGTGTAGCGGGTCGCATTCAGATTTCCTTGAATGAAGACTAGAGTTGACCGGCTTCGAAATTGTATTGCACCCCAAACCACAACACCTGGTGTTAAACCAGAATGGCGTCTAAGTGCAAATTGGATATTTACCCTTTGTCCTGTAGGTCTTCTGTCACGCAACCGTCCCATCAGATTGCCGTAGGCAAAACCGAGATTCATCACTGAAGATGATTTCATGCCATTCATCGACCCGAGCATTGGGGTCTACACCACTCGATACTCTGAGGTTAAAGGAAGCCGAACAATTGGTTGATATGACGCTAAGCCATACGAACGAATTCTGCGATAAATTGTTCTCATAGACACCTGTCTTTCCAAAACAGCCCTCCATGTATCCCCCACCGACGGAGTTGTCTCAAACGGGTTAATTAAGGCCAGTCGCCGAAGACGCTTTTCTTGACGTTCATTCGTAATTCCTGGCCGACCACTACCTCTCCACGTATTTCTGAACCTTCGTTGGACCAAGCTCTCCATACTCGAATGATTGTAGAGTCACTTCTACCGAATTTTTTGGCAATTTCGCGAAAGGGTAATCCGGCCTCATGCATTCCCACAATTCGACCCCTTTCAAAAGGAGTTAATTAATTGTAATGTTGATTACGACGAACGCAGGGCATGACAACGACACAAGTATGGGAAGTCAACGTCTAAACTATCACTAATCATTAAGTTTGCCTTACACACGAGAACAAAAAAGTTACTTTAAAAAATTTACACGAGACAAAAAACAAACAATAGGTTCGCTGGTCATGATGAAAATTTAATCATTTATTCCTTTATTTGAGGTGTATGTACCACCAACATTTCTAGTTCATACGATCGTTCCTTCTGGGTGCTCTGCTTTTTTTGTCGATTAGTGTTTATTTAGTCCCCTCTTGCAAGTGAGGCAAACGTTCCACTTCAAAACTAGTATAACTACGATTCAGACTACGTACACGTACCTATGAAATAGATACGTTTTCGGTTTTCCATATCAGGTAAAATATCTATTACCTATTTACCTTCAACACTGTCGAAGACAAATACGTTTCTACTTCTACCGGTGAAAATGTCAAAAATATTGTCGTACGTGTAAAATTCTCGGCTTAAAAACATAATAAGTAATGAAACGTTCTAAAGCCAGTGTATAAATAAAATTAGGAACTGTCACGATTACGACGTATGTAATTTATATGATGTGCATGTAATCGCATGATTGCGTGATTAAAAGTTACGTCGAAAGTGTGTAAAGGTTTATGCAAACATTCCATTTTTAAAATAACGACGAAGCAATTCCATATCTCTAAAATATATTTCTGGCGACATGGCCACGTTTGACTCCTTATCACATTTTTAACATTCTTTTTATTAGTTTGCATACTTGCACACGAGACTTTTGTAAAAATTTATATTGCTCATAGCAAAATACTTGTAGCACTACTAACCTAGGAAATCTTCCTTTTATATATAACTTACAAATTGTTCTACATTAATAACTGACCTTTGAATGTAAATCTGTCACACGATTTTATGGAATAACATATATGTGTTAATGTAATTACAATAGCAATGTATTATAGCATAAGCATTATCGGTTTACTCTGTTGTGTAGGATAACATTTATTTCTCGTTTTTTGATCTCGAAATACATTTGATATCTCTCTTAAATACGGAGCACACAATATAATTTGTGGTCGTTTAATGCTCATAACTTTTCCTTTGGTCAATTATTTCTGTTCTCTTTGCATATTTTGCAGCGTATTCAATGAATAGCGTTCTGGAATCACAGCGAACGAAATTACAGGCACATTGTAAGCCCTACCGGGTACCTAAATATGCAAGATCAACATGTTCTGGAAGGTTTTTAAAACATGTTAGTTAACCGGCAATTTTCGTACTGGCTAACTTTTAACGTTAAACCAGTTCGTGATTATATCCTTTAAAGAGGGCTAATAATATGTACAAATAACAGTAGCAAAGTATCTAGTTATGTATGACATACAAGTAAATCAAGCGCGAAAATTAATTTGGAGGAAGTATTTGAGGACGCAATACAAATGAAAATCAGAGAAAGAGTAAAACAGTAAGATTTCATTCAATTTTACAAGAGTTTTGTATACAATTCATAATTCATTTATAGATAGATAAATTAGAGATAATTCACATCCATTCAATTTGCTGGATGGCAGCATTCAAATGCTCTTGAATCAGTTACGTGAACATATTCCAAGAAGCATTCCCAAACTGCATATATTTTTTTGGGCCATGGTAGCTATTAGGATTTCAATTCGAGATTAAGTCAGCAATGTATATTGGAAGCAATAAATGAAGTGACAGAAGCTGTCTCAATACAATACATTTCTACAGTCTACGAGTCAGTTAATCAGAAATTATGGATAAGTTTAATTTTCATGGCATTTGTGGACTGATGGATGGTATGCTGGTTGGAATTGTTGCTCCACCAGCAGAGGACATTATGAAACCAGGATTTTTGTATTAAGACAGAAAGGGATTTTACAGCCTTAATGTTCAAGCCATATGTGATAGTAAGCTACGTATTATGAATGTTAATCCTAGCTTCGCAAATATTTTAATAGCACATGTAGTTTGCAACTGTATTAATAATGTATATGAACAGTTTACGATATGGCTCATTTATTGCGAGTTTGTCTCCAGTGAGAGACTTTTAAAAAGAAAATTTTACCAGCAACGACTCGTTCATACCCGACTTCTTGGAGATAGCGGTTATTCCCTGGAGCCATGGCTGATGGTGCCAACAATGGGAAATGCAGTAGATACGCCAGAAGGGCGATACAATACCAGCCACATTCTAATAAGAAATTGTCTTGAACGATTTTTTGGGGTGTTGAAGCAACGATTTGGAAATATACAATATTGCATTATAATCAAGTGAAAGCTTCAAAAATTATTTACTCATGGTGGCTTTTACATAATATGTATATCAGTAATCCAGAAGATATTGAAGACTTGCAAAACATACCAGATGAAGATAAAATGCAGGATTTTTTGCCACAAGGTAATATTCTAGATGCTGGTCGTGAGAAAGAAGTTACCGTTCAAGAATAACAATCTTATAATGATTTTTTAAACGAATGAGACTCGTATTTTACATATAAAATTAACCATTTACATTGTATTGAAAGCAAAAAATTCTCTCTCCCAAACTTAGTCTGTAGTCACTATTCTTTTATGTTGATCATCGATCGCGATAGATAAATCTTCCAAATGGATGAACTCACCGTTACTAACTCCGTGATAATATCAGCTACCAAGTTGCTTTAAATAATCAATATTTTTTTCAAAAAACAAGAAGACAGCTACGTAAATGGATTAGTATAATATTTATAAATATAAAAAAATGCCATAGTCTGCAACAAACGCATGTGTAATGACAAAAACGATACTCTTAAGCCAGAAGATCAACGAAAAATAAAATATTAAATGTTGATATTTGAAGGATGCTTAGAATTGGATCTGAGAAATATAATGAGTTGCTTTAATGATAATAATAATTTGTGAGATTGAATATAAATTATATAAAACATGTTTGCATTATATTTCGTTTTTAACTCATTACTTTACAAATAATTTAGTTACTTACTGAGTAATATAAGTCTTGATGTAGTCAGATCAATATGTAATAAAAGGCTAGCAATTTAGTTCATGTGAAAGTATAAAAAATAGCATTGATTTCGTCATATGCGTAAGATAACACTATCCTTTATTCCCATTTAAAACGAACGACTACTTATTAGCACTTATTAGGTTCTAAACATCCCAGACATTGATCCGTTAATATTTGACAGTTTTAATAATGACGATAGAACTATAAGGCCGATGATTTTTCTTTAGTTCGTGATTAGCTATGCTTTTGATCACGATATGACGTAACATCAAAGTTTTGTCGACGAAAAATTAATATATTTGCGAATTGATTCGAACAGATAAAATAAATAATTCAAATTTTTAAATTTTAAAGTCTAGTTGGCTCGAAAGAAAAATTTATTTGGACGAGTTATGTTATTTATAAATGAAATAATCATATCAGTTTTCGGTTTGGCTCAGATTTAATTGTGTTGGTCGTAAGACCAACGTTTCATTGAACAAAAATGTATCTAAAATTCCAAAACATAAAATAATAATTCTACTTTTAAATATAAACTTAGTTAAGTTTATTCAAAAAAAGATTTATTTGGACGAAGTCTGTTATTTATAAATGAAATCTATGTTTCGGGATTAATGGCAAATTTTTCATTGCATGATGGATACACCAGTTAGGGAGGGTGCCCATGAAGAACTTATTTAAATACGTAGATGTCAGTTCAATATTATAATATATGGTTAGAAAGGGGCAATAACAATGAAGAAGAATGCTAACATTTTCACATAATTTCACGAATAGGATCTCCAAATGGAAATTATACAAATTTATTATTTAAAAAAAATTCCTACATATTAATTTTCAAGGCAAGCAAGCAACAGTCCATCGTTTGATACGAATTTGGTGGTTTATAATCATAGGTGCACGAGACAAAATAACAAATTCCACACTAAAGTTCACACATTTCAACTAAAGGTGCCCGACTTAAATAAATAAAAATGAAATAGCTAAGAGGGTTTGGTGTAATTTCAAATTGGTAATGTCTCAAGACTATTTATGTTATAAAATTACAATAAATCTTAATTAATTTGTTGTTTAGTTCAGAATATTAATTAAGACATATATATGCACCAAACCATTTTTATATTATCTCTCTCAAAGCTTTCTTTTCTTTATTTCGTTTGATTCATTCAATATGTTCACGATGGCCTTAAATACTTTGGCAAATTCCAATTTATTTTTTGAGAATCATTAAGTAACACTTATCTTTCATTTGAACTGAATTTTATAAAAAAATAAGGTTATCTATAATATAACTACACTTAGCATAATTTTTGAACCATTACTGGAATGTTTTGCGGAGCGTGTTTCCTTTATCTTAATATTATTTGACATGTCACCAGTAATGACATCGGGAACATCGTGGGTGGAAAAGTTTCCATTTCAACAAAAATAAAATCTTAGCCAAAACTTGTATTCATATTATTAAGTTTTTATCTTCCGCATTGTAAAGGTATCACCTAAGTGAATTTTTGGTATTATATCCAACAATTGTTCCTCTAAATTTATCAGTTTGTGAGTAGGGCCGTCTCATCCACCAGTTTGGTTTGCTTGATGAATTATACCTCGGCTTTTTCTTCTAGTATTTGCTTTCCATTCTTTAAAAAACTAAAATATTAATTGTCTATGTATGTACCCAACAAACTATTCAATTGACTAACTAGCATTTTATAAAACAAAACTTTCAAACATTCACAATTACTTACTTTTCTCCACTGTGGCTCAGTTTTTTTTTGCGTGCATGAGCAAGTGTATTCATTCTTACAGAAAATCCTTCCCATTATTGTTTTGCTTTATTTAATTCGTTAATATTCGTTTTCATCAGTTCTTCGTATGGGATTCTAGTTATTTTGTTGGTAGGCGTATTTTATTCATTTCACGTAAAATTTTAATGTTGCTTAGGTGCAGTCAGGTTATAAACTGCTTACAATGCTCTGTTTCCGTCTGGTTTAGGTATTTTTGGGCTCTCTTCGCTGCATAGTTTAATATGTAAACAAGTTTTGGTGTGGTTATAGTTTTTAGCTCATATTGTTACAAACAATACGGGCTGAAACGATTTATTGATGATGATTATATTATACGCGAGCGTTAGACATTCATGTTATGTAATGTGATAACATGACATGTTATTTAACAAGAAAATTAGCCGACTGGGCGGAATTTGCTTTTGCGATAAATTCACGAGGCTAGAAGTTATATAGAAATAGATTATCATTCTTTTAATATAGTTGTGACAAACAACTGTTATCGTCGTGTCATTAGAGTAAATCGCTTTTAACCATTAGCGGATTATAATGATATTTTAACATACACGTCCATTAAATGAATTCTCCAAAAAGACGCCTTGAATATAACAATATAGTTGTTGCACAAATATTCAGATGTCGACTGTGTTTAACAATACGATATTTTGCTCATGTTTGACTTTCTGTTTCGGTTTGATTTTTTTTTGTAAAGTTGCTAGACATGTATCTTAAATTTTATTATAAAAACATTGTTTTTAAACTCATCTCAAAAAATATATTTTGCGAACTTTGTTTTTTACACGTTTTCTTTTGTTCTTAAAACTATTATAAGTGCGTACTTAAGCTTTTTGAAGCGTAATAATAATAACGAATTAATCGAGTATTTTTTTCATAACAAGTATTTTAATTCTAAATACAATTAACAAACTTTATTTATGACAAAACTAAAATTCGTAAATATGTTCTATGATATGGTAACAATAACAACATTTTGTAAGGAACCAGCTAAGTATCAGTTTATAAAAAAATACAAAATACATTTTTTGGTGATTTAAACAATAATGAAATAATATTCCCTCAAGTGCGATTATTTGGACGATATAATTGAAACAGAAATGATACGATATAACTCCAAGTACGACCAAAAAGTAGACGAGTGTAGACTCCGTGCACTTTAAGAAATACACAATGACTCATCACAAGTTGCGCCAACAAAACTAGGCGGAGGTGAAGGGGCAATATTAAGCCGGGGGCGTTTATTTAAATATGGAATATTATTGAAAATAAGTGTTTGTAAAAGTAGTTGGCAGTAATAGGGAGTAAAATAAATGTAAGTTATCTGTTAATATATACTTATACACATAAATATATGCGATGTATTCACTGCACACGCTATTACGAGCAATTGTCACGCCACTGTGATTAGCGCCTCCCCCGTTATTAGTCATAATGGACTCGCTCGACCGATTTTCGTGTTCTGCGCATTTTAATTGATGTGTATTTCTTACAGTAAAACATCTATACACTGTTGACACAATGTACAGTGGAGTTTATAAAATTATATTTTGTGGCCCTGTTTATTTATTATACTAATTGTTTTAAACTATGAGCTTACTTCATTTCGGTTATGGTATGATGGTGTGTTACAAATAATATTATTCAGCTTATTATTGCCCACCCATTATATTGACAACTCGTCTCCTAATTGCGAAACCCTGCATTAATGATCACAAAGGTATATTTTTGTTTATGTTATAAAAATATTATAAAAATAAAACAATCGTCACAGGTAAATATTAGGCATAAATATCAAGTGCTAATTTTTCTGTTGATGTATAGTTATTTTCGCGCACAGTGCAATGACTCAATACTTATTTACATAGTCCTCGTCGCAAGTAATTTAATTATTGCGTACTCCGCCATCGGTTTGATAATTCAATTAAAAAGTTGTTTAGTAAACAACTTAGTTTTTGCTACGCACAAAAAATACAAATTTACCACGTAGTGAGTATTGCGAACAATTTTGCAATGACGTGCATTATATGTCCTTTAAATTATAGCATATGATTAATATTTCCATAGCAGTTTATAATTTCGTCGAATATTCAATCCAATTTATGATCATCACCAGAGTATTTTTATTTTCCCAACGAATGTTGTTTTGCAAAGAGAAATTCTTTTGGCACAGTCGTTAAAAAACAAAAATAGACATACGGTTATCTCGGGGAAAATATTGACGCGAAGCATGGTTGGTTACTGCAAACAATAAATAACATTTTATGCGTACTAAACTCTTAATACGAAAATGAAATTAGGTTTATATCTGGGAGTCACGAAGTCTTTTAAGTAATATACACAAGCTGTTCGCAAATTCTGTTTGAATAAGTTTAGGTTATTGTTTTATCCACTTTATTATGTAAATATCCATAAAATGCTAAAATGTTTTAATGTGA
This sequence comes from Geotrupes spiniger, assembly GCA_959613385.1. Classification (NCBI taxonomy): domain Eukaryota; kingdom Metazoa; phylum Arthropoda; class Insecta; order Coleoptera; family Geotrupidae; genus Geotrupes; species Geotrupes spiniger. Next base: position 22,558,228 of record OY390736.1, on the reverse strand, counting down.
CGCTGTTGAATATATAATTCAAATATACTTTGGGTCACGGAATGGATAGGAATGGATAGGTTATCTCGATGTTACTTTAGCCTTTTCATATATTTAATAGTTGAAATGTACATACTATTGGCTTTTAATGGGGGGGTGTGGTACCATTTTCTAGTTCCTTAAATATTGTTTTCTTGGATACCATCACATATGTGTTTATTGAGTGGTCGTTTATATAGATGCAGAGCCAATTACACGGGTGGTTGGCTCCGGCGACCGTTTTTAATTTAGAGCATTATACATGAAGATTCCTGTACAAATCTTATCAGCCCAGAGTCATGTGGTACTGGAAACCTTAGTTTGGATAATGCTAGGGTACGCAACAATTAAATCAATCAAAGCGGTGCCTTTAACTAATTTGGGTTTTTAACAATCCTAGATGTTCTGAATACACTTAATATGTTCACTACACGACCTCCTTATTCCTGGATGATCTCCAGTTTTGAAATACGATCTAAGAGTACGTCATTGAAGATAGATTAATAATGAAATAGGTGCATTCCCTGGTTTAAACAACTATAGCTTTCCTTCACAGTTTTATGTCATGTGTCAGTATTCGTGACTTTTAATATGGAGTCAATATTTATATTATAACCTTTCTTTTTTCTTTTTTTCTGATCTCACATCCTTGATCATATGATTCAGGAGCAAATTGAACCTTCCAATATTGGATTGCTTGATTTTGTGTTCTTCTTCGGCATATGCTGAGAAAATTTTAATTACCCACAATCAGTTCTGTCATAATGATTTAGTAATTTTTTTGGCTCATTGATGGTAAATCCGGAAATGGGTTGTTTGTGACCATCAGTTGATATCTGTGACGTTTTTGAATTGTCAGAATATTAAGTTACATTTTTTGTACATAAGAGTTGCAGGGAGACATATTGGTGTTTACTTTGAAATTGTGGAATAATGTCTGTTTCTTAGCGTCCTTGGCGTCGAAGGATTGATTGAAGTTGTTTCTGCATATCTTCTGTGTTTTTCAGGTCCGGTTACCGATGCAAGGTGGCATATGCGAATACACCTTAGGGCATGCTCACCTCCCGATTCCATAAAGTTCTACAGTTAACCAACCATGACAATATTAAACTTTTGTTACCAATATTTTCAAGTTAACTCGTTGGTTCTTTAGTATTTATTCCCTGTTACAAAGGAGGTTTCGTATTCAATTCAATTATATCTATTAAAATTCGTAAGAGGCTGCTGGCTTAAACTCATTCTTTGAACTTTCATTTTCCAAAATTCTACAGAATGCTCTTGGATGTATATAAATATTATTATGTAATTGCTGCATTTTTATTGACATGGTCGCATTTGTTCGGTATTGTCAATACATATTTTTACATACAGTGTGTTTCACTTAAGAGTGTAACACCATCATATCTTTTTTATTTTTAGTCCAATTTTAATAATTTTTCCCAAACGTAGAATAAATATTGCTCTATTTATTCCCAAAAAACCAATTGTCTTCATTAAATGCAAAGGAACCTGCGATGGCAAAATAAACGGCAAAAATCAAGAAATCACTTTCGCGATTTTTTTATCGAAAAATTTTACTAGTAATAACCAAAAACCCTAAATCCAAAATTTCATGAAAATTCCGTACATACTTATTATTAGCTGCGCCGAAAAGAGTATGCTGTGAAAAATTTTGTTTGAAATAAAACCTGACCTGTCAAAGTTGTTTAAAGTTATTGTTGTTTATGCGCAGCCACCTGTGTAAATAATATTTACCGAAGATAATTTTAACATTTTTAATTTTCATATAATTTTTGAATTTTGGGTTTTTGGGCAGTTCTGAACAATTAAAATTTTTCGACAAAAAATCTCTAAAGTGGTGATTTTTTCCATTTATGTTGCCATCGCCGGTTGCTCTGCATTTAAAGAAGACAATTAAATAGAGTAATAAGTATTCTACGTTTGGGTGAAAAAATAACTAAAATTGGACTAAAAATAAAAAAGATATGATGGTGTTACACTATTAAGTGAAACACACTGTATATTTATAAATGAGAGTTATTAATGGGAATTGGCTTGTGTGGCTTTTCAACGAGTTCTCATCTCTCAATGTTTCAATTATTATGTAGTAACGGATTCATTGGTACATAGATTTTTTTGGGGAACCTAAGTACTTCCTATCCTCAAACAGACAACCATATTTCTTGGTGCCTTTAAATTTCCAAAAACCAACTTCATTTTACGGGACGTCTCTTTGTTGACATTTAACTGTTGTTAAAAGTTTGTCGTTATATTTATTATCACGTCATTTAGTTTGAATCTGTCGTTAATTTTCCAAAATCATCATTTTCGGATGAATGATTTATGAGACCAATTCTTCAATTTTTCGTTCATTTATTTCGTAGACATTAATGACTAAATTCAATAAAACGTGATAATTGATGTTTATTGAAATAACATGTATCAGCAAACCAGTTGTCAAGCTGGTGTGTCATAGATGGTTGAAGGCTTCTAGTGTTAACTAGCAATATACATGTATTTCATTAACAAAGTGCAAGTGCGTAGCTCTACCACATCGGTCACGTGAACATACTTTTTTTACCTCTAGTTAAATTTTTACATCTACGGAAATAAACCATATAGAAATAATTAATGAATCAAGTTGTATAAATAAACATTTTTTAAATTATAATTTTGATCCAAAACATATTTCAGTTATACCTTCCTTTCAGTCGTTACGTAAACTTTAAATGTAAGAAATGAAACAAACTTACCCTTACCACACAGTATTTATTCGCACTAGATGTACATTTCGAGAACTAAGTTGTCATCTTCAGCAGTGTACTGCTATGAAGATGACAACTTAGTTGTCGAAATGTACATCTAGTGTGAATAAATACTTTGTGGTAAGGGTAAGTTTGTTTCATTTTATTTGCCAACCACAGTCTCCAAATTACTAATTTAAATGTAAAATTAGTTTTTTTTTACAAATTTTTGCTACAGTGGTCCCCAAAAATGTTCTACTATCGGTCCAAAAGTATAGGTTGTATTCGAAGGCCTGTATCAAAGAAATGGCTTGACGAAAAAAAACGAAATGAACATTATTACAACCAGCAAGCATTTAATCTGAAACTTCGTACTTTTTTAGAATCTTGATTTTTTTGTATTCTCCTTTATATCACTAATTAGATATCGTACAAAATCGGGGTACAGACAGTTCAATGGAATTCTCAAATTATGTATATCTCGTCCAATATATTAAAGTTAAATTTTACCAAGTATTTTTACAAGTAATTTTTGATAGCGAGTTAAAAATATCTAAGATGTTTGATGTTTGAATTTTTCCCAGCGAGGAGTAAGGTATTCCTGTGGCACTAGTTGTTTCGCCCACGCCGTACCAAAACTTTTCTGGATGATTTTCCCTGCTTCGTATATTCTATTTTTGTAACAGGCGTAAATAATAATTTAATTTGGTCATAATGTTAATGTATTATTTATACAATTCTTTTACAATTGAAAATTTTCTTTCCATATAGAAGTTAACAATCTTTCTCTTTGTAACCTCTTGTAAAAATTCATCACATTTGATACATGTTCTGCCACTTTTTAGTTTAAAATCTACTCTACCTTCATTTCAGTGTTCATTACTTACTCTTTGAACAGTTCTTCCGGAGATTCGAACAGCCTTAGCCGTTCATTCTAAGACTTTTTTACTTATTTTATTATCGTCTTCTTCTTAAAAAAATTGTCTAACATTTGTAATTACTTTCTTCAGTTCTATAGTACAATGCTTCGCCATTTTTTGTATAAATACAGGTAATTATTTAAATGGGCGAATTTGTGACTAGCGGGCTTTTATATGATTTTATTAGCATTATCTACCACCTCAATAGATATTTATCATCGTCTATGCGGATGTGAGACTAAAATTTGTTTACTTGAGTTATTACTTTTCATTATTCCATAATTCGAGAATATAAGATTTATTTATTAGTGAAGAACAACAGCAGATTGGGCAGCAGCCTCACCTGCGCAACCGGCGGAAATTACACCAAGATTTAACTTGTCTTAACTAATTAAATAATATTAAAATTTTATTTTAATATATTGGTCCAGGTAAACAGAGCTTTAGTGCGATATCTAATTACTACGATTACAGAGTATACAAAAACTCAGGATTCCTAAAAACAACATGAAATATTTAAAAAGTAAACCGTAAAAAGTAACCGTCGGTGGTTGATATGATGATCTGCGTCCAGTTGAAGTTTCACATTATTATTATGAATGGTGTTGGAGAGAAAAGACAGCATTTCGATAAAATCGGATACTTTTTTGCACTTCTTTAATGAATGTTGGTTGTAGCAATATATATTGTTTTCGTCCTTTATTTTATATAATCCCTCGAACACAGACTCCTATTACTTTGGCACCGATAGTAGGTACTTAAATACCTCTCCATATGAAGGGTTTGGTCTAATAAAGTAATTTACATTCTTTTACTTGCACGGTTTAATATACTACGTATATGTCTTTATACGTTCATTTAATCAACGAAAAAGTGTAATTGTATTCATTATATTACAAATAATAGCAATTGTTTAATGTTTAATTATTCGGTTACATTGAATTGCAACACATAACGTAAGATCCATATTATTTTAATACCACAACATGACTCACCTTACCGGAATTGTAATAATTACTTTTACTTTCCTCGCCGACTAATGTTTCACCGAGCTGTCTATTAGCGTAAAATATTATACTACAGGAAGTGTGTTAAAAACTAGTTTTCAACAGGCATAGAAAAACAAACGTAAAAGTTGTCATAATTACTGTAGTGGAATCAATAGTGGTGTAGGGTAAATATTGATCCGTTAACCTAGTTGCGCTTTCACTAGAACACTCTTAAAGAAAGAAAACCCTCAAGTTTCATACATAAGAGATCTCAGTCGCTCGTGTTGCGTAAATAACTTGTTAATTTTTTCTCTTGTGGAATTTTTATTGGTGGCTGAAACGTATTTTATAGCCGGATCTCGTTCGTTTATTATCAAACAGTTCCCTCGTTTCGATCTATATCCGAACGTAAGTATTTAAATCACATTTTGACGTTTTACAGCGTACAAGGTTAAACTAGATAATGGTAATCTCTTTAAACCCACACATAGAACAATCGCTTCGAAATGTCTAATGGAGAAATTACAGTTGCAAAAGGAGAAATTCATTAACTTAACTGCGTCTCATATTTGTACTAAATTAGTTGTTTGTTCGTTGTATACGAATTCGGTGACGTAGAAGCGTACGTTTTTATTAAGATCCTATTGTTTTACTTTAATGAAATTGCTTGATAACTTTAATTATATCTCAACAAAATTAAATCTTGAAAACAGACCGTTTGTTATGTTCTCTCGAATGACTTGTTAATGCACAGTCGACGATGCCCGGGAGTTTAGGGGGTTCCTACCAATCCCTAACAGGAGCTACCGATGTTTATCGGTCCACCACTGTTTCTGGAGGTCATTCCAATGTCCTGGATTCCGTCAAGAAGGCGCTCAGTTTCGTTTCTGGGGGTGCGGCAAAAGACGAACGATTGTTGACGTCGAAACAACCGATAATCATATCATCGAGGTATAGTATGCATCTTGTATTATTTTTTTTTTTATTATTGAATGGTTTGGCGATGATTTAGCAAATAAGTTCGCTTGCGTTGCTTTTTTGCCAAATGTAATTATGCATCTATTTTTGCATGGCACAAACATTTGGTTGAAGCACATATTATTAAATGTATTCACCGAGATTGTTATCCTGTTGGCTTCGTTGTTGTCATATAGGTATTTATACGTAGATTTTCGATATTCCTAAAAATGTTTCAACTTCGCATTGTAATAATAATAGTATGAATATGACGGCGTATTAATATTTAAAATAAATAATTTGTTCAAATGGACGACCCACGCAATTTTAAATTATTTTAATACATGACATGGAAATGTTAACAGCTGATGCATTGCGTCACTGTTTCCTATATAGTCGAGTCCTCGGAATATCTGCCAAAGGTTAGTAAAAAGTTTTCATGTTTTTGCCACTCATGAATTTCACTTCACTTCAACCAATTCTATGCAAGATATTCTAATTTAAAAATATTTCTCTAAATTTTTGTTAGCGTTTGTGTAAATATTTTTGCCATCGACATGTTTTTAAAAGTAACTGTTTTTTCCAAAACTGGCGTTTCAATCTTTTGCAAATAAAACAAGTTCAGTTACATTGCTTCAAGCTTACTCAACCCCAGATATACTTCCACAAATAATATGTATAATTGTGCAGAGTTATCACGTGATAACATCATACGCATTTTTAGAGCCCTATTGATTACAGGGCTCTTTCCACTTATTAAATTTTTGCTTCAATTTCAATTTCAATTTCAACTCTTTTTGCAGCAAACTTTACAAAAAACATTGATGTGTGTATAACGATGTTTATATTAATGTATCTGATTGCGTATCTAAGTTCTTTGTTTCACAAAACATGAAATTGCAAAAAAGGATATACAGTTTAATATTTGAAAACCTGTTTCTTTTTTTGGCGACTGAACCGTCAAGCAACTAGTATCGTGCTAATTCATTAAAATATTTTAAATAATTGTACAAGAAATTAATTATTAATTAAACGAAGGCCAAGAAAAAAACTTAGTAGACCCATAAGAAAAATGGTGTTTTGTTATCGTTTTTAATCAGCTCTCCATATAAGGACATAACATCTTCCACTCAAAACCAGTTGGATATATGTTTTTTTGAAATTGTCGTTTAAATCTCAAATAAAGTCGACATACTAACACGTTCTAATTGATTCCTCGTGCATCTGATGTACATATATTATAACAAAATAAACGAAAGGTGAAAAATTAAAACAATTAAAAGGAAAACACATTTTAACGACAATTTAACGAGATGTTTTAATATAATTTTGGCGCTAACCAATAATGCCAATAATACAATAAATAATATGTGCTTAGGTATTTCCCATTTTATTTTTATTTTCCTCTACAAAACGTCGCCATGTTTTCGCATATTTCCCCTCTTCTGTTTAATATTTCTGCTATGGTCGTATTCGTCTTTGTAGGTTTTCCTCTACGAATCTTTCTTCCTATCATTGCTTCCTATGACATCTTACTGACATCTCACTTATATCTACTTGACCATTGTCATCGTATGTTCTGTTCATTTTAATTTCTTATGTATTAACGCTTATGTATTTAGTTCCTTCTTGACATCTTGATTTCGTCTGTTTTTCATTTACTTTGGCTCAGATGTGTTGCCTTTCTTCATTCATTCATTTAATAACCAGTTCTCTGCTATTGGCAGGTATATTGTTTCTTTTGTATCTAGAAAGCCTGTGTATAGTAAGGTGACCTTGAGGTAACGGATTTTATTCTATTTCTGATTTCACTATTCCTTATTCCTAATTTTTTGAATGCTTCTTTCCTGACGTTTACATATATCTAGATTTGCACTGCATTCATGTTTCGGTGCCTTATGTTGCCTTATGTATTTTTCGTTTTGCACCAGGGTTTTTTTATTTCATTCATTACACAGAGTAGTGTGCTCAATATCCGACCTCGTCCCACGCCAGTATGCTTGCAAAATTGTTTGAAATTTTGATGGCAAGTTCCTACTTTATTGTTCGTTACATTATATATACTTTTGGTCCCATTTCTCCACACATTCTCGTCAAATTTCCTTTGTACTAATTCTATCAAATGGTTTTTCAATATCTATAAATCCTCTGAATACATTTATTTTCATTATTGCATTTTATAAATATTTATATAAGACATTGGTTAAATTATTTTAAGTCGTTTATGGAAAAAATTAACAAAACACTAACGAAATGATTGGCCAAAGCAAACCCTTCATAATATATTACTCGACCATCTACACATTTTATATTAAAATGCATTCCATTCGAAATGTATTTTCTAGTCAGTGCAAGTTGTTTCATAATTAAAATCGTAGGCTCCTATCACATAATTTATTCTATTAATTACCAACGATAAAAATAATAAATCAACCCAAAAAATAGATAGTGGACACATTATTACGACTCTTGAAACTTATTCTTGTAATCTACCAATCGAGTAAATAAAATTGGAAAAATGCCTAATAAACCACATGAGTGAACTATGGGAGTATTGTCTTGAAACAAGGTTAGATTTAAATTAGGTAACAATTGTTATTTTCTTTCTCTATTCAGTGGAAAACTTGATATTAAGGGAAAACATTTTACGTTAACTGACGCAATTTAGCACTTTTTAGTTCTAAATATATTATAATGATTCAAATAGTTGATTTCCATTTCACGAGGTAGAAGTGATAAGAAATGCTTATCTGTCAAGTGGATCCTAAATTCTTGGCATGTTCGTTTCCTACTTGATGAAGATTGTAGATGATTGTATTCATATTTACTGTCGATGTTTGATAACTGAATACTTTGGTTCTCGAAGTGCAAGCATTGGATCGTTTTAAATATACTAGGGCCCAAAAATCTTTATATTTCAATCAGTATTTACGACCCATACCACAGAAGGAAACAAATTTAAGAAATATCAACCGTTTATTTTTGTACATGATCTCCCTGAACGTCGTATGTCCACGTTCCAAAAAATCAGTCATCAAAATTCCATCTGCGTCCCAAAAAATTGTGGCTATATCTTTACCAGCGAATGGCGAAACAGGAAATTTGGGGGATGGCGGAGAACTTCGGCGATGCCACTCCATGTTGCTTCGAATCAGGATCGAAGTGGTGAACCTACGTTTCATCAACAGTGACGTATCGAGAAAGAAATTCATCCGGATCTGCTTTAAACTTTGCTGAACTGGCTTCAGAATGCAATACTCCACTGTCAGAAACTGCAATTACAATTGATGTTAGTATAATGAAACATGTTAAAATATATTATAACAATTTTTAAGGGCTAACAAATAATTAAGTTTACCATTCGCATAACTAATAATATTAGATAAAAGGGTTAAATGTAATTAAATTTATTGACATAGAGCTATTTGTATAACCAAACTACAGAAATCAATACTGTACCCACTGGCCTCGTTCACCTAGGTAATTCAATCTACAATAATAACCTATCGATGTTTTTATCAATGACCCACTTTCGGAATTGTCTGAATCAAGTTATGGCACGAACGCGAAAATATAAAAACATTTTTCACCGCGCTCGAATTTGTCAGTGGACATTTGTCGAGTGAGACGGGTAGTAACATATCGATTTCCGCGGGAGGAGACGTGCTTCCAATATTATTGGATCACTTAATGGATAAGTTGCGGGAAAGAGTCGCGTTGCCCATTATCTTGAAATATAGAGTATCCATTAGAATTTCCGTGAAGTAGGCGCACTTAAACATGGTCGCGTTCTTAATGCTGTTAGGTTGAGTGCTCTCATTCGATTAAGTTAATTCAAAAGTTGAAGTACGTAAGTTTTCCACTAACCTCTTCAAAAGATATTGAACTGATTCATACAAGTTGCAACTGTAGCCGAAATAACAATTACGTGCAAAATATCTGTATAAATTTTTATTGACGCAGTAATATATGAAACCTTGGAATTGTTACTGGAAGAATAATAAAATTTGGTAAAATAGGACTTGAAAACTCTTTATCCAAAATGGTATACGAATATATGACTTTTGCCTCATTCAAAGTTAAGGAGCTTTAAAGCAAAGTGAGCTACTATCTGCTATACTTTGTAACATGTACATAAAGGAAATAAGTACCACATTAGGCATACAACGTTGCTCTGATAACTACAAAAACTGGGGAGCCAGGAAATAAAAATAAAACTTCAAAGTTAACAAAAAGTTAAAATAAATTAATAAATAAAAGAAAATGCATAGAAGCTAGTCAAGAAGAAGACTGAAAGGGACATAAAATGATTGCCCAAGATAACCGTATACAGCTTTAAATATTTAAGAATAGTTAGTTAGTTAGTTAGATGGTGGCTCACACCTACATTTATACTTCACCCTCCATATCCATCTTTATATGCAGAAGGATTTTTGAGGGTGGGATTTTATCAAGTTTGCCCAGCTCTAGTTTTAAAATTTGATAAAGGTAGCACAAGATGTGGGCGGTAAGACAGCAAGCCAAAGGTTCTTCTTATTCGACGATAAACTGTTCGCAAGCCTATCGGACGACCTTGTTCACCTAACCATTGATCAGCTATTGATCTAGTTGTAGAGAATCGGTCTCTCAAGGCCATTAGTCTTAAGCGGCGATCTTGACGTTCATTGGTTCGTCTTTGAGCCCCAGTGCCTCTTCTCCCATGACTACTTGATGATTGGGTTTCAAATTTTAATCAACTATTTCCCTGGACTAGTCCACTATTCCTGCCAAATTTGGTCCAAAAATTCCCACCCCTTCTAGGTGGTGCAGTTTATATGTCACTGAGTATATGTTCATATATTTTTAACGGTATACTAAGTAATGTTATACCTCTGCAGTTGTTACACTGCTTGTTGTCACCTTTTTTTATGTATTGGAACTATTTGTCCCACTTCTCATTGGTTGGGAATCTTTTCGTCACTCCATAATTTATTATATAACATCAGTAATAGTTCTTGTCCTCTTCTTCCCATTTTTGTGATCATTTCTTCTATGATTTTATCATGTCCTGGCGATTTACCTGTTGCCTCCCCGATTGTCTCCTTTTCTTCTTCTATTTCTATAATGCTTGTATTTTCTATTTGCTCATCTTGTATTTTTTGAAAATACTGCTTCCATCTGTTCAATACATCTTCCAATTTTGTTAAAATGGTCCCTTCTTTATTTTTAATGGCTATGGATTTTACTTGCTTCTCTTTTCGTAACTTCTTTACTGTTATAATATAGTTTCTGGTTTCCATGGCTATTGCTTTCCAGATTTCCGCCAAATTTCTGCCATGTTATTTTCTTTGCATCTTTTACCATAGTATTTACAACCCAACATAACTGAAGTAATTAAACCTCAGAAATAAGTGACATGGTGAAAAGAAACAATGAAAATGAGAGCTTGTCCACGTATGAAGCTTAACGTATGAAGGATTTTGCCCTCGGCACCTTTAAGGTGTAAGATTAGTCCATCCTTCATGTACATTTTATATTTCCCTGTCATTTTTGACATTAAATACACAGAACTTTAGTTGGCGAAATTCATAATACATAAGAGAGGTCCAACCATTTTTAGGACATTGCTTTGATCCATTTATTTTGTTGACATTTTTCATTGATATTACATTGACCGAACTTGATCGCCTCGAGACATTAGTTACAACTTATTGGAAATTATTTATGTGGTTGGGTTAGGTTGGGTTAATTGGTGACTACACCTGGTTTTTTCACAATGGATTCCATTTACCATTGAAATTGATTGCATTGCATGGGCGTAGTTCACTGATGAAGTCATAATTGGTGTTTGGACTCCCCGAACTTATAATCAATTTCATTAACTAAAAATTCTACTATTCTTTGTATTCGGTGGCGAACAAACTCATCGATGATACCCAGTGGTTGTTTTTCATTTTCCTTTTTTTCATTAAAAGCTAAACAAGTATTTCGAAAAAAGAATACAAACATGGGGAAATCATTTAATAAACAATAATTCTGTTTGAATAAGATAACCTGCATGGATATGGCAAAGATAGGAATTAATGGAAAATGGTGATCAAGTGTTTGCCAAAATCAAAGATAACAGCATTTTGATAATTTGAATAAAAAATAGTGATATCGATGTGCTAAAGCAAAAATGTTTTTTTTAACGATTAAACCACTTTGGATCATTTATTCAGCATCAGTTGCTCAAAAAATTGATGCCCAAAACTGTTCTGCATTGGTAGTTGTGTATAAGGGAATGAATAGCTTTGTCCCTTGCGAACGTTCATTTAATTTAATTCAAATTAATTGAATTAAAAGTAAATTATTTATATCGAGGTATACAACAACTTTTGAGTGCATAATTTTACTAGTTCAAGTGCACGAATAAAGTTAACCCTAAGCTGAAATTATCGTTCATTCCTGTTGAAAATAATACACGAAGCGTGCGTTTTCGGTATTTAACTGACTTACAAGGTTACAGGAGTACTTTAACATTTTTTTAATTTGTTGGAATTGCATTTTTAGATTTTAAACCGCAAAAAACCAAGTTCATATACAGTAATTAGAAAAGGAGTTTTGAATATTATGCGAACGTGAAAAAAAGGCGTGCTTTCACTTAAGTTTTTATCTAATTGTTCCTTTCATTACTATGTTCTTAATCGCATAGTACTCAACAATTATGTATGCTTTAAAACTGTAATTAAACAACTACACCGATATATACACAATCGCATCATGAAACGTTCACTTTATCTCATTAAAGATTGAGATGGATAAAGTTATAGGCATTTCCTGTTGAGCAGGAAATAATTTTTGTGTCCGACAAACAGAAAATATGACTTTCTTGGCTTTTAAAAATTCAATTCGAGTAATAGTAAATAGTAAATAGGGCACAACATTGAAGAAATTCTGTCACGGCTAAATAGATTATCCCACGACATTGCCGAAACATGCGTCATTTTACATATGTGTCATGTAAATGTCGAATGGGAAAAAATACGAAAAAATCTTGCGCATCTGTCAGGAGCTGCTCGCCCATTGTTCGATATTAAGGTAAGACTTTCCGCTAAGGTAAGGAGAACGTAGTACTTAGCATGACAGTTCCGTAGCAAAATGCGTTAGTCGTCGCTTATTTTTAGCCTTAGTTTTCGATGCAGACACACATAGACACGAACGCATGCGGGGACTCGATTCGATTTCCGCGTCTCATACCCTCATTTAAAATTATTATAATTGCGGTCGACATTGATACAAATGTTTTTGTGTTCTGGTGCGCAGATGAAGCAGAAGCTTTGTTTATTTCATTTTCAAGGACGTTCGAAGGCGTTATTTTCGTGTAGTCGACAGGAATACATTCTCGGTTGATGTTCATAGCATGTTTAAAGAGGTGCACTGCGGTAACCAAAGGGATTGCGTTTAATCTTATCTCAATATCGAGATAAAACACCAATCGATATAAATTTTAGTACACGTTGTGTCGTCTGTATTTTCACAATGTAAGTTTTCCTCATTTACGCGTAAATTTGGTTTTGTTCAAAATTATAATTGATTTCGACTAGATTTCGATACGATGTTTACGTTTGTTTCGGTTTGAGATAGTCTAATATAATTTCGTTGTAACGGGAATTTGTAAGAATTTTTGTCACAGTCAAATATTCTAGTACCACATGCAAACACATGCAGTGCTGTTTTTGTGTGCATATGTTTTGTATGGAATATTTATGTTCAATATTGGTTTTGTTTGTATAATAAGGCTTCTCTTATCTGCGAGGCACGAGCTAACGTTTAAATTACCTAATCATGCACTATATTAATTTAGAAAACATACAGTAGACTGGTTTTAGGTGTTTTTTTGATCAAAGGGCATAAAAGTCAGTGCAATTGATAATATTCACAATACATTAGACTATTTCTCCAAAACAAATAATCATTGTAAATCGAAACGTCATGTGATATTACGCCCAAGAGTTTCAAGGATTTTCCTTCCTGAAAGACATCCCCACTTTCATGACTAATCAACCGCTTCGTTTCCTTTAATCAATTCGAAATTTTTAGACTTGCTGACAAACATACAAAAATACACACGTAGCGTAGAGTTTTTATTTAAGCTGCTTATTTTGTTTTAGGACTGACAGTGCAAACACAAACACTAGTAGAAAAATGCCTACTTCCGGTGTAGCAGAGGAGGCTGCCCTCTTGGGGTAAGACACACATATGCATACGGCCATGTTACTTTTAGTTCACACGTTCTCATCCATTCTAGCGTAGAAACGATTTTTTCTAGCAGTTCATTTGGGTACCATTATGTAGAATATTTTTCCGTACTGTGTATAGACTGTAAATAAATTAATAGCAAGAAACTGCCTGTTTTTTTTAACATAGTATTAGTGAGTTGCGCTGTATTTTTGTGAAATTAGTACGTTGTTGTTTAGAATTGCTGTATGTAAATAAATGTGTAGTATCTGTATTTGAATTCATTAGCTGCAGTTTGATGGAAAATATGGACTTAAATAGGTAGGCGATGTTCGTCACAAAGGTGAGGTAAAGGTATTGGTGAAATTTAATTGAAATCGCCATTTTTTTTAATTTAATGACAACTTGTGTAAATATTTATGCAAATTAGTTATTCGCATTCTAACCTAAAGCAACGTAAAAGGGTGAGTCCGCCCGATTATTCTCTAACCTTCGTCACCACAGTATCTCCATTGCCATATTTCGTAATTTAATTGCGCTGACACTTATGTCATGATATTTTTTTTAGTTCGCACTTAATATGTTGTGAGGCAAAGTAAAGTGCCACGTGGTTTGCTATTTATTTTTCTATTAATAAAAATATGGTCAGTGATTCCAGTTTTGAAATTTATCTTCTTTACCAAGGACATGCAGAATAAACTCTGCCGTGTTTTCTCAATGATATCCAGGACACAATTTTGTCCAGATAAATTAATCCTTCCTTAGTCCTCAGTTACATAATCTGTATTTATTGCGATATAAATTATGCCTAGGCAAACAAAGGGCTATATTTACTTTAGTTAGAACTTCCATTGCATTTTGATTATTTGATGAAATACCTTAGACAACAATTTTCAATATGTCTGAAATAGACTTCTTTATTTCTAGTAGTGTACAATATTTAATTATTTAGCTTCTTTCCAATTGCATTTATATTATCTTCTCATGTTTAGCCAATTCAAATTTCGCTAGGAATTCCTCGAATATTTTTATTTTTGAAAATGTGGTAATAAAAGATAACATTAACGAAATGATTTCGCATTAAAATCGATTTTAATTACTTATTTTCAGTTCATCTACATTTTATTGTGCTCGTAAATTTCAGCTTGTTTACGAACGTACAACAGAAAATGTAGCCTGTAAACAAAACTATTAGCGCTGGAGCCAATTTTCCTAATTATCACCGTATTACAGCTATTAAAATTAAAGCCAATTAAGAGCAAAGATAATACGATGGGAAATGCACTGAACCAGAAATCGCATAACGAATACTGTAGTAGAATAATAATCGAGATTTTTCGTTTCCTAATAGCACAATGCCTTCCGATAGCATGGACGACATCGAATTGAAGAATATCCAGCTTCAGTTTCCATCGGCCAGGTCCATGTCCAGGGACGATTCCACCGCGATCGAAGAGACCGTGGAAACGGACCGCGGGCTGATCACCGTCGCCGTTCAGGGATCAAGGAATAAGCCAGCCATCTTGACTTACCACGACCTTGGTCTAAATTGTGAGTACGACGTTAATCGCCTAATTGCAAATGAACGCGGCGAATTATCAATTAGCGTGATAAGGGGTCATGTGGACGATATGCAACTGCGCGATTTGCATTAAATTGATGAAGTGGTGCGTTTCATGACTACGTCAGAGCAAGAATGTCAATATCAAGGTTGTTTTAATAATTCAGATTTTGGTTTATTTTCTTCTCTTGAACCGGGTCGCAATACATTTATCATCACAAAGTGTGCTATTTATATTTTACTTCGAAAACGTTATCTGTCGCAACTTTGGGTTATTAATAGCCGCAATATATGATCTGCGGGCAAATACTATCTTATTCGAAGCAAAATAAAACATGATGGTAAATTCTAATATTAGCCGGTTTGTTTTTCATTGCGAAATTGTTTAAAAAACAGAACTGAAATTAATCACGACAAAAACCAACGACATATAAAAACTAAATTAAATAATTGAATAAAAAACGATTAAGTTAATGATTGACCTAATGATAATAAATCAACTGAAAATGCAAATAAAATTTAATCAAAGCTAATCAACAAATATAGAACAATTATAATTAATATAAAATCAATTAAAACATAAAGAAAAATCAGATAAGCGAAAACCAAATATGATCATAAACAATAGATATCCAAGCAATTGAATTTTATCTCGAAAATGAATAACAAAGAGAAGTAAACAACACAAAGCAATGCATCAATTTTTCTATGCAGAAAGTCTGATAATACCAGTATGATTTATTTTGTGTCGATTACTAGACAACGATTTTTCGAAAAATTGAAGAAAATGGTTGGGTTGGGTTGGTTTCTAAAACACTTTATAAAGAATTGAAAAAAAATCAGTACAATGTCCGCCATCTGCTTTTACAGATAACCTGGTTCGATTACCTCGTCCATGACATTATGTGTTTTTATTTTTCCAATTCCAATAAATTATTCAAAGGCTATATTGCTTTCATATTGTTGTAGTTTAAATAAAAAAGAATTACTCAAAGAAATTTAATCCAATTTATGCCAAAAATATGAGCATTTAAAAGATAAAACTTACAAGCACGTGCCCAGTAACGTATTAACTTAATTATGCTACGATAACAAGTAGATTGCTAAATAAAACCACACATGTTCGTACGTACTAAAAAAAGTCGTAGTTTAAAAAATAAACTAATTGAAAAAGACTAATAAAAATAATCTCGTTTAGATTTTCTTAAAAAGGTAGCCTCTTATTGTCAATAGTTACTAAAAATGGTGGACGATAAATGTGATCAAATGTAATTATCTGAAGCCAGTTAAGGAGTGATTAGTATACGTTTGCATATGGCTTCTTATAAGAATACATTTACTGAACGAAAATAGCATTTTAGGGATTAAAATTAAATCAAATGCAATTAAAACGAAGCACGTGTTGGTTTCGAGGCTTCATTTAATTATCTTCTTCTGGCAGATTACACCAAACGTGTGCTCTCTTTTATGATTTGGTTGGGCTGAAAGACAATCTGGGCTTATTTCATCTCACATTGTCTTCGAGAATTTTTCGTGCGACGTGGTTCCAAAAATGTTAACTAACTGCGTTACTTCATCGTTTTGTTTTTAAAGATTTGGTCGTCTGTGGAATCTTTCACCTCATCATTCCTATCATTTGTAAGTTGGACTGCTTCTGCTCAGTATATTCCTGTGCTTTCCGTCGCCTTTTCAACTTACTTAATCTAGATTTCTAGACATTTCCCGCTTTCGTTCCCCTGGAAAGCCACTCCCGAATAGAAGAAAGTAAACACTGTCAAGTACATAGAACTAGATAATGGCATACAATCAGTATGTTGAAGCAATCCAAGGCTAGATGCTAAAATTCGTAAAAAACGGACAAACAAGAGTTATTGAAAATACTAAATAAAATGAAGAGAGAAAAAATTGCCGAAATCATGACTACTGACTAGAAAGTTTTTGTCAAGCACAATAGAAAGAACATACGTGAGAATACTGAAAAACAGCTTTGGACAGCAAATGTAAATTTATGAAAACTAGGGCAACATAGGAATATATATTCAACGTCAGACGAATAAGTGAAAAGACAATGAGGACAGCAAAGCATGTGAAATTTTTATAGAGAATATAGAAAAGGATAACTGGATAAAAAGGGAAGTGGTTTGGAAAATTTTGAAAGAAGTATAGAAAATGAATTTATAGGAAAACTGTACAAAAATTCAGAAACGTGTGTGACGAAAACAAAAACAATTGGAACATAGACATACTGATATATTTAAAACCCATTGCTCTTCACTAAGATTTCTGACGAAAAGTTATCAGGTAACGTTTTGGAAAAGGAGCATAAATACGAAGAAATAATGCTATGCTGATTATAATGCCAGAATCCCAGAATTCTGACAAATACCTTAATTACAATTTGGAAAGACGATAAAGAACTGAAATGTGTTAATACGACGCTAAGGAGAAAAATTAAAAAAGAAATGAGGCACGTGAAAGAAATTGGAGATATGATTAAATGCAAGGAAAATGATGAACTAAATAAAGAACCACAAAAACAGTAAAATTGTATAATTCCATAAAAATAAATATATTAAGGCAAAAATCACAAAAGGGGAAGTTGTCAAAAGGTAGTGAAAATAGCATTTAATGACAGTCATGAACCACGACAAAAAAATCTAATCTAAGCAGATATCATGGAAATGTTCCCCGAGGGGTTGCATCGACGTTTCGGCAGAGACTCACCTGCCATATTCAGGTAGTTCTTCTTGGTCTCACTGACTTAGAAGAACTGTAAATAATCTGCCGAAATGGCGACGCGACCCATCGCAGAACATTTCTACCAGAACCATCGACCAGACAAAGTACATTTTTGAATTCTAAAGAATTGTGAATCCATGTACATCCATGTACAACCTGTTTGTCAAAATTCAACAGAACTGGCGACTTTCAATGTTTTAGGTGAAATTTTAGATAATGCGGAAACTATGCTTCAAAAAAATCATGTAACTGAGGAACTGTAACTGGGTGGGTAATTTTTTATCCGTGGATTAAGGAATCATCAGTGTATTAATATCCCCAAGAATTCCCTTCACCTTCACCTTTTTTTGGGATTATAATATGTATCAGTGATACATTGATTATCTTTCACATTTATTAGCAACTGTCCAAAATCTGTCCACTGAGCTTGTTATGCCTCTTATGGGTCCTTTTTGTATTTTTATTTCAATTCTTATCAAATAGTCATCGTTTTCTATTTACATAAAAAAAGATCTTTCAGCAAAATATTGTCCATATGAGTCCATGTTTATTTTGTTTAAAATCTTATGTACGGACCTTTATTATCGAATTGACGAAGTATTTGCGTTATTATAAAATCTGAAACGTTTATAAAAACTTTTATTTCTCAAACGTTAAGGAATGATGACATGGTGTACGCAATTCATGGTATTAAAATTTTTATCTGCAGAACTAAGTAAGCGTTGATTTAAGTACTTTTAACTTCACAGTTTGAGGAATAAATATATTTACTGGTATGTTTTTGTGATACTCGCAGCGTTCGTCTCACAAATAATCCAACCGTTACATAAAATGACAGTTCATAACTGGCTACATTAATAGCTATTAAATCGTATATAGCCACTAACGATACATTAAATTAATATAGAAGTCACATCATGGATACTTGGGCATGATGTCATTATATTCAAGAATCGATAATATCACATGTGGCCATAAAGGCAAATTTGTTTACTAATTAAATTAAATAACTACCATTAAATTTATTTACGAGTACATTCATTTAAAATATACTATTATTCAAACCATACATGCTTTAAAAGAGAACTCGCATGCTATTCAGAGTTCCATTCATAATTCATAATTACTTATTTTAATTGAAATTTAATTTGAACCAGATATAATGAAAAATTGTAGTAGCAACTCATTACATTGTAAGTTAATAGCGGGTACTAAACTTTTAATGTATTTTTTACTGCGTCATTATTCGTTTAATAATCTATTTCCAGATATTTCCAGTTTCCAAGCATTTTTCAACTACATTGACATGAGAGTTCTAATGGAAAACTTCTGCGTATATCATATAAACGCTCCAGGGCAAGAAGAGGGCGCCCAGACGCTCCCGGAAGAGTAAGTTCCTTCCTCGCACGTTCGAAATAAGGTCATTTGTCTTGTTGATAAATTGCGCTGCGTCGCGTTGTTCAATTCGTTGAATATTAACGATCCGCGCAGCAAACTAAAATAAGAATTCGATTGTTGTTTCACTGATACTCATAAACATGTGAATGTCATCGTTTGCGTTATTTAAAACGCGTAATGTCTATTTTGCAACGCAAGTTCAACATCATAATGGCAGGATTGCTATTGTTTAATCGAGCAATGAATTTAAATTCGTATGACATGGTACCAATCAATATTGTTAAAATAAACGCCGTAACGCGTCAAACTGCGTTCGATATTTAATTTATTACCGTTGTAAATATTTATCAATTGTGATGGATCGTTGTTGATCTTCATAAAACGTGTATTCAAATGCCAATTATTGTTAAAGCACTTTCGTTGTAAATGTTTAATAACTAATTAGTTTAACAACGTTCACTGAAATAATTGAGTAATAGAAATTCACGGCTAATTTTTATGATTAAAAAATATGACTTATATGTATGTTAAAGATAACGATTAACGTACATACAAGTACTTCACTCAGAAGTATTATAATTCTTTAAGATTACATTATTAACGAAATTAAAAAATTGTAAACTGTAAATATTTAGAAATTGTACAATTGTACTACTAAAATTATTCATGGGAATTTTGCTATGCATAATCATTTTTTTAGCTGGCGCACTTTTTATACTATGTGATCATTTTTTTATTTGCATGGACATGATTTTTAAACCACTATGTTGGAAATACATCTATATATACAGAGTGGTGGAATTATAAAGCCTATTGTAGGCGTTTAATATTAAAGATGAGATAATATGAAAATAGTTTTATGAACACAGAGTGAGGCGCGACGGTGTTCCAACGCAAGATGTTTCTTTTTAAATGAAATTAAAAAAAAAAGATTTTTACGCTTTAAGCAATTTTCTACCAATTTGCATCAGACGAGACTTAACTTCTTTAAGACTGTTTTAAATCGACAACCAACCCATGTTTGAAAAATCGCTCTGAAGTAACAAATGAAAATTATGAAATGAGTCGTTTAACAGCAGAAACATTTATCTTCGAGATGGTAAGGTGCTTTTAGTGATTCACAATTAAAGACTCTTGGTTAAAATAAAAAATCTTAATCTTTATATATTTTGATAAAGCTTTTTTGTTATACAAATTTTGGTTAAAATAAATTGAACTTTTTATGTTTAATAACTTTTTACTTATTGATTAAAAGTAAATGAAACTAGGTATTTTACTCGTATCAAAATTTATAGGGTATTACGTTTGACATTTTCAAGTTTTTTAAATTTAGTTTCTTTAAGATATATTTAAATATCAAAAGACACCAAGAGACGAATGTGTCTGTAGTTGAATGAGCCTTTTTAGACAATATTTTTTATTTGTTACTTCTCAGTGCTTTTGCAAAGATTGCCATTAAAATGTTGAATTTCAAATTGATTCAGACTAATCTACATTAAAACTGTATTAATAATTTGCAGGTCGGTGGTCACCTACATCTTATCTTTCAAAATAAAAGACAGTAACACTCTGCATAATTAAGTTTCAAGATCAATATACACTCAGATCCAAAAAACGGGTCATTGGGTTATTTTTGCAAAAAACGGATAATTTTTTGTTTTGAATAAAACTTTTATGCCCGGTTTCACAAACGATTGTCAAATGATGAATTAGTTAATAAGCCTTTAACGACTCGTTATTCTTTGTGAAATTCAAAACAATGGTAATTGTTCTTTTAACGGTTCGTCAAATATTTGACGATTGATTAAAGACTCGTTAACGAATCGTCAAACTTTTGAAGATTCGTTAACAAGCTGTTAACGACCGATTAGCGTTTGTGAAACCGGGCATTAGTGTTTTACAATCAAAGAGACCATCAGGATCTAGAAAAAACAACATATGGTACTTATCAGTTTATTTAATGAACATTAATATACGAAAACGATCATGTACGTATACAGTAAGGAAAATGCATTTCTGCAAAATAAATTGAACAGAGATTAAGATTTCAATACTTTATATTGCCTCCTCCAGCACTAACTATTGCCTGGATACGGCGACCCATGCCACTAATGAGCTCACGAATATTATTTTGTGGAATATGCTGCCATTGTATGGTACTACGTAATTTTCTAAAACCTCCTCAATATGCAGCTGTGCAGTCAGCGATCCGCCATCAATGACAACCAATTCGGTGCAGGCATCCATTGATATTCCTGCCCATACCTTTAAGCCCCGGCTTAGCCTTGGTGGAGGCAAGGCTAAGCCGGGGCTTAAAGGTGCACACACGAGAATATTGGAGTCTGGCTACTCGGTGAGGTGGGAGTAATTTTGGTCCAGCTGCTGGTCTATAAGATTTTAAGATACCTTCTTGTATCCTTCGACGAACTGTCCAGACACTCACAGCTGTACCACGAACCTCACGGAGTTGGTTTTTGGTTTCCACTGAAGTCACATGACGATTCCGTAGAGTATTAAGAACGATAAATCGGTCATCGATTGCAGTTTTTCGATTCCTGCCAGATCCCGCCCTCCGAGTATTTCTGCCGCTCTCCCTAAACCGCTCAAGTGCTCTTTGGGCAGTAGAAATACTGACATCAAGGAATCTGGACACATACCTCTGGCTTTTTCCATCTATCACAAGAGCAACAGCTTTTGCACAATCTTCACCACTTAGAACCATAATCAACATATCAATCTGCCCTGAAAATTACAGTTAATCCACAACAAACAAGTAAACCCAGTAGCCACCTTCATCCTGTGTGCATAATGTACTGAAGAATGCATACCTTTAAATTTTATTTTCGCTTATTAATGTTCATTAAATAAACTGATAAGTACCATATGTTGTTTTTTCTACATCCAGATGGTCTCTTTGATTGTAAAACACAAATTTTATTCAAAGTACTAATACACAAAATTACCCTTTTTGCAAAAATAACCCAATGTCCCGGTTTTTTGCATCTGAGTGTATAAAAAAACAATATATTTTAACTGAAAAACAGAATTTATTTACAAATCTTTTAAGTGTCCACCGTTTTGCTCTAGGTTAATGTTCAATAACTTAGCAATTTTTGAAAATAAATGTAAGAAAGTCCACATGTTTGCATAGAGAGAAAAACAAGGTTTTTGAAAACATAAATGTTTCCATTAATCCATGTGCTATAAAAATGTGCTACTGAAATGTATACAAAATTTCCTATGAATAATCTTAATACTGTTTAGAATATTTTTGGAAAGAAAGACGCCTCTCTTTTGGATTCTCTGTTTCAATTTTATCCATTTGTAGCTCAAAATTTTTTTGATAGAATGTTTCCAGGGGATTATCGATTCTAAACAGTGGCCCACAAAAAATTTTGAGTTGAAAATGTCTTTTTTTGTTTTTTTTATACAATACCGAATAGCCCATTATCTGCGAATTGCCATTTATCATTCATTCTGCAGAAGAAGTAGACAACAGTCCTTCATTTTTTTTTGTATTACAAAGCTCGTTCTTATAAGGCTTACACATGAATTGGGAACAAGGCTTTAAGAGATATTCGGAACATTTTTAAATAGGAGTAACATACAAATATATATTTCATACCAGCACTGGAAACAAAAATAATGAATCTTACGTAAAACACGAACAAAATGAGAATATGTTTGTCATGAAAAACCCCATACACAAACCAAAATCAATGGCGGTTTTTTTTAACTTTTCATACTTTCACGACTTCTTTTGCTATCGATTTAGATTTCTTTTCCATTTTAGCTACGTTTATCCAACAATGGACGAGCTGGCGAACCAAATCGAATTTGTCCTCTCTCACTTCGGTCTGAAATCATTCATTGGATTCGGCGTCGGCGCGGGAGCCAACATCATGGCCCGCTTCTCGATACTCAACCCCAACAAAGTAGCTGCGTTGTGCCTCATTAACTGCGTCAGCACGACGGCCGGTTGGATAGAGTGGGGATACCAGAAACTCAACGCCAGGCATCTGCGTTCCAAGGGGATGACCCAGGGCGTTCTTGACTACTTAATGTGGCATCACTTCGGAAGGGTGAGTCCGCGCCGTGTTAAACGTCCACATCGGCAATTTCCCGTCACTTTTAGCACACCGAAGAGAGGAATCATGATCTTGTTCAAGTCTACAAAAGTTATTTCGAGCGTAACGTGAATCCAACGAATCTGGCATTGTTCATCGACAGTTACATTCGACGATCAGATCTGAACATACACCGGGAACTCGACCCGACCAAAACCAAAGATTCTCATACATTAAACATGCCAGTTTTGAATATCACTGGTGGGCTTAGTCCACACATTGACGATACCGTAACACTTAACGGCCGTCTTGATCCTAGGAATTCATCATGGATGAAGGTAAGGATGTGGTTTAAAAAAACCCATTTCACGCAATATATAAAATAGGGAGTACAGAGTTCTGTAGATGATTTCCTTTTTGTAATATAATATATAATTCTGTATGCATTTAAATATTGCAAATGCTCTGCCATTATTATTTATTCAACTAATGCAAATTTCGTCAAAATCTAAATTGATCTTGAAAATAATCTCAATATTATTGTGATAACCAAATTCTAAAAAAATTCTGTCCATATCAGATATCCGATTGCGGAATGGTTTTGGAAGAACAGCCAGGGAAAGTGTCAGAAGCATTTAGGCTCTTCCTTCAGGGCGAAGGATACGGTAAGTGAAACACAGAGGAGCTTTGTTTAACCCGATCCTAACAAAATCGTTGTCGGTTTAGGAGGTATAAAATTCGTACAAATGCGGCTTCAGTTGCATTAGTTCGTAAAAACATTCTCGCTAATGTGTTTTCTATGTTTTGGATTAGTACAAGGTACTGAATGCGTAAGCCAAGGTTTAACGGTTTGTGCCCATCATATTTTGTTCATTAAATAAAGTTTTTTCAGTCACCACTTTTGGGTTTAATAATCAATTTTGTAACATTTCATTGATTTTTAAAAAAATTGTGGATTCCCAATTTTATGAGAATACTTTATAAGAAAAGATATTATTATTATTTTTAAATGTATACTTAAAGATATTCCATGTTTACAGATAAATTTAATATATTCGATATGATACGGCTATTCATCAATTCCAATATTATTTATAGGGAGTGGAATTTCAATTTTCAACCAATGCCAACTGTGACATGTTAGTGAATTTTATTTTCCCTTCATAATTTCTCTATGAACTGGTTTGAAGAATAGCTAAATCAGCAATATTAAGTGAAAGTCTATGTTCTAAATTGAGCTACTGGTATCAATACAGATATGAATTTCGTAAAATATATCCTGGAGTATTTCTTCCGGCTGCTATTTTTGATTGACACTTTTAGCAAATATACAATTGACTTTGTATAAATTGTTAAATTTTAATATAATCTTCAAATAACTACTTATATAGGTCTGTTCAAAATCATTTGCAAAACAAATAGAAATTTTGTTACAAAATTGATTACTGCCCCATTTAACAAACTGTTCTAAGACACGTAAATGATAGTACAACTGCTTATAATTCACACAAACACGCTCAGTACACAAAGCTTACCGCTTACGAGTATTAAGAGGTCGTTAAGTTTTTCAGTTGACAAAAATATTTTAAGGACATTAGTTTTTCTTTTTTTGTTGACGTACACGATAAAACACTGAGTTTCTTTTATTTTACAATGTTTGCGTTGCGTGGATATGCGCGAATGGTATGTATTGTTAAATTTATTACGTTTGCATTCATTTGTCTGTGGTTAATTTACTTTTTACCTTTTCGTTCCTGAATCATTTCTGCACTTGTTTCGTTTGCGTTTTACGTTTCTTCCGTTTTGTTGCCAAATCACAGCGGGATCAGTGAAACTGTGTCCCAAAATCGAACCGGTGTTGGAAAAATACTAACTGCAATGTTGGCATTGCAGGCGAGAAGTTCGCTTATTATAACTAAGTGCATTCATTTAATCAATTAGGCTTACATCGTCAAGAACGTAAAAATATAGCAGCAGATGTTTTAGATATTCACAGTGATCCTTTCTAAAATCTATTTAAAATTGATACTTTTGTATATTCATATTGGGGTGGATTACAATAAGAAGTAGGTGACTTGTGCCAAAACTGTTGAACTTTCACCGCTGACTCAATGCATAGGAACTGTAAAAGGATACATATATTCAGAGTAGGACCATACAAAGACAAAACTATTTCATAGTTTGAATGTAGTTGGAATTAATTCCCGTCACTTTCACGTTTCTTTACAAATAATATTACTTACTATTCAGACTAAAATAAATATCATCAGGGAGTTTAACTCGTAGGCGAACTTTTACGTCAATAATTTAAGTACCATGTAGGGAAAACATACAGCATTCACAATAGTTATCGTAATTAGTCACATAAAATATTTTCACATCCAAAAAAAAAAAAACACTATTGCTATTATACTCTGAATAATCAGCTGTCATGTTTCTGTAATAATTAGCAAATCCTATATTTTCTTATGAAAATTCGCCCCAGCAGGAATAAGTTCTAAACTCACGATTACGACAATATATATTTATGGATTAAATACGTAGCCTTACAGGCTTCCCTGTTTATTGTTAGCTTATACTTACATTGTTATCGTATATAAGATGTATATTTATTAAAAAACTATCATAAAAATAAATATGTTAAACTATGCATCTGTTTCGATCATCGACGAACCCTTCAGTACCTAACTTATTTTCCACGACACATTGTTTCACTGTTCTTGGTTTTGTTCCTTTTTTCAGTAAGCACAAATTGTCATCGAAGCAAGCGTTTTATGATTTTAATTTATTTGTTTTTGTATTTCAGCTGTACATTACAAGGCCTCTGCTCTTTGCTAGTCTAACCGATACGAAAACCATTTACCTCGAGCATTTGATGTATTTTAAATAATCGTAATATAATTCGTATTTTTTATAAAGAATATTTTTATACTGTAATCTATTAGTAGGATTAAGTTACATAGATAAGATCTAAATTAGTTTATTTCCTTAGTAAAACAATTGGTTATAAGTTTTATTTTTTATGAAATTTAATAAATAATATTTAATAATTAATTATTTTCAATTAATTTTGTCTTTCGAAAAATGTAGGTACTTATAGGTAGGTATTACCAGACAAATTTGATATGTTTACATGAATCAGTCAAAGAAGTTGAAAGAAGTGCTAGAGTGATAAATTTAAATTGTACAAACTATTAAAAAAATGCTAAGTATAATTACATTATTTCTACAAAAGCGGTTATTCTTATAATAATTTGGATCCTAGACAAGAAAATTTTAAGCTTACAATACCTTCTACACCTAGATCTTGGTCGGGATCATTTTAATTTTATTTCACAGGTTTTCTACATTTTCCTTTGTCCTTCACATTGAATGTTAGAGTCACTTGCTGACATCTATGCACAATCCTGATCGATCATGGATGCAAATCAAAAAACAATTGGGTTGCATTGCAATACAGATTTAAATAAATAAATTAATTAAACGAATCTTAATTAAGCATATCATATTTGTCAAACTCAAAACGATCTATATTTATTTAATAAATTTTATTTTCCGAGAGGTTAGCAAAGGGTAGGTTGGGCTTGCATTATAAGCGGATGTAGTGAAGGCTATGCTGTTGTTTTAGCGGTTCGAGTGAGAAGGCGGGCGAGTAGCGCTGCCTCTATTGAAGGTAAATGTTACTAGCTCCGTTGTCTGTGGTCCAACCCTACAATGTAAGTGTCTTCACACGAGATTGACAGCTAACACCACTAAAGTACACTAACACAAAGTTTTAGTGACTGGTTTGTACATCATAACAGCCGACTAACAATACTAGCAATGCTTTAGAAAATAGATAACATGCATATCACATAAAATTGGGTAACGAGGCATCAAAGACCTGATTTCGTAGTATAAGGGCGAGAAGATAATTTTTCTACATTTATCCAATGGGGAGAATCAAAAAAACAAGTCAACTTATTTTTGTGTATTTAACAAAACCCTCGGGTTACTTTTACTATTCCCCAATTGTACTTGATTTATCTAAATGTGACGATGTAATGTACATGCTGTATAGTTATAGTATACTGATTTATTAATATCGGTATTGTGAGTTGTTAAAATAAAACAACGACTTTCTTGTGTACAGGCAAAGATGTGCTCCCATGCTCAAACTCTTAAAGGAAACATCAACCGTGTCCAAGATCTAGTGATGGCAGATTATCGAGTGAGTTTCTGATTTGTAGCTGTATGTAAATTGTAAAATTCAGATTGTTTCATTCAGGAATTCCCATATCAAACAGCAGCTACTAAAAGCCTTATAAATAAAGCTTTTTAACTATTGGACAAAGTAAATGGGTACATGTTACACTTGAAATTATTTTACTGCTAAATGGTTATATTAATTCTTATCCCATAATACCAAATATTTAATTTAAACAATGCACACATCAATATTGCCTATCATTACATATTCTATTAGTGACTACAAGTTGCATGTAAGACGCATATTTAATTCCTTACCATTTAATGTGAACCAGATCCAAACCCCTCTTATCATTGAGTTTCAACCTTAAACATGTTGGAAGGTTGACAAATGGTAATGTTGCTATTGTTATTATTCCTTTAAATTAAACAATGGTAAATTATAAAATAATTGTTAATGCGTTATAAACGAAAATGTCTTGAAAAAGGTTCACCTTAATTCATAAAAGTCAACAAATTATCCAATACTTCCACTTGTTTAGATAATCACGAACCTATATTATGTTTTTATATTATATTAATTTAACTAAATTATTACAAATATGTAGAAGTAGAAAAATTACCTATCCGCTCTTATACTTCGATTGTAAGATTTTCGTTTTGTTCTAATAACATTTTTCCTGACAACCTCATTTCAAATGTTTTCTTTTTCTTCACCCTGCTAACTTGTTCAAATTTCTTGAACTGGATATCTGTTCTAAAAAAAAACATATCTGAAAGTTCTTTGCCAAAGTGAGTTATGGCATTAAAACACATATAATTACATGCACAAGACAATCAATCACCTTATCTTTTGCTGAATGGTGTAGTTACTTTCTAGTTTGGCAATAGCATGGCAGTCTACTGTTCCTCTTGTGAGTTGTGGTCGTATTTCTGTAATATTTACAATTTTTTTCATGTAACTAAAGAGAATAATTGCAATTATTAATACTGTGTAACAACGTTTGTGTTTTAGTATTTTAGTTTCATACAAAAATTGTGGTTTAAAAAATCAGCATGTTTATTTTAGTTGTATTACTTGTACTACAAATGCTGAGTATTTTTGTTTAATTGTGTTGAAGAAAATCTGTCTGTCAGAAATTTTATAACTTCTGGGCTTGGGTGCTTTGAGAATTGTACATACTTATGGCTTAATACCATTAATATAATTATAGTTAGAGAAATTACTTTTTGGCCACCAGATCTCAATATCAAAATCAATTATTTCAAACGTAACAATTTGTCACTAAAATCACGTATTTGTAAAACAGCATCGGAGATACTAAATTTGAAACAATTGATACTTTGCAAGGAACAATAACACAAACGTTTTTTCATTTGGAAATATTTATCGAGTGATTTCAGAAAGCCGTATACAAAGCCAATTTATAGCGATCAATTTTGGTCCAAAACAAAGACATAGATTTTCTTTAATACTAATAATAATGTGTTTTCTTTGTGTGGTTTTCAGTCGCTCCTCTGTCGCCAGTCAAAATGGCTCAGTTTCGCAAGGCCTCATTGGAAGAACTGCTCAAATCGAAATTCCCCAACGGGCAATGGCCATCATCTGTTATACACATAACCGAAAACCCAATCTCGGCAGTCGTCTGCTAAATCAGTTACCCATTGCATTTTACATTTCAGTAAAAGTACCGGGACAGAGAGATAAAGAGCAAAAACAGCTTGGGATGGACTGTATTGAAATTTACACTTTAAGAAAACCATTGTTGAAATGGCCTGTCCAACGGTTTCATTTTTTGTAAATATATATGTACATACTCAAGATACAATTGGTAATCATTTGAAAAATGTCTCTTCAAAAATTTATTCGTATAATCACCAGACTGTTTCAACAATGAAATAAAAATCTACAAATGCTTGCATTACATATACGTAATATAAATTTTGCAAATTGAAGACATATAGCATGGCATTGATATTTATGTGCATTTTGGTTGGTTCAGTTACACTGTAACAGAAATGTCTGTGCGATTTAACAGTTAAAATGTACTTTTACTGAAATCAAAATCTGAATGTGATGTAAAATTTACCTGTTCTTATTAACTAGCACTAGCTCATTTCGAGTTTTTAAATAGCACGATTTGATTTCAGTACTTCACTTGATGTGTTTAAGTAGAGATCTGGAAAAACTCGCTACCTCTTCAGAACCCATTTGGATGGGTTTGAAAAATGATATTTGGATACATATTTCTGACCTGAACTGGCTAAAACTGCATGTAAAATGTCTTGATTGTGCTCACGACAACATATGTCAGAAATTGTTAAACAATCAGTATTAGACTGTGAAAAAGTGTGATAGAACATAATTTTAATTTTAGCTACATGCAAATAACAAAATACATTATAATACATAACAACAAAATGATTGTTGCAAATGTGATTCTCAAAACAAAGCCAACAATGAATTCTAGGCCTTGTTACGAACAAAACGTGAATTTTAAATTTGGGGACTTCGATGGGTGACTAAAACTTATATGGTGTACACGACTTATTTTTCATAGCATTTGAAATTGTTGCATTCCAAACAATGTACACATGCTCTAAACCAAATAGGGAAAGGGATCTTGCAAAATTATTTTCACGTTTAATTTGGGGTGCTACTCGAAAGAAACCAACACTAGTGCATTACAAAATAAATTTCAATACAGGCCCGTAGATATTCCATCGCATTTGGCCACTGCCCATTGTAAGCACATATCTTTAGTTTTTAGATCAAAATTTATTGATTTTATCCATGATGAAAAAAGGGAGCGAACAATCCGTTGCATCGAAGTTTTATAATCGTCACGCCACATTGAACAGCAGCTTAGAGTTGTTATAATAATCTAGTTAACGCTTAAGAATGGCCTCTCGTTTATTTTCAATATATATCATTTTGTTTAATGAAAATATATAGACATTTATATTATAGCATAGAGATCGAGCTTTACTTGTTACTAGAAGAGAAAAAGACGCCTAAATTTACACAACATGTGCAACATTGATATCTCGAAATATCTGGTAGAGCATTTTTGTTCAACAATAGACGGTGATGAAATTACTTGTTGGTTTCCTCACCGCCTGTGTGTTAGCTCACGAGTATTATTTTGATGAAATATAATCAGAGTAGAAACTTTATAGTCATTGTGTTATTGATATGTTTATGATAACTGTTGTGATGGATATCATATTGTGCCTATCTTTGTTAAATTATTTATGTTTGGCACTTAATTTTAATAAAAAGTGTTCTCGAACAATGTACTGATTTTTTTCCCTTCTTCAACTTTGTTTGCAGTCATCGGCCACATGACCATTCGATATCATGTATGTTATTGTTAATTTAATGTATCCACCAAGGAAGGTGGCATAATAACAAGAGAAGATGGCATAATGGAAAGATGGAGGGAGTATTTTGAAGAGATAACACATACGGTTGTGTAAAACAAAAACGATCAGGTAGAAGTAACCAATGGAGAATAAATAGAAATCAGAGGAAATAAAAGTGGTAAAATTAGTAAAGCATATGGTCGAGGCATATGGGCAATACCCAGCAAATGGGTAAACATGTTGAAAAATATGGAATAAATAAACTACCAGAATAAACGCCGTTATTTTATACAATTCATCGGTACTGAAGATATTTCAATCTTCAAAACCACCTCAGTTTTAATTTATTTCAATGAAAAATTACTAATTTTAAGCATTTGTATTAAGAAGTATATGTGGCCACACTTGTCGACAAGGCCCAAGCCCAAAATCAACCAATATTTTTAATAAGGAAAATTAATATAATTTATTCTTTATTTTATACCGATATTTAATATTGAATCTACAAAAGATGTATGAATTTCTGCACGATTGTTTCGCCTTAGTAGTATTACCAGGTTCTTTGTAAGAAACGTGTCAAAAAATGTCAGAAACTCGCCATTTGCGTAGCTTTTCACAAAACAATCATAATAGTTAATACTAAATGTAATTGTTAAGATTCTATTTTACGTTTAAATTTGATAGCTTGTGTCCTAGTCCCTGAATTGTTACTTTCGAATCGTTTAACAAAATTTTCAATTATTGTGTACATAAGCGCCCCTTTACCTACAGCAACAGCTGCAATTTTAAAACGACTTTCTTTTAGCTACAAAGAAGAAAGAGTTTTGTTTAATAGCAAATTTGTTTTTGCTCCATTGGTAGTTTCCATGCACGTGGGAGCATCAACGCCAATTGATGAAATTAACTGGGTGATGAAGAAAATCTTGTAAGAGGAAGCGAGCATCACGCAAATAAGTCAATGCCGATGCAGCCCCAAAACGATTAATAAATTATTAATTGCTTTGCGAAGAAATAGGTGCCACGAAGAATGATCCAATTACTCTAAAAGACATACAAATATCTATCTCGCCAAGCTTCTGTGAACAAACAATAATTTCAAAGCATTTTTAAAAAATGTTAGTATGTTGAAATTAGTATTATTGAAAACATTCTTAAAATACGCCATAGTAAACCATCAATGCATATTGATTTGGTCACATTATACCAGTTTTTAATTAAAAAAGAAAATGCGTGTGACTAACAGATGGGGGTGAGGTTGATTATATATCACACTAAGATATAATGTCAATAAAATTCAGATTTCACATCCTTTGATCATAATTAAATAATTAAAGTCTAAAGAATGGGTCCATCCATTTTTTTGTGGTAGTTAAGAACGACGACCCAGTAAATTGTTTGTATGGGTTGATAAAAGGTTGACAATGCAATGGACAATTTGCAATAACCAATTATTCGCTACCGAAAAAAGAACACGGGGACGGTTCAAAAATCAGGGAACCTCCATTCAATCTCTTTTAATTTAGGAATTGATTCTAAAAGGCAATTCTCTATAGTTTTATTTGTAATTTTTGATTTTACTATGGTGTATTGTTTTGCTCTTGACGTTTTAATTCTGAATGTATGAAGCCTTTATTCTTTCTTTCTCCCCTTCCATTTGACATATCGAGCGTCGGACGAGGGCAAGTTTCCTGGGCCTTCGTCCACCCATTCTTTCGTGTTTTCCTATTTTCGTTCATTTTGTTCATCTCCTCATGTTCTTCCTATCTCCTATATGTTGCATCCATTTCCTTCTTTTGCTACATTTCTTCCTTTTTGTTGTATTTCTTGCTTCACGTACTCCTTTTGTTATCCTACTTGATTGTATGAAGTGTCCACACCAGTTTGTCTTTACTATTTTATTCTTTGTCGGTCAATTTCTTTCCGTTTATTTTCCTCATAGAGTCTTTATTTTTTCTTTCTCTATGTGCGTCTGATGTCGGCTAGTTTTCTGGGACTTCCTCTATCCATTCTTTTCAGGTTTTCCTATTCTCAGTTATTATGACATCTCCTCTACCGCATTTCGTTTTATTTCTGATATCTGTTGCATCTGCCTGCCTTTCTTCCTCTTTATTATATTTCTTGCTTCACGTATGCTCTTTGTTACCCCTTCGGTTCCATCCTTATGTTTCAGTGTTTCTCTTATTATTTCATTTCTTATTTTGTCTCTCTTTGTCTTCCTTATCATCTATTTTCTCAGATATCTAATCTCCATTGCACTTATTTTGCTGTTGTTTCTTTTGTAGTGTCCAACTCTGAAATCTATTTTTCTTTTTCGCTTTATTTGCTAATTCCAGTTCTATTTCCCATCATCCGTAAATATACATCCCAGGTTGTTAATACCTCTAGCTCAGTTTTTTTTTGGATTTTATCCTTGTGCTGTCTAATTTTCCATTATTATGACCTGTTTGATTTATTTCCTTGTTAATTTTCTCCAATTAATATTATAGTATCAACGTACAGCCTACCACTTTTGTTCTGTTCCTGTTCTGGTTCCCTCATTACCTCATTCATTACTATTATGAATAATAATGAGACCTTGTTTGGTGCCTTTCTTACATTCAGATCTTTCTCAAGCTATTTGAATCATTTCCTTTATATTATGTGCTGTTTGTTACTTTTGTTAGCTTTATTGGTACTTTCATATGCTCCAGGCGTTTTCACATTGTGTTATATTCTGAATAGACTGAATAGTCAAAGATTGTTGTTTGGTCAATAAATTACTGTCTCTCTTTTGTTCTCCAGTCTTTCTTTTCCTCTTTGTATATTTTCCACAGGAGCTACTCCTAGATATGACGTGATACGATGAACCAGCCAGTAAAGAGTTACATTTATGAAACAAAGGTTTACAATATTGTTTGTCAAGACTATTGAGGGGATGGCGAAACCATGCAAGAAAAAGTTCAGAAAAAACATAGAATATTGTTTCATTGTGCGCCCATTCCTGAAATTACATTATCTAAAAAAGGGAATATGGACAAAACAATAAAATTAATTAATATAAAGAGTAATAGAAGGGAAAGAAACAATATATCTGTTTTAGTAACAACATAAGAACGAAAAACAGTTCGTCTCACATATTTAGGACTACATCTGGAGTAGGGTAAGGTGGAACTTTGAGTCCATACTTGTTGTTAATGGATGAACTAATGAAAAAACATTAAAGCGAAATAAAATCTGTCACAGGAGGATGCGAAATTATGGAAATGATAATAATAAATCAATTAGCCTTAGTGGATGATGTCGTGCTGATGGCCAATAAATAAAAAATCAATATAACTTAATAATTTAGCAGATGACAATATCGAGAAAACACTCGAAGATCCAGATCAAGTTAAACCAAGAAGATATACAACAAGCTATGCCGTTCAAATATATTGGTACATTATTACGAGAAGATGGTGCAATGGAAGTGGTCGTGGATGAAAGCATGAAAGCCAATACTACTTTATATTTTAAATAAACAAATAATGGAAAACGCTATCTCAATGATAATAAAAATTAGAATGTATAATTCACTGAATGTACCAACCCTGACATATCTAGCTTAAAGAATGTTACAGACTAGCGAAATGAAAATTCTTAGAAGAAAAACAGGATTAAATTTCCTAAGTAAGGAATAAAGAAATTAGAAGAAGGCTGGTTGTGAAATGTGTGGGACTTACAATAGTGGTTAATATTATTTGCTGGTTGTGAATAGAAAGCATGGGGAATGAGGAAGGGTCAGACCGAGGTGCGATGAAATAGGAAGATATCTGGAGCAGATCGCATTGGCCTGGAATAGGGCAGAGCAAATGGCAAGAAACAGAAATTCTGGAAAAATAAAATAGAAGAAAGAAGTAGATATCCAAGAGCGACCGCTTATTATGATCATAATTGATTAATGATGTTTTTCTTTGACTTTTTTCCTAGTTTATGGTTTTGCTGTTTAAGTATATAGAAAATAGTCCTCGACATCACAATATGATTTAGTGTCATTTGTGATATTATTACTTGATAAGTGTTTCATCACCGCGTAACAGCTGGCGACACTAGTTAAGTATCGTTCTAATTTTTCTATGATATAAATACCATTTTGTTAGATATTTGTGATTATCGCAACGAAATGGCGTTGAAATATATTTGTTGTTTTAAAACAACATTTTTTGTTAAAACAAACAAAGTTTTATGTTTTCAGGTAATAATAATTATGTAAATGATTAAAGACTAGAGCTCTGAACCGAAAGAAGAAAAATGTTAGAAGTTTAAACATTGTGGTCGAATTTTCATAAGGTTTAGGGAGTACAGGTTTATCCTACTGGTCATCCAGTAAAGAGAACAGAAAGATCATGTGATAACAAGTGTGTATGTGTGACTGTGCGGGCTCTAATGCCGAAACTATCTAAAGCTAAAGCTATGAACTATTAAACCTAAGATGTGTAGATAGCAAGAAAGAAGTGGTGGTTTACTCTCATAACTTTTATCCATATTTCGAAAACGATACCAATTATCGAAAAAAATATATAATTAATTATATGAGAACGTCCGTCATAAAAACCCAACGACTAAGGTGGATAAGGCATACAGAAAGAATGGTCAGAAGATATGATGTTACCTGCGGTATTGTAGTTACGCCACTGTTAAAGTGAAAAACTGAGTGCGCACTTTGTCATTTAAACTTTATTAGAAAGCGAATAAAATGTTCAAATGTTTGGAAATAAATTTTAATGACGCAGATAAAATTTGCAATTAATGCAAAAAGTTAAACAGGCGCAATAAAATAATATTCGACCAACTCGACAGAATTATTTCTACAACGCAGCAATAATCCAAAGAAATAAAATGCTTATTTCGCTACGGCTGCCGTATTACGTAACAGTACAATCATTCAAGCAAATTTCCAAACGGTCGCAGAGTATTTTAATCCACCGTCTTTCCTTCATTTAACTACGAGCAAATAGTATAGAATCTACACCTCGTTACGGGGAATTTTTTAAATAGCATCTTCCCATTTTGCGTCTCACTTCGACTGGTTTCGCTCGAGGTGAAGACCTCTTTGTCCGCGGCACGGCACCAAGGTAGAAGTAGAGGCACGATACCTGAGCTTTGCATCGTGAGTCTTCGTCGTCGCTCGGAGGAAAACAGCGCAAAGCGCGGAAGGTCCAACTTGTACATTTTACAACCACATTGCATTGGCGTGGGTGCATCGCTTACTGTTTTGGTTCGGGCGCTCTGACACTTGTTGCTTTTTGGATTTTCGTTCGCATCGCGTTTTAATTCGCAGACTATTTAGTGCAATTTGTTCGGTTTGGTGTCTTGTGTTTTTTTCAAGTGATGATATAAGACTCAGACTTGTATGTGTGCAATGTTTTTTAATTAATCGTAATAATCGCTCAACTATGGATAACTTACGAAATATTGGTGCCTTCTTGGTACTTTTTTGCGTATTTGGATCGCGGCCGATCGGAGCTGTTATCGAGGAAAGAGGTAGGCAATTTTTTGTCTAGTATTTTACGCAACACGAAGAATTGGATCTAATAGAAATAATTTATTTTTTATTTGAGTTTTAACCGAAAATCGGGGTTTTAACTATTACGCATTTAAATTTTTACGCGTTGTGAGAATTTATCAGTTTACATATATCATTCTCTGCATCCTTCGCGTCCTCCGATAAAAATAGTTTCAAATTAAAAATTACCATTTAAATATTACACATATATCCTTACGCGACATTGTTCGTTTATATTATGTATGCGTGACGCATCATCGGAATTGATAATTTTTATTACAAAAAATGTTACGCAACTGATATAATCGTCTCCGTACAATGCACGATACTTCAGATATGAAAACACATAAAAACGTGCAAATTGTACGATTTAATGCCGAGTGTTATAGTGCATATTTTTTTTGTTATAAAATTATTGATATTAAGAGGAAGTTATAGCAGAAGATATATATCCGACTATAGATTAAACTCTCGTTTGGTTTTCCAAATATATTAATGAATCACCGATATAAGAGCAAAAGAAATTTTGCAGTTTAACAGTTGCTCTACAGCAGACAGGGTTGTGGTGCATTTGAAAAATTCTTGGTAGTAAATTTTATTTAGATTCTAGCAATGCTTTACTAATTCAGCTACCTTTCTTCGTATGGAATTTTTGACACAGGCATTGTTTTTTTAATGCAGCCATAAGGCCGCCTCATTAAATGCCACTCAACACATACATACCTAATTATATGAACTTTATTATTGTTTACAATAGATTATTTAAGGTAGAGAAAATTAAAATCATTTCACCATATTTTTGAATTCATTTTAATTACTAAACTTGCATAAATACATCAAACATTTGGAAAATGATTAACGATTGATTAATAGTTTATATAATTAATTTACATTTAATTGTCTATTGACTGATAATCTATGCGACCAACTTTAAGCAACTTCTAATCTTCAATGATTTTTACCTAGATACAAAACAAGCAAAAATGCGACCATGGTTCGTAAGCTAAGTTAGTAAAAATGAAATGTAAACACAGAACCTAATTTTGGAGTCATAGTCTTTTTACGGAACCTGTAAGTATTTCGCAAGTTTATACCATGGTGTAATTGATTGGTTTGGATTACATTTAAATTGGTCACCTAGATTCGTAAATCAATTCACAATTAGATATGGATTACAAGTACTTAATTACTCGGAAACTAATAATTGCGCTAATTTTTTCATCGGATGAAATAAGTTAAGCTTATTTTTTGATTATCTTATCGACATTAGCGTGTCTCTGGTGTTTATTGATCTTGTAATCTTGTATTGATTGTGTATATTTCCTTATTATGGCCGGAGACAACAGTTTCAGTGTTTTTTATGTGTTTTATTACGTTATTATTGTTTTATTATTATAGCAATTTTGTGTCGAAGTTTGAATTAGTTTGGTGTTGCGTTTATTTCATGTTTTTGTACGTCTTTTACACATAGCTTCTGTTACTTTTCCGCACTATAAAATAGTTCTAATTAATAAATAATAAAACGTGATCTTATAGGTTACGACGAAATTGTATTAAGAAACAAGTTGTAAAACATGTGCAAATCCACTCTTTAGTAAAACGAATACAGCATATTTTTATGCTGTACTGGTTACAATTATTAATCATACAATTTTCTCAAATAATTTTATTTCACATGTAAGCCTTTTCCACAATCAAACTTCCTTGTCGAATGTTGCTTTAACTCAAGCTGTTCCAGAAAGCTTCATTCAAGTCCAGGAATGCTATAAACTCTTACCTATTTTGTCTTTTCGAAATTAACATTGTGGTTCGATCTATGTGTCTAAGTAGTATTGTAGTATTCTCGCGTAAATTGCTGCTGTACTTGTATTTAATTTCGTCACCTGTATGTATTGGTATCACGATACAAATTTTCTAATACTCAGCTTGTTTGCTGAGTATTAGATGTATGTGCTTCCTTTTTTAGCATACCCATTGTTTGGTGCGTGCACTGTAGCTTTCCTATTTTCAATTTGCTTATAGTTTTTTCTAGTTACCTATGATCTTTGTACTTGCTCTATGCCTTCATCACTTTCTTTTTCTATTTCTACTTCTTCTCTGAGGACTCAAATATCCATTCCTGCTTAACAAGAAATTTCTAGAAATTGTATTGCTTTCATGGATGTTACCTTCAACTTTTACTATCTTCCATTACTCCAAGTCTTCCAAGTTTTTCACAGCTCTATATATAAATATAAATATACTATACTGTATAAAAACTGTTCTATAAGAAAATTCTAATTGGATTATTATTCCCTTGGGTTCTTCTTTTCCTGTTTCAGTTATTTGTTAACTTTATTTACCTGTATTTTATACTTATTATAAGATATCACATCTTTTATTGCTTTATTTTTTATTTCTAATATTTGAAGAGTATAACTTCTATATGGTCTAAGTGCCAAATATCACGGACCGAAATATTCAATAAAAACTGAATCATAGTATTAAAACAAATGTATATCGGTTTATATTTTAATTTTATTTTAAGACACCCAAATAAACATATTAAATGTTTGAAAGTGTAGTAAATGGTCCAAGTGCCAGGAATATGTTTTTTTTAACGGTCTTACAACTAAAGTCTATGTTGCCACATGTGTTCCCTGGATTTTCTTCAGTCAGACTTGTTCAGTGGTTTCAGCAATCAAATTTTCATAAAAACCAAGATATGCCAAAGGAATGTAATCTAACATAGATCTCAAGTTGTTTAATTTTTCTTTCGGTTTTTGCATTCCAGTAATGGGATCTCGTCTGATCTGAAAGTTGCAAGCTCCTTTCCTTTCTTCAGAACATTACAGGTTTCCCACGGTGTTACGTCACTAAAAGATTTTCGAATAGATACCACGAGAGGGTTATCTTTTGAAATTTTCACCTAGGATGCTGGGGAAATATTAAGTTTTGAAATATTTATGTATGCATCGGCGAAATGGTGCAGATTTCATTCTCATTTCTTCTTTTCCATGTGTACGACAGTATGAGGGCTTTTGTGGTAAGTTTCTCTGATCATTCTTTCAATATTTGTGTTTTGTCAATCTTTTGCGCCTCTCTATCTGGGTAAAATCTCTATCACATGGCAGAAATTTTTGTTCTATCTGTGAAAATCTACCACTTGCAACAAGATATATCATTATGACGAGGATCATTCTGTTCTTGTTCTGGCCATTGCAATTGTCACTCCAGATGCAGAGCTTCTCCTTGACACTCAAATTATCAGATAGTAAAAACTTTAAAAGCGCGGAGCCTATCTCATTGCCCATTAGTAGTTTTCTTCGCGTGGAAATTCGTTTATATGAGCGTTAACCTGTTGAACGATATCTTCAGTGAATTTCCTTGGACGATTTGCTTTTCCTCTCAAATCTTTGAACACATTTTCGCCTGATTTTTTTTCTCTCCGCCAAGCCTTGTATTTTATGATGTGAAAGTCTAAAAATCTCTGAGCATAACTTGCGGCATACTGTGTTTCTTCTATTTACCATTTAACCTTCATCCCCATAAAGACTCCGACATGTGTTTTTGGTTAAAAGAAAAAAAAATTGTTCAGACTGCCCCTAATTTTGTATCCATAATGAAAACTTTGGTGACAGGATTTATTTTCTGTGGACTGTTCTGTTATCCATTATACAGTTTTCCTCTTTCCTACTACTTTCTGATTTTATGAAACTTGGGTTGTATTTTGAAAAATTGCATTAGCCTCATATTTATTTAAGTTATGAAACGACAATGCTAGGTCTTAAGTTAAATTCTATAGATTTCTCTCAGCATAGGGGTTGGTAGATTCAAGTATAGGAATTACTTGGAAGTAATACTACGAAAATAATTTAGGAAGTTCGTCACAGATTTTAAGACCATGATTGACATATAAAATTGTAGCTATGAAAACTCTATAGTGTTACAAGTTTGATCAGGCCAATATGTCAGCATTTTATAGATAATATCACCAATGAGAGATAACGTTGTTGTTTTACTGAGTCTTGTATTCAAAAAGATTGTCCACACTTATTTCTTGAAAATTCGGTCACTGAAACAATTTAAAGATGGATAAAAACGTCCAGTGTCTCTAAAGAAAGCCATGCAAACGTCTGAGCATGCCTAACGCCTTGATTATATTGGTGTTTTCTATTCTAAATGTATTTAGTTCTGTGATATCAATAATGGGGTTAAAAAGTACCATGGGTCAGTCTTTGTCTTTTCTTTCGTAGGTATAAGGTCGCATCCTTTGGCCCATTAGATCAACACTACCCTTTGCGTTGTTGTATTCTAATATTGTTTGTGGTTTCTTTTTGGGTCTCCTAATGCTAAACAATATCAAGAATTTGTTTATTTTTTTTGGTACCGTCAGCCGGGGTGAGACTGTACAGTGTTTGATACATTTTGAATAACTGAATATTTTGTATCACATTTGGAGGTCCAACGTTGCATTCAAAGCCTGAGCTATAACTTGTACTAAATACTTCAACAAAAAGGTAACAAAATTTGGAGAAAGAAATTTTGTTTGCTGTCCCGACTCACCCCAGTGTTCGGGGTGAGTCGGGACAAGGCATTAAAATCCACTGCTTGGCCTATATCTTGCATGCGTAGGACATATTCCGTGCTTTAAAAAAAAACAAAACGTAAAAAACTTTAATTTATTGGCATTAATAACAAGAATACATACTTTGTTCTTAAACATAATTGTAGGAACTTAGTTTTTGTGGGTAATTTAAATGGCCCGCGTCGCACATCTGGCTTTGGCAGGATCTTATTAACTTGGTTTAATTTAACACTGCAAATGTCGAGCACGTTAGGAAAATAAAACTGATTGTGCAATTTGCTTAGTCTTAAACAACTAACTATTATAGAATCCTCAGATACAGTTTCTTGTCCTTGACATACATACAATTTATCAGCCTTGTTAGTTGAAAACGCACCTCTAAGGAGTCGTTTTTTTCAAAATTCTCCATTTGTAGTTCCTTCTCTATAAAAACATCTTCATCCTCTGCATTCTCTTTATTGCTTTCTACGTCGTTATTAATATGCTGTGCACTAGTGCCTTGTTGAGATACATAGATTTACTTCCTTTTTGTGTTTGTACGATTTAGTACTTCTCTTGTTTCTTTAAACATTTCTGTAAAAGATGCCACTAAAGCATGAATTCTTTGGTGGCGTTCTTCATGAGGCAATCGCAATTTCTAATAGGGCACTTTGCCACATACTTGGAAAGATTTGCTTTGGCAAAAGTTCCTTTGTTTCTTTTTTCCATCCAGTGAGAACCTACCTCCATGCTCGTTTTATTGGTGCTATTTGGAAGCACAAACACAAATTTCATATGATTCTTCAGACATTCTCGGACGACTCTGAATCAAATGTGACTTGCCAACTTATCCCCAATAAGAACTTTGTCTCCCTCTAATCTCCTAAAATATGGCACTGTAATGGAGAGAAACCATTCTTCAAAGAGGTGTTGATCGAACCATCCGCTCTTACTTCTGGTATATCTGGTCCATTTTTCACCTAATTTTCATATATGTGTTCACTTTTGTAAATTACCATTGGTGGTAACATTTCGCCAGAAGCACTAACTGCAAACATTACTAAAGTTGCACTTTTTGTAGAATCGATAATTCTTTCTGCATGCTTAATCTTTCTTTTTACCACTACTTTTTACGAGAGAAAATTTGTCTCGTCATAATTTACGATGTTTTCTGATGGCACATTTGTCAGAACCAAGGTTATCTAGATAACCTTTTACTAGAAGTCTTATGTCGTTTTTGTTTTTCAAAGGGGTAACCCCATTCAGATGC
The DNA here is from genome assembly GCA_959613385.1 of Geotrupes spiniger. Taxonomy (NCBI): domain Eukaryota; kingdom Metazoa; phylum Arthropoda; class Insecta; order Coleoptera; family Geotrupidae; genus Geotrupes; species Geotrupes spiniger. The sequence goes on along the minus strand of OY390736.1, from coordinate 22,515,742 downwards.
TGCCATAATAACATCCACAAGAATTTGTTCTTCTTGTGCAGTAAAGACACATTGTCCCCCCGAAGGGTTTAATATTTTTAAGGTTACTTTGTGAACTGGATTTTGGGATTCCGTATACTTCTTGGGATTCTCTCAAGGTCACTCGTTTATTTCGCATATGTCGCAATGCTTCAATAAATACCTCTTTACAATAATTACTTCTTTTCTTAACCCCTAGTGGGATTTTAGAGGTTCGTGGCCAAAATACAAGCATCACTGATTAATAAAAAATATATACCCGGGAAAAATGTGTTCTTTCTAGTCCAACAGGAACGATCCAATGAATAAAACCCAATTTTTGATAAGAAAATCACAATTTTATTGTCGACGAGCACTGACTTGTACAGTGAAAATACAAATATTCATTAGAAGTGATATTGTGATCTGTGAGTAGATTTTGACACTACAATTTACATTTATTTATCGGCATAAGGGCGGTACTTAAATCAAAACACATTTGTCCCGACTCACCCCTATGCCCAGACTCATTTGACAATACATAACCAACGATAGTAAGATAATATCTAAAACTAAATAAGGACGAAATCAAAACAAAAATTTTGGATACTTCAACTGCATTCTTTTTATATTGACGCAAAGTTCCCATGGTGTATATTTTTTTCTAACAAATGAGTAACGAATTGTAAAAAAATGCTATTGCATTCTGAATGAATGCAAGTTAGTGGTCTTATGACCACTTTGCCCAAACTTTTTCACAATATCAGATTCTAGATTCTTGTGGATGTCTACGTTTGATTGATATTCAACAGTATTCGATCATCATTTTTTTCTGGAATCAAGTTTATCTTGCAATTGTTCATAAAAATCTGCGTAATTATAACCAAAGTTGTCACTTTCGGATCTTACCTCAATCAAGAACTTCCCTGGACATTCCCAATTATATTCAAGCATAGGACCATTCCCAAAAAATAAGTTCTTTCATTCTCTTTCTGGTGAAGCACACTCTCGTTTGCCTTGTATGTTTGTGCATGCATAATATCTTCTAAAATGAATAGTTTGGATACTTCTCCGGAAGTTGCAATGATATGTATTTTTTATCAAATAATTCCCAGATAAAATTTTGAGTTGGTGTTCTTGATATTGGCGGTGGTCCCGTGTTCCATTTCAACGCATTTGAACCAACTAATACATTAGTGGCAGAACAAGTAGCTACATGAAAAACGTCTCCATCACTACTGGGACTTGAAAAGTGATTTGGAGGTAAAACATCTTTACTATTTCCTGGCAGCAAATAGCATTTGCATTGTAATTTGCTTCGCCGTACACAATTATTTTCGTTTTTGCAACATTTTTCCATAAATCCTTTATATATATAACTAGGAAATCACGGGGTCACTAACTACGTACACAAAAATGTAAAATCTCAAATGGAATCACAATGTTTTAAATTAACAAAGTTATTTGACACATAGCGGCGACTTTTCTGTAGAAAATATTCCCAGGTTCCGATGGCCCAAGCTATACAAAAAGGAGGCATACTTTATTAAAAAACAAAATTAGAAATTAGTAATTAGTAAAAATTATAAATAGTATATGCCTCCAAACCTCATTCTCGTACTATACATTATAGATTTAATTTAATTTATTTCATCCCTCTATAGATTTTACGACCTAAATGCGATACATTTTAGCAGTTAATAAAATATTGATGTTTAAGATTACTACGGTAAAATTTGGAAGATCTTCGGGCTGTCATATATTCATTAAATAACAACGTAACAATAAGGAATTTTATATTCATTTCGTTCGTGTCGATTATTTTTATTTCCATATATTTTATTACTGACCTGTTACATTTATTCATGGACCAGTTATTTATTACTAAATGGGCGGCTTATATCTGTTCGATATCGTTATATTATCGAACAAAGGCATCAACACCTCTTATTGTCCCGCGGAGCTATGTGATGAATGTGTTTATAGTTCAGAATGGAATTTTGTATGTTGGTAAAATAAATAAAAATATAATTTTTATATCATTCGATAATTTTATACGCAACAATTTCATATTAAATTTCACATGGACGATTGGTTTTATTTTTATTATACGAAATATTTGCAATACACATATAACGAACATTTTAGAGTTTTTGTCTGCATTCTTAAGCGTTGTGGGTAACCATAGTTGAACCACAACCAAAGTTCTTCACGGTCCCGCGCACACCAATGCCACCAGATGATATGATACACCTTCATTTCACGTAGAAAACATGAAGTACGAACAATTCCAGCGTCTATTGTTCGCGACATGTAGAAAAAGATGAAAAATATCGCGTGCAATTACTTAACCTTGATTTACATAAACTTTTACACAAACGCTTGCATACGTTGGTTTGCACGTAAATAAACATGTAACCAGTGATAACTACGTATAATTTGGAATATTTGCACAAGTCGATTAAATGTCACATTGCAACTTGCGGAAAGTTTATGTCGACAAAATTTATTCATCAGATTCGTTTTTATGAAAATTGAATAATGAAGTTTTTGTGTGGGCTTTTCAAAGCAGGACACCCTCACATATGATACATTTTTTGTCCGTGGACCCAGTCCATAAATCTAAGGCATTTTACCCAACACGTGTGAAAGAATTTCTTTCACATTATAACCATTAAATGGAACACCGAATCCTGCGTTCTGTCTCGTATATATTTGTCTTTGTTTGCATATGGGGTATGTTTTAAATCTTTCATCGTCAACTTGAGAAACTGTACCGTGATAACATGTATATAATATTTGTTTCTAGAAACAAAAAAATCCTGTTTTTAAAATCGTAATAAATAAGATTTAAAACAAATAAAAAATATGAAAATAAAATATCGTGTATTACAACTTTGTATTTTGATAATTTATTTTCCTCGTTACTTTTATTTCCTTTATGTTTAATAGATTAATCTTAACTAATTTACTTCTTATTCAACATATTAAATCAAGTGTGTTTGTCATTTATTAAGAAGTAATTCGTGTATTCGTTGTATCTACAGTCGACGATTACGTCTAATCCTGAAAACTAGGTAATCTGCGATTGCGTTTGATACATGTGAATTCTTTTTTTTTAATGCTTGTAAGAGATTAATATGTGCAAGTATTTTGTAGATAGCATAATCGGATATCAATATTTGTAAGTTGAGAAAGTTTTCCCTGACCGAAAACTTATATTTACCTACTCGACATAAAACAACATAAAAACCGTACTCTGCAGGAAAATTAAAATTACAAGTTTCTGAACAACTGTAAGTCTGAAACTTTGAAACAACTTTGAAATTGTTAATCTTAACAATTTCAATTTTCTCAATTTTGCAATTTTATATCTTTTATAATAATCAAGTTAGATCTTTGCATAAATAATTAACGCTACTGTAGTCATTGCCATAATTAATTTGTTAAAGAGATTGCGAAATGGGTCCATCTTTGATCTATTGATTACTCATAAAAAAATGTTACGTTCAAACTGAAAATAATTTTGATACATGTATAGCGTTGTCAACTTCATGTGTTTATTTTTACCAAACAGTCTTGTTCTTTTCAAGCAAACTAGTTAGATATTTCAGAGTTTCAGGAATATAAACGAAACCAAAATTTCACTTTTATTCACCTTGCAATCTTTAACTTTTTGATTGAATTCCAACGAATTTTCAATTGAGAAAGTATCTGGCTACTCGGGCAAATTTTTGAATTCATTTACTGAGTGAGTTTATATCTGAAATAATGGATCTCATCAAATTACCTGTTGTAAATATTTTAGGTATAATCTAGGTACTATGTGATTTGATATATTTATTTTTAATTTGTGAGTTATTAATTATGGACAGTCTCTCGCTATAATCGTCTTTGTCCATATTAACTTCTTCCAGTTGCCTTCCTTTGAAACGAAACATTTTTTTGTTCTGGGGTAAGTGTCTCTTTCGTGGAATTATCGCAGTTAAATTTATTCCATGGTTTTGGACACAAATGTTATAATTACAAACTTTATTCCTAAATTTGTGATCTGTGACTTGCGTACATGCACTATAGGCCATGAAGGCTCGACAGGAAAAGTGACGAGCACATTATACATAATCTCTAGCACATAGATTACAAGGGCAGCTAGAATGCCAGCATTGGCAAGAAAAAAATAATTAATTCACCATTCTAGATATCTAACAGTTTTGTAATTTTGGATCTCTTATTAATAGTACGGCTTCTACAACCGTTGAAAGTATGCGTATGATGACCCCCACATTAGAGCCAAATCCCTGAGAAAGTAAGTAGTCGCCTACTTCATTTTGTTTTACATTCATCTTTATGGATTTGTATGCTGGTGCATTGTATTGAGGGATTTCTTTGCCAAATACGGTCTTTGAAATGGGCCAATAAATTGGAATAATATTCCTCAGTTATTGTCCTTCCCTTTTCTAATCTATGTGAATTATGCTTTTTGCATCCCGAAGTTTCGTCCATAGTTATCACTCGGCGATTTTGTCAATCGTTTCTGGTGTTATGACCACATTTAGACGACCTGGACGAAATTCAACAAATATATTCGTATTCAGATACCCAATATTTTATTATTGATTTTCTTTATTTAATTCAGCTTTCATTTTTCACCTCTTGTTGTTAATGTTCCACACAAAACTTTTGTTCTCGTTGTCATATGAGAGATTTAAGATAAGTGCATTCTTAGAAAGAATTTCATTTGATCGATATTTAAGGGCCATATAAACTTATTATCAAGTTAATTCCAGCACATAAGAAACACTTTGTTGAAAAGCAATTCAACTGTATTTTATTTATGTGTCAGATACCTCTTTTCTTTCGTAATTTAATTTTCACTTATACTTTGTTAAAATGCGCACGGTTTCTAATTAAAATGATTGTATTGATTTTATTTCAGCGGTTGGTTACATTTGATTAAAACTATCTTATATATTTATTTATTAAGAAAGCGATTAGTTGTTTTCACAAAACGATTAATTACCTTCACCTTTATAGTTTTGTGAGGTGTTGCATATCTTGATGGAAGAACCAGATACGGTCTTCGTTGAAATGGAGCAATAAAGTGGAATAATATGCGTCAGTTGTTGTCATTCCCTTTTCTTATCTACATGGATTGTGCCTTATGCGTCGCAGATAACTGTGACCATAACCACAACCATTCCAGTGTATGGAATGACTTTTGCTTGTAGTGGTCAAATTTTCATCCATGGTTACAACTATGTGATTTTTTCAATTATTTCTGTTATAACCGCATTTAGACGACCTGGACGTTCTTCAACAAAGATATTTCCTTGGGCTCGTTGACCATTTTTTCCATTCTTTTTGTTTCTCGTTTTCTTTTTCCAATTTCGTCATCTTCATACTTTGTAGATCTGGCTATCTCTTCCGTGGTCTCCCTTTTCTTGTTTTTCAATTGGGGTTCGATATGGACCATTTTGGTAATCTATTTCTGGTCATTCTTTCTATATGCCCTATCCACCTTAGTCGTTGGGCTTTTATTTGCTTCTTTGTACATAATGTCTTGTTCGTTATTTGTTTTTCTTCGTCACCCATCTTTTGTATTTATTCCACTGTATATAGTTCAATTAGTATTTTTTGTCCTGTCTACTTTCGTTAGTGACCACCATGCCGTGGTCACATGCATATGTACCAGTTGGCATAATAGTGCCCGGTTTCACAAACGATTGTAAAATGGTGAATTAGTTAACAAGCCTTTAACGACTCGTTATTATTTGTGAAAACCGAAGCAATGGCATTTTTTCTTTTAAAGGTTCGTCGAGGTAATAAATCGTCAAATGTTTGAGAATTGATTAAAGACTCGTTAACGAATGGTTAAACTTTTGACGATTCGTTAACAAGCTGTTAACGACCGATTAGCGTTTGTGAAACCGGGCATAAGTGTTTTATAAATTCTTATCATCATTCTTCTTGACGTATTCTTTGATTTCCATAATCTTTCCACATATAATTTTGCTATATAAGTTCCAGTTGCGTACTCCTCACCACCATGTTTTTTCTATTTTTTAATTTTAATTAATTACTCGGCGTCATATTTCATAATACATTTATTCATCTATCGTTGTCCGGTACATTTCTTCTTTCCTGATCTTTGCGATGTAATCTCCAATTACATGTCAAGTTCCGATAACTTTTCATATTCTTCTTCTTGTTGTTGGTAGAATATGTGCTTATGTTCTTATTACCGTGGACATTGATTGTACTGATGTTGCTCTTCTTTTGTCACAAGTGTATAATACATATACTTTCTGGAATTAGTTTGAAAGATGTCGCCATTCTCTTCCTAGCCTTCTGTCTTTCCCACAACTTAAAAAAATGTCATAATAGTAGGTATGATATTTTTTTAAAGTTGTGGAAAAGACAGAAGGAATCTACAATCAATATCTAGCCCTAATTGTTTTGTTTCTTTTAAGGCTGTTATTTCTATTTTGTTACATGTTTTAATTTCCCTTATTAATTTTAAGACTCAGAAGTGCTGGTTACATTCCAAATGCCCATAAAGAATATCCTCTCCTTGACCTTCTTTAATTGTTGACGAGTTTTGTGCATGTTTCCCGTGTTCTACGGCCAGGCGTAGGCCGTCCTTAAAATATATTCCCTCTGATCTACATTGTTTAGTTGTTTGCCTGGTCAGCCTCTTCCTTATAGGTCAGTTTCTTTAGTTGCATATTCCAGATTAGTTTTTGTAACCTATCTTTGTATTCTGCGTTCTTCTTCATTTAGGTCATCTTCTCTATAGATATTTGTACAATTTACATTTATTCGTATTCACAAACTGTTAACGACCGACTTCCTTAATCTCCGTCCAAATTTGCGAAGAACATTTGTGTCGTTTCCTTTACCAGTCCGTAACAAATGCTGCCAACAAAACCCAACCAACCCAACTCAATTCAACCCAACTTAACTTTACCCGACCAGCCAAGCCATCCGATTTCATAAACCTTTCGAAACAATAATAACCAAGAACCGACTCAGAAATCGCTCACCAAACAAATTGTAAACAAATTTCGCGTTTGCTTTGAATTTAACTTCTTTGGGAAGTTTTCAATGTTAGACGTGTAAAACTTATTCATTTCAGAATGTGAGCGCGTCAAATATTTCTCATCATCCATTATAATCGCAAGGTTCCTAACAAAATGCCTTCCTCTCGGAGCTCTATGTTCTGCAACATCTACTTATTTTTCCCAGCGGTGTCTGGGTGTATTTAGGATACTACAGTCGTTTTCGATAATGGACACCATTGCTGATCAAAATTTTTTCGACTTTTGACTAAGTTATAATTAAAATTCTGCCTTCCAGTTTTCTGCAAATTGGTTATACCAACATCGCATTCTCTTATTCCCCTATAATCGTTTCCTCATTGACATTTTGATCTCTGAGAAGTTAATGTCACTTTTTAGTCGGGTTAAGTTTGGTTGGTTTGGTACGACATATTGAACTTAGTTACTGAATAAATTTCGCGATAACAGGCATCAATATCTAGTAGAAATTTCAAGGCAACAAAAATTAGTTTCAATTTAGTTTGCTTCGTAAGTTATTAGCTTTTCAATAAATTTATATTAGCTTGGTCATATTCTTTTCTTGGATATACCACTCTCATTTATCTTTTATTTGTCTCACAATTCCTCCGCATTTAAGCCCTTGAGCTTGCTCGTGCTTGCGATTTCCTACCAATGTGTTCCCAATGCTATTATTTTTGTTTTACTTTTACTGGTCTCCATATTCCCTTCTCTTTTTACTTGACTCTGTGTTTTCCATTATATTTCTTTGGTTTATTTTATCTGCACCGCCGGCATATGCAATCATTTTTTCTGCTACTCCTCTAAAGTTTATTTTATTCACCTTATATAAAACGTACCCCTAAGTTAATAATGATGCTGATAATGGGTTGTTTGCCTCGTTGTCTTCGTTTTATCGTTGGCACAATCTTGTATGCTATGCTCGTTCTATAATGCCTTGGCACTTATTCCTTTCCCCTTGGTCTCCTTTTTGTGTATAGTTAAAATCTACCCCATTCTCAGGATTTTTCCTTCTCCTACTTTCTGTATGAGTTGTGCATTAAGAAAAAATATTATCAGCCCAATTTTTTCCCCTTTGCGGTTTGTTTCTTTTATTTGATTCTGTTGAGAATCACAATTCTTTCAATTTTTCATCATTAGTTACATCTTTATTTAAACATGTTTGCTGCTTGATCCATCCTGCCTATATGTTAACACCGAAATTAATATGTACATTACACAACATCTTGTAGATGTACTTTTCATAACCTAAATGTTTGATTGTTTACTGAAACTAAAACGAGCAATAACCCACCCCAATAATTGGTATCAATGGTACAGCCCTATATGTCGATTCCATTTTGTTATTTTTGTTGTATTTTTAAAGAATTCCACTCCTCGTATAGCTCTGTTTAGTTGAGTTTTGTTTTTAGTATAAAAATATCGAAGTCAATCGTAGGAATCGAACCTGTTCGTATATGCGTGATTTATGAAACCACAACCGCGTCACTGCTGATCGTATTGATATAAAATGTGGAAGCTGCTTAGTATGGACAGGCGTTTAACGAGTTTCCGAAATCTGAAAGCACGTTTCTTGACAGTTTGTGCAAAACGTTGTATTTAATTTTTTCTATTTCAATTTTTTATCATTGACAGAATCGGCTGAAAGGAGAACAATTTCGAAATTGTCACATGTGACATAAATATAAACCCAACTGTGTTTGCAACGTAAATTTTAAGTTCTTTGAATTTTGAACAAATTTTACGTGCAGTAATTTTATGTTCGAACCATTTTTGAAATTTGTTAGAATGTTTAAAGTTTTACACATCTGTGTTTTAATTTTAGCAATTTATTCGCATTTTTACAATTTTTTCAATTTGTCTTTTACTTTTTATTTTTTTTGTACTTTTCACCAATTTTGATTTTTTTTGCAAATATTTATATGCTGCCGCAATTTATATTTTAACTTTTTTATATTTTGACTATTTTTGGAATTCGCTAGTTTGACATATTAAAATAAACAAATGATGAACATGGAGTTTTAATAATTTAAATAAAAATATTGGTCTTAACTTCTTATCATTTACCTCCAAAATTAATTTTTTATATAAACTATTCTCTGTACATTAACATTTTGTCCATTTTTAAAAATACTTTAGTATTTTGACGTATTTGGAAATTTTAATAATTTAATATTTGAAACAATTTTCTCATTTTTACGATTTGCATTTGTTTTGCCCATTTTTTGTCATATTGTTCGTAAAGATGTGTAACTTTATAGGCAATTTTTTCATTTTTTTCATTTCAAACAGTCCTACTTTTTTCATTCTTTGTATTCTTATATTTACTAATTTTACATTCTGATCATTGTTTTAGAAAGATGTGAACAAATTTTAACCATTTGTTCACATTTTAAACAATTTTATAACTTTTGCAAGTTTGCATTGATGGCCTTGTGTTTCACAATTTTCCATTTGTAACATTTTAAACAATTTTTATATATTTACTTCCATTTCTCCTGGTGATTTTAGATACGAGCTAGTTAGGAAGGCGAGGCTTTGGACGAGTTTATGGAATTTTAAAACACCGTTCTTGTGCAGAAATAACCCAATAAAACCCAACCCAATTCAATACAACCCAACCCAATTCAATCCAATCCAACCCAACCCAACCTAACCCAACCCAATCCAACCCAACCAAACGTATCTAAATTTACCAGGACAAATGAAAATAAATAAAATTATCAAATGTTGAACTTGCTAAATTTACGAATTTCAAAAATGGTCAGAATGAAATTGTCAAATATATGAGTGTTTTTAAGATTATATTAAATGAATTTCTGAAATGAAAAACAACTATTAGATCTTATTATTTTTTAATTTTAATTTGATGACAAATTTATTATCAGCATTGGACCATGTTTAAAGTTAACGTCTCTTTGGTACCATTCAAATTTTTATTGATAATTCATGTTTAATTTTGAAATATCCATTGTCCTGTAGATCATTGCACCTAATATTTGAATGAAGTATTTTCTAACCAGCTAATATGTCGTACATCTCGAATACATTAAATTGTCTGTGAGTCGAAACGAAACGGATAAATAATAACATGAATGTGATTTTCAAATAATGGTTTAATATTCATGGAAAACAGCGCTGATCGTGCCATTGAGTTGCCATGCGAGTAATCAATCATAAATTATACCTATTATGTAGAAAACATCCATAAATGTACGTGGGAAGTGAAATTAAACCCCTTACTTTCGTTGTTAATTTGTTGTTTGTACTGTAGATAGAGGTCGTTCCTCCCGCCGTATTATTTATATGTGTTTTCATGGAATTTCAACGATAGTTTTTATAACAAGCGTCGCTTTTCAAGGACACATCTTAGCGATAAATTATAACCCATTTTGACGAATTAATATACGTTTATGTCGTTCATCAGAAAAAAAATATTTTTCGCCTAGCATCTGTTTGACATGGCTAAATAATACCTGTTATGTGTTCGAGATAAATCTCGTATAAAATGTGGGCACCATGGGAATTTGTATACGTCTACCCCCGACAAAGATGTTTATCGTTCGTGAAAGCCGAACGAAAAATTTTTACTGGCTTTTTAAAAATTGTATGGGCATGGTTTCTGTGTGTGCGGTGAATTTAAACAGATTTCAAAAAATCAGATTATTATTCTTTGTTATGGCTGTGTTTTAACTGCGTGTGAAAGTTTACAATTATGCCCGCTGTTTGTTTTTATGTATCTTCGTTTTCGTGTTCAACTTGGGTCGGATTGCACGTTTTAATTGGGATTACATTGAAATTATAAATGGTGGATATGGGACGGGTCACAGGGCCAGCGAAGGTCTCGGGTCAATTAATATAACTATGCAACTCCAACATGCTCGTCTCGTACAATGCACATCGAGTTAAACAATGTAAGACAGTGCATTTAAAACTTTTGCATCGTAGTAAAAAAACTATAATTACGCACATTTAATATGAATTATTAACGAGGACATTGTTAACTATTTATAACAGAAATGGCCAGGATTTATTTGTCGGAAAAAATATGCAAAAATTCATTTAATTAACGACGTTTTGTGCACGTGCTTAATTTAATAATAAACCTGCAAAGCTCCTTTTAAAGCTTTATAAGGTTGCATGCATCGAGTGAAATTGTGATAAGAATGACTTCAAATTGTGACCTGTTTCCAATTGTTGCAAAACAAGTATATTGCATGAAACAGGTGTTGATTTACAGATGTGACCTTTGCTTGTTCTTATTTTGCAATACAAAACCTCTATCTATCGTTTTTGTCGAGTTGTTATTTGCATTATTTATAATTTTATTTGCGCGCTCAACAAATAATAATTTACATCATAGATGTAATTTCATTTCTGTCTTAATTTTTACTTTATCGGTTTGAAAAATTCTGAGCAAAATAGACTTATTGGCTTTCATTTAAGTAGTGGGCAACAAAATTGAAAATAAACAATTGTTAAGTTTTTTAAGTTGGTGAATTTAAAATTCATCAAAAATAAAATCTGTGTGTTCTTTACATCTTTCATTATATTTATTTGGTTAGTTGATTATAATTTTTTCGTCTACATTTTAGCCACAACAAAAATTGGGGGTAGTCTTCCATGTTAGTAATAGTAGTAGTGTGACATAAATAATATAAACAAGATTTTATGAACAGATTGTTTGTATTAACAGTATACTGTTTATTTAGTCCTAGCACAAGATCGTGGCTGGGTAGAGGAGTCTAAACCTTCTCGGTTCCCTGTTACCACTATCACTGACATTCAACTGATTCAACAACATCCGTATGGGGTTAGAGCTGTCTATTTTATTTTGAACTGAATTGGATAACTTCTTTTACTGAAGTTATCATATTGTATAATCTTGTTAGTCATAGTAGGGTATACAATGGTACGAAGTACGAAGAATTTTTGCAAGATGGCACATTTGCATTGCTAAATGTGCTCCATAGTTGAATGCCATAGGTCAAGACTGGTCTAACGATAATTTTTTTATTGATCAACAAATTCATTTTCTTGTAGCTTATGTCCAAGTTGCTTGCGCTTTGTAAAGATGCGCTTTTGCCGTGTTAGCCAACGATATAGGTGTACATTCCAAGATATTTTGCATATGCACCTTGTGGAGGTTTGTTATTACTATGAACAAGTGTCTTTACGTAGAAGGTATATAAGAAAGTCCTGTGCGGGCTTGAAGATTTTTTGATATCAATGGAAGATTGTATGTTTTATTTAACTAGTTTTGGAAAGGAGTATCGACATATTCTTTAATTTTGTTCTCTACGTCAATAGTCTTTTCTGGTACAAATTATTTAAATATTTCGGCCTCTCCTTGCCATTTCTAGCCCATTTTATTGTGTCATCTTGTAGGTGGAAATCATTACGTTGAAACATTTTTTGTTTTTACGACAGCCTTCCATAGTAAGTAGTCAGAATTTTGTGAAGGTGGTAGCGTCTCAAGGTACTCTTGAGTCCTATGATTCTCAATGTCCATAAACATTCCTTTTAGCTTCTTCATAGCAATGATTTGTTTGTTTTTGATCTCCACTGTTCTTGTATGTTGCTACTGCTGCCTGAGTTTCTTCTTTTCAGCAATATTTTGCCTAATTATATAGGGAATCTTGATTTATTTGAGGTGCTATGGAGTCAGGAATAGCGAACTGTGCAACTTGTTGCATTTCATACATTCTAAACTTGATTCGTCTAATTTTTCTCTGAATAAGTTCCAGTTTCCAGTTTTCTTGTTATTGAGGGAAGGTTGTCGTTCCTTGGCTATGATTTAAGATGAAATAGTTAATATTACCTGTGAGTGGTCAGATGATTGGTCCCAGCACAAGAAATCAATTGTGTCAGGGCTTTTATTCCCATTAATGGACCTGTAGATTATTAGCTGACATAGTTTTGCGATTTCCCTTCGATTTTGCCAGCTTGATGTCCATATTGGGTGTTTAGCATTATAGTCGCCTCCAGCGAGAAGTTTTCGCCAAATGTTTTGAAGAAGTTCTCATAATACTCTTGTTTATTATTGAGTTTAGGCTGGCAGTAAATACTGGCAATAGTAACAGATCCGAATTTGTCTTCAACGCCGCTATTGGTAGCTTTGAGGTATGGTATGGTATCACCCATTATAGCAATTCCTCCGCAGGCAGTGTCCTCTGAGTGTCTTGTATGGTATGTTTTATATTTTGGAAATGGAAGATACTGTCGTACTGTATAATGGGACATATTTAAACTCGTTGTCTGTTTAAAATATGAATGGTATCGATGAATACAATTTCTATAAAATACAAACTTAAAAACCAATTTTATTAAAAAACTAAAAATCGAATGTTATCTGGGGGAAATTTCTATGCATGTGTATATATTTTTTAAACGTGTTACGTTTGTGGCTTATGTATCAAATGGAGAATTTTTAAAGAACAAGTTGCGTTACGTTCATTACTAATTACCCCACTTAAAACTAAATGGCAAACTGGAACGTGCGTAAAGTGGTCGACGACTAAAATTCCTAAAATACTTGTAAATTGTATCATCGATGTCTAAGCAGCCCACCGCGTCTGGTTCACAAACATCGAACTTTGGTGCGAAAATAGCCGCGCTAAATTATGATGTAAGTAGTGGCAAGTGCGAATAATTTCATTTGAAAGAGCGACACGAGACGATCCGTTGAGTTCACGTATAGAAAGCCATGTGTGTTGAACACGCCACTTGTTGTGTTTAACAGATGTCTTGAACAGAAGCGTGGGAACAAAGGACGGGCATTGTCAAACAATTACAGCCATTAGTTCTCGCTTTGGCTTAACTGACCGCTGTATTGATATCGCATTATTTATACAAATTGTTACCAATAAGCCGTACCAGGCACATGAGGGCCGTCAGTGTCCACTATCGTTGATTTGTGATAAATTGTTTAATAATCTCTGTTATTGAGCCGTTTGTGTTTGCTTTTCAATCGTGCGATTATTATTATACTAATGTCTAATGGAGTCGTCGATTCCAGACGCATTTGACGCTGAAGTTCAAAATTTCGATATGGGGTAATTTATTTTTTTTAATAAAACTGGAAAATTAGTAAAAACACAATGTAATAAAAACGAGAAAAAAAACTATTAAACAAATTCAATGATGTTATAAAAAAGGAAGTGCATGAAAAACAAAAGAATATTAGACATGAAAAGCACCGACCGAATAAATTGATGAAATATGAAGGAATAAGTTACGTTGGGTTTTTAATTTTGGAATATTTTGAATGATATTTTCTGTTTCTTCTTGTTTGCCAACGTTCCAAATCCTATGGCTACATAAGCAATGGTAATATATAGAGAGTATGAGATGTAAGTGGTAGAGTAGGAAAAATGAACTGCATCTATGCAGTTACTATTGGCAATTGTGGAGAAGAAAAAAGAAATAACAAAGGAAGGATAACATGTTCTATAAAATAAAAGATATTCATAAATATACGAGAGAAGAGATGAGTAGAGTTATAGGTCAATTATAGATTATACAATAGTAGAAAAGAAATACCTAATTGCAATAAATCGCCGGAAGCAAATTGAAGGCGAATAGAGAATGCAATGGATGTATGGGAGGAAGAAGTAATACTTACTGTATTTTTTTGTGGAGACGGATGTTCATTCAGTAAATGACCAATGACGATTATTGGAGAGACGTTAACATATAAACAGTTCTATTAAATGATTTCCTAAAGGAACATTTCTGTCAACTAACGTCGATTAATTAGATTGCCTGTTTACGATACAAACAATTTCAATAAATATTCAATGATTCAAGCGCGCATGACATTTCGAATAAATTTTTATGAAAAAAGGTTAGACATGTTAATTTTCATTTCTTCACAGCTCCGCTTAATTATAACACAATGGCATTTCATATGCGAACATGTGACGGTTTTAAAATAATTTACACATAATCTGAACCACCTTATCGTAAAACCTACTTAGGTATTCACATTGTTATCAGCACGCGGCGCAAAATATTTGTTTGCAAGTATTAAAGATAGCGGTTATATTATTGTATTTTTGTTTACACGGCAGAGCTATAATCGGTTGTTAATTTAATCACAGCGATGGACTTAAATGTTCGTTTTGGACGCCAACGATTAAACTAAATGAAAAGTTAATTTAATTATAAATATCTGCAGTGGTCCGCACTGAGCTTTCTTATGCTTACTTATACTTCATTTTTCGAAAGAACTTTTTTTTTCGATAAGTCGATAACTTTTCGTGATATGAAAAAAACGCAATAAGAGTAAACCATCACTTGGGGTTGATATAGTGCTTACTGAATTGGTAAAAATAGTAAAAATATATATAAACACAATAAATCACAAATAAAGTTGTGTAACCTCAGGACGACAGCCAGCAAATAAAATCTGGCTTTCATGAAAATTGTCCTTACTTGCGAAAATTAAAAATAGAATGAAAACGTTTTATTATCATCACACGTTGTGTTATCTGTGTTTAAAGTGTGATATTTTAAACTAGCTTTACATAAAGTATCAACTAGATATCTATTCAGTAAAACCGCATAAAATAAGTAGCACCTATTCGGCCATTTCCATTTTTTGACTGTGCCAAGAAAACGCAATTAGGATTACTTTTGTAACATTACTTTAGCAAAATAGAAACTTGATCCGAATATTGAAGAAATCACAAATTTCAATGCTTATACTATTTGTTCAGGTGTCCTAGTAGATGAAATATTAGTCGTATATAAACATTTCGCATTGCATTTGTTTTAAAAGGCGCAATAATAAAAAAAAAACAAATTTATTTGAATTGAGTCACGATAAAAATCCTGTTAAATCGGAAATTTATGTAATGTTTGTTTGGTTCGATCAAATGCAAAAATACGATTAATTAAGACTTCAATCTACAAAATGTGTTGAACAGATTTTCGAGAATCTGCGGCGTTAGCTGTTGCAAGTAACCATGGCGGTACTATAGACAATATGTGGAATGTTATATATAAAAATATATAAAAGAGTAAGGACCGATCTACTGGCATTAAATGATATATTTTGGTCCTAAGAACGTTGGCATTTCTACAGAGACAGGGAGATAATGCTCTGAAGGCTCTGTGGTAACAAAATATGTAGCTAGAGAAGCAATAGTGTTGCTAAGTTTACAGCACTTAACGACTTTAAAACTGTTAGGATTTGCTTTATATTCAAAAATATTTAAAGATGATGGTAGACCGGAACGCGACGAATTAAACAAACCACGAATTGGCGATCTCTGTGTTGTATGCCAAAGCAGACAAAGCTAAATCATCAGTAGTTGTTAATTCAAAATAGAATCACTTCGCAGTAAAGCAAGTAATTAGATCATTGACTATGTAATTAAAGAATCTAACCAATAGCGATGAAATACAAGTGAAAAATTTAAGCCACCAGATGATAAGTACGTGCCGCGATACGGCCTCATGAATAAGAAGCAGGGACATCAAGTTCTATTTGGAAGAGAAGGGTAAAAGAATTGAACTGCCCCACAATATGTCGCGGACTAGGATGACGGGGAAGGGAAGGGCGAATTCTGGACGTCAAACGTACGACAAAAACAGCAAATATGATAAATGTCTATTAACGTGCTCCGTTGTTGGACTTCCGTCTTTGATTGATTGCATTTGATTCGTGACGTTTTATGAAAAATAACGCGCGTTAAAAATGTGCTTGAACGTATTTTTCATAGAATGACAATTGATAGAGTGATGACCTTAAATAGTAATTTATTCTAATTTAAATATCAAAATATTGTGATATGAGGCAACTAAAATTTAAATTGAGCTCAAAAGTATTCGCATAGTGGGCATTTGTATGTACAGGTGTCCACGTAGTACGGCGGTCATCGATTATACGTCAGAAGGCAATTGAAATGGTTCAAACCTCAAGTTTGCAACTTAATTGTCCACGTTAGAACTTTTCTATGAAAAGTGATATATCACTAGTGGGTCATTAACGGTCAGGTCATCAATAAATGATAAGTGATAAAATTTATTTAAATTTACATATGTGAAACGTGTTCTAAATTCGCAAACAAAAATGTGATACGGACATTTTTACTTTTTGTATACTTTATATACAAGTTAGTAGTCATGAATATTTTCGAACTCGAGATTTTAACGGATATACTCGTTTTGAGGTCTCCTGAATTGATTCTATTTTCGGAATGACGTCTGCGTATCCGCAAGTGATGGTTTACTCTTATGACCGTGTTCCTTCTCTTGAAACGTTACGAATTATCGAAAAAAATCATTTGAAAAGTTTTTTCGAAAAATGTAGTATAAGTAAGTATAAGAAAATTCAGTACAAACCACTTAAAGTTTTTAAAGTTTAGAATCAGTTTGTTTGATTATATTATAACTCTCCCGTAGCTTTTTCAATAGGGATTCCTATAATCCCTTAAAATATGTTTACATTTTAAGCCAATTGGTGAAGACTTATGGCAAAAATGTTTGGGATGTTTGGGCATAAAAATAATGCAACAACATTATTTAACGGTAAACAATGTTGAATCAACTGTTGAAACAAATTTGAATTTGATAAAATTTTGGTTCTAATGGTCTAAATGATCGTTCAATTTTGTTGAACGTTTGTTAGTTGTTGTGATACAATTTTTTGGTTATGTTTTGCTACTTTAAAATTTTGCGTCAAATGCAACTACTCTATTTGAAATACTCATTTCTCTTTCTGTTCAAATGAACCTAGAAGACGAACTTTCTATGTGATTTTGTTCCATTTTCAAACCTCGATCGTTAACTTGATTATAATGACAATTAACTATATTTGATAAAGGGGCGGATCTGTCGCCGAAACGTAATGCAAAAGCTCAAATTTTTCATTTGATAACTTAAAACCTGTACCCCTAAGAACTAAGATTGGTGATAGTCCTTAAGAGTCAGGCAACAAATTTGAGACTTTTCTATGTACGAATCCTTCCAGTAAGTTCATCTAGGCGTTTGGTGTCCTCTGTTGTCAATCTCGTTCTTATCAACTACGTCATTTCTTATATTACATCCCTTGTCCAAATTATATTCCATGCTGGGCTATTTATCATAGTAAAGATGACGTCCTCTCTTTTCCCATTTTTGATCCCTCGTTGTCTTCGTCTTCTTTTTGGTATTTTTCTCCTTCTTCTCCTCTTTCTAATCCTTCGTATTCTTATGCAAGACTCGTAATATAAATCTTAAAAGTATTGTTTCGCATTCTGCATAGTTTTCTGTTTCCTGTTTCCTCCTATTAAGTTTCTTTCTTAAACTTTGGTATAATTTTTGTTTTGTTTTTTGGTCGCACTCCTGTAACAGTTTAGTGACATTCTTCATGTACTTCTGCTCAATTTCTTTAACTTTTTCTTGCTGCCGCTTTCTTCTGTGCTAGATTTTTAATTCTATGTAAACATCTGCTGTTGTCAATAACATGGTTGTAGGTACGTGTCGAAGATGGTGGAAGGCAAGTGGATTGCATTGTAGGAAGGATAGCTAGGGAAATGAATTGGACAAGTAAGGTGCACGACAAATACATCGTTGGAATGGTGGAAAATAAGTTATCGTTGTTTTCAGGCTACGTTAATATTTTTGCACGTTCTTAAGAAAACTAAAACAGAGAAAATTTACAAAGGAAAACTTTCTATTTACTGATACAGTGCACAAAACGCAAACATGTCAAAAAGAACCTCAAATCAAATCCAGGTCTGTTGACACGAGATCCTCCGATAATTAATTGACGAATACTACTATGAATGGTTCACTTGTTAATGTTCTTAGCCTTGATGAATCTGACGTTGCTAGAGCACTACAAAGCTAAAGAATAGTCATACACTGGGTTCTGACTGCATCCCTACTTTCTTAATTAGGGGTTGTACTTATGCATTTTCAATACCATTATGCTTTCTTTTGAATTTATCTCTGTCGAACTATACTTTGCCTGAATGCTAGAAAATTATTCGTTTGTGTCCAAAAAAGGTGATATAGCTTCCATCTCAAACTATAGACCAATCCCTATAATCAACAACCTTGCTAAGGTATTTGAAATGTGCCTTTATGTCAAAATTTTTCTTTAGATTAGGCATGTTCGTTTCCAAAGACCAACATAGTTTTAGAAACAAGCGATCAGTTGTAAATAATCTCGCTATATTCACAGTTTCTTACTGAGAATATTGATGACAATACACAGGTTGATGTAGTCTATACAGAATTTGCTAAGCCGTTTGATACCATCGATCATTCTGTTTTCTTCCAAAAATTGTGGTCGATTGGTTTTTACCTCGATACTGGTTTCTTTTTTTAATTTATATTATGGGTAGAAAGCAGTATGCAGCATATATGGGCCATACTACATTATTTTCACCTAGCTCGGGTCTTCCCCAAGGTAGCAGCTTGGATCCGTTATTTATTTATCATATTTATAAATGATCTTTGTAACCAGCTTCAATGTAACAAACTGTTATTTGCGGATGATCTCGAGCGTTTCGCACAAAAAAACTATTGATGAATGTATATGTATATATATGCTAGACAAACATTCAGCGAAATACTAGTAATTTTTCAATCCTATTAAATTATTCCCTTCCTGGGATACGCTTCGATAGTTTGCTCTCCGATATATGACAATCTATGTACATATATTATTGTTATTATTATTATTGTTGTTGTAGAGCCAAAACTATTGCAAGCCCAAGTGGCCATTGTGAGTCAATTCAGGGCTAGTATCAAAAAAAATCAATTAAATTACAAAATTAATCCATAATCAAATAACTTGAAAAATGATAAATTGAACTTGAATAAATAAATTTCAGCTATTTTTGTTAAAAAACCTATAACTTAATATTATCGCATGTTCAGACTTATGAAGGATTGAGTAAAAATTTTACTTTAATTATGGGCATTTTTAAGTATTTCCTTATTCGAGAAATTTATTAATAAACCATGAACGAGAGAACTATTCGAAAACGGTTATTATTACGTTTCCTACAATTTTTCATAACAGCTCGATTTATTTCTAGTTCACTTATTGGTGTTTTATTTGTCTTCAATAGTTTATTTTAATTCTTAATTATTTTAATCATGTAATTACTTTATTATTTTATTAAATGAATAATTGGCTACGTTGTTTACAAGTTTTATTGTATTTGATTTAATGGCTGTTAATTAAGTTTCTATTTAATTATTAGTTACATTTTTTATTGTTCGGGTTTTATTATTTTCCTATTGCTCGTATTTTTTCAGGCGTTCTGCAGTAGTTTTGTTTCATTAAGTTTATTTGTGAGCTATCTTTAATGTTATTTGGCCTCTACTGATCTATTCTATATTGTCATTCGGCATGTCAAGTCTAATTTGTTGTCATTTGACAATTCTTCTCATTAGTTTTTAGTTCGGTTTTTTGTGTATTTTTGTGATTGATATGCTTATTTCCATTTCCCTTCTTTTATCTATTCTTTGATTTTTGATTACATTTAATTGTTTGTAAATTAATTTTAAAACTAACTTCTTTCTTACTGTCAAAAGGAATTGTTATTACTTTTTACGTACTTATTATAATGTTTTATAATTCGTTTTCGTATAATTTATAATTTTTCTTATACTTTGTTTACATTGTCTTTCATTTGATTGATTTTCTGTAAATATTATTTAAGTTACCACCAATTAATAACGTAAGAAATGTAACATTGGGTTTTCAGAAAAAATACTGTTGAACTCGACATCTGTTTCGGCCTTTTTATAACCTTCTCAAAAGACTTTAAAACGTAAATCTTAAGAAGGCCAATTGGTCGTTGAAGCGTAGCTTGTTGCAAATTAAACCTTCATTTTCATATTTCGTTCATTTTTATTTATTTTAATGCACACAAACACCACAAACCCAGTTTATTTTATTCGCCTTTCTGTCTTAATTGGCGAGACAACATTTCACAATTACATATGTTAGTATATTATAAAATAAATGTACACCAGCGGTTATTCCGTCTGGCAGCGGTCATGTTCGAACGCATCGAACTAAATAACGGTGTAGTAAATAAGTACGAGTAGTGTTCTAAGAATATTTTATGTAACGTGGACGCAGGAGAGCGTGAAGTTAGGCATTGTATGGTAATTACAAAACGAGAACTTTAAACGTACATTGTTTCTTGTCTTAGGCCCAATTTGCACCAAAACTGAACAAATGGTCTTCGCTTAAATGACTGCACGAGTCGTTTTTAAATCGCCATTAATTCTAATTGGTGTAATGCGTTTGATTAAGTTGAGGGGAACTCGAGTGGCTCAGAAAACCGCGGAGTTTATGTTCGGGCGGCACATGCTACGGTATTTATGTTGAATCGCAAAAATTCTTGATTAAATTGGACAAAAAAAAAACCGTAGAACAATTCAACTTTACTACCAGAGACATTTTGCTTTTCATATCTGGAATATGAATAGCAAAATATAGCAGCAAATGATAAAGATAAATCCGCCAGCAATAATAAAGTTGAGTGAGTAATATTCTACTTATTTCATACATCCGAATCAATAGAGAAGTTTATAGCAAATTCACGATATAACGACTCAATTAATCATGCTCTTATCGTGACTTAGTCATTCAAATAGTATTGGATAAATATTGTCAATATGTTCTTTGGAAATTTCGACGACGTAAAAAGATGAAAAATTTTATAGGCATATTAAATTTTCAGTCATCTTTATCTCATAGAAACCATTCTTCCGCTCTTCGTCTCATATGATTCGCCCTTCTAGCTTCCATATTGACATCGACATACTCCAGTAAGTTCTATGTTCCGGGTCGCTGTACACGATGTAGCGATCACATTCTTCCCACTTTAATTTTTGTTTGCTCTATTTTTCATAGAAACAATAATTTTGAAGCCCATCTCCCTGCAGTATTTTACCTTTCCTCTGCAGCCCCGTATAACCCTCCTCACTTTTTATTGTGAATTCGATGCCAACCACGCTGTTCCATAGAAGGCCATAACCTGTACAATTGTCATTATTATAGATATGTTGGCGTTTTGATTAGTCCTATATTTGTACTTGTTATATATACGAAGTGTATTCAAGTGAATCCATTTTAATTCATAACAAATGTATTAAGAAATATGTTTACAAGAAATTACCACCCCAGTTAAGGTACATATTCCAATGTTTCACCAACCGACGTAGACCCTGCTCGTAGAATTCTTGTCGTTATTGATAGACGAAATGTTTAACCCCTTTTTTAGTGGCCCAAGGGTATGGAAGTCGCAAGGCGATACATTTGGGCTACAAAATGGATGCTCTAAAATTTTCCATTTCTTTTATTTCCGAGTTTCTTTTACCACGTCTGCGACATGAGGACGAGATTGATTGTCGTGAGGCAGAATGACACCACGTGAAAGCTTTCTGGACGTCTTTGCCTTACTGCTTGATGAAGCTCGTTCTGAGTTTTGAGTACTGGATTGCATTGATATACATTCTAGGTTCTTTAAACTATGCCCTCTAGGTTCTTAAACTTCTTTCAATTACATCGATGAAAACTACTGGTTTGAAAATAGGACACCGAGTTTCATGGCCGACAATTATTGATAGAAGAAACCAATTACCATTTTGCCTGTACTCCTTGTGATATTGTAAACGCATAAACTTTGCCGCAACCCAATCCAACCCAACTCAACCCAGACTTTCCACACATGCCATATTGTGGTCTGCTGATACAGAAACTAATGAGAACAACAATATCAAATACTACAAACATTGCAGTGATGGCAATTTTTTCCAAGACTCACCTGGCCAAAGATGGTTTTCAATTGAATCCTCCTCGATATTTTATATAATTTTGTCAACGTCTTGGTAATGATGAGTTGTCTAATCAAAAACGAGCGAACGGAAATTCAACGTATTTAATTATTGTTTATAGCGAGTGCACAATTTTTTCCTTTTATAAGGGTTTTATTTAAGAATAATTTTTACTAGATTTTATTTGTGGGGCCTTGATTCTCAATGCAGTATTCTGTAGCAATAAATAACTTTGTAATCCTGAGCAAAATTTCATCCAAAATTTGTAGTTTCTCAAACATTAAATAATTTAATTAAATTAATGTAGGTTAAGGCTATAATTTTTTTATTGCATTTTTTATCAAAGTGTGACGCAAGTGTTGACGCAAATAGAGGTGTTGGTTTTCATGTACATTGGCTTGCAGAAAAATCGCGTACGCCCATTGTTCATTCTATTAAATCGTCTTCAATTTTTAATTTGTCAGTGCCAGTAAAAATGCCGAAATTGGCAGAAAACGATTCACTGCCATTGCTTGTTCATAACATATTTAATAAATCGTTTTTTACTTAGCATAACAATAACAAAAGTGGTGATACTTGATTTTGAGTGTATGCGATTTTTGAGCAAGCCAGTACATGTGTCCATAAAATAATCCCTCATTTTTAATCATAGAGAGGTCACCACTTAAATTTTATATCAGTGCACCTTCATTATGATTTTCAGTCTCAGCAAATTGGTTCGCAACATTTTTGGAAGATTTCAGAGGTGAATTTGTTTTCACTTCATAATTCATTTTAACTACTCATCTCCAAAAAAGCAAACTTTCATCTAATATGTATATAAAAATACGTTGCGAAGGACAAATTGTTTTACAATTTGAGCCACTTTATATCTACAGTTTTATGAATAATGTTTTATTAATATTTTATATATACATACTTGATTTTTTCATTGACATTAGAATCATACCTAAATGGAACCATGCGTGGAATAGTTTTTCATATTCAAACGTCTTGTGTTGACTTATTAATTAGTGACTATGCAAATGGTGAGTGAATAAATATTTTTTCAACAATTGTTTAATAGGTGTACAGCTAAGATGTTTAGTTTAAAATTCGTAGCGTGTTAATGTTTGATTAATTTCTGTCATGATTCACATGATTTCATTTTAAAATTTATATTGATATTTTTGCTTTTCCATTTCGTGTCTTTTTTGGTTTGGTATATTTTCCATTGTTATCATTTACGTTACGTATATATAATTGTTTTTGCACAAATTGAACACAACGCAAGCGTTCAGAAATTAGAAGATAAAAAATGAATAGAAGTATTAAACACCCAATTTATAAATCTACGAAAAGGTGCATGTAACATGAACATAGACATTTAATACAAAAGAAGAAGAACTTACGGGATTTGATAAGATAATTATTAGAACGATACTGAAACCAAAGGAAGAGAGGAAAATACGAGATCTCTGATGAACCAGGAAATAGAAGGACTGTTAAAGGGCGAAATTTAATTAATATTTGCCAATCGAATAGAATTAGGTTGTATCGTCATGTTTGCAAAATGGAAATGGAGGCAACGATCAAAATTTTCACAACTTGGTACCATCAAAAGATAAAGCCAGGGCCATGTGGAGAACACAAAAGGAAAACGTTATAGAAACTTTGTTGATAAATAACTGGAGAGGAGGTAAAGAAAGCTAAAGCACACAATATTTTTGATGAAGATACTCAGAGAAAGGTGAATTGAAAGGTGAACCAACGTGGAAAACGATTTCCAGGGTTCAAACTACAATGTCTGCGGACACGGATAGCCCATATAATAATTTGTCTTCATTTAGTATTGTTGCAATTGGTTCTATTGCTTTTGTGCGATTATTTTCCATGTCCTTTTCTTTTTCATTAACTTTTACTGTTGTTTGCTGTTTACCAATATTTATTAATTCTTTTGTTCGAAGTATATGTTCCATTGGATGAAAATGATATTTATCGACTTGCTCCCCTTTTGTTTAATTTATATTCTCTCGTTTCGTCCATATTATTGAGGTTCGCTGTCATTTATTTTCTGCTTTATACTTTGCTTTTTTGCCTTTATTGCCTACTTTTTTGCCTTTATTGCCTACTTTGTTCGTGAGTTTTCTACTGTTGTGTTAGGTTTTCTGTGTCTGCATATTTGTTTCGTACTTTTAAAACAAAATACGTTGAATCCTCGCTGGTTAAATCATTATTGTTCATCAATTGGTTACTTTTGCAGATGGTTATCAGTAGTTATTTTTGCGTACTTTTTAATTCGCGTACTTCTTAATTTCTTGTTTTTTTTTATTTCTTTATGTAGACCATTTGTTTTTCGTTAATTTGTAGTTTACTATTTCTCTTACATTTGCCACGTCGTCGTTATTGACACCTTTTTTCAGTAAAATGGTACGTAGTTACATGTCACCTACATCTTACCCGTATGCATAGTCCGTTCTCAAGGTGAAGGCCAAATTGATATAGGGACGTACACTACGATTTTTCAACCCAACTTGCGACTTGACAGTGGACAATTACGTGTAGAAAACTGGACACATGACAGAATATTTGACATGTATATTAAATGCAACTTATATGTGAATGTTATACTGTCCGACCCTTGTGGACATAGGTTTTTGCATTTACTTCGTCTAGACTGGGCTTCACCACGCATCCAACAAAAATCCTCATCACCAAAGTGTCACTTTTAATGCTAATTTTATAATATAGTATGGTATACAACTATTACTTTTATATTAACTGTTTTCTTTTCCGTTTCTTTTCTATTGTTTCTTTATTTATTATGACTTGTATCTTGTATCTTTCTTAAATTACGCCTCATTAGTGCATCTTCGCAAATAGGAAACAACAATTCACATCGAGTAAACTGTATAACCATTCCATTTATTCAATTTATTTTTATTAGTTTAATTTATTATTAATTTTACTATTCCTAGTGTTATATTTATTACTATAACATATTTTTTGCTTAAATATTTGTTTTACTGTTGCTTTGCATTTTGTGCCATTTTGGTGTACGTTTTCAGTAGGTTCTGTTTTACTAAGGCTAATAAACAAAGTAAAAACACAGTAGATTTTATTTATACGTCATCCATTTCATTTTACTGGCATATTATTT
Source organism: Geotrupes spiniger (assembly GCA_959613385.1). Taxonomy (NCBI): domain Eukaryota; kingdom Metazoa; phylum Arthropoda; class Insecta; order Coleoptera; family Geotrupidae; genus Geotrupes; species Geotrupes spiniger. Next base: position 22,489,735 of record OY390736.1, on the reverse strand, counting down.
TTATCAATTAATACTACTAGTAATTGTTTATAAGAATACTTTGCCGTCACTGTTGATGACGAATTACACATACTTATCAGTATTTATTCATTTCGATTCGTGAGCCACTTAGAGGTCTTCAGTTATCAAGACACGAGCATGACTCGGTATGTACACACTGGATTAAAATAAAGATTAGTTTTAATGGCCACCGTTCAGCATCTGTCTTATTCATTTATACACGCCTCTATATTCCCGTTTATGTATATCACGCTCATAATTGCAATTATAAGTACACTTACTACCACAATGAATTATGTCATTGGTTTTTATTAGTCTACAAAACACCAGTCGTACTAACTACTAACTACAGTTTCGTGGCGATAATGCCACGAAAAAATATAACCATCGAACTAATACCGTCTGATGAGATTTTCTTATTGAATGTTTAATATATCCGGAGTGGTCTGAAACACGTACACGTATAAGAAAAGCACGAGGTGCTTTCGTGAAAGGAGCATTTTGAGAGGACTTCCGTTCTTGATTCGTTTCCGGTAGGCTTGCGAGTTTCACATGTGGGCTGCATTATCGGCGATTTAATATTCAAAACATGCCGGTGCAACAAATGGTTTATGTTTTTGAAACGCCGCAGATCCACTTCCGTGTTTCCTTTTCGTATTTTTTGCCTAAAATAAAACAAACTGAATTGGTGCACTTACACAGACATTTTAGTTAAACAAATTGACTGCAGTGAGTGAAACGGGGTAAAAACTGCATGTTTAAGACGGCAAGTTAAACATGAATTATTTACGTATGTAGGAAGGTTTTAACCACCCCAACAAAATTTTATCTAACATATATGTCTATTACTTGTCGAATATATTTTCGTGTTGAAACGTTCGTTTCTGTCGAATTACGCAGCAACAATTCAATAGTTCTTACATAGAATAACGAAATCAATTCTGGTAGCAATTTTTCTTCCTTGTTCGGATAGGTATCTTTTTTTACCGATGAGAAAAAGTAGAACTGAAAAGTTTGTTCTGACCTCCGCATGCCATTGAATTACTAATTTCACGGTCACGTAAATATCGAAATATATCGTTCAAAATATGAAAGCTTTTTATAAGGTGTTGATCGTTTCTTAAGAGGTACTGGAACCAAATGCGTTTTCTTTTAATGTCCTTGTCCTTGAGCTTTCAATAAATTGCAAATAGTCAATCTTTTAACGAATAGTTTTATTTCTTTCTTCTTATGTAAATAAATTTCCATGCAATGTAATTCAAAAACTATGTTTGCTATTTGTTAAATAATATAATTATATAAATAAATTTTAAATGGAGGTAATTGCTTAATAATCTGAGCCACTGCAAGTAGATTATTTTTATTGGATACATGAATTATGTTTTCTTCGCATAAAAGTGAACGCTTATTAGATCTTCATGTGACATAATGTCGCAGATGTGAAAATAATTATTTCTGTCCGGGGAGGGTCAACAAACTGTTATTCTTGTAAATGTCATAAAGAACTTATTCGAGAAGCGAAAAAACGAAAGCCTTGCATAGTCGTCGTGTCATAACCAAGTATGGTACTGCGATCTGACTTGTCGTTAACCGTTGGTACCGTCATAGTCGTCAATTTCCATCAAGTGCTGTCGATTGCACTCGATACCGTAAAGATGGACTGGATGGAGTCCAACGGTTGATTTATTAACGTTACTGATATTAAAATTTGAGCAAACATAATCAGGCTGTTGGATTTCGTTCGGTGATTGTATTGAATGTTTATTATATAATAGTAATAATAATAATAATAAGTGTATACTAAAGCAAAATTAAAAATACGTATTTTTACATCTAATTTTTTTATTTTGTTAGTTGAAAAATTCCTTTACTATTCAAAATCGAAATATTTTCAACCTCGATATACAAAATTTACATACATAACAAAAATTACGCTGAGCAAGTCAAGGGCATGCTTCGCAGCATGTGGTAAACTATTTAAATTAGCTCGCACTGCTTCACTGGTTTCGTGTTATTATCGCATATTACTATCCCAATCTTTTTAAATTGTTTGGGAAGCTCTAAAAGTATCAGCACAATATATTTTGTTATAGATGTGTTCAACAAATCCACGTAATTCAAAGTAAATTGCAATTTCATCGCCGATTATTAATTATAATTAATTCATTGGGAGTAGAAAAAAAGTAGAAATAACGAAAATTACACGAAAACAATGTACAAAAAATTAATTTACATTTTAATGGTCACTAAAAAAAGAATAACTAACTTAACGTTACTGAAAATGGGGAAAAATAACCGAAATAATCTACTCAACTGTTTCTGCTATTGCTGCTTCCTTCTTTCTCTGACATGCTCTGCCGTCCAGTTTTCATTTTTTGGTAATATTCTTCTTAGGTTGGGTTTTAATTTCTTTATATGCACTTCATTCTGGCATCTATTTATCTCTTGTACATTCCCAATTACATCAGTGCTTCAGTACTCCAGCATATCACTTTTTTTCACTATGTGAGATCAGAGTTTCCTGGACATGGAATCATTCTATCTTCTATGTTAGCCATGTTTTTTCGTCCAACTTTTTTTTCGATTTCATGCTAGTAGGTGTTCAGCATATCTGTTTTATTTAATCTTTCAGCGAACGAAAGTTTCCATTGAGGTGTTCTTTGCTATTCTTTGTATCATTCTAGCCCAAATTAGGAATTTGTCTGAATCTGAGCTGACGCAGATATGTTCGTAGGTTTTCATCATCAGGCGACCCTTAGACGTGAGTATGTGATTTTTCAAGTGCATTTTTGTATATTTGGATCTGGATCAAGTTTCCACCACCTACACTGTTGGTGAAGGCATATTGCTCTACTCTGATACCATTGTCATTTATTTGATCGTGTAAGCTAAGGATCACCATCAAAACATTATAGATAGCTTCTTGCCCACATCTCCTTTTCAAGTGCGCTATGTTACTATTATCCTGTAATGTTCGTCTGCATGAAGTCAATTCTGCTTCTGTGGCCATACACCCAACCACCTTTCTGGAGAGCAAAGGAGGGTCAGGATTATTCCTATTCCTTTGTGGAGTAGATTGTCTGATTGATTGACTGTTTTGCTTGGTAGACTGGCACACTGGATTTAACGTAATATAGTACAGCCCACGAGGCCAGTCCAGCATTGTGTTCTCACATCGCCTTTTTTGTCAATTCATTTTAAATTACCTTTAAGGAAATGTTGAGTAACAATATACAAGGATTAAAGGATACCGCAAAAAATAAATTTAAAGTATCAAAATCATTTAAAAGCCATGCGACGCATCAAGCTGGTATTTTAATAAATAAAATATAAACTTGCACAAAAAGTAAGAACAAAATTAAACTGATAATATGATAATAGGTTATAGTGCTTTACTTTTTCATTACTATAGTCAACGTTTCTTGTTTTTCTTCAGTTGCTTCAGTGTACTTTTGTTTGCATTAAATATTTTATATTCCTTTAGAATTTCCATAATTACAACAAATTAATTTTTTTTCCGGAGGAAGCGGTTTTGGAAAGTAATTTTAAAGTAAGTTTATACATATTTTTTGCGAAATGAAGTTATACACCACCAGTTGGATGAGGCATGATTTTATAATATACAATTTAATATTATTAAGTAAGATGAGCTTACAATTTAATAGTTTGCATGGAAATCAATTTCTGGTGCCACAAAATTTACTTACCTACTCCTACATCCTTTTTACACTTCCGGTTATAAAGATTGTTAGGACTGAGGCGTTTTGCACATTTCCTCTTCCATATGCGTTTGCACCTAATTTTGCCTTTCGTCCTGTATTTGGGTTCAGCCATTTGACATCTCTATCTATGTTCTCATCGAAATACCGTATTTCCTCTTTTTATCTATCATCCTTCATTCTCATTTCTTATCCAAACCATTTTAGTTCTCGTTCCTCGTTTATGTGTTGAATTGATTTTGTTCTTAATTTTCCTAAATGCAGTGTTTCTTATTTTATCTATTGTTTCATGCTCTAGCGATCTATCTAAACTCGTTCTAGTGCTTTGGATTTTACTTCTTTGTTTTTGTGCCAATGTCCGTGGCTCTGAATGAATGGTCAAAACTGAGGTTGCTTCTTTCTTAAATACATCGCTTGGAATTTCCTTGTTTGCGAAGAAATGTTTTGTTGCCGTAAATAATATTGCTTATGTACCTGCCCTTTCGTTTAAATCTTCTTCAATTTCCAATCTTGTGAACTACTGCACTCAGATAACTCTAGACTTGTCCCAGTTTTCTCTTCTATTTATGTGGTGCTTCTTTTTCACCTGGTGACCATGATTGTCGTCAGCTTCTGTTTATTTATTTTTGTATTGGTTGCCTCTATGCATTTACTATTATTACTCAGCTTTTCGTTGAACGATATTATTAATGTTATCCGCGTATATTAGTTCTGAAAATTCTACTTTTATCAATAGCCTTATGAGCCCGTGGGTCCGAATCGGAATCAAAATAAAATATTTAATTCAAAATGTGATGTAGTTGTTTGGTAAAACACATTATAGAGCGAACGTACCATATGTATATGATTGAGTGAGGTAGTGAGGTCGCCAGACCTACGACAACTCGACGTTTTGCTAGCTCGTCTGTAAGTTTACTCCTCGATGCAAACTATGAAGATGTTTTAAATACAGGCGTTGTTGCTGACATTTCAACGCTTGTGTACTTGTATACTGTAAATATATATATTATATATAAATTAAATTACGGTATAATTATTACTCTACAAACATTCTCTACACTCTACATGCCAATGTCGCACTGGATTCCTTCGTAATATTGATAATTTATTGTAAAATATTTAACGTCGTAATGATCGTTGGTAATAATATTTATAATTATTTTTATTGTTATTATTATTATTATTAAATATTAGTAAATGAAGGATATACAGGCATTTGCGAATATATTCTCATATGCAATACAGAGACTAATAAACCTGTCAAGAGATGAAGGTATAGTTCCAGAAGGCATGAAAAAAAGCAGTGGTAACGCCCATACACAAGAAATGATCGCTTAAGTTCTGTAATAACTATAGACTATAGATTTAGGTGCTGTTCCCTGTGGAAAAAAATTCCTGGAAACCGATTAGGCAGAGATGCTGAGCGATTACAAACAACTTCAGAACCGAAAATATGACATAACAGTTACAACCGTAGTAGATTCGTATGTGGATGAGGACAGAGGTGTCCCAGGAGGTCACATACTAGATTCGATACTGTATTTAATTTATGTTAACGACATAAGACACGGTTCTAAATATTGTAAACTTAAATTGTATGCGGATGGTACTTTAATGTATACGATTCATAAAGTTCTAGGCAAGGCAATTGAAATGGTGCAGGAGGACTTTCTTACGTTCCAACTATGACGGCACGACACTGAACTAAAAATTAACATGGACACAACGGAAGTGCTCTATATTTCCTCTCCACACCTAAAGGATAATAGATGCGTGAAAATAGTCATTCCAGCGATTGAATACATAGATACACAAATAACGTGTATAAGCAAGTATGTCTCAGTGTGGATTCGTTGAAGATGTGAATCACTGGTATATTTAGGAGTGGATATTGACAGTTCTTGCGGAATGAATACATTAATACTACGGTCAATAGATTAAGGGACAATTTATTACTTGCAAGGGTGGCTCACGCAGGAGGTCCTGAAGATAATTATCCATTTGTTGAATCCACGTTAACCACGCTATAACATCATGGGGAAACACTTATCTACAGATAATCTGAAGGGCGTTAATAGATATATGGCATCAGAATTACTGGATGTAAAAGGTCTATTCAAGTACAGTTTAATGGTGAACAATTAGTTCACCACCAGTAACAAAACAAAAATTTTCCGTGTTTATGACTCAAGAGGTAGGGACATGGGGCAATTAAAGGTACCAATATGTAATAACGAATATGGGAAATGACATTAAGTGTAGCGATACCGAAAAAGTATTAAAAACAGTAAATGAAATGAAAATACACCTAAAAATTAGGTTAATTGAAGACAGGGGTGATAAATGGACACATTAATTAAAATAGCTACGCTCAGCGACACCAGGGCCAAAAACAATTTTACAATCCAAAATTTGGATAATTTGATTTTATAAGAAATCAATGTACTATTAGTATTGTTATGTTAGACATTTTTTTCTCTCTCTTGTTCCATTCTTGTGTCTAATTCTTACAAAATTCTTAGTTCGTTGGTATTGAGCTTTTAGTCCTTATATCAGCTTTTCTTTTAGTCACCCCTTTTCCAAAATTCTCCAAATTTTGTCATTTTCCACTTTGCATCTCCCTTTTATTGGGACTCTAATTAATATTTTCCAGTCTTTCTCGTGAATTCAGTATGTTATTCGTAATTATTCCAGCATCTCTTGTTTTCCTGCTTTTAGAATTTAATGTTAAATAAACATAATCTGGTCGCATCCCGGCGTCTTACTTTCTTTCATTTTATTAAGTGCCTCATATAATTCTTCTGAGCTTATGTCGTCCACTTGCGACTGAGTTGTCGCATTACTTCCATTAGTATGTGTAGATTTTTTACATTATCATTTTATTGTAGCGTCATTTCGCTCGTGTTTTTGATGGCATCGAGGAAAAGTTTCTGATTCTCTTCGTGTATATATTTACATTTCCCCAACGTTCTGTCCAAGCCTTTTGTTTTTGTTCCGTGGCTAGTCTTTTCACGTTTCTTTCAGTTTTATATTTCTCATGATTTGGTTTTGTTCAGGTATTTTGCTCAATTTGTTTCTTCCTTTTGATTGGCGCTTTTACGTGGCCTTTTCGTGTCGACCATTCCTTATCGTACTTGTTTCACCCATTTCTATCGAAGCGGGCAGGATCCACCCTTTAAAATTAATCAAATATGAAAAGTAATTAGAAGTTAGTATCCGAAGAATAGATAAGGTCTTTTACTGAAACAAGTTTTTTTTTTGTAACAGTGGCATCTAAATAACTATAATTTAGATAATAACCCCTTTCATGAAAATTATTTAAAAACGTTACCATTGATTTATTTATTGAGCATAGTTTTGTATTTTGTTCCACCAGTATGTCAAAATATTCTATTAAAATATTCGCAGTATTTCTTTTTAGATTATTAATCTTTGCCCTCTTCACGATTCAGGCGTACATTTTATCCAATTTCAGTAACTCCACGAAGACTACACTTTCAGTACTCCAAATTCATTCAATTCCTTCGATTTTATTCTAATTTGAAAATCAATCTATCATTCATGATCTACGAGTATGTGATTATTCTAGACGTTCATGTATCTAAAAACTTTTTATTAAGCTTTAATATATTTTGACAAGGCTGGAGGACGTGCCTTAATATTAAAAAATGTAGACATAATAAGTTTTTGTATTTCTTATATTAATTTAATTGACTTATTAAATGGATTTATTAAACATATATTATATTGGCCGCCAATTATTTCTTTAACAATAAAGGCCGTAAATTGTTACCATGTCTAGACTGTAAAGTTCGTCGAACGTTAAGTCAAGAAAACGTGATAACGAAAAGAGCATGTTATATAAAATAATTACTGTAGATGTTGACCATAAATCCAGTTACGAAATATATTCCGATCTGACGCGTTTGCAATTTTAATGCTTTCATTATTCTCGTTGTGTTTGTATTCTTTTTGATTTTCCTTGCGAGTTTTATTTCGCCTGTTCCTTTCGATTCCTTTAATCTTCAATTTATTTTTAGAAATTATTTTAAGTAATAATGAACTCGATATTTTTGGTACTTATATATTATATATATTAATTTGGAATTTCATTCGATATTTCTATTATTTATTTCACTTGCTTTTTCTTAATTTTGTTTCATTGTACTGTTTGTACGGTTCATATTGTTTCTTTGGTTCATTTTTATTTCAGGTTAGTTTTTCTTTCGCCTTCGTTTGTTTAAGTTTTTCTGAAAGTTGTTTCCATTTGATTCCTTTTCATGTTTATTTGCATTTACTTATTTTTTCTACCATTCCTTCTTATCGGTCTTGCGTATGTTTCAACAAATTGCTTCAAATGTTGCTTACTTTCTTAGTCTTAATTAGTTTTTATATAATGGCAAACTGTACTAATACCTTACCAGATGGCATGTTTCAAATTTATATTGAAATCTCACACCTGTTACAAATAAAAAAATAAATCATACTTGTTTCTAAAATTAATCAATCCTATATTAGTTGTGAAGGATTTGGGAATCAGAGCATAAATCAAATTAAAATGTTTGACTAATTGAAGAAACGGTTTGATAAAACAATATTGCATATGAAATATTGTCTTGGTATCTAGGAATTTTCTTTTCACATAAAACTTATAAAACATACATCTATTTCATTAGAAACCTTTAACTATTTACTGTAAATACTTAGATATATTTAATGAGCAATCACTGCCCTAAATGTTCACAACGTGTGTACCCAGGCAGCATAAAATGTCTGTTTACGCTCTCCGAGGTACTAAAAATCATAATGGGATTAATGAATTCAATTGACCGGACCAAACGAGGCTCTCGTTCACAGCATTTAATTAATAACGCGCAAATAGTAAATGAAATAGACTCGGCGCTGCGCGGGCGCCGATACCGGTCTGCTTTTTAAATATGATGTTCGCGTCGAAAAACTGGATTGGCAGGTTCAGGCTAAGAAGATAAAAACAATGTTCATTCATTACTTGGCACACCCAGCATCCGCTGTACGATCACCCCGAGGAGCATTTACATATCGAATCTAATGATTTGACGACTTTCAGTTAGTTTGCATGCGATAGTTGCGTGCTCGCTTGTTTGTTTTGTTTTATGAATTCATTCATTCTTGCATGCGTAACATTGGATTGCTTTATGTTTGTATTAGCAAGTGGTTTTGCTCAATGACGTTTACGGCGGTAAATATTATTGAGGGAATTTACTACACGGTGACCAAGAAATAATAATTTGCTTGAGTTGTATTGTATAATTCAAAATAATTATCAATGATGTCATGGTTAAAACCCGATAGGCATTAAATATAATAGCCGTTATTATGTTCTGAAACAATCAAAGCTGGTTCTACTTAAGACATTTTCATGAGAGTTAATGCAAAATTATAAAAGCAGTAATCTTTCAAAACATCCTGTGCTCAATTTAAAAAACAAAACTATAAATACACTACAGTAGTTAGTCACTGAAAGATTTATTCTAAAAAATTTACAACTTAATGATTACTAGATCGAAAGAAAAACACTTTTCAGGAGACAGTTCATTCAATTACCTTAAATTACTAAATCGCTAAGTCGATTGGAAAATAGCAAATAATAAATGTTTTTGTTCATTATGACTTTAATTTTCACTAATCTTTAGTCTTTAGATCCACCTTTAAAAATAGTTCAACAAATCAAATAAAAAAATGGTTTAACGGGTGGATTTTTAAGTTCTGGGCTCCATACCCTACTATTGTTTGGTTTCCAAGTCGTACGTACATATTCCTCAGCAATCATATCGTGGGTTAATCAATGATCTTCGTGAATTGTCGATCGAATATTTTGGGCGGGCTCCACGAGGTTCGGCACAGAAAAATTGCCGCTCTGGGATGCATCGACTTTTCGAGTCCACTAAAGTTGACATTTTATTGTAAATGAAACGTTGCCACTTAGATTTGGGTTGGAGTCATTATTTTTTAAAAATCTTTCAATAAAAGTTATTGTGTATATTTTCATATTGTGGTATAAGTTTAAACTGCATCAGTTTGCCATTGGATTATTTAATTGCATTGTTTAGTAACCTTGTTGCGAGTTTTCTAGTTTCACAACTAACATGCATACGGCTGTCTCTATTATACACTCGGGTGCAATAAAATGTTTCCATCTAATAGCACGCACGTAATTGGCAAAATGTGTAGCATATTTCACTGAATAATAACACCTAAAACTTGTGTGTAGTATCAAATATTTACTTCAAGGCCTACTGCATTGGTGTGTACCCTAGTTTCTTTTTTTTCGAAATGACTGTAACAGTTGCCTAAACGTCAAAAGGCGTTTACAGGCTGTAATTAGAGTCAGAGAAGGTAATACCAAGTATTGAACAGTCGTTCAGAATGTCAATAGTTAAAATTTAATTAATTAATTTTTGTGTTGTAACATTTTCTGTATGTTTCAAATATTCCTTGATTCATTTTGTTAAAATACACCTGTACTGTAATTTTTGGTAGCATCTAAGAAGTAACCTTATCGTTTAACACCTATTAATTTTTTTTTATAAAAAAAAATTGTTTTAAAATGTGGAAACTTTTTATTGCACCCGACTGTACTAGACGATGGTGGCCCAAATTTTTACAACAATTGTACAATGATTATTGTAGCTGTATTATTGAAAAGTCTGAACATGGTTACATGGTCACCCAAGACAAGCCAACCCAATCCAACTCAACCCAATCCAACCCAACTCAACCGAATCCAATAGGTCAACACGGAATAACAAAACTGTATAGGATTACAAAATACAACGAAATCATAAAATCCCTTTGAAATGTCGTAGTTAGCTATGTAAAGTCGTGTTCTTCTTTTGTTTTGAGGCATAAGCCTTTTTTTAGCTACGACCCCAAAGGGTCTCCTAACGCTCTTTTAATCAATTTCGCCCTCTCAAACGCATTTGTTACACGCTTTTTATTTTGGTAAATCTGAAGATCATTTTAGTTGTAAATGTAGGCAATCGAAATTACTCAGCGCTTGAATTTAGTGTTTCTTGTAAAATTCATGTCATTTTGCTTTGTGCTAAGTGAATTTATTTCGATTTCGTTAATTTTCTTTTTGATTACTTGTCTAAGAATAATATTGTTCTCTTTTAGTTATCCTTCGTCCTGATTCATATTATTTTTTATACTTATATTTGGGTGGGACAAGATAGATTAGGTTTGTTTCGTTTCGATATAATTTGTGTTTCACTTTAACATTTGTATTTTTTGTTAATTATTTCATTTTAATTTGAATTTTCGTTATTATATTTGTCCTGGTTCCTCGTACTGTTTTTGATGTTTTGTTTCAATTTATTTTGGTTCAACGTAATTTTATGGTTTCATTAATTGGTTGCCATCCTCACATTTCATATTTAACCACTTTGCACTTCAATTTCTATCAGAGTTTGCATTTTCTTTATCTCATTTTAAATTGCATCGATTTTGATTCCCATTAATGATAATTTTCAGAATAGGTATTGTTCGATTCACTATTTGTTTCCAATGATTTTCAATCATTTCAGCTTCTTTCATTTATGCCCATCGGCGTTCATTTTTCAAGTATTTCTTAAGATATAGCAGAGCAAGATCTAAAAAGTATGAAATCCAAAATTGGATTGAAAAAACGAGAAACAGGAATGAATGGAATTTTATTGTATGTATAGTAGGTAAATAAATAACTGTCTCGATAAATAATCCAGAATGGATTTCGTCCCCATAATAATTAACTAAAAATATTACCTTCCGTTTAAGCTGATGCCCTTAGCTTACTTATATAGTTTAGTCACCCAAATATTGGTTGGATTGCGTTGGCTTTCTTCCTAGACTTTTTGCCTTCATCGCCCTTTTTACTCCTCTCTCCGATCTCATTCTGCCCAGGTGACCATAGCTTAGCATAGCTTCCAATTTACTTTTGATGAATTACTTGGTAGTACATTTGTGTTGCCTTTTTTATCACATCCAAGAATATCTTTTTATATGATTAATTTTCAGAATATTTCAGGTATTGTTCGATTCACTGCTATTTGTTTCTAATGATTTTCAATCGTTTCACCTGGTTTAATTTATGCCCATTGATGTCCATTTTTCAAGTATTTCCAAAAATATAGCAGAGCAAGATCTAAAAGTTGAAAATCCTAAATTGGAAAGAAAAAACGAGAAACAGAAATGAATGGAATTTAATTGTATGTGTAGTAGCTAAATAAATAACTGTCTCGATAAATGATTCAGAATGGATTCCGTCCCCATAACAATTAACCACAAATATTAGCTTCTGTTTAAGCTGGTGCCTTTAGCTTACTTACATTCCTTAGCTACCCAAACATTGGTAGGGTTGACTTGGATGGAATTAAGTTGGATTAGGTTGGGTTTCTTCCTAGACTTTTTTTACTTTTCTCTCCGGTTTCATTCTTCCCACGTGATCCACCTTAGCTTAGCATAATTTCTAATTTACTCTAGATGAATTACTTGGTAATACATTTGCGTGGTATCTTTTTATTGTTGGTCCATAAATCATATTCTGTTATTTCATACATATCCTTTTATATATTTAACGTCCATTTGTTCCTGTGTCTACTTCACTCTTCAATTCCTCATTACCCTTGTTGTGTTTATTCTTATTAAGATAATCTTTATTATAAGACTCAAACACCTAATGTTGTAAGTTTCAAAATTTATTTATAACACTACATATGTTTCGTTAACACTGTGGCTTTATCAGGTGAGGAAATACAAAATAATCATACAGAAAATATTACTCATATATTAATATCGGGTTTAAAGGAGGGGGTGTAATTACAGTTTTAGATTTAATTAGGTGGGGATTATTTATGTCTACTTGATCATTCAAAATGATACCTAATCTGTTAAATGTGTTAATTTCTAATCTTTCTAGTGAATTTAGTTTTTTACTTTTTTCCTCAATGTGGAGAATTTCGAATTTGTTGTTAAATTTATGATGATTATTAAACAACGTTTCGCAAAGGTCGAGTCTGTTTTCTTGAAGTTGTAGCTTCTCTCATGTTCTTTTATTCTGGTATCAAAAGACCTCCCAGTTTGGCCTACGTTTTGTATTTCGTCACCTGATGAAGCCACAGTGTTGGCATAACATATGTTGTAGTGTTATAAATAAATTTTGAAATCAATCAATCAACAATACAATCTTCATTTCATGTGTTCCTATATCTATTGATTTTTGGATCTTCTTACGACTCAGCTACATCATTAGCATATACAAACCATTGCACTTATACAGATTTGATGGTTTTGTATCCCGCTAATATTCTTGATATTTTATTTTAGCATTCTTTTAGTATCTTGTTTATTATTAGCAACTTTATTTGTATAATTTTTGTTTTACTTTACTGCTATTTACTAAATCGAATGTAGGTTTCATATCTAACAACTAATAACCTAATAACTCTCCTAAATTTACTTATGTTGTCCTGCATTTATGTGTCGTCTCGAAAACCAAATTGTTTTACCATTTTTTTCTACCAATAGTGGTTATCGGATTCTTACATAAAACTTAAAATTCTGTTTTCTCCCATTTTTCGGGTATAATGTCTTCTTGCTTATATTCCATTTTGCCACATTCTCTCCATAATTTTAGCCATCTTTGCCGTTATGCCAGATTGTTTCTCGATTTCTCATCCGCTGATTTCTTTCTTCTACCTCTTCCAGTTTTATATCCAACTCTTCCTCGATTTTGTGGTTTATGTATTAATTTTCTTTCCTGCACCGCTTCAAATGTCTTCTGTTGTGTTCTATGGTCTTCTTGGTATTTTCCTATTCCTTCTGAAAACATAATCCAGTCTTTTATTTTCATTTTTTAATCCTCTGCTTTTGTTCGTTACTTTTACGCAGATATTCATGTTTATATTTTTGTGCCTTATTCATGTGCCTTGTGGTATACTTCTTCCATTCTTTCTCAGTTATGTCTTTTTTGTAAGTTCGTTCCGTTCTATTTTATACTCCGACCTTCTAGTCATTTAAATCCTTACCTCCTCTCTCCTCTCTATTTTATAAGTTTGTCCACTAATCCCTTAAATTATTTCTCATTATTTATTTCATTTTATTCCACCTCTCTTATGTTTTCTGGGTGTACTCTTGTCTGATTTATCAACTTTATCTGTATACATGTCAGTCGGTAATCCATTTGTAGTTAGGTGATGTGATTGTTCAGGACGTCGGGTGTCTAAATCTAAACTATTACTATTACTAGATGGTTTCTTATAAAAAAGCTACTGTTCTTTTGCCAATTTGATTTAATAGTTCCTCCACTCTATGTTTTTCTATGCAGCCCAGTCCTGTTCTTTGACCGGTTCCTATCCTCCTATTCGCATCTCCAATAGTTATTACTTTATGTTTTATTCATGTGGCTAATTCAACTTTCTAAAATAATCAAATGTAGCCGCGGAATGTTGCCTTCAATGTTTATCTCTCACCAATAACACAAGTAATTTTCAAAAGTACACCTAAGTGATACATTTCTTATATAATAAAGTAAGGATGGCGATATACTGAATAAAATGTATATATAATAAGATTGGATAATGTACTATGATAACAGCATAAGTAGAACCAGCTATGTTTAACTAACCTAATAACATGCATCTTTATCGCTATTTTATTGGGAACATTTAACTGATTATTTACGCCAATATCTAGTGAAACTTGCACTCCTATACACATTACATTACATTAAGTAGTATTCAAATTGAAATAGCATCATTCTTTGTTAATTTTGCATTTTGGCTCCCGTTGATTTTCGGCGGTCAGTGCTAGTTATGTTTGGCCTCCGCTGGCCACATAACGCCAAAGAACGTACTAAAATTTCCCAATCCATAATCGTAACATTAACATAAGTAAACTAATGTGCTGCATTTTATCATACTTTGTAACGTTATATACCGGATATTACGAAAGCATTTTCGAAACCATTAAAGAATTCCGACCAATGAGACTGTAACGCTTATTATATCGTAAACGCTGGCGCATTAGAACTTTTTAATAGTTCAGCAAATTATACAGGTCGAAGAACGCGATAGAAGAAACGGATCACCTGTGTGTCGTTGATCCCCTTCTGAATTTGCCATTCCGGGAAGATTGTTAACGGTCGCTCTGCACGTCAATTAAGTGCGCTCGAAATTAATAAGACGCCTCGTACGTTGCAATAAGTTAGATCTGGTATTGATTGCTAAATTGCAGATAATGGGACGGCGCGTTTCCAGCGAGAGAAATGTTGTTTTAGTTGGCATGATGCAACGAGTAAATGTTGCGTTTATTCCGCAGAGGCGGAGATTGAGGAGATTATATTATGTTTACGGCACTTCACTTTCAAATGCTTGCAATTTTTTCAATTGGTTTTGCGGTTGTTCGTAATATATATTTGAAATTCTGCTATTAAATGTATTAGTGTTTGGATCCAGATATCAATAAGGTGGGGGGAAATACCCATACTACGATATGATGTAGGTACTGTTTTGTGTTAGTGGTTGGTTGGTACAATATTCATCAGAAGGTCGACTAAACCTTGTTGATGTTATAAGTGATTCTCTAAGATTTGTCCCTGACTATGACTCATTAAACAAATGGGTTACTTTAACACCTTTTCGCTTTCGCATCAATCGTAAATAGATATTATCAGTTACAAGAGATAACTAATTTTGTTTAAATATTCATAGTTATTTAGTCTGAATGTAACCTTCTTAATGTTTTTAATAAAATTCTATGTTGGTATTTTAACAATGTTTTTTATCATTTAAATATCAATAAAGTGTGGTGAAGTTTCATGGAAATATGGTGCATATTTTCTCGCGAAACAGAATACCAGGGATCAACAAAGACGGAAACGTAGTGAAAATGGCAGAACGAGACGAGACAGCGAGGAGTACTCCACCGATGAAAGTAATAAGAAGAGAAAAGCGGAGAAAGACATAATGGGTACTTTCAATAAAAGCAGAAAAACCATAAGAACCCCACCAAAACAGCAAATAGAAAACGATAAATTAGACAAAATAATGACAACGATGCAAGTACTTATAAAGGACCTAAATGACATGAAGATAGAGCAGGAGGAAATCAAAAATGAAAGTAAACGAAAATAGGGAAGAACAATGGACATAATGAGGAAATAATGAAAAGAAAA
The DNA here is from genome assembly GCA_959613385.1 of Geotrupes spiniger. Taxonomy (NCBI): domain Eukaryota; kingdom Metazoa; phylum Arthropoda; class Insecta; order Coleoptera; family Geotrupidae; genus Geotrupes; species Geotrupes spiniger. The sequence goes on along the minus strand of OY390736.1, from coordinate 22,473,826 downwards.
GCATAGAATGAAAAAATATGAAGATAAAAAAGAAAAGGGAGCAGGAAAATAATGTGACAATATACGAGATTGATACAAATGACACTATTAATTTGAAGGAAGGTATGACCGGTTTTTAAAACAGCACATGGAAATACACTTCGATACAAAGATATTCACACAAATAGGAGAACAAGCGTAAGCGAAAGAGCTAGAAAATGAATTAGACATAAAATGATAATGAAGAATAAATCGAAATTGAAAAATCTTAAAAGACACGAGAGTTTGTATTAATGAGGATCTGTTAAAAAAGAGAAAGAAAAACAAAAACAATTTAGAATGATGACTAAAAAGAAAGAGAAAGAGGAAATAAGGCTAAAGTGGGATATCATAAGATAATTATAAATGAGGACGAATGAAGTCGGAATGAAAATGTATAGGCGATAAAAAATAACACCTAATTTAAGGAAATGATTTTTGGATGTAATGTGAAAATAAGTGCGAACAAAAAGGACAAAGTGGAATTGTACTACGGATATACATCTGGCAACTTGGAATGTAAGAGGGACTTATTATCCTGGAACACTCAAGGACTTAGAAACGGTACCAGATAAGTGCAAAATAGAAATTCAGGCCTTTAAGAAACTAAACAAAAAGCGTGGCCGTAATAGAGATAGAGAGGTATATATTCTTCAATAGCAGTGATAATAAAGATAGATTTCTTAGAGCGAGGTTTTTGATTTTGTAAAGGTTGAAACATGGTATTGTAAAATTTACGGCACTAAATGAAAGACTATGCCATCTAAGGTTGGTGGGTGCGCACAGGAATATTAACATTATTATTAAAGTTCATGCGCCCTCGGAAGATAAAGATGAAGAGGATAAGGTCGTGTTTTATGAAACGATCAAAGAACTTTACGATACACTCTCAGATAAAAATATGACTAGCACTGTGGGAGACTTTAATGCAAAAACAGGAAGAAAACAAATATATAAACCAATAGTTTGAATGTTTAATAAATAAGAGATTTCTAATAATAATAGCCTTAAGCTTATAGGACTAGCAGAAAATATGAATAATTTAATAGTTAACAAATCTCCCTGATTTGCAAGGCAACATGAATATCACCTGAGGAAAAACAGAGAATCAAATTGACCACAATATAGATTTAAAAGAGATCATATAGGGGAACAGAAATGGGCTCAGACCATAATTAATGAGGGGGAAAGTGTCCTTATATTTACAAGAAAAAGAGAATTCCAGAAGGTAGCCAGAGCAATCAACATAGATGCTTTCAAGCAAGGGGCGCTAAAATATTGTACCGGAGGGCAATATACTAGCGCTGCAAGTTAGCTCTCCAGGAAGAGCGATAAATGACTGATGGAGTATTTTGAAAAGCCGACTAAAATGCCAGTAAATGTAATGAGGAACAAAAAAATAGAGAGTAAAAGAAGGTTTGTTTATTATTGCTTGCAAAGAACATAAGCAAAAAGTAGACGAAGCTAGACAGAAGATATAAACTAATTCGCCACAGGATATATCCAAGTATAGAAATCAAAAGAAAAAAGCGAAAAATGTTTACAAAAAAGTAATCAAGCGTATTAAGAACCTAAACTAAAAAAGTAGAGGAAAGAAAGAAGGCATTAAAAATTTTTATCAGAAAACTAAAACTGCTAGGCAATGACTAAAATGAAGAATGTAATTTAGCAAAGGCAATTATAGGAAGGGGAGATGAAAAATAAGTGGAAAATGGATAGAGAAACCATTTTGAAGATATTAGAGAAGAATTACCAACATTTAGGTGTCGAAATAACTTGAGAAATTTATAGAGAAGAAGGTGGACTTAATATAGCCTCTCCAATAGAAAATGTGATATCATGTATGAAAATTGAAACAGACCGGAGAAAATGGTACTGCGGCCGAATTAATAAAATATGGGGGCATTTTGCTGCAGAAAGAACAAATGCCAAAAATTGGAAAGAAGCAGTAATTATACCATTGAAGGGTGACAAAACAGAGTGTAAAAATTACGAGGGGAGATCAGTATTTACGGTCTCTAACATAGAGGGAAACAAATGAAGCAATATCAAACGTGTATTTTTCTACATAATCTCCCTGAATGTCAATGCATTTGGTCCAACGATGCTCCAAACCTTTGAGTCATCGGGAAAAAAATCTTTCGGTTGCTCTTGCTCAACCCAACCCAACCAGTCGTTTACGGCCGTCGCCACTTCATTATCGTCGTAATATGTGGTCCCCCAAAGATATATTTTTGATTTTGGAAATAAAAAGAAATCACTAGGGGCGAGGTCTGGTGAATATGCGGGATGTTCAAGCAATTCAAATCCTGCGTTCATAATAGCGCTCATGGCAACATAGCTTTTGTGGACAGGAGCGTTGTCTTGATGAAACAGAATTCCTTTGGTCAATTTTCCCCGTCTTCTTTCCTTCACACAGTTGCGCAATCTTGGAATTAAGTTGGCATAGTAGGAGCCTGTTATTGTATGTCCACGTTTCAAAAAGTCAGTCATCAAAATTCCGTCTGCGTACCAAAAAATTGTGGCCATAACATTACCAGCGGATGGCAAATCACGAAATTTGCGGGGTGGCGGAGAAACTCGGCAGTGCCACTCCATACTTTGTTGCTTCGGTTCAGGATCGAAGTGGTGAACCCACGTTTCATCAACAGTGACGAATCGAGAAAGAAATTCAGCCCGTTCTGCTTTAAACTTTTCCAAACTGGCTTCAGAATGCAATACTTCAATATAATAGAAAGTTTCTGATCAGATGTCAACATTCGTGGGACCCAACGTGCCAGCAACTTTTTTTTAGCCCCAAAATATTTGTTTAAATATTTTCTATAGTACCAAGTCCAAAAATTCATAATTTCAGATATCAGTCGTGTATCTATCATTACCATATCGTGTGTACGATTGACATTTTCTTCAGAAGTGACAGTCACTGGTCATCCAGCACCCTTCGCATGTTCACATGTTTGTCTTCCCAATTTAAATTCTCCAGACATATTTTTCAACACTTATTAAGAAACGGCACTCTCATCTAATACACCTACCATGTCTTCATGAATTTCTTTTGCAAGTATTTTATAACTGCACGAACCTCTGATTTTTCCATTTTTAGAATTTCTCTAAACTAGTCTACTTAAATTCAATTTATTTGAACAGGTAACAAGTGACAAAAGTAGAATTGAACCAACGTATGTCGACTTTTCTAGTAATAATTCTCTCACCTTCATTAAAAATTGATGTTTTTATTCACCCCCAAAACTGCAGCATAGTAGATTGTGTTTATATATTTACTCCAACAAAATCTGACACCTTAGATCCCTCCAGTTATGTTTCGTCTCTTGTTCTAAATAACCTAGTCCTCTTTTTTTATAATCAGTCTCTTGAATGGAAAGGTTAATTTCAATCACCTCTTGGTATTCCCCATAATTACTAGCCCCATCATCATTGACCTTGTGAACTGAATTATTATGAATCAGTTATTATAATAATTACTTGAGCTAGAATACCATCATTGAATGTACATAAGTTATTAAAATATAATGAATCGGCTGATACAAGCTGATGAAAAAGAAAATTGTATGATTCTTACAATCCTGCATATAAACAACGAATAGAAACAATACCAGTTATCAATATGCTTTTAGATCTTTTTAGTTGTTGGTGATATTTGTTTTTAGTGTATATGTTTATATTTAATTTCTTCCATTACACCATGTTCTTTATCATGTTTCTGTACAACTAATTCTATTTTGATTTTTTTTCTTCTTACAACTTTATTATTTCCTATTTTATTTAATATGAAAAAATATGTTGTTTCTCGACAAAACATTTAAACTTTTAAGGCGATAATACTTTGTTAATGAAAGTTTTAAGAAAAAATAACTAATTTCGACTTTAACAATTAACTTCTCCATAAAACATTATGCAATTAATAACCAGCCGAATTTCAAGATGATTTTAATTTGAGTTAAATTGGGTTCGATTGTTTTAAGTTGTATTAGGTTATTTACAGTTTATTTCAATTGAGTCCTAAATATAAGAACAAATTTCATGTATACGTGTCCTCAACGGATTACATACAGAACGAAACTATTAAACTCTTAATAATATATAAGAGCAATAATGTTTAAAAATGTATTAATAAAAATAAATAATACAAATGATTTTTTACTTTTAAATACATATAAACAAGTGCTTGTTTCAGGGCTTATTGCTGATATAAATTTCGAAAAAATAATTAATATTGCCTTATATGGGCAATACATCAATCGTATGTGTATTTTCGAAATATGTGGCCATTCGCACGCATTTGCCAGCGCTTTCCACCAACCTGAATAACGTATAATAATACAACAAATAGTCTTAAATTGCGCAATTTGAAAATAATCTAGAGATGGTATGATGTTTGCCAAACTAATTATTAATCAATTAAGGTGTGACGTAAAGTGCATAACACTGTTTTCTTAATCGATTATTTTTCTGCTTTTAATTCTGATTCATTTGTGAATAAAATTTATAAATGGATCAAACGTAATCCTTATTACTTAAAACATCAATCAATCTACATTTAATGTTAATAAACACTTACACACGCATTACTTTTTACTAAGAGGTACAAAAGTCACAATGTTACATTCCTAGAATCAACTAGTTTACTTAAAACGATACCGCATATCAACTAAACTAATTAAATTTAATTAAGTTTCGAAACTTCGTAATTTAAACGCTTGTTATTTGAAACGTTATCGTTTACAAAGTGATTGTCTTTCGATCGTTGGCTATCTTGTTCGTCCATTAGGACGAATATCCTGTACGTAATTTTCTCAGTTATTTGAAACTTCTGGTAAATTTCGACGATTTACGAACATAATGTATCCAACCGTCGTAGTACATACATCGGTCGTCGATAATGTGGAGATACTTAAAAGTAATTGAAGTGCAAGTTTTTGTAACTCGTCTTCTACATCTGCCGTACGTATAAGGAAGTCAAGCATAGTTTATGTACGGTACAGTTTTTGCTTCGATTAATAAACTATTTTATAATCAACCGTAATGATGAAAATATAAATCAATGGTACACGACGTAAATGTGTAATTACGTTTGCTATTGGTAGGCATGTTTTTTAATTACAGCAAATGGCTGTTTCACGTTTTTGTTCCATAGATATGATGAAGTTTTCTTAGCTACTGGTGTAAAAAAATAAACTTACTGTTGTGTATATTTGTAGATTTCATTTTGCATCGTAAAAATGTTATTTTAAAATATATTTATCTGCGATTCTATCATCAAAATGCTGCGAAAGCAAATAAAGATTACGTAAGTTGGTAAAATGTAAAAAATTCCCAATACATTTTTAAGGCATAATGCTCAATTTCTAGACAACCTTTATCGGTTTTTCATTAAACGCGTCGCGATTTCTCCTGTGCGAGAATCTGCGCACATCGCGGTTTTTCTCGGTTCGACGAGACGAGATCAAAGCATCGACTGAGAGCGTGGGATCTGTCTGTGGAACTTGAGAATCAAGGACAGCCGTAGAGCACTCCGCAGACTCAATGGGTCCTTAACAAACAACTTATCCTTTGTGGTATAAAAATGCAAAACGAAACGCAAAAAGAAGAAAACCGCCCATGGGACGTGTGAGTGTGTATTTTATTTGGATGATTCGCAGCGGTTTAAAAGCCATGCATATTAAATTGGAGTGGAATTATTTTCTATGAGCTATATTTTAATTTAAATAAGTCATTTTTTTTAATAAGATTAAATTGGCTAAGATAAAAAATATTTTGGAAGCAAGTACCAACAAATAAAATAGATTTAAAATAGTCATTTCTGGCGAACTTTGAAGTTTAATACCTTTCATATTTTTTATCATTTATATTTTTTACATTTATTTTGCTTCCATATTCTGAAATCTTGTAATTTGTTGTGCTTTTCTAGCCATACAACGTAGTATATAAATACAAACTTGTTCTTATTGCTTAATTCAATTAAGGAATTAAATAACACAAACAATATGAAATGTAATTATGATAATTCGAACAAAATTAATGTCACGAAGTGAGACAAAATGTCAACATTTTTCGTCATTAAACCGCATTACTCTCCCATAAGAAAATACGTAGAATCACAACGTGGAATTACCTCTGACACTTAAAGCCTGTAATTTCGTATTCATGAGTCGAAGATGAATGAACCGCACGCAAATGGTACGGGACGTAATAAGGCGTTGCTTTTTCCAGCGACCGAAAACAGGTTGCGAACAAGCAATAAATGATAAGAAATCGCGAAATTGTACGTCAGTCCCACTCGTATGCTAATTGTCCCATTATTATTATATGGCGACCGAAACGTGCAACATATAAAACAACTTCTCGACCAATAAAACCAAAACAGGGGCCGCGTCGTGTACGAAACAGCGATGATATCCCATTCAGTGCCGTCGCCGTTAAATGAATGGAATCTGAAGAATTAATCGCTCGTTTAACAATCAAAATATTATTCGTTGTTGTCGATGTAAAAAACGCTCGTCGACGTCACTGACGAATTGACATGTCAGTAGACAGGGCATCATGTTAATTTCGAATCTATTGAAAGTTTATAATCGTTAATGATCGGTATAAGACGTCTGTTTTTGTTGCATGGTGTGTGTTGAGCTATACTATTCATTAATGTTGTGTGAATTGAATTTCACCACCAACAATCGTACAAGTTGTTATTTTCATGGAATACATTAAACTGAAGCTAGTTTTCAGTTGTATCCGAATTACAAAAATACTTCAATCTGAAAGTTCTAAATTGCCAATAACTTGTCAATTTCGCCTTTGTTGGTTTCTCTCGAGTAACAGACCAAATTAAACTTGAAAATAAGTTCCCTCTTTATTTCGTTTAGAGCATAAGTACATTGTTTGAAATGCAACAATTTCAGATGGTATGAAAAATAAGTCGTGTACACGATATAAGTTTTACTCGCCCATCGAAGTCCCCAAATTTTGAATTTTAAATTTGTTAGTAACGAGGCCTAAAATCAATTGTTGGCTTTGTTTTGAGAATCACATTTCCAACAATCATTTTGTTGTTATGTATTATAATGTATTTTGTTATTTACATGTAGCTAAAATTAAAATTATGTTCTATCACACTTTTTCACAGTCTAATACTGATTGTTTAACAATTTTTGACATATGTTGTCGTGAGCACAATCAAGACATTTTACATGCAGTTTTAGCCAGTGCACGTCAGAAATATGTATCCAAATAACATTTTTCAAACCCAGCCAAATGGGTTCTGAATAGGTAGCGAGTTTTTCCAGATCTCTACTTAAACACATCAAGTGAAGTACTGAAATCAAATCGTGCTATTTAAAAACTCGAAATGAGCTAGTGCTAGTTAATAAGAATAGGTAAATTTTACATCACATTCAGATTTTGATTTCAGTAAAAGTACATGTTAAATCGCACACAGACATTTCTGTTACAGTGTAACTGAACCAACCAAAATGCACATAAATATCAATTTAAATGTCAACCATGCTATATGTCTTCAATTTGCAAAATTTATATTAAGTATATGTAATGCAAGCATTTGTAGATTTTTATTTCATTGTTGAAACAGTCTGCTGATTAGACGAATAAATTTTTGAAGAAACATTTTTCAAATGATTACCAATTGTATCTTGAGTATGTACATATATATTTACAAAAAATGAAACCGTTGGACAGGCCATTTCAACAATGGTTTTCTTAAAGTGTAAATTTCAATACAGTCCATCCCAAGCTGTTTTTTCTCTTTATCTCTCTGTCCCGGTACTTTTACTGAAATTTAAAATGCAATGGATAACTGATTTAGCAAACCACTGCCGCGATTGGGTTTTCGGTTATGTGTATAACAGATGATGGCCATTGCCCGTTGGGGAATTTCGATTTGAGCAGTTGTTCCAATGAGGCCTTCCGAAACTGAGCTATTTTGACTGGCGACAGTGGAGCGACTGAAAACCACACAAAGAAAACACATTATTATTAGTATTAAAGAAAATCTATGTCTTTGTTTTGGACCAAAATTGATCGCTATCAATTGGCTTTGTATACGGCTTTCTGAAATCACTCGATAAATATTTCCAAATGAAAAAACGTTTGTGTTATTGTTCCTTGCAAAGTATCAATTGCTTCAAATTTAGTATCTCCGATGCTGTTTTACAAATACGTGATTTTAGTGACAAATTATTAAGTTTGAAATAATTGATTTTGATATTGAGATCTGGTGGCCAAAAAGTAATTTCTGTAACTATACTTATATGAATGGTATTAAGCCATAAATATGTACAATTCTCAAAGCACTTAAGCCAAGAAGTTATAAAATTTCTGACAGACAGATTTTCTTCAACACAATTAAACAAAAATACTCAGCATTTGTATTACAAGTAATACAACTAAAATAAACATGCTGACTTTTTAAACCACAATTTTGGTATGAAACTAAAATACTAAAACACAAGTATTAATAATTGTAATTATTCTCTTTAGTTACATGAAAAAAAAATTGCAAATAAATATTACAGAAATACGACCACAACTTACAAGAGGAACAGTAGACTGCAATGCTATTGCCAAACTAGAAAGTAACTACTTCATTCAGCAAAAGATAAGGTGATTGATTGTCTTGTGCATGTGGTTTTAATGCCCTGACTTAGTTTAGCAAAGAAGTTTTTAAGAACAGATATCCAGTTCAAAAAATTTGAACAAGTTAACAGGTTGAAGAAAATGAAAACATTTGAAACGAAGTTCTCAGGAAAAAATGCTATTGCCGTTAGGTAAAGAGTATTTATACTTTTCTTCCAATTTTTACCAATAATACCAGAAACGATGTAATCAGTATAATAACTTTTACATATTTCTGCCATTATTAGCATGCAAGGTTACATGTCGTATTTAGGAACTTAATTTCACAGTGGTTTATTTTTGGATAGTAATAGAGACTGTTGGGTAAGGAACAAACATTGTCGGCCATTGAAGTTGATAAAACTATTATATATATTGGCTATGTATTGCCAACATTACCACGAATGGAGTTTTTGATTACATTACAGCCACTAAATATCCTTTAATTATATTAAAATAGTCAACATTTATTCTACACCGTTTATACACATTATTTTTTAAAAATATTTATGAATATCTGATCAAGACTTCTTCGAGGTGCTTCATCATTTTCAAATTCCAAATCCCTTCTAACATCTCCCCTTAACTCCTCATGATCAATTCAAAGAAATGTAAATTGAAATCAAACTGAAATTAGTCAACAATCTAAATGGAAATAACAAACAAAATTAATTCTTAAAGTAAAACTAGATAGAAATAAATTAACCCAAACGATAGTTCAAGAATCTATGAAAGTAATTACAGAAATACGAAACTTGAAAGTGAAAGCACAATAAACGAACAGGGAATTACGTAATCGAAATAGAATAAAACGACAAGCACACATATTCAAAGAGCAAAGTAATTAAACATACATTAAATTTAATAAAGTAAACTAAAGTATTAAAAGTGCACGAAACATAAATTATTGAAAGAAATTTTATGAAAAATTAAACATATTAAAGTAAACACATTGAAATGATTTTAAAAATTATTAAAATAAAACTCGGGTGAATTGTAGCGGTTCAAATGGGCATTAGCAATAAGGAGAAAATAAAAAAATATAGCGGAATGGGTCGATAAGAATCAACGCGATAAAAATAATTGAAAAACAGAACACAGTCAAGATTCTCGGACGATCGTTTCGTTCTTATTTTGAGTTCGTCGTTAAGAAGTGCCATTTGTATGATCATGTAGTTATTAAATAAATCTTTAGGGCCTTATAGAATATATTTAAATGGTCTTATGTTAAATAAAAGGACTAGGAGTGGCTGAGCAATTTGGTTTTGTTTGCTTTTACGACGTTCAACTGTTAAGAAAACAACATCGATGGTATCAATCTCAAATTGATTGTTCGATTTGCTAAAAAAATACTAACGAAATAAAAAAATCACTAGAGAACACCTGTTTAATATTATCTAATTGCATCTAATTCAATGTTAATAATAAACTTGTCCGATTTCATTGTTCCCTTTCCTTTCAATTTGCTGCTAATACATTTTTCATCACCACATACGATTCATTTTCTCAATTCAACCCAACTAAACTCCACACAACTCAACTGGAAAATGTATCTATAACACCTTCTTCAACCCCAAATCTTTATAATTTCTAACTAAAAGGCCTTCTTCAAGCCTCAATTATATATTAGTTTTAACATAAAACTCACAAATCCCCAAAGTGCAAAAACACAAGATCAAAGTAAAGCAATTCACATTTATTATAAATTAAATACAGTTGAAATTCTTGGCCAACCGTTTCACAATAATTATGAGCTCTACAATAAAATATATCAAATGTGTGGACGTAAGTTGTTAAGTTAATTGGGCATATTCTGAATAGTTCATTTCTATTGGAAGGAGGATTCAGCAGTAATACTCATTTCAATGTATGAAAGAATATTTAAAAGAAATATATGCCTGACCCCGCCAATAAAAAACTGACTCCGGTAGAAATGGACAACGCTATTAACCTGAATGTACAACTATGGATTATTAAGCAACAGGAAACACAAGCTAAAAGTACACCAGGACTGCATTTCTTGCCATTCCCAGTACTTTTATGGGTTGTTGCTCCTGTGTTCAATAATGCATTCTGTTTAGTACTAAAAGAACTTTCAGCTTCTGTTTCCTATTGCTTAACCGCCCTTAGTTATTAGTCGTCCATTTCTACCGCCGTCAGTGTTTTTAATGAACAAGGTTAGGCCCAATTTTCTTTTTAAATAAAATATACCAGCTGATTGCTCCTAGCTTAGATCAATGTTTAGTGAAACTAGGCTGGAGAATTTTGTAAGACGTCTTAAGATTATGCTGGGGAGGGGGTTTGCAGAAAATGAAATGAGAAATTCAGTTCTATTTGGATTTTATGTCAAGCACACTAACAACAATAGTTTGGTTAATTTAAAATTATTCAAAATAACATAAATTCAAAATACTGTAAAGGAATGTAAAATAATTTAAAAGAATGTAAGTTTATCATATTTTAAGTCGTCCTCAAATGTTTTAAACTTAAATCAATTTATGGTGATAGGCCTCCCCCAAAAGTTTCCATTGGTTTCGTATGATTTCGGGTACAAAAACATAGGTTCATTGTCGATGACCGCGGTATGTGTTTTGCTTTAATTGCTGTTTTAAGTTTTCCTCCAGTTCACTTCATTCATATTGTGCTATTTGCTCCTATCCATGTATAGTATGTTCAATAAAAATTCTCAGAATTCGTGGCATGTACTGTCCTGTGAGAAAATAATAATTGGATTCGACTATTTTAGGAAATTAATAAATTATGAGTAAATTATTTCAAAAGTCCAACAGACTTATCAAAATTATTTTTTATGTAATTTTTATTGTAATTTTTGGACGAATTAATTTTACGCCGGCCACGTATCCTGATTAGTTTTGACATGTACAAACTGCAAAGTTTTGAAGTCAATAACTTACACATAATGATTTATTTGCATCGCATTGCCATGAATCTATGCAAATTAGGGCATGGCCATCACTCATCACAGTACACTAGCATTGAAAGCATAAATATAAATAATAACAACCTGTACCTGCAATGAATTATACACAGACGTTTGTTAACAGCGTTCATCTGTCTAACAGTTTCTGCTTTTTTATTTGTGTTCCGAAAGATTATTTTTTTCAACAGGAATTAACACTCTTACAAGGAATGTAAGCGAAAGCTCACTTCGTTAATGCAGTATGCGTAAACTTGTTGCCATGCATTTATTGAGGCATTCGCGAACAAAACAAAATCCCATCGTAAACATGTAAAGTATTTTTGACGACCTTAAGCGAAATTTAAATAACTCATCCGTTCGCAAGAACAGCGTATGTCAGCTGAATGAAAAACACCATATAATTTATAACGACACGTATATAAAAGCGTCAATAAGAAAATAAAACTCGCAGCTTTACAAGTCACGTCTGTTGTTACTGCGCTGAATGTCAAGCAATTTACTATTACGCTTGTTAAATAATAGTAGCCTCTATTGTTTGTGGCGTCTTTTTCCCAACGCGATGCAAATAACACCGCGATAAATAACGCGGAGCTAAGTTATTTTATTTACGTTGCGGTCAGATGTTAACAACACGACTCATTATTTAATTACATTTCAATTACTTTCTTCGATTTTCTTTGACCAAGTTTTAAACTGAGCAGGAGCAGCAATACTGAAATATTCAAAGTTTACTGATAAAGCGCTGATAAAGCAATTGATCGAAATCTCTAGTTATGATGATTTTGTCAAGAAAATTAAACTGACGCTGACGGAAAACGAAAAATAGATAAAACAATATAGCAGTGAAAACGTAATTGAAAATCATGAAGTTCCCAGTTCCGCAATTGCACTCAACATATTGTAAATATAAGTCGTCAAATTGGCTGGATATTGTAATACAAAGTTGTATAATTACCATTTAAAATTAGTATTTTATCTTTGAGTAACATTTTTATGTAAATGTCAACATACTTTGTTTCAGTAATTTCAATATAATTTACATGATAAAGTAGACGTCAGTTTTACTTGCTGCGATACCAATTTTAATTTAATTTCGTTGGTATTTCTCACAAAAATACAATTAATATTTAATTATCCATTTTAATGATCCGCTTCGTTGGTTGAGAATTTGGAACATTTGGTAATTTACGTTAGTTTACGGTTTGTACATCACAATTATTTCTATTTCATTTCGTGCCCCACAAGTCATTAATATTTATTTATCCATATCATCGAGATACGCCGTTAGTTGGGAAACACGGCTTGGAAGTAATTTATAAGCCTACATACAGTTAAACTAAAGTGGTTTCAGATTTTTAGTGCATCCTGTCAATGCCGTCTCACATTTACATATATCCGTCCCTTTTAGAAATACGCGACACATCCTCTTTAAATTGGTGCGCGTTAATCTAACACGCGTTGTTTGTAATTTCACACTTTTTCGTTTTCAAATGTTAAAATTTTAATTATAATTTTCCGCCAGCGCTACGTAACGCGGTAGTTTGTGTGCGAAGGTTCCACGGAGGATGTAAAAGTAAACCACTGAGAAATCGTTGCATAATTACGACTTGGCCATTAAATGCCACTTATTGCTGCGAAATTCTCGCATTTCGAATTATTTATTTTAATAATTCTTTGTTCGGAGTCAATTAGTTCGCTTGGATTTGGATCCGACCTGTCGAGAAATGTGATTAGAATGTCTTGTTACATCATGATTTTCAAATGTGCGATGTTTGAGCATAAACACATGAAAGGTGCGGCAACTCGCATAGAAATGATTTCTGGAAAGTGTGGTTGCATAATAATTTTGGGATTGTACTTGCATAATTAATGCGGCTTATTGAAATGCTTGCCAAATGAAAATTGTTTGTGTTTTGCTTGGCTTGTTTTGCATTTTAATGCCGTTTTTGCCGTCGTATGAATCATTCGTATACAACTTCTCTACATATTTCATAAGGCGGCGTAAATAATAGTCGATTAAAGATTTAGGTTAAATCAAAATAGCAATTTGTTTATTTAATGGATAGTGCTTTTCATGTAATATGTAATATTACCATGAGAATGAACACCAAAACTTAATACATTTTTTTTATTACTATAAAGGGCTGCCAAAATGCTGTAATTACAATATTCCTGCAAACACAATTTTGCAGCGATGACGAACTGTTCACCATATAAATAAACAATATTAGATCTTAGTGCTAGAAAATAGATAGTAAACTGTCAATCACATAAAGATACCAATTTACTATTTTAATATTAATAGTGCATGCAAATGCCTGAAAAATTTATTAAACAATTGGATCTGGAAAACTAGCAAGGTTTGGATTCTTGGACAATCGTTCCACGAGCTCATTGACCAGAAATACACAACTTTACGTACTGATCCTTACATAATTTTACGAAAAAATAGTAATAAACTCGCCATCCTCATAGTGTTAACACAAAACAGATAACGTTCAAATTTAAAATTAATTGAAATAAAGAATCTTGTAAATCATGGCATGTAATTTTGGTTGGGGATGAATTGTGAATTTTCGACTAATTCATATCTTATGCAACAGGATGTTAACAACTCAGATTTGATGCAAAATGTTTCGTATTTGTCGCTGCGAAGGACCTAAGCAATTAAGTTCTCAAACGTGTTAATTTAGCTTTGGTTACATTTGTCAAAAATCTTCAAAATGACAATAGGTTGTGATGATGTACTGCATATATAAAGAAACTAAATAGAAGATCAATCGCTGTATAATGATCAAATGAATACAATTTAACAAAGTTGATCCGATTTAACTGTGAAATTATATCCAAATATAAAAATGTATCTATACAACCTTTTTCCAACTTCGTGGACTAATTTTCATCATCGTCGTATTTCTTTGGTTTCAGTTTGTTATTATTTATTTTCCTCAATTTCCTTAAATTTAAATAAATTAATTAGTTTAATTTTATTGTAACTTTATTTCATTTATATAAATTACATTATAACATTTCGTTTCGTTTTCTGTTGCTGTATACAAAATGGCTTTAAAATATTAATAATATTTTTTCAATTGAAACTTTCTTTCGAATAAAACTTAATAAACTTAATCGTGGCAACCGATTTCGTCCTATTCATTAACTTGTCTATCCAGTCAAGTCAAATAATCAAAACCCACAAAGTGACCCTCTCAGATTTTTAAGAAAATTTTTATTCGCTTCTTGTTCTTAAGTGATTTTTGCCCTTTGAAAAGTTTTAAATTAGATTAAAGACGAATTAATACGAGGACAAATTTATAAAAGCTTAGACGTTTAGTAGTGGCAATATTTTATAATTTTTTGTTTCTAAATTAACTTACAATTATATTAATTATTGACTTACATCTTTACTTTTACAATGTTATGTCTTTAGCAGTAACTGGATGAAATGATATTTGTGTTTTCCATGAACAATGTCTTTGGCAATAAATCTAGCTGTGGAATATTATTCGTGGTGTTTCAATCTCGCTATGAAATAGTATTTGTGTTGTCCACTTTAACAAGATTTTTGGCAATGGATCTCATGATGAAATAATGTGTATGTCGTTTACTTTATACTTTACTACAATGTCTTGGGTAGTGAATCTCTCGATGAAACAATATTTGTCGGTCAACTACATGGTGTGCCTTATTTTCGTTATCGAGAATAAGGTTACCTATGCATGCAAACACAAAATTATTTTTAATTTGAATTTTCATCGTTTAAAATGTTATCTTCGGGTGCAAAAATCCACATGCTTCCTCAGTTGAGTTACTTAATCAATGCGTGAAAGCCTCGCACATTCCACTTCATAAAAGTATAATGTTTTTTTTTATATAAAAACATCTAACTAGATGATTTTATTTAATATTATGATCAAATTCATATCTGAAACAAGTTTACTAAATATTACAAAATTTTCCTTTCAGAGAAAAAACTAATCATTAAATTAAAACTTGTCCTAACCCTTCAAAATATGTTTGGCTGATTTCTGATTTCGAATAAGCATTACAGCATTTCGTATTTGTTGCCATGTGTCTTGTCGGCTATTAATTTCCAGAGTGTACACTAGTATCTTCATAAGTCCCGACAAATAAAAATCTAGGGAGTTAAAATCGGACTATGTGAAGGCCAATGAAATTTACTTCCTCGCCCTATCCATTTTGTGTTAGTAGGATTTAGAATGATTCCAACAATTTTGATGATTTTTTAATTTTTGGGAATTATGGAAATTTTTACTATTTGGACAGTTTTTCATGTTCTACAATTTATAAATTTTTCGATAATTTCTAATTCTTCACAGCATTTACGTTTTTTTATGTTTTCAACATAATATCCACAATATTAACAAGTTTGTATTTCATTATTTTTACAATATCGATTTTTGCATATTCAACACTATTATGATTTTTGATAAAATAATATAAACCTATCAATGTATCTGTAGAGGAGACGACCATCGTTTCGTTTCCTATCGGTTCATCAGATCACCTTAAACGTACTCGCTGACGATTTGTGCCATTCGTACAATTTTGTCATTTTTTATATTTGGAATGTTAGTATATTATATGTAATAACAATTTTAACATTTTTGCATCACATATTTTTACATTTTATCATTTTCGATAATATTTCGATATTTCCAACAATTAGGACATTTACGTTTTAATAATTTTGACATTTGCGTTGATAAGGCATTTTTGCAATGCATTGTTTTTTTAAGTTCTCCCATAGAAAAGCTTCTTTCTTGCCGAAAATGGCGACCGTTTTATCTTTCCTTTATATTCCCTTTCACTGTTATTGTTCTTTTGCGATAATTTTTGCATTTTTCTGTTTTCCTTTCATTCAAGTTCCCTGTTTCTTATTTATATATTTATATAATTTTTGTACGAGTTTTTGTTATTCAATATATTTCGTAATTATGAGATATATATTTTTTCTTCATATTCCTAATCTTCTAGTTATATAACGTATGTGTGGAAATGCTGTTTCAATATTTTCATCGGGTATGCTACATTTCAATTAATTTTTATTTTTGTTTCTCATCATGTGCATTTATTTATTGTTTCATATTTATGAAATTTTATTATTCGTCTTTGCATTTTAATTAATTTTGATTATTTTCAACCATTTTGATAACTTTTTTGAATTAATTGGTTATGTCATCAAATTGATTCCATTTAACATATTATCGTTCAAATTTAAATTTTATTTTGAATCTTGTTCGATAAAAAAATATATAATAACTCATGAGTACAGAAACATTAGCATATCCAGAAAAGACTTCAACGCAAGATCAAGTCAGAGAACCTCGCGAGAACTAAAAATAAGTATGCTACGATTTGAATTTCAATTGTTTGCATATGAGATACTATGGGCACTCCCATATAGCGAGGAACATCGATTCGGCGACTGGTAATAAACAAGACGTTCTGCTTTCTAACGTCTTAAATATATGTAATATGTACAAAAGCGATAGATTTAGCTTGCTTAACTATACAAGGTTTTTAAAGTCAATTTGCATAATTAGGAGATTACTCCTATGTGTTTTAAAAGAAATTATGCTCTTGATAAATATTTATGTGACCTTGTGTTGAGATTAAATCGCATTGGTGTTTAATTAAAATGTTGTAACCTGAGTAGGTACAAATATGCTTATTGCTAATTATCTATTGATGTACTATATTATGCACTGTTATCTGAATTGCACATCAAGCAACAATGGCGTATAAAATAGACTATATTAAATATACACATGCAAAATACTCAAAATGATAAAACGCTTAATTATATTTACAGCTTTATACCTCATGTATTAATTGATCAAAATAAACTGTGTAGAATAAATATATTTTTAGCTGCTTTTGCCAATAACTTTATTATGAATCTTAACAAAGAAATAGAAGAAATTGAAATCTAATAAAATTTCTAATCTGTTCAACTGCAACTTTCTACAAACTGCATTGCATTACAGACTAGGGCGAAACGTTGAAAAATGTAGACTAATCTAATGCTTAAAAATCTAATACAACAAGATAATTGTAATCGCGTACAAATTTATTAAAATTCCACTTGCAAAAAAGAAATAACGTGAAATAATAAATAATAATAAACATGTTATATTAATTTAAATTTATATACTTTATTTGTACTGTGAATAATGGTCGCGACAATGTTGTCAGTTGTTGCTGCTATAGCAAAAACATCAATATAAACAGGTAATTGACATTATTATTAAAATACATTTACATTCAGAGCGTGTTTCCTCTTGCCCCGAATTACAGTTCACATCATCCTGTACACATGTATATTAATAGCTTATAGCATGGTAATTTAAAATATATCATATACGAAGCGTACACATTTATTATATAAAGTTAGTTTTTCGATTTATTCGCTGAAGTAATAAAACCATAATTTTCAGACCTTTATAAGTAACCGCGCTTACACCAACGGAATAAATTATTCGTTTAAGAGCGAAGCTGTTGACTTGTTTCATTCGTTGAACTTAATCGTGATTTTATCATAAATAAATATTTCCATATATATTTATTATATAATTAAAATGCATGATTACCGGCGATTAATGACGAAAATAAATAAATGAAATATGTATGCAATATTCCAATAAACGATCTAGCGAAGTCTGCTACCAACCCATTCGTTTTTTTTTTTTAATGTAGAATAATAATAATGTCATAAATGTTTGCGATCAGTATCACAATAAACACAAACACTTTAAATGGTAAAGAAAATTATAAGTAAAATTAATCTTTCGTCGCCAATAGAGGAAGATAACTTTCATTTTATAGACTAAACAGAACGTAATCGTGTCAACATCCATTCAGTGAGTTGTTTATAGTTTCTCTCCGATCGACTGGACCAAAATAATAAATTATATTAAGAATATATTTCATAAACATTCAACAGGGGTACTAGTGCAATATATGATGACAGTATACATGTAAAGAGAAAATTGCTGAGAATATTTTCAAAAATTAAATAATGGTAAACTAGAAAATGATATTAAACGAAATCCATAAATGCTTATTCCTTGAGTTTTGAATTTGTCAGTTAGTAATATATAAAGTGTCCTAGTATTCATTGAAGAGGATTATTCGCGCGATTAACATTTGCGTGATTCGGAATGAATTAAGTAGGATATTTTGATACATTTTATAGTTTCCTTGTAGCTATAGTTCGTGTTCATTTGAACTGTTAAGTAAATATACAATATAGACACCGAAGTCATGTATTTCTTGCATTCATAGGCGAAATTACTTACATTGTTCATAACGTACCAAACACTTTGAAAATGTCACATTTTTATTTGTTAATGTAAAAATTAATATATAACAAAAAGCAAGAAAATTTTATCCATTTAACACTGATTGTATATTCTTTCTAAATATTTCTGACAAAAATAGTTTTCATAATTACAACGCACGCTACAACACTTTCTGTTTCTTTTTTACACATGGAGTAGGTGCCCCTCTTTTTAGATCTAGTTAACGTTGAAGCTTCATCTTAGACAACCTTTTTACAGATTTAACTTTTTCAACAACGTACCAGATCTAGTAAAGCACGTTGTGTGACATGCGCAACAAACACGATAGTTTTCAGAAATCGTTCGAACCACAATTATTAGTTATTCTCAAGTATAAAACGTATGGCATACGTGGCTAACGGTTTCTTTTCCTTGTCATTGTTTAACACACATCCAACCACTTCAGCGATAGTGTCGACTATCCCGTTTGTTTTATAGTAATCTAGTATAATCACAGACTTTTTACTTGTTTGATTTGATACTGCTTTCCGAAAATAATGCACTTTCTGGGAAGTTTCAGATGCAAATGCAAACTTTGGTACATTTTTCGTTTTCTGTAGTAGTTCTGGTGAAATCCTAGCCTTCATCCTTTCCCATACACAAATCATTGTTATAATTTGCTATATGATCTAGTTCAAATGATGGTATCGTACGAATTGTTGCCGTTCGATCCATAAGATATGTCCCAAACAACCCTGATTTAGTTCTTCGCCTCCACCTGGGGGGTTTTCAACGCAAGGCTGGATATCCCATACGTATGCTGTTATAGCATAATACCAAAACTTTCATTACGGGCAAGCTTACAGGGCATGCTTTTTCTAAAAGACTGCTTCTGCGAAAAACCAATTTCTTATCGACGGTTACGTTTTCATATGGGTTGAAGAATGTTGGTAGAGTGAAAAAAGTCAACATGTTTTTGGGAAACGGTACCCTTCAATGACTGTGTATGAGACGTAGTAACAATGTTGTAAAATATTTAATTTTTACGACGTCATCTTGAGTCTTGGTTTAAAGTTTGAATTTTGTTATTTTTTTACATCTTTACAATTTTCTTAAGTACTTGAAAAAAAGAAAATGCTGTCGGGTAGTCACTAAATAAGAGCAAGCCTGAACAAGGCCATAAATGTAGACAGGATTTTTTAAAGCATTTTTAGGTGGTGGTTGCAGTCTGCGCATTAGGCCTAAAGTTCGCCAAATTGTCCTAAATTTCATTCATAGAGGAGCCTAAATCGAGATTGATCGGTTACACACATCCATTGTCTGGGAAAACCATTGACATTGCTAATTCTATCGACGATTACTTTTCTGAACACAATCTTACAATGTCGGAAATAGTTTGCATTGGTCATAATGGATACCCTACAAACACACCAATATAATGATTCGCTCGCTGGAATAGAAACTTGGTAAAGATCTGCAGTAGGTTATTTGTATTGCATACAAATGAACTTCCATTACTGCATTTAGTGGAAAAGCTGGATGGACCTACTAGCGGACTAAAAGGATTTGTCGGACCTGTCGGTCAGTTTTGCAACCTGTCATGTATTGAAAATAATTCAGTTTGAGTCCATAGAGTTTATTACTGATATAATCGATCGTGGTGATGAAAAGGGTTTGAGTACTGACCAACAATACATTTATGATATTTGCAAAGCTGTTTCGGGTGGGGAAATATCACAAGAATTAGAAAACAGAAGTCCAGGAAAGCTCTCCCATGCGAGATGGAAGAATATAGCTAATAGAATTTTAAGATTATACGTAGCTACAAAAACTCCATCGCAGACATTAAAAGAGTTTGCAACCTTCATCGTGAAAGTTAATGCACCTAATTGCACTTACCTATTTGAGGAAAATCGGAAAATTGTACACACATGTATCCAAGACAATGAATACTTTGCTGACCATGAAAACATGCTCATAGCTATGTTGGTTGATAAGAAAGATCATATAAAGAAACTGGCTTTAAGACCTATCATCAAGGTTCGATCTAGAGAACAAGCCAGTAAAGCACTAAGACGGTTTGAAATCTCGAAAATGAATATTGGAGCATCAGATATGATTGTTTGGAATGATGTGAAAGTGACAACCACATCTCATAAGTCATTTGACAAATCAGGATTTGCAAAGGTTACTGGAAACCGAGAATGTAAACATAGCTTCTGAGTGCACTCTTTTTGAACTCCCATCACACACTCAAGCGGTAGAAAGAGCCGCCAAAGAAGTCACTTCTTCCTCAAAATTGGCCTGTTATCAAAAGGAAAGAGAAAGCTTAATCAAAACTAGAATGCTTGATAGAAATATCCGTCCGAAATCTGACACAAAGAAACATGAAACAATTTACTTGTTGAAGACTTTTCTTAAAGATGTAAATACAGGATCTCATGGTTGGATGGTAGGGAGTGGATGGGTGGGATTCGAAGTGCAATCACCTCCCCGTGGTTGTTCAATATGAACTAGCGAAGAGTTGCACAATGCAAAGTTGACTAACGAAAGCTATAAAAAAATTGATAACACTATAAGAGGATATCAGAAAAAATAAAACGTTAAAAATATCAGAAATTTACGAATATTTGGATAAGTTTAAGCCTCATGTGCAGACTAAAACCACCGCCTTAAAATATTTTTTAAAATCCTGTCTATATTTAAGAGCTTCTTCAACTATTTAGTGACTACCCGCCAGGGTGTTTTTTGTTTCAAATAAATTTGTAAAAATGTAAAAAAAAAATCAAAACTTTAAGCCAAATGTGCAGACAGATGACGTCGTAATAATTAAATGTTTTACAAAATTGTTACTACATCTCATACACAGTCATTGAAGGGTACCCGTTTCCGAAATAAAATATTGCCTTTTTTAACTCCACCCTACCCATAAGTTTTCTGCCAAGTTGTAGAATTTTCAAAACATCTGCTAAAATCAGCAAACTTATATATGAATATAAATCTTGCGTTGGGATGCATGGGGTTGGGTTGGGTTGTGTTAGGTTGGGTTGGGTTGGATGGGATTAGGTTGGGTTGAATTGGGTTGCGTTTGATTTGGTTGGATTAGGATATGTTGGGTTGGGTTTGATACACCAATATAGGAATGCAAATCTTGGGTATCCAAATCTCAGTTTGAATTTTCTAAAATTATGTTTTCAGTTGAAGGTGGAAAGAAAAGCATAAAATCAGATTGTCACTAATGGTTTCTTGTATGGCGCAAGTCACGATTGAAACATATAAAGTTTAAAAGACCATTCAGTTTGCTTGTCTTCCGAAAACATAGTTTTGGATATTGTATTTGAAATTTCTAGTACTCTCATCTTCTGGGTCATCTTTCGGTCCACAGAAATATGGTTGAGCACTCCGCTTCATCAGATGAGAGGAATCTGGGTTAAGGGTACTCCACTTTGTCAGATGAGAGGAACCTTGAAAATAACATAATTTTTGTTTGAATTATAATGATTCGTCCAGTTATTTTTGATCAGAAATTTTGATTATTTTTAAGTCATTATAAAAAGTTACTCCTCACAGGGGACTAAGATTAAAACGCAGTAAACAATATTAAAGCACTGAAATATATGTACTTATATATAGTACAGAAGCTTGAATACAGGTTGTAACCTCACCTAGCAGTAAACAGAATTATGTGACTATCAACTTTGAGGATTCTTCTGAACAGGACAATTATAACTAAAGGCATACGTATAAACTCAGATCTGGAGGAAGAAATAAAAGGCTATGAGTAAAGCAGCTGGGGTGAAAAGAACACCAACAATGCAGCGGAGTTAATTTATGAAGAATATTATTTCACTCCAGAACACACCTGCCACACCTGTATGGCTCATTTACTGAACTTTCAATAGAAACAGCTAGATCGGTACTATGTCAATAAATATAGTTGCGTCAAAAATATGTTGCAAAAGCCTTCAATAGAAAAAGAAATGCTTAGAAAAACTTATGAAGAATGCAATTCGTTAATAGTAAACTATGGGTGATATACCTTTATCTACAACACCACTCATAAACCATGCCATACATGCATACATGCCATGAAGGATTTTCATTTTCATGAAAGTATATATATATAGATTATTTTTTTGGTATTTTTTACGATCTACGAAGTTTATCGGACAAAATGTAGCAGCTCTCTTATTCAACATATATCTTTAAGTTTTCACTATGGGCTACTTGATGCCTTACATACTGTGGCTTGCAATATCGTTTGTAATTCATTACAGGAAAAAATATATATTTGTGTAAGGATTAAAGATATACCGAACTTTGTTCTGCAAGTATCCAGGAGGAAATGGGTGCAGTAAGTCTGGAGAAGGTGGTGACATATAAGACGGCAGCAAATGCATAGGATGAGGAGATAACTTAATGATGTTGTTAGACGAGATGAAATACTGGTGCATACGGACGTGAAAAATGAGACTATGGAAAGGAGTAGAAGGGAAGTTGGTGAAGAAAGGTGACATGTGAATGCCCAACAAAAATACAGAAACATTTGTGTAGCAAGACATAGTGAAATATGTGATTATGTCAGAAGATAAGTGGCATATGCATGAGAGTGGAAGAGTACACAAAGGTGCTGAATAAGATGTTTAACTATGTTAGTGGGGGGCCTGACGGTCCAGAGAAAATTGAAGACAACAACTGAATTGCATTGATTCAGTCAATTCTTTCGATAATGGTATCAAAACACAAATATGAACTAGTGACATTTACCATCAATATTTTAATTTAATGCCACTATGCAAATTTTCCCCATAAGTATGTTGGTGATCTTACGATACTTTCTGTCAGGTTCGATACTTGTATTTCAGTTTTTAAATTTTAATTCGTCAAACGAGCTTGCGATAAATGTCTATTAGATTCCATATTTCATGTTTCAAATTAACAATTTATATTTGTCACACATTTCCATCCTGATTCATCCGTACATACATCGAAATTCAATTTTTGTCGATTTTATATAATTTTAATTTTTGTTTAATTGAAGCACTTATTACGATATCGATTACCAATGAGGTCTTAATATGATTGAAATGAGCTCCCAAAGTTCCATGAGAATTCTTATTGTGAATCCTACATGTTATGCTCTTGCATAGTTAGCTTCACTATGGTTTTTTTTTATCTTTCTGTAAAAATTAAAATATAACAACTTCATTTATTTAAAGTTACTCATCTCAGTAATAGTACTAACCGACCAGTCTTTTAGTGTTTGTTTATTTATTCAAATGGCCCTCTTTACACTACTACTAATTTAAAACTAACATTTCCAACCAGAATTTTTGCTACAATTTTCAACATATGATTTCTTTTAGTAATATGACCTTATTCAACGACGGGGAAACCCCCATGGGCCTCCAGAATGATTAAACACGTACGGTCGTGAACAAAAGCTTATATGAATAACCACAGCATTTCGATTAAAACAAACTCGACAAATCGATCAAAAGAATTATGCACACGATCGTATATGCGAATATACCTTTTTCAGTGAATGTCATGTCACGTTTTAATTGAAACTGACTCCCGGTAAATCCTTTGTTCGCGACTGTAGACGTTACGGATGGTATTGGCAATTGTGTTTTACGTTAATTACAGTCTTAAACCGATCGTAAAATTTTAAACGCAAGCACCGTCAATGGGACGTAAAATGGGCATACGAGTCGGCGCTATCTTTATCTAATGCAATTCCATTGTGGGCATTGCGTCTGCATCGTGTTTGTACATGTGTGGTATCCACCGCGCAGTGTTTCAAAATTAAGTTCTGCTTCATGGAGTGCATTATAAAGAATTAACATAATTTTTAAGTACACACTTACTCCGCAGACCGTAACAATTATTATTACAATGTGTCCGACCGACCACGACACAATTTCACAATATTTTCGTGCCGGGCATGCACAAAAATGCTTCACATGTCCGATTTGCAGACGTTTGCCATCAACTAACGTCGAATTCTGAAATAAAAAGCATAGATACTGTTTACGCTCGTCGTTTCCCATACGAATTAATTGTTTGTGTTTTGCGTGCGTTACATGCTAAGTTGGCGGACTTGATTTTCTACAATTTCACATGGTTTAAGAAAATTGTCACGATACTGCTGTCTGACGTTCATGTTCATTTTGTGCATTTTTGTTTCGCTGTGTTTACTTACTTGCTTGTATATAATATGTTTCATGCGTCTTCGTTATATGTAAATAATCAATTCATAATATTTAGAAAAATATTTTTGACAGTCAATGGATTCAAAGACATGATATGATTTTTGCGAATTACTGAATTTGGAAATGATTCTAAAACATTTTAACTTAATTGTAAAGTCATTTCAAGAATGTGCGACCATATTCCTTGATGTGTTATTACACAATATTATTTATTTATTTATGTATTCCAAGAAAGCAAATATTGATAGCACGTTTATATTTATTATGAAATTCTTTTGCGTAAACTTGACACAATACTAAAAAGTTAGTAAGATTATAGTCAGTTATCAAAATATAAACTATTTATATCTGCAAAACATACAATTGCACTCATCGGCCTTTAATGCATTCGACGATGTCGTACAGAACTTTATTTAATAATTAAAGCCTTACAATAATTCTAAAATAATACCTGTCCATGAATGTTTAATTGATATATTTATTAACTGTGCTGTTGTTTAATTAAATAAGACATTTATTTTAATGATTAAAATCTATATTTAAATCCATATTTTATTGCTATTTTACACATTCCATAAATCAAGTCAGGTAATGTACTTTCCAGCAACTAACATAGAAATAAATTATGTTAGTTTTCTACGGTTGCAATAACCTTGTTACTTATTGTACTCTAAGGACGATATTTACGATCAGTAACGTGCATTTTTTATGGATTTACATATTACCTTAATAGCCATGTCAATGTATGTTAAATTAATATAATTTATTATACCGTGAGTGGTAACTTAAAGTAATTGAATTTTAAATAAAATATCATTATCACTATGGATGTAAGGGTGTTAACATAATAATTGTTAATTATTAATTCAATTGTTATATATATATTATATATTGCTATTAAGTCGTAAATAATGATTCCTCATCCTCTTCCTTCGACATAAATCAAAATATATCCAACTATATAAGTTAAGTTTGTCACTGCAAAATACGTCCAGAGTCAAGATCTCGCAAACTCGGTATAAAAGACACCAAACATCTGTTACACTCGAAGAGGCAAGACAGAGTTTCGCCAGAGTCGGATTTCTGGTGCCTGCATGCATCCATCCACCAGTCGACCACATGCATTCGTAAAAAGCAGTGATATAAAGTTTACCTGCGTTCGACCGGGCCGATTGTAGGTTAGGTCTCGTAAGACGGATGGTCAGTTTCAATTTCCAGAAATAACAATCGCCGAGGAAATGGTCAAAGGCGGTTTTGGTTTCCATGGGCATTTATCACGGCACCCGCACCGAGAAATGATGGTTACCAGCGTATTTTCTTAGGCCATACGATAGTTCCATAATAGCGATGAATGAATATCATTCATGCGTGAAGGAGCTGGACAATGATATTTTCCTTGGAGCACTCGAACATTATTTGTTAGGTACAACTAACGCTGAAAGTCAGCCCGTACAATTTGTTTGTGTAATAAAAACTACAAGGATTACCTAGTTAGGGAATAGATAACGCGGAATAATTAATATGGTTAAATATAGAAATAGTTCGTTTTCTACGAAAACAATTTCATCAGTGGATGTAACCATAAAATATTTATTATATGTAATTGAGAAAACAGTTTCGTATAATTATTTTAATAACACGTAACGTGCAATAATAAGTAAAAATATGTTAAGCACGGACCTTGGTTGCAGTGAAGTTGGGGGTCTTATTTCCGCATTTACTTATTATGAAAGTGATTATAATTATTTATAATATGACAGTTCGAGGTTCTCATCGTGTAACATTTGCAATTAATTTACATTTACAAGATCGGAATTTATAATACCATGAAACATTATTTCTTTGGTGAATCAGACATAATTGTAGAAATACTAATTAAACAAGTTTAATCCGCAAAAAGGACACAGCTTGTATTCTTGGATCACCTTTTTGCCATTATTTTGTTCGGGAGCAATAAATACGAAATATTTATACAACCTCCAAATGCGACAGTTTGTGTCATTAACCAACATAAAAAAATTAACAAAAATGAACAGATCCGTTGCAAGTTTGAACCAATCAAACGTCTTTGTCCACTAACCAACTCAGTTGCTGAAGTTCGCAGATTTTTTTCTGTTTTGGCATTTGACAACACACCATTAATAGCTGTTATATTTGCCATACGTAGTTTCTTCTGCTAAAATGTCTACCGTGATTGAATAATGACCAGCTGCGTAGTTTTCAATTTGAGGCTACAAAATTAGCTACACTAAATATACATGGACATAGAAGTTTCCCAATGTAACTTACATGTTAAGTAACTAGACTGATTATGTGTGCAAAACATCTTGTGAAAGGGGACTACTTTCTTTCCAGTTAAATGGTATTAACTCGTTTCCGCACTGCAATGTTGAAATACACATTCACATTGGCCAGAGTTTGGTTTCATTGTGAAAACTATTAACCGTGTCCAAAAAATGCTTTATTTTCAGTCAATTAAACTTTTTCTTTAATGTGACTAATTTGCCTTAATTTTAATGTTTGGGTTAATGTTGAATATGTCTATTTGTCTAAATAAACCTTGATTTAGCTTAATTTAACTTAAATTTCAAGACGAGACAAAAATGCCAAACTCTAAAATGTAACAAATTCAACATTGTTGTATACACACCCACACTTATATGGAATCACCCAGTATTTCTTACTTATAATAAGAAATTTAAGAAAACTTTTATGCAGATAAGAGATAAAGGTTTTTGTTGGCAATTTGATAATTAATTGATAAAAGTTGATCACATTAAAACGTTTGGTTATTTGTATCGGGTGTCAAAGTGTCAGAGTAAATTTAACTTTGTGTTCAAAGAAAGAAATATGCCCTACGTAGGTTTGTCAGATATTCAGAGGGGCAAAATTGTTGCTCTTGTTGAGCAGAGAATGCCACAAAGGCAAATCGCAGTAACGGTTGGCGTTTCGCAGGGCGTTGTTTCAAAAACCTATGCAAGATTTTTAGAACTGGATACGCTCAAGAACAAGCCGAGACAAAGTCGTCGTAGAGTAACTAGTATTCGACAAGACCGGTTTCTAATTCAAATAGCTAAAAGAAATCCAATCTCTACTCATCGAGACCTCCAAACGCAACTTTTGCAGGCTACAGGTGTAGGTGTTTCAGTTGAAACAATATGAAAGAGACTTCGTGCCAGAAATTTATTTAGCAGGAGACAGTTAAGGGTTCGCGAGTTATCCAGGCAGAAGAAAACTGATCGAATAAATTGGTGTCTGGAACACCAGAACTGGACAATTGAAGATTGGGAATATGTTTTTTTTTTCAGATGAAACCATAATTGTTCTGAGATCAGATGACCGTCGAATTCGAGTTTTAAGAGATCGAGGCAGACAAGCTAGACTCCAAACTGCCAGATCTGTTCCAATATATTAAGGGAGGAACTGTAATGGTTTGGGGAGATATTATGATAGGAGAAAAGACTCCTTTACGTCCCTTACGGAAAATTGCAACGTGAATTTGGTGCTAGAACCCATAGTCAGGATGTGGAGAGGTGCAATGGGAAATAATTTCATTTTCATGCACGATAATGCCCCTCCATATTCCAGCAAAGTTTCTGGAAAGAGAAGATGTCACTGTTCTGAGATGGCCTGCCTGTTAACCTGATATTAATCCTATTGAGCATGAGTGGGAGTGGAAAGTGGGAGTGGGGTCATTAAAAGAAGGATTAGAGCTCCAAGGAATGTGGATCAGCTCACTGAAGCAGCTCTAGAGGAATGGGCAAACTTACCACAACAGCAAGTTGACAATTTGATTAGAAGCATTCCCCGTCGAATTGAAGATTGTATTGGGGCTAGAGGTGGCGACATTAACTATTAAAGTGAAAAACAAGTTTTTATGTTTCTTTAATCAGCCATTCAAATTCTTTATTTTTTCATTTTTTAGTACGTTTTTGTTAATTTCAAGCATTTGTTACATTTTTTTAATGTTAATAATTTAATTGGTATATTATAAAGTGCCTTTCATTTTCCATTAACAAAATTTCAGTAATACTTAAAAAAATCGAAAATACTGGGTGATCCCATATAAGTTTGTGTGTATGTATAATAAAATAATGTAAAAAAATAACGGCTGCCTTTATATGATTTAATTTGCTCAATTCGATTCGTCGTTATTTTCTAAACAAGTCGGAAAAGACAACATTAAAAAAAAATGTCAAAAATACCTAAAAATAATAGCACAATTATATCACAGTTCTGATATAATTTAACTTACTTTGTGTTTGCCTTTAATTACTAATTTTAAACAATAATTTGACCAATTTGGAATAATTTGACTAACTTTTGATTACATTGTATTCGATTTGCTTTCATTTCACTAATTTGCTTTCAACCTAAACAGCAAAATTGTTTGGCTTAAATTTGAACCAAGTTGGATTAATTTTGAAAAACTCACAAAAATCAAAATATTGTTAACGCAATTTGTAAAAAAATTTAAAATTGCCAAATATATCAAAAATTAATATAATTTGTTTAAATTGTCGCACTTTAATAGTTAGGAAAATATACAAAACGCAAAAAGTCATGCCCTAGTTTGGCAATTTTTAATTCAGCTCCATTTGTCTTCGCTTTACGCTAGTTCTCTTAATTCTGTTTAATTAGTCTGCATTTAACAAAAATGTAAAATTTTGCAAAAACGTCAAATACACCTTCACATTTGCCCTAGTTTGGGTTAACTGCGATAAATATTAATTTTGTCAAAAATGCAACCCAATAATTGCAAACGTTACCAAAAGTTTATCGAAATTTTAAGTATTGACTTAGAGTCATTAAACTTTAATTTGATTAATTTCCTTTAACTTTAGTGTTTGCGATAAAAATGACTAAAATGTAACAAATGTCAACATTAATGTAAAATTAAATAATGACAGAAAATAAAGGCTACCTTATTATGATTTATTATATCTTATGTATGTATGTCTTATTTTTTAATTTGCTGAAATTGGTCCGCCTTTATTTTCTAAATAGGTCAGAAAGGTCAACATTTTCAAAAACGCCAAAAACACCTACAAGATTACCACAATTGTGTCACAAGTCTCATATAATTTAATTGACTTTGTATTTGGCTTTAAGTACTAATAAATAAAAAAAACTTTGATTAATTTGGAGAATTTTACTATTTGACTAAATGAGTATTACTATACTCCATAACTTTACTTTTTACTGAGGAGCTCCAAATCAAGGCGACACGATCGTCCAAAAATCAAAAACGTTTTTTTTTTGTAGACCAACCCAACCCAACATCTTTATCATTACATCTTTCAGTTATAACCGACACTATTCAATTTTTGAATTATGTTTTTTTATTTTTTTAACTTTCTTTTACCAGATGGAGAAAATAAATCTAAGAGTTGTCAGGTAACATGGGCTGAATATGCCAACACCTGCTGCCGACCCTCACGAACATCAGGTTACGTATTAAATATTTGAAGCGCAAACAAATTTTAGTGCATACAAAAATGTAATAAATGACATTCAGTGAAATAAAATGTAACGCAAATGAATGACAGAACGAAATCGTACGAAATGCTTTAAAGCAACAAGTTGGGTGACACAATTATAATAAAATAAAACTAGTTATAACAGAATCAAATATGTGAAGCGGCTAATAAAATATTAATAACGGAATTAATCTAAAAGTAAATAAATTGAGGTAAAACTGCAATAAATGATTTGATTGCAAGAAACACAAGTAATTAACATCATAAATTAAAACGAAATATAATAATGAATGGACAAATAGAAATAAAAAAAGATACTTATATTACAACAAAAAATATTCCATACATATACACCACAAACACATACACGGACACAAACACAGACACAAACACATACATATGAAATACTTGACTTTAAATCACTTATTTATCTTGTGTGGTCGTGAACAGTTAATACAAAATATACTGGGATATATAGAAAGGCGGACTTGATACCGCGAGCGATAGGATCTAGCATATTAAGGTGATTCTTATTTTTCAAGTTTCTAAAAATTCAGTTGATGACCTATGCACAATTTTAGTTCACCCGAATGAGCCTGATCAACATTGTGGAAATTAATGCGAGCTTCATTAATTTAATTACCTTGTCATTTAAGTTGTAATAAAAAGTTTGCAATCTTGCTCCCAGCCTCTAAAATTTTTGATAGATGCAAAATCACCGATAGAACTGTTAGGTTGGGATACATATTAATAGCTGCTCCAGAAGCTTTCAGGTACGATAACGATAAATCGCATATATTTTCAACGCCTTAAATTTTTTTCTATCGAAATTGTTGCCTGTCTATGTTCCAACTTCATGACTTCGGAGACTCGGAAAATTACTTAAAAATTATCTTAAAACAAACAAAAATATTAATCGAAAAAATATAGAGAAACAAAAATTTTAGAGGAACAAGATATAAATTTCGTTGAAAAGAAATAAAATTAGCATAATTAAAAAATAACGAAAATAAGTGAAAGGTAATGCAATTAAAATTAATAAAGCAAGATAATACAAACAAAGAGAATAACACACTTGTGTGTTTGTACGACACAAATTTAACCAAAACCAAATTGCATTAACAAAGAAATGAATGTGCACCGATGATCATGAAAACTATGAAAATAATATGGAAGGTAAAGTAATCACTGAAAGTAATCAATCATAACACTGCAAGGAATGAAACGAAAAGTAAACTACTGATAAATGAGAGCAAGAACGAAAATGAAAACAAATAAAAGTTGACATTAGTGAACTGAATTGATTGCTTTTTAAGACCTCGCTATAACAATAAACCAATATACTATGTTTTAGTGTTAATTATATCTACGTCTGACTCCAAGTTGGGGAGATTAGATAGGCATGTAGGATAATATGAAAATTGTCGATCACATCATCTCTTTATATTAAAACATGCGACAAATTTTATTACCCTAAATTCGCAACTAAGCCTTACATTATTAATAACTGGCTAGTTTTATAAATAATGATGATTTAAAATGAAATGTTTCACTATTCTATCTACGATTTTGTAAACATTAACCTAAAAAACTAACACATTTATTTTATTTGCAGGTGAGCTAAAACTTCTCGTTCTACAGTTTTAAGAGGGGCATGAGAACGCACGTTAGCAACTACGTAAGTTTAGAATTTTGTTATATACGTATTGAATTTCATTAATGTTTTATTTCCCTCAGAACTCAAACATCTGCCTCCTAAATGTTTCTTTTAAGCATTTCAGCATTGTGCCTTTAACCTGCACTATTTGGGTTCACTGAAATTTAGTAATGGTTTGTCGGGAAGGTTTACACTGTAAATATCGTGAAGTAGTTCAAATGTTTGTTCGTTTAAATTCAAGAGATTGCACCTCGTGTATGGGAACCACAAACAATTTGGTTAATTTGATTAAGAGACGCGATAACAAATCACCAATGTTGTGAAAGGTGGTAAAATTTGACAATTTGCAATGTCGAACGAAAGCAACGCTGTTTAGTAAATTAAAAAACGTCGCACGCAAATCATATTATGTGAACCTGGGGAATATCTTGTTCTCGTAAGAATCTCCGAGGCAGAACCCAGACGCCCTTATATAAAAAAAACTTGCTCGAGTACTTTAACTAGGGGTAGATAAAGACATTTTAATAACGTCTTGTAACCATGGGAAATCGAGCCAAACTTGCATGTGTAATTTAATGGGGTTAAGAAATAGTCGTGTATTAATAAAAACTGTGGAGAAACGATGTTATTTTGTTGGTGACGTTGACGAGTAATTGCTTTGAAAAATAACTAACGTTACGATGAAACTCTGTGTGGGTTAATCAGGATGTAAAAGTAACGTTTCTGAGATATGTACATCGAAAGATTTTTTACATCAGTCGCATGTAAATAAACTGTAAATTGAGGAAATTGTGTGATGTGACAACAAAAAATTAATTTGTTTTATTATCGTGGGTAACTGTATCTGAAGCTGCAACTTGTTATTGCAGTGATTAATAACTCGATTGCTATTTAATTCATACTTTCTAATAATACGTCTTCGCAACAATAACATGACAGTAACGAAGTGATCCACTTTTCATGAAGTGAGTTTTAATATCACATACATAAAATTATGCATTCAGAATTCGCGCAGTATATTTTTAACTGATTGTTACTAGTCATAAATTATACAACGTATTTTTTTTAGTCAATACAATCGAAATAATTTAAAAAATCTTAATATAACAGAAGATAAATCAAAATTAAGTAAACAAAATATACGAAACGACGTCCTTCATAAATTATTATGTATAATAAGAGTGAAGTAATGTGGGAGAAATTTGTTGATAAAATATCGAAATCCCATTTAAAAGAAAATTAGAAACTAGTCAAGGTACATGAAGAAAAAATACGCAACGGTGTCCGCACTGAACTTTCTTATATTTCAATAAATTTACAGCAAACTCGAGTTTTTTCGAAAGAACTTCAAATAAAGATTGTTTGCAATTGTAATAATTTAACGTTCATGGGAGCCACCTTTTCTATAACTCGCTTTCGAGATAGGAAAGAGAAGGCTGGAGTAAACCATCACTTTCAGTTGAGATCTTGCTTACAAAATGCGAGGTTTTCTCCCTCGCTATATACAAATTTTAAATCAAAACTTTCATAATTTCAGAGATATAGACTGTACATTCCGAACGTAGTTAGAATAGGTTCGGGGAAGGGCAAAACGTAAAAATTAGAGCATCAAGCATCAAAATAAAAAAGATCATTTTAAAAAAAATAATTGAAGTCATTACAAGAACAGATGAAACGAAACTAGAAAGCAAGAGAGAAAGTATTCAATATGAGTGTAGGGCCAATGAAACGTTAAAATCAAAACGAAAAATGAAAAATTAAAGGGAAAAACAATTAAAATGAGAAGACGTAGATTTACTTTAAGAAACACTTAGTCAAAGTAATTAAATCATTTCAGGGGCAGAAACAAAAACTACATAATATAAAAACATTTCCTCACCATTGCTCCTGCAGGCAATCAAATAAATATAATTTATTTATTATTGCATTACATGTAAAGAAAAGGAAACAAAAAAATTGTGCATACATGAAAATGATTTATTTTTTATTGCCAATTGAAATAAAATGTATCCCAATAAACGAAATAAATAGAATCTCTACGAAAATGTATTGTAATTAATAGACACGTACAATGAAAAAATAAATTTAAAAAATCCAAATGAATTGGAATAGTAGATACAATAAGGACCCAACGAAATAACAATAAAAATTAAATAAATATTACATAAAAATAATTTTTAAAAACAAAATTTAAGTCGTACGAAAAAACTGATATGACGAAGGTAAAATTGAGAAGAAAACAAGGAACAAATATAATTACAACTAAAGAAAAATAAATTAATAACAAAATAAAATAATAATTATTAGTACACCAAGAAAAATAATATGAAAAAACATAAAATCACAATAGAGAACCAGGAAATACTGAAGAAACCACCAAACGTAAAACCAAAATATCTTTAGATGACCAAGATTTTTTATTTGCTATTCTGAATAAGCTGAAAGGAAAGTAATAAAATAAGCCAACATAAACCTGAAAATATAAAATAAACGTACACCAACGAAAATATTTTACTGTTGACAAATAAAAATATTTGAATATTTATAAATAATACAGATTAAAAAAAATGTAACAAATCAAACATGTTCAATTCAAAAATACTAACAAATACTATTATTTCATTGTACATACTTTGTTTTACATCAAGTATTTTGAATATCAAATATATGTATTAACTGCCTGTTAACGGTCCTCGTATGGGAAGCGTGTTCAACAAGTGTCCACGCAGACCAAAGAGGACAACGTAAAATCCAAACTCGTTAGAAAGAGACAACCGACTCCTAACTCACATACGAACCACATGTTCTCACGAAGTTTTTGTGACAAAATATTCTTTCTCAGATTGTGGTAACTTAATTATAATTCAAATTTATTCCTATTCTGTGCCACTTGACGTAACGCTCATTTGTTTGTTTTAATTTAATTGGTCCGTTAACGTCGTAGTCCGTAACGAAGCCGCGTAAATAGAGCGCAAAATCCGATAGAAGACGGTTAGGAAATTGTTTGCACCGGGCGTAGAAATTTTTTGAAAATCGCTGGTTATTTGTTCCCAGTGGTATCGATTTACTGAATCGCGAACCAGAATACCATTTAAATTACAGGTGTTGCAGCAAGTTTTTACGACGCCTACGCGTCTGTAAAGTATCCCGAAAAGGATTCTAAAGGGACTTTTATACTCTGCCAATACATCATCAAACTGCAGATAGAGCTTACATTATACCACCATTGTGTTATTATTCAAAAGTCTATTGAAATCGTGTTCCATTCAAACGATTTTCTACCTGGGAACTCTTACGGATCGCGCTAAAAGGCAGGTGAATTTTGAAAAATAAATTTACAAATTCGTGTATAACATATAAATTTGTTTACTAGTTGCAACGAAAGCACTTGAAGTAAAGAACGAAAACTACTACTGAAAATCTATCGGATTCAAATACAATAAACATAAATTTCTGTGCACCTATTTCAATTATGTTATATTACGAACGTAGAAATAAAAATAATAAAACACATGGATCATGTTCATTTAGAGAAGCACTCGTGGCAGAACATTCTTGCTGTACACCACATGTGTTTGTGATCTGTTCTAAAATTCTACCCATATATTAGGTTACAAATATATTAACGATATTAGATTTAAAAACTTAACTTAAGTTAGTCATTACTTAAACAGAAACGTAATTCGATATTGTTTCAGTTTAAATTTAATCGTAATGAAAAATCTTGCAGCTCATCGCTTGGTCGTTCGGAGAGTTTAGTTTACGACACTTAAACAATACGCAGTAATATTCGTTTTAACCTCTGAAAGATCTTCAAAGCCAATTGATTAAGAACGTAGTGACGATTCACGAGAGCGTTGCATTAAATATCTGACTCACAATACTAGACCGTTCTAGTATTTTAATTTGGGTTTGATCGGGCTGACGTCAGGTTGTCACGCTCAATTAACGATAAACACTCGAAGGGGTTGCTGCATTGGTGAGTCAGAAGGCAGTAAAATTAATCAAACTTTCGTCAAAGGTTAAAGTTTGCGACGACGTTTATTTCCGATGACACTTTAAACGTTATAACATTAATTTTTATTCTAACGTCGGAATTATGATGTCATGAAAATACATACTGGAAAATTTACTGTTTAAATATGTATATATACGATTAAATAAATCTATATAGAATATCTGCATAATTTAATGATGTAATGACGTTACAATTTTCATTACATTTTCGTTTGTATTTGTTATTCTTAGATTGGCTCTGTTGATTTGTGAATCAATAAACACAGTATTATTAAAAAATATTCAAATGTTCATATCAGGGTCGGTTTCTTTATGAAATAATATAAGTACATTAGTTGATAATAATATTTATTATATTTTTCGTATTTTCATCCTGTTTTTCATCGATTTCTACTGAATAATTCGGATTTTATTTTTGGTATCTGTTTCTTGAAATAAATTGAAAGAGTTGACTTTGATCTCATGGCTTTAATTATTATCAAAATTAGAGTGCTATTGATATAAATAAATATCGAACGTGTGCACAGGCACAACCTCACTCAGATGTTCCGGGTCAATTTCTATAATTGATATTAATGTCTATGGTATTTCTAAATCATATCATCATAACAACAATACAACGAACATACAGCAGCAGAGATATTACGATTATTTGAACGTTGAGAATCTACAATGTCGTAAGGCTAAATTAAATATTGGAAAACAAAATAAAGTTGTGGAAAAGGGAAGTAAAGAGCATACCAGAAAACAGAACGATTTAACACAGTTGTGTACATTAGCAAAAGAATTGAGCTTATGGCAGTAAAAGAAACAAAAAGGGAAAACTAGGCGACAATAAAAAATTGGTAACTTGGAAACAGATGCGGAAGAAATTTTGGAAGCATGGAAGTATGGAATAGAATAGGATAAAAGGTGTACAGTTGTAACAAAATAGACGAGATGCCGGGGGATATTAGGGAAAATAAGATATAACAAAAAAAGGAACTACGAAGAAAATGAAAATGGAAAAGCTAGTGGCGATGGTGGCATGAAATGGTCTGAGATGATTGAAAGGAGAGCAGAATGGCAAAGGAAACCGAAATAATGCCATAATAAAGGGACAAGAATATTACGATTACCATAGAGAAAGAAAAAATATTAAAACGACGAAATAAATAATACCACAAAAAAGGGAGAAAGGACTATTATAATACCATTGCCTAAAAATGGGAAAATTAAAAGGCAATATACATTAATATGGATTAATCAAACATAACAGGTGAAAAACTACAAAAGAAGCAAGCCAAAAATAAAGTATATTGCAATATACTTGTACTTGGGACAAAAGAAAATAATACGAAACCGAGGTAGTGACAAGAGAATTAATACATATGTTGACAACATTTCTATTGAACACTATCCAATGACATTTTATAAGATTTCCTTGAATGAACGACTTTAGGTAAATCTCGTTGCAAACTCCAGCAATAGTCTGCCATCATATGTGCATCCCACCTTCCCTGATAACGCTCTTCCATTGTCGGAATATCCTGATGAAATCTTTCACCTTGCTCTTCACTAAAATCACCCAGATTTTGTGGAAATCGGTATTAATGCGAGTGCAGGAAGTGGATTTTTATACTCATGTTGCACCCTAGCTCTAGCAAGTTCGATAAAATACACTCAACAAGCTCGACATGGTCGTCAGATTTCTTGTTACCTAGGGAGTTAGTCATAACCTAAACAAATGAGTTCCAAGCTTTGGATTCGACTTCAGTCATTGATTTGACAAAATTAGGATCTTTCACGAGTTGCCTAACCTGTGGTCCATCTGGCTTTTAATTTTTCTGTACTTAATCCTGCAAACTTGTGTCAAAGAAAATTGAAACATTCGCCACTTTTGTCAAGCGCCTTCACAAACTGTTTCATTATGCCGAGTTTAATATGAAGTGGTGGAAGTATGATGCGGTCTCGGCTAACTAAAGGTACATTTATAACATTTTTGTACCAACTTTCAGCTCTTCTCGAATTCGCCAAATTTTTCGTGACCAATGATGTTGCTTGTCACATAAAACAAGGGAACTTTGTGGACCCCCCTTGTTGACCTAGAAGAAACTTAACCATTTTTAAATCGACGCAAATGACCCAGGTGTGGCCTTGATACTTAACTTTTCCATAACCTTAGTAACATTTGTGTATTCTTCTTTTAAAGTCGTCGAATGTGCAGTTGGTATGGATCCGTACTTGTTACCATTTTGGAGCAAAACACACTTTAAACTTTTTCTTTTGCTGCTGTCTATAAAAAGGTCACCAATCACTAGGTTGGCAGTTATTTAAGTCCATATGTTGCAAAATACTACCAACAGACTAAATCCTTCTCTTGAGAGAAATACGGTAACAAGTTCTTTTCTCGGGTACGATAAAAACTGATGTTTGTTTTCGGAGTAAGCAATTTTTTTTCTTTTAAGCGAGATGCTAAAATTTCAGAAGAAAGCTTCTTTTGGTAAGTTCAGATCTCTTACGAAGTCATTTAGTTCTTTCTGATTAAATGGTTGAGGTTCTGAAAGGCTACATGTGTAGTCTGGATCAGTCTCTTCACTTGATGTATTTTGTTCGGGTTCGCAGAGACTTGGATCATCAGAGGATTTAGGTGTGCTGTGTTGTACCTCTCGTGATTTTAATTGAGGTCGTTGAACAGAAGATAAGTTAGGATATGACCACTTACTTCGATTTCCAGGGTTAATTCCATTTATTTTCACAACGCAGAAGTAGCAGTCATCATGGTGGTTTTGAGGTGCACGCCAAATCATGGGTAAAAAAATATCACAGGAAACAGACAATTTTTTTCTTTTTGTTGGTCAGTGTAATCATAGATGGCAAAAAATGAAAAGAGGAAGTCTATACAGGAAAACGTTGTAATAATGGGCGACATGAAGAAAATATCGCAGGCAACAACATTGTTGCGTTTACTTCACTTGTGTTGGATTGAATTTTTCGGAATGGGTTGGGTAATGGGAAAGAAATCCATAAATTTACACAAATTCGTTCAATACGTAAACTAGAATCGACGGATTAAAGGGCTACATAAACTGACCATGCACTCCCTCACATTTGAATATATGAAATGTATGGTTCTTTGGAGGAATACAAATTAAGCTTCTAAAATAATGGTCCATAATACTGAGAGATGTCTTCAAATACATGTGTTAATAAAATCTTCATTCATTTCTGTAGAAAATTGTATTGGTTTAGCCCAATATTTAAAAAGGGAAATAAAAACGGCTGTAAAAGTTGTAGGGGAATAAATATTACCACGACGCAACCCCTTTTACTTTCATTACAATCGCAAATGAACAAGTTGATTCCGAGAAATAGGAAAACTTCTCCGGCTATCTAGTTGATATCGGATATTTCAGAAATAACTTTACTTATCTGTTGAAAATTTGTCGTTTACATCATTCGTCTTATACGTTTAGTAGCTGTCTAAATTAATTTTCATAATGACTGACATTGATCATATCGATCGCACATTAAACTTCGTAGTCGATTTATTTTTTTTCCATAAACTTCTTGACGTTTTCATACAATTGAGTCTTAAAGACATTATTTATAAGCTGCGATTTCATATCTAATCAAAACTTGGTAAAGATGTACTGAAGACAAAACTAAAAAAAAAATATGTTTGATCGCCAAGTCAATGGTTGTAAATTTCTATTACAATTTTGTTGCCCAAGACCGCTAAATTACATTGACTCCATCGTTTAATGTAAATGACGAATTGTGTACTTTCTTTGTAACTTGTGTTTCTCTACAAATCTGGATTAGGTTAAAGGTGTGATATAAAATCAATTCAGATATATAGAAAAATATAGTAGCCGTTGACAGATCTAGTTATCTAAGAATCATCACTGAATTGTCATGTCTACAAATATTTTGCCGCTGAAAATGTCTCAAAAGCAACAATTCAACGCCTTGACAAGGGATTATCTGCCGATAGAAAATGTGAACCGGGACCGCAAGCTGTTAAAACTACACACCACTAAATCAATCTATTTGAAAATATTGATTCGAACTATTTGTGTAAAACCCTTAAAAAGAAAACAAGGTAAAAAAAGTAAACTATACAGAAATGTCCAGAAAATCAAATACTAACATTTGCGAACTTGGCCAATATCACTTACTTGTTCAGCAGAACAAGTTAGTGTGCTATGAGCATGCGAAGATAATTGAAAATGGTTAATTTGACATTTGTTCAGAGAAAGATACATCAAAAGGCATCATCTCCAATTTTATTTTGCTATCACCACTAGAAATCAGTATTTCCATGTTGTGGCCCTTCCGCATATGGTGTAAAAAGCTCCAAAGATCGTGTAATTTCTTACACCGTTCGTATAGGCTTCTTGAAATTGGGACAAGGAACCATCTCATAGAATCTCATAGACTTAAATCAATTAATGTTATAGACATTACTGTTGCAATCAGTCCACTCATAAACTTTTTTGTCTTAATACTGAAGTATAAAGGCAAATTTGTAACAAGGAAAAACACCAGTTAGAAAACCGCGAAGGGAATAGGATGGTACTGTAGTGGAACTAAAGAGTAAGATAAATTCTAGAACAAATGGAACAAGAAAGCCTGGCAATAATCACTGTGCAATCAAGAAAGGAAGAAAATATACCACTAAGGTAATAGAAGGGTAGAGTAGTGGAACTAGGCAAAGTGATAGAGCAAATGAAAAAGCCAGGTGTAAATAACATGAGTGGAAGATCGAAGTCAGGCATGATGATTAGTAGCATGAAAGAAACAAAACAATCGAAAATATTGAGACCTCACACCAGTTCTGGCTCTCGTAGTTAATTAACACGATTCTTGCCCTCCTTGAAATTGTCACCAATCTTTTTACTTTCTTAGACTTTATAAAGTCAGTATAGTAATCATGAAAATGTTCCAACTCGAAATTTTAACTGACATAAACGTTTTGAGCTTCCCTAGGCCTATTCTGACTATTTGGGGAATGAATCGTATGTCTAATGCCTGAACCATTAAAGCTAAAGTTATGTATGAACCTTTAAACTTAAGGATTGTATATAGGGTGGAAGAGATGTCCTATTTTGAAATATGACATTTCTTCTTCTCTATATTTAAACCAGAGATATACTCTTACCGGAACGTATTATCGAGAAAAATGTCCCTATAAAATATAAATTATAAATATAATTTGTCGTACGAGGAAGTTCAGTGCGGACACACTGCAGATTTTTTCTTTATGTGGCCATGTGAAATAGTTAGTTTTTTAAGTATTAAGTGGTTTGATAGTTTCACTGAAATTTTTACTCTTAACGATAACGACAGTAAAATGTATGTGGATTTTGATGCACATACAACTTGTAAGCAATATTATTTATATATTTAACACAAATATTAACAACTTAACAACACAACCAATACATTCTATAACTTTGAAATTAAAATTAATATAATAATACAATGTAGCATCAAATATAAAACATACCATCATAACCAGAATACATGTTATCTGCTTTTTGTTATTAAGATACTAAACATTATTGACGATTTTTAATAGAACTATGAAAACATCGGCATCTGGTTTAATAAAACGCATCCGCATCTTGAAAGAAGAAACCAGTGCAGTGTAAACAACCGCTGTTGCGGTGAAATGCATTTTTTCTAGCGAACGAACTCCACAACCTGCAATTACACTTGGCTATTTGTAGTGCATTTATGTATCCATACAATACATACAAATAAGACTTAAATACACCGTCCATTCGATAAAAAATATTTAAAGCTTAAGTGATTTTATTTTTGATTTCATTGTGATGGATCAAAATAAGGAAAGTTCTATATTTCTCCAATAATCTCAGAGTTTGCCATGCAATTTGCCAGATTTGATTTGATATGACCAGTTTCACCGGATGTATTGTATAATTTAAATTTTTAACAGAAATTTTTTTTAAGTATTCAAATTGACCTTTCCATCGACACAATTATATATTAAATTAATGTAATTATTATTGCACAGATTAACTAGGTCGCTCCAAACAGCTTTCCAATACCCCTCTCAAAGTATGGTGGCTGCTTTGAAGAAGAGCTTTGATGACAAAATATCATTGATAAGATTTGTGGGATCAAATGAAAAATTACGTCTCTGTATTTTACGTTCTTTTCATCGAACGAACATTTTATTAAATCATATTTATATCCAACTACAAGCATAAAATAACTTCAACAAGAAGTGCATTTTCAATGTGAAACGCGCCTCTAGCACCCATTAGAATATTATTAATATTAATACACATTGCATTCTTTAGACGCCCAGTAAATCAAAGCATGTTACAATAAACGTGCGTCAGTTAACAAATTCTACCGGCACCTGGCGTACCGCGTACGGTTATATTAATTGCGAACCTGTGGTAATAAGTCCGCCGGTTGTATATTAATAAATACCGACGATGCAGATGCGAGGATCTGAAAGAATCTCGGCGGATGTTATTTGTCGTGTGGGCCGGAGCTGGAACTACTTAGCATCCGGTAGATGACCTGAGTATCTGTAAGATGGTGTTACATATGCCGTAGGGCAGGCGCAAAAATTGTGGGGAACATCCTGGGCGGAGGGCGCAATTTTTGCCATTTATTGTTGTAGTTATGTAAATAATGAAAATTCGTTGAAAAAATCTACCTACACTACGCGTGAGATGCAAGTAGGTAAGATTCTTTAAGGAATCTTTCAAATAACATTGGAAATACGCATAACAAACGCTAGAAAATATTCTTTAAAATGACTCTCGTTTCAATATAAAATTGCAGAACGTTTATTTCGATAATACGTTGTCATTCTTAGCCGTGGACGCCAATTTGGTTTTCTACCAGCACATATCGTATATTTAGTAATTGGTTGGTGTAAATTTTGACTCATTTTTGCGTAATAGATTAGTTTAACATCAAGGTCAATTGCACAGAATTAAACATATATAGGTCTGCAACACTTTGGTTTAAAGTTCGATGCATTTATTGCAAGATTAATATCAATTGAATTTTTCTCGAATTGTACAATTACTGTGTCTGTGATTTACAGATGTGGAAGGAGGGAACACGTGTTAAATTACTAATTGGTATACCTATAGTTTCCGAGCTCCCAGAGATCATTCAAATAACTGTTACATTTGTATGGTAAAAACGTCAGGATATAACAAGGAACATGAATATAAATTAGAGTATCCTAGTGCCTCATTCAGCTGAAATCCATGAAATCCAGCACTTCCAAAAAATAGGAGTCTAGTGAAGAATTATGTGATAGCAACGATCCAGTTCGGTAAAAATTTGACCAGCATGACTTGAATGATTTGCCATGTAATTTGGAACATCAAAAGATACTTCAGAACTAAACGACTGCCTGAAAAATATCCACAGGTTTCGAACAAGAGTAAATACAATTTCTACAGTACTTTCGAAATGATGGTCTAATGGACCTTTTGGGAATTCCAACGTATAACCCAACTCAATGGCGACTGTTCATCGACGGGTCAAAACGGAGCGGAAGTGTGTACTCCTCTACAATGGCAATTTATTTGGTGCAATCCCTATTGGCCATTCGGTTTGTCCTCGTACAGACAATGGAGACATAAGAGGTAATGGATCTGTTGCAGTATCACCAGCACAATGGGGTCATTTGTGTTGACCTTAAAATGGTCTCCAACCTTCTTGATCAGCAACGTTTATAAACAAAGTATCTATGTTTTCTGTATCTGCGAACTGCAGAGCTCGTGGAATGAAATGCATTTGGTGGAATTGAACTGGCCTCTAAGATCTTACACCAAACCCGGTGATCTGAACATTTGTTAACAGCAAGAACACTATAGTCCCAACACAATAAAAATGAATGAATGAATGTGAAGCAATTTGTCAAAGCATTGCCAACTGAAGAGAACTGTTTAAAATATCTTTATTTCATCCTGACAATGACAGATCCACAAAAGAATACCTGGTGGTCGTGCAAAAACATTGCCAAGGACTTTCCTGGAAATGAACTAGCACAATATTACGCCGAAATTATCCAGAAACTCTTGGAGAGTTTCAAAATGCTCGGTTACAATTTGAATATCAGTGTTCTGACTTCACGAAGATCCTTGATGCAGCCGGTGAGGAGCAACGAACGATTCTATTCAAATTTAAACCTCATGGGGGACTGGTATCAATGTAGATGGGCTGCACATATAATTGCTGAATTATTGGTACATAAAGCGAGCTTGTCTACAGATTGAACATTCCAATAAAAAGTACAAGTGTACATTTTTACCTTACTATGTGTGTACACTATTGAAGTGGTGTCCGAACGCTTTAGTTTATTCTACTCTAACAATATATAACTTTTGTATAAATAAAATGTTTATCTTGTATATTTTTAGGTGAAAAAGAGAGGGCACTCTATATAGCTGACGTTATAGACGAATTTCTGAATTCATATGCGAAACGTTATCAAAAAGCAAGTGTCAGGTGTAGCTCAACAAAATGTGTTTCTCAGAGTGATATATAATATAATAAATAAATATATAATAAA
The DNA here is from genome assembly GCA_959613385.1 of Geotrupes spiniger. Classification (NCBI taxonomy): domain Eukaryota; kingdom Metazoa; phylum Arthropoda; class Insecta; order Coleoptera; family Geotrupidae; genus Geotrupes; species Geotrupes spiniger. The sequence continues at coordinate 22,428,991 of OY390736.1, read as the reverse complement.
TTTCATCAAATCCGTATAAAATAACAAAACATAACCTGCCACATATAAAAATAAGGTGCTCGTTGTATCAACATTTTTAAATTTAATAGAAAATATCCTTTATTTTTATGACCAGAAACCATTGGCATAATATCCGTAATTTAGTTTTGGAAGCCATCGCGCAATTACGAAAAGAATCTCGACACGGCTTCGAGTAAATTACTTTTTTATGCTCTATACGTATAATTACCTCACCTTGCCCAATTCGGTACGTATTGCCCAATTAACCTTCATGAGCGTAAATAATGGCGAGGCAGCGAAAATAACGTTTTTGCTACGTGCATAAATCAACGCTAATAAATGATACTCGAAAAAAACTTACTGGGAATTTTCAAGTGGACCTCGTAATGCGGATGTTTCATCTGAACGACTATTCCAACGGCTCGTGTAATTAATATATTGAATGTACTTTTAACGAACGTGATTAGACAATAGATAAGTTCGTCCACGAGGGAAGAAGAACTAAAGTACCATCGTCGGGCTTGCGGTGGTGTAACAATAAGTCTGAAGCCCACCGAGTAAGGACTTTTCAAATTTTATTGCACGTAAGGGTCCTTGTGTTTACTTACAGCGCGTGTCTGATACTGGGAATGTGAAAAGATGCGGGTTCGGATAAGCATGTCGCTGACGAGGCTGCTAAATAATTGATTATTAACAAGTTATATTGTGATTACATGTGGATAGCCGAATATTGAATTAAATCGATTATGATTAGTTGTGGAATTGACTCATTTGGTAATATGTTCTAAGTGCTATTTCAAGTACCAACATAAATGAAAACAATGGAATTTTGTAACTTACTGAACGGTGATGCAATGAATATAGCAATATTAAGTAAAATAATAAAAATGAATCGAATGTAGCATGAGAATCATTAAGAAATACTAAATTGTCACTAACTATATTAGAAAAATAAGAAATTTTACGATATAAATTGATTAAATGTTAAATAATTTGCGGGGGAAAATAATAATGATATATATCGAAAAAAAACAAATATTGAATAAAAACTACCAATGAACATTGTTATGGTTTAAAATAATAACGATCTGGTGAAGATGGTGGTAAGATTATAAAATAGATAATAGTGAAACTGTCTACAGGGTTAAAAAATAAAAAATATCAAGAGAATTTTCAGAATACAATTGTAATATGACATAGAAAAGAAACGCAAAAGGTGTGATATTGAAAAGTATGTCACACTCAGTCAAACTTTGAAAATCAGGATGAAAGGTTAAGATAATGTGGTTGAATAAAAGAATGGGCGATAAAAGGTTGCTGTTGTAGATCTCCGCAATGTTGATATGAATTATCATTTATACCCCGTTAACATATATTTTCATAGAGAAGAGTTTCCTCGGCGTTGTTTGAATTCAATATTTCAAAATATTCTTAGAGAGTTTCAGATTATAATCAATAATGAAAATAAACTTTACGATCAAAAATATTGCTAACGTGATGATTATTGCGGAGAATATTTCGTAGCTCCGTTAAGGACGGATGGACAATTTGTTGATTTGGTTTGCAGGGTTCTTCATTCACCTAAAACTTTCCACAGCATTGTTTTTTAATTTGAATATTTTTTACTGAAATTTCAATAATAGCCAAATATGAAATTTTGAAAATATAATAAAAAGAAAAATCGAAAATTAATGCCGATTTGATTTTTAACCGGGTTTGGATTGGTTTATTTTTTTTTTAATTTGCTATTTTTTAACTGATATATCCAAACCCAAACAAATAAAAAAATTCTTGGATGTGAAATGAATATTGAAATTTTTGAAAAAATAAGCAAACGAGTGAAAAGAATATCAATGTAATTTTGTTATTAACATTTTCTTACGTTTACGATAATTTGATTTTTAGAATTTATTGCATTCTCCTAGTATAATATTTTTTCATCCCATTGTTTTTAATTTAAATATATCTTTTTAAATTCTTGCCCCCCCCCCCCCCCCCCCCAATCTAAATTGAATGTAGCAGTAACAATAAAAGAAAAAACATATTATTAAAAAGTAGCAGTAAAACATCTACAAAAAGTAAAGAAATATATATTTTCAAAAATTTACACTGTCAATATATTTTTATCGTTCTCGACTGTTGCCCCCACGTAAATTAAAAAATATATATATTTTCAAAAATGTGCACAAATTCCGTAAATTCAATAATTGGATTTTTCTAAAATAAAATCGATATGAAACAATTCTAAAAATCCTACTATTATGATTTTTCTCTAATGGCCAAAAGAGTAGTATTATCAAAGTAAAATGTATGCTTGATTAAAAAGTGTTGTGATAAAGTACAATTTAACTTCGTGATCCTGCAGTCACTCTGCTGTACTAAACTACTGAATAGCCTGACCAATATAACATTTGTCACAATATAATAACATTGGATTTTTAGAGAACAGGAACTTTATCTTCAAGTTTTGAAAATAATCTATTTAGAGAGATGATGTTGTATTGTCCTATTTTCACGTTATCACTTTTACAAAGAGCGATAATTCTATTTGTTAAATCTTTGATATCAGGTAATTTCTTATAAACGATTATATTTTCTTTGGAAACTTGTGAATAACAATTATAAATTAATTTGCTAACTAACGATTTAGGATAAATAAAAAAAAACAAAGAATTTTTATTAAGAAATATAGGATCAGTAATTGTAACCACTCTACCACATCACCTTTACACTATTAACTTTCGGATGAATAGAATGATTAGAATAAAAAATTATGCATCTTTCCGAAGCAGTAGGTTTTGATACCAATCTTATAATTGGTGTCTAAAAAATACTTCATTTTGAAATAAGAATCACAGTTAATGAAATTGTAAGTTTTCAAACCTTAATTAATGATATAAGAAATTATTAAAATTATTTCCAAATTTTTGTGAATTTTCTAATTGGTTTGCTATCACATACAAAATAAACTCATTAAACAAAAAACTGCAAATATAAATAAATTTAACAAATTAATTTTAAATAAAATTGAAACTTATTTCGTAATAATGACAAATAGTTTGTTAATGTCTCAAACGCATTAATTCCTTAAAGAATAAAAAAATTCTTATCACTAGGTCTGAAATTTAAGTTAACGCGTAAAACATGTAATATTGGTAACCTATTGGGGGAATCTGAAACCTTACTTTATGTATTTCCAAATAGTTCTAAAGACGTGTAGGCTCGCTTAACTAATATTATTTCTAATTATGTCTACTCGCATGGCTTTGATAAAGTTGATTTTCAAAATTTATTTATGTAATGTAATAAATAATTTTCTTAAGCAGAAAGACAATTTGTTAATTCTTAACGCTGATAAATGAAATGTTACCCTCGCAACGAATAAGATTGATTATAACACTAATGCCCGGTTTCACAAACGCTGATAGGTCGTTAACGGCTTGTTAACGAATAATCAAACGTTTGCCGACTCGTTATACAGTCTTTAATCCATCGTCAAGATACCAAATATATTTGACCTGTCCATCGTCAAATATTTGACCATGGATTAAAGATTCAATAACGAATCGGCAAACTTTTGACGATTCGTTAACAAGCCGTTAACGACCGATTAGCGTTTGTGAAACCGGGCATAAGGCTAATGAACTTTTAACTGATAGAAAGGTGGATAGGATTATTGATAGAGAATTTACCACCGAAAAAAGCTAATGACCAAAAATGCGAAAAATAAGGGATATATTTCTCATTCAACTTATAAACAACTAAATTTTATGGGCTTCCCAAGATACATACACAAAAGTTACATTACGTCCTGTACTATCCTCTTTCGACTCTCCTTTATACAAATTGTAGAAATATTTATCGAAAATAGACACAGTTTCATCATTTACTCGTATTCCTTTAACTGTTAGTATAATTTTTACAAGTATTTTAGGGCTTAAAAAGTTGTCTGCACGTTAGATCCCACGAACGTTGACACCTCATTAGAAACGTTCTAAAGTATTGCATTCTGAAACCTTAGAAAGATATGTTGTCGAAAAAACAGTTTTAGCATTATGAATGTTTATTCCAATAATTGGAACAACTACATACACCGACGTGGCGAACAGTCTTAGTTCAAATAAATCGTAGGCCAAACTTTAAAATGTATATAAACATTCGCTGAAGGTATGTCGGCACACCATTTTATTATCAATCCCACTTTAACGTGCACGTCCGCAAGGCTAATCATTGGATGGATACTTTTGCTCAACCTATGCCGTGCATGGTATTATTTTACTTTGCCTTAAGGTCGAAATTTCGGCTTTTGCGTGTATTGTCGAAAACTAGTTTTTATGGTGTACATAAGTGTAACCAGTGATATTAATTTAGAGTAAAAAAGACAATACTGCGCAAAATCGTTTAATGATAAACAAGGAACTACGCAAATGAATAAGGATAACTAAAACTCTCGGCTCTTGAATGTTATCGAAATTTTGCACGCACCAGTTTTTTACTTAGTTCCTGGCAAGTTCTTTCGATTGTCATTGGCTCTACTATTATAATTGGATTATGTGCATCCAATTATAATAGTAGAGAACATTTATTGTAACTGGATGTTCTAAGCCATTTAGCGAACGCGTTGCTTACTAAGTGGGGAAGTTTGATTATTGTTGCTTACTGGAAAGATAATGTTGATTGAACAATTGATTCTCTATTTACTGAACGCGAACGTAGGTACCGAAATAATTGCATACTGTTTCAAATTCCATTAACAAGTTCTAACAATTCTTAAGATGGTGCTTTTCTTGGTTTCAGTTTACCTTCTTTGATTTCTTTGATTAAATTTGTACTTGATAATTGTTACTTTTCCTTTCAATTTCAATTTTATAAACAATTTTTTTAACTCCTATGGGATCACCATTATGTCCAATAATTATGCCCTAATTACGATCGATGATAATGTTTTGCCAAAATTATCTTTTGCATTTCCCTTTGGTTTTAAATATGTTGATGATATTATTTGTGCGATACCCTTTAATAAAATGAATGAAACATTATCTATTTTTAATTCTGTTTATAATAGCATTCAATTTACAGTTGAAGAAGAAAGTGATCGCTCTGTTCATTTGTAAGACACCAAGCCAAGGTCAGAGCAATAGCATTTTAATCTTCATAATTTGTGTTCGACCTTATTTTAATCCTCCATTTTTTTCATTATTCAAGTGTACGATCATTACATTCTCACACACACATCCAAGCACAAATATATGCAAACCCCAAAAAAAGTTCAGTCATGTCCATGACTTCAGAAAAACAATTATTCTTCAAATAATTCAAGTTTCAGTTTTTACATTTATCGATATAATCGCAAAATCTGGTCGAATGCTACGAGTATGATGACGTTTTCATCCAGCTACCGCTCTTGGTAAATATTTTCAGTAAATCCAGTAATTAAAAATTCATTAATAGTTTTAATATGTATATAATGTGCATTTGTATAATCCGTGGAAGTCTTATGCCAATATAAATTATATTTAACTCCCTGAAACAGATGATTTGAGTGTGCATTAGCTAAGGGCTGGTTAAATTTTCTACTAAATTAATGAGATTTTTAAGAGATTTAAATAGTTTTATTTTAATATTTACAAAATTTCGATATTTTCAGCTTCAAATGTTTGTGTCTTGTTTACATTTTCAGTAATTTTATATTTTGAAGTTGGAAGGATTTTGAAGTTGCAAGAATTATTATACCATAAATATTTCGAATAATTCTACTTGAAATAATTTACCAAAACAAACGATGTTAATACTTTATATAAGGAGTCATGCCACTTGATTATATGTTGCTCCTATACTCAGCAAGTTTGCATCTTTCAAAACACCAATCTTCTCTAAAAAATATTAATATTAGAATTCTTGTCCTTGTTGCAAGATGTTCATTACATTTATTTTTAAACTAGAACATTTTTTGGTTTTATGATAAGCAGAATAACAGTAACAAAATAAAATATTATAAATACAAGAAAAGAATTCTATGAAAATGACCAATTATAGCAAAATTAACACATGTTCCAATAATTCGTTCATTTTCAAGGACATGTACAACTATGAAATCGTTTTAGGACAATTGGAAAGTACTTTTCTTGGCAACAGTTATTAGTTTACTCTTAGTTTGATTAGTTTCGCATACTATTTGAAATATGTTGACTTTAATTGGCTAATTATTACACTAAAAAAAATCGGGATTATTGAACTAGTGACATCTATGCCAGGCTAGTGATGTGGAACTTAATGGTTTCAAGCTCAGTGAGATCAAAACATGATTTCAGCAATTAGCAACTCTCGCTAGCCACGTTCTGAAGTAAACACGATAAAGGAGAATAAAAATTTCAATTCTAATTTACCGCAAGATAAATTACGATCTGCTACGCGTGTCATACGTAATTTGAATAGTTAGAAAAACCCACTTCATTAACCTGACACGTCCTATTTGATCGGTTAGAAATAACTGACGCAATTTACTTTGATTGAAAACTACCTGTTTCGTGTTTTTCCTGGCCATCTCGTCCGCGAGTTGCGCGCAATTAAGCTGAATCCACGTGTATGTGTTAGAGCCGCTTCGAACGGATGAATAACCCGACGGCACTCGTAGGAAAATCGGTACCGGTTTTACGCGGCAGTTACCTATTTGTGATTTTTCAGATCAATTAGAAAGTATCGCAATAAACTGCAATTACGGGCGTGCACATATGGTTGGGAAAATGTTGGCGAACATCCGCTCGCAGCAATTTTGCATAAAAAATGTGAAAGCACATGTTTTGCGGCGATTTTTGCTACGCGTTGGTCGTATCTCGCATTAAAGTGAGGTCGATGGTGTGTTTATTGTTCTCTAATTGTCAAATTATTTATATAAATTATGCAGCTTTAACACGGTGTCTCGTATTTTCTTCTTGGCATCAAAAAATAATGCAAGATAATCCATATGAACATGAACATGTGCGTTCTTTCAATATTTTCTAAATCATCATCGGTGCAGATGCGATGTTAAACTAAACAAAGTGATGCTGTTAACAACATTGGTTATGAGAATTTATTTACTTCTGGACGTAAACGATTTCTTTATCAAAATTTTTAAGTACGCAGAAATTAATATAAATAATATAATAAATATAATTATAGTAAAATTTAAAATATTATGTAGAACTATTGAGAATTTATTTAATTATAATTTAAATTTTATATAATTTTATGCACTTAATAAATCATGGCTAGTTGCAAACGTTTCCTCGCCCACCTCACCATGTAAGTAAAAGATTTGTTTACATTAGCAAAGTTCTGTCTCAGGGTGCGATGGTGTGTGGGCTGATAAATGATTCTCACACTTCGCGTATTAATATATTACTCTGTTATTTGTAATGCTATGAGTGCTTGCACAGCTCAGCGAACCCGTATCTCACTCAGCAATTGTGTGAAGTACCCAAGTGCGCCCTCCTCATATAGACTCATGTTTGTTGCTTTTCTTTTCAATTACTTGCTCATACAGGAACATACTATTATTTATGTAAATTACTTCGACCGAGAAGATCTACCTGCAAATGGCCAATGTGACTGAAGAACTTTTCAACTAAGCGATACATAATCCGAGAAATAGGAAAAATATATTTTGCAATTATTTAAATCAGTGAAAATGTCAAGTTTGCCAAAATGCAAATATTGGCTGCTGTTGCCAATATTTGCATTTTGGCAAACGTGACAAAATTGTCAAAAATTAAAAATGATCACAAACGCATTACAAATATGTACGAATGGTAAGCTTGTCAAATCCAAAACTTTTAAAACTGAGAAAAATGTAAAAATTACCATGTTGATGTTAGTCTTGCATTAAGTTTGCAAAAATGCAAACAATGATAATAGAATAAAATTTAATAAAATTGTATGCAAAAAGATATAAAAATAACGAAATGGACACAAACTCATTGAACTATATTGATAAGAGTCATTAACATGTTAGATTAATTTAATTTTCATACCTGAAAAAAGATAGTTTTTATTATTTGGTGATTAGTTCGCTATTATGATCAGTTCATAGGCGAGAAACATATTTTAGCAAACATTAGTTCAAAACTTCGCATTCTCGTAGCTATCAGTGATCAACACTATCCAACTCAATACATTTTGCTAGCACAAACCAGTCTTCTGGTCAAATATCTTGGCTTGGGTAATTACTGGGTATTTCGTACAAATGAGCTGATACTAAGAACAGTGCGGCTACCAAGAATATAAACAGTCTATTCTTTGGATCAAACTTTCTCAACTCACAGCATTTTAATTATGAAAATAAATGCCAGCGGATGTATCAGGTGGTTGTAGCAGTTTCGTCCTTCAGGACTGATTAGATCACCAACGTTCGATTCGCTGAGGTAGTCATGCAAACATGAGCTACCAGAGATTTGGACGAGAGTACCAACGTCATCTAAACGTTAATAACCTTCACATTCAGACAGCTATGTGATCACAGAGGTCTACTTTAATCGAATGCAAACATGTTTACATAACTACATCCACTTGAACGCATGTATCGTTGGAGCTCTGATGTCTCCTGTAGGACAAAAGAACTTTATACATCCGCTTAAATTTATTTTCAACTAAGCGGATATTCGTGCAGACGGCTGCGAAGTCTCGACGGTCATCTGAAACTATAGACTCAAACTATTGACCCCTGGTCACGTAGCAACTTGAGTGCGAGAGTATTGACATCTATTTGGCGTTAGTACTCATTACATTTTAATTCATGCTTCACATCACTATAGTTGACGCTAATATCCTAGGCAAAAGATTCCTGGTTAATTTGTGCACAAAAATATATTCAACGAAGACTAATGCGAAAGTTTTCTATTTCTTGGCGATGATTTTTCAGGAATCCAAAAATACGGTTTAGATTCCTGAACAATCATTCTTCCGCATACAACCTGTTTAAATGACATTTTTGTGCATGATTAACCCCCAAATTAATTATTATATATTATATTTTTCTCTTATGATTAACATGATTTCAGTTTGTACTTTATATAATTGAACTTAATAACTTGTTTAAGTAGATTAAGTTGATCTTAAAAGTGGCGTGGTACACTGTCTTGTGTTGGGTTTTTGTAGATTGAATCAGTTTAATTCAAGTTCATGGTTATTATAAGTAATTATATGTCAGTATTTAACAAAAACCTAAAAATTCTCAAAATAAAAAAATTTAATTCATCAATGCAGGAATCAAAAAATTGTTAAGACCAAATAGTGTGCTACGTCGATCGAGCTGGATGTGACTTTGAATTGAACATGTTCTTATTATTTAATACAATTTAGATACATAGATAAATGTAATTTGTATTGGAATTCTATTACAAACTTTCGCATTAAGGTTAGTCAACTAAAATTGGCACCATAGATTGCATCAATATTTTTTATAGTAACCTATATGCCGTCAAATATTGTTAAAACAATTAATTTGAGTAAAAAAAACGTGTCTTGGTTTGGGCTGGGTTGAGGTTGATCTTTAATTACAATTTGGGCTATTAAATTAGGTTAAAAATTGAGCAGATTTTTGGCTTCGATAATTGGCTTTCGCTTTGTTGCTCGCCAGTTTTTCATTACTCGAAAAAAAAATATTTGACTAGAATTTGGATTTGGAAAATGAAATGTAAAACCCGTCTTGGATTGGGTTGGGTTAGGTTAGGTTGGGTTGGGTTGATTATAATTGCAATGGAAACTATTGGTATTCAATAAAATGATAAATTAAAAATTTGGTTTTGATGAACGACTTTCCCGTTTGGTTGCTTGATGACCAGTTGTTCGTTATTGAACAAGATTTTTTTTTACTAAAATGCTCATAGTTTAAGACTTTCAGTGTAGGAAATCTTAAACTCATCTACAATTTTCAACTAGGTTGAAAGTATGGAGCTGGGTGTTGTTAATACTAACACATGTAACACAAATATTACATGTTCATAGAATTTCCCTTTTAAAAACTTGATAAACGACAATATAACAACATAAACAAAATGTCTAATAATACCAATTTAACAATACAATTTTTATATCAATGTACCTGACTACAATAAACACAATAAAGCAGAAATAAATATGAAAAATGATCAGAAGAATTTATAGAAACATATACATAATATATATATATATATATATATATATATATATATATATATATATATATATATATATATTAGGGCGGGTCAAATTGTATGGACCGATTTTTTTTTATGAAGCGTATAGCAAAAATGTAATCTATAGGTGATTCTGAGAAATTTTGCTCAAGAGACCATAGCTCTAAGTCGGATTTGGAGCCCCCCAAAATTTCAAAATAGAAATTTTTCCCTATATACATAGAACAATTTAATTAAATTCGTCATAAAATCGGATAAAATTATAGTAGATTTCTCAATTTGGCCTTGTTTGAAAGGTTTTTTTTATCACCTTTCAGAATCTGTATTGATACCTGTAGAATAAGTCGTCAATGGCAGCATTGTTCAATTGAACAACTTTGTAACACTGAATAATGACGCTACAAAATAATGACGTTTACCACCACTAAACGTTGTCAAGCTTGCTTTTCCTTCTTCCTTAATCGTTCATCGTGCAATACGCACGCAGTTTGCCAAAATACTTAAATAAAAACTCGGTTATCACAATACCAATATTTACTTTCTTATACATTATGTATAAGTATAGGAATCATGAAAAATTTCGAACTCGAGATTTCAACGGATATACACGTTTTGAGGTCCCCTGAATCGTTTCTGACTATTTTCGGAATGACGTCTGTGTGTGTGTCTGTGTGTCTGTGTGGTACTGTGTGTCTGTGCGCGCTCTAGCGTCCAAACGATTATAGCTAGAGCTCTTCAACTTTAAACTTAACATTTGTATGTAGCAAGGAGGAAAACGTCCTATTTTGAACGCAATCTCTTAACCGGAAGTGATGGTTTACTCTTATCACCTTTTTCCATATCTCGAAAACGGTACACGTTACTGGAAAACATATTCTTACATAAATTATAGATATTGGGGTAATTACTGTGGGGAATTTGCAAACGGGGTTCTATATATACTAATTCAACACGTGTGCGCTTAAGGGATAATAGCCGCATAAATGACCGGGGAAATTCCGAATTCTGTTTGGTCGTTCGTGATGTTCTTGCCGTGTTTTTCCGCTTTTTTGATTTCTAGCGTTTCTAACAAATTCAACCGTTTGCCTTTGGTAGTTGTATGCAATGTTTTAAATTTATTTGGATCCGGGAAATGGTTCTTTGTTATGCAGGTCTAGATAATTGATCGTGCCATCTTCGTTGTTTTCTGTCTCTACGGTGAATTGTACTTGCTCGTAGAAGCAATTACCTAGACCTTCAAATTGGGAAAAAAGAACAACACCTGACCTTCGACATATTCAGAAAACATACTTTCTCAGACGCCATAACAAATGCCAATTCTTGTCAATTCAATATAAAAAAGAAATGAGTGCCTTTCGGTCATGGATACACAGGCTTCTAGTATTGCCCCTATCGACTGCCAACTACAGAAGTTGAATAAAGAAGTTGAGATCCTGAAAGCCATTGTAAGAAACAATAATTACCATGAAAGCGTCATCGATCGGTTGATAAGGAAAAAACGTCAGAAGCTATTAACCAAACAATTGTACGCACCGGTGGAGGATGCCCAGTGCAATTATTGCTTTATCAATTATGTTCTTAAGTTTAGTGACAAAATCTCCAATAGGTTACGTCACAGCAACCTAACACCTATTAGTGTAAATAAAAAGAACTTGGGAACTAAATTGGTAAACAATAAAGAGAAACTAGACCAAACATAAAAAAGCGGAGTATACGAAATTAATTGTAAGGACTGTGACGCTCTATATATAGGTCAAACCGGACGCAACTTCAAAAAGCGCCTGAACGAACATAAAAATCTATTCTAAACAACGCAAGAACAACTGGCTTAGATGAACACTGCATAACAAAGAACCATTTCCCGGATCTAAATAAATTTAAAACATTGCATAAAACTACCAAAGGCAAACGGTTGAATTTTTTAGAAACGCTAGAAATCAAAAAAGCGGAAAAACACGGCAAGAACATCACGAACGACCACACAGAATTCGGAATTTCCCCGGTCATTTATGCGGCTATTATCCCTTAAGCGCACACGTGTTGAATTAGTATATATAGAACCCCGCTTGCAAATTACCCACAGTTTAATACACTCTTTGAAACTTTAACCAAGTGTTTAATTTTGTAATTTTTTAACTATAATTTTAGATTTAGTCAAAGAGTGCAGTGATAATATCAAAGTTATTATGGATAATCAAGAACCATCAACATCGTCTGCGGTGTCTTCGCAAATGGAGGATCAAGATATTGTTGTTTTTGGTTTATCAAGTGATTTAAATGATCTTAGTTTGCCTACTAAAAGTGACATTTTAAAATATTATTTTTTTTTTAAGTGATCGTGCTAAATTTGAAAACAAAATGTTCTCGTATAAAAATTTTACTCCTCACGTAACAGATAAATTGATCCAAATTTGGTGTAAATTAAATATTGAAATCATTAATAGAAAGAGTGTTTTAAAAAAATTAACTGGTTTGCTTGATAAATACCAGAAACATGTACAACATAGAAACAAAAGAGATGAATTTAAAGCATTTGTTGATTCAATAAACGAATTATTTTATATTGGCAAATGTAATTGCAAATTAAAAACAACAGAATGCTCGTTTGGATTGATTCCAGAACATCTAAAAGAATTTATGATGGACCAGCATAATGTTAGAAAATTCACAATACCTGAATATACCTTGAATATTCAAGACGTTGAAGAAGTAGCTACAACAATACCAACACTTACAACTGGTACCGATGATCCAAGTTACGAACCACCTGAATTACACATGGATGAAGATGAAAATGAAGCAACAACAGAAGTTCCAGAAGCAACTGTTCAAATGAGACGAGGTCATTATACTCAAAGATACGATGCCTTAAATTTTGCTATGATGTGTGATAGATTCGGTGTTTCAGATAGAGTCGCTTCATGTTTAGCAACAGCTTTATTCGAAGATATAAATTTTAGAGATGTTCATGGTAATCTTGTTATTATGGATAAATCAAAAGTGGCTAGAGAAAAAGTTAAATCTAGAGATGCAGTGCTCCGTACACGACATACAAATTCTTCCATAACTGCATTCTCTTTCGATGGTAGAAAAAATGACTCATTAACTACAGAGAAAGTTAATGACAAATTTCATACCACTATGGTAAAAGAACCGCATTTAGTTGTTCTGAAAGAGCCCTATAATGAGTTACTTGGATATGTAAATTTGGGTAGTCAAGAAGATGCAAAAACCAAACACAGAAAACTGAATGAATTTTTCAACAATAAAACATTAACAGTTGATCAATTAATTGGCATATGCAGTGATGGTGAGCCAACAAATACTGGAACAGAAAATGGTGTTTTACGATTATTTGAAAAACAGTTAAATAGACCAATTCACTGGTTTATATGTCTGCTTCATTTCAATGAACTGCCATTTCGTCATTTATATGAAGCATTGGACAAAACAGTCACCAGTGGACCACGAGCAGCAAGTGGAAAGTTATTCAAAGCTATTCAAGAATGTGAGAAATTGCAGGTATGTAACACTTTATTTTATTTAATATCATCATTATTTATTGTCATTATTTTACTTTTTCGATTGGGATAAAGTTAAAATAAAATAATTGCATTTTAATTGATCTAAACATTTCATTTTTCAGGTAGTAGCTGATTTTGATCCAATACCACTGGAGAATATGCCTGCAATGATGGATCATGAACATGAGCTCGAACTATCAACAGATGTTAAATATTTATATCAAATAGCTAAAGCAATTTCGAATGGTATTGTTCCAGTTGATTTAGCTAACATTAAACCAGGACCAATTGCACATTCTCGTTGGTTAACCAAAGCAAGTAGATTACTACGATTATATGTAACAACTAATACACCATCGACCAATTTAAAAACTTTGGCAGTTTATATTATTACAGTTTATGTGCCAATGTACTTCAATGTGAAGTTTTATAACTCTGTTGTGTACGGCAGTGCACTTTTATAACTCATATTACGCACATCCAGAAAATATCTTATTAACAATGTTATTTGATGATCGAAAAGCAATACGGGATACAGCTATCAAAAAGATTTTACACTATCGAGAACAATTGTACGATCCAACTAAACTCAGAGTTTACAAAAAATATATCTTAAATTTCAATGCTACCGATTATGTCAATATGGTTGACATGAATAACGACGATATATTATTTGAACCAGCATTTACTCGACAGATTCCATATGATCACTTGGTAGAATACTTAGATTTCGTTGAACCACCACTGGCTGATCCACAAATTCCAATGCACATACAAGGAACAGAAAGACATTACAATTATTAACGAGTGTTTCAAAACGAGTTATAGAAAAGAATCGTGAAGGAGTTATGGCAGTGACATTAGAAAGTCGTAAGAAAACTCCTCGAATGGAAAGTAAAAAGCACCTTAAAAAATAATATTACCACGTTAAAACATTAAATTGTAGGTCGAGAATAATATTTAAAAATAAATTGAATAAAAAATGTAAAATAGTGTTTTCTTGTTGAAACCTTGAAAATGTTGATTTTTTCAAATCGATTTTCCTACAAAAAAATTGATCGTAATAAAAGTTTTTGGAAATTATCTGAACTTTTATAATCTGAATTCTGAATTCTGAATTTATTAGTTAAAAGTTCATTTTAGGCTATTTTTCGACAAAAAATTCCTAATATCTCTACTAAAAATAAAACAAATATTGGTATCAATACAGATTCTGAAAGGTGATAAAAATACCTTTCAAACAAGCCCAGATTGAGAAATCTACTATAATGCTATCCGATTTTATGACGAATTTAATTAAATTATTCTATGTATATATGGAAAAATATATATTTTGAAATTTTGGGGGGCTCCAAATCCAAGTTAGAGCTATGGTCTCTTGAGCAAAATTTCTCAGAATCACCTATATATTACGATTTTGCTATACGCTTCATCAAAAAAAAAATTAACCCGCCCTAATATATATATATATATATATTACAATTGATAAATGTTTTTCTTTGTTCGAATAATTAACAACAACATATCATTAACCCAAAATCCTTCAAATTATTTTTGCACAACTTAGCAAACGCATGAGTTATCTATAAACCCCCCACCGAATTTGCAATTGCTTATTTTCAGCTTGAAACTTTTTTTTGTCTTTCTCTAAAACATACTGTAGCCTATTGAGTAATCTATCAATTGACAAAGAACGTGGGTTAACACAATATTGTCTACTATAAAACAAAATAAATGCTATGTCATGTGGTTGCCAATGATATTGAAAATATTTCAGTGTTAAGATTAAACATGGTGGTAATTTCGCTATTCTAGTCTTCTCTCTCTTCCCATCTGTAAGTCCTTGTCATGCATGACAGTGATATTGGTTTTCTGTTTGTAAATAATAATCCAAACGTGTTTGTGATTGATTGCCATTGCTGGGAAATGATAATTAAAATTCTCTAAACGACTCCGCACGTTTACTTCCAGATCTGCAACTTCCACATATTGAAAGTCAAATGCTTTTGGATTATTGGAAAGTCACGTGCATTAGATTATGCTAATGATTTTGATAAATAAAATTCACCTAAATAATTCAGTTTCATGTCGAAAAGTTTTAAGAAGAATGCTATAGAGTACATATCTAGTGTTACTCTAACAACTTGATTGGACGTTGAAATTGGTATCTTTGAGTAAAAATATATTATCCAATAATATATCATGAGGAACTCGGCCAATAAAAAGATTCTGGCCTCATTTAAAACAAAAAGTTTACCAGAATAACTGGACAGCAAATACTGTTTGTCGGTTAAAACTAAAAAAATGTTAAGAAGAATTTAATAGCTTATATTTTCAAAGACTTTACCATAACGACCCCAAGAAAATTGTCGAATCCTAATAAATATCTCAAGTTTTGGTGCCCATTTTTGTTGCGTAACCAAAATATAAAATGAAAAATAACAACAAAAAAACAATAAAATGTAACTGAACATAAATTTTGTTAACTATACATATCACAAAATATCAACGATAAATATTTTACAAAATTGCAGCATTTATATACAATCAAGAGCATTATTAAAAACTATGTTTCATACTACTTTTTAGACTCGAAAGGTACGATAATTTTTAAATGAATTCAGTAAATTAATTTAAAAAGAAATCGATATTGCAAACCAATTAATAGGAAGTGTTGTGCTTCCTTGTTGGTGTCCACCTATAAATAAAAGCGAAACGAAATTCAATGATAGTTTCTTGATAAAATATCCACGACGAAAAAGTTTCCTTACAATTGATCGTATCAATTGCCGAACAAGTAGAAATTAATTGCTTTTTATTGCACAACACTTAAAACAATTAGCACACTTTAACCGATACACAATGGACAAAAAGTCCTCTTAAGACAGAGAATCGAGCAATCTTTCGTTCTAGTGATTTTAGAAACGAAATTGCCGAACAGCTAGACAATCGCCGGAAACGGATTTTTTCTCAGCTGGATGAATGATTTATGTTCTTTTTGTACGAAATAGGCGATCGAAATTGGTGAAAGTCTTTTACGCCAGTTGTCTTTAATGCCCATGCATTGAAATAATGTAATTGTAACAACAGCAAGATTTATTAGATCATTCTGTAAAATCGTTGAAATTTGCTTCAGTATAATTCTGAGCTTCTCCTGGAAAGATTTGATCAAAAAATCATTTACCTACAAAATCTAATTCTAATTCTATTAATACGTACATACTGGAGCGAAAGTCAATCAAAATTCAATTCAGGAACGTGAAATGATCCGGTTTCATTATAACCTCACTTGTTACTCGAAGCAATTTCTGATTGCTTGTACTGTGTTCATAACATTTTTTGTACTATTGCTTTGATTATTTTCTATAGTCAAAAATGATGATGTCCCAATATATTCTACAAAATTATAAATTCCCTTATTCTGCAATTTTTCTGTCATGAAATGTTCAGTCAGCGCAATCCGAACTTTTCAGGACGCATTCACATGCATAACATTTAACGTGTCGTTAGGAAAGAAACCCGAAATAAAATTATATTTTTCTAGCAACTATAGAAGATCGCACTAAATGCACTTGATAATGTGCATAATTACTCAGCAATTCACCTATTATTCTAGCTAGCAATTTTGCCCGTGCTTCGCATGAATCCATTTTCTATGAATCGAAACGTCGAAAAGGCCAAGGTTTCGCACCTGCCTGGAAGCATTCAATTACATATGCACATTATGTGCATAAATCGTACTTTATGGTTTAAATCGTTTATTCAGAATTTTGAAAACTACGCTTGTATTCAAGGCAAATTTCACGTACGAGTTTTAAATAAATCTCTAGCAAGAATCGACAAACAGCACCTGGTTGCAAAATTCCTAGAGAAACCGTGTATAAACGGTTTCGTAAAAATGTTTATTATGCAAAGTAAGTTTGTTTTATTAAGTGTGTGCATGTTGCTAGTCAGACTGAACCGTTAATTTATGAACCGAGAGACGGGTGTGAGATAAATGTCCTCTATCGACTGGACATATTTATTAGATTTTCTAATGCATAAATTATGTTAGCAAGCCCCTAAGAAGCTGGGTACAAGTTATCTAAATTCTTAGCAATGGAATTAAATATCATTTTGTTATCAGGTGTGCCAAGGGTACTATTTTGACTTCGTTTACTGCAGATAAATGAAGTGATCTCGAGAAGGAGGGTTGTCTCTAAGTGGGTGCCAAATGAGATGATAAGGGGAATTTGTGGAAATAGACATGAAAGATGATGAAGAATGGATTACAAAAATGAAAATTATAAACACGTTGATCCTAAAGCAAGATATTATGAATTTTGAATACAAATTTATGATGAAATAGTTTAGCTTCAGACTAAATTTTAATAAATTTCGAGGTTTTATTTAAAGTTTATGAACTTCAAACGCCTGACGGCAATTACAAATAAAATTTACAGTTTTCAAAATTATCGTTTAGATACACTTTAAATTTTATAGTTGGTTTCGATCACCCCCACTTTTATATCTTGTTATTTTTGGTTAAACTTGGAAATTTTTATCTAACCTATGCAATTATTGAAATTCGAATTAAATAAAGGAAATTATGGCATATGTTAACTCCCAAAGCGATGTCTGATGTCTTTCAACGCATAATTTTTTTAATCTACTTTTCAAATATTAGCCTTTCTATCTGAAATCAAACAGGGCTTAATTAAAAGCGTTGATATGCAAATCTACATAATCTAAGTATGCAAAATACATAGCTGGGTTATTTAGAGGTGGAAATGCGTGGTGACTAAACACATCTATCTACATATAGGAGTCGCAAAATATGTATAAATTCATTAAATTGATCCCCATTTACCTTTTACAATCTTTTACAGTCGAATAATGAAACTATTTTTGTTTGTTTGACATTTATTTAACTCATTGCATCGTTTTATTTTTATATTATATGACTTCACGTATAGTTATTATTCTCTCTTGGCTTTCTCAATTCATAAAAATTATAAATCTTTCTACAATTGTTTTTAAATAAACGAAATGCGTGTACAATGAAAAATATCCTAAAGTGTTTTAAAAAATAAACCACACCGAAAAAACTAAATAAAATCATGTATATATAATTTATCGAATATAACATGGCTGTTAATTTGTGTATTCATGAATGAATATATAAATAACCATAACATGCAAAACTAATCGGTTACGTAATTTTCCATTTCGCAACAAAAACAAACACCTGATTTCATTCACTAGCCTTCGCTTAAGTAAAAATCAACGTAATCACTTCCACGTACTGGACAAATTGAATTGTAAAAAATGTCGAAAATAAATGACCCTCGCGTTTAATTAATGATACGCGATTCGCTGGTTAGGTGTGCCCCTCACTCGTCACCAGCGTGCATTGAAAGTCTTGAAAGTGTTTAGCGGCAATTTGAAGGCATAACTGATATGGGGCACTTATCATCGCCACTAAAGCATTGCGAGCATATTAAATGGCGGCCGATGCCAACCGTATCAGTGTGTGGGAGTGAGCGTTCTTTCTAAGAAATATAAATAAACGCTGAACAGAAACGCGCCTTGATCGTGAAGTCCATTCCAAGTAGCACATCGTTGGCAATCGTTAAGGTTGTCAATATTATAAGTTTCTACGTGGTGTTGTTTCGTATTTTTCGTTGGATGTGCACCATAAAGCTATTGCTTCTTGAATGTCAATAACAAGACGAGACATTCTGGAAATATCAGTATATATAATAAATAAATGAAACAACAGTATTAAATTGCAAATTATTTGTGACTGGAATATTGTGACGAATATATAAATAGCATGTGTAAAACTATGTTCGGTGAAAGCTATTTAAATGGAACTAGCAGAACAATAGAAAATTGGAACTAAATAGATAAAAACAAAATAAGTTAACATATTTCGTACTAAAAGACAGATTACATAATTAAAATTAGCAACAACATGAAAATAAAAATATAAAGGGGAATAAACTAAACATGAATTAAAATATGCAACGCTACTATTAAATATGTTGAAAATAAAGAAAACAAAATAAAAATTAATCTAACGAAAAAATAAAGAAATAAAGAAATTAGATAATGAAAGCTACTACAATAGAAATGAGAAACGTAAACGCACACAAAATTGAACATAATACGGAAACATTCGTAGAGGCAGCAAATCAAATTCAAGTACGAACATGATTGATTCATGGTATAGAACTGTAAGGAACGATTTATATTTACTACATAAATAAATACATGAAACACATGAGAGCCTCTAACTGTGTTCTAACTTATATTCAATTATATATTAAATTCACATAGCATTGCAATTATTACTAACTCGACGAACAAATCTACAGTAAGTAAATATGAAATAAATGTCAGTTGCACATAACTTTTAATACCCATAAATATTTCTTCATTTATGTTCCATTTTACTATCTGGTTATAAAAGTCGTAGTCAAGGTAAAATTACTGGAATTAGGTCAATTGTGAAAGGATAAAAATTATCAAAAAAGTAAACATAAATACGAAAATATTAGATTGTATATTCACAGCATTACTTTGTGTGGCCAAAATGATTAAACGATTGATAGAAGGCGTTATGATGTAAAATGTCCGAAGGAAGAGTTATTGAGCTAAACAAAGGCTACTTTCCTACATAAAGAATGGTCATGCTTCAGCGCATCGTAATGGTGTAAAGACGAACATTGGTACACAGGGAGTGGTTTAAATATTTTCACGAAATAATGCACTGCTGCAAACAATTGGTGGAACGGTGTTTCGTATCACAATAATTATTAAATTATTACTGGGCGCGAATAAAATGTAAACAATCCTGTTGAGAAAATCAAACTCAACGGGAACCAATGATACATAACGTTACTGTGGAAGATCGATATCTGGCGAGTGTTGACATTATCCGGGGAATTCACACAGTCGTTTATTGTTCGTCCGAAATATTTTGTAAACATATTTTGTAAACAATCCGAGCCAATTGATGGTGTAAAAAGTGTAAAAGAAACAGAATTAAAAAACTATGCAACAATATAAAAAGGCACAAAAATTGCCAAAACAAAAGTTAAATATATTTCAAAAACAATTTAAAAAACCAAAATCATTTAAGAAAATGCGCCCTTTTTCCTTTTTAGCGCTTTTCACAGTCGCACATAATTTAGTGGTGTATTTTATATCAAATTGATTTCTGTGCGCGTGCCATGTCATCACAAAATATAAAATTAGGATTTAATTAAGTTACTGTTGATGAGCAAGTTAGTTCAAATTAATTGTAGTTTCAAATTGTTTACTTAATATGCAATTAGAAGATGATAAAACAGTTCAAATTGTTTTTAATTGAAAAAAACTACCCAAGAGCTTTAAGATTCATTATACATTACTTTACTTTTGTGGTATTCATGGACCAATTTCGATGCTCACATAGGAGAAACCATTTTTTTGCAGCCAAAAATCGAAGATTATATTTTTACAAACCTCCATAATTCGTTTATTTAAAATAATATTTACAAATTGTAGTAAAATGATATATAGATATTATGTCATTTTTTAGCTATCTCCGTTTTTGAATTTTTGCATAAGCTTGTGCATGTGTATATAATTTGGGAAAAATAAGTGAGTTACTGCAGATTTCCAAAATTTTGTTGTGATTTAAAAAAGATATAATGCCTTCTATCTCAGGAACGCGTGCACCTATTGTTGAGTTGAAAATTTGCACTACCAAAGCTGAAACAATCAATGGAAAAACTACCGCAAACGGACTACTCATTCATAGAAACTTAGTTACTTAGTTGCATTGAATTAAGAGCAACTGAGGCAACTGAGCGAAGTGGAAATCCTTCGTTGCATTGTTCTGATTGAAAATACCGCATTCGCGGTAATTGCTATGGGAAGAGGAATCAATACAAGACCACCACAAACCACCCCGTTCCTCCTTGTGTAGTCTCATCTACGTAACGAAGGATGAAGAGTTGATGCTTCCGCTTAGATGGTTGAAAACAGATTAATTGAAACAAACTTGATGCCAACTTTGACAAATGAGAACACTATTCACGGGCGAATCCAGGCTCATATACGTTCGAGTGATTATGTGATGAACACTTGTGGTCTTGAAGGAACATCCTGCACATAGTGGGTGTTCTGATTTTAATGCAAGGTGTTGCAAGCTGACGTTCTGATGATGCTTTCCTCTAAAAACGAGGATTTCAAGCCATAGTTTGGGATGCGTTGCATCCTGACTTAAATCCTATGGAGTACGTGTAGGATATGCGAAGCTGTTAAAGCGTTCAAATTCAGCTCAGGTCAGATGGATCTAACCAACAAATATTATAAGAAGACGCTCGAAGAAGCTACTCCCTACGCGTTGAAAATTATTTGACATGAAATAAAAGAATTTGAATACTCATGTTCGTATGCAAATAGTGTAAAGTTATAGAAAAATAATCTTCATTTCTCATACATTATTTTTAACCGGTCTTTTACTCGTGAAACTTATTCGTTTTTATTTGGTTGTGTTATTTGGCGAATTTACCTCATACTAAAATTACTAAATGCAAGCTAATACATACGATATGTTTAACATAATCACGTCCTTTTATATACGTTTTATACAAAATATCTCTTCTGATACTTTAAATTTACCGTTCTTAATTATTTAAATTATTACTTTTATTTGGTTTTAACAGCTGCTATTTGAGATCACATCAAATTCCGGATTCTGGGTTCATCTTCTGATTTTCAGTTGTAGATAACAGATTTCTTTATTTAATTTTACATTAATACGAGCTTTACTTAAATGTTTTATTACTTGGATTAGGTACAGGATTAACCATAATATTATTGTACCAATCAATCAAGTCCTTAAAAGTATTATTTTAATTTAGAGGGGCCTGTTGTAGTGCCCGACATGTGATGAAATTTGGCATACAGAAGCATTTTTTGTGCGATTTGTGCATGTGCCACCACTGTCGTTGTATCTTATATAAAATTATTGCTTTACTTTTGCAATTTGTTTTGTGCAACGATTAAATGAGCAATATTACAACGTACTCCAGAGTTTAATTGAATTAAACTTTGAGAACTTGGTTTATGTTTGCGCCAGGTCGAGAAAGCTTCGCTACTCAAGTTGAAGGTATAATTGGCGTTTAAGATTCTTTGGTTCCTTGGTGCCGCTGTTTGCTCTTGTTTTTTTAAATCTGTATTTGAATGAATCCAGTCTCATATGAAGCAGTAACCAGCCTCGTTCGGCAAAAGTGAACAAAACGCAGTCTGATTGAACGAAACCGTATAATACCGAAATTTCTGACGCGATGTCTATCCAAATTTTACATTTAGGGATATTTGGGACATTTTGTTAAAAATTAAAAACAATTTGAAAAGCTGTTTCCGAAGTACACTGTTTGTTTCAAAATATTGTGCTGAAGTTAAGGGTCGTTTATAAGTTGAGACACAAAAATAAATTATGCGGGCGTACCCTTAGTTGGCATGTAGTCAGGAATAACCAATTGCAAAATATCTGAAAAGAAACAAAGCAATTGACTTATAGATTTTTACTCACTACAACCTGGAGAAATACTTGAAAAGTTCCATGTCGTCTGGTTTTCTTCCAAAACTCATGTTTGTAGTTTCATTTAGAGCAGAGCGCGGCAACATTCAAACCTGACTGGGCTATGTTTTAGTTACATATTATGATTCCAAGGGGTTGTGTTATTTCTCTTCACAAATTTTATTATATTTATGGTAAATATACTTAAAAGTCAAAGTCAGTTTGCTTCTATCAAGTTGAAACTTGAGGATGTAGACAAAGATTACGCTCCTCATAAGGTGTGCAGGAGATGCATTCCTAGCATAGTCGTTTGTGGTTTAAGGGCCCAAAACACTCATTTCGTTTTGGCATTGGTAAGATGTGGCGTGAACGACTGAACCACACTACCGGCTGACATTTTTGTTCGGTAGATGTGAAAGGTTTCAATACAAACAAATAAAAAGAATATATCTTGGCCAAACCCTATTCATATACAGCTACCTCAAAGCTCTGAAATATCAGTTCCATATCAACCTTCCATTTTGGATGATATCCTGAGTTCAAGAACGCAAGATAAGCTTAAAAGTTTATTTCTTACACTCCATGTCAAGTCAACAATTTTCCCGAAAACTTGGCAGCCTTATGAACCGCCAGTGAAGAGCGGGTTGAAAGATTTCACAACAATGCCCGACATATCGGACGCTACCAAGAATATATTTCACAAGAATGCCCGAGATCGAAAAACGCTACCAAGGCGTCAATATGCTGGCTGACTAATGTTGGATGCTCAAGCGAGAAACAGAAAATGTTAACATTTTACAGGCAAAAAGAATAAACACGGAATGCTAAGTACATTTTTTTCAAGTTCATTGTAATAAAATGATGTTTTTTCATTAGTGTTATGCTTTTTTATGCAAACACCTCTTATTTCGCAAAAAAATGAACGTGAGGAAGGGAATTGGAGATGATTGTTGGATTCAGCAGACTGAAAAACATAACATTTACTAAAACATTCCATGCAGCTAAAAAAATATTTGTGTACAGACCTGTATCTGTTCAAATGTCCTCAAAAGCGATGGATGAAGTGATTTGTGTGTAGAATGTAAAAAAGAAATGTAATAGACCTTAAAAAAACTGGTGTGAAAAAAATCTAATGAAATTTTGAATGACAATCATACGAAAATTTCTAAAACGCAATTGTGTATTTAAAAATTGCAGATATACGAGTATTTGAGGCAAATCACAGATTATGTATATGGATATGGATTATGGATTGCTGCAGTTGTACCAATCTAACTACAAACAATATACCTAATTACAAACAACATACCACATACATTGCAAGAAGCATCAGCCATACATAAGCCGATAGCTAAATTTATAAGACATACGAGATCTGAAACTAGATCTCGAATCTCGACTTTCACCAACATTCATACTATATATCCACTAAATTTACTAGTATTATAGTTCTTGCCCAAATATTTCCAATCGATGTTGCTTTGAAAAATCAGAGTCAAATTTCATCCGCCCAGGGAAGATATATTAAATGCGCAAGTATCAACATAAGATTAATGATTATTATAATGTAGATAACGTGAAATTTTGCAAAATTGCTTTTTGATGTGTAATTCGAAACTAAGTTATAAGTATATGTTATTATCTAATTATCGAGATTTACGGCTAAATGCATGTTTGAAACCAATTATTCATAGAATTGTAACTTAATTTTGATAAATATCAAAATTAATATTATTAGTTTCAGGAATGTTTTGCTACTCAGCAAATATAGATGATAATAATAAACGAAACTAGTTGGGTTAATTTGTGCATATGTTATTAAAAATAGATGTAGTTATTATTACATTCTCGTACATCATATATTTTTTAATCAATTCACATTTAAATTATAATGTTAATATGAGCATAAAGTATTTACGTTGAAAATTGTAATACGTCGGAAGCGCTCGCGCCATCTACAGACTACATTCAAGAGTGTATACCGGACGACATATCTCAGCTCAGTTCGTGTGTAAACCAAGTCAATCCTGCCAACTGTGTTTCGTTTAATAGTTCCATCTTACTGTAAGGATGGCGCCACAATAAAATGCCAACTATTATTTAATTTCGTGATTTTATTTAAATATGCGGCTTATCGCATTATTTTATACCGGCTATTCAAGATCGTGCGTAGATTGGTTTGAAATTTAAGACTGCGCTCCGAACATACAACGGTTGTCGAAATTCCACAACGGTTGCATTTCAGGAACACTGCCATTGTGTATTAGTGTAGTTAAAACATCTGCTGTAAGATGTCGCACGTGCTATTTGAAATGCTTCGTATTTTAAACGTTAATTTTGAATTATGTCGTAACGTTTTAATTTAAATTTGAGCTTTCAAATGTTATTTTAATTTATTTGAAAAGGTTCCTCCGCCACGGGCGCTGCTAACGTGTACTGACATTTTGGCGGTTAATCGCAATGAACAATGAGTATATGTGGTTGCAGCAAATTATTATAGAAGACAACAACTTAAACTTTCATCTTTATTTTTGACATGCATATTAAAACAATTTTGTTTCTACTTAGAAATTGTGTTTGTAAAATGAAATAATCCTGAAATTTCAAGAATATTAATTATAATTATAATTGCGGTTCACATATCACCCATATTTTCAAGTAAAACAATCGACAATAAAATTATACCAGTTTACTAGATCATTATTAAGCAATTCGAAAACTGGAAACTGGAATCGGTGACGGGTATTTGCAAAGTTTCATTCATAATAAATGTTTGGCCTGATTGTGAAACTAGGTGGGTGTAAACCAACTTAGTTTCTCAATTATTTTTTCCATTTCATCTTTAAAATTATGCCCGAATTATGTATGAAGTAATCAAATATTTAATTTTTAAATTATCTTGATTCTAAATGAATATAAAATACTCGAATTATTCCGAGATACGACTTCGCGATCAGGTTCGACGTACGATTGCTTGCCGGCTTGTCAATAAAACTTTCTGGAAAACGGGAATGTGCCGTTCAAGAACTCGTTTTCGTTTCCTAAGACGCACGCGCCATCTATCGCGTATTCGCTACTCAGTTACGCCTACTATGATCTACTTTTTCCCGAAGCATTACCATAACTACTTCCGCAAAACCGTGGCAACTCGACTAGGAATTAAAATTCCGTTTTATACCGCTCGGCCGGATTTTAATCGAACTATAATTCGGGTGCAATCTACGCGCCATTAAGACAATTTGCATATATCGATTGCGAATTTGCATGTAATGGTAAAAAATAGTTGTTTATCGACGCGAGTTGTTATTAAGACGCGTACATGATTCCCTTGGCGCCTCAAAGTGAACTGTTTATTACCGAGTCCATAATAATTTATTAGGTACATAATTAATTTCTCCACATGTTATTGTGCCCGTAATTATGAATAATGACGCGCAAGCATTCGCTTATATTACTGTGTGTGTTAATTTATTTTGTTGCTAGACGAGTATTCCCTGCAATAATGTATATATAACCGGGTTCCTGTATTATTAATCATATTAATGTTTGTAAATAAAAGAATTTTAATTTGTCCGCAAGAAATGTGAATTCAATGGACTCATAATAACTTTTAAATTCAAATTGCAACAAGTGTTCCAAAACAGAAGGAGTCATTGGGCGCCACAAATCTAATTAGCCTTATCCTAATGCGCACGTAGATCTATCATAAGTTTGTCTAACGAAAAGGGAACGCAATATGTCAATCATTAAAGGGAAGACTTGAACGCTCCGTTCACTTGCATTCGGGAAATCGTGAAGAACATATTTATTAACGTGAAGCATTTTCATTGCATTTTCATGCATTTTAGCAAAATATTACAGTAAAATCATCTAATCAATGTTAGATTAAATATTTAATAATCTAGCGATATTCTTAATAATTTGCTTAAGTCACATGGCTCATATCTAGAAGCGTTCAACCATACATGTGATCTCCTTTCAATTGCTTTAACATCATTAATATCTAAAGTGCTTATCATCTAAGGCCAAGTTGAAATAGTGCCTTAACTTTCGTGTAGTTCCTTTGCATTCCATTATTAATTATACCGTGAAATTGTAAACCACAAACTTGATTTTTCCAATAAATGTTAGTCCGTCGTGAAAACAAATTAAAGTGCACACTCCGTAATTGATTTCCAGCTTTATAGTTGCGTACTGGGGTACAATTAAATAAAAGATGCCCTCGTCATTTTCAAGTTTGGTTTATACCTTCTTAACACGAATGCAAAATTTTAATACTTTTTATGGTTTTTATTGATAGGTTCGGAAAATTTAATGACAACTGGATAAAATCACGTTGGTTTTTCTATACGTCATCTATATATTGATATATTATAAGTAGCATGCTATGTATTTGTATAAGTATATAAAAATTATCACGAGAAAATTAACGTGTCAAACCGAGGCATACATTTGACAGCTATGTGCTGGATAATCAAATTGTAGCGTCATCATCAAATAGTTACAATGTACTTACTCAATCATTTATGACACCTCTATTGTAGACAAATGGTAACGTGTTGGTGTTTCTCCTCTTCTAGAATACTTTCTTTATGACACGATTTTTCTGAGGGGTCCATTACATATTATCTAGCAAGGCCAGGCAAATGTGAATTGAAAGCACTTAAACAAACCTGTACAACGTTTTCATAAGTACTTATCGAGTTACACCTCGATAGAAGCAAATGCACTCATATACAGTGCAAGTGTAAAGTCTTGAACTGTCGAAATGGAACTTTAATCAAATGTTTTAAAATAAATCCTTGAAGAGATCAATTGTTATAGGACATATTTTTAAATACAGATCCTAATTTTTATGATGAATTTGGAAAAATCAAGATAATTGCTTTTAAAGTTTTAAAAGAAAAATCTAATAACAATCACTGTTCCAAGTTTTAATAAAAAAAATTAGTAATAAGTGACTTAGTAATAAAATGTTTTTGGTATCCGGCTTCCACTGTTTTATACATATATATGTTAGTATTGTTACCTTATGGATGCTGTATTCTCGTGGTCTATTTATGCGAGTTGTTTAAATGTTTGTACACTTACATATACGTGTTCACTAACTTAATTTAGTTTGGTCACTTATATTTAAAAACATGTTAAAATGTCTGTTAAAATTTTCAACGCCCCGTATGTATAAGCGTTAAAATTATAACAGTTCTCTTTCAGTTTGTTTGTCTGTTTTTATTGCGAGTTTCTTGTTACGTAATCAAGTAAATCACGGTGTGACAGTCTTTTGAACTCAAAATTTGGGGGATTCATTTGTGGCAAAAATTAATTTAACACTGGACCACATTAAGCAACGTCAAAAACCCAAAATTCAGCGGTTTTCATCGATTTTGTCAGAAATAATTAGCTCTTTCTAGTCAACTAAATTTCAAATTTATTTAAATTTATTGCAAATCGGTGAATACGAAAATTATTTCGAGATCAAAAATTTGCAACACATTGTACCCCTGCCCTCACGACATTTTGTCTTACGACGACATTAAATCCCTCCCCACACACACACACTCATCCTTTTTCATGATTCTATATACACAGTTCATTTTGGTAATGCTGATGAATTGTTTTATATTAACGGTGTCTAAGTGGATACTAGTTATTGCTTTGTTGCCCCTCTATTTCTATATTCCAGCATTCAAATTCATTACATAAAACCGAAATTATTATTAAAATTCGTTGGAATTTACATTTTTTGTTAGTTACTGAAATACTGGATTGCGTTCAAGCAAAATTAAAGTTCACATTGAAGCGCAATCGCCGCCACATACAATCACATAAAAATTTGTTTTTATTTTACATTATGTAAAGAAAATATTGCCAAGAAGGGGGGGGGGTGCTCTACTTATATATGTTATTTTTTTCCACCTCAATTTCACATTTAAAATAATTAATCGAAAATCAGTTTCACGAGTTTAAAAAAAAATTCAACAGGAGCGGGGATTTTCTTACATAGATACGTCCCAAATAATTTATTTAGAATTATTTTTGCTCCACCCATAATCCATATTTTGCTGCAACCAATTTTTCACCAAAATAAACTTAGATTTGAGAAAAAAAAACGTAGCTAACGTTAAATTATTTGGAACGTATTTAAGCTAGAGAGGCTCATTCTCCTTGGAAAAATTGCTTTGCAATGTTTACATTTATATTAAATAACAATTAATTTAGTCGTTTAAAGGATATGGACCTAAAGTAAATGTTGGCTTATTTGGAACGTATTTGTGCTAGATAGCCCCTGCAAGCATTTTTATAAAATTCATACATGTTTTGTTTGATTAAGACATTAGGATTGTTTTCGATTTTTAATGGGCGGGAAGCAAAATTATTGCATGAATTGTAAACTTTTTGAAATGAATATAGTACACTTTTTTAAAATTAACACATAAATTACATTTTATTACAGAAATTGTACATTAGTTATAAAATATTAGTACATATATTTAGAACAATAAATTTTATTTAATATAACAAGATTATTTATGTAACCAAAAAATAATGGCGGGATTCTTTATTTTAATAACATTGAAAAATTGAAAAGTTTGATATTTTTTATTGCTCTGCTAAGGCCTAGTAAGAATTTAAATATTCAAATTGTAAACAAAATATAAACAACAACAAAACAATGAAATATAGTAAATGACTTTGTAATGATTTATACGAATTGTAATTTTGTGCAATCAAAAATATTTCGGAATACTGGAGCTTAGGTGGAAATAGCCAAATATGTGCGTCTCCAAAATTACGAAATATATAAGAATAAAAATATGTATATAAGAACATCACTACTTTGCATACTGTACAGTGATTATTTTTCCGGACTATTCAGTTACAACATTAAAATATTATAAATATTATACACGTCTATCACAATTTTACAATAATTAATTAATTAAATTTATTGTTTTTATTCATTGGCGTTGGGTCGTATTTAACATATTTAGCAAGTTTTTTTTACAATATATATATTTTTTTAATTAAGGCTTTATTTTAGTATTTTAAGGGATGTGGAGCAAAATAAGATTTTGGTTGGGTTGATTTGCGTTAATTGAATAGGGGTGATGGTCATCCAACAAGCGAAGTAGGTGTCGATTTAGAGATTCCCAATCGGTTAATATTATTTGCAGAGGTGGCTGCGCCTAAACAACAACAACTTTAAACAACTTTGACAGTTCAGGTTTTATTTCAAACAAAATTTTCACAGCTTATTTCTTCCGCGCAGCTTATAATAAGTATTTACGGACTATTACGGAAAATTTTAACATTTTTAATTTTCATGAAATTTTGGATTTAAGGTTTTTTGGGGCAATTCTGATCAATTATTACTAGTAAAATTTTTCGATAAAAAAATCCCTAAAGTAATTTCTTGATTTTTGCCGTTTATTTTGCCATCGCAGGTTGCTTTGCATTTAAAGAAGACAATTGATTTTTGGGAGTAAACAGAGCAATGAGTATTCTACGTTTGGGAAAAAAAATTACTAAAAACAATAAAAAAAGATATGAGGGTGTTACACTCTTAAGTGAAACACACTGTATATTGAAGGAAACTTTTTGGATTTTTGATGTTCACATTTGGGGGTACAGTCGGTTCGCCCATTTTGGATCTCCAAGAAAACTCATCTTGGAGCAGCCATTTTTCAGTCAAAAACTAAAAAAAAAATGTTTGTAGACACTTCATGAAGTACTGCATAACAGGTTTTTTACTGTACTCCTGTAAAAAAATTCCTAAAATTGTCCTTTCATTTTGACGCGCATGGTGGCCTTACCCCTTTAACAATATTAAACATGCAAGTTTTAGTAATTCTCACCTGGACATGTCATATAAAACTGCTTACACAGCATTTTAAGACTCCTGGTATTGTTCTTAGCGCTTCTTTCAGCTTTTACATCGACAAAATGATTTTTTTTTTGTTAATGCTATCTTCCGCTAATAAAGTAGGTTCTGTGAGTTAAATAAAACAAAGAAAATGGGAATAGAACGGCCGTCCGGCCGTCGTCTTTATTTACACAAATATCGTGTTTTACAAAACTGATTGTGAAGAAATAGAACTGTACATGGGCATTGATGCTGACAAACCAGCGCAGCAGTTCGTAACGCGTGGCACCCCCGGACGCTTTAAAAAAACTAAAGACGTGGTAAGAAAGGGTGGTAGTAAGAGAGAAGCATAACACAATGTTTCTTCGCAGACACAACCTCATATCAATAATTGTCCCTTTGTGTAATTATCACCTTCGCTATTATAATAAATTTTAATTATCACAAACATTAAGTTTATTCCTCAAATTTATAATACATGTTTATTGTTAAGGTATTATCAGGGAGTACACACATAATTGCTATCATATTAACTATGCATATGACTACAAATCAATATATGATGAAATAATGCGTTTTGTGTTCTTAGTGTAAAGCTTAATTTGTTTTAATACATTTAATATTTATTGATATATTGGGAAATGTCGTTCTATTTATGTACTAATTTTACAATTCTGTTTGCACCCCCAACAAACTTACAGCTCTTGAAATCTTTCCCAGCAATCAGTGTGAAGGACACAGGACAATCTATATGAGGGATCTGATACAATTCAAATTCATAATTTTTATCCTAAAAATCGACAATTTACGAAAATTTATAGCCCAGGCCCGAGGAACAGAATAGTGGTCTAGGCCTTTAGAGTCTAGACGAATAAACCGAATAAATTATAACACTCTCTAATAAAATTGTTCCGCAACTGATACCATCCACCAGGGACACAACTTGCGATAAATATTCTACATAATAATCCAATTGTAATCATATACGACGCATTTACATAGCGGAAAAATAAACAACGATATTTATACTTTAACGGCAATCTATGCACATGTGGAAATTCACAGATTTGATACGTGACTGCACACTGTATGATTCCAGACCATCTGTAAATAAATTGTTATAAATATTTGAATACACAAATTCGTTGTTTAAGTTGCGATAGCGACGGGTCTGAGTTTGAGCGATTGCTATCGTTTCCGTAGGTAATCCGTTTGGAGAAACGAGATAAGTAGACATTTCCATAGAAGCAATACAATAAACTTGAAGTCTGAAAGTGATAATCAAAGTCAATTTTTGTAAATTTGTAGAAAATCCGCAATGTACGATTGATTGTAATTCCGGTCATAGACATTAAAATTAAGTTAATTAACCCAACGTTGTTTAAGTTTAGCAAATACAATATAAAATCCGATATAACGCATTTTTTTGACATAATTTAATCACGCTTTGTTGTGCGTTGAATGTTAATTCATTTATGATCTACATGAAATGACACGTGGGAACAATGTTTAATTTTCGATAGAATTCATTATCGTATGCGCATTGAAATGCAATATCGATTAGGTAAGCTTATAATATAAGATTTGTACACCGGTTGAATATGTAATCTTTTCATTTTCCTTGGACCGTTAATCACAATCGTAGTCGAAGAGTCAATTTCAATTTAAAATTATGCTAATCTTTTGTATGTAATTTTTGGGGTCACTGTATAATTGTCTGTAAAATATTTTATAATAGTCTTTCTTAGAATAACAAACATTGAAAGTATTTTGATTGACCATCAATAAATCATATTTCATTTACTATACAAGAATTTAATGGAACATGAGAAGTTAAGAGACAAACAATAAATGTTCCTATCTTAAATTAATTTTGTCTACTTGCAATCTTTTGGAATTTAAATTATAACAATATATTATCAGAAGTTTCAAAGTTTTGATATATTTTCCTACTTTTTGAGAATTAAAAATGTCTGTCAGTTGGGCTGGTGATAACTGCAGAACCCACTGTTACACTATTTAAGCTCAGACTACACCCTGTCGCTATTAAAATCGAAATAAAATACACACGCCATATAAATTTATCAAAATAATAGTACAAGGGATCTTTTCTTGAATTATAAGATTCAAACTATATTGAAACAAAAAATATGTTATATGCTTCGTGAATTACAGTTTTTGTTAGATTTAGTAGGAGAAGAGGCTTTGTAAAAATTATTGGTTTACTCGTATATTTTTTATGTAATCATTTCCATTTCATCTGTACTTTGTTTCCAGTTTCGTGTATTGATTATGTGGTTACATTTCAATAATTTTAATGTATTTCAAAGTATATCAAAAGGAAAAAGTAGTTCTTAAAAACGTAGGGATGTTTTCCTAAACTTTACTGAAGTATGTGCGTCAGAGTAATGATATCAAACATAATGTTGGGCGGAACAAAATCGATTTTTCAAATGTCTTCTTTATCAAGAATTGTATGTACATACCATGGAGTAGAATTCTATATAAGTATGTAGCTCGGTCTTGTGGTAATAGCGTTAATATGTTGGTATAATTTGATAGATCGATTCGTCTGTAGTTGCTGACAATTCACAAAATCTGCTGCACTGACTTTTCCCAATTTTTTCACTGGAACAGGACGTAGGCTTATCCGTTATCATGATATGAGGCAGCATACCATCGACTCATGTGTTCCATGCGTTTTATTTTTCGTTTATGTTCGGCCCGAAAATTCCAGCCCTTGTTAAGTTTACTGACTTGTGGTTTGTTGCTAATCATTCCACTTTTAGATCAAACGGCCACTATGTCCGGTAAATGCCGTTTGCGCCGTAGCAAATAAATTAGCATGCATATTTTTCGTGCATTTTCTTTCTACTCTACTTTAAAGCTCCAATATGCAAATCCATTAATTTTACTTTGTATGGTGGTTGTTGTTTGTTGTTTGGTTTTTCACTTTTGTTCAGCACTCATGTAACAAATACTGAACCATTTTAGTTTTATCATTCGATTTTATGTAATGTCAATTGAAAAATGTTAAGGGTTAGCATGTTATTTTCCAACCATACTTTGTTAGTCTTTATGTCCTGAATTGATCTACTATATACCTATTTTCCATTTGTAACATTAACCAACAAATCCTTGTCATCAACATTCGAAATAATTGTACCGTTTAACGTAAGACACGACATATATGAGAAATAAAAATGGACCCAGCGCAGTACCTTGAGGAACGCCATATTCAATCAGCAACTGTCTATTTTCTGCATCCAGTATCAACACACAGTATCATAGATTAATGGTTGATTTAACTTAAGAGTTGAAGATAAAAAAAGTTCTGATGCTCCTTCGTCCACACGTTAAGTCGCAAATTGATTAAATCAAAGAACTAAAAATGACCATACAAATCAAATGATTATTTAATTTCGGATAAAAGGTATTACGAATCTCACCACATATTATGAACATAAACAACCGACGTGTTCATTCTGATGAGAGTGGAATTTAGTAATAAAATTATTAAATTTCTAGACCAACGAGTGTTACTCAGATCAAGGGAGCAATCAAATTTAATTATAACTATTATTTGCGTTTCATTATACCAGAACAGGTTATCCCATTCTATTACCTGTAGTCGAGTAACAATCTTACCACTAAAATGTCCACTTCTGGCTTCAATTTAAATATACACATACTTTCTATGATTTTAATATATACATCAAACCATTCTACGTCCCTTTTGTAATAAGCACTGACTATGTACAAAGCTTGCTTTTATTGAAAAACTTATATTTTAAACAAATTTGCAAAATTTTCTAATTAAATTGTCTACATCTATCTATCTTTTAATTTACCCTAATTTAATAAAATTACTTGACTGGGAACCCGTTCAATACATTTAAAAAGCACTTTTCGTTAAGTGATATTAACCCTACAATCTAACGTGTTCATTGAGAGATATTATTGCAATTTTTAAATTAAAATAAGGTTCATAGACCTGCCTCAGATACAAAATTACTTACAATGATACAATGTAATGTATTTTTTTCCACCGTTATTTGAAATATTTACACCGTAAATTTTGACGTTACTGAGAATGCATTAAAGTCTTGTATTACTAACTTATGGCATAAATGCACCTTCAAATTATGAAATTACACGTTCTTACATAGTTACATAGTTACATAGTTTTATGAATAATTTGTTAAAATTGTGTTAATCCGAGCTGTCGTATTGAATAGACCATCAAAATCTAAACTGCTTTTACACTACAATACAAGTGCCATGTATTTCTCTTGTTTATAGCTTACCTTTACAATAATGCTAAGCTATTACACGTACTTATGGCTTTTAATTACAACTAGACATGCTTTTCCTCGTGGTATTTTGCAATTGATGTCACATATTTGTAATAAAATTCTGAAATGAGGTGCTGTTACTTTTTATTTTATTTTCTAAGTAATTTATTATAATCTTTCCTTTTGATAATAATTAATGCCAAATGGAGTATATTCTCCTTAACTGCGTGTTATGTAGAACCTTTTATTTAAAACCTACTGGTCTAATGTATGTAACAAAAGTTTTGGGAAAATTTTTCTTATTATTTTTTTCCACATTAAAAATACAGCAATCAACTTACCATTGTTTCCACTACAGCTTAACAATACATTTGTATTTACGTTTTACAAAATGTCCAACATGTTAGAATTGTGGAAAGGTATTTACAATTTGGTTGCCCAAATGTCCAAACGTGACATTGTCGCCATTTATAGAAACTAAAATATTGTGTGAGGAAGGTTTGTCATCTATGAATCTTCCCAAGACGGATCGCCCTCGAATTTTGAATCATGCAAGAACTTCATTGAATCTGTAAGAAATAGAAAATGAGTTTCAAAGGAAGATTATACCGAAGATTTCACATTTCCCATATGTCAGGCAAGAGCGAAATTATCAGAAATAACATAAAATATATAAAGCGACACAAATTGCCAAAATACACGGCTGCTCAATTAGAGAGGATTTCAAGATGCTGCATACAATTAAGATTAGAACATTTCAGAAACAATAACATGATAATTTTAGACAACGAAAAATATTTATATTATCTAACTCCGAAATAAAAGGAAACGAAGGCAACATTGAGGACATTCCTAATGACGCAAGGTATCAGAAATTTGAGGACAAGGTACTAATATGGTGCGCCATTTTGGAAGCTGGTTTCTCAAGACCTAATGTTGGCGAGTGGCGAAGCTGTAAATGCAATAACATATATTCGAAGATGTCTCATAGCATTAGTGAATTTCATTCAAACGCATCATGCCAATGATGAATGTCATGTGTACCTATAGAGGATAACCCCCAGAATGTTCCAGAGGCACGTCCTATAAAAGAGTTTTGGGCATTACTCGGTAGAAAAGTTTACGACAGTGACACAGTGGGGCCAAATCCCCAAAAAGCTGGCCAAAAGTCGAACAATAGAGTTTTAGTTCCGGTAATTTCTAGTTATGGGTTAGGTTGGGTATGATTCCAAATACCTGCATCTGTAGGACAGTTGAAAGGAGACTCTCGAACGAGCTAGACGTGTCGCGTAATGAGCAAATATTTCAACGCTATATTCAAGAGAACGCCAAATCTCTAAAAATTAACCCATTTCGATTTTTTTTAATGGAATCAGCAGTTGGAAGTAAGTAAAAAATGATTACCAAAATAATAATTATAATAGTTTATGCGATAACAATAAACGAATCATTTTACGAAAATACACTGAAGATTACAACGTAAAATTTTAAACACGTAGAGAAAAGTTTATAAGTTCTCCAGAGTTCTGCGACTTGACCGATCGCGATCGATGTTGTAGATGGAACTATTATTGAATGAAAACAATTCAAACTTGCGGCCTCTAGCTGCCTCTGTGTCATTGGTGCGGGTTCTTGCAATGTAAAACATAGTTTTCTGAATTTCGTACATTAACGGCGGATTTTGTCTTGAGTTCTATGATACGTAATTGACTTTTATGAATATTCTCTTTTTCTTCTCAAATAATATTTTCGAATGAATAAAAGTAACGAAGTTGAATATGGAATTATCCATCTATATTGATATTATATTTTCCAATTTTAGAATCTATCGCTGATGAACATGAAGCATGTGGCTTGACGAGAGACGATATTTTTTCGATATTGAAAGGTCATTTGAATGACGAAGCGACTGAAACATATGCATTGACCGAAAATTTCATGTCTGCTAAATTGCAACGCTCCTTCGCTCTACCAGACAATGTGAAACCTGTCCTCCGCAAGTTGTTGCATGACTTACATAAAAAGTGGCAGCAAGCATCAAGAACTGAAGGCAAATTGCAAAAATATTCTGAATGGTAGTTTCGAAGAAACTGAACAATATTCAGAAAAATACAATAACCGGGGTCGGCCTTCTTCAGAATCTGCAGAGTCTTGTGAACGGACAAAGCCTTCGATCATCTGGGAAATCAGATGCTGCGAAACTTGTCCTTGATATGGGATTGGGAAGCCCGTCTAAAGCTAAGAACTTTAAGGAGCCCATACATACGATTCGTGAAACGACTTTATCTACCGATGCTGCTCTGTCGCTCATAGTGGAACTAAAATTATCGAAATCACAATACCAGGGGCTTCGAAATAAAAGCAAAGAGAACAGCTGTGATTTATTTCCACCGTATAAATTGCCATATCAAGCCAAGCTCAAATGTTATCCGCCTAAGTCAATGAATGTGGCGCTGAGGTAAAATTGCAAGCTTTGCTGAATCACACAGCTGATAGAATATTATTAACACACATGGATGTCAAATGGATTGTCAAAACGTTGTCTCCTGAAAATGTTTGCAAATTGAATTTAATTTGTGAGTGGGGCCGCGTGGCACTTCTGGCCAAAGTACGTACAAGCATAAGTTCATCAATGATGATGGAAGCAAGTCCGATGCTAATATTTTTTTTACCTCAATCGTTTCACTGCCGCTTGTATTAGACGACCAAGAAACAAACACTAGACTTGTATGGAAAAATTCGAGGCCGTCCTCGTTTTTGTAGACCAATTAGGATCCAATTTTTTCACGAAAGTCAAAGAACTGGAGTATATTAGACAGCAAGAGAACAATCTTATTTCTTTCGAAAAGATCATAGATGGAAATGAAATAAGAGTTTTTTTCGACTTGCTTTCACCATGATAGCCGGTAAAGTTTGTCTTTTCATAAATCCAACCTCTTTAATAAATACTCTTTACACGTTTTGTAGTTAACATGATATGATCATTCCATACATTTTATCAGTCATGTTTGACGCGATTCATTTCTAGTTTACAAATAAATGCATTTCTTTGCAAATTGGAACCACCAGCAAAATTATTATGATTTTATAGTACACCTATATTCACGAACGATACAGCTCCATTAAATTTAAAACATTGACCTTTGGTCGAAACAATGCGAATTATGGGTTAATTTCAAAATAGTTTCAGAAATAACCAAAACTGGACAAAAGTAATAAATTATCAACAAAAATAACAAGGAACAACAATAAATTATGAGGAAGATATACAATTTTCTTCAACGAATCAACCATCATGGAAGAAGAAAAGCAAGAATAAGAAGATCTACAAAATGGCCACAATAGAATAACAACAAACGCAGCAGACGGAAATAGGGAAGGGGAAAACCCAAACAAAGCTGCAAGAAAATAAATGTATAAATGGATATTGATAAAGAACAATAGAATGAAAGGATAAATACAAATTTGGAACCTGGAATTCAAGTATAACGCCAGAAATTGGAAAATACGAAAAAATATGTACAGGAACGGGACACATTCTATTATATAGTGATGGGGAAAATCAAGGATGCATCGTGCAACATTTATGGTAGGTAGACATATTAGAGTGTAAACAATAAAATACAGGAAATGAATTGCTAGAATATACATAATAATATGTCGACTTAACGATGCTAATTAAACAAAGCAACTTCAAAAGACTTTAACAACATCGATGCGATTCTAGAAAAGAAAGCCTATAAAGAGCATTTACAGTTTGTATTCTAGAAAAGAAAGCCTCTAAAGAGCATTTACAGTTTGGATTGTCAACTTTGCATGCATGGATACGTTTTTTCGAATGTTGTCTGCATGTAGCGTATAAGCTTGAAATTAAAAAGTGGCAAGCGCGTAGTGATAAAGAAAAGGAACAAATAAGAATCAAAAAACAAATATACAGAAGGGTTTCCGTATGGAATTGGGTCTAATAGTCAATCAACCAACGCTTGGTTTCGGTAGCTCGAATGATTGGAATACCGCTCGACGATTTTTCGAAAACTCAAGCATTTCTGCTGGAATTACAGGGGTTGATGAGGATTTGATTAAGCGTTTCCACAATTTCGAGTAGCCATGAGATCGATTTCATAGAATTTCAAGATTATGCCTTACATACAGCTCGCTACTTTGTGCAGTTATTTATATCTGTGGTTGATGCCAACTTCGGTACATAAAATATTGATTCAGGGCGCAGAAGTGATAAACTCATCGGTATTGCCGATAGGGCAGATGTCTGAAGACGCTCAAGAGCCTACTAATTACATACATTAAAAAGTTTCGTGAAGATTTTGCAAGAATGTAATCCAAAGCCAAAACAATGACGTTAGACACTCTTATTATTAATATCCGATCCATTTATTTCAAGTTTGCGCGATTTGCCTGGAAAAAATTCAAAGTCGTTGCTCCCACAACAGTTCTATTGTTAATTGCGCCACGTATACCATCAAGTAGAGAAAGCTCCAGCGATTTACAAGTTGAATCAACTGATGAATCAAATTATTATTCGGATGACGATGCAACTTTAAATCAACCAATTGTATGTTTTACCGTATTATACAATATATGGATCTATTTTATACTTTCTCTATAAAAGTGATTCATGTAAAATCCGCCATTTTGTTTTTATTTTGAATTTTGACTTCGGATTCCTAATCAACGACATCGAAAACCCCCGAGTATTGACTTTCAGCCAAATTTATAACGTTTTCGACTTTTGGTCGGCTTTTTGGGATTTGGCCCCACTGTGGGTGGGTGGGAAACCCAAAAAGAACTCTGGCGAAGAATCTACCAAAAGATTCGAGAGTTTAACCCACTTACAACCAAAGATTGATGAGAGGCATTCGCACCAAATTACGAACCATTGAAACCCATGACCCTTCAGCTGCTATTTGATACATTATACGTAACGATAGTTAAAGCTTCACTGAATCGTTTTCTGTACTACCAAATTAAATAAAACAATTATATCTAATAATTATATTCCAAAAAATTTTTGTTACATACGTTATAATATTAATAGATCATGAGTAATTGAGGAAATAACAGTATTTGTATATAGAGAGAGTTTATATGTTATAAGTTAATATGAAACGTATAGAAATTTTGGATGAAATATATGTATGTAGATAATTATACTTCAGCGATTCAGTTTACGTACTAGATGGTAGGTTTATGCCGTAATATAAAATAATATAAAACCTAATTTATTTATTATCGAATCGATTTTAATTACAATTCATCTAAACGAAAAAGCGTTGCAAAAATGTAGAACGTGAGCGTAAATTTCAGCCGGTGCGATTTTAATTGCCCGAAATGGTTTTAATTGTGCTTTTTTCGCACGTCAATTAGTATTCCGCGCTCATGCAGATAGTCGTCGTAATTATTATGTTCGCTACATACATACGTATCTTATAAACAAAGCCAGCGAGGCACATACAAAGAAAGCGTTCGAACGTGCAGCACGTAGTTCCCGATGTGTCCGTTGCGCGGCGCTGCGTCCGCGAGCGTGATCGTGAGCTCGGCGATACCGGCATCGGCACCCGAAGTCACGCCTGCTCAGGAATGTTCATTAGCAATCAGCCGCTCGCTCTGTTTGACCTTAGCTCGGACTCTCTTAGCGCACCGAGATAGCGACGATACGTTCGGCGAGCAACCTGAAGACTTATTCACCGCCGGCCAATAATACAAAGACGGGTTCAATTTGTGTTTATCATTACGGTACGAGCGTTATTAACTTTTTTTTTGATTCCGTTATATAAACGCTTCGTAATCGTTTTGTGTGTTTGGTAGAAATGAAATATCGAGTACATTATTTTCGGAACAACGATCTCATCTCGTACCTGCGCTATATATTACATGTCTTTCGCAATGGTGATCGCGAGAAGAATTTACAGACCGAAGGTATTTCTATTACTTGTTAATTAAAGTTGCGCATCTATTAATTAGTTGTCTGAATTAATAAATTGGACGTAACTTATACAACTTCCTCGTGAAAGCACATGCAGGGTCGGTGTTTTTATTTTAATTTTGGAAAAAGAGCATTTGCTTGAAAATATTATATAATAGGTGTCATCTTAATCCTACAAGACGTCTAGCATTCGACCAAAAATATGTGACTGAGTCTTCAGATTGCAAAACAATAAAATCAAGGACGATATCGTATTCTGTTAAGGCTATGTAATCAGTCCGAAACTTAATTTTATTTAGAAGGCGCAGAGGCGTTTCCTGCAAAATAATATTATTTATTATTACCCACCCAACCCAATCCAATTATTTATTCTTTTCCCTACTTATAAATGGCGGTCAATATTCACGCAAATTACGTTCTATTCCAACTCAACACAATCCAACCCAACCCAACCCAACTGCTTTTTCCTTTTCTGTTTCTATAATATGATTGAGAAATATAATTATTTACAACAATTTACGTCTTGTCCATTTATAAATAATTTATACACCAAAAACTATTTAAGACAGAACACAAAAGAAAACCGGCCCCGCGTAGAAGAAGTTTTAGTGTGTCGTTTTTTCCGATTTATTTAAAACTAGGTTGGATTTTAGCACGAAAATAATCTTACATTTTTAATGTGACTACATCCACGACGATTGTGCGTCAGCGGATGTATCGTTGATGGTCTGATGAATCCTATAGGACGAAACAGCTGGCGTCCCCTGATACATCCGCTGAAGTTTATTTTTTAAATTCAAAATTTTTATGTATTAAA
Organism: Geotrupes spiniger; assembly: GCA_959613385.1. Classification (NCBI taxonomy): domain Eukaryota; kingdom Metazoa; phylum Arthropoda; class Insecta; order Coleoptera; family Geotrupidae; genus Geotrupes; species Geotrupes spiniger. The sequence continues at coordinate 22,386,837 of OY390736.1, read as the reverse complement.
AATTCCAAATAATCTGTTATTGGTTTTGCGCTTCCCACTTTACTGTGTTCTTTTATTTCAGCTTTTAATTTGCGTTTATAACACTTTTTGAAACAAATTTATTTAATTCCCTGCTTGGTCAACAAATTTTCAAAGCGATGGCCATATGTTTTTATTGGTAATTTTAATGTTTCATGCATTTTTGTATTTTCGCGTTTCTGTTGATTTTTAAAATATTAGCAAATTTGACTAATTTTCCAACGTTGTGTTGAGATTTTCTATCTTCGAAAATTTCTACAAAATTTAACCTTTGACAAATTTTCTAAAATATCGCCTCTAAAATGTTGTATGACTGTGTTCATGTAGTTGACATTCTCAACTTTAACTACCTCGAAAATCTACATAAATGTACTTTAGCCGCATTTTTGCAATTTACTTGACAACTTTCATATTTTTGGCATTTTCACTTCGTAATCTTTAACCTTCCATTGATTATAAGGATTTTGAATTTTTATCAATTTTAGAATTGAGATTTTCTTGAATTTCAGGAAAATTCTAGGAAAATATTTTCCAGTTGGGAAACTTCATTTCAATGTTGTCCACTAATTTTGATTTAGCCGTCAATTATGCCATTTTGTGATAATTTTATGTCATACAATTTTGATATTCAAGATTTATTTAAAAAGGCATTAATTACAATGTTGGCTTGGTTTGTGTTTTGGATTATGGGCAATTTGGCCGAATTGCTAAGAGTTTGGTTTTATTGAAATTTTTACAGTTATTACAAATTTGACTTTTCATTAATTTTCACATATTTAAAATTTTAACAAAAAGTCGTAGATTAAATCCAAATGGATCCCAAAATGTTAAGGACGTTGTAAAGTTTTTCACAGAGCGAAGCCCAAACAAACTACATATAAAATAAATTGACCAGATTCAATTTTCGAGTAAAATTAAATTTCATGACTAAACGCCGATGCGTTTATAGAAATTATTCTTGTAGGCAATTTTGTAGCCCAGTTGTAGCCCAAAAAACAATTTGTGGTTTTGAAAAATATTTTGCACTAACCTTAAACTTGATCTACGTGATCCTAAGCAAAAAGTCATTGCTAATAAATTTTCTACGAGAAATATCCACGAAGTTCTTATTAGGACATCTTGGAGCAAAATTGGAATTCTGTCCGAAAAAGAAGTTCACCGAGCCAAGGAATGTATCTCCTTGTTATATCTGCATTGCACGATTAATATGAATTAATATAAAAGTACAGGAAGGTAATTAACCATAAAAAAATGTCCGCGGCGTTTTTTATTAGGGTGCATAGTCTTGGAGCAAACTTTCGATGTAATTAGGGCCAGTTATATCCAACGAGTATCTCTACGAGGAAAATGATGCGCACAAATAAAAAATTAATACTAGACTACAAATCAATGGAAACATTTACAATGATGTTTAACTTAGCAAATGACAGGATCACGGAGAAGGAAAACCACCAGAAAACAATCCTTACATCAAAAAGTTGCTAAAATTGCCCAAAAGTAATGGAAAAATGAAACCATATTATAGTTTAGTAGGTGGAGGATTTACCAGCACCTAAGGTCAACACTTAGAAGTAATCTGAATGAAATTCAAGGAAATGCTGAATAGTGCACTGAAACAATTTTGCGAAACAAAAGAACTATGAAATACGAAGAAAATAGTAAAAAATCATCTTGGAAATGTGGCACACGTAGTAAAGTTAACCAGAAGTTTTTTTACAGGCTAGAAAATCTAAGAAATGAAAAACAGTGTAATGTAACCGAATATAATACGAGTGGTTTGAATTTTGCAGCAATATTTGTAGTTCATAGCACAAGCAGCTACTGTGACGAAAAATTTCCAAAGACAATAGCTATGAGTGCTCTGAACTATACATATTTAAGTAAAATTAGACCACGAGTTGTGTTCATCAAGACAATCCAACGAAAAGACGAAATACAAATCATTTTTAAAATGTAAGAAATGTAGCGAGCTTTGACATTGCAATGACAGCTGTAATATAAATGTCGCTGTAATACGTATGTAGTCTATTGGTCCAAATAGAAAACAGAATAATAGTAGATAGCGCCGATGAAGTATACACAGCTGATGATGCTATCGATATGGATAAAATGATTGCGGCAATTAGACACCAAAAGATTGGACCCCCCCCCCCCAATTGTGAAATTTGGAAAGAAATATTAAATACCGAGAAAAAAAAACGAAAAAAGAACGCATGGAACGAAAGGAGATTAACAAATTGTTGAGGGTAAGAATGATAGCATTAATTTACAAACAGGAACATAGAATAAAATGTCAAATTTATATCGTAATCACTTTACCCAGCATGGCAAGAAGGAACTATTTAAGAATTCTCCAAGACCCATTAAAACAAAGAATAGAGTTGTCAAAGTTAACTGCAGTGCCCTGAAAGAAAACAATGTTAACTGAGGAGATGCCCATTAAAAAATCAAGTGTTGCTTGCGTTCATCGACTTGGTGGAGGTTTTCGATACCATTAAGACATGGCATCAAAACACATTTAGTAGAACCTTTAAAAACGTAAAATTGGGAACAAATTAATTGAAGTAAGAAATATGCTTTACGATAATGAAATTCTGCAAGCACAAGAATTCAATACATGTGAGGGATTAACATAACAAGGTGTACAATTTACATCTCTCTTCAGCATAGTAATGGATGACTTGATAAAATAGGTGGCAGCAAATGTCAACAAATTAGCAGTGCCATATAAAAATCTCAAACTTGTTAGAATATCATAATTGGCAAGAAGACATTTTGCAGCATGAATATGAATGACCAAAACAAAAATAAGAAAATAAATATATTTGTAGATAATAAAATTGTGGAACAAGTCACTGAGGTCAAATATTTAATAGTTACTTTAGAAAATAAAAATAAAAACTGAAAAAAAGAAAGTTATTCACGAAACAAGGCAGATAAAGCAGTGTGGCAGAGGTGTAGGCAAAATCTGTGGGATGTAGCTAAAACACTAACAAACGGTGCTATTGTATGGTGGCCCAGAACTAAACAACAATAAAACAAATTACACATGTTCAGTTCATGTTCAGGATGCCTAAGCGTTACAGCCCCGATGCATACTACACCAACGGCGACAATGGATGTAATGCCATGTATCCATCCACTCTGCCTACACATCGATATGCCACATATTCCTACGAAGCATATGAATATGGAAGGAAACGATTGTGGGAGGGCAAGGGTACCTCTGTAGGGAAACCTGTAAATAGGTTGACCTAGAGGTCAACATCACCCCCACCTTTATCTTGATCAAACAATATAAAGCCACTGTACTACCACCAGTCCGACGTCAGAGACGCCACTAGGCCACTCAACATAACTGTGCCGATGGGGAAATATGCCGCAGTCAGCCAAATTGAGGTGACATACATAGCAAAAACAGCACAAAGAATTACATCCCACAATACAAAAGTGAAAAATATATCTCCTAGCAGGAAAGCGATACTGATTCTACAAAGTACTACAATTTTCAGAAAATATATAATAAACCAACTTCAAATGCCGTGACATTAAACGTCCTTGAAAGAACTCAAAATTGGTACTCACTTCGGTTTTCCTTACACACTTATTAATATTCTGTTACATCCTTGTAATGTGTCTTAGCTATCTTAGTATTTGCCCTATTAGTATGGCTTCAGTATCAGGGTATTTCTTTCAGTCCCATTGATATTGAACATTGCTTAGTGCAAACTAATTCAAACGTTAAATACCTTCTAACGTTGGTCAGTTATTAGTTGGAAGTACTGAATAACTTAAACGGTACAGGTACATATTAGCATTTAGAAAACTAGTTTACGCAGAGCTTTCAACCTTACCACTCTCAATAAATTTTATGACAATCTGGAAGTAGTATTGTCCAAATAAAATTTTGCAATTGACATGATATTCAATTGTGATGAAACAGGTGTTATGATTCACCCAAAGTGTATCGACGAGAAACTATAGCAGTGAAGGAGAAATCAATGAATTGTTTAATGAACTGGAATCAAATTACATTTAATCAATAGAAAATAATATAAGAGAAAAGCGATTTGTTGGAAGCGAATTGTAAAGAGAAGGACGTATTTGCGAGGTTGCTATAAAATTATAGAAGAACTAATTATTGATAAAGATAAAGTTGGTAGAGGAGCGTTACAGCTATTGGAGAAAGGCGATAAATGCGAAGAAAAAAAAGATGCTGAAGCCAAAAAAGGTGGTCTCGATGGAGATGCTCGAGGTGTATTATTTTATTACATACATATACGAGATATCATGAAAAGTGAGAAAAGTGTAGATTGTATTCATTTGCCGATGGCATCGTTCAATTGATGTTTTGTTTCGGTAAATAGAAATTGTGAACCAGCAATAAGACCAACGACATCTGTCCTTACTTGTCTTTGTACAAAAGGACATTATAGGAGTATGTATTTAGAAAACGCTGGGATCAAACAGAATACTGTAATCATTCTAACGTGGCATGAAAGACTGAAAGAACAGCAAAACGCTATCTGAGGTTGATATATATCTTTATTGACTGCAATTCTCACTGATGCGGTTTAAATGGGCACCTCTATAAAATGGGTATCGTATTATATCAGATTATAGAGGTTGTGGAAGTGAAGGAGAAACACCAGGACATATCCTCACCTAATGCCCAACCCTGTCGATAAGAGGATCCATCCTAGGAGACGTTTGCCGAGAATGGCAAAACTCAGGACACATCCATCCACGATGGAACTATCTTCCTGAGATAGGCTAGATGACCGGTGGTGTCGGGTCCTGAGTGGAGGTAGGATAAGGGGTCTATTAACACCTAATTGCAACACGAGTATACCCTCCAGTAGTCCATATTCAGTGATCCAGAAGTTATATAGAAGTATCAAACCATACTGGTGTAATTAAAAAAAACTTATACCAGATTATGTTAACTATAGAGCAGAGAGACAGAGTGAAAGAAACAGCCAATCTAGGGGATTCTAGAATATTACGAGAGTGTAAGTAAAATTAGTGGACTCAAATAAGAAACAAAAGCTAAAAAGATTGATAGATTGTTTCAGACGAGCGACGAATGTTTTATTGTATATGAAATACTAGAAATATGGCACTCTCAACTTTAACAAAAGCGTAGGTCCACGAGGGAACATAGTGGCATTGATATATACTAAGAAGAACAACACCACCAATATGGATCATATGAATACGAAGTGATGTGCTGGAAGCAGATGTAACAACGTCTCCAAATATATCGTGGCATCTCTTTGTGAAGATATGGAAAAGATATTCCCGAAGGACTGGACTTAAAAATATAATATAGGGTAACGTAATGTAGCTGGTTTACCCTTCTATACGATTATTTTATATAGTCCAATATTTTTCTTATTTCGTAAATATGCCAAATCTATGCTTCTCAACTTAACTATTTATTATTTTGATCTACGTGTGATGGCATAAATATGCCAAATGGCTAGACATTTTTCACTCAAAGTTTGTGTAGCCATTTAATTATGACTATATATTATATGGACAAAATCACCATGGGGATATATTTAATTTTAACTTCAAACAAATATGAAAAATGTATTGTTTTTTCTACCAGTGTATATTTCTCATTGGATAGGAAATATTAGTCGATAAATTGTTGTAAAGAAATTTGTTCGTCTTGATCTGATTTCCAGATCAAGATCGCAATCTTCAAAGTAGGCTCCCGCTATTGTATTATTTCGATTAGTAAACAAATTCATGCATTTAAGATTTATCCATTTTTTATGATTTGATGTTCTTTAAGCAGGCTCTACAGGTAATGTATGTATTTTGGACAAGGCAAAAAGCATTTGTAATTGACGAGCACCCACTTAAGCATCCCATATACAGCGATCACTGAGAATAATGTTGAATTTTATTTATATTAAAATATATGTTATATATAAGTATATAAATATACATACACACTTTTAGATTACTGCTAAATCTCTTATCATTTGGAATTTACTCAGAATAATTTCTCTGAAAATATCAACTGTAATTCGCTGCTAATATCCGAAACGTGGGAAATTGTAAAATAAATCACCGTTAAAAATACGCACTCATTTCTGTTGAGATCACTCACAACATGAAAATAATTGCGCACTTGAATAGTTGCGTCCAAGTACTGAAAATGGCCATCTCGATTCTATGAGTAACGGTGGCAGTAATTTGCATTACGTAAAGAACTAGATTTCTTCGAAAGTGGTCGTTACGTAACGGCGACAATTGCAGATCTCGCAGCACAATCGACGTCAACGTCTAACGCTACAATGAAGATACTTCCAGAGTGAGTTTGTCCGTCTATGTAAACTCAAGATAGCGACTACATACAAAAGGCTCCAGATAAATCATGAGCACTTCAAGCGACATGTAAATAACGTCTGCGGATGATATTCATTTGATGGCTTTAATCGATGCATAAATCAATACTTTTGAAGTCAATGACCAAATGAACATGAGAGATACAATCTTCGAGTGGAAAAAATTCCACGGGCTTATGCGTTTCTATCAGTGATTATCTTCGTGCGTAGCTTAAGGGACTGTAACTATCAAATTATGCCGTCGAATTTAAACGCAATTAAAATGCCAGTCGCGGTTTTGTTTTTTTGAACAAAGAATAAGGTTAATAATATGTTATGTCTCACACATACTCTAATTGTCAAGTTTTGTTTATTAACATTTTTTTAATGGTGGTGGTGGTGGTGGTGGTTTCAAGTTTACAGTTAAATATTTTTACCAATGTTACTTGAAAGCGTGTATATTAACTTCGCATATTATTTAAAAATTGTGTTTTTATGGCGATAAAACGGTAAATATTTAAGTTTGATAAAATTCATATAATGGCGTATTTGTGTTGGGGAATTATAAAAGGGCATATTGTGTTTCGTTAGTTCCCGCAAATGTACGCATTAAAATACGTTTGTTTGAGCAATATGCAAAATATGAACTGCGACACTGACAAAGGCAATTGCGTCGTTTCGTAGGGACATTAGAAGACAAATTATACACAGAATTAATGAGGCGTTCTGATGCATACTAAAAAAATGTTGCTCGTATAATAAGATAATAAAATAAAGCTTTGATAAATGCTCGTTTGAATTGATATTTAACTTATTTAATCTTTTCCATATTAATGTTAAAAAAAGAATAGGGCAAATATCCAATTTGTATCACGTACATGACATTATTCGTTGAATGTGATATAAATTAATAATATTCTTTTCTGTAAGGAAAATTATCAGCTTCCTCTAAATAAAATATATTCTACGTCTATGTCATTGTTTTCTAATAATCACTTTTTATAAATAGTTATACGTTGTATCTATAAAATATCTAAATTATTTAAATAAACAATATAATTGCATGTATATATCCACTTAATTCTATTAAAGAATTGGTTATCGTTAATCTCAAGCGTTATTTATTAACCAGGAACGCCGATGCATAATTATTCTTTTGCGATGTATTTTTAAGCATGTCCATTCTTGGCATCGAAAAGAGAAGGCCTCGCGCCGACCCTGGCGGTGGTAATAGTCTCCACATTATTGCTGTGTATGCTATTATTTACCAAGAGTAGTAAACGTAAAAGTATTCTAAGGCTTCTCTAATGGCATAGCAGTCTTGCTCGTGTTCATGTCCAGCTAAGAGAGATGATGGAGTTGCACGCTACAGGCTGCACGCTCTGTCCGACCGTCCGTGACCTTCCTACGTCCCTCTGACCGCCCCACCCCCTTAACTAGCCTGGTCACTAAGGTAATAACACTCATAGGCTACATAAAACATCTCGCTGATGGCCAACGGAGAAAATTATCTTAAATATAGCCATACGCGATGCTAAATGCTAGAAATGTTCGCGTCTCGGGCCGGGGAAAATAATTAAATGCGGTTTTTACATTGCAGATGCTTCGAAATTATACAACGTTATTGGATATTCCGCATACATTAACAAGTATTAAACGTAGTAATGCTCTAGAGGCATACGAGAAGATAATAACTGTTTGAGCGCGTTGTAGTAGATTGTTATCTTTATTTGCATGTGGGCAATGCGGTTCGGTTTTGCAATTTGCCATTGCCGATGGTTTTTTTATCCTAGATAATTCTTATTTTCTTGTTTTTGGTGATATACTGTACAATGGATGAGAAATGTTCTAAAAATCTTTACAATAAATTCCACAATTTTCGATAAAAATACTTCTATTAAGTAAGAAATCATTATTTTCGTTTTATGCAAAGTACTTCCATCTATTAACTGCTCTTAATAAATATATTTAGTTATTTTACTAGCTGCATATTTTCGAAATTATCAATCGTTATGATTCTAAACACAACACCGTTCAGAATTTTATGCAGATGCCTAAATAAGAAACAATCATATTAGGAAAGCTCTAAGCTCTACTAAGCATATTAGTAGCATCTCGACCAACAACATTACCTGTGTCTGTGGATTAATGGGAAGGAAAATGGGAATCAATTCTTATATATATTTATACGCTACTATCAACATTTGTTGGGAAATAGTGTAAACAAAAACCAACCCAAACCAACCTTGACAAATTTTCACTCCAAACGTCCCTCCATCAGTACCTTTTCCAAAGCTGGTACATTGAATTATGGTTGTAAGATAAAAACTTAATAAACATTCCTCGAAATAATTCTTTTTTAAAAGATCTTTCATTTATAATGCCGCCATAATGTTAATGTTCTGTGGCTCAGGAATTGCTCGTTAAGCATTTTTAATCTTTGTTTTTTCTTATTATTTTTGTATTTTTATTATTTTTTGATATGCTAGATAATTTAAACTGTTAGGTAGCATTGTTTGTTCCACTTTATTATACTTAAGATAGTATTAAGCGTTATACTTGTTTTTTCTCTCTTATATTGGGTCCTCAAACAGGAGCAGGGCGCCGCTTGGGGTTCAACTGGTGATCCATTTGGTCAATGGTTATTTTTTTTTTCTTCTTGCTCTATGTCACGCAATATTTATGTTGACTATTATTATAAGACATTCCTGATTTAATTCTACTGCTATTGCTACTTGTTAACTTAGCTGTGTTATATTATTGCAAATACGAGGGCGGGTCAATAAGTGGCTGACTTTTTGAATGGAATACATGTTTTGGATAACAAATCATTTTATTTTTCAACGTAGTCTCATTTGAGCTCTATACACTTTGTCCAACGTCCAATTTTTTTATCCCTTCCAAAAAATCATATTTGTCGAAGTCATCAAAATTGGTATTGGTTTGTGAGATGTTTTGATCATTGGTGTCAAATCTCTTTCCGGTGAGCCGTTTCTTCAGGTTTGGGAACAAGAAATAGACACTCGGGGTTAAATCCGGAGAATAGGGCGGATGAGGGTGTAATTCGTAGCCCAATTCATGGATTTTGCCGTGGAAACTGCACATGTGTGCACCCTTGCATTGTCCTGATGGAAAAGTACTTTTTCTTGATCAAATGCGGTCGCTTTTTTTCAAATTCTCATTAAATCGACACAATAAGTTGGCATAATATTCGTCATTGATTATTTTATCCTTTTGAAGGTAGTCAATATGGATAATGCCGCGTGCATTCCAAAAAAACGGTCGTCATTACATTATTGGCTGACAAACCCACCTTGGCCTTCTTTGGTGCCAATTCACCCCGAGAAACCCACTGTTTTGACTGATATTTGGTCTCTGGTGTGTTGTGGTGGATCCACGTGTCGTCCACGGTTACGAAACGCGATCCTGCGAAGTTGTCACACGATTGCGTTTGTCGTCGATTGTGCGCAAACACGGCACCCATCTTGCGGAGAACTTTCTCATACCCAAGTGATCATTCAAAATAGAAACTATTGAACCATGTGAGATGCCTATGGCTTCTACAATCTCTCTCACTTTCAATCTCCGATCGGCCAACATCATATCGTGAATTTTTTCAATTGTTCAAACGTTCGGCATCTTCCGTGTTTGTACAGTCAGAACAAAATTCAATAAACCACTTTTTACCATTGAAATTGTTGGTGCAGTGTCCCCATAGAACTTATCAAGCTGAGCCTTGGTTTGGAGTGATGGTTTTTTCCGCAAAAAATTATGCTTAATGAAATTGAAATTTAACACGAAATTCACTTTTTTCCATTTTCTCTATCAATGGCTATCAAGACAAACTAAATTACGCAGCTTGTTCAAATTTTGACAGGAGCAGTGCGCTTACAGTTAATATGCGGGATATTAAAAAAGTCACGAACTGATTGATCTGCCCTCGTAGTTTGAACAAATCCCAACCAAACTTGATTCATGATTTCTCTTACCACCGATCCCGTGGTGAATTGTGTTACCATGAACTTTGATGAGAAAGCAGACTTTCCTCTTTGAAATTTGCTGCAATTTCAATTTGAACTCGTGTTATTTTGTTGGCAAATACTTTGAACAAAACAAACCCAACCCAACCAAACCCAATCAAACCGAACCCAACCCAAAGCCTCGGCAGGGAATTGAGTTACATTGCAACTCTGTGTAAGACGAGCCATACCTCATTTAATTTTGCAAGAACCTGAACTCAACTTAACATAGATTTCTTATTATAGTAGCAAATAGTTTGAACAAATAAAATTGTTTTTCGTTGGCATAAAACCTTATTGTTTATTTTGATCCTTTGTTTCTCTTAACAATCAACAATCATACAGAACCGACGTACGAGTGTATCAAAATAAAATATAAGATGATAAATAAACAAGAATAAGATAAAAGACAGTGAACCATAAACAGACGACCAGATTGGAACAGAACATGAAGAAAATGTAACCAGGTGACTGATGTAAAGAAAAGCGGAGAGATAGAACTATTTACAAACGAAAGATCACAAACAAAAATATTAATTTTGCGGAGAATGTCACACCTAAAAGAAAATCAGCCAAGACACATATGTTAAATGAAGATTCTGAACACAACACGAATTCGTGGCAATGGTAATGTTTATTGTGGCGATTATACATTTATGCAATACATATATTCTCATGTTCCCATTCTTTTTTACCACATTTTTCACCAACTACTGTGTCACTTTTCCTTTATCTTTCTTTATTCCTTTATCTTCTTCGGTTCTTCTGTTATTGTGCCATCTACAGTTTCTTTAAACTCCCCAAGAAGCTCCCTTCGTACGTAAACGTCTCTTCCAATGCGTTTCCTTCTTTTTCTGTTCCTCGCCCAAAACTATTTCCTCACACGCCTTCATCCGGTAATTCCAACCCAGTCTAGTCCAATATTTATTATATTTCTCCGGGTTGGAGTATTTAAACCTCGCTAACATTTTCTCTTGCTCGTCAAGTTGTCCATATTCAAACCCCCACATGCCACCAGAACAAGAAGTAGTACAACGAGATACGAAAAGAAAGAAGAAGAAAGGAAACGGAAAGTAATGAAATAAGGATACAAATATAGTTCAAAATTGTAGAAATAATATGCATTTAGCATGAAGTCAAATATTGGGAAAAAAGCTTCAAAAGCAAGCTTGAAGTATATGGATACAAATTAAAACTTTGTGCCCGATATTTATAAATAATGGACTAGCTATTTACTTCGATTGAGAAACTTTTTCATATGAACATATTTCGTACATTGTTAATCAATTTCTATGAAAGATCCAACAGTACTAAATTCGGTGACACCATGAGTGAACTGAAATTTTCCACGAACCTGCTAAGATTAGTTAAAATGACCGTCAAAAATATTGGAATACAATAGTAGCACGTGCAGATCTTCTATCGACGTTTCTGACTAATAATCCACGGATGGAAAAGTAAGAAATAGCGACCAATAGACTAAATAATCACTGGTGTGTTATATATGCTGACGATCTGAGAAAAAGTTACTAGAAGTTTGCAAATTAGTTAACAAAAATAAAATAATGTTGATGATGATGATTTGGCAAAAAAGAAAATCGAATGTGCGAATGTTGGGATATTTACATTTACTTATCAGGGATTACTGATCATCTGATACATCTGAAAAGGTGAAGAACGAGGTCAATGAAATAATAGCAGGACGTTCACGAATTTAACATGAGCTTGCTAATAGGATCAAATGAGGTCTCGAGAATATATAAGTTGATGTTTAGGACAGCAGTCACAAAAACATACGAAATCTGGACGAACAAAAGCAGACCATGTAGGGGCGCAGAGATGGGAACAAAATTATATGCAATGCATATTAGAAAAAAGAAAAATGATATATCGTAAACGATCAAACGGAAATGAAGCTGAGAGCTGAAAATGCGCAAAGAGTTAGATGCCTGGAACTTATGGAATGGCCACCAAATGTTTGAAACAGAAGACCAATGAAACATTAGATACAAACCGTCGATGATGGGCTAAACCAGATTTGCAGAAATGACAGAGATTCACCTTTTTACATTTTAATGCTAATGCCATTGATGCTATATAAAAATATAAAACCGATGTCTAAAAGTTTGGTAAGTGGTAATAAGCTTTTACGAACATAAGAATGTGGGTCCAAATTGTTGTCATGAAGAGGCAGGCGTATGTATAGATTTTCTTCTTCAAAATATTAATTTCTATTTGGGAAATACTTTTTTGTTCCAATCGATATTATTGCACAATTATATGTATAAATTTAATTAATGTATTTCAAAATTGGGATCTAATGACTAAATAAATGCAATGAGTAGTGAGTTGACATTATGTTACAGAGACAATGGATGTTACAAATACATACATGATCTAATTCTTGAAATGGATAAGAATCGTGAAATCGTGAACATTCTGAATTTCCCTTTCCTGAAAACGACAGTTATACATTTTAATACTATGTTTTTAATATACACATATATTTCCAAGATTTCTAAACAATCACTCTTAAACTGCTATTAATATGCCATTTATTTATATGCAAATTATAAACCTTCTTCAATCAATCGCTTTTTCAACGAGTATTTAATCAAATACGATTTTTACTCTCAAATACAATGTGTACATTGTATTCATATGTTTGCGTGAAATAAACATTTCCTTTATTGGCAAGAGATTATTAATAGACGTTATCATGTTTTATAGCAAATGATGCTGTGCCACAAGAAGTTAGCTGTTCATATGAGGAATTAAAGATGTTAGTTAAGTATCCTTTCACTTTCGCAGTAATGCAGTGTAGCAATTTTGCATGAGTCACATGCATAAATACATAATCTAACTTCTGCAAAAGACAAATTTACTTATTTGTCCAGGAAAATCTGCTAATAATTATTTTAATTAGCAACATTTTTAAACGATTGCGTTTGTATGAATTAGAATATCTAGTTCAAGTAACTTAGAATTTATGTAACGTACATTTTAAAGTTATTTCGTGATTCTTGAGATATTATTAATTTTTTTTTCATTATTAATTCAAAATTAAAACATTACTTGACATATGTTGTGTTTAAATGTCCCACACTAAATTGAATAAATAAAATCGTGGTTTTAATAATATTTCTCTACAGTAGTTTCAAATAAATTAAGCATTGAGCAACCACTATCAAATTTCAATTCGATCATAATGAAGGCAATGAAAGGTGAAAATGTTGCGCCAATTCTTCGAATGTAAATGATATATTGTGCACATTATACGTGATGGTAGGCATCCACAAAACATTTAAACAATCCATTCGAACTTCTTTGTTGGTGGTCGCATATTATAAATAGTAATGGGGAATTTTCCTACATGAAAAGTTCACACATAGATTGCCAGTCCTACTTCCGACCTTTAACATCGAAGCATTATCTTGCAAACAAATGTTTCTACCTTTCGATGTTTTAGTCGAATATTCTGGGCAAACGTTGTTATGTCAAATTATCATCAAATTTTTATTATATCAAAATAAATTAAGTGCGTCGTAAAGCTTGGTCATAATTTTCACATTTACCAAAAAAATGTTCCCTTATCAAAATTGTTGAATATTTGGTTTCAATTTTGTAAAAATTGATTAAATTCTATAACATTTAAGATTTTTCAAGCCTTACGAAATAAAAGTTATAATAATGTACGGTTATTGCATCCGGAATTTCCTCGAAAGTAACTTTCATAAATTGATTATTGATCGCAGTTCCTTTCGAAATATTTTCTGTACGTAATTGACCACAATTATAAGTAATTATTGTTCAAATGTGCAAACATAAATTGCATCAGATAACATTTTAATTTTTTAAATTAATAAATAGTATGTGCCATTAGAAAACTTAAATGTTGTCATGTCCATGGTGAATGTAACAGATTGCATACTTCCACAATTTGCGCGATTTCAGTTCCTGATTTAGCTCGTGAAATATTTTTATTTGTAGCACTTAGATTAAGACGCGATATTTGATCCAAAGTTTTTTTGCCCAATGTGTTTATTCAAATAAGTTTTTATAATAAATGCATCCAGTTACCTGGATATTTGAGTGCGCAGTTACCTATGTTTGTTTTAGTCTTCCAATGGACCACAATTCTAAAAATAATTTCAAAGATTTACTGTTATTCAAACGACCTCGACTATATAACTCGCTCCGCCACATTCTCCCATACGAATAAAACGTTACGTAACCGAATATGGTCAATAGATAAAATTGCAGTTATTACGAGACAAACTATAAAATACTAATTATGTTAAAAGACAGACGATATTTATGCAGAGTCGTATGGTTCACAGATGATGTTACTTCTTTTTACCATAAAAGTCAATGTTTATTGCCTTACACTACGACTAATTGAATTTTTAGTGCGCCCGTAAGCTAATAATGTTGCAAATTGATGTAGATTTATTATATTAATCGTTTTGGTCAATTTTGCGACGTACAGTTTATTGCTAGCTTTGCAAAAAATATGTTTTATAACATTATTTATATACGAAGTGAAATAACCTTCCACCTCACGACTGCAGATTTTACGAGCAGAGGAGCTGCGGTTTAAAATTTATATTTACCTGTGGAACAAACAACATATTATTTTCACCTGGCTGTTCATTATTAATGCAAAATACACTGCTCAAAATAATTAAAGGAACGCATGTTTGTTTAAGTTTTTAGATGGAATCAGTATGTATTTTATTATAACAAACTGATAAAACAGAAAAAACTTGGCATTTAATCTTAATGCGAAATTAACAATTTAAAGTAGCTATAAAAGACAGGTTGAATATAAGGTCATTCATCGTCCAGTATAGAAATTAAGTGGGCTCAATCATTATTTAAATGTCGATTTGATATAAACTAAATCAAAAATCGACATTTTTATTAGGTACAAGTTAGCCTCGAAACTGAGGCAATAATTAGACAAGTTGCAAAAAATGTTAACGCCAACCCATCTGCTATTCATTGTTATAGAAAAGCAGGTCCTTATAAGAGGCGAATCGGGTAAGGTCGTAAGACCGTTTTGTCATTTCTTGCTTGTATAGTTATATCTTCACGGCAAAGGATCAAATTCAATGCAAGGTTATTCATAGGACCCAAACTTCCTAACTGAAGGGATCCTAATGCCAATAACACAAGTCCGACCCAACTAAACTCAACCCAACCCAACCCAACACAACACAACCAATTCTATTTAACACGTCACTACAAGATTTCTCGTTAGATCCTCGTGAACATGTCGTTTGGGAACTTCGACAATGACTGTTAGTCCTTCCATAGAAGACTAAAGATAAATTTGGTAGATTTGCTGCGATGGTTTGTGCTGGAATATGTCTAGAGAAAAGAATCGATTTTGTCATAACCCCGGGAAGACCTAACTCTCGGCGCTACATTGACAAAGTCATAGACGAACATTTTTAGCATGTTGGGTATAGCATGGACCCAAATTTATTTTTAATGCACGATTATACATAATCACATTCTTCTGGTTTTGCTAGAAACTTTTTGCCAAACCAGAGAATCCGAATGGTCTATCGAGGGCGCATGGAACATTACTACAGATGCGAGGAGGCGCCCAAATATAGACCACAAGAGGATCATCGAAAGCGTCTGCGACACATACCACGGAGATGCCAAGGAGTTATTCATGGTGGTGGAGTACATACACATTATTAAACCCCATATTCTTTCAAATTGCAAGAATGCAAAATTCTAGCGTAATTACTTTTTTAGCACTCTCTTAAATTCTAGGTATTATTTTTATGTTTGTGTTGTAACTTCGAACGTATCATTTGTTCAATGGCGTTATTTATTTTATGTTTTTTCCCTTCTATATAATATGTCACTGATGAAGAAAATACAGGATTGTTTCTTGATTGACAAGATGACTAAAATTTATATGGGGCAAATTTACGATGTATGTGTCGTTATAAATAATATTTTCGGCAACGTATGGGAAAAGATGACGTTTATTTTTAACACAAGAAATTATGAAAATAGACTATTATAAAAATTTACAATCAACCTCGTAAATTTAAAATTTTAAGTATTTTCAGTTTAAGTAATCCTTGACCTTTCCTATTTAAGGATATGTTACACCTGCAGCTATACAGCATATTCGTGCCTTCCTTATAGCATCCCTAAACTCAAAAAAACTTATGCTAAATCTAGATTTGCCGCACACTTGGAAGTTCATTGAAAATTAAAAATGTTATCCTTTTTTGGATAAAAATGCCATATTTTGGCTAAGATTTCATACACGAATATTACTTATAAACTTTCGGTACATGTATCAAAATATTCGTTGTCCTTTTTACTAAGCCAAATGGTCTCATCGTTCAATAGGAGGATAAACATAATTTTTTAACAAAATTTACACATTTGTATAACAATAATTAATTCGCGGAGACTGTGGTTTTTAAATGAGAAAATAAAATCTACAAATTTTAAAAAACCCTACCGCACTTGATTTTTAACAAATCTAAATACGTATTTCGGCAACTAAGTTGCAATTTTCACACAATTTTCGTTTATCGACGTAGACAAGTGACCCCAAAGAAAATAATCCAATAGGGTTAAATCACACGATCTTGGTGGCCTTAATTGTACTATTCCGTCAAATTATTCTTCATCAAAAGTTTCTTTGAGTAAATCAATTGCTGGAACCACAAGCAAGATTAATGCCAGCTAATTGAGATACGAAAAAATTCTAATCATGTCCCTATACCGTTCACCATTAACAGTAACATTCTGACCATCATCGTTTTTGAAGACACCAGCCCATAAAGCCAGCCAGCCCGTAAAGCGCACCAAACAGTAACTTTCTGTGTATGTAATGGTGTTTAGACAAAAGCTTGTGGATATCCTTACTCCAAATGCGACAATATCAATTTGTGCTTCAGCCCATTCGCCGAATTGGTGGCACATACGATGGTCGTTTGGCTTCAATTCCTGCACAAGTTGAATCTTGAAAGCTTTTAAGCCAAGATTCTTTCGTAAAATCTTCCATGAAATGGAAGGACACAACCCCAGTTGCTGAGAACGGCGACGAATTGATTGATTTCGATCTCTTTCAATGCTTTCCTGTACAGCGGTTATAGCTTCTTCAGTGCGCACTGTTCGGCATATCACGGGATGCACATAATCATTAAGAGTAACCGGGGTCCGAAAACGATCTATTGTTATTCGAATTAGCCGCTCTGAAGGACGATTATGTACGCCATAAAATGGACGAAGTGTATGATAAGTTTGACGAACAGAATTTGCAAGCATTGCTCTGGTGTAAGCCAAACTAAACAAATAGCAAATATCAGCTGTTAAATGAATTGTCAAATAACGCAACGTTGCCAACTCAAAATTGTGAATCTCTAAAAAAATCACCCATTGTTTCTAGCTAAAATATTACCCTGAAAGGCATTCTCTTCACCAGTTTACCAGTGGAATAACACGTGAATTCCAGTCCATAGTTAGCCAACGACGGAAAAATTAAAATAATTCCAGCGTTAGCCCCATAAGAAGTGAAATACAATATAACCTAAACTTGTTATACACTTGCTAAAGAAACGATTGCTGTTGAACAAAGCGCTAACGAGTAACACTGTTTCGAAACCCAAACGTGTATGTGAGCTTTGGCTAGATAAATCGAGTATTGTAGCGCGGCAAGTTTTAAAGAATATTTCTGGCGTAGAGTGTAATTATTCTCGTTCACTGTGGTAGATATATCGCCTGCATAACACGTTACTGTCATCGTGTGGAAGAGATAACCTACTCTTTTTGTCGACTTTAAAGTTTTAAAGTAGTGTGGCGTATTGTTGACTCCCTTTTTACGTAATACCCCGGATACCGCAACGCTAGCGCCCGACTATTGACTCTGTCGGTAATCGCTGTGGGACTGGGTACCCTACCTCACCACAAAAGCCGCATCCGTGTGCATATTCAACATAATTCAGATTTTTAAACGAGCTTACCTATGTTTTGTTATCGAATCATTTTCCGCGATGATATGCCGATGATGTTTAGGTTTCAAAATAGTGTTGTTTGGTAACCTTAAGTTCCAAATTAAGTTAATGTCAAATAGAGTTACCGGTACCGCAATAATTTCTTTAGCAACTATATAAAAATGTATGCATAATGTTTTATTCTGCCGCAATAGACCGTTCACTCGTTATCGTTAGCCATGCAATTATTATTATTTTCATCGTCTAGCCTCCGCCGTTCGCTAACTACGGACTGGAGTTTACGTGTTATTCTATTGGTAGTCTAGTGAAGAGAATATATTCCAAGACAACACCGTAACTAGAAATATTAAGTTACATGTTATTTTCACATTTCTGTCAAACCATAATTAAATACGTCGAAAATACCTTAATTTGCTCCTTTAATTGAATCTAACTGCACATCGTTTAATGTGGAGCAGATTGTAACCAAACTTAGACATTACTTGCCCCGCAACTGCGTCATGCAATTTCAGTTTATGGCCTAAATTCGTTTTAAAACCATGAACAAACATGTTAGTCTAACTTCTAACATCAGTTTCTAACTGAATGCATATAAATTTCGTCTGCCTAAATTATTTACATTCCATGCAAATCAAATTTAAATATACATTTAGTACTAAATGGCATGTATTGTTATTTTTTATGATTTACTGTCAACGGTTCACTTGGTTCACGAAAAATGCGTCCTTAAGTTTATTTCAAATATTAATTATAGTGCCATAACTTCTGCCATATAAGACTTGTGTGCTTTTATTCAACATCTGGCTACTTCGGTCAGTTGATTTAAATAAAATATGTTCACACTTTGGTGATTATACACAAGTAGTTAGACGTAATAATTGTTAGCGGTTATTAAGGAAGGTGCATAAACAGCTATTATGTTTCAGTTGCGATTTATTCTGCTATTTAACTACCAGTAATCATTGTGGAATTTTCTAACTGGTGCCTCGCTTTCTCGTATCAAGGCTCCAAGTAAACTATTTTGGAAATAAATGACAGAGACTGGCAAATAAAACTTGTCTGTTGCCCAATGTAGAAACATCGTCGCTGTGGGAAACTTCGTTGACCAAGAAACTTTAAAACTAAACGTGGTCCAACTTTCAACACGTTCCAGTATTTTTTATATAAAGCCTCTACTGATATTTGAATAAAATTTTAAGTTCGTAAAATTAGATGAGTTTTAATTTATCATATGCACAGTGGTAAGGAGTGTAGATTCAAAACTACACTAGGCATAATAAGTCAGACATTTAAATGCTTCGATGAACTTGTAGACAACAATATGGGACATAACCGACTAGGTTCGAACCTATTCTATAAGTTACGAAGTTGGCGAACGAATTATTCTATAATATAATCCAAATCTCGTTATTGCCGAGTACCAACAATGCAGCAAAACCCAACTCTTTGTGATTGTTTACAGATTCCCTGAAAGAGAAATTAGTAATTGGTATAAATTGCATCCCCTGCGCTTTGATTAACTTCCACGACTCAAAAACTTCATTCCATATTGGTTGTTACGAGTACACACGAGTAATGTTAAATCTGACTTTTCTTGACTTTTATGACTTGCATGCAGGTAACAAACAATGGGAAAGAACATGTTGATTTATGGCTCTACTGGACATTAATTATCGTATCTTAATTTCCGTAATAGGGAAAGCAAATAAATCAATTTTTGTCCCACGTTTTTAAACTCACATCTAAGACTTACGACTTATTTCTACTTTATATTATATTATTTGATGGCTTGACTTTGGCTTGTTTGAATTAAATAATAAATAGTATTAAAAAAAAACGAATGAAAAACATGAAGAAACCTGATATAAAAGTTGATAAAATAAACTATAACTGCATTTTACTTTGTTACTAAAAATTAGAGGCAGCTCAAGAGCTGTCAGGAAGTCACGTGGGAGTTTTTCGTAACGTTAAGTTTACCTAAAAATCTAAACTACGCACCCAGGATCAAGCATTATAATAGCATCTTTAAATTTTACATAACTAAATAAATTAAATGGCAACTGTATATTTGCTAGCGATATTTACATTAATAATGAAAGGTTCTTCGTAAGTATATATTTTTAGTTATAAAATGTGTGTGATTCCCACGAAAATAACTTATCGACTGTAATATGTCACGTATAAATATTTAAGTTAAAAGACATTAATGATAAAAATAATTAATGAAGTTGTTACACTCGACGAATTTTCTCATGCTACCTCTTGAACTCTGTTGAAAAATAATGTTCGCTGTGTGTAGTTTGGTTGTTAACATGAATGTTGTTTCAGGTAAAATGAACCGGGCGTTATCAGAAATCAGGACGGCAAAGCTCAGCTATCACGAGTGCAGAGAATCAGAAAGTTATGGGCTATGTGTTGGTCACATAACTCCGCTCTTTTGTGACCTTCTTGATGCACACCATAATATATTAACAGTGGCGGCGACACGATGAATAGGTTTAGTTGTATTATGCGGTTTCATAAAATAACATTAAAAAAATCTCGCTCGAGTAGATTGTTGACAAAGTTTTTTAGATACGATATTTAAGACCTAAAAACGTACAATGTTATTAAGTTATTAAGTTTTAAGGATACAAATGGATTTTGTCGACAATTTCACGCGCAATTTCTGCCCATCCCATTCAATACATTATGAAATTTAATTATTTCGAACGGAATAGTTGTAAGTCGTTAATCTTTCAGAATATAAACAATTAGAAAGCTCGGATATTTTAAATTACGAAGCCATTTAACATAAAAATGTAACAATTTATGGGGCATGTTCTCGAACAATGTAACATATTTTTGACATTTAACAGCTATAATACAATTACTACATCTTGCAAACTTTCACCAAAGCAATGCTTTTATTTTTGTGCAGAATTATGGCATTTATCTCGAGAGAGGTTTGCTTTCAATTCACCGTTATTTTATTGTTGTTGAATTTTCAAATTACCAGTTTTTTTGAACCTTAATTGCATATAAGTATATGTGCAGTTATTGAAAAATTACGAACAATGATTAACTCGCTGATTGCCACCATACAATCATAATGTTTAACAACCCGTCAATAAAAACCACTTGATTAGTTTTAAATATCGTTTCGAATACATTTCGTGCTGAAAATAAGGCAAATATTAAAAATAAAATCGAAAATCTAAAAATATTTAAAAAATGATTTCTCGTTTACTGCGATATTAATGATTGCTCCCCTTTGTAAAAATCTGATGATTTTAAAGAAACTAATTGCTGTTTAAATTTGCGTTTAAGTTAAGAAGTTAAAAGAGTATATGATTATGTGGTAAATGAATACTATATCATTAATTAGTAAGTGACTAAAACTATTTCGTGACATTGAAAATTTTTCAAGAACAATCCACGTCATCCATTACTATTG
Source organism: Geotrupes spiniger (assembly GCA_959613385.1). Taxonomy (NCBI): domain Eukaryota; kingdom Metazoa; phylum Arthropoda; class Insecta; order Coleoptera; family Geotrupidae; genus Geotrupes; species Geotrupes spiniger. The sequence continues at coordinate 22,365,026 of OY390736.1, read as the reverse complement.
GACTCTTTTGGCTTCAGCAACTAAGAAAATGTTGATTAGGTTATAAAATACGACGAACATGAAACCGTTAAATGTTGGTATCTTGTTATTTAACTTAAAATAAATGTACAATGTTTGGTATTTATTAATATAGGTTAAGTTATATTTACATAAGCAAATTTTGTAATATATTAGATTACGCATATAGAGTAACGTATCTTTATGGATGAAGAAGGAACCACTGTCGAAAGAAACGGCTATCAAAAAGTCAACATGGATTCGAACGGATCGTCACAGAAATGGACTAAGTGGATTACCCAACAACAAACGTAAGTTGTTATCAAAATATTTTAAACATGCGTCGAGCGTCCTTGATCCTAATCTTTCCCGAATTCGTCCGTTAAAATTATTATCGTAAATACGTACTACCAATCTTACTTGCTCTATTATTGATCTACAAATAATGAACGCAAATATTAATGGTAAATATTTAAGATTACAGAACGTTTCCGTAAATATGAAAATATTAACGATTCTTGAAAATCGTCCGAAAAAAAAGACTTCCGAAACTAATATTTTCGATAAGATAAATAAATTATTGTGGTTTTGCAATCACTGCACAACATGGTACGCGTGGGCTTTCCCCCTCACACGAGAAAATAACTACCCAATCGTATCATGCAATTCGATAATTTAATTTAACGATTTCATTAATTTATTTTGCTTGGTTTCGCATTTGTTTTGATTTTGTTGCTTTTCTTGTCATTAATTTACTTTTCCTTGATTACATCCTTGTTTTCCTATTATTTACGGCGTTTTTGTTCGTTTTTCATTTTTTATTAAATAATATTCTGCAGCAACGACAACCTTACGTATTTACATACAAGTTGATCTTTATCACAAGCTGCGTCGTTACACTTGTTATTAACAAAATAAACCAAGTAATCATAAACCCCAAATAGCGCTGCAGTAAAGTAAAAGAAAATAAGCACGTTATCATTCACATGCATCTACGTTAAAAAGTAAGTTATTAAAGTTACCCGGTATGTTTTACCCCGGGTCGTAAAAGATAGTCGAGGGTTATTCTACAATAACACAATCTCGTTGACAATTTGACAAAATTATTATTCCCGAGGTAGATGTAATTCACCAGATTATTAACATTAAAGAATCCTGTTTCTCACAGCGTGACGTTTCGTTTCGTCCTTTCAGCGAGACCCGCGCGTTGGCCTCGACCAAAGTAAAACTTCTTAATTGGTTCTGTGTTAAATACGAAACGCCTTGTTAAAGACAATTTCAAACGGGTACGCGCACATTTGAAATTGTTAACGTGCTGTATAATGGGAGTCACGTAGGGTATCAGCATTTGTAATTCATACGTCCAAGTGATAAAGTAACGAATTTATTAACGCGGCGATCGTATCTGCATATTCGTTCGGTTATGCAAATATGGTTTTTTTCGTAAGTATGTGGCATGAGAATCGGTGAACGTTGAATAGAATAAATAATCAGATAAGATGTTTATACCGATAACACATAAGTTCTTAATAATTTAGGAGCACCAGATCCGCGAGTGTTGGGTTATATTTAAATATATACAATGTGGCTCAATTTCGAACGTTTCATTTTGTTGTCGACCCACTATCGTTAAATTTACAATTATCTATTTACGAAAATATTGCTGTAAAGAAACTAAGAAGGGAAACATTCGAAATAACATTCGCATAATTAAATATATATATTTTTTATTGATATTTTTGCTCTACACAATTTAATTTTATTTGTATTAATTCACTTTAAATTTTCTACAATAAATCAATACTTCTTTAGAAAGAGTTAAATAAGAAGAGAAGATACTTTGAATTTTACAAAATCAAATTGAAAATACATTTTGTTAACCAAGGGTAGGTTGTTCTGTAGATGCCTTCACACTGTGGCAATTTTGGGCTTATTGTGCCCCATACTATGTTTAGCTATACTATTTTATCGGTGGTTCGAGGAAGAGTCCCAGAATCTTGCTAAAAGCAAGTTTTTTTAATTCTCTTTGGTTTTACCTAAGTTAGTTTTTTAGTCACTCTGCTCACACAGTCACATAAAACGTACAGAGAATATCTTCTTCGCACCAAATATGTGCATCCTTGCGGGCGGTGCTGGTGGATTTTAAACTTTTGATGACTTCTTCACACATTTTGTTTGAAGGTGAGAGGTTGAAGGCTCTGAAATTTGCATTAGGTCTGAATTGCATCGATTGCGGAGCCAGTACGGTTGCTTGGCTGTCAGCGTGAGTCCAAATGATCATTCTTAGAGGAAATTTTTGAAGTATGTTTGGAATACGGTGGGAAAGATTCCTATATTCGCCGAAAAGATTTGTTTGAATACACCGTCCCATACGACTCGATTTGTTCTAGAACCATCCGTATACCACTGCAGGTTTCCCAGTCTTGTTTTTTTAGGATACTCCTTAAGATACTCCTCGAGTATATTAACAAAATTGCAAAAATTGCAAAATGATTAAAATTCGGGCAAATAATTAAAAGGGTATAAATTAAAAGGGTTCGGTTCGGTTGAGTTGGGTTGGGTTGGGTTGGGTTGGGTTGGGTTGGGTTGGGTTGGGTTGGGTTGGGTTGGGTTGGGTTGGGTTGGGTTGGGTTGGGTTAATTTTTTCCCACGATGAATTTTTCAAAGATTAGCTTTAGAGACGATAAATGTTAACTTCACATAATGCAAAAAAATCAATACATACTAAATTGTCTAAAAAGTGCGAAACGGAAAATTTGGGGAAATTGTCTGAAATGCAACATACAATGGCTGACATACAATTGTCCGAGATTAAAGGCATATTTAGACTTGCTCTTAACACAAAGCAAAAAATATCAAAATAGTGAAAACAATAAATTATCAACAATGCATTCTCTAAAATGAAAAAGTACCAAAATAGACAAAATATTAAAAAAATCATTACTGTCTTAAATGTCAAGCTTGTAAAGTTGCTAAAAAAATATAATATGCAAATAATGGCAAATATCTTCAAATATCCCATTTTACGGGATTGGAACATATTTCCGTACACTACACTCTGCAAAGAACTACGGAACTGTCAATACATTAAATTTGATAAGATTAGCAAAAATGCAAACATTTAAAATGAAAATCTGGAAAAATTGGTAAAACATTTAAAAATACCAACACTTTCTTAAATGCCAAACTTGTAAAATTAGTAATAGCAGGAAACAATAAAATGGAAGCAATGCCAAATTATTCAAAAATTACTCTAAATTCCAGATAACCCAATATTTTCCAAATAGATACGAACTCTGCGCAATCCCAAACATGTCAAAACATTAAATTTGACAACATTAGCAAAACGTCAACATTATTTAAAATGAAAATGTGTAAATGTGCAAAACATTCAAAATAAATGCAATAAATGTCAAACTTATAAAATTGGTAAAAATTATGACATACAGCCAAATCATTCCATAATTACTGGAAATTCCAGCATATTTGATACGATGTGGATTTGAACCCAAATTTTCCAAATAGGTACGAACTTTACTTAATTGAAAGCAACGTCAAAACTGACAAAACATTAAATTTGACAAGATTAGCAAAAATGTCAAAATTATTTAAAATGAAAAATGTAAAAACTGGCAAAATATTTAAAAATGCCAATTCATTCTTAAATATCAATACTTTCTTAAATGCCAAACTTGTATATTTGTTTCCGTCTTGGTTCCGACTTCACGCCATGCCACACCAAGGAGGCATACGTTATCACTGGGATAAAAAATTTAGTAAACGTTCAGTAAATCATCCTGGGACGTGGACGTTTTGCCAAGTTCAAAAGATCCTCGTTAATGTAACGGCCTCTATATGTAGCTTGGAAGTCATTCTATTGTCCAAAATTGTTCCCAGATATTTTCCACCGATTGAAATGGTGATGTCGTACACATATTACAGTTACCAATGTAATAAAATAAATTATATGCAAGCGAGCAATCAGTCGATAAACATTGACACATCTGATTAGTGTAATGATGTTTTCTTATAATTTTGTTAGCAAGGATGCAAATATAAAAATGACGTGATTGCGATAATATAAAAAACATATATTTTTAAGGATTACAAATAACAACGAATTAAACGTGTTTGCGATGTAGATATTAGAAATCCTAATGTTTTCTAACGTCGCGTCGACCAAACTATCGGTCCTAAAGTTTTTTGGTTCGCACACTTCCTAGCAACTTCTGCCGTATTATTTTTTCATTTTTATAGCAAACGTTATCGAAAATAATATATCTACACGCTGACGTTACATATTTACCAGCCCTCTTCTATATTCGATCCGTTGAAGTTGTTTAATCGCTACGTCATATATATTATCGATGTCACGGATTGCGAAGTTTCTTCATTCAAATATTACACGCTCGTTTATGTCATAGACAAATTTTAGCTTTATTATATTATGTATAAGGAACTGTAGGAGTCATGAAAATTTTCGATCTCGATATTTTAATGGATATACACGTTTTGAGGTCCCATGGATCGATTCTGACTAATTTCGGCATGATGTCTGTGACTGTGTGTGTGTGTGTGTGTTCCTGATGTCTGTCTGACTGTATGTCTATATCTGTGCACGCGATCTAGCACCAAACCTATTAAAGTTACGATTATGAAACTTTAAACTCAAGATTTGTATGTAGCTATGAGGTTCCCTGCTATATTTTAAAGCAACGTGTCAACCGAAAGAGAGAAGGTTATGGAAGAAGTGGTTCTTATTAAACTTAAAGATATCGAAATTTTAAACAACAGTTCTTTGGAGAAACCCACTATTTACTGTAAAGTGGCTGTTGGAATTTTTTTTGTAGCCCTAGCAAATTGCTCATTTCAAGGTACAGTATAACGTATGTTATTATTTGTGATGCGTATGTTTGCAAAAAAATATAACATCGTTTTCAAAATCAAAAAAAGAATCAGATCGAATGGTGTTGTGGGTAAAAATAATAAATAGCCGGTGAACTATTAAATCTGGAATATGATCCTATCTATCATATGAACAAAAGCGTTTGTCCACCTCATTTTAATAAAGACAGTGTTATGCGTGTAGTTTTGTCGTAGTATTATAATAATCTTATTAATTTTTCGAATCAAAAAGTAAGTAACCCTTTATATACCATTATCCGGGATCAGTGTGTTATGAAACAAACACATTTGGCAATTGTAGACACTTCTCTGGAACCGTCAACTTGTCAAACAACGGTTCCTAACAAGTATGAAAAAGAATTTGTTTACCCTGAATTTGATCAGCATTTGGCTTGTCAATCATTGCCTTTTTCCATCATTCTGTTAATGTACTCCCATACCCTAACTATCAACATTAAGCAGCAATTTATAATTATTTAATTAACTATAATAATAAATATAAAGTAACAGTTTCTAATCGTACAGATGGTAAAGCTTCCAGCTCCATTAACAATGGGATTCTGTAATTAAATTCTAGCTCCCGTGGCATTGCTATTTTTACTTTCTTATACGTTATGCATAAGTAAGTAAAGGAATCATGAAAATGTTAACTCAAGATTTCAACGGATATACACGTTTTGAGGTTCCCTGAATCGATCCTGACTATTTTTGCAATGACGTCTGTGTGTCTGTGTGTGCGCGCTCTACGGCCCAAACGATTAATGTGAGAGCTCTGAAACTTTAAACTTAACATTTGTATGTAGCAAGGAGAAAAACATCCTATTTTGAACGCAATCTCTCAACCGGAAGTGAAGGTTTACTCTTATCACCTTTTTCAATATCTCGAAAAAAATATTCTTATATAAGTTCAGTGCGGACCACTGCAGATTTTTCTTTTATATTGTTAAGGCAGGCAGACGTAATTGTAATACTGCCGAACTTGTTAAGTTTAATGTGTAAAATGTGCATTTCAAGAAGCATAACCGTCCACAATTGTTGGCCTCTCAGACAACCGCAACCCAACTCAACGTCAAACATTTGTGTTGAGTTAATTTTTGAATTTTTTCACAAATTTTTCATTTTCGACATCTCTGCATCTCTTACGTCCCTTTTTTAGAAGTTTTTGCATTTTTCTACATTTTCAGCAATTAATCCTTATCAATCCTTGATTAATCCCGTCCAATCTTGATATAATTTTCAATTTGATGTTGCGTTTTTAAAAAAATTGGACATTTCTCGTACATTCTTGAAAATTCCAGACTTAAAAAATTCACTCGACCAGTCTAAATCTAATTGCAGTAAATCTTATTACAATCTTGATATTTATTTTATCAATTCCATTAACGAATACATAATGAACCCAACCCCCATTTTTACAAGTTTGATATTTTTGAATTTGATTTGAATTTTTTTGTAATATTGTCATTTAATCAAAGTTAGATAAACCGTTTCTTAACCCTCTTTATTTTTTTTTTATTTTGACATTGTATTGTAGCAATATTTTGATGTTTCTGTCATCTTTGATAATTTCAGACTTTTAAACAACACGTGTCTACCCAACTCAATCTAATTTTTTCGAGTTTGGTATTTTTTGAACTATACAAAACAATCCATTCTCAATCAAACTAAATCCAATTTTTATATCTCGATATGTTTTGCGTACATTTTGTGTCTCATCTCTAACAATAATCTTTCATATAATCTATATAATCAATAATCTGTACTCAATCCAACCTAATTCACTTATTACAATATTGAAATTATTTGAATTTGATTTTAATTTTTTTATTGTTTCTGCATTTTTCGTACATTTTAATAAATGTTATACAAACAATACGTACTCAACCCAAGCAGATTTAATATTTTTCTTAATTTAATTTCAAATTTGTGTATTTCTGAACTAGAACTGTTACCAAAAGCTGGGTTCGGGTTCTGTATGGTGAGGCGTTGACACTGAAACGAATTATAAACTCTTCGAGTAATACGACATCCGAAAGGACGTCGCTTTATAATTGACGAAAAAATTCTTTCACTATCTTTATACAAACAAAGCCTAAAACCTTATGCAAATTGTTTGTTACTATCCAGTAAAACTGTATCGCGTTGTTTACTGAAATACCAATCAAGCCTTGGATCACCGTAATATAATGACCGAGAGCAGTTGTAGAGACGTTGAAACCCAACAAAAATATTGGTGTTTGATGAAATTTGTTTAAGCTCCAGTATAACGAAAAGTACGATGAAGTACTAATTTGCATGAAATATTTTGATATGTATTGTTTTCTTAAATACATGTTGAATATTCCTTTAAGTTTATAAAATATTTTAAACATTATGACATTGGGTAAATACAATGAGCGATTAAATTAAATGTTGTTCACAATTCCAATGTTATTAATCATACCTGCCCCGAAATGTACTGCGTACAGTCCATTTATGGCAAAGATGTAAGATATAATTGGTAATTTCGTTATTAATTCAATAATTTACGGACGTATTAAAAAATATAAGAAACTGCAGTGCGGTCCACAGCATATTTTTTATGTAAATTTCTAGAGAACAATTATATTTTATTTTCATCGAAATTAATGGCGCCGATTTTAATTATTTTATATTAAACCACACGCATACTCCAAAATTACACGTCCATACGATTGGTCGAGGCGCAAATAGATCCAACAAAAATGCCCACAGATCAACAGAATTAAATTGGATAACGGAAATACCGCACACATCTATCTATTATAGTTTAGAAATGGCAGTTCAAATTAGCATCTCTATATTCCACGAAAACATTTTGCGACTTTGGACGCATATACCTATACCTTTTTTAATTATTTTTTCATGTATCGAGCGGTTTGGGCAGCGTATCTAATAATGTTAGCGCGTGTCGAATACGTGGGCTATTGCAAGGTAGAAAACTACAACGCAAAACTAATCGTTATTATTTTTACGAGTTGAAGATCGTTACGTTTCTTCAGATCACACAAAATGTTCGTAGCACAAAATTGCAAATAAATAAAGTCATACAGAATTGTCCACGACGGCATATGTCTATCTCTAATAGTTTAGAAATGGTGAGCGTTCAAACTCGGATTTCAGATTTTGACGAAACATTTTTAGCCATCGCAACGTTTCTTCGATACGCCCCCCAAACGGTACGATATACGACAAAATAGTTCATTAATAAAATTGTAAAGTAGCTTAAGGCCTCTCGCAGTTATAGATAGATATATGCCGTCGCGTGGTTTCAGTTATTTAATTTCATTATATGTCAAGCGGTTTGGGCAGCGTTTAATGTTGGCTATTGTACATGGATAATTCCTGGCACTAAATTTGAATGCGAGCCCTCACCTGTCAACCGATTCGATTAGCACTTTTCAATATAGAACTTAATAATAAATTATTAAATCCTCGAAATATTCTATATTTTATTACACTTTTATTTGAATGTACCACACCACCACAACTACTTACCTACTATAATAATAAATTTAATTAACCACCAATATTGTGACAAATTATTATTATGTTTCGATTACAGTGTATAAGTGTTTCATAATCGTCGACTATTTCCTCCATTGTATTTATAGCTACGAGTGTACGATCACGCTTAGATAGGTATCATTTAAATAACGCTTCCATGACTTCTGAGTATTTAGCAGTCTAAAACATGTCATGTGAAATGCACTCAGTACGCAAGCGAACTACAAATAGTTTCACAAGTAGATGGCACCGCATTCTATTGCAAATAGGATCACGCATCAGCGTGCAGCGCGTGACTCAACAATCCTGATAGCTGCAGTCGCGACCAATAGTGCGGGTGGCTGGATCTTTATCCTCTATCTTCGCGACTGCGAGGCGCATCCCAACCCATTTGATGTGAACCTTTCCGCCGCGAGACATTATTGAAAAGTGCCTTGAAATATTGGCGTTTATTTTGTTATGCGTTTGAACTCCAGCGCCATAACTTATTTGTTCGTACATCGTACTAAAGGATTCGTAATGTTAGTTTCGGAAATAATTCACGTTTTCGATTCATATCGCTTAGTATACTTACATGTTTTCGTGAGTGGATATGAAACTCGATTACGGACTATGTTAATCACTAAACGATTGTTGTTTTCAAGTACTTTTTTCGAGGACGTTATGGAAATCAAGGCAACTAAAATGTGAAGAATTCAAAACTCGTCTTCATTTTATAAAATGTACTTATCCGGCATGGTGGAATTATTAATTGCCGGTATATTCATACATAGTGAAGCTCCATAATATACATAGCAAATATATCAAATGCGTCAAATATTGATTTTATTTTCAAGCAACCTGTAATATGTAATTACTCGCTATGAAGTCAGAATGATGTATCGCTTTATCATTAGCTTGGAACATTAAAACATTATTACTCATTAATGTCTCTGTTATGTTTTTCTTTGTCAATATATTTTTTAACATTCCATAGCAAATTCTAAATCTTTCTGGTCGAAGCAGTACGTAGAACTCTGCGATTGTTATTGCGGTACAGTTTTCTTTTGATATGTCAGGTCGGCAGCAACTCGGTGAATACAGGCGTAGTATCTGTAATTCAAAATAGAATAATAGAGGCCACATCTATAGCCTATAAACTTATGGTGTAAATAAAATAATGCAAATCGTTTCGTACATTTAGTGTAAATTAATGTAACTAGAAGCCTCTGCATTTTTAGTTTGAATGTAACGTCAAACGTTTTATAATACTGACTAACATGTAGGAATTTCCATCGACTGTTAGCTGGCAACAATATGTTATAATGCCATGGATGCGGCATTATCCCTCTTGAAATGACCTTGGGGCCGTTAAGCTAAGTTCAACAATTTTAAAACATTTTACATTTTTCTCAAATTACTGCAAATTTCAAAGATATAAAACTACATACAGAGATTGTTAAGCAGCAAAATTAATTAAACAGTTAATTGTCGCCGGCAGTAACGAAAGCTTTAGTTTACGAGATTTAATTGGCAATTCAACCGCACTGAAGGTAGTTGCATTTTATTAGTTCTAATTATTTTCTTTCACATATTAACGTAAGTAAACGTTGACTCGTCCTTTTACAGCGCCAAACAGAAGTGTTTCACGTTCATCAAAACCAACAAGAAAAAATTAATATCCCGGAGAATAACTTAAAGTTTAACGATTACAGAAACGAGTTTTATCAATGTCAAAAAGAATTTTTAACACCAGGATTCCCGAGAAATTCCTCTCAAAACTTATCCAGCGGAGGTTTCGTTGTAACCGCTGATTTATATTTATGCGACGGCCTCATTTATAGCAGTTGATTTTTTTACGAAAATAATAATTTTTAAGTTTTTATTTAAATGCTCTCGGCACGAACGTGTGTATTTATGGTCCCGTTCGGCGCACGACAACCACAAACCGATCGTCAGATTTAAAGCTTTCGTTTAGCATCAACTTTTAACGCCATAGGTGGCCAACAGCTCCACTGGTACCTGTCAACGGGGAATTTTTACAGCGTCTTACATGTTACGTTATTAATTACAACATTAATATTCTCACTTTCAGCAAATGTTTGCGAACGTAATTTGCATCTAGAAAATCGCACCGGCGAAAATATTTACAAGGATTTGTGGGTGTATGTTAATCTCAACTACTGGAAAAAAAACTCCTTCGTGCAAAGGAAAATTTATGAGAAATATATACTACTGATGACCACCGGCTCCTCCTTACTGACACGAAAGTCAATTATATTTAAATTGTATTTTCTTCCTATTGGTTTTTTTATGATCCTCATTCGGTTTATCGTAAAAGATATTTATTGAAATTATGTCAGTTATTAAATTCGAACTCGACAAAGACTCCAACAAAGAATATATCCTCGAGTGAAATTCCACGAGCACGAAAACGTTTTAAATCTTGAAAAATGAAACTGCCTGGCAGCCTGAGTAGTATATTGTATTTCATAAAAGCACGTTGCGAAGTGCTCTCGCGAGTAACGGCCAATTAATATAATGCTGTGGTCCCCAAACTGCGTACATATATGATATGCTCTGCCTTTCTTTGAAAAATTGTTATATGCAAGTAAAATCAATTGATCAAACACGTAGTTATCTCGGCCAATCTATGTACTTTGTAAAAAAAAATGATCGTTTACAATATTCCAAATAAATTTAAATACAAAAAATGTATAATTTTGATATTTAAATGAATAATATATTATTTCGGATATAAAATATATGTTTGTGAACACAAGAAATTTTTACAAATTATAGGCAAATACAAAGACTTGCGAATTATCAAGTCAAAAAATAAATTCTTATATCAAAATTTTCCATAAAAATTATTTGAGAGAACCAAACTATGTACCTAACAACGACACCCAAGCCCTCATGAGCAACACGTTTCCATCCATGTTATAATTTATTAAAAGATGGAATTAGCAACTTATCTAACACATTTATTATACATTTACAATTTCAACTAATTATTTACATATATAGAGACTGATGTGAAAGGGATGAATGACATGATATCATCGGAGAAGAACTAAACATTATAATTTTATATAATACCTGTTGTTAATCCAAACTTGCAGAAGATAACTAATGAATAAGAAATCTACCAATTTAACGACCCTACCAAATTTGAGTTTAACAAATCTAATTTCGGCAACTAAGTTGCAATCTTCAGTAGAAAGCAAAGAAAGAGAGAAACATGTTAAGTAGTATTTCTAGCTAAGGTTACCTTCACTAGATTACCAGTGAAATAACACCAAAGTTTTTAGTTAAGTGTAAATGGAATTTATATAATTCTAATTGTAACTTACTATCTATTAAATAATTTCTGAACTGACCCTTTTACTTCTTTGCGACGAAAATTACTGTACTACTAATTTTGCAATTTGATAAAATTTAGGAAAAACTTTGTGACTTAAGCGTCGTTTTAAGAGGAATTAATTTGCTCTGTACGATCGCAGAAGAATCGATACACGTATGGTTCGGAACCGCTGTTGCATAGCTTTGCAACAGTCCTGCTTGGCGGTGCTTAGTTTTATTGAGTGTTGGTACGCTATTAAAACGAGTCTGAAAAATCCCGCGCACACACGCACACTTGAACACACGGACAGAAATTAAATTCTCCAGCAGGAATGTTACATTGTAACGAGTAGTACATATCTAAGATGGTTGTTAGGATAATTTCTGCGCGCGATAACGCGCAATCCAGATGATTTGCGGGCTCGGTGAAGCTGCGTTGTGCTGAGGCCGCTCGTTACGTTTTAAAGACAAAGAGTTTCGCATGACCTCGTACCCTGAGAGATAACCATGTCAACAAAGAACGTTGAAGTGATATGAGTTCTTTGGATTCTACCGCAAATATTCAGAATTTTTTAAAAAGTTAATAATTATTCGTTTATTAATTAGTTATGAAATATTTTGACAAGAATGTTAACTAATTATTATATTTATAATCTCGGGAAACTTTGACAAAGGATAGCAAAAAGAACGACGAATCTCACATCATCAAAAAAAAACTAGCACTCGTTTTCTTCCAAAATGAAATAGAAAAAATAAAATTTTTAATCAAAACTATTGGAAAATGGCTGTTTCACCTTTTTCCAATAATGTTTATTCATAATTTTTTTTAATCGATTTGAATTTGAATTTATAACGTAATTTTCTTTTAATTCACAACAAATACAATGTGGGACGTGATCAAGTTTGAAAGGTCTTGTTTTAACTTTTGGGAAAAGATGCAAAGGATTCTTCCACCTATTATGATAAACCAGGGCAAGGTAACGGATATTTGGCTTTTATTGTTGCGGCATTTTGCAGTCTAGTCACACGCAGTAATTGCCTGTCATTTTTTACGAGCAATATATGACTGGCATAGGAATTTTATTATATTAATTATATTGTTTTACCGTAACGTGATTCGGTTGATAAGCAATAGGTTCGTTAGTTTAACACAACACAATCACTATCACACATCCATTGCCATAACTGCATTTTCAAATATTCGCTTGCACCAACGCAATCATTAATTCATTAGAATTAATTTTAACTTGGCTGAAGCTTATGCTACGTGGATAGGTGTGACGCAACTTCCACACATTACACGTAAAGAGATCAATTCGACATAATACAGAAATCGGTATGCATAATTCGAAATGCAAAAGTCCGAGGCCGAACGATTCTCTTGACCATCGTCGTCGATAATCCATGCGCCATCCATCGCACTTTGACACACGTATCAGGCGCGTCGCTCGATATTTTTGGAAACGCTGCGAAAGCCGTTCGAGATATAAAAAAATATAAAAACAACGCCGTAGAGAATAAAATTTTGTAACAGAATCGCATGGACGGCACCCATCTACATTGTCACAGTTTCGATGCGGGAGGCGTCCAACGTCGACAAATTTTCTTGCGAAACACAGTGTTGCGACTTTGAACTCGTCCCGTTTCTAACCTAAAAAAGATAAGCATATGCGATCCAAACAAATCTAACAAATGTAATTCTCTACATTTTCATTTATGTGCAATTTTGTCATATCCGACACGGTAGAATTTAAAAAAAATGTAGCGGCGGGCACGTTAGCTATGAAAACTGTTCAGTACGCTCATACGCATGCCTAAGTATATGTGTGCTTTCTTATGTGATAACTCATAAATGACCATATAGTTAATGAATAGGGTGAGTCATGTCTAGTCCCTAGTTAGTATGTCGTTAATGATTAACGAGAACAGTTATGACTCCAAGTTGGATCCGTGGGCACTTCTGTTTGAATGAAATGGGGCGGTTTTATGGCGTAATTCAGTTTGGTCTATTCTTTATATTTTAACAAATCTAGTATCTAGTCTCATTGCTTCCCGTGCATGACAATTATGATAGTAATCTATGTTTACAGTGTCAAACAAAGTATTTTAGGTGCATTGATTGGGTATGTCAGTTAGACTAAGGCTTTTGTGAAAGGCTTCGAATTTTATATTGTATTTGATTGTATTGATTGTATTTGAGCTCGTGGCTTCATACTGTCCAGTGGCTATGGCCGTAGCCACAGTCAGTGGCCATTATATAGCCTCGAGCTTCAACGAAATACAATGTAAAATTCGAAGCCTTTCCCAAAAACCTTAGTCTCATTGACTTACACAATGCAATCATGCACCTGCAATACTCTTTTTGACACTGCAAACATGGGTTAGGTTAGCATCAGTCAATCACATACCTATTAAAATCATGCTTCAACATGCAAATAAAAAAAACAAAATTAATATTATAATTTTTATTTTTTTATACTTGATGTATATGTAAGGAAATACATACGTCATCCATCACTGATCAATCGTGAAAATTTAATATTTAAAAGGGGTTATTGAAAACAGATTTCATATTCCTGATCAAGTATAGTTTAATCTTTAATGTTGCTTGTACTGCTGAACACAATATTAAGTCCATTCTAGAGTGCCCTGTAGATGGAGCCCTAAGAAATTTACGTAACAACAACATACATCGTTGTTGAACCACCATCCACACAACATGCCAATATATTTATATATAGTAAAAACAGCAATGGACTCATTATTGAACGCTGTGCAAGACCAACCTCAGTATACAAAGTTTGCGAATCATTATACTTTTCCGCTTTCTTCAACGCGTGATATTCTCACCAATTCTTTCCCATATATGAGATGATATATGATATGATAATCCACATCTAAAATCCAATTATAAAATAGTCGAAATAGATAGTGACTTAGCAACTGTCCTACAAAATAAATTATTATAGAGAACATTATTTACAGCTTGGCAAATATTAAACTGATACCGCATATTTTTTATACTCGTTTCTAAATTAGTATTATGCATATTTTGAGGGTTGATTCATGGCACATTCAAAAGGATTAGATTGGGTTTCATTGTTGTTTAAATTGGTTATAGTTTTTGTTGTATAGTAAGACACTGTATTTTAATGGCGAACCCAACCCAAGAAAGTTTAATCAAATTTTGAGGGTTGGGTTGAGTCCATTTACATTTAAATGAATTAGATTGGGTATCATCATCGTTTCATTTTGGTTATAGTCAATATTTTCTTGTTGTAGAGTTAAAGATAATGCATTTTAATGGCCAATTAAATTGTTTAAATTTGGCTATAGTCAATATTTTTTGATGTATACTTAAAAACGTTGCTTTTTAATGGCTAACAAAACCCTACCTAACCCACCCCAAGAAAATGTGATCATATGGTGAGGGTTGGGTTGGATTCATGACATATTTAAAAGGACTATGGTGGATCTCATTCTTGTTTAAAATTCGTTATATTCAACATTTTTTGTTATATAGTTAAAGACAATGCATTTTAATCGCCAACCCAACCCAACCAAGTTTAATCATATTTTCAAAAGTTGGGTTGGCTTCATTTTTAAATCAAACGAAGAAAAGCCACTCCGTTGAAATTGGTTGGAATTTTCACGCAAACTACGAAAATGCACCGAAATAAAATATCTTTAAACACAATGTTGAAATTCTAACATTTTGATCATTTTTTGACTTGGACCTTATTATTGAAGGTTGTCGATCAAGTTTTGCGAATGCTTAAAATCGATCGACCTTGAAATTAAACCTAATTCAACTTGAAATATAATTCGAAATATATCGAGGAACTGAGCCTAAAATTCGTTGAAGAATTTTGTTTGGGTTGGGTTGAGATCTATTCAAACAGCTGGCGAAATCCGAAGTCGTCATCTGACGATCACACCTCTTGAATTATCGTTTAGTATTAATATAAAAATTTCTGTATTCATAACATTCGGCATAAAAATAAAAGTTATTAACAACTAAATTTAAAGCAAATAGAAGCGGAATGATACAATTTCAGCGGCTGTCAGATTGGGGTTGGGATTGGGTTGGGTTGGCTTGGATTGTATTAGGTTGGGTTCGATTAGATTGGGTTGGGTTGTTCTCTAATCTCTAATTCCTTGTACTATTGATATGCTTTGGCTTGGCTACTTATTTTTCATCCACATTGGGATGTTTTGTGAAACTGCTGTTTTTTATAATGGCCATTCAATCATCAATTTATAAAGTTGCTCTATTTGTATAAGCCACCTGAATTCCATTTGAAAATAGACTTATTTTAGAAAAACGATTTCGAATTTGTTTTAAATGTTTAAGCAAGCAATATAGTAAGCTGGAAAAACTTTTATTACTAATTTATTACCATAAAAAAACATGGGTTGAAGACAAATAACAAAATTACGTCCTAAAACAATATAAAAGATATAAGGCTGGATTCAGAATTAGCTCTACATTCAAAAAAATTCCATTACACTGGGTAAATTTTCTGCAAAATTGTCGCTCAAGAAATATATTTTAAATCATTCAATCATCAATTTATAAAGTTGCTCTATTTGTATAAGCCACCTGAATTCCATTTGAAAATGGACTTATTTTAGAAAAACGATTTCGAATTTGTTTTAAGTCTTTAAGCGAGCAATATAGTAAGCTGGAAAAACTTTTATTACTAATTTATTACCATGAAAAACATGGGTTGAAGACAAATAACAAAATTACGTCCTAAAACAATATAAAAGATATAAGGCTGGATTCAGAATTAGCTCTACATTCAAAAAATTCCATTACACTGAGAATGTCATATACCATGATGAATATTGTATTGGTCATTTAACAAAAATTTCTTTTGGTATTTATCGGTGGTATTAACTGAACTTATATTATAGGTACTCGATTAAAATTTATCATTCGGGTTGGACTTTGATTAAAACGTATAAGGCGTTAAGTCCATATTGTTAACACGTTTTTGTACTTTGATTGCGTGACAAATACACCAAAGTTCAAACGGTGACATTAATAAATGTACATACTTAACGCATCGCGTTAAATTCCCAATCAAAATGAAGAAGGAATTCACAAGACAGGCACAAGATCCGTACGAAACCATAAAGAATAAAAAGTAAACAACAATTACGTAACACGTTTACACTGAGACGAGTAGAGAACACGAAGAAAGTCGGAATGGAACGCACCGTCCAGGTGATTTGGAATGAGGTGTCGTGTAGAGTTACCTGTGTATAGATAGATTTAGTTACCCGACCCGAGTTAAGTTTGCTTTGAGACGTCGCCCAGGCAACGCACCAGCGTCTCGTGGATGTTTATTTATATTCTCGCACACGTTGACCAGCTCGGTTAAAAGGAACTGCTAATTATGAGTGATTATATGTGACCTTTTTCTCGCCACGTCACGCGTGATTGTTTGTTTTCGTCGAAAAGTTTGTGTCTCCGCGTTCAGAAAAAAAAACTGTCGTGTTTGAGTTTGTCGTTAGGTTTTCCGAATTTATGGAAGTGCATGAATATTTAACGGTACGTATCTTTGTGAAACGTTCGATTTTCTTTCCCCGCCTGTACCGCTTCCCGCAATTTTACCAACACGTTCGCTACGCGCGACTTAAAAGTGAAATTCTACGTCTATGTGAATTCTCGATTGTGTATAGTTTCGTGTGTACGATCCTTTCTAAGCTTGAGATTAAAGTAGGTCGCTCTAATGCAGTAGGCGTTGACATTTCTCAGTTCCTGTACTAACAATCGCTCAGACTCGGGGCACACTTGATTAGACTTTTAAAATTTTGAAAGGATTTTTTAAAGATGTAGGCGAACTTGATGTATTTTGAATCCCGTCCCACACGCAGGGGTTTGTCGTCTTACGCACCGTTCAAGTTACCCAATTGCAATTAGTTTCGCTCGTTTTTACAATTTACAAAGTAACGATAATTGTGCAAAGTTTGTGTTTATTTATTTATTACGAGTAACAAGATATTTAAATTTTTAAATAGATTAATATTATCTAGAAATGTTTATTTATTTATTTCATGAATCACATGGTTCATTTCTAATAACTCAATAACAAACTGGTCCTTAGCAACTAAATATTATTACAAAGAAACATATATATTAAGAGTGCGACTCTTGATTTAGTCAAACGCAATTCACTCTGTAAATAATAATAATAATGACGTTAAATAGAAAACAAAAGGAATAATAATAAAATGTATAAATAGAAATCAAGAAAGCAAAAGTAATCAATTAAAATACAAATGCATAGAAACTAAAGATACACAGCAAATACAAAATGAACTAACTGAACTGAATAAAACAAGAAAATCAAATAAAATATTGAAACATACAAAATCGTAAAAATGAATAATACAAATAAGATGATTTAACGTAAATTAATAAATCCTTAGCAAAACGTAAACTAAAATCAAATAATAACAATGATAAAAGTAATCAAGAAAGTCGTACATGAAAACAAGAAATAAAATGAAATAATAATAATAACATATTTCACCTATTTTTAATTGAAAATAATATAATACGAACCTACAAAAAAATAATTACATTAATGAGAAATAAAATAAACTGAGATAAGAATATAATAAACCTAATAAAAGAAACCGTCAAAACTGCATTCAAAAAAAAATAATGAAAATGGGACAAAGAAAGTCACAATGAGTTGAAAGAAAGGTTGAAAGAAAAACAAATATGGGAAAAGAAATAAATAGTACCATAAAAAATCCCGAGGATCTCATATAAGATAATGGCAAACAGAAGACACGCACGACAACATGAAAAAGATGTATAAATTTATAGTGGATAACAAAAGTAAACATATCGGTAGATATATAATTAACGTAAAAAAAATATATAATTCTAGGGTAGAACAGTATTTTAAGAATAAAAATGGGCATGAAACTAGAATAAAATGGTAAAAAAATAAAATACAACTTAATGTATCAGTAAATCATTTATGTATTATTTTAACCTTAATTTCTCAAATACAGTCAGTTCGCTTTCACATCCTAACATCACGTCCAAAAGTCTTTAATTCGAATTTATTATTTATTTATAATAAAGAGTGGTTGTTCATAATCATATAGTTGCGAAATATTTGATATTAATCACACCTTCATTGCTGATTTTAGACAAGTTTTATCTTTAGAAGTTAATTATTGCTCCATAATCTATTTTTAATTATTTATGATAACAAATATTATCGTCGTCTACTGCTATTGCAAACTTCCTGATTCCTGGCATAAACTTTAGAAAGAATTCACGATGATGTCACTTTGGCTAATTAAATTTATGATTGTCATTATTATAAACCAAAATTAATTAAAGAGGCTCGAAGCTAGTTATACGTGCTTCAAATTTTCTTTATACAACCAAACTTTCGTGCACCCCACTAAATGCTGAGTATAATTTAAAAATTTGTTCCAAGAACCCAATCCATTAAACAAAACATAAAACCTGTTTGGACCTATCATGACTATCATGTCAACTACAATTAGTTAGTATCATCAGATTTGTTTTGTGATAATGAACAATAACTAATCTTTATCATGACCACCAGCGCGATAATCCTGAATCACATCCTTGTAGAAATATTCTAGTAATGTTCAATCTAATTCACATAACAATAATAAATTTAAGGAGACTGTGGTTTAATTTGTAAAAATATGAAAATATGTGTAACTTAAATAAATTAAAATCACTTTTGCTTTTTAACAGGATCTAGATAAGTATATCTGCAAGCAATTGCCATAATCATTAACATTTGGTTGATACCATGATTTTGGATTGGTACATTGACGACGACGAAAGGCCCAACCATAGCCTTAAATATGTTTAATTCTTATTGAAACTTCTGATTTCGATTAATTTCTTTGTTATCATTGTTTACTTAGTTCGTGCACTCACGCACATGTCTATATAATTAAACGCGAAATTTTAATTTATTGCAGCCACTTAGATTATGTCGTCTTTTCTCTAACATTGAGTAAGACTTAATCCCTAACAAGAATTGAGTGGTTGAATTTGGTTGGGTTAGATTGGATTGGGTTGGATTAGGTTGCGTTGGATTGTATTGTGTTGGATTGTATCGGGTTTGGTTGAGTTGAATTCGATCATACTTAATCCCTAACAATGGATTGTTGGGTTGGGTAATTGTAAACAAGACCAAACGAAAAAAACTCAACAACAAATTTCGCAAAAACCTGAAGTCAATATACAGAGAAATCCTTTTGAAGAAGCTAACCTATTATAGAATAACAAGAAAACAGGATGTTTTAAAATAATGACAGAATATAAGAGTCAAACGTAAGATAAATAAGTAAAAACCAGTAAACCAGTTTAAATATTGGCAACAAAATTTCAAGATAAGAATGAAATGGAAACAATGGAGTAAAATGAGAACAAACGAGAAAACAGACGCTGCCAGATTAAAAACAAAACGAGGTCAATCAAATAGGAACGAAGAACAGTAAAATAAAATTACAAAAAAAGAAAAAATAACTTGAATAAATAAAAAAATAATTAAAAAATAAATACAAATAGAACAACAAAACCAGTCAAACTAACATAATTATAAAACCCAACCCAATATTGCAGAAAATATATGAAACTGACTGGGGGAATATGTGTTAAATACGTCCGAAGTAAACCCGGTGTAAAGTTATTGAAAAAACGTTTGAGTAGAGCTAAAATAGCAGATAATCAGAAAATTGAGTATGTCAAGGTTGGAGACAAGAAATATGATTGAATAGAATGCTAAAGCAGGGTGGGTGTTAATTAAAGTGGTGTTGAAAGGCATTGAATAAAAAGAAGGAAATATGGGCAATGAAAGTATATATTTGGTATATATACTTACCACCACTTAAACTTGAAAAGTTTTAATTGAGGTCGTTGGGTTGGGTTTGTTTAGATTTTATTGGGTTATGTTAACCAGTTAGATTTTGTTGGTTTGGGCTCCAAGCAATTTAATAGGGAACACACTGAAGCAAAAGAAAATTAAAGAAAAATACGAAAGGCGAAGCAAATAATTGTGTTCCAATAACATTTTTATTGGAACCCAATTGAAAATGAAAATGAGCGAAGGAAAAAGAAAATACAAGGAAATTAATGAAATGAAAACTATGAATGAGCAAAAAATCGAAATAAGCGCGTAAATAAGCAGGAAAATGTTGTTTTCGAGGCGATTTCCGGAAAAAAAAAATATTTTGTTGTTATCGTCAGGTTGGGTCACGTATCCCAACGCTCATCCCAACCAAACCGACCCAAAATTCAATGTGCTATGTAAGAAATTTTAATTTGAAAGTTATGGCGCCAAATGTTACTCGAAATTCAGTCCAACTATTTAATATTACTTAAAAATTCCAATAAACGTAATCTTCCCTGCTGTTATTTATCTCATAAAAAATAACTGAAGTTCTTAACTCATGGAAAACATTTTAATTTAAAGAATATTATTTAAAGGACCCCTAATCAACAACGCAGCCGAACTGCTAAGCTTTACTTAAACGCCATCCAATATCATAACAATTGGCATCTTACGTGTCAGAATAATTAAAAAAACTTTCTATAATATTTGTTATACAATCTGTCACTAATTGGACACTTTGCCTTCACACAGACTCGAGTAATAATGAAAATATAAAATAATTTAATATTATTTTACTGCTTTTAAACTGAAGTCATTTCTTTCGATTGATTAGTTAGTCGATTTGCATTAAAAATGCTGGTCAGTAGACGCTTAACCTCTACCCTCTACCTCTAAAATTTTGTTGCAGACCTACATTATTTTGTTAGATATTTAAAAAATTTCAACAAATATAATTTATGAAATTTATAAATAAATATCAATAAACTAAACTAAAAAATAAATGTGAACAATGATTTTAAATTAGCTCATTTTCTTGTAATATAATAAAACTTAATTAATACTAAGTTTCAAAGGCATCACTCTCATCGGAAAATATAACATTTTTATCGAAAATAATCAAATTTTTAGAAAGGAGATCAAATTACGCCAGCAAGAACTATATATCACAAGTCCTAAAAAAGTATTTCAGTCTTAATACAAATGTTAACATGTAGTCAGATTATTTTAAATATGTCAGATGTTAAAAAATGGTTAAAACTCAAAATTTAATACTGGTAACTCTCGAAAGATAAAATACTCTAAAATACTGAGATAATTTAGTTACAATTCTAATGTAATGTAAATTTCAATGTCCACTACCTCTGACGGATTCATGTAGAATTTTTCCTAAGTTGAGGCAACTCGATGATACAACTTGCACTGATAAAGAACATTATTTACATCTAGTGGTTTTATTTATTTATTATTTCTACAACGATTATTTGAAATTAAAATCTCAACTTCAGCCTTCAAAACTGAAATATATATTTTTACTTGTTACGGTATTAAAATGTGATACTTGAGGAGTAATACGTAAATAATAAAGTAAGTAAAATGAAGTCACATAACTACTTTATTACAGAATTACTGAATTGCGAAAAATTGCAAAAACTCGAAATCTTTGTTATTAACACATTATATCGCAGTTATAAAAAATCTTGAATAAAACACAAGGTAAAATATAACTCTTATTATTTTTATCACTTGTCGTATTGTTCAATATTCACGTCTCATGATAAAAAAGCACTATATATTTATAGCATATTTTATAAATACTATTTTCGTTGAAAGTAACACTTCTCTCCTAAATTATAAAGTTAATTAAATGTACGGGCAATAGCATTTTCACACTTCGATTTTCCAACTAATTTATGTTTTATTAATTTTCAACGATTACGATTTACATCTAATTAAAATTCGTTTGAGCAATTTCCGCAAATCGCTTATATTTACAGCAACACGAGGATAATCTGTATTCGAAATGCTAAGTATGCCGAAACGGCCGTAGATGTCATCCACAACGTATGGGGACAGAGTATTAAGCAATATTTTGTCAAAAAACAAGTTTCGTGTTAGTCATTTTTTGTCAGCCAGATTACGATCTATCTGATATCAGAAACAATACTATCTGTATAACATCGATCTTCAAAATCGTTACATTATACGAAACAACCCTGAACATGGAAACATTGTAATGTGATGTAGTAGAATACATTTAAACACCTGTCTTTCTTTTCTGGTCGGTTTCTTTCTGCCCGACCTCAAGATCTTGGCCGACTCCGCTAGATATTCCTCGAGATAAGGTACTTTGCAAAAACCACCACTGTCAAGTGGACGAGAATGAAAAAATAAAACCACTTTGAGTTTAGGTACCTTAAATATCGCTTTGCGATTTTATTTCAGATTATTTTACCTTAATAGTTTGAATTTGATTAATATATCTACATACATTAATTTACAATGGGCCTAACTTAAATATTTAAAATATTCAACATTCGGAAACGTAATGTCATATAAACATCGTGATTTTAAGCAACTTATCGTCAACAGTCAATAAAATACAATTTTATGCGTATATTTCAATTTTATTATCGCAAATAAACCTTGAAATGTGCGCAATAGTGTCGCATTAATTTATAATGCGCAGAATTTAAACTAAGAATCATGGTGTTTTTAAATTGAACTATTTTATTTTATTTTGGTTTTATTCCAATAATTATATTAACACGATTTAATTTTATTTATACATACGACACAGCTAAGTAATTTTAAACAATTTTACTAATTTAGAGTCAATAGATAGTTAGAATTAGAACATTTTATCTATAACTACTCAGATTGCAAAGTAAGTTCGCTATTTTCATTTAAATGACAATTTGGCATTTGACCATGACAACTACATTTGTAAAACTAAACGTATTCATTATTTGTATTCATTTAGGTTTACTAAAGTGCATAAAGTTTTATTAGAAATGTAAATCGTCCACAATAATTTTTATGTTAATCATGGAATTCCACACACATTGCATCTTGAAGATTCAAAGCCACAACATTCTAAACATAACAGTCGTATTTGCTTTGTGCGATTTGATAAATATTTTCAATAAACGTTTTCCGTCTTATGAAAGATTTATTTATTAACGATATTTCCTGCTTATCATTTAAAGATGGAGTTAGTTTGCAAGCAATCATTTGAATATAAAGACAAATCTTGACTTATAGACTTAGATAATGATTTCGTAAATCGCAGAAAATGAGATATTTTTCACTATCAATAACGGATGTAAAGTGATTAAGATGGCAAATACAGCTCGCCGGCATTTCCGTTTGCTTTATTGGAGTATTAAAGCGTTTGGATAGAAAACAGTAACATCATTCAATCTTAATTTTTCATTAATTTTGTTTGAATAAACTTTCCCCCGAATAATTTTGTAAATTATTTTAAGAAAAATACCCGCATTTGCAATAATTGCACAGTAATTACAGTGTTCTCGATTACATTTAAATTGACCTCCTAGAATCTCATATCAGAAGACAATTATCATAGTTGAGTAATTGGTATTAATTAAAATTTTCAATTAATTAAATGCTTTTACTATTCTCTACATCGCAGATTAACATTGTGATTTATAAGAGCAACACAATTATGTCACATTGCTAAAATATGTTCTACATATTTGTTTTTAGAAAGTGGAATCATGTGTTGTCTAAGCGAAACGAATTTACGTCATATGCTTTGTTTGCTTTACTTGATCTTAAACAACACTTCCTTCCGAATTAAACGATCCAAGGCTCGAGCCGTAATAGGAGCATTAAAAGATATAAATTACACCAGAGAGAAAAACCAAACCGATAAATTTCATCAAGTGGACACTCTGGGCCGTTAACAAACCAGAACGAATTAAAAAGGGCCGAATCACAACAGATGTCTGAAAACGAATAAAAAACTAATTGATCGAATTAAATGAGTCAAGTGGTGTAGAAATTAAAGGCGCATAACGACGAAAATTTTTGTTGCTCGCACTTTACGGCCGCAATAAAACCGACCGAAATATAAAACAAATAGACTGTCGATGCGACTAGGTTTTGTGCAGGTAATTTTAAGTAATATTTTTTTGCAGGTATGTGTTAAAGGTGGGTTGTTGGTATACGAGAGCCAAGAGAGGTGCCTTAATTGCGGGGTGCGCTGTCCACGCCAAACGAGATGCCACACAGTGTTTCTTGTTTTTGAGAAATCTCGCACTTAAAACCATAAAAGCTTACTTGAAATTATTACTGGGGAATTGTTTGTGGGGTCGGCGGATTGTAAATTTTGGTGCTGGCTTTGTTATGGTCAATAATATTGCTTTGTACTTTTGCATAAATGTTTAAATTTTATGGTTTCGTACGCCGAGGAAAGTTTTATTCGGTACAAATCGGCTTAAATAATTATATTTCGTGTTTTATGTTCACCGGGACCAATAAATTTCTGCAACGTATATGGAGTCGTTCGAACAAAACAAGATTACAATGAATAATAAATAGTCTGATAATTGTGAGTAAATTTAAAATCTTATTACCCGTGAACTGTAAGTTATTTATTAATTTTCAGCTTCGGAAAGCAATTGAGCGCATTCCGAGGTATGCACATATTTTAACGTTCAGTACCTTGAAACGAAACACGAAAAATACATAAAAATGCAATCTAAATAACTTCATGCTATCGCCTGTTTTATATTTATAACAAATTAAATTCATTATTTAAAACGTTCTCATTGACAACAGACCTCAATTAACTTCTGGTAAATTCCATATGAGTACATGAAACAAATCAAAAATGATGGAAAAGGCAAGAAAACGGTAGAAAAAAATAAAATAAATATATAACAAAAACTGGATAAAAAGAACTGAACTCAAAATCGATCAATACCTAATGTAACTAAAATTAAAATTAAAGAAAATAGAAAAAGGCGCATGATAGTTAGGGAACAAACAAACGACACTAGTGGAAAAATTATGTTTACGTTCATGATACATAAAATAAACAAAATAACCAGAGAAGAATATGAGAATAGTCATTAAGACCAAAACACAAACGAAAAATAATCAATATAGACATATAGACATCATAAGAAAACATATTCGTCCTGGCACAGAAGAACAGATCAACTAAAAATAAGTCAACGCTGAGACAACACTAAGTAATAACTCTAGGACAAAAACAACAGATTGAACAAGTCGCATCCAAGTACAAAATCGTAACAAAGATAAAAAAGTAAAATTGAGCCAAAAAAGAAAAAACTGTAAGGGTCAGTAAAATGTACTCACTTCAAAATTTTTTATATTATATCACGTACCTTGTTTGATTACATGTCGTTTTTGAATTTGCATACTTTTAGTTCCTTTTGTAATATATGCTATTATGACCTACATACGGTGAACTAGTTCTCGATAATTGTGTAAAAAATGACAAATATCCACCACCGCAGGTGCTGAAAAAAAATATGCAAAATTAATTAAGCTAGAAACTGAGAACAATCCACAGAGCAAAAAGGGCATCATGGAGGACGTACTGCCAGATAATCATAATGCTGGGCCATGCTGGGCTCCAAGACGTCCTGGAAATAAAAAAATCAAATATAGAATAAAGGGGACAAGAGACAAATAAACGAAGAACGACATATCGATAAATAAATATCTGATTATCGAAAAAGTAGGATAATAACAGAAAGAAAGCTAGAATAAAAACAAGCCGAATGAAAGCAAGAAAAATATAGCTTTCGACAAAGATCGTATTAAATATGAATGTCAAATGTCAATAAAAGTAATCAAAATAGAACAAGTTATATTGCAATGTAAATCGAATAAATAAATTGAAAAATTGATGCAGAATAATCAATTGATATAATATAATTTGCCACACTTGAATATTAAGGGCCCATTTATTCAAATTAACCTATTGCAACCAACAAACATTTGTTTATTATCATTTAAGTAAGTGAATATGGCAATAATTCTAAAATATGTATATTTAGAACATCGATGTGGATGTGTCCCAGTATCATATAAAACATTGATTTTTTAGTTGATGTTTCGAGTGCACATCTATACCTTTATCAATGCCATAAATTTGTATTTTCGAGTGATTTATTAATTTTGTAACACATGTACTATATATCCCTTTTATAACAAAGCACATTTTAATTCCGTTGCATTTCAAATTATTTAATTCAACACAACGCAAATAAAGATTGTTGTGCAATAACACCACCAACGAATAATTTATGTCGTCAATGCACTTCGTAGAGAAAATGATTTACCAAGTTTTAAAACATTACTATATTTATATTACATACGATCGGTCCCGATCGGGATTGTGTTTACGTTCCAGAAGATGATGACGTACGTAATTCTCGTAAATTAACGTCCACGATAAATAAGATATTCTAGATTCGGTCCCAGAGCCAAAAGTTCTTTATCAAGTTAGTTCTTTGTTCTATAAATCCTACTTTCGCGATGTCATTTTCTAGTTAGATATCGGTCAAGTTTTGCGAGGTTATCTCTATTATTAGTGCCGCGTCATTTTCGTTGTTTTAACGACGTGTAATTCACTCAGTGAACTTTCTTTTCTCATAGTTTGCACGTGAACAGATTTTATAGTACTCACTACTTTGTTTTACGTATTAATGAGTTATTAGTAACAAAATTATATAAACGGCGTAAATCATTGTAAGCTAAAATAGTTAGAAACCCTTCAAGTACATGTACTTGTTTCTGTTGGATTTAGCAAAAAATTGACCCTTGAAGACCACACATAAATCATTTGTGACGCCTCTGTTACTTGCACACATTACATCCCTGTGCAAATATAATGTAATACAACAACCAATGATAATAATTCAGGCCTGAGGCCATCGTTTTAAACTTACTTAATTAATATTCAAAACACGATTGTCTTTTAATTATCGGCGGCATTTATTTTAATCCATAGATGTTCATGTTATCCCACAGGTTCATTCACTTAGTCGCCGGATGTAAATAACTCCTTTACATAAAAAAGCGGTCTCTGACGACAATAGAGGTGTCACATATGATTAATAATTGCAACTATAACGATTTAATAAAACGTATACATTTGTGGCGTGTTATATTGTACATCCGAACTGGCAAAAGTACTGTGATTTATGGTATGTTTTTAACTGAAAATTTCTGAGTGCACATCCGGTTGAATTGTTATACTTCTGCAATTTTATTACAATTTATCGTTAATTTTAATTATTGATTATCACATTTTCATTGTTTGTTTAAAATTTTCTACGCATTTGCATTTATTTTTATGACAAGTTACATTTTCGTTTAGAGTTTTTTCTGTATTTTTAGTTTTCTGCTGGCGTTTCTAAGAATTTTAAAAAAATTCTGCAAAAATATGTCCATTTTGAAAAGAGCAAATTATTATGTGTAACCTAACCCAGTCATAACGTAAAATTCAAATCGATTTTATTCATGGATCAAAATTTTGCGAATATTAATTAAATAGATTGGCCGGAGAACATATTGGACAATTGATTCGTTCTCATTGCGAACGTGTGCATCTAATGTAGTTGTTACATTTTTAGCTTGAAAAGCACTTCACAAACCAATCATTAAATCATCAAAGCATAATAATTGATATGGCGGAAAATTTACTAAAAAAAAGCTAACAATAACTTCAATTATTTAAAAAAAGTATAGTGTAGTGTTTGAAGGCTGTGCGTTCATTTTTCTTTCTCATTACATTAGTTTATTTTTTGTTTTGTATATCACATGTCTTAGTCTTTTCGTTTAATCGTATTTACAAACATTTTTAGTTGTGATTCTGTTTACTTTTATATTGTATTTGTTAATTACGTATTTCTTTTTTCTTTTTATTTACTTATTTGAATTCTATTTTACTAGTGTACGCTATTTTTGTTTGCTCTTTAAATTTTGTAATTATATTTAATATATTTTGTGTTCGTAATTCATAATTTTTCTCTTTTATTTTAATTGTTTTTATTTTGATTATTTGGCTCACATCAATTTAAATATTTACTACACTAACATTGCTAAAGCTCGCCAAATGTGAATTCCATTGATGGTGTTTACATGAATTGCCAAATGTATCAAACTAAGCGATTTATTTTTTATATATTTACATTGTTCAAACCGTGATCTATAAAAAATAAATTATTGTCATGCAAACATATCCAAAACCTTTGTTAACACCGATAAGGATTTATCGCAAAAACAATTCCATAAACAATGGAATTGTAAGTGCATACTTAATAACAATAATAACATTCGTTAATCGCCTTCGAACACAATAATAATAAGGCGTTTAGCGTTTCCAAACAAATAATCCGAGCAGTTTTCTCTTTTAAATGGCGGTCTGTCAGATTTAAATTCCACACCGTTCGCGATTAATATTCAGAAATGTTAGGTACACATTACAAATCACACAAGTTTTATTTAAACCGCATTGCTCGAAACCGTGACGAAATAAACATTTACATCTGGTGCGACGAATCGAAATGTTACACGATAACGGTCCCGATTATACAATAAACATTCGCGATAATTTTAACGTAATTATAGAGTTATGCCGTGAAACAATCGGTGTTTCGAAATGCCGTTCTGTACATAATGTCTTGTAGGATAAGGCGAAATAAGGGTAGGTTGGCCTATTATAAAATAAATTCTTCGCGATTTTCGAATGGAATTTACTTGAAGAAACGCGCAACAAGCTTTTAAGTCTCGACTCGAAGATATATGGCGCTTCTTATTGTTTTGTTCCGCAATTTGGAAACGCATTCGCCGCGAAAAAAGGCCATTGTTTATGGAGGAAATAAGGCATGCTTCACTTTTGCCGGGCATTTTTCGTACTTCTACCGTAACAAAAGGAACTTTTTGTGGCTGCGCCGTAATTAAGGTACGCCTAAACGATTATAATCTAATAAATTTCGACGAATGATAAAAACACTCGCGATTCTCATGCCTTGTGTGCAAAAATGTCGAGCATGACTCCACTGTTTCACCTTTTATCAGGTATTCACGTTTTTAACCGGCGTCCGTGCATTCTCCTTTAAAGGTCGTGGTGATCCATTATATTTAATATATTTTAAATCGTTTCGTGCGCAATTTATGTGCTACTTAAATAGACATTTTAAACTGGCCAACATGCATCCACTGCTAGTTATTTTAGTTATTTAATGTTTTGAAATAAATCATTAAACGCCCTTAAACAATAATTTCTTTTTTTATTTAAATTGCTAACTAAATATAAATAAGGTTCTAGTCAAATAAATCCAAATATGCTTTATAGCAAACTTATTTGAAATTTATATTCTTTAATAATCACATAGGAAAATAATCATTACATATTCTTACATGGACAAAAAATATGAAAGATCAATTAAGGCGAAAGTCCAGAATAATACAGACTAAGACCATAATAATTCAAAACTTGTGACTAATATAATCTCAAAGCATAACACATAACATACAGAAGAGACACGACAACAAGCAAAATAAAAACCAACCAACCAATAAGAGTAGAACAGAAAATAGATTCAAAATCAATTGGGCAAAAGGAAGAATGAAACGACCATAACATTGCTAGGAAAGAAAGTCAATATTTTGTGGGTTTCAATTAAATTTTCAAAAATAAAATCAGAAAAATTCTTGCTATAAAATTACAATTGATAGTTCTTCCCTTACATTCCGTTTATAAGCAAATGCATCGAACTCAAAACTAATATTAGAAAGTTTTATAAATATGAAATGCACTCAATAATTAATTGGCATTAACCAGTTGGTTTCCATACAAGGTATAAGGTAGAATTTTCCTACGGAAGCGTTTCCTTAAATGTAAATGTTAAACGTTAACGAAGCAATTCGACAAATCGAAAAAATTAAATATTACAAAAAGAATTAAAAATGTCAAAATTGTAAAAACAGAAAAATGCAAGAAAATTAAAAAATGTACAATTAAGGTACAGCCAACAACACTTAAAAAATAAATATTGTTAAAATACGTAAAAACTGTTAACGTTGTAAAGAAAACAGAAAAATTAAAAGAAAGCAAATTTCAAAAACTATTTGAATAAATTGACTAGAGTCAAATATGTCAAATTTGGAAAATGTTAAATATTCCAAAACGCAAATTTTAATAAACCAATAAATAAATTATAAATTTTTAAATTAATAAGGAAAATCAAAAAATTAAATGCGAAAATTCATATAAAACTTATTGAATTGTAACAAATCGTTAAATAAAAAAATACTTTACATGTGGTTTGTTGGACTAGCAAATGTTAAAAATTGAAACAGAAAAATTCAAGTCGACATCTGTAACAATAAAAGTTAAAAACAGTTAATACTTAACATTAAATATAAATTATAATTATATGAAATGTATATTCTGGGTGTCCAGTCGCAAAATCGAATATAGGCATTAACAGTCTCATCCCGTTGCAAGGTGTTTTGCCATTATTTCTGCAGTAACGAAATGAGTAATAAAGTGATTACCAATTTAAATATTTTTTTTATAAATTGTGCAAAAATAATAATAACGAAATTTAATTTAAACTAAATGTTCGTCTGGATATAAGCAATACCAACCCAACACAACCAAACCCGAAAATCAAAAATTTTTAAAATAATTTTCGAAAATATTATTGTGAAAATTTTTTATAGAGAATTTTTCGAGTCATAAAATGCAAAATTCGTCAACATTTCTCAAAACTACTTTAAAATTTGAAAGTGTTTAAATTTTTCATATATTTTTAATTTTATATTTTATATTTTGTCAATTTTCGTAACTCACCTGAATCCAAAAATGCTAAAAGATTGAGCAAAAAATAAGTTGTCATAACTTTGAAAAATTCTCAAAAATGGTTAAGTACCTAATTTTTATAAAATTCATAAACGCTCTTTTGCAAATCGTCAATTTTTTTATGAACCAAATTTGATGAACTTTCCACTGAAATGAAAAATCCCTGCCATTTTCAAAACTGAGAAAAGTTTCTATAATTATGATGTGTTTTTCAGCATTTTATTATGAGTACTGAAAACGTCAATGTCAATATCAATTCTTTTGAATATTCTCACTTTTCTATTAATCAATTTCACTAAAGTAATAATTCATTTCTCCGTAAATACTAAATAACAGTTATTTAGAATCGGTAACAATTGCACGTTTTTTGACAAATTCTGTCAAACTTGACAGTTGTGTAATATTTAAAAATCGCAAAATTTTAAACAGTATTTTAATGTTCCAATCAAAGATATGAAAATATTTCCACATTCTATCCTAATATGAAAACTTTTCGATCACTCTAGTAATTATTATTATAATTTATTATTATCGACACCGTGCGTTCTCTTCGATGGCAATTTTAAGACTGATCGCTAAAATTTCTAGATAAAAATGCCAAATTTTGACTACAATTTTTTGTCGATAAATAAGTCGAAATATTCGTCGTTCTTTTAAAACATTTAGATTACACTTAATACACATGAATCCATTCACAAGTAAAATTATCTAATCATCTAAAACTTTAATAAATACATCGAAATAATTGAATTTTATTCAATTACATTGTTCGAGGCCATTTTATTTATTTTTAAGTCTTGTTCCTCCATAAATTATATCATATGCAACCTAAATAATTTTCTTCGTTTACACCTCCATTATTTGATTTCGAAAAATCTTTAAAACAAACAGTTTTGCCTTAGTGTCAATAAATTATACGCTTTCGATGTAGTAAACTATGATTTTAAGCGATTCAAATTCATCGGTGGCGTCTTTTACAATTTTTTTTATATTAACAATTTCGCAGACAGAGACCGAGATAAAAATTTGCAGGGTAAGAACAGCGATTATTTTAATACAAGAATTTTGGGCTCAAATTGTATTCAAAATTACTCATATTTGCAAATTGAATAAAAAAATATGGGGTTGCGTTCTTATACAAATATCGTTCAATTTGGCTAATCAGAGTCGAGAATTCATAACTGGCGGATAGAGTAACTTACGCAGTTACTCAATTCTGGCCTTGTAAATAAATATGAGTCCAAAAACCTTAAAACAAATTGTAAATAGTTAGTTTGAGGATATACGTCACATTTGACAGTCTTGAAATATATAATATAATAATAATATTAACTTGAATTTGCCATAATTCGAACTGGCAACAATAAAAGTTCCATACTACGTGATATATGTACAGTGCGGTGTTAAAAGTTAACGTTTTTTTATCCTATAAGTTGAATTGTTTGATATTCTTGTTACAATAATTAATGTTTGTCAAGTGACAGATTCTATTAAGATGAAATTTTGCATTGACGTAGGCTATAACAAAATATCCGCGATCTTGAAACAAAATGACGGCATTCTGTGTCGGAAAGGCTTGCACCGACCAAGCTGAAATTTTGCACTAACAAGCTGAAACATTAGAAAAAACTACAACAAACATAAAAACTTAGTTACCTAGTCAGTAATGCATAATTTGCATTGATGCAAAAATAAAACATCTGAAATTATTGGACGATTGTCTCGTTCTTGTTTTTAACTTTGAACAAAACATAGAAACGATATACTATGTCAAAATTTTGTTTAATATTGAGTTAGTTGTATGTACAAGTGTCTAATATTTCTTACGCAGGTGCTCTGAAATAATTGACACGATTCGAAAGTTACAAAATTAATGAATTCAATAATTTTAGAAAAATCAAAAAAGTATAAAATCTCCAATGTTCCAAAATATATCAAATATACAATTAGTCAAAATTGTAAACACGTTTAAAAGAAAAACATATCTCACTCTACTATAGCTTTGCTTAATATTTTTCATTACACGTACTGAGTTGATGATGAATTGTGCATTTTTATGTCAAGTCAGTTAAATATCACATTAGGTAATAACAAACACAATTATAAATATATCCTTTTCATAAAATAGTGACGATAAGAAATGAGAATCGGTGGCAAATATTACGCTGGCTTTTCCACTGCCCTATTGCAGCAATAAAATAATGTCAAACAATTAAATTAAACAAACATTATCTAATCGTACATAAAAATAGGAAAAAAATCTAAGATGCGGTATCTGAAGTGCTTTGCCAATAAACTACAATATCGTTTACTATTATTTACAGATTTATCGTTTTCCCACGATTCTAACTTACGTATAAATAAGCGGTAAACACCACTTTCAACCTTGGATGTAAATAATGCGGTTTTCTTACTCTCCATTTTTACTCCGAGATGATTCACCTAGATCACCGTGCGATGTTAAATTTTGATCTTGAATTGTTCACGTGCCGAAATGTTTTAATTATTTTAATTGCATGCATGTTTTGAAGACTAAATTATTCCAAGTGCCAGTTTACGTATTCAATCAGCTTTGCCGGTCAATTATGTCATTACTGGCAATCACAATAAAAACAATCGTCGAAGGCCACTTATGATGGACGCGTATAACTTGTCGGAGTGTTTGGCAAATGATTCGCGATTATTTAATGGCGGTTCGTGGAACAAGCACCTCAAATTGTTTAATTTTGTGTACCATCACTTTAAAGTTCGTGAGATTTATAATTAGGTTTGTTCGATTTTCACGGTCAGCATCCCGGATTTATATTCTCTTAATTTTTTTCTGTTTCTCTTAACTTCCGCACCTGAATCTCGCAGCATTCCTTTCCAATTCTATGTATAAGCAAAATGCTATTTACTATTTTTTTAATTCTACAACCAAACACAAAAATAAATTGATTTGTTTTGTAAAAAACAGAGTATGGTTTTCCAAAATAATCACATTTCAAAATTAATGAAATAAAATTTATTTGCGATATATTTGAAGAAAATTTTCTATATCACAATCTTAGACATTAAAGTAAAACTTATTTATTTAAAAAAAAGCGAAAGAATATAAAACGTCAGACAAAAGAGTCGACTAAAGCGCCTGCAGGATCCTTTAAGTTATTCCGTGAGTTAAACAATGTCGAATCATTACTGAATCAAATTGTGAGGGATCTCGCGAGTAAGACTCCACCACTAAAAGGGTTTGTAGCACAAACCATTATTGTGGAACATGAGAAAAGAGATAAGATATCTATCTCACTCTGTTACGTAACTAAAGCAACGACGCGTAAACTCAATGCAGGTGAATTTGTATATACAATATTCTGGCTTAATTTTAATTTCTCTTTCTTGCACATCTACTTGCTTCCATGCCTCCGCTATCTCATTCTCCAGTTGTCTCTCCTTCCTTTTCCTCCTATCTGCTTCCACCATGGATATCCATACACTTTTATTATATATTTCTCCCACTTGGATATATTTTTCTCCTTGTCTCTCTTTTCTACAACATACACAACAACGACAGCACCCCGCTTTGCATCCTCCACTCAGTTACTTGCATCTCGTATATCACAACTGTTTTCATTTTTCTTGCCATCCTTTCCTTCCCGGTCTCTTGCCGCACTAAGAATTCTCGTTGGTCTTTGCAAAATTGCATGCATGCGCATATATTGTTACTTCTTGTGGGATCATTGTTTTTATGCCTTCCTTCGTTTGTCATTGCTTTGCACCAATGGCATGAAATGCAGAGAGGAGAGAAGATATTAGTTTTTGGGGATTTCTAGTAGCACGTCAACTTAACTAGATGTACGCACGTATAGGATATAGTAGTTTAGAGTACAGTGGCGTAGTTAATATATGTGATGTTGTGAGTCGTGCTAAAAGGTGGCGAGAGATATTTGGCAGTGCAATATGATGGCAAATGCAGACGGGAAGATAATGTTGGATCTTGGGCGTGCATTGAGGGATGGCGCCAATTCTCTTGTGACTCCACGGGAGAGCGACGAGTACGTCAAGTACGATATTTCAGGAGCATTAGCATACGAAGATATCTAGTAAATAGTAGATGTTCAAATCTGATGACATGACATATCCAGGATATGACTTGTAGCTATCCTGGAGGCAACGTGGGACCCGGTGAGCCCCCGAAATGGGTCATATACGTAAAAAGTGAAGTGTGTATACTTTCGGTTGGTGCTACCATTGTGTTACCATACACGGTGCCACCTAATGGGTGTAGGAACGCATCTGTAGCACTGTATGTGACGAGATGATATCAATTTAGCGTTAAACTTTAAGTTGACATTTATTCCGCTACAACCTTTGATACTTTTAAGAATGTTCCTGTTCATTGTCAATTATCCCTATTTGCATTATTATGTGCTTCTTCATCTTTTTGTCCAGTGTCGTAACTAGTTTTTGTTTTGAACTCTTTAATATTTTTTTGCTTGTGGAGTGCTATTGCTGTTAGTTTTACCCTAATTCTTTGTTAATTCGTAGTTGGTTTTCTATATTCATGTAGAACTTCTTGTTTATTTATGGTTTCATTCCAGTTATGACTTTAAGTCAAAAGACCAGATAGGATGGTGAACTGTTCTGCGATATAGTACTACCTGGCAACCACTGGATAATTCTATTTTGCTCCACATTATTTATATTCTCCCTTTCGTCTTAACCGTTATGCACCGTCAACAAATCTTTTTGAATAAATACAGTCATTATAAGACCCCTCCATCCAGCATTTTCTCGCTCCCAACCTGAATTTCAAAACATAATTCTCCCCTATCTTCCCATTCATACAAGCAATTGAAATTGTTTCATTAAACCTTTTCTTGATAATTTCTATTTATATGTATTTCAGATGATGAATTTACATATACTACTGCCTATTCTAAAATATTTTTCCATTTCAATGGTCTGAATTCCAATTTATATTTTTACTGGGACTATCTGTTGCAGTATTACACAATCCAATGTGCCCTTTAAAATACCTTTAAGAGGTACATACTCCACTTTATTCTATACAAGGGCATTATCCATTTCACTTTTCCACACCAACACCTTTTTTTAAGTTACATGTTCCATGAAGCACGGCGTTGATTCTTATTTTCTGCGGGAAGCCCTGTGCTTACAAATCCTGCGACGCCTCATCATCGTCCCCACCCCAGACCAAATGAAGATAATATAACAGAGAAGACAAATTTGGAAATTTAGGATAGTAGGGTGTTTGGGGAAAGGGGACAAGATCAGAAACCTCGTCGATCAATTATTTAAATAAATTCGTTTTAATATGTTCATGTGTGAACAATTTCTGTTGAATGATCCTTATAAGAGTATACTTGTACACCTATATACCTGAGGAGATCACGGGGCATCTACGTTTAGAAGCATTGATGTAATTACAAATTACATTAGAATTAAGAGAGGATGATGTGGGTGAATATAGACTAAAAATATTTTGCAGATTGTGGAATTAATTGCAATATCACCAAGCTCTTTTATTGTGCAAAAAATGTAGCAAAACTGTGAACTTTTTTTCTGAATTCTGAAATTCCACACTAAATAAAGTTTCGGTAGATCCCCTGAGTCGACCGAGGTGTGATGTGTGTTATAGGTATATATCTTCTTCAATGACTGCTTCCAGTTCCTTCGAATATACTGAAATAAACGAAAATGTCATTATTATATTTGTTGTTTTGTTTATCTCATATCTACCCAGGTCCCCAATTTACTTCTGTGTTTGTCACTTCGTTAGTTCTGGTTCGATAAATATGTTTCAGGTTTATCTTTTCCTTCCCATATTTCCACTTGTTCTTTACTCTTAGCTTGTTTTTTTCATTGTCCATTACTTCTTTTACTTGATCAACGTTGTCTAGGTTTATTCCTGTTAGTGTTATACTATTTGTTTACACATGTGTTTATTGTACGGACGTTTTTGTTTATTCGACTTTATTTCTATTTCTATTTCTTTTATTAGTTTTGCACTTTCAATGGGAAACTAAAAAGCACACTTTTAAGCTTAACGGGGAGAATTCTGCACTACAAACTTGTATAATTGAATTTGTTACTCATTATTAGTTTTCGATAAAACGACCGTAGATAATGTTATAAAAATATCAACAGTCGACTGAATTTTGATATTGAGGAGCTTGATAACATTTATCTATTTCCTAATAAAGTTGGTAATTTCACAGGAAATTGATAAAAATCGACGAAGTTATAAAATGCTGGCAATCTTCATAATTCGTGAAATAGCTAGATTGATTAATTATGCTTCTGGAAATGTATATATTTACTATCTTAATCAAGTTGCGTAGTTTCATTTGCCAGATATATATTCATCCCATAACATTTCTGGTCCTAAAATATATTTTTGTTGAGTTATTAATGAAAGCGAGTTTCTTACGAACCACTTAAAAGCCTCAACTTAGATTTATCGCCTTACTGTACTGATAAAAACAAATACTGAAAAACAGCTGTCTATAGCTGTATTTTACCATCATTAGCCTACGTACCACAAGAATCAACGTTCGAAACTCTTTTGCCATCTACGTGGATGGCCTAGTTAACTCAGTTGAAATGCTCTTTAAAAGTGAAATTATTATATAATTATCTTCACACTTTAGTGCATGCATTGCTTCCCGATACATATAAAATTTTTACGTTCTACTTTAGAACTAAGCGACTTGTTAAAATATTAATTCCCATCTACACTACACTAAAATTGACTTACCTCGCTAAGGAACGCAATAAAATAGTTTCTCGAATAATTAAAAAACTTAACCTCATAATGGCCATATGGTCAGCGACACGTGCCCGCAATTGCTTCCCCGCTAAACGAAATAGAACCGGCCAATTAAAACGGCCTTACGCATTCACGGTTCGTTATTCCCAGCTATGCGCTTTTTGCGTCGCTCGTTTGACCGAAAAAAGACAATCGGCGCGATTGCAACCTAGGAATTGGGAATTATGGTGTGCCGTACGCGATTTATTCGTCATAAGCATTTACATAAATAAGTCGGTCAGCGAATAGGACGAAAAAGTGGTCTGCCATAGCAACGTTTCCGTCCTCCTTCGTCGCTCGGCTTTCGCCGCGCGTCCGTCCTTTGTTGTTGTTGTTGCAAGTGAGGTCACGTGTGTAGAAAATTTATGGGAGTGTGCGGTTCAAAAGCACGGTTCAGGTGGTTTCGTTACCTGTGGCTTTTTAAACTTCCACGCTTGTGTGTTTTCTTTTAACGTACGACGTTTGGCGGGGAGGGCATTGTTCTAGAAACACCTATGTGGAAACTTGCGTGTAAAAATCTCGTTGAAACGTTCTTAGAATAAAGATGCAAACGTGGTGCAGGGAAGCTTGAAACAACTACAGTTTTCTTCCTTTAACAGAAACGATGTATTTTGAAAAATTATCGTGATCGTCCGACGAAAACTGTACGATTTCAATTGCGAACGAACAAGAAAACCTTATTTTTATTTAAGAATTATTTACAAATATGCTTACTTTTCTCCACGCTTCAGAAATTCCATAATATTTTCTTCATTTCCTCATCAAGAAGGGGTTCTTTCTAAACCATTTACGGAAAATTCATCATCATGGTAAAATTCGTTGTGGAGTTCATCGAGGGAAAATTTACCATGAGAAAATTCATCGGGGGAAAAAAAATTTAACCCAACCCAACCCAACCCAATCTAACTCAGTTCAACCCAATCCAACTCAATCCAAACCAATCCAACCCAACCCGGCCCAGCCCAACCCAATCACAATTTTAACCACGATGAACTTTCCTCGATTACTTGTTTTAGGGTTTCCTACAATGAACACCTTTCCAAATACGTATACGTTACATGCCTCCCAAACCACAAGATTTTTTCCTAATCCTTATTAATATTTTGATGCAAATCTGTCATGGCCACTTCTTCAAACGCCTTTGATTTCTACGTCAATTGCAATTGCATTACTTTTAAAGAGAAAGCCTTAGAATATTTTTAGCACATTACTGGTTTCAAGATACCACAGTATGGCGTCATCAGATCAATTCTTCTCATTTGAAGGGCCTCATTCGTCAAACTGAAGACAATGGGATGAGTGAGTGTGACCACGTCATCCAGATTCGTAGATGATGAAGGCGCCCTTATGCATATTGCATCCGACATATCAAGCTACTTGCTGTAGTCGCCAAGTTATCTGTTACCAGTCTATGTAACCACACATTACCATTGTTCTCGTCACACACAAGGGAGGAATCATATTGACATTCCCAAAGGGATACATTTTGACAAATCTGAAGACCTGATAGCCACACTCAGTTCCAAACTTACGCAGATCACTAAATATCTGGCCATTGATGATAGGTCAGTGTGATAGTCGTGGTATCTTATCAATTTCGTTATGTTCGTGAAGAACATTTTTCATAATTTGGTAAATCTGATCTTCTCACCAGTATTTTGATGGTTTCTACAATTATATGTGTGCAGGGTACTACTGTATTGCATTAGGCCTCAAGCAAGCCCTTTTGGATTTTCCTACTCCTACACCACTGATCCACTCTTCGTGACATGAAACACTGGTAACTTAAACTGTGAGAAGTGGATCACAGCACAAATTTCATTTGCGCCTTCTACTGCGAGACTCACCGACTGATGG
Source organism: Geotrupes spiniger (assembly GCA_959613385.1). Taxonomy (NCBI): domain Eukaryota; kingdom Metazoa; phylum Arthropoda; class Insecta; order Coleoptera; family Geotrupidae; genus Geotrupes; species Geotrupes spiniger. The sequence continues at coordinate 22,324,825 of OY390736.1, read as the reverse complement.
TCCATCTTGCTTCATAACCCCAGGAACGCACATGCTGGATTGGAGTCTCCAATCCAGCATGTGATCCAGCAAATATGGACAAACAGCGCTGAAAAGGTTGCGATCTGACGCAATCTTTTCAGATGTTGACGAGTAGGGAAACTGTGGGAATCTTTGACACCAATACTCGCCTACTTCGGCGAATATTGTTACCCCCCCCCCTATGGACAGCTGGTATTTTCCTTATCTTAATGATACTGTCCAAGTGATTTCATTTGGCACACTTCTATACTGTAGTACAGTTCGATCAATTATCGATATGGTTATGCTCTCCTCTTTCATTGTTTCCATGCTTTTAGTCGTTTTCGGACGCTTTATTCACAAGTTATCGTCTTCATACCCTTCTACCAATTTTTTTATCGATTTTGTCAATGCTCATTTCTTTTCTTTTTTATGACAAAGCAATTAAATCTTCCTGTTTAGATGCACTTCTTTTGTACTTACTAGCTTAATTTTAAAACATGCTTCATAATTACTTTCACACACCGTAAAAATATCGTTAATAAATAATACCTAGTTCATTATTCTCGCTCTGGCACTTCTTTAGATGACCCAATTGATGTGAGTTCGTGAGTTCTCTATGATACAAAAATACCAGTTATTTCAACGTAATTTAAAAATGATAATAACCCGAAATATAATTAATATTTTCCACGAATAATTCAAAACCACTTCTTTTGCTCGCGAAGCCAAGATAAACAGAATGCGCCATGTGACGTAGCTATTTGATTCGTTCGACCGGGTGTTTCTTTGAACGTAGGTGTTCGTAGTAGGAGCTAGAGGAGAAACCGACGCCCACTCAACTTGCAAAGGCAATTGCGTCACTTGTAAACACAAGAACTATAGGTACTTACTTGCACATCGACACTTTTTCGGCTTGTGAAAGATTTCGTCGGCCAAATTAAAAATTAAATTACTTACGTGTTTGTGTAGCAATCGGAAGAGATAAATCATAATTGATTTTTTATGAAAGTGGTTAATTTAGCGATAGCTAATTATTCCGCGTAATTTCAAGACCGATAATTTCGTTGACACATCCCGTATATCATTTCTCGTCGTAAATTGTAATACCTAAAGTTTGTTTTTGTTAGTAACTTTGTGTGTTCCAATAATGATATAACTTAGTCATTTACGTAATCACACCAAATCAAATTTCCCAAGTGCGCGAAGTGGAGGTAAACATTTTTTTATATTATAAACGCTGCTGTATATTTAAGCAGCCGAACATTCTTCGAAAATGTCATGTCTACGAAATGCAGTTAAACATTTACCTTTAATTTTGAGGACGATGTAGACGAAGATAAGTATTTATCTGGTTGTAAAACAAACAAAGATAAAATCTCTGGCCCGTGTTCTTGTGGGCCTTCGGGAATTTTTCTTAAATAACTTAGAATCCTCAGTTGACCGCGACAACCGAATAAACTACCTCTTTAATGAAATAAATATTCACGATCCGGTTTAGCACGGAACCGAAAAGAGACAAACAAGACGCGAAAGTTTCGCCGAAGCTCACCTAAAAAAAACACTTCGTTGGCGACAATTAAATTGGCATAACTATACTGCAATTACCGCGATGGATTGCGACTTGAGGTGACAACACAATTACACTTCCTACCATCGGCACAGATATCGATCATAATTGCGTGCAAAGATATAGGTAACGATGAAATATGAGTAAAGATAGTCTCGGATAGGCAACTTTGCCCACGATTTCTAATTGTAGAGAACCATGATGTGGAAATCACGGAGACGTAAGTGTGGGAAGCGCACCAACTTTGAGCTACACATAAAATGTTGTCTTAAGCTGCATTATCGTTATTTATATATGATTACGCCGCAATTTGTACCTACGATATAGTATTTACTCTATTCACCGCACAGGCAAGAAACTGTTATTATATTTAATTGCTTAAATTGTTACTTAACAGATGCACGCTGGATGTTGCAATGTCATGTCTCAGATAGTTAAGTGCTTCGCTAAATCACAAAAGCAAACTTGAAAAGAATTGAAAAACGTGCAATGAAACTACTGGTGGTATTTCAGACAAACTTGAACGTTCAGAAATCAAAAAAGGATTAACGTTTTGTTATATGTTGTGTTAAAATAATACATAATAAATGAAAGTATAGAAAATTGTTACAATAAAGTGTAATTAGTGGAAACAAGTTAAATAATTAATACGACTAAGTTATGGAAATATGATAGTCCGATATAAAATTTTAACATTGTATCACATTATTATATTCACACTAAAAGTTGTGATGTTCGAAAAATATTTAACACCAATATAATTTGAAAATATGCGAAAATACAATTGTTTGTAATGTAGTGTAGTTTCAAAGTAGTCAATTCGTATTGAATTCATGAACTGTTTTAATCAAAACACACATAATCATCGCATACAAGTTACACATGCAAAACAAAAATTTAATCTGAGCAGTCCATAACCAAATGCCGTCCTCACTACAAGTTATGTTACTATGAATAAAAAAAAACAGTTATGCCTCGTTCTGATTCCATCTCTTCGCTTCGCATTTTTCGTCAGAATTACGTCGTATTTGGTTTGACTGGATTAGGATCATCGTCCCAATATATTTCTAAGTATCGAAATCTCAAAATTATTTTATCTAGGAAGGAATGACATATATTTTATCACTGTGACAATCTTCTTTTGCTGCTTCTTCTTTATTATATTATATAACAATATACTACATTATATTTTATTATATTTACGTATATTTACAAAGTTCTTATCTCATAATATTCTTCTTCATGTTTCCACTTTCGTAATTAATTTTCTCTTGTTTCCAGCTTCCTCAATTTTCATAGTTTTCATCTATCCCACTTTCAAGCAAATTTTTTCCAATATTTACCCTTATTGTTCACTTGGAAGACTGTGAGGAGCTAACCTTACCCTCTTCCATATATTGGTTCAATTCTCCCATCCAACGTTTGTTACATACCCTTTCCATTATTCCACCTGTCGACTATTGCGGATTTCTATCGTGTATAAGAATCTACTTGTACATTGCATTTTAAATTGACTTGATCTTGGCCTGATTTTACATTTCCTTTCCTGTCTCCAAATCCTCTTTCCTGCTCTTACTCACTTTGACCTACCTTCTCACCATTTCATTCATTGATTCCATTCTTCCATCGAATATTGGTTACCTTCCCCTTCGCTACCGCCTCGATATTCAATTTGACCCACCTTCTCACCATTTCATTCATTGAATCCATTGTTCCATTGAATATTTTTTACCTTTCGCTTCGCTACCGACTTGAACCTCGATTGGGCTATATCATGACCTGATCTTGACCTGATTTTACATTAGCGTTCCTGTCTCCAACTCTTCATTCCTGCTTCCCATGAGGATATATATATAGTGATATGATCGCCTTATTAATAAATGAATAATGGAATAATGGAAATAAAGTCAATCATCACCCTTAAAATGTTGCCTCAAACTTAATCCAATATTACCTCCGGAATTTATATTGCATATAATTATAGAATTAACTAAATAAAAAATATATAAAAAAATAATAAGAATATCGATCTCTAACGGTGCAGGATCAATTGTTAAAAATTTCGCATAAGTTGACGAGACCAGCTTTCAAATGTAATGTTTTTTATGCATATAATTTCCAAAATGTAACATGTTTTGTATAATATTCTTTAATAAGAAGTTTGGTATTTCGTCATATAAAATCTGCCCAGCATACGTTTGCGTATTTTTATACACGTGTTGCTGGTAAATCACAACACTTATTTCTAAGTGGTGTAAAAAAATATTGTGTTATACAATATGCACGCAATTATGCTATGGCGTGGTTTTAGAATGTGCGTAATTATTTCTCAAAACTTGTCATTTATTTCTACTACACAATTAAACAATTAATTATTAATCAACTACTCTTTCTATTATACATAATCATTGTTTCATTAAATAACAATCAACTAACGATTTTTTCTTTACTGCACAATAGCAAAATTGTGAACATCTGTGAACATTTAGATTTTAACGCCCATTCAGTCAATGCATGTAATGCTCTATGGATTTATACTGTTTCAGTTTTTCTGGCACTGGTGTTGTGCATTTAGATCAAACTTTTTCACCACCAACTACATTATCATCATAATACATACACATTACCTTTTTATTTCGGTTATATTTTAATTCAATCTCTAGGCCTCATTTAAAATCTTATTATACGTTCGACTCACAACTCAAATTATCTCCGATCTTGTACAAAAATCGTGCACTTAGCTCTTAATCGTCGAGTTTATCAAACCGTTCGACAAAAACGAACTGGTTTTAATCTGCCCTTTAATTCTTGCTCGAATTATCGTCGATATCAGCCCGTTATGGAAACGAATAACAAACATATTTTTCATAAATTAACATAACGTTAACGTCTGCCGGTCTGTGCTAAACATTTCCCAAGGAGAAATTCGCGTCGAGCGTTTTACGTGCAAATCGGATAAATCAGATCAAGACATTTAATTTTCCATATTTTAAGCAAAAATATGCAGATCGCATTAATAATATATGGTAGTCAGTGCATACATAATTAATTACCAAAGTAATTAGGGTTACCTTGCTTATCGTCTCTGCTTGCTTTTTATTTGTTCACATGGTTGGCGAGATATTAAAAGCTGTGGGTTGAGAATACTCTTGAGAAGAAATTAACTGAAAAGAACAAACATCGTCCATAAGACATATGCGGACTTATGTATAAAAAACTGATTTGAAAAGATAACGTCATGCCCCGTTAGGTCATCGGCGTTTGTTTATTTTAGAAGAAGTGGATCAAGTAGGGTAACCGAACAAAGCACCGCTACATCTACGTAACCCAATTTATCGTGCACAACGTTCGAGCTTGTTCGAGAGGTTTTTTGAAACCATAAAAGCGAGTAAAGCCACTCTTGTTTCAAGTTAAAAAATAAAAATATTTTTTATTCTAAATAAATGTTACAAAACAACGTTGTTCATAATAAATTAATTTTAGTAACATTAATATAGTGTTTGTAGAAATATATATGTTTGCATGCAAGATTAAGCCAGATTAAAATTTGAAAACTGAACACAATAATTTCTCTAATACATTTACAAAAACCATTTCCGTTCTTTTATCGCCTAACACCTAACTAATAGGTAATTTTTTCTACTTGGAAATGCCCAGTTACTAAAAATCTATTGGTGGATGCAATATTTTTTATCAATCGCAGACACCATATACTTCGGCTTCTCACCTCAACTTGGTCCTTGGTGTTTCTCTGAAACTCATTCTGAGAGTGGAAATACTCATCTGCTTTCTTCTATATTCTCGCATGTCGTAAGCCTTCGATATCTTCCTTTTCCTTCTCTTCGCACTTCAACTATCTTCATTGGCATATCATTATCCTGTCATTATCCTTTTATATTACAACCTCATGTCCAGACCAAATCTGTTATTTGTTTTATGCGCCCTCTACCTGTCGTTCCTCCCTTATGTTATCCTTCTGCGCTGATTACAAACCGACTACGCCCTTACACTTACTAATCCTTTGGTTTGCTACAGCATCACTTTATAGTCCATTATTTGTATGTGATTCTTCCATCACTGCCGATTGGATTTATCTTCTTAAATGTCTATAAAATTAAGGTATCTTGCCATTCCCATCTGTTGATATTCTTTCAAACTGTGTGTACTTCCCCTGTTCCCACTCAACATGATCCTCAACTGTATTATCCTTGCATACTGTGATATTTATATGATGATAGATACATGATACACGTAGACAATTGTTGCATTCCTAAGTGTGTCCCATCTCCTGTTAAGGTATGTAAATGTTCTCATTCTAATCATTAAGCATTCTTCATTCTTTAGATATTCTTTGGTTATAAGAGTTGACCTTACTTCTTACAGTTTACTTCCGGCCTTTTATTCACACTCACTGCATTATTGTTGGAAGAGGACAACTATATATAACTGTTGCTTCAGTTATTATAGAAGCTTGCAGAGCCTGAAGTTTTGCTGAAATTATTTTCCGCTAAGATTGGTGAACTTTTGTCTTTTATTGCTGTTAGCTTCTCGCCGATTTCCTGCTTTGCCTGCTTTTGTAATAGTTGTTTTAAACTCGATAATCTTTTTATTATTACCAGTTTCTTCTTCTTCCTCGTCTACTCCTTCCTGCATTAGTGCTGTGATATTAAATCCAAGAATCGAGGTGCATGTTTGCACATTATGTGGAATTAATTGCCAAACAAGAAATTTGAAACAAGATTTATGAAAAATTAATAATTCTTAAGCCGCATTTACAAGTCGCTGTATTGTCGAGATACACGAATTGTATTGACTGTTACCGTTGAAGTCAGTCTGAAAATTATTAATTAGAAACACTTTTGGTTAAATTTCGATATCACGATTTCCATTATTGTCAACACGCCGAACGTTATTAGCTTCACTTTGGTCCGATATCGAGCGAACAATCTGTAATCACGACTCGAGGCAATCGTTATGTGGAATGAGTATTCGAAATTATTATCGCGGTAATAATATAGTGTGTGGTGCTCCGGCATCGAGCAGGACACGCCCACAGATCTTTACCTCGAGTCGGCCTCATCACGATTTATCAGAAAGCAGCACATCTTTTGTGCTCGGTGAAAGACATTTTTGTTATAATTAACAAAGATTGCTCCTTCATTGATTGGTGTATACTTAACTGGTAGTAATAACGATAGATTAACGATACTTAAGGAGCGTTTAGTAATTTATAAAAGTGCACGACGACGACGCTTACGGTTAGAAAAACTTAATTAAGAATAACGTCAGGTTCGACGCCGTTATGTAAAGGCTTAAGCGAACGACTCGTGCTTAAATGCTAGGTGCTTATTTTTCATGTCGTAACATTCATACCAGTGGTCTCCAAACCTTTTATAAGTAATAAATAAAATTGCCTTCTAATCCTTTTAGTAATATTGTATTCGATTACAATAATAAAAATTTTGCAAATAGATAAAATAAATAAATGAAAATAATATATTAAAAAAATCAATAAAGTGCAACTTAAAGCAATTAAACAAAGAAAACAAATTAATCAAAGAAAACAAATAAAATATAATGAAAAAATGTATGGCTCGACAATGTTCAATTAGGTACTAAAATAAAATCAAAATCAATGTTGGTATTACATATGATTTTTTTAATTTACATTATGTTTTTATATTATATTTATATAACGAACGAATATAACGAACAATTGCAGATCAACCTCTCCTCTGGTCAAAAGCCTAATTTACATGAGGTAAAGTCCACGCATAAGCATATCGATAAAAAATGTTTATCGCTCATTTAATAAAAGACCATCGAATTAAAGATTAGTTTCTCAAGAAGAACATTAATTCAATTTTCGAATTGAATTCTCGAAGCCATCACAGTCTTTGATTTTTATAATCTTTCCTTTTTTCGATTAATTTATGTGCATTGGGAGCTACGTGAATTGAAAATACAAAACGAGTAGGGGGCTAAAATTCTGGAGCTTTCGTCTTTGCCACTGGAGTATTTCTCCATTTACCAACTTAATTTCATCTTCAACAGATTTTTTACTAAAAAGCTCATGCTCATGCAAAGCTCTATATGTTTAGTTCCATCCAATTTAAAAATTTCTTATCAACATACTTTGATCTATTGGAGAGAAAGGTTTGATTTTTTTACTTCCAAGATTATTTTTTTAATCAAGCACAAAGTGTTGCCCTTCATAATTTTTACTCCCAAAAGTTTTGTCCTGGGGGACCTCATGTCACGTGATTCAATGAAAAATAATTGAAAAAAAACAATTTAAATGAAACATTTATATATTTTTTAGTGCTATTATTATAGATTTTCTATTAATTCTCGTAATAAATGAACCTTGTAATACATAATTTAACTCTTATTATTATCATTGGACTTGTCGTTACACATATCTTTTAATGGTGTTATTTTCAATTTTTTTTAAAAATTCAAAATTAGCGCCAACTATAGAAATGTGATTAATTGCGAATTTACTGGAACAATTATCGTCTCGTCTTTTTTCACGAGTGAACCACAGCGAGCTTCTCCGAAACGACAGGCACGAAAAACCGCGAACCAAATTCCACAACGTTCCTCAAAAAACACAATTACTTATATTTTAATTAACCAAATAGTTCACCGAGGGGACCATCTTTACGATTTTCTCTTTTTATCTCCGCGCAATTTAGCGCCCGGTAAGGAGAGCGCGGGCATACATGTGCCGTTATCGATAAATCAAAACGAAGCATACGCACACGGCATAAAAATTAAATTAAATCGTAGATTACCTTTTAATGAAGTACGGCGCTTATGTGGACAGAATGAGCGAGAGTTCATTAAGCTTTGTTGCCGAACGTGTTGAATGTCGTCGATTAGGTACAAAAATGCGACGAGAAAACGAAGGTAATTAGTTTTTCATATACTCATGTGTAACACTAGGCGATATTTAATGGGTAATTATACCATAATTAGGACAATGAACTGTAGTGTAATTATTTTTTATTTCATACAGTTACGACAGCAACATAAATCTGAAAAAAATCACAAAATCAGCACAATAAATTTGAAAGTTAGTATTTATTAGGTCTAAACACTCTCTAGGAGTTTATTAAGCTTGTGACCTGGCATTTCGAATATTGCAGCTTTCATAACTGGTTTTTATGTACATGGAAATAAATCATGATTATTAAAATAAAACAATCGATATTGTAGTCAAAGTACACGCCGAAACCAAGGATTTGATGAAGGGTAAAGAGGTAACAATTAGAAAATAACGTTATGAATTTAAAGTACGTTTTACGTAAAAAATCATTTTCAATGAAATATATTTTTTAATTAATTCTTTTACTATATTAAAAATCGCTCGACAATGGAATGTGTGCGAAAATCGAACAAAGGGATTAAATATTTCAAAATTGTAAATTATTCAACGGCTGCATTGTGTTAAATTTAATGCATATTTTTCTATGTATACAACAGCATGATTTACTTGCTTTGTTAATTAATAGGTATCAATAATAATGTATGTGAAATAAAAACTGATCAGCAATAGCTGACAACTGCAATTAATTTAGTGCGGCGCGGCGCTGCTACACATAATTATATCTCTCCTGCTTAATGAACTGAATAATTATGTAATTGGCATTTCAATTGCAATCTGTAAATAAAGGCAATGGGTACGATATGCATTCCTCGTCGAAAATTATTCTGTTTGTATCAATTCTTATAGGGGATATATACGATTTGTTTTTTAGAAAATGTTATTTAACAGTGCAATGAAATTTAAGATATTTTATAAGAAGTTCTTATAAGTATAAATATGTAAATAAATATTACTTTATTTTTACCGCCAGCAGCTGGAGTACGAATTTAGGGGTTTGTATTAAATTAAACACAATTGTTATTTAAACAATATCTTTATTTAATCCATTCAATTATTTATATGAAATAAGCCTCTTAAATTGCATAATTTTTTCATCGATAGTCAGCATCTGTTGTTGAGGAATTTTTAAAAAATATTGATTGTAGGCAATTGACTCTTTGTGGGTCATTCTTTGATGGTTCCTCAACAATTTATTTATTTCTTTCCACCGATCTATACATGATATCTGCAATCTGACTTACACGAGTATTTTTTGCCCAATGCATACGTGATCTTGGCAAACAAAGCATAGACATGTAAACCACAGTTGCAAAAAAATATTCAATTTCAGTTCTACTCAAATTGAAATCTTTTGGGTTTTGTTGTACAGAATATAAATGACTTTGTTCAGCAGTGTGATCAAAAATCACATCATCGAAAAAATTACGAAATTATCCAACTGGCGTTTTCAGTTCTTTCACATCGCGAATATTACCAAACCAATCTGGAATATTCCTATTACTTTCTTTCTGGCCACATCTTTCCATAATTATTTGTTCCTGAATCTAGAGGACTTTTATCTATGCATATTTGCATCCTTCTCTATTTCTTCTTCATTCGTCCCACTCGTTTGATTTTCTGTTTCTTCTTCATTAGTCTCATTTTCTGGTTCTTCTTATTTTCTTCCAAATTTGTCCTAGCAGCATTACTTTTAAAAGCTAACAGGTCATACTCTTCATCACTCTCATTCAAGCAACTGCCTTTGCTTTCCTCTGTTATCTGCCTTGTTTGCAGGGAACCATGCTTCTTTTTTCCATAAAACGTCGAAGAATTCATAACCTTCATCTGTTCTTTTACTCTTTAAGATGATCACTTTACTTTTACCAATACTTATTTCTGTGTCCTTTATCAACGTGCAAGTGTAAATGATAGTGTCGTCCGCGTATACCATGCCCTGAATATACATTTGTATGATATTTTGTTACTCGTTCATTAATATACTATGAACCGAAGTAGGCTTACACAGGGAAACTGCTAAGAGCCCATATTCCCTTGATTATTGTCTCTCAATTCGTACTACCCCCCACACTGTTCTAAAACAAAATTTCGTATTATATTTCATATTCAGCTATCCAGCATATCATGTAGCTTATAATAAATACGTTCAAATTTATGGACCATAAATGACTTCACCAATGCATGAGGTACACTTTCCAGCAATAAGTAAATTGTGACAACACACATGCCTCACATAGTATCTTTTTCCCTATACATGCGGAATACATCTCTATACATAGAGCCTTTTTAACTGAAAGAAACATTTTTTGAGTTTTTCGTTATCTGATCCCCATGATCAACCCAAGATTTGTCACTTTACTCTATATTTGGATTACATTTTTCAAATTCTCACAAATCTTAGTTGCATTAATCGGCAGGCAGTACTCCTCTGGAAACGGTTAATGGTTTCTAAGTCGTCATGTCGTCATTGGCCGGATTAACAGCCATACGCCATTCTGCAGGTTTTAATGGTATATATGCGTGTTGTTGATGAACATGGGAGCTGTTCAGTGTTTAGTACCAATTCAGCTGCGTAAATAATAAAAAAACATAGGATTAATAATGGATCCCTGCGGTACCCAGCTAGTTAAAACCCGCGGCATCGGCATTTGTTGCCAATATAAACCGTCTGGGTTCTACCAGTCAGATGATTTAACATCAGCTGCAATCATTTTTATCATATTTATTCCATTATTTTTCAATTACATCACTTGTACTTCCTCACATGAGTTGATATTTTAATCCCAGTCCATTACGATTTTTTTTGTAATTATGTTGTTAGCCTCCATGCCACTATTCTTTTAAATTAATTTTAATTTAAAATTTCGCTTTCCGCCAATACAACATTTTTGATCAATTCTATTTATTCAATTCTTCTATCATTCCTTCGTAATGGTTGTCTCTTTCACTGTTCCTTAAATATTAGCCACATTCATTTCTTGCCCATTTAATCTTCCCCGGTGCGATCCTATCCTTCCTACTTCCCAGCTTCTTTTACATCTTCGTTCATCATATGTTTCCATTTTTCTTCTTTCTGTATCACTTATCTTCCTTTGTATTACATCTTTATTATGTTCCCCACGGAAACGTGTCCACTGTCCTATACTTGCCACTTCTCCTCCTTTTGATAAGTGATTCCATGGTATTTTCTTTGATGTAAAAAAACTATTTACTGTTGTTGCCATTGTGCACAATTGTATCGCTTTTATTTCCAATATGGTATATAACTCCACTCTCATAATTTTCGTATTCCAGTCCTTCGCAGTTATAACTGTGTTCATATTTTTCCTTAGCATGTCACGTTCATTCGTTAAATTATGTTTTTAGTGCCTTCTGTTGAAGTTATACCTTCCCAATTTGATATTGAATTTCATTTTCGTTTCATCGATTCTGCATTCCTGATTATTATAGTCTATTAATTTCACTAGTGCCCATTATATATATTTCCTTCTTTGGTATTTCTTAATCTAATTCGCCTTCTTTTTCATAATATGTATTTATTCCTCTCCGTGCATCTTGATTTTTTGATATCCTATAGTCTTATTTCTAAGCTCTTCTTCCTCATTTGCTATATTTCTTATTTCATTTTGAATTGCTCTTCCTTTGTATTTTTCAGTTTACTATGGATATTCATTGTACCTTGTTTTCTCCAATGGTTCTACACTTTTATTAACGTTCATGTTAATGTTCTATTTGTGCATCACGTCTAATAATTTTTCCTACCTCTTTCCCTCTCATTTCCTCGTTCCGTCCTTTATCTATTTATTTTTATTATTCCATGTTGTTTTTCAGTTATGTCATTGTCTTCGACTTCGCCGTTTTCGCAGAATTCAATAAAGCAGTATTATTTCAAATTAAATTATCTGCACTTGTTTGTAGCCTCCGAAGCAACGGCCACTAAAAAAACCATAAAATTATTTCGAAATAAATTAACCATACCTCCACTTTAAGTCGAAGAATGCCGGGAATCCAATTCTTAATTTCGACTTCGTTTTCGCTTTATGCCTCCGCGGTTTCGTCTATATTTGGTATCGGTTACATGGACTTAACGAGACAGATTTTGATGTAGACAACGCCACATCGTCTTTTTTCCGGTGTAATATAAGAAATACGCTCGTGCGAGAGGCCGGTATCATCATAATTGGGAGGAAGATGCGGCCACGCCAAATTAGACATAACCGATTTGCACTTTGCCGCATAAAATGATTTTAGCTCACTGAAAAAACTCGAAGTGCATGCGCACGCAGGCCTCGTCGTTGCTGTTCGTATCGTGGTCACGTGCCCTGCAACTTTTTCTCGGGCCATCTCCTAACACGAAATCAAACATTTTACCGTGAAAATCGGGGCCAATTATTTCTTCCTTTTTCAGACGCGGCAATCGAAACATTTATCCTTGCAAGGATTCGGCATAAATTTCATTGAAAATTTCCATTTCGTTCCGAGAACAATTCGTAAGTTGTGGGCATACAACGTTATGGCAATGACCATTAAAAATTAAGATCAACAGTTATCTGAACAGTTATCAGAAAATACATACCAGGAATCTGTAATAATTTATATCTTTGTACATTTATTTTTTATTTATATGGTAATCATTTGTCATAAATGCATATTTATACTGGTGATTGGTTCCCCGGAAAATGTTGTAAATTGTAAGGCATGAACTACTTATCAATCAGTGTTTGCCATGAAATAATGTAAATTAAACAATTTCAATATTTAACTTTGCGATAAACTGCCGTGCGCGTTTTCAAAAATATTTTTCGTGCGTTTTATAATTTTTATATTAAATTATCATTGACAATACAATTATTAGAGTATAAATTTAAAAAATCAAATCTAAAAGTCTCCCAATATTCGTCGACCAAGCCACATCTGCGTGTAACAACTCAAATACAACCATTGTTTGAACTGTACAGCACCAACACCTGTGATTGTTTAAAACGTAGGCACATTCACGACGACGAAGTATTCGATCCATCAAAACCGGCGACGATCAAAATGTAATAAACACGTACGAAAATAAATTTATTCTCCGCCAGTTCCGAACCGTTTTCTTCTACGAACTAACGTTTATGTGGTTTTTTTGTTATTGTGCCTTCGGCTCCGTAGGTGGTGTACGACTAATACAATGGACTGAAATTATTGGGTCGGAATAGATCGTGAGATTATTATATAACCTTGAGCTAGTGTTTATTTTCAATCAGCAAAAAGCAAAAAATCTCCAGAAATATCTATTAGCGTGATCTATGTCTCACACAATAAATGCCAGGGGCTCTGTTTAATGTTCACCTCGCCTGAAATGAATGTTTCATGGTTTGTGCGATAATCAAATATGGTGGAATTTATGTGCATTTAATAGTAACTGCTGTAATGATAAAACTTAACATAAATGAACTGTATCTATATTCCTTAAGTTTGATTCCGACATCTTCGTCTTATAATAGAGTTAATATTAGGCAGAAAAAAATTATACCTAAATTCCCGTATTCGTAAATTAGTAAGTAAGTAATAAACTACCAAATGATGATTCACTGGAGAAATCCAATTTAACAAAAATAGTAAGATTTATGACTTGAATTAAAAGTCAATCACAATTGCACTTAAGCAACTTTTGTATCCTAATCATTTTCTCTTTTCATGACTTCCATATTCGTTTTATTTCAAATCCAATCTTCCAAAATGAGGTAAACATTGCTTCTTTCGGCGTATTGCAACAATTGTCTTCGCCCCTGTCTTCTTGTTATTTTTCAAGTTAACTCTCTTTCGTTATTCGGGTGGTATACCTTACGTAAAGTTTCGCATATCGCCCGCCCTGTAATTTTTACAGCCAACGAAAATAATGTTGAAAAACATTTTTGTAAATCTTTTGGAAATTTAAGAAAGTACTGCTGTATTAAGCCACCGCAACCCAGCTAAGTCCAACCCAACCTAACCCAGCCCATATTTTCCATTGTTACCCAAAATTGTTACATATATCTGAAAAAATGTCTTCGTTCGTTTCCAATATCTTATCAGAGGCTTCAGAGGCAATGCATAAGCATTGCTACGTCCAAACTCGGTACATCGTTCATGATCACTGTCTCAATAAATGGTTTTCTTAACATCCAAATTTTTAACCCGCATTATTATCGTCATCTGCAAATATATGAAATATGTTATTTATCTTCCACTATGTAGTGAGCCACAACCATTCGATATTTTATGATTCGCCGATACATATTATTTATAATATTCTGTGTGTCAATTTCTTTTAAATTTACAGACAAATAATAACGAAAACACGATAAAATTAGCGAACAAACTGTGATAAAATCAGAATAAGCACAACATAAATTAAAATAGTAACTGAATCATACATAGCCAATAACGGCTTTAATGTCAGTCGATCGCAAGAAGTATCAATGTTTTTTTTTGCCGTATTTATTTATTAATCCACATTTTGTTGTTGTAAGTATTGGTATAAATTTGACATATTTCGTAAAGTTAACAACATATATTTTGCAATTTTTACAGCTCACAATGTTGGTATTTTTGGGTTGCGTTAGGTTTAGTTCAGTTGGATTAGGTTGGGTACGTTTGGGTTGCCATCTTAAAAATGTTATCCATTTATAGCTCACAATGTTAGGATTTTTGGGTTGCGCTAGGTTTCGTTGGGTTGGGTTAGGTTGGGTAGGGTTGGGTTGAGTTTGGTTTGATTCGATTCGTAAAATGTTGCCATATTAAAAATGTTGTCAATTTTAACGTTTTTAAATTAGACATATATTGACAATTTATCATTTTTTCATTCTTTGAATTCTTGTAAATTTTTTAATTTTTACATTTCTGGTTAGACAATTATATAAATATAAATTATTTTTTTATATAATACATTTAGGCCACTTTATTTTAATTTAATTTTCAGAAAAAATAGTAGATATTCGTTTATTGAGACTAATAAATCTGCTGTTTAGATGTATTTGTGTTAAAATGTGCGTACAATTGTAAACTTTTTAACGTTTTCTTTTATTTTTCTTTATGATGAACTAAAAAATTGTAAAACATTTTTACAATGTTTTACAACATCCGGGAATTAAAATAACAGGTCATTCATAAAATAATAGGCATATGGAGTATATAATTAATTTTATAGAAACTAGAAATATAAAATCTTTCAAAAAAAAATCACCAAAACTTTAATTTCTATCATGACTTTCTTTCTGATTGGCGTGATGTCACTTTCATGACTTTCTTGTTGCGAATTTGGTTTGATAGTTGATGTATTAGAGACAATTTTAAATTGACGAGACTTATTAATTAACAATTGTGTTTTGTTTTTTGTTAAATCTCTACAGACTTCCTCGTATTGAGTTAAACATTAATTCATTTTTCTCTGGAAACGGAGAGCTCGTTCAACATTAGTGTCATTTTGTACAAAATGGTTACCCAATATTCGCCCTAATTCAAGTCCGATGCAGATGACATTTGTTGTGAACGCAACTGGTTCAGATTCTTCTTCTACTCTCTTCACTATCACTGTGGCAATTATTTATTTCCGTAATCATATCTACTAAATCACCGACATCTAATTCTTTGTCCGTCATTAATTCTATAATGTGTGTCAGCTAAGTTATCGAAACCTCCTCCTCTTATTGTACGTGCTTGGAAAACTGTACAATTTTAGATTGCGTTAAGCATGTTGGTATGAATTATAAAAAGATTAAGAAATCGACGCTGAACGCCTGTTGGAAACAAGTATGGCCTGATGTAGTAGTTGAAGCTGGCAGTGCTGGGTTAGTATTGGAGAACGAATGTTCTCAAATAACTGGGTTGGTACTACATCGGGCCATACTTGTTTCCAACAGGCGTTCAGCGTCGATTTCTTAATCTTTGTATAATTCATACCAACATGCTTAACGCAATTTAAAATTGTACGGTTTTCCAAGCATTCATAATAGACAGAGATTCTTCATTTTCCATTCGTTCTAAAATATACCTGAAGGTTGGCTTGATGACAGTGCCTTAAAAGTCGAAATTATTGATCTAATGGCTGCAACACAGAAGTCGTATTCTTGGGTAGAAATCCAACTTTCACAGTTTCGTGTTGTAAATCTTAAAAGAAAGGCCTTAAAAGGAAACCCCTTTATCTTTAACATCTGGGACAAAAAATTATGAAACCATTGAAAAGCATAGCAGTAACCCATGCTTTCTTCTTAGCCATCCAATAGATGTGGAGGTTATTGGTGTTTATTCCTTTAAATGAGTATTACTTGATTTGTTAGTAACCAACAATGATCATTATATGATCAGCTGAAGCGTTGCTACAGGAAAGAATTGTTTCACGACTTTTCGCTGCTTTATGACCACTTTGTGAGCTTTAGTCAAATATGTTGCATTTTTTTCCAAAATATTCGTCAGCATTGGTCACTGGTCAGGGTATAGGAATTGATGGCAATATTTTCAGCTAATTTTGCTGAATATTGTTGCGCGGCGTCGAAATCAGCAGGTGCCAGTTCATCTTCCAATCTTAGATTATGTAAAGAATGTCGTCAGCACTCTTCGGATCGTGCCTACACCTTCTTTACCCGTCTCTCCATTACTCCTCCAATGGTGATCTTCGTGTACACCTAATGTCTGTTCGTAGCGTCAAAGAGAATAGTTAATAGACATAGGCAACCAGATAGTCAAGTCACGTACGATGCACTTACGTGCCCGCGCCCATTATCTGACCAGAACAGATACAATGGACCACTGGACTTGCATCCAGGTCAAGCGATCACGCCGTTACCTGCGTGCTATAGTACCGCTAGATTGGTTGCATTTGCATGCCTGCGCACACAGGCCGTCAGCAGACAGCCCGCGTACCAACAATTCCTCGAATTGTGTCAATGTGTCTCAGTGCGATCCCGCCTCGCAACTCTGACAGGAATGCATGACCTCCGCATTCCATGACACAGGTAGATAGCTAGCTAATAGATAACCTTTCACCGGGAACCCAGTTGCATCTCGCAACAACAACAACAGCAACACAACATCAACAGCAACACCACTGCTTTTGGTCTGCACAACTCCACTGGCAATCACTCCCGCAACTGTAACGTACTCAAAGCAGTTGTCATTAATACATCTTAATAACCAACGAATAATACTAGTCATTGTTCACACCAATGACCATAACACAAATATCATAATAACAACGCAACTACTGCGCCAACCCTCGCCGTGCGCCCGCACGCCACTGTGAAAGCAAAACTAGTCATGTTCACGGTACGATGACGAATGTGGCCTTCTCGTAAACAACCCTACCGCTAGGGCTAGTGTGGTATGGGGGAAAGCAATAAACCTCTACGACGTTTTCCTAAATATTCTCATCCCTATTATAAGCAAATACGCGTAAAATATGTAACCTTTGCTATAGAATAATGCACCTAAATGTCTTAAATAAAACACAACCGTAACATAAAGAAGTAACTTTTCTTTTCATTTCTTTTTTTTCTATTTTTTGTGGCATGTAAAATCCTAAAATTGTAATTAAATTATAAAGAAGCTATACAAAAATGTATATCACTAACCAGTAAATATCTAAGTAGAAACAAAAATCTGATTAGAACAAACACAACGATGTACACTTTTCTGCATATAAAACGGGGAATCACCGGTACGCTGAACCAAGCGAACAGAGTTAAAAAGTAGCGTGTAAACCGGGGGATAGGTGTACTCTATTAGCAAATATTTATAGACGCTTCTGTCACATTTCGATTCAAAATCATGTTATAATTTCTCCAAGCCTGAAGCATTAATGCTGAATAGTCACTATGTTACGTCTACGTTTCCAAATTAACTGTTTCATAAGTATGTTTACTTTAAACTTCTTATAATGCAACGGCAACGAAACTGATCGCCACCGTCTCACATATACGTCCGAGCTACTGAAGCTCGCTCCATTTACGGCAAGCATAAAGGAAACAAATTATAAAACTATTTAAATTAGCCTAGACTTAATGCCTCGAGTAATTTTAATCAGCGTTTATACGAAAAGAAACTTGACCTCGAGGCAACAACGCCAAAAATAGTAAAACCACTCGTCCGCGCTAATGTTTGTATACCTTGTATAACTCACGATCGCGCGGTTGCGATTTGAGGAAGCAACGACAGGCGCCGACAGTAAACTTGAAATTTAAATTAACGCTCTACTCCCACGGCGCGACTCGTCAAAAAATCGAAACGCAATAAAATAACCGCGCGCGATATCACCGTTACCGATAAATCATAGTGTACTTTATAAATTGTAGGTTCGAGTCCAGCCCTCCCTTGGCACGTTTCGGCCAAATTACACACACCGTTTAGGTTTTTCGAAGTTGGGAGAGGTTAGGCATTACGAAATCGCCAGCCCCCATAATTAAGAGCGAGGTCGAGGAAGAAATCCGCTTTGTTCTTTCCGATGGCGTCTTTCGTTGCTTTCTTTCGAAGCACTGCCTTGGGTAGTAGGTAATTTCGATTAATTCCGTACCTTTCTGGGAAACTTGACGGGGGGTTGCAAGCTTGACGTTTGTAGATGTGTATTAACATTTGTTTGAAATTAATTGCCGGTTTAGCTTTCTAACTTGTCTTGATCTAGATAACTATTGATTTATTATGTTGTTGGTTGAAATTGCCGCCAATTATGACCAGTATCATTAAAATATTTAATTATGTATAATTGCGTAATTCTAGAATAGTCGAAATATTTTTATATATTTTCATTCATTTGAATTTTCTGAACTCTCTTAATTGTGTGTTAAATTAAATGAAATAAACCTATTTATATATTAATTAAATCTGGTTGGTAGTCTGTAATTTAAAACGTTTTAGACGCCATTAACAATCTAGGCCCTAAACTCTTTTATTGTATTTCTTGCCAAGATTATGAATTTCTTCTTTCATTGTTGACGCGTTTAGGTCATTTTGGTCACTCCATTTGAAAGATACAATAACTCAAAGCAACTACAATTACATGAGAACTTTGAAATTTGTTTTGCCCCATAATTGAATACTTAATTTTGATCATCATACAGTACAACTTTGTTGTACCCTAAGTTGGCATTTTGAAAAGCTGTGCTTTTGCACTATCAATTGGTTACCATTGGGCGACAGCTGGGCAAAGTTCCTTTATATTAGTACTTTTATTATACATCGTTTTACCCACTGTTGTTCGCTAAATGAGACTTTAAGTATCGTCAAGTGTTCGGTTAAAATGATTCAATTGGTTCCATTGGTTCTTGCTCGTCTTTTTTACAGTGGTTTAATAATTGTAGTATTTTAAATTATTGTGTGTCGATTTCGTTATTGTATAACAAAAGCGCCATTTCCTGCATATGTTTGGTCAATGATGCGGTTCATCGTTGAATCCAATACTTTGTCCTTATTTTTGCCATTCATATGTCTCCTGGCAAATAGCTGACGAAACAGTTTTTAGGGTTTATTGATATATTCATGCTAATGGCTAGCTGCATGATTAACTATTATGTCCAGTGTGGTCATATTAATCTTCCGTATTTACTGGAGCAAGCTGCGTGCTGTTATTGTAGAAATATGAATTATCTGATGTCGATCACAATACATGTGAACGAATGATCTTATTTCAGTAATCCTTATTCGATTATTTTCTTCGATTACTATTTTATTTGAATTGAATATTTTCTTTCATTCAACTACTATTTCAACCCCTTGAAAGATATCTCACGAATTTCAAACACATCGGGGCTAAATTCAGCCCATATGGGATATAGAATGAAAGTTACAAAATATGTGGGAAACGTGCAAGAAATTCAGTAATCATCATATATGTCTTGGCTTAGAGTTACAGACATCTGTTTACTTCACTATTATAGATACATTACAGCGAGTGAAAGAACTATATGATTTATAGTTAAATAAACTTTGCAACTTTGCAAATGTATAAACATTTTTTTAAGCATGGTGGAATGGCAAACCTTGAAGGTAAAATCTACAATACTGAGCAATTTTATAAAAAACCCCACATTTGGGCACCGCCGTTCTCGAAAGTTATCCATCAAACATTAATCGACAATACACGGGTCAAACTAGTTAAAAAATTTCATCATCGTCGAACATCGTATTCCAAATCCGTTTACCAGCCCGCAATTAGTAGAATCCGGAGATTACCAGTAGACGAGCGTCCTGAGTGAGGTCTGACGTCCCAGCATGTTAACAGGTGACCCCACGTAGCGTTTAGTTAACCTGCAAGATGACTTGTGAAATTACCGCGGCCCTGAGCGAAAAGAATCAGGCTTTTAAGTCTTTAGATCTCATGTTTTATGATAATTACACCACCCGGTTCACTTTTTAACAGTTTCTTTATGGACCGTGGACGCGCTCACAAAAAAAACATTCGGGCGACGAAGAATATTGAATCAAATAGAAATTTGTTTCGCGCGCGCCGGTGAGTCGGCGCTCGAATTAAACACACTGATATAAATAACGTAAATACGAAACTCAGGCGAATTAAGTCACGTTATGTTGGTAACCCATTTCAAATGGAGTTGAGAACTTTTGATTGATTCCGCCATAGAAATACTCCATACTAACGACGCTATTTAATCATCAAAAAAGTAACTGCACGAGGTCCGTAGCTCTGACTACAATAAATATTTCATAGCATTACTATTATGATTTTTTTTGATAAATAATTCTAATAAATTAGATGGTTTGATTTACCACGTTCTGACTCTTTAAGGATAATTATTGATACACTACAGATTAAGCTATTATTAAGTTGGATGATTTGCTTTACCGCATTATGACTCCTTAAGGATAATTATTGATAGAACTACAGACTGACCTTTAATCAAAATTCAAAATAACTGGATTTATGCTGAAAGCTTTTGAAGTTACTGTTTCCATTACAAGCTGGAAATATAGTTCGCCTTGGCCAAGTGATATAATTCTTTATTCTGACAAGAACAAATTTATGCAATTTTCATATTTTTTACTAAAAATTAATTTTGAGAACTGGACATACTTGAAAACTTAAAATTGAACTGCATTATCGATTAATAGAATATGACAAAACGTAACTTACTTTTAGTAACTTTTATAGGTAGTACCTATAACATAATTAGATTTAGAACATTTACAACCTGATGAATGCGACCGCTGAAATAAAATAAACACACAATGTCGTTTGATAATAAACTCACACAAAAATGAAGTAATGGTCCAATTCCTCATAAAAGTACTTTACTTGCGTTTAAGAACCACGTTATGATGAACACCGTTAATGACACAATAATAATAACACAATAGCGTCCAAACCGTAAAGTTTCAATATCGCGGCCACATAAAACCGAAAGTACACGCAAGAACTGAGATGCGGAAAACTGATCGGTGCTCCGCAACGCCAGAATAACGGCACCGACATTCTTTCCGACGACGGAACAGCGCCACTAAACCCGTGAGCTGCTCCCGAAATGCTAACGAACCTTTGCTTGGTAAACTGGAGGGCCCTTCACTCTTGGGGGTGTACCTACTTCGGGTTGATTTACAACCCCCGAAAATAAAATTAATAATTTCTGAAGTGGAAAGGACTTTTTGACTTCTACGGGCGACGGGTCCGCTTTCTCGAGTTATTTTACCTAAATAGTTCCACAAATGAAATTTTGGCGGACGAAGGTATTGTGGAGCCTTCATTATTTGATTTACGCGAAATTACGTTATGTAGAAACACCGAGTGAATCGAAATCGGCCATATTAAAATTTCCATAACAAATATTAGTCGAGTTTATCTTACATAAGTAATAATAAGATAAACAAAAATATGCACGCTTTTCGAAACATAGCTACCGTTGTGTGTTGTTTCCTTTCGTGTTTATAAATGGAAAAAAATAAAACATTCCAAATAGCAAAACATTGACGTCATCGGACTTCCCTGAAATCTGTTGTCAAAATAACTCAAATAATTGCATACAAAAATGTTCACGTCTGAAGTATTTGTTGTGATTTTTTCAATTTTCGCCAATTATTTAATTTATTTTCTCTAATTCCGTCCTAAAAATTACACGTAAAGAAGTATAACCCAACACACCAATGAAATTAACGATACGTCCAGTTTTTTAAACCTTGGGACATATGAATGTAGTCAATATTTTAAACAGTAATTAATATTACGACAACAGGAATCTTGTACGTGCTTGAAATGCATGAACAATTTGATATGGGTACGTGACAGATAAGTTAATGCTAACTAAGTGCATACATTATAAAAATGATAAATATTTACTTGAAGTAACGGACTAAAATGGTAGGTGCACCGATTTATTATTTACAAAAAATTAAGAAAACATCGCACGTCTAGTGTGTTTAACTAACCCGCATAAATTGAAATATGAAACCTGTTCGGTGGTATCGATATATAAAAAGGTTTATTTACAGATCTGAAACATCGTTCCTCAGCGCCACCAACTACTACGTGTCCAATTTACACATTTTCAGAAACATTTTACAATACTTTTATTGGGATATATTTATTATTATTTATTTATGTCGAATGTTTAATACAATATGGGGCCAATCTTTAAAGTCGATACTCCAATTTACTTTAATACGTGCTCCTGGTTATGTTTATATCTGGTAGGAAGTTGCGTTGGGTGATTACATGTGATTCAAGATTCAAATTCAAATATAAGTATCGTATTTACTTCAAACCAAACCACACATATTTTGAAATGAGACGCACTTGTGTAGGAAAGTTACAAACAAATGACGTAATCTACTTGAATTGAAGTTCCCAATTATTAGAGATCATCCACAGCATGCAATAAGCTGTGCAAATTCCATGATTAGATGAAGATGGAAATGTTAAGTATACTCGGAATTATGAGAAGGTGCGTGCACGTCATCGATGCTTGTTTTATAATGCCAACATGTAGAAATTATAAAATGCCATTTTCTTGTATTGGAATATGGAGTGAAACCAGGCCTATTTACAAGGCGATGCGAAGCAATGTTATAGATATTATTATTATCACTTAGTTTTCTATATTTGTCATGAAAAAGACGAAATGAATTTGAATCTAGGGTATTTGATGTCGTAAAGATCGACGAACCGTTTCTGTACGTTCTAGTACGTTTACATTCGTAGATCAATCGACGGGCGTACTATCTGGTATATCTGGTTGCATACCACCACATACATACTCATACACACGCTGTCTGTTTGGTTGCATATGATCTTGAAGAATATCTTTTGTGTGAGAAACATGTAAACATATAAAATTTGACGCCATTAGAAATTGATGACGTGCGCGCACCTTCTCATAATTCCGAGTATAGTTTCTGGTTTTGGTGTTTTATTTCAAACAATAAAAAATATTGACAGTAATTATTTACATACATTTTATTATGTATTGTATATTGTTCTTGCTTTATTCAGCCTTTGTAACTGTTTCCAGAATCTACTTCATTGTCTCTACTCCTGAGTCTATCAATCTCCCCGTTCCTTTCAGACTTCATCATATAATTACAATTCTTCCCTTTCTATTCTACACAATCTAACTTTTTATCTTTCATTGTATTGTATAATCATGGATCTTGTTTTACCACACTTCTCTGCCTTAGCTTCCTTCTACCTTTCGACATTTCTACATCCTTACCTTAATCTGTTGTTTGATGCACCAATCCTATAGCTAAATCTCACCTTCTATACATAATAATCGATTTTTTCTTCCACTTTGACAATTTTTCAAGGCGACACTCCTGTCATTTCTTCCATATTTATTTTATTCCCCACTACCCTTCTTACCGCCCCTCTCGTATGGGGTTTAAATGACGTTATATATGCTATAAGGCGTAGTTTCTTTTTATCATCACTAACAACATTCTCTCTAATCTTACTCTATTTTTTTATTCCTCATATTTCCACCTCATATATCAGTCTCTGGTTTAATGTCCTCCAACGTATAATGAACCGGTAATGCCCAGCGTTATAAGCTGTATTCTTTGGCAAGTTCAATGTGTTTGTCTACAGTTCGCTGTATTTTTGTGTAAGAACTCACAGAAACCGTCTCTGGAGATCGTGTTTATAATATTATATGTTTGTACTCCAGGTACTAACATCATATAAGTACGTTTAGGGGTTTATGGTAATTCTATTGTCTTTACATGCATCTGCTGTCGTTTTCGTTTCCTCTTCTTTAGAAACACATGGCGCTTGCTTGGATCAACAAAGCTCATTGGTTGAACATCTTTATCGTTTCAGTAGCTAAAGCATGTTCGATGAACTAAAAGCGTTTATGCCTGTGATTTTGTCGATGGTTACCATATTTTTTCGCCACTGCAGATAAATCATACTCGTGGACTTCTACATCTCCCCCAAAGCTTTATTTAGTAAATTCTTCTGCCCCCATTCCTCCGTCTTAATTCGTACCCCACCAACCTCCGCCATGCTTCCACTGCTAACCTTTCATATCCCGTATCTTACACACCACGTGTCCCTCTTCAACTCTCCAGGAATATCGTCTCCAACTTCCTCTCCTTTTTCACTCACCGCACTTCCGCTCCATACATCAAAATGCTCCTCCCACATGTCCCCCATACTATGATCCTCTCCTCAAACATACATTGTATTTGACTCCTCGTTAACAAGAAGCGTTTCTTGCATTTCCGCACACATACATCTTATGCCCTTCATAACTCTTATTCTCAACACATCCGCTCCTTCGACTCTTCAATTATCCCTCCCTTCCATTTCACCATCATTCCCCTCCAATTTCCACGCCCTTTCCTAAATTCCATTATTTTAGTTTTGTCAGTATTTAACTGGAGCTTTCTTCTATCCAGGGACCACGCCAACCTATCTGCCGTTTATCTTAGTCCTGCCTCTGTTGCCGCTAACACCGCCGTAATCTGCAGGCTAGGGACCAAATCTTTCCATTTCACAGACTACCCCTCTATCCTGTCGTTCTCTCAAAATCTTCTCTAGTTCAGCAGTATAAGTATTAAATAGCGGGGGGGGGGGTTATAGGACACCCCTGCATAAGTTCTTTTGTTGTTGTGAACTTATCTTGTCATCTGTTCCCCGCCCTCACCACACTCCATGTTTCCTTGTATATCTCTGCTATTCTTTCGACCACGTCCTCTAATACTCTTGTCCTCACCATCGTCTCTCCCAGACTGTTTCTGTCACTGTTGTTCAAAGGTGCCCGAACATGGCATATAGCTTTCTTCTTCGCCCGTTCCCTCTCAATCAGATAATTCAGGACATATAAGTTATCTCTTGTTGTCCTGTCTTTCCTAAACCCCGCTTGCAATATTTCTATTACTCCTAGCCTTTCAACTTTTTCTCCAACCTATAACGTAGCATTCCGGTGTAGATCTTGTACGCAATCAATTTTGAGTGACATGGTTTAGCCCAACTGACGGTTGGTGTTATGTTCATAAGCTTAACATAGTTCTCGGCTCTAGGGTTATCCGACTTTTAAGGACTCGTATGAAATTTTCATCAGCAGTGGAATTTTCTCAAAGGTACTCGAAATCTACTTTATTCTTGTTCATCATTTCTATAAGTGTTTCAAGAGCCTGAGTTTAGCGTGGGAACTAGATAGAAGAATTTGGTTTTGGATTTTGAGATAAAAAAATATATTATTTCTTGGTGTACGCCAACATGCCTCTCTATTTATATCTTATATGTTTGATATTGATGATCTTTGCACGTAATTGCTTCCCTACATGAATTGAAGGAACTGCCCATGTGAAGCAAGAGAGCATTTAAATTAAACTTTAAACATGATGGTTGTGCTTCGCATTTACAACTTATTGACAGTCCAACATATAGACCAGTATTTTCTCTTTTGGAAATATTTTATAACCATCCAATGGATGTTAGATATTACAATCTGAAAAAGGATCAAGAACTAATTTGAATACAACTGAATTTACTAAGTTTTCCCGATGGCATTGCTTATTTTGTTACATATATGATTACATTATGCACTTTTCGCACGCACATAACTAAACTTTACTTTGGTCTGCTTACTAACTAATCAAACCAAAGTGATTTAATTATCTTCAGTATTTTCTTTAGTACAGGGTTGTCAAGGATTTGTATTGCCTGGGCATCACTGATTTAACTGAAAAGCACAAACGATTTAATCTTGTTCAGTATTCTTCCTAGCACAGTGTTGTCAAGAAGCTGCTTAGCCGAGATAACATTAATTTGATCGAATGCTGCCTGTAATTTTTCTGTATTTGCTGCTTGAATACTATCACCAAAAGTAGTTATTTGTCATGATATCAGCTTTGGACACGTTTACAATTTACCTGATATATTTACATGCTAATGCACCTGAAGTTGCGTACTTGACGTAACTCGGCCTTCGATCTGTGGAGAACCAGTGGGCGCCAGCCCCCATGCCATGCACGGACGCGTATGTGGGCATTGCCCCGCAAACGATTTTGATATTAGCATACCTTGTCTTCTGGACATACGTACCCAGAGATACTGTCACCCTATCAGGGTCTTGGCTCCCCAATAACCAAGACTCAAAGCATGCTACTCGATTCTGACTAAAAGACTATCTAAACGTCCCCTCGCCACATCGATGGATAAGCATTACACAATCGCCACGGACACCACAAAGATGACCATATAGCAATACACATAATACTATAATATTATAGTATTAAACAATACACCGATAATAGATAGTCAATTAGATATCTGCTATTTACCATATATCTTCGTATGCTAATGTACCTAAAATGTTGCACTTGCCACAGTCACAGGAGAACCAATAGACGTTAGCCCCCACTGCCACGAAAAAAATCGACAAGGGAGTACTCTACAGGCAACTTTGGATATTAGCATACCTTGCCTCCTAGACATACGGTTCACCCACTACTTCGGGGACAGGTCGAAGCTGGCTATGCTTGTTATAGGTCCACCAAGTACAATAGCATGCTATTCGATTCAGAGTAGTAAGTCGACCATCTCACACCGCAAGGTGGAACTGTAGTACCTAATTTCTACAGTCACCAGAATGTTGATTGCCCCCCTGTGACTATGATTTGTTAAAATTAAAACAACGATTAGTTGGTAAAATGTACTGGATGTTTGACTTAACATTCACAAGTTTTCTTTACTATTAGCAAACTCAATAAATCTCATATAAAAGTAAATCTGACTGACACATAAACATGTTATGCAATGAATGGCTAGTTGTCATAAATTTTGAACCCATATTTTTATATCATTTATATCATTATATACACTAAACAAATGACTTTTTCTCAAAAAAATTAGGTGTCGAAACCTCAGTATTATAAGTCTCGATATAACGACGCTTATAAAACTTGCCGAGAAAGGATACGGCGACGATTTCAATGACAAATGGTAGCAAAAGTCTCTCTTATCCTTTTTTACGCCGGCATTCCTCAGCGTCATCAAAATCTCGCGGAATATATTAAAAATTCATAAGCTTTTATTTTCTACAATATGCCATATTGTAAATTCTGTGGAGTACGTGTTAACACGCCGCAACACCATTAAGAATGTTGTGTTTTAGTGTCGCGGGTTTGTCGCTTACCTAACGTTCAAGTCTCCGTCGATTTTTACTGCGGTCCCGTCCCTTTTCTACGCGCGCGTCCGTCTCGCTCCATCTGGCCGTTTTTTCTCCAACTCGTGTTATTCTTTAAAATATTCGAATGGCGTCCACGATTTTAAAGGTGCGTACGCTTTCTTTTTTCTTCCTAATCGTTCCGCCGAGGCAAGTGTCGCATGTAGTGGTTCGACTAACGTTAATATTTTGCAATCGTCGTGGGATGCAAGGTTGGATAAAATTAATATTTATCGGCACGTAATTAAGCTTGCGCAACTTTAAAGTTCATTCAGGAGTTTCATTCAAGCTGTGAGACGTAAAAATTTAAATAGTAAGGAAATAACATATTACGTACTAATTAAATGAGTGAATAAAGTAAGACTTGATTGAGTAACCGATAGCAATGCAGCAGATGATTCAATAGATCAATTTTTTCAGTTTGCCATCATTGATGTGAATTGGTTCATACATTTTCAAATATTGGCAATCAAGTCAATGTAATCATTGGCCCACTAAAATCATATACATCAGCAAAGTAAGATACCCATCAAAAAGCTCGATCGTTGGTCAAATACACTTTTTAACGCAATATATAGAAGGAAGCTTTTAGTATTAAACAAATCATCATTAAATGTGTTAAGAAATAAGTCATTATTTGTAAAAATAAGTACGTACAAGACATTTTAAATCCAGCACTATCGCTAAATAACATCAAATATTTGATTAAATTTTACTTATGCAGCTTTGTCAATATTCTCACATAACGCCACCCATAATGCGTACACCTACAACCGTTGGGTATAATTTGGACATAGGTGTGTTTTAACACATTTTGAATTTATCGCAAAATATTGATTTTACTTTAACTGGCAGACTTCAATTGAAATCAATATTTGATATCAATTAACATTTCTCCATAGAAGTTTTTATATATATTCTTCGAAAAGTTGATCCGTTTTAATGTACTTATTTTTAGATTTCGTGACCAAATTATAATATGGACAAATGGAGTCCAATTTTTAAAAATTCTATCTAAAATGGCAAATCTGTTCTAATTACTTCAGAATATACAGAAACAATAAATGAGAACCAAAACTATCCAAGCACAACACTATAAACTGACTTTTATCAAAAATTATCAGGCAGGGGAAACTGGCACATGTGGACGCAATCATTCAAAGAAGCACCGTAAATTATTCGAATCGGCTATTTGGAAACGAACCATACTGACAAAAATTCTTTTTTATAACATATTGGTTTAATGTCCAATTTGCAATCGTTCATTTAATTAAATTTTAATTTGTGCTTTACCGAGTAAAACTAACAAATACTTGCTTTGTAAAATAAAACTGAATCAGAAAACTACACTGGCTTACCTATGCATTAAAATGTCTGGAACGTTCATTTAAACAGCTTGCAAATGCAAAATTTTAAAAATGTATAGCAACCACATTCTATAAGCTCAAGCAAATTAAATAAATATTGAGGCAAATTTAGGTAAAATTTACCCCTTTACCATATTTTTAAATATTGACAATAAAACTAATTCAAGGTATACAGTAAATCAAGGTTTTGTATTTTTCGATTCTTTGCAATTTCTTCTGTATTTGAACAATATGTGCATTGCAGAAAATTTTGACATAATGCAAAATGAAGGAAAATGCTGACAACTTGAAATAAAATGTACATTTTGTATTGTTGTACAATACAAATTAAATATTGACAATAAAACTAATTCAAGGTATGCAGTAAATCAAGGTTTTGTATTTTTCGATTCTTTGCAATTTCTTCTGTATTTGAACAATCTGTGCATTGCAGAAAATTTTGACATAATGCAAAATGAAGGAAAATGCTGACAACTTGAAATAAAATGTACATTTTGTATTGTTGTACATTTTTATATTTTCGCAATTAATTCAAATATGTCGTATAAAGATAGCATGTAAAATTTTTGAGTTTTTTGTGATTTGAACAATTTTATCAAATTAAGCAAAATTCAGGCAAATAAATGAGGTACATAGAGGAACACCAACTTTTTGTAATTAGTTCAAATTAGAATAAATTCAGTTTAATTATCTCAAATTCAATTAAATTCCAAAGACAATTAAACTAAATTAAACAAATTTTGTATTTTTACACGTTTAGCACTATTTTGGTAACTCGATTTTATTAATTTTTAACAATAACGTCATTCACATTTGCCAAGAATGTTACCTAATGTTTTGTATTTTTAGCAATTTCCATATTATTTGACATTTCTGAAATAAAATAATAATAATAAGCAAATAATGTCGAACGAACGAAGTGAAGACAAATTAATTACAATTAAGCAACACAGTATTTTATTAACACTAGATGTGCATTAGGGTAAGTTTGTTTCAATTTATTTGCCAACCACTATAATTTACTATTTTAATATCGACAGTTACAACACAGACAAACAATTAGTCAAAAAAGATTGGACTGAATAAAAACAGCCAGACGCAAAATACAGTTTAGGGGCTTTTTTATAATATCTATAGTCAGGCACTTCAGCAGTCACTGTAGGAAAGACAAGTCTCGATGGCACCGACTTAGTCGGTCAAAGTAGGCTTCTATAATCACGTAGCAGCGTGAATGTGTTAACGTCTAGATGGCGTTAGTACACTGACACAAATCCCTCGTAACTCTTGTTACCCCAGTGGTGATCTGATGATGCAATAGCTGTCATCACCATATACATCCATTGCATTTCGTATTTTTTAACATTTGTACATTTTTGTAACGAAGTTTTAATAATTAATCCAAACACGGAAAATTACGTTAAATTAGCCAAATTTTGACAAATATGTATTTGTATCACATCAATGAAACAAAAATTTCTACAATTGATTAAAATTAAAGTCCATTAAAGAAAATTAACTAAAACGAATAAATAAATTAATAGATAGTTTTTCAGTTGGCATTTGGCAACTTTTGCATTTTTTAACATTTTTACAATTATGACAATTTTGACATTTGGACAGTACGAATCGAATCAAATTCCTAAGATTTCTCATATCTTATGACAATTTTGTGTATTTTATCAACTGAGACAATTTAATTAATTTAAGACATTAAATGATGCTAAATTATGTGAAATTTCCGCATCAATTTTACAGTTTTTGTAATTTTGAAAATTTTTTGATATTTTAAGCCATTTAGACAAATCTACATTTTTTTATAATTAATCCAAACACGCAAGACTATATTAAATTTAGCCAAATATAGAAAAAAATTCCCGCTTTTGCAAATATGTACATATGTAATTATCAAATCCATGGAACAAAAATTTGCCCTAATAAATAAAATTAAATCCCATTAAAGAAAATTAATTAAAACGAATAAAGAAATTAATACAAAGTTTTTCAGTTGACACTTGACAACTTTTGCATTTTTTAACATTTTTACAATTATGGCGTTGTTTTGACGTTGTTTGGACAAATTTTGCATTTTTTTACAATTAATCCAAACACGCAAAACTGTATTAAATTAAGCCAATTATAGAGAAAAATTACCACTTTTGCAAATACGTATATTTGTCACATCAATGGAACAAACATTTTCTCAAGTACATAAAATTAAATCCCATTAAAGAAAATGAAAGTGACTTAAAACGAATACTTAGAACGAATACAAATAATACAATTTTTTCAGTTGGCATTTGACAACTTTTGGATTTTTTAACATTTTTACAATTATGGCAATTTTGACATTGTTTGGACAGTTTTTGCAATTTTGAAACTTCTCATATTTTAAGCAATTTCGGCAATTCTGCATTTTATTACAATTAATCCAAATAAAAATTTTCCCAAATAAATAAAATTAAATCCCATTAAAGAAAATTAAAGTTACTTAAGACGAATAAATAAATTAATGCAAAGTTGGCATTTTAACATTTTTTCGACTTTAGCAATTTTTTTATGTTTTATAATATTGCAAATTATATAAAATTGTACAATGAATCAAATATTAGAATACATTTTATCATTATTATAGGGTTACCCTCTAAATTTTCCCTCCAAGTCACGTTTATTTAGAACTTGTTTATTTAATGTGTAAAACTATACACATAAAGATATATTTATGATAAATTTAATAGCAACAGTGTCAACAATCATATAAAAGAGTTTTTGTGGCTTGAAGCGAGTTTTTTGCAGGAAGTGGATTTTTCCATAAAACACTTTTTTTACAAAATATCTACTGGTTGTAATAAAATTTGAACGAGTAGTCAAGTTTGAATTTGTAACCTTTTCGTTTTTCTAATTTTAAAATTTCATTGGATAGAAATATCCCAATTTTTTAATGGTTTGCTGTATGTGTTACTTTACAATTTTATATACCACGTGTTTTGCTGCGTTACGATTTTTCCAATCTTTCAGAATTGCACTCAGAATTTTGTGATTGATTACGTGAACAATATTTTTAAAAATCTAATTTTGTGTTCGTTAATTAACCTGTCTTTAAACTACTAACGTTAAGACTTCCGGGTGGTTTCACGTGTAAAACAAACAAAAACAAAAAAATGTCAGACAGTTAAATTATTTATCTACAAAGTGCGTCAACATCAGTGTAGGTCGTATCTTCATGTTCGCCTGTAAAAGATATAGTAATTAAACAATCCCTGTGTTTGAAATAATTTTATGTAGGTTTATATAAATTTAGACGTCTTTATTGCCTTTAGCAAGATGTAATTTGAAAACCTGTTTAAGACTATGATCATATACAAGCACTATTCGCCGCATACACATAGAATAAAATCAGTGGTAAATTTATTTTGTATTAAATGGTTTTTATATAAATGCACCCGTGTAAGATAATGAATAATGACTGATTGTGTATATAAGTATCTGATTGAAATATACTTTCTAGTTGTGGAGAAATAAATCTCGCAAGATTAATAGCCTCAATAATCTATATTAGTATGGTATTTTTATTATCAGATTTGTCGTTAAAACTACGTATGCAGAAAAAATGAAGAAGTAAAAGAAAATTATCCACAAAACTGTATGCATTATTAAATTGTTATAATCGATTGATTATTATAGAAAGATCTATGTGTGTTATTTTGAAATTAAGCTTACGGCTCTACTGATGTATAATTGCTAGGCTTATAAGGTTGTCCATAGTAGTCTCAGCCTGAGATATTTGAATTTTATTACAAAGATGAAAGTTATAATTATGTATTACGATTGTGATTGTGAACCATGTTGACTTCAACAATTACATTCATAATGATTAGGTACTGAAGTAGTTTCTAAAAACTGCCCATGTGCAACGTGCAGATCTTTTTTGAATATAAAATAATACACTGATTAAAGTGAAGAATAAAATCACTATAATTGTATTTGCATTATTGCATTTACGTCGATATTTGCATGTAAAAGAAAATTGCAATATTTTACATAAATATTTATCAATAATATGTAAATATTTATAACGTACAAAATTTCCTCGAGCGTATGAATTTGTTGTCGTAGAATTCTAAAATAATTCCTATCTCACCTTTCCTGCGCTGCTTCTCCTCGAGCTCATCTCAAGAGTATTTAAGCTCGAGGACTTTCAATTTGCCGCTCGACAGCGATGCGAATCCGTACACCACCTGTACAGGTAACTGACTGAGGTGTGTTTCAGGCGATGGGAGTCAGTCTTTGCCCGCCCGCGATATCGTGCAGACAGCGAGCCATGTGACGTCGTTCTTGAACCGCCATGTTGTTCCCCAGCATGGGGACAGTAGTTGTTTTGTGCTTGCTTATGGTCCTAGTTGGTGACGCGAGTGGAGCCAAGAACAGATCGAGGAATCTCTCCTCGCAACGGCGGAATACCAAGATTCATCCCGTCACCGTCGAACCGGAAAAAGACACCGAATTCGTCACCAAGAAAGGTTTGTTTCAGCGCGCCCGGTTACCACAAAAATTAATAATACAACGTCGTTAATTTGAATTGTTACTTTAACGGCATTAACGAGACTGTTGTGCCCGTTTTTTGTCAGTGGAACGCTTAAAAGGCGGGCATAATTGACGGTAATTAACTAAGGAACAAACGTTTTAAATCGTTAGTTTTAACGACTGTTTATTTTGTTTATCATTTCGAAATTTCTAAATTAAAGAAACGAATTGGTGCTAATCAACGAGGCGAAGAATTTGTTAAAAACCGTTGGTTGCTTTTAAAAAGGTGCACATCGCGACATTCCACGTAATCCCCGATTGTGTGTACTACTAGTAAATCTACCTGCTTTGCATATATTAAAGCACTTATAAATGCCCGAACTTGCTCCTATATTTATGCAAATCGTCGGAATATTTAACGCTGTAAACGAAACACGTGTTTGGTTTTCCATGGCACATCGTCAGCATTTTTCGTTAAAACTTGATAAGCAACATACAGCAGAATGCTTAATGGGTAAAGCGAATTAAATAAATCTCCGCCGGTTTAAATTCGCGCAAATCAACCCTACTAGTTAAACGATCACGTTGGTTCCTTTCTTAATTAAAGTCAAAAATAAAACGTTTTTGATATGTACAAGTTACTTACTTCATAGTTGCGTAATTTACAGTTCGACGATCGCATGGAATTTGAGCCTAATGAAACCCAATAACCCAAAAATACTTCAATTTTGTCAAATCTCGTTAGTTCGAACATTAAAATAACATAACTTGATATAATGGCAAAATTAAGATACACCTGTCAGAAATTAAGTTATAAAGAATTCGAATTTGAATACGAATTAACTTTAAATGAGTCATTAATTACGTAACCGTTGATTCAAAATTTTTAAAAATATGCGAGAATTTTTAAAAAATCTCTCGAAAGAAATGTTCAAGGTTCCCGGAACGGTTAAATCGGGGACAACGTTACACAATTTTGAATTTTCGACCAGTGGCTCGAAGATAATTCAATTATGCATTTTTATTCAGAAACTCGTTCTGTTCGGCTCGGAAATTTGAAAAATATGTAAATTAGTATTAGTCAAATAGATTATCACGGTTTATGACGTTTAATGTACAAGATTTCTCAACGACGTGATAATTAAACGTAATCAATAAAGTAATTGTAGAAAATAACACCATTTTGAACGTTGTTGTTAATTTGGTTTTAGTTAAATAATAGGAATTAATTAACAGAATATGTACGGTAAAAAGGCGATATGTAGTAGAAAATGAAAACATTGAATTTGTTAAACTCTTCTTTATAAATGAGAATATTATCATTGAAAAAAATTGTTGATAGTAATCTCAAATAATAATAATATTTGTGTTTTTCTATTAGTTAATTTTTCTTGATGTTGGTAATTTTTTGTTTCTTTACTGTTATATCCCTTGTATCTTTTGGCTTGGACGTATTTCCATTCCATCTATTTCCATCTATTGCCTTCTATGTAATTTATAGTTTGATATGCATTTTTTCTTTCTAAAATTTTCTGGTTTATTCACGTTCTTAATTGTTTTACTCAAGCCATTTGCTTTTAATGTTTACAATTTAGATTTCTTTATTTTCTTTCATTGCACTTTGCTTTTGTATTTCTTAGTCGGTTTTGTTTTCATTTCATTGTCGTTTCATTTTTACTTTGTTGAATTTGTTTGCCAACTGGAACGTTTGAAAAAGTTAATAGAAAATATTTAGATTATAAGACAGAAATCTAGTGAAAAATAATTAAAACGTCAAAAACCCAAAGAAAATAAAATTAATCAAGTACGAGAAATCGATAACATTGGAAAATAAAATAAGGAATTGTTTTCATCTTCCATGTGCATCTAAAGTATGTTTCGTGTATTATTCAGCTGTTTAACATATAATAAAAATAACAAAAGTTACAATGAAAAAATTAAAAACAACCAATGCAGCTAAAAGTAAAATACCGAGAAGAAAAGCAATGAAAATACAAAACAGGGAAATAGAAAAATATTAGAGAGGGAATGGAAGATTGAAAAATCGCCATAAAAAGTGATACGAACAACAAAAGATAAACAAAAAGAAAAGGACAGAAACGAGACACAAGTGAGATAACAAATCCACTCAGGGCCACTTTCAAAATGAGTCAAATACATTCGGAAATTTGCTTCGCCGCTTGTAATCTAGAAAAGGAAGTAAAAATATCTAAACAGATAAGCAGAGAAATACAAATAACTGTGAACAAAATAACTATTGATGCAATTCGAGTCAAGAAAGAAAAATAAAAACAAAGTCTAGATAAAATTAATTCAAAATAGTCAAACAGGAAAATGAAAAAAAAAATTAAATGTGTGTAAGATTTGTGAATTGTGAAATAAAAATGAGAATGGGTAATAAATACAAAATTTGCTGATTTGAATTTTTATTTCGTGTTTTATTTTTGTCGTAACTTATTTATTCATTCCATACATAACAAAAAGAATAATAAAAAAAAAACGAAGAAAACAGTAATGGAGAAAACACGACGTGGAAAATACAATGCATTTTTATCGTGCAAGTGAAACGCAAAATGAAAATCTAAAAAAAATCCTGTTTATTTCCTTGTTTTCCATTAATTATTGTGCTTCGCCTTTGATTGACCATTTTCTTTAATTTGGTTGAATGAATTTAATAATTACTTTAGATTTAGTATAGATTTTAAATATTAATTTATTTTATTTATTTAAAACGCAGCATTTTCATGTTTTTATTTTGCACATCTGATTTATTTTACATTTTCTTATCTTGTTCGTTGACTACTAATAAACGATGAAAACAGAAAAAAATAACAATAAAAATCAAGAAAAAACAAAAGTGAAAAAAAGAAATACAAACATACACCGAATGGAAAAAACTTCAATATTAGAAATGAAGAAAAGCATAGAAATATTTACTTTTGTTCATTTAATTTTATTAAAATAATTCATAAAATAAAATAAATGTAGAAAAATAATATTGAAAGCAAAATTCTAAAACAAAAAAAATACTGAACCAATTTGTATAGTGACAAATTTTAAGCGATATTTAAACAAGTAAACAAATGAACGACGATTGGATTGAAAACAACGAATGCTAGATAAAGGTTAAAATCTAAATGGAAGCTAATGAACCCATCATTTTTGGGTCAAAGTTTGCTGACAAGTTTACATAACATCTAGATTTGTCGAGATGTTACAATTGAGAGAAACATCATTGATTAGAATTTAATGTCCTGAGTGATTATGGACTGTATTAACACTAATACCGTCCAAGATATTGTATATCTCATTATTTCAAATGACCACCATTAAAGGAAACGTGACTAAATAAGTATTGGTGTTAATGTGTCTTAAAAATCGTAAATGAGAAGCATAATTTGCGCACTTGTACATATCAAAATCTTTTTATTCGTTAACGTTTAGCATTTATATGTTCCAATTATATAATTATGGATATAGAAAGTTGTAAAGCTTTTGTTCTTCGCAAGTCGCAAGATTTATACATATTTCCAGATATGTATTAAATTTTCATATAGAAAGTATATACCAGTCATTTGCCGGTAATTAAAGGCATTTATCTAAATCTAACTGCGCATTCCGGAGCGATCAAAATTATGGTCACAAATATAATTATGAGAAATTATATCTGATACATTCCACTTTCTATTCTATTTACGAGGAACAAAAACTAGGCAATGAAGTTGTTAATTATTTCTGTGTGTAATTAATAATAGTAGAGAGCAACAAGATACCGCACAAAAAAAACCGTATATGTAACCGTTAAAAGAAGCAATCAAAAATGTTCGGAGCCAATCAAATTTAAAAAAGTAAATGAGAAATCGTGATATGTATTTTTCATGACGTCAATCAAAATTTCACATTTTAATAGCGGGTTAGGATTGTAGATAACCATCTAATAACCGCGTCCTTTAATTAGTCGAAGAGGACCACGGAGACGCACCCAAGGTCAAAGTAAACAGCTTTCCGCACGTCAAACATTGACACCTGCCACGCTCTTTTATATTTGTTTTAGTAATGTATTTTAATGATCAAGTGGGCTTGTCCTGATTTTCTCATTGTATTATTTATTACTCGTTTCTATGTTATCTGATTGTTTGCATGTTACGTTCACGTTTTCGCCAGGGTTTATGTACGCATTTTTATATTAAAAAGAATGCGTGCGTCCATCTTAATACGAACTGAAGTCGAACGCCACGAAAGACGCACAAAAGGCATGCTGGGACAATAAAATCGCGTAAGTCGCCGCAATCGTCGGCGACTTTATGGACACAATCATCAAACGCATCGAGTTCAATCGATTAAATCTCATTTGCAGTGAATTTATGGTAAAATGCGCTCCGGTTTATGTCCGTCCTCTACATATACAGGTTTACAATGGGTCACAATTACCTGTTTTTGTGCGATTCATTGTAATTCCAATTTATTGATTGATCGATTATAAAATACCTCGGCGATTTAGCTTGACCGCAATGACGATAAATTGCCGTAAACGTTTCTAATTGTACACAGGCAAATTGCACCTGAAAATATAACTGTAGATGACGACCGAAAATCGCATGTAAAACGAGTTTGATTGATTACATGTTTCTGAATTCACCTATCCAAATGTGAGAGTTTAGCAAATTTTAAAACAACAAAAAACTGTTTGGCATTATAAATATTAATGGAATAAATTAAATATAAACGAATATTTCAATTAACAAATTCAAAAATCTAAATCACTAGATTAATCTAAAGCTTTATCCAATAGAATGTTAGCTAAAATCCACTTCTTTTTCAAACAGCAACGTAAAAATTATGGCAATTTTTCCAATTATTTCTATATAGCAAGCTCGAACAATCACCGACTTTTTATCAACGCTTATTCAAACTGACGCAATTTAATTCAATAATAATCAACGGATGTATATTTTCCTAAGCTTTCGTTGGAACTTTATTGTATTGCGTTTACTTTAGTCAACAGTTCTTACTATAAATGTAAATTATATTGAAAAATTTGCCTTGTGAAATCAAATTGACATTCGATATTTGCAGAGACTTAAGTGCATTCGCAACACCAGAGCTTACGCAAAAGGATGTGCCCTTTGAAATGAATTAACTAATTTTAGGGAACATGACAAGTCGAACTCTAGAATCTTAACAATCTTAACAGTTATCTTAACAATGTTTTTTTTTTTGCAGTATTTGCAAAATTGTCTCGCCGCTAGATTGCTATAACACAACAATTTCGAACTGACGGTGTGCAAAATTAATTCACGTAAGGCAATTTAATCAATCAGTTTATTATATAAAACGTGATAATGTATAGAACCGAGATTTTACATGTTTACAAAATAAATTGTGGGCGGAATATTAACAAATATATTAAAGATGCTTCAAGCAAGCATGTAGATAAAAATAACGGTTATGTACGAGGTGAAAGCTAGTGAACGGCACGAGCAGAGGTGAGATGTTGGTAAGATGAGAAGGAATGAGTAAAACTGCACTTCGCCAAGTAACGAGAATTATCCTAATTTTGTTAGCAATTCTAGAAATTCAGAAACTCAATTAATAATAATACTAGTAATGATTTATTGTTAACAAGATTGTAAATGTATTAAAAATGCAAAGATATCAGGGAAACGAAAAATTTATGTAAGAATTATGTAATTATTTACTTGTTTCGATTGTGTTGAGTTGGGTTGCAAATTTTAAAAGAAATATTAATATGATTGTGTGTGAAAATTAGGATTATATAACCTAAAATACCAGTTCAACGCACAGTTGATATGAGGGTATGTTCATTTGATTATTCAATTCGTTTAATTATTCAATAAAAATACTTCCTAACTCGAGGGACGGCACTAATTTATTTAAAAAATAATATAACAAATTAGAACAACGTGGAATAAAAATATATGCCATCAACAGAAACACTCTTGTGTAGTGCATAATAATTAATCACTGTAACTGATGGTTTATGCAATCTAAAATCTTCCACAGTGACAAATTATACTAAATTATTTAGAAGGCAACGTCTTATTTCATAGTTTGAATGTGAATTGATGCTGTAAATTAAATTAACTTTATTGCAAGGTAAGTAATATCAAGATTTAGATTGCAGATATAAATAAATCAATTAGATTGTATCATAAAAGCCTTAAAATCGTTCGTCACTTTAAAACTGTGGTAATTCCACATAAATTAGTGAAACGTCAAAAGAAAGGGATTGTATGTTCCGGAACAATAACGCGCTTGTAATGATTATAATTTAATTTGATTGCGCATTTAATCTCAATGAAACTGAAATTGAAATTTGTTAATAATAACACTTAAAATTGATAAATTATAATGTTAATCAAAATTTAAATTAATTTTCCGTATACTTTCATTTTTATTCTTCATTAATTTAATCAATTTATTTTGTTCGCAAGAAACATGCCAGTATGTCCGGATCGTTCAATAGTAAGTTTCTAGTTCCTTATTCCAATATTCCTTAGTAAAAATATTTCTTACATAAGAACTAAAACAGAATAAATTAATTATAATATAACTGCTGCAAAGCAAACTTGATTGGTTGCTAAAATTTGGGTAGGGTTAGTGTAAGTAATTATTTTCTATTTCTTATATCGACAACTCAGCGGCACAGTCTATCTTCCATAAGTAACTGTGGTTATTAGTGTAGTACAACATTTGTCGCATTCTAAGCTATGGGTTGTGTGGTAAGGGTAATAAATAATATATTTTATTTTACTCTAAGCTACGAAATATGTTCCAAATGATATATACCTCAAACGATTAGTTATCACATCATACACATTTTTTTAAATTTGGAACCCACCCCAACCCAACCCAATACTATCCACAAAGTAAGTAATTACATAATTTCTGCATACATTTTTCGTTTTCCTGTTATCTTTGCAATTTTAATAC
Organism: Geotrupes spiniger; assembly: GCA_959613385.1. Classification (NCBI taxonomy): domain Eukaryota; kingdom Metazoa; phylum Arthropoda; class Insecta; order Coleoptera; family Geotrupidae; genus Geotrupes; species Geotrupes spiniger. The sequence continues at coordinate 22,283,896 of OY390736.1, read as the reverse complement.
ATTTTTTATCATTTTTATCATTTTTTCTTGTCTTCTGTATTATTTTCTGTTTAAACTAAAATTGTATAAATAATTAATTAAATTAATTAATTTTGCAAACCTGCAGTTCGAAAGTTTTATATTTAAAACCCCTATAGCAATAACAAATTACCGTGAGAATAATGGATCGGGGAACATAACACGGTTTGGGCCCTTGGACGATCACTTGGTTGTTATAAACTCTTTAGTAAGATAATTATTTTTAGTCAGAACTAGCCGTTTGCACAGCATACCAATCCAAGAAAGACATACGAGGGGAGGGATCATTATATAGCGTCTCTGACATAGTAGGGGTTGAGTGACATTGAATCAATTTGACACATTAAAGTATTAATCATTTGTTGTTACGTTGGTTCAATTGTAGTTTTGTCACTTGTTCCCTGTTCAAATAATTTGGAATTTAAGTAAAGTTTAGAGAAATTCTAAAAATGGAAAAATCAGAGGTTCGTGCAGTTATAAAATACTTGCAAAAACAAGGGTTGTCGCCAAAAGAAATTCATGAAGACATGGTAGGTGTATTAGGTGGCTACCCAAGAAAATGTTAATCGTATACACGATATGATAATGACAGATAGACCATACGTCGGATAACTGAAATTACGATTTTTTCTTATAGTACTATAGAAAATATTTTAGCAAATATTTTGAGGCAAAAAAATTGTCGGCACCTTGGGTCCCACGAATGTTGACACCTGATCAGAAATGTTCTATATAGTATTGCATTCTGAAGCTAGTTCGGCAGTTTAAATCAGATCCGGATGAATTGCTTTCTCCATTCGTCACTGTTGATGAAACGTGGGTTCACCACTTCGAGCCTGAGCCGAAGCAGCAAAGTATGGAGTGGCATCGCCGAGGTTCTCCGGCACCCCGCAAATTTCGTGTTTTGCCATCCACTGATAAAGTTATGCCCACAATTTTTTGGGACGCAGACAGAATTTTGATGCCTGATGCGGGAGATACAATAATAGAATCCTACTATGCCAACTTAATTTCAAGATTGCGCCATTGTGGCAAGAAAATTGAGCAAAGGAAGTCTGTTTCATCAAGACAACGCTCCTGTCCACAAAAGCCATTTTGCCATGAGCGCTATTCTGAAACCAGTATTTGAATTGCTTGAACATCCCGCATATTCACCAGACCTGGCCCCTAGTGATTTTTATTATTTTATTATATTTTATTTCCAAAATTAAACAAATATCTTCGGGGGACCAGATATTACGACGATAATGAAGTGATGATGGCCGTAAACGACTGGTTGGAAGAGCCACCGAATGATTGCAAATGCATCGACGTTCAGTCGATGATATTTCTTTAATTTGTTACCTTCTATGTTATGGACCGTAAATACTGCTCTCCGGTCGTATACATGTATATCGTTGACTCCTCTGCAACCTTTATTTGCACACACATATCGTTGCAATTTAAAAATGTTTTCGAAGCAGGATGTAATGTATACGCGATTGCCTTTTTTATTGTTTTTATTACATTAAATGACGTAACAAGAGAAACGAAAGTAGATGGCCGAGGGGTTTCAAATAAGGTGTTCAAATCAACAACCAACTGAACTATTTAGTGTATAACTGAACAGTTCTTTAGTTGTGGAGGATATGAAACGACGAAAATTGTGTTACTCATTGCGTCGACGTGCATCTTGTTTTGTACATAATTACCTAAACATTTCAAAAAAAAATGACGTTAACCTTGGCAGTCTCATTTAATTATTATAACAACCTTTTTTTCTGACGTATATAACTAACATCATAGCTTCCATCGCGTCCAACTATTTACCTTTCGAACAAAACCACAGTGATCATAACATAATTTCTCCACGCCGCGTAAATTAACCAACATCATCGTACAAATGTTTGCTGTCGCGATTTAAATAGATAATTTATGACGTACCGGTTTCCGATCGGAGTCGGGGAAAAAACTCCCGTTTCGTTATTTATTGAGCGTCAGCTTCTTTTTCGTTTTGATTGTACGGCCGTTCTGAAGCATTTTTCGGTGGGTATTTCTCCGGCGGAAAAACGCGCGCGCAATAAAACGGCGAATCCGGGCCGCGAAAAAAGCACCTAGCGATGCGGCTTGTTGGGACCGACATGTTGGTAAATTACCGCGGTGGAATGACCCAAATTGGTTCAGAGAGGAGAACGCAAAGGCGGATTCTTGAGATTTCTCATTACCCGAGCGAGCGTCTTTGGGTGCCGCCGCGCGATGTTCGTTCGCCTGGGATCGACTTTTAAAAGTACCGTTGTCGGCAAATCGAGATTTCGTTAATTATCGAAATAATCTGTAGTAATTAAGCCGTTATTCTAAACGCGTAGTTTTGGAGTCTGTTGAACCCGTTGAATGTGTTTTATTTATTTTATGATTTATTTTTAATTACATGAAATTATATGAAAATAGTAATTCATGTGAATAAGTATATAATTAATGTAGGAACAAATATTACTATAAAAAATGTGAAAATGTAATTTAAGACATTTTTAGCATTGTTATTGTTAGGTACGCGTTTATTTTTATTATTTAATTCATATTCATAATCAAAGGATTGTAGCAGAATACTTGTCAATTCGACGTCATCCTCGGTAAACCCATTTCTTTACAGAAAGCTTCCCAAGCAACACATACACGTACATTGTAGCGATAGTAACAATGGCGTTTGTCATGACACCTGAAGTTGCGTACTTGACGTAACTCGGCGTTCCACCTGTGGAGTTACAGGAGAACCAGTGGACGTCAGCCCCCATGCGATGCACGGAATCGTACGTGGGCATTGCTCTGCAGACGATTTTGATATTAGCATACTTTGCCTTTCTGGATATACGGTTCCAGAACCACTGTCACCCTCTCAGGGACAGGTATTGGCTCCCCAATAGCCCAGACTCAAAGCCAACGACCCGCTCGCCACATCGAGGGGTACACAGTACCTAATTGCCACGTACACCGCAAATATGTCCATGAAACAATACTCATAATAATACAATAGGTATCAAATAATACACCAACAACTCAACCCTATCTTACCAACTCTGCATTTGCTATAATATTCCTCCCACCTCATATGCCTCACCACCATTCACCACAACTCACAAAATTATACAAAGTTACACTCAGCTCTATGCACCCCTTCTTTCTTAACCTAATACTAAATCAGTTAAGTTTCTTCATTTAAAAAATACAATATATAGAATTTACAGTTAGAGTAGGGTTGGGCTGGTGTAGGACAAATGGGTCCCGATCCAGGGTTGAGTTGAGAAAGACATCCTTCTGCCACGTTTATATAGAAAATTTTCTAAAAAATATATTATATTGTCCAACTGGGTGACTAAGTTTTACCTTAGCTACAGTATGTTAACAATTTGAAACTACTAGTACGTACGCCGCGCAAATCTTATCAAATACGAAGAAATTGCTCATAGGTAAAGTTGTAGAGAATTATTCTAACGTAATCTATTATATCTATTATAGTTTAGAAATGGGACACGTTGAAATTCGCAAAAACGCCCTCCACGAAATCATTTTAAAATGTTCAACGCCTCCCGGTTCTAAACTTCTATAGATATGCAGGATTTCCGTTTTCTAATTTAATTCTCTACAACTTCGTTTATTTAATTTTTTCATATGTTGAGCGGTTGGGGCAGGATTTCGAATAATGTTGGGCTAGTACACGGGAGGAAATTGTAAAACCGAGCCTACCGAATCGTTGCACGTCACACTTTTGCAAAAAAAATACTACCACAAAGAAGAACCTCATTAAAACTTAGTTACTTTACAGCTTAGATTTGATTAGAAAATTATTGTGAATTTATGTAGAGAAGTTTGGGCGAAAAACGTGATTTATATGAAATAAATGTACATCCAAAATCACAGCTAAGAATTCACAATTTATAATGACATCAGGATTGTGCATTTTCTTTCAGCGTGTTATCGATTTCATTAAAAATTTCTGGTAATTCTACGGTCGTAAAAAAATAAAGAGTGAAGGGCAGATAACGAGCGGGCAGTAAATTAAATTTAGTATATAAAATAATAAATTCAATTAAAAATAAAGAAATATTTCAGTTATATTCACCATTAATTTGAAATATCCCAAAGACATTAACGTTAAGTCATAAACAAGTAATATCTTGGAGAATTTAGAGAGTTGGGTGAGTAGTTCATCACATTTATTTAATAACAATCATGTACGTATTATCTCCGCTGACAACGACTCTACTATGTTATAAATACTGTCTGCGTGAGCATACAACTCGTCGACTAGTATGCATTTAATCCATGACTACTCAACGTTACTTCGATGATACGCGCTAGCACTGCCATTTTGCACGACTAGGCAAGGCTTGGATTCGCATTGAATGAGGGGTGGGTATTTGGGAGGAGGCAAATAGGTTAAGACAGATGTGTCAAATTGTTCATCAAAAAGTTTGGCTCTTCTTCCAATGTGCTACAGTAAGTTAATAATTTGACACTACAATTAATTTGAAATAAGTGTCATCATTAAAAATAACCTAATTGATCCATTGTCAAGTTTTGAGACGCGATAACTGTTCAACATAAAACAGAACCGCTAAATAACGAAAAGTATAAGCGTGTAGCGTTACATGTTTCGAAATTCAAAAGTTCGACCGCCATTTATGTGCAATTTTGTCGCATCCGGTGCCGTTCGCGATGACGCGGCTGTGTGCTTTTAGAGACGAAAAGTCGTCGCCGAGCGCGGCGATGGTTCTTGCGAACCAATGAAACGTTCGGGTTGCACTTTTTTGTATCGTTTTATAATAGGGCGTTTGACTCCACCACATTCTGCATTAGTGTTTGCGTATTTTGTTTTTAGCGTAACCCCAAATTTTTGCCCAAGTATAAAAATCAAGGACGTACCAGACTCCAGATATAATTATTTCTGTTAATTACCCCATTTCCAACTTCCAGCATAGAATTTTGTCGCACCTGCTGGAGTTGAGTTGTCTTCCCCTTTATAACTAACGTTATATTAACTATATTAACTTAATAATACTTTTACGACTAGTAGCTTGTTTTATCTTGGTTTATACATGTTGCTTGATCTAATAAAATTCACATTTAGCCTTTCCATAAAATTTATAAAAATTTATTCAATTAAAAAAAGTGTCGTAATTTAACTCGCTTCGTAGCTTCAATAATACCATTCGAGTTATTGGTGCGCCTGGTATATGCGAATAATACTTATTTTCAAATGCGAAAAATCCTATCGCTTCCATTAGACAGCACAATAAGTTGAAATAAAACCAAAACCGATGGTACACGTACACGACTTTTGCATACACGAAGCCATTAGTGACTGTAAGACAACCAAAAAACTCGCCGAAGCCGCTCGTCCGCGCCGTCGTTTGTTCATGTGAGAAAGAGAAGTGCGCGTTTTTTAATCAACGGACCACACGTAATAAACAATGATAATGCCAACTGCAAATACTGCGGATAATAAATTTCAGTTTATCCATTTTTACACCCCGATATTAATTTAAATGCCGATGTATACGAGCGACCGGAGCCGGCCGGTTTCTTCATTAATATATCATAGAAACATCTCACCGTGAAGCAGACATTTTGATCCTGATTAATGATGTCCAGGAAATTCGTTCGCCTCTCGCCGGTTTGATTTCGAGCTTCGTTTCTCTCCATTGCCGGCTTCGAATTTAAATATGTGCGTTAATTAGCGGTTTCATTCCGCGGCGAAAAGAAACGCTCCTTAATGGCATTAGTTGAACATAAATAAGTTCCAAGGTAAACTTCCGAGCAAAACGGTTGAAATTTTTTCCCGGAATCATAAACGAGTAATATTGATGCCATAACCTGGATAGAAAAAATAACCGATATAAATTATCTCCAGTCAATCAAGTTCTATACGGCATTAGAACATCTGGTCCTATAGAATTTTGATTCTTGTTACTAATTATACCTTTGTGCGCTCCTTGATTTATGTTTGTGTATTGTATTAATAAATCGCTTGCATGCTTCTCCTGAATGGTTACCGATAATACAAATTGTCTATGAACGAAACCACATCCAGAGTCATTACTTATGTGTATTTCATGAAAGATATTAAGTACAAGCATGGTTGTTACGAAGCGTTGACCTCATATCAAACGTACATATTTCGCAGATTTTTTATCTTTATTTGCCACGGCTGCGTGCAATAAACCTTGCAATAAATCTATTGTAAATAACGCTTTGCAAAGACCAAGTCAAGCTTTGACGATCGTTTTTGCAATTCATATTGTTTTTATTCCCGCGAGGTATGTCTGCTACTTTATTTTATTAGCTTATAACGAAACACTCTTACGACAATGGAATAATCCGGAACGGATTCTTTAGCGAAACGAATCTACGACATTTTAATTTCGGTAATTTAAATTTCACATCAATGTAAAATAAATATAACATTTGGATGAGAAGTTACCTGTTATTTAACTTTTTAAATCTCAAGGGACACAAAAGGCTTCATGATATAGAAATTGAGCCGGTAATGGAATTTAGATATTATCCTGACTACCAATCGTTACACAAACATTTCAACATCAACATAGTAATTGATCGGTGATAAATTAGAACATTCCTAACGTGCCCAAAAGTACGTAAATCTGTGCTTTTGTATTCATATTGAGATAATGATATTTTGACTCTAACTTTTAATGATACATAACATGACTAGCAATTACAGAAAAAAATGGGTGTATTAAAGTAATAAAAATTGAGAATGACACAATACAAGAAACAAACAGAATAAAATACCTCGGGTCGATACCTAACATATGCTTTAATAAAAAAAGTAATCAAGAGCGAAAATTAAAGTGTACGTTGCAGTACTAGCACCCACCTTGATATATGGTTGTGAATCGTAGACCATAACAGAAAAAGTACATAAGCGAAATACAAACTACAGAAATGAAGATCTTGCGAAAAATTGAGGTGGTAATAAAAGAAGATAAGATACGAAGCGAAGGCGAGGCTGAAAGTAAAGAGTATAATTCAGAAAATTGAAACCAACAACTCAGGTGGAGGACTACATGGAATGCAGGAATTAGCAGAATACTGCCAGGGAACGGTAACTGGGAAGAGGCGAAGATATTGCCGTAGGATCAAAAAACATGGCGAGGCATAACAACTTCTATACCTTTGGTAGATAAAAAGACATGACAAATATCTTGTAGCACATAACATAGATCAGAACTTCGATCTGAATTCTGTTTTCCTATTCTCATATTGTCATCTAAAGTTATCTACTAAAACAAACAATTCAAAAGCTCAAAGGATCAATTTGCCTACATACGTCAATCACTGAACTTCAAAGTCAAATTGGATAAGAAATCTAGGCATTAAATTTAATTTCGTCGAATTATCAAAAATCCCCCAACAAATGACATATATAAAAAATATTAAGAATCGTTTAACTAAATTATCACCTTTTTCTACGTACATTCCATAATAATTATTTAATTAAAATTTTTCATGTAATTTGTTCGTTCAAAGATTTGTGGTAATGTCGTGTGCAGTAAAACTTAGTAATAACTAAATTCTCGAGTAAATTGATTAACATTGTTCTGGTAAAATCAGCCGGCGACGTTACAACTCAAAACTAAACAGCATCGTATAACCATAAACTACCTGCCATCATTAAACCGACTATGGAATATAATTACCATCAGATGGATTACGTTAAAGTGCCAGCAAATTATTATAAATTAGCAGCGTCATTTGAATATATTTGAAAACGTAATTATAAATCGTGATTGCAATACCTAATTACAACGTCATATAAAATTCTATTTCGCTTCACCCGTATAGAAAATCGAACATAAGGTGGTACTTTTCAAATCATACGAGTGGCCGTGTAATTGAACGTATTATTGGATAACAGGTGGCCGAAGGCCCCTTACCTTGCTCGACGTAATTAACGAAACGATTTTCAATGGAAACACCGTGCGTATGTATGTTTGAATAAATACGACGTGTTAATAGATTTTCTTAAAAATGCACATATTTTCTTAACGTATTGTTTTAAGGCACATAAAAAAGAACAGTACGGGGTACAGAACACTTGGTCAAATACAACACAAGCACGTTTAACAAATATTTAAATAAGTTCACCTCGACAAATATATATTTGCTTAGAAATATTTTAAAGAAATGCTCGCATAGTGTGTTCGTTAGCGCTATTTGCTTCCATCATTAAACGTTGAAAAGCATTAAAATTTACGTCTACATAACTGAAACAAACGAGGTCATCTTATTCTCTACATCTGCTTTCTTTAAAAAGTATTAAGGTATCATTACCCCATTATTTCTAGTATTTATACTTAAATTATTATCTTCTGTTATTCACTCTTATTCTTGGATCAGTAGCCTCCACCAAACTTATTTTGTAATGAATTTCTTCTTACATACCTTGTTCGAGCATGAATTTACCATCCACGAATATTTCCCCATTTCCTGGGGAAATGGGGAATTATTCTCTTTCTTTAATATTTTCCCAATGTAGATAATAATTTCTTCACTTCCTAAAGCTGTAACTGAACCACTCATATGCTGTTTTCCTTTACCTTGATTTCTATATCTCTCTACATCATTCTTTGTCGTAGTGCAAAGCCTTTCATATCATTTTTCATTTCCACTTTCCCGCTTTCCCGCTTTGTTCCTCATTGGTAGCATTTTTCATCAAATCGCTTTCCTCTATTTTTTCCTTCCATCTCCAATGCATCCACTCTTACCTTCATGTTCGACTCATGTACTACTATTAAATCCAGCTACATGATTGGTAAGGTCTTTTCGACCAACAAATGTGCTACTATAAAACTTGCAATTACTCTACTGAATGGAAAAATGCGACTATCAATCTATGAAAGGAAAGTCTACAATCGACGTGATACATATGTTGAGACTTAGAGAAAAGTCATTCATACTACATATATCCAATTAATTGAAAAAACGAAGAGGCATGGTACAAGAAAATTGCAATAATTGAAGAAAAAGTGAAAATCAAGTCCAAACAAAATGCATAACTGTTGCAGAAATATATAATATAAATTTTAAGTGGTGGAGAAGATAACAGCTGGTCATCCTGCTACAGAGAAAGAACGATAGAACTCATATGAGACAAAAAATGCAAATGCGGTGTAAAGCATTCCACTCCACCAAAACTATATGAAGGATAAAACTCTAATAATATACTACAATGCCCATAGTAACATCCATATAGCACAAAATGAACAAGAACAGATTTAAGAGGAATGTTATTAGAAATATATGAGGATCGATGAAAAAAGAAAGAAAGACAGGCATCTGAAGAATCCTCGTTAAAGGAAGACTATGTAGTTGAGATATATAAAATGTTTGTAGGATGAAAATGTTGCCACCGATCATAACTTTAACAAACTAGTTATAGAAAGAGATAGACCCACAGGTAAAGCACAAAGTAACGTGACAATAACAATTGGAAAACGATATATAATAGAAACATTGAAGATAAATAATTGAGGAAAAACAATATACAACCAAAGTGAATAGAGGAAAATATCTAAGAAAGTTAAAGCACATCAATATTTGTGATGAAGGAAGAAAGATATGGACTAATTCAACATATTTCCAGAGCTCTAACAGCCAGCTATTTTTTCTGTGGAATCGTATAGCTTATATAATGAAATAAGTAATGAGTAGGAGGGAATGCAATATATCCAATGATTGTAGCGCAGGAGAAGTGCAATCAAGAATTGTACCAGAAAGTGGAAGTCTCTGGGCCTTACGAGATGTCTTCAAAATAAAACATATACACAAATGCCATAATTTATAAGATGCTAGTGAAGACTAGTTGAAAAAAGAAGTTGATAATCTAAATGCAACCCTGTTCAAAAGAAGAAATGAAGAAACTAAATAAGCATTGCAGCAACAACTCCGCCAAAAACGAAATTGAATACGGCATATCAATCATTATAGCTTCCAATTGAATATCAATGAAGACCCATATGAACAGCACATGGGAGTTGAGGCGAAGGAATGTTGTCGAACAAACTATTGTAAAATAAGAGCTGTAGAGCCGCATACATAAAGTAAGTAGACGTGCGGTAAGTTTAATGTACGTACTCGTTGATATAGTTTTCTTAGAATACAATGATACCATATTGAACCTAAATAAAAAAAAATAAGTGAATATTAACCAACTTTTCTAAAATTTGCTTTTACATCGGAGCAAGTAATCAGACATACAGATATTTATATTAAATGCAATAATAATATTATTCAAAATAGCCTTTTCACGTTGAGTCATACAAATTAAGACATTTAGGGATAGAAACTAGAAACCATTTAATATTAATTTTTAATTAATAATTTTCATGAAATATTTAATCAAAAATAGAACACTGACCAACTTAGAACCTTTGGAAATTATTGAAACCAGCCATAATAGTTATAACCACCGTCTACTCTGGTCTAAATTTTATTTATAATGGTACCGTTCGTCATTGGAAAAGTTTGACAAAAACGCGGTCAAGGAGTTTGCACATTATAAGTGATATAACAATGTAATCGTGCTTTATGTATAAATGTCATAACTATTTTTTATTCGTTTTATTTCAATTTTTATATTAATTTTTGCGTCAACCAGAAAACTTATACTGAACGCTCCATTGAATCTTGTCAGGTTGAGGCGGAACAAATGAACATTGATTTAATTTATCACACGAAAAATTATTTTATACAAAGGTAGTAGACGTTCCGAACTTGTAATTCGTTTAACGAATTCGAATTGAGGCTCAACCCACTCCCAAATAAAGTAATCTATGTACGGTCATGACGTTTTAAATATTCCAAGTATGTTAATTTGTAATTATGGATCTTTTGATTAACATTCATTTTACAGTTTAGCAATAAAACTGGCTGGTGGGGTATTCTTCGCTACCAATTCACACGGCAAATATAAATATCGAGGTTAATGTTCCGATTTCAACAAATAAAACTCGATATTCTGTTAAAACCTTCGAGAAAGAGAATCTTTCCAGAAATGGCAGTTGTTTGTGGCGCCTCAGACTTGTTCATAACGGCAACTACACGGCTTCTTTCCCTCGCCCTTCAGGCCGTTGCTGCGGCCACGGTAACCTAACATAGACGTACCTTACCAGGAAACACAGGTAAACAGCACAATGGCAGCAGCTTCACTTTTCTAGCCCGGAATGTAGGCATTTGCGGAATACCTATCCGTATGCCGATCGTAAAAATTTAATGGCATTGCTGTTTATTATTGTAAAATGTTACTCAGAAACTGTTCACCTTCGACGTTCGGCCGGCAACCGAGAAATAATGTAATTCTTATGTAATTCGATATTCGATTTAAATACACTTTAATCGTTTTTCAGAATGTCCGCATATGGAATAAAACGAGTTGCTCTCAACGACGTGACTTTAATGAAAACATTGTTACAAATTAATAATATATTTTATGGTACTTTAGAATTCTCGCGATTTCAGTAAGCGTTTTTTTGTTATAAAAAGTTGTGAATCTCACAGGATCGCTATTACATTAATTATAACATATTATAAAGATTTTCAATACTATAAGTTGATTCAACGAGGCAAATATAAATTAATTCGTTAATATGTTTCAATGCTGTGACAATGAGTAAATATGAAGTTTATACATGCAGTTGTACAAATTACATAATGGGCACAGTTCTGATTGGCTTTAACGAATCAAAGTAAACCATTAGAAGAAGAAAAAAAAATCCATGCGAATAAACATAATAGAGTTAAACATATTCGATTAAAAAATTATATCGTTGCCAAAAATGTTATTTTCTTTTTTCGTTTTCGTTTGTGTGGTGACCAAACTCAACCCAATCACTAATCAATATGATCTATGCAACCAACACTAATACTATCCAATACTATCGACCACAGTGACTACAACTTTTCTTCCTTAAAAATTGCATCCCAAGCCTAATCCCCAACCAAACTCAAAACTATGTACATGAAGAACTTATTAATCATCTACAATATTAAGGATTTGAAATTATTCTTTTTTGATTTTCTTCTTATTTGCGTTGGTTATTTTTTATTCCACGGTCAGCACTTATTGGTAATTTTATTATTACTAAAAAGTTTAATAGTTAATTAGAAACTAGAAAATGTGTCTACAATTTATTGCCATTAAAAAATGTTTCTGGGTATGAATTTTAAAATGTCATTAAACAAATTTATATTTAATTAAAGTTTATCTGCAAACAAATCCAAAGGTTAAATGTCAGTTATGAATACTTTTGCCTTACATATTCGTTTCTTAATCGTCATTCACCAGAAGTTTTAATAAGTCTGAAGAGTCCCATTCATGAGTGATTGGAGTTCTCGATTCCCTATAGTGCAGCGTAACTCGCCAACGACCTTCTTGTAGCTAATCTGATTTATGACAAAGAACTATGAATAGAGAAGCGGGAATTGAGAATTAACTAAAATAAGACTAAATACCTGACAGTAGAAGAGGGCAAAGTACATGCCAAGAAGAAACCTGGAGGTGGTAGTTGAAGGTGGTTTCATCAGTATGACAGTAATCAATAAGAGGATACGATCTTGGATCTTGGATGTTTCAAGAGACACAAAGATGTGTCAAACAATTGTACGACTGGTTGTTGGAACTATGCAAGTGAAATCAAAAATTAAAAAATAGAGAAAGGAGCACTAGAAATATGGTAAAGGAAAGAAAATAAAAAAGCAGGTGATGGGGAGTAGAAACGAGAGTAGAGATAATAATAATCTTCACTTTTTTATAATTTTTCCTACTCAAAAATTTGTATTCGAATGAATCATTCGGTTGTAAAAGTCATTCGACTACTAACATCATTTTGCTTTCATGCCACAGGATGTGTGATCTTAAAGGGATGTGCAAGTCACTTTGAAAATAATTGTAGTTCGTTAGAATGCAATTAAATATGGGATTGACTTATCTCATGAAAAAATATATACTATTACAACTTGCATAAGACGTAAATTGCAACTCATTTTGCAATTTTACCTATCTGGGTCGTCTATAACAAATATTACATTTCTACGTGTTGTTTAGACTCAATAAATATTCTTGTCGACTATTCAATTGATTTCAAGATATGGACTTGGAAAGTTTGAACGCCCTAGTTATTAAGAAATAAAGTTGTGTTTGAGATACCAGTGCTACATTATTTAAAATAATAAAGGAAAATTACACATTGTCAGTGTTACCCAAACTCACACTACTGATCAATTGGCTGCTCCTCTTTCACAAACTACACAATCCACCGAACCCAGCAGATTTTGCCTATCGTTTAATGTACTTGCTCAGACTTTGGCTACGCTTTGCAATTCTCTTTGCAGTCGCATTCCATTCTTATGTTTACAAATTCGGGTAAAGTTTTGGACCCGAGCAGATGAGAACGATTCTTAACGATATTTCAGGCCCTGAACACAGATCTTCAATGTATGTACCAAGATTGGTTCTAGTTTTCGAGGTCGCACATGGTGGCACATTATGAGCTAGGACAACGAAACGTGTTCTCTATACCACTTGTGAATCCACAGGATGTTTTATTGCCACCTCTTCATATTAAACTTGGCCTTATTAAGAACTTTGCCAAAGTGCTCAATCGCGAAGGACCGGGTTTCCCGTACTTAATCAACTTGTTTCCAAAACTACCATACTCAAAAATCAAAGAAGGAATATTTGTCGGACCTGATATTCGCAAACTAATGATGCAACGTTTACAAAATGTTTAACGCCTCGGTTCAACTTCTGTATATTTCTGATTTATACTTTTTAATAATTTAAATAATTTTAATAATATTTCGAAAACTAGAACCAATTTTAAATAACCGGCTGCTTACTTGGATTCAGCCCCCCAATTTACCTTATAAACAGCTTCTGGTTGCTCAGATCCAAAACCTTGTATACTTGTGCTATTATTTATGATGGTTTATTTATTTGAACCATGTCTATGTGTGTATCAAACATTTGTTTGAGAACTTATTTCAAGCAAACTACCATTTACTGGAAAATCGCTTTTGAAAAAATAATTGGGTGTGCGTTATTGAGTTAATTAAAGAAAAATGGAAAATATAAAAAACACATATATCGTAAGCGTCCATGTGTGCATAAATATTTATAAACAACAATATTACGGATTTTTTTTTTCTTCATGTTAGTGCTGTAGCTTGTTCCAACGACGTATGTTTCGATAACGCCAACTGATCAACAAAAACTTACAAAATGCACTTCAAGATGTCCACATGTTAAATTCCGAGAAAAATATCTTCTCGTCCACGGACATTATTTCACAAGTTATCTCAACGTTTAAGTGCATTTAAAAATTAGCTGTCACAGTCACATTGGCTTAATAGCTTTTAAAGTTCGTATTTCTTAATCTTGTCGCTCGAAGATGCATGTAAACGATTTGGACTCGCATAATACGCCGTGTATAAAATTATTGTGAAAGAACCGACTTTACGTTGATAATTAAAGCAATAAAAAAATAAGTGCCAAGGTAATTATTTGGCACGTAAATTCGTTGATTGGACTTCGAGTGGCGTATTGTGTGGCCAATTTGAGAAAATTAAATTACTTATCGAATCACTGCGAAACTGCATTACGTATTAAATTGTATTATATATTTTACAGCCGAGAATGAGAAAGTTATGCCGATGGTTATCGCCATTGAAGTCAAACGGGCTATGATTTAAACGATCTATTTCGAAGAACACTAACAAATAGATTATCCGAGGAATTTATTATGCGACCACAGAATATTAAATTATTTATCGAGTCCATGCAAAATTAGATTATGTAGTAGATACTTTATGGCCGAGAACGAAACGGTTGCCAGTTGATGGTTATCGCCATTTCAGTAAAATTATTTAAATGCACCTATTTCAAATAACACCAGCAAAGCGATTATCTGGGAATTGCACTTGTATTAAATTCGTTGTGAAAATGTTAAGTCGTTTCAAGTTAACTACATTACCAGCATAAAACAATAAAGATTTGTATTTTTAAAACCTTTTAAGTACTCCATCTATCACGTGCGTCATAAGTACAAATGACCACTGACGTTGGATGTAGTTATGAAAAAGCATGGTGTATTACTCCAATTCCAATCCAACGCAACGCAATATTGTAGTAATGTAAATAAATGAAAAATGTAGAAAAGTCGACATGAAAATGCCTTAAAATGTCGCAATTAACAAAATTGTCCAAAATTATCTAAAATCCAAAAAAAGTCGAAATTGAAAAAAAAATCTTATGGCAATTATACAGTGTGAGTTTTTTGCAAACAAAATGGTATAACATTCATGAAAGTCAAAACATCGCCCAAAAAAATTGCCAAAAACTCTATAATCTAATATCTGTCTAAGATTACATTTTAAGAGCGTGGAGCAAAGTTATAATTCGAACTCGTACAAATCGTCAATATTGACATGGAACACAAAAAAATTTAAAAGACTCCTGGCGTGACTAAAATGCAGATGGTCAACAAATGAAAGCATAAAATTTCATAGCAATAAAATCAAGAAAACTAGTGAATAAAAAATAATAAAAATAATCTGAAAATCTTCCGAGAGATTAATAGTAGACATTGCAAGACAAACAGTTCCCAAAGTACGCCCAATCCAACCCAACGAAACTCAACCCAACCAAATCCAATACTACCCTAACCGATCCAACCCAACCCGAACCAATCCAACCCAAACAAATCCAACGACATGTAGAAAATGAATGAATGAAATGTCTTAAAATGTCACATTAACAAAATTTTCGAACATTTCCAAATTACCACAAATTCAAAAATACGTTAAAATTGAAACAAATCTGGTAGTTATACTGTGTTGAATAATAAATCGAGTCGTTATCATGCAGGAGATAAAATATATTATTAAACAATGAAAGCAAGGTGATATGAATAGATTCAGATTAATTGAAAAACAGAGGTTAAGCTAAAGTTCGTATTCGTGCATATTTTATTAAATATTAAATTATAAATTAAATTATAATTAAATCATCTAATTAATTAACTGAATGTTTCTCACATTTACTTTACAATTGTAATTTTGTTTTCATGCTTAAATTTTTTTCTTATTTATTCGATTTTTGTCTTTAGATATTTTTATTCGTTTTGTCGTTTATGTCGATTTTACTTACGATTTTTTTTAGTTAATTTCGGCTTTTTACGATTTTTATAAATAGTATTATTTTTCAACTACGAACGCTCTACGTATTTATTACCGTTCTCTTGTGTTAATTTTTCATCTCGTTTCTTCTTTTGCATTTTTTAGTTTTTCTTTATAACTTGTTTATTTTGTTTTCTTTTGTTCGTTTCTCTGCATTTTTTATAAAATATAATAAAATGGTATATAAGAGGAATTAAAACAGCCACAATGATTTTATTTTTAAATAACTGTCTCGAACTCGAAACGTTTTTTGAGTACCTCGACCTCAAATCTTCTTTGACCAATTGCTTACTTTTTTCTAATTTCATAAACTAACTGTTAAAGTTTATCCTTTTTACAGGGATTTTGACATACAAATATTTAACATTAACGTATTAAATTATATAGTAATTTTGACTTGCGACATTGTGATTAAAACTCTCAGACGCTAATATCGACATATGAAGCCTCATGAAAAATTATCAAAATTGACCCCGACTCACATTTAGAGTCTTTTACCGTGTTTTTTAACTGCATCAGATTTGCCACATCTTATAACTCCGATATAACTTTTATTTTAACGTTTTATGGGTTTAGACATATTTATTTAAATTTAGATGGTCAACAAATGAAAGCATAAAATTTCATAGCAAGAAAATCAAGAAAACTAGTGAATAAAAAATAATAAAAATAATCTGACAATCTTCCGATAGATTAATAGTAGACGTTGCAAGACAAACAGTCGAACCCAACGAAACTCAACCCAACCAAATCCAATACTACCCTAACCGATCCAACCGAAGCCGAATCAATTCAACCCAAACAAATCCAACGACATGTAGAAAATGAATGAATGAAATGTCTTAAAATGTCACATTAACAAAATTGTCGAACATTTCCAAATTACCACAAATTCAAAAATACGTTAAAATTGAAACAAATCTGGTAGTTATACTGTGTTGAATAATAAATCGAGTCGTTTTCATGCATATGTAGGAAGATTCGTCATGGTTTTTCCTTTCCTAATTCATATATAACATCGATAAATCGTGATATTTTACGTTCGTGTACATTTGCTAGGACGTCATCAAGTACATGCTAAGATGGTCGCTGTTTGTTCATGCTTGCATCGTACATAGCCGTGAATATGTGATCCTATCTTGTTTTTCTTATTTGTTTGTCTATTGTAACGTGTTTTTTTTTGGTCACGTTTCTGTAGATTACACACAATATATTTTACTTTTGGATTTTCGAAGGAACAACCTTACATTTGTTATTCGGGATTACTTGTGTCAAAAAATATGCCTCAGATGTTAATATATGCGAAAACAGTGTAACGTCCAAAGTTTGAATAACAGTCTACTTGTTTTAAATAAACAATTTATTTGGCTATTACTACGTGAAAAAAATAAATGTCATGGGAAAGTATATCGTTTCTGTCTCACATGCGCTGCTAATAGTTTCAACTCGAATGGTAATCTGTACGTTAGTTGGTCTCTTTTGCAATTTAAATGACATTTTCCTCACGTTTGCGTGATAGTGAACCACACATTACCGACCACTTTAAACATCTCACAGAGAAACAGACACATACTCCACGACGTGCTTTTTATTGTGCGAGGCTAATTGTCTTATATTTTTATGCATTTGCAGCAACGCGATGACGACATTTTCCCGATTCGTGAAGAGAAATCTTCCATAAACACTTGGAGCGAGGTTGTGTAATTTGATCGTTTCTTGCTATGTTTTTAAGTGGATCGGTTCTTAAACTCATTAGCGGCAGCGTTTTTATCATATATTGAACATGAGTCTTGAATATATTACCACGCCACGATAAAATGCATTTAGGCACCGTTTAAAGTCGAAAAAATAAAGCCACTAGTCTCTGATTTTGTTCTTGAAAGCTTAAGAAAAAATAATCGTTGTGATGGTTTATTTTGTGTTTTTTCGCCCCCTTCGTTGAAATTAATTTATATAAAATATATAAATTGAACATGAACCGATTCTAAACTTCACAGATATAGAATAACAAGTAACATTACACGTTTAGTCGAGTGGGCGTTAACATAAATACATTAAGCAGAATTACATGCTAAAATAATGCATCAATCATACAAACAGGTACGAAAAAAATAACTCCAACCTACGTGCAGCTAACATTGTGCAATGTGCGGTTATTTGAAAAAAAACTTTACGTGACGTACAACATCTACAACGAGAAAATATCTTTAAATGGAAACGAGATAAATTTTAATTGGGTATTTAATTATCGGTAACGTTACAACCCGTAGGTTATGGCTATCGGGCTTTTACCGCTTTAGTACAGTTTGTGAAACTAAATATTAGTAATTCTTGCAAACAATGTGTTCGGTAACATTTCTTTGATTCTGCAATCTACATTTTAAGTAATGACGTACAAATTTAGTTACGACCATAAGATTAATTTCAGTAAAAATTAATGGGTATATAAATTCATTATTTAATAATTTGTCTTTATTTCCTGTGCAAGATGAACTTTTGATTATTACCGTTGTGTTATTCGTATTTCGAACAGAGGTCGTTCAAGCCTAATAAGAAAAGCAAAATTAGACTTTAAATTGGACGAATCAACTATTCCACAACCGTGGTCAATTACATTACATTGCATAACTTCCAATTGGCCATCAACGTCTTTCAAAATGGCGTAGCTATCGTCTCAGTACCGCAGCATCAATAAAAATTTGTTTTCTCCAACGTCCATCTGTACTAATGACGGTAATTCGCCTGCGATATTTCGTAATGACGGTGAGTTGTGATTTTTTAAGTTCGTAAACGTCGGCTTGCACAAGAAAGAAATCACAAATTAGGGGTAATTATTAACCTGGAGCATTTTAATTGTACGCGGTCCAAAGACCGGTCCCGCAATATTCCTCTCTCGAAGTTGAATTTATCGCGTCGTACGGACCTAATTTTACGACTAGGCTCGTTTAAAAACTCCATCGATCGCCAGATTCGCCGGATAACATACCTGCAATCACGCGCGATCTGAAAAGGTGAAAAATATGACAATAAAAACTGAAACCGACAACAATGAAATGCTGAAATATGATTGAAAAGTGACTTGCGAGACGGCGTTGATTAGTTCTTTTGTCGTTGAACAAATGAGCCACAGAGGAATGCAATGTTATCTACACGGCGTTGATAAAAGGAGACGTCTCATTAAGCTCGCCGCGAGTGCGACGGAGATAACAGCAACGCACTTGCATGAACCCGATCGGTGCACACACATCGTGAGAATATTACGAGAGCCATTGAGATTTTGATTGCCTTATTATGATTGTATATGATTAAAATTTAATATTTTTCCTATAGTCGGATGTTTTGTGCTTGGAGCGTTTTATTGGGGCAAATTATGAGCCGTGATGGTTATTGGTACACTCTTCGTTACGTAACCCTACAAACATTCGTGATCGATCTTGTAATTCAGCAGGGGAAATTCAATCTGCTTAACCTAGAAATACAATGCGCGTAAAAAAGTGTCTTTTAAATTGAAATTTCATGCCTGCTTAAATTACACGTCTTATTCGTTCGGTGGGTTTGCGTGAAAATAAACGAACGTGGGATGTTGTTTTTCTCGTGCTTTGTTATTAAAGAAGGCGAAAGAGCGATGTTGGGATTGTGCAAAACTTGAAAGGCATAAATAATATTGTTTTAGGAAAGATTAATAAATTTTATTGAGCAAACAGCCAATGTTTATTTTCACTTGCTAACAAAGTGAGCTTTTACAAATGTAACACATACAAGTTTGGGTAATATAAGGTAAACGTAACCAAAAGTTAACAGTCAATAGATTTCACCAATGAAGTCAAAATAATATCCTCGAAACGGTACACAACTTCTCAAAACTTGTACCGAAACCATTGTTAAACTTCGGTGACACCAATATTTCACTTAGTTACGGACTTACGGAATTTCGTCATTGTAAATTGGTATTTTTTCATCTGTTCATTATTCGTTTTCCTGATGAATTGCAGTTTATTTCTGACTTTGACAAATTTCTAGCTGCCAGGAAATAAGGCATTCCATATCTCCAGGAGCATCACCAGGGCACATTTTATGCTCGCTATCGTTGCTAACGAGGAATTTCCTTCCCATTGGTGTTTCGTTTTGCATTAAAACTATCAAAATTGGTTTACAAAAATTGTGCTCATCTTCGAAACCGGTAACACGTGTAAGTTGTGCTCTGTGGTTAATTCAAGTTTTGTAGATGATAAAAGTTATCTAGGCAGCCGAATTTTACACCACCGTGTTGATTAAAATTAGGGCATTCATATGGCCTTTGTTGGACATAGATCTGGATCATAAATGGATCTTACTTTTGTCTTGGAATCTTTACTATTGTCTGAAATGCAATATTACTCTGTGCGAGAACAATCTCCCGTTGGATGGGTTGTTTGTTTGTTGCTACGGTTGCGATGAAAAGTTGCATTTTAAATGCTGTTCCATAGCGCAAAAAACCTATTCGACGATGAGTAAGGTCAGAAAAGAAGAGTGGAGGTGTGATTTCTGTAGATTGGCAAAAAAATCAACGAGCAGTATAATGGCAGTGCGGAAACGGGAAGATTCGGTTCTGCAATCGACAAATTGATTGAGAAAATAGCAGATCTAGAGAAGAGGCTATCAGATCTGATAGCATTAAGTGTTAATAAAGATAGAAAATTGGTTACTTAACTGGTAGAGTAAATGTTTTGGAGCAGGCTCAAAAGAAAAAGGAGTTAGAAATACACGGAGTGGTAGAACGAGAGGGAGAAAACGTGCAAGAAATTGTAATAAAAATAGCTAATAAGATAGGACAAGAGGTTAGACCGGACGATCTGGATAACGTATACAGGTTTCGTAGGAGAAACTATGCCGGAACCCCGAAACCTGGCCCTATAGTTGCAGTTTTCTCGAGTCTTAACAAACGACAGGATAATTAATTACATAGGGATATAACTCACAGAAAAGTCGCAGGGAAGATTTCGATTGTGGAGGCCTTGAATCCGCTCCCCAAAAAGCTCTTGTGACAGGCCAAAAACAAAGCGACATTCCACATATTACACCTAAATGTTAGATATATACTTGCTATACTTTTGACGAATTTGTTGTCCCAGATCAAACAATGGGTAATATTAGCGCAGATTGGAAAAATAAAAACTCACGAATAATTAAGATTCGATTGTTAGCGTGGATAGTTAGTGTTAGGTTAGTTGATTAAATTATCACTTGAACCTAAGTAGTTAAGTCTTTATGTTATTTAAGGTTCATTTGCTGCTAAAATATTGCTCGGCTGCTGATAAGTTGTTGACTTCGCGGTGAAATATGCAGTTAATTTTAGGGGTTTAAGTTTATTTTTCATTTTCTGTATTAAATGATTATTATTTGAATTATTGTTCTTTTATTTGGTAATTTGTTGTATATTAATTTTAGTTTGTTTTTGTTATGTTTAGTTAGATAGTTTCGTATTCTGAGTTTGAAAAAGATAAATTAAATAAATTAAAATCTAGATAATGATTGGGAGGTGGTATGCATCATGTGATCATCATCGCTGGTCAATATCAACCGGTACTCTCCGCAATATCTGGCTAGCATGAGCTGTTCTCATAATAACGTTTTGTTCTGTAAAAAATATATATTTGACGAAATGATTGACAATTTTATTTATAAACTTACAGTTACTTACTGGTGTTGATATTCTCGAATGACGCTGGACATTTCGTTTTGACGGTTTAAACTCCGTACTGTCAGTATTCCTTCGAATTCTTATTCAATTTCAACGTCAGAGCGACGTGCACCATAGAGTAGACAAAATGACACTACTTTCCGGTTATTTTACTTCATTTTTTTACTGTCGCCAAGGATAATATGATAGTTCTTGGTTTCGTTAAACTTTTTACCGGTTTTTACAGCCCTAAATAATAAATAGCGGGAAAATATAAAACGTTGTTTTTATTAGTGCGTTGTGCCTTTATACTCTCATAAACTGCATAAACATTTTTCTTGATTTTAACACTTCTTACGCATAACCAAAAACATCTTCTAATTCGTGACCGAAATGTTTACTTCAGATCCTGAATCTTTTCTCATGCCCCAAAATGTCATATTCCCCAGGACAATAAAATATTGAAACCGACAATTTGGCATTTGTCATTAAATATAAAACTAATTTTTGACTACTTATACCCAACCGAAACTGATATCAATTACATATTTCTTAAACCACATTTTCTTCGTATATACTGCCAGTTGGTTGTAAATTAGTTTTTAAATGTAAATTTTTTTAATTTCTTCCCCGCGAAAGAAAAGTACGATATTTTTTTAGGCCAAATCTTTTTGTGAAAATTTCCTTGATCCCGCATCAAATTCCTTTCTAATTTCAACTCATTTCTATTGAATATGGTATTTAAAGTAAAATGTTGATATTAAATTCCGTTTGTGCATGTATTCGTTATTGTTCCAGGTTTAATTTTAAATATTTATGTATTCGAAATTGTCGTAGTTATAGGTACTTTTGTGTAGGTACGTTTTCCTTCATTTCATCCATTTTTTATGCTATGCTATATAAAATACTTTAACAACGTCATCATAACAAAAGAATCCATTTAAACGCCATTGATTTTATTATTATTTTTTTTATTTTGAAATATTTTATTAATTTTTATTTATTTGTGTCCAAATGTATTGTTTGTAATTTCCAATAATATAATTCAGTTTAATTCTATTTACGTATGATCGTATTTTGATTATTGTTTGTCTTAATTTCATCCATCATTCGTTCTAATTTTCATTTAATTTATTATTTAATTTAATTAGTCGTTTTTAACTGATGTAAGTAAGTTGTTATATGTAGTTTGTTTATTATGTTCCTTTGGTTTATATCCTCTTTATGTTTTTCCTTGATTGTATCTATTTTTCGTTAATTCTCATTTGGTTCACTTTAATTAATTTCTTATTATATTCTTATCTTATATCCCTCAATGAAACATTATTTATATTTTTTACTTAACAATGCCTGATGAAACAATATTGTACATATTATTATTTATATATTTATTCCTTATGTTGTTTTTAATTAAATAGTTGGCTTCATCTACCTAGATACAAACAAGATATATTTTTTCACGTTCTCTATAAGTGATGCTTTTAGACTGGCAGTTTTCTGTTGGAAATATTATATTATAAAAATTATACTTATATTGCGATGTAAGAATGTAACAGTAAAATACTGTAATTGTAATATTTTCTGCATAGTAATCAAGAGTCGTAAATTGTAGGTCTGATGGACGTACTTAGAATATTTTATCGAATTTATTTTATCCCATTTCGGTGGCTCGCTTTCGATTTTGCACAACCATCCTCGGTAAATATGTCATTTCATTAGACGTCGTTGTTAGTGTTTACGGTATATACTATATTTAGAGTTTACGTTATTGAACTATGAACGAACAAGCCATATATGCATATTTGTATATTACCGATGCAAAATTGCGCATTGGAACAAGGCAACCGACCATAGGTGTAATGTAGTAAATTATTAAATATTAATTATGTCGTCGACAACAGAGGAGTGTTGACGTAGGCGAACTGGTTGCTTGTAAACTATGACGATATGTAACTATGCATTTCTTTTTAGAGTAGCCATAACAAGAAATTTGTTTTTAATTTTTATTGGCATTCATTATAACATTCAGCGCAAGTATGCGGCGCGGACCCGACGAGAGCGTGCTTTCTAAATCAACAATTTCAATATTGCTATGTAGGGTAATTATTTTAACTGTGTTTTTGTAGACCGCACGGATCACTTCGCATACTCATTTAATTGCGTTATTATAAGTAACCGTTCCTCCGCCGAATAAGTTGCCAGGTCACACACTCAAACTCACATGTACATCCCAAAAATTTAACATTCTTGTGGTTGTGTGATCCATGATTGTTACTATAAAACTACGGATATAAAGAAAAAGAGAAAAAATCACAAAATAAAATTGAAAAGAAAAATTGATTTGTAAAATAATCTAAGCATATATAACCAATCCATTACATTCCTGTTATAATAAATTAAAAAATATATACCCAAATTTCTTCGATTATTTATGTGCGGAATGCTTAGTCAGTAAAGCCAATCTACACGAATCTTACACAAAGGAAAATGTTGTAACTAAAGCGTCCTTTATCGTAATCCAATCCAAACGGATTTCACCATAAAATTTCAAAATATCAAATCGTTAAACTCGTTCAATTCGCTGCGTAAAAATCATTGCTAAAGTCGCACGCGAATTTCTCACTGTCGTGGCGGAGGTAAATAGAACGTCAAAGTATATATTATTATGGGTATTTAGCATCCTTAATGTATAAAACAGTACTTCTGAGAGTCAGTTATCCATTGTGACCTGTGCGAAAGTAAAACCAGATCGAGATACCTGTCGAGCTGCTCCACTTACCGCCGCCTTGTCCCCTTGGCTTGCAGCCCTCTATTCGACAAGCTGCGATTGCAAAAACTGTTAGCCGAAGGATACGGTGTTGAATATCTTTTATCTGTTTTATATGCAACAATGTGTGGTCTTTCTTTTGATACTTTCTTGTTAGCATATGTGATGCTACGCATAATGAAATCGACTTATCTCTGATAATAGCGAGACGACATCGTGTAACCAGTTACGTCATCTCATATTGTTGTATACTCATTACGTATAGTAGACAACTTTATGTGGTGTAATTAAAGTGGCAATCATTTGTAAAGTACTATTACTGGAGTTGTTCATGTTTTTTTTCTATATTGTTGTAATTTAACTGTGGTTTTTAGATTTAAGCTTGTGGTGTTTTGGTATTATTTTTTATTTGTCTGTATTCGTTTGTAGACCTAAATAAATCTAATTTTGCTGGCGAGTAATCGGCTCTAGCAAATGTACTTAATCGTAAATTGGCCAGTGCTATCTCTTTCAAGGTATTCACAAATATGCACTGTTCGCTTGTCAGTTTTATGAGGTCATCGTTCTTAATCAGAATCATGCAACAACTAATGCAATAATGGGAATTATGCCTAGTACAGTAATTCGTATTCGTATTCGTATCCAAATATACTGACGTAAATGGTAACGACGTCTAGTATGTTTTGGATGCAGGTGGCAACATTTAGTGCCAGCGAACTAATTTTCCAACTGAATCAATTTTTCCTACATATATCGAAAGGCAGTATAGTAAATCAATCCACAATTGCGTTTATCAGCCCTATCGTAGTTGTAATGAACGTGACAATGACACGAATGCAGTGTAAGTTGTAGGTATGGGTTATGAAACAAAGTTAAGGTAAATTATGTAATTCAGTCTCTTATTACGAATAAATATGCTACCCTCGCGTTGCACAACCATGTAGTCTAGTGTATAGTTGTCAGTGATTTGGATTGTCGCTAATAACATTGGTTATTTTAATGTCGTAATAACAATCTAATACGTGCAAAGATGTATATTATGCAACATGCATAATTTACCATTAAAGTAAAATTATGCCCTTAATGGGAGCCGTGGGTATATTAAATGAAATCATTTTTTTGTTCTGAAACTAAAATAAGGCACTTGTATTTAAATCAGTACAGCCGTACGAATAAAACCAATTGGTTTAATTTACTATTCGTAAATTATCAACATAACTTTCCTTCACTTTTTCTCTGTCGACGACCAGAAAAAATGCAATTCATGAATGAATATTTGAATAATGCATGCGACGTATTGGTATCACTTATTCCTGTCCCATCGTCCTCTCGAAAGAAAAACTTGAAACATATCATTAGCGTCATATAAATTCAAATGCGGGGACGCCGCCGATAAGACAGTTTCGCTTTGAGCGTTTCCTTATTTAAATAGCCGTGGACGATGTTTCCCACAATTTTAATAATTTATTTACGCACGCATTTCTTCGAGTAATTTGTTAGACTCGCTCCGCATTCGTGATAGTTTGATGCTCATTCATCAAGCCAGCGAATAATAAATGTAAATACCGACGTCCTGCTTCTATTACCATCGAATTTGAAACTGATTTGTGTTTTTTCTTCTCGTTTCAGTTTGTATCGGAACGAACGGTCGATTATCAGTGCCTTCCAATCGGGACCACCACTACAGGAACATGCGGGAGCGTTTCTCGAACTGCACGTACGTCGACGGAAATTTGGAACTGACCTGGTTGCAAGATGAAAACTTGGATCTGAGTTTCCTGCAGTACATTCGCGAAGTGACCGGTTACGTTTTAATCTCGCACGTCGATATTAAGAGGATCGTGCTCCCAAGGTTGCAAATCATACGCGGCAGGACGTTGTTCAAGATCACCGTGAGAGACGAAGAGTTTGCTCTGATGGTGACGCTATCGAAAATGTTTACTTTGGAGCTTCCTTCTTTGCGCGACGTTTTGAACGGCAGCGTCGGGCTTTTCAACAACTACAATTTGTGCCACATCAAAACCATCGAATGGAAGGAAATCATCTCGCACCCTAATGCCTCCTATGTTTATCATTATAATTTCACGTCGCCGGAACGTGAATGCCAGCCTTGCCACAAAAATTGCGAAAGAGGTTGCTGGGGCGATGGGGAAGAAAACTGCCAGAAATTTTCCAAACTTTACTGCAGCCCTCAGTGCTACCAGGGGAGATGTTTCGGCCCGAATCCGCGTGAATGTTGCCACTTGTTTTGCGCTGGAGGTTGCACGGGACCGACCCAGTCTGATTGCATAGCGTGCAAGAATTTTTACGACGATGGTGTTTGCACGGCAGATTGCCCACCAATGCAGATATACGACCCCTTGTCGTATTCCTGGCAACCAAATCGCGATGGTAAATACGCTTACGGCGCAACGTGTGTCAAAAACTGCCCAGAACATCTCCTAAAGGACAGCGGTGCTTGCGTTCGGACCTGCCCGCACAACAAAAAGGCTGAAAATGGCGAATGCGTCCTCTGTGACGGACCGTGTCCGAAAACGTGCCCAGGAAACGTCATGGTGCATTCCGGCAACATCGACAAATTCAAAGACTGCACAATAATAGAAGGCTACCTCCATATCTTAGAAAACACCCTTATTGGATACCAGAACATCTACCCGAACTACACGTTCGGCGAACGTTACCCGCCCATGCACCCGGATCGCTTGGATGTCTTCAGCACCTTGAAAGAGGTCACCGGATTTATCGACATACAGGCATCCCACAAGGATTTCAAGAACCTGACGTACTTTCGCAATTTGGAAATTATCGGCGGCCGAACTTTGCACGATTATTTCTCTTCGTTGTACATCGTTAAGACGTCGCTGCAGTCGCTGGAGTTACGATCACTTAAACGAATCAACTCCGGCACGGTCGCCATTCTCGAGAATAAAAACTTGTGCTTCGCGGACACCATTAACTGGACTCAAATCAAGAAAAGCAACGAGCATCCTCTGAGGATTCAACACAATCGGGGGAACTGTACTGCCAGCGGCCTGGTCTGCGATGAAGAATGTTCCGAGGACGGATGTTGGGGATCAGGACCTAAGCAATGCTTGTCGTGCAAAAATGTTAAATTTGAGAGCACGTGTTTACGAAATTGCAGCGTATATCAAGGGTATGTACTTCATCACTTTTGAACACTTATATTACGATATAGTTTGTACTTGGACCACGGTCCTAATCATACATGTTTTGATCATACATATGTTGCGTAGGAATTTTATTAAGACTAATATTGTACAATTTTCAAAAATCAAATTCGTTTAGACTTAGGATTTTAGTGGGTATGGCGGGATTTCATTGTGTATGTAGAAAAACGTCCACATAGATACACCATATACAGTGCATAGATTGGTCAGTGTGTCCTGTCTGTTTGTAATATGTATGTGCCTGTTGGAACTATGGCTAAAGCTAAACAAGGCTGAATCCATAATCACGTGCCACCATTCTTACTCTATTGCATGAATATATCATTGAATTGGTTCTATGAATCAATATTAGTTTCCATACTCAATCGAAGTTAACACAAAGAAAATAGAGAATGATTTATGAGGAATGGAAAATTTATTGCAGGGTATTTACACTAACTAAATAAAAATATTCTTGTGCATATTTTAGTTACTTTTGATACATACTGTCGAATGGACTAAATTGTGAAGGTATAAACATTGATAGCTTAAATAGAAAATTAATTAATGAACATACACACGTTACATCAGTACCATTAGCAGACATTCAAAACACCTGTTGAACAAGGTGTGTTTTCGACCTTTGCAAATGAAGCTGTGAACTATGTCCAACAAAAAGGAATCTGTTAGAAGCATACAACTGCAGACCAATATCCTGTTATGACAAAATGCTCTAGTGATCTAAGTAAGACATCTATATTGGGTGCATCAACTTATTTCTTTCCAAATTACATCAATATGATCAGATATATCATCAGATATTTAGAAGATATCACCTTCATTTTATTTCATCATAATTATCCCATAAATATATCAAGATATTCTAGCCATTCTAATTATGTAAATAGAAAATTCAGGTAGTCAAAGCCTTCATCAATAATTATTAGCTTTTTCCATGATCGCTGGCTCCCTGTTCGTCTGGGTTAATGCAAAATTTCAGCTTGCTCAGTGTACCACCCGCTACTAAAACATGCCATTCCAAAATATTTTTGCTTTATAGAAGTAACAGGCAGAAAGGAATTATTTAATTCCTATTTATTAACGAACATACTTGATACCGGCCCTCGTACATTAGTAATTTGGTACAAACGTAATATCTTAATCTTCTTTTCTGCCACAGTATGCTATTAAACAAAGCCGATTATAACAATCGTTTCGTGTAGCTATAAATGATGTCATAGTCAAAAACAATGATGTGATTAACAAGAATTCCATTTCAAATGACTCATCTTGGTTCATTAATCAAGTGCAATGATAGGAACAAGCGCAGCACAGATAATAAATATAATTAAAACGAAAATGCCAATGCTGATATCGTAATTACATTAGTAAGTCCTTAAATATTGGAAGAAGAAACAAGTGGATATGTGGATAAGAGCAAATTGCGTCAATTGAGTATGAAATTCTGAAAGTAGACCATACATTTTTCACGTTTTGACTTCCAATTCCTCTCTAACAATCGACCCGAAAAGTAAGAGGCTATGTGATTGATTTAATCATCAAAAACACCACAGCGGGCAGCGAAAACACATGGGTGTGCCGACATGAACTCACTTAGAATATACTATAGTTTGAGATGGCACTTTCCCAATTGATTTAGAGATATTGCCAACAAGGTACGAAATGTTAAATGACTTGATAGAAACATGAGAAAAATAATACATAAATGCGTGACAAATCACTATCCATTTTAATCGGACATCCTCTGCTAGGTCTTGTCTTAGCTTTCTTTCAAATCTTTTTATTTCATTGTCTTGCACCAATGTTTCCAACTTTGTTCAGCAGTTCCACATATCAATTATTGTCTCTTTTTTTCATTATCTAGATAATAATCTAGATAATAGTCATTTGCTGCACACTTTCTTGAACACCAATACCTACATTTTGTGATGTTTTTCTTCATTCGCTTAGTAAATCCCTTTTAGTTACACAAGCAAACACGACCAGTTAGCTACCGACCATCGTCTTATCCTATCTCACTTGCAACTACAAATCTTCTATTATTCCTTTGAGATATTTCACATAAACAATAACAGGAACACATTTGCATGTCTATATTTGAATATCATAACACCATAAATATCTCCCTAATATCTCATCAATACTATTTTGAAATTAATAAATTTACTCTATCGACTAACCGAAAATCAATGAGAGATTCGAACACTGTTTCCTGATACTGTTTTAATTAAATTCGATTAAAGTTAAAATAGTTATTTTATGGCCATGAGCACATTCATCGACTCATCGAATAACAAAATTTAAAAATTGGGTAAGATTGTAAATTAATTGTCTGGGCCCAATGCGAAAATTCCAGCCCAATTTAATAATAATCAGAAATGAAAAATGTATGATGTCTTAAAAACATGTTTATTTATTTTCGTTTAGATGTAGATTATGTATTACATGTTTGAAAAATATGAATATTAATATTTATAGAATTGAACTAAGTCTCTCGAGTTTATAAAATACAGTCCTACTAATATGAATTAATTATTTGTAAGTTAATATATTAGTATATTTGTCGACTTATTTGTATTTACAATGGATTGTTCTTATGATTTCAGGCTGTACGATGCTGAAAATAACGAATGCAAACGTTGCCACGAGGAATGTAAAGGATCCTGTTCCGGTCCCGGAGCCGATAATTGCACAACCTGCAAGAACTTCAAAGACGGTCAGATGTGCGTTTCAAGCTGCGCCAGCGGAAAATACGGCGAAAACGGAGTCTGCAAGGCCTGTCAGGAAACATGCAACGGAGGCTGCACAGGTCCAATGAACATTGTGGGTCCAGGCGGTTGCAACTTGTGCGTCAAAGGAATTCTCAACGGAACAGAAACGGAATGTATACACGAAACAGACAGTTGTCCAGACGCCCACTTTTTGGAACAGGTCCCCAACGAATCGGATCGGAAAACGACCGCTGGGAATTGCCGGAAGTGTCATCCCAGGTGTAAGAAGTGCACCGGTTACGCTTACCATATCAGCGTATGCCAGCAGTGCATGAACTACAAAAAAGGCGAACTTTGTGAGGACGAATGCCCGAGAGATCATTATCCGAACGACAGCACTCAAGAATGCCTCCCGTGCGACAAAGAATGCAAAGGTTGTACGGGTCCAGGCACGAGGAATTGCCTGGCTTGCGAAAACCTGAAAGTATTCGACGATGGTGACCCCCATAATAATTCAACTTTTACTTGTGTAGCAACCTGCCCGATTGAATTCCCTCATAGAATTTTCCCACAGGACAGTTTGGAATCTTTCTGTTCAGAAGTACCAAACGACCCAGCTAGTATACTAGTCTCGCAAGAGACTCCAATGATTTTAGTTGGTGTCCTAATAGTAGTCATTTGTATCATTGTTATTATAGCCATCGTTGTCCTCCAGTGGTTTAAAAAGTACAAAGACAAAGAAAATGCACTTAAAATGACCATGGCGTTGACGGGACTCGAAGACAATGAACCATTGCAGCCAAGCCGGGCACCAAATTTGGCGCAACTGCGAATTATTAAAGAAGCAGAAATGAGAAAAGGTGGTATTTTGGGCTATGGTGCGTTTGGGACGGTATACAAAGGCGTGTGGCTACCAGAAGGTGAAAGCAATAAAGTCCCAGTCGCGATCAAAGTTTTGAGAGAAGACGCTGGCATCAACACAAGCAAGGAATTTTTGAGCGAAGCTTATATCATGGCCAGCGTGGAACATCCGAATTTGTTGCAACTGTTGGGAGTTTGCATGACTACGCAAATGATGCTCGTTACGCAGCTTATGCCACTGGGTTGCTTATTAGATTTCGTTAGAAAAAATCGCGATAAAATTGGTTCAAAGCCGTTGCTGACGTGGTGCACGCAAATCGCTCGAGGTATGGCGTACCTAGAAGAAAAGCGTTTGGTTCATCGAGATTTGGCGGCCAGAAATGTTTTAGTGCAAACGCCAGCCTGTATAAAGATAACGGACTTTGGTCTCGCGAAATTGCTCGATATAAATGAGGAGGAATACAAAGCTGCAGGCGGCAAAATGCCCATCAAATGGTTGGCACTGGAATGTATCCAGCACAGGATTTTTACACATAAATCTGATGTTTGGGCCTTTGGTGTCACAGTGTGGGAGTTATTGACTTATGGTGAAAGACCATACGAAAACATTCCAGCGCGTGACGTGCCAGAACTGCTCGAAAATGGTGAAAGGCTTCCTCAGCCGGGTATTTGTAGTATAGATGTATATATGATAATGGTGAAGTGTTGGATGTTGGACGCCGAAAGCAGACCAGGATTCAAGGAATTGGCCGATGATTTTGCTAAAATGGCGAGAGATCCAGGAAGGTATCTGGCCATTCCCGGAGACACACATTTGCGGCTACATAATTTCCAAAACCAAGTAAGTATTAAAAAAGTACGTACACATTGCGAATGTAAGTTTTACTAGACCAACTTTCTAGTAAGTTTATTTTTAATTATTTTATTACAAAAAAATTTTCAATTTTTTTCAAACATATAATATGACGTGTTGTTTCAGGATGATAGAGATACTCTGAGAAGTATGCACGCCGCAATAGACCATTCCGGAAGTCATTCAGGTGGAGACGATTGTATGCAACCGAAATCCAGAGCCCCCCTTCCATCTGGTCTATCAATTTCAGGATCTCCGCAGACCCCGTCCCACAAATTTTGGCCGTGCAACTCCCATATGACGTCCGACGGAAGTTGCGCGCCTCAAAACCAACATAATTGGAACCAAGAGCGTTTGAGATTTGCACAATCGCACGGTTTAGATCCTAACTCATTGCTAACGATGACCTCCGATGGTTCAAGCAGTCGCTACTGCGGTGATTCGTTAAAGTACAAAAGTGACGACATCGGTTCTGACGAATACGATTCCGGCCGATCGCAGGCGCAAGTCGGATCGTTGAAGTTGGAACTTCCTGTAGATGAAGATGATTACTTGGTACCTTCGCCGCAGCAAAACCTCAATGCATCGACGTACGTAGACCTTATCGGCGATTCAAAAAATCCGGATGGTGTGAGTGGAAGTGTGTATAAGTCTTATTCGGACTTTTCGAAAACAAACATTGACAATCCTGAGTACCTTATGAGCAGTGAAGGGCCGTGCCAAACGATTGGCATTCCGACCGTTTCCGAGTTTGTCCAGGCAAGCGCGTCAAACTCGGAAACGAGTTCCAACAAAACGCAACCTTACCAACCGCACAGGAATTTAGAAGACGAGTCTGATCATGAATATTACAATGATTTTGATCGTTTACAACGCGAACTGCAACCGTTACAAAGAAAAAGTGAAACTACAGTTTGAGAGCGCATACTTTTTGTTAAACAAAATTTATTTTTTTGTACTTTAATGTTGGTAAGGCTGTGCCTATGTGTCGAGGTGTTAATTTTACTTAATTAGATTTTACTTTAATTTTAAGTGTTAAAAATCATGTACTGTCGTTAATTTGACAATAATTTAGTGCCATTGTAATTAGATGGCTACTTGTATATAGTAACATATTAATTCTACAAAGTTTGGGTGAGTTAACTAAATAGGATATTATGTATTTTTCTTGCCCAGTAATGACTGTGATATTTTCTTGAATACCTATTAATTAGGCCCAATAGTGTAATATAAATGACACTTTGTTTCTGATCAATCTCAATATACTATGTTTTGT
The DNA here is from genome assembly GCA_959613385.1 of Geotrupes spiniger. Lineage (NCBI taxonomy): Eukaryota > Metazoa > Arthropoda > Insecta > Coleoptera > Geotrupidae > Geotrupes > Geotrupes spiniger. Next base: position 22,250,330 of record OY390736.1, on the reverse strand, counting down.
ATTATGTAGGCGAGATGTAGATAAGATTTTAATAAGCACTCATCGTGCCATTTTGTATAGATAAAGTGCCTTAATTCAGATTTTTAAAGTTTATTAAGAATTTGTACATGTTTTTGTAAATTTTTAATATAGGTATGAGATATACTATAAATTTCGTTTTATTTAATATGAAAATTACTACTCGTTTTTAAGAATAAAGAGATAGTTGGAGCAGTGTTGGAGAAAGTCTTTTCTTGATGTAGCCAGCTATTTAAAAAATAAATCAAACATTTTCAATATCAAATTTGCTGCAGATACTTAATTAACATCAATCCTGTAACATCGAAATTAATTTTCATTGAAAACCTAAGATAACACCAATTGCTGTTAGTGATAAAAAATACAGAAACAAATAATAGGAAAACACAGTGGCCATTGATGACAAAATCACAAGGTAAGTATAATTGATTAGAATGAAATAGGCAGGATTAACACATTCAAACACTGAACTAACTGCAAGTGCATGTACAATTTACAAAAATAATACATTTATTTCACTAAATAAAATAATTTTTCGTTTTTTTTTGCATGCTCTCCCTGCACCAGTGCTACAAATTCTTTTTACCAAAATGTAATACCTCGATCCATCATGAGCGCAAACATGGCCTTACAAACAAAATTTAATTGAAGCAATATCAGAAACGAAATTTGGAAGTAGTCCCCATTTTCGTTTTATGCCACCATTTTGAGTCTCATCAAGCCTCGCGTTTAAGTTTAAGTTGACCAAAGAGTTGGCAATCGCTTAGGACTAATACTATACTATACAAATATTAAGTCTGTATAAGTCTGGGGGGTGGGTGATTGAGTGACACGACTTCCCTGTTGGCCAGGAACTGCTGCCCCGTATACGACAATGCCTGGCCGCACACTGTATTTCTGGTGCAGCAGTTCCTGAAGAGCCAGAGGTTTTCGGACATTCAATGTTACAACCTAACTGAAGGCTATTCCTAAAAAGGACTATGCCAGGAGTTTCGAGGACTTATACAGGCGTTCCCACAAATACACTACCATCAATGGGTATTATTTCAAAGGTGAGTAGTTAGTTAGTTATAATGAGTGGGGTGTTTAATCGCCCCTCCTCTGCGACCACAAGGATCTATTGTGGCTCACAACTATTTATAGTTCACTCTCAATTCCCATTCTCTTTATTAGAAGAGGATTGTAGAGTGTGAGATTTTGTTGTTCGCCCAGCTCAAGTTTTGTCTCACCAAAGACTGTGAACCAGATTTGATCCCCCGCGGGACAGGCACAGATGACATGATCTGCTGTCTCAAGGCATAGTCGGCACTCGGTGGCCTCTACCACTCCCAACCTATGCATGTGATGCCTTAATTGACTATGACCAGCGGTTAGGGCTGTTAGAATGTCAGGGCTGTTAGAGTGCTCAGATCTTTCCTGCCCAAACCCAACAGTTTCCTAGTACGTACAGCAGATGGGCCCTTCCATACTATCTTGGAATGTCTCATTCCCTGACACCCCTGCCAGTATTCAAGTACCTTGCGCTCCATCCAGAATAATAGTAATCCCAAAAGCCGGTTCTGGCCCAATAAATTCCCGGTTAACTCTATTCTTTCTCAGGGAATCTGCTACTTCACTTCCCTTTATTCCAGCATGTCCGAGTATCCAGACCAGGTTAACCTTGTTGACTCTCCCTAATTGAAAGAACACTGCGTGGCAGTACCTGGTCGACATCAACATACATTGATTGTCAGCAAGGACTTGCAGTTCTGTTCTGCTGACAGAGAAAATTTTTATTGTCCTGTGCTGCCGAGGGCTTTCTAACATCTGTGGCCTTTGCATAGTCGCATTGTAAAAAGGATGTGTTGCCTACCTGGCCTCACTATGCAGTAAAATATGTAAAGGAGGAAGATTCAGTAGCACTTACTTGGTTGCTAACGGTGTGGTGCTTAGCGCCCCCTTTATTCTCTGTAGTCTCCTAAGTTTTGCTCTGACTGTCCTTCGTGAGGCAGCCATCCACCAGACAATACAGCCACACGTATTGATCGGTCTAATAACCACCACGTACAGCCAATACATTTGCTTGTGGACTAATCCCCACGTTTTTCCACAAATTCTACGGCACATCCAAAGTGCTTGTCTAGCTTTGTGTATCATTTGTTCCATATGGGAGTTCCAGTTGAATTTTATCTAGTGTCACCCCTAAATATTTTGCTTCCCCTGCTAGTGGTATCATTTCACATTTCAATATGGGTGGGTTGAGTTTCTCAACCTTCTTCCTGTTAGTGAATGGAACAATAACTGTTTTACGTTGGTTTATGGCTAATTGCTCCCCTTCGCACCAGCATTGTATGACATTAACGTTTCTTGCAGTGTTTCAGAGATGATTGCTTCATCACTGCCTCTTACCAGACCAACAATATCATCAGCAAAGGCCTGTATGTCGACCAAACTGCTGACAATGGCTACTAGGTCATCCACCAGAAGAGTCTACAGAAGAGGCAGCCTCTTACCGCCCTAAATCTAACCATTTCTCCACAAAGTGATGTGGTTATTGTTCTGGCCTTGAACATAGCTCCTATCCAGTCAGCCACAATAGACGCAACCCCTCTCGCTACAATACATCCCTCTGTAAGGGTAAGGCTGTTGTAGCGTTCCTGTAGGTAGTGCTGCGTTGAACGCTTCTTCTATATCAAGGAAGGTAGTCAGCGCAATCCCTTTGCACTCCAGGGATTTGGTTATCTTCCCGACAAAGTTGTTCAGTGCCAAGACTGTCGATTTGCCCTTTTTGATAGGCATCTGATGGACATTCAGGGAATCAGTCACTAGTACTTCTCTCGGTATATGCCCCTCAACCACCTTTCCTAAAATCTTCACATTGAAGGACATCAAGCTAATGGGCCTGCAGGATCTGGGTGTGGGTCCCACCTTTGGTATATACACCCCCTGTACCCTGTACCCTGTTGCAGTACAACAAATATATGTCTAACAATATATGAATAAATTGCTAAACTCAGAACAAAGATTTATAATTTGAATTACATCCTTGGTTAAAGTTTTGCTTTGATTAATACTGATTTAATTAAGCCAGCTTTCATGGCATTATGTCTGGATACAGACATAATGAATTCAGATGTTGTTGTTCCACCCATAAACCAATATCCTAAAACGTGCTTCCAATTCCATACTATTCCAAGCACCATACACACCCACTATTTTATATTTTTTACTGTTAAAATGCAATTTTTCAGTCAATGAAAGTAAACTAATTCCAGGGTCTATTGTTTAAATTCGATTGCCACCTTCTTGTAATTCTTTTAGTAGGCAAATTCAAAGTCTTTGATATGTCTATACCCTTATGGAGACGCCTAAAACCGTAATAAGCACACTTGCTGATAAATCCTGTCCTCAATTAATTTGACAATAAAATTACAGCGTCCTGGACAACTATTATTTTGCATATTTAATTGTCCTGTATATTAGAAACAGCGGCACGTCCATTGGGATATGTTTGTTTCATAATTACGAATGTAATCTGCTCCCGGATTATTTTACACCTGCATGTATTTACGGTATCAACCATAGGCATCAATTTTCTCAGGAGCTGCTTGATGGGTATCATTCTTCCTCTCCTCAATTGTTCAACTGCAATTCACATGCAATTGTTCACATAATCCATAGACATAATCAAAATGGGCATAACAACCGAAAACGGTCTGTTTGTTTTGCTTAAACCAGAGAGTTTATGGCTGCAAGAAATGGTCACTGCGCAATAGATCACTGCATTCAGAGAATTTGGCTCTACAAAAAGGAAAATGGATACATAAACGACAATTTGTGAAAAACATACGTAAAATAAATGCAAGTAACGACAACCCAGCATTAGCCGCATGATATTGTCGAACGTGGTTGCTTATGACCGGTTGCTTTATATATCAATTGTTATAGAGATTAAAATATAATTTATTGGAAGAAATAGAACAAATAAAACGTTTTGCAACACAATTTAAAATCAAGAAATATATTTTTTTGAGAATTTCTTTGCGAAAATGTACATGAAGCACGATAAAGTGTGATAATGTTTGACGAACTCGAATAAAGAAATACAAGCCGAAAATTCACTTCAACGGCCAATGTTGACTTAAAACAATACAATTTATCAATTTATGAAATGTACTAGCAGACACAAAAAAACCATTTTGCGCACTTCAATAATAAACATATAACAAATAAATAACAGACTTCGTTAAAACCTGGCATATTTTTTAAAGTAAGATAAAATTGATTAACTTTATAATTTTTGTTATATATTTCTTGTATTATAATATTTCTTAGTTAAGTGTCCATATGATGATTTGTGTTCCTTTCAGAAGTGGGGGCCATTTTGGATGTCCGTCGCTTTTTGCGACCATGATTGAATCTCGTTATAGCTGGTGAGAATAAATAATGTAGTGAGCACTGAAATATTAAAAAAATTGCATAATGGAATAACGCTCATACAAAAGCTGTGACGGTGGAATTGAGATAAAAAGGGATGCTTGATTACTCAAACCTATGCGACAAACCAGTGTGAACAGGTGAGACGTAATTTTCACACTGATATTGATTCTGTAGTATTTTTTGAATCTCAGTAAAACTGTGTGTTATTGTTATGCACACATGAATTTAGGCCACACTTAGATCAAGCGAATCAGGAGAAGACAAAGCAAATTTTATTTCCATGTAACATATTCAAAAATATGTAAATGTTTGTTAATTGTATTAATAACGTAGATAAGTAAATTCTGATTGTGATTTCATCAAAGCTTTTCGTTCTATAACCGCAATAATTGGCTTGCTGCAAGGTGGCTTATGAGGTGGAAGGTAGACTTGGAAGGTACTTGTTTAACGGGTTATTTGAATTATATCTAAGTTGTTCCTTATGTAAATTATTTAAATTAGAATAAAAAACATTGTCTTTGTTATAACAAATAATTGGGATAAGGTTTCTTTTGAAGTGTATTTGTTAGTTTAATACAAAGTGATAATTAATAATTGAACGTGTCACATCTTAAAAATAGAGAGAGCTGACCGTAGTGAAACTGATACTTAAGGCAGTGGATCATGAACGACAAGAAAAATAAATAAACAAACTTGCAGACAAGACAAGAATTAAAATAGAGGATGGAGGAACATAGGTGAAGCAAATAGCAATAATGAAGTCAGAGAAACTGAAAAATGAGAAAAATATGGAATGATGAAATGGGAAGGCGGTAGAAAACAGAGGAAATCCATAAACCATCAGCTCTAAAAACATCACATCAAAAGGGAAAAATGTTCATTGATTAGAAAGAAGAATTCCTAATTCACTCAAAAAGCAATGTGAATTAATCATGACTGCACGTAGTATTAAAATTGCAACAATGTTTAAAATTAATTAGCAATTACTATCAAAATTGTAATAAGATATTTAGTATTCTTCTGTGTGTTGAACAATAGTTTATTTACTGGTAATAAACTGCATTTTTTTGTAAAATTAATATATACCGAACTAGACAATGGATCATCCGAGACTTTAAGGTTCAATGTGATTAAAATGGCAATCCAGAAGAGTGTGTTTACAGCTCCATTGGGTGCTTTAACACTTGTACAGTAATTCGATATCACCAATTTGACTATGGATAGGTGGTAATTAGAATCGCTGGGCAACAACTCTCGTCATAAAAACAACTTACAGTCAACAATTAATTGCGACCAATTTTAAGAATACATCAAATACGCCAAACTTTATACTTTTACATCAAGCCTGCTTTCAAGAGGATGTTATGACCATTAGTTATTACGTTAAAACATTAAATATAGCAAATAACCCATGGATTTATTAAAGTTCTTCAGTTTGCCTTGATTTTATGAACTAATTTAAACGTTAGGCTTCATAAGCTTCAATGTGGTACATTTGTCACAATACTTGCTGTGACTAAAATTATTCATTTCAATTATTTATAACGTCCATTGATTGTAGCTCATAGAAAACGTAATATCGTCCATAGACGAAACGACGTGCCATTTCATTATTGGTAGGAATCTTCAAATAAATATTATTGTAACATAATTAGTACGTTCCCATCATGAAAAAGTTAGTTGTATTTCTCTTTCTCGTTTTCATGGTAAGTATTACCTAAATATAACAAAGCAATTTGTTAAGTGAGGTTATGTTTTAGTCATTCGTTTCGTCAGAATTTACCACCGACGATTGCTGGTCGTTAGGATTCAACAAAGCTAATCTACTATGCTCTTCATGTGACCAATTAACCAAATTTAATTTAGACATCATAAAGTGAGTTTAATGGCCTGTATTTTTTTTTCCATTAACTAAGTGAACTTCCAGGGGTCACTGTAAAGAATGCTGTCACCCGGACGACTCTTCGCCGTCCGAGAAAAAGTACGCGAAAGCCGTTTTGGAGGTGTGCACTTGCAAGTTCGGCGTGTATCCGCAAATCCAAGCGTTCATAAAAAGCGACAGACCGGCAAACTTCCAAAACTTGCAAATTAAGTACATCCGCGGGTTAGATCCGATCATCAAATTGTACGACAAAGACGGGTTCTTAAAAGAAACGGTCGCTATCGAAAAGTGGAACACCGACTCCGTGGAGGAATTTTTGAATACGCATCTCATTAACGAAGACGATTATCTAAAGACTAATATGGTGTAGTTGTAAACAAAAGAATAAATAAATAAAATTGGTTTTTATTGTAAATGCTTGTTTAGGCCTTAACTAAATTTACAATGTTGTTATCTAAATTAACGGTGGTCATCTTTTTCAGTTTCTTGTGGAACTTCTTGCGTGTTTTTTCAGTTATTTCTTTACCAGCTTTAGAGTAAACTGCGAACACTTTCTTTTCTAATTTTTTAACGGATGTACCATCTTTTTCCTTTAATACATCCAATATAATGTCTTCAATTGAAGATTCTTCCATTTTGTTCCCGTCACCTGTAACATTGCCAGGGAGGTCGTTAGATTCTAAAATATTCGACGTCTCGAGTTTCTGCTTTTTCTTTTTCTTCTTATCAACGTTATTTTCTATTTCACCAACAACATTATTATTCACACCATTTGTTGACTCCTCCGGAACATTACTACTTGTTGGTAATTGCTCTTCATGAACATCACCATTTGTTGGCTCTTCATGAACATCACCATTTGTTGACTTCTCAAGAACATCTTCATTTGCTATTGATTTCTTACTTTTCTTTTTTTTCTTCTCAATGGTATCATTCTGAACATCATCTATTTTCCGCTTCTTACTATCCTCCGATTGTTCTTCGTTTGCATCATTAACATCGTTTCCTGCTTTTTTAGATTTTTTGTTTTTCTTCTTTTTCACCTTCCCTACTTCAACAGTTATTTCAGAATCTGTCTTTTTCGACGATTCTTGTTTATCTTTGACGTGCTTTTCTATTACGTTCCATATATATTCAATATCTTCATCACTGGTCTGACCATTTGATGAGCTCTTGATGTAATTCTTAAAAAAACACAATTGAATTCATCGTTTATAACCGCTCCTTTAATTTGCATTCATCAAAGGTACTTACAGCAAATTTCACTTTCTTCCTGGGTACATTGCTATAGTTCGAGATAATATTCAATAACCGTATGTAATGTGGAGGTAACTCTGTTTCAACCAATATTATCGACTTGATCATTTCTATCCACGATTCCTGCTTAGCTTCTCCTTTTTTGACCACTTTTGTCACCGATCCTTTCGCACTGTACCTCTCTTCTTCAGTTACACATTTTGTGTGTGCTACGTACTCCTCGTCCCTGCGGAAACGTAATTTATTATTGAATTATTAATTAACGAGTCTACTGACCTGAAATCTTTGAAGCAATCGACGCAAGTTACGAACTTAGCATTGCGGCACGCAAATTGATAATGCTTTTCGACACGAGGTTTTTGCAAACTCTCGCCGCAATGGCCGCAAGTAAATACAACCATTACACTAAAAAAAATTTATATTGATCAAATTTAAAACAGCACGTGGTTCCACGCGTGGGTTGTAAAAATTGAAGAAGCGGGTAGATGAAGCGGGCATCATCGAATGCGGATGCCAGTAATGCCAACGCTTAACATTTTCTATACACACATGATATTGAAAATATTTCCTTGTTCATTGTTTATAAAATCAAGCAAACAATAGTGTGTAATAATCGATGCAATTTGAACAATTTGAAACAAGGTAAAAAATCGACAAGTGCCTTATTATTAGATTTCAAGTGGCTAATTATTTTCTTGCACTGGCGACACTGAAAATATGTAGTGTTGTCAAATTGACCACAGAACAATCATTAAATAGAAGCTGCACTCAATAGACTTTAATCGGTAACGTGTTTCAGCGCTACCTGACGTAAGATATTTTACTAACTTATAAAATGGCGGTAAATACAAATCTATTTGGTTTTTTCTTAACAGTGTGATTTTGTAAATTATATATGTAACAACGAAAATAAAGTTAAAATAGATAACAAAACTAATTTAAAAAAATTAGTCAAAGTAGGTCATGGAAAAAAAGCCGCATGTCTTTTCCTAGTTCATCAGCGTACGTCTGCGAGGTAGGTAGGTGCGACTAATCAAGAACTTAATGTTTTAGTGTTAGTTGAGTGAAAAAAAAGACCTTGACTTTGTTATTTTGTGATTTTGAACGAGACCGGTTCGAGTCGAAAAGGGCGGATAATAATTTAAACACTCGATAATTACTCCCCTCCCCCTCAAATTCAAAGATATCTTTATTTGGATGCAACGGTCACTTTTTACGCCAAAAAAGCGATTATCCAGTCGCCCGCGACGAACAATTGCGACTCGCTCATTGTTTGACGGTCGTTAGCAGGTTTCGGGCGTTTCACGTTCAACTAAAATATAATTTTCCGTCGTGTCGGTGAAGAACCTGGTAAACTTTAAACCGCGTGTGTGCTTCGCGCGAAGAACTTGGAAACTTTGAACGTTCCGTGAACGAACTTACGAAGAGGCGGCGGCGGCTTTGGTGAGCACTTTATTTTCGTAAATCGCGAACTTTGCATGTACGCGGCGATTGAATTAAATATAAATTACAATAAAAAAAATTAAAAAATTAAATAAATAAATACCGACACGTCGGAACTAAATTATTAACGGCATTGCAAATATCAAATGTCATGCAAATATAGAAATGTTTCATTCCGTAATAAGAAATGTATTGAGTTAATTGCTAATTTGTGTGTTTGGGTTTCTTTATGGGTCGATCATTATTTATTTTTGTGTTTGACAATACTGCACCGATTCCTACATCGCTAGCATCTATGGTTAAGTTATAATTTTTGAAAAATCGGTATGTTGAAGAATAGGGTTATGTTTGTTAGAATATCTTTATAAAGTTCCAAACTTACGTATTCAGGATTTTTAATATGTACCACTTGTCATTTCTTTAAATAGTTCGTCGTTGGTTTTGTTAATTTAAGTTCTGATTGAATTTGCGATGAAATCCGACCAAGCCAAGGAAACCTTTAATTCGTTTAGTCGTCGATCTTAATTGAGACCTGATGGGTTCTTTTAACCCAAATAACAGAGCTTTCAATAGCATAAGTAGTTTATACACAATACACGTCGTGTTTCAAGTTCAGTCGGTTTACAACAAACACATTTTTCCCAGTGTACATTAAAATATTAAATTCGTTAAATGTTTGTTTCAGATGCTGGTGTACGACGAAAAAAAGATAAAAACGCTCATAATTGTAACGTCATTTTATTTGTAAGAAAGCAACATAAGTGTTTTCACACGTCGTGTAATTAAGGGGGCTTACTTGGAAGTCGACTGTTACCCGCACGGCGGCACGACTCGTCATTCGCAAGCGCTAGGTAGGATGCTGTACCCACCCTGGGCATCTGTTAGTCCCGTGTGAAGCTTGCACACACGGGGTGTTGCCCACACCAAAAGGGTCTGGTATAACAAGTGTTGCGCGTATGTTTGCCTCTACAGCGAGATCATCGCAAACATGATCAGGGGAAATAGCTGTGGTCCTAGGATCTGCTATCAAAGAACCAAAGAGTATGCCTCCTACACGGCGCGTGTTGCATTTATTTGCTACGTTTGAATTTGCCAGTAGTGTCGATGTAAAATCGATGGCGTTTTTATTTTTTTGAGCGCCGGCGGGCCGAGTATGGGTGGAGCCGGACCCCGACTTCCAGAAGGTAAGCTTGTGAGATTTTAACTTTTATAATACGTTGCGTTTCAAGTTCAGTTGATTTACAACAAACACATTTCCCAGTGTACATTAAAATATTAAATTCGTTAAATGTTTGTTTCAGATGGTGGTGTACGACGAAAAAAAGATAAAAACGCTTATAGTCATTTTATTTGCAAAGCAACATAAATGTTTGAGTGGCATGTATCGTTTGATGGGGCTAACTCTTGGCGGTCTACTTTTAACCCGCACGAAGCACGAATTGTCATCTGCATGGTGACAGTATCCACTCTGGGTATTCCTAATCCGCGTGTACAAAGCGTGTCGTTATCCGTTACGGGTGAGGTATATACAGTGTTCATCAGGGGATAATTGTTGAGTCTGCTCGGGTGTGCCCCTTAACTGCATAATGTGCTACATTTAAATTTGCTAATAATGAAAGTGGAATAGGCCTCTTGGGGATACCACTATAAAAAAAAACGCGCCAAGCGCTTTACCTCTGTGGTGGTGTGGAAAAAAGCAAATGAAATAACTAAATCGTAAGTAGTATATTGGCTCTTATGGCAGCAGTGCGTGAAACAAATCCCATAAGAATAGCATTGTACTTCACGCACCGGTATGTGAAATCAAATTTCACGCATTTCTATCAATGTGTGAAGTTATGCTTTTGAAACGGGAGTAGAAAAAAGCTTTTTTATTATAAATTTGTTGAACTGTTAATCGAAATTATAAATGGGTGAATGAGCGAATACGTTATAAATTGAACAGTTAACATGATTAAATTTATTACTCGTTATTTGATTTCTTGATATTATACAACAGTTGGCATTATTCGCATTTACCGCAACGTGTATTGGACACAAAAATGTGAATTTAATACCGAAGCAGACGTTTCCGAGAAATAATTTTCATACCGTTGGACTTGTAACGACTCCTACAATATACTAAAACAGGTATTTAACCATTCTGTGACGATTTTTTGAATGTTTATCTTCCGGGGGCCGTAATTCGGCCCCCCGTGCTGACCGACAAAAAATTTCAACGGATTCTCATTTCTACACCTTTAATTAGCCCCCAAATAAAAATCATCAAAATTCGTGACTACACGGTATTCCTATATATAAGACTATAAGAACACTACGCTTTAAAAATTATAATCAAATATTAATAGGACCACAACAAACGAACAATGGTGGACGATGAAACACAACTTGTGCCAACCTGTGCGTAACAAATATTGCAAGAATCATATAAATTTTGTTACAACTAGCGCCACCTAACCGAAACTTTTTTACTAATTTCGGCTCTACCAATCAAAATAAGTTTACGAAAGAGCCTATCTGTGATCTACCCCTGATGCCAACGCTTAAAATTTGCTGTACACACATGATATTGAACCTATTTCTTTGTTCATTATTTATAAAACCAAGCAAACAATATTGTGTAATAATCTACGATGCAATTTGAACAATTGAACAACATAAAGAATCGACGACAAGTGCCTTATTATTAGATTTCAAGTGGCTAATTATTTACTTGCATTGGCGACACTGAAAATATGTAGTGTTGTCAAATTGACACCTTGTTTCATCGTCACTCCGGATTGTAATGTGAAAATTTTGCAATGACTTTCTTAAAATCCTGGGAAGAATTTGAAAAAGCTGCCGAGAGATTATATCTTCAAGAGCCTTCCAAAGTTAGATACACGATGAAATACGTCCATTCAAAAAATTACTTACTATTGAAGATGACGAACAACATTGTGGTTAGTATAAATACATTTTCGAAGTGGTAAATGCAAACGATTCGTTCTATTTCAGTGTCTCCAATTTAAAACGGAAATTGCTCAGGACGTAAGAAAAATTGATAAGTTCATAAATAATTTAATCAGACATATGGCATCGAAAGAACACTGACACTACATGTGTCACAATTTAACGTTAAGACTTCATGCTGCTATACAATACAATTTACGGATTTAAAAATAATTTCAATTAAAGACTGTATTAATGCACGTGTTTAAAAAGGTTTGGTCGAATAATTTGTGCATACAATAATTTTAATTTATTTATAAACAGATCAGCGACATTTGTGGTTCATTTTGTAGTGTAACAGTCGGCTGGCAAATGATTTATATCATGTAACTATACCACTAAACATATTTTAAATTAAATCCAGAAAATTGTATTGTGTTACTTAAAACAAATTATAACAAAGATGTATTTTGTTACATGTCTCATTGCATGAATGGTTTCGAATAGAACAGCCATTGAAACTTTTGAAAGTTGAAGATAGGCATAAATAAAACAATTGATGAATTTAGTATATCTGTTCGTTTATTATTTTAAACTTATCATTATGATTTTACAAATCTCAACATCCAAATACATGTAAAAATTCACTACTCTTAAGAAACTGTTCACATCATTTTTATTATACTAGATAGTATTTTGTTATGTAAATTTTTGTATACGGTCATTAATAAAGAAAAGCAAAACTATGACTATATATTTTTCAACCTCTAATGAAAACCGAACTTCACAGCCCTTGTAAAATTCAAACGTAAAGTTCACTTTACAGAAATTGTGTGTATGAAACAATCAAATGTACCACAACAAAAACTGTGATGCTATACTAATAGTTGACTAGTTATTTTAAACGTGACAAACATTTGACACTGTACATATTGATATATGGTGCACATACATAAGTTGATGGATGGTGTATAATTTACAATTTCTTGAACTTGAATCGAAAAAGAAAGGAAAGGTCATAGGAAGCATTTGTATTAACAAAAAACTGCCACAATTAAACAAAAACATAAATAGGTCATGATAATAAATTCTCAGCAAAAAATTAGATGCCTGGTTAAACATATTATTTTTTAGAAAGTAGTAAGCATGAGCTGCACATAACTATAGATAATATAATCTAAACACATCTACACATCAGTCATGTAAAAACGCCTGCAAATGTGAGTTCAGTAGATGTATTGATATTAATACGGCTGATTACCACTTTTCACAAAAAGATCCATTTCCTAATTGGTTGCATAGCTATTCATATATTCATATATTACAATGCATCAATCTACTAATTATCCGTGGTTCCAACATAACTGAAAAAATTGATTGAAAGTATCTTAGGAAGGGAAGAAGGCTTTTCTAAACAAGAGTATCATCCTCGAGATTCATTTTGAGAGAAGTTAACCAACTGTTTATTTTGCTGTGGATCTTGCTGAGTTAAATACTGCATGAACACTATAGTTTGGAACAAAAACGTTAGTTCTTCTAATTTATTTAGTAGTAATTTATATTGACTGTGATCTTTTGACTTTTCAATATAGAATTTATAAATTTACACCACGTTACTTTCGCACAAGATCCAAAAGAATTTATCATTTATAGTTATTAAATTTATTTGAAAACTGTTATGGAAATATCCATTAGTGCGTTTATTCACGTTCATTATTACATTGCTTTATTTTTTCTAATATCGATTTTCTTAAAAATTTAACTACCGGCTGGCATATTATCATTAAAGCACCATTAAAATTACAGAACAAAATACTTCCTATCAATGTAAATTTCGTGTACGCAATTTTATTAAATCAAAACTACGCAGTAAGCATATACATAATATACAATGTGTAATAATAAATATAAAGAAAAAATTTACAACGGTGTTATGCCTGCTACAATTAAACATATTTCTATATATATATTTATGTATAACAAATAATATACAAGCACATACATTATATAATCTACACTGGGTTAAAAGTCGTAAAAATTGCAATTATTAAATCGTACATCACCATACTCGTTAATGCTAATTAAAATGTTCTGTGACTGAAACTTAAAACTATGTAATTTCACTATTGTATATATGCAATTCAAGAGTAAATAATTAATATTTAAAAAGGGACATTACTTTGGAAGATTTATCCTCGCGTCACTTGCCATACAATTAGATGACTTTTCTCACCTTTTGGTTCACCCTGAGCAGTTTGATCATCACCTGATTTATCGATTATGCTATCGTCCTCCATATCATTGTCACCTGAATTAAATTCTTTGTAAACACCACATAGATTATGTATGTAATGAAAAGATTAATGACATGCCAGGTTTAAAGACTCTTATAATGAAATTTAAATAGGCATTAAATTGAAAACTGATACATTTTCTAGTTGACAGGTACAGAAACTATTATTATAAGGATTATGTAAGCTATAACGAAATAAACAATCCTCAAGATGAAGAACTTACACTTACAATACAAATACAATCTGAATGCGTACTCTATGAGACCTACCCAAGGGGATTTCCAGGAATATCGTACATAAGCTGCCAAATTATAAGGTGAGAAGCTCCGTCTCTAGGCTCATCATCCTCTGCAATTTTGACTGTATCAAAACTAGTTCAAAGCATTCAAAGTTAAAGTGAAAATAAAGCAGATTGTGGGTTAGTTTATTATTTACAATTGGGATGTAACAGCCCCTACACCAAGACTAATTTAAACTTGTAGATATTCCCAGTAAATCTCAATGTATTCAATTTCATGCTACATGCCAACAAGCACGAAAATTACACAAAAGCTGTAAATATAAGTTAATAACTAATTAGGTTATGTTTAACAAAATAGTAAACTTTGATAAAATATCGAATTATTTATTTGTCTTATAGTATCCTAAAAATATATTATCTATATTATGTTATTACTTTGTTAAACATAATGAAAATAAATTTACATGCATAATTAAAAATATCAAAATAAAATTCTTACCAACTCTGAAATCAATGTAACCTTCACCACCGGACATTACTAACATTACAGCTGGTGGCTTTGATGGTCCGCCGACAGGTGTGACAGCTGCTGAATGTGCTTCCGATGGTGTAGACGCAGCACTCATACCTGCAAATATTAACAACGAAATTATCTGTAATAGCAAAAATAATGATTCACCTCCAGTACCAGGTACAGCAACAAAGTATTTCACTGCATCTCTGTGACCGTGAAAACTAAGTTGAGCATGTGCCATACTACAATATGGGACGTAACCCCCTGTATTTGATGAAATCCTAATGCTGCTGCCTGGACTGGCACCGCTACGGTGTACAATGGCTCCATTATTAGCATAGTCGCTGAGTGGTACTGAAATTATCACGCCATTATCCGTGCCAATCCATAATCTACTCGCTGATATTAGCAATGATGTGATTCGTACAAACGAAAATCCTAATTTTCCAGTTCCTACGAAATCGATTTTTGTTAAATTTAGTGAAATTTACGTTTCATTCAACCCACCTAACATTTTACTGACATATGGTTCTATATCAACATCTTGTAAATGTTGATAAGTATAAGCGTTGTACAATCGTAATGTCGAGTCCAACCGGATGGACACCCACACACCATCTCCCAGCCATGCCAAAAGTTTTACCTAAATAATATTGTAATAAAATCTTTGACGACCAAATGGATTGAAACTGACCGGACTTTCAGGCCTCGGATGTGCTTCTAATGTATGATCAATTGTTAGTTTCTTAGGATCCAAAACATGTATGTTATTTTTGTACCCGCACCAAACTTTTTCTCCGACCACAGCCAAGCACCTAACCGATATCTTCGGTAACCCTAACTGTACCAAATGGTATTTCGACAAGTCCCATTCACCATCACAATTTCTCTTAAACACAGCCACTGTACCATTTGCTAATGCCACCACTACACGTCCATTTATGTGTCTGAAAGTTAATTCACAAGTTAATTGTTGATTTCGAACACAACTTTGGAGATAAATACTCACACTATGTCCAAGACAGCATCGTCCAATTTAACAGAATGCAAACACTGATTCCAGTTGGTCACGGAAGAATGTACGTAAATGACACCACTTTGGGCACCTAACCACATCGTGGCCAAAACGCTGGACATTACTTGGTTTGTGTCACTTGTGGTATTATCTTCACTTGGAGGATCATTCGAATCACCGTTAAGACTAGAAGTTGCCGAATTGTCCGTTTCATTAATATCGGTTTGTTCATTTGATTCATTGTGTTTCTTTTTATTCACCACTGAATCATTTCTTTCCACAAACGTTATTTTTCCTAGCTATAACAGAGATTATAGTAAGTGCAAATTACATACACAATAAGTACAACTCACTATAAACTCTGGAGTTGTGTCTTTTACGTCTTCTGAATTTTCCTTTGTTGTACCTTCTTCTTTACCATTACTAACACCATTGTCTTTCTCTTTTGAATTTTCTACGTTATTTTTAATATCATCAGTATTGCTAACAATTGTATTATCGTTATCGTAATCACTAGGACTAGCACCTGGTACGCTGGCTATGCACAACAAATGATTGGCACATACACCAAAACTGTTTAGTATCTCTGGTGGATTGTGGGCGTCAATAACAGTTACTATGCTTGCTGCGTGTGTTGAAGTACATATCCAAACAAATGATGATAATTTGGTCTCGAGCAATTCGGCCTCTTTCGATACTACAATTTCTTTATTTAAAGAATCAACTTCCGACATTTGATCGTTGGTTTCTTCAGCTGGCTCGTCATAGTAAAATACACTACCACCAACCTGTAACAAATACAACATCATTAAATGCAGTGGTTTACTTATTTAAGTTTTATTTCACTTTTTTCAATTGTAACAAAGCTGTTAAATTGAAACAACACTTTTAAATTGGAGATAATGTTATGCCCCTTCGGTATCCAACAGAATCAAAGTTAATACAATCCCTTGTGGACAAAATATGTATGAATTAATTAATTAATTGACCACAAAATATTCGATGACACATTAAAGGTAGCTCCTCTTTATATAATTATAAATGAAATCATTAAATTGTACTCTTGCCCAATGCTAGTGATTACCATTCCTATGAAATGAAGAAAGATGGTAATTTTGTCTAATACAACTATTTGATGGCATAGCTACATGTGATTAAGCATGTCTACTAAAATTATAAATTATCATTGCATTGCATTGTAGATCTCCCACTCACAAAATAGATTTTAATAACTACGTATTTTGCAAATACTTCCTGGCACACACAAAATAACACAATACTTATAATTCATTTTACTTCGGACACACTTTTCTGCTACAGTAAATCAATTCTTCATATAGAGATTTTATGTTAAATGCTTTACTTTAAAATGGTTAGGGAAGACAACATTTGCATAAGTTGTGTTTGACTTGATAATTCTCTATGCTTCGTAACTGCAATGCCATATCATTCATAAAAATGTTATATAAGTATTTTGTTTGTATCCACGTCACATAAAGTTTTTTCATTAACATGAAAATTGATGTCGGTCCAAATATACAACGAAAAAAATAATGAATATCCAAAATGACCCATCAAAAAATTTGTAAAAATCATAAATAATAACATTAAGAGCAAATTATACCTTTAATCCTCCGTCTCTGGTGTATCCTCCCATTAAGTTAACACCAGCTGCACACCAAATTTTCATACCCGGTGAAGTTTCCGCCAGAGGTCTGCAATAAACAGGAACAGGAACCGGTACCCCCCCACTTCCAATGTTGTGTGATGTTTTTCCGTCAGCCACCATTTTGCCGGGTAAACTCCAGCCATAAGCCTGCAAACGGCCGTCTTCTTTTTTTACGTGGGCCCTGACATGACGGAATTGTTCTCTTCGTTCAACCGCTTTCTTAGACGCCAGTCTCTCAGAATTGTGGCCTGCAAGAAACACGTCATGAATCATTACACAAAACAGTAAATGACCGAAAATTATATTACTTACTAACACCATCTACTGTCAATTTCTGGATAAACTAAGAAAATGTACACCAACACATGCACAGTTTACATGCACTTTGTTTATAAATATATACAAAAAAATTAACTAAATTGAAAAAAAAACATAAGTTACTTTAATTTAAATGAATAAAATAAAACACAAACCATAATTTTATGAAAATGTATTTATAAACAACATTATAAAACTTCATCAGTAACAAAATTAATTCCTACAACCACATCGATGTAACTACATTTGGTAACAGACATAGGTACAGAATATCTCGATTTAACAAAGACTAGATTCTTTAACAAACTTCAAACAACTATAATCTAATCAATCGAATAAAACACAACAAGAAACAGTCCGTATAAAAAAATATATGAATAACTTAGAATAAATCCTATGCGTAAAACTTTGAGATACAATTGGAGATTCTCAAAAATATTTATAACCTGTGCTACATGTTTTGAGCAATTTTAGTTTAATAGATTCTGCATCATTCATTTGAACTACCTATAATATAAATTACACACTAAATAAATTATTTAGTATATAATGGTGGAAGTTCGCATCATTTGATAAAATAATTTACAATTGACGTAGTTTTTTAATTCTTGTATTAAAAAAAAAACTATTAAATATTATCAATGCAATCAATGTTTGATAAATTAATAAAATCAGCTTTCCTGATAAAGATTTAATTATAGCTCATGCATCAGAACAGAGTATAACATTTCATGACTTAACTATAATCAACATAATTTAGTGAATTAAAATGTTTGTATTAAAGAAATTAAAGCTATTGTGATCGGTGTGTATAAATAATGTGATATAATATATTTTATATTTAAGAAACCGTTTATAGAAATAACAATAATTTTTCGTAAGTTATAAGAATATATACCTCGCATTATATTGAGCTGATGTTAATAATTTAATTAAAATAAAAATCATTTCTTCCTATTAATCTCATGAATTTGTTCGTTCAGTTGAAATATTTATTACATTATAAAATAAAATATTTTTAGTTTTAACACCTAATATTAATATATACATGAAACAATTTTCAAACTATTATTGGTTGTAAAAACCAATAGATAAACTTTTTAGTTTTTAAAAAGTGTTATGTATGAATCAAAACTTTTGTATAGTGTGTTAATATTTAGTGTTCAGGAAGTGGATAAGCAGGTGCATGCATAACCAGTGTGATTAATTTTTGAAAGCCAATACCTTGGTGATTATTAATGAAAAAGTTCCGTCGGAGTACATATTAAAATATCAATTCAAATAAAAATAAGTGGCAATTATGGCGATTTTAAAGTATTTTAAAAGTGTGTTGAATTCGGTTTAGATAAAATGTAGAAAAATGTCTTCCCACTCTGATGTAGAGTATAGCAAATTCTACACTTACATACACGCATACATACAATACAATGTGTATTATATTGGCCCTGAAAAATTAATAACAACGTATGGATGTGCACGAATTAATTCTACACATTCATATGAACTAGGCAGGGAGGGTGTTAGCTTTGTACATAAATAATTCACAATAATGTGCATCACACATTTGCCAACGTTTGATATAATTATCACAATAAAAATTATTACAGCAGTAAAACAAGAAGTTCAACATACTCGGTAAATATTAGTCATTTTTAAAATCAATGAAAACTTACTTTGGTTCCGCTATAAACACTTTCAATTTTTCCACCAAATCTAAAAAAATATATAAATTCTGTCATCAAGTAATATTCATTTTACACTCAACACGAAAAATTAGTAACAGGTGCACTTAAGAAAATGCTGTAATTCGAAAGAAAATATTAATTTACGTATATTTGTGTCGCATATAACTTATATAGATTACATACACAGTACGTCTGTTAGATGACGAGAGTAATTTTTTGTTAAATTTTCAGTAGTCGCTTCAATGCAAAATAATATAGTTTGGAGTGCTAGGCTTTGCTCTTTCAAAATTGCTTTCATACAGGAAGATGCCAAAGTGACAGGATGTTAGAACACTCGATCACAAGTTATATATTTAAACTTATATTTTAATTTTAAACTGGAAAAAAGTGTAACTTAAATTTACGAGCACTTTGAAATAGTGTTCGTCTGTGCTCATCAATTGAAAATGATTCATGTTTATTTAACAAAATGAAATGACGGCCAAAGTACGTGACATTGTTGCATCTGTATTGTATTATACATTGTACAAGAATTAAGCATTCACAAAGAAACAGTATTGACATTTTTACTTGGTTTTAATTGAAACAATAAATTTTAGGAATTTCGAAATGTGGTTAGTTTGATTTTGTCATGCTTGTGCCCTACCTGACACTATTGTTCTGTGACAAACAAGGCATTATAACCATCCAACATCATTCAATATTGTAAATATACGCACATTACGAACACAACTGTGGTGAACTCACAAATGAATTTATGTAACAAGCATGTTACCGCTTCATTTTGGACATACAAAATTTTGCCTAATACTGTTGCTTCATATTAACATGCGCATATAATTTTGATGGCACTGAAGCGTAACACAGTTGATGATATGCACTGAAAGTATTAAAGGATTGATGACTTTAGGATCAGTTAAACATTCTTCAATGTTCAACGGAGATTATTTTGAAAATACTTTCAAGCGTATCTTAAAAAAATTATCTCGATATGTAAGGGACGTACTTGTATGTATTTATGTAATGCATAACATAATTTAATGTTTAATTATAAAATTTTACAAGTAGACTAGTAAAATAAATTTGGCATTTTAACACAGTTCTTCTTATAAATAACCTATTTACAAATTAACTTTGTACGTAACTAAACAGGTAACCTTAAATATGTATCTAAAAATGTGCGCTTTATTCGAGAAAACTTAAAAGAAAAAAGCACAGGTCGAACCAAGCAGTCTATAGCAAAGAGATTTGAAGCAAAGTAGCGGAAATTCAACAACAAGAAAACAACATCTATAAAATAATTTATAAACAGTAACTACATACAATATCACAGACAATTGACAGTAGGTAATAAATTAAGATTATTATAATTCCGTACCCAACTCCGTGTCTAAAAAATTCACTCCTGATCGTGGTAAAGCTCTAACTCCGGGAGCCACGTGACTTGTCGCGGCCTGGTACCTTAAATGAGGGGACAGAATATGTCTCGGCGGGCGATCCGAGCTGCTAAATAAATTGCTGAAGAACTTCCATATGCTCTGTTTGCTTTTCTTGTCGAAACCTGAATCATTTTTTGACGCCCGGATCAACTCTGTCCAACGCACAGCTTCTTGAAGTTCCATAAAACGTTCCTGTTAATAATTTGATAGTATTTTTACACAGACAAAATAAAAAACATTTTATGTTAGGTACAAAAAATATATAACTTATTCAAGAAATAATATACGTAACATATATAATAATATACCTTATATTGATTACGTTCCATGAGAACACGAGCCATTTCAACTCTGGTAAAACGTTTTCGTTGTGCTAACGGAACATCGGCTTCTTCATCAGCTTCCGCTTTGGCTTCGCTTACTTCCTTAGCTTTCTTGACTTCTTCTTCCAATTCACTAATCCGATCCCGCAATTTATTGCGTGAATGGTTCAAAGATAATATCTCATCTCGCAACATTTCTAGTTCGCCCGTTAGCTCGTCTACCTTTACAATTAGATCATCTTTTACGACATTCAAAGCGTTCCTGGAAAATTTTACAACATAAGTAAAACAAAAAACTGGTTACATAATAGTGAGCTTACTTTGTTGCTAATAATTCGTTATTTTCCATGATGAGATTTTCAACCTCCTTGCCCATGCCTTAAAAAAATATCATGTGTTATCAATAAGTTTTAAATAAACAATTTTCCTTAAAGAAATAGGTGAGAGTATAAATTCAAGAACAAAATGAAGAAGAAGCAATGAAATAAATATAAATAAAAAATGGTGTTTGATTGAATCATCAATTGATTTAATATAATGCATATAGTGCTATAATATACACTGAGCCAAACTGACTGTATAGTTGCTCTGAAACATCCTCACAGTCCAAAGTAATTTGCAAGAAACGTAGATGGTGAAACATATTAATCTACCTGAAAAGACACAATAATAATGTTTCAAAATCTGTTTCTTGCAAAATATTTTGGAACGATGTTACGACAATCAGTACACTGGTGGTAGTCATTTTGCTTTGATATTTAACACATTTGAAGCCCCTGGCTTTGGTTATATAATTATACTGAAACCTCGAATCAAGTACACTTTATTGTCACATGTAGCATAGCTTTCATCAACTGCTTACTCATGAATAGTTATTCAGTGCCAGGGCCCACTAAAAAAGTTTTCAACACGTTTAAAATAGTCATAAACATCAGCAGAACATGCACAATATACGGCCAACCCTTATAAGCATCATGGCTATCGAATGTGTTAATTAACAATTATATTTTTTATTACATTCTAACTTTAATCAATCTTTCTTAATGCTAAACAAAATGTACCTAAGTAGTTGCCTTAGGTCAATATGACAATGTGATATTAATGTACTTAATAAAACTAACATGTGCGTCAACCACACAAAGCAGCATCAGTCAAAAAGTAGTGGTCGATTGACAGATAGACAATTAATAATTTAAAATATAGACCACAAGTATCAGACTATCAGGAATTCTGTGAACAAATCAGTGGATCGATTTATCTAGTGGGGAACGAGTTATGTATATTGCAAAGGCAGTAAACACTAAGAAATGTTGTGCAGTGTTCATGTCTATAACATTACAGATACGTATGTAAAAGATTATAAAACACATTATTATTATTAGAAAGCTACAACTTTATTCAAAAAACTACATGGCTACTAAATAGAACTTTACATTCAATAATTACGCCAAATTCTAAGTAGTACGGAGGTACAAAGAAGCAAATACTTACCATAAAAGTTGTCACTAACTGCAAAATGATGTCCGTGAAAAGCGGCAAGCAGCAATTAAAACAAGAAAAATAAGGATATTAGTACAAACGAACTATGATAGTGAACAATGAATTTTGTTAGTTATCTGAAATATCTACATGCAACGTATATACAACGAGCACTGCTTGAAATAAATATTTTACCTGATGATGCGTATTCACCTGGATGTACCCAACCACCTGCAAACACAATTTCGTCAATATTTTGTACAAAATGATCGTGAAATTTACTTACCTGTAATATCGGCACCGTCATCCATATCTGCAAGTGCATCAGCATCCTAAACATAAGCAACTTTTAAAGGAAAAGATTAAGGAAATATAAATTTAATGCAAACATCCATCTGCAACCTGAGTTTTTACAACACTTGGTGCAATCAACAATTAAATCAGGTCCGTAGCCAGGGTGGGGAATAAGAGGCATTGCCTATGCACATTTGAGTTGTCTGACTAAGAACAACTTAGGATGATCCAAAAAAATATAAATATTCAAATGCAAAAAATGGACTGTTGGCTACTATGGATACATAATTCATAAACGCTCCTTGAGGCATCTTCAGCCCCACCTCATCCTCACCATAACCTTGAAGTAAATTTTTGAATTCATAAACGATTCTTACTAACTTTTCACTCAAGTGTTGCCCACATAGTGAGTTCAACGTGAGTAGAGAGTAAGGTACCGCAATACTATAAATACTTGAGCCACAATAGACCCTTGCGGTCGCAGTGGAGGGGCGATTAAACACCCCACTCATTATAACTAACTAAGGTACCGGAACTGTCACCTTGAGTGTTCCTTTCGTATGTTTATTGTGGCATTTGGCGTATAAAGGGTCGTATTTTATCGTGAAATTAATACTATTTGTCGCCTTTAGTGTTATTTTTGTTATTCGTTAATATTTGCCATTTTCTTTTATCAAGTGTGCATATTGTTGAATTGGAAAACGATTTTTTGGATTTTGTGCAACATGTGAAGACGAGGACGTGTATTTATATGCACCGAGGTAAGTTTATTTCAAATATTTAATATACATGTTGTATTGTAGGGCTCTATCAAACATAATAACTAGGCGACACTCGATACTTATGCAAATTTATTTCTTATTTTAAGGGTTGTGCTCTACACTAATGGTGTATCCAAATCGAGCAGAGCATACACGTAGGACTTCCTGTACCACCAATATTGAAGATATGTCTTGTTTGCGTTTTTATGCTACAGGCAGTTACCAGGTAAATGTTTACTTAAATCTGTAAATACAGGGTAATATTCAATTGTTTTTTCTTTGCAGAGAGTTTGCGAATCTGCAAGACATTAGTCAAGGCATCATGTGCCAAATAATCAGTGAAGTGTCAAGTACTATCGCAGACGCTCTCTCGGTGTACATCAAATTTCCAAGCACACCTGAAAAGTATGCAGTCAACCACAACAAATTTTATGCATTGTCACACTTTTCGGGACTAACATAATGCATAGATTGCGACCCGCATTTTCAAGACAGAGGTGTTGAAGTGGCTGCAACCCCGGAACAACAAAGGGGAAATTTGATTCGGGCAGCATTTATATAGCCACATTTTGACCAATAATATATCTATTAGTTTTTGTGATACGTTTTACAAGTGCATCTTAGTTCTTATGTGTATCGTTGCATATTAATATTTATAACAAATTGTATATAATAAAACACAAAATGTTATTTTAATTTGTTTTTATATCTCTTTTGTCAAGATTTGCTCCTTTTTTAATTTTTTCTAACCGACAAGCTCTTTTAAAAACAATTTTTCTTCACCGGAGAAAAACTAACGCTCACCCTCTATATTATTCAAATAATTATAACACTATAATGCTGGTAATGTTCAACACAGAATTAATGCATTAACGGCGAACGAAATCAGCGATGCCAACCACAACCACTAAAATCTCTGCTTGGTTATGACGTAATTAATGACTTAAACCCTTGCCATGTCCTCTAGCGTTACTCACATAAGGAATTGTCTTTGAATACGAATTATGGGGCTGAGGTGAGGACGCGCTAAGTTGAGTGCGAGGTGACAGAAATATGAGATGACGGTAAGGTCGACTTAAGGAGTGTTTATGAATTCCACCCTAAATTGCAAAAAACAAACAAAAATAATGGGAATAGAACAGTGTTGAAAATATTAACATGGTAAAAAAGAGTGAAGCTTATCGAAAATTGACCCCCCCCCCCGAACTTAAGGTAGCTATGGGCCTGAGTTAAACGTAAAGATGTATATGTGATATATGTGATGAAATTGTATGTAAATTTTGTTACATTACTTGACACAAACTATAAATGAGAAAAATATGGATATGATACATTGAATCAAAAGAATTAGAAGCAAATTTATGTTTAAGTATTAAAAATGAAGTGCTTGGTAAATGATCATTTGTGGTCACTTTGCTTATTGTACACCCCCTTTCTTAGTTGATTTATTCAGTGATGTTATGATCAAGAGTTTCCCAAAGACGTATTAGCAAATTTAAAGAAGATTCTAATGGGAATGAAATACTTGAACTGTTTTTAAAAAATAAATATTGTAGTAGGTTAAATAGATGACCACAAATTGTACACGTAGTTCGAATTATGTAGAATGTAATATGTATCGTAGATGAAGTGCCTTGGTTGATCAAAATATCAATGGTACCTACATTTACCTGAAAACTAAGTTCCTGGTACAAAGTATTTGCACTCCTTTCTTCTTTCTTGGTATGAACTCTCCCTGAATGGCTATTACTTTTAGCAGGTGCCTGTGGACTAATTGGTGATGTAATTACACTCTTATTCGCTAAATTTATTGTATCAGTCTCTTGTGCTTTCTCCATTGTATGAACACCATCTTTCACATTATCCATTTCACTGTGTAAACTGAAATATTCCGAAACAATCAATGTGTAAATATAAAACGCAACAGTGCGTACCTAGGGGACGAATGACTACTACTAATAGGAGAAGTTGGCACGCTGTCGACACCTTCAGTCACTTCCAGTGACGCGAAACCATATGAAACGGGACCGGAACTGCGGCACATATTCAACCTGTTTGAGTTTAATCTTCCACTTTCCGAACGTTCCGTCGCCAGCTGAGCTCCCGAAAGAAGTAACTTTGTACGTTCCATGTAATCCATGTGTGTTTTGAAGAGTTCGGTGTACCGGTCGTGTAACTTTGCATATTCCTTTTTTAGTTCGCCTTCTCGTTCCTCCAATCTACCTGCATGTTCCAGTGAGTTTTTGTGCTTGATCTCCAACATTCTAACGATGCTTTCAAGCGATTCTTGTTTAGCCGATAATTCTTTCCTTTCACCTGTAAAATACAAATTAAATAGTAACAATAACTGTATAATTAAACTACAAAAATTGCATTTGGTTACTTTCATTTCATATGCCATAAGTTCATTCTTCTTGAATTTACTTTTTTTAATTTCTCATTCATTGTTTTTGTTTCATATTCAATTAATTTAATTTTTTAACTTCCAATTATTTGATTTTGCAAATTTTAAATATCCTATAATTTTATTTAACTTTACTGGTTTCTTAATTATATATTTCTTCCCTATTACCATTTGAGTTATGTGTTTGGTTTTTGCTTATGGGTGTTTCATGTTTAATTTGTTTAATTTGATTTGTAAAGATTTCTATTCAAACCAAAAAGAGAAAATAAAAACTTATTCAAATAATATGAAAGTAATGCGTAATAAAGGCAAGTGTGCTTTTAAACAGTTTAAATTCAATTAAATGAAAGTATATTGCAATTAGCACTATTTAAATTTCCAAGAGCTCAGACCAAGGACTTTGATTTCAACAACCCATGGTAAAGTTGGAATTGTATCCACATTATGTATAAATTAAAAATATAGTTAAACTCTATATAACAAAGAATTGATATTTACCATCTGCCAAGTCTTCAAACTCAAGTAACTTTTGCTCCGAAGCTTTCCTGGCTCCCTTTTCCCTTTCATATTGTGTCACCAACTGTTCGTTATCTTCTCTTAACAATTCTAACTCTACATCGTGTTCCTACAAGATAACATACATAACTTGCAATTCATGAAAAAGAAATCAATTTCGATACGAACCTGATTTGTTTGGTAAGCAGAATCCAGACACTCGAGCACATTCACAACAAGCGGCATTAAGGTCTTCACGACATCTTCGTCATATCTGGCTATCATGCGTTCGAACTCCTGATATATACTACCCGCCAGAGATTGCACTTTTTCTGACATGACCATGTGAGAGTCTTCGTGGGTTACATATATAGTTTCGTGGCCCAGGCCATCACCTACGTCGTCTAAATCCATTCTTTTGTTGCTTTAAGAATCTACTTTGTCGCAAAACCCTGATTGCACATTATATCCGTCCACGTCGATTAATGGGTGCTATATAAATAAAACTAATCGCAACTATATTTAAACATGTCTACGGTTTAATGCACGGTCGTTTTTTGCGGAAATTTTGTAACACCCACTATATTTGACAAATATGTCACGAACTGTCAGTTGAGTTCACAACCACTTCTACATTCTCCTATGTTGCCATGTTTTGCGCAGTATTATTGCGCAACATAATAATAGGAATAGTTCTTTATTTTCAATCTATATTTACAATTTGGAATGCGTTTCGGTTGCATTAAATAAGTTTTCCAAATATGTACTCGTGTAGTGCAGTAACGCCCCTCAATGAATCACTGACACGATTATTCAAAGATATTCACAATAATTTAAACAAAAAAATATAATTATTTTACATACATACTTTCTTTACATTATTTTCAAGGTAATGGCAAAACTGTGATTAAAATTCAGTATGTACATTTTTAACTCACAGATTTCCCGTTATATCAGCGTGTTTTGAATTTTTGAAATGCCGGAAATCTAATAACAAAAACTATTATGTAATTAGATGGGGTTGGGTTGGCCGTGAAATAGAAGTAGTGTTATACCATACAATCGAGTGTTAATACAGTGACAGAAATAAAAAAATCTTAGTCCACTTCGTTCTGTTCAAATAACAAGGCATTATAAATTGAAAATTAATTTCAACATTAATATAAAATCGTAAATAAATGATAACAATATGCAATGTATGCGTTTATACATAGAGATAGAATATAAGAAGATCGTTATCTTCACGTTTTTACTTTACTTTCTACTTTCTTAGGCGCGCGTACGCGAAAATTCATAATATACCACTGCAAAGAATCAGTTCCACCACACCATGGAAATAAAAAAATTCAAATTAGAATTCACAATACAGTCCTTAAAATGTCAGTACCGTTTTCGAGATATAAACAAAAGTTGTAAGAGATATTGCTTTCAACATTTCTTCCTCGCTGTTTACAAATCTCAAGTTTAAAGTTTCAGAGTGTTTGCTTCAATAGTTTGGGCGCTAGAGTGCGCACGAAGACACAGATATAGTGTACTTATAACACTATTTAAGGAATAATGCCCGATCATCATGCATGGCCAAGCAAAACCGGGACTCGTCACTAAAGACGACACTATTCCATTCGACATTCCAGTCGTCGTTCAAGGCAAGGCAAGGGTCAGAAGACGAAGAGAACACCCCAATCTGGTGTTTGCGATAGAACGGCATGTGCATCGCCTATTGCTTGTGGAAGTAGGTCTAGTCTTTGTTAGAGGCAATATGAATGCTCAGCGCTACATCCATGACATTGTAGAGCGCCATCTGCTACCCTATCTTGCGACCATGCCAAATCCCATATTCTAGCAAGATAACGCCCGTCCTCACATAGCTAGACTTCTTTCAAGCTGCCGACGTTAATCTTTTGCCATGGCCCTCCTGTTCACCTGACCTATCACCAATTCAGCATGTTTGGGATTTGATGGGTAGGCAACTCACCAATTTAGCCAATTCTCCGCAGATGTTAGATGCTCTGAGACATGAGGTACAAACATTAATGATTTAAGTGAGTATATTGAAACCTTTAAAAGTTCTTATTTATTCGAGTTTTGATAGGCTATGAAAATTTTATGTACAAGTAGCCTGGTATGAGGTGCCTCAAGCAGATATCGACCACCTGATTAGATCCATGCCTAGACGGCTCAATGAGTGTACACAGCTTCGAGGTGGTCAAACACACTATTAATAAAAACTCGTTTGTCTTTTGTTTTTTTTAACTTGAATTTTTCATCGATTGTTCCTCTATGGTAGTTGACTATGTAGTGTTAAAATTATTAAAAAATTCCAACTCGTTCTTGGTGTTCGGATTTCTATGTCACTTAGTATAGATTAAATTGTTTATTTATATAAATTTATATCATATGATGTAATCGCATTTTTATGCATAATGCGGCTATTTTTTTCATTAATTGTATAACATAGTTATTTTCAAATTCCAAGTTTAATATGTGGTCCTAAAATTTGTAAATGTGTTACTGTATGCATCACGAAACACTACAAAAAAAATGTTCCTATACACTAAATTCCATTTCTTATTCCTAAAGGAGTTTGATAAGACATGCTGGTCTGTTATCAATAAATGAAAAGATCATTTTAAGCATTGGAACGAGTTTATTACATTTAAAAAAATAATTACAATACAAATAAATGATTTGTGACGATGAACACAAATATTAATCTTGAATACTCAAAGTTAGTATGACCCTCTAAACCCACCTCGACCACCCCATCCACTGCCCCTACCACCAAATCCACCACCACGGCCTCTGCCAAATCCTCCTCCACGACTTCCACCAAATCCACGACCGCCAAACCTGCGACCACCGCCGCCTCCATATCCACCGCCAAATCCTCCACCTCGGCCGAACTTAGCTGGAGATCCATCGCCAAATCCACCACCCAAACTGTGCCCTCTAGGTGGCCGCCTTGAATCGAGTTTTGACGACGCAACACGCTCTATTCCAAAACTGCCTGCGTGTAATTTACATAATTCTCGAATTACAGAGAGGACTTCTAAATCCACAGCACCCATTTCTAGCACTTGTTCGGGATCTTTCGATGCTCTAACAACTAAACTTTCGAGAGCGGGACGTAGGGCAACGATTGTCGAAGCAACTGATGGGTCTACTTGGAGGTTGATCCAGTTATCCAATCTAACTACACCATCGATCTAAACAAAATATAAGTAATATGCCTGGCTGTAATCATCACAATAATAGAACAAATATAAGCAATATAATAATTAACATTATAATTAGTGATGGGCATAATCGATATATTTCAATAATCGATTATTAGTAATCGATATAATTTAATAATCGACTAATATTAGTAGTTAAAATTAGTAGTAGTCGTACTAATACTAATTAATGCAACGTACAACATAAACGTTCTAATACCACTAACAGTGTGTTTTCTAAAGCCGTGCAACTTAGAAATTTACATCGAAACAAACTATCGTCTAAAAATTTAGATCAAATTATATTCCTTAATACCACATTCTTATAAATTTGTTTTTATTAATTTTTATTATTGTTTAATCTAGAGTTATTAATTTATTATATAAGCACCTTTGTTTTTATTGAGAATTATACTTTTGTTGTTATTTGCTCATATTTTTTATATATTATTGTGGCAGTTTATAAATATTATTGTAAATTTTGAAGCGTTTTATTTACTAACGCAATATCATCAACACGATTGTACTTATTTAAATTATTGTATTCTTCAATCCGACAATGACGATCGGTCGAGACTACAAAAAATAATTGAAAGAGAAGCTTCGCTTAGCGATACGACTAATTAGTTGCCACAATCGAACGAGTCCAATGTTAAAATAAAATATCTCGAACCTGGAACTACTATTAATATTTAGTGGTGGGGTTAAAATATATCGAGATATCGGCCTTCTCGGTCCGCTGCCACACGTTCCGTGATCGACGTACGACTACTAATTTAGTACTACTAATTTTCAGAGTGCATAGTCGATTATCTCGAGAGATTTTAATAATCGACTAATTCGTGTATCGCATCTCGATTATTCCCATCACTAATTATAATTGTATTTTAATAAAAAGATGTTGAGGCATATTAAAAGGAATAATAACATCCTAGAGAATTAATTAGTTTTACAAAAAAAAATTACGTTCATACATCCATAATTTATTCAAAAGAACTTTTATGATTTTATTTTATGACATAGACAGTAATAATTGAAATAATGTGCTTACCCATTCTACTTTTCTGGAACCAAAAAGTAATAAATGAATTGGAGTAACCATTGACATTTGCTTACAGGATACCGCCCTCGTTCTTATTTTTTCTCCAAACACAAAGAATGGATATGGGAATGTTTGTTCCAGATTGCTACAGTTAACTGAAGTTTTATGAATTAAAGCAGCTTTACTTTCAGTTGTCAATACCTAAGCAAAGCATTGATTATTTGAAAATACACCACATTAGCAATTAATATACCTTGCGCTTTTCTTTATGAAAACAAACATTTGGATACAACCCATAACACATTAAAGCCATCACCATATCTAGTTTTGGATCTGGTCCAATACTGTCCATGTGAAGAGGTGCCAAGGTGTCCTCAGGGAATCCAACTGATGTAAGAATAGCCTGGAGTTGATTTTTAGCTTCCCAGGTAACTCTGAGCGTAGGCATGCTGATGCCTTTATATTCACAGAATCTTAATTCAGCCTCTTCACCACTTTCTCTGGCTTGATCCCATAACTGCAACACAAATTGAAAGCGTGAAATAAACATTGCAGCAGCGTTTAGGCAGCTTTACCTCAAATGCTGTCAACATAGCTACATGATCAGAATGTCTATCGCCAGCTAAAGCTTTTTGGTGGTAACTTAAACGGCGCTGACCACCTTCCAAAGTAAATATTTCAGGAAACGTTGATGAATTTGCTGCCATTGTTGCTAAAGGACCACCGCACATAAATATGCAACCCAACACCATCATTTTACCCAGGCGTGGTTCTATGGGAAGTTTTGCTAATATTCGACCTAATGGTGTTAACTCGTCGTTTGTATCTAGACATTTCATTTCACGTAATAACACCTAAAAAATTAAAATAAATTTATGCCATTTCAAATATAAGCAAAAAGTTAAAATCCTACTTATTTAACGATACTTACTTCAGCTTCAATTACTGCGTCCAGTGGGGGAGGTTCAATGGCCTTACTCAAAAAGTGTCCTATTGCACCCAAGCGTAATAATTTTATGCTTAGGGCAAGTTCGTGCAGAGGAGTTCTGAACATTTCCGGGGTCATATGCTCTTCAAGTTTGTCAAATCGTGCTCTACTGCATAAATGGAAACAGCAACCTGGTCTTACACGCCCGGCGCGACCTTTGCGTTGTTCTAGATTTGTACGTGAAGCCCAAACTGTAGCATAGCTGGTCATATTATTGTGCGAAGTGAACAATTTCATTTTCGCCTTGCAACTGTCTATCACGTAAACTACATCATTGATTGTTATGGATGTTTCTGCTATATTAGTCGAAAGAATTACCTGCAATCAACTAAGGTTAGTAATACTTGTTAAATGGTTAATTATTTTTAACAGGATATAATTTTAGATTTACATTTAAAACATTTACTTTCTATTGATTTTACGCAGTTAGAAAAGAACCATAACTGATGGGTAGTAGCTTTTACATAAAAGAGCATAATTTAGAGATTTGATGGATGTTCAACGACAAAACGGCAAAATCACAGGATATAGAAATTTTCGCATTTCAATTGGGTAAATCTATTTAATCTAATTATTATAATTTGGTGCAGAAAGTTAACAAACCTTAGTAACATTTAGAGGTACAGGTGCAAAAACAATTCTCTGATCTTCTCTGGGCAGCTGTGAATGCAAAGGTAAGATACGATATTTATTACTGCCAAACACATGGTGCTGTTGTAGATGCTTCATCATGGCAAAAATTAAATTCCAGCCAGGTAAAAATATCAATACAGCACCGGGGATGTTCATATCTTTTATGTATAATAAAAGTGCCTCGATCAGTTCAAAACTTATATCCTTTTCAGACAGTCTTGTCAATGCATTTTTTGTCTGATCTGAATACTTTCCAGTCACAACTTTGTTGAGATTTTCATCCGATTCAGTATCCTGAATCGTGTCTTCATCTCCGCCACCCCCAGATTTTCGTTTGCGGCTATCAGAGGGTGGAACGAACTTTGTGAGTTCGACGCAGTCTTCAATGAAGTATTCCTGAACAGGGAAAGCTCTCCCGGCAATTTCAATCACTGGACAATTATTAAAATACTTTGAGAATAATGAAGTATCGATTGTCGCCGACATAAGGATCACTCGCAAATCTGGATACGTGTGAATCATGTCTCTGAGGACTACCTATATATAGATAAGTTTAACATTTTATGTTTAAAAATACGGATATGCGTACCATGATAAAATCACTGTTGACGTCTCTTTCGTGAATTTCGTCAACTATTACATGACTAACACCTCTTAATCCACCTTCCAATTTTTTTAGTAGGACTCCAACAGTGCAAAACATGATTGAACCGTAAGGTCTCGGCAACATGGATTCGAAACGGACTGAATATCCGACACCCTGCCCCAATGGTTCACACCTTTCATTGGCAACTCTTTCAGACACGGAAACTGCGGATATCCGCCGTGGTTGTGTTATAGCAATATTACACCATGCACCTTGGCCAGATGCTATGTAATCATCAAGAATGAATTGACAAACTTGAGTTGTTTTACCTGTAGGAAAATTATACATGAAAAATAATTGGAATAAAATATATGTCTGCTACTATTAACACATTGACTTTTTATTTAAGTTTTTTGCAGCAAAGTGGTTATGGTCGTTTAATTGCAACTGTGTTAGTTAGCTACTAGTCAAAGTATTAATTCTTGTGTATCCTGCAGAAATTTTATTTTATATTACTAACAATTTATTCATGCTGATTTCTTGATTATAATAAAGCCTTTGACAACATAAATCATTAATTATTATTTGTTGTGCTACATTAATATGGTTTTGGGTCAGGTGTCTTAGAGCTTTTTTGTAATTATAATATAATAATTGGTATAATTGGTAATTAAATATTGTAATTATCATTTATATGCTGATGACACTTTCTTTTACCCCGAATGAAGTTAGTGATAAAGAGGCTATGATTAATTTTGACCTTACTGATCCTTTACTATCCATTGATAGCAAGATGTACACAAATTGCATTATTTGGTATGTCTTGTAAGTGGGATTATTACGTGAATGCAAATGCAAGCATATATAAATTCTTATGCAAAGTACACTTACCACATCCAGTATTTCCTCTAATTATAATTACAGGATTATCGTTGATAGCTTCCATTATAGGTCCTCGCATATTAAAAACAGGAAGAACCTTGCGGTCAGCGAGACTACTCTGCAATGCTTGGTCATTTTGTAAACGATCTCGAGATTCCTGCATCAATTGCTCACTGAGATCTTCAAGATTTGCTGTGGCCAACGGTCCTTCATCAATGTTACATCCTGTCCAGGGATGCCAATTCGGTTGAGGCGGTGACCATGGAACGACCCCACCCACCGTTGGTTTTGCAGCCATAAAATCATCAAGAACGTGTGAACTCAACAGTGAAACAGGTTGATCGCATGTTTCCGGTGATACCTGTACAGGTTCTATATTCAGTTGACGTAAGCAATTTTTAATTTTTGTTTGCAGGTCGGTGGAAAGTGCCACTGCATAAGGTGCCATTTCAGTAGCAGATTTTTCTTTTTTGAGTGTGCCAGAAAATGGCTCAATCACATTAAGATGGAACAATTGCCTTACAATAGAAAGAGCACAACTTTTGCTGGCCGTTTGCTTATTAGAACCTGTGTCCCTTCCCATGATTGTACGGCCTAATTGCTTCACATAAAAAGTCATTTCAGCAACAAAACTCCTGTTAAGTAATATTTATGTTAGACTGATTAAACATGAAAGAGAATATACTTACATGTGTAGAGTACACAAAAACACATTAAGTAGATCATAAAGGATGAATACCTACTGAAAACAAACAAGAATTTACAGTTGTGTAAAAATTCATCGTTAAATCTGATACAAATACAGAATAGCAAGCTTATTAGCAGCTTTGCTCCGTATTTACAAACTGTGCATATACAAACCATACTTTATATTTCAGTAATAATACAAAGTAAAGCTGTTATGATTTGTTCACTGATTACATTGATAATTATATAACATAACATTGTTATATCATCATCATGAAAATATAACTTGATTTATTACAACTGTACATCCTTGCTGTTTCCACGGGCGAATAAATGTTCAAATAATAACTGGATACTAGCAATGAATAAATATAATCATGTGCTTTTTCCTTAACTTACTTTGTATGATCAGGACCAACAGGAGTGTATTTGTAATCAGCATTAATTTTATTGCTCTGCATAAACTGATGTAACTTTGATTTGGCATTTTCAATCGTCCAATTTCCATGTATTTGTGCATTAACATCAAGATCTTCGGCCTCTTCCACATTTTTTTGTTGCTGCAATCGATCCATATAATGCCAGTTACCTCTATCATCACCACCAATTGGTCTATATGCTTCGCCATAACTTTGTGGACCCATACCTTCACCAAATACAGATCTTTGTGGAACTCCTCCATTATCACCACCTATAAAATATCACAACTCAATATTCTATAGCAATATCATAACAGTGTGGATCATCCCACACAAGAATGAATTCAAATTCGTCTGAAATTTATATTGGACAAATGCTATTAAAACTACGTGCGTAATTGTTTCCTGTCTTTAGAAATTAGTATAAACATTTTATATTTTACCTGGTGGTTGGTTTCCATTATTTTCTGGTCCACTTAGCCCCAAATCGGTAGGAACATCCTTCGGGTTAACATGCGCCTGCCGAACCAAATAGCTGACAAAATCTCTCGCTGCATTAGCTTGCGCATCTTTCTTATTAGTCGAGTTGCCCACGCCGACATAATCGAATCCCTCTACGCGTGCTTCGCATAAGAAACGCTGACGATGTTTTGGACCTGCGACATTTTCATTATCGATTTTTTTTAAGTACGGGTATTATCAAGTGATATTGGCACATACCGGTAGGTCGGACTTCAAACTGTGGTTCTTTGTGATTCTTCTGGCAGTATTGGTGCAAAAACGACTTAACATCGCCCATGATTTCGAATTACATGAAAATATCATTTACCGGCAATATAAACTACTACAGCGTCACTTAAATGGCTGTCAAACGGTTGTTGGTGAACAAACCAGTTTCAGAATTCAGGGATGCCACATATAGATAACTAAATCGAAACGGTATCTTAAAAACGAGAAAAAGCGACAGCTATAAAACTGTGAAACGGTGTTCAAACTATGAACGTTAATATCAAGTATCTATTTTAGGTTTAAGTAATAGTTTGTGTAACACTTATTCAAGAAATTATTATCTATTGTTATGCTATTTTTCTTCCTAGAATACTTAAGAATAGATTTGAGAAAATTATTGTAACTGTACAGTTAAGATCGTGTTGAACGATCGTTCTTCGTTGAAGTTCTATCGGTGATTATCTATCGTCAAATATTGCATTTTTTCGCTCATCAAAATCCGTGCGATTTTCATATTTCAGTTTTTTGTGATTGGTTTAATTCCAATTTGTTCAGTATTTATTTATTTAATTTTTTGTAGAAGCTTATTTAGATTTAATGTATCAAATGTTGCCTATATTGGCGCATGAAATAGACGGCAATTGTGATAGGCGGCATTTTTTCGCGATATCGCCATTTGCAAATTTTTGTAACTGCTTTGCATCGTTTGGTCTTCAACTCAGCGATGTATTTTCGATATTGAGCTCGTAGTCCTTCCTTACGGATTCTTTGCTCCTATGATAAAAAAAAACATTCATGAATGAAACCATGTGTAGCCTAAAAAAAATACTATGAAATCTTTTCATTTTCAGTTTTTTGTCTACGGGGGATTCGTACCGAAAAATTGCGTTTAGTGATCGCCTTGGCCATTCGACAATACAGAACATCGTTCTTGAAATGCGGTGTGCGAAGTGTTATTAACAATTCCATCTCAAGAAAAATGGTTACAAATAGCAGATGGAATATGGAGCATGTGGACTTTCCCAAACTGTTTGGGAGCCTTAGATGGCATACACATAACAATAGAAGCTCCACCAAAACGGGATCTTTATATTTTAATTATAAAAAGACGTTCTCGACAGTTCTCTTGGCGTTAGTAGACTTCAATTACAAAATCATTGCTGTGGATATTGGGTTATATGGAGAAAATAGTGACGGTGGAATTTTTTAAAAATTCTGCAACGGGAAAAATACTGGAAAATGCTACGCTGAATGTTTCAATAGACTCACCTTTACCAGGGACAAGCATAATAGTACGTAATATTGGGAGATATTACGTTTCCGCTAAAAAATATTTCATGCGGCCTTACCCACGATCGAAAAATGTTGAAGATACTGCGAAAAGAATATTTAATTATCGTTTGTGTAGAGGAAGAAGATTAGTTGAATATGTACATTCGGTATTTTATCACAAACTTTTTGCGTGTATAATACAAGACTCAAAGCTCATCCCCCAAATGCATCCTCAATAATTTTAACAACATGAACTCTGCATAATATTATTAGAAATACTTGAATCATTAATTTCGAGAATAATTTGGAATGCATTAATACTAATCGCGTGTAAAATCTAAGACGACAAGGAGGAAATGCACATGCAGAAGCATTCATAATTTTAAAAAATTTCTTCAACTTCTTCCTGAAGGTTCAGTATCGTGGCAAGAAAATCTTGAGATGTAATTAGAATAAAGCAATTAAATAACTATCAAATTTTGTATAACTTTTGTGTTTTTAATCCAACTGCTTCAATTTCGTTCCACATTTTCCTTTTATAATTATTGTTACTATAGTACTGTGATTGCAAATTATATAATCCACGTTTACCTTTTCTTAAT
Source organism: Geotrupes spiniger (assembly GCA_959613385.1). NCBI lineage: Eukaryota > Metazoa > Arthropoda > Insecta > Coleoptera > Geotrupidae > Geotrupes > Geotrupes spiniger. The sequence continues at coordinate 22,212,394 of OY390736.1, read as the reverse complement.
TCAATAATTATTTCATCTGAAAATAATAAATAAAAATGTATATTCAATTTATTTCTTTTTACTTTGCATATAAAATATTTTTTAAGTGCAAAACGGTTAACTATTCTTTTAAAATTTTCGACAATTTTACCAAAAATAATTATAGTGTAATGGCAGGCCCGATCTCGCTTCAGTTAAATATTTTTTTCAAAGAACCGGTACCGGCACGATATGGGATTGGAACTAGAGCGATACGCTAGTGAGAATTCTCTGATTCTTTCTTGTTTAACAATATTTGACCGGACCGGGAACGGATCGAGACCGGAGCAAGATTGAACTTTGAGCAGTGTGAATCGAGCCTTAGTGGCATCTGTTACTATATTTTTGCCTTTTGTACAATTCCTGTACAATTCCATGATTTGACTGATCTTAATCAAAATAAGTTATTTCATTTTGTCCAATCTTAGCTTACCATATAAATGATAAATGACATGAACTTAGTATTAGTTTCTCTACAGAAATGACAATTTAGATTTAGCTCAAAATAAATAGGGGAGCCAATAGTTACACAATTGAATATTTACACGGTTTTCTTGTATAAGTATTGAGATGACTGCCAAAATCGAAATGTGGACATTTTTAGCACCCAACTAAATGATAAAAATTTTAATTGAGTGTCTGATGCTTGCTTTGTGATCAAAAACTCTTGAGGCTTTCTTTAAAACGAGCAAACAAACCACTGTAATTCTAGAGAATATTGTAACAAGAAAAAAATCTGCTTGCATAATTCGCTGGAACTCTTGTAGGCATTCTAAATTCTATTGAACAGTGAATATAAAATAGAATGGAGGGGACGAAGCAAAGTTTGGTAAGGATGGCAATAGAGGAAATAAGGAGTAGGCGGGTTAAGAGAAGGAAAAGAGAAAAAGGGGGGCGGAAGAACCGCGAGAAGAAAGGGGTAAGCCGGAGAGATCTAGAATGGAAATACAAGGATTTAAATATAGTGTATGTGTAATTACTAGGGTTATACCAATTTTTTTTATAAAAGAAAAGAAAAGAATTGATGGGTTCGAGATATTGTACAAAGTTGAAATTTGCCAAATAAGTCAAATGTGGAATAGTTAATATGAAAAGCGACACTCCTCTGAAGTTGATATGTATATCTAGTTGATATGTTTCATTTATTAGCAAATTGACATTACCTTGGCGCTGCAGAACTGTTTGTATCGTATAATTTGATTTTGAGTTTTAACCAGTCGTGTAGAATCCGCCTAAAAATACTAAAATTCGGTTAGGTGTATTCGTGAGAGTTTGGTAGGGACATCTGTGTTAGCCCAGTAGCTAGAAATGCAGTGAGTATTGCCTATGCGCCTGAACTTATTTACCCCATAGTACTACGAAAAGTATTTTAAGTATTGTTTCCGTAAATATAAATTTGATGCCTCGTTTTCAGGAAAACCGGGGAGATGCACATGTTAATTCGCGCGGCTGTAGCAAGAAGCTAAATTGTCCATAACAGGACAACATCACACATTTTTCCTGGTTTGTCGGCGAAAATATACTACTGGAAGACTGGCCTCTGAACTGACCCTGCACTAGCACGGAATAAAATCTGTGTAACAATAAACTGATCCTGAACATCAATCATTTTGGAAGATTGCGATCGTAAAATATTTGAGAAATGAATTGAAAAAAAAAATAAATAAATAAACTGGGAATGTAAGAACACGACTAAAGTTATTGGAAAGGCAACAATTTAAAAAGAACGATAAATATGCTAACAAGATAATTTACTTCAATTAGCGCCAGTGCACTTTTGGATTGAAACAATAATTAACGAACGTGGAGTTGATTTTGCAAATAATTACATGATGAAATATGATATAGCCCGGGGCCGCCGGAAAACAGTTTTCATTCCGAATACTGGATATAAATATGTGAAATGCAAAATATGGCTTCAGGTTAGTTATTACATGCGAACAACAGTTTTAAAAGGGAATTTAGATTGTGCGGTAAAATATTTTTTTAGGATTTATAGAGCATTTAAATAATGCCGCGTCGTTTATAAATATCCAGAGCTTACCAATTAATTTAATTTTATTGCCTATGATTGCATACTGCACACTTCTTGATTTTAATTGTATTTAAAAATAAAATTAATACAATCCAAAATTAGGGCTATTTCATATTTATATTTAAATCTAATGCAAAATGCCACAGTATATATTTGAGATTTCAGACATAAAAAAAGTTATTACCGTATACTCATATAGTTTAAGAAAACAACGAACTTTAAGTTTGTGCAATATTTATGCAATTCTTTTCCTGTCTTTGTGTGCGTGTCTTAATATAACACTTTTGTTTGGATTGGAAGTAAACCGAACCCTGTTTAGGTCATAACGTGTTTACTTAAATCTTTCACTTATTTAAATGAACTTTAATACATTGTGCATTGTGTTCAGAGTGCAAACTAACGGCACGCATTGGCTAAACAAACATAACTTACCTAATACCTACACATAACTGTTAAATGTAATAAATGTTAAATATTAACAATTATATGCAATGTGATGATTAGGAAGGAATTGCATGAAATATGGTTTCCTGAGTGTGCACACTAGTTTCCGCTAATTTCTTATTTTGCATTTCGTTAATTTGTCGATAATTTTCAAATTTTTTACCTTTTCGTTTATTTTATATTTTTGTATCCATGTTTAAACAACGCATACATTTTATCACTTTACAAATATATATTTTTTTTTCGTTATTCATTTGTTACCTAAATTTCTTTTAAATCCATCATAACAACTGTTCTACATTTATGTTTTAATTTGCTATCCATTTATTCATCTTTCGCTTTAACTTTTTGTTTTTGATTTATTTAAACTTGCACTGAGATGTCACACCTGTTGAGACAGGTCAAACACAAGCGTGCTCTTTACCGATGTTATAAACTATTCCAGCATTTTCTGTGAAGAATAGTGTCCAAGTAGCCAATTTCAATTAAAAATTGTGATAATTATGCATTTTATTTCTGAAATAAAATTAGAATTGCCCAATGAGATTTGAACTGGTTAGCTTAGGATTGCTAGCGTATCATATTAATTCAACACACGGCGAATCAAAGGAACCCATTCGAAATTCAGCCCAATCCACAGAAATCAGACATCATATGTAACCAAGTCAGAACAAATATTATAAAGGTGGTGGTTAATAAGATAAATTATAATTATATAATAATAAGAAATTATGGCTGTGGAAGCAAAGAAAATGATGAATATGAATGAAATGGAAGAGAAAATGCATAATGGTACTTGATTAAATGGGAAAATAATCCGTAAAAGAAACCAACTAGCTAAGGAGATTTCGATATTTTATATTCTACACTGTATATTATATACTTTATCCCTAGTCCCGATATGTTCTATAATTTTATAAAATAAGAATAATTATGAAACGTAATAATGAAGTAAATAAATAAGTAAGTTTGCTGGAAATTTCTATCGAAATTCCAAACTCTGCAATCTCAGTTTGAAAATTGTGAATATGTATATGTGAATATACTGGGGTTCATATTATGAAATAAATTTAAATAGCATTTCCAGTTAAATAATGAGTCAAAAACGTGCACTTTATGTGTAAAATAATAAGTTGGTATCATTGGAAAATCTGCTTGTGATTGTTGCTTCAAATTTCATTTTGCCCAATTGTGTATTCACTTCGAAATGTGTCTTTGTGTCCTGGTTTCCTATTCTCGTCGTTTTGCTTTTTCCTTAGTTCACTTGCAATCCCATCTTATCTGCTGCTTCTAGCATTTTCCTTATTGTTTCCTCTAGTTCTGTTTCATTTATAGTTTCAATGACCACGTCATCTGCATAGCCTGTAACTTAGTGACATTTGTGCAGTATGTGTCCCTCTCTGTTCAATTGCCCCCCTCTCATATTTTTTTTGTAGTACCACGTTATATAATAATGTGGTGAGGCGGTCCTATTGCCTAAGTCCGGTTCTGATTTCAAAGTCTTGCGACATTTGTTTTTTAAACCTTACCTTGCTTGTGGTTTTCTTTAGTGTCATTTCTTTAGTGTCATGTTCACTAATTTTCTCTCATTCGTTTTTATGCTGCATTCTGCCATTATATCCACCAGTCTACTTCTTTTTTGTCGTATCCTTAATCTTTAAAATCTATAAACACTACGACTGCTGGAATTTTGTACTCGTAACAGGTCGTTAGTACTTCCTTTAGCATACACAGTGCCGCAGCCTTTCCTGAATCCTACTTGGTTTTCGCCTATCTGTGATTTCACGATTCCTTCTAGTTTTATTGTTGCCACCGTCTTATAGATCACGTCTACTAGGGATATCCCTAGGTACTTATTAAAATGTCTTTCATCTCCCTTTTCCCTCTTCTTCTCTCCATATCGACAGTATTAATTAAAATATTTTTTGTTGAACTTTTGTTGTTTTTGAGCTTCCATACGTTTTTGTCTATTTCTTCCCTTGTTGGTTGCGTTTTGGTAGTTGTCCCCCACCTACAATTTGTTCCGTTTTGTCTTCGTCTTCATTTAGCATCTCCTGAAAATATTTCTTTGATTTTCTAGTCCTCGCCTGTCAAGTTTCTTCACCATTGGATATATACCATCGGGCTCAATCTCTCATTTCCTTTGTTTACTTCCCTATAAATTCTTTGTAGTGGTTCTCTACCTCCTTAACCTTTCGTTCTGTTTCTGACCTTCCTTTTCTGTCTGTTTATCTTTTAACTTTCGCACTCTGCTCTTTATATGCTTCTTTATCTTTTCTTCACTTTATTTCACTTTCCTTTTTCTGATGTATCTTAAGTGGGATCGTTTTTTCGGTTGCCCTTAGAATAGTCGATTCCATATTCTTCCATTCTTCGTCTATGCTTTGGGTTAATTCCTGCTCTCTTTCTCAGTATCCTCGTATTATTTCCTTCTCTTATCTTTTTTGTACTTCTGCTTTTTGTAATTCCTCCATCTTATACTGACTCTTACTTTTTTCCCTCATTTATTCCCTCTTCTGGTACTTTCGTGTCTTATTCTCACTAAGCAGTGATTCGGGTTTATATCTGGACCTGCGTGACATATATTTGTTATTATTCTTTGGTGCAGTTTGTCTACGAGCACATGATCTATTTGATTTCTATATTCCCCATTTGGGGAATAAAGAGTGCCTCTATATACGCCATTTCATCCGAAATGTGTGCTCATTATTTCTCTTTTTCTTCTGCAAATTCTATCATTCTCTTTCCATCGCTGTTGCTCGTCTGATGTTTACTTTGTCCTACCGTTACATGTTTGTACATAAGTTCTCCCATACATTTACATCCCCTAACAGTACTCTGATATTATGTTTATTTATTTTGTTGTATGCTTGTATCACTTCAAGAATTCATCTTTTCGTGTTATTTTCTTTCAAGTGTTTACTTGAATGATATCCTTCTTATTGGCAGAGCGGTGATTCTTTATTGGTGTTCTATGATTTCAGATGATATATTTCATTATAGATTTTTTCGAAGATTATTCTTGCTTATTTTCAATCCCTGTTGGAGGCATTTTTTGGCAAGGAAAATTTCTTTCACTTGGAAAATAATAATTGCTGCCTGGATTTTGCAGGCAGCAATCAAACGTCGTTGCGCTGAAATAGCATATTTACAGTCGTATGGATCACTAACTTTTCCTCTCATCTACGCAATTTTTCAAATGGAAATCATTAGTTATTGCTGGCGTAACTGTATATCTGGTATGCCTCCTTGCATAACGTATGGATTTTATTATCGAACTATTTATTTCCCGTCAGATTTCCACTGTTTTATTTATAATATATGGTTGGATCTGGGAAAATAACAGTTTGGATTATTGGACAATTGTTGCTCTGTTATTCCAACCCAGCGGCAATAAATGATCCGTGTGGTTATAATGAACGATGAGAAATATTTCACGCTGTCACATTCTGAAATGAATGGTAACGATGGATTTTACATCTATGGTATTGAAAAGTGCACAAGAGAAATGAAACTCAAAGCAAAAATGAAATTTGCTGAGCAAGTTATAGTCTGGTGCGCGATTTCTAAGGCTAAAGTTCGAGGAGAAGCTCTAGATGCTGGTCTATATACCCAAAGATGTTTGCACTGAAAATGCCTAATTTTATTCCATTATCCATTATCCATTACCAGAACGACGATATAATATTTTGGCCTTATCTAACTTCATGCCATTATGCCAGGAGGACTCGGGAATGGTTGCAGCAGAAGATGATAGTCCCTCAAGCTAGCCCAATAGAAGAATTTTGGTTATTATTGTGTCGAAAAAAGGTTTATGAAAATGATTGGCAGGCCCAAAATGAACAACAATTGCGGGGACGAGTTTGGGAAGTAGGTCTGAACATCGTCGAAAAGAAGGTGAGAAAAGTCTTAGCCAAGTTACGTGCCATGGTCCGCTATTGTAGCTTCGTAGATTAGTTTCATGTTGGTAAAAGATTAACAATTAATTTTTAAGTTTCAATAAAATTTCGGTATTTTGCTGATTAAGCCTGTTCTTTTTTTTTCTCAAAACTTATGGCCCATACGTTATTTTGGCAATCGAATATATACTAGATGGTTTATTATTGCACGTTATATTCCAAACTATTAAGTAGATCATACTATCAATAAAGACATCGAAAACTTTCAGGGTCACTGCTTAGTTTGCAAACAATCCCAAAATAGCATAAACGAACACAACATTTATATACATTTGAACATACACATCAGGATTTTTTCTGTTTCTATAATCATACTTTCCTCATTCTAGTTGATAGTTTTTGCAAATGGCTTGATATCGCATAGGGGTGGATCCCCTTAACATGTAACGAAGGATGACCTGCATATTAAAAATACTCGTAATGCAATTTAAAAACAACCCGAACATTTTTCTGTAGTTACACCAAGCAAAAATCTATATTTTATCTCACCCTTATTTCCCATTATTATGAGCACATACAAAACATACAAAGTCATTAAAGAAACTGTTAACCCGACGATTCCCAAGAAAAAGAAACAAACAAAACGGAAAGATTGGTTCGAAGAAGAGTGTTTAGAGATAGCAGAGGAGGAAAAGAAAATAAGACGAGCATTATTGAACAACACACAACAGAGAAAAATATACCAACAAAAAAATACAATCGAAGAGCATGTATGGGAAGAAAAGCAGGTTGTATGTACAATGAGAAAAAGCTCATAAAGATTCAGGAAAAAATTTAGAGTAATGAAATCGGAGCATTTTATTAAGAAATAAAAAAGAAAAAGTAAAAGGTTACCATAGTAGAACCATACAACCAAACCCAACCCAATCCAACCCAGCCTAACCCAACCCAACCCAACAAAACCTGACCTAACCGAAAAGTAGGTGTAATTTTAGTTGTTTCCTAAGTTCAGTAAGTTCAATTTCATGCCAAATGAAATTGATTTTTAAAACTGATTACGTTTAAAATACCATGAAACAAATTATATGCATGAAGGTATGTGAATTGAAAAGACATGAAAGGGAATCGTTAGTTTGCTATGATAAGGAGGGAGAGATCCCACGAAAAATTGTCATAATTGTAAAAAATTCAAAAACTATCTAAAATGAAAATAATTTATATAATTAATAAAATAAAATAATTAATAAATAAAAACTTTGTCTATAATGAAAAACCGGAAAACAAAATTGTCAGTGAAGTAAAATTGCGGTAAATGCTTTATAAACATTGTAAGCATAACAAAATTGTGGAAATAGTAAAACAAAAGAAAATTATCGGCAATGAAACGTTGCCAAAAATTATATATTTAAATTAAATTAATTGTTTATAAGAGGGTTTCAGATGACTAATTTCAAGAATTCAGTACTGACAAAAAGATAAAAAGTATCAGTAACCATAAGTAAAATGCTCATTAACAAAACAGGTTGGATGTACAAAAACAATACGGGTTGGATTCTGATATATCTGTGGGGTTGGATGTTCCTTACGATTGCAAATGTTATAATAGAATGACAAACTTTTATGTTGAAAGCCAAGCGAAGTAAAACACGAGAATGTTATTAGAGATGATGTATATTAATTTGTAAATTTAGTGACTACCCTTTGATACTTTTAAAGTATTATGCTTGTTTCTCACTTCACAAACGTCAATCACAATGAGGTTTCTTTAAAATTACTTTAAGTTTTAGAAAACAAACTGACGTGAATATGCTTCGGGAGAGTTGATTTTGGATTTTTTTCTCGGCCGCTGCAATGTTGTTCGACGTTGCTACATTCGACGCAAAATCATTACAAATGTAATGAATAAATTTTCCTCTAGCTAATTATACTTCAGCCTTCAGCTCTGGGTTTTTTATCCACAGTTTCACTTTAAATTTCTGATCATTGTAGGAATATTCATCGTAAGGTAATATTTTGGGGAGAATTAAAATTGTGATTGGATTGGCTGGGTTGGGTTGGGTTGAGATGGGCTGCATTATTTCAGTTTCAATTGTTATTAGGAAAGAGGAAACGAAAAACAGAAAAGAATGGAATAAAAAATTTCAACAAGCAAATTTTCACAGCCTGTAGTGCATATACTAACATTTTATACAGTTTTTCCGTACATTGTTTTCAATGGTAAAGAGTTTCAACACAACTTCATATTCTTCTGTTTAATTTTTACGATTTCGACGAGGTCAATATAACTTACAGCAAGTACTGAAATGCCCATCGTGCAGTCGTTTGCGCCATTTAGTTTACCTTTAATATATCCTAAGTTAAGATTATATGACGCCCGGATGCAATATATTTAATACCTAACAGGCGTATAATAATTAATTTAATTGAGGTCCGAAATGAGTAACAATATGTAATTATTTTCAGGTTATTTCTAGAGTATTAGGTGTACTAGATATATATAAAATTGTATTTATCTTCAATTACTCAATTATAATTGCATACATTCATGGACTTTAAACCGAATAAAAAAATTAAAACAGATGACGGAAATAAACACAACCAAACGTAAACGTAAATATCGGCTTCGCTTAATTGGTGGTGACGAAACATTACTTAGTAAATTTGCCAATCGTTTACGCGTACAAATGCGTGCGAGAAATTGGTAGTATTAAGCACTAATTGGCAATGAAAAAATCCATCAAAAGAATCATTAAGTTACTTAAACAAAACGCGAAAAATAGCCCGTGTATTTTGTATCGGTTCATTGTGTGAAAATCTCGCAGACCTCCTGGTTGGAAGCGAAGAGACTAGTCACTGTTAAAGTCAACAGACCAGCCTGCTAGATGTAAAGACGTTGTTGCATGTTTGTGTTGGCGCACTAGTTCAAATTTACTTCGGCTAGTGAATGTTCCTGACTTGTTACTGGTGAAGTGTGTTAGTCGTGCACCATGTTAATCAGGGGTCCTCTGCAGGACCTCGTCCTTTTCGGAATTCTCATAATATGTAAGTTAATATCTTAATAATACATATTTAAATTTGTATCAAATATTAATTATGTATAAATTATAATGTTAATAAATTTCATTAAAATTAAATTTTTAAATTAATTTATTTTCTGGTTATATTTTAAGAATATTAGAATAGAGAGTGAAAGTTATATATTTTTCTTAAATAAAGCAATCTTAATTGAAGACGTAAGTTATTAATTACATTTATATTGCACGAAACACACATTAAAAACAAAGACAACACGTGGTCATTGTATGTACCTATAATTGGGTATGGTCTGGTATATAGTTTAAATGCAGAAAATAATAATAATAATAAATAATAAGGTAGATAATCGAACAAAATTCTCGTAAAGTTTATCAATTACGTTAAATTGTTACTTGGCATATAAGACATGCAATTTGTTGATCTTTTTGAGACAAAGCATAATTGATCATAAAACTATAAAGATTTAATCACAAAATTAATGATTGTGCATTTTCAAAATACCATATCATCTATAAAACGATTAATGAGCCTAGTAAATTTCACAAGAATTATCTCTTCTTTAAAACCTGCTTTAGTTTCTTACAAAATCATACTTTAAAAAGCACTGTAACCAAAATATCGCTTCGCTGGTGGGCAACGATATAATGCATGTGGTCCTGGCCCTATAATGTATACTTTTGTACGCTCGTTTCACTTTAATATGACTTACCGGAAAATGGGGTTTTGACGAGATGAATCTAAGATTAAGTTATTGTAACAGTGGCTACATGCACTTTGTAATTTATTTGAATGTTATCAATATCATTTGTTTTTTTTTAAATATGACTATTATTTTAGATTGCTTTGTTGAGGAAAATTGAAACATAATTACTTTTAGTATTTTTAGTTACTATAGTTCATAATTACCTCATTTAATGAGACGGGGTGATACCGTCTCATTGGAATCATCTCACTTGGAATCATCATTTACATTTTAATTTAATTTATCCACATCCACATCTAATAAAACTATTCACTAACGATTTATATACCGTTGTTCAAAGTTAAGGAAACTCTACTGCTAATTTTATCAATTGGTTCTGTTTCTGATTAAAGAAGATATTTAACCAAATCCACGTTAAGACGTGGATTGGGTTGATTACGATTCTAAGGATTCGTATTTTTTTAAATCATTAAAAGTTATTTCAGCGAAAGAATTTTTATGTCTATAGTTGACTATATAAGTCGAACTTATTATTGAAATATTAACAACATTCGGCGGGCACATTGCCAGTATTAAATATATTATCGTTATTATTATCAAAAATTCAGAATGATTTGTAGATAAGCCAAATGAACGTAAGTCACTAAAATGCAGGGATTTATGTTTTACAGAATCAAATAAAATTTCAGTCAATTTTAGATTAGATAGCCAAATAAGGTATCCTTAACCAGATTTTGGAAGCTTAAGGTGCCTTAAATTATATGAGAGTAACTATATACACGTAAAATTTCAACGACAGGTGATAAAGAGTAATAATACATAATACTTAAATATCAATAATTTCAGGAATTACAACACCAACGGCTCAAAGCTCAATATGGAGATATTTTACACTTGTTTAGAATGGTTGCAACAAAGTTTATTGACACAGCCTTTAATGTCGATTGACCAATCAATTCTATTGCGTGATATTACAGTTTTTTTGAGATATGAATACTTTAACGCGAAAAACTAGCAACATTTGAATTATCAGTTTGAAGTAATGAATCAAAATTACCTATTTTTCGAACTTAAATTTATTTTTTGTTAATCAAGTTCAACAGTTTTGTTTATTTTGCAACATGTGGTAACTGTGGTATTTTCAAAAATATCATAAGTGTTTATTATCAATAATCACCATAACGGTCTTTACCAGGGACATCAACTAATTTGCATTTTTAATGCAAATTTAACATTATAGTCATTCCATACCAAATGTTGTTTGCCCTGCAAATTACAGAACTTACACCAATACCACCAATAAAAATAATCCTCAAAATATTAACCCAAAGCAATAACGAGCAAGTCCCCAAACTGATCAAAACAAGAAATGCTGAACAAGTATGTGGAGCAAATTATAATATGACTGAACCTTCTAAGCTAGTTAATAATAGCTTAATGACTTCTATAAAATAGATAAAGAGACACGTGAAAAAGCTCATTGAGGAACATCCATAAAATGTATGAAGAGCTATCTATTACTGAAGATGTATATAATCATCTGCCTAATTTATTGTCCGCCTAAACATTGTCATGTGAACAGTGCCTGAAAATACTGTATAACAACTTGTGAACCAACATGATGGCCTTGTGACAAGAGCATATCTGTCTTACGAATGGTATAGGCCCAAATTATCACTAAGCCACTCAAATATGTATATGTACTACAGGGCGTGAAGACCTTGGGCTTATTAAACAATTTTATTTCATTCTTTTCTGTTTCTCGTTTCTGTCTCCAATTTTGGACCTTCATAGATCTTGCTCTACACTACTCTTTTTTTCAATTTGGTAATCTATTTCTGGGAATTCTTTCTATAGGACCTATCCACTTAGTCGTTGGGCTTTTAGGACTGATGTTATCTTTGCTTCTTTGTACGTAATGTCTAGTTCCTTATTTGTTGTTCTTCGTCAGCCGTCTTCCACGGCTCTTAGTATTTTTCTTCATGGTATCTTCATCTGCTTTCTTTAGTGACCATGCCTCACAGGCATATGTAACGGTTGGCCGTATAACGGTTTTAAAATTATTATCTTCTTGAGGTATTCTTTGATTTCATTGGTCTTTTCAGCATTCTGTACTTCTTGTTACCTTTCGAGTTCCTGACTTTCCTGCTTCTCGTGTCCTTTTCGTTTATCATGACTCCCAAGTATAATAATATTACCTTACCAATCTCATATTCGCTTCCATTGTTCGTAGTTATTTGCAATTTTCATCTGCCGACTGTTTGATTTCGCCCATTACCATGTATTTTGTTGTTGGTTTATTTCTAGTCCGAAAACTTTTGCATTTTGTTACAATTTTTTGTGTATAATTCTGCTTTCATCTTTGTAAGGAGTGCAAGGTCGTCCGAATATGCTAGACATTGATTTTATTTGTTGTATCTCTACTGCTGTCTATTTACTGCTTCTAATTATGCTTTTCAAAACCAGGTTGAAGAGTGTAGGAGAGAGAGGATCCCATTTCCCACCACAAATTCTGTTGGTTTGGTTGGTGGCCACTCCAGAAGACTTTATTTTGTGTTTTATTCAGCGTCATAGTTAGCCTTATACATGCCTTATATTTGTATTCCTAGCAGTTATTTGTATTTCTTTGAGAGCAAAAATGTGGTCATTTTCTGATCTGTTTCTCCTGAAACTTGCCTGATATTCACCCAGAGACACCTTCTGTAACATTGCTTAATGTTTCCTTAATACATTTTGCCAGTACTTTATAACTTGTGTCCAGTAACACAATACCTATACAGTTTCCAATTATAGATTTCTCAATTTATTTTATGCAAAGGTTGTCCATTCTGTCCATTTGTTCTTTCAGTGAAGTGAACTTATTTTAATTACTTAAGTCTTCATATAGTTTTTCTATTTTTTGCTCGGCTTTTTAAGCAGGTTATACTTACTAAGAAATCATCTGATCTTTTGTCAGCTAAAGTTTACTGTATACTCCTATTATTGACATTCTGCTTTCCCAATCGTTGCGTGAAATTTTCAATCACCATTTTCACGTCATGTATTGGTGATGTTTCATATTTTTCTTCTCGTTGTTCTTAAAATATGTCATTTTATTCTTATTTTTCTTCTGAGCGGGGATATTGATTGTACACTTATATATAAAATACAGCAAAGCAAAGATGACCTGAATAGTTTCCCTATTCAGGTCATCTCTACGATGACCAGTAACAACTGTAATCGACATTGAAATACGTATGATAACGTAATAAGAACTATTATTGGTGATTACTGATGAAGTCAATAATAAATTAAAGTCCTGGCTGTGGTCTAATTATGGGAAAAGTAATGTAATTTAGTTTTCGTATTGATTGGTTAATAAAATCAACAATAAGGCGTTTACTGTGTTGCTCAGCTGCTTTTTTAGACATAACAGACTGCAATACATGAGACGAATTACTCCATTCGAAAATGAAATCGAGCATATTTCTAACTTCTCAATCTTTATCTTCGTGGCAGACATTCTCTCAAAAATAGGGCAACGAACAAACAGGATGTGGTTTAAATCAATCATATACTTAGTCGACAACAAAGTCAACAAGTCTGGTCACATAGTTTTGGTAGTTTGCCTTTTGCATGTGGTTCTCATTTATGAAACTTTGACACTTGAATAATAATTGAATATTGATTTACTTTAGAAGCAATTGCTGAATTCAACTAGAAGGTATCGCCAGCAATCCCAACAATACCACTCAACATAAAATATTGCCATCATGTCCCTTCAACAATCATTCGTTAACGGCCCAAGGTTTTGCCGAATTTCTGTATTAAAAAATTGAGCTTTGTATAAATAAAATTAATGAAACAAAAAGTGAATTATAAGCTAGGCGAACATTTAACATAAATTCTCTGTAATGTTATGTCGATGTAAGAATCGAATGCTTGTCGTGTTTGGTTAACTGGTGCTTGATTAAAACTAAAGATCTAATTAAAAAAAAAAACTTTAACGAGTAGCTTCTCCTTCGATGTTGAAAACATAATTCCGAATTTTTTATCTCCTTAAATAATTTTATTGAATTTACTAATTAACACGAACAAATATACTTCCCCCAACTAAGGCGTTATGATTGAACACATTGTTATTACAAACAAAGCCTGCGAGTTTGTACAAATTTGCGTCGGAAACTCCCACAAAGTACTTAGCGTTTCGAGAACATCCACGCTCCTACACCAATAACTAATCATTTTCTGAATGGAAAAGCAAATAAAATCAACACTTAAAACATCCAAATAGAATAATTGTCACAACATGCTAAAAGTAACTTGAGACGTGTGTTTAACAACGCGATGTAGGCGGCGTAAATAAAGACGTGTTAATTTACACTCGGAAATAAAAAGGACGTAAAATTGTCGTTTATCATTGAACGATTCTTAAATTACCACAACAATGATGTATAAGTAAGGAAGTAATGTGATACTTTCGATATTAATAATTGTTTCGCCCTATGACTATTGTACATTCATGATTTGTTTTGCTCGGTGCTTATAAAAAGTAGAATGTCTTGATTATCATATTCATAGCAGATAAAGCGATGGTATTACAGATAGTGCTGAACTGTATGTACGTATGTGAATATTAAACGTTGTCATTAAATGTTTTTGTTCGAACCGTGTTTGATTGAGGCGAGTGTGTGTATTTCAATATCTGATTTATCTATCATGGAACTGGTCATCGAGATACACGATGTAAAGCCATTAAATTATGCACATGGTTTGATTATTGGTGTTAGATTAGTGTCTTTTACAGTTACAAGTTTTTTTTGTTCAAGAAGAACAGCAGGAAAAAAGTGTGCATCGTTTTTGTTAGAATTTGCTGTAAACGCTGTAGAGTACTTTAGGATTGTCAAGTTGATCATCTAGACCATTGTACTTGATCGATATTTTGGGATTTTATATAAAACA
Source organism: Geotrupes spiniger (assembly GCA_959613385.1). Classification (NCBI taxonomy): domain Eukaryota; kingdom Metazoa; phylum Arthropoda; class Insecta; order Coleoptera; family Geotrupidae; genus Geotrupes; species Geotrupes spiniger. The sequence continues at coordinate 22,197,318 of OY390736.1, read as the reverse complement.
TCTGACATTTTTACAAATAATTAAAGAGGTGTGAAAAATGACAGATTTATACAAATATGTAAAATATTACATTGGAGTTGTTGCATTAAATGCAATGAACTTTAAATGAAAATATTAATAAAACATGCAAGAAGATCTGGATATATGTATTTCTGTGCTATCAGCAGAATATATGAATACTATGTAAACAAGTTGGTGTTATAACTGGGAGCGATATTCAAGTCAACCCAACCCAATCCAACCCAACTAAACCTTATAAAAACAATGATAGAAGTGACTTAACGGCCAATTTAAATTTTACGCATTTTTTTTTAATATCCTGGGGTAGATTATTAAAAATTTTATTACCATAAAATTTATGAAATTCTTTAAAAAATTCAGTCGCGGCTGGGATAACCTAACATCGTTGCTGCATCTAGTATTATGCTTATGAACAGTATTATTGCTTGAGAACAGGTTTCTTATAATGTACATCGAACACATTTAGCCTTTTGAAGATATCTCTACAGGAGTACCTGCAGGGAACCAGTACAATTATGCGCATAATTCTCTTTTGTGCAATAAATATATGGCATGCCATCGGCAATAAACCCCACAAACATATTCCATATGATGCAAGGGAATAGAACTGAGCGTAACATAGGGTCAAGAGTTGCTGTTCACTTAATATATGTCGCAAATTCCTTAGTTGGAAGCAAGTTGGATTTAATTTTGCCATCAAAGCAGAGCAGTAGACCTTCTGTTCCAGGGTTTCCTCCAGGCATATGCCCAGGAATGTAGTCTGATGCTCAGGTATCAATGGCACACCATTTGCAGATATATTTAGTACTGCGGGTCGCTTTTGACGAATATGAAAACGTATATAATTGATTTTGCCCATGTTCAAGTGTAGACCACGCGCACAGAACCAATGGGACAACCGTTCCACTAGGTCGCATGCTTTAGATTCCAAGATATCATCCTGTCTATCAGACACCAAGGCAGAAGTATCATCCGCAAACATAATAATATTAGAATCCTGAGACGAAAAGGATAAACAACACCGGCCCTAAAACGGATCCCTGCGGTACCCATATTGTTACGGGAGAAATGCTTAATTTATTATTAATCGAGCCTGCCACCAACTTGATGCGAAACTTCAACAAACTGAACCCTATTAGCCAAGTAGGACGAAAACCAATCAGCTACCAACCCACGCACGCTATTATCACAAAACTTTTTTAAAAGCAAATGAAATTGAACATAGTCAAATGCCCGTGATAGTTCACAGAAAATACGCACTGGGCATTCATCACCATCAACATATCTTATTAATTTAGTGTAGAGACCGTAAATCGGTGTCATGGTTGATCGCCCCCGCCCTGAAACCATGTTGAGACGGAGACAGAAAGTTTCAGCAAGTAGGAATTCTGTCAAGCATCGCATACTCGAACACCTTTGAGAAGATGGAAGCCAAAGCAATGAGAAGTTTGCCATTAATTTGGTGTCATTTTTCTTATGGACAGGACATATGAGGGATAACTTCAAGAAGGACTCTCTGGTTCGGAGAATCATTCAGTATTGTTGTTAAGGGTTCGACCCTCCTCACTAAAACATTTTATTTTTCAAGTCAATAAATTCAATAATTATAATCAAATATCGATTGAATGATGCGTTAATTAAAATAAAAAAAAATTCATGTTATTATTGAAGGAATTATTTAAATTTGCATAAAGAATATAGATTTATTCCAATTTTTAAATGTGATAGATTTTTGGAAAGGTAAATCAAAGCAAAAAATTCATTGCCATTAAAAATTAATTGGATTATTATATAAAAATAGAATTTGGTTGGATTCGAAATATTGAAAACCTAATCGATATGCTTGCACGGTTTTAAATTAAATAATCTTTTCGATTTGGTATACACTATAAAATATAGTTTACGCTTGCGATTAAATTTGAGTCGTCTTAGGCTTGAAAATATCGTAAGTTTCTGTACTCAAACGTTTCAAGTAATAAATATGAAATATTATATGTTTTATAATATAATATATATTTCATGAAAATTTTGTTTAGTCGAACCAACCCAACCCAACCTAACCAAACCCAACCCAACCCAACCCAACCCAACCCAACCCAACCCAACCCAACCCAACCCAACCCAACCCAACCCAACCCAACCCAACCTACTATTAAAATCATGACATAACATTAAAAATTAAAAAAATGTATCCAAGCCAACAAATAGTCCAATCAATTCCGGAAATTTTAGAAAAATACAATGAGCAAAATAGTTGAAGTAATTAATAATATTAAACGAAGCATTTTCAGTTCTAAATTATTAAATTTGCCCATTTGGAAACGATTTCGTTTTAATCGAATACCAACGGTGCCTTAGATTAATCTGAATCGAATGGCTCCACATTGAATTTGGTTCTAAATATTTGGATTATTTTTTTGGATCGAGTTAGATTCTTGGTCTCGAACTTGTCTACATTAATTTGAATTGGATTACTTAGGATTGGGTTCAAAACACAAATGTGATAGACTTGTCCAATTTTTTGGGATTGAAACTTCAAATCTGGGCTGCCTTGCAACTTGTTGAGCGCAATTTTACAAATCGAACAAACGTCCAATTTTCTTAACATTATTTAAGAATTTATCTATTTATGGCTGGAAAATTACATTCTACTAATATGTTTGGAATTCAATTTTTGTTAAAAAAACAACTAACCAAATTCAGTTCAAAAAATACTTTTATTGTAATTGCATCCAAACAGAAATATGCAAACACTGTCTGTTTTGCAGTATTTAAACTTCCTTGAAGTTTGGGTTCGGTCCCAATAATTGACCATTTTTGACCATAAAATCGTTTCGCAATTCCTTTTTCAAGTCGATTTAATTTTTACGCAGTTGTTAGAATTATTTTCGTTGAATAAATTGCGATATGATTTGCATATGCATTTAAATGCCGTTAAATTGCCATGTTATTTAGGTGATTATCTCAACTTTTCATACGGTGTAACAAAAAATGCTACTAAAACAGTTTTTAAATTATTTTTTAATAATGAATATATTTTGGCCGCAATTCCAGGAAACGTATTACACCATGCATTCACCGTGGACGTCAAACTTCATTGTAATTTATTTCTCATTTAAAAATACACCACATAAAAGAAATCTAACGGTCAGGTTCTCGATGGACGTATATTTTGACAGCCCTGACATTGGAGATTTTCACATTGATACACACAACAAACTTTGAATGCACACAATCATTCGTTATGACTAATACCAGATAGTAAATTAATACAATTAATTTCCATTGAAATTGCACAGACGTCAAAAATATATATGAGACTGGTTTTGTATGGGCTGTATCTAATTTCATTGTTTGTATGTAGTGAAATTGCGTGTAATCTATGTAAAATTTGTAGTTTTAAAGCTCGAAAACTAATTAAAACGAACCAATAAGCAACAAGCAGGAAATTAGTGCCTCGAAATAGAAGCAATTTGGTTCAACGTTTACGTTTTCTTTAACTGAAGTTTATTTTATTCTTTTGCATATGTTTGAATAAAGTGTACGTATTATTTTATGAAATTAATTTAGTTCGATTTATTCGTCGATTTCATTAAAATGTTATCTCCTAATAACGTAGAACATAGTTTGCAGGAATTTCAAATACAAATTGAAAGCACCCATAAAAATGCTTTATACGCATCGTTTCACAATTCACTTTTAATGTTATCCGAATGGTCTAAAGGAACTTGATTAATAGCCGTTACCTACTGAGTTGTACGCTGACGGTAGATGAAACGATATTTAATATTGTATTTGTATTGTAACACATTTTCGATCCGCATTGTGTATTGAACCTAATACATCATCCCATTTAGAAATATGCAGCCAGACGAACCGTTTCAAATTATTTCACGACCACTTTTCATGCAAATAGCATTAAGTGAACGTACTTTAATTGCGTGTGAAATTTGACTACTCTTTTGTACGTCGCTTTATCAGTTTGACAAACAACCGGTTGGTTTCGTTTCCCAAGTTTTACCATCCAGATAAAAGGATGTTTGCTTTTTACATTTTCATTCGATAAGGAGTAAACTTGTGAAGGTTGTAATTAAATTAAAATGCTTAAAATTTCCGCCGAGGTCAACGTTTTTTGAAGCAATAAATTAATTGGAATTAATTGCATTAATTCCTTTGCCGAATATGTCTGTTAATGACATTAAGTAGACAAATATTTTTCAATTGAATGTACGATCTAATTTGTGCGGGCAGCTAATTGAATAATTGGTTTATACATCTGCTATTTAGTAAAATGATAAAGATTGCAAATGTGTTTCAAATTGCAGAAATTTCACCGTGAAAAGAAGTCAAAAAATATACGGCTAACTTTATTAAGGAGATAGAGAGAAAGATTGTTCATGAATCTCTAGTTAAATTTGTATTTAAGTTTTTGATCTAAACAATGATAGACAATTTTAAATTATTTGACTTTCACGTACGTACGTACAAATTTCAATTCATTTTATAAATATAATTGTTTAACATCCTCTTCCATCATAATCTCACTGAAATTCGCCCACCGCTCTATCCAAATAATACACTAAACATACAATGACTTTATGCTCATGCTTTAAGCCTTATGTTTATCAAAATTAGTCCAGCAGCTTCCTAAACTATTCATCTACGTTCCATATCTCTAATTACAACTGATATGATCGTCACAATTTATAAGTTTTCAAAAGTTTGTGAACCATATGTAAATGCTCTCAAGGAGACCAAATGTCTCATCTAAAAAAGGCAATAATTTTTAGTAACGAACCACTTAGGTAACAAAGTGCGCATCGCACTCTGCTGGAAGAATGCGGCAATATTGGCACAAAAGTGGTTTCAAGCAGCGAGGCCTGACGTGTGTGTGAACTATGGCGGTTTCATGGAGCGAAGCACTGGTAGACTGTAAGTCTACCATCTCATTCCAATCTTGTTCACTGGGTATTGTGTTCATAACGCCGCTATTTTATATATCAACAGTAAGATAGGTTGTTGGAATCAGAATCTAGAATGCTTTGTAAATTAGGGATGTAAACTTGAAATTCAAATTCAGAAAACCAGTACTTCAGTAGATCAAATGAAGGAAAATAAATTGTTAACAACCTCTATCTATCGATTACTTAATGAGTGTTATTGATATTACCATCAATAGTCTACCACATTTTTTAATAGATATTAAGAATCACCGCACAATCGTCACTGAGCCACTGAGATGGCGATCCAATGCATTACATTCCGAGCGTAATATTAAATATGTAATATTTGAAATACTTTTAAGTTATCTTTTAAGCCCACTTCTTCACAGATAATTGTTCGCGAGTTTAAAATACCATTTGGTTGTACAAGTTTTGTCTGAAAAATAAATATTTGATAAGTTAATTCGAAACAGTCGATTTACGTTGTTGTTCATGTCCAATCTGATTAAAACAGTTTCTCTGACCTTTCGTGTTGTGAATCGATTACGGAAGAGGGCACATTTTAATTGTAGATTGTCACAGCCAATCACCCACTTCAAATTGGACGCATGGCGTTGTTCTGTAATTTATTTGATTAGTATTTGTTTGTTATTTTGTCCGATGTTCTCATCGCTTTATAGTGATACTTGCGTAATATTTTGATTTGTAATTGTAATTGTGTGTGGTATTGGTTAAATTCGAAAATATGAAAGTTTATTTAAACAGATTTTCTATCATTTTATGTTTGGCACCGGTTATAGAGTTGGCAGTGAAATTTCGCATCGAAAAAACTGCTATAATCTCCGTTCGAATCGAATGGATGATCAAGATATAAGAAACGTTTCTTGGTCGTCGCCTTGCCTCGTTGTTTATAACCAACGTGTATGTAATCTGCTGTTCATTAATTACCATGATTGGTCAACTTGTGTAAAGCTGTTGAGTACAACCACCCGAGCATAATTTGTTCGTTAACTTCTCGATCAGTATTTGTTTGTTCTTTCGTTTCCCACTCTAGTCGCGTTAAAGCAGATTTAGTTGGGTTCTGTGGATTACTAGAGCAATACAGCTTGGAAGAGTTCAAACATTCGTACGCGTGCGTATTCGCTTAAATTTATTTTCAACAAAGCGGTCATTAGTGCCGATGGCTGCGAAGTAGTTCCAAGTCTGGATAGTACTGACTTAGTCGCTTGATAAAGAAAACCGCAATTACGTACGAGAAAAAGTGTGGGGTATTGACGTTTAGGCGGCGCTAATACTCACACACAAACTCTCTTTTAGAATTATTTTTTTATGCGTTAGTTTTCAAAATACAAAGCCAACTTAATTTTTTTAAGTGTTACACGGGACACCGTTAAAAAAGTATTTTTTTCCGAATTAAATGGTATAATAGGTTTGGTGATTTGGTTGACAGAATTTTAGAAAAAATTAAAACTTAATTAACATAAAATAAAACACGCAAATCAAGTAGTCTTTGCAAATCCGTCAAAAATCAGAAGAACCTACCTATCTGTGGCTGTAGAGAATGTCCCAATTCGATTATTGCTTTAAAATTTATAAACCAATCAATTTAGATAAAAATTGGCGGAGCCTGTGGTTTTACTATAAAGAAAAAGAGAAAACTTATAATAACAATTATAAGATAAAAACCCCTTACCACACTTGATTTTTACAAATCTAAATACCTGTTATCCCGCTGGTGATCTAGTGAAGAGAATATCTTCAAAGGTTTTTACCTTAACTAGAAATACTATGTTTAACATTCATCCGTTCAGATTCTACTGAAGATGGCAACGTAGTTGCCGAAATACGTATTTAGATTTGTAAAAATCAAGTGTGGTAAGGGGTTTTTATCTTATAATTGTTATTATAAGTTTTCTCTTTTTTCAATCAATTTAGAGTTTAAATTATAAAAGATGTTCAAACTGTTCTCCATTTACTTCCTGGCAATACTGAAATCTGTGAATAAAACCGTCTACTGTATTGTTCAACCAATTTTGAGGAATATTTCTTATTTCAGCCTCAATACGTAATCTTAGCTCGCCCAAAGATTCTGATTTATTATTGTACACACGGCTCTTTAAATATCCCCATAAGAAAAAGTCTAGAGGATTCAGATTAGGGGATCTAGCCGGTCATTCAATAGTTCCTTGTCTCCCTATCCACTTTTGGGGAAATGTGTTATTTAAGTAATTACGTACTTCACGTCCATAGTGTGGTGGAGCGCCGCCCTGTTGGAACCAAAGTTGATTGTTGTGATTTGGGAAAAGATGTACAATTTGAGGAACAATATTTTCTCGCAATAATTGTAAATATTTTTCCGCCGTTAGATTTACGTCTATGAGAAACGGGGCTATGATATTATGGCCGATAATTCCAGCCCATACATTGACTTTTTGTAGATATTGGGTATGTACCGTCGCCATCCAATGAGGATTACTATCAGACCAATATATATAATTGTGCCTATTTACAACACCATTTAACTGGAACGTTGCTTCATCTGAGAACACAACAAAATTTGCATTGTCACCAATCATCGTCATCATTGTTTCACTGAATTCTAATCTTCTGTCAAAATCATCCTCGTTTAACTCGTGTACTAGATGAAATTTGTAGGGGTGGTAGTGTGCCAGTTTTTAAATATTTTGAATAGATCTTCTAGACATATCATGATTTAAAGCCACTTATAGCACAGACGTTTTAGGGTTCTCTACGATATCTAATAAAATATTTAATGAAGTTTCTTCGTTGGTGCATGTTCTTGGACGTCCTAATTTAGGTCGGTTTTCCACACTACCGGTTTGATTAAATCTTTTAATGTTTATCTTGAGTTGATTATTGAATTCCTATCTGGATGGATTTCGTTAAACACTGCACTGGCTTCCTGGTGACTTCGTGTTCTATCTCCATACCCATGACCATGAGAATTTCAATTTAATTCGAAAAAAAGTAAATTTTCCATAGATGTCTCATTTAACCCATGTTCCCATTAAAAAAAACAAATTGGCTTTGTATTTTGAAAACCAACGCATAAAAAAATTTTAAAAAATTATTAAGTAGTTTTTATTGAATCCTAAGTTTTAGCAGGACGAACCAGGTGCCACACATAATCGAAACCCTGTATATGTTAAACGTATTAGATAATTCCACGTAGTAATAAATAAAAAATCTGCAATGGGCTGCACTGAACGTCTTATACTTAGTTATAGTACATTTTTCGAAAAAAACTTTTCAAATGAAAGTTGTTTACAATTTCAATATCTACATAATTTTTTCGTACTCGTACCGTTACATAAGGAAAACGGTGATAAGAGTAAACCATTAGTTCGGTTGAGATATAGTTTTCAAAATAGAACGTGCTCCTAAAGCTTCGTAGCTCTAGCTTTCATCATTTGGCGGGTAGAGCGCGCACAGACACGGACAGATACAAGAAAATCTCGAAGTCGAAAATTTTCACGATTAACTTACTGCTACATAAAGTATAAGAAAGTAACAAGGAGCACCAGATGCGCGGAGAATGAAAACTGAATTGATGAACTGGTTTTAAGCAAGTAGTTTATGTCTACACATATGTACTTGATAACTGAAGCGTTCATAATGAGAACAAAACGACCATCCATTATGTCTGTGCGCACATTACCGTCCAAACCATTTAAGCCAACACTATGAAAATTTACATTTAAGATTTGTATATAGTGAGGAGGAAACCGTTATATTTTCAAAGAAATATCTCAACCGGATGTGATGTGATATGATCACCTCTCGATAAAGGTGACAGACCGCCACACAAGCATCCGCTGAACGTATAAGTGACAAAAAGTTGTTGTAATTGCAGTGATCTTCATAGACCGACTAAGTTAGTACCGTCCAGACTTGCAACGCATTCGCAGCCATCGGCACTAATGACCGCTTTGTTGAAAATAAATTTAAGCAAGACTGTAGGGGTCTGCGTTGTCGACGGGTTAATTATAAGATATTCAAATTCTAAACAACTTTTATTTGAAAAGTTCTTTTGAGAAATGAACTGTAAGAAAGTTTAATGCGGAACACTGCAGATTTTTATAAATAAAACTAAAGCAGGTAGGAGATTTTTCAAATATCCCCATAAATCATTTTACTTTTAATTTTATTTATGATGGAAACTTAATATAATATTCATCTTCGTGATATTTATTTTCGTGTCTTCAAGATCATTGCCATTTTAATGATTTCAGTAATCGTGGAATCGTCGTATGTATTTTAATATCTTTGTTCGTTAAAAATGTACAACTGAAAATTGAAGTATTTTAATTTTATTTATTTTACACTCATTGCATATTTTATTTCCGTATGGAAATTAAAAAGTTTCTTAAAGTATGAAGTGCACAAAAATATAAAAATAATGTTAAACATGTATTAAAATGCTCTGAATGTTCATTAAGTAATTATCTGCACACAGAACACAATTGTAATTAAAAGTGGAGGCAAATGACACCGAAATATCTTCAGTTGCTGATGTGCAACGTTCCGTATTTCTTGCTGACGAGCTCATAATAAAATGAAAATGATCGTTCAATGATCCAAAGCATATTACTTTTGCAGACACATCTTTGAATGCGTGGTTAAGACCACTATTTTAAAGTATTAATAAATTAGATTAAACTTATAATCGGGGGTTGGATTGGTTCAGAGGATTGGGGAATATGTAAATTAAATTGTACACAATGCATACAACTATAGACATATTCTATTGGCTCCAAATATAGTTATTTAAAAAAATAATTCATCATGTTAGATATTTTTTACTGACGAGCTTATAATAATAGCGAGATGATTATTCAAGGATGTAAACTGCGTTATTTTTGCTTGAACAACTTTTAATGCAAGATTAAGATTTAGCTCTTATTATGGAATACAAATTAAACTAATAAAAGGTTGTTGGATTAGATTGGACTGACGACCAAATTCACTGACAAGGATTGTGAAATATGAAAACTAAATTGGGTTTGGTTGGGTTGGTTTACCTTTAATAGGGAAGAGTAATATGTAATATTACTAAAACTACAACTAGTAGGCGGACACAATTCCACTAACGTCGAGGTAATTCGAAAATATTACCGACTAGACGCCAGTGCCATAATTGCTGCAGGTTGCCAATAAACTAAAGAATAATTTATTTATTATCGTACCAGGACAAGAGCGAAAAAATAGAGCGAAATAGCGTTTTTTGTGCTCGATTATTAGTACATTGCGCCAGCTATGATTTCTCCTAATAACTATTATTGTAGAAATAATTGCTTAATGCATTCATTTACGGAGGTATAAGAACTACCAAATTCGGACACAAAAACTAGTTTTTATCGTATTTCCGATTCTGCACGTTGGTTACTAAACCACAATTGAACTGTACACACGGCTTCACAGGTGACCCATCGACGAATCGTTGAGATATTTGCATGACCTGACGAAAGTGGATACTTTAAATCAAGTGTCGGGTGATCTCATTGATACAGTCAGGCATTTATTTGCATTACAGAATTGCAACGAATTCCTTTAGGCACTACATACGTGAAAAAGTAGTGTAATAGTGGTGTAATAATAAAATTATTAATCAGGATTTTTTTAAAAGAACTTTTTAAACAAAAGTTTAAACTTTATAACCATTTTTTTTTGATAGTTCATACCGTTTTCGAGATACGAAAAAGGTTACAGGAGTAAACCATAACTTCTGGTTGTGAAATTAAAAAAAAAAACGGAATGGAAAAAAATTTAAACCAGGTAAAATTTGGAAATATTCATTAGTGTTATAACTTACAACCAAATCTCACCATCTTTCTATTAGAATTACGTTACGTGAATAAATAGCCTTGTAAAATTGCGTTTGGTGGAAAGTTTTTAAAACTTCAAACAGCTACTCGCACTCCGATAACATTCCAGAATTTCAGGGGCAATAAAGTTCCATATTCGGTAACTTGTACAACAAATATTAATTAAAGCACTCGGAAGAAATCAAACGGTGCTTAGTTGATGCAATTCCGATACGTAATTAAAAGCGTTAGAAAAAAAAGCAGTGCGTAACGTTCGATCGATACACCTGGTTTGTGACGTTTTAATTGAGTTTAACTCTCATTTTTAACATCCGATAATAGCGGACCACTACTGCGAGAATTGATCTGCGCTCAAATTACCTTTGTAATTACGACATTTATGAGCATTAATCTTGCACAAGAATTTGAAATAACTTCAATAAAGTCAGGCGTGAATTGCGATGCGATTAATTCCAGTGATAATCGCTTAGATTTTTTACAACAATTCGTCAATTAAAAAATGAATGTTTTCTATGTTTTTACTAAGGACGGAATTGACCACCACAACTAATGACGAAATCCACGCGTCATCTTGTCAATGGTAAGAAACTTTCGTAAAAGCACTCGCTTGACATCTGTGACACAAATCCTGACACGTAATTTTAAAAAACCACTCTTCGTAACACAAACGTTGCTCGTACGATTTGATAGATGATATTAATATAAAAACGGAAAACAGAAGTAACCGAACAAAATTAGTAATAATGTCTGCGTTCCCATATAAGCCAACAACGTTACCAAATACAGAGCGAAGCAATTTTCGAAATATTAAGTTCGATTGTACGAACATATTGAACTATGACATGAATAAATAGCGCCGGACCAAATATGGCCTAAAAAGCGTACAAGTTTATTAGGACTTTTTAAGGTGACGGGTGCACCGTTGGGCCGTTTTACGAAAGTGACATTTGTGAGAAAATCTACAAACAAAATAAATAAATTGGTAATCGAAAGTCCTTTTTCAATTTCGTTTCCCACTAAACGGATATTGATGAAAGATCGCTCTGATTTATTTGAGCCACCACTGTAAGTCGATACTATTTTTGTACGTGTTGTTATAAGACGATAATTTATGTGTTATAAACATTGTTGTAGGTGAGACAGATCTATGCGGCGCACCAAATGTATTTATAGGTTAACCGGTCTATAAATTGTACGTTTTTTCGACGTTTTTATACGCGTTACGCCTATTTCAAAATGCGCTTCTATAATTAACAATGTAACGGTTTTAGATTGATTAATTAAATTGATTTATTTATGTTTTGTTTGCATTTGTATTAATAGCAGTTTAAGAAACATGATCGGCAAGGCTGGTCCTGGAACTTTTTTCGTGCGTATCAAAAATCACGTTAAATATAAAATAATGAAATAATGAATTAATGATAACGAAACCAATGCAATGAAACAAACGAAATTAAATAATTAACATGAGTAATAAAGGAATTAAAACAAAGTAACTGTAAATAGAATCGATTCAAACAAGCTGATTAAAAAGAAACGAACCAGATCATTTAACAATACAATACAATGCGATAAGTAATGAATACTTTCTTTACCTGCTTTAGTTCTTATCTCCTGCTTTCCATGCCTTTCATATCTACTGTTCTTAGATCCTCCGTATATTTAACCATTTCTTCTTTGGTCGACATCTCTCATTCAGCTACAAAAAATAGAAGCAGGTATGTTTAGATCATATCACCTTTCAGGCGTTCTATATAAATGAAAGCTTCTACATCTTATAGCTGGGTTATGCAGGGTAAATTATATATCTATGTTAGTTTCTTGTTTGTACACATCCATTGCCCATTCAGGTCAACGATTGTAGGAGTCCAAATGTTCTTGTCTTATTGTTTGAGATTTATGTTTTGCAATTATATAGGACTCTCTGTGTGTTATAAACTTTATAATGTTTTTACTTTCTTATGTTTTTTGCATCGCCATGGTTCACAGTTATTCAAATTGTTCTAACCTTCGAAGCTATACAACTATTGGATCCCATCTAGTCTCCTTATTTTAATGTTTTTCATATCTGATTCCTTTTGTGATCCCATCGCGAAATCTTGCTTTCATTGTTATAGATAATACCATTGGTTAGTTAAGATATTTCCTAACCGTATACCTTCGATTCCTCTTCCATCGGTATATTTTCCTTACTTTCCTGTCTTTTGGGTTTTTTATTTTTTAGTTTACTTATATATAGTTTTTTTTTAATTTTCACAGCTTTAGTTTTATAAACATTTCTAGCCATTCTACTATTACTTTTGTGAATTAACTTTTCTCCGAAATTAAACAATTTTTTAGCTGATTATAAAATAAACTTTTCCTGAAAACGGACGTTTCTAACCTGTGTAATATGAAAATGTTAAAGTTATTCAAAATGGTAAAGATTTCGTTCGTTGGTAAATTTTGTGAAGTTGGAATAGAAGTAAACATATTTGGGTGTATAAGCATTGAACAATTTTTCCGTTAAGGAACAATATATTCCTGGAGGATGAATAAAATAATTTTTTTCCCGAATTCGGTCATTTGTCATAGTGTTCAAAACTATCTTTCATTATGAATGATAGCAGGTGAAATATTTGTGCAAAATGTAGCGAGTCGTTGGCATGCGATGGCAGTGCCGTTTTTTGTTGTATGGAGTTACCATTTCGGAAATGTTCGATAAAAGAGTCTATGTATGAAAGAAAAGGCAAGTCAGATAGAGATAGATGGCGGTGCGAGTCGTTTAGAAGAGGACTAAAGAAGAATAGAAAAATTCAAAATAGAATCTGAGAAAAAGAGTACCAAATGTATGAAAAAAAAAAAATAGTTTCAAAGGGTTAAGGAAACAAACATATAGGATGTAAAAGCATCAGTGTGCAATGTAATACGAAAAATGGGTGTTGACATAGAGGAGAAGAGATTAAAGCAACGTTGTGCACAGAAAGGAAAAAGGATGAGGAAAAGGGACGAGTCAAAAGAAAGGATGTTATGGCTAAAAGAAGGATAACTGTTTTAAACAGTGAAGTTATCAGCGGGCAAATGGTAAAATTTATGTTGTCGAGCAAATTTCGGCATATAATAAAAGTCTGGAAGACGAAAGCGATGGCGAGAGAGAAAAATTGAAAATTTGTGTGAGTTAAAAATGTTGTTCACAAAAATAAATTACTGCAAGAAGCATTTGGAAAAATCTAAGAAGAACATGAAAAAAACTGCTGCAATATTAATGAAATATTGGGCAGGTTATTGATGATGTTGCAAAGAAACATATTAGGAAACCATAGAAGGAGATAGCGAATGATTTCGCAGACGTCTTCATCAAACAGGTGAAGGATATGGTTCACCTTTGTTCTCAGATACTTTCACAGATGTCAGGTGCCATCAATGTTGATTGGCAAGACATCCTTAGATACAGTTGGTGTTTTAGTTTGGAGTACGGACGATAAGAAAGTAGTAGGGGTAGGTAATCTAAGACCGCAAGATATAAAGGATTTTTGTGAGTGGTTTGGTCCTCCGATTGTGAAAATTATAAGCATCAAATTGGCTAGTGTGCCAAAAGAGCCATCATAATACGAATCTGTAAACAAGTGAAGCATAACAAAATTTTGGCTCTACTTGCAGAAATATAAAAAAATAGTTGACGAAAATCAGCACCAGTTACCAAAAACGGAAGGGAAAGATTACTGTTTTGGAAAGATTCACTCAAAGATTCACTCAAACAGTCAATGCGAAATTAAAAGAAAGGAAGCATGTCATATGTATGTTTGTGGACCTTCTCAAGGCGTTCGATACAATTAGCCGCAGCAAGCTTCTGACGATCTTAGAGAGATACAGATTGAGGGAAAACATATATAACTGGTACGAAGACTATCTGAACGATAGGACTTATCTATTTCAGTTAAGGTAGGCTCGACGTTAGGAAAAGAGGGGCATGTGCATAGAGGAATCCTGCAGGGTAGTATCTTGGGTCCAATGCTGTTTCTGCTGACGTTGGAAGATGTTACTGATTTTATTGGTCCTATGCGGATGATAGTATAGTATCGATACATACAAGATCTAGATTCCAAAATAAATATGGGTGTCGAACTGTTTTGATAACAAGAATTTTCAATCGAATTCTTAAAGAAATCAAAAACCTGGATAAAATGTGTGAGGTTAAGGAACTGTTGACTAATCAGTAAGGAAAGTTAAGGAATAATTGAGTATATTAATTTAGACAGTGAATAATTTTTGCCACTGAAAAGCTCGGGCTAGTGGTGCTGAATTGTTTATGATTTTTTGTTTTTAGTAGAACTGTTTTTGTTTTTAGTTTGCTTTAAATTTTTCTCAGTGCTGGTGTGTAATTTGTTTTGTATGTCTAAATTTAACAAGATTAAATTTGTTTTATTCTTATATATTGTACAGTGTAATTGTGGAAATAATAATAAAAATATAGGTTATCATTTTTAATTGGTGGCTCTGTAGCCAATGGGGGATGTAGTGTGATTGATTGGAAGCAAGCAGTGAAGGGGAGGTGGGATAAACAAATATTATCATTATTATTGTTATTATTACTGCGTTATAATAATGGTCCTGAGTAATATTATTTACCCTGTTCTCCTCTGTTTCGTTCCTTTGTATTTATACAAAATTCAACTGACTGAATCATTTCTTAAGTAGCTTTTGGCCTGCATTTTCAGTATATTTATATATTTGTAAATGTAATAAATGAGAAATAAATAAATCGCTCAGTTAGACTTGTCAAAAAATATTAAAGTACATTCGGTATTATAAATACAAATAGCACTAAGTACAATAAGCGTTATTGAATAATTGAGTTGGCTAAAAATAATTTGATTGAAGCAAATTAAAGTTTATCAAAGATAACGAAAACCTACCAATAAATGAAATTACTACATAATCATTACGAAAAAATTTGGGAAACTTATAAATGTTCAATAAAGAAATCTCATATGGGCCATGAGTGATTTTTCAGCAACGAGCGTAGGTAGTTTTTTTACAGGCATATCACATGTCAACTTTAACGGTTATGTTTACAGTTTAACATCTTGTTGCGTGCTGATTTTACTGTTACATCAATTGCTAAATGTAACATACGATGAATGTGTCATGCTTTGCTAAAACTTTCATGGTCTATTTGAGATTTTTTTAATAGAACGTACTTTTTATACTGTGTTATTTAAGTGATCTAGTGAAGAGGGCATCTAATATAGGTTATAGAAAATATTATTAATCTTACAATTATACGGAGAATAGTTTATATAAAATATAAATTTTGAAGATTAATGATATGAAGTGAATTTCTCCTCTGAAGTTTTAAAGAAACTTTTTTGAATGACAAAATCAATATTTTTTATTAAAATTACAAAAATTACTACGAAGTAAACATTTAACATAAGCCTTACTTCGATTATATTTTGGGTTTAGATGGAAACTTAAGGGAGATTTTTTTCTTCAATTAATAAATTGGACATAAATGTAAAATAACATATATTTTGCAGTTTGGGTTTAGTCGCAAACATTTTTGCAGATTTCAGAAAAAAATAAAATTCAGCAGCAGGATGCATTACTTACTTACTTTATTTAAATATAATTTTAGCAACTTATTGGGTTTATAAATTATATGATAAGAATTTATTGCACAGGAAGTTGCACTCAGTTGGGTTTATATGCACTGGACTAATTTTAGAATTGGGTGGGGTTGAATCGGGTCTGTTTATTTTGAGTTTAGAAGCCACAATTATTTTGCCGAAAATTGTTTATACTTGCAAAGCAAATTTGAATTAAATTTGATTTTGTATTGGGCCTTATTGCGTTTACAAAATCATAGCTAGAAAGCTCTAAATTGACGTTTTAAATTCGAAATTCCGTTGGAGGGAATTGCGAACGATTTTTGGTTTAGTGAGAACCAAAAATGAATATTCTTGTTAATTGTGCGCATCGCACACGTGTGCACTGAAATTTGTCGTGTCTAAGCTTTGTTGATAATAATTCGCTCATCCAACCGTTCGTGATTCTTATAATTGGTTTGAATATTGGGAAATACTTTTTTGACGTCACTGAATTGCAGAAGTTATGAGACAATGAAATTGATCCTAAGACCAGATCAACCGGCACTTTTCAGTTCCAAATTTCCGGCAATTGTTTTGAGAACATCTCAACTGATCCATCGTTTTGCAGATTTCGTCCGCTAGTAGAATTTAAAACTAGCCCCAATTTTAATTGTGTAATTCAGACTACACCTTAGTGCCAGAAATCTCCAGCAAAACGACAATTTTTAACAACAATTTGAAAATAATTATTATAAATTATACAGGAAAGTTTAGGACTCGAGAAGAAGAGCTACGTCGTTCAGCGTCAAACTCTATTTGCCTAATAACGGATCGTGAACATCGAACAAGCGCAAGAAGATTTGTCAAAAATCAGACAAGACAATCCAACATTACAAACCGGCTCTCAACACAACCGAGCGCTGAAACAAGAAGAAAACCGTCCCTTTATTGGAGATATGTAGGAAGTACGAACCACTACGATTGGCATCATCAAATACATCGGAAAATGAGTTGAATGGATGCTGAGCACTCGACGTCTATGCATCATTGGCCGAATCCACAGCGCCAATTTCTTCGCCCAGTCGGAACTTTACCACTACGACTGCCGGGGTATCGTGTACTGATTCTAACATGCCTTGATGAGCTCTTACTGATTGACCACATGCGATATGCCTGGCTGGAGCACTCGCAGGACGATCAACAATGGGTAGGCTGTGATGAACTGCCATATTAAATTCCCCAAACTGAATGAGTGAATGAGAACATTATTCATGTGGATTCTGGTTCTGGAAACCTAAAGGGAATATGCGAATAGAATAGAAAAGTTGGCCAAAGACTTTATATGAGGAGCAAGGCGAACTTTTGAACTAGGTAACATCACACGGGAAATATGTTATCTAGTGGGTGGAACGATTCAGAGAACATGAGATTGTAATTCTTTAAT
Organism: Geotrupes spiniger; assembly: GCA_959613385.1. NCBI lineage: Eukaryota > Metazoa > Arthropoda > Insecta > Coleoptera > Geotrupidae > Geotrupes > Geotrupes spiniger. The sequence goes on along the minus strand of OY390736.1, from coordinate 22,179,494 downwards.
CTTCTAAAAAACCAATGTGCATATGCGAAACACTTAAGGAAGACTTGGCAGAACATTTTATCTGGGTATCTGAACGAACTGTTGAACTTAGAAGCAACATATTGCAGATATTGGGTGCAATGTTTCAGCATTGATTACATTGATAACTAACACACTAATTAAAGCTATGAAGGGACAAAGATACCAGTGACACCAACGAGAATATAAAGTCTAAAATATACGATTCAGTCAAGGACTAGCCAGAAGAAGCTCGTCGGAATATTTTAGCTACATGGACATCGAATAATAATCATACATGGCGTTGAACTTTCTTTTCTATTACGACCGACTCCTTCAACATCATCCAGTGGTGAATTCTTTCCCGAATCCAACGGTATAAGAGAAAATTCTGATGAACCTATGACGGAGCCACGCTCGTTTTTCACAAATAATAGTTTGCACAATATTGCACGGATTATTTCTAGAATTAATGTTTAAAAATTACGATTACATGTACTCAACTATTATATTATATTGGTTTCGTGTCAGTTTTCACAGTTGTCACATATAAATTTGATTTCAAATAATTTTGTGCTGAGCGAAGAAAACAACGAGTTGGCAGTTTATTCCAGGCTCTTCTTACTCGTCATGTATGATTTGTTCCAAATCAGGAAAATACCAAATGTCAAATTATGTAAATTCCATGTTACAAAATCCAAATGTGTTTCCAGATTGATTATTTATTTTATTTTGCTTGTAGTTTATATTAGATCTACAAGATGTTTTTTTCATATTGAATTTAGTTGGGTTGCCTTAGGTTGTGCCCAATTTGGTTGAGCCGTTAGCAGAATTTCCATATGCATTTTACATAATTCCATTAAAAGTACTTGATAATAAATTGGTTGATAGGGTTCAACGAACTAGATTTGAATTAAATGTTAGGTTGGATTCAGTCGATGGTAAAACTTTGGATTCAGATTAGATTGGATTGGGTTGGCAGTATCTTCGTTTCTATTTTTCATTATATTAAGTTCAGTAAATAGCTAGAATAGTCAAGTCTGCGATAAAAATTTTATCAATTTTTCGATCAGATCAAAAACATCGATCGTTGCTAACTTTAGTTTTCGATTAAATCCATAACATATCTTCGTCTTCAAATTGAGTCGTCATTGCATTGGGTTCGATATTGTATTTCATTAAAAAGTCAGTGCGATACCAAACTTGCCATCGAACATTTTCATTATAACTTTCGTTGGGTTGGGTTAGTAAACATTATTTAATTTTTTTCAATTTCAAATATTGTTAAATCTGTCCTTATGTTAGACTTATAGTAAATAGGGACAATCAATCAATCAATTTGAACAGTTGAGTCTACAATATTACGCTAATTATCGAAATTATCATAATTATCGAGGGATTTGATTGACGTAATTTTTTTTTTAAATAATGTCCATTATACTACTCCCACTTAAATTGTATCGGGAGCAAATATTTTGATTAATGTTAAAAATACATATTTTACTGTCGATTGAATCGATGAGAATTTTGACTGTCCCATTTTGGCAATAACAATTTACTACAATGTACTATTTTTTTTATTTCAAGGTTTAATTAATAATAACAATAATAACACCTCCATGTCACCACCTTTCACCATCAATCGTCGCATTATGCAGGAGGTAATTCAAATACGAAAAAATGCTTTTAGTTGGGTTTGATGCACTTGTGAATGGTCTTTTTTTAAATTACGTGTAGTATGTTGCGACTAACCAGGGACATGTAACAAGATTTATTTTTTTCTGTTTTTTGGTCTTTTAACCACGAAACGTTTCTATTTTTCTGATTTCTTCTAAAAACAGCTTATCATTCTTAGGTTGTACACTAGTTTAATAAATTGTTTTAAAATCATTTCCAGTCAAACATCATATTAAATTACACATGCTTTTCCCTAACATATCCGTCATCTACCTTCCATTCTAGTTGGGTTGAGTTGCGTTGGGTTTCCGATTTGCCCCTGCATAGAAATGTGACTTACAAATAAAATAAAAACAGCCAGTCTGCCGGTCTCCTTTCAGCCGATATCTCAGCCTTTTTTTACTTACACAAAGCTCTTTATTGGTCTCGTTCACCTGGTATTCAGGATCTGCTAAAACCATATCTGTAATGCCCTTTCTTACATTTCCATGCTATAAAACCCCTTGTTTTTAATTAACTGTATATTTTGAGATGCTATTTCTACGTTCTTCTGAAACTTTTCTGTAACTTGTTTCCCACGTTATAATTTTTGTTTACTGTTACCCATAATATCTTCTACTGATAAAAAAATCCATGGTAAAATTGTTTTATTCTTTAAGATTTTATAGCACATTTACAGTTCTGAAATGTCTAAAGATCATATTTACATTTGTCGGATGTTGGTTAAGCACGTACATACAAATATCCATCTGTATATTCGTGAAATAATCTAAGTAGTACGTTTCAATTATTGAAAGGAACACTTGTCCAGCAATTAATTCAATTACTGTACATAAATAACTCAGCAATTCGCAACAGAAATTTTTAGAAAATTTAATGGGCTGCTTACTCTCACATCAAATTCACACAATACTTGAATAGGCATGTAAAAGAAGAATGTGCTTGAAACTATGATAAGTAACATAACTGATTTGAGGTATATATTTCGTTTAAATGTGTGACTGTATACGTTGCAACATAATTTCTCATCTCAGAAAATAAACGACGATTCCGAAATAGCTCGAGTAAACACTACGTTAGATGATAAAAGCCAATCTGGTTATTAAAAATCAGTAAATACATCAACGGTGTATAAGATAACAACTTTGACTGCATTATAAATTTATATGAAACATGCGATTTTTTATGTGTATTTATCTCACTTTTCTCATTTTAAAACATAAGTAATCGACATTATTTAATTACTTCCTTCGTAGATTTGAGTGCTATTAGCGTTAAGTGATTACGACAAATGTCTGTGTTTCAGAAATGTACATCTTTCTAGTTTTTTCTAACTACGCAAGAAGTGTATTTACATAACTTAATATCCGTCGGAGCAATTTAACGCGCCAGTTCGTAACATTTATGCCATACGGTTACGGTTATTAACAAAATCGTATTAAATTATGATGACTAACTGTAAAATGTTTTTATCCCGCAATATTTCGGCTTGATTTCTTTATTAGTAAGTGCACCTAATTTTTTTGCTTGAATAAATTGAGGAATTTTTAATATCGAAACGTCTATACAATAGTCTGGATGAGCCAGAAGTGACCTATTTCATTGATATCGTTTTGCAACCACTTTAATATTATAGAGTAGTTTGCCATATGTATGATTATGTCAAATGAATAATTCTATTTTACGACATGCGTATTCTGCAAATGTTATGTGTCATTGTGAATGTATTATGTAACGTATACAATGTTGATGTATTTTTCAGACGATCGTTAATGGTCGGATATTTTTAAAATGTGTACAAGATTTGGTAGATATTTGGTGCACAGTTAAACAGATGGCAGATTGCGAACAGAAATATTAATTTAAACCTACTAAATTCTTTCCGTTACATTAGTGATTAGCAAATAATATTTTTTTCTTTTCAGGTACAATATCCCATACCAACGGAAATGCCGAAAGGAAAAATAAATTAATGAAGAAGAACTTAAAAAAACCAAGTAAGTATTATTGTAATTACATAAATTTTATTACTGTGTGAGTGTAACTAGAAAACGTATCAAATCACAAAATTAGTACAGAAAGAACGAAAATGACAGAAATGTGATTGAAAAATAAATAAAAATATAATAATTAGTTTTGTTTAATTCGCGTTAATTATTGTACATAATATGAGTGTTGAATACTTTTAATATCATTATTTAATGATTAACTGTTTACTAGAGCATAATTTTCGTGCAAAAACGTGTTGTATTTATTTGATACATAATTAAAATCGCCATCACGGTGTTTAACGAACAGAATCAATAAACGCAAATTTACTTGAAATATCTTCTAATCTCGAGACTTAAAACTGCTTCCGTATATGGCATAGGTTACTTAATTCCTGACCATGTAATTTGATGTATGTGTGACCTTAAACAGATGTTCGTACATGCGTTTTCTAAATACTTATAATAAATACAGTACTTGTTAGATTTATGATTAAAAGATATTGTTGTTTTAGTAGAGAGTACTTTGATGATTTGTTATATGGCGTGTTCAAACAGTTTTATGTATTTTATTGGACGATCTCCATTGATTTGTTTATACATCATTCTAATAATAATAAATATATAATATTATTATATTATAATATAAAGGTTGGACCATTACTATGTGGTTATCCATTTCATTATTATATTATATATTTTATAGTTTATTATAAAATTATAGCTGCAGCTTGTACGTGGTTGCACACAGTAGATTTACAAAATTATGGAACACCGGAACAATAAAAAATCGATTAGTATAATTGCCTGGTAATATCGTCCTTTAAGATGAGAACGGAAGAAGCTTATGTTGTATGATTTAAAATATGAACATTCATCATCGTTCATCATCAACAATAGTACAGACAAAGTAATCGTATATGGAGCCCAAGTGTATTGTCGACGAAAAGCAATTAATGCGACACTTCACAAAATATAATTTGGTCCAATTAAATTGAAGATTTTTATTATAATGTCCACCCTGGCCTTTTGTACGATTGCCCTAGAACACCATTTAGAAAATCTTAGTATCGGCCATTAAAATATACCTTTCACCAAAATTTTCAGCCACCAACCTTGTATTTCATAAGCTCATGGAGCGCTTATTTAATGAAACATGGTGTAAAGCGATGGAGCTGATTTCTAAAATAATATGAAGTAGAAAAACCCATCATTGGCGCGACTTAATTTTGAAATATTTAAAAATATGAAGCTCAGTCCTTAACGGCTTACCTTGGTTACCTCAAACACGCTTGCCATACGGAGCCATAAATAAGACTCGTTCTCCTGTCTCACTTTCATACGCAATTTCCGAATTACCAAATAAATCGAACGTACTAGATTTTAATCTGGTCGAGGTAAAAATGATTTATTCACAATCCTTAATTTCTTGACATGTTTATGTTTTAATTTTAAAGTGTACAGTGAAAGTGTATTACGTGCAAAATTTTCTATGTAATTTTTTGGCACTTCTCCTTTGTACTGGTTGCATACTACGTACTACGAAGTAGATACTCCAGAGTTATCACAATCCTAAAATTTATCACCTGCACTTTTCTTGGAGGATATTTTATTAAAATTATTATTCCATGAAATATTGAATTTTTTAACAATGAAACTATTATCATCTCAAATTTATATTTCACCCTGTGATTCACAACAATACTATAACTATTGGAATTAATTTGAAAATTTTAAAATATGTACTTAAATTTTAGATTAAGTTTTTTTCTTAATTTAACCTATAGTGTCCTCTATTATAGAACAGGTCATGAAAATGCTGTAAAATTGCACATATCCCAGGTGCTGGCTCAATTATGAAAGCCTGTGCTGCAATTCAAAACATTATGTTCGAAAAATTAGTTGATATATCTCGGTAAAATGTCATATTTTTCAAAGTTTATACCAATAGTGCACATGTGCCAATCTTCAAGAACAACTTTGTGTTATTGATGTGGAATGACCCAATTCATTACTAATTAACTGTTTCGTAAGCAACGAAATTTCTAACTAAAATTGAATAAAAACTGCTATGGTATTCCATAAGCCGCAACTTTCTGCGACACCCAGTATTAGGTTTAGGACAGCATTTACATCTATTTCTAGGGCATTTTGTACGTACATTCTGCGCATTCTATTCGCCATCGTATAGTTTCGAGAAAAATACCCCAAAAATCTTGTCGTGTTGTGGAATAGTTTTGGTTTGCTAAACAATTTTGAGGTTGTCTTCCATAGCGACAGGACATAATCCAGCTCAAATATTATATTCCCACATTTTGTTCTACAATAACATTAATTTGGTAAGTCAATGATCGATGTACCTTTGGCTATCCAGGGGTTCACCTCTTATTCGACCCATATAAAGCTCTTTTCCCCTTGCGGAAATGGCGAATTTGGCCTTTCGTTTATATCTGACATTATAATCGGTAAAAAAACAACAATTTCCCTTAATTTCGGAGTTGCTTAGTCTGAAGTACTTTTCGTCATCCATAATTATCATACGGTTGTTAGCCTAATGTATCCATCTTTGCTCTCGGCAGCATATCGGGATTCTGATTAGGTGGCTATAGATTTTTGTGCTTTTCCTCTTTCTCTGTAATATAGGGCATTCGGTGACAGTTCTCATGATATGGTGTTCTTTGATGCTCAATTTTGGCTTGCCAGGTTTTCTAGTGAAGTATAAGGTGGTTTTTCGGCCTCAGCAATATTTTGGCTCTTGCTCTGGTAAAAATTCAAGGTCTTCCACGTACTGCTCACGGCATTGTTTATTGGTAATTTTTGAAATAAGCTGGTTTGTATATTATTCAACAATAAGTAAAAGTTCGTATCATTTTTGTAACATTATCGACAAAATTTGATATACAAATCCACTTTCAATTGCCCATAGTGTTATGTTTACATTCTTTCTGATATGTTCTTCACTTTGTTCAAATCGTTGACGTCAGCATTCTCTTATAAGGTGATTTTTTCACTAATTTTGACACACTTGCGCTGATATGCAATTACAGAGGTCTGCTTTGGCCGATTAATAAGTCTATCGAGACTTGTAACAACTTCGTAGCCGTAGGCTTCGTATATTACTTAGTATTTGTGATAAACGGACTGCTTTTAGAGTTACAAATTTTATGTTCCCTCATGGATAAGCGGCTAAAAACTGGTAGGATAATTGCAAAAACAGCCAATGAAATAACAAATGACGAGAAGAGCGCTTCGATTTCGGCACCTCTCAAAAATGTTTGAAACTGTCTGCTTCTATACAGTCGAGACATCAAAAAATAAAAGCAGACAAACGATGTCGCTTAACGAGTTTATAAAATATGGTTACTGAAGATGATGAACCAAAGTCTAGATGCCTAATGTGCATCGCAGTACAGTCAAACGAGCACTAAAACTAAATAAACTTCAGAGGTACTTACGCACGAAACATTCAGAATGCAAAGATAAAAACCATTGAATGCAACACTTTATGTATACTTTGACCGATATTAACAAAAAAGCATTGGATGCTTTTTAATGAGTGAGCTATTTAGCTAAATTTGGCAATCCGTACACAATTGCTGAAGAGTTAATTGTTTCAGCAGCTCAGGGCAATAGGCATTGTGTTTGGCGAAAAAAGGAAAAGCAACAAGTACATCAAATACCACTCTCACAACAATTCGTCGCAGAATATTCGAAATGGCAGATAATGTGCAAAGCGAACTTTTTTGGTCTTCAATTGGATGAATCCACAAAATGCCAAAACGCTGCACGTATAATTTATTTTGCAAAATATGAATACAAAAATTAAGTCGTTGAAAACTTTTTTGCAGGGAATTACAAAGGACTGCAGGAAAAGATATATTTAAATTTGTAAATTGCTCTCCATCGGGTACAGCCCCAGTGGCGGAAATGTTGTCAACTTTTTTGTGATGATTCTGGTGTTAATAATACTTCTCTACTTTGTCTCGACGTCGCCCAATAATTCCAAAACGCACCAACTTATACATATAAAGCTCATATGGCTCATATTTGCGAGTTCATTGAAAACATTGAAATAAAGTTTCTGTTATTTTTTATTTTGGTAACTTTGTGCTTCCACCGAACTATGTCTGCAGATATGACACCACCGACTTGATATGTTAATTATGTCGACAAATCTCAATATAAAGCCATTCACTCTAATTTGTGGGCCCCTGTTGCCTGATATTCCTCGCGATAGTTTGACCAGAATAAGCTTCATCGACATGGTAGTCATCGATGTTGAGGATAAAATTATTAATTCGTCGTTGCCTTATTTATACATTTAAATAATATGCAATCACTACACCCCACAGACTCATCCACTGTTTTCTCACACTGACTGGTTTGTTTGCAATATATCCCCTTCTAATGTTTACATCTATAATTTTGCTCGAGTTGTATTATTTGCGTAAGATCGCAGTCCGCTGTTTTGTTTTGTTATCATAGTATCTACTCATATTATTTAGTCAAAAGTTTTTTTTTAGCAATGATGCCAGGGTTTTGCAATAGATTTTATTTTATCGTTCTGGATTCGATTTGATCTTATGAAATTATTTATGTAACTTGTAGCTTTTGTAAACATTGCGTTTCGCATTGTCGTCGGCCCATAAAAATCGGGTGTCGAATTTATTGTTGTATATATTTTTTGTATTCTATTTTCGTATGTTTTATTTTTGATTTTGTTCTAAATTCCGATCCGTTTGAGAAATTATGCTCTACGGTATATGTCATGATTATGCAAAATCCCGTACATAAATTGATTTGATATTTTTCTTGAGAATATATATATATATATACAGAATATCAGTTTTATCCTCAATATAATTTATTCCATTTGAACGTTTTAATAGGATTTCGGAAACAAAATCGTTTATACTAAATTAACATCATAGAACATTTAGTTACCATAAATGCTCAAATGAAATTAAATTTGAACATTAGCCTACTTGAAGTTGAAGTAGAAGTTATGGCCAATATGTGACTGCAGAATATGGGTGACTGTCATTGTTTAAACACTTTATTAATAACAATGAGTAAGTATCTTATGGACCAACATGGCCTCATATTAATGCATCAGCAATAAGTAACTGATGAAGCTAAGACCTTATCTTATACACCAACAGTAGACAACCCCCAAGATTTCCCATAGAAATTATTACGATATAGTATTATGATAGTGGTTTGCACTAAAAGTGGACTACCATAAAATGACTGTTCGATCGTTTCAAATTATCATCGGGTATAGCAGCCACCTTCGAGATCGAAGCTTCATGGTAACGGTAGTCACGGTGCGGGAGAAGTTTGTTAAAAAGTTGATAAAAATAATAAATACTGTCAGTCACGTTTTATGTGAACTAAAAATAAAACCATTTAAATATTTTGTACGACGTCATTCATTCACCTTCGGTCCACACATTTTCAAGCTGTAAACAGTACAATGACCCTTTGTATATTTTCTGCATCTTCATAATAATATAAGATATTTTGGGATACTGGTTGGAAATCTTACAATGAAGCACAATTCCTAAGTAGATTTTTTAAACGATGTGAACAAACTAGAAGGAAATTTATTCTTTCTGAAGATTGAAGATTGTATAATTAAGTCCGCTGATTTAGACTCATCCCAACCCAACGGTCTTTATGCAAAAAAATATCCAACATTTCGGCAAATGTAAACTATTTTCGTCTTTAGGTACATCCCAAAACGAAATTTCCTACAAATACTTGGTAATTAAGTATATGAAATTTAGTTGTCGGCTGCACTGATATGCGTTAAATGTTCCAATTCTCAATCAGTACATTGCTCCATATTGGTTTCACCTCCATATTGCCGCGGATAAACACGTTGTTTTTTAGGTATCCGTGTTCCTTTAATTTTCGTCTTGTACCAGTTCATTTCGAAGTGTATTGGTTTTGGGCTTGCCATCTTAGCCTGTGGTCTTTGCTGTGTGAATGTTCTGCTAATCCAGATTTTGTTGTAGCCTTCTTCTCTATATGTTTTTGTGTTCTTCTATCCTCAGTTCCATTCGCTGTTTTGTTTCTTCTATATCAATGCACTTGCAACTATATTCACATGGAAGTTCCTTGCATCCTTTGGTTTATTTTAGTAGCATTCGGCTGGGTTTGATTAGCATGCGCTGGTCAGTGTCTGTGCTATTGTAGTAGATCTTAATTTCAAATTTCTGCCTAATTCGGTTGATTTTTTTCGCAACTCATTTGAAGTGTGGCTACAGATGTTTTCTCTAATGTCAGTTTTGTTATTTTCTAACTTCACGTGTGCTAGTCGTTTTAACTTGTGCGTCATGTGATTCTGGGTGCTGCAATGTATTTTGCCCTATTCAACAATGAGCGTCTTACTGCAAGCTTGGTGGTATGGACAGAGATCTGTATTCACGAACCAACTTACTTCCAGCTCATCGATGAGTTCTACCAATAGTGGCAAACATTTACGTGGAAAATTTCGAGGAGGTTGGAGCAGAGAAGAATTGAAAACGACGAATGGAACGAAAAATCGAAGTTGTTTTTCTAATATATGTCAAAAGCTGCCCAATTCTATTTACGATGGAAGAAAATTAATGGGAAGCCAACGTCGAAGGGACAGAAGACATAATCAATCAGCGTATGCAAAAAGAATATTTGAATTACATAACACTCAATTCTGAGCAGGGCACAGACCCATTGCAGCACCCAGCGTAGCAGAAATGAGAACTATAAAAACAACTTTCAAATAAAACGGCTATCCGAAGAAAACAATAGCCTCGTGAAAGAATTTATGTGAAGTCGACAACAGATCACCGTTGCCGAAACGTTGTGTACTTTTGTAATTTATTAATTATTTAGTTTTACAATAAAGACGGAATTAAAAATCAGCTATTATTTCGTGTTTCTTGTTGAATATATATGGAACAAAACTCTTTATTAAAGTGTAAATAAAATTAATCTTAAGTTTAATAATTAATCTTTTAATAAAAGAAAGTTTTTACCCTGTGGTGAAAGAAAGATTATAAAAAATAGAAGAACAAATGATATAGAAGAGATATAGAAGAATATATGTGTTTGGCTGAAATATGTTGGAGATATCTTGGAGATATCCAAGGAAAAGGAAAAGGAAATTTCAAGGATTGGAAATAATATAGTTGAAGTAATGACAAGTACTATGGGGAATAGTTGAACACTGAATAAATTGGTGGAATTGTTCCGGAAGGTAATTATCGAAAGACATAAAGATGACTACATCCTCCTAGTCATCTTTATGTTTTTCGATAATTACCTTCCGGAACAATTCCAACAATTTATTCAGTGTTCAACTATTCCCAATAGTACTTGTCATTACTTCAACTATATTATTTCCAATCCTTGAAATTTCCTTTTCCTTTTCCTTGGATATCTCCAAGATATCTCCAACATATTTCAGCCAATAAGGCATAAGCAAGCTGTGGGTGGACAAGTTAATAAAGGAACTATTTCATAAAAGATAATTAAGAGGATTGAAGAGATCGGGAATATGTCGAGAATGAGTAAAGGATATGAGCTCATATGAATTTACTAGGCGGATCAAATCAGTAGATGAATATTATGAATTACTGTAACAGATTTCAGCTACTTTTCCATATTTCATTTATTCGCTTTAAGCTACAATTGCAGAAGACAAAGTCTTTGAAGTTCGATGTGTTAGAGTAAAGAAACAAAGTAGTTGTTACAAAGAAGTGGGAGTGTAGGGTGATTATCACCATTCTTAGAAGCAAAAAAAATTGGGCAATCAGCCCAGCGGAATTGGAGAAATATTGTAGAAGAATCGGTTCATTCCACAATATTCCTCCAATTTCGCTCAAAAAAGTCGATCTTATTATTATTGGATAGATTATTATTCAAATCGATGCGCTTCTAAGAATCGTGATAATCACTCTGCTGTCTCACTTCCTTTTAACTACTTTATTTAATCACTATAACCTGTCTTGTACACCTATACCTTGTAACTTGTACCCTGAAATATGTGCTTCTTGGTTCTCTTCTTGGTCTCATTGACTTGAAAGAACTGAATTGAATTGAAAATTATTCGCTCATGTCCTCTAATTCGTGATTTCAGTGCATCCTGTTTTTGTTGTATTTTCATCTCAATTTATCTGGTTTGTTGTTCCAAATGTATGAATTATTTAATGTAAATACTTTTTAAGATTAAGTGGAACAATTTAGTTCATAAATTCTTATATAAGTCTGGCGATTCAAAACAAGTAATATCAAAATTTAAATTCAGATATATACAAAAATGATTTGGATTATCTCATAAGGAGAAATTTGATTTCTAACACCATATAGCTATAAACATTAGGTTAAAATCTTGTCACCAAAGAGGATCTTAACAACTTGTAAACACATTTAAAATTCTAGATAAATGTTTTTATTTACATAGGGTAAGATTATTAACGTAATGTATTTTTAATAGAGATAGCCAAGTCTGCAAATTGTTTCGATTTAATTGATTTTTGTTGGGCTTAATCTTAATATTGATCTGAGGGGATAGCACATCATTTTTGTGCCGCGAGTTGTAACTTTAAAAGTACAGTGGAGCAAAATGTAGTGCAAAATAAAATAGTGTAATGTCAAGTCTAAAGAAAATTAGGCATAATAAATTGCAGATAAAAGTTATTATATAATTTGATTGCTCCATTTTACTGAAATTTAATTAGTTCCTAATTTGTTTTGTTGATAAATAATATATGTGAAAATATACCTGAATTTTCCTACGTATTCCTCCAATCATGTTTATACAATTTAATTTTTGTATAATTTTAAACCTAAACCTAATAGCGTAAATTTATTTTATCAGATGTCCGAGCCTATATTATAAACAACGTATTTTATATGAAAAGCTAATGTGACCAAACAAAGAAATATTTAACACAAAACACAATAACGACCACAGTTACAATACACAATATACTGGTGCACAACGTCGGTATTTTAGTAATATTTTAGGTGGTATCCTCGACAGCCGAGTCACGACCATCCATTTTAATAGTGTAAAGACGCGTATTCATTTCTCTTTCAACTTACCGACTATACACAACATCGACGATGATAGTTTGATGTATTAACTAATTGTCAAACGGTGTGTATCAGAGTTTTCCAAAACAAAATGTAATTACACATTTTTTTTTATAAACCGTCAGTAGCTGAGATGAACGGGCTGATAAAGCATGATCGATGTAATCGGCGCAGTCATGTGGAAACTCGACGTAATTCAATACGTGTTAAGCTACTAAGTTCAGTTCGATAAATTTATTTTAGCCGTGGGACACTTTCTTATTAAGAACGTGCGTGCATCGTGAAGTAGGACTCGATTTATTTAACAGGCCAGACCGTCTGATTATCTTCGATATATAGCGTTATTAAGGACAATAGAATACGAGAAATAAATATTTTATTTTTGGTTAATAAAACGTTCGATATATCTAACCAGTTTTCTTAGAAGTTAAAAAAAGTATAAAACAAAAATATGGAATGTAGAATATTATACAAAGGACTCAAAAACAGAGAAATTGGTTTCATCAGAAACATAATATCGTTCTAAATATTCCATTACGATTTGATTCAAATATTTTTGTTTGGAATAAATAATATAAGATTTATACGAGCAATGTCCTTCTGTACTTGAATATTCACTGCCTTTGGATAGACAATTCAGGGAATCTACTTGCCTTAAAGGCAAATCCTTTCCTTTAATTTTAATTTGCCTATATTTTTTTAGTTGTTCCTCGTTTTAGTCCCATAGCCATCTTTTGCACTATTAGCATTTTAATCATCTTGAGATAAATACAAATCAAAGATTGAAAAAAAACTTGTTCATGTGAATGCATTTTAGCAGTAAAAGTATGTGGATATTCACGTCTAGATGACGGCAATATTGATTCATTATTGCATGATTTGATGCAACTTCAATGAATGTATGTGTGGTGGTCCAATGAGCCCATAGAGGACGAAAGAGCTGTCATCACCTTAATACATCCACTGAAATTATTTTGAATGAATTTAATGTGTCGCATTTAATTTATTATTATTGAAAATAACGATTTGTTGCCACAAGATTATATATGATTACATACATTTCGTTTCAGATAATATTTTAAATCTCCATAAAAGATCAATAAGAAAAAACAAGGCACTAGATATCGACGACGTGTCGGAGAATTTCGCGAACTTGCTCGATATGTCCTGTATGGCGAACGGATTTTTGAAAGCTCCCGACATAGAAAATGGAGAGCTGGTGAGATATGCACGTAAAAGAGCACCCCATCGAACATCCTCCGAAGAGAGAAAGGGAAGGAAAGGTTTCCTTGTCGCCATTTACCAATGTTTGGATGGTTTTCATTTTAAAACAGGACACGAGAAATTGTACTGCAGTGAAAGGACATGGATTGGTGATAAACCAATTTGCGAAATGACTTCACTCAGTACTGGTGAGTATTTTTTGTGGAAGTAACTACTTTTAAGATAAATTTTGATGTGTATATGGGAAGTTTTTTTTGTTTATAGCTGTTGCATGTGTATCTGGCAAGCATTACTTAAATTCTACACTATTATTTTTTGACATTATATAATAGTAAATATATGAAAACTTTGTATCTTATTCTGCAATTGTTGTGTGTGTTTATGAATATAGTACTCTAGAATGGTTAGAGTTAACGATACCTTGACACTAATGCGAGTGTAGCAACAATTCTAATAACCGGTTTTAGATCAAAAAAAATGAACGTTTTGAAGTCTTGGAATTTTTATTAGAATAAATGTAACGGGTATACCTAAAAGAAATATTCTCAAATATGAATCCTTTTGAGAATCCTTGAAAAAAAAATCACCAGAAATATTGAGTTTTACCTCTAACTAAATTATCATATGCCATAAACTCCTTTCAATATTCAGTAGAAATTGATTCTTTTGTTCATAGTGTCTCGATGAGGTGGTCTGTCAAAAAACATTACTTTTATTTATCTTGCAAAGCTGTTTCTTCAACTTTTTCTTTATAATATATGCATATATCTATATTTTCTACATTGATTTAGGATATTAATTAAGAATACTGTTACATGTTAGGACATAAAAAGTTGGGTTGGGTTTGGTTGGGTTGGGTTGGGCTTGGGTTCAGTTCGCTTGGATTGGGTTAGGTTGAGTTGGTTTAACTCGCGCGAACAATAAGTTTAATGTAAATATACTGAGAACTGTTTAAGAACGTCTGATTAATACAATTACATGTATTGCTAGGCAATAACAGCTAACAATTTAATGCATGCATAACGAAGACCAACAATGGGAAATTGGTTCCAAGTTTACTTTGGAGTCGCTTGAAAATTGCGAATGTTTTTAAGAATTTTTTTATAAGTGTCATTTGGATTTCTACTTCAAAACCATGAATTTATATGAAATGGTATATTTGTGCTGACACTTACATAATTTGAAACTTAAAAGTTATCATTATAAGACTTGTAACACATTTTATTTAATGTTTTTGCGAGGGACACTGTATTTCAAAATTTAATTAACTAATTATTTTGTTCTTCAACTTGGTTACGACTTAAAAGGTTGGAAATGAGAGTAGGTCCAAAAGTGTTATAATACGACAATAATAAATAGAGGTCAATAGGACAAAAGAAATAATTAAGTGCGCACGTACACACACGCTTTAATGTTTCACGCTGTTCTGCAGTAGATCAATATATTTAATTATTAATCCGATAATGTGGCCGAAATCTTATGAGCGAGGTTCAGTAATGAAACTCCTCTATTAATACATAGCTTTGGATATTATTTCATTCTCAAAATCATGATTCCACGGCTCCATTTTGCGTTTGCGTGACTGTACTAGCGCCATCTGGACCTCAATACCCTCGCATTCGAGCTGCTATGTAGTTACAAAAGTCTACTTTGTCGGCAAGGTAGACCTTGACAGTTTCTCGACATATTAAAAAATTGGTCCGTTTCTCAATTTTCATAATTTTGTGACATTTTTAAATGATAACGTTGATCATTATTTTGACATCATTTGAGTGTTTTTCATAATGTTTCATCACTTGTTGAGATTGTTGGGTTATTCTATATATTCTGTATAAATATTTGTAAACAAATTTTATGATTCTTTTATTTTAAATTAAAGTGTGTACAATCACTTCACAATTTTCTTATGTCGATTTTTTTGATATTATTGTTTGTATTGTTGTTTTCATCTTCATTTTCAATGGCCTTTTTCGTTCTTCTTTTATTTATGCTATTGTGTGTTTGTTCTTATTTATTTTGTTTTGATTTTGATTTTCACTTTTTTCTTATTCATCATTTTGGTTATTTGTTTATTTTTTACTTCTCTTCACAGTTTCCCGATTTTTATTTACATTTGGTTTCCTTTTTTCTTAGTTGTTCCTCTCTTATTTTTATTCGTCTGTGTTTATTTTATTGTTTTTCTTGGGATTTAGCTTTTGATTGTATTTCCTTTGTTATTCATTTCAGATTCAAAACATATTTATTCTTTCATATTTTAATTTTTACTTTTACTTTTCTGTTTGTTGGGTTTTCTTTTGTTCGCATCTTTCCAGTTGCAGCTTATGAGTATTATTGTCTAATATTTATTCTACCTTTTGGTTATTTTGACGTTATTTTTACAATTCGGACGACGTTGATCATCAATTTTGCACGATTCGTCTAGTTTGCTTTTTCAACAACTTCGTAATTTTTGAACGGTTGCCATTTGACAATTTTTTGGCGTTTACGTATTTTTCTAACGATTTTAACAATTTTTAGTGTTTAATTATTTCGACATGATTTTTTATTTTACATTGAGTTGCGTTGAGTTAAGTTGAGTCGAGTTGAACCATAAGTAAAAGATTTGCAGTTTTGACTATTCAACTTTGGAATATTTAACTATTTCGACCAATTTGGCAATTTTTGTTTTGTTTTCAGTGTTCATTTTGGTTTTTATTGTATTTCCGACAAATAGGCAATCAAAACTATGTTGGGTTGGGTTGGGTTGGGTTGGGTTGGATTTGATTAGATTGAATTGGATTGAATTGGATTGTATTGGATTGGTTATACATTATCTGTCGTCTTCATGGTAACTTGTAATGTAATGCTGTCGGGAGTGGTTGCTTCGCTCTCGCTGCATTGAAATTATGATTTAAATAATCTTGACTGCACCTGGCTAATAAAAACATAAATGTTGTGTATTCAAAAAATAATCTTGAATTTCAACATTGATATTGAAATAATAGCTCCAGCTACCCACATACTCTAAAACATTTATAAAATTTTGGAGGAATTGTATTGCTGTATCATAAGCATCGTGAACTTACTTAAAGCACATTTTTGATGGTCCCATGTCAGATATAATGATCACTATTTTCAGTCCCCAATTATCTGATTTTTTAATTATGTCCAACAAGATCTCTTCATAAATACGACCATTAGTCACTTTTCCTAACAATCCTAACAATTAAAATTAAAATTCAATGTTAAATATTTATCTTAAATATCTGTAAAAGAACGTTTAGGTAAAGTAACTTTGACTTTGACTATTCTTCTTATGGTTATTTGTTTTAACGTTACACTACACATTTTTTCGTGTTCATGAAAGTTTGAAGTTTTATTTTAAGAAAATCAGAAACTTTAACAGAAAATTTAAAGTTGCTAGTTTTGGTATTTTTTGTTGCAGTAATTGTCGAGACGCATCATTGCCACAAGAAAAGCTGTCTTAATTCACTTTGAGATTTTCTTAGTTTTTCCTTTAACATTTTATTTTTCAATATAAGTTTGTTAACGTGTCAATTGATTGTCATCAACATTACTTTCTTCTTCTAGATTGGCAGAACCTAACTTTGCTAGTGCAACTTCTGATTCATTCGTATTAACGATGACGATGACGATGATTTAATTTCTTGCTTGCATGTTGATGGCTTACCAACTCCCCATTCTTGAAGTTGCTTAGATAATCGTTTTGCGGGAGGATTCACTTTTAGGTTTAGAAAATGAAAAAAGCGTAGGAGGAGCATTCCATCTGAATTTCTTGTTGTTTTCCATCCGATGCTTTTCCCAAATATATTTACTAATTATAGAAATAAATGTCAATTTCTCTGTTCACAAAGAACATAGTGTTCGAGGCGATTCCTAGCTGGTTAGCAATATTTCCTGCAGATTTCTAATTATTTCTATTTTGCATCTGTGGCTCTGTTATAGGCTCGTTCATTGTGTGTTGATTGCACGTTTTGGATTGACTGCCTTTACACAATTTTGATATGCAAAGCAAAGAATTTTTTTTTAATATTAGAATAAATATTAATTGAGATCAAAGAGATTCAAACTTAAATTATCGGCGAGCTGTTGGCTTACCTTTATTTTCAATTTGTATACTTTTATTCATAGTAACAATCGTACAAATATTATATTAAATTTCACGTAGGTATGCCAAGACCAACCGCCGGGGTGGTCTAGCATCAAATTCCTACGAATGCAATAACAATGCAAGTTTGATTAAACCTTAATAAATGGACGGAGCGCGTGCATGCAGTTACTGCGAGCACGAAACAAATCGTACCGGTCACGCATTTCTCAACTGCCACGGCGAACTCCTGAGACAATCGAAAGAAAACATATGTCACTGCGGCGTTATCTCGAAATGTCACAGTGACGTAGCCCCATTCCGAATGTAATGCACCGAAAACAAAGAACTTTCGACGTCCCGATATGGAAATTATCCAGTCGATTAGAATCTGTTCGTAAAAAAAATCAGTTACAAAATGCACCAATAAAATCGTCCCTAGGCAAATAAAAGGTCCATTCAGTGGGATGAATTGTAAAACACGCGAAGAGAGAACCGGTCCAGGATGTGAATGGTGTCCGATGGCACATGACAGGTTATTACCAATATTCATGGATCCATTATTGAACATAATGTGTTAATTATGGCTGTTTCATTAGAAGTGCGTGTCCTCGCATGCACACGAATTCAATTTCGTTTTAATTATCTCGATTGTAGTTGCGATAATGTTTATTAATGTGTGCATATGGAAATTATTCGAGCGCAAGGTTTAAAAAGTTGATTGTTTACGACAGCATAAAAATAGCATTTTCTACATCAAATTGGTAATTATGCGAAATGGATGACTTGACTTATATTGAATATAGCGAGAATGGGCGTCGCAGAGGAAGGGGGTGGAACTGTAGATGATGTTTGTTGACCTTCAACAGATATTCAATAAGATACATACCAGGATATTAAGGGGTACAATTAGAACAAAAGGCGTGGGTGGATAGATAATACTGAGATCGAGGAAAATATATGAAACGCATTTTTAAAGTAATGTTGTTGGTAATGTTAATCTGCATTTGTCGCAATTTGAACGTATGAGTTTCCTGAAGGTGGAAAAGTTGAATAGAGGTAGGATATGCAGGACTAAGAAGTCAATGGATGGAAATGAGTGAAAGCTTGGGAATAGGTTGGAGAAAATTAGATAATAGTGAAGTGAATAGGATTATTGGCAAAATGAAGAAAAATGAAATTTGTGAGATATAATTTACTTTTGTATTGATGTGTTTAGATGTCGAAGATTATGATCTTTTTAAACTGCAACTCATTTACCACTGTGTCTTACTAGAATGGAGTCTTCGTGATTTTTTTGGCATTATTATTATTTATTTACATCAATCTATGTTTCCATAACACAATTCTAAAAACTATGCCAAAAAAGTAAACTTAATTGCTTCCACATAATGTAGGTTTCCATTTTAGTTCTAAATTTCGAGCGCTGGTACTTTTAGTTGGATTGGTTTGGAATTGGTTTGACTTCCATTAGTAGGGTTTTATTTCTTCAAACTTTTTCTAATCTGTTTGAATGTTGTTTTGAATTGAATTAAAATTGAATTGATTAAACAGTGAGGTGTGATTGGAAATTAAATGAAATTAATATTGATGGCAGTCAATGAAAGGCGGGGAAGAATGTGGAAAAAATTAGATAATGGAGATGTGAATTGAATTATTGAGTTTTACTCGGATGGGATTGACATATGAAATTTGTATCTCCTTCATTTATATTTATCCTTCTCCTGGTCAGGAGAATATATTTAGTTACAATGGTAGATTTCTTACTCATAGTATCAAACGAAGGGCAAGATTCCACAAAGCAATTCTAACTATTACAAAAAAGTTGCTTAAATTGCATTCAACTATATCGAACATAATGTTCGATAGTATATTTTTAGTGTTTATTTTCTAGCGTTGGCTTGGGTTGGGATTGGATTGAATTCTACTAACTGGGTTTCATTTCTTCAAACTTCTTCTAATCTGTTTTTTTTATTGAATATAAACTGTACGGTGCGATGGCAAATTAAATGAAATTATTATTGCTAGTTGGATTAATTCTGTTTGTAATAGAATAGAATAGAAACATGTTTTTGGGTGATAATATTCATTTTCGTTACTTGGCACGTCGATGCTGAAACCATTGAGATATTCTTGTTACTTACTGCGCTTGTCGATACAATGGAATGGTGCATGTATTTGTTATTATGCTTAACTAGACGCAAGCCAATTTTATATGACTCCCACAATACGAGCTAATATGAAAAAAGAAAATTATGTACTAATTATTTGGCAAAATCCAATTAGTCAGCTTTATAGAATCACTTTATATTCAATAATGAAAACAAAATAAAAATAAGTTTGTGACTGTGTGAGATTATAAAGTGCTGTGAATTTTTCACAGTTCCTTGACATGTATGTTCACTATTGATTGAAAAATCATCCTAAATAGATTTATAACAATTATAACATACACTATACATGGCGCAAAGTCAATAATGCGCCAACGTAATGTGCGTGCAGAAGAGGCTGTAGCTGCTGTGAGTGAAAGTGTGGCTTGATTTATCAATTTGGCGTCGATCGTTTGGCCTTTGTCCGTCCACTATGTGGAAGTTTTTGCGAAAAGATCTCGGCCTACACTCGTATAAGATCCAGCTAATGCATGAACTAAATCCACGAGACCATGGCTTGGGTCTGGATTTCGATATTTGGGCTCTTGACCAACTTGAAGTCGATTCTATGGATGATGTTGATCCAGACGTACTTCCCAGGAACCATTGACTTACTGAGAATTCGATCAACGACAACATTTTATCGCGAAATAAATTTTGAACCGAGAATTGACCACCGATCATGCGATCTGACGCCACTCGATTACTTCTTGTGGGGTTTTGTAAAGTCTAAAGTATATGCTGATAATCCACAAACTATTCAGGCTTTAGAATCCAATATTCACCACTTTATTGTTGAGGTGTGAATGTGTGAATGCTTGAAAGAGTGGCAAAAATTAGACTAAGGAGTAATCTCTTCGTCAGCTACAGCCGAAGAGTCAGAAGAATTTTTTGAAATAATAGCAATGAAACATTTTTCCAATATTTATTTTTTATTAACCATAAACATTATATATATATATACAGGTTTGGAAACTTATCGATTTTTCTATCTTTGATAAACGTTTCCCATTACTGACATTTTTACTTCATTATATTTTATGTAAAAGGAAATATGGGAATCATGAAAGTTTCCATCTCGAGATGTTAACGGATATACTATCCTTACAATCCTTATCATTCTCTCCTATTTAATACCATGTTTCATTTATCAGCTATAATTTTATTTTTCGAAAATCACCCTTCTGGTGTTACTCATGCTTATGTAATTATATTGATTGAAAGTATACAGTTGTACCGTCGTTTCACCCTTGCTGGGGATTTTAATGATGCATGCTGCATGATGGCACAATATCGTAGTCTAACTGAGCCACAATTTACTTAAATAACACGTTACAATAAAAAATTTAATAAATTAAATATGTTTGTATTACGCCTGTATTCCTATTTCTCTTTATTACAATTACAATTACCAACAAGGACACTGTGTAGGATTAAAATAAGCCGATTAAATCATTAACATTTTGCAACAATTTCATAAATATTTGTTAATGTGTTGGTTTTGAATTGTTTATAAAATGCTGCATATGAAATTAATATTAACGAAACCACATTTCATAGAATGTTAAAAATTATATCCGATTTCATGTAACTATCATAATCATCATAATTATTTAATTAAATAATTATTATTTCCTGTGTAATATTATAATAACTGCTATAATAACGTTTTAACGTCACTTAGCTCACAACACAAATAAAATTATCAGTAAAAATTTTCATAATCTTATTTAATTCATTAAAATGTCAATCACTGTCACTGGAAACTTTTAATCGATACTATGGTAATAATTGAGATACTCGGCCCCAGGAGTGACGTTATATATAATTACTTAATCACAGTTATAATTACTTGTGAAACTTCCCGCAGCAAAGTTCGGACTAAACTTCGTTGGTTCTCTTTTATATGAAGCTTACAAATAATAACATAATAAGTGCTATTTGTTATTACGAGTACCTTACTTCTCGTAACTTACAACTCAATTGCCCATTGTGTTTACCATGCTAATAAACTGTACGAGCCGCGACGTATTTTATAAAACACGAACGTTGCATTTAGTACGTACAACACACGTAGGATTTTTTCTTTCAGAAGTAACTTCTACACAAAGTGACGATGCCAGTGTTACACCTCCACATCTCCCACATCCGGAACCTTTAGTATCCACCGTTTGCCCACAGGAATTTCGATTAAAATGTGAACACGATTGCCACGTTATTGATGGCGTCCCTAGTTGTGTGTGTTACAAAGGATTTACTATGATAGACGACACATGTCAAGGTAAGAGTTACTTTTGATGCTTTATGAGAAAACAGGCGTTTTGTTGCCTGAAAGCTCGTGTTATGTTAAAATTTTAGATTGGCGACTATTTGAATTGTGATCGATCATATGGTGTCATATGTATTGTTCAGTCTTGAGAGTTATTATGTGTATTTATCATAATGGGCGTGTGATTTTGTACTTAAAAAGGAGATATGTGTTTCCATTTTTTGCTATTACAAAACTGAAACATGATCGACAAAATCTCCATAAATTTATTTTGTAATACTAAGACGTAAATTATTCAATGTCGAAACTACTAACGGCCATCAACGGTTCATGCCAGTAAATATAACACAAAATTAAGAACGAAACAAAATAAAAATTAAGAACACAAAGGAAACGTATGAAAACAATTAAATTAATAGTAAGAAGGGCACTCGCAATCAATCACAGCAAAAATTGGAGGAATGAACGCACGAATAACATAAACTCAAGGACCTTGCATGTTAAACCATTATTATCACATTGTGTCCAAAAGTTATTTACAGTATTGTTTATTTTGTTATTTTACAGAACAAATCGGTAAATTGTGAAAAACGATTGAAAATACAACGTTTAGTATGAATCTATAACAGATTCCAACTGTTCTGAATTATTGCCTCATCCTGATCTAACCACCTGCAAAAATATGTGTAACTAATTTTGTTATGTTAATGTTTTACTGTTGTATTAACTGCTTTCATCCACCAATTTATTTTTAACAGATATTAACGAATGTAAAGATAACAACGGTGGTTGTGAGCAGACTTGCATGAATGTCCTTGGATCACACGAATGCTTATGTCCCGAGGGGTATAGATTAATGTCAGATAGAAAAAATTGCGAGGATATTAATGAATGTCTGTTGCGAAATGGACACGGTCCCTGTGAGGATGTTTGCGAGAACACCAATGGGTCATATAAATGCACCTGTTCAGGTCTAAGCGGTACTCGTTTAGCAGAAGATAACCATCGGTGTGAGGATGTTGATGAATGTAAAGAAGGTCGAGCTGGATGCTCACATGGCTGCATTAATACGCATGGCAAAGCTTTTTGTACTTGCGCAGATGGCATGACACTGGGACCTGACTGGAAAACGTGTATAGGTATAAACATTTAAATATTAAGAACATCGCATTGTACATCGAGGAGAAACCAGTAATGTCATGGCCCATTTTTACTAATTTATTTAAAACTAAGTATGTCTTGCAGTGGATTTAATAAAATATTGTCACTATTTAATATTTAAGGCGAAACTGACGTTGAAGAAGAAAATGAATCTGAACGTTTAGAAAAAGAAGACCAAGATAACGACGAAGGAAATAATGATGAGGATTATGGAGATAACGACGATTATGAAGAGGAAGATGATGACTATGAAACAGATTATGAAGAAGGGGAAGACGAAGATGGTGAAAATGATCCTGAATTAAACACAGAAATTCCTACAACTGAAGAACCTACACGCAATGTCGATGATGAAAAACTAACTGACAAAGTTACTACAGAAGAAATAAGTGAAACTGGTCAAATTGATGAAATGAATAAAAACGTCGAAGACATTAACAATGAAAACGTTTTGCTTGAATCCGTTTCCACAGAAAACTCTTTCGCTACCACAATAGCGGTAACTGAGACTGTTAAAGATACTTTAAAAAGTTACGGCAAAGAAGAAAATGGTCAAGATTATGAAGAAAGCTACGACGAAAACGAAGAAGAAGAAACTGACGATAAAGAGGTAAACAGTAATGAAATACAGCACACAGGAGAAAAAGCCGACGGGAATGAAGTGAAGGAAGCTCCATTAATTGAAAATTGCGATGATGGGTTCGCATTAAGTCCCGACGGCGAATGTCTAGGTATGTGTTAGCTTTCCCCCATAATTTTTATTAAAATGCAATTTAAAATTTCTCTATTTAGAATTTATGGTTCTTACGTTGGTTTTCTAGATGTTAATGAATGCGAGGACGAAGAAATCGATTGTTCGGATGATTGTGAAAATACCATAGGTAGTTACCGCTGTACGTGCCCAAAAGGATTTGAAATATCTTCGACTGATCAGACGTCTTGCCAGGATATCAATGAGTGCTTAAATAGTCCATGTTCACATATGTGTGTTAACGAAGCAGGAAGTTTTAGGTGCGAATGTCCAGGAAATCATCATCTACACAATAACACTTGCGTTTCTATAATGTGTTCTCATATCCATACATCGATAGACGGTGTTCTTAAATGTTCGTGTCCTGAAGGGTATTTGTTGGGAGCTGACAACGTTACTTGTGAAGGTGAGTGTTTTTGGCATAAAGTTGATTTACGAATAATTTACATCTCAAAATAAGCTGGAAAGTAAATAATTCATATTCTTTACAATAGATCCTGGCAATAAATTTTGAATTGCAGCTTCTGATTTTTTGAATATGTGCTGGTCTTGATTTTTATTATACCATATTAAAAACGCAATATGGTTGACTTTATCTGTTATTTGTAATCGTTATTTAGCATTAAAAGTAAATTGACGTTTAATATCGGTAATCTTAATTTTAGACATCGACGAATGTAAGGCTGCCGATTGTTCAGATGGCTGCGAGAATACGATTGGAAGTTATCAATGCACGTGTCCAAAGGGATATGAACTATCGCCCACGGATCTTCATGGATGTCAAGATATCGACGAATGTTTGCAAAGTCCATGTTCGCATACATGTGTCAATGAAGCCGGTAGTTTTTCATGCAAATGTCCACATAATTTCTACATGCAGAATAATAGTTGTGTAGAAATTTTATGTTCTCATTATCATACTGAAACGGATGGTGAAATTAAATGTTCATGTCCCGAAGGATATAATCTGGACATCGACAACAAAACGTGTGCAGGTATAATTTATAATTATCCATCATATTTTAATTATTTTTGGAAACGAAATCCACTTATCTTTCTTGTGTCATTTTAAGTAATGTAAATATTTGACAATATTTATAAAATAGCAAATATTTTTTAGTAATTGATTGAGATTAGCAGGTTTGTAGCTTCAGAGAGATAGAGAGCGATAGAGATAGAGTGAGAGAGATGGGGGATGCGTTATGAAGCAGATGATTTTTTTTCTAGTAAATGATTTGGGTTTACTAATTAGTTGCTGTTTGTTTTAAGAATCTACCCCACATTTACTTCTAAAACTGTTTCAGACATAAACGAATGCGACGAGACAAAATGTTCCCATGATTGCGAAAACACAATCGGCAGCTATCGCTGCATCTGCCCCGATGGATACGAACTGCTGCCATCCGACAATTTTTCATGCCAAGATATCGACGAATGTTCAAACAACCCTTGTCAACATATTTGTGTGAACGAAATAGGAAGTTTCCGTTGCGAATGTCCCGAAAATCACCATTTGCAAAACGACACGTGCGTCGAAATTTTGTGCTCGCATCACCACTCGAAAAGCAACGGAACGATCAAGTGCGGTTGTCCTGCAGGTCACGCGCTAGCTGACGATGAAAGAACCTGCGAAGACATCAACGAATGTGGAAGCGATCACAACTGCTCGCAAATTTGTTCAAACACCATCGGATCGTATGAATGCCGATGCGACAAGGGATTCACGTTGGAAGGTGACGGAAGTACGTGTATCGATGTAAACGAATGCGATGGCGACCACGGTTGCGATCAACGTTGCGAAAATTTAAACGGTGGTTATAAGTGCGTTTGTAACGAAGGTTATCAACTCGATTTAAAAAAGTGCGCGGACATTAACGAATGCATGGATCCCGATTTAAACGATTGTGCCCAAGTGTGCGTCAATAACGAAGGCAGTTTCGAGTGCGACTGCAAAGAGGGATTTGTGCTTAAGGACGATGGCATCGATTGCGCTGACGTTGACGAATGCGCGATGCACAACGATTTAGATTACGAAGGGACGACGTGTTCTCAACTTTGCACGAACATCGTCGGCAGTTTCGAATGCGATTGCCGTGGAGGTTACGCCTTGAACGCGAACGGTTTCGGTTGCGACGACATCAACGAGTGCTTAGACAACAACGGAAACTGCTCCCATTTATGCGCGAATATTGAGGGAACTTACGAATGTTTTTGCCCCGAAAACTTCGAACTGTCGATCGATAATCAGACGTGCTTCGCTTTAAATCCATGCAAAATTAATAACGGCGGCTGCACGCACATTTGCAAAAATGTTGACGGTAAAATCGAATGCGGATGTCCCGACGGATTTGAGTTGTTCGAAAATGCCTGCTTCAAGTTGAATCCGTGCAAAATTAACAATGGGGGATGTTCGCACATGTGCGAATACGTCAACGATACTGTTAGTTGTCTTTGTCCTGAAACACATAGGTTGGGAAATAAAACGTATTGTTTTGAATATGACCCATGTGCAATTGATAACGGTGGTTGTGAACATACTTGTCGTAACTCGAACGGTGACGCTGAATGTGAATGTAACGAGGGATATGAATTATACGAAAAGGAATGCTACAAAATTGATCCTTGCACCGTAGACAACGGGGGTTGTTCGCATGAATGCAAATTTAACGATACGGTTGTATGTTATTGCCCAAGCAATTTGAGCTTGGTTAATGACACTCATTGCCATGATCCCTGTTCGGTAAACAACGGTGGTTGTACACACACCTGTGAATATTTCAAGAACGTTATTTGTGCATGTCCTGATACTCATGAATTACACAATGCTACACATTGCATAGAAATAAACCCATGTATGCGTAACAACGGCGGTTGCTCGCATATTTGTGAAAATATTCAAGGGTATGTCGATTGTTCGTGCCCTGAAACTCTTGTATTATTCAATGATACGCACTGTATAGAAATTGATCCTTGTTTAGACAACAACGGAGGTTGTTCACATATTTGCAACAACCTTTCAGGGAAATCGCAATGTTCCTGTCCAGAAACGTACGAGTTAGAGGATGGTCGATGCGTTGAAATAGACCCTTGCCTAGATAAAAATGGAGGGTGTTCGCATATTTGTACCAACATGCAAGGTAAAATCAATTGTTCATGTTGGGATACACACAAATTGATTAACAACACACATTGCGTGGAGATAAATCCATGTCTCGACAATAACGGTGGGTGTTCGCACATTTGCAAAAATTTCGGAGGAAAAGCATTATGTCGTTGTCCAGAGTTGTATGAATTGATCGAAAATAAGTGCTACAAAATTAATCAGTGTCTTGTTAACAATGGCGGTTGCTCTCACACGTGCATGTTCATCAACGACACAGTTACGTGCGATTGTCCCGAAAATTACGGACTGGTCAATAAAACTTGCATAAAAGTTGATCCCTGCAAAATCAACAACGGTGGGTGCTCTCACGGTTGCGCGAGCGACGACAACGGCAATGTCACATGCTCGTGCCCAGCAAATTACGAATTGGGCGAGTTCGAATGCGTGCTTAAAGATGCATGTTTTATCGATAACGGTCAGTGCTCCCACATCTGCGTCAATGAAAATGGAACGGCGAAATGCTCATGTCCCATTAACTACCAATTGGAAGGCCCAACTAATTGTGTGTTAATTGATCCGTGCGAAATAGACAACGGTGGTTGTTCACACAATTGCGAAAGCGATTTCAACGGCGGCGTTGTGTGCTCATGTCCTAGTAACTATAAATTGGCGGGCATGAAATGTGTTATAGATCCGTGCTTCATAGATAATGGACAGTGTTCGCATTTTTGTGCCGATGTCAACGGGACCGCAAAATGTTCTTGTCCCACGAATTACCATTTAAGGGGTCCGACGAATTGCGTTGAGGTGCCTTGCGCGATTAACAACGGCGGTTGTTCCCACATCTGTACCAACATCGACGGCGAAGCAACGTGCGATTGCCCTAATAATCACGAATTGAAAAATAAAACAACGTGTCTTAAAGTCAATCCTTGTTTCGTCGACAACGGTGGATGTTCACATGAATGTACCGTTGTGGAAGACGACGTTGTGTGTTTATGCCCGGTTGGTTACAAGTTAGATGGCAAGCAGTGCGTCGTCATCGATCCATGTCTACTCAACAATGGTGGTTGCACCCACATTTGCATCAACGTCGACAATCAAGCGATATGCAAATGTCCCGATAGATACGAACTGATCGATAAAATTTGCGTCAGGATCAACCCGTGTCTAATAAACAACGGCGGGTGTTCGCATAATTGCACAAATGTCAGGGGACGTGCAAAATGCTCTTGTCCTACCGGATTTAAACTTCACGGTAGAATATGCATCGATAAGAATCCATGTGCCACCAAAAATGGCGGTTGTTCACATCACTGCCACTACATCTACGGGATAAAAACTTGCTCATGCCCACCAGGATACATGCTAAGACCGAACAAACGCATATGCAAAGAAATAAACGAATGCGCAAGTAATCGTGGTGGATGCTCCCATACTTGCAAAAATATACCTGGTAGTTACTTATGTACCTGTCCACCCGGACATAGATTAGACGCAACGAAAAGGAAATGCGTCGATTTTAACGAATGTTCGATAGACAACGGGCGATGCTCTCACGATTGCATTAACACCGAAGGCTCGTATTATTGCATGTGCCCGACTGGCTATCAACTAGGCGTTTCCAATAAAACATGCATTGATATCAATGAATGTTCCACCGATAATAATCACTGCGAGCATTCCTGTCACAACACCGAAGGCAGTTATAAATGTAGCTGCCACTTTGGTTACATTTTACAACAAGATAATAAATCCTGCACACGTAATATAAGTAACGAGTGCCTAATATTGAAAGCACCAATAAACGGCAATGTTCGATGCCTTGGAGTATACCCCGGAAGCATTTCCGCATCAATCGGTACGGAATGCATGGTTTGGTGCGAAAAGGGTTACAAATTGCAGGGAGATTCGACCAGGGTATGTAACCAATCGGGCAACTGGGATAACGACGTATCTTACTGCATACGTAAGTGAAGTTGTTATTATTTCATAATACGAATTTATATTTTAAATTTGTAGCTGATTCGTGCCCAAGATTGCTGCATCCAGAAAGGGGAAAGTTGATACCAAGTAGCTGCACCTCTGGTAAGGCGCTTCCGGGAGAAAAGTGCAAAGTTTATTGTCGGCGAGGGTATAGACCGGCGCCAGAAACTCAGGAAATTATTTGTCAAGACGACTTGGTTTGGAGTCCGTCCATTACGAAAGACGAAATGCTTCGAGCATGCATTCAAGGTAAATTTAATTTGAATAGGGCGCATATAGCTAGGAAAAACGTGCAAAACGCAGAAAAAATTCAATATAGATCAGAAACAAGAATAAACCTGAAAAAAAAACGTAAAAGTAATCGTATGGAAAAAAGTCAAAACTCCTTTAGTCTCGAATATATAATGATTACCATATATACACAAACATTTATTCATTATTTTAATTTAATATTTTAGATGTACCCAAACCATTTATTCGTTGTCCTGGAGGCGGTTATTTAAGTTTTACGTTGCCTCCTGGCCAAAAAACTATGACGATAAAAATTAGCAGGCCCGATTCGAATGTGGATTGGCGAAGGTAAATCGAATACAAAAGATATTTTTCATTCGTAAACTGACTTTCTCTTTAAGGTACATCTCATCACGACCGAGCTGGGGCATGCATTTGGGTACGGTCCTGCCTGTTGGACGAACTCAGTTAGTGTTTACTGCACATAGTCCAGCAACTAATAATTCCGAGTCGTGTAATCTCAATATTGACGTCATCGATACCGAAGCGCCAATTATGAACGGATGTCCAGATAATATGGATTTGAAATTGAACAGGGGCGAGCATAGTCAGGTGGTATATTGGAGAGATCCACAGTTTTATGATAACGTAGGAGTTGTGGCTGTATATAAATCAAAGGTAAGTCCTTCTCATGTAAACATATTGCCAAATATGCGACAATAAATACCAAACATTATTGTTCATTGTTCTTTAGGAAGTATCAATGGAAGCACAGTTTTTCAGCGAATACTGAATTTCTAATTAATAATAACAGTGTGATAATATTTTTAGAATACCATTGGAACTTTCATTATTATAACAAATTATTGTGATATATTTCTGCGCGTTGGTATTACATTGATAATTTTAAATATGTAAAAACAATTTGTATCATGTCGATAGGAACCTGGAAGCAAATTGGGTCCAGGTGTGCACCACATCAATTACGTAGCAAGTGACGAAGCTGGAAATAGGGCATACTGCCACTTTACCGTTAATATTAAAGGTAAATAATTTACAATGTTTTGAGGCACGTTCACATTGCCATTTATAGATGCAGAGGTAATCGACACGACTCCTGG
Organism: Geotrupes spiniger; assembly: GCA_959613385.1. Lineage (NCBI taxonomy): Eukaryota > Metazoa > Arthropoda > Insecta > Coleoptera > Geotrupidae > Geotrupes > Geotrupes spiniger. Next base: position 22,148,665 of record OY390736.1, on the reverse strand, counting down.
AAGATACAGAGCCGTATTAGTGTGCCCACATGGAATTCAGTACATGCCAAAACCACCAGATAGCTATGACGTATGTACTACTTTCATTTTGACGCATTAAAACGTAAAATGTTATAATTTTCTAGAACAATATCACGACAGGACAGGGATGCCAATGGAGACATATCAGAATTCGACATCCTGTAAACCAGCAACGATTTATGGTACAATCGCATAAGGCAAATCAAGCAACTGGCGCTTATAAGTCAAATGGCGACAGTAACTCAGCTTCCCAGTATTACAAGATAAAGTATCGGCCGTTCGCATATTACAATCGATGTTGTTAGTTAATAGTGAAATTCCTTAGTTACTAAATCTTTCTTCTCACTGCCATATACTCTCAGGCTTAATTTGGTCGTAATATAATGGTGCGTTAGCATCCATTTTTTTCTATTATGTTTACTCACCGAAGAATTCCTGACGTTAATTATAAATAATATGTTAGACGTTGTAAGTGTATTTAATTTTGTACAATATAATCTTATTATAAAATAAATATGAATATTTCTACGTTTTATTTATCAACACTTAATAAACCGGATAAGGAACGAAAGTTGGCGAGGAAGACCCTGGTAATGATAAAAAAGAAGGAAGCGAAGAAGAGTAATGAGATGAATCAAATAACAAAACAAACAACATAAACTAAAAGGATTAGGGGTTTGGGGAAGCATGTGATTGGAAAAATTAAATATAAGATAGACGTATTGGGTTTGAAGGAAGCAAAAGCAGACTCATTGGTAGTAATGACAACGGTAGAAAATTAATAAAATTCGCCTGTCCTGTGTCCTGACATGGTACAAAAATAGTTATAGATGTGAGAAGCTTTAGGTACTGATGCAGACGGCTACAATATACTGGTTATTGCGGAAATTAAACAAGAAAGGCTAACGAAGGTTACGTGTAGGCTAGGAACAACACGAAAGCGATATGATTTGGAAAAATTGTGAGACATGATGGCGGCAGTATATTTTGAACAAAAAATGGGAATAAAGCTTGACATATAGAGACAGAAGGGGAACAAATCAGTGTGTAATTAGTGGGAGCATCTACAAGGTGACAAACAAAGAAGTGATTTGACGAGGAGTGCAAGCAAATTTAGAAGAGTCTAGATCAGAGAAGTGTCGGAAGAAATAATATACCGCAGAAATTTCATCGTGGCCAAGTATTAACCACAAGAATGGGAAATTTGGCAAAAGTGTGCGAAGAATAGGAAATGTAAGAAGAATTGAATTATGCGTTAATTATACCTTTACATAAGACGAACCAGAGAGGATTGTAATCATTATCGAGGAATAGCACCCCTAGACTAAAAATATGATGAATGGGTACCATAATGCGGAAGAAGGTGAATACCATCGAGGCTTTCAAGCAGGACGATCTGTATCTGTATGACGTCTGTGTGCGCGCTCTACGGCCCAAACGATTAAAGCTAGAGCTCTGAAACTTTAAACTTAACATTTGTATGTAGCAAGGAGGAAAACGTCCTATCTCTCAACCGAAAGTGATGGTTTACTCATATCACCTTTTTCCATATCTCAAAAACGGTACACGTTACGGAAAAAAATATTCTTACATAAATTACAGATATTGATATTTTAAACAACGAATTAATTGAACAGCTACCAGTGCTATAAATCTTAGGGGAAAAACCAATGAAAGCATAGCCCACCCTAATGAGGAATTTAATTGAAGGTACGGTACATTTCAATCTTCCTTAAAATCGCCCAGTTCAAGTAAAACATAAAAAATCACTCACCGGCCAGACGCCGAGCTCATGACCATCCGCCACCGAAGACTCCAAGACAATTCAAAACTCTCCTCCATCCACTAAACACTCGGCACGCACTAATAATCGCATCGCAAATCAAACCGAAAAGTGCAATTTTTCACGACAAACGTGACAAACTGACCGAGCGGTTGCACGCGTCCATTCCCGAAAAAACTGACCTACTCGTTTTTTATCGTTACGTCACGTCATGGGCAAGGTGATCCCACTAATTCGGAACTACTATGCATCGAGACAACATTGCGAACGTAGGTGGGAGTGAAACAACAAAAACTTGATAAGGTAATCACACGCAAAGACGATCGGTGTAACTTTTGTGATTTTAACCCGGGCTGCAATTATAACGTTGAGCCTTGAATTTTTACTTTATGCGTCCAAACTACTAAAGCTAAAAGTATGAATACAGTTCTCCAAAAATGTACGTGTTATGGAAATAAATTTTCTTTCGAAAAATTGAGTATAACTAAGTATAAGAAAGTTCAGTGCCGACCACAGCAGGTTTTTTATTTTGGTTTAGTTCGAGGTTATTTGTGGATTTCAAATTGACATTTTTTTATTTATTAACAATTTTGTTTTGCCACTTTTTTCAATGTTTCTTGTTTTGCTTTTCACGTTGACGATTAGTTGTTTTTATTTCTTGTTTTTCTGTTTCATTTCGATTTTGTTCTGTTAATTATAAATGATCTAAAAAAAAATATTTGACGACAAAATAAAATAAATTTAATACCCAGGTTGGCTTGAGTTTGGTCTGAATGTAACTTTTTTATTCTGGATTTTTTTTTTATGCATTCGTGTTTGTTTAATTTTCTTTAATTTAATAGATTAGATTGTATTCGACCAAGTTCAAGATTCGTAACTAAAGTAGCACGATAAAAAACGAAGGAAAAGAATGGAATTGGATAAAGTCGCAAATACAAAATTGGACGTGATTGTCTTAAAATAAATCGATCAAAATAGGGGCCAATGGAACGGAAGAAAGAACAATAGAACATTAATGTGCAAACATTTTATTGTATTGGGTTGGATTAGAATGCAACGAACGCGAATGAAATTAGGAGAAGGAGGGCAATCAAAATGAAAGAAAATTAAACAAAACTGAAGTAGAAAAAAAGCACTTGGGTTTGCTTCTAAAATCGTGGTGAGGTTGAAATGGAAATGGAAAGGTTATCAAAAATGTCGAATACGGCAATTTTGATCAACAGTGAACAAGAACATGAAAAGGTGAATGAAAATATCACAAATGGAAAAGGGAAAAATATCGTAAAGTTGTGTTGGGTTGGACTGAAATGAAATGAATAAGGCAGGAAACAGAAAGCACACAAAAGAAAAAGCAGACTAAATTGAATATTTAGGAGCAGCATTAACGTGTAAAGGAGATAAATGAATATGACAACGAAAGCAAAAGGAAAACCTGGAAAGAATGCACACAACATTTTTTTTAGTGTACCATACTAGACAGCAATAAGACCCACTATTACATAAGTTTTTGAAATCTAGACAATGAATAAAAACTATGAAAATATACAAAATATGAGAACAAAAAAGTCAATGAGAATTGGGGGGCAAATTAAAGCAAATGGATTTTTGAAGGAAAACAGAGGAATAGAAGAATTGGTCGAAAATGTGCTGCTCAAGTGGAGAGAATGCAAAGAATTAGAAGCGCATAGCTAGCATGTCGTACGTTAGTATTACTTTACTTAATTATCTTTGACTAGACAACCTATCTGGTTGATAATTTTCGATTAATATAACAAATCATCGAGTTCCTTTTTCCTTTTTCATAACTTATTTTCCAACTCGTTACTAGAATAAAATCTCACATTGCTGTAACATAAATTTATTTATATTCATTCGTTGGAAAATAAAATTATTACATGACATTTGTAATCTTCTGTTGCTTTCCGAACGCGTGTACAGCCTGGGTGACAGTTGAGTGGTAATGTATGGTACAGTGTTATTTGTCGGTAAGTAGAAGCCGATAGAGTTTTATTTTTTTCTTCATGTTGGTTGTTACTGACGATAAAAAATAAATACTTACGATTTGCAATACTACAAGTATTAAGCAATGAGTCAAATACCTCCGCTACAGTCTACTTCGCTGCGTAATGGTGTAATAACAATTTCAAATATTTTAAATAAATGATTTTTTATCAGCAACCCGTATCTTGATGCGTGTTATATTATTTAAAAATACATACTGGCATGTGCCCGTTTTGTTTTTGCACCTTGCATTGCATTGATTTTTCAGTTGTATATTTCAGTGGATCGTCATTTGCCATTTACTTTGATGTTATTTTTTCTTTTGTTATTTTTGTTTTTATTTGAGTTATTGTTTGTAACAGAAATATTTTCCAGGAAACATTAAAATAACGATATCTACGAAAATTATTTATTGTTAATTAAATTATAATATAATAAAATACTAATGCAACTACAACTAATACAAAATAAATTTTATTATATATTATACTATCTTCTTAAAAAATATTTATATGGCATAAGACGGTAGTAGGTTTTTTGATTCGTTTTACTTCCTCATATACCTGAAGTAGGTACAAAACTGCTTTTAATTAAAATTTTTGATTTCGTTTTGTTATTAATCCTGGCCTGAAACTAATGAATTTATGAATTACACTACCAACTTGCTTTTTCTACCAACAGTTCAAAAATTTATGTTTAAATTCGTATTTTCAGGATGGAACAATTGATCATTTTAATCACTAGTTTAGAAGTATTATTAGTATTATTTACATTGGATATTTATACGAGATCACTACGTGTTTCTATGTTAATATGTCTAAAATGTATGTTTCTTAATATTAACTACAAACGAGCAAGTTGCGTTAAGTTCTGTACGTGGATCTGTTACAGAAAATGTCAGCCAATGGTACCCTTGATGCAAGTATCCCTTAAGTGATTTTGCCCATTCGGGATCCGCTGTTACGTGCTCCCAATCCACGTTTGATTTGGGTGCATTGAATGTCACTAAGACAGATTCTTCATCTTTTTTCAAGTGGACTGTTTGCGATTCAGGACATTTCAAGCTTGGAGGTGGGAAATCTAAATCGAAAAATATTTTGAAATCGCAATGACGCAACCAAAACCAAAACTTACGTTCGCATTTTCCCCAGTTGTCACCAATCCATTCTCCATCGAATCCACATGTCGTTTTAAAAACACCAACATTTCGGTAGCCACTTGGACAAACTAGTTTGCAAAACGTCCCTGGCCTGTTAGTAACTCGTCTCCTGCCGCTTTTCGATTTCATTTTCACACTCAGCCCTTTCTTTCTAGAACAGTCTAGAAACCCATGTTTCGGTGGAAATAATGGTGGGCATGCTATTTCATCTGGAACTGGAAAGGCCGTCTGGTCGTTCTGGAGCTCGTAATTTTCGACACAACGAAACGAGCCGACGGTATTTAAGCACCCGTTGCTGCAAAGCTTTTGGATCTCTTTGCTTTCGCACTCGTTTATATCTAAAATCAACTATTAACAAAATCTATTTAAAATTTAAAAGATATTCAATTACCGTTGCACGTTTTCCAATCAGCACCTAATTCCATTCCATCTGGGCAGGTGCAATATGCCCGACCCAAGGTGTTAACGCAACCATGGGAACACCCAGATTGGCCATCTAGGCATTCGTTAACGTCTTCACATGAATGTTTGTCTTTGCCTAAATGGGTTCCATTTAACCCTGTACACGAACATTTGTACGAACCGTGAGTATTCTCGCAGGTATCTTGGCACGGGCCGTGGCCGTTTCTTAAAAGGCATTCGTTAATGTCCTCGCAAGATCTTTTGTTTTCTGATAATCTAAGACCAGGTAAACAACCGCAGTAATGAGATCCGGGAGTGTTGTTACAAGTTTGACTGCAACCACCGTTCTTGTGATGGCATTCGTCAATGTCTAAAGGAAAATAAATAAATGTATATAATTTAATAAAAACAAAATTTGTTAATAAACCAAACGGTTTCGTGTTCGTACAAACGAGGCTAATTTGTTTAGTTCTTCTTTGCATCGATTCGATTTATATGTTGTCTGCGTTGTCTCAATATTTTTTAATGAAAATATAAATAAGGTGCGCATAATCGGTGTTTTAGTATAAATGGCATCTAATCGAACTACAATTCTGATTTTTAAATCTTTGTGTCTCAACACCGCCTTCTTCTGTGATTAATACATCGGCAAAAATAAAATAAAACTTACCTATACAACTTCTTTTATTCGGGCTTAATTTAAATCCAGACAAACACGAGCACTTTTTTGGTCCTTTAGGATGGCAGATGTGTTCGCAACCACCTTTCATGACACTACACCTGGTGGCGATTTTTCTGACTGGCGCCTTGGACACTTCGAATTTTGGATATGTTTTCGCGCCTGGAAACATTTCACCGATCTGATCACTGATTGCGTTGAACTCCCGCAATATGACATTCAACGATATATTTTTTATAGGTGGTACTGTCGTCGATTGAATTTGAAGCAACTTTGCGTAATTTATTTTAGAAAATCCATTGGATTCTTTTGCAGTTGTCATATTGTCAACGTTGGAATCGACGTAATTGTCACTTTCGATTTGTTGTAAGTCTATTGTTGGACTGTTGGGTGCACGAACGATGCTCATTGCTTTGTAATTGACAATTTCGTCATGAGTTGGTGTCGTCACTTCATTTTCAGTACTGTCACTTATATTACTGGAACCAATATTGTTTTTGTTAATCACACCTTCTCTTCGAACTTTAAACGTGTTGCTGTGATCACTTTTCGAATTTTGTTGGTGATTCGGCTTGTTGATAACTTTGCTGGACGACGAATTATTTTTTAAGCTCCACTTGAAAACAATGTCTTTATTTCGCGGTGTCGTGTTTTTGTCGCTGGGGTGTTTTTGGGCTAGTTTCTTTTTATTTGTCTTACGGTGGCTTTTAAATTCGTTTTGGTGATTTTTAATTTCGTCGTTTATTTCTCTGATCCTTTTCAACACCGTGGATCGGGCGGCCTTATCATGTTTAATTTTCTTCAAAGTGCTTCTTAATTTACTGCGTTCCTTCTTTAGGGATTTTCGTCGTTTTTTGGACAAGACCTTGGAGAAATAATTCGACGCAATTGTCTTGGGCGTTGAGGCGTTGGGAATTGACGCGACTGTTGAGGAGGAAACATTATCCCAATGGTGAACGGGCGAAGGTGCGTTGTCGGCATGGTGGGTTGCTACTAAAAATCTGTTTTTTGAAAACTTTTCTTGCTTGCCAACATCGTCATTCTTGTCCCAACTGAGTGTTTCTGTAAAATTATAAAATACATTATGTTCAAAGAATGATAAATGCGTCGCGAGAATTGAATGAGGCAATCGGTTTGAAGAATAACGAAAAGGTATAAAGAGAATGTGTATTATACGAAAGACAAAAGGTAGAATATCGCAATAAAATTCCACCCAGGAGCTCTGCCCTAGTGAAAGTGGGAAATTGATAAATCGTATCGAACTAACAAAATAATGGAAGGCAATAATATTTATCAAGGTTCTATTTCTTTTAAAATTAAGATCGCCAAAGTATTGGAGTTGTACTGAGAGCGACAATTAATTTATTTTAATATATTTCTCAACATTTTTCTTACGAAAACGTATTTCATTTAAAAATCGAATAACAAGAGATAGTAAATATGCAAGAAAAAATATATAAATGTTATTTATTAGCCGATAAAACTCCAATTCAATGCATATATAGAGTAAAAAATTAAATGAATTCGAACGCCTTTTTAACTGTGTATTTAAAAATATTCAACGTCTATTAATAGCATCTCAAGTGTCTAGGTTTAACAATATATGTGTCATGTTTAACTGGACAGAGTGGAATACCGATGTAAATTTAACCTAAATACCATCTTTATATAACCTGCGAACAATTCATATACATTGCCTCATAGATAGGCTTTTGATATCGCGATTCCGAAAGTAATCTGATATGATATTAAATTCAACGAGGCGTTAAATTGTTATGTTTAAAATTAAGTCTCAAAGGTCTTTCAATTTTGCCTGTCATTATCGTTTACATACGGTCAATAAAATAGAAATGTAAAGTTCGTTGCAAAAACGATTGTTAAAATATCCTAATGGATAACCCAAATCTATCAGACTACATATACATAATTTAGTAATAGAGTAATAATAATAATAAATTCGCAAATTAAAACAGTGGCGCAACTGCATATGACCACGACCCCGACCATGGGGCGTCATTATATATCATTCAGTATGATTCTCCAATATGTTTATAATGAAGAAACATTCCCAATTCAGAATATGGAATTTTTATTGTGTCGTAATCAACAGTTGACTTGATTGTACCAGACAAGATCAATATCTTGGAACCACTGCGAAAACTCGTTCGTACTTTTTATATTCATAGCTACTTATGCTGATTATATAAATTGGAAGGCGCCTCAAAGATTAGCACTTATATAATCAAGTAATCACCTCAATAACCGTTGTTTCCGTGAAATAGTGCTCGTGCAGTAAATTGAAAGTCTTTGATCAAAAAAGTGCCGCCACACGAACATCGTTCATTCATTCTTTCCTTCGAGAGCATTTATTGTCGAAGACGACTATCATTAGTTATAATAAATGCGCTTAACAATAACATTATATTTCCCATTACGACAGATACCGACGTTTATGTGCGTATAGGTTATAATTACATGGGTAATAATCGGTGCCCGATGATTTTACTGTTAAACAATTATCGTTCCAATCAGTTTTTCCATAACTGGGCGGAACGATGTAATACACTCAAATTGCAGAAAGATAATTAAACAAAAACGATAGAAGAATAAAATAATACGATCTGGCTAATAGAATGGAAATGAAAATGTAATAAATTTATGATCAACGAAGACAAGCAAACAAGTAAGTAAACAAAGCAAGAATAAAATTACCAAATGGGCGAAGATCAGCAGAAAAAATAAGCGAATAAAGTGGCATTAAATATTAGGACAACATAAGAGATAATTAAAACAGTAATTGCAAATAATGAAGAAAGCAATAATATTTTGTTATAATAATTTTATGAATACAATACAATATTTAGACATTAAAAATATATGTGCGTTTTGTTTTCGTTCTTGGAAGGCGTAACAAATGAATGAAATAGAAGAAAATAATTAATTTGTATAATTTACGTTTAGATCGCTTTAAATTTAAGGTTACATTGCAATATTCTGCATAAAAATAAAGAGGCATCTATAATATTTTTTTAAATATCAGAACGAAACACAATAGCAAACATGATCAGATTATTGCATAATTTGCGTTTGATATTTTTTGACCAAACACTCGGTCAGTGTTCTTCCCCACCCACCCTACTCACCTGACCTCGCTCCTGCTGACTTTCTTTTGTTCCCCAAACTTAAAAGACCTTCGAAAGGAAGAAAATTTGAGACGGTTCCCGACATTCAAGCAAATGCGACGAAGGAGCTGAAAGGCATGGCAAAAGAAGCGTACCAGGGCTATTTCCAGCGGTGGAAACACTGTTGGGATAAGTGTGTGCGTCGGGGAGGGGAGTACTTTGAAGGAGCCCCAGACATAACTTCTAAATAACGTACATTTTGTTTTATGACATCTGTCTACGTATTTTTTTGAACAGGCCTCGTATAATTATCAAAAACAAACATTCGCGATTCGAAACACTCAATCAATCGATAAGATATATAATCAGAATATTGTGTTATTAAAACGAGGTGGAATAATGCATAGGTCAGCATGGAATTCAAAAAATTCAAAACTATTGAAAATGGATCCATTTCTTTATCTGCAATTTTCTTGATTTATTAAATATGAGTGGTAAATTTATCGAACGATGTCGAATAGCGTGCATGAAATCGTGGCCAAGCATAGTCTCAATACGATATATATTTTCATGTATCATGGAAATACCAATGAGGAGTGCAAAGAGACGGGATGGAGCAATGAGGAGAAAGGGAGATAGAGGTAATATTTATTAATTTGTAAACTTAGTGATGATCCTTGCACAGGATTGCAATGATCATAGTGACAATAGTAATCTCAATCTTAGACTTTAATTGTTAAAACCTCAGGGTTTACTTTCGCAATAATTAAAGTTCGACTTTATTAATCAAAACAATTCAAACAAGTAAACTTGCTCCATGGAGAGTTGATTTATGACTTTTTTTCCTACATATCAATAATGACTTAATTGTAAAAAATCTCAACCTGAGTGCAAAATCTAAATTTTGACCGTTATTAGTTTATACAAATCAAACTATCATTTTACGACCTACAACTCTGTGATCAAACCATTAAATTCGTTGATTACAAAATTAAATTTTTATTCTGTTTTATCAGCTTTCAGAATCGCGCCATACTATTTGGCACGTCTAATTCTATTGCCAGGAAATATTTATTATTTACTTAAAACTGTATCGAAACTTCATGATATTCAGTACTTACTTCGATTGTTTTCTGTAAGTTTTCTGTTTGATTGTGTTTTGTAATCTATCTCAAATATTTTAAACGTGCAACATTATGAGTGGTACTTTCGAGATTATTTTTTTGTACTTTAAAAGATTTCTTAACTGGTTCACATGACTGACTGGTTCAATAAATTTTCAGCGAATGTATAAAAGTGCTGTTTCATTCCCTCTGACCTCATCAGACCACCAATCATTCATTCGCTAAGGGTGCATCAAGGCATGCAAGCATTACTGACAAATAGTTTGTGTGTAAGTATTGACGCTAGCTAGATGCCAACATAGTGGTCGTTATCCTTCAGCAGGTGTATGTATGGTGGCCTGACGAGCTCAGAGAAAGCGAAACACCTGCGACTTAGTCGGTCATAAAGATACTGCAACTAAGACAACAATTTTCGCTATCGTAATTTAAATAAATTTTGATTTGAATTATTTGAAAATGTAGTAACATCAAAAAGCTACCACTTAGTTTAGTTTTTTTTTACATTTAAAAATTATGAAATGGAAATTGTTTTTATTGAATTGTATAATTTTATTTTCATCATGGGAATGTAGTGCAGAAAGAGAATTTCCGCATGCATTATAAAGACAAACATTTTAATAAATGAATGTTTAGTATTGGCATTTCGCTTTATTGGGACCTCTTCTATGTTGCAACCAAATCACTCTTTTTACGTGTAATTTGTTTACACGTAGTTTTTATTACCAACTACTTGTTATGCACCTCTTCGACTTTCACAAATTCTGTTACTATTTAAAGACATACGCACGTCTTACCAAATTGATTTTTAAAAGACTAAAATATAAGAGAAATTTATGAGATTCTTGATTTACCTGTCTCGCCGATATAGGTCAATACATAAACTAGGCAAACTGTTGAAATTTCACATCTTGAATAATTGACAATAGATGTTTATTAAAGTTTCATAGTCGTAAAATAATACATTTGTTGGCTGTAATTTCGTAACTTGTGTATGGGATGACAAACATATGCTTTCGTATAAGTTTTCGTGAAATATTTATGCAGTACGTATATGTGAATTACAAACTAAAATCATAGACGTACGAGAATTGGTATAAAAATCATTTTAATTTTAATTAATAAATATTAAAAAATTAGAGACAATAGTTCGAAGTGACAACGAATGAATAATTTTAACAGGCGATGCCCACTATAAAAGGCCATCTAGGGAAATTTATTTCGCAACACGTCATAATGAATTACTAAATACTGACGAACATATGTAAATGTGAACCGTGTTTATTGATAACATCTCTATAGCAAATATACAATATGAGTTTAACAGATGCAGTGCTAATTCAGTCAATTGCACTTCTGACGACACATTTTTGCAATGTGGGTAGTTAAGTTAATAGATCTAAATAACAACGCGCACGATGTGCAAACATTCTATGTGCTAATTGTCGAAATTTTTGATTTATTCGCAAGTTATAATTTGATTTAATTAATTAAATTATTAATGATGCCGTAATAGATTATTTTCAAGATTTTAGTTAAATATGCAATTTAGAAAAATTCTTTAAAGATGAATTATATAAGGCAACGTTATTTATGAATATATAAAACGTGTTTTTAAATGAAATATCCGCTGTGATTTTTGATCAAGTTGCGCCGGGGTGTAGACCATTATTTTTGAAATGTGGCGATTTATATTTTTATCAATCCATAGTTTTATATAGTCATACTAAATGCTTTACTTAATTCTGTCCTGGAATATCCGTCAACTATTTCCATGTAATCGCTTCTTTGATACGCGTTTTCGCTTAGTGAATTTTGAATTTATAAATTTTTAGAAAATGTCTTTAAAATTATGAGGATTATAAGTTTTCTTATATACCTTCATTAATAAATATTTTAATAAGTTACTTCTGGATGCTCGAGCTCTATTCCAAATCAGTCAGTGAAAATTATTGAATTGGAGTCCATTTCAATTATGCATCGCGACATTGACTGGCTCCTTTATCACCTTGAGTGGGGATTGTTCGAGAGCATCATATTGCCGATGGTGGTCGTTGGATGGTCGTTAATCAATTCATACAGAGTTAATAATTTTGCAAAGCTTGTAATAGAATAGCTGAGCGGATAAACCACGAATTTCTAAACTAAGATTAATATCAAAATTTATGGACAACCTATTCCTATTCACAAAAATTCTATTAATTACGTACTTTAACATTGCTAAGAAATTTATTGTGTACGACCTTTTATAATTATTATATTTAATATCACAATTGGAATCTTACCGGCTGAGCAGATGGTCAAAAGAGACAATGCACCAAAAATCGCGCGCATTTTCAGCCTCGCGTATACGCAACTTAGACAGTGTGGTAAACTCACGCACTGCTATATTCTAAGGAATTATGAGTTGTACTGAGCCAGCGAATGACTGAAATAGCGAATGCAGTTGCGATCTCACGTAACATTCACCATGAAATTAAAGACGACGTCTCGGGCGCCAGTCTACAATTCGAATTTAGTGATAGTCTTTCACTCAGAAATTACCTGGAGTGGGTTCGCATTGTTTGGTCGCTCGCGACTCTTACAGCATCGCACATGTAATTAGTTTCAATTATACAGAGTGACCTGTAAGAAAATGCGCCGTCGATTAGTTCGTTACGTAAGGTGCGTAATCTGAATTATGTCCGCTATTATTTCTTTTGTGCTGGTCCTTTTCCATAACGGTAATCAAATTTTGATTCGTTGAATTGTTTTAGACGTCGAGTTCTTTTTAACGTTCGTTCTTTTAATACATTTTATAAGTGACAGACATCTCATAAAGTTAAAATCGCAGCACAAATGTGACGTTAATATGACTGGGTCGGACGTTTTGTTGTCTATATAACATGTTATACGTGGAACTAACAAGAGCATTATATTTTATTTATATTGAAAAGATGTTTTTTATAATAATGGTTATGTGTTTATTCGTTCCATGTCATTTGTCTACATGATACTAATACGAAACCTAAAAAGGGAACCTTTATGGATGGATTTATAAAACCGTCTATAAAGGTACATTTTTGAAAAATATTCTTATTCAGGCGCATATAATACTGTATGATAACACATAATAATAAAAATAATAAGCTATTATATTTCAGTGTCTTTATTTAGGGCTCATGGATTCCTGGTGGGATATCCAAGTTGAATAGTCCTAGTTTCTCTATTCGTAATCCTTTGCATGCTTTGGCTATGTGTACTATTTTTCTCCATTCATTTCTCTGTGCCACTAGTTTCCCCAACTGTATCATCATTTCTTTAACAATTTTTGGGCGGAAGGCTCAGAGTGAGGAAGAAAATTCCGTTGTTATCAATGTTGAAATATTATTGTGGTGTAAATTTCAGTCCCATCACTCATCACCTACATTGAGGCAGGATATGAAAGAAAATTTAGAACCTCAGCTGTATTTAACGACCTATCGGCGGCCTACGACGATGGAAAGAGGGCATGATATACAAGCTCCTACGTGTAAACCCCTGTAAACTAACAGCCCGACTGATAGACAGCATGCTAAACGACCGAGTGTTTCAAGTAACTATGGTATCCGACATCAGCTCCCTAAAGAAATTAAAGAACGGGCTACCACAGGGATCAGTCCTTGCCCCACTCCTTTTTAGCTTGTATATTGTTGACATTTCAGAAACAAGATCAAGAAAGTTTGGCTACGTTGATGACTGGGTACTCGCAACAAGGTGCAGTTCTATTGAACAGTCAGAGGTCACCCTAACGACAGATCTGGAAGTAGTGGGAAAATACTTACGCAAGAGGAGGCTCCAACCTAGTGCCACCAAAACAGAAGTTACTTGCTTCCACCTAAATAACAAACTCGCCAGAAGAGAACACATCATTCAATTTGAAAACACCCTACTTACCCACAACAAATATACTATACTAAATATTTAGGCATAACCCTTGATAGAACACTATCTTTCAAAGAACACCTATCTAGAACTGCTGAAAAATTAAAAACAAGAAACAACATAATTCAAAAACTATGCTGCACAACTTGGGGAGCATCGGCTTCCAGTGTGCGCTCCTCTGCGCTGGATCTTGTTTCAACTGCTGAATACTGCGCTCCAGTTTGGTTAAATAGCTCACACGTACATAAAATAGATGCGCAGCTAAATAACCCGTGGTTGCGGGTGTTATCAACCCAACTCCCACGCAATGGTTTCCAGTCCTAAGCCACATCCCATTCACTCAACTGCGACGAATAAATGCTCTTACGAACGTGTATAAAAAGATCAAGGACAATACGAATTTACCCATCCATACAAATAAACCATAAAAATTCAAGAGTCATGTACTTCGATATAAAATCTGTAGTATCTAACATGCTGTTGTTTGATTGCGAAAACCATTAGTTTAGGCTTTATCGATAAATTTTCTTTGCATTCAGATTGAAAATAATGTAGTTAATGTTAGTTAGTTGCGTGGGAGCGTCGTATCGACTCGCATGAATCGAGTCACTGCCACGCGGGCAAGACCTCTCCATGCCCCAGACGCGTTTCCAGATTTACCCAGATACGCGCATCGACTAAAATATGAAATAGTTACTAATAAATAGAGATTGCTTGCTAATTTAATTTCATTTACTCGGCTTGGGAATCAGAAATAATTTAACACAAAAATATCTTATGACAAGCCACAGGTTAGTTAGAACTTCTTTCTTGATTTGAAGAAATCTCATAGAAATAAACAGTAGACAAATAGACCTCGTCAACAAAATTCGGTGGACCATGTGATTTTTTTATACATGACATCTATCAAATCATATGATCCGGAGAAATAAATGCAGATGTGATATTTTGTATAGAAACGCAAATATTTTTGTTTTGAGTTAGATTAAACTCAAAGTTGCGAGAACGGCAAGGAAATTATTTATGGAATAAATTATATATATAATATATCCACGAAACTGCAAAATGAATAAATAAATTACCCCAGTTTTTATGTAAAATTGAAGCGATTAACTTCGGAAATATTTTATGTATACGAAGTAATAAGTTAAACGAACAAATATGTTTTAGGAAAGTTTTTAAGTTACCTTTTATTGTGACATCATTTCGGTACAGTCTGTATTTATAAAGCTATTTTCCGAATGCAGAGTCGATGATCATGTATGCGTTTTATATAGAATTTTGTATCTTATCTATTATGACATACGCCAAGAATAGACTTTTTGAGATAGACGGTTATTAGATTTAAACGTCTACAATTCTTAATTTTTTTATTGGTAGAAATTATTTGTTTAAATATTGTTGTTAGTCATGTTATGTAAATACATTTCTACTGCATATGGAACATATTTGGATTATTGTATCGCGTAGTTTAGCCCTCGTTTGAGCTCATCAGCTTTAAAAACCAAACGTTTCAAACCTATGAAGTGTTTATAAAAATATGTAGATGAAATTTAATGAAAAGCTTGCCATTCGCATGGTTTGCCACCAAATTTTTAATTATCACACTACAATATAATAATGAAAACCAATCTAAGGTATCGTTATTGAAGATAGAGTAAACTGCCAAATGTCAAAACTCAAAACCATGTTCAAATTTATATAAATGTTATTTAATTATTTGCGTGGTTTTGAGTGTTGATATTGGACGATTTCGTAGTTAACTTGATCGTTATTCGGTTCATTTTGCTGGGTTGACTTTTGATTTTTGACACTTTACTAGTTGGTGACAAATTATGCGAATGCATATTTGTTTAATAACTCTGAGTATGTTTGATTTTTCTTGCTGAAGCGTCAAATGATAACTAAAAATTGTCCGAGAATCGAAACGTCTTGTTTCTATGGATTTAACATGTTCAAGTAACGTTCATGGCATTTGATGGATTGTTAACAGCAATATAGAAAAATATCAATAATGTTCTGAAAATTTTACCAACCGCCTTTTTCAAACCATAAAGTCATAACTTGCAAAAAAATTAAGGTACCCTATATATTATTATTAGAGTTTAACAATAAGAATTCAAAAATTTTTATTTGTATAAATTTGTCAAATTTTTGTAATTTTTTAAATCAATAGATTTTATTTGTTTACGTGTAACAGTGATGCGTCGCGAATCATTATTAAAAAGGACGAAGAAATTAATTATTGTTCCTGCAGCGTGACACGAATATTCAAAATCTCAAATACAAAATCAACTGAAATTGTTCGTACCATTTGTTAAAAGCTCTATTTTTGTTATCATTTATTTATCATTGAATTCATACCTCACGTAAATGATTACGTTGACTTATACTTTGAGAACTGATGATAAGATAAATCAGCTGCATAAACGAATTTTCGGCAAGACGAATCCATTTCGAAATTGGAGGATAGGGACATCAAATTTATATTTCACATTGAAAGTACCATCGTCTTTATAATTGATTTACAGAATATTGTATATCATCAGTTGACTTCAATTTACCGGTCAGAATCCGGTACTTGTAGGTTTAGGTTTAGCAATAATTCAGAAATTTTTAGATGTTTGGTAAATGTAATGTAAATGTGAAATAATGGAAATAGTTTTAAAATCTCATTCATTACAATACAATTGTTTGACAAATATTATTGTATTTGCGGGTTAATTTATTTTAGTGCTATTTTAAATGGTACTATGGTGAATTAAATGCTAGTCGAACACCCTAACTAGGTTCTTTACAAGATTGTCCCCAGTTTTTGCATCAAATACTGGGGTGTATAGAAAGACGGCCTTGATACCGCGATAGGTTGTCTTATTAGCGGAAGATTCAAACTGCAACCACCAGGTCTGCCAACGCATGGATCTAACTGAAATATTTGAAATTTTATATTTTACAATTTGAAACAATATAAATTAAAAAATAATATACTGTTGAGAGTAATAAATATATTTGAAATTTAATACGTTGACTTATTAATGTATGAAATTTAATTTAATTGTTACGACTTATCCCTAGGTGTTTAATGTTCTGACGTGTGTATTGTATTAATATTTACAACATTTATTATTGACGATACTACTAGTGCACAAAATATTACATACACAATTTATTATTAAGAAATTACAGTATAAAATTATTAATGGCTGTTCTTAAAACTTGACAAAACAACTATTTTATCTTCCCACTACATAAATAAATTAAAATCCTTGTACTTACATATAAACAACCACGCGATATAAATTTTTCTAGAAATATTATAGCCATGGACAATCCTCTTGCTGATTTCTTTGACATAAACATATTATCATTGAGAATTGGAGGTTCATGGCGTCTGATATCTAAAAACTCTGTGATTTATATTGAAATATTATATACCTACATAATTATAATTATGTGTCCGATTATATTTCTACCAATGGAAATTATACCATTGCATTATACGTACAAAAAATTGGAAATGCTCATCGAGAACTTAAATGTCTTACTCCCACACATTGTTGGCACCTTAAAAATTATAACGTTGTACGTAAACAGGAAAAGTATCCTACGAATAATGGATTTATTAACGGATGAAGAATTGCAATTTCGAAGCGAGGAAGTTTCGTACAAGGACTTGGTGGCCGCTAATAAAATCAAAAACAAGATCGTTTGCGTATCTTTTCTGGCCGTGGCGCATATATTTAGTCCAGCGAAACCAATTGCAGCGTTTTTCTCACTGGTGAAGTACACAGACGACGACTTTTCATCGGGCAATATAACGTGCAACGAGATTTTGCCTTATCGCACTGCTGTGCCTTTTCCAACGGGAGTGACTTCACTTTGTGGTGCTGGAATTTTTTATCAGTTTGTGTCCACCCACCTTTTCACGCTTCAAATTTTCTGTGAGTTCCTAAGAACCCATTAACATTTCATATAATCGAGAATAGAGAAGTTTAAATTGTTTAAATTTGTGGTTATTTCAGCTTTCGACACTTTTTTTGCGAGTTTGTTGTACTGCGTGGAGACGCACTTGGTAATAATCGCACAAGGATTTCAGTCAATCAGGGAAAGATGTCTGGAAAAACTTAAGTTATCGTCTGACAAGACTTTTGACGAAAAATACGATTTAATTCTGGATAAGGAAATGAACTTGGAAATGAATAAAATGACAAATCGACTGCAAGTTATAATAAGGTAAAAACGACGTGCGATGTTATTCTTGTATTTCTTGTAGTTATTGTTTAATTTTAGCGTGTGTGACGAGTTGCAGGATATCTATACATACGTAACATTTTTTCAAGTCGTTTTTGCTGTATTTATGATGGTGTCGGTACTGTATATAGCCTCAATGGTAAGTTTTCAATTATAGTTTGGCGGAGCACTCCGCTAGCCTTTCGAGCCTGTTTTATATTTTAATTTAGTGAAACTTATTTATTTATTTAGTATGCTTATTTATTTTAATTTGTTTCTCTGTGCTCGTCTTTTAATTGTTCTTTGCAGCTGCCTTTGTAATTTATGATAATTTTATGCAATTTTATTATACACTTATGTTTTTCGCCGATATCTTGCACTTTACATCGTTACAGTGACATTATTTTCTGATATTCGTAAAATTTATTACACTATCGTAAATATCAAATGGACTTAAGTTACATATAATATAATTATTTCTTAAAGATATTGCTATATGGATAAAATTTAAAATTTTGATACGTAAAGTTAAATAGTATTTGATTCCAAGCATTATTTCGATTACTTAATTAAGATTACTAATCAAAGGATTGCAGTAGAGTAATTGCTAAGTCACTGTTTATCGTCAACTTGATCATCCTCGAAATAAAATACCAGAGGCGCACGATAGTCCTATACCCACCCATTGACCGCAATTTCACAAAGAAACCTACACATTGTAACGATAGTAACAATTACACCACATGAAATTATACATATTACCTTATCCTTTATTATATTATATTATATATCCTTTTCGAGGGTCTATTGGATCACACGTTGCATCTAGCAGCTTTTATAGTACCCGCTTCAGATATCTTTGCAATTATTAGTAATGATAATGGTAATTCATCGCATGCCAATGTAACTTGTACTTGTCGTACTTTGCGTACTCCTGTGGAGTTACAAGAGACAGAAAACGCGTACGATAAATTCGTATATTAGCGTAACTTGCCTTCTTGATATACGGTTCTAGAATCACTGTCAATACAAAACATAGCAGTGAATGTGTAAAAAAGGCAGAATTAAAAGATTAATTTTGACTATTAATGCATTGTATTAAATATTAAAATGGTAAGAAATAAAAAATCGCACTTTTCCCAAGATTATGATTACACTGAGCCCATATTTTGAACATTTAAAATTAATCTGAACTAAATTTCATAAATATATGCTGAAGTATTTGCAAAGTTTTTACTTTTTGTATATCTTTACCCATTTTTTTTTAATCAAGTTCTTAATTTTTGCAGTTTCCCTGCACTTTCACAGCCACTAACGTATTAGTTTCAATTTTATCATCTCGCGACTATCTTGAACTTCCTCTGCCCCTATTATTTACCTTTGTTCTAATATTCCATATGCTATCCATCATATCTGTCATTTCTCAATCATTTGTCCTGATGATTCTACCCTTAGTATTTCGCTTTGCTTGAGAAATCGGCAACCGTTTGGGACGGCACCACTCAACAATAATGCGTGTTTATCAAGCGTGGTCTGAACATGGGGTTGAACGTTGGAGAAGAGGCACTGGGGCTCAAAGACGAACCAATGAACGTCAAGATCGCCGCTTAAGACTAATGGCCTTGAGAGACCGATTCTCTACAACTAGATGAATAGCTGATCAATGGTTAGGTGAACAAGGTCGTCCGATAGGCTTGCGAACAGTTTATCGTCGAATAAGAACCTTTGGCTTGCTGTGTTACCGCCCACATCTTGTGCTACCTCTCACTGCTCAACATCGCCAGGAACGTTTGGCCTGGTGCACGGAAAGACAACAATGGAACTTGGAGTGGCATCGAGTTGTCTTTAGTGACGAATAGCGATTTTGTTTAGGAATGCATGATGCTCGGATGACTGTTAGACGAAGACGTGGAGAAAGGCGCAATCCTGATTTTTCGATTGCGAGGCATGTTCACCGAACTGTGGGCTTGATGGTGTGGGGTGCTATTGCTTACGGCAGTAGGTCACCCTTGCTCTTCATTCGGGGCAGTATGACCGCCCAACGCTACATTAACGAAGTGGTAGAACCACATGTTCTTCCATATCTTCTGGAAGACCCACTTTTCCAGCAAGATAATGCACGACCTCACGTAGCAAGGGTTTCTCTTGACTTCTTTGAAGAGGCCAATGTTAATCTTTTGCCTTGGCCGCCAAGATCTCCCGATTTGTCGCCCATTGAGCACGTGTGGAACATGATGGCTAGAAGATTGCGGAATCTACCGAACCCACCGTTGACAATAGAAGCTCTACGGCATGAAGTACAGGCTGCTTGGGATGCCATACCCCAAGAAGACATTGATCACCTGCTGGAATAAATGCCAATGCAGGTCAATGAGTGTATCAGAAATAGGGGCGGACCAACACATTATTAAAGAAAAATCAAAAAGATGAAGTGTTTTCTTTATCAAATTGTTACCTTAGGCTAGTCCAATGTTTCTGTCCAAAAATTCCCACCCCTTCTAGGTGGTGCAGTTTATATGTCACTGAATATATTTTTACATACCTCTTAGAGTCTAAATGATTAATAAAATACTTGTTAATTTCGATTCGACTTCAAATATTTTACCATATTTAGCCATCGGTGTTAATTCTGTTTCGTCGTTTGTATGCCCGCAAGAGCCATATAAATAATTTATGGTAACATCTACTGCTTTTTGAACTAAGTTTCTTCATCTTTGGTTAACTATTGAAAGGTTGTTATAGCAACATATTTTACATTTTGTTGAATATCCATAGCATTCTTTATTATCTGTTGTGACTGTAAATTTGTAACGAGAACATGTTAATAAATACTTTAGAGACGAACTAGACCCAGCATAGACTTAGCATAGAAGATATTTATTTTTTATAAACATGTTTTCTCTGTAATTCGCCATATGGCCTGCTTGCCTTTCGTTGTTATTATCGCTGAAAGGTATCTGGAGCTTTTTACCTTCTTAAATTTATCAACAACATCACTAGTCTATAAACCGTCTGATTTAATGGGCTCCAGTCATTCTTTATAATTTCATTTCATATATCATTCCTGCTGCCTTCCTCGATTTTAGTTAACGATGATATAGATCATCGTTATTCAACTGTTGGCTAGACATGTTCTCCTATTATATTTGGTCCACTTGCACTTGCATTGCTCAGTTTTTTTCAGCCGCAATAATTTCTTTCTATTTTGTTAAAATCCTTCAGGATTCATTATGTTTTTCCATAATCACCTTTTACCCTTTCTTCTTCATTAACTGTGATCGTTCCTGCTGCCTTCCTCGATTTTAGTTAACGATGATATAGATCATCGTTATTCAACAGTTGGCTAGACATGTTCTCCTATTATATTTGGTCCACTTGCACTTGCATTGCTCAGTTTTTCCAACCGCAATAATTTCTTTCTATTTTGTTAAAATTCTTCAGGATTCATTACGTTTTTCCCTAATCACCTTTTACCCCTTCTTCTTCATTAACTGTGATTACATTTCATTTTAGAATTTCTTTTGCTTTTCTTCTATCCTTAAATTTATCATGTCCTGTTGTTTCGTCTTTGTATTTGCAATGACTCTTAGTTTCATTTTTATGATTACTCGATCATATCAGAGTCCACATTTGCACTGTGTATAAATATACATACGCTACGTTCTATCTTTTCTTTGTTATTATTAATGTCCTATTTAGTTCCCCATGAAGAAGAAGAAAAATACATATTTTACAAACAACTATTAGAATGACATGACATGAACATGAGCATGAACATGACATGGAAATACTGATTGGAGATTACACCGCAAAGATTGGTAAAGAAGAAATGTACCGGACAACAACAATAGGACTACACAGTAAACACGAAATATCTAACGATAATAATGTAGAGTACCCAACTGGAATGACAAGACATATGTAACGGGACATGGCCATCACCAGACGGTAGGGTGCGCTAAAACGATAATCTCGAAGAAAAAGAAACAGACAATATTGGTTCAATGAGGAGTGTAGAAATAGTAGAGGAGGAAAATAAAATATGACCTGAATTACCCAATAACCACACAATAGGAAAGAGAGAAAAATATAAGAACATAAGCAAACAATGGAAGAGCATGTATAGGAAGAGAAAAAGATTGAAAGAGAAAAAGATCATAACCATCGAAAAAAAAAAATCAGAATAACGAAATTCCAGCATACTACCAATAAATACAAAACTATTTTAAAGACAATTAGTCTTACTGAGTAAACCGACGCAAATAATAGAAAGATGAAAGGACCATTTTTATAACTCCTATAAATAAAACAAAGAAGACCAAGAAGAAACAAGTTTCAATGCCAGAAGGAAGATAGCATCAACGAAATATGAATTCATAAATATAACCTAAGCTCCAGGGGAAATTGAAGTATCAGCAGAAATGAGCAAAGTAGGAGGAGTTCACTTAACTGAGAATATACAAGCTTGTCAAACTAGTGTTGGAAAATGAACAAATGCCCGAGGAATGGATAACCGCGCTATTGATCATTGTTCCTTTACGCTTGTATGTTCTTTTGGATATTTCCCATTTCTTTTCGGCTATCTTATTCTTCCTTTGATTCTTGTACCATCAACTTTCCAAAAATTGTTGAGAAGTTCCAATTCGACGTTGTTTATAGAATGCAGTCAATATTCTCGGTACCCATCAGTCTCACTCCCACTCATGCCCAAATTATCGTGGGTGGTCCAATCACGTACCCTACCAATTTCCAAACTTTCTGCTATTATATCGATTTTAATTCGTCGCTCTTCAACAATCAACTTTTCTACTTTTCCAACGTTTTTATTGATAATGGCCACATTTGGTCGACCACTTCGAGGATTGTCTTCGTTGAATTTCCGCCCCCATTTAAACTGCTTTGACCGACATTATCTTATAGGAAGGAGAAAGTTCACCATAAACAGCAGACATACGGTTTTTTATTTTCATCGGATTATTTCCTTCTCTTGTGAGAATTTTTATGAGAGCACGGTGCTCATTTTTTCCATTGTTACCACAAGTTACTAAAAAAAAATTCTCCGACTATTATGTGACGATATTCTGCCAGTTTAAGGAAAATAGTAATACAAATGTTTTCTCACAGTGTCCTTCATAGTACCTTTTTATCAGCTTGATCTCGTATGCCCTGCGAAAGTAGAATTTTCATTTTCTAAGCAAAATTCAAATTGAATTCAAGTTAGCTCAGTAAGTTTGTCAATTATTTTATCGTACACATGCCTTAACTTATTATACGACATCCCGTTTCACTTTCGTATATTTTAGTGAAGTTGTGGTTTGAGTAATTCAAGACACGGGTACATGTGATTTTATTTCCAATATCGACAATGGACCGTACTTTAAACTGTCGGTTGGCATTTTGATGTATTCCTAGAGTGGTTGGTTATATTCTTCAATTGTTGGATAATGCAATTAATACTATTACCGTTTCAAATATAAGTCGAATCAGGTTTCTTATACCCTCGAGTAGTGGATTCTTGCGAGAGGTTGATTTGCGGTTTCAGTGATGGACTAACTATAAGGATCCGTATTTTCTAATTTTTCGACTGTTTATTCATAGATTTGGAAGCAATTTGGAAGATTTAGCTATAGGATTGTTGATATTAACTTCCTCCAACAAAGATTTGATTGTTGTAGCTATTACTGATGTAAGATTCAGATATTTTTCGACCCTTTGCAATGTTTCCCAGTCTTTAGAATCTTATGTCGTTCAACTTATTGTAGTCATCACAACCATCCTAATCGACGTTTTAAAGTTGAATAGCTAGATGGTTGAATTTGTCTAGCAGGACTATGTACCATAGCATTTATGGGGTGTACCTTGGTAATATTTTAATGTACTGCTTCTCAGTGGTTCCAGGTTCGACGTCGTTTTAATATTTTACATTTAGTTGTTCGTTAATTAATCTTATACTATGTATGTATATACATATTGAAAAATACGTAGATTTACAACGAATGTCTCGTCCTATGAAACTAATAATAAACCAAATAATTCGAAGGAATGTGGAATTAACAACTAGTTCAATGTACAAAGAGCAGTACGTGCGTCAGCAAATCGTCGCGTGAAACAATTGCAATTAAGAACTTTGACGATTATTATGGAATGCTGAGTAAACAATTAATTCGATGCAGCATTAAACATTTAAATAGAAAGTTCCGACCATGTCTTTATTAAAGTCTATCTTTAATCATAATAAGTTTATTAAATGTTTAATTATGTTAACATTACGTAACCATTTTTACACCTTAACAAAAATTTGTTTTGTTTTATTAATTTTTTCGTTCCAGATGCCCATTTTCAGCGGATCGTTTTTTGCTCTAGTAATGTATTTCATTAGCTTAACTACAGAGTTATGTTTATATTGTTGGTACGGAAATGAGGTGACTCGTGCTGTAAGCTGAATGAATTCAAGCCAAAAATTCAGGATTTAACATCTCATAATTTCAGAGTGAAAGTATTCCTGAAGCGCTATATCAAAGTGATTGGATAACTGCCAGTAGCTCATTTAAGAAAAGCTTGTTGATTAACATGTTGCGCATGAACAAGCCGATATATTTCAAAATTGGAAAATTTGCTACGCTATCGTTTGCCTCATTAGTTGGAGTATGATACACAGCAAACCTTTGAGAGATTTACTAAACATTTTTTTATTTTTCAGATAATGAGATTGTCTTATTCCTATTTTACAGTTTTGCAGAATATTCGTTCCTAAACCGAAGTAGTTGGAGTATTTTTTTAACATTCGGCTTTATCTTTGGTCTAGTGAAATTTGTTGCTCATTAGTTAGTGAAAATTGGATTTTCTATTACATTCGTAGCCGGGATTTTAATCACAGTTATATTAATTATATTCCCAGATATATTTGGCCACTATATTTATTACTCACACACGTAGACTAAATGGATTTGGCTAAGTGCCCGAAATGGAAAACTAAGGGACTTAATTTTGATGTTGAATTTGTGAGCAGGAGAAGTCGATTTAATGAACAACACGGCACATGTGAGATGGTGAAATAAGTATTGTAGAGAATCATACGCAGTGAGCAGAAAACGGCATCATTGAGAAAAGTTATATGCAAAAAACTAAGGGTGGCCACTGAAATGGTGGATTTGATAAGCAGGCTATGAATGCCATACGTCCATATTTGTAGCTAACACAGATGGAAGTAAAAGTCTAAGAAATAAAATAAACCAACTATGACCAATTATAATATTGCATATATAAGATGTATGAAGTATATAACACAATAATCTTACCAATAATATTGCAAGGGAATGAAAGTTGGGCAGTGGAAAAGGGACACGAAGGAAAAATTACAGCGATGGAAATGAAGGTGATGAGGAAAATTCTGAAGTGACAAAAAGGGACGGGAAGAGAAATGAACAAATACTTGAAAGACTGTAGCAGGATAAAATAACAAGGAAACTACAATAGAAACAATTAGGATGGTTTGGGTGCGTAATGCGAATGGGAGAGGACAGAACAGTACGAAGGGTGATGGAAGCAATAAGAGAGGGAAAAGAAAAGAAAACCACGAAGAAAATGGGAGGATAGAACACGGGAAATATGAATAAAAAAAGAAAAATAATGGAGGAAATGAAGGGGATGGCAGAGACTGGAAGATTGGAAGACATGGGTGAAAACACCAAATCCGACGCCGTACATGGCATAATGAAAAGATGAAAGAAGAAGTGTCAAGATGGATACAAGTGGTTTATCGAAGGCAGTTCTAGATGGAAAAATATACATCTGAAAAAAACAACAAAACGGGTTAAAACGGGAGTTAGGTGATACGAAAGTATATTCCGAAAAAATAAATATATAAAATAAAAATGAGAATAATGTTAAAAATAAGGAACTACTTATGGAGGAATCAGTGGAAGGAGGGATGGAGGACATTACGGCATCGTTGAAGATAATACGAATCCAGAATTCGATAGATGAGTTTTGTTCTGATATCATGTGAATTTTAATGAAATGCAAATAAATGTAATACAATGTATGTCTCATTTTCTTGTCAAATTCCTTAGTTCATTGATTATTTGTTAGTTTGTTATGTTTGGTTACTAATTTAATTTCTTTCAATTATGTTCCTCCATTTTCCTTTACCTAAAGCTGATGTCATTCCATCAAAAAAGTCTCTTAATATATGCTCACTTTCATATGAAATACACCACTCATTAAGAACTAAACTGCAATTTTGAAACTTTGGTAAAATAATGCTTTATTATCAACTAAGATACGATGAAAGTTTAGATGAAACAAAAACAACACAAAAATTAACATTTTTCAAGGAAAACCTAGTAGTGGGTTGCATCCCTACGCGCAGCTATGCATGCATTAACTCTTCTAACCATGCTCTTTATTAAGTGGTCGATGTCCTTCTGGGGTATCTCGTTCCATGCAACCTCTAGATGGTGTCGAAGTTCATCCAGATTCTCAGGAGGCCTCGGTACTTGTCTTAGTCGCCGACGCATCATATCCCAGACATGTTCAATCGGCGACAAGTCCGGTGACCGTGACCGGTGACCACAGCATAGCAGAGTGGGGTCGTGTGTTATCCTGTTGGAAAGTGGCATTCTGCAACGTCTGCATGAAAGGTACTAACACCGGTTCCAGAACGTTGTCGATGTAACGACGTGCCTTCAATCTGCCTGGAATGAACGTAAGGGGTGACCTTCGTCCAGCACATATGCCCCCCCCCCCCAAACCATAACCCCAGGTGTTAAGGCTGTGTGTCGTCTTTGAACGAACTACAAATTCCGTCGTTCCCATCGATGCCGCCGCACCCTTCTCTACGACCATCATTCACCCATAAACAAAACCTTGATTCATCACTGAAGACGATGTCCTTCCATTGATAAACCCACCCTTGCCGTTCTTGACACCATGCAACTCCGGCTGCTTTATGAGAATGTGTTAATAGAAGCCGAATGTAAGGACGGTATGAATGAGGCCCAAAGGAAGAAATCTCTTCTGTAAACAGTTACCATCGACAAGTGTCGGATCAAAGCTCTCGTACAATCCACAGCAATCGACCTTGTTGTTTAAAATCGATCCCTGGTAGCCATCCGCCTAAGGAGTCGGTCTTCACGTACGTTGCTTCTTCGGGCGGGTCTTCCAGCAGGACGGCGCCTCTGTATATCTTCTTCGGACCATCAAGACCATGTCCGAGCAACTGAAGTGTGGTCCCGATTCAGCCTTCTCCTAATCTCTCAGAATGAGAAACCCGCCTCTTTCATATCGATAATTTGGTCCCTATCAAAGTCATTCATATGGGCAAAATTTTGACGACGTCACAGTGGGGGCATTACAAGGCGTCTACTTGACAATTTGACAATAAAATAAACTGACATTTCGTGGGCAGAAATTCATTAAGTGCTATGAAGAAAATATGGAAAGTTGGAGAATACAGGAAACATAACAGTTGAGTTTTTTCGGCGGGAACTTTCATCGTTTCTTAGTTGTTAATAAAGCATTATTTTACAGAAGTAAAATTGTAGTCTAATTCTTAATAGGTGGTGTAGTTCATATGAAAGTGATTGTAGTTTGATTTTTTATTTCCATTTATACATTATTTGCATAAAAGGCCCTACATTTTGGAACAGATTTTACTTCATTCAAACGTATTTTTTCGGGGTTACTAACACTCAATACTTTACCACTTACATACTTTAACCAAGTAAAAATAATACAAGGAACATCATAATGATATTTGGTTCTGCAACTTGGCATTTGGAGCAAACTGATTGTTAAACACATGTAAACATTTTTGGGTCAACACATTATAAATATCTCGTAAATTTTGTAGGTGTGAACTTGGAACGAAAATTAAATTTATTATACAATGCATTTCATTATTCGAAGATTAAAATTAAAATCGTGACGCATTACATGCTAATTGACATAATTAATACTACATTTATAATAAATTGGAAAATAAAGAACACATTCAAAATATTACGAAAACGACTAAATTTGGTTTTTTTTTTTAAATCAGCGAATTGAATTTACGTGATTTTTTTAAGCAAATTATTTGTATATTAATATATTTTACGAAATTGTAGAGCAAATTTGGAGGGTCATTAATGCAGTAATACTGGGCATTATTTGCATTCATGAATATTGTAAATTTTGATTGTCAATATCATAGCTTCACCGCGACTAAATTATTCACAAAACAAACATTGTATATAAAGGCATTCCAGCGGGATTATATCAAGGTATTGTCGAAAATGAAACATTCTGGCTACGACACATTAGATGAATATTTCGAAGTCAATGTGTTTATTTTAAGGACTGCTGGTGTGTGGCTTCCATCAAAAAAGCAATCGTTTCGTAAGAGATGTCTGCAGTACTTGTACAATTTAATTTTGCTGTCTTACTGCCTTCTAATTTTCCAACCCGCCGAAACGGCCGTCTTGTTCACGAAATTCGACCAAATGGTATTCGTGAGAAGCCTTCGGGATCAACTCAATCACATTATTTGCATCTATAAGATTTTTCGATGGTTTACGAAGCGAAATGAAATTTTAAAAATAATGCGAATTTTGCAAAGCAAAGAGTTTGTTTATGAAGATTCTTATGACTTTCATCCGGGCGAGATCATCAAAGATCACAAAGCTAAGGCAGACAGATGGATGAAACTGTTTCTGTACGGAGTCAATTGTATCTGTTTCAATATGTGCGTTTCCGTGTTTTATGTTTTCATATTTAAATATGAAGATCACTATCGAAAGGACGAAAATGGTGATTTGGTTTACCATCAAAAGTTGCCTGTGAATTTACTGACACCCTTCAACAGAGACACAAGGTTAAGTTTCATATTTCATTTTATTTTCGCAATTATACCCTTAGACATATATGGTTGGATAATTATTGGTAAGTGTTTATATTTTTTATAACCCATTTTCTTTATTTATGTTGAGTTTTCAAAACAAGATCATGCTATCAAGATTGGATTTTGTTTTAGGTTTGGATACACTTTTCACAAGTTTATTAAGCTGCGTAAGCGCACAATTTTGCATTCTACAAGGTGCGTTTTTAACCATTAAACCTAGATGCTTGCAACGTTTGGGCCGACTAGACAACAACGAATTGCACAATTCAGAAATCATCGATGACGAAATGCTCCGAGAAATCAACAAGTGCATTCGACACCTGCAGACACTCATTAAGTACAATGTTGAAGTTTTGATATTCTAAAGGTACTAAATATGTAATTTGTGCAGCGTATCAAAAAAGTTAGAGGACGTTTACTATATTCAAACATGTGGACAAGTGCTAGTTTCTCTATTTGAAATGTGCTTCTGTCTCTATTTACTATCCTTTGTAAGTATACGTCTATAACTAAAAGTAAAACTTGACTTGTTTAATTTTTATAGTCCTTTAATGAGAGTTTTGGAAATGAGATAACTTATCTATTTTCAACCGCGTTTGAGCTGCTCTTGTATTGTTGGTTTGGACACGAGGTCACGGAAGCTGTAAACAAATATTAAGAATGGCACCAAATCAAATAATCTATAAAAATACATTTGCAGAGCGCAGCAATACCCGAATCTCTATTCAAGTCCGACTGGTTGTCAGCAAATTCGAAATTCAAGAAGAATATGCTCTTCACAATGACTCGCATGAGCAAACCTGTGCATCTTACTATTGCAAAATTTACACCGCTGGCTTTCACTACTTTTTTGTCGGTAAATGCTTGTTTGAGTTGTATTTTTGAATTCAGATGATTGTTATTCATTTCAGATTGCTAGAATAGCATATTCGTTTTTTACTGTTTTAAGAAGCGGAGTAATGGAATAATGGACAATTTACATGGAGGCTAATTAAATTATTTAGAAATTTACGCCTTATTTTCATACTTCTACGTATAGAACACGTAACAAAGATATGAAACGAATGGAAAGAGTGCACATTCAAATTTCTTCAATCCGTTTACAGATATTATTTTTAATTTCATTCAACTGAATCCTTATTTTCTCTTATATTCGTCAAAACTAAAGCAACGAATTGCTGAAATTTACATATCTGGAGTTGTTCGTTAACTAACGAATTACTCTTCGGCTATATTCTCTATAACTTTTGTCTTGGCATAAGCGATGTAAGACTCATCAGGCAGCCGATGAACATGAATATTTTAGTTAAATTCGGCAAAAAACATCTTCGAGTTGTTCTATTTCTGCAGAGACTCTATTTCCTTTCAATCGAAGTTAGTCACGACCTTTTGGAGTCTGGCACACTCGACACCGTGTTCATATGTTACAAAACATTCTCTAATAACCCCTTCCTGCTTTTATGATCTAACGTAAATTTTCCAATTGCTGTCCTCGTTCTAGCGAGTTCAGTTGCCCGTCAATGGAACTGTTTGGTTTTAAAGGCGCAGTTGGATTAATAATATTGTTTCAGATGTTTCTGTAAGTTGGGTAGTTTCATTTCTAAAGCATGTATCTATGATCAAATGAAGAAGATTCGTAGGACACTCGCGATAAGGGATTGCATTTGCAACACAGACCCGAACTATACGCTCCTTAACAGTATGTGTGGCCGATACCCTCACCCCCATTGTTTGGGGGGCTCCTACTCGCTTCTACAACAGCCACGTGCCTGAAACAGAACTTCCCCAGTATTATCAAGTAATACATTGGTTGTTGCCCACGATATTTGAGCGAACTTTTCAGGAGAAAATTTTTTATTGATTTCTAATATACAAAGAATTCTTGGTTTAGCTATATTAAGGGGGTCTTATACCTTGACGATTTCAAAAAATTGTATTTTTTATTTTTATATTTTTCTAATCTAAAGAACAACTGAACGTATCGCGATGATTTTTTTTAATCGCAGGAAACCCGTACCAAGGTACCGATCGTTCATTTTTGGACAATTTGGTTTTGCTGATTTTTGGCAGCTTTGAATGGGACAGAAAATATAGTAAAAATATGACTTTTTTGGAAAAATGTTCGCCATTTCGCGAAAAATCGTAATTTTGAAAAAGTGAACGATCGGGATCTTGCTGACATAACAATGATCAAAAGCATTGTTGATTTTTTTAATTCCGATAACTAGGGTAGACCCAATCATGTACACCGTTTG
This sequence comes from Geotrupes spiniger, assembly GCA_959613385.1. Taxonomy (NCBI): domain Eukaryota; kingdom Metazoa; phylum Arthropoda; class Insecta; order Coleoptera; family Geotrupidae; genus Geotrupes; species Geotrupes spiniger. Next base: position 22,117,107 of record OY390736.1, on the reverse strand, counting down.
ACCCTTCACTATCGACATAGGCGGTGTCAAAGCCGTCTCCAGGTCTTGGGAGTCAACATTGACTTTTACAAAAAATCACATGTGATGCTCAATTGATGTATAATATAAAAGTTTCATATCGAAATCTGTTCTAGTTTTTTTACGATAAATTCTTGAAAATTGGTTCCAAAAATTGACCTAGAGGTGTCCCCCTTAATTTTGTTACTCATAATGTGCGGCTGACCAACATCGCAGGCTGCTTTACTGTGGTGTAGATTGCCATAAATAGCAAGTTTGATGTAGGTGTTACTAATATTTCCTCCCGATCCCTAGCCTTCTCTCTGGAATAGATGAATCAAAGTCCGCTCCCGACGATATTGCAGTTGAAGGATTTTGCCTACAGGAGTTTTTTGGGTCCCGTTTTTTACGTTCCATTTTCGAAAGATGTTAGAACTTAAATCGTTGCGGAAACCCTAGGAAAACTTAAAAATTTCCAGGCTTTTTTATTCATGAAAATTGCTGCTTATAGTCAGCTTTGGGTTGATCACTCTATGGCAGAAAGTATCCCATTCCGCTATTGACGTCGATGTAGAACCATTTCCAGTTTTAGGTATGGCTCAGGATCCCAAAGCAGTGCACGAACCGTCTTGGGCAGATCGTTGTACTGGAGCAATCTTTGCAGAGTACATACCGCGAATTGTTCCTGAAAGCCATGGCCGATTTTATGCGCTAATGAAAGCAATTCTATACAATTCGCAAATAAACACATATCCATTGTTTAATTTTTGTTTCATTATTTTGATTAAATATAAAGGTTTTATGCAACCGGGCTAGTTTCATTTGAATTGGGTTAGATTTAGGCCTGCCATCTTAATTTTCTACATCATAAAATATATATTATTCTGGATTGATTATGTATTGATTGGTCAGTATGTATGAATAATCGAAACCCTTCTGCCCGAGGATATATGAGTTTAACAATTCTTAATAAAAATCCTCCATTCCTCTCTATTCTGCGTCCCTACCATCCCAGTTGTTTTTTCTATAAGCACTTCTATTCAATCTACGTCAAGCTCTTGTCTAATTTGTTAGCTTGGAATCATGTCTCTTCTGGTTACTCCCTTCACTCTTCTCGTTTCATTTCTGCTGCTCTAATTGTGCTTTTCTCATATGATGTTATCACCCAAATTTCATAGCTGTAAGTTGGAATGGGCCTACATACTACTTCACACATGCATTTTTGTAATTTTTGTTATTTCCTTTTATTTATAAATACCTTATTCATTGCATAATACACCTTGTTTGCTTTCTCTAGTCTGTTATTCAGCTCCACCTTCTGTCTATCTTTCTCATACAGCAGCCTTTCTAGATATTGATTATTGCTGAGTTGTTCGATATCGTCACAATCTAATTTTATTTGAGTCCGTTTCATTTCTTCCGATACTATATGTTGTTTCAAAAGTTGTGTCCCTTTTTTATGTCATGTTTTTTGTAGCTCCATATCTCAATTAATATTTATTCTACTGTGTCGTAGTATATACTGATCGATAAAGAATTTTGTACTCTATACATTGGTGCTTCATTTTTAGTTTTCCCCTCTTTTCAGATTATTACTTTATGATGTCGTTAAGCGATTTCTGGCCAATTTTTCTCTACGAATTCAAATCGAACCAAAGCGCCGCCGAAACAGCCCGAAAAATTAACCATTTGGCAATAATATTGTTAATGAACGCAATGTTCGACGTTGGTTTGTGAAATTTCGTTCCGGAGATTTCAGCCTCAAAGATAAGCCCCGAGGTTGTCGACCTACAGTAATCCAGGACGAGGATTTGAGGACCCTGGTGGAGACTCACCCATCACAAACGGTACGTGGGATGGCGGAAGAACTTGGCGTCAGCTCCCATGCGGTTTTTGTTGGTTTAAAACGTATTGGAAAGGTCAAAAAGCTCGAAAAGTGGGTGCCTCACGATTTGAACGATTTCGACAGAAATTGTCACATTTCGAGGTTTGTTCTTTTTTGTTTTTGCGCAACTAAAACGATCCTTTTTGGATCGGATCGTCACGTTTGATGAAAAGTTGATCCTCTACGACAACATGAGACGTTCAGGACGGTGATTGGGCACCGATGAGCCACTCAAGCACATCCCAAAGGCTAAAACCCACCAAAAAAGACCATGCTTACTGTATGGTGGTCAGCAGCTGGTGTGATTCACTATAACTTTCTGCAACCGGGCCAAACCATCACAGAAGAGTTCTATTGTAAGGAAATCGACGAAATGTACCAAAAATTGCATCCGCAGCAGCCGGCACTGGTCAACAGAGAAGGTCCCATCCTGCTCCACGACGTGATTGGACACCGACCAAGCACTTCCCAAAGACGAAAACCCACCAAAAAAGACAATGGTTACTTTATGGTGGTCAGCAGCTGAGTCCTATTGTGAGGAAATTGACGAAATGTACCAAAAATTGCGTCCGCAGTAGCCGGCACTGGTCAACCGAAAAGGTCCGATCCTGCCCCACGACGTGATTGGACACCGATGAGCCACCCAAGCACTTCCCAAAGGCTAAAACCCACCAAAAAAGACAATGGTGGTCAGCAGCTGGTGTGATTCACTATAACTTTCTGCAACCATCTGGTCAACAGAAAAGATCCGATCCTGCTCCACGACAACCCTCGTCCGCATGTTTCACAAATCACCGTCAGAAAATTAAACGAATTGAGCGTCGAAGTTCTGCCCCACCCACCATACTCCCCAGACCTCTTCCCAAGCGACTACCATCTTTTCACTTCTATAACTTTCTCACCGGTAGAACCTTCGCCAATCAGGACCAGGCAAAAACGGCCTTCGTCGACTTCATCGAATCCCGAGCACCCAATTGTGTTGCGTTGGCCCTGATTCAAACCGCGCTTATTTCGATTAAATTGAATAAGTATTCACTGAGATATTACAGTTTAAAGTAGACTCATAAAAATCGACAAAACTTTTGAAACAACCTAATGCCATAATTATTGTTCTACCCTCGTTCATTTTCACCCCTTTATCTTTAAGCCCTACATTCCGTTCCCAGATTTCAACAAGATCTGTTTCATTCCTTGCTATAGTGGCTACATCATCCGCAAATACACACACTTTGATCCCAATCTAATCAAGATTTCGGTATCGTACATACAGGTTACGAATCTTTTGGACTTTTTACTGATAATACAATTTCTGGTTTCCTTGTATATGCACTTTATTACTCTTTTTAATTTTTCATTTACGTTCCTTTTCTAGGTCTAGAAAAGTTAAATATGCTGCTTTTAACGTTGTCAGTGATCAACTTATTATTTATTTTAAGTTAGGTTTGTGTGTTTCTACCTTTTTCTGAAACCATTCGGTAATTTTGTTAATGTCGTTACTACATGTTTTCTTGATTGATTTTCTAGTACTTCTCAGCCTTATTTGTCATTGTTTTGGCATTTCTTCCCAAGTACTTTATTGCAAAATTATAGTAGCGAGTCCTTTTCTCCATTTCCCATTTTTATCATTTCCGCCGTAATCTGATCAGTTTGATGGTTATATTTTCTTCCACCATTTCTTCTTATAATGTTTCTTCTTGATCTACAAGTCTCTCTTCCCATTCTTATTGTTTAACTTCTCGTCCTTCCATTAATTTCTGAAAGTAATTTTTTCATCTCTCCATTATTTATCTTTCTTCCGTTGATATATCTCCTTTCGCTCCTATTATTACTAGATTGTCAGCTTTTTTAATACCTCTTGCATTTTCAAAACTCTGTGGAACAGTTTCTGATTATTTTAACTATTTCTCTCCACCTTTTCCGCGAACTATTTCCATGTTTTCTGTTTTGATTCGATTACCAGCTTCTTTACTTTACGTATATGCTCTTTATATATTCCTCATGGCTTGCTATTGTCTTCTAATTTATTTTTGCCAACTCTTCTTTTAAATTTTCACTTGCGGCTCTCCATCATGCTGTCTGCATTTTATGCTCACTTCGTCTATTTGTTCCACTTCCCTTGCATCGTTTCAATTCCTAACTTCATGTTTTGAATTCCGGTTTAGTATTTGTTCATTTACTCTTTCTTTTTATCTCTTAGATGTCATCTTATCATTTTCCTTTTCACATAATTTATCTTTTTTCAATTTTTTCTCGTTCCCTTCCCGACCACTAGACTGCTTTAATTCACTCGTTTCATTTTCGTTCCTATTTTCCATTTCAATAGTTACGGTTCTGTCTGATGCTCCCCATTTCTTCAGGGTAATTTTTGCGATTCCAGCACTAGCTCTCTCTTTTTCGCCCACTTCACTAAATATCACTAAATGTCAGTTTTGTAGTACCACAGTTCCATTACCATTTTTCTTTGTTTCCAGTATTACCAGTATCTCTAATTATTTTTTTTTCCGTGAAAATATGAAAACGACTAATATTTTAACATATTGTTTCAATAATAACAAGTATTATTGGATATATTTCAATATATTATACCAAAAAATATATTTAAATGATCTTGTTACTACGCCGCAGTTATTGTAGGGGATATTCTAAGCTATTTGGAAGTGACAAGGTGATCTACATTCATTACATTAGGCAACAGACTGGACGCTGCGGCTTAGAGGATAGCATATATTTATCTAAAATACACTGTATCTGGAATATTCTTGCGCTGAGAAAAATGTCATATTTTACACATAATAAGAAAGAATCACGAATTTATATTCATCCAAGCTGTTGATATTAAAAGCACCTTCCTATTTCAAACTTTCAACTATATTATTAATTCTCTTCAATAAGTAGTTTCGACATGCATCTGAAACACTTTGAGTTATTTGCGCGACTAGTTTGTTTTGGTATCATCAAAACACATATTGCGAAAGTAATAAATTATTCGAAAATTACACACTTGGAAACAAAGCAAAGCCATGTACAAAATATTGCACATATTCCGTCAAGATGAGTCGTCACGAAAACTTCTTTTCCACCAACGTACAAGTCCTGAAACTGTCGGGATTATGGCTAATACTAAATGAAGAACGATCGACTCGCTTATACGTGTTATATTCTTGGCTCACCATAATAATTTGCCAATTATACCACCATCCTAGTGAATATTACATTCTGAGATTTACATACAGCCGACTTGATGATTTGGTGGAGCAGCTTGGAATGCTGCTAACACATTTAATGGGATGCTTTAAGATTTTATTTCTGTATTTTAACCGGAAGAAGATTATTAGTTTAATGCAAGATATGCAAAATTACCCTTTCCGGTACGACCCGACAGAAAACTTCGATCCAAATAGAAACGTCGAAACAGAAAGAAAATTAGTCCGCAGGGCCACATTACTTTTTCTCTTTTTGGCAACAGGCGTTCCAGTATCAAAAACCGTACCGGCTTTCTTTCACTTAGCATCAATTCAGCACGAGGACCTTTTGCATGGCAACGTACCTTGTTACCATGTATTACCATACTTTAGTTGGATACCTTTTCCGTCGTCTACTAAAGTATCATGCACGATGGCGATTTTATTCCAGAACATTCCCATGATTCTCTTCGCATGGCAAATCACAGGTAAACATATTTTCATCAAAGTTATTTAAACCTACCCATGTGGATTTAGCTCTCGATGGTATGTTTGCATGCTTCTTGACCTGTCTGAAGTCGCATTTGGTCATCTTAAAAGGTGCATTCGAATCTATCAGACCGAGATGTCTGAACAAGTTAGATTTACCGATAGATTATGAAGTTATTTACGATAAATACAATCCAGGATTGGACAAAGAAATGGTATCGGAAATAAGACAGGTTTCAATCCATCTACAAACTATCATTAAGTAAATATGTTTCAATATTACTCATACAAACTACTCGTGGAGGCATCGCCATGAAGTTTATTTTTTACCTTGATCGGTTGCACGTGTGTTTTAGATTTGCCAAGGGCATTGAAGATATTTACACTTTTGTGACCTTAATGCAAGTATTGCTCTCGACATTTGTTGCAGTGTCATGTTTGTATATGGCATCAAGTGTAAGTATTAACGAACTAAAACAACAACGTATGTTTGCATGTCCATTAAAATTATTTGGATTGTTTATATTTGAACATTTTAATATACCCACTGAAATAAGTATTTTTTAAATACTTATTTTTATTGACGATATTCTTTTGTTAAAATGCGGTGATGAGTTTTAAATCAATAAGTTGATAGAACATTATTTTGAGTTTCGTTCTCGTTCGAACTTTTTACAAAGTCTACGTCACGAAGCACCAACATCTTCTTGATGACGTCACGAGGAATACATTTTAGAATTCCCAGCTTCAGGACCCTACTTGTGGATGTTTTGGGCCTGTGGAATTATTTCCACATTTTCATTTGATGTTCTAAGTTTATGTGGTTTTTTACAAACTTGCCTAAATTTACTTCGTACGGCAATGAAGATTATACTTAGGGCATGCTCTATGAAAACACTTCATGCCAAATAAATGATATCAATTAAATAACCTGCAAGGCTATTTATTCCTTTTATTATGTTAAAATTGGCATCATTAAGCGTTATCAATTTTAGGAACCAGCATTTTCTGGCACATTTAATGCGGAAATTGAATATTTCGCAGCTCTTATTACACAGCTAACATTGTACTGTTGGTTTGGGAATGAAATTACTATTGCTGTAGGTATATTGATATGCACCAAATTCTATTTTAACAACATTTTCAAATCTATTTAGAGTGCAACGTTACCTCAAGCAATTTATCACGGTAATTGGATATCAGCGAGTGAAAATTTCAAGAGAAGTATGTTGATCAACATGATACGAATGAACAAACCAATTTATATAACGATTGGAAAATTTTCGCCACTTACATTAGCTACGTTAGTCAGTGTAAGTTAGTGTTTCGAACGCATAACTTATTAATAATTGGTGTATTTCTTTCAGATCCTTAGAGGTTCATATTCTTATTTTGCAGTACTCAACAAGAACAATAATTAGAGATAAATATGTAATAATTGCAGCAAATTAAAAATATCTTAAAAAATAAATAACAAACGTATAATAGAACTAAATAAAATTATTGCTTACGTACCACCGGCATTTAGTCATTAGTGAAAATAGTAAATCAAGAGAAGATCAGAAATGCCGATGGGAAAATTTTCGTTATGCTGGGTAGCATAATCGATATTAAATCTGCATAAGTCGCCCTTAATTTTAATTTGTAGCTTATCGTAGATGGTTAAAAAAATACCTTAAGGTATCATTATAGTTAGCAGCCTTGAAGTCAAGGAATATCACGTGTAGCTTTCTTATAGCTTTTTTATGATCTCTTTTCCAGTTAGATAGTTCCATATGTACACATTATTATTCGTCCACATCTATTTCATCCAATCTATTACTCTTACATACTTATTATTCATGTCTTCAAGTTCAGTTTCCAGCTATAATTGGAATTGGATAAAGTAGAATTATGCTTTAATTTATTAAGTGATCGTGGTAGCTAAAATGAAGAGGAAGTGGATAGCGAAGACTACAGTAAAATTGATGGAAATCAAACGAAGAGGAATAGAGGAGGCAAACTCCCATTCACAACGAGCAAAAAATACCGAACACACATAAAAGGCAATAAAAGGAAAAAGGCAAACTAAATAAAATACTAGAGACGATGATGATTGAAAACGGTATTGGTAGAAATTAAAATAGAAGCAAACAAAGAAATAAGAATGTTCCAATCAGAAATTGACGATGCAAAAAAGGATAACGACGAATTAAATTAAAAATCGAACAATATAGTGATAACCGGGATAACAGTAGGATATAGAAAAACGATATAGCGATATGAATGAAGAAAATATGGTAATAGAAGCGGTGAGAAATTTCATGGAAAATAAAAGCTGGCGTTAAAACCGCTCACAAATTATGACCGTACACACCTGTTTAATGAATTTGAAAACTAAAAGGAGAAAAGAGAAAATATGAATTTTTTTTAAAGGGACAGCAAAACTAAAGAATATATTTTAATGATGACAGCACCAGAGGGAAGGAAAACGACCAGAATAGAGAGAGAAAATAGAAATAGAGTCAGGATAGGATATGAGACGATAAATATAATTGACAAGTGGTTCAAATGGAATAACGTTACTGGAAAAATATAAGAGGCAAAAAACTAAATAAAAAGGGCCGGAAAATTGTACGACGACAGAGAGCGTCGAGAGAATGCGAAAAATTAGGAACGAGGAATTTTAGGAGCTTAAATGGAATAGAAATTATGATAACTAATGAATTCGAGATGGCGAAGTTACAGATACTTGCTGTAGCGGAAGCAAAGAAGAAGGGTAATGAAACTGTGGAACTGAAAAATGGAAATTTGCTAATATTTAGTGAAAAAAATAGAGAGCTTGTGCTGGAATCGGATATATAGTACATAGAGGCGCAAAAATGCCCTGAAGAAATGAGAAGCAATATAAGAAAGAATATTAACTATTGAGATGGACAATAGGAGCGTGGAAAGAACAATAATAGCAATATGTGGTCCGGACGAGAATGAGAAGAAAAGAGCAATAGCCATATTTTGAGAAAACGTAGAAATGACAGTAGAAACAGCAAGAGATAATCTATAGCTAACAGGAGACATAAATGGAAGAGTAGGGAAAAGATACTGTATATACACAGAAACTATTCGGAAATGTGGAGGAGAGAAAAGAAAAAAAACGGACGACGTTTTACAAACACGAGAATAGAGATGACCAGAGGGTGCACGTCAATTATAGATTATATAATAGAAGAAAGAAAAAACGGAACTGAAATCAAAGTAAAGAATTAAACCAAAAGAAAAACCAGATAGAATACAAATTGAAGAAACAGTTATAAAATCGCACAAATTAAAATATAAAATTACGGCTAAGTAATACGAAGAAAGAGTAAATGAACAAGTATATAACCTGAATGTAAAATTTGAAGAGCTAGGAATTGAAACTATGTGGAAGTATTCAGGAAAACTATTATTGAATCAGAGCGACCGAGGGACAAAGAGACAAAGTGAGCATAAAAGGCAAACAACATTGTAGACAACATGTATTAAGCAGCAAATGAAAATAAAAAGAAAAGTTGTCAAAAAAACCTAAATAAAAGGACGATAGCAAGCTGTGAGGAATATGGAGGGCAAAGAAGTAAAGTAAACGACATGGTAACCGAATTAAAGCAGAAAACATGGAAAGAGTTTGATGAAAAGATCAATCTAGTAATAAGGGAGAGACAGGAGAGGTATTAACGGAAGAAAGAGAAATAATGGAGAGATGGCAAAATTACTTTCAGAAATTAATGAAAGGTCGAGAAGTAGAACAACGAGAGTGGGAAGGGGAAGCGGTAGATCAACAACGAAAATTAGAAGGAAAAGTGGCAGAAGAAAATATAACAATGGACGCATTAATAGAAGCCATTAAAAGGTTGAAAGATGAAAAGTCATCTGGATCCGATTACGGTGGAAATGGTTCAAAAAAATTGCAGATGGACAAAGAGATGCAACTAATAATTTTGTGGAAGTGTGGACTGAGGAAGAATTGCCAAAAACTTCCCATTGTTTTGGCATTTATTCCACAGGGTTGATTGCGCCAATATATAAAAATGAGGATCGCAAGAACAGTATTAATGACAAGGGTAAAACATTAATGGCCACAATAATGAAGGTAATAGAACAAGTAATAGAAAAACGATAAAAGAACAAGTAGAATCGACATCAACAGAAGTACAAATTTGTTTCAGAAAAGATAGAAGCACACAAAACCATATATTCGCGATATTTGGAACACTAACAACTTCAAAACAACATATTTAGCGTTTAGCCTTAGAAAATGCGTTTACAGAGCACCAAGAAATAATATATTTAAATGGAACGTAAATAAAAAATTAACAAGAGTAATAAAATGCCTATGCAAAGAACCGACAGATCCGCAATATTCGTAATCAAAGAGGGGGCAGGACAGGCGGAAGTTTAAGTCCGCTTCTGTTTATAAACTTTATGGACGAAGTAATCAAGAGCAATAGATCTGGGTGAAAAATTCAAGGGTTGAAAGAGAAGAAGGATAGACTAAAAACGGTGAAGATGTCGAATAGGTCAGTCAATATCAATATCAATATTTATGAACATACTGCTGGATGAAAAAGGAAGACAGGAGGTACAGCATTACAGACTAGAGAAAGGAAACAAGGTGTATTATGCTATGAATAAGGCCTTTATAACTAAAAATGAAATCACAAGATAACAAAAATGCAAGTGTATAATAGCTATTCGTGTAATGAGATAGGAAATGTATTATTTTTCCGTATTAGGCATGAAAACAACATGCCGTATACGGAAGAAATACATTTCCTACGAATTACACACATGGTTTTTTTCTACTAAAGTTTGGAAACCTTTTTTAGATTTTATAATAAAAAATATTTAGAAACAAATTGCAAATGCGATCGAAATGTTTGTGTTCGTTACTATAGAGAAGTAATGGATTTTGAACTTTCAGGGTGGGTTTATAGAAAGCAAATCAAATATTTAATTGCGATTAACTATCTGAATCTATTGAAATCAAAAATTCGCGTTGCCACGGACACAGATCGCAATTAACCAGTTAATTGGTTGATTGCGATCTGTGTCCATGGCAACGCGAATTTTTGATTTCAATGAGATAGTTAATCGCAATTAAATATTTGATTTGCTTTCTATAAACCCACCCTCAGTGTTGAAATATTATTTCCGACTTATTAGGAAATATTCCACTTTTCCTAACTCAAATTAATATGGAAATATTAAAGTTTTCCAAACTCTAGTAGAAAAAATAATATATAGACCTATTTTCAGAGACATGCTTCAAAGCGAACAAATTAGACAATAGCTTGGTATAGAATAAATAGAGTTGTATATATAGAAAAACGACAACTGGGATGGTGGGGACAGAGGAAGGGTGACAAAATACCGACATACAGGAAAAAGGAAGAATGGAAAACTAAAGGAAACCTGGAATAATATAATGGGAAGAATTTTAAAGAAGGGAATGGCGTGGACAGGATCAAATAAATTTGGTAAAGAATAGGCAGGAATGGAAGATTGTTATTAGAGTTGTTAAATACCCTAGTCCGTCGGGTAGATGGGTTTTCATTCTGCATACATACATACTTACTTGGATTTTGTTTGCTGCCAATTATTTCGTTTTCTTCGTTTTTCGTATTTTTCACAAGCAAGCTGAACTTCAAGGGCAACTAAAAGTTAGGCAGAGGGTGTGGGTATATTTTATTACTTTTTATGTTAAATGTTAAAAGTGTATCGTATATAGGTAACTTTAATTAACTGCATTAAATTTGAAATTTTGGTTCATATAAAATTATATAAAATCTATGTATTATAGAGCAGTACTGATTATAAACTGGTTTATTCAATTAATTATATGTGGAATCTAAACTTCCATAGCTCTGCGACTAGGATATTGGTTTATGAAGCAATGTTTATTTAATATATGAAAGACAAATGAAACAATAGCGCATTGAAAAATAAATGAAATTGCTTTATGTTCAACACGTAAGAAAAATGAACGGAGATGGAATGGAAATAGCAAGACGATTTCATCAGTACTATGTGTTATGTTTATTAACATTAACAAGTTTGTGTGAACTTTTTTTAAATTTTTATTCCTATATGTGTATGACCGAATCACTAGATTTGCAACAAAAATATACAAAATAAACATTGTAATCTTATGTATATATATATATACCACAAACTTCAATATTCATAAAATTTACACAGTGGACATAAATTAGTATTAATTAGATCATGTCCAAAACAAGGAACTCCATATACCCGGCTAACCCCGAATAAAAATTGATTAAAAGTTCAGTTGATAAATGTAAGTATGTATTTTCTGTATTAACAATTAATGATTTTAATTCGAACAATAGGAATTTCTTCATTTTTTTAAATAAGTAGAAAAATAAAGGGTTTTGTTAACGTAAATAAATATATAGCAGTCAATTAATTATCATTTAGTTACATGGTTGCATAAAAAAACATTGATTGAGATAGAAAAAATGAAAAAGGATAACAAAACACGTTTTGAAACGTTTGCCTTGGAAACATAGAAAGTTACTAATGCCCTTAATAAACTTTATTAAGAATTTTAATTTCAAACGTTTTAGTAAATCTGTACTATTACATATTGAGACAACGTTCGTTGATTGCCAAAATTTATCGAAAACTATTTATCACAGTGTTTACGACATGATAGTCGTAGGCGATTTTGCAAATTATTATGAAATGTATATTCTTGAAAACATATTTTGTAATCCAACCTTTCACGAAATGTTGAATCGACCTTAATGTCAATATAAACATACAACATAAAATTGCAAACATATTTTAATTGTATCAATAGCTGCTAACATTTTACTCATAACAAAGATGATAACCAAACACAAACAAAGATGAAGAATGGGTAGATTGAAACAATGACGATACATATGGTGTATTTGGATCAAATGGCAAAGAAATAAGAAACAACAATTGTTGCAAGATGATGCACTTTTTACCAACATAAAGAAATCAATAAAAGCAGTGGAGAAAAATCAATGCTTGTCTATATCACAATAGATGAACAACACCGACATGAATTATTAGATGTAAGAGTAAAAAGAGATATTGAAATGTACAGTGATCCCTATCTGGTAGAAAGAAAAATTAAACTAAGACGAAAAACAAATAATAAAGTATAAAAAGTGCAAGTATTACAACTAAGGAAGCTAAGAACATATAAGTAGCGAGACAAAGATGTAAGAGAAGAATACTACAAAACGTTTTAAAGGAGAATAGATAGTATGAACCAAAGCTAGAATGGATCGAAGACAAATGACAAGAATTAAGGCAATAATAATAAATGAAGCTTGTGGAAAAATAAAGATTAATAAAAATAAGAATCAAAAGATTGTGGAATCAAGAAATAAAAACAGAGGTTAAAAAGAAGAAATATCTATGGGAACACTACTTAGCAAATACATCAGAACAAACCTATGAGAAATATGAAATATATAGAGGAAAAAAAGCATTGGTTAAACAGGAAACGCGAGAGACTTGGGAAAAGTTGGAGATAAAATGAAAGAGAACAGTAAAGCCAGCCAGAAATTGTTTTATAAAACTCTAAAATCTCTCAGAACCGAAAAAAATAGAATGAAGCAAATAAGGAACGACGAAGGAATAAATATGACCAATGACATAAATAATTGAAGAGATAGTAGGAATATTTCATAGAATTTCTAAACTCCGAAACAGAAGTAGAGGAGAACTTCTAAACTCCGAAACAGAAGTAGAGGAGGAATCCTTGAATATAAGACGAGTGGAGCAGAAATGTAGAAACGAAGAAATAATATCAGAAGTAAAACTGACTGATTAAAATTAATGAATTCAAACTGGAACAGTTAGAATTTTTTAAATATTTGTGAATGAATAGTTTAAATAAATAGAATATAATCTATATTATATGTAATGCAAATCAGCTGAAATTTTTCTTGTTGAAATGCAAATTGACTCAAATAGTCTCCAAAATAAAAGAAAATGAAACTAATACAAATAGATGAAGAGTAACTGATAATGGATGTATGTATGCATACTACTAGCTATTTTGAAAGACAATAAAATACATTAGCGTAGTAAATATAAACAAATATTAGTTAAATAAATACTCTAAAATGGACTAACAAAAAAATATTCAGAAAAGTTAAATAAAACGTAATTAAAGTAAATTGACCCAAAGGATAAATATTGCAAATGGAAAAGATTGGAATAAAAAAATTAAATCAGCACTTATCCTGAAAAACGAAGACGAACTAATCATCACCATAATAATAGTAACACGAACGAAACTAAAAGAATGATAAAAATTGATGGAAAGAAAAACAACTTAACAAGGAAAGAAATCAAATTTTCGAAGAAATAAGAAGATTATGAAAGTTTACCTGAATGAAAATAAAAAAGTACATGAGAATACTTACGAACTAAATTAAATATAAGTTTAAATGGAAGAGACGAGGGATAAGAAACTGAACGATCGAAACATGCTCGAGAAGTAAAATACAAATAAGAGGAAACTAAACGAAATTATAAATATTGACATTGTTATTGCAACGTTATTACAAAATGAAGCATCATTATTTTTCCATGATTACAAAATATTCCAAATATACTTATGAAAAAAAATGACTGACTTTAAATGCGTATAATAGAGGTTATTAAGTTGTCACCTTATTGCGACACTTGACACTTGATATGTGTACACAATCACACATCACCACGCAATTAAAATTAATAACAATAACTTATCAATAACATTAAAACTATTTATGTTATTTTTATTCCATTAACGTTTGTCGGTCAAATGAATTAAAAAGACACGTTTTCAAGCTTTTGACTTTAAACCATATCAAATATTCAATGAAAACACTTCTGTATAAACAAGACGATAACATTTATTTTTAAGTATGTTGGTGATTATTCCATTAGAGTGATTTGCAACTTTTTAAACAGTTTATTGTGGCTGATTTTTATTCATACATCATTTAAATATGCACTTATTTATGATAATAGCAATATGCAAATAGAAAATACATAATATATGTGCATTTATGGCAGTCTTAAATGTTACGTCACAAGTAAATAATTGCTACATTATCAATGCTAATGATTAGTTTCACAAGACATATAACAGCTGATAACATAATTAGCCTAAGGGTCATTTCATGGAACAAGTTTCTTAAAAACTGTTGATCGAACAGCGCTTTCAGTATCGATTACAAATTCACGAAAACAAGTTCGAACATTGGCCTAGAAAGTTTGTTTAGTGGGATTATTTTCCAGCAGAAATTTATCAAAATGATGCGATCTCCACCAACTGAAGTAAAAAGTACCGCAACGATGAATAATCATACGGAGGAAACCCCCCCAGATGTTGTAAGTTGTGGTTTATCATTTTTAAAAATTTAATGTAGCGAAAAGTTATAACTTTGATATTTTACATATTCATATTTTTATGTTTATATATTATCTGAAAAAAATTGGATAGAATGGCGAATTAGCAATATAATGTCATCGTCGAAAATAATATATTTTTTTGTACAAAGTTAAACGTCATTTTATGTATAATCTAAAAAAGTACGAAAAATGAAAAGTCAAGTCCATATCTTATTATAAACATGCTTTAGTTAATTATAATAATAAGTTTGCTATTACCTGGTACACAATATTTAATTATAGAACATAAATATTGAAATCGCCCGCATTGCCATGCAAAAAATCAATACCTTGCACTGTATCCTCTTAATCAATTTAATTGGTTACAATGAAATTTGTAATTGAATCTAATCTAATGTTGTACAATTTATATGAAATATGACGATACTTTTGTGATTACTTCGAAATTTATTGCGATACCATGTTTTGTAATAAGGCATTTTGAAATGTGTTTTTGTCAAGAAATATACATGATTATAATATATGTCATAAAAGAAATTCTATTACTTTTATATTACTATATAAATTGGTAAAACCCGTAATCGACCAATATCGACCGCAACTCCTAAAAATAAAAATTAATTTAACTATAACAATAATTGTGAACTCTCAGTTTGAAATGTCTATTATATGAACTAAAAAAAATGTAAATTCACTTGACTAATATTCACACTCTTGGTACTGCTAATCTACAACGAACAACATAAAACATAATTCTCAAAGTCATAACAGTGAATGCCGTTATGACAGATAAACTGAAAAATCAGCTTGAGATTAAGCAAACAATGTGACCCACGTACAATTCAATTTTTTGAATATTTGGGAGTTTAGAATTGAAATTATAGTAAAAAATATATAAATTATAAATAATTAATCGTTTACGAATAATGTTGTTTTTCGTTCAATAAATCATTAACGTGTATTTCTTAAAAGTAATTTTATCAAATTTACTATTGAATTCTAAGAGTAACCGCATCATGGAAATATTTACCAAAAGCTCAATTAACAGTATCGTGACTCAGATATATAACCAAAGTTGGCTTACCGTAGAGATAAAGTTCTCATAATACGATCATAACAAACCGCATTATTTATCCACGAGGAAGTGAGTAAAAATGCATCTCCCATTTAACGCTTACCTTATCTTTAAGGTTAAACCCTTTATCAACGTCACTATTGTAATCAACTAGTGCATTGTATTATTTTCCGGTTTCATCTTTGCATTTTACATCACATTTCGCTGTTATTTTTTTACATCGCGTTTTTTTTGTATTTCACCCTATATCCACATTTCTGTTATTCTTGTCTTCTTCTGCACTGTCGAGATTGTAGCCTTCTTTTCGAGCTTCATACGAGGGTAAGTCAGTATTTACGGTCCCTAACATAGAAGGAAACAAATTGAAGAAATACCAAAGGTTTATTTTTCTAAATAATCTCCCTGAACATCGATGCATTTGGTCCAACGATGCTCTAAACCTTTGATTCCCTAGGAAACAATTCTTCCGGTTGCTCTTCCAGCCAACTCAACCCAACCCTACCCAAGCCAATACTATTGAAATTAATATTAGTTTAGGTTTGATCTGAATAAAAATCAATCCATTCCTAACCCAACCCAACTCAATGAAATGTTAAACCCAAATCAGGATAAAATTTATTAATTCAGTAGCGGTAGAATAGTATTCAGTCGAAACTCATTGAAATTAAAAATAATTAAGGTCGTGGCTTAATCATGCTAATAAAATGCAATTCATTCGCAACTCAAATCTATTCCAAACCCAAATATAAACCTCAATTTATTAGAATTAGCAGTAGCATTGTATCGGTCGAATTCAATCCCGATGAATCCAACGTATGCCAGACCGATACTGAACCCAAACTGAAACCAAATCCCTAATTTAAACTCGTTCAATTCATTAAATGCAATCGCATGCAAACATGAATAAAGACATAGATGTAAAAGGTGAATAAAAAGTACCTAATATTTCATTTAAGACTTACATATGAGGAATTAATTCACTTATTGAATTTTATGAAACTCAGTTGATTTCGTCTGATTATAGTGGATTTAGTTCTTGTTTTGGATTGAGATCAATAAGTAATTAAATTTTGTGAAATTGTTTATTTCAGTTTGATTTGGGATTGGGTTTAGATGTAAATCAATTTGAAATTTGGGTCGACTGCGATTTGAATTTACATAAAAAATTCAAAATTCAAAGCCAGCAATTTCAAAATGTTAGGAATTATATTATAAACGTCTACTTTTTTCATCATTTTCTCATTGACTCATTCAAGAAAACTTATCCGACCCGAAAATATACGAAATCTTCCATATAATTTGTTTTTTCTTCATGAAAAATTATTCTTGGCACATTTTTGTTCGTAAAAATTCTGTTAAATTTTGAATTAAAAGAAATGCTAATACCAACATTTTCAGTTTTTTACAACCGACCCAATACAACTAATTAAGTTTAAAAAATAATTTTTCGGGTTTCTTTGACTCATGGCACTGAAATTTATTATCAAATTTTTCGTGCCGACGGCTGCAAAGTAGTTACTCGACGATACCGACTTAATCGGTCAAACTAGACCTCTGTGATCACATGGCAGCACGAGTGTGAGGATATTGACGTCTAGATGACGTAACTCATGTTTCCATAACCACATGTACCCTAGGTGATTTTATAAGCCTGATACATCCGCAGAAATTTATATTCAATCAAAAATATGTCAAATCTTTCATGATTTATTTTTACATCGTTCACATTTCACATTCAGCACATTTGTAGGAGTGGACATTTTGCGATTCGTGAAAATTATTATTTTTTCTTTTATTTCACAACTCTCAGTTTTTTCGAATCCAAACCAACTCATGATTTTCAAATGTTCAAAATAATAATTTGCAAATATCAATTGTAGAAATACAAAATTTCGACACGTGATTTTCTTGTGCTGTTAAATTTATTTTTGGGTTGGGTTGGAGTGTTAGGTTGGGTTGGGTTGGGTTGGCTTGGGTTGAGTTAACTATCCAGCTGCTACGGATTACATAAACTTAAGTCCGATTAGGAGATATCTGTTCTTGGTTTAATTGTATATCATTTGGAACGATTTCGGGGAAAATTTTTTCTTTTGTATTTTCTTTCCAAATATTGTCTTAAAAATGTTCAAACAATTCAAACCCTACGTTCAGAATAGCCCTCATGGCAACATAGCTTTTGTGGACAGGAGCGTTGTCTTAATGAACCAGAATTACTTTGCCCCGTCGTTTTTCTTTGGCACAATCGCGCAATCTTGAAATTAAGTTGGCATAGTGAGAACCTCCCTCCACTCAGTTGGTGCCGTCTCATACCTGTTCAGCCTTTCTCCTGTTGATAAGGAATCTCCCTCCGCTCTGCCGTACCCTGTTGTGATGTCTGACCATCCCATTCTAAATAAAATATTTGTCAAGAAATATTGAATTATTATTTAGAATAGTTTTTAATACTATTCTCTAGTAGTATATTATTTTGATAAAAATATATTGGAGTTGCAAGTTATACTAAGATGTATTATTATCAATTTGGTGAGTAAATGTGTCGTTCATGATCTTGCGTCCTAGGCAAATTACGTCGCTTTTGACATTTTAACCTTTCGTCCTAACCCCTTACATTCGTTGAATTTTATTCAAACCGTCCCTGTAATCTATTAGATACTGGAACTAAAGTAAAAATTTATTTCCATTTATTGAATTTGACCATAGTTCAAATAAAAGCTGCATTATTGTAGTAAAAATTTAAATGCGAACTCTCGAAATGTACTACAACAAAATTCTACTTACCTTAAGTATATTGGTTAAGCCTGTCTGCTTTAATTCTTTTGTATTTTACGTTGTACATCAAATTTCCGATTTGACTTTCTATTTTCAGCGCTTCTACCTGCGACGTCTCTCTATTATTTCCCTTTTCACCTGCTTTCTCTCACTTGTCATCATCTTGTCATTCTGCCTCACCCGTGGATAACCCTTTTCGTGCATTTGTATCCTAGTTTTTTTGGATAAGCCACTTCTCTTGTTCTCCATTTCCTTTAACTCCTCCAATACTATTTTCACTAGGCTCTGTTCTGTGCGCCTGCTTGCTCTCATTTCCTACATCACCGCTCTTTTCCCTGCTTCTACGCCCATCCTCTCGCTCTCTGTCTCCTACCTCATCATGTGTTAACTGACGTTGACTTCTCCAGCTTGAGTGTAGTTTTTAGCTGTCCTTTGTGTATACTTTCTATCATTTTCTGTTCTTTCCATCCCCATACTTCCACTCCATATATCAGGATATTCTTGATACTAATATTCCATATCACCTTTGTTTCGTAGAATTTTCTTTCCTTTATTCCCACATGCTCCTCATCAATTCTTCCTTCGCTCTCTTCGATTTTCTGCCCACAAGCAACATGTGGGGTTTGATAAAACTTTTTATTTCGTCATTGTTTCCTCAGATCAATACTGTGATAACCTGGTTTTGGAAATATTTCAGTTTTCTTCTGAAGAAGAACACAGGTAAAAGTTGTGTTAAAAATTAGGCTTTTATGGCTTAACAACTCGTACTTATTATTACCCTATTCAGGTTTTACTTTCGAATATTTTATGCTTTGCATGAAGTTGTATAGAAAATACTTCTTTTTCCTTTCATTTGTAAACGAATTTGACACCTCAAGAGGATGAATGTAATTATAGATTGTAAACTTTTGGGACAGTTGTGATAAATTACTCCATCATGTAGGGAAGGAAAAAGAAATAAAATTCAAATGATTAAATCGGATACCCAACCCAACCCAACCCACAAATCCACGAGCTTTGAGTAGAAAAATTGAAAATAAATTTGGCGTAAGTTTGCCAAGAGCTTTTTGAAATGTTCTTCTAAAAATTCTAATGTCATTGATATCTAAATTTGTACTTGTCAGTAACAAATTATCAACAGCATTTTTTCAAGAATTATAAACATTTTGTTATGGACAATGCGCATCTTTCGTCGCCCATTATGGAAGTAGCCACAAAGGAAGTTCACTAACTTGAATTAGAGTTAGGTATTCTTAAGTATTTTAAGTAGTATGGCCTTCAAGGAATTATTGAAAATAAAAACACAAAATGATTAAAAAAACATATAGCTAAAAGAAGTAAGACACCAAGCACTGCTAATGGATTCTTGTCGTAGCGCAGTGGGCTGCGAAGTCTACTTACACTCGTAACTAGTAGATCAAAGGTTCCTTTTGGTATGATTTTCTTATTTTTTATTGATATGATCAATTGTGATAAAGCATTGTCAACATCCATTCTTTGGTACTTTTATCTCCAACAAGTTCCGGGAAGTCACACAATTGACAGTAAATTAATGGAAGTTTCGTTACCAAGACCCACATTTGGGTTATAATTGAGCTTGTAGACCACTACGCCACGCGTCTCACACATCTTAGCCATGTATTCTAAATCGAGTTTTGTTCTTATTTTCTCCAACCCCTTAAGGGAGCACTCAATAGCCCAAAATTCCTAGATTTTAGACCACCTCTATTAAGAAGCAAAGCTATTGAGGCTTTGCTACCTACTCGGTTTTAAATTCGAGTAATTGCGTGACAAGATTTTTTAAAATAGCTTGTTTGAAAAAAATGCTACGAATGAGCTTTTAAATCTGAAATGTAAATAAGGATGTAAAAAAAATAATATTGTAATTATATTATATTAAATACTAATCTATAATGCATTCATATCCGCTTTAAGATAATAAAGTATTAAAAATGTCCAATAAATATACTTTTATTTTTCCTATCACAATTATTCAAGAATCTCGACGACCTCGCAAAATAATGGGATTTTCATTCTTTCATGCGAGCGTTTTTGCCTTGAAACTGAATGTACAAACTAATTAACTCGTATCTAGTGTGTACACTCCAACTCATTAGCAGCATTTTTATTCGATTGGCGAGTAATAATAAAAATTCGCGCAATCGAACATCCGTTGTCACCCAAACTGAGGTTACATTATCGGCGACCCTGATTACACTTTACGAAATTTATCGAATTACTTGACTGGGTATTTCGACAGAGGTTGCGCTATGCATACGTCAGAAATGCTGGTGCGTTTTATCTGATGTAAGAAATGGACGAATTGCCGCGTTCGAGATAATTGTGTTTCTTTTGGAGAACTAAACGTTTTTGTGTTAGGGTTTTACCACATAACTATACGCTTTGTTGATAAGTTTGCGTCATGAAGTTGAATGAGATATAAAGGAATTGAACTTGGTTTATTATTTAGTTTTCACGTAATAAAATCGGTTTGTTCGCGTCGCAGTAAATACATTTCACGTTTCGTTGTCTTTTGTGCTGCGGTAAATATGAATTCGCAACAATTCAACGGATTTGACTATGTAAATGGTTTTATTAAGGACGTGAGTTTTCATTCAAATATTATTACTTCTTAAGTGTTCATTTTTCATCAACACCTTCGTCAATGTGATGGTCACATTTAATTTATGAAAGTGAAAAAGGCGACTGAAAGGACTGAAATATTTTCTGTAAACTTGTTGAGGGAACTTTAATGACTTTTATTGTCTATTAACGACTAGAAGTCAACATTTAAAGAACGAATAGTTTAATTAGGGTACAACATTGGAACATAATTGATAATATTCTGACATACTTTTGTAATCACACTAGGAAAGCGATACTTTTATGGTACTTCTCTTCTGCCAATATTCATCTTCGTAGCTCTCAGTTAAAAATAAATTTAAAAAAATTTAATTAGAGAACTGCTGCAATTTTATTTTGAAATTTCTTACAATGAGATTCGGACTGTACGAAGATCGGAGTAGGAAAAATATTAATATATACATGTGTACATGTGTTTATGTGTTGTACAAAAATGAAAGTAAACAGGCGCCCATGAAATTCAACTACATCGAATCTAAATTTTAAAATATAAAAAATCAATCTTAGTCAATCGAGAATAATATTTATTGAAATTATTTGTGAATAAATTAAATCAAACGCTATTCAAATGATATGAAATCAAATTTGTTATTAAATAATGAAGATAAATTTCACTTTAGTTATTAATCAACTTCTTGAAACTCATCGTGGTAAATTAATTCCAGTGAACAAAAAGAACTAAACAGCCCAACTAAATTATTTTCGATGTTAATTTTTATTCGTTCCGTTTACTAATTTATGCAAC
Source organism: Geotrupes spiniger (assembly GCA_959613385.1). Taxonomy (NCBI): domain Eukaryota; kingdom Metazoa; phylum Arthropoda; class Insecta; order Coleoptera; family Geotrupidae; genus Geotrupes; species Geotrupes spiniger. The sequence continues at coordinate 22,094,896 of OY390736.1, read as the reverse complement.
GAAATTCGATATAATGTAAATCAATCAAATAATAGAACCATTGCCAAATGAAAATGTGTTTAGTATAACTTAGTCAAGCAACAAGGTATCCAGAAATACCCAAAAATATATGCAGAATTAGGATTAAGAAATCAAAATCTAAATTAATTGATGAAATCAAAATTCAGGCATGGTCCTCAAGATTATGGTTCTGTTAATTACAAAACACATTAGATGAAGTTTGACAAAATCGATCTAAACTGCAACAAGCCAATTAAAAAATTAATGTTTAAAATCTGACAAGCTTCTATTGTTTTACAGGAATTAATTGTTGTATAGAATTAGTAATATATTACAAAAATTTCGTAATATATTATACAATAGGGAAATAAAAATTACGAGTAGTGCGATGGTTACGATTAAATGTTGGGTGGCGTTGTACATAGCGTTATGTATAATATCAATTAAAAGTGGTTTGAAATCCACTTCAATTGCTTCAAGTTTTCACTGAGATCTGTTTCATTCCTTCATATAATGGCTACATCATCCGCAGATGCAAACACTGTAATCTCAATCTCAAGTTTCCTGTATCTTTTATACAATGGTTTCGCTTTCTGTTTCGTGCTCTTGATTACTTAACCCATGAAGGTTATAAATAGAAGCGGACTAAAACTTCGCCATGTCTTAGCCCCTTTTTTGCTTACGAATAGTTCGGACTTCATATTTTACTGACAACACAATGTCTGTTATCCTGTTAGCATTTTGCTACTCTTGCTAATTTTTTATTCACGTTACATTTTTCTAGACTCCCTTTTTTGGTCAAACGCTTTTTCTAAGTCTATAAAGACTAAATATGCTGTTTTTGACATTGCGAGTGTTCTTATTATTATTTCTTTTAACCCGAATATATGGTCTTGCATGCTTCTAGAATTTTTGGAACCACTCTCTACTTCTGTTAATGTCGGTTCTACTTGTTTTCTTAGTCGTTTCTCTAGTATTTGTCATCTTCATTAATGTGCTCATTGATGTTATTCTCCTGTATTTATACTAGTTCTTGTGATACCCCATTTTATATATTGGCACTGTCAGCCCCATTTCCCATTGTTTTGGCATTTCTTCCTCAGTCGATAATTTATTGTAAATTTTTGGTAACAAGTCCCTCCTGTAAATATACCAGTTTTTGTTATACCCCTTCTTATATATTGGCACTGTCACCTCCATTTATCATTGTTTTGGCATTTTTTCCTCAGTAAGTAATTTATTGCAAATTTTTGATAGCAAGTCCTTTTCTCCATCTCCTATTTTTGTACCATTTTCGCCGTAACCTGAACAGTTTCAGGTGCTGTTCTATCTGTTATTATTTTAATGGCTTATGTTAATTATCCCATTGTTTTATTTTCTTCTACAATATCTCCTTCTAATTTTTGTTCTTGATCTATCGCTTCCTCTTACCACTTTCGTTATTCAACTTCTTGTTCTTCAATTAATTTCTGAAAGTATTTTTTTCATCTCTCCATTATTTATTTCTCTCCCGTTAATATCTCTCATTTCTTTCCTTTTATTACAAGATTGTCTACCTTTCCATTGCCTCTTAAATTTTTCAAGACTCTGTAGACAGTTTCTGGCTACTTTTACTATTTCCCTCAATTTTCACCTGACTCTTTCCATGTTTTCTGCTTTGATTCGGTTACCATGTTCTTTACTTTTTTGCACCTTTTATTCCTGATAGCTCGCTAATCATCTTCTTATTTATGTATTATTGTCAACTCTTCTTTTTAATTTTCTTTCATGCTCACTTTGTCGATTTTTATCACATACTTCCCGTCCTGATTCGATAATAATTTTCATGAATAGTTCCCAAATGCTTTCTTAATTTTATATTCAATCGCGTCTATTTTTTTTTTGGTCTTCATCCTTTACTTCGATTTTTGTCACTAGTGGATAGTGATTATCGCCCTCTCAAGTTCATTAATTGTATCAATTGCTTTTCAATTTAAATTCATAATGTCGCACGTTCATAATTTTTCACCCTTTACTGGCATATCTTTATTTTTATTATTTCCATTTTTACATTCCTTTTAATGTTTATTTGTTTTCTTCCAGTTTCGCACTACTTATTCTTCTTAATTTTCCTTATCCTCTCTGTCGTACATTTTCCTTTCCTTTATATATCATCTTCTATTGTTACAGTAATGTTGTTCAATTTAAACCACTTACAGTTAATGTCAGTTACATTTATTTTTCGCATCCTCTATTTCCATTTTCCCCCTCTCTTCTTGTATATTTCTTTGTCCGTTTTCCTTTTCACCGGTGTTAAATCATGATTAATAAATATTCTTTCGTTTTTCTTTTTTCATTTTCTTGTTTTGCAAAATGTCTATCTTGTTCATTGGTTTCAATTCCACAGGGCAAGAATTTTTGGTATCGGCATATGTATCATAATTTGTAAGCAATTTTAACGTCAGCTTCTACCTTGATTTTCTTTTAAAAAAGTTATCACCACTTCAGTTACTCATTAAGAACATAAAGACGTAAACGTTGCCATTTTCAATATAATTCATTAATGCTAAAGAGAATTGTTTCATGTCATAACATTTATAATTATTGTTTTGTATGTTGTTTTAGCCACAATTAATGCCAGGTGGACAATACATTAAACCTGGCCGGGATTCTGCGAAAAGCACGTATTTAATATTCTCGCCACCGGCGGAAGAGGTCGGCATGCTGGCCAGATACCTGAAGGTTTTCGAAAAGAACCAAATAAACCTCCTCCACATCGAATCTCGTACATCGGCCAGAGCTGAAAGCAAATACGAATTTGTGGTTGAGTGCGCACCCAGTGGCGACTTAGGGGCGGCAATTACGGAAATTAAATCACAAAGCGACTACTTCAGTATCATTTCGAGAAACTATCTAGATAACAAAGGTAAGTGATATATTTCGAGCTGCATTTTCAGGTTAAAAAAGAGCCCATAGGCCATTGAAACTTGTGTTACTTTAATTCATAACATATTCGATATATCGCTAAATTTCGTTATACTGACCCGTACAATGAGGATATTTTATTTTTCTGCTATAAAAACTAGTTTGGCGAATTTAGTATTTTAATCGTACAGGTTTTATCAACCTTTTATACCTGAGTCCAAGTAGTTTTTTATATTTTTTTCGGTTTAATTAAATATTTTCGTTAATTTGTTGACTTTTTAAAACCACTCGTCATAAATGATTTATATCTAAATATGTATATAAAATACTTGGAATGTCACCATATATTTGTTTTGAAGCTTATTTTGCAAATAACATATTCGAATTTCGTTGGCTCTAATGCATTATGAATAAATATTTGTGAAAGCACCATTGATTTAATAAACCTGTTGAGCCCACGCATTAATTGTGATTGTAAATCTCCAATTAGTAACACATACCTGTTTTATTTGAAATGATGTGTTTAATATTCCATATACGATTTTATTTTAGGAACCGTCCCATGGTTTCCAAGAAGGATAAGAGATTTAGATCGTTTCGCTAACCAAATTTTATCGTACGGAGACGAGCTAGACTCAGACCATCCGGGATTCACTGATGAAGTTTATCGGGCGCGCAGGAAATATTTCGCCGACATTGCCTACAATTACAGACACGGTCAACCATTGCCCCGTGTGAAATACACCGCAGAAGAAACCGCGACATGGACAACGATTTACAAAAAGTTGACCACTTTGTACAAAACGCATGCGTGCAGGGAACACAATCACGTTTTTCCACTGCTCGTCGAAAATTGTGGGTATAGAGAAGACAACATTCCACAATTGGAAGATGTTTCCAGTTTTCTAAAAGGTCGGTGTTGTTTTGTACCAAAATGTCGTGAATAATGAATTTGTTTTTCTAGACTGCACTGGATTCACGCTGAGGCCAGTTGCCGGGCTGCTGTCGTCGCGCGATTTTCTGGCCGGTTTGGCGTTCAGAGTTTTCCATTCAACTCAATATATTAGGCATCCGTCGAAGCCGTTGTATACTCCTGAACCGGATGTGTGTCACGAGCTGCTGGGACACGCCCCCTTGTTTGCTGATCCGGCTTTCGCCCAATTTTCGCAAGAAATTGGTTTGGCTTCGTTGGGCGCCCCTGACGATTACGTCGAAAAGTTGGCCACGGTAAGAAATAACTTTCATTACTGGATATGTAAATATCTATTACTGAACAGGGTGTCAATTCAAAAAGGACTCGCCCCTTATATCTGGTGAACTAAGAATGCGAAAGACAGGGTCTTTACCACGAGGGTGGTTGTTGCTACAAGGGGGATAATAAATTGGTTGTTATATGTGTAAATGAACTACAGGCCGTAATGGCATTGGACTTGTTGAACAATGTTATTGCACTCTTCTGCTTTCGGTTTCTCTTTCCAAATTTGTCAAATCATTATTAAATCTTGCTCTATACTCCACCAATCTCTTCCCTGGTCTGCCTTTTCTCCCTTTTTTCAATTCTAAGGTCAATTTTTGATAATCTATTTCTGACCATTCTTTCTATATGCCCTATCTGCCTTAGTCGTTGGGCTTTTATGACAGATATTATCTTTGCTTTATTGTACATAATGTCTAGTTCCTTGTTTGTTCTTAATCGCCAGCTATAGTATGTGTTTATCTTACCCTATATAGCTCTTAGTATTTTTCATTTCCATCTATCAAAGGCATCCTTATCTGCAGGCATATGTCCCGGTTGGCCTTATAACGGTTTTATAAATTCTTTTTAAGCATTCCTTACTTCTTGTTACCTTTCGCCAGTCTGACTTTCATTTCCTGCTCATCATTTTCGTTTAACATGACTCCCAAGTATCAGAAATATTTTCACCAAACACATATTCCTTCCCATCGATCTTAGATATTTGCAAATTTTCATCTGCTGAATATTCGGATTTGCCCAATACTAAGTATTTTGTTTCTTGTTGGTTTACTTCTAGTCCGAAAACTTCGCTTAATTTTCCAATTTTTTGTGATCCACTTAATTCCGCTTTCGTCTTTGCTAAGAGTATAAGGTCGTCCGCATATGCTAGGGATTGATGCTTGTTGTTGTATATTGTCTCTCCCATTTGTACTGCTTCTATTGATGCTTTCCAAAACCAGGTTGAAGAGTGTAGTAGAGAGACGGTCATTTTGGCTCACGCCATTTTTTACATCAAATTATGTTGATTTATGACCACTCCAAAGCACTTCATTTTTGTATTCAGCGTCATTTTCTGGTAGTTCTAGTCTTCTCATAGGCTTATTTGAAATCAATAGATAGCACTTACAAAGCTAATTTGTATTCGTAGCAGGCTGTTTGGATTTCTTTGAGAGTTAAATTGTGTTACTTTAACGATCTGTTTCTCCTGAAATCTGTTTGATATTCCCCCCCAGGGCACCTTCTGTAACATTGCTTAAACTTTCCTTAATAAATTTTGCCAGTACCTTATAAGTTGTGGCCAGTAATATAATACTTTTATAGTTTTCATATAAAAAATTTTCACTTTCTTATGCAAAAGGCATATCAGCACGCTTGTCCATTCGGGCATATCTTCTTTCTCCTATACTAGTTTTACAAGCTCGTATATGCTTTCAGTTAACTGAATTCCTCCTGTTTTAATCATTTCTGGTGATACTTCATTTTCCCCTGGACTTTTATTATTATTTAGGTCTTTGATTACTTTTGTGACTTCATCTTTCTTGTTCCCCTATGGCATTGAAAACTGTTTCTACTTGGTCTTCTATAATTCCCATATTTAGGGGTTCATCAAAGTATTTTTTCATTAAGACTCCTTCCTGTTTTTTTCAAGTAGCTATTTCTACTATGGGAACATTAGTCTGTCTTTTTTATTTCTTGGTCGGGTGTCCTTATTGTGTGTAAAATTAAAAACACAATTTCCAGCACGAGCTTTGTTCAATGAATAAATGTATATTTCGGTTCGGGGACTTGATCTCTTCTTGATCACTTCATCAAAAATACTCAGCAAACTAGGTAATTGAAGAATGATTACTCGAAATTACAAATATGTACAGTACTACATTTAGGCTACATCAACTGGAGTAATAAATGTGACAGTGATAAATGCACGTCCCAAAAATTAAAGTTTTGCTGTGATTTGTTGCCTATATATTCTTACCAAAATCCAAGAGACTACGAAATCCCCATTGTGCGCCTACGCCTATATGTTATTTGGGTGCAAATGATTTCCAAAAGACTAACTTGGTTTTCATTGTATCATGTTTATTTTTTTTTGTAATGCTTTATTCAGTAATTTTAGTAATTTTTATATAATTGTAGAGATCACCATGCTGTATGTGTCCACATAGTTATCCTTTACCAACACCCTATCATTTTAAACATTGATCATCTTCACCGTTTACGAACATTAATATCTACTCAAATATGAATTCTTAACAAAATTTTCTTTTCAGCTATTTTGGTTTACCGTCGAATTCGGACTATGCAGAGAAAACGACAACCTGAAAGCCTTCGGAGCTGGTCTCCTGTCATCATTTGGCGAATTGCAGTATTCATTGGAAGGCAAGGCAGAAATAAGACCATTCGAACCATCGAAAACTTGCGAACAAAAATATCCCATCACCGAATACCAACCGGTATATTTCGTTGCCGAAAGTTTCGAAGATGCTAAAGAGAAGATGATGTAAGTACCTGGTCACATGAATATTCCTTAATTAACAATCCCTTACCTTTCAACAGAAAATACGCGTCAACGATCCCCAGATCATTCGGCGTCCGCTACAATCCCTACACAGAAAGCATCGAGGTGATAGATTCGAAGCTTCAGATTGAAAGTTTGGTGCGGAACTTAAGCCAAGAGACGCAGATACTCTTGGACGCGTTGAAGAAATTATAACTAATCGCTTGGTATTACAACTGCGCTTTTTTGGTCTGTTGTACGTTTAAGTTTGTTTAAGTTTGTTTATGCCATGGGGCAATTTATTTTTAAGTTATCGTGCAAGCTAGAATTAAAACGATCGCACTTTTCTCATACGTTTATTGATCTAGTTCTTTTATACAAAAAGAAATAGTTAAACGTGTAATAAATATATTACATACATTACACTTTATAATTTAACTGTACCATACTATCACAATCATTATTATAAGTATATAACAAAATATATTTTTATTTTTGGTAAAAATTTTGCTCCCATTACAACTATGAATAGGTTTGCAACTTTTACAGGCAATCGATAAGGTGGTTATTTCATTTGTATAGGCCGACGGCACAGATTAGTATGTGCTCATTTATTGAATTTATTTCACATGTTGGAGATTTAGATAGACCTTGTCACTTTTATTTGAAAGCAGTGGATATTATTGCTTTTATAAATTGTACTAGAATTTTGAGATGAGTAGATGAACGTATAACATTATTTATGAAAACAAAAACGTGTTTGGACTAAGGTTTCGGACCCTCTAAAATAATCATGACTCGTACACTGTTCGTGCTGTATGAGTAAACCATTTTTAGTAACCTACATAATAATATAATAAAATTATCTCCTAGTTTCCGTCCAAGTCTAACGCGAAATTGCTGTGATATTGTTGCCAAGAGGAAATGAACGACATAGAATTTTATCATTCGCCGATTACTCTTTTTATCATTTTACGTATAAGATTATGTTTACAGTCGGGCGTTATTATTGCATTGTTATTGTGTACATGCAAAACTGATAAGTATCTATCTTCGTTGGAAATGGCATATTCAATTCAGGAAGTAAACAAATAATTTTTTTTAAATATATTACTAATAGCAATTCATATTATAACGAATGATATTGCGCTTTGTTGTAGCTGTTTGTAATAATTTGAAAGCATGGGAAGCGTTCGAGTACTGGCGTATATACCATAGATGTGAGTGCAAATCTCAAAAGTTGTACTGGTGTTTTTATTGAAATATAATTTGAAGTCTACGTTAAAAGGCACACACGATCCTTTGATGGATAATTTGCATTTGGAAATAAACAGTACAAAATGTCATTCATTATGTTAACCAAACTTGAAGAACACATTCTATTGTTTGTCACGCTGTATTGAATAATTAATTTAAACAGTAAAAATAAAGACTATTGAAATAGTCGTCCGGAAATAAATCTGTTGTGACATATCTTAAAAATGAATCATTGTCAATCTCATCTCGAATCACCTGTACCAACAAGACGTGAGTTTAATTCTAACGGATGTGGATGTGTTCTTGCAAAATTAAATAATCGTTGGGATTTAACGTTCTTTTGGAGTTCCTTGGTAGTAGGCCTTCTCCTCGTTATCTTTGATGGGGGGGTGTTTTCAGCTGAACACATTATTATTATTATTATATTATATATTTGCGCTTACAAGAATAAACAGTTTTGTATTTTTCGTTAAATTACATTTATGGTATTCATATAAATACAAAATAGACTAGTTTTCTCATAAACTATTGAAAATCTGCAATATCATGATATCCCGGACAAATTTAAAACTAATCTCTTTAACAAATAACACAGATGATCAACTGATGGTGAACAGTGAAATTAAATGGCCATACAAATGAATTGCATCCTATCTTGCCCAAAAAAGACTATAACCAGGTGTTTGAGATTTTACCCTGTTTTCAAATTCCAATGAGCGAAATGTGCAAAAAAATGATACCCTTTCAACTGTCAATAATCAACCACATCGTTTCCCGTCTTGATTCACTTTTCTTGTGGGCTCGAAAATATCATACTAGGTTGATGTTGTGATATAGGTATTGATATCGGCACTGTCACTGGGACTATAACGGATGGTCCCGGTACAGCGCTTGGTATACATGCCGCTGCAGTTGTACTACTAACCGTGCCGGCGTTATTATAAGAAATAGAAACCTAAAAGTGAATTTGTGCATATAAAATATAATTTTGAAAAAAAATACCATAGTTAATGTAACCAGCTGATTCTGAATCCCATAAATGTTCCCCATATGGGTATGAATTTGAACTTAAAAGTGGCACGGTTCAGAATCCGCTGCTACTTCTTTTAAATTAATGGGTTCCTACATTGACATTATTTTGTGCTTGACTTGAAGATAGGACGCCCAATCTGGCCATGAGAAGTTGTTCCGATACTCTCCTCAATTCGGCCTGCTGTTGTCCGATTATCACCTGAAGTTCGGCATGCTTTCTTTGTAAATCAGCTTGCAGTTGCGTTTGTGCGGGTGTCATCACAATATTATCGACGGGCTAGAAAAACAATAAGTTTTAGTAGGTATTGAAATTTATCTGGTCATTGCAATTACCGGCACAGGTGACAGAACAGCCGGAGAAGGATAACTGGCAATCAGTGGAGGCATAGGTATTGTCGCTACGTACAGTGGTGGTGGCTCCATGAACGTGGACCCTAGTTGTGACGATTGGTTTGATTGTGTGGGAGTATTGACGGGTTTCCCATGACTAGCTCTAGATTTCTTAAATCATGTAAAAGAACGAAATGCAGTGATAAAATTATGTAAAACATCGGCAATTATTATAATAGTTGTAGAAAGTAAAACACATCAAAAATATAATTGCAAAAGATAAAAATCATAAAGGAATTGATTGTAATGAGGAAGGAAATGCAGATACAGTTTCTAATTCAAAATGATGTAGGGCTTTAACAAGAATGAGATTACGAGGAGAAAATTAAGGATGAGCATCAGGATGTCCAAGAGTGGGTTTTTAAAATTTTAATTGGACCTATTAGAATTTATGTATGTACCTATACATATTGTAAGTTGGGTGGGCGCTTTGGAAATATATGGACATGCATGGAACTTGTATTCTAGCTTAATATGTTTCTTATAAAAATTGCATATAAGCACCCCCAGATCAAAATAAATATTTGGTTGGGTCATATTGGCTTTGATTAAGTTGGGTTATGAACGAATTTATAAGTTGAGTTAGGTTGAGATGCTATCTCAATTGACCTCTTTCCAAATTTACATCTACGTTTAATTGTTTGATGATATTTTATTAATCCATATTTTTCAAAAATGTTATTTTATACTTTATGATATTGCAGGTGGAATTTCGCAAGATAAATACATATAATGAAACGCACATTCCTGGGAATAATAAACATGTTACCCCATTCCATCCTGGTAATGCGTTCTAGTATTTCTTCTTTATTACTTCATTCTGCATATTAACCACCCTAATCCCCACCTCTATTTTGACTGACATGTGATTTGGTTCAATCCTATCTCCACCCTTCATCTCGTGAGCCCCGGGGATAAATTTAAGAGGGTCCGGCCTAACTCAGATAAGATACAAATATCTACACGTTATATTCTTTCAAGCTTTATCAGCCAGGTTGTGAAATTTCTGCAGTGATTAAATATTTTCATATTAAGGGTTTATCCCCAAAAGAAGTAATAAAAGTTGACCTAGACGATATATTACATGAATGAACTTGAGCTGCGGACCTTAAACGTGAAAAAATCCGTGCGATGGGTGCCGTGCTTGCACACACTGGAATAAAAGCTGATACGGAGAACAATTTCGGAGGAGTGTTTGCACTTGTTAAAATCTAGTGGAATCACCACTATACACCAGAAGAAACGACCCCGAAAAAGCTCAAATCAGTTCCGTCGGCGGAAAAGTTCTGGCTTCAGTTTTTTGTGATACCAGATCTATCTATTCTATCTAGACGACGTAAGCCCCATATGCGTGCTGCTTCGACCGACTAAAATCGGTAAATCGGTATTGTCCAGACTTGTAACTACTCCGCCATTCGCTCTACATATGTTCATCAGATCACCATACGTAAATTCGCTGAGGTGTACAGGGTGGACAGTCGAAACAGTCGAAACAGACCTATGTAATTGTGTTGTGCCATGAGTGTGTGCATACTGACATCTAGATAGCGTTAATACTTTTTCGCTCATGCATGACTTGAAGCAACTTCAGCGAATGTATATGTGATGATCTGATGAACCCTGTAGGGCATCTGCATCTTGCATTCGCTGATTCGTTGATTTGAAGTTACACTGTTGTGTTAGTTTTTTTATGTCTGGCTGACTTATTTGTTCACTTTATTTTGTTTGACTTCCCGAGCTCAGTTCGTTGTAGTTCAACTCTTACTTAAATGGTGGTTTATGGTTATATGGCACATCTATAATTGATCTTTCGATTTCTTTGGCTTTGCAAGTGAACCAATCAACGGGGCATACTGTACTACCCTACTTGACCTGCCAAAAGATAAACTTCAAGAAAAACGACTCGGATTAGCAAAGAAAAAATTCCTCTATCATCAGGATAATGCACTTGTTCATGAGTTAGTTATAGCCACGGCAAAAATTAATTGATCGCGGTTTAAATTGGTAGCCTACTCCCCAACTCGCGGGGTTTAGCCTCGTGTGATTTGAGTTTATTTCGAAACTTGAAAAAAATTACACTGGAAAGAAGTGCGTGTCTGATGCAGATGTGATTGCTGCCACAAATTCATATACAGTTATACGAAAATGCGTACAGGGATGGAGTTATTCTTTTGTTTTTTTGTCTAGGCCGGACAAACATTCGGGCCAACTCATTTGTACTTCCTCTCATAATTCCCCCTATTTTATACATTCAAGCTGCACGTATTTTTGTCACCTAACCACACTAGTGGTGGTTTAGTATTAATATTACCTCGTTCCTCTACCTCCTCTTTTGGCTCATTGACAAACCGCCCCATCACCGTCTCATTTGTTCCTTCTGTTATCTCATCCAACTTTTTATTTATCTCTTCATATCATGTAGACCCCGCAACACTTTTTCACGATTTCACAAGTTTTCCTAATAGTAATTTATTCCATGTTCTCCAAACATATACATATATACAATGGATGTCGCATTCGTTCCTTGCACCTGTTATTATTCACCCTTTCGCTCTATTTTATCTTCTCTTATCGATTTCTGGAACTTCTACATAAACTCTTCTCGCATATTACCTTAAATTTTCCCCAGTAACCATATCTATGGTTACTGTCTTTTAGATATTATGTCATATTGCTATTTACCCCTTCTTCTTCGGGTCGTTCCTCATTAATCGTTTGTGCTCCTCGGGTGCCATTTTTAGCAACGATATTTCTTCCCCTTTTCCGTTAAGGTTAATTGTTGCCCCAATATCCTTCTTCAAATATTTAATTGGTTCCAGAGCCACTCCGTGACTTGCTCCATCCCTTCCAGTTTTTCTACACAAAAACCCCTTATTATTATTATATTGTTTTTCACTTTTTTTGGCACATCTTCTGCATTCATTTTTTGCTGGTGATGTCTGCATCCACTTGTTCCCGGTATAAAATACTATTCTTCTCGTTCTTATTTTTCAATCCCCATTTCTTCAAGTGCGCAATTACGCCAATTACCTGGATATTTATCTCAATATAACTTCAGCGCGGACCATTTTTTGATATATGAACGATATTGCGATAATCAGCAACTATTTTAAGAATGTTTATTATTTATTTCCCAATAAGCGAAGGAAGCGAGTACAATACCAGCCATTGCTATCCAGTATCAAAGAACAATTCAATGCAACGATTGCATAGTTACGATGGATGAGTAGAGAACAGTGAGGATGAATTAGTCGGACGCCGACGCCATCGAACGGATCGCCCGAAGTCATTCTCTGCGTCATCGCACTGATTGAACTTTCTAGCCTAACTTTAATCGAACTCTTGAATCCAATGTATATAGTTAGTACTACTAAAATGGACACAAAGACTCATCTGCAGACACTCATATTAAATAAAGAAACAATACAAAATACAAAAAGTTGTCACTAAATAAATCCTGCATAGAGAAATATATCGAACTGTCAGGAATAGAGATACTAAACTCAAATATAATCATTATATGTTATATACACATTTTAAATTGATTAATTGGGACTTCTTAATCCAAAGGAGCGCGATGACGGTTTCGAATTGTTCAACAAATTAATTACTGATTGTCATATTTCCCAATGCAATACAAAAAGATTAAATCCAATTTCCACCCGTCAACTAACAAATCTATAACAATCTAAAACATACATATAGAAAGAGAATACAAAACCTAGAATTGAGAATGCACTGTATATTGAAAATGCGGACAATAAACAGAAAGCCCAAACGGCTAATGTATATAAAAGAATGTCACCATTACGCCAGAGGATTTTAACAACTATTCGCACATTAATTCGAAAATTATCCTTGATACTATGGTTCAACTAATCTATAAGTGCTTTCAAGATAGCGTGTTTCCAAGCGAATTGAAAAACGCTTGAATTGTGCCGATTTATCAAAACGGAGACACAAATCAAAGTGATTGAATCAGCAATTAAGACATGACTAACCATCTACTTGGAAAATATCGTTTACCCTCTCGGAAATCCTCCTACAAGATTCTCTTTTGGTCCTATGCACTTCCTTATTGTAGTGAAGAAATTGTTAAATACCAGCCAACATGGCTATATGAATGGAAAATCGACAATGATTCCACAATTGATGAAAACGACGATAGTGAGCTAACAGAGGTGGCTTTCTGTGACCTGGGTAACGCTTTCGATACACTAACCCATGGTATATTCTCCAAAAAAAACTACACTACTATAGAATTAGTAGTGAATCACATACTTTAATTTAATCAAAATCTCACCAGCAGATATCAGAAAGTCGCAGTCGGTTGGAATGGAGAATGGTGTGCCACAAAGATCTGTTCTTGGGCCAATTCTGTTTATAATGTATGGCATGCCTGGGAATTTTAAAAGTAAGACATGCATGTTTATCGACGACATATCATTCATCAACAGCACTTCAAATTAAGAAATTAAGAACAGAACTAATAATACACTAGGAGAAGTACGAGAATGGTTTAGCAGTAATAAACTTATGAAAAATAAAATATGAAAAAAAACACGAAATGGTCTTTGAAACCAAGAATAGGGATAATGAACATTATGATAATATGTGGGGTGTATCACCAGAAGCAACAAAGATATTTGTGCAGCAAAACAGAGCAGTCAGAATATGATGTGGTGTCAATGTAAGAACAAGTTGTAGAGAGCTTTTTAGAAACAATTTGATCGCTATTGAAAGTAATGGAAAAATTATGACGCCATAAAACTTTATTATATATTGACGTATAATATAAGACAACTTAGTGGCAATGTATTATATAAATGTCTTTCCTACTGGAAAATGCGTTTTATTCAATGCTTGAATTCTTTCAAAACTTATGACCGATCCCCAAAGTCCATGAGTATGTCATCTTGTCCTTTAGTCCCATGAAACAATTTGGCGCCTAAGTGTCAGTGTCGAACGTGTACCATTGTTAGGTCATTATATATTTTGTTACTTACAACCGATAGTTGCGTCAATGCGGAATGCCTCGAGGTTGGTGAATCCGCTGACATGGAAGTACAATCGGAAGGCGGACCTTGTGCCAATCGACATTTGGTGCTCTCACTTGGCCAGGCCATCGAAGAACCATTGTCGCCGTTCGGTGACGACTCTCGAAAAACCTCTATGTCTTCTTCCTTCCTGTTTTGTTTCATAACGTCTACATAACTGGAACAAAAATCGGCCATATTCTTCGTTTTAGAAAGTTACATAAACAGTAGGATGCAAATATGCGTCTTAGATACAATTTAAATAACATTGCAGCAAACGAAATTTCGCTCTTAGTCATTTTATGAAGGGAAAGTGTGCTTAAAGAAGGCAAATAGCACAAAAGAAATCGGTGATAAAATTATAAGCAATACAGTTTTGTCTACGCCTAGTGGATTTCAGAGTAGTATTGCTAATAATGGTGCACATGGCATGTGTGGATGTGTAATTTTCCAAGGTATATTTACTACTTTTACATTAACAACAAAATATTTAAATTCCTGAAAATCTGTGTAGATATTAATGTTTACAGAGCCCAAGTACTAACGCACAAAAATATGCATATGTGATGATAAACATATGAACGTAAAATTGAGATCACTTATTTGGCAGGCGAAGAGGCTGGCATATTTAAATTAACTAAAGCATAACACAGATGTCGTGTTGATTGTAGTTACCTGACAACACGGTGCGTACAAACTATAAATTCAGGCTTTGAATTCCACTGATGGTACGTAATGTAAAATCTCGTTTGTAACCATATCCACTGCTGACCTTTCGTTAAAAACCTGTAATAACAAGAAGTTCCTTCTCCTTTCTGCATAAGTGCTTCATGACAACTGACTACTTTGTCCAAGTCGTCGATGTGATAGTAATCGTATCCGGATGTTCCCAAGAGTTCGAAAGGGAGGTAGCCGATTATAGGCGGCGCTCGGTGGTCCAGGAAAAGAAATTTCCATTCTAGGCTGTGCCTCGACGTAAATTCGCTTTTACTGGAATCTACCAGCGGCATTTCTCTTATCAGCTGTGGCGTTTGAAGGCGACCGGTTCCAACAAAGACTAATCTGTAAAAATTAAAATATTCTCCACTTGCACAGCAAATGTACAAAATATTAATATGTTTTGACCTGTCGGTACATATAAAAAAACTATTGTGTGAAAAATGTCTCTGCAAATTGATTTGAGGTGATCATATTGCGGACTTATTTTCATAGAATTTTTGTTGCACCTTTTATTATAATTTTGAATTTTCTCACATATTAACTAATACCATGGACAAATTATTACAGAAATATAAACACGGTTTTCCTTAAATTATGAAATACATTCTATTTATATACTGCGAGCTGAAGCGAACCCAATTCAAGGATGTCTTCTTGAGGAGTAAGGTTAACACTGGCCATGATAAATATCGTAGAAAAAAGTCATGCTTGATAGTGTCAGCTTTCTGTTCGGATTCAGATGCTTATGCTCCAGTTTCGCTGTAGCTATAAAGTTTCAAGTCAAACTTGTTGCGTCTTCACTTCACTTGCTTGGAAGCGATGGATAATTAAGGAAGTTCTACTTTTTTGTTCTGGGTTATGGATAATTATTAAAGTATTATTTAATGCCAATGAATATATTATGATTAGATTATTGGAGCAACCTAGGAGCTTCTAATTCGACGCTGATTCAAGTTAGAGAGGAGAAGAAATAGAAGGAGATACGTACGATCAATTAGTGGATAGCTAATTAGACTGAATCTGCTGGACGTATTACATTTACAATGATTTATAAAACATTTTGTAACAAATTTAAGGAAAAGCTTAAATTTGGATTGATGAAGCAAACGATGAAATAGAATGCTATTGTCATTAATGGTTTTTGAATTGTATGCGCTTGAATAGATTCGAAACGTATAATTGATGGGCTCAATGATAGATTTAGGAAGCATGATGTACTAGAGGAACATATGTCCATTGACCAGTGTATGATGCCATACTACGGAAAACATTACACAAAACAGCATATAGAAGGGAAACCAATTCGATTTGATTACAAAAACTGGGCGCTTGATTAATTTGACAGTTATAAATTGATAAAAAAATTGAAGTTACTGGTGGTGCCTGAAAACATTGATACAATTACAAAATAAAATATTATATAAATTCAAAGAAATATCAACACTGAAAATAATTGTACTTGTTATCCCCCTCCCCCTTGTTGGCCCGTACCATACTTTCTCTGTTACGTCGATTCTATATCTTTAACACTCCTTACTTTTCCTTATTGTTTCGTTTCTTATACTCTAGTGTAGTTCGACCATCAATAACTACTGCTTAGGAAATGAATTTCTGTATTACTTGTTGATGGGTTGGGTTG
This sequence comes from Geotrupes spiniger, assembly GCA_959613385.1. Lineage (NCBI taxonomy): Eukaryota > Metazoa > Arthropoda > Insecta > Coleoptera > Geotrupidae > Geotrupes > Geotrupes spiniger. The sequence goes on along the minus strand of OY390736.1, from coordinate 22,078,184 downwards.
GGTTGGGCATTGAGCGCCTTTTCAGGTTCCGTCGTTACATTTTTATCTCGTAATATGGGATTCACTTCACCTTATTGATTCTCCCGCTTTGTTCCCCCGAATCAATATTTCGCTATTAACATTATTGCCCTAAAATATTTATTTAAGTTTTGTTGCTTCCGTATCCCTAAATCATGGAAATATATTCCAATTTGTTTTAAAAGTAGAGAATATCTTGTCAGATAACTAACCACAATTAACAACACAACAAGATTAACAACACCGTTTTCTACTACGAAAACTGAAAATGTTTATATAGTACCAACAAACGTGAAACAGTTTTTGGAAGCGAACTAAATAAGAAAGAAAAAATAAGGAGGCGTACAAAACAAACGTGAAAAGAGAGGAAGGTATGTGAAGCAAGCTATTAAGTAATTTTTTTGCAAGAGGGGCACAATTTAATGAGGCATACAACATTGTAGAAGAAGGAATAATAATGGTCCAGAGGACAATAATGATTCAAGCAGGACGTGCTACGATTTATAACATATCCATTCTTGCGATAGGTTTGGAAAAGATTGATTCATATTGCTTTTATCGACTTGTTAAAGGCGTCACCATATAGCACCTTTGTCCCGTCAAGCAAAATACAGGAAAAAATTATTGACTTGTAGGTATTATTTTTATGTAATCGGTGTAGAACATTGATTTATTATGAATGCAAATACTGCGAATAACCACTTCTTGTGGACGATGGATATGCAGTAGCGGAAGATTAGGGTGACATCTTCATATGGTGAAAAATCTGAAGGAATTATATATTTGCGGAAGACGAAGTTTTCCAGACAGTTTAGTATTCTGTTCGTAGCCTTAGCAATTTTTTATTTGTCATATACATTGTCTTCTAAAATCTTAATAGTCCGGTCAATTTAGCTGAAAAAATAGGGGTACCCTTGCATAATTTTGATGCAAGCAATTTGCATGAACGTTAGGAACACCATTATAATGAAATTGTGAAAAGTCTCCATCAATTCAAGGTCAAGTTCGCAAAAATAGGTTTTTTGGATTTTTCAGCGAAACAGTTAGTTTTATGATAAAACTATCTCAGACAAAAATTGTAGATCAATTATCTACAAAAATAGTCCTTTTGTTGTTGTTTTTTTCATAACAGTAACCATTTCTGAGAAAAAGCGATTCTAAAATTTACTTAGTTGTATTCTCCATAATCAGTATGTATATTATATACATCATTGGACTCATAATGTAAGTAAAACTATTAGTCTGCGTGACTAATACATTAATATTGAACGATAATTCTGATTGTATGATGATGTGAACTGAAAAGAAACCGAGTCCCTCATTTCATCTAACCATGTGGTCTTGAGCAACATCTGCCGCTGTTCAATTGTCTACGTGGCAGTATCCGTCTACCTGCTCATATTTCTAAGATATGAATTTAATTTCAAACATTTTGTACACAACCAGAACACAACAAAAAGAAATTGAACAATAATATGAGCGCAGTTGAACATTTACTCTGTTTAAGCATTTAGTCTTGAACATTCCCTCGTAGTGAAAACACGTAGTTATTTCGAATTTCTTTGTTAAAATTTGTGCTGCTCATTTTTTTTTAATATGTCACCATTGTATTTTTTTGCAATATACCTTTACCTTCAAGTGAATGTGTTACTGTTGATAGTGGCATGAAGACGTTAATTGACGCAAGTATTGATAGGGGTGATGAATTTACTGATTACTTAAAAGACAACAAAATCAGTGACAATTCATGTGCAGTGTCCTAAACAGTATACACGAAAGAGTACAATTGCAGCAGTAAGACGGCAACATGAAGAGGAACGAGCTAGTACATCTAAAATAAGTCCTCCTCGTACTAGAGCACGTGTGAGCGAATCAGATTTTTCTTTGAAAAATTGTTGGTTTTTTGCGGCGATGAATTATATGAAGAATATTAAAATAAACGAGCATAGAGATTTCGGCGTAGAATTAGTCGAGTTACAACACTTTCATTCAAAGACTTAGTTATGAAAGTAGCTCAGTCTCGTTCTGATGACGCCGCAAAAACTATTGTTGCTTGCATTGGGTTTGAACACGATTTAGTTGCTGCTGAAGCTAGGTACCATAATGATTGCTATGTTTTCTTCTTAAAACCGACCACTGGAAGTAAAGTCGGTCGTCCTCGAGATGAAGCATTGAATCTCCCGATAGAAGAAATATTTACATACATTGAAAATAGTGATGACTGCCAGTTTTCATACAGGATTTTAAAACATGTTTGTAACAATATAAGTGTGCATAACAGAACTATTAAATTACGATTAAATTTGAATTATGGTGGTAAAGTAATTATTACTGAAAAACCGGGACAATTTACATTATATGTTTTCTTGATAATCAACATGATTAGCATAAGCTTGGAGTGAAAAAAAACCTGATGGCAAAGAAGAGCGATTCAAGATCGTGGCAGCTGCGGCAGCAATTATTCGGGTAGATATTCAATCGGTAGTCATCGATAATTCTCGTTACCCCCCCCCCTCCCCCAGGTCGAATGTTTGATGATATAAACAGTCATATTCCGGAATCACTGACTTATTTTTTGGAACAAATTATTTAAAAAACATTTTTAGAACATTTAAAGTTAATTTGTACAAACATTAGTCACAGCATTATGACTACTGTTCGGCCTCGGTCTTTCAAGCCCAAGCTACAATTGGGTCTCGATTCGCATCTCCTGTATTTACCGTCCATCCAGTATTTGTTTGACTTCTACTCATTCCCACACCTGAATCTTGCTAAGATTTTCTCTTCGTCTATAGGCATCCCCTCCCTTAAATATGTCGGTCTCCATACATTTACTTTTATTTCTTTGTATTTTTGATTATAACTTGCTTTCGCTATTTTGCCTTCCCTTTCTTGAGCTTCAACCTGTATCCACCTCTCTATTATTTCTCTCTCTACTTGCTTCCCCTATCTTCTTCTCTTCTCTGCTTCCTCCACTGACACTCCGGCCTTTTCAAATATTTTTATCCTGCCCTCTTCCCTCTTTCCCTTCTCTTGGCTACTCTTTCCGTTATTTCCACCATCCATTCTTTCACCTGCTCGAATTCTTCCCTTTACATTTGACTTGCACTTTGCCCCCCCCCCCCCTTAAGAATAATTATTTTTGTTTTCTGTGTGTTTAGTTCTAACTCCCTTCTGTCGAGGTATCTGTCCACTCTCTTCACCATTTTCTTCAACCCATATCCGTTTCCGCTATTAGAACTATGTCGTCCGCGAATATCGACGACCACACTTTTCCATTTCACAGTTTTAATCCTCCATCTTGTCCTTTCGTCAAGGTGTTCTCTAGTTCTCTTGTATAAATGTTAAATAACTGCGAGCTGAGAGGGCACCCGTGTCTCAACCCCTTTCTGCCGTACCCCTACCCTTTCTGAAACCCGATTGTCCTTCCGGTAGTACCCTACCCTTTTCTGCCTCCGTTTCTAGTCTTCCTTCTATGATCCCTGTATATAATTTATAGACTACATTTAACAGTGCAACCACTCTGTAGTTTTATACTTTTTCGTTGTCACCCTTCTTTCGAATTGGCACCACTATCGCCATTTTCCAGCTTTCTGGTACATCTCTCCTTCCTTTCCATATGTCATATATCTGCTTCAGCACTGCTCTCCACAGTTCCTCTGCTGGTATAAATGTAAATACACTAGACGGTAATGCTTCACATAATGGCTATTATTCAAATAGTTACTCCAATAAGTTTTACTTCAGTTTTACTCGAAGAGCCTACACCATTAATTAAAAGAAACTCTTTCAGCAAAAGATTTCGCCGCAAAAGCTCATGTTCCAATACAGATTTATCAAAATAATGGTGTAGTGGGTTACAATAGAATCAAAGTCGGAAATTTTGATTGTGAAAGTGGAACTACAGTGCCTTTACGCAAGAACGTGGCGTGGTCTTATGACACATGGAAAAATTCATCGTTACCTGGTTGGAACGGTTACATTGAACGTTTAACGAAAAATGTAAGAAAATTCTCAAAATCTAAAATTTCTTTTTTACCTTTTATTCATCAGCCTGCTAGCAACTACAACGACTTTATTTTGTGCATTGAAGAATGCAAAACGTTACGGTCACGATGTATGCGTTATTACTTTTGATAAACCACTGTATGTGAAAGCTCGAGAGATCGTACCAGCTGCACCTGAACTGATATAAATGTTGTTGTTGGTGAAGATGTTGATCTATTGGTATTACTTACCGATCGAACTCCAATTTTAAAAAATATTTAATTTTTGAAACCCGGCAAGGTTCAACAATCAATATTTTCACATACGAGTTTATCAGATTATCCTGTGTAAAAATCATATACTATTTTTATATGCTATGTAATTTCCGGAGGCTAAACAACAGTTTTTAAATTGTTTGAAAAACACAATTTTATTACATGTGCAAAAACTTCCGAAGATACGAACTCTACTCCAGAAACTCTAATCAACAACGGAATTCGCTTTCTTCTTTCCGTATATGGAGCTCCAAAAAAATTACTCGCATAGATAAGTTACGTTACGTATCTTTTGCAAAAGAGTAATAAAAAACGTGTGCACTTAGCTTGTCTTCCTCCAACCGCGGTTTCTGCTCAACAACATTATTATCGTGTATATTACCAGGTTAAAGTGTGGCTTGCTAATCAACTGGACCCAGAAGAATGGGGTTGGAAGCTAATTAATAATGTACCGGAACCAATCTATAATCTACTTCCACCTGCAGCAGAAAACCTCCTTAATAATATTTTGTGCAACTCGAAAAAGTTGTTCACCATGTACCGCTTGTCAAGGCCAGTCGTGTTCAAAGTTGAATCTTCTACAGAAGAAGATCCTTACACCAACGAATAAACAACTGATTTATCGCTGTTAGAACATTTACGTCAACTGAGGAAGACAAGGAAGAAGAAGAAACAGAACAAGAAGAGGGAGATGGAGGAAGAGAAGAATATGTAGAAGAAGATGATGATGACGACGATAATGAATAAGGTGACCAGACATTCCATTAAATTTTACTGGGATAGACCGTGGAGTAGGGCTACCGGGGGAACCACATTAAAAAAAAACGCGCTAAGTACACTATCTCATAGGTAGCGTGAAACGTGTGCATATTATGGAGAATACAACCAAAATAAATTTTAGAATCGCCTTTTTCTCAGAAATGGTTACTATTATGAAAGAACCTATAATTACAATTTTGTAGATAACCGATCTACAATTTTTGCCTGAGATATTTTTATCATAAAACTAACCGTTTCGATGAAAAATCCAAAACACCCATTTTTGCGAACTTTGACCTTGAATAAATTTTTTCGCACATATGGGATCGATGAGGCCTTTTCACAATTTCATTATAATGGTGTTCCTAACGTTCATGCAAATTTTCAGTTTGTTGGGAATTTATGCAAGGGCGAATGTCTAAATTGACCAGACTATAAGCCTACAGCCTGAAGATAGAATCAGACAGATGGCTTTGATCCCACATGTCTCTGGTGCGAACAGTGCGGAAACATGCTATAACTTTTAGAAATAAAAATTAAAGGATATGAGAAATATAAGAGATAAATACCTCGTATCTGCTTCGCCAGAATAACCGCTATACCTATTACTATCTGTTTGTACCATATCAGCGTCTGAACCTGAAAATATAATATTTTAATTTTTAATGTTAGATATGGAGGTGAAACTGTTTCAAAAATTAATTGAAATTAAAGATCTTATGTATTTTATTTAGATCGTTGTGCTTAATTGCCGAGTATTTACGCTAGCAGCACTCAACCTACAAAATATTACCACTACTAAATTTTCTAAACCCGATACAATACAGTTTTGTACTAACTATGATTCGTAGAAAATCAATCTGCTTCACTCAGCAATCAAAGTTTCAAAGTTAAAGTATTTCCGCATTAAAAGGGTTAATGCAAGAATTACAACATCGTATATATCAGCACATTACTTAAATTTCCTGACCAAATATTTATCGCAAATGATTATTTTGAATTAAAAAAGCTATTAATACAAGTGCGCGGCTTGCACCAATAGCGATTTAATAAGCGTACGACATACCTAACACTAATTAATTTCTTTATTAGTAACGGTAGTGCAAAGACTGGATTTACAACAAACGACCTTCATCGTATAACGCACATAAGATTATGATATAATATTTATTCACGTGAATGTCATAAGGCGAAAGAAAGCACAGCAATAACGGAACTTATTAAAGATATGGTATATTTATAACAGCGATATGCGATGGATAAATACATAAACGAGAACACGATTACAACTGCTGCGTATTTAAAAGAATTTTTCAAATGTAACTGCAACAATATTGATACGTTATATACATTGATAACATTATAAAATCAACGTTCAATAAACATTTATTTAACAAATTGTGCAAATTATTATCAGTTAAGTTAAAAATTAAAAAAAGCTATTTTTAATTTCCACATAGTAAAATCGACAAAAATATAATATGGAATTTGTTATTACAAAGTAAAAAAATATATTTTAAATTTAAGTTGAGTTTTTTTACATTTAGGTCATTATAAGATACTTACGGAAATATCCTACAAAATGAACGAATTCGTAAGATTGGATATGTTTTGCGTCGGGACCACCTCTACGTAGATGACACGAAAACGACACTTGGCCTTCATCTCCCCCTGGACTTAATAACGTATTGTATAACACGCTCTGCTCCTCTTCGCAAGCAAGTTCGTAAATTGTCATGGCAAGAACGTCGTTCTGCAAGAAAAAAAAAACATTATAAAAATCCAAACTTCGCAAGTTTAATGTCGTATTACATCCCCGATGATTATATCATGCAGTAATCGATAAAGTAAATGAAGGTTCACGGATAAGTCGTGTTGGCAATAATCGTAAAATATTTCATCGTCTTCATTTCACTGCATTTATTTGCTCATTATGTACGCACGATACCAGCCAATTCAATTACACTTGAATAAATAAGTAATTAATGAATTGGTATTTTCAAAGAGTTAATTTTAGTTTTACGAACACGTTTATTAACGATTTATGACTCGTTACTAATACCGTATTTATTTCTAAATGCTAAGGTTATATTTATTTCACACGTAGATGATTGCAATCATTCGTTTTGTTGTATTTTCAGGATTGTAGAAATATCCTGCTTGAACAAATATTCTTATTTTAAAAACTCTTATATTTGTACCTCTGTGACACCTACAAGAATTACTACAATGAATGTTTAGGTCAGAAAAAATGTTATGGAGAAAAATTACTTAATATTTATGCACATATAGGCTTAATTTAAAAGGAGTAATTCAAATCCCACCTCAATAATTTCGATAGGATGTAAAGAGTTAGGGTAGCGATCACACATTTTAAGGTAATTATTTGGATGACCAAAGTAGGGTAACAAAAATAACTATAAATAGCAACGAGTATAAAAATGCAGCCCAGAAATGAAAGGAATGGAGGAAGCAAGGACTAACCCTAGAACTCCAAAAAACTAGCCATAAAAGAAGACAAATGAAACAAGGAGGCCAACCAGGCCATAACAACGACAATAAAACAGAATAATAAAGCAAATATAAATATAATGAACATATGAACGTGGAATGTAAGGAGTATAAATGGATAAGAAGAAGAAACGTAGAAAGAGGAAATAGACTGACTACCTCGGGGTCACAGAGATCAAGCAAGAACGAAATACGCCAATGAAAACTTTTTGAAAAGTTACAGGAAGAGATTGACAGAAAACATAAGAAGGTTATGGTAATGAGAAATCCAAATGGGAGGGTGGGCAACAAAAACAAAAAACATTGAAGACTAACTACGGAAACCGGGTGAAGAAGTTCGAAACACAAACGGATAGGGTATACTAGACTATGCGTAGCAAGTGACCTAGTGGTCGCAAACTCGCAGTTCACACACAGCGACGCTTTTAAGTATTAAGAGAGGAATTAAATAGAGGAGGAAGATCAAGATCAAGATCAATTATAGACTACCTTCTAACACCTAGATAGAGCTGGGCCGAAATAAAAGATGTAAGAGAGAAGCGAAGATGGGTAGCGACCATTTGCTGCTTATGCAATGGACGGGCAAAGAAAAACGAAACAAATAGGAGAACAATAATAAAAAAATGACATATCAAAGATACAGGAAGTAAAAGAAAAGTCTAAAACACACTAGATAAAAGTAATCAAGGGAACCAGGCAGATAAGTGAAGAAAATGAAAGATAGTAGCAAAAAATGCCGCGAAATAAACAAAGTAAGCCATAAAGCGGTGAGGAAAACGCTATGGTGGAATGAAAAGGTAAAAAAAAATAAATGTAAAATGTGCGAACAAACGAGAAATCTAGAAGACTACGAAGAGAAAGGAAGTAGAAGAATAGTAAAGGAGCTAGTAACAGAAACAAAATATAGCGTGGCTAAACTTTGGAAACAAATTTGGAGACAATCAAAAACTCTTCCACGGGATCCTAAAACAGACGAGAAAGAAAAAACAAATGTGACATTAAAGAACATCAAAGATAAAAATGGGAAAATATTACAAGAAGATGAGGAAATCATGGAAATGTGGAAGCGGTACTTTCAACAACTCCTAGAAGCAGAGATCGATAACAGAGTAAAAGGAGGCGAAAATAAAGGCAACACAAACAAGCAAATATATGAATGGATAACAGGCGAATAATTAGAGGAAGCCATAGGTAGGTTTAAAGTGGATAAAGCAGCAAGTTACGACGGCATCACCGCAGAAATGATAAAATACGCAGGAAAAGAGATGCAAAAATACTGCTAGAATTGTTAAATGAGATGGTACAGGAAGGTAGGAAGGTAAAAGCGTGCAAAAAAAATTAAACCATGCACAATGGGCAATTGGAAAATGAAAAGAATACAGGCGACTAATACCTGCAGACGAAATGGCGATTCTAGGAGGAAGCAAACGCGACATACAGCACAACAAAATGAATATGATAAATAACTGTGAGAAAACTGATTCAATTATAATAAACTCTGGAAAAGCAACACACACCATAGGAATATAAGGAATAACATTGGAGCAAGTAAAAAGTGAAATATTTCATATGGTGCCATATGTAGGGAAAAACAGCCAATTGTATAGTGAAATCACCCAAGGAACAAGTGAAACAGGGTCATTATTTAACGTAATCAAAACAACATTCCTAGGAAAATGAGAGATACCCAAAAACAAAAAAAATAATATACAAGAAAATGACACTGACACACTGCAAGTGAGTCGTGGATAACATGGAACAGACAGAATACCAGACTAAATACCATGGAAATGAAATTCCTCAGAAAAATGGAAGGGAAAACAAAGATGGACAAAGTTAGGAATTAAACAAACACAGAAATGCTAAACACGCAACCAATAGAACACAAAATACAATAAAGAAAACTAAAATCGTAAAATCACCAATGCCAATAACAGGTTAACTAATAATCTTAACGCCCACAATGAAGTGAAAACACCTTTTGATTTGATCCTTCAGGTACAGTTTTATTATATGCAGCTTCATTAACTGGGCAAAAGTAATATGTTCAGTGTCATAAATTCTATTTGTCGCTTCGCTTACAATTGTGACTTTCCGTCTAATTTTAAGAGCAATGGACGTTTTATAATAAAATTAATAAAAGTGATAAACCAATTAACTTACCGGTATGTGTCCTAACAGCGATGTGATGCTTTCCGACACATAAAATATTTGGCCGGACGTCGAAAACACGATAATGAAACCGTCGACGGCTTCCAGAATTAAGTGCGTAAACTCCTCGTTTGTTAAAAATGTGGGCTTCCAGTCCTCTTGGATTTCATGAACTCGAGACCTGACGGCTATTTCTGAAAACGCTACGTTTAAGTCGATAATCACACGTAAGAGCATTAAATATAGGTAGATTTTTGTTGAATATAAAACGCTATTATTGTCATTCCGCTGATCAGGATTATTATGCTGGTATTCTGCGAAAAACACGAAGAAGAAATACTAATTATCAAAAAAAACGTTGATGGCAATGTCGGGGAATAATAATAAATTAGTTAAACATATTTTGAAACATACGCTGCCAAAGGTAAACTAAATGTACGGGCCTACATTACATATGATCTACAATTATATACATGAAACTGTAACTAGTTTGATAAGATATTTCAATAGATTCTGCTAGATTTTCGTTTCCATATATTCTATTGTGTATGCAGTAGGCGACATTTTTAGGACAGATTGTTATTAAAAAAAAATACAATGAATTTCGTTCAATTTTTAATACGCACTTAATGTATTGAGAGATAACTCTCATGAATACGGTATATAAGATATACGCAGGAGTCATAGCAGGGAGGTTAGAAGAAGAAGGCAGGATTTAGAAGTGGAAGGGGTACGAGGGATAACCTGTACATATTAAATTATCTGGCGGAGAGAGAGAAGACAAGAAATAGGGGGAAATTATACGCCATGTACGTGGAGCTAAAAGCAGCATTTGACGGAATAAATAGGAGAAGACTAATGAAGATGATGGGCAAGTTGGGAAATCGGAGAGAATTAGAAAGAAAATAGAGGAAATATACAAAGAAACTTGGAGTCAAGTAAGGACAGCATCAGGGACAACAGAGATGTTCAAGACAACAAGAGGGCTAAGGCAGGGCTGTCCGTTAAGTACAGCGCTATTTAACTTATATGTATCGGACATGGAGGAGGTGTTAAAGAAAGGACAGGAAGGGGGGAGTGAGGCTGGGAAATAAAAGAATCTGGTCGCTTGCATACGCAGATGATATTGTAATATTGGCAGAGACAGAAGAGGGACTAAAGGGAGCGGCAGAAAGGATGGGACGGTATCTGGAGAAAAGAGAATTGCAAGTGAACACAGAAAAGACAAAGATCATGGTGTTCAGGAAGGGAGGGGGAGGAGGAGGGAAGTAAGACTAGATTGGAAGGGTGGAGAAATAAGAGAGGTGAATGTGTGGATGTATCTAGGATGCGTGATGGAAAATGGGAATAGCTACAGGGAGCACATTAAGTATGTATGCGACAAGGCGTGGAAGGCGGAAGAAGGGTTAGTAAAGATGTTGTGGAGTAAGGGAGAATGGAAGTTTGGAGAAAGGATGACAGTGTGGGAGGTGTGTGTGAGAAGTATATTGATGTATGGGGTGGAAGTATGGGGAGTGAAATAGGAGAGCAAGGTGGAGAAAATGATGCAGGGGCGTTAAAGAGGACGCTACAGCTTGAAAGATCCACGTCAGAATACATAGTGCTGCAGGAAACGGTATTGGAAAAGATGGCGGTGGAGGCGGGAAGGAGAGTAGTGCGATATGAAGGAAGGCTGTGGGGATAGGGAGAGCAGAGAATAGGGAAAATGATATTAAGGGTGTTACAGAAAAGAAGAGAAAAGAGAACAGGATTATCAAAATGGGAAGAAAACAGATTCAGGTTATATGAGAAGGCATGGCTATCGACGTGGAAAGTACAAATGAGGATAGAGGAGGGAGAAGGAGTGGAGAGAGAAATGGTGGAAAGGTGGAAGCAGGTGGACGCACAGGAAAGAGAAGGGAAAATGAGGAGAGCATAATATAATGAAAGATACAAGGAGATATGTATATATAGAGGCAGGCCGAAATATTTGAGAGGGGAGAAAACAGGCAGAGAAGAAAGAATTATTGCACGGTTTAGGTGCGGGAGTGAGGAAAAAGGAAACAAATATTGTGTATTCTGCGAGAAGGGGTTGGATGTATGGAGGCATTGGATGGAGGACTGTGCGGGGGTAGAATGGAGCGAGGAAGATAAAAAGAAAGGAAGGGAATGGAAAAAGTGTCCAGACGAGAATGGAGAAGGAGTGGAACTTCTGACAAAAGTAAAGGAGCGCCGAGAAGGCAGGAGAGAAAAGGAAGAAGTACTTCACTTATTATATAGAAAAAATAAAAATAAGCTAGCAAGTTACATCAACGAAATAATTCGCTCGTCACGCAGTTAAATACTGACCAACTGAAGATCATTTTGAATATCCTTCATTCAAATTCACAGCGAAAGCATGTAGCTGAACCTACCGAGCGGAAGGGGTCGACAGCAAGAGGCCTCGTAGGCCTCCTTTTCTGTGATTTCAGGAGAGAGGCATTATTCTTATGAAGAATATGAAATTTAGCAACATCGTCTCTGAAATGATGCAAGTGGCTTATCCGATTGTGGAAATAATATGTAATAAAATAAATGGGTGAACTTGCTGAACAAAATACCTTTATAGCATAGTTCTTAGAAAAAAAATATTTTTGCAAAGAAAACTGGGTAGATAGGATACATAATTAAAATGTGATATTTCTGCCAATGTGCTACTCTACTAATACTTATTTGCAAAACATATGGCACGTAACGACTAGAACAGCCGTACAAGTATTAATAATAAATTTAGATATAGCTATGCATATTCGAAGAAGGAAAACCAGCGAATATGATTACTGGTTTGTGTCATTTTCCCGTTAGCTTAATTTCCATCCCATGAACCATGGCGAGCGTTATTTGCAACTCACCATTATGATTTTTGAGAAATGAGATCGTTGATTTTAAAACTGTGCTCTTGTCCATTTTTCTACCGCCAGTTGATACCATCGAACTTAATTCATTCACCAGGAGGTTAAATTGATCACGACGTTTCTTCTCGCTCAAATTTCTAGATTTTCTGTAAGAAAAATTAAATATATTAGAAACATAAATGAGGGTATAATTCATAAAATGACATACACACACAAACACACACATGAATACCATGAAGACTAACTGGTCAATCGCTAAACAATATTGTTTCACACCTTTCAGGTGTAGGATTAGTCCATTATTTTAAACCGTAGACTAATTGAAATGATGAAGAGATTAAAATCTGGTGGTACAATTTGAATGATGTAATTTAACACATCTAAATATTCAAATAACTAATTATAAATTATGTATGATGCAAAATAAAAGCTCACTACTATCGGTGCCAAAGTAATAGGCGGCTATGTTTGAGGGCCTATGTCAAAGAAACGGCTCGACGAAAAAATTGAAATAAACATTGTTACGACCATCAATCATTTCTTCGTAACAGACTGTAAGTTCAAATTTCAATACGTATAAAATCAATCATTAAAGAAATGCAAAAAGTACCCGATTTTAGTAATTTCTAGCAGATTGGGTGGCATCTTTATATTTTTTCTCCTATACCGTTCCCAAAAAATATGAAACTCCTACTGGATGTAGTCCATGATATCGAGCATCGACGAATATTTTTACTTTTTAATTATTTCATGTACTTTTTCTGGAATCGAGCTTTTTTACACTCCGTTGTCTCACTAAGTAGATATCGTACGAAAGCGCGGTACAGTTCAATACAATTCTCCAATTATGTTTATCTCCACCAGATATATCATATGAGCAGGGTTGGTTATGCAAAAGGATTCAGCCGTAACGGAATTGTTAGCAATACCTTGTATGTCATCCCCTGTAATGCAATAAGGAAAGTGGGTACACTCACTATCAATTTTATTATAGCACTGTTCGTCATAACCACTGTCACTTGACTCGTCCGACAATTCATCATCATCATCGTCATGTTCTTCTAAGTTAACAATACATTATGTAGATTTCTCAATTTTCTTGCAATGCTCAACGAAAGTTTTCCATATATCCGTTGAAACATTGCTTAAAACTTCCTAACATAAATTCAATACATCGTTAGTTTTGAAAGTATATTGATTGTTGCAACTTTATTTTTCACACATGCTCAAATTAATTCAATAGCATTAAACTCGCAATGCCCTACATGTAACCATAGTAATTTCACATCGTCTCCTCTTACTTGCAATAAATTCTAATAGTAGTGCCCTTTTCATAACAATGTGGTTTAGATAATAGCAACAGGTATGATTTACTTAGTTTCGAAAAATGAGTAATTCCATCTGGGAGCGCTGCCTCTTTTTTCAGTAACTACGCAATCATGCCATCTTACTTGCAAGGGGATGTAGGGTCGCTATAATCAGGATCCAGCATTCTATGATAAGGGGCTTTATCTATCACAATAATAGATTTTGCTTCTATTACTAACAATACGTGCCCGTACCATGCCTCGAAACGTTGTTTATTCCTTTTGTTTTTGTGGTGATAATAGGCTCTTACTTTCCTTTTTCGCCTATAAAGCATTTACGTCATCCTTTCAAAAATCCATCGACGCTACCAATATGTAAAAAATTACCCTTTGTCCTGCAGCTGATGGCCGGTTTATATAGCTCCTATAAAAAAATATTTGTTACATAGGGTGTTACAAAAGTGTCACACGTGAGAGGTGATAGTATGGCCCAAAATATGCCGAAAAGTGATAATGAACATGGGTCCGCAAATGGACGGTTTCGAAGATACGATTTTTTTTTATTTCCACAATACGCATGTATGGGCCGACGAAAATCTCCAATGCTATTATGGAATCCCCAGGCACCAGGTACGTTTTTCATTGAACAGTTGGATGGGTATTTTGGGCGAGAGATTTCTAGATCCGGTTGTCTTACCAAACCGATTGACAGGCGCTGCTTATCTAAACTTTCTGCAGAACACACTGGGTAATCTTTTAGACGAGATTCCTTGAACCAAATGCAACGAATGTGGTGCTCTGGCGCATTTTTCGATTGCCATTAGAGAGTATTTACACGGAACTTTTGGACGAAGATGCGCAAGAAGGACAAGAAGGAGGACTTTTATTATGATCTGCAAGATCGCCCGATTTAAATCCCCTTGATTTCATACTTTAGGGATCTCCCGGAGCAACAAGGGTATCAAGGATGTCACTGAATCCGCGTCACTGTAGGTCTTTTCGAAAGGGTTCGAAAGTCCATGTCAGCTAGATGTGGTATAAGTGGTGTAAACGCAAAATGTTTGGTATCTCCGAAACCGTCCATTTGCGGACCCATGTTTATTAAGACTTTTCGGCATATTTTGGGCGGCCCTCAAAGTTTGTGACACTTTTCAACACCCTGTATAACTCCACCATGATAATGGTCAAATGTATCCCTATTTTGTGGATTGACCTTTTCAACTCACCTAAATTGCCGAGCGTGATTTGCACCGCACCAGGTTTCGTCTATATAGAAAATTTTCCATCCGTGATTTCTGTATATTTGAAGAGATGTCAAGAAATTAGATATTTGAGCAATGACGTGAGGGTGTTCCATTAAGACTGGTTTATTATTTAAATTTTCTGAACGAAAATTTCATATTTTTTAACCATCTGTACAATGTTCTCTGAGAAAATTCGTGCAAATCCCTTCCATATAAAAGTTAAACATTTTCTCCTTATAGCCCCTTGCAAAAAATCATCATATTCGATTCTTTCACTGCCACTTTCTGAATTAAAATAATCTACTCCATCTCCACTTCGGTGTTCATTACTTATTTAACTCATTTAACTTTTTCTATAGACTTAAACAGCTTTAGACGTTCTTTCTACGATTTTCTTTACTTAACCTGCACAGTATAAATCGTTGTATAATTTAACTTAACTAATTAAATAATTAGTCAACTATAATTCTAATATACTCGGTGACATATAAACTGCACCACCTAGAATGGGTGGGAAATTTTGGAGCTAATTTGGCAGGAATAGTGGACTTGTCCAGGGAAATAATTGATTAAAATTTGAAACGCATCATCAAGTAGTCATGGGATTTTTGACGTTTGTGTCATTTTTTAGAGGTGGTGATAGACAAGCAATTATCGAGTCATTTTTTAAATATGTTCCACTTTTTCGGATCCCGTTCTTTAGTTTAAAGTGTTTCAAGTGTTTAACGATGCCTAGAGGAAGGAGACCCCAAGTTTACCAGCAGTTGAGTGACTTTGACCGAGGGCGGATTGTTCGTTTACGAGAAGCAGGTTTTTCGTTTAGAGAAATCGGCAACCGTTTGGGACGGCTCCACTCAACAATAATGCGTGTTTATCAAGCGTAGTCTGAACATGGGGTTGAACGTCGGAGAAGAGGCACTGGGGCTCAAAGACGAACCAATGAACGTCAAGATCGCCGCTTAAGACTAATGGCCTTGAGAGACCGATTCTCTACAACTAGATCAATAGCTGATCAATGGTTAGGTGAACAAAGGCGTCCGATAGGCTTCCGAACAGTTTATCGTCGAATAAGAACCTTTGGCTTGCTGTCTTACCGCCCACATCTTGTGCTACCCCTCATTGCTCAACATCGCCAGGAACGTTTGGCCTGATGCACGGAAAAGCTTCAATGGAACTTGGAGTGGCATAGAGTTGTCTTTAGTGACGAATCACGATTTTGTTTAGGAATGCATGATGGTCGGATGACTGTTAGACGAAGACGTGGAGAAAGGCGCAATCCTGATTTTTCGATTGCGAGGCATGTTCACCGAACTATGGGGTTGATGGTGTGGGGTGCTATTGCTTACGGCAGTAGGTCACCCTTGCTCTTCATTCGGGGCAGTATGACCGCCCGACGCTACATTGACGAAGTAGTAGAACCACATGTTCTTCCATATCTTCGAGGGCTGGAAGACCCACTTTTCCAGTAAGATAATGCACGACCTCACGTAGCAAGGCTTTCTCTTGACTTCTTTGAAGAGGCCAATGTTAATATTTTGCCTTGGCCGCCAAGATCTCCCGATTTGTCGCCCATTGAGCACGTGTGGGACATGATGGGTAGAAGATTTAGGAATCTACCGAACCCACCGTTGACAATAGAAGCTCTACGGCATGAAGTACAGGCTGCTTGGGATGCCATACCCCAAGAAGACATTGATCACCTGCTGGAATCAATGCCAAGCCGGGTCAATGAGTGTATCAGAAATAGGGGCGGACCAACACATTATTAAAGAAAAATCAAAAAGATGAAGTGTTTTCTTTATCAAATTTTAATCAATTGTTACCTTAGACTAGTCCAATGTTTCTGCCAAATTTGGTCCAAAAATTCCCACCCCTTCTAGGTGTTGCAGTTTATATGTCACTGAGTATATATTTCTCGAGATAAACATAATTTGAGAATTCAATTGAACTGTATCTTGCTTTCGTGCTATATCTAATTACCGAATTAACAGAGTATACAAAAGCTCAAATATTTTCACTCAAAGATTTCAAAAATGTACATGAAAATGTCGGTCGGTGCTCGATGATAGATTATGTCCAGTCGAAGTTGCATAGTTTTTTGTGAACGGTCTAAGAGAAAAATAATGTAAAAACGATCATTGGCTGGAAATCGATTCACTTCCGAATTTATAAGCTTCCCGCCATGAAAGGGTTTCGATACTTGTTCCGTTACCAGATAGCGACAGGATTAGAACCACAATTAAGTACAGATTAATATAAATTTATGACCGTATTTCTATTATTTCATTTCCACTATGTTAAAATATTATTTTCTGTGCCCAAGTACGAATAGTCAAAGTCAATTTTAGCAACCATGTACCACAAATAAATATTTTCTGAAGTAGACTAGAACTGGTGAGCCAAATAATAAAAAAAAACTTGAAGCAGCAACCATGCGACAAGATCAACAAAAATGGTTTAATACATTAAAACCAATTAAGGCAAATATAGAATTCCCAATTTTGCAGTATTGATAATATTATGAAGCAGACCTAAATTACTAATGTGGTTTGAAACCAAGTTTCTCAATCTATCGATCGATCGACTGTGTCGAGTGCTTTTATCTACATGTATCTTGTAGATAAAAGCACTCAACACAGTCGATCGATGTATACATCTTAGCTCCAGTCCGCACTTCCAGGAATTTTGTTTTTACGATGTTCAGTCAATTTATGTACAGGTTTTAACGACAGCAAATAGTCTCCCTAGTCTACCGATGATTTTTGAAATCTGGCGATATATGCTATTAAACTTAATCCATAATTTTATATTTGAGGTCGTGATGAGGTCCTTTGTAAAAATAACAGAACTAATGTTGACATGACATGATCTTAATAACACATTAGGAAAAGTTACTTGAGAATTTTACAATATTCAAAAAGCCAAAGGAAATAAATTGACAGTGAAAAAAGAAACAGAGGGCTGGTACCAGGTCAAGTTATAAAACTTTGGGAAAAAGAAGACGATGGGCAAATAGATAAATAAATAACGGAGGGAAGCAACGATGCTGGAAGATTATATAAATCATGAGACTATATTCTGATGACAGTGCAAGTATATCACGAAGTGGTTGAAGAATCGTTTACTTTCCTTACAACTATGGAAATAAAACGCCTACCAAGAATCCATGAAATAGAGTTTGTATGTGAGTATTAGCGCCATCTACAGGTCAATATCCCCACAATATTGCTACTTAGCAGCTGGTTGGTCGATCTAGGGGCTGTGCTAAGTGTGGAGTTCAAAATAAATCGACCCGTAAACTTAGTGAATTTTCCCATGTTCGCTTATAAAATTAAAATAATCAAGTTATATAAACGAACAATATGCACACTATGTTAATGTAGAACCAAATTTTGAATGATGGCACGTTGATTGCGCTCAAGATAATTGCGCTGAATGCCTGTTATCATAGTACGATGTACAACAAATAAAACTCACATATATTTGTTAAGTTAAGTACTAATATATGAATCATATAATATATCAAAGTAGAAACTAATATGAATCAAGAACAAATCAATTCGACTAAAAATCTAACGCATTAGATTATTGATATGCTCTAAATACACACCCTCGAAATTCGATGCAAATTATTTCGGTGACGGCGTAAATGGAATACATGGACCGACGGACGGACAGGTGAACTCATCGATAGACAGACAGACAGACAGGCAGGCACATTTATTTAGGAACGCATTGGCTTACTTACCGTTTCGAGTCTTTGTCATCGGAGTCATCATCCATAGTATCACTGCAATATAAAAATGCCGTTCAACATTTTATGAATTCACAAAACAATGCTGTACATAATTAATGTATAAATGTAGACATAGACAAGTTGCAACATTTTTATTTCGAATTTCTCCCAAGATTAAAGAAAACAGTAGAGTTATTTTTAGGTCTAAATGAGTCGAATTGCCAAAGTTAACTGTAGCAGTTAATGATGTGACTCGCCCGTCTATTTTGTCAACTGTTAACAAAATCGATGGTTTTATACATGGAAGTGGAAGGTGTGTGGATCCTATTGACGTCTTGATTTTTAAACGTTAACTTTTTTGTAAGCGTCGTTTAATTCAGCATTGATATTTTTAATTTGTGATGTAGCATTATCTTATAGCATAAAAGTTTTAAAAAATAAATTATCTCCAAAAGAATATATTTAATCGATCATTGCAGACACATTGTAATGTGTTGAAATGTATCTCAACATGTATTTTAGATTAAAAAAATCTGTAGTGGCCCGCACTGAACTTTCTTATATTTAGATAAATTTCTAGCAAACTGGCGCAGATGCGATGACCATAATTTTCGAAAAACTTTTCGAATAAAAGTTGTTTCAAATTTAAATGACTTTAATATTTCGAGATACGAAAAAGTGACATGAGTAAATTGTTACACACATACACACAGACGAGCTTTGTATCATTGGTAATGTCGATGAAGTGCTCGGCCAAGAGAGAAAGGGAAGGGAGTAGACCTGTTGGGAAAGTTAAAGAAGAGAATAGATGAGGAAATGAGTAGGAGGGAGACAGAGAGAAATATAAAGCAAAAATTGTTCCTGATGTAAAGACAGGACGAGAGATGGTGCAAAAAGGAGCTACCAGAAGGGAACGGAATGGAGGGTCCAGGATGGAGCTCGAGGTTTCAGGACGGAAGTGAAGACGCTCAGGATTATGCTTGATGTGTAAAATAAAGCTGTAAGCTTTGCCAAATAAAGGTTGTACTACTACTACTACTATTACTACTACTCGCCATTTATTGCAAATGACGAAACCTTTTCATTGTGAGATTGTTGTGAGGAGTTGTTCTGATCAGTATTTCACGAGTGCTTGCAGTGGAGATCCAACTGAGTATGCGATAGGTCTTAATGTGCCTCCTATTATTTTTATGTATTATGTATTTTTGGAATGCTGTATAATTTAGGGCAGTTTGGTGTTCCTGTGGTCGCCTCAGATTTCGATTTTGGTTGTTTTTCCAAATATATGTTCAGATCTGCGTTGATTGTTTTGTGCTCCGGATCTTACATCATTGTTTTCATCGTTTCATTATAATAGTCTTTGTTCATAATCACCATTGCATTTCCTTTGTTTACATGGAAGATTTTGATTTGAACCTTTTTTTCAGTTTCTGTGCTGATTCTTGTTTAATGGTATTTCTTTTGAGTGGCTGCCCTTTTCGTAGGATGCTCTTGTTGAACTGTTTTTGCTTCACGTTTGCTAGCTTTTGGGTATTTCAATGCCACATATAATGGTAATGGTTGGAATTGTTGATAGTGCTATAGCCAAATTGAAGCTTTTGACCACACTCTTATCTATGGATCTGACAAATTGGAAATGAATTTTGGGGGATCTTCGTTGATTCTTGCTATACTTGCTGTGTGTGTAGAAAGTTCTTTCTTTGGGGATTGGGTTTCCTGGTTGTTTCGGACGATTTTCCATCTTATCGTATGTTGAATAATTTGTTGTAGAAAAATTGGAGGTCCATCAGGTTTTTGTCGCTTAACCGCTATTGTGAGCACGTGGCTGGTTTCGTTTACGAATTTTTTAATCTTCATCGTTCTTGTGCTCCAAAGGAAGCGTATTACATTAAATATGAGCAATTAAATTGTGCCTGTCTCTTCTTCTTGCTTGTCGCACCTCACTGTTTTCTTATACCCTTTATATGATATCATTCCTTTGCTCCTTGCTCGTATTACTCCTTGTGTTTTGTTTAATATCTTTATATTTTCTGGTCCTGGTCACTAAGATCATTCAAATGATTTATAATTTCTACTTGTTGTATCCCTGCAAAACCATTATAATACATATGTCTTGCCCTGTATTACATTGTAATAAATGTATAACATTTAACAGTATATTATTGTAGCAGCTTACAAGGTGACGACGGGCCTTGCGGCTAGGTTAATTATCGTCCACCCGTTTTTTAATGACTTGTGCGTTTTCGGTATGCTATATCTGATGTCTGCTATCATTTTTAAATAATCTTGAATTGATTTCAAGTTATAAAAAATACAATTTCAGACACATTACGAGGCAAAGCAATGTTATGACGTATCTGTCGTGACATCATATATTATGTGCGACATGCTGTGTAGTTTACCATAATTTATACTTCATGCGAAAGCATAAAGAATGGTCAACATAAACACATGACCTTAAAGTTACATTATTCGCCAAAGATATTTGTTTACTGTAACACAGTATATTTATGTTTATTACCGGAACATGGCCGTAAATACATTTACATTTGTAACATATTCAAAGATCAATACGAAATGCATAAGATGTAGGGTTTGTCGTCAATATTCCATATTAATTACAACCGCACCTACGCCAATGAAACGCAATGAAGTGGACAGATAAGCTGAAAAATTATGCAGAGCACCGTTATGAGCACTTGTCGTTAACCCTGGCATAGTTTAAATTATCAATGTAGCGGAAAGCATATTTATCCGAATCATTTAGATTAACAAGTACGTACAAATAACATTCACTATATATATATATATATATATATATATATATATATATATATATATATATATATATATATATATATATAATATTTTTATGCACGAAACAAAAGTACATCGTACGTACATGCATAAGCTTAAAGGATGGTGTCTCGTTTAAGGATGCTGTGACGTGTCAGATTGAAATTGAATTTTTGTCTCTATTTGCATCATTGCTTCTTTAAAAAATAGTAATAATATAAAATGATCGTTAAGTTAAATAAATACAGTAAATAGGCTCGCGCCTATACAGGCCGTCCCAACGATCTGACAAAGTTCCCTTACGGCGTTATGTTTGCGAATTCGAAAAAAGTAAGTATCTACATGTTTAGACGGTCGCTAGGTTCATATTCTAAAAATATTTTGAGCCGACATGGGCGGTTCGTCAGCGGGGGGCGACATAAATTTTACTTTGTTTAAATGGAACACCCTGTATATTTTAACATTTTTGAATTCTATGAAGAATTGTGAATACATCGATGTACAAGTTCTTTGTCAAAACTCAACAGAACTGGTGATTTTCAATTTTTTTAGTGAAATTTTAGATATTAGTCTGCTTCTAAAAATCATCTAACTGAGAGGGTAGTTGGTGGAAGGGTAATTTTTTGTCCGTGGACTAAGGGATCATGTATTAATGTAAGTATTAATACACCCAAGGATGCCATTTTGTATACAGGGTGTTGGCAGTGAATTTTCAATCTCGCGCAACTTTAAGAGGCAAAATATCATTTTTTTCAAATGACACCTACCATCAAATTTACCAACACTCGATTCAAAATCAAATGCGTCGACTGATGCTACATATTCCTATACCTATCACTTCAGGTTTTCGAGTAATTTCAGTAAAATACTTTATTTGGTCACAAAATCAATCGCATTACAATTTTCGTAATATTAAACATAGTAGCCTAGTGTCACTTTAACGTTCTTATGACAGTGACAGTCTTTATCAATAAATTTAATAGACGCCTTAGTTAATTATTAGTTAAGTTACTGTCCCAAGCTTGTTTTTGAATGATGAATTTTTCAAAGGAAGAAATGGTAAATATGATTTACACAGTGGGTGAAGCAGACAAGAATTGCCTTTTAGCAATGAGGCTCTATAGGCAGAAGTACCCTGATTTAAGACAACCAAATGTTGGATGTCTGCAGAAGCTAGTTGATCGCTTCGAACGCACCGGGAACGTGGCATACGAGAGTAGGAGGGTGATTAATCGTGCTATTATTAACGAGAACAATGACTTAAACGTTTTATTGGAACTCCAAGAGAACCCACATGGAAGTGTGCGGACAATCAGTTCACGTTTGAATCTAAGCAGATCTTCAGTACATCGGATAATTCAAAACCACAAATTCCACCCATACCATCTAGAATTGCATCAAGCATTAAACGGGAACGACTTCGATAATCGAATTAATTTTGCCAATTTAATGATGGAACGTATCGAGGAAGATCCGGCATTTATCAATAATATTCTTTTTACGGATGAGGCAACGTTTCGCAGCAATGGTGTGGTAAACAAGCATAATGTCCATTATTATGCAACCGAAAACCCTCATTGGGTGAGACAAGTTGATCACCAACACCAGTGGTGTCTTAATGTTTGGGGCGGATTATTGGGTAACTATGTAATCGGTCCCTATTTTTTTGAAAACTATCTTACTGGTACCGATTATTACCGGTTTTTGCGAAATGTACTGCATACTTTATTGGAAGATGTGGATTTGCAAACGTTGCGGGATATGTGGTTCCAACAGGACGGAGCTCCACTTCATTTCCATAGAAGGGTAAGACAATATTTAGATCGTTGGATGCCGAACAGATGGATTGGGAGAGGTGGACCAGTGTTGTGGCCTGCCCGATCACCTGATCTGACCCCGTGCGACTATTTTCTCTGGGGTTTTATAAAATCTCAAGTCTACCTTGAGGCTCCTACCACAAGAGAAAATATGAAACTTAGGATTCAAGAATGTTTTAATAATATTACTCCTGAAGTCTTACAACGTGTCAGAACTAGTTTTAGACATCGATTGGATATTTGTGTTCAACAAAATGGAAACATATTTGAACACCTTTTGTAAAATAAACTTTGTTTTTTCTATATAAATGTTATTTTATCGTTTTTTTACATTTAATTATTACTTGTCAGAATTAAAGTTGGTTTTGCTTGTATAGAGTACATTTCATTATTTTTAGCAACAATCAGCTCGATGGTAAGTGGGCTCTGATGAAGTGGGCCGCCTTAGCTAAGAAGCCCTTGTTGCTTTAAATTAATTAATCTGATGTGACTTTTTAAAATGACTTTAATTGTTCGATGTAATTTGTAGTTTTGTGTTATCCAATTTACTGAAGTGACACTAGACTACTATGTTTAATATTACAAAAATTGTAATGCGATTGATTTTGAAACCAAATAAAGTATTTTACTGAAATTACTCGAAAACCTGAAGTGATAGGTATAGGAATATGTAGCATCAGTCGACGCATAATTTGATTTTGAATCGAGTGTTGGTAAATTTGATGGTAGGTGTCATTTGAAAAAAATGATATTTTGCGCGAGATTGAAAATTCACTGACAACACCCTGTATACAAAATGGCATCCTTGGGTGTATTAATACTTACATTGATGATCCCTTAGTCCACGGAAAAAATATTACCCTTCCACCAACTACCCTCTCAGTTAGATGATTTTTTGAAGCATAGTCTGCATATCTAAAATTTCACTAAAAAAATTGAAAATCACCAGTTCTGTTGAGTTTTGACAAACAACTTGTACATCGATGTATTCACAATTCTTCATAGAATTCAAAAATGTTAAAATATACAGGGTGTTCCATTTAAACAAAGTAAAATTTATGTCGCCCCCCGCTGACGAACCGCCCATGTCGGCTCAAAATATTTTTAGAATATGAACCTAGGGACCGTCTAAACATGTAGATACTTACTTTTTTCGAATTCGCAAACATAACGCCGTAAGGGAACTTTGTCAGATCGTTGGGACAGCCTGTATGTACAATAATATGTACAATACCTGAAGTAAACAATTTTGGTGACGATGTGCATACACAATGGTAAAGAAGAAATGCGAAGATGTTCACATCTTATATTATGTGATGGTAAAAAAAAATTAGCTATTACAAAGCAGAGAAGAGGTGGGAACATGAAAAATTAATATATTTATGTGTTCTATTATTGATACTTTTCATACAGGGTAAGTCCAACCTTAACTTCAAAGACAACACTGTCGGTGGTATAATGGACTGGAGTGATCAAAAAGGCCACAAGACGTAATTGGGTTGTTACTTCAAGAAACAACATACATAGTTAAATTAGACGCTCTTAGATACAATTTGACGAACGGATTTTTTAAAGTATTTTTTGCACTTTGGGACCATAAAGTGGTTTGGTACGGTTGGGTTGGAGTGGATTGGTTTGGGTCAAATCACCGTAGAAAGCCTTGACTGTTAGTCAGTAAAATGTGAATTATTATTACTAACGTCTTCGTTTCCACACACTACTTGCTACTCGCTACGGTCGTTTAACTAGGTTACGGTTTGAGGTTGTTGTGAGGAATGTTGTAAAAATTTTATCTTTTAATTCTCTTCACAGAAAAATGTCGAGCGGGATCAAATCTGGGCAACGATGGATCACTTAGACGATGGACGGTTAGTACCTATCAAGTTTTGCCCAAAAATATCGTTGAAACAATTTGCAGTAGTGTTGCCGTTATCAGCAGAACCATCTGGCTGAAAAAATTCTGAAGAATGGGCACACTACGCTAAATCTTCTCTGAAAATTGCGCTCTCTTACTTCTCTTGTGTTCGTAGCTTCAACTAGTTCAATAGCTTCAACAAGTCATTTTTGGAAAAGGTCCGTCTGACCCCAGAATTTTCGAAGGGAAATTAGGGTTTTCATGGCATGCAGGTTATTTGTTTTGCAGCATCATTCGATTGTAAATGCCTGTGGATTTTGTTATGTGTCACTAATAATACCCTCTTCTTATCCACAATTATATTAATCTCACAAAATAAACATCAAAATACCTACACCTACACTGATACTATAAAATAATAAATAAATATGATAAACCTTTTACAAAAAACGTTAAAAATTGTATTTTATAGCAATTCATAAACAGGCGATCTCGGTATTTGCGCATAATCCGAATTACCGTTTGTGATTAGTAAAAGATACATTATTTAACATCGTTAAATTATTTAAAAATCTAATATATCTAGATTCAAATATATGTTAGGCAACATTACATTTTTCCAATCTATTATGTTTTAGATGAGCCATGTGTTCTTTGTAACGAATTAAAATAGAACGTCTCGTTTTCCAAACATATATTTTATCACATGTACTACAAGAAATTCCATAAACCCCCGATTTTTTAAACTCATATATCTTGTCTTTTGGAGTGCCTAGAAGAATTTTCAAACCGTTTAACGTATTTTCATGTTTGAAAATATTACTAAAATCTTTTATAGAGAGATAAAAATGAAACTTAATAAATTTATTAAAAAGTCTTTCTAAACTTAAAGTTGTAGAATTTTTAACCAAAAATTATGCTTACATTTTCTAAGAATATTATTAACTAAATTGTCAGAAGAACCATTCTAATTTGCAATAAATTAAATACATTTTAATTCATTTTCAAATCTAATCTTTGTTATTGGAAAATTTAATAAACGATTCATTAAGAAATTAAAAGCAGCAGCAATTGAAAACAATTTCCAAAATAAGTCCGTGTCCAAAAAAGGTAATTGATTATCCATTTCAATTTCATACGTGAAAGAAACTATTGAAAATTTAGAAATTAATTCCGATACAAAAGATTTAATGTAACATTTGGAAAATTCGCGAAAATGTCTTGAACATACCTAATCCAAAGTAGGACAATAATTTCGAAAAAAATCATGAAAAGATTAGCAATATATGTGTGTCCTCGTAAAATGTATCATCTATTCGTAAATAATTTTGATTCATGCATCTCTTGTAGGATTAATATATTCCTTAATTAAACAAGGTTGAATATCATTAATTTCCAAAAAATGGGAAACAATGAACAAATATCAAAAAAACCTTCTCCTAACTGCAAATTATTAACTTTTTTTCAAAAAAGCAAAAGAATTATTTAATGAATTTGGTCGGTAAATTCTTAAATTCCATCACAAGCCACTTAGAAATGAAATAAGTTGGCGAATTAATATTACAACCAATAGTGCTACAGTAATCTTTGGTAAACAATACATTTTTAGCCTGACAGGATTAGAAAGTGATAAGTTATATTTAACTGTATATGTTAGTCGTCTTGAACAAGATTCATTTATGACCTATTTTGTTCTTGAATTCGTACCAAGCAATGTATTTTTAATCAATTTATTTACGGATTACTATAAATCATCAAGTATATTAAAATAATCTAATTTCTCATCAATTACCAACTTGCTACCTTCGTCTGGTTGTAGATAAAAATCCTTCTATCATAGATACCTACATTCTTCTTTTCGTTAGAACAAATCTTCATATTAAATTTGTGTTCTATCATTTCCCTCATACGTCAGTCAAAATTGCACCAATTTTGAAAATCATTGACAATTTATTAGTAAGTTTTAAATACAACTCGTATGCTGCAATGTAATGTACTATATCTATCCGTATTAAAAATTTATTTCACAAGGAACCGTTTTTTCTTTGCATAATTAATGACATCTACTTGACGTTTACAAATAGTGTAAAACTACAACTAAACATTTGGGGAATGCCTTATTTCTTCTACAGCGTTTCAGGAAACAAATATCCGCGTTAATTGGTTTAATTTTAGTGCTGAATTTCTGATACCCATTTAATTGTGACCATAATTGATCTGAAATGAAGTAAAATATAATAAATTAATAGCGAGTCATGACAATTTAGTTAATAATAAGGATTTAGTAATATTTACAAACATCAAAATTTTAAACCAGTTTACGTTCTGTTAAACAATTCCTTTATGCCCGCTAGAAGACAAAGTAGATGTGTTCAGGCGCGGATACAGGGGGGAGGCAATGAGGGAAATTGTCCCACCCTGACTTACGAACGAGGCACTTTTTTTCGACCAATTTAAAAATTTTAAAATCGTCATCACTACCTGTGTACAAGAATTATTTATTTTTTTAACAGAAAGAGAATCTTATTCAAATTTATTACATGGATAACAAACCTAAAATGTTATCATTTTTTTTATTTAAAACGTATTTTCTGAAATCCATACAAAAATGTCCCCCTGAACAAAATCCTGTATCCACTCCTGGATGTGTTTAAAAATTCTGAAATTTATGGATTTTCTTGTAGGATATGTGATAGCATATATATTGGGGAAACGAGTTATTCTATTTTAATTCGCACTAAAAACCACGTGGCTCATCTGAAACATAATGCAATGGAAAATTCTAGTCTTGCTCAAGATATATTTGAATCTAGATGTTGTAAGTTTATATAATTTAAAATTATTAAAAAATGTATCTTCTAACAATAAATTAGATTCTTTTGAAAGTATTTTTATTTTTTAAGGACGTGAACTAAATGAGCTTCTTCAGGCACTTGAAATAAGCAACAAGTTTGCCTAATTATTATCACCAATTATTGTTCAAAGGAATTTCTTATTCAACAGATTATTAGCTCAAACAAGTGTTTTTGCAGAAATATCATACACAACAAAGAGATGTTGTGTTTAAAAAATATATATTGTGCCTGAAGTGGTAGACTGTAGATAATATGACAATATGCAATATCAACAGCCAGTTGTAACTTATCAGTTTCGAGCACCACTAATTTTAAACGCACCTAGTACCTTTCGATATATCAGAAACATTTGTTAAATATTAAAAAAAAATTCTGATCGCTCTATATTACAGTTTAAATTGCTCCATTATCTTTAAGTCCAACACTTGGCCGAATATCTGGTTCTGATATTCTACTCTTACTCTTCTTTTCTTCAGATCTTTATCTTTATTTGGTCAGTTGCGTCTCAACGTGCTTTTTCTATTTCTCTGATAATTTGCTGTTGGATTTTTTTATTCTGTTTTCTATCCTTGCCTCTTTATATCTTTCCTGGCTGGTCTTGTACATTCCACTCTGTTTTGTTTGTCCCATTTTCTTTAATGCCCTCTCGCAGTAACTATCGAACCTTGCATTATTTTTCGTGCTCTGTTATCCCGATAGCACAGTGTTTTAATTTGTTCCATTGCGTTTCTCTATCCCATTTGATATCTTTTTGTGTTAACTGTGTGTTCATATTTTCTTCGTGTTGCTGCTTCCTTTGTTCTACCTTTCGATGTTCCAAATGACATAGTTTCATCTTCGTGATCACTGATTTTCTCTCTTTATTTGTTCATGTTCTATTCGATTTCATCTGGTTTTTCGCGGTAGCATTTCAGATTTCTTCCACAATATTATTTTGTCATATACATTAATTTTATAACTTTTAGTTCTAACGTAGGATCATCTTGTTATTTTCTTGACTTTCATAATATTCACCGTTAACTCTATTATATAATATGTATATACACCTCACGACATGAGGCAGCTTAAAAAATCTGTTCGCTTATACCTGCCTTACACTAATGAAGAAAATATCGCCAAAGGTCGTGACGACAAATACTAAGTTTAACTATACTGAAGATAACAACTTTGCTTGTGAAATACGTATTTAGATTTTCTTAAAAATTAATAGTAATGAGGGACTTTAATTTATAAAATATATTTTGTGAGTTACTTGTGTAAAATGTCAACCACAGGCTCTGACAATTTATAATTACTAAAATAATGCATAACTACAATTATTTCTAATGAAAAAAATATTCTTTGTCACTTGTCGGACTAATTCATTGACCATATGTTTCTTTTAAGCGGGAATACATAGTACTTGCGATCGATAAAGTAAGTTTCATACCGATCTTCAATTGAATGTATGCAAGCCAAGGCCGCATGGTTTACAAAGGCAATGCCACTCTTAAACAATATTTTTTTACAATTGAACCGTGCATTTAATGCGCTCGAGCCAATAATATCATTCTAAATTCGGTTTCATTTTCATTGCACATTTATTCGTGTAACCATATTTGTTGCTGTAACAAGACATTCAATGTTATAATGGCTTATATGTTTTATTTTAGCATTAAATTGTACATAATTCGTTTTAATTTACATGACAATAATTTTATCTGAATTTAATGAAATTGAATTCAGATTTTGTTTGTCACTCTCAACCCTTACTCAAAAATATTTTCAGCCGTTTCTATGCGTTAGTGAAATTAAACTGCATATCTCGATTTTCCATTTCAATTTATTGCTGTTTAAGATTTTATAAAATGAGCTTCGATTCAAAATTGCTCGTTTTGCAGAAACGTAAATCATTTTTTCAGCTCCCTATTTGTAACTATTTTCTTCTTTTTTCGGTTTTTCTACTCGTTATTTAGAATGTTCAAATACTTTGATTTTTTTCAATTTTTCCAAATTGTTAAAGGTTTTCCAAATAATTGTAGAAAAAATGGTTTTCTTAATTGCCACTCAATTTTTTGACTTTCTGTTTTCAAACAGAAATTAAACAAAATTCTGTGCTTAATTTGTTTCTTTTTAAACTGATTTCCAAAAAATTCTAAACCTGTAACATACATACTTTACACAAAACAATTTATTTCCGAAAACCCAATTTTTCAAATTTGACTGACTTTATCGAATTTATCCCATGTTTCATACGAGTTACAGCGTTAATTTTTTGAACGTTATTGTGAACAAGTAGAGCAATAAAAATT
This sequence comes from Geotrupes spiniger, assembly GCA_959613385.1. Classification (NCBI taxonomy): domain Eukaryota; kingdom Metazoa; phylum Arthropoda; class Insecta; order Coleoptera; family Geotrupidae; genus Geotrupes; species Geotrupes spiniger. Next base: position 22,047,709 of record OY390736.1, on the reverse strand, counting down.
CGAAAAATATGCTGCTGAAGAAAATCTTGTTATACGAGTTATATTCCTTTAAAAACATTAAATTGTGTCATGTCTAAAATCATTCATTTCATAATTGAAATAAAAAATGCTGCTCTATACTATTATTAACAAAACAAGTATATATGTATATAACAATGTTTGATTTTCCATTTAATATAACGATTTTTATATAGCTACTGAAAATATGAAACCGTTGGGTATTTTGAAATTACGGTAACCTATGCAGTTGTAGTTTCCACGTTAAAGGACATTGTCATGACATTGTCCTTTTTATCTGGTTGGAAAAATATTGTTGCTAGTTAATTAGTATAAAATGCAATTTGCATATTTATTTGATTGCTGCGTTAGATTTACTTCCTTCAAAGCATATCTATTTAATTGACGGCCTCTGTGAACTTGGGTGAATTATTTTAATTATAAATTATATCAAAGAAATTGTTGAATAACTACATTTGTTCAGCTTCGTAAATTTTCTTATTTATTCGGTTTATCACATAACTATAAAATGTGTCAGTAAAACAGTTCTATTCTGAACGGGGCACCCTTCCTTAATGTCAAAGTCAGAATCATTACTTACTCGGAACGTCTCGTTGAGCTTTTCTTGCTGCTCGACATTTTACCGGTTATAGTCATTCGTTTTTAATTTATGTTTCCAGCACATGAAAATAATCAACACCACTTGGCACATATTCACAACGAGATCCCGCAAAAACCACCAATATTTTCCAAAAACTGTCTTCACTTGCACACATCTTTTGCGGCTGAAATACGTCTACATTTTCCCTTTTTTTTAATTTATCCTAGACACACTGTTCAATTCTTTCGAATACGCATCGTGCGAAAATCAAAAGTCTTGAATTTTCCAGATTTTCCAATGGACGTCAAAATTTTATGCAACCCGTGGAGCACTCAATCCCGCGAAATAAAGTTGAATTTTTGAATTTTCTGACCGGCAGCCCGACCGACGCCAGTAAAATCGCACACGCACGTCAAAATCGCTGAAAACCGAACATGCAATCGATTTACACGTTGAAATTCTTTAAGCAAGGTAACGTTGTATGCAATCTCACCGTTTCGTGCAATTCCATGCGCGATCTAATGTGCGGTACGCATGCGTCTCTCGGACGTATTATCCGTATATAATCAATCATGCCGTAATAGACGTAAAACAGGTCCGGTCTCAGGAATTTCGTGGTTTCCTCATTAAAAAATATATTTAAAATAAGCACCAGGGTTAGCTATAAAGATCTCGCCTACTATGTTGTACCTCTACCTTCATGAAGCGTTAACTGTTTGTCAGTGTATTAATGGATTAAATACACCATCATGGCATGCAGAAATAAACCCATCAGTTTTTGTTTTAAGATCTGATTTCAGATGTGCAAAGATACGTTCTTTCGATAGCACTCTACATTCATAAAAAATATACAATGCTCGCTTTATCCATATGATGCTATTTTCAGCATACCTAGTCACATTTTTAAATCTGATGCACTATAGGAAATATAGAAACTACGAAGTAATAAATAGTTAAAAAAAAACTTGACGATTTGTACAAACAGTTGGTTTGCCTTGTAAAACAGAGAAAATAAAATAAAAACGAAAAAAACAAAACTTGCTTCGTTAATGTTCATAAAAGTCGTATCGATCTACTTTTATTCCTGAATTTCGAATATGCAATTAATTAATCTTACTTAAGGCACCAGACCACGGTGCGTGCGCGGTACGAGGGTGTATCTTTCATAATTATTTTCAAGCGAATGATGAATGCAATTCATTTCATCAATGTTTATTGTCAATATATGCATATAGAAGACTGTATACAAATTTTTATACTTGAATCTAAAGTATAGTTTGCGGTGTACGCCGCTCCTAAGTGGAGACTGCGCGCGCGGCGGTTGACAGCGATTAAGCCATACGGCTCATCTAAAAAATAAAATAAAAAAATATTTAGAAACTAGACATATGTGTCTACAGCATCACGTAGGGGAATTTTGATATCTAGAAGGAAAAAAAAATGGCGGACCAGCGAATTTTATTTTCGATTTTTATGAAAAATTTTCATCGTTCATATGAAAAAAAAATAGAAGGAGACCTATTATAAAAAAAACCCCTACGTGGTGCCATAGAGACTACATTTTCGAACAGTTTAAGACTTGGTGCATGCAAATCGGATGTACAGTTTTTCTAATATGCTGTCAACCAGGTTGAAAAAGTAGGTTTCGAGAAAAACGCGTTCAAAGTTTTGCTGAAGCATAATTCAACATACAAACTAACTATTTTCTTGGTCTATTTTTTCTTGTTGCTTACGTTTAGTCAGCTATTCCTGGACCATACAACAGCGCCTCAGCGTCCAGAGAATCATTATTTTTTCCATGTTTTGCACGAAGACGACCCTCATGCGTGCTTGTTTCGGCGTCGTGCTCGGCTTCGCATATTCGTTTCTCGTCGATGTTTTGACAATATTGGTAGAGTGCGTCACCAATTTTAATGTCTAATATCTCCAATACATTTCTGAGGCCAATGTGACCATTGTTAAAAAGTATTGATGCAATATTAGCGGCAGTTTCGTGACGGCTTAGGTAAAACGGGGAATTCAGCGCTTAATATCGGGCCGCAATTGTATTGAAATAGATAACGTCTTGTACGTGACAGTACAAGTGTTTTTGGGTTTCTAAATTGGAAAAATGAGTAATAAATATAAACAATCGAACCGACCGTCAGCTGGCGCATCTGTCGAACCATCTGTACCTGGACAGCCGTGAATTTGGGACTAATTTCGTATGCAAAATATTCTGAGGATCGAAACGAAATAATTGTAGCGAATATTTTTCACTTGATTGCGCTTAACTAAACTAACTTAATTAATTGCTAATATGTACATATATGGGACCGAACAAATCGAATGATATATATATACGAATCGTACGACTGCCGCTCGGCGCGGTCGTATGCTAGCAACGGTTCACATAAAATGCTGTATCTCCATCAATTTGACGAATTTCTCTAAAATATTCGGTGAAAGCATTCTTGACAAATGCATCTTTCAGAAAATGAAGAAAAAAAACAGGAAAAAAATTATTTTTCACCGTGGTCTAGTGCCTTAAGGTGTTTGTTTAATCGGTACAAATTGGAAAAAAATTACATGTATATGACGTTCTACAAAATCACCTTAAGTAAATAAGCTCTACCATATATTAAATTAACTTAACTTAAATTGATTGATTTTCAGGCTAACGTAAACTTAATGTGGTCGTTTCTACCTAGCGCCGTGCCTGATCTACGTATGCAAAATGACGTACTTGAATAGAAACTGCAACCTGAATTTTAAGTTTGTTTATTTGAACACTTCCAGTTTTCTGTAATTGCTTAGTTAAGATAAAAACCACTTGCATTTTCATTATGTGACATTAATACTAGATGTAGCTTAAATTCTCGATTAAGGAAAAATTAAAATTACACTAAAAGCCCTAAAATTTAAGCCATGCTAAATTGCTCTTATCTACACATTCTAAAATAGGTAATTTGTAAGTTTAATGTAAATTAATATTGGTTTACATTAATACATATTAGTAATTCTTCGGTAAATATGTGCACTACAATTAATAATAGTAATAAATATACATAAATATAAATACGTCACTCTAAACCTAAGAAATTGACAAGAAAATCCAAAAAGATATTAAAATAATTATAATTTATATATTAAAGTCCAATGTCCAGCCAAAATACTCCTCTACATATTAAAGAGTATCTAAGTAATAAAGTTTTAACATTATTTTGTATACATGAACATCGTTTACCTGCTTTATGTGGAGTGGTAAATGATTGTAGATTTTTCTCGGCATTATAAGGGGTCGCTTTGCAGATAAATGATGCTTCGCCAGTAATAAATCTTTTGTGTTCCTTAGATTGTATTTGATGTCTCTATCTTCAAAGCTTCAAAGCATTTTATCCTGGTTTGATTGACAACGACGTTACTGTAATAGTTATTTTTGGCCTCCAGAGATGTAAACATTGGAACTATGCACCGTTCATGTCACATGTAACTTCGTTTTTACGACGACTGAGCGTTTTCCCGCATAGTATGAGAGCAGAGACGTAGGAAAAATACACAATTTTGAAATGTTGAAGCCGATGTTCAGGAGAACGAGATATATTAATTTTTAATTCAATGAGTATAACAAAATACACAAAATTTAAATATTAATTTAATATTTAAATATCCAAAGACTCCGCTGGGCATCGTGTTTAAGATATAAACTCCATGCAGCAAAATGCAATTTCCTACATTCGATTATAAATAGCTAATAATAAACGTACCTACCTACCTAATAACAATTAAGTTTTATACAATTATTTAAATGTAACAAATTCAAATCTGTCACAAACAATGCAATGTTGCCAACTTGAATAAATAAAATATATAGGTATGAAATGATGACTTATTAATTTAAAAAAAAATTATCGGCCAAAAAATGTAATACCAATCTCATGCGTTAAGTTATTTTACAGCGCTCCGGCAGATAAGGCACTCGCCCTTCGGGCTCGTGCCTCAAACGAAGCCGTCGCGCTGTAAAATTGAACTTCCCGCATTCGACTGTAAATAACTATTAGTGTTCGAAATAACTCTCAACAGGAGTATTATCTTGGTTTAAATGCCATTGTCCTTACAATTGCCTTCTGCAAAATAAGAAGATCAAAAGTACCATGTGCGTTTCCTCAACATACAATCCCGTGTGACAATATAGAGTCCACAACGCATGATAATAATTCATCAAAATATTCAATTTCACGAGTATTTCCTAAGTTGCCATATCATGTAGCAACTTTTCCCAATTTTAGCTCGTCAATCGCCATTCATATTTACTCCCAGAAATTTTACGAGGTGCTCTTGCTCAATTGATTTGCCGGCTATTGTGACCAGTAAGCTGTACCAGTCTTAGTTTTTTACTAATTAAAATTAGATTGATTTCACAAAATAATGACACCAGTTTGGCAGAACAATTAGGTTTATTGTATAACTCTGAAAGGTTATCAGTATGGACACGTATATTGGTATCGCCCGCAAAAAGGGTTACGAAACCATCCTTGATATAGGTTCCAATATCATTTATAAATAGAATAAATAATATTGGCCCAGGGTACTACCTTGTGGTATGCCCGTGTTCACGGTATTAAAACTCGACCAGTGCGAATCACGTTTAATGTTTATAGCATGCGATCGCCGTGAAAGAATAGACGGGATCCAACCAAGTGGCAAACCTCTAATTCCCATCATGCCCAGTTTATGGAGTAATAACTCATGGTTATACAATGACATAATTGCATCTTGCGTCCGAATACCAGATCGAAACCCAAACTAGCATTCGGATATAATTTTATTGTTTAAAAGATACGAGTTCAATTGCTTAGCGTAAGCTCATTCGAAAATGTTTGAAAATACAGACAATAATGAAATTGGTCTGCAGTTTGACATATTTTCACTTGCTCCCTTTTTCTGCCTTCTTTTAAGATTTTTGGAAATTTACCTTCTTGAAATGTACGATTTATCAGTTTTGTCAAATACTAATTTCTTTTTCAATATGCGCTAGTAGTGAGTATGGTGTACCATCAAAGCCTTTAGATGCTTTTTAGATACCTTCTTTATAATAATAACATATAATAATGACCTCAATTGGAAGTATAGGATTCAGAAACATACCATTGGTTGGACTAATATATAAATTCTTTAATTTATTGGTATCAACGGACATATTATAACACCCTAATAGAATCGATGAAATAGTTATCCAATGGGCATGGTATGACGTTATCAGATTCATCAACAAAACTCTTGGGTAATTTTCCCTTTGGATTCACATTAACTTCATGCTTTATTATCTTCCATGCAGTGGCCGATTTGACTGACGCTTCCATCATGTTGCAGAAATATTTCGTTTTGGTTTCAATTATGCACGATGATTCAATTGTGCTTCCTCTTTAATTGTGCTTCCCCCATTGACCGACTTATATAATTTATAGAGAAGCCTCAACCGATTACCCTGATCAATGATATGTTTAGTTAATCATCGCTTATTATTACTTGTTAACATACCACATTTGGAAATTCTTCGTTGCAATGGGAAAGCAATATAAATTAATTGAAGGAATCGATCATGGAATGAATTAAATAATTCATCAGTGCTAAGATGATCGTCGTTCAAATACCAACCACTGGTCAAGTATTGTTAATACGTTTATACGTGTATAATACGGGAAAAGTAGTGGATCTAGTATCAGAATCTGGGCAGACACCTCGTTTAACCAGTTCCCAATCGGATCGAACATGTTTTCATCGTAATATGTTGTCGCTACGCATTGTGACCGCAGAATCCATTTCTTTAAGTGTTTCATGATATACATACCTGTTACATCATCTCCTTCATTTATATCCTACATTACTGGAGAGATAGATGGCAGAGATCTGTGTGTTACCATAAGGATCTAATGTGGCTCTTAGCTACTTATATATAGTTCACCCTCCATTCCCATCCTTTTTATATAGAGAAGAATTTTTGATTGTGAAATTTTCTCAACTTTGCCCAGCTCAACTTTTACCTCACCGACGACTGAGGACCTGATTCCGTCCCGCGCGGGACAGGCACATATGATATACGCTTCTGTCTCATTGTGTTCAAGGCATAGTCGGCACTCGATAGCGTCAGCTAAGCTCAACCTACGCATGTGATGCCTTAGTCGGCTGCGTCCGGTAACCAGGGATGTTATAGTGCGCAATTCTTCCCTACACATATCCAACAGTGCCCTGGTGCGTGCATCAGATGGGCCCTTTAATACCGTCTTAGAATGTTCCGACAATATTGATGTTCTTGCTTTAATAATGCTACTGGGACTTTATCAGTCCTGTTGCGGTCTGCAAATAGTAGTTCGGAAATTTCACTCGGAAGCCTACTATTTCAGATTTTTTCAATGTTAATTTGTAACAGCACAATGTATTGCTGTTATTAGCGGACAAGTAATCCCTAAGGTCCTTTTTAGTAGTGGTTTGAATTAAATTTGATACAAAACTCCGTTTTCGATTTTCAAAAGCTATAAATAGTGTTTTACTTTTGTGCCTCGTACTGTTTTCTTCTTATAGGGCATGTTCTTAAACTAAGTTTCTGCTCCATTAGCTATCGATGTGTCATCGATATTTGTTTCGGTTATTATTTTCTTAGTAATATTCACAGTAGCATAATTATGGGTATTTTTTTATTATCTAGAGAACTTGCCGTCTTCTGTGTAAGTTGTAAATGGTTCTTTTCTGCTATATTACCGATAATTTATTATCACATTCATAATATAAATCAAACTCATTTAAGTTATGTAATGTGTCACTTTCCCCAACCTTGTTTGTTGGGGCGTTGCAGTGGTTACAATACTGCTTAAAAAGTATCACATCAATGATGCGATACTTTCCCAGATGCTCCATTGCAGTTTCACAGTTTTTCATTATGTTTATTTTACTTTTACTTTTAAATTTTCACACAATTCATTGCAAGTTACATTGTTCGCCGCCATCTTGTTAATCTCTAAATTAATATTTATAGGTCGATAAAAAATTTGGCAACATCTTATTACAAGTTTCCCCGATAGTTTCCATCTCCTCGTTGATTCCAATTCTTTGTCAATATATCCACAATGCCCTCCTAGCTTGGCAATCCTGTTCTATAAACAAAACTTCCGATAATACGATAATCCTTCATTTTATTCTGTTCATGGGCACCCAAAACTTGCCCTAAGAAATCGTTTCGGAAGTGGTCGAATCATTTTTCGTCAATCACATCGAACTAGTTCAGTGCCATTTCTGTTAGCATATTTACCGACTTCATTACGTCTTGTAAATACGTTTTCGTCTGTTTTAGGAACAACATCGCATTATCCTTTACGTATTCATAAAACTTCGGCATATCTTCTGGGTTAATCATAATGTTACTCGCGACCTGGGCCCGTGCACGTTCCATTTTATTTCATCTATACAGCTCTTCTCTATCTTCAATTTTATCAGTTCCATAATCATTTCTTCATTACTGTTCCATATTTTCTTTCATTCTGGCCAGGTTTTCTTCTATTGAAGTCAGTACCCTAGCTTAAACACAGCCTTGAACGTGCATAAGGTCCATTTTGTGCGCAGTGTCTAATATATGATTCACGAGATGATGTGTGTCTTTGTTGGAGCCCCCTTATATACTCATAACTTTTGACTTTATGCAAGAAAAAATGCACTGTAAGATTTGTGGAGACGACAGAAAGATAAAAAATATCAAATATAAACGATTCATGATTAAGCACCTATTGAAAGTTAGATTGTTAGTCGCACACACGAAGAAAGTCGCCTTTGAAAAACATACTAGCGATTGATTAAGACTTGTTCATCCAATACGTATTTCATTAACACGAACGAGCCCTGGATGCCTCAAACTCTATTTGTCAGGTCAAGTGAAAGAAGCAAACGACGCAGAACGAAAGAACTCCGATTAAATGAAGCAAAAATTTAATGTAAGCAACTCAAATGAAATTGCGCGCTTCAGGTGGAGTATCTGCTTCAATGGTTCTAAAAGGTCTTACCAATAGCCCAACTAGAGCAGAACTGTACAGAGTAGCCTTGAAAAGTGCAAGGAAGTCAATAATATATCATGTATAGTATTTTCCAAAAAGTCAAACAATACTGCAATCCTATCAGAGTAACCACCACTTGTGCAGAAGTACGATTACAAAATTTACTAGAACATCCGGCTTCGAGGTTCATTTTTCATTTGAAGGATGTGGTGGACATATTAAAAGAAGACGATAAATAGTCGTTGGTATTGGTCTGTAAATGGAGATCCGATGGATCACATCAGGTTCACTATAAAATGGAATTTGATAACGAATCTGACCCCGATGCAAATATTGTTTAGTCGTACCGTTACAGTTAGTTTGTGGTGTCAAGAAGGTTGGGAAGTAGACAGAAGAATTACCAGGATTGGGCACTAAGAAGACTCTCACCCTCACCAACCAAGTTATCTGAAGAACAAGCCAGAGTACTACCGAAAGGACTAAATTTCGCTATTGCACCAAGCAATTTTTTGTACTTTTCAAAACAATAAAAACCTATCGCTGAAATGCATAATTGTAAAATTACTTAATATAAATAAAAATGGATATCCTAATCTCTCAAGTACTATGATTAATAAACAGCCTAAGTAAATCTGCTACTTCAATAACTGACTTTTTATATTTTAATTGAATGATTTTTTTATCCGCTGCAGTCTATTTTGCCGCTTGCTGGATTTTATAACCAATGAAATGTTAATTAATAAACGAAGTTTCATGTCATTCACCGCCTTTACTGGCATTGATTGCCATTTTCGTCGAAGGTCAATGATGCTAATGTCCCGGATTAAACTGGAACTTACAAGAGATGAACAAATAAACATTCCACGTATAATTTATTAAAAATAAACAAGTACAATTTACAAATAGATATCACTTTAATTTAGAGTTTTTATTCACCAAATTTAACTTTTTATTTATCGGCGCTTTATTATTAACGTCTTTCTTTAAAGTACTACTATCCAAACCTTTTTTCACAACGTCCCCTGCCCCACTAGATTTATTTGTGACTCTATGATAAGTACTTTGAGATCGATTCATGGCAACATTTAAACATTTATGTTCCGATTTTACAGGATTCGTAGCCAAAATATTTTTGTTTGTGTTATTTCTCTTCTCTGCGGCGGTTACATTAGCAACTTTGTTGACCAAAGACACACTCTTAACAGTCTTTACACTAATATTTTTTATCACATTAATATCCGGTCTTTTGACATCGCTATTTAACAAATTATTTTTCGTTGTAACTGCTTTATTATTCAGTTGATCTTTCTTCGATAAGAGATTATTATTATTGTTTTTCGAGAACATGATATTCCTCTTGATCATTTTCGATTTTAGCGCTGCTTTCCATCCGATATTTTCGGCTTGATCTTCGTCTAAGTACATCACCTTCCTTAAACGCTTCCGGAAGATGATTTTCCAAACCGCTTCAGTGCTGCAAATCTATGGAAATACTAAATTTGAAAAGTGACAACGTGTGCAAAAAGCATTTGGACTTTACCTCGAAGAATATCTTCGACGTTTGTGATAAGCGTAAAATGTCATTGCCAGACAAATATCTCAAAATTCGCAGAAAGATCTTCGTGGGCAGGTACTGTAGGTTGTGTTCGTTGGAAGCCAGACGCAACGTGAACTCGAATATGTGGGTTCCGAAGATTCTTTTAATTTCATTCTGCAAATACTTTTCTTCGTGAAAGTCTTCCAACGTACTTTTCTGACGTTTGGGGTAGACATGTGGCCCGTGTGATATGTTCCATATATTCAAAACTACCTGCAATGTAACATTGAGAATTAATGTTGGTCGGCCAATATATAAATTAAAATATAAACATAAAGTCTGTTAATTATAATAATACAATGAAATTGCTATGCGGATGTTAATCATACAAAGATGCTCTGCACATTTATTAAATAGGTTAAATTTGTAAAAAAATAGGTTGGATTCCAGGATGATATAATTTCATTGTTCTCGTAAATTAATTTTTAAATTAATGCAAGTTTTTCCTAAAATTATGTTCTCGCCTTTAAGGCAATTACTGGTTAAGAAATTTGTTGTGATGCAATATATTTCAATCTAGCAAAGAAATAATATTTTTTTAGTATAAAATAATAACAAATAAAATAGAATTCGATACAGTTTATTTCTCATTTAATTTTTATAATCGCACTTGTGTTTGTGTGCATGTATTTAATATTGCTGATGTATAGGTAAACATAGTGACGATGTGAAAATACAGGAATAAAATCTAACAACTACCTCCTTCATGTTTAGGATCACAAATAATTATTTTAATTACACATTTTTTATATTCCTGATAAAGGGCGTTTTTCTTCATTTTATGGAAATCGACGTTCACTATTCTATGCTTCTTTTGAAAAAGTGAATTTCTCATTTCCAATTGTTGCTCCAAAATTATTAATGATGTTAATAACTGTACTGTACTGACAGACTGTAAAAAATGTTTAAAAAATCTTCATCGTTAATTCATTGTGTAATAAAATGGTAAAATTAAGAACTCAACTTATTAGTAATTTTCCACAATAAACTCTGTACCCTACAAGATTGTGTAGAAACGAATGCTCAGTCTAATTTAGTTACAGTTTTTATTTTGAAAATCAAAATAAAGGTACCATGAAAATGCATTTGGCAATGATGAAATTTTAGATAACAATAAAAATTATTAGATCGTTACTTAGATACATCAACTTGATATTGTTAGATATTTTTTATGTCTTTTGGGGTTTTGTTGAAAAAATCGATGGTAATAGTGAAAGCAAAATATATCATCCCTATCACTACTCAAATGTTCAAGCTATAACATGGCAAATCCGTAAATGTTAGAGCTGGTATCATTGGTATTAATTTGATTGGACCAATAATATTATCACACCGTTTCAATTGGCAATTTTTTACATTTATACAAATATATATCTAACTAATCGGTCTTCAAAATTAACTTGCTTGCTTGAGTGAACTCTTCGGTGTCTTTACAATTACCGGTCGTTTCTGTTAGTTCTTCTTCACTTCCTACAGAATCACTCAGCATTTGTTGCAACGGCGCAATTAGCAAAACTGTGAAACTATGAGGGGAAGAAAAAGTACTTGAAACGACCGGCGTTCGTGAATATGTTGAGGAATATGAATCCTTGGATAATCCTAAAGGTAAAAATAAATGTTAATCGCCCTTGAAGCTGATTAATATCATAGTAACAACAACAAAAACCTATGGAAATTCATAGTGTTGTTAAAATAAGTTGGCTAGCGGTTCATTTGCGGATTAGTATAAACAATCACTATGGAAAATCGCGTTCTCTACTTTACCCCAGAAAATGGTCGACTCGAAAAAATCTTTGAAACAAAGTAGGAAATTACCTGTTCCTAATATTAATTAAACATAATTGTCAATATCGTCGGACCAACAGGAAATGGATATTATGACAAAACAGATTTGGCGTCCATGTCAATCGCCCATGAACTTAGAAATTTCTTAGAAAACTTGAAAAATCGTTCAGGACCTCGACCATCCCAACGTGATTTAATGTAGGTTTCAAACTACTATTTATTGGGCTAATATAAAATGTCGGCAATGTAATTTGAAGTCTCTGTCAAACCAATGTGTTTGGTATTTCTCCAACATAAAAGATTTGTATAGAACAGTGTTACTCTGTTATATGATTAAGTTACATAACAATTAATATACACCAGCCTTATCGTTTCACACCAATTAAAGGTGCTGCTCACCGCCCGTTCGAAGATACGAGATAATAAAAAATACTCAAAAACGTGACACTTATAAACTTTGTTCGCCCGAAGTCGCATTAGTAATAAATTTAAAGGTCGTTTGAATAATAGTTCGATTTGGTTAGGAAAATTTACGACCGTTATTTTGCCCATTTGCATATACAGAGATATTACTTCTGCGCGACTTAAGTTTTATTCTTTTAAATCTACATATAAACTGCGCATTTAATTGAGAAAATAAGTTTCTAGCTATTATCGTACGGAAACTTTTTGTACCACTGTATATGCACAAATTACACAATTACACAATTACGTCATTTTTTACGTTGCGATAGATTTAATTAAATTCATAGTAGTTTTTTTCTTGGTTTTATTGCCAATTATTTTTAGAAGACATTTACATTGCCTTGAATAAGTAATAATGCAAAACAAAGTCGCACACACAACACATTATCTACATAGTTGGCAATTTAGGACAGAACACCCAGCAATAAAAACTAATTTATTAAATTATTGTTCAATTATGCATGCCTTTAATAGGTGCAGTATAAAATTCCTCGAATGATATTTTCTCCACCTGGAAACAGTGGAAACTCTCAAATTTATATGTTCACATAATTGATTATAAAAGGTGCAAATTATTGTGATTGCAAAACTTATTATTGCACTTAGAAAATAAGGTAATTTCCTGAAAAATTTAATTTGTAAAAGTGAATTAATAATCAAGAAAAAGTCTAAACATAACTTCTATTGATAAAAATATTCACCAACAACAATCGCACAATCAATCACAACAGAATTATCGGAAGCTTGATGTTTGATTTTATTATAAGTTTTTGTCTGTCGGATTTGGATGGACTATATACTAATATTTTTGTTATTATAGAATGCTTTGTATCCCTCCAGGGTGCGTTGCTTAATAGTTCCTTATCTGTTTAGGTATACTTCCAAGTGGTTAAATCTATTAACCTCTTCAAAACTATGTCCTGCAAAACTTTACCGTTTTTTCGTTGGACCTTTCTGTCTATCTCCATGTACTTATTTTTCTTCCCATTAGCCTTTTCTTACTTTTTGTACTCTGGCTTTAATCTCCTCAAATTCCTTGACCACTAATTACATAATGTACCTGTGTAGGTTATCATCCGTGTCTATTTCGTAGCATCCTAGTGAAATGTGAAACCGTCACTGTCTCTCTCAAATATTCTGACGCATGCCCTCGATTCCTCCATTGTCATCTTTACTAATTTGACCCGCCTAGTAGGTATTTTTAGTTCCTGCACTGTTCTACATAACACAGTTATTAGTAGAGTCGAAGGCACCCTCGAAATCTAGGAACACCATGTGGTATGCCCATTCATTACCCTTTTCGAATAATTCATGTTGATCTCCTAGATCTAAATCGTGTAAATCGTGCTTGGTAAATTCTGCAAGTTAATTCTGCGCTAGTGCTGTATTTTGTATGCTACGTTCAGTAAACTAATTCCTCTGTAGGTATTCTATTCACCTGTTTTATGCATTGGTATAATAATTCCTTCCCTCAATTCTTTTGGTCTCGTTTGTGAATTAATAGTTGTATATTATGTATAGGGTGGAATTTAACAATTTTTAAATTCTTTGCAATCATCAAATATTCGTTAAGTTGGACTTGTTATTATAATATTATCGTCTATTATTTTTATATTCAATAGTATTTCAAAATCCCCATCCCACACACACATATACACTCACCTACTCTTAAAATGTTCCTCTTCATATCCTGTTCTCATACTTTCTTCTATTTCTCAGTGTTTCATAAAATGGTGGCCATCAGCATCAGTTCTTCTGTCTCTTCATACTATCTTCGCATTTGTTCCCATCAATTTTAAATTTATTTCCTATAGCCTACCGTTATCCCTGCTCTTTACATTGACTGCTTAATCATTCTTCATTTGTTTCCTACATTTTCATCGCTGACTTCATATTCATTTTTATCTTTAAATTATTCGTCTATTTGCTCTTCATATCGCTGTGCTACGTTTACATCTACTAATCTTTTTATATGCCACATCCTTTTTCTGCTTGCTTTCGTTTTTTTATAAATATGTGTCTAATTGTTGTAATTACTAGATATAACTGATCACTGTCGACATTTGTTATTACCATATTCTTACATATGACGGATTTGTTGAACCAGTCTATTCTCCATGGTTCTTTGTGTATTGGATTGTATTTAAACTTTGTACTATTTATTAGGAGATTACATAGCATGTTACCATTCCTATTGGTTTTTCCATATATAGTCATCTTTACGAACGTGTGCATCGGACTCCCCTTGCAATTAATGCGTCATGCTGACATATCTGTTCAATTGTATCATACATTTCCAGTTTATTCTTCATGGAATAAATTAAGCTAACTGTAAGAGCGATGATATGAATGAACATCATTTCATATGTTCTCTTTTTAAACATTATGACAGGTGGCATCTGTTGGCATACTTACACTTATAAAGAGTATAGACGAAGAAGGCATTTTAAGGTACTTTTAGTCTTGCAGAAGTGCTAAAGTGTAAAGTAATTGATCTTATCTTAGTTCCTTAATTATGTCGATTGAAGGTGAACCCATTATCGAGTTTAACGATGTAATGGAGAAACTTCTTAACGATAATACCCAGTTTCCATGTATTATTATTCGAACTATAATATCGGACTTGAACTCGCTGTCGCTCACTTAGCTGTCTGATCGATATTTGTCGTATAGAAAATGTATCTAGTTTTGAAGGTTTTAAGGCATCCAATTGAATTCTTGAATTTGTTAACTTCTTTATCTATGAAGTTTTGTGTACTTATATGAGCGCTGAATAGAGAATCAGCATTTGCATTTTCTTCACCTCTCGTTTTCATGACTTCATAGTTGTATCCAGTTAAGAAAGCTGCATACGGTTGAAGTCTACATAGGTAATTTCGAATTAATTAAAAAAATTCTGGATAATGGCGAATTATCCGTAACAAGCTCGAAAAGTCGACCAAAGATGTATTGATGAAAATGTTCAAGTTGTGAGTAAACGTGTTCTGCCGAAGTCAAAGTTCTTGATGTGAATGCAATAGGCCTCTCTCCACAATCAATCAGATGCGACAAAACATCCGCTATCCCCGTGGGACTAGCATTAAAAGCAAGCAGCACTGGCAATTCCGTATTAAAAGGCACGAGAACCAAGATCATTGGGGATTTCATTCTTCAGCGTATTGGAAGATTTTTTATTTTTTCCGCAATAGTCGGCATAACGAAGTGATTAATGTTGATGAATTTGGTATGAACCTTACGTAGTAAGTAACCATACATAGAAAACGACAAACATCTATGCACTCTTGTAGTGGCATTTCTATAATAGCCTGTACTTACGCCGACGATTTTTGCACATTGTTGTACCACATTGTATGGACCAAAAATTCAATTTGATTTCCGAAAAATATACCTTTCTAAACATTTAAATGACTGTCATACTTCTGAAGTTGACCTAAACACGCTTTTAAATTTGCTCTTCTATTGATCTTCCATGCATTACTATATCATCAAAATATGGTTGTGTTTTGGGATCATAACGCAGAATTTGGTCGATAATTCTGTTGAATTTAAAAAAAATCCCCTTATGTGTCGAAAACGTTTGTACTTCGCTTGAAATTTCATCAACTGGCGCGTGCAAATATACTTTGTGCAAATCAAGATGGCAGAAGAAGAGTCCCAGAAACTATTGAAAATTCAATTTTCGAATAGGATACTAGCCGGTCTACATTGATTGACTTTGTAGTTGACGTACAGACGTACACCTCCGTCCGCTTTCCACAACTCGTCTAGCTCCCTATTAAGACGTTGCGTTAATGCATACGAAATCTGGCGCTCCTTTGTGTAAATAGGTGTGGTATTCTCACGCAGTTCCCACTAAACTTTGTAGTTGGGTATACAGCCGTTCCCGTTCACATTATTGATAGGTCACTGCCACATTTTAGTTGATTGCATCCAACTCATTTAGATTAATTCCCAGGCTTCGTATCCATGTTCTGCCTGTTAGTGGCGTACAACCATCTGGAACCACGTAGAGCTCATCACTGATTGAAACTTTATTGAATTGAACGTTGACTCTCACATCCGGAACAAATGTGTGTTGGGTGTACGAACAATACAGGATATGCGTTGAAGTTAATTTTGTTGACAAACTTAACTCTACGAATTTACATATTGGCGAAAACGAATTCAATTAATATGTTTGGCATAATATCGCTCAGAATTGGTATTTTTATAATCATTGCAGTCCACTATCTTATAGATTCCGTAATGTGAATCGTTTGTCTACACATGATTTGTAGAGCTATGTACGGTGGACCGGTTGGACCGGCATTAGGACCAACTTCCAAAACAGAAGCGATGCAGGTTTTCGCTACATGACTTATTTTTGAACAAAAATTGCACATAAGCCAGCAATACCCAACTCTTGGTAATTAATATTGGATTTTTATTGTACTCGCTGATTTGTTTCACGTTTTGAAGACTTTCTGTTCATAAAAGCTTTATTCACGTCCGTTGCACCCAAATTAGCAGCTTTTAGTACCAATGCCTTTGAAACAATTTCATCGAATTTGGACGTACATACATGATTGAAGAAGTTTTTCACGAATGCTCTTGTCGTGATTGCCTCGAATAATCTGCGCTCTCAGAAAACCATCGGCTATTGATGTTTTATATTCGGCGATTGATGTTTTGCACTCGCACGGTGACACAAATTCGCTGTAGTTATACGGCCTGGTATTTTGATTAAAACTTGTGTCGCACCACCAGCATATTTTTTTCCGGGCCAAATGATTTTCCAACAGCTTCAATAACTGGTCGTACTGCAGTTCTGTTGCTGCCTTTGGTGCCGCCAACGCTGTCGCCATATTGAAATGTAGCTTTGTACAGTACTCCTATTCTCTTCGTTAATTTGTCAACCGATAAGCCTCCTTTGTCGGATCGAAAATTTTTAAGTTGGGTACCAATGTTGCTGCTGCCTTGCCCTGCACTTGAAGATGTATTACCAACATTCAATTGAGTTAGTTGAGCAACAATTCCGTCCCGCATCTTTATAAATATCGCAAATTGTTTGTTGTTCATTTTGTATTGCGTAAGCTTGTATTTGTTTCACACCCGTCGGCACATTGTTGTACCGTCGAAAGATGCTATGGGGACCGGGTTTAAGTACAACAATTGCACGACAATTGGGCGCCAGTCAGGCCTATTTGGAAGAACGATAATATCCCGACAATACAAGAATTGTTTTAAACATTATGACAGGTGTCATATGTTGCCATACTGACACTTATCAAGAGTATAGATGAAGAAGAAATTGTAAAGTACTTTTAGTTTCAACAACACATGTCTTGCAATTTTTACCATTACATATTAGAATGTTTAAGCCGCTTTATATGGACTGGATTTTCGTTGGAAGTAAGCTGCTAGTGAAATCAGTAACATGATATTAAGTTGACGATCGGCGTAATAAAGTTCTACAACTTTCTCAAACGTCGCGTATAGACACAAACACAGAACAATATAAAACACTGTAACATAAGCAAAACTTTAATTTCACTTTCACACAAATTTCGACCGATTCTCAACACAAAAATCTTGACAACCATCGGAATACGACGTCTTATTTGGCAATTTATTAAATATTTCTTGACAGCTTCAAATTCTATCGAACACATCTCATAATACTGTAATAAAATCATTGGCAAGTAGCACGGATTTGACGTTTGATTTAGGACTTTTAGGATTAAATTAAGAATTACTACTATATATAACATAAGCAAGTACTTACGTGACTATCCGAAACAGTGAGCCCATAATAATCGCGACATGGTGCTGGTGCCCTGGCGTATATTTGCAATAACACGGGTTTGTCATAGATGGTCATAATCTGCCTCACCGAAGACGTCAAATCGCCACAAAAACAAACAACCTTTTGGACCTCTAGATATTTCTGGAGTCGCGTAGCATCTACGCACTGAACCTAAAAGAAGGCAACAGTACACGTGTGCATGATACATTTCACGTACATAAAACATCTCACGTAAATTAATTGTTTATTATTACAACGAGCGTACTACATAAAAATGCGTTGTAAACAGGGTCAAAAGTTTATATTTGCATTGTAATCTAAAATTATCGGGCGTAAGTTTAATTGGCTTCGGTTGAACTTGCGACGTCTTTGTAACAGTTTATCGCGGCTATTCAGAGCAATAATTATTTATAAGCGTTAATGGCCCAATTAAGTCATAAATTAATAATTAATTGATTTTATCGCAGAAATCTGACTAAATTTACTTATACGCAATGTTAAGTTAAAATATAAAACTTACGATTTAGAAGATATTTAAGTTCTCACGGAATGCAAAACACTGAAGTAAAATGCGTTACGATGTGCATATTTAAATTAAATTAGCCCCCACCCTACACAATGTTTTGATTCTGCATAAGCATTGGAGGATTTTACTACGCAATTTTTAAAAATCAATCAATGATTGTAAACATATAGGTAATGTTGGTGAAGCAAAATGGTGTTTTCTAAATTTATTGTTGTTTGTGTGCTGGAAAGAATGAAAACAAATTGAATAATATACAATTAATGTTAATTACACTGAGAAAACAATGTGGCAATCAATGTTAATTACTATATTCCTATACTCGTTATATATGATTATTTTATGCATACAAAAATTATTACTATTTTATGTAAATAATAATTACTCAATAAACCACAATAGTACAAGAATTTCAACAAATTTTATAATGCTAAAGAACATACACTTACATATTATTTTTTTACACAAAAACTACATTCCCAATGCAAACTTGTCGAATAATATTGCTGCCACACCAAGAATGTGTTGTGTAAGTGTACCCAAAACGAAATATTTTTTTTTTGTTAAAATCACGAAAGCTATTGTATATCTGTTTTGTTCGACGTATTCTCACAGTTTCCACTTTTACACGAAAATATTTTTTTTACATTTAAACTAATTATAGCTTGAGGCACATTGTGAAAGTAATATGAAAGTCACCAACCATGTTTAACTATAACTACCTACTAACTAACGTTTATCGAATAATACAAATTGTTGAAATAGATAAACAGAATAGATAAAACACGTTCCAATATTTAAATAGCGTGCCTACTAATTAATCAATTGTGCAAATAACAAATCAACAAAACAAACAGAAACCATAATGAAATGGCGAATATGAAACAAAACTAATAAAATCGGGCGTTATCAAACTTTGTTTTATTCTATATGCTTGTCGCAAAGCCTGAATTATCTTCATTGAGAATTTATCGTTTGTTCAGCCTACAGGTCGATAAAAAGTTACTACAAAATTTGTCGCGTTGCGAAAGGTATGTCCGTGGGGTATTTTCCACTGCGTAATTAAAGTGAAACACATTGAAACACACATGTAGATATCTCTCAAGAAATGAATAATGTAAATCTAGCGATAAAATTTAGTGAAATAAGTCATACATGTAAAGACAAAATATTGTACAGATATAAGTACTTGTAGCAAGTAATATTTTGTACGTTTCGTCGTTTAAAGTTACAAAGCCGATCATCAATTAATGGCGAAATTTCTACCTTATTTTTTTAACTGCAGTCATGCCACTGGGCACCCTTTCATGTGGACCATCGTCCTGTTTTAGTTATTTGCGATTTCTGAGTTTTCATGGCAATTACTTCGGACTGTTTAATCAGGGTAGAAATTTTTGTTACAATTTGTACCAATCTGGTATCTTTTGATGTTGCCACCGATTCATCCGCAAAACTTAACCTAGTTAACTCGACTGGCTTTAATTTCTTTTTTCTATTGAGACATTTTGATGAGGTCATCATACATCTGCAAAACTTTGACCTCATTAACTTGGCCAAATTATCTTTAAACTTAAAATATGTGTGCGGCGAGGAAGAAAATATCTCAGCCGGAAGTGACAGAAAATGATTTAATAAAACATTGGTATTATAAAAGTACGAAGAAACAAACCCAGGGCGACGATCTTTTAATATCTAATATTAGGAAACCCGAGAAGGAGATTGCGGACGACTTCGCGGTTGTCTTTACTACTCAGGTGGAAGACATCGTACATCATTGTACACAGACTATATCACCTGTCGTCAACAGGAGTCAGTGGCAATCGATGTTGATAGGGGAGATTTCCCTGGACGAAGTTGGCGACATAGTTAGGGGGGTGAACGTCAAGAAGTCTACAAGGGTTGACAACTTTAGAGTACAAGATTTTAAAAACTTTGTCGAATGGTTCGGTCCACATATGGTGACTGTCAACCCAACTCTGCGTTGGGTTTGGGTAGAGTGCCCAAAAATATGAAGAAATCCATTGTACGACCTATATACAAACAGGGCAAACAGAAAGAATATTCTAATTATAGGCCGATTTCCTTATTACCGTTGTTAAAGTTACGCGGTGAAAAAACTTGGCCTTACATTGAAAAATTTAAAATAGTCGATCAACATGGTTTCCAGAGTAATAAAGGTACAATTACGCTCTTGGAAAGCTGCACGCACTCAGTTAATGTTACGTAAACTTAAAGAGAGGAAGCGCGTCATATGCATGTTTGTTTGACACAATAAATCACGCCAAGCTTCTGACGGTTTTGGTGAGATACGGAGTGAGGGGCAATGTGTACATTTGTAGGAGAATTACTTAAAAAATAGAACTTTTTCGGTTAAGGTTGGCTCGACTATTGGAAAGGAGGTGGGCGTGAAGAGGGAGATCCCGCATTGTAGCATCCTGGCCCTTGCTTTTCCTACTGTGCGTTTACGACCCTGGTTTCTGTGTCGATCTCTGCAAGTATTGGTTGTATGCAGACAACTTCGCGATCGTTTCCATACATAAAGATTTGGAAATAGCAGAGGAAATACTCCAAAAGGAATTGATCAGGTTCCAGATGTGGGCTCATGACAAGGAATTTGTGATAAACAGTGACAAAACCGAACTTCTGCATATCTCGCCGCCAAAACTATCGAACAATAGGCCACTACAAATAGTATACCACTCAACGAAATGTTTACACGAAAAAATCTGCCATTGGTATTAATTGTGGTTGCGTTAGAATAATAGAAGAAGTGACGACACACAGGTATATTGGGGCATCATCGATAATAACTTGCAATGCAAACAACACATTGACAATCTGGTAAAAAGTCTAAGCCTCCTTGCAGGTAGATTTTACTACCTGCGAGACATAATACCTGCCGATCGTTTAAAGATTATTTATCACGCTCTCGTCGAATGGATCATGCCATATCAGTTTGGGGTTGTGCACCAAATTACCTGATGGAACGTGTACAAGCTTAGCAGATCGGGATTGTGAAATTAATGGTGCCTGTGGACGTTAGTTCCGCGGACGCGTTCACTGCTCTAAAAATTCTAAACGTTAAAAAAATATGTCTATAGGGTTGTGCTGAATAACTTTTATTCAACGGAGTTCAAAGTCGACTTAGACTACGCATATAGTACTAGGGCGAAGTTTAGGGGTCAATACAAAGAACAAGGATCTCGTAACAAATACGGTGGTAGAGATGATTTGAAATGTAAAGAGTTTTGTGGAACGCGCTTGCATTTGCTTCGCGTCCGCCTGAAATACCAGTTCGAGCCACCGCCGCGCAACTTGTTGATCACGCACATGTCTTTTACAGCCTGAAACTACTCTAGAACTTTATCGTCGGTGATACCAAAGATTTTCAATCAATTTCCTCATGAGATTAGAGATTTGGATAAGTTATATACGGTTAAAGAACACCTCAAGAACTGGCTGATCAACAAGTTCAATTAAGGAGGATTTATTAGCTTGATTTGTCAACGAATCAAAATCTTTTTGCCACGGCTTATTGGCGCAGGATAAAATGAATATTATTTTTCCCTTTTGCCTTGGTTAATAATTAGTGAATTACTTCTTTATTTCCTTTTGATTTATTTTAATTATTTTGTTTCATTTTTGGGTATTGTGATAAATCTGTATTAATTTCTGTATTTTAGTAGTTTTTTGTAACATTGTTTCTGTTAATTTTGAATAAAATAATAATGATAAAAGGATAGTCTTCCTTCTTGGTGGCTCTGCAGCCTATGGGGTGTGGAGTGAATGAGGAGAAGCAAGGAGTGAAGGAGGAGTTGGGGCAAAAAAAATAAGTAAAAAAAAAGAAAGATTACCACGTATTGTTAAATACAACATTTTTCTATTAATTTTTTTACAATAAAGTGTTTTGTTTTACAAGATCATTAGCAAGTAGTACAAAATAATAAAATATTACATTAATTGTTAATTATTGTTAAATTAAGAGTTGAGTGCTCACATCTTAATTAAAATCGTTTCATTAATTCACCACAAAAGAAAAAACTTTCGATAAAATTTAAAAGAAAAAAATATGAAAAAAAGAGATATTTAGCGGAAAATACCTTCAATTACAAATTATTCAAATCAATTATCAAAGGTTTATAAAAGTTATTAATAATAGTAATTAGTATTAATAAATAGCGTAAATAAAAAACTAATTACCAAATTGATTAAAAAAAAAATTACGATAAATTAGAAACGCCGATTTATTCCTTTTCCATTCATAACTCACTGCGTCTTGTGAACATATTTATGAATGAAATAAATGTCGACGATTCTTGGAAGTTACGTTCGGGCGGCCTTCTTGAACGACCTTCACCTAGTAAATTTGTAGTAAAAAACAACAAGGGTTTTTGTGACAATGTATGTACGAGGTGCGCTGCATTTTTCCAAGAAATTAGAGGCGCCTGTTGATCTATTAATAGAATCCATCACTTCGATGCGTATATAAAAACATAAAACTTTTTTTGTTAAACCTCGACCTCGACCTCTGTTCGAACAAATTGAAGAATGAACGTACTTATGAATGAAATCCTCGCCCGTTGCTTTTTTGCGACATTTGCGAGTGCAAGTTCGGACATTTCTCAGAAGTCGTCGAGTCAGCGTTTCCCTAACGGTCACGACTGCTCGGCTAATATAATAATTTAATTTTTATTTTTATTTTAAACTGGCGTGCATTGAAAATCAAATTTCAACGTCGCTAACGGATGGCATAAATGCAGACTGTTGTACGTATTAATCGAAGTAATTAATTGATATCAAAGGGTATCGGCAAAAAAAGTTTTGAGAAGCGCTGCGTTACCAAAGCACGAACGTCGACTGCAACGAATGAAATGGTTGGTTTCGGGGATTTTTTTTGCTGTTACTGGAATTACGACGACCTTTAGCGTAAATGTAGTAAATATCGTAAGGACATGAATGAAAATGTGCGCTTCGTGATTATGAGTGGGAAAAATATAGCTCGACGTTTCTTTCTTTTTTCGGGGAATTTTTTTTACTATTACTGCAATCGAGACGACCTTTACCGTAAGTGTAGTAAATGTCGTAAGGAATTATGAATGGAAATGTGCACTTGCGTGATTATGAATGAAAAAAATAATTCTGCTGGATTATTTTCTTTAATAATTTGTAGGCGTGAGATATTTTTATTGAGTTATTCCAGTTAGAAGGTGGTTGGAATAGCTATGAAAAAAAATAATAAAACAGTAATTAATAATAGAAAACGAAAATTAAAATAATCATCAAGAAATAAATGAGGGAAAATGTTAAGATAGCAAGGGGCACAACAAAACTAATTGATAAAATACATCGTGTTGTAAAATTGAATAATTGTGAAAATAAAACGACAATAAATTTAAAAAATCCTTATAAATTATGAAAAATGTAATTGCAAAATATTTTAGAAAATGTAAACTCGTTAATCAAAAATTGAGAAAAAATTTATGAAGTGTACAAACTATTGAAAAATAACATTTTTAAAATTATCATAAACCGTTAGAAATTTAAAAAATCATTGACGTCTTTATAACTTGCAAAACACAAAAGTCTTCCTTTGATGAGATTCGATTCTGTGATACTTCTAATTTTCATTTGCCAAATATTTTCGCGCACGTTGTAATCTATTGGGCTGATGCATACAGGTGCAGAAAGTATCTTTAACATTTTTTACCATCGGACCCACAATGGCGTTTTAGATAACTTCTTTGCGAATATGTGTGGTACATTCCTGCAATCGATGTGTTCTGTTTCGTAAGTTGATTTGAATCATGTTCAAACTGATCTGTATTCTTCCCTTGGTGGCTGCCGCTGTATTCAAATATAATTATATACGAAAAATTACAGATGTGTCCTTAAGCTGAAAGCAGAGTCAACGCTAGTTTCTACGAGATGCGATAAGCGGCACGATGCGATGGTTGAACCAACAAAAAAGAAACCATAACATGTGATAAGCAGGGAGTGATGTTCCTCACTCCAGTGAAAATGTACAAGACAAGTTAAAACATGCACAGGGCCACAAACGGTACAAAGAAGTCTTAGAGTATTTTTTTCGTAAATTGTACGAATGTACACTCTTATTATAGGCCAATTTAGTTCGTATATCTTGATAAAGTGCAGGCAGCTTACGAATTTCATCTGCATAATTGTTCCGATCGGATAGTATTAATTTTAATTTCTCATCATCTCTTGATCCATAAAATGTTCCTTTCAGAGGAAGTAAGCGACCAAAATTTACAAACGAAGGACTGAATCCCGTGACCTCATGAACGGCGGTGCGTAGACCATAACCAATTTTTGGAATTTGAATACCCCATGTTCAATGATCTATGTTATCAATGTAGAATCTGATGGCCGTACCAACTACACTGTTGACACGTTCAGTTATTTACTTGTGCGTGATATTTCGCATTATACCATATCTTCACTTCGTGTTGTTTGACAAGGTCTTTAAATATCTGGGTTGTGAATTGTGTGTCATTATCGCAAATAATTACCTGGGGGGTACCATTTGAAAGAAAAACTTCGTTTTCTATATATTTTACGATGGTGCTGGCAATAGCCTCCTTCATGGGATGCAACAATGTGTACTTCGAAAACTAATCGCATACAACCAACAAATACTGATAACCCGTTTTAGATCGGGGTAAAGGACCAAGAATATCACAAATGTGTTGCCAAGGGTAACCACATGTTTTGGTTGCCCCATTAAGCCGGGTCGACTTGTAGTCAAAATCTTTTGAGAGGAACAAACTTCACAAGAACAGATGTAACTTTTAACATCGATGCGTATTTTGGGCCAATAATATAATTCTCATATTAGTGACAAAGTTTTATAAACACCAAAGTGAGAAGCAGTAGGTTCGTCGTGACAAGATTTAATTATGTTGATACGCTGCCCTTTTGGTATATCTAATTCCCAATCAGGTATATTAGACTGAATATTACAATAACTACGAAATGTTTATAAAGTAGTTTTCCTTGAATTTTCCACTCGGAATAATTCTGTGGGTTGTCTTTGATTTTATCTAACATCCCGGAATACCAATCATGCGTTTGACAATTGTCGGCGCTGATTGCTAAGAAGCAAACCTCAAGCGGTGCTCTTGATAATGCATCGGGAACTACATTTAAACGACCCTTTTTATGCTCAATAACCATGTTGTACTGTTGTAATTTAATCGCCCATCGTGCCAAGCGTTCAGTCGGATCTTTTAAATAATGAAGCCATAATAAGGAACTGTGGTCTGTTATAACTCTGAAAACTGAACTTTCGATGTAAGGTCGACGTTTCTCAACGCCAAATAATACGGCTAAACACTCCTTTTCCGTGAAAATTTCTTTTCAGAACTATCAGAACATCATTTAATTGTGTAAATTTAATTATCCTAAATCAGAAGCATCGCATTGAATAGAAAATTGTTTTTCAAAATCGGGACTTGCAAGTACATGTGCGGAAATTAGAGCTTCCTTTATATTTGTGAACGCTGTTTCTGCCTCTGGTGTCCAAGTAATCTTTTGTGATTTTCGACGACCTTTAATTAGTTTTGATATAAGGGCATTGATGAAAAATGATAAAGCGACCGTACCATGTACATACCCTGATAAAACGTTTTACCTGCGTAACAGTCTCTGGCTTGGGATATTTCAACATGGCTTGAATTTTATCAGGGCTAGTTCTTAAGCCATCTCTATCAACAATAAAACCTAAGTATTTTAACGAAGGTAAACAAAATTCTTAACAAGAAGTAATGGAGATGCCCATGGCCCCTTTGAGGGACGTATGACACCCAACTCTAACATTTTGTCAAGCTCCTTTTTCAAGTGAGATAACATATAGGGAGATAGCAGATAGTGTCGTTGCTTTATAGGCTTCGTATCACCGGTTTCAATTTTATGAACTAACAAATTCGTAGGACACAACATACTACCTGACAACCAAAATAATTGTTTAAATTTATTAATTAATGATTCCAAAAGCAAGACTTGCGTGAAGTTTAATTTAGATCGGTCGTGGATGACGCTAACTGTGTTAACAGGCAAATCTGGTGTTTCAGAATAATTATTATCTAAAGAAATCTTTTTATTGCCAGCGTAATAACTATTAGATTCAAAATCTAGTTTTAAATCAAACAAACGACAAAAGTCACTACCTAGGATTACATTATGGCATATGGCAGGATCCACTAACACTCGTACTACTTTTGTAATCAAATCTTCCAAAAGTATTTCAACATAACGTATAATAATTTGAGATTTTCCATCTGCTGTAATAATCTGGGAATCTGTATATTGATGAATCTGCAAAAATAGCTTTCTAATGATGTTTAAAGAACCACTACCAAGACCAGAATGATTTGCACCAGAATCCACAAATCCAATAATAGATTTATTTAAAACAGAAACTTTTATGAAGGGTCTATTGTCATAGTTCGGCGGAATAAACAAAAGACTGGATACTGTTTTACGATTAATACTGACTGGTTGTATATAAAATTGTTTGACATTTAATAGCCAATTTTTCAATCGGATAAGTCACACTTGTTGGCCTCTGTGATATTATAAATCAGGCGGCCAAAGGACCTTTGAACCTTTTGGGCAAGTAGCTTTTGTGAAGTTGGATTTCCCACATCCGAAACGAGATCGCCCTGAAATGGGTTCTCGACAATCTCGCAACACGTGACCACTTTTCTTACAATTTCAGCAAGTGAACCGATGCATTGAGGTTGCAACAATATTTCTGTAGCGTTTGCTAGTAACAGGAAAACTATTAGTAGGTGTTAGCGGACAAGATAAATCTGGCTCCAGAAATGAATTATTTCTATTGACACATGATTGAAATTTTTGTGTAGTAGTTCGTACATTTTCTAGCTTCCGGCATATTTCAGCTATATGGGAGATAGAGGTAATGGCGACCAAAGCCAACTGGGTTTGAAAATATGGCAATAAATTCCTTTGAATAACTTTCAGCACAATAGTTTCTGAAGGTGGTTCAACAAGTCAACCAACAAGATTTTCTATAACAGCAATAAAAATTGTAACAGGTTCGGTAACACCTTGTCTTCTAGATCTAATTTCATCCCAAAGATTTTCGTCGTAATCGGTTGGTAAAAAATGTCGCCTGAGACCAACAATTAAGGAATCCCAGTCGTTTACAGAATGTTTAATTGAACGATACCAGATAAATGCTGATTTAGTGAATAAATCTGCGGCTTACTTAAATAAATCTTCCTGAGTCATATTACGTGCTAAACGAAATTCATTAATCCTTTCAATAAATGCATTAACAGAAAACCGTCGCCGTCAAACGTAATTGCCCATTGATAGACAGGGGTTGAAGCAGCGAGAGCAACATGAGAAGTTGTTGGTACAGGAGCTGGATAAAGATTTTTATACGCAGCTACCTTATCATCTAAATTAGCTACAATAATTTTTGAGTTCTAAAATTTCGTCTTTGATTTCAACCTTAAGATTCGGATCTAAACGATTAATTCTGCCCCTGACATGAATTAATCTTGAATTAACCCTTTTATAAGCAGTGTTATAATTATCGGAACTAAATTCGCATATTAAATCCCTCAATGAAGAAATAGAAGAAGTTAATTCAGCCTTCTCTAAATCAAAATTAATTTCTTTAATTTGATAATCCAACTCTGAACGATGTTTCTCAGTTTCTACTATTTTTCGTAAACCCTTCCTACGCGTATTCACATCTGCTTTGGCATGAAAGCCTCTATGTCATGATTCGTAACTAATTTCATGAGAACGTAAATTAACGTCCATTTCAAATAATTTATGATTAATATCAAAAATCTTCAAAACGGGGTGTGTATAACGTTGAAACAAATTTTCCTTAAATTAATTAATTTTCTAAACTAACATGCACTTAAAATTATAATTTTATATACGATTCGAAATTGAAAAACGACAACATCCACAATATAATAAAATGATCTTATCAGTGTTATTGAAATAAAATGATGGCCCTGAAGGTTGGATGCCAATTGGTATTACCCTTTTTTGCGGTCACAAGCACCGGTAGCTGCAACAATCGGAGAGCGGGCCTGAGTTTAACACTGTGGGCGCCAGTCACGAGTGACAAAATGTGGATTGGGGATGTTGTCAAAATCAAAAAATTTAACAAATTTAATAATTAATCATATGAACAAAAAAGGTACATAGCATTGAACCATAAGAATAAAAATTATTAATCCTATTAGGATACGACAAACTTAGAACAAAATTTCCTTCTAAGGAACACGGAGCGCTCGTGGTACACCGATCCAGCAGGTAAGTATAACGACAACATACAAAAATATTAAATTATAAATAATAAAGTCTTTGACAGACCACCTCATCTGCTTCAAAGTACACACACGACTCCTTTATAGGTCTCCCTCCACATGAGGGAACGATAGTTATGAATTTCGGGAGATAATATGACATGGACAACACTTAATGTGAAAACTATAGAGGTATTGTATTACTGGGCACAACTTAAAAAGTAGATTTCAGGAGAAACAGATCGGTAAATGACCACATTTGTGCTCTCAAAAAACTCCAAACAACCTGTTATGAATACAAACTAGCTCTTCAGGTGCCATTCATTGATTTCAAACAAGCCCATGATACAATGTGAAGACTAGAAATACCCGGAAAACTTATAAGGCTAACAACTATGACGCTGAATAAAACACAAAATAAAGTTCTCTGGAGTGGCCACAAATCAATAGAATTTGTGGCTGGAAATATTCTGAGCCTAACTCACTCTCTACTCACTCTTCAACCTGGCTTTGGAAAGCATAGTTAGAAGCAGTAAATTAAAAATCGAAGAAACAACAGGATACTACAACGAGCATGAATCCTAGCAAAGACGAAAGCGGAATTATATAAGATCACAAAAGAAATGGAAAAGAAGCAAAAGTTTTCGGGCTATAAACCAACGTAAAACAAAATACATGGTAATGGGCGAAAGTGATTAGTCAGCAGATGAAAATTTGCACATATCTATGATCAATGGAAGGTGATATCAGTTTGTCAGGGTAAAAGAGTTCTTCTGATCTTAGTGATAACTAATCTTTGTTTTAGATCAATTCGCCAACGTCTTCTTAGTATCCTGTACTGAGCTTTTTGGACAAGTGGTTATAAAAATGGGTTGGTGTGTGAGTTCAAGTACGTCTTGACGTTTAGTATCCTTGTCTTGAATAACATCTTGTATAGATGGGATAGCGATATCATGCAGTGTTTGGAGCAAAGTTAGTCATTAGTCATTGCTCCCAAGACTTTTGATCGGCATCATTGGCGCATTTCAATACTCGACTTGCAGGTACAACCCCTCTTTGCCATATATCCATATAGCCTTCATTACACCCTTATACATCAATCCTTTGTTTTCTATAAGTACATATAAACTTCCAACTAACTGGTAAATTCGAATTTGAATCAATTTTTTTCCTTTTTCGTTTTAGAGGGGTATCTCCAAAGCTCGCGAAAAATCTACAACAACAACACATTATGTTATGGAAATGGTTTTATTGCTTCTCAAAATATTCGTCTTTAACATTTATACACCTTTGCAATCCATGAAACCAGTTTTCAAAAATTGTTTCCACTCTGAACGATCACTTCAGGCGATGAAAATTGCCCGCCGCGCATTTTATTTCATGTTTGGAAATAAGAAGAAGCCATCGGACGATAAATCAGGCAAATATAATCATTGTCTCATTAATTCGATATTTCTAATGTTCTAAAACTAAACAGTTCGTCATATTATGTGTGCGTTTGCATTATCATGATGAACAATGATTGGCCGGTTTACGTTGTTTCTTCTGATTTTAGTGATAACTTCGGGCAAAGACCTTTTTTCGTCTAGGTCAACCCCCTTCATGGATCGGTTATTAGTATTATGCGCACCCTAAAAATAGAGAGTCTCCATCGAGCCCCGATCGGGCTCTTGTTGCTCAGAAAAGCGACACACAACTCTTACGCAGTTCCAGCTTATTCCGAGCCTGTGACTTAGTTTATATATTCGCAAGTGACTAAGTGACGTTTTGTTTAAACCATCGCCATGCGAATTATCTAATTTCCAACTGTGACAAAGTTAATGTGCACGATCTCCTTTGTTTCCTAAGGATAAACAACCTTGTCACCCGCTTGAGTCATCGATGCACCACTATCGACCCTCGACATTATTTAGACTCAGCCGATAACATAAACAAAACCTTTATTCCGGTAACAATTCTCTTGGATTTGTTATGCGGAACTCTAAAATTTTTAACACAATATGTTTTCTGTGGACACCTCAGAGCTATTGCCGGAGAAAATTTAATTCATTATAAAATCGATTGTTCCCTGTTATTGGAGCAAATTTATTTCAACGTGCTGAGACTGTCATCCAGAAACAGTGACACTTTCTTTGCTCCCAGTTGCAGGACTAATGCCGTGTCGAGAAGTCCTGTGTTTCAGATTTGTACAAGTTCTGACGTGTATTTTGACGGTATATTTATATGTTCGATTAAAGAGCAGCTATTTTGGGTTATTTTAGTTCTTATATTATCTTTTATATACAGTTTTGTTGTCGCAAATATGTTAAAATGTTAGCAATGGCTGTACTGCACCGAAACTCACATTTGATATATGGATTTTATATTACTATTTTGATATGAGTCCCCAATCTCCTCAGACTGTTTTTGATTTTGATTTTTTGATAAAATACCTGGGCCTTTTTAGTCAAAAAATCGTATTGAAAGTGCCACTTTTTAACTATTTTTACTAGTGCATCGCCCTAGTTCATCAAACTGCAAATTCGAGTAAAAAGTATGACTAGTTTTACAAATTCTATT
This sequence comes from Geotrupes spiniger, assembly GCA_959613385.1. Lineage (NCBI taxonomy): Eukaryota > Metazoa > Arthropoda > Insecta > Coleoptera > Geotrupidae > Geotrupes > Geotrupes spiniger. The sequence goes on along the minus strand of OY390736.1, from coordinate 22,016,060 downwards.
ACAGTATTTAAAATTCAGCATTTGGGGTTTTTAACAAGTCAATATTGGCCACACTGTGGTAGTAGTTTTAGTGCACGTCGTGACGGTCGCGTCGGTTCGTCCCATATCGCTTAAAATGTACATAGTGTCGCGGGTGATTTAAATTTTTGTTCTCTGGTGAAATAAAGCGCGATTAAACACCGCATATAGAACGGAAACACGGAACTTTAAAATTTCGGGATGAACATTTTGGCCGATAAAAGCTAAATAAATGCTAATAAATTTTACGTCGTCGAGCGAATTAGTACCTGCGCAAAGACATCACCCGAACTGTTGTCGGAGTTCGGTCGCGTTTTTTGTGCATTTGACGCGTATCGTGATTTTTTGTGACTGATTGAATTGGAGTTCCAGGCCCACACGACGAAGTTACACAATCTGATAATCGAGGTAGGTTTTAATCGATTTATACGGACATTTTCATTGAATTTATTTGCGCAACGACTTTACATTATTTACGAACGAATTTGAAAATGAGCTATGGATATAAACAATAGAATTTACATGACGTTAAATAAATTAAAATTTAATACAAATATACACAACTAAAGAAAATATTTAAGGATAAAGAATGCAAATTATATTAGAAATAATCAAACTGGTAGTAAAAATATGTACTAAAATATAAATAAGAAATGAAATCCAGCAGGAAAATATTTAAAATATTTACCAGCCGTAAAATACCAATCAAAAATATAAATTCACAAAACCAATGAAGAAATGACAAAATAAAAACACAAAATATTTCCATCCAAAAATTATAATAGAATAATAGAAGTGAAATAAAAAGAAACTAATTGACAGGACAAAAAATCTGTTGTGGTCCGCACTGAACTTTCTTATACTTACTTATTCCATTTTTTCACAAAAACTTTTCAAATCAAAGTTGTTTAAAATTTCTTTTACTTTTATAAGAATATTTTTTTATGTGACATGTACTGTTTACGATATATGGAAAAATGTGATAAGAGTAAAACATCACTTCCGGTTGAGATATTTAAAATAGTATAAAATAGTATTTTAAATATCTCAACCGGAAGTGATGTTTTACTCTTATCACATTTTTCCATATATCGTAAACAGTACATGTCACAGAAAAAAAATATTCTTATACAAAACTATGTCCTAGTAATTTCAATTTAATCCTATCTTTCCTCTTGCTCCACTCGCAATTGTGTTGAAACTAGATAACGTCTTGTACATACGTGACCGTACAAGAGTTTTTGGTTTTTAAATATCGAAAATATCGAGAAAACTAACTAAGAGAACTGTGTGACCGTTAGGGGCGCATCTGGCGAACCATCTGTACCTGGACACCTGTGAATTTGGGACTAATTACGTATTACGACGTAATTGTAGGGAATATTTTGCACTGGATTGTGCAGATCCACATTGACTTGATTAAATATGTACATATGTGGGACCGAACATTGCTCTTTCCAAATTCATCATAAAAATTAGGGTTTCCATTTCAAAAACAAAATGGGATCTTCAAGTCACAATTACATAAAAATGTGCATTATTTCAGATAAAAATTGAGGATTTCTTTGAAAAACATTTGATAAATGTTTTACAAATTTCGTTAATTCCAGACTTTATCTCGCACTGTATATGTTTATTCATGATTAATTCAAGGAGATGATATGAAGTGAAATTAAGGTTACTACGGTTTGATAATTTGTACTGGAACAATCACGGCATATGACACCTCCAAAAAAAGGAAAATGATCAGAGACTGCCTTTCTGTCCATCGTTATCAACGTTGCTTATTTATTTAATTCGTATATTAGATAAAGAAAAATAAATATTTCACTCCACTAATCACTGCACATATGGCAGAAGAGTTAGCTAGAATTAATATAGTATGGCAAGTTGAAGGATTCAACTTGCTTTCAAGACAGTTGCCATAGATATGATGGGGCGCTTAAGAGTCCTACTAGTTCAAAGATAAATTGCTGTCGCCTTGGGCTGGTCAATATACCGAAGGTGCTGATTCTGTTTTTATATATGAATAAATAGTATAAAATAATAAATGCCATCGATCTCCCAGAAACAAACGCGGGTACGTGATTACTCGGCAGTAACCTGTAGCGAATCGCATGCGCTCGTAAAACTTTTGCAGGAAACTGTAGGAAACTGGGTCAAAGGAATGGCCTCGAATGTAAATAGCTGAAGGATATCATCAGTTTTATGTTTCCAACTGTTGGTGGTATAATTTTTTAATTACCAAAGTTTCTAAAATTCTGTTATATTAAAAAAGTAATAAAATATGCAAGCAATTATTTTCCAAAACGCTTATTGTTTAATATTCACTGAATAGGTCACAAATATTAATTTTTGTTATGATTAATGAACATATCTCTATTAAGTACAAAATAGAAACAGTAGCCAGTGTTTTATATTAGGATTTATTGATTAAATGAAGCCATAACAAAAATATTATGTTCAATTTTTAAATATAACACAAACTAATAATTTACTAAAATACTAAATATAAATTAATGATACAAAACTAAATCAACAATATACTTACATGCACGTATTTCAATAATTACTCATTACATAAATTCACAAGACTTAACACTAGCATTTTAAATATTCAAATAACTTAATAGATTCAATAATAAAGGATATATGAAGGAAATATACGTTATATCTCAACAGATAGTAATTTTATTACAGAAAACGCTTTATTCAACTCGAATCGGCTTTGCAAGTGAACCGAGTACATTTTCACAGTCAACAGGGTTCTAAAAATAGTCGAAGAAAATGCCATTGAATGAAAATAACTTTAATTTATCTGTTCCACACAAATAAAAAGAATTTTAAAAATACATGCTCGTCACAAAGGAAACCGGTTGTTTCGAATAGTGTCTTAAACGAAAACAAACATAAAAAACTTTCAAAGTACAAAATATATACACTTATTTCTTAAAAACGAAAATTAGAAACAGTATCACTTAAAATTTTATCATATGCTTATCAAGAGACAATCATCTTTGCAAGTTTTGTAGGAATGAACGTTTCGATATTAAATATTAAATAAGTGTAAAATCTACTTTAAAAATCGAAAACTCAAAAACTTTATACAAAAATAAATTAATTCTTTGGGGTAGGTCTAATTGGTCTTCGTGTGTGTACGTTTAAAAAATGTATAACAAAAATATATCACCACCTTCTATCGGTAATTAATGATACGAGACTACTACAGGTTGGTATTTTCATAAGCAATATTTTTATAAATCTTCAACAGGTACGTAATTCATAAAATTGCAAACAACGAAAACGTTAGATAAAATATGTAATTTAAAATATTATCTTGTTTTTATTTAATATAGCTAATTATCGACTACCAACAGATTCATAAAAATATTATTTATAAAATTTAATAGAACAATTCCACATAGTAGTGTGAAACTGATTGAATAAATAACTATATACAGCCAAACAGCACTAGTTCCAGATTTCTATTCAAACGAGGGTAATTCAATGAAGGGAAGATTTTTATGCTAAAATGATTTACTAAATTAATAAATCAATTTAACTTTGTTAAATGTTCCTTCATGAAAAACAATAAATAAGTGATAGTTAAAGGATTGATTACACTCGTTTAAATAACCAGCCAGATTGCATCACTTCATTTTAAGTTAGAATTCAATGGTTTTACTAATACTAATCTAGTACATCTATTATAATGATTGTTAGAAAATTTAGATTTGAGGATTGATATTCTTTGCTTCTTCCTTCTAATTATATGACAAACTATCAATGGTCGTTATACATTTCGTTAATACAGTATAATTTTTATGGTATAAATAGGGTACCTAATATTGTATTTAAGAAAAATCACAGTATTTGCATAACTACAAATTTCTACGAAAAACCTTATTATCGATAGTAGTATAAAATAGAAAAGATTTAAATTTAACTCTTGGGCTAATACTCGTCGAGTTATTTTAAAATGTGTTGATTATCGAAGATTAAAGGAGCCAAAATCTGCAGGAGTCACTCGAATCGTCCGTGTCGGTGCAGTTGAGAGTGTTGCGTTCCAATGCCTTCATACGAATTTTCATGTGTTCCAGCATCTTGTCGATCGCCCTCAGCCTTTTTTCTAAACTTGTTGTGCTCAAAAATCCCACCTGGAAAACAAAAATAAACAATTAGGATAGGTAATAAAAATAAAAGAAACTAAGAAAGTGAAACAAATTTTCCTTTAGTTCCTTTCAAAAGTGAAATGAAGATAATGTGACTTTCCCTATGACGTGCAACGAAACAAACGCGTCTGTTGCAAAATAATCGAATAAATAAATGGATTTTGCAACTAGCCCGTATTAAAATTTTATTACAATAGACATTAAATAGGGAACAAATTATGTCAGAGGCTCGTCTACATTTTCGAAACTTGCGAAGTTTCATATGCTGGCTATAAAATATTTACATTAATAAATAAAATAAAAATAAAATAAAAAAAAACGCGAATCTTGATAACAAACGTTTATGTTGATAAAAATATTTATTTTGTTAAAAAAATATAACGTTTATTTTAATCTACGTATGTGGATTACTAATATAAAATGATTCTTACGAAACGTCTTGAAAAATTAATAAAATAATTGATGGAACACCAGTTACTGAATTCTCCAATAAATATATATTTGCAACTTGAAAAATATTTGTTGACTATTTTGAAGCCTAAAAGGGTGGAACCTTGTTCATTTCAAATAGGAAGAAGTTCCTGAGAATAGTACAATGATGACAATGATTGTAAAGGATATTTTACCTGTAATTGTGAACTCAATGGCAAAATCGGCATAAGCCACCAAGCCCAGGCAGGACCATCGGGCAAACTCGGCCAATCTTTTTCTAGCGATGGCATCTGACCTATTGAACTTTCAACTTCAGCCAGAACTCTCGGCGTCAAGGACCTCACCCATCTAGCCGCTTTACTGTAGACCCTCTGGTGCAAGGTTATCAAGTCAGGTAATCTATCAGGCGCGACGACATTATCACGAATGTAGTGAACTTTCGCCGTATCGTATCCATCCTAAAATAAAAAAAAGATAAATATGCAACAAAATCACCAGAACGAATGAAATTACCTCTTCGCCTTTTTCCACCACCTTAAATCTGCAAACACCAACCGTCGTTAAAATTGACCGTCCGTCGTGCAGATGTACAGCGTCTTTCACTTCCAAGATTGTCCCGAAAGAAGAAAATCGTTCATTGTTGTCGGTCCTAGCGACCATCGCGAATCTCCGCGAAGACGACTGGAGACAGCGCCTGGCCAGGAGTCGATACCTCGGTTCGTACACGTACAAAGGACATGCAACTCCCGGAAACGCGTTCGTACACACGAAAACAGGGACCTGAAATGTATTACGAATAATAAAAGAGGGCAACCAAGGTTGATTAGTTAGCATACCTGGCATTCTTTTTCCGTCACTTGGATTTCCTGGCAACTAGCTATTAATCGCTCCTCGTATTCCCGCGGCGCGAGCAATTTTAAAGCCTGATCTAAGATATAAGTGGTTCCTCTGGACTGCTCCGTAGGATTTAACGGCGACATGCACAAAGGACATGCCAAACCGTGATCCAAAACTCTTGCCAGGCATTCTCTGCAAAAGCTGTGCCCGCAAGCCGTTGTTATGGGGTCCAAGTAACACTGACTGCATAATATGCATTCTAAATCTGATATGCCTATGTCGTTCCAGGTCGTTCTGAGCGCTTCTGCTGCAAAATATCGTTCAGGACGCGACTAATGGAAAATTGAAAACACTCACCTCTCATATAATCCATATTTACAAAGATCCTATTAATGATGCATTTTAATCTATCGGTTTGACAACAGGTTTCGGTCATGTCCGAATTTCGATCGTCGTAGTCTTGCAGTTTTCTTTTGCAGGAGGCGTTTTGTAGGTGTTTGGTTCTCTTGGATGATCTTAAAAGTCTCCGAAAAATCTGAAAATAATTATTACGTTGTAATATTTATTAATTTATTTAAACCCAACACTACAATAAGATTTATTTAAACTATTTATTTGTTTCATTACGGCTTTACTATTTCACCACGCAATGTAAATCAAATGTGATTGACCACTGGTGCGGAGCCGAGAATTCAAGACATTAACGTGATTCTCGTTTTCACGATCGTCGATTGCAATAAAAGTCAATGGCAGTGCTTGATTTTTTTTGTATTTTTTTGTATCTAATGAACATGAAATGAATTATCAGATCGAAGATTGGTATCGTCATTCACAACGAATTTGCAACAATTCACCAAAAGTATTTAAATTTATTATTGCACTAACTATATTGTTAAATAACTTTCAAATCGCTGAATATTTAATTGGTTACCCGCACGAGCACAATATGATACTTAAGTTGCTATCTATCAATTTTTAAAAGAAATAGTTTTAGATTACGAGAATAAAGGACAATTAGATTATCTTAGAGTAATTGCTCATAATAATAAATATTTTAAATATTTTTATTATACACATGGAGTTCCACACGAAACCCCACTGGCAAATATTGGCTTCTATGCTTATTTTAAGTATTTAGTTTTTAGCCTTTTATTAAAAAGGAAATATAAAAATGTTAATGAGAGTTTTTAGTTCTGAAATAGAAAGATCGAACCGGGCCTATTGTTACTTATTACTTTGTATTGGTGTTTTATATAAATGTCCTTCAATAGAAAAAAATAATTATTGTTGTAGGTACTTGAGTAATTTTGTATCATCTATAAATTGTTTTTTCAATGACCCTTACAAATAGGTTTATCAGTCGGCTGACAAATTTGATGGGTGAATGGATATTTCGATACTTCGAATATAGATAAGAAATGACCGGTAACAAATTTAGATTGCCTTTTGCAAGACAACCATTAGGGAAGCCAATATTTGAAAATCTGGTAATAAACATGGAATGCAATATGTTGCACATGCGAAGCATCTATCTTTTTAATATTTATGTTGTTGTTGTTGTGTACTAAATGTCGTATTAATAATGCAAACACACTGATATATATGATTACGTATTTGCGTTTTCTTCCAAAGTATTTATTTGCGGGGACTTAAATCCGGGAGCTAATTGGTGATGGCGATTGTGTGGGGGTGAGGTTGACGGGGGCGAATTGTTGTGGGTGTGATATCCTAGAGCTTAAATAACTACATGATTATATTTCATTACGTAGGATACTTATTTTATTTTTGTCCAGAACATCACGAGCCCAAATTGTGAGAGCTGTTCTCATAATCTACGGATAAAAATAGCGTTTGGTAGAATTCTTTTGCATTGTACAAAGATTATGGGGAAATAAATTATTTGTAGATGATACTTTTGACACTTTTTATAGCATCTCAGAAGTTTGCTCAGAATCAAGGTACACCAAAGATATATATAATAAAAAGTGTTCTCCTACCAACAATTTTAAATTGTAATTAAATATTTACAAAACATTACTGATTTTGAGAAACCCATATTCTCGGTTATTTACTAAGTGAATTGCTGTGAAGAAATATGTAAAATAACTATGAAAATTGTATTGTACTGTATTGTCTTCATATTTACTTCTAACCCTCTCCATTTTACCTCTGATATTCTGCTCACTTCATTCTCTTGAGAGCAAGACTTAGAAAATTCATCTATAGAGACACATCAATCATATTTATAAGATCCATTATAAAAGCTTGTAGCTTCCTAGTGTTGTTTCTACTGGAAAATTTCTGTATTTATATATAACTATAACCTATGTCTATACTGTTTTATACAAAATAATATCATTGACTTAACTTGCATTTTCTCCACTTTAATTCCATTCTCATTAATTTATTAACATTTTTGTTATTTCATTGCTAGGTTGTCATTAATTAATAGATATAATAGACATTTCGAGGAACGATTTATTAAATTATCATTATTGGGTTGGGTTGGTTTGGGTTGGGTTGTATTGGGTTTACTTTTTTTTAATTGTTCAAGTAAAACAATTCAGAACTGTTGATACAGTTAAAACATTAGTATTTGGCAGGATTCCTCGCGTTGATATAGAAGAAAAATGCTTCATGGCTCATATTCGAAGAATTTAGGATTAGTTTGATGCAACTGCAATCTGCAATTTTTCAAGGAAAATCACCAGGAGGACGTAAGACTACCGAAGAAATTGTTCAAGATTTATTCAACGAATGGAACAAAATCCTAAGAAAATCTTTGACGTGATTAACTGCACAATCACTACACAGCATTTGTCAAAAAATATGCAAACCAAATTATATGAAACCCTATAAAATACCATTAATATAGCTCAAGCTAGCTAATTATCCACGCGTGTTGCATATTATCAATGGTTTCAGCATCACATCACTGACAACAGAATTTTGGTTTTATCCTTATTTTCTGATGGAACTTGGTTCCATCGATCGGGGCATGTAAGCTCACAGAACTATCGAACAAAAATCCAGATGCATTTGAAGAAACAACACAACATCCAACATCCAGTGGTGAAAGTTGATGTGAATAATAATTGTACCCATTTTTTACGACACATTTATAGAGTGAGCAAAATATTAAAAGCTTTGTTCACAAATACGAGTGAAAAAGAGTCGTCTATGGTTAATTATATGTAATTTAAAATTCACATTAGAAATGTAAAAATAACACCTACAGTATTTTAGAACTGATGCTTTTGAAACCTCTACTTTCCAAATTTCAGCAGTCACAAATAATGTACACGCACAAAGCACGAAATTACATTTTCAGCGCTGTATTTCAAATGAACGATATTCAAACGAACATGTTTACATACAACATATTTAGCCCGCTCTTCCAAATTATTAACTCAAAACAAGATTTAGTAATTTATTTTCCGGCGGACTGACCGCATATTTAGAGCGTCAACAACACGAATTTAGGCGATTGCGCGCTTTGCGTCATATTAAAATTCGTACGCCGGAATATATACGAGAGTCATTAAACTGAACCCATCGAGGGTAACAACATTTCCGTCAGAAGTTAATTGTGCGATGTAACCTTGAGTGGAAAGTCCACCTGGTGGATTTTTAAACACGTCTACGAGCTTTTGTAACAAACTATTGTGTTACAACAATTGTTACGAGCACCTTCTTTACATCACGTGCCCTTGGTTCATGTGGAAATATTGTATAGATACGAATATCAAATTACTATATAAAAAAATAAGACTTATTTCCTCATATGGGCACAAGCAAATTTGAAATCATTTTTCAATTTAAAAATCTTTTGAAGTTTAATTAAATAATATTGTGGTTCTATTAGATGTTATGAAAGCTACGTCGAAGTAAACGAGGAATTATTTAAAATGGTCGACTAATAATAAGTGTTTGAGATAAAATTACATTTAGCAATCGAAAAACGTCAGCAGGCGGACACGTCCAGTTCAAAATTTAAATACCTCAAGGCAACGCGAGTTATTACCACCGTAGCATTGAGCTTCGTTTGAACGATATTGTTGTACATGTTTCATTGATTTCAGCAATTGTATATCTCATTAGCTCGTAATTATAGACTCCTGTAAAACGTCGGGAGAAAAATCATACGTACTTTATCGATGTTGTTCTCGTCGATTCCACTTCTACTTGTCAGTCCGGCGTATCTTGACCTAAGACAATATCTTGGTTCAAGGCCTAAGAGATCTTCGCCGTCGAGCATTCCATTATCTGAAACAAACACAATATATAAATATCCATTCGACTTATTTGCGTTTTCATTTCGTTAGACGTTGAAATATTTACTTTGTAACTTTTTAAGACTGGTGCTTGTTTATTTACTTTATCTACAATTAAACTAATGATCGTTTATATCTATAATTTACAGTTTCTTAAGACGTGCCATGTCGTCAATGAGGGGTCAGAAATAATAACGTGAAACATCATAATATTGATATGAATACGGTAATTTATTCGATTTCGTAATCGAATAAAATCGATGATCTTTCCGTAATGCCTCAACGACATTAATGAAGCCATTAAATTTGTTTTTAAAGTAACGCTAAGAAATTGTATCACCAACAATTCATCTTAAGTCCACAGCTGTTTCATAACACCTAGGTGTTACATAACGTCGTAATAAATCGCAAATATTGTAAAATAACAGTTTACACGTAGTTATATGATGGGCGGCATAATTCAGAATCCAGCTTTCTTTTCAGTAAAATACATCATTAAGGGTCCTGCGGTCGATTTAGAGATTTGAGGATAGAAGAATAGAATAGAGATAGGAAAACCCGGCTAGCACATTTCGAGTGAAGAAATCAAACCTGCGATAAACACTTCAAAAAGTTGTTAACGTTCAACAATCTTAAATTCATGGATCTGGGGAAGTGATCGAAAAAGTATTCAAGTATCCTTACGTCCATGAATATGAGACCTAATGCAGCTAATCTACGACCTTGATGTTTTGATGGTACTTGAGATTTATTGTTATCAAAGCTAGTTAAAAGTGTAGTTTGCATATCTAACTAAAACATATATTTTTAAGGATCGTCGTTTTCAATAGTTAATATTAAATTGTGTTCTATATTAATGAGAATTAATATTTATTCTCTTGCATAGATGTCCAAAAATAAATTTGTGAAACTATTCTAAACTTGGACATGGAGTTGAGTTAGTGTGAATGTAGTTGTGCAGATGCCACGTAGCTATTATTTCGTCAATTTCCAAGTACAGATTGGGGTCGTAAAAAATACTTACATTCCCAAGCGAACAAGCCCAAAGTTATCATTGTTTATTGCGGAGGGACTTTAATTCCACTGCAGCAGAACCACGAACGAATTTACGATAGTTTATGTAATTACCACCGCAGTACGGTTTTACAATTTTATTGTCGACGTTCTGAAGTAGACAACACAATGGCGAGACTGAGTGGAATACTTAACGAGAGAACAAATAAACCAATTTGCGCAATTAGCTTAATCAATAAAACAAATCTTTTACATAACCGATTCGGAGTGGTGTCGGGCCGCAACAATGGAAACATCTGACCGCGCTAAATTAAACCAATTCGTCGGAAAACGCTCGAAAACAGGACATAATTTAACACAAATTGAACGAGCCGAGAGCACGGCGCAGCTGAACGAGGCGACCATCAAATAATCGTCTGGGAATGCATCGGACTCATGGGAATGACCTCTTGGCATTGACTGCATCGCGTTTGCACTCATGCCACCATTCACAGGTAGACAACACTTCAAATAGGCTTCGTCGCTATGCACGTTAAATACTTCTCGGTGAGACCACAAATATGTCGGTAGTTATAAGCCAGTGGCGTAGATGGCCTTTGTAATTGTTCGGACACGATACGAGTATTCGTTGAATACTTTGCTCCCGATCTATTTATTAACTTCATTGTCATTAACCAACAAAATGTGTAACAAAGCTAAAGAAGTTATAATCAGAAGTATATCAATGTAAAAGAGATATAAAGAAACTATTATTAATAAATATGAACAAAGCAGATGAAAGTAAAATAATTTAAAGCGAAAGAAGGACGCTCAACAAAATTAATAAGGTTGATTGAAGGTAAATCAATTTGTGTGTAAAAGGGGCGTTCTATTGTTGATTGTCACACTCTCCTCTACCAACTTAGACCTGGAATAATAATACAGTGTTGGATGTTCAGATTTTATTAAATTACGTTTCTTACTTTCAAAATTTTAAACAAAACGTTTTATGACAAAGGATCGATCTCGCACACAACTGAAATTGAGGCATGCCGTTCTCGACACTCCGGAGAATAAAGAATATAACAAAATTTGATTGAATGTTTAACTGATGCTAGTATCGTAAACAAAATATAGGCCAATCCTCTTCCTGACCATGTTTGCTTTGAGTATATTTAGGCAACCAGGGCATAAGCGAGCTTCTCATTTCAAGTTTTCTCCATCGGTGATGCTTCCTGCTTGAACTTGTCGCATAAAAAGTATTTCTATTTTCTTGTAATCCGCCCAGTCTGGTGACTTCCTTCTTTGTTCCGAAGGTTCTTTGTAAAATAGATTGCTCTCGCTAAGCATTGCCTTCTTCTTCTGTGTTCTTCTGCTTCAGTTGATTCTTCTTCATATTCTTCCACCTCAGATAATTCAAACGTTGGTCACTTACTAGGATCATGCACTAACCATACTGGCCCTGTCTACCACAGCAAGATGTTGATGTTCTTGAAATGAGACGCCCCTTGATGCTATATTCATCGAGTTTTCCTTTGTAGGAAAATAGTTCAATTTTTATTGTTTCCATTTCTCTTAGGCGATTGTCGATGAACCTCTAGCTTATTTCTGTGTCTGATCTGATCAGACGGAGTTGCTTTATCAGGAATTTAAGTAACCTTGCACCAATTACAGCTGTCAAAATTTCCAAGCGTAGAATGGATGTTATTGTTATAATTATATATGACTACACATCTTCGCCGATAGGTTCTCGGAGATAAACCGCTGCTGCATACGATTTCATGGATGTGTCGACAAATATGCGGATCTGTGGTTTACGCGACGAATGCTGAACTAGTATTGCTAACGAAAGTTGCATTTTATGGCACCTGGTGACGAGGATTTGCCAACTTCTAGTATCGTCCTCATTCAGTGCTATATTCCACTCGTATTTCTTTTCTATAAATCAAAATATTTCGTTATGATCGGTATTGGAGTGATCCATCCTAATGGATCGAAATTCGCCTTTTTGTTACAACTGTTTCGCAAGGTTGTGCTAATTTCAATACGATTGATGATTTACATTCGGTGTCTCGTCTTACACTATGATGACGATGATCGCCTTGAGCACCTTCTTCGGTTGGTGTTCGTCCTTTTTACGAGCGCGAAGTAGTAGTCCAGGCCTATTATATTTTGTTGCTTCTTACAAACGATCATTGACGTAATAACATCTGGACTTTGATGTTTCAGCTGCTTAGCTTCTTTATCGCTTATGTGAGCAAAGTAGCACTTGTGTGCGTGCCTAATGTTTGCTGGGATGGTGTTTTGAGCAATCATGTAGTACAAGATTCATTAAAATCATAGATTTTCGCGTTTATGCAAGTGTTGCTATCTTAATTGGTTGTCGTGGTGTACTGATGACTTGATGTGTCCACTCCTGAAACAAAGAAAACTGTGGCTTTCACCTCTTACTTGACTCTTGTGGATTTGCCACCCGCAATATTTTGCACATCAGACGCACAGTAGTTTGAAATTGATCAGTAGGTCGATCACTGTTACTTAAGTTTTGTGAAACTGTGCTTGTTGCCACCGCAGCTTCAGTACCATTTTCGTCCTGATGGCATTCCTGCTGCCCTGTTGTTAATTCTTTGTTCGGCTGCGCATAGTGTTTTCTTGTGAACTTCCTTGCAGAGGAAACATTGGTTCTTCCTCTGACACATTTTCGATGTATGTCCTTCTTTCAAGCATTTGAAACATAGCTGACTTCTCATTCGTACTTCTTGTAGTTGTTGTTATCCGACGTTGTAGACGCTTCTTTAAAAATTGCCCTTGACGTGATTCTTCTACTCCATCCATATCTTCTTTCCTCTTTGTCGATAGTTTCCAAATGCGAAAAGGAAAACTGTCACTTTTCGATCATCAAAGATAGTTCAATCAATGCCAAGCTTGTCAGTTGTTGCTCGATTATCACTTCTAGATAAGGCTTTTCTAGTGGTTCTACAAACGATTCCAGTTGCTTCAAGATTCTCTAAATATTTTCTGCCATTCCTATGAGTTACTCTGTAATTCTGATGAATAATGAATCACATATGAGTATCGATGTATACCCAGCGCGTCGTTTTAGTAGTTCATAAATCGCTGAGCAAATTTTGGTATTGTTGCCTTCATTCATAAATTGCCTCCTTATTTTCCGATGATGCAGTTTCCGAGTTCTTCTAAATAATGTTTGAGTCTAGCCTTTCCTGGCGCCATCGCTCTTCGAATGCCTCCAAACATGGTGATACACATAGTATTTCTAGCTAAGGTACAACATTTGAAAATTATCTACCATCTACCAATACTGTATATATTATGGTGACTTGTTATTAGAAATGGAACACGATATTTTATTTTTTGAATGTTATACGTTCAAACAAATCGACCACATAGACACGCCACTGTCCGTATATGTGATTATGTAAACGGTGACTCCATAAATTTATTTAAAAACAACCGTAAATATTACACGATGTAATTGCAATATCCAAAGTAGACAATATCCTTCATACGACTGCAATTTTTTAACAACATATTCATCACGATCACCGGCAACTTAATGTCAAATTTGTTTACACCGTTTTATAATACCTGCAAACAGAAGTACTTGCGTAATTATTACATAAAATGCAAACTCGCTTATTAACAATAATTGGGAGAACATTAATATTATCCTTAGTTTAGTTTATTGTATGACACTAACCATAACCATTATAAATTATAATTAAGTGCTGCGTTTTTATTTTTTATGCATAAAATTATTTTACAGGGGCACAAAGTTCGACGACGGCAAAAATTAGCACACAATGGCGATGTTTGTGATTTCTATAATAACGTAAACGCACACGACTGTTTGTGTTGCTTATTTTATTACATGCTTTATTGAAACATCTAAGAAAAATTATTTATTGAGAACCTACCCTGCAAAGAAAAAAAACTAACAAAAGTGTAATAATAACACCGGAAAATATAATTAAATGTCAATATAAATAATATTGAATACCAACATGCAAATTAAAACTTATATGAAGAGGAATGAAAGACCCACCAAAGATGAAAATTAATTTGCTTGTGCTATATTCCGCAACACAAGGAAATTCATAAGTGGAACGAGAAAAAAAAACATAAGAAAACAGGGAACCAAAATCAATATACCTGAAAAATAAAAAAAATAGTATGAAGAAAAGAAGCAAAGTATCAATGCACAAAAACGAATCTAAGTTAGAACTGTGATTCATAAAATACCTTGAAGGCTACTTACGTAGTCGGTTCAAATGTCAAATGTAAGCAAAACAAATTATTTCTTTGAAAATCAACTTGATTTTCATTTTTAATTTCTATATATTAGTCTTCGATTATTATCATTGGTTTTTAAATTTTAAATTTTACCTGTGGTGAGTTGCACTACTTGTTTATCCATATTTTAATTTATTTCTTCCACATTGGTGTTTTTTGAAATGTGAAAATGAAAAAATGAAAAAAAATTAAATACAAAAGAAAGTAAAAATAAAACACATATATACACAACATTCTTATGAAAAAGTTCAGAAATTGAGGAAGTTAACTAAGGAGATTGTAATTGGCAAAACACAAATGAATTAAGGAAAAAGAATCGATAAACAAAATTGAAAGAAATAACGAAGAAAAGGAAAAATTAACTAAATGTATCCAAACGGTTTATAAATGAAGGAAATACACTAGCAATGTGATGGAACAAATACAAATGTCGGCAAACAAGATAACAAAGTTTACACAAATAATAAAAAAATAACAAATAAAAAATAAAATAACCAAGAAAAGTTAAAGGTCACTAAAAATTAAAGAAAACAGAGTTTCTGATATTATTTTGTATAGAAACATATTTTTTTAATTACTAGACCTTTCGCTGGTGAGCTTATAACACAATCTAAACCATTGCACAAGTCCAAACCGTGTTGGATATTTAATATTTTCTTGCCCATGTTGTACTGGTTTGCATTTTTCGATTATCCTGATCACACATACATAAATATCTAATTAATAATCATCGTCAACCAGTTTCCATTTATGACTAGTTTGCATATTAAAATCAACGGTGCAATTGTAGTGTGTCTCATTGCGGCGTTTTTGAATTGTTACGCAAAATATGACACATTTTAATGAAAAACGCCGACACAAGAATAGATGCGATGTAATGGAATTGTGAATCTGTCAAAATGTACTTCACATGCATTACATATCTGACCTGCCAGTTACCTTGTAATTATCAACAACATCTAGCTTTCGCTATTTGCATCACAGTGAATGTTCTATTTTTATCAATAACATCACATAACGATATTTCATAAACCTTTCCACTGCAGTGGAAACAAGAGGGTCATTGTAACAGCTTATCATCTATATTTAAACGCACAATAATTAATTACAATCAATATTGAAAACGTTACGTAGTGCAATCTTTGATTCAGTTGAGGGTTAATATAATTTTTATTTGCTTTCTTAAATATAATAATAATTATAATGTACGTATTTAAAAAATAAACATTTTCTGAGAAGTTTGGTTCCTTCTACACTTTCCTCGACTGTAAATTTAATAAATAAATATTTTGTTACACATTTACAAAATTTATATATTTTAAATTATATTACACATTAGAAACGACAACTTGTAACTAGTTGCTATAACTATGAGTAACTAAAGACATATAACCAATTGTACGTCTCAGCTCAATGTCAACTCAAGATCGTAAACGGCAATAAATTTCCATTTACATTAAAGAACCGTTAATGCAAAATGCAAAAAATAAACAGTGCCACAGATTTATGATAAAATTACCAACGTCACACACTCACAGCGATCTAGTTTATATTGAAATTATTCATTTTGTTGTAAACAAGGTCGATTGCATAATCGCATAAAATCATATGCACATTTTTCAATGTCAACAGGCGATGTTTATAACTTTTGTTCGTAATTATTACCGAACGGAGAAAATGGGCAATTGAACCTCGTTGGCGGTTTGACGCAACTACAGCCATGGAGACCGAGAAAATCGCTGCATTTATGCCAAGCGATTTCGATTTCCGCGACGTTATTCTTCAGATTTCCACATTTCACCGACTCAAATTTGTCCACGGAATTTATTGAAAAGATTTGAGGTATAGTAAAACGTATTTGCTTGCGAAATGAGAATTCTTAGAAATATTTGTGTTTGTGCAATTTTAAATTGTGATATCCATGTAATGGCGTCCTTAACGTAGTCGTCAGGTACCATGTATAATATATACCATTGGATCTGTATTTTTCTGTGAATTTTATAATGAAAACTTAACTTTAAATGATATATAAAAAACAACCTTTATTGGCATTAATTTACAATTATACTATTTCCATATTTACAATTTCATATGCCTGTTCCCTTCCTTCCCCCTGTATCTCTCCTCCGGCCCTGTTCTCGTTTCTCCTCCATCAATCTCTTTATTTTCTTCATTATCTCTAATCCCTCTCCTGTAGCATCCAAAATCGTTTTCCAGTTTCTTCCTTTTATTTTCCCCTTCTTACTCCATTCTATCTCCTCACAATCCTCTATCCAATGCTTCCACTCATCTTTCCCCCCGTCGCAGAACTTACACCTTCTATATTCTTCGTTCATCCAATATTTGTTATTTTTCTCCTCACTTCCGGACCTGATCTCGCGATCATTCTTTCTTCCATCCCCGATCGATTTCTTTATTATATGTCGCCTTCCTCATTCTCTCTTCTCTTCCTTGGGCTTCTACCTGTTTCCATCTTTCCAATATATTTCCCTCCATCTGATTCCCTTCTCCCATTAACCTTAGTGCTTCGTGCCATGTTACGCCTGTTTTTTTCCTATGTCCTTCCTATGTTTCTCCCATTTTGATAATTCTGTTTTTCTTGTTTCCCTTGCCATCATCTCCCTTAACACCATCTTCGCCAGTCTCCCCCCCCCCCCCCCTCCATCCACTTCCCCAGCTCATATCTGACTAAATGATATATAAATATAGATATATAATTAAATTGGACTGAAAGTAGATTGAAAGCAGGCGATTTATTAAATTCGATACGGAATTACGAAATTAAACGTAATATGTAAAGTTTTGGGTATCAAGGGCGACTTACACCTTGTAGGCCAATGTTGGAGGCAATTTTCAAGAATTTATCGTAAGAAAACTAGAGAAGATTTCGATACGAAACTCTTATTGTACATCAATTGAACACACATGATTTTTTATAAATGTCAATGTTGAGTCCCAAGACCTGTAGATGGCTTTGTAAGCGCCTCTGTCGAAAGCGAAGGGTCAAACAGTGTGCAGGATTGGATCCACCCCAGTTATTCGAAATAAAAAATTCAACAAGGCTTTTGATCGTTGTTATGTCAGCAAAGTCCTGATCGTTCACTTTATCAAATTACGATTTTTTGCAAAATGGCGGACATTTTTCAAAAAGTCATATTTTCACTATGTTTTCTGTCCCATTCGAACCTGGCCAAAATCATCAAAACGAAATTTTCCAAAAATGAACGATCGGAAGGTTGGTAAGTGTTATTATCACGATACGTTGAGTTGTTCTCCCGTAATTGTGCACACCAGTTTGAAAAATATACCTTTTAGGAAAACGCGTTTTGAAGTCGAGATGTCGAGACGTAAAAAAACCGTTTAAAGCTGACGGACTCAGAGAATCCTTCCGGACAAATACGTTGACAAAAGAACATCGGATAAGCTAAAAAACCCTCCACAGTAACGGTTGCAATCAAAAATAGCGCTAGGAAAATCTTAAGGGCGCGTGAACCAGCCGCGCGTCGTCATGTTAGACGAGCTATTGCTCTCGAACTAGAGCGTAATCTAAAAAAACCCCTTCATAGACTCATTTCTGAAACCTTTTAGATTTTAGATAAATATGACACTAGTATGTAGTATTAGTAGAGAATATGGTAAAATCTTTTAAGGGTCTAAATTTGAATATTGTGATAAATACAGAATCATGTGGGTTGAGAAGAAGGGTCGCGAGATCAAAATTTGATGCAAAATAAACGTTTCTTACAAGATTTCGAAGATGGGACGAAAATATATTGAAATATGTATGTTTAGGGTTATATTGACGAGCTGTCATATTAACGAAAAAGGGTTTTGTAATTGTAAAACATAGCTACCGTTTTCTATATAACTTGTTATATTATTGGAAAAGATTTAAAGGATTTTAATATTCTAGAAGAGAAAACAAGAATCTGTAAATGTTGATAAAAAATGTAGTTACAAACAGATACAGGCACGGAAGGCGTTAAAAGAAACGTCAGAAGACGGTGAGAGTAGTAGTAGTAGTAGTTTGACCGTTATAGTGCCCAAGAAGGTTGTCTTCAGAATTCAGATAAAATGTTGCTAAGCAAAGTGTGTTTATACGAAAATCAAAGAAAGTGTCGTTAATAAAACTAAAGTGTTAAAATTGAATAAGATAATAAAAAATAAATAGGCAGTGATTTTCGAAATTGACATAACACGAGGAAAACAACGGCAAGTGTTAAATCAATTTGATACTCCGTCCATCCGTATTTTCATTATGGAATCTAATAGTATTTACTTTTCTTGTACGATTCTTTAATCTCAATACTGTATTAATTTCATAAGATGTTAAAAACACATGCAATTCATTAACTTGCCACAGCTTGGTGGTTTAGAGTACCATATAGTTGAGATCATTATTCCTAATAACAGAGCAGTGTCTAAGAAATGTTATGTATTATCATATTCTAGTTCCAGCGTAAATTTTAACTGCAGATGCAAAGCGTTAGAATTCAATTGGTATTAGTATATTTAGCACAATCGATGTAAAATGGCAGGTAATGGAATAAGAGGTCAATGGGCAATGACACAGATATTTAAGATTGCTCATTATAAGAGAGGCGAGTACAGATGAACATGGACGATCCAGAATGTTGATCACTGCTTAGTTTTTATTTCTAATAATTGTGTTTCCCTTTCCATGTTATGCTTCTTTGGGTTTCACGTTATTGTTATTTATTTTCACTTTGCTTGCGTTGTTCTAGTTTTATTATTGGGATCACTTTACTTTTCCTTTTACATTTCGGGTTGATTTTGTATCCCGATTGAGAATTTGAATTTCAATGTCATTTTATATTATAATATTTGGTGTTACTTTGCTTTCCAGTTTTGGGTTTTTCGACAAATTTATTTTCGATTTACTTTCAAATTAATTGTGTTTCATTTTTCCATTGCTCTTTCTTTTGCTTTTATTATGTTTTACTTTGCTTAATATAACGTAGATATTTTATTCATTTATACAGTGATTCCTCATTGTAAATACCTCTAGGTTCAGTGCTGTTTCATCAAAATATTTTGTGCTACTATCCTTTTATCATATTATCTTATTCTTTTCAGAATTGGCATTTTTATTATATTGAATCTCAATAATTTTCTTCTGTGCAAATTTATTCCCCGCTTTGGTTTCCACTATTTTTTCGTCATCAACCTGTGTCGTAATTGCATGTGCTAGTGCATTACTATATATTTCATCTCAAATTTATGTTTTATAATTGCATTATTACTATTACTACTAATATAAGTTATGCATATATAATAACAAAAGCTTTAGCAGTAAATTTTTTTACTATTGACAATTTGTTAATTTTTCGTAGTATTTTTTTTATATGCACTTGTGTTTGCATTTGTTATTATAAGCATTTTTTCTTTTTTGTCCAATTTTATTATTCATTTTACCGTATTGCTATATGATGGGGAAAATTTTAGTTGTTGTAACATTTTCCTTTTTGTGATGTATCAAATGTTTTATAAAAGCAAATAAATTATGCATTCAATAGTACAAGAGGCAATGGAATAAATTTAATTCAATTTCTGCAACTAAAAGGAAACGTAAATAAATCGAGCGAAACGTTGGAATAGCCACTAGAGCAAACAAAGCAATGCCATTTAATCATGATAACAAATCAGAATTTTAACGCGCTAGGTAATCACATTGGAAAGGGCAGAAACAGGGTGTTAATAATAGCTAAAGTATAAATAACAATATATAACAGGTATGTGGCGTCCTTAGTTTGATATATTTTCAATGTATAAATGTTATAAATATAACACACTGACTATGTATATTATTACAATACTATTATTTCAACAGCCTCCTTGTAACTAAATATGTTTGTATTGTTATATCAACAACAATGAACTGATTAAAATTTAATCCTAGATGATAACTATAGAAAACACATCATATACTGAGTGACAAAAGTTAAAGAACACCAAGAATAAATTATTATTTTTCAACCAAATTTTGTATATGAGTTGTGGGTGACCAAAATAAAGATTGATTCAAATTTTATCTCTATTTCCTCAGTAGTTCCAGTATTTTTTCTTTTCATGCCAAAGAACAAGTAATCGCTATATGTGGGGGTCAATTGATGATTTATGTCACTTTGACGTTTTCAGTGTATTGTTGAAAATGATTAGAATTCGTCGGCGTCCCAATTTTGGGCAATTAAATGATTTTGAGCGAGGTCAAGTAGTGGGCCTTCGAGAATGGAGTTTATCTTTTCATCAAATTGCAGCCAGTTTAAACAGAACTGTGTTAGCTGTGGCAAACTGTTGTCGTGTTTGGTCTAAAGAAGGACAAGAACAACGAGCCAGACGTTCAGGGCGCCTTCGACAACAACAGCACCTCAAGACCGTCACTTAAGAGTGCTGGCTGTGAGGGACCGTTTTTTGCCCCCCTTTTCGATTACGGCCCCATGGTTTGGAGAAGAAGGCAGAACCATCTACAGGCGAATAAGATCTTTTGGGCTCATGTGTTACCCGCCTGAATTTGCGTTACCACTCATCGCTGCGTTCAAAAGACAACGGTTAGAGTGGTGCCAAGAAAGGTTACAGTGGGATGAAGAATTGCATCAGGTGGTTTTTAGTGACGAATCCCGGTTTTGCTTGGGTATGAGCGATGGTCGGATAAGAGTTAGGAGACGACGTGGGAACGGCGACATCCATAGTTTTTCGTGAAACGCCATTAGAACCAAACTGTTGGAGTTATGGTGTGGGGGGCAATTGCGTATGGTAGTAGATCACCCTTAGTCTTCGTTAGGGGTGCTCAAGGATACGTTGCGGATATTATAGAGCCTCATCGTCTTCTGTATCTTCACATCTTACCAAACCCTATCTTTCAACAAGATAATGCCCGACCGCATATTGCCAGCTTGTTTTGAAGAAGCCGAAGTCACCCTTCTTGCTGAGCCTCTAAGATCTTGACTATCGAACATGTTTGGGATATTATCGGCAGACGACTGGGCCAGTTATTTCGTCCTCCACAGGCTCTGGAAGAGCTTAGACACCAAATCCAGTTGGTATGGAATGAAATACCCCAGGAGGAAATTGATAACCTCATAAACTCCATACCACGACGGGGCGACGCAATATTAATGTTAACTTTTTCATTGTTCTTTTGTTTTGTTTCAAACGTTGATCGTTTACTTATTTTTGGCCACTTACATAGAATATATTAAAATCAGTTCAATTGAATCACTACTTCTTTCTGTTCTTTTACTTTTGCCACTCTGTGACATATTTAATAATACCTAATTGAATTAATGCAATTTGGACATGTTTCATCTTTATTTTTTGTCTATTTTCCATCTTCCATTTTTATTGAATTCAACTATAAATAAAAAAAAATCAAGGATTTTTTGATTTGTATAAATAGAAGTTTCAAGGATTCAACATGTGTACCAAAGCGAACCGCCTTGACAATCTGCCAATTAATTCAATTTTAATTGGATCGGAAGTAATCAAGAGACTGCCATAAGGTACATTCATCATCTCACGGATATTGACCTTAAGTCGTTGGGCAAAAAACGGGAACAATTACTGTGAGCGATACGATAGAGGTCGCTGCCCCCCGTAACGCGTTATGGATTCCGGATGTTGGACAAACCGCGAGAGTGCGATGACTCACTTCAAATAGGCTGCTGCTTTATTAAAGCTCGACGCGGCATTACGACGCACGTACATTAATTTTATGGTTATTATATGTTATCACTGCGCGACATTAGGTACATACGCCAAGACTACAAGGCCTACAAACAACGGGATAATATCTCACGTAAGCGGATTTATTTCGATCTGGAATTTTATACAAGAACCACACCCAAATTTTAAGCTTGCGACGGACGACAAAAGAGAAAATTTAAGCTTACAAATTATAGGCACTTAGCATAAATACGAAATTTGGGTAGAGTCGCTGTTCGCTATTCGAATAAAGATAACCGTATTGTTCTTATCCACACCGCACCTCTTTCCCTTCAGCTTTTAAATTATATCTTGCATTTTCAATTATTATAAATTTAGTGCTACATAACTTACATTTCAATCGAAATGTAATTTAAATTACGTTGGAACTTTATGCACAATTTGTTTTGGTAATTGGGAGAGAAAAAAATAAGAGACACTATTTCAAAACGTTTGATCAAACTGGTTGTAATGGTCAGTGGTGTCGTGCTACTACTAACGCTGCAGACGTCAATAGATGACATCCGTTCTAAGCGCTATTTCGTTATCACTTAATACATCCAATCTTAACCCATAGAACATTCAATTGATGATTGATACATAAAATGCACATAAATTAGTCGAACTTTCGGTCCTCATGTCAGCATTACGAACATCAAACTAATAGCAATTTTCCCTGTACGTAAATATGTAAATTTGGCGCGATTCCGACGATCAAAATAAACAACTTTCAATAGACGCGGAACTCGACGCTTGATACACCACCTTTGCAGTTTGGAAGTCAAGTAAATTAGCTCAACGCGCGACCTGCCATTTGAAGTTGCATAACTGGCGTTATTTATTTTGTATACAGCGCACTAATAAATGCACAAGATAAAGAAGGCAATTATATTCAACTGATGCCAAAAATAAAAGAGAAACTTCACTTTCGTTTTATTGCGTTGCAATGTGACAATGAGGTGATATTTCACAAAGGAATTCCGCGCTTCGGATGAAGGTAGGTAATAAAAATAATCTGTATCTAATTTTAAACGATAAAAAGACACGTGTGCAGGATTTTCGTTTACATAACTGGCAGTGACCGTCTTTTTATACGCGTATTACTATTGGACTATTATTGCACGGTGCCAACTCGTTTTTAATTTTATTGTAGGTATAAATACAAATTCGTCTTCACCGCAATTGGACATTAATGGTTGCGCATATACATCAATTGGTTTTATAGGCAGAGTTACGAAAGTTGTTAATAAACTTTATTTGTACATCAATGTAACTAACACCTTAACAGGACAAACGTTATTGTGACTGATTTGCATCGACAAAAGACACTGAATTGCAGCATAAATATTTCAAACCTGGACCACATATTTGCAGTTCTGAAGCTACACCGCTAGTCTACTAAATCGATCATCTTATACGACATACCATAAACTGAAAATCAAAATAATGTTAAATTTATTGCTACATAAAAACATACTAAGTGACATTTTTTAAGCTTCAGGGCACGATTTTCGAAATTATATTGCTAGAGCTTTCCTGCCTTCATGTCCTTTCTTATAGAGCGTTGCACTGATAATGACGAACTGGTTATAGATGTTGGTAACCAGTCGCTAATACTCAATTTTTAGTTCAACTTGGTTAAAATTATGGGCATAATTAAAGACCCATAACAATATAAGAATCTTAATGTGTGCTCAAATCTGTCAAAAAAAATGACATACCATAAAAACGAAGGTACACTAGTTTAAGAGGAAGGGAATAACATCCAGCTTATGCATGTCTCCAAATCAATGAACGAAGGAACTGTTAATTAATGAACGAAATAAAAAGGACGACTGAATACCGAAAATGTACATATAGAAGAAAAGCAATGAATCAAATTTTTAGTTCATTGATGAAAATAACGATTCTAGAATGCTATGAATTCCTTGGCAAGTTTTAAGAGTAAGAGCTATTATCCGACCGAAAAATACGAAAGCACCTGCAGAGTTAATGGAACACGGATGTGAATCTAAATGCACACCCTGTTTATAATCTGAAAAAATGGACAACATACAATATCTCACTTAAAAAAAACACGAATTCACTTGCAATAATTATAGGTGTATATCCCTGCTCAATACGGCATACAAAATACTAGTTTACGCGCTAGATAGACGACTTCAACGACCAATATTAACCACAGACTAAATGGAAAATAGCCTCTCGGATGAAAATCCTGAATACAGAATTGAAATACATTAAGTGTTCTTTGATTTCAACGTCAATAGCAGAAACTATGTTAAGTACAAATAGTTCTCGTCAAATGGTGCCCAGGAGATGCATTATCGTGCATTATCCTTAAAGGAACAAATGGAAAAAAAAACTTTTCGAAACACGAACATCAATACAAGATTTACAGTCGTAATCAGAAATGTTCAGTTGCTAGCCTATGAGGGCGACAAAACGTTATTGCAGAACAAAAAGGAACCTTATTAAAGTTCATAGGAGCCAAATCTGCTAACGAGAGTGTAGACAACCGCCAACTAATTCGGCATATAACCGAAAAAATAAATAAAATTGTATACATATGATACTTCGTTCACAATTCGGGAGGTCAAAAATATCGAATGTGCTGACAGATCTGTCTTAATAAAGAACCGAGGGTAACATTGAACCTTAATTATTTTCAGCAAAGGAAATTGCTATATTTATTAATCACGGATTTTTGGTCATTAAATATGATATAGATACGAAAAATTGACAACAGGCAGTTAACGTCGGGCGGTCTAACGCAAATTTTCAACAATTGGGGAGTTACCGTCGGGAAGTCAAAGAGAGGGATTGAGTGCAGGTTTTTCTTTCTTCTTCTAGTTTTATGTTTAAACGTGTAATTTTATATTGTTGATTTTTAAGTTTTTGTTAATGATATTTATTTGTTTTTATTTTAACTGGTTTAATTCTATTTTTTTAATAAATTTAAATTCAACCTTCACTGCTTATTTTTATTGTTCTTAACAGTCAAAGTTAAAGAAAACCACGGGTTACCGTCGCCCAACATTCGACGGGAATGTACGTTTAGATTTTAATCTAATATGACGAATTGAACGTTATGCTTGCGGGCTGGTGGCAGCTAAACAAATATAAATTTACTCACAAGTCGACGTTGCGAGGTTTTAAATGATTATATGCGCTCACGTGACAGTCGGGACAAAATCCCACTAGAACAATGTAGTCCTACGTCTCTGAAGGAAGACCGTTTGGCGAGGAAGCTCTCTCCGGTTTTCGTCAGGTTGTTCGGTGTGGCGTAAATAGCCCATGTGCTGATTTGTGATGAATTAGAAGCTGATCGATGTTCACAAGAGTACATAAATAAATAACATCTATGCAGAAACTAAATTGCAGCAAATGACCACCAGAGATACATTCGCAAACGCTTGTGTGAGTGTATACGAAATCTACGCACACACTCGTGGTGTTATGTAATTACAGAAGTCTGGTTTAACGGGCTCTGTATTGCCGATACTTGTAACTACTTTGAAGCGGTCGCGGCCGCCGGTTGACTTAGTCGGTCAAAGAAGATTTCTGCAGTCGCATACCAGCACAAGTGTGGGAGGTATTGACGTCAATATGGCATCAATATACTCAAACAAACGCTTGTTCATCTACGACGGGAGATCATTATTTAGCGTCCCTGACATAGTAGGTGTTGAGTGACGTTGAATCAATTTGATACATTAAAGTATTAATCATTTGTTGTTACGTTGGTTCAATTGTAGTTTTGTCACTTGTCACCTGTTCAAATAATTTAGAATTTAAGTAGACAAGTTTAGAGAATTCAAAAAATGGAAAAACCAGAGCTTCGTGCAGTTATAAAATACTTGCAAAAGAAAGTGTTGTCGCCAAAAGAAATTCATGAAGACATGATAGGTGTATTAGGTGAGGGTGCTGTTTCTTACCAAAAAAAAATGTGGTGAAAAATATGTCCCGAGACTGGGAAGACAAACATGTGAACATGCGAAAGGTGCTGGACGACCAGTGACTGTCATTACCCAAGAAAATGTTAATCGTATACACGATATTTTAATGTAATAAAAATGGTAATTCGCCGGATAGCTGAAATTATGGTAGTAAATAAGTTATTTCCCCAAGAATTTTTCTTCATGTCCTAGAGTATAATAAATCAACAAATTTTCGATTTTAATCCGTATTTCTGGTACTAAATCAGTTTTTTTTAATATCTGCAGGTAAAGTCGAGCAGTGCGATCGGTCCTCACCTTTAGCGAATCGGAGCCTCGATGCCTATCATAAATGTTTTTTGCTCCGTAAATCGGTAATCGTGTGATACTGAGTGCGTTACAAATCTTCAGTTAGTAAAAAGGTGGCCGTGAGTAGCGATGCGTGAACATGTAAAAATCGTATCGATTGTGGTGCGGTTTAATTTTTCGAAAATATGTGTAATAATAATATTAATAATTAATTAATAATTTTATTAATTATTTATTTTTTTATTATTATTTATTTATTAATTAATTAATAATTTAATTAATTAATAATTAATTAATAATAATAATTAATCCTTTCGCGTTAAATTTGAACGTGTGCGGTGCGTTCAGCGCCGCGATAGTGTTTCGAGTGGTGTTTGACTTTCGGATGGCAGTAGGTGCATGCTTGGCGATAAATCGTAAGTAAATTTTATCATTTTCACGCAGCCCTTGTGGCGATTTTTGGTCCATTGTGGCGATACTTTGGTTGGTAAAGGGCGAATCCGGCCACCGAAGGGTAATTGTTGAAAGATTAGTTACGAACTATCGACGCTTTAAATGCGGCGTTTCGTGCGTTAATTTTAAGGCGTGCATGATTGCGGCTCCTATGTTAGCTAATATGCACAGGACGACGATATGCATTGCGTTTTTGCGGGTGGCCAAAGTCCGGACAAATGACGCACTGATACATCTACGGGATTTTTTTACTAGTGTAGATTGCCGGTAAACATTGACTAGGTGATCGTAGATTTTTTTGCATAATTAATATCTGTCAAATAATCTTATACGTTACATTTTTCATAATTAACAAATTTCATTTTCACATTTTGTATTATTTTGAACTTGATCATTAGAATTTGTTTGCTGTTACCTCTGTCATTTATCGTCTCATCCCAATCCAAAAGATACATTAGGTCGATTTGAGATCATAAGGAAGACTTTAACAAATATTTTGGGGCTAAAAAATTGTCTGCACGTTGGGTCCCACGAATGTTGGCACCTGATCAGAAATAATCTAGAGTATTGCATTATGAAGCCAGTTTGGCAAAGTTTAAAGCAGATCTATATGAATTTCTTTCTCGATTCGTCACTGTTGATGAAACGTGGGTTCACCTCTTCGATCCTGAATCGAACCAATTACGCGACGAATTAGCCATAGTAATCAGAGCGTCCTGAGGATTCATGAAGCACCAAACATCAATTAATTTTCAAGCAAAACAAAATGTAAATCATATATAATACTCATAATACCATTAAAAGTTAAATACACACCGAATCCGAGGATATATTATTAGGTTGTCTTGAAAATGTTACAACCATAAAACTGTATCAAGTACGAGTAATATTAAGGGCCAGTTAGATGATTCTGGTGCAGTTAAAGTACGAGCTATGAAATAGAAAGACCAAGATCAATAGTGGAGTAGTTGTGAACAAAGATTCATCCCGGATTGTGGACCCAGTACTTTATGACTATTTTATTTATTTGTCGATATTTTAACAGCCAAACGTTTTCGAAAAACGTTTCAATTCAAAACTAAAAATTTCAAAGATTGTGCAAATATGTAAAAGTTTACTATTGAATTATTGAATTAATGCTCGATTCGAAAAGTCTACTTTGTCACTGACTGTTTATTCAACTACTAGGTTGGATTACATTACAACTAGTACCCCGAATTAAAAGTTCAAATATAATATAAAAACGTACTAGAAAGAATAACATGAGCACTAATAATTAAAATCTTATTAATTATTTGCCATAAATTTCTTGTTTTTTTTATTTGTTCTTCTTCTATAGAAAAATAAAACGTGCTATCAGGTCGTGGTGAAAATAATTAGATGTTAATAATTAGAATAAAAATAAGTGTCACTAAAATAAGCACAATATATTATATATTTAACAATTAAATACATTATTTGCCTATCCTAAGCAAATAGGTGCGAATGTTAACGTAAACCAACCTAGGCCCTACGCAACAGCATAAAAACAATGCCATACTAAAACAATAAACATATGTTCTTTGTTTTTATATTTTTGAATTCCGGAGACGATTATTTTTGGAACGGTGAATGCCGCAACATATGGACGAATGTGAGGCTATATATCAGAACTTAAAAAACGTTTCATGTCTTAAAATAAATGTATTTGGAGCAGTTTTAATCGTATGAAAAAGATTTACGTGGATGTGTTCTATATCTTAACATATAATTGGAAATTCCTTCTAGGCCGCGGGGAATGATTAAAAATATTTCCGTTATCAATTTAGATACTAAAAAAAAATATAAGTATGCGCGTTGTCTATCAACAATATTTTAAAACTTCGTTGTAGACAATAGCGTAGAAAATAGTTGTTATTTCGTTATGAACTTAAGGCGCAATATGCGATTTCAAATTTACTGAATTTACTGAAACACAAAGTGCAAATACATACTTTTAAATTTCTATCAATTTCCTCTCTTTTAATGGTTTATAGAGAATGAGTGAAAAATTTCTTCTGGTTAAGCCGCCAGCTTCTTTAAAACTAGCGAAATGTCTAGTAATAATCGAAGATCATGGCAAAACGAGGAAGAAATTCATTCAAAATTGATTGTTTATGTTTATAAAAGTTTAGTTGCATAATTCTTTGTACTGTAAAAATACATGTAGGTATTGATGTTATTACCAAACTAAATTGCAAAATTCTCAACAAACGTTTTTTACTTCTGATAAAAAAAAATCAAAACAAGTCCACCGTTAACAGAAAAATTGCTTTCGAAACATGTTTATCAAGAGATACTATTCGCAATTTGTCCTTTATTCGCAGCTACGAAAAACAAATTTTCTTAACAAAGTTACATCAAAACATTGCTCCACTTTCAGAAAAAACATAATTACACATCAGCTACGTTCAAAAGCTTCCATTGATTTAGGCGTCAGGTGCATACTTACATGCAGACAAAGGGTGCTGCGTTTGCCATCTATTTATAGTGGAACAAAGGATCTTTTAATCTATGGTTTCTATTTAAAACTCTTCATATGCGAGCCGTCGTGGGAGATTCTAATTCTTGAAAGTGGCATCTTCTAATTTTAAATGAGTATCACGATAATGGAAAACGTGGCTGTGTACACCACGTCGCGTCGTTGCGACGAATATTTTTTTAGTAAATTATCAGTTCGTTCCAAATGACAACAGAATTTATTTGCGGTGTTCACGGCGTCGGCACTTTTGTTGTAATGCAAATATAAATGCACGTATGTCGTCTTCAGCGTCTTACTTAAGTTCAGATGTTATCGTGTTATTTATTTGGTATTCTGAAATACTCTTGCAAGAGCTGCGTTACGTGAGAGTTGCGATGTTTATTAATTTAATTATTTCACAAACAGTTTCGCAATGAGTGTCACAAAACAGAGTTTGGGAAAATGTAGTATGTTTTTTTTATTAAATTTGAAAAGTTGGAACTTTAGGCTTGGTGATCTGGTCTCTTAACAGAAAAATTAGAACGAAACCGGATTAGGAACTTGCACGACAATAATGTTAGCGTACTACAAAACACAATTATATAATTAGAGAAATGAAATGTTTTAACGAACTTAAATTCTTTTCAATCTGGGAATCTTTGGAAATATAATTTGCCGTGGCAACGTGCTCCTAGTCTAACACATGCATTTGTCGTGCGCGCTGATTCATGTAATATAGTCTACAGCAACAAGTAATTATGCTCTACAAGGACGAAGTAAATCCAGAATCACGGAAATGAGGGTCCCCATCCAAAAATATTGTGCGTTGGACCATACGAAGATTGTAAATGTAGATTTGCATTTTTACTACGTCGAATTACATAACAAAAGAAAATTATAGTATATATAAGGAATAAATTAAATTATCTCAAATTTTTAACAATGCTTGCTGTGCATATTATTGATAATTACAACAATTTGGAAATAATCATTGTATAATTTAAATTCTGATATGGAAATAGACCTTCTTGATTTGCCTTTTTCTCAAAAAGAACGTCCTTAATTGGAATGATTAGCACCAGTAATTTTCACCTAAACAGTGAACTACGTTTTTCAATTTTCATCAGGATTTTGTGCACACCTAAATAAACTAATTGCTTTCTCTATTTGCCTATTTTCTTTTGCATCCCTAAAAGCTTATGGCACTGAGATGGTTTTGATGCTATAATGATTCAGTCAAATTCTTCAGTGCCATAAAACAAAATCGTAAAAAATGCTAATTATATCTAATTAATCTAATTTGTAAAATTGTTTTGTTTTGTGCTTTTTTTGTTAATGAAGTATTATGTGTTTAAGTTATTACAACATCTCGCCCAAATCGGTGATGATCTACTTTATGACGATCTAATTTTATCTAATTTAAGAGAGCTGGTAACTATGTCGACGTCTCCGAGAAGAAAACTGAACGGTAAAAATTATCCAGCTGTATAATTTTTCGTTTTCTTTTTGTATTAGTCCAACAAAAACTATATGATCTATAACACTATGCCATCTGTCAGGAACAGGAAAAAATAATCAAGGGCTATTGAAATTGGCTCATATCTCTAAATGTCTTGTTTCTTAAAAAAACATGATCGAAAGAAGTGATAAGAAGATTTTCACGCGTCTAGTGTTTTGTAACTATGGCAGAATGTTTCTGACCGAAATAGCATTAAAATGCAAAGGTTTAAAGTGAAACGAAAACAATAATGACATACTCAACGTTACACAATTTCAGCGAATAAAAAACGCATACTTATAATTAATTAACTAATAATAAAAATGAAAAATATTTCTGGTACATCCTCTATTAATTATTTTCGAACGAATAGTTCAACAAAAACATTCATTAAAAGGGAAGATGGAATCAGTTTTCAGTTTTCAGTATTTTCTCGTTCTGGATATTGACCACACATATGTTCTTACAGAAGGAGCGAATTGTATTTGGAATAATTGGGATTTTTTATGTCTTCTATTATTAGCTTTTTAAAATAGAATTGCGATAAGCGCTGTATAGAATTGCGATAGAAGCTGTAATTCAAATCAACTTTTGGATGTTTCCTAATTCTTAGCTAAAAATTATTGTAACTGTAGACTTTTATCGCTCTAGATTACACTCTGGTATAATACATTTTAATTGTAACAAACCTGTTCTGCATTCAAATACATGACCTTAAGTCCTAACTCTAAGTTAAAATTAATCTTTCATAATCAATCATATACTTAAATACAAAATCAAAGAATTTTTAAATGTCTAGTTACATGGAATTAAGACATGGCTGGTCTTTGTTTATTTTTTTATTGTTGTTTTCTTTAAATAAATCCCGATGTGCATTGTTTCTATCTGGAAGCAATTTGTGTTGAAAGACTTCAATCTGAGGCAATTACCACGTGTAAATTGTTACGCTTCTCATTTCGCTCAGTTGTGTGAAGAAACCAACACTTGCACGTAAAATTTTGCTTTGGCTACGCATGATTGATGTGTGCACTTTACATATCTACTTTTGACAAAATCTTACGGAATAGAAAAAAAATATTACTTAAATACATTTACGTCATCTAATTATTTATTTTTCATTTAAACTATTCATAACAGATTTATATTTTTGCCATTTACACTTTTTATTTATATATCTCTTTAAAATAAAAAATCGTTAGTGGAGTTGTTCACCAGCTAGTTTCTCGTTTATCCAACGTAACCGACATATTTTTCGTGATCTCAATTTTAGACGTTGGCGTGGAAAATGCAGGGATTTTACCAGCAGTTATTTTTTTATTTGGAAACGATTGCTCGTTGCGTTTAAGTCGAAGTGAAATTTTAAAGTCATATTTGTGAAATATTGATATGGTATGACTAGGCAGTAAGCAAATTTACAACGTACAGCGCCAAATGGATTCTATAGCTCCTCCTAAAGTAAGTACACACAAAAGACATAGACAAAGTATAAAAGTGTATACAAACTTCCTGCAAAATGATATGGTCATTCTTAAAATGGCGCATGTTAGAAATGTTTAACTAGTTGTGAAGTTCTCAACAAAGTACTTTTGGGTTACATAACTCCTGGAGGAATTGACAATTACTAGATCAATAAAATTGAAAGTGATACAATTTTCTTCATCTAATGCAGATTCGGATTAGTATGATATTAGAGCATCTAGAACGTCCATACCATGGATATTTCACTGAGGTTCACACTCTTTTCCATAAACCCCGTGCGCCCATCATCAATGAACATCAACTTTCTCCCCACTTTTAAACTTCACAATCGCTTCGTATAAAAAACACGACGATATTTTAAAAGATACTTTTGGATTTTTCTGCCATTTAAGTAGTGTCACCAGCTAAGTTGTACCAATATGGAATTAAATGGGTTGATAAAAAATATTGGGAAAGAAAAAGAGTAGTGCACGAACAACAATGAGAATATATAATACAGTTGTACCTGACCAATAATGCGCATATAAAAAAATTAAAGTAAAAAGCAAAAACTTGCCCAAACAGAGGGAAAACAAACAAAGAACTGAAGCAGTTATCAAGGGAAAGGAAGTTTAGATAAAGAAGAAGAAGAGTAACTTCATACCTCAGCAATCGGATACAATTGGAAAGAATTGTGCTGTCAAAAAAAATAATTTGACAAATATTGTACCAAGATGTTGGTGTTCCCCAGATGTCAATATTGGAACCATTAGTCATTTTACTTCTCGTAAACTATACTTAATCATATGGTAAAGATTTTGGATCTGATGTTTGTAAGGCAAAAAGGTCTTTGTGGTTCTTCATCAGCTATTAAAAACGTTTTTTCTTGCACTCTAGTCATGGCGTAAATCATACTGTCTTGTCATTGTTAAATTAAGAACTTGTCACTCGTACATGTAACAATGTAAAACATTTCCATTACGAAGGAAGTTATAAATCACATTCGCTTAACTCGACGACATAAATCAACAATTTCTACGCAGAGCTATTTGTAATCATGCTATTTGCAATTACTAGTTTTTGATTTTAATTTCGAAAATATTTTGTTACTTCGTTAATTGCACACATACACATCACTCTTTGATTACATACCTTCCCCCTTCTCCCTCGTCACATTATTATGGTATTTTCTCCCGTGGACAAATTCTCGTTCATTTAATGCCTAAGAAAATGATTTTGCCTCATTCATCGCCTTCGGTCGCAGTCCCTTGCAATCTATATTCAACTGTCCCTTTTACATTCTTTCCAATTTGTCAATCGTCTCTATACTTTGCAGAACAGCATTACGTATAAAAATAAAATGTACTCAAAACAGTGAATAACTTTAATGTTTTTACCTGAAAAATAACACGCTAGACGTGGCACAGGTATCGTAAATATTTATATTCGCGCTTCGTCGATATTTAAAATTACAATATACTACAATTTCCACAACGTCCAATAAAAATAACACAGGCATTTTTTATTCATTTATTTAATTTAGTAGGGTTCATTTGCGTCAATGTATTTACGTTCTGGAAAATGCCTATTTGTTCGTGTCTATTTAGAATTGTGTCGACTTTGTATTGTATAACTTTAAGTAAGATGCTGAGACAAAATTTATATGAAAACAGTGGTCCAACCAATTGGAAATTATGAAACAAACTTTACGATTAACACAAATTGTTTTGCTAATAAGAAAATTCATTATATGTTAAATTGTGATATTCGTAAATAGCACACGGCATAGATTGCACCAATAGCAGTGTAGCTGTAAACCATAAAACACATACACCGAATACACATGGTACGTTTAGTTAACGGTAATAGTCTAACATAGCCCAAGATCACCGTAATAAATTGCATAATATCCAGAGGCAAACACTTGATAGACTTCATATGATGGATCATGGACTATCAGGATGCACATATGACAAGTTTTCATGACGATCCTAGCCGTAGACCCACATAACATTGATAGGCTGCAAGACATACATTTTTATTTATTAATTTATTTGGAAAATTCCAAAGTAAAAATTGGGCGTACCCAACACATTGCTCCAGAAATACAATAAGATACAGAACCATAAGTAAAAATCAGTCGTAGAGTAGCTGGTATTGCACTGGTTGCATTGATTTCGTGAATACAGTTTTTAGTATAATTGGGTTACACTGCACAAAATAAATGCCCCAAAAAAGAAAGAATAATGTTCAATTATATTGATCAAGAATTGTAACTGTATTATAATCCTACATGATAATGAAGAAAAATTGTTAATAATAATTGCATTGAATATGTAACGGGATACGTAACAGTTAGTTTATCTCATAAAAACAAAAATGTTACATTTACCACTTCATGTTAATATTAAAAATTATTTCTTACATCACGTGAGTTAAAAGAATATTTATAACAAACAACAGTTAAACGCGCTGGCTTATTTGTATTATTTATTATGCAATACATTAAAATAATTAATATTTATGGAATGCGTACGTATTCATTAGCGAGCTACAGTTAATAATTCCATAAACCGATACATTTACGTTTCGTTGAAAAAAGCTCATTTCACAACTCTTTGCAAATAACGAGTGTCAGATATTAATCCCTTTCATTGTTACTACAAACCATTCGTTACGTAACAATTTAATGGGTACGTTTTATTTTATGTGCTATTATTACGTGTGTATGTGCGCAAGTAATTAGTTATAACAGCATAGATACATAATTACTAAAATTTTATTCTATTTATTACTTAATACCACAGTAAGTGCTCCGCTGGTTAGGTAACGTCAATCCAGATGATACACTGGTTGCAGATGGTTACTAGAAATTGCAGTGCTGTACGAGAAAATATTTTTAAAGGTAATTTAGGTTAATTTATGTCGTATTATTTGGACCGTGTCCATTTTCTCGACGTATTGTTTCAAGTTTATTTTTAGGCGGCTATTGATTGCCAAATTTTATCGGAAAAGCAGGAAAATTTTATTTATGAATTGCGTAATTCGCGTTTTGACCTAGATAACGCTTACGCTTTACATTGAGGGCATGCATGTCACAAAATCATACTTGTAACGTTAATCTTTATGTGGGAAGGAATTCGTTTGCCACGCACTTATAAAAAGTTAGTTATTTTAGTTTTTACACATTAGTAGCAATGATATGATCGAAATGGACTAATACATTAACTATGCGTGTCATGACAATTATGATTTAAACAAAGATACTTAAACTACACTCATACAAAGGCAGATGGGCATTTTTTAAATGAACAATTTACATTGTTATTTCGATGAAAAATTTAATAGATATACATCTTGGTAATAAAACAATCCAGCTGCAAACCTTGCAAACGGTCAAGATTATAAAGCCATTGCACCTGTCTTTGAACACCACGAACACTTGCTCGTGAGCTACTACTATCTTTAAGCAACTAAATGTTTTCACAGTCCATCGTTCATAAAGTTAACGCACACGTCAGTAAAACTTTCATCCCGCGAATATTTATTGTTATTTTGCCTCGCAGTGTCGCAAGTAATAGAGCTTTTAAAATACTATAATATTTATGACACGTGCGGCTAAATAATGCAATAACAGGAAAGCACTTTGGAATTTTAATATAAAATGGATGTTGACATAATTATAATGTTGATATTTGTATTAATACTTGAAGTGTTGTAATAGTAAAAGTACTTCGGACACATTGAACGGGGGAAATCTGAATCGCTAATTTATAATCATACTCACCTCCTTTGTTAATGTTTATGATTTAATATAGGTTTACTTGAAGATAACTCAACTTTCCTGGGTACAGTGTACACGAGTAGAAAAGGTCAACGGGGTTAGATTTTCTTAAGCCTACCGACACCGAAGAGTATATATTTACTATAAGCTTGTGAATAAAGAAAAATATGCATTATACTGCTGAATTATTTCACCTATTCATGCAACTGGACCATTATAGAATTTGCATATTTTAATATGGATATGGGTAAATCTACGATAAACTGCTCATATTACGAAATAATTTACGTGGTCTCATAAGAAATAGTTTTTAATTCTCGTTTTGTTTATGTTTTCTAATCTATGATAAAGGTTGCTCAAATATCAACAACAATGAGATTAGGTACTTATGTTGTGAATACGCGTTAGGGATTAAAATTTTATTCATTGTTATTTTACCCATTTGGACAATACTCAACAAATAATCATTGAATGAATGTGGAGATTTTCACAAACCTAATAACTTAATAATTATTAATAACTAGCGTTTTAGATAATTTG
Source organism: Geotrupes spiniger (assembly GCA_959613385.1). Taxonomy (NCBI): domain Eukaryota; kingdom Metazoa; phylum Arthropoda; class Insecta; order Coleoptera; family Geotrupidae; genus Geotrupes; species Geotrupes spiniger. The sequence continues at coordinate 21,978,842 of OY390736.1, read as the reverse complement.
TTCCTAATACCTAAATTGATCTTGACGATTGCTGTAGATACAATGGGGAACCATTTCGACTAACGGGTGTGGCAGCAGAAAATAGCTAGTTGTAATGATTGCAGTTATCCTGTTGGAACATCAATACCAGGATAGAATATAGGGGTGAGGATTTAAAGTCCCTGGGGCGAACATATGCGAGGTAATCTTCTACCGAAACAAATCGCAGCCCAAATCATACATTCAGGTGTTAAACCTGTATGGCACCTTTTAAGAAATTCTAGATTTCTTCTTCCTCGTCGATATCGATGTACCTTCCTACGATCGTAATTTGCCCCACAACCAAATCTTGATTCGTCACTGAAGACAATGTCGTTCCATTGCTGATTCCAATGCTGCCGCTCTTGACACCAAGTAATCCTTTGAGAAATTGGATCAACTCCAATTTCACAAAGTAATATTGTGGGTTTATGAGGTTCGCGTGGTAGGTATGAGTTAAGCTGCGATTATGAAGATTTCACGAGAGTGTTTATAGGGGATTATGGAGGATGTGATTAAGAAAGATGAAAATAAACTGGAAAAAGATTAGGGGAGGTTTGGTGAGGTGGCATGATTGAGGAGACGTAAGCCAAACGAAGGTGTAGTTGTAAAAAGCAAGTAGTAGAGAGATTGAAATGAAAGTCCAGGGCTTTCATTTCAATATAAACTTGAAACTTAAGAAACTTATGAGGACTAGAGCCCAATTGTGGTATTTACATATTAGATTAATGTAGCAGAAAGTAATTATTGAATCATTGAAAATTACCAAGGAATTAGTGATGAGTAACACATCATTGAAACTATAACTATCTAGGCTCAATATATAATAAGAAAAGACACAACCGAAAAAATGAAACCGTATTGAATTCATTTTATTCAAAGTTAAACTCTCACAGAAATGGTTAATTTGAATTATCACGAATATATGTTAAATCAAATCTACGGACGGAAGATCCGCATAAAAAGCTGACAGACAGAAATAATTTATCCATCGAACTTGAAAACAATAAGCAAAATCTACCAAAATGCGCTTTCCAAATCACTGTATCTTTAATGATTATTTATGTAAATGGTAAACCAATAATGTTGTAATAACCATTGGTATTTGCATTTGGTTAGGTTAGATGGTTGCGTTCAGTTCAGGGGGTTGGGTTGAAACCAATAAAAATTCAGCATGTAGAAAATCAATAAAGAAAATGAAAACCCAATTTAGCAAAGAAAACGAATACGAAAAAAATCAAGGAGAACGAAGCAAGTTAATTTATAAAATAATGAAACAGGACGAAACAAACTACATACAGACCAGAATATAAAACCACGAAATTTAGCAAAGAAAACGAATACGAAAAAATCAAGGAAAACGAAGCAAGTTAATTTATAAAATAATGAAACAGGACGAAGCAAACTAAATACAGACCAGAATATAAAACCACGAAATACACTACTATTTTTTTTGTACAGACTTGAACAAATCATAATTCGAGAATGAATGAAATCCAAAGGAGGTAAAACTAAGCAAATAAAATAGTTAAAGCACTAAATTTACACATTATGTAAAATAAAATAAGTGCTTACACAATGCACTGCCAATAAAATACGAAAAAAATAATATTAACAAATGAATATACCAATGTATACTCAATGTATGTTCAAAGAGAATAACAACTACATGTTCTTTCAACCGACAGACAATAACTCAATCCAACCCAACCCAACTCATAGCACTTTCTTACAAGGAATTGAATTTGAAATTTTTTGAGTTAATCTAATTCTGAAATGACAAAATGTCTGTGATAAAATACCATTGATACAGTTATTTTTAACTTCATCTGCCTGGGCCTTTTACAGATGTTGTATTTTGAATTTTATGGAGAATTGAAAAGTGGAACAATAAAAAAAAAACGTTTCAGCAAAGTCACATTTGCCATCCTTAGGTTGTTCTTTTCAATTTAGATATTTTGAACTTTTTTGATATAGTTTAAATAGTAATAATTGATAATAGTCAGTAGACAGTTTCTTGCATTTTAGTTTCTTTTGGCAATTTTGCCAGTTTTCATTTTTTTGGTAATTTTTTCTTCAATTCCATTTTCACAATATCGCATTTCTGACAAGTTTGTAATTTTTTTTTTTTTTGTAAATTTTGATAATATTTATGAGTTGGAAATGACCACAATTGTACATTTTTACTATGGGTTTTAAAATATTCATAGTTTATATATTTTTTATGAAAATATTGATATACTGTTTTTGAATTTTTAATTTCGGACTATTTGGTCGTTTACTTTTGCATTTTTGTTATTTGCAATTTTTGATTTTTTTCGTAAATATATTTTTCCATATTTACACATTTTGATATTTGTAGACCATTTTTTTGTAAATTAGGTAATATTCGCAAATTTTCCTTCTTTTTATAATTCTGCATTTATAGTGAGGTTTTTAATTAATAATTAATATTTTTTGTTTTGGCAGTGTATAGTTTTAGTCATTTGTGGTCAGTGTTTCTCAATGAAATTTTTTATTCATTTTTGAAAATTATTTTTACAATTTTGACATTTTTTGTATGGGTTTGATCACAAATACTAATAATATCTTTGGAATTTTAGATTTTTTGTCAATTTCCTTTTTTGTCAATTTCTTTGGGTTTTTTCCATTCTTATAATTTTGCAATCTATTGAAAAAAGTATGCATGAAATGCAATGTGGTCTGTTTAAAAATGTTTTGGAACCACATTTTTAAAGAGACCACAAAACGGTTGCCTGAGCTATTTAAATACTAGCAACAACCAACAATGAGCCATTCTATCCTCTATTAATTATCTAGATATATCTTTAGCAAAATCTTATCATACACTCCATGTTCTCTTCAGTTTCATTATTTTTTTCAAAATTTGTTTTTATGTGTAGGACGTGATCGTTTCCAAAAACTAACAATCGAAAAACAATATTTTAATTAGCTAGCTAAGTCATTTTTCGAAACTGTGCCTTCAAAATCGCTTTATCTAAATTATTTATCTAAATGTTAAATTTCTTTTGGAAAAAAACGATTGTTTAAAATATGCACATTTGGGTAGATTGATTAGCTTGGCTTGCGTTCAACCGGTTTGGGTTTTGTTGAAATAAACATTAATAAGTGATACCAAGAACAAATAAAATTATAAACATTGAAAACTTGCGAAACAAAATTAGAGCAAAGAGAAAATAAAACTACCCAATAAATTAGTAAATGTATCCATTAAATGACTGAGATGGAATAGATCATCAATCAAAACTTTGAAATTAATATGAAACAAAGGGTTAAAATTAGAAATTATATATAGTAAAATAGTGAAGTGAAGTGAAGTGCAGTTAACGGGAGCCGTTGGAAAGGACGGTAGGATTGCAGACCAAAATAGATTCTTCTGTAGACTGTTGACATATGGTATGCAATATCAGATAGTAACGAAAAATTAATTCCAATGTTCGAGAACAAAAACATTTCTGATCGATCCCAATATGTCAAAAAAAATTAAATTCTATCTGCACCTTGTAACAGAAACTAAACAACCAACTTTATTAAAAATGTGAAGAAAGACAACTCCCCAACATACGAAGGTTGATCCTAGATAAGCTACTACGAAGACTTTTCAGTCACCTACTATAACACACAGCAACTTATTTGATAAACAATTGATTTTTTCTTTATAGCTAACTATGACCTCATTCATTGCAGTTGGTAAAGCTCATATACAAAGATCACTTGATTATTAAATGATCTATTTCGAATGCAGAACCGAAATAGAAAGTTAATCAGAACAATTTCATGCTTTTGACTGGGATTACCCGAGTGCGATCTTAGACCGGGTTTGCTTTAAAAAAACCTGCTTCACACGGGGGTGCATAGTACTCAAGCAAAAAAATAATGCATATGTACAAAGCTAATGCAGTATAAAAACATATAAATTAGATTAAAATTTGTCGTGAGTCTCAGGAGCATTAGGAGCATCCTGCATTAGAACAAATTTCAAGTTAAAAATTGACAGTTGTTATATCAAAGAGGTTTCGCAACAGTCGCGTGCAACAATGCGAATATCGTGGCAAATCCAAACGTCCTAATCGACACCTAACCCACTAACACCAATTACAGTAGCGCAGTAAGCGCCAAATTAAACGCGAACTGACGCGAATTTTCGATCTGGTTTTCCAACCAGTTTCGCATTATTACGGCATCTACCTTCTTAATAACGACCCCCCTCCCCCAACCCCGACGCAAACGTAATCGCAAACAATCCGATGGCATAATAAGCCATTGTTACATAAGATTTGTAAGAAGTCTCCGTGACGAACGGCAACCTACGGATTCGGTAACGAGAACCCTGTGCTCGTAACAAACACGTTTCGACACACACATTATTACACGTAATGATAAATATTGTCCTCCGCATCGACACATATGCGTTACTAATATATTTTGTTTAATCGCGCGCGGCGAGATTTAGCGAGCAGCGATTGGCCTTTCACGTCTCATTGTACAATTCCTGTATTTGTATAATTTCATATTTTAATTTACAATCTCATAACTAGCCAAACCAACCCAACCCAACGTTATAAATGCGTGACATTTGAAACACGTGCACTTTTTAGGCGATTATGTTTCGATTGCGTTTAACAGATAAGTCATGTAAAAATATGTAATATAATAATGAAAAATTTGCATAATTATTGATACCGCCTAAATAACGACGAAAGTAAAAACCAGAAAATTAGATCAAGGACTGTGGCCTGGTGGAATCAAGGGTTAGAAGCACCGCTTGCTTTGAAGGGGAGAAGCGAGAAAATACTGCAGACCACGTTTTATATTTCTGCTTACTAACTTTATACCTGCTTACGAACTTCAACATTACCAACCTGTGTAAAATACACAATTAAGTAAACTAAAACGAGTTTGCTTACTCGTCTGTCTGGTTTGATTTTTTATAGAAATAGTTAGTTAGTTAGTTAGTTAGATTATAGGTATGGATTTTCGTGTCTTGGGAAAATATTGAGGAGTCGATGTGGGTAAAGTGATTGACAAATGCGAGTTCCAGATGAAGCAAGAATGCGGCATAAGATATATTACGTGAAAAAACTGTGTCGAACATATTTAAATCATCAAATATCAATTAAATACAACGAAATATCCTCGACTATAATACTTTTAATTCACCCACACAAATAATTTGCATAAATAGACGTAATTAGTAACAAGTGCGAACCGATGCTATTTATTACAAAAGACGCGAGATTTCGCAGCCAGTGAAATTGTAACTACTTAGTTTGCATTCATCACATCTGATTGATTATATCACGTGCGCACATAATTTAAAATTATAAGCGAAAAGTGGGAATAAATTAATAATTACTGGCATTATGTAACGTTTCCATATACATACATGTTATTGGATGATGTAATGTCGCAAAAACTGTTTATTCAATTGCCGTTTGATGTAATAACTCAATATATTTTAATTTCGTGGCGTACAGGGATATCCGTTTCATATGACGAAATCATTTCTCATCGACCAGATGTAAGGGGCATATTTATGATTGTGATATAATTGAAATTATTTAACTATCCAACTTCATGCCAGTGGCCTATCGTATAAGGCATTTTTTATAATATGTTGATGGTTAAATTATAATATGAAGATCAATTTACCCTGAAGGTGCCCGGAAATACTTTTCGCCTGCGGGTTCTGAAGTTAACTGCTAATTGACTTTTGTGGCTAGATAAGTTTTGTGACGTAATAATAAAATAGGAACGACTTAAATGCAGTAAATACATTTATTACAGTCTATTTGTCGATTATAGTGCCACTTGTCTATCCACCAATGTCTAGTTCACGTGATAACGTATCCCTCTGATCATTTTGTACAGGAACTATGAGTTATCATTAAAAATGAATTTGTGTATGCAACAAACGTTCCATTTACAAAGGAAAACTTGCAATTTGCGGTTTTGGTTCGAAATGAAGTAATATTTTTGGATATTCAATCATATAAGATGAGTAAAGAGATTTAAACTTTGAAATATTTTTATGTTAACTGAATTTCAGACAGCTAGGAATTAATTCAAACTGAATGTAAACGATATCAGTAGTGCTAATATTATTAAATATTTTTTTTGTTTTTAATTACAGTAAACGCCTATTTAGATTTAGAAAGTCTTTGTAAATTGCTTTTGGTCAGATAAGTGAAGTTTGTGTTCAGCTTTGTGGCGCCAATTTCTTAAACGATCAGACATTACTTTCTTCAGTTTCAAGGGAAATGACAATTTTAATAGATGTCTTTGAAAATGTATCACATATAGGATTTTCTAAGCGAACATGGCGTTATTATCTTAATTGGTTTTTGTTTCATATCTAGTTTTGTACGCTTTGATTACTGATTTCCAAATAAATAACGAATGAAGTACTGGCCTCTGCAGTATATAAAAATAATACCATAATATCGAATATTGGCATGACATAATACAAACAATAATTTGTTTGTCATTTCGAAAGTGTATATAATTTAAAGCTCATATTTTTTGTTTATATAGTGTACGTAGCAATAATGTTATGCAGAGCATGCGCCAAAGTTGTATTTTGTAATTTGCATTGGCTTTGAGAACTACATCATGAGAAACAAGATTATTCTGCACTGAAGCAACCGTGACGGATAAGACACGTAGTTAATAAATAACAAAAGTAAAATAGATCCGAACACCGATCCCTGTGGGACACGGTTTTTTAAAATTAAACTAGACTACCAGCTATTCATTTATTTATACCTATGTGTCACAGTAGGTAAAATGCAATTGCAGAGCGTGAACTACAATATACGGTTGGCGTCCAAGATCGATTTACAACTGAAGCTATTCTATCATTCACTGTGAAGAATGCAGGAAATGTAGAACAATTTATAATATAGCAGTCTATACACAAAATTTAATCCAAAAAAAAATCAATATAATCCCAAGCATATTTAGTATGTAGAAGAATCTGCTATATTTAAAAAGTATTCAACAAATTCGTTTACTACTTTTGTTTGACATATTATTGGCGCTTTGCATTAATTTCAATTTGTTCGAGTATTGTTAGTTTTTGGTTCATATTATTTTTTATTACTATTTATTTTACTACTATTATTTTTGTTTTGCATTTCTGTGAAATATTCATTCAGTTTATTTTACAGTTTCGTTCATTGCTTTTCCATTTAATGTTTTCTTTCACAATTTTTGCTCCCTGTATTATTTGTTTCCGAAAGAATATTTTTCTGCACATTTGTTTCCTATTGGTTTTACGACTCTGCGATTTATATCCTTGTTGATACAGTTTCCATTTATTTAATTTTTCCCCCTTCGTTTGAATAAATTTGATATGTATGTTTTTGTTTTCATTTCTTCCTTATTTAATTATGTAGTAATTATATACTGCGTTCAATGCTCTTCTCCATTGTTTATTTATTTCTTATTGTTTATGTCTCGGCTATGACTTATTGTTTATGTCTCTGGCTATGACTATTTTTATCTGAATTTTTTATTTACTTTATTTAGAAAGATACAGGAAAATACCTACTTACGTGTCTGTATACCTACAGTAAGTAGGTAATTAGAGAGTACATGATACAGCCTGTATATTGCATGGACATTTTCAGTTTGCTTTCCAATCGCGTGTCTGGTATTATATTTTATCTAACGATGTTTGAATTGTGGCGGTTTGATTGGTTGTTTTAATCTTTAGCGTATTTTTGTTTGTTTAAGTACATATTTTCACATTTTATTCACATTTTTTAAAATGCATGCGCATAAACACAGTTTTGTGTCACCAATTGGACTGAGTAGTGAGTAGTGAGTAGTGAGGCATATCGTCTAAATTATATCGTAATCTTATCATTACGAATGGCACATATGCATCCCGACAGTCTTCATCAGAATGTATTGCGACCACGTGCAATTATGGGTAGTGTTGTGCGGAAAGATGCATTATAAAGATATGATCCTGAAAGTAAACAGGAATCAATGGAATGGAAACACATGGAGTCGACAGTGCCAAAGAAGTTTAAGATCCAACATTCGTTTGGCAAGGTTATGGCCAATTGGAATTGTCAATCCAAGTCCTTATAATGAGGCACAGAATGCAAGCAACAGGTTCATTGTAAATATAAAATATCCTGCAGCAATCCCAACAATGTCTATTCAAACCGTATATATAATAATAATAAAGTCGTATCAGGGAAGGCAGTTAACAACGGGTTATTGATGATTAATCAGTATTGCCTTTCTGAATTCATTCACAAACTAAACCTTATTCGCCTTTTGAAATTGCTATTTTTCAAAAAGAAATAAAAAATTCTTAAATATGTATATGACATCTGCGTTATTGAATTATAGAGCCTGTAGCAATTTAAGTGAGACACCAACAATCTTGCTTGATGCTACCGAAGAGAGATATTGAGCCGTACGCCCAGGCAGGCAACTAATTCATTTATAAATAGGGGTTCCTTACACTCTGTTTTCCAGGTATCGCTGGAACATGTGATTGCTGCATACTTTTGCTCGTTTCAAATATGTCTGGTAATTTCTGCTTTAACATTATTTCTTTTACCAACTGTCCAGCTAGTATTGTATCGTATACCATTAGAATCTAATGGATGGTGATCTTAGTATGTAGTACAAAGTTGTGCTGTACTCACGACGTAAATTCGCTGAACCGTGTGCTAATATTTGAATTTAAACAATATTATCAATTTTGACATTTTGTAGTTTTTAAGAATTTTGACATTATTGATTAGTCTTTTTGTCGATTTTACACCTGCTTAACAGTGGTTTCGCATTGAATACAAATTCTGACAATTTCAGTTTTGGTATTTTGATAATTTTACTAAGTTTTATTTTAAGCAAGCCTGATTACGCTCAATTTAATTTTTTTGTTATACAATCTCAAATCATTTTCTTTTCACTTTTTGGATTTAATAAATTCGAATCAATCTTTGACAACATCGATTTTGACAGTAAGGCATTTTTTGGAATCATTTCAGTAATAGACTACTTGCCACATAAGACCACGATTTATTCAAAGTTTGTCTCAATGATGAACTCCTCATTAGAGCCAAATTTACTTCCACCGAAACATTTGTTTAGATTCGAGAAACAGGAAATACTCGCAAGAAGCTTAATTTGAAGAATATGTAGGACAATAAAGTCATTCGTACCAAACCCAATTATTAAGTTTCATCATCACTTTTATGGATTTGAATGCTGGTGCATTGTCTTGATGGAAGATGGAGCCAAATGCGATCATTTTTCTTCAAATCCTCATTAGAACCGTCCAATAAATTTGAGTAATATTCGCCAGTTATTGTTCTTCATTTTTTTATGTTATTTGCATGGATTATACCCTTCGAATCACAGAAAATTGTTGCCCTTACTTTTCCAGCAGAAAGAATGACGTTTGTTTTCTTCGGCGTCGATGTACTTCCTGTAATGGCTTTAAGATCGTAGAAACGTTTGTGACTCTTGTTTGTCATGACTACAAGCACCTCCAGAGAATGTAAATTTGGTCTGATGAGCCCACAAAGGTGAAACGGCCCGTCGTCACCTATTATATTCACTGAAATTTATTTTCATCTCCGTTTATCTGAGAACCCTACCAACTAAATTATCTCATGTACGTCTATGCGGTCATTCAATATTATATCAAGGATATGTTGTTAATATGGTAACGATATGTGGACGACCTGGGCGTTCAATTTTTCCATTTTCGTAAAGACACGGAATTGGTTCACTTCGGTGGCTGTCATACAACACAAACTGAATTAGACAACTGACTGACCATATTATAGCAGTCTTTTGAAGGACGACATTAACGAAAAATAGCATTGAATTTAATCAATCAAGTCATCTCTTGTGTAGACTAGGTATTCAATCTGTGCTCATAATAACAAAAATACGCATATTATAAATTAAAAAAAAATCGTTTAATCCCCATTAAAAATTTTACGGTCTGAATTATTAATTTTTTTTACAGAAACTTTTCTTTTGTAACATTCGAAGCACAGATATTAAGTAATTTTACATTTTCGTCTGAATAGTGTAAAAATGTGGTGGATATTTTTTCCTCCAGTATTTCACAACATCAAATTACGTTAAATTACGATTTTGGGTTATTTGATGAAAGCCGATTTGTTTGGTACCGAATTCTGATGCAATGTGATTTTGTTTTAGATTAATTTATGAAAGCTCCACATTGAATGATACATTATTATGACATGGTAGTAATTTCATTGGTGATACCATTTAAGAATACCGAATATTATTAAATTATTTAGTTTTTATTCATTTTTGTTTGTTGCAAAGGAGAGTTTTCATTTTATATTTGTCCGAAAACGTTTGGACAATTGAACTGGATATTTGATCAATAACCAAAGTACACATGTACACAGCCCGCAATCCTAATCATGTTAATGATAATATTATGTCCTGGCCGGATCTGGCATCGTGCCCTTATGTGAGAAGAACCCAATATTGGTTAAGGCAACAAAATATCCCATGTGTGCCTAAAGAGGATAACCCCCCAAATGTTCAACAGGAAAGTTATATAGAAGAATTTTGGGCTCCACTCGGTAGAAAAGTTTACGACGGTGGATGGGATGTCTAAAATGAAGAAGAACTAGAGTTTAACCCATTTACTGTCCAAAGGCTGATGAAAAGCATTGGCACCAAATTGCGAACCATTGAAACCCATGGTCCTTCAGCTGCTATGTGTTACATTATAATTATAGTTAAAGTTTCACTGAATCTTTTTCTGTACCACCAAATTAAATAAAACAATTATAGTTTGAACAATTATATTTCAAAAATTGTCCCAAAACTTTTGTTACAATCGTTATGTGTTTTATTTATTGTTACAAAACCAAGCATATCGATCGAAACAAACGTACACGCTTAAAAACACGTTACACATAACTCCCGGGCATTACGAATGCGTTATAAATAATTGATTGGCTAGACTTGATGTGCAGCGCACACACGACACACAGGCGCACATGCACAAACCGCGAGCCGCTTTGATAAACTTTTACACGGCGCATTCGTTCGATTTAATGTGGATCAGTCGTTTTGTAACAATCGTGCTGCTACCTAATAATAAGATAAAACTGTATTAGTTGCATAAGTTTGCATAATTCCGCCATGATGTAACGTTGCATCGTAACACGGTTCATACACTACAGGCAAGTAGAGTTTTGCCGCACCGAAGGCAATAAGTTCCATAATCCAATCGCAGCTGTTTTCCGCGTGTAATGGTTTACATGTTAGTACGCACACAAATGAAATAATGTCACGAAATTTAAGTTTTATGTAACCATCATAAATTACTAGTCGATTCAACTTTAATGTGATAATTAAATTAAACCTTGGGATATATAAATTGAATTATTACCACTGTAGTGGTCGCACAAACTAAAATAATTATTTGGTGGAATTATGCGCAAAATTCTGCAAATAAACGCAACATTAATATCAATATCAATATCATATTTAGCCGCAACTTCGTATATTATCCAAACTATAACCACACAAAAAAACGACTAGTAGCTCAATTATAGAATTTCTGAAGACGAATAATAAGTGACAGCTACTTATGGTAAGATATAAATAAATTATTCTAAAAAGCTCAAAATCTTCAGATCGATCATGTGTCCTTCATTGGTATTGAAACCACGCACTTAATTATACAACACCACATTGTTCTAACCACAGTTTATCTTAGTGTAGAACTAAATTTCATTCAAGTTATATAAATCTCTGCGTAAATACAGGGTTATAGAAAATTTATCAAAATCAACAGCTTTCTGCAGCATTCCAAAAGATTAACTAGTGGATTTAAATAAATTGTATATAATATTGGAGATCAATCAATAATCCATCGAGTTTTCCCACGTGTTATTTACCTTGTGCAAAATATTTACCCGTTTCACAAGAACATAACATTTTAAGATCGTTTGACGTGAACATCTGCAACTTATTCCCAAGTGTGCTCATTTTTATGACACTTAATAAAACATATTTTAGGAACATAGCTGTATTTAATTTTCTCGGTTATATTTGCTTTTTATAAACTCACTCAGCAACTCGCAGAGGTGCACGGGCCACGCAATTGAACTGCATAAAAATAAATAAACAAATCGATATTATAGCACCGCTATTTTTGTAGAAATACATATTTGAGCTTTTTATTTCAATTCCGTAAAATGCATAGTGTGCATAGTTTTGTGTCTTCAATAAGCTAAGGGTTAGTAGGTGCTTTATCTAAATGATAACGGAGCATAAGAAAAAAGGACACAAATGTGTTTTGTGAAGGAATGAGTACAGGACTGTCGTGCCGCTCTGGAGCTTTCTAGCAAGAATGATGTTGAATTGACCATAAACGGTGAATTAACAATATTTCTGCTACAACCCTTTATTATTATTACTTAAGTTATCGAAATAACGACTACCCAATGCAATTATAACCAATTTGTGAAAAACATGTAATTTCGAAGTAAAAGCAAAAACTGTTAAACGTATGCATATTTAGAAATTATTCACAGTTTAATATATTTTTCCTAAGTTATATTTCAAAAATATTTTGCAACAAAAATAGCTAGCCTCTAGGTTGATATGGCGCTAACTTAATCAGCGATTAAAAAAATACAGATTTAAATTTACAATTTCTCAAAATAAGCACATCAATTACATGCTACATACCTGTGCGCGAAGTGCATCCAAAATATTTAAACTTGACATACCTGGAACAAAACGAAACTAAATCATTACAATTTCATCAACGAATTAACAACTACTATTAGAAATTGTCGTTCAACTCAATTACAAATTTGTTCTGCGCCAAATATGTCGCGTGTTTTTACTTCAATTAACGCCTTAATTAAAATTTTAATTCCGTTGCAAATTCTCAGTAATTATTCGTAACGCAATAGAATGGGTTGGCATAGATAAAATAACCTTCGCGTTTTATTTAATCAAAATTTCCCAACCGTTTTGTATGATTAAGAAAACCGTTGCGTGATATTTAAATCGGTTTCGTCGTAAATTTTGTTACAGAGTCAACTAGGCATTTATGCCTTCACTACCTTGACGATTATTATTATCATTGTTATTTTACTTTTATTTGGTCGACGTAGTCACATTTTCGATTATTTATGTTTATTTAGCATATATTTTCACTGGTTCAAAAGTTGCGAGTTATACGTACTGCATAATTTAAATAACTTTAGATCTCGTGCACGATAGGAGCGCGGATCACAGGATCACTGCGGTGTTGCATAATTCAGTTACGAACTCGAAAAATATATCCAACAAATGGAAACACATGTTAAATTACTCGTAATGGTAAATGAAATCTATATGCATTAATGCAATTTCATTGCAGGTTATTAATGTGTAATGTCAACAATGATACAATGATTTCCTTAACCTGATGGAAGCTAACGAACTATGACTACATTCACCACCATGTGTGGTCAATTACTATCCATTGTAAAATAAAATCAAATGTTGATTTGCAAATTAAAACGTTCTTGGAAATTTCAACCTGCAAGACCATTGTGATCACGTTTCAACTTGCGGTTTATTTCTGGTGGAAGCAAACCCTGTCTACAAGAACCGATTATATAATTTTGTCCAAGTCTGGTACAGAGAAATTTCCACATAGATAATTATGGAGATTAATAAACATAACTAACATAGGATGTCATACGGTGTGGTGTTTATCGACAAGCTCCAATTAAATTGTAGCATAAGAAAACATCGTCAGCAATTATTCCAGCTGCTTGGTTTTGTTATGCAATAATTTAATAGGTATAAAAACTATAGTTGTATATTTGGAAAATTCGGTCAATTTATTTAATAGCAGTATTGAGCATATATTTTTTTCACATGCCTATTCAATATTTGTCACACACCATTCATTATACGAATTAGGAATATCTTAGCAGTAGCATAAATTAAATTGGTTATTTGTACCATTTCATTCTGAATATATTTTCTTAACATTTAATCAGTAGCACGTCCAATCGCGTAAAAATAATTTTATTGAATTAATTTTAATTATTTCTATTGCTACTGGACTGGAAGTTTTAAAAATGTTGAAGTTTGAGAACATTTTGGCTTCTATTAATTTTACGTGTCCTGTACACTAAGATATTGAAAATGTTGCAACAAACTTTTTAATAGGATTGTATTCTGGCCACGAAGTTTCCTCCAATACGTGTAAGAACAAACCTTTCATTAATAAAAAAAATTAAATAGACCGACATATAATTTGCACGTTAACATTAATAATAGCGTTACAAAAAGTTGAAAATTAGCAACGTTAGATTCAATAATACTAATTGCAATCGAAGTTCGTCCAATTCATTTAATAACGTAAATTACTAAACATGTCGAAGTGACCTCCGAAATATTATTATAAGCAATTTTTGTAATTATATTATGTAAGCAATTATTACCATGTCAATATTTATCAAATAATTACAATCAAATATGTTCAATGAAATGCACACAGTCATGTATTAAAATGCGCCCATCAATTCGTGTTATTCAAATAAATTTCGCGAAATAAAAATTGTTTGCAACTTCAAACAATGGACTTGGAATCTTTATCATGCACGATAGTTTTGAAGTGTCCTATAAAACGTTGAAACATGATGATGAAAATTCTCGAGAATATATACGCCCGTCTAGCTGAATCATAAAATTGAAACAGTTTAGAATTAATTTGTTAGGAATTTCCTTTGTCTTTAAAGATGCATTTTTAGATTATTATGCATATTTAATATAAAAGTAAAACGTGATGTTCAAGTAAATTGGTTTTGGTCTAATATATTTTCGTGTGCAAGTTGAAGTATTAGGACTAATGCTAATTCTATTCGTCGAAATATATCCGAATCGTGTTTTACCTGGAACCGGCGACAAAATTAAATAATCGACCTTTGTATACTTGGATTAACACGTCTGGGTAAACACTGTCATTATTGTAGTTTTTTTTTTTTGGTTGTGGCTAAAGTACTGTAAACACCAATTGAATTTCAGAGCCCTCCTAAATTGAGATTTTTCTTGAACGCACGTTATGTTATCTGCTTATTTTACACCCTCTTTTACAACATCTTTCACGCCTTTCATTGCCTCCTTCCCTATCTCCATATCCAGTTTGGCCACCTTGCCTGTACCATATATACCTTTATCTCTTTACATTTCCCTACTATCCTCTCCTCATCTTTATCTTCCCTAATAACTTCCCATTCTCCCCCATCATCGTTCTCCAATCTCTCTCCATTTCCTCTTTCTCCCTGCTCCACCCCATTTCGTCACAATCCTCCTACCAATGTTTCCAATCACCTTTTCGACATGCCTCGCACCTTTCAAAATCTTCCACCATCCAATATTCGTTTGTACTCTTTTCGTTGCCGCATTTTTACCTCGCTATGGTATTTTCTCCCTCCACCGTTTTCTTTGGTACTTTGGTATCCTTCTATACATCTGTAATTTTCCCGCCCCTTTCCTGTGCCCTCGACTACCTTTCTCTCGATATTTTCCTCTCCACTCTTCTCCTTTCCGACTCCCTCCCGACATGCGTGCTTTCTCTTGCATTTTTACTTTTCCCCAGACTGCCATCTACCCCAACCTCTCGCTCACTGTCTCTTGCCTCACTACATACTCCGGTGTCCAATTTTCCAAGTGTACGGACCATTACAACTAAGCTCTGTATGCCCTCTCCAACCTTTTCTGTTCCTTAACACCCCTGATTTCATTTTTATGTATTATTGGCGATAAATACGATATGGTGCTCCAATAAGAAGGTAGATTTTGATAGTGAATATGTATCTGGCTATTTGTATATTTTATGAACATAAATTGCAACGAATGTATTTAGGTGATGACAGCTATCTAACTATCTTGAGCTCATCCGACCACAACACATACATTCGCTGAAGGTGACAAAGTGTTTGTGTATGAGCATTAACGCCATCGAGACGTTACAATACACGCACACTGCTACGTCATTGCAGTGATCTTTATCGACCAACTTAGTCCGGTACTGTCCAGTACCAATACGATACAGTTGCAACTGTCGGCACTAAATATTCGCTGAAAATAAATTTCAACTAACGTATGACAGCTGATGACAGCTGTGTTGTGCTATCTTCAGCTCATCACACCACACCACACACCACACGAATCCTTATCAACCTTATCAAGTAAGTAAGTGTGAGTATTGACGTCTAGATGGTGCTGACACTCACACACACACAAACTCTCTATATTTTATATTTATAAATTTAAAAGGGTATACAAAAAAATTCTGACAAACTAGTTCAACGTTTCTATTTCATAATTAAGCCAGCCAGGTTTGTATACATACATAAACGACAATTCTCATCAGAATTTTATCAGTTACTTCAGTTACATAATTTCGAAATATTTCAACATTTTAAAACTATGTATGATAACGCAAGTTCGTTAATCAAATTTAATTCAAAATTGCCAACAGCTTTTGTTTCTAAAACGATTTTGTCGTAAATGTGATTATAACAAATTATTGTGCGCAAATTAATACGACATTTTTTGCATTTCAGTGCACATATATAATTGTAACTATTTTCGTAAATATTGACTTTGGAAATAATTTCTTATAGAACACAATTACATAAAACTCTTACTGATATAATTTCGGAGGCCATACCAAAATAATGCATTACTGTTAACTGAATGAAAGTGCAATGCAGTGACAATGCAGTTACTTGGATTATTTCTCAATAATCCTTGAAACAATACCAAAAGAGGTTAACTGATTTCTTGGAAAAGAACACAATGCTGAACAAATGTCAACATGGCTTCAGAACCCACAGATCAACAGTCACAGCACTCATAGATTTGTTGCAAGGAATAGTTGATGCCTTTGAAGATCGTAAGAATGCTCGAATTACTTGCTGCGACCTAAGTAACGCATTCGATAGTATGCTCCACAGTATTCTGGAGGCGAAGTTGGGGCGCTACGGAGTCAGAAGGCCAGCTCTGTCAATTATAAAATCGTATCTTGCAAAGAGAACGCAGCGCGTGAATTGGAAAAATTATGTCTCTACAGAGGCAAATATTAGCATAGGAGTTCCACAAGGTTCTATACTGGGTCCGTTGTTATTTGTGGCTTCCAGAAAATGTGCAATTGTAACATTCATTGCACATTTTCTGGACGTCCTTATATGCTGACGATACTAATTTTCTGAACATCTAAGCTTCCAAGAAGCGGGAAACTGGTTTGATGTAAATGGTCTAAAATTAAATACTGCAAAAACTCAAAGATTGACTTTCAACACGGTACATAGGAACGACTCAGAGCTGAAATTACTGGGTATCTATTTTGATTGCACATTATACTGAACCACCCACATATCACACCTATCCCAGAGGTTGTCGACGGCCATCTTTACCATTCGTAGAATGAAGAACATAGCTTCCCCGGATGAATGCAGAATGGCATACTATTCTAACTTCCATTCCATAGGCTATCTATGGAGTTTTATTATGGGGTTCTTCTGCAGGAGCAGAACACATCTTATTGAAGCAGAAGGAAGCAATAAGAGTTATGTGTGGTGTAAACAGACTAGCTGCCGAAATTTATTCAAGACACAAGGTATACTAACTATACCACCTGTTTACATTCTTAGTTGGTTAAAGTTTGTCCTGGAGAAGAAGTCAATTTTTTTCTTAATACTGCCTTCCACTCTTATAACACGAGAAACCAGAGTGGTTTTCCAATCGAACATCACCTAATTAAAAAGACGCAGTTGAGCACGAATCACATATTGCTAAAAATTTACAATAATCTGCCACCATCCCTGAAGCTATTACCCACCGCCAAACTGATGACCCCAGTTAAGAAGATGCTTCTATCGGAAACCTATTATTCTATTCAAGAATTGGTAATGAGTAACGTTACTGAATATTGATGACATTATGTTCATGTTAAGTTTTTCTATGAAAATCGACCTGTCATGTAATTTTCTTGTTGACAAATAAATTATTATTATTATAATTTATTCAAACGAATCAAAATTTTGATCTAATATGTTACTTGTGTTACATCTAATTCAAACAAAGAATGGTTGCAAGTATGAACAGAACAATTAATTTACAGTAGCGCTATTGAATAGTTGTGTGAAAATATTGTTGGTTCAATACGACTATTAAATAAATGCTTAATTGACCGGAACTATCCAAATATAACTTTGTACAAATATAGTTTTTATATGCGTTCAATTATTGCATAACAAAGGCAAGTACTTATAGCAACTGCCGACGATGTTTTCTTATGGTGCCATTTAATTGGAGCTTGTCGATAAAAACCTTATTATGACTCACTTATCATTATTTATTCCTGTTTACTAATCTCTATAATTATCTACATGAAAACATAATGTAACTTGTTTCAATCTATTTGTCAACTTTAACAAAAATAGCACACAAACAACACTCCTTAAATGATAAATGAAAAAATATAATTAACCACTCATGTAATATAATGTCAACGATGCGGTTCATATTTGCATTGGGCATATGTGGTTACGCTCACGTTTTAAGTTCTTGGAGCACGAGTATGTACGTGCGAACTAACCAGGCTGCAATTAACTAACTACCGCTAGACTTATTTTCGTGCGTCATTCATCGATTATCCATACACGTAGTAAAGCGTCGATTTACGTTGGTCAACAAACTTTACACTTTTCACAGGGATTTATCCCACGAATTAACCACAATAAACAATTCCATTTATTTCAAGGTTCATCGGAATCCTCGCAATTATTTTATGAACGTTATATAAACGCGTGATAAAAATATTTTCGTTATTGACTAATCTAATGAGTTGTTTTGCTTTTTGCTTCTCGCGTATGCCAAAAAGGGGCCCCGGTGGGTGGCATTATTTTACGTGTCGATGTAGTGCACGCGTCATTCTTTTTAATCAACCGAATATTTCAACGATCCTGGCCACAAAGTAACGAGAGTGTTTAAATACTCTTTGAATGTTATTTGGATGCGATTTTTCTTCGTTGGGTTGACAAACAATGATTCAGTCTCATTCCGATGTGGGATTGAAACTTACATTCTTAATCAACCGTTAGTCATTTTATTTAATCGTTATTTTGCTATCGTATGCGTCACGGCGTAATTGGCTCGTTGCTGCTTTACAAATGTCAAAATTATTACCAACCAACTTCAAAAAAAAAACCAATTAAACCGATCGTAAAGATCTACAATAATTTAGGATTAAAGCATTAGCAAAGTTTATTATATTTCAATTCGACTTGCGCAATTATTAATAAATTCGCCACACTATTTATAGATCAAAAGTGTTTAAATAAAGATAACATGATTCGCGCTTAATGTAATCGTTGCATATGTCTATCTAATTTTATCGATCTCGCCTTCTTCCACATATTCGATTTCAAATGGAAGGTTAACTTGTTACCATGTTCGCAAAAAAAAACAAAGTTGGAGATAATTAGCAAAGCGCCTTTGTTTCTATTTATATTATTATCGTAAACGCAATGTTATTGTTCTTTATCTACTCTTTGATGATAATAAATGGAACGTTGTTTCTATATGAGACAATGGAGTAGATTATTTTTATATGGAGCTTTGTAATTAAAATACTAAAACACACGTTTTCGATTATTTTTGGACCAGTAGCGTAATAAAATATGCCCCATAATTTTAATTCGTCATTAACAAATGCAAATTATTACGTGTTGCGTAATGAACAAATTTCGCAGTAGAATTTAGTTTTCGTTAATAAACAAAGGAACGTTATTTATGAGCGTTCATTTATAAGTAATGACGTAAATTCTATGTAGTAGAACAATTTGAATTCAAAGCTTTCGCTAAATTGTACAAAATTGAAATTTAAAAGTCATGTGTGTAAAAGGTGAAACTCTTATATTAAAGCCTTGATCCAGTGTTGGCGAAAATTTGTTATTCACGACGATGGATAAACCCTATAATTGCATCAGCAACAAGGTGATAATACATTTTCATGTCTTTGCTACAATTAACTCAATAAATATATTACGTACACCAAAGGGACTTTAATTAAGAGCACGCTAGCATATTATTGACGTTTAATTTCAAATACTTTAAACAAGCAACCTATTCTTGAAATGAAGTGTAACGATGTGCACGATGTACGATATTATACTAATATTTTTTAAGAATCGTCTTTATTGTGAACATAACATAATATATCATACAACACACGAGAAATATTAGAGCGTGAAGATGCATATATGTTAACTTTTAGATGAGAATATATTGAATCGGCTTACAAACACGTAAGCGCTCAACGAGCTTTTTCGAATTATACTGCATACCGGTTTACCATTTCTTTGTAGATCTCATTAAAACTAAGTAAAAAGTAGAAACTATTTAGCGGCACGACTACAATTTGTTTAAGATTCTCCTTTATTTTTATTATTAGACTGAGTTCAGATGCACGGTGTTTCCAGATGAAATGAGTATCAATTTTATTTATAAACTGTTATTCTGTTGATATTCTCGAATGACTCTGCACTCTTTTCTTTTCTCTTGTTAAAATTTTATGCATAACATTTTTGGACTTGAACTCTTGCATTTGAACTTTAAACGCCGTTACTTATAACTATTCCGTCAACACCTACGTGCACTATAGTACAGATAAAATGACATTGACCTTCGGCTGTTATAAAACCTCCCTTTTGCAATGTCGGCAAGGCTAAATTCGATTATACTTGGATCTGTTAAACGTTTTACTGGCTTTTACAGTTTTCTGTATTTCCTACATACAATTTTATCCTTCATAATTTCATCCAGAGAGAGAGGGAGAGAGAAAGAGAAAGGATCTCTGGCTACTGCGGAACTCCTGGCTTTAATAGAAGATGATGACTGCATGACTGCAGATACCACTGATGCTGTCTATATCCCACCTACAGTTGAAATTATAGTTCTCGTGGAAGAGCAAGTGGCTGATGTAGCTGGTACTTTTGATAGCGACAAGAAAATATATTGGAAGAGCGAGAACCTTGGACACCTTCAGTTGAGAAAAAGAGAAAAGAAACACATAAAAAATCAGCCAAAATGAATTCCAAATTGGAAAAAAGTTGAACCTATGGCGGTAAGCGGTAACCCTATGACATTTTTCATTATATTTTAATTCAGAAGTCTTGACTAAAATTGTTGTTTATTCAAACAAATACGCACAAGATCATAACCGCCATTCCTTTAATCTAAACATTATAATGCTAAAGAGATTCGTGATTACCCTCTATTGTATTTGTCACAAAATGTGGCCAAGGGACTACTGATCGTTAGAACATGCATGAGTCGTAATAAATGTGTGACAATCAAAGAGTATATGCATGGATAACAGCAAACTTGATCAAAATGACAAATTTTCTAAATCAACGAAAAAATCTACAATTTGAAATTTTTTCATAAAATCTCTCTATCTATGAAGAAATGGTGCCATGTTTCGGTAGACATTCTTGAATGATGATTATTAAGGCAAACCAGTACGACTTTGCTTCAAGTTATGGTGCATGTTCAGTTCAGAAGGCTACTACTATAAATGTATTCCTTATGGTGGAAAAAGAGACTGAAAACTCTGAATTTACTGTGAGTGAAAGAGTAGTTGCAGATGTGCTGGTCGTTGTTAAAAATACATCTAAACATCCGATATTCTTTGATAATTTCTTTTCATCTTACAAACTATTCGTACTTTGAAAGGCCAAAGACTGGAGCTATCCGTGAAAATCGCATAGCAAAATGTCTCTTGCAACCCGCGTCGGTTATGAACAAGAAAAATAGAGGCTCACTAGATACAATTTAACAATGAATATGAATTGACAAATATTCCGAATGATTGATTATTAGTATTAATTAAATAATCGAAATAAACGCCTACATAGCAATGACAATGACTAAGATTAACGATAAGGACATGTATTTAATACAACGGTAAATAAATGGAGAAATAAAGCTAATAATTTAGATAATCAAATCGTCTTTGTATATTTATTAATAGTAAAATTTATTAAAATGATATTTAATTAACAATTCGAACAACAAACCAATGGAGATAACCATCCAATGAGTACATTATCACGAACCTCGTTGGCAAACGATAAAATTGAATAACGTTAAAGTAAATAAAATCGATGAAAAAATGGTGAAGTTGTAGAGCAAATTGAACAAAAACGTGAGACACATCGTGTCAATCATAGTCCCGTAAATTCCCCAAATGAACTAATACGTAGCATTTCATCAAAAAATTTAATAATTTTATGCGTAGCTCCGAGTTTGATGGCCTGCCAAGCTGAAATGATGTTGTCTAAAAAGTTGATGGAAATGCATAACAATCGAAATTTTATTGGCAATTCAGAAGGCTCCTTTTGTGTCTTTACCAATGCAGATTATAAAATATCAGATCACAGCGTTGAAGTTAGGCAAAAAACTCTAACGTCTCAAAATACTGGATGTGAAGGATTTACAAAATGTGAACAAAAGGCTGTCGAAGAGAAACTATATAAAAGTGTTAAAAATATTAAGAAAATAGAGAAAGGCGTGCAAGAAAATAAAAAGACACGCAACCCAAGTTCAGAGAAGATAAGCGAATGTACAATCGAAAAAGCAAAAAAGAAACTGAAGCAAATAGTACGTTGATATAACTCATAGAAGAAGACGGTGATGAAAATGTAATTGAACAAGAAGAGCATCCGAATACTGTGGCTGCTATGAAGGATGAATGTAAAAATTACAAACGGAAGAAGGAAAAACCTATTAAGCACAATAAATACAAGTCCACTATCGATGGATGCGATTGTGGTGTACCCATTTTAAAGAAAATCAATGAGTTAAAGACACATCAAAGATTCGAAGAAATGCAAATCGAAAACCCGCATTAAAATTTCCTCACGTAAATTCATTCATTCTGATGAATAATTGTTTGAATGTGCACAACAAATTTTATGAAACATTTTCAAAAAGCGATGAAATTTAGAGTACCATAACTTAAGATCATGTATCCATAATTTCCGAAAAATCGTGTATAAAGTATAAAAGCCACAAGAAACGCAAATCTACAGATCTAAAAGAAACCAATAAAGAACTAGTAGATTCAATTCCTGCCAAGCAAACATTTGAGTTGAACTCGCATCCACGTCACATTAAAATTGAAATCGATTGCACCTATAAGTTTCGTATCAACATAAGTTGCAATGGAGGTCAACAAATTGCAAACAAATTAACACAAAAAAATTTTATTTGAAGATAGCGTCGTGAAAATAAATCCCTGAAGATAGCGAAGAAGAATCAGACGGAAACTATTTCACTAAATACTGAAAATATCGATACCACAATACAAAATGTGAATACTTCTGCAAAAGATGACAATTCAAATAAGTTGCGAAATAATGGAAAGATCGATCAGAAACCTTACCCTGACTACCGCTCGTTGGGTCTGGGCAAAGAAAAATTGTTTAAAAATATTTTGAACAAAGCCCACAAAATATACAAAGACATAAAGAAGTCAGATGTGTCTTTGAACACCGATAAAGGAACATACAACTGGAAAGAATGGGAAACTTTTAAAAATAAGACGTCTGCTGAGATGTGCAATGTCCGACGAGGCCCTAAAATTTAAATCAATCAAAAACAAGAAACGCGTATGGAGAAGACGTCGATATTAGTGAAGAAGTTTTAAAGAAAGCGCAAAATTTTTGTGATATAATCAAAAATGATGGTTACACAAATGAAACGATTTATGAAGAAAATGACGATTCTTTTAATACTGAACACAAAAAAATATGATATTAAAAACACTCGCAACATGGAGGGAGATACATGAATTCTAACGCAGTTGCAAGAAGAACCAGTGTACATTATCAAGACCAAAAAAATTCGAACTTAATGCAACCTGCAATGAATGGTTTCGAATGTGCTTCGGGGAAACCAATTAAGACATCTGAAGAAGCAGTTAAAAAATATGAAACGTTCTTTAATGACATCTAAGCATTGGCACCTAATGAGTATCTTAATTCTAAAAATGTAAATGATAAATTTTTAAATATTAATTCTGAATGATTTATAAGTCCTCATGAATTAAATAAACACGATATCTTTGATAGAAATGCAAAGGTACGAAGATTTAACGAAATAAACAATTATAATTTTGCCTTTGATAACAAAACATTATCTGGCGGGGATTATAAGAATGACTGTGTCGTTGGTTTTATGTCAGCATCTGGAAAGAAAGTTGATATCAAACAAGTAGCTTTAAAAAAGGCTGAAAAAACGTTCGAAGAGTTTAAAAATGTTGATTTATCGAGGGGTGATTTCGATGATCACAAGTGTGAATATCGAGTCTGGAAATAAATACTCACAATCGGAAAGTAAAGCTATTGATGGTAATGAACCGGAACAGCTACGCCATATAAACGAGCTTTTGATTTACTTGAAGATGTATCGGCCGTTGACATTGCGGTTGAAAAACTTAAATGCAATGATCGTTTATCAAGGAAACGTCTAAGGATTTTGAGGTCAAAGCAAATAATAATACCCAAAGAGAAAGTATATATTTTTTTCGATATAATATACATTAACAATAATTAGTGATGTGTTTAAGTTTAGAATCTAACTTAATTTTAACTTTACATTCATTACCCACGACATTCTAAAGTTTGTTCGCGATAAATATTTATAAGATTTCACAAATTCGAAGATAAATTAAATCACTAAGTACAGCATAGAACAAAATATACTTGTTTCAATACAACACACAAACCTCAATGCATTTCAATTTATCGTGTAGGTAGATATACTATTTAATAATTATAATATGCATTTAATATTTCAAAAGATCTGTTGAAATGTCTAACAAGTAATAAAATTCATAAACATGCGTAATTTCAATATTTGCAGAGGCGGTTGCGACTACGTTCTATTATAATTGAATAAACATAAATATAGATAGTTACAATAACAGGTCATGAGGTATACATTTCAATTAGCAACCTACGGTCATACACATTAATGAGTAAGTAGATTGCGGATTGTCAAATATATCCCAATGGGGCTATATGTTAGAATTTATCCCCACGAGTTAATATTTCTCTACATATATATTGATATTTTGTAACAAATTAAATGAATTCAATTCTTCATCAACTTCCTGTTATTAGGTGTCTCCAAAGAGCTGTGCTGACGTACTTAATTTATGCAGGCGTTGATTATTACACAATATTCCCCAACGATAAAGAAGTCCACAATTCCATTGCAGTTTCTGGTTTCCTTTTGTTAAATGAATGCATTAGAATGCAAAGATCGTAGGTCCAAATGACTTACATGCTACCAAGCAATTTTTTTGATACACGAAACGCAATAAATTAAACGTGAATAATACACGTTAACAGTAGGCGTGTGAAAATCACAATTTGTCAACACTCTCCTAAAAATAACATTACTAAACGTTTTCCACTTTATCCAATTAATACACGAGATCGATAAGGTCCTAAATATGCATTCATTGGATAACCAAGCGTACAAATTAATTATGTAACATGCTAGTAAAATATTTTCAACAAGATGCGTCAATATTTACAACTTATTAATTTCGCATTTCGTACCAGGCCCATATTTGCAATACGCCAATATACGTTACGCAACTAGCGTACTTGTTATTTGAGATAATTTTTGAGAACTTGGATCCCTTTACGATAACGCACGCATTCAAGTTCATTGACTTTGTTACACTGTTACAACGGATTGGGTACTTTTCATGGAGATGTTTTAGGAATTAGTTGCAATCGATTTGTTCACAGAGCGTTAGCATATTTTATTGGTCGTGTAATAGATTATAGGATCGTCCAAATATAGGTTAGACTCTGGACTATAGAAAGTTATGTTAATCTTAGATACGCATCTGGAACATATGTATTCGTTTATGACATTTAAATCGAGTCACGTAACTATGTTCCACGTACTACTTGAGTGAATATTAACGAAATTGTATAACAATCTCACGGTGACCCGAGTGTGTTTTTGTAACAAACATTTTATTATTTATTATATTAATTTTAATATCTCGCCAATTTTATCGACGATTTCGGAGAAGCTGAATGAAATAAATGGTTTCATTTGCGAATTACGTATGTGAGAAAATACGTTAACAAAACCGCTCGCAAAATATGAATTTATTACTGCATGCGTTAGTCATACATTCTGACAATCCGGTGAAACAAACCTTAGCTGGTACCTTTTAAGACTGCAGTTATATAATAATTTTGAATCGGATTGGCACGAGAGTAAAATTTCCCCGCAAAATACAACTTGGCACGGCGGAGATGTTTTGAAAGTGAGATGACTATTTAAAATGAGAAACATTTCCTTAGGTTTTTAGAAGGTTAAATCGTTGAAAAATTCTTAGGATAGACGTAACGAATTGATGACTTTATTGAAAGGAAATTATTGACATAGATTTTTTTCCACAGAAAAAGAACTAACGATTAAAAATTTAATTAGTAGAATCTCAGACTTAAAGCTCAGCCATTGATCGCCAAATTGTGAGGGACTTATTAACCTCTGGATACCCTGATGCAGTTGATCTAATGATGATAAACGTGGGGGAGTAGTAAACAGTATTGATAAATTTGTTTGGGAAATTATTGGTAGCATTCAATAGTTCGTACAAGGGAATTCAATATTATTAAATTTGTGGTTGTACTCAAAATTAAAAGCGAAACGATATAATTAACAACACAAACAAAAAATTCCAAGCGTGCAGTTATTCTGCAGTTGTTCTGAAATGCTGAGTTCCGGAGGAATCTAAAATAATTAATTAACCAAATACAAAATTGATAAATAGCATCAAAATATGCGCCTAAATAACGCTACTATATAATTTCGTTCGAAATTTGCAAATAATGTACGTTTATTTGTCTTACAAAACACATTCACATGTACAATCGAAATTATTGTATTATGATATTTACGGCGACGAGCAATACAGCATGAAGTTTAACATTTGTATAGAAATAATTATATAATTTAAAATTTTACAGGTAGTCAAATTTGAACAAAAAATTTCTACGCGTGAACGAGGATCGAAAGATAAATATTTACAAACTCATTTAATGCCTATTTTCCTCATATTTGAAGAAGCTTTTTTGGGAAAATCGTCGTTTCAGTCAGTTAATATCTGGGACTCATGGGGTAGTTTTTTAGTATTTACGATATTTCGTATTGCCAATATATTTTTTGAAATCTATAATAACGCAAAGCGTAGTTGCGTAGTGTTTGATAAACAATTTCCCTCGTTAATTTATTTACAACTCGACTATGCTGAAAAAAAACATTGCACATTACGTGTCTCTTTTTTTAACTCCAACGTCAGAATTTTCACGTCACTTCATAGTGCTAATAATGTTTAGTAAGCTTTGGCAAACTCCAGTGTTCGTCGAAACCAATATAGTGTGCTAAGATCTCTCGTTGCTTTTTCAGAAAGCTCGATGCTCCGCCATTTGTTTTCTTGAGGCTTTGATATTAAAATTGACATCTTTTAATAAATATGCTTACTGTTTTGAAAATGACCATCATTTAGTTGAAATCAAACTGAAACTAATTAGAAATCAAACCAACGAGTAGCAAAATTAGAAATGTTAGAATACCAACAAATTAAAAGTTACAAATAACAAGAAAAAGAAAATAGAAGAAAATTCCAACAAGAATTAGAAACAACAAATATGGATCTAAGTAATCTGTTCAATTACTTTAAAGAACTAATTAAGAATGTGGCTGCAGAAGTTTGTAGAGTCAGCAAAAGCACAAGCAGAAGACATGGATGAACTATATAATTAAAGAGGAACTCAAAAAGAAAAACATTATGGAAAATTTACTTAGGGCAAACCAAAAATAAATGTATAAAATGCAAAGCGAAAAAATAGTAAAAGATGCCAAACAGAGGCCATGGTAAGAATTTCGGGATGAAATGGAACGAAATGTCCGAGGAAACTCTAACGTGCTTTGCCGGATATTAAGAAATTCAAAGAAAGAATGCAAGAATCCATTGACCAACATAAAAAAAACAACAAGGAATGAAACGCTATCTCAAATGAAACAGAAATACTAGTCAGATGAAGGGAGTATTATATGGACCTACTGGGAATAAAAAATCGAGAACTAATCAAAGTACAAGAATGGGAAGAAGAAGAAGAAAACCAAGAGCAAGAAAATCGAGAACAAGAAGACGAAGAAATAAAAATTAGAGAAGTAGAAGAGGCAGTGAAAAAAATACAAATAGGGAAGGCACCACGGTCATAAGCTTGGAAACGATAAAATATCTTTGGGAAAAGAACTCACACACAAAATGTAACAGTAACTACAGGAGTATGTATTATATATGAATTACATAATTAAGTAAGAATAATAGAAAACAGATTACGGAAACAATTAGAGCCCACTTTTTTGAACAGTCAGAAGAAATTTTATACGCCGACAAACTGATACTGATAGTAATCTCTCAGCAAAGTTTCAAAAAATTTCTGACCATGCTTGAAACGTTCAAAAAGAGCAGTCTCAAAATAAATATTAGTAAAACAGAGGTAATTACCGTAGGCAGGAACCCACAACAAACAGCAATGAAAATTGGGAACAACTCAATACAAGAGACAAATAAACTTAAATACCTGAGGTCGATAATGGAGGAAAGTGGTGCATTGGAAAGTGCAATCAAACAGAATGATGAACACAAAGAAACTGTTTTGAGCTCTATATAACAGATGCTTTAATAAAAACGAAATAAATAAGAGAACTAAAATTACGTGTACTTAAGTGTACGAAATTAATTAAATTAATTTACGAAATGGAGATCTTGCAAAAAAATGAGAGGGTAACAATAAGAGATAAGATACGATGCGACGTAATCAGAGGTTGGATGTAAAGAGTATAATTGAAAAAATCGAAACACAGCGCAGTACCTGGAGTATCGCTTCGAGAGCTAACCCTTTCTTTAATGTAGTCCGATAAATCTATGGGATTCAAATCAGATGAGCCGACTGGCCATTTCAGGATAGTAACAGATTTATTTTACAGAAAATCTCTGTCACCTATGGACGTGCTATATTATGCATAAAAATTAAATGATTTTCCTCATCTCCATAGCCTAATTATGGACAACAACTCAGCATATTTGCAATCTGTTAAAGATTGTCGCATGGGAAGCAAAGGGTTTTTTTTTCTCCCCAAATCATTATAGTTCCTGTTTTATATTTCAGGACAGATCAACCTAAGCTAGTCTGCCTCTAAATAGTAAAACCTGAATTCTACAGTCATTTGCGATGAGCCCAATTCTGGTTTCATCTGCAAAAAAAATGTCAATCTTTAGTTAACCACTTCTGGTCTTCCAGACAACAATTTGGCTGATTAATTTTATTCTGCCTGGATAACTCGGAAATCAGTAACTGTCTCCTACTAAATAGACTTCGTATTGTTTCAACTGTTACGTTAACACCTCTGTTATTGGAATTGAAAACCAGTCTAGTTGATGGGCATTTACGATGTTTTCTAGACCTTGAATGTTTTCAATTACAAATAACGCCCTGTGATTTGTTTTGCTGGCATTCCCTTTTTAAAGAGAGCAACAATTGTTCCCTTCGGTATCTTTGGCAAACGTATATAGGGCATATTAGCTTTTTTGATCACAATTATTTTGCGATTTGCGGTAAAAAAACAACACGTTTCAACAACGTAAATGCATTATCAATTATGTATTTCTTGTTATTGATAAGAAACACTGGGAGACTCCATTTCAGTTCGGTTGCTTATACGTCCCCTCAATCAAATTCCCCCACTTTTATTCTAATTCGTTTCAATACGAGAAACAAAACTAAGTAATAATTTACATCCGTACTTTCTTGACAAATCAGATATCTGTTGACCCGAGTAAATAATTAACTTCATGAAATATCACCTCACCGTTTCTATTAAATTAAATTTAACGACCACAAGTTTTAAATAAAATTCTCTTGCATTATCCTAATTCACATGTTAGATCACTCTAGCCATTATAGCCAACTAAAATTGAAAGGCAAATCAAATTGGGTCGGGGGATCGTCTTTAATAAGTTTCATTTCCGATTAATGTCTTAAACGTGTTTTGAAGAACAGATTTTGAAATTTATTTTGTTTGCTTTGGGAATTTATACAACATTATGGTTGATGAATTTGGTTAATTATATTTTAAACAAATAAATATATCGCGATCGCGTATCCATTAGGGAACCGTAGATAGGATTTATTCGATACATTATTTATTTTACAGAACGAAAATTTACATATCACAATTATTAGCCGAACCAGTTTTGTTCGTCGACCCTTCGACAACTCTCCGAGTACTTATTAGTAAATTATTGCAAATTAACATATGGGCGAATTAACATATACATGTATACAGAACGTTCCCATTTCCTGAATTCAAATCGATAAATTATTGATATTATATGATAAGTCCGGCAACCTCCATTTTTCAGTGCTAAATTATACAGAGCGGACGAAATCTCATTAATACACGACCGTGTGTGGTAGGAATATTAAATATTCCGTGCAGGTGGTGCACCTGCTGCCTTCTATAATTACAACGCGACAACTCGAGCATCTCACGGCTCGTATTGCAACGCCATTAGAACAGTTGTGGTGTTTTTCATTCTTTTTTGAATATACGGTCTGGTTCAAAATAGTAATTACTGAAGCCTCAATGATGATCTTAGTCAAAATTTATTCAACAAACTCGTTGGGTTTGAGATTGGATACTCAAGCGATTTTCAGTTTAAAAGAATACTACATTTCTTTGTTTATGCTGTCAAAATATTACTTAATGTTATCCAAAAATCGAACAATCGTGATTTTTACAAAATTAAGAAAATCAAAAAAAATGCATTTCCGGTTTCGATGCGGACAACAAACTACCAGTTTCTTATTGGAAACTGTAATCACACGTTCTGACAAGTAATATTAAACAAAGAGTCCGAATCTTATTTGGCTATTAAATTTGTAACGTTATTTGTCTCCGGTTTAACGATCATTATTCTGTAATTCTCTATATCACTGTAAAAGTCAATTTGCTCCAATTCCCAAAACCGAAAGTGACTCACTAAATATTTTAAAGTCACAAGAATTCTCCACTCTCATTGGAAAATCACAAACACAACGACACAATGGACCTATGAAAGGCGTTAGAAACAATGTGTAGCCAGGAATTAGGATAAATTCGTCATCGCCATCTCGTCGGAATCAATGATTCTATACGGACCTTGTTCCAGATCGACGAAAGGTTTCTCACTTCAGACTCGACGATAGAAATATACTATGTTTCTTTAAAATTAATCGACTTTCTTCGATATACAAATCCCAAAATAATTCTCCTAGATATCCATCGAGGTATAGAAAAATCAAAAAGTTCCACAAATGAAATGTCAAGCAGAACTTTATATTTATCAATAATTTTTACTAATTTTTAAATAGTTTTGCAACTAACGTTTTTTTTTTCATTCTCTCCATTTTTGAAAATTTTCGTATTTTAAGAATGTTGACGATATTATACAGAGATAATAAATAATTTGCATATTTTACATTGCTTGGAATTTTTGGCACTTTATTCCATTTTTGACAATATTGAAATTAACTACCACCATACCATATTAAACAAATTTGCTTGTTTGGGATATTGAATTTTTTTAGTTTAGATAATTTTTATCTCACACTTTATCTATTACTTTTGCTTTTCTTTGGACAATTTATTAGTTTTCAATCTTATGAATTTTGGAGAATTGTTACACAATTTGCCATTTTACCAGTTTCTGGCCCATTTTTCAACTATGACAATGGTGGCAATTTTTGGGATCGTTTTAACATTTTGCATTTATGTAGCTATTATATATATATATAGAAATTTTTAATTTTTTGTAGTAATTTTTGCATATTATGCAATTTTAAATTAATTTTTAAACTTTGGAATATGTTACATCATTTTCCACGATAATCATCATTATTGAATGATTGACAGTTTTCACAATTAGGACTTGTGTCAACATTTATATATTATGATTATTATGTGTCAATAATTTTTTATTTTGCCTTTTATAATTTTGACATTTAGTTAATATTAAAATATTTCTCTTCAATCAATTTTTCTGGCATTTTATATTATTTTTTTACTATTTTTGTTATTTTGACAATTTCACACTAACTGGCACTTATTTTTGAAGTATACCCACACAATATGGATCGAAACGCCCTTGAATATAGTCATGATAATTCCGCCATCGAACGAATGTGAAAAATGATATGAATTTTACAGATAAGCTAATTTAAAACACCAGTGATTCACGAAAAACATCGGCAAACAATAAACTCATAACACGTAGATTACCCAAGAGAAACACACGGTATACGAGACACTGCGTTCATTGGCACAAAGTAACTATCGATTACAAGACACAGATTCCTGCGTCGTCGTACTTTTAACTGCGCTCGTTAAAAACTAGTTGCAGAAATATAAAATAAATATGTGCACATTAATTATTCGTCGCAGTTGGTTTCTTCGTCAAATTTCCTCCCATGCCCGATCCACGTTTCAGATTCAACTCCTCGTTATATTTTCGTGCGCACTTTAATAGCCCTGGCACGCACGACCGAACATAATCGATGAAATTATTGCGACCGAAGGAAGTTTGTCGCGTTACTATCCACATTCATTTTATTAACAGAACGAACTAAATTATTCAAATTAATGCCTCGCGTAAATAATGAATCCGGCACAAGAACATCATGCATCGTGACTAATGCGCCGTCCAAGTCGATTAATTGCAAGGATTGTGGCATTTTTAAACTCAACCTTAAAAGATGACTCCGTTGAATAGTATGACAAAAACGTTTTTGTTGTATTTAACCTTGTGTGTTGCTATATTTGTTCCGGTGTGGTGTCACTTACTTTATTTAAAAAGCATGGAAACCAGAGACTACGCATATACGATCCTTTAATTCTTTCAACATATGCACGTATGTAAGTTAATCACCAAACAAAAATGTCAACAAGACGAACGTGATTAGTATTTGGTTGTAACAGTCCATTCCTGTGCAATTAATGTTTCCATTGGGTATTATAATCATGTTCTTGTGGTATTTGTTTCGTTAGTCAATATCACCTAAATAATTATCTAAAGATAAGGGGTCGGTACCAACGAATATCTGTTAAGACAGGGAACAAAATACTTCTTAAGCCAGGCAATGCTTGGGAACAATTTTTTAATAGGAAAAAATAATACGAAAAATTTCCCGAAAATGTTTGTTATATACGTTATTCCCTGGTTTTATTTCACTTGCCAACAAAATCGCTTTGTTTCACCTTCGTTTGATGATTGCAAATTACTAATGTTAATAAAATAATAAATTTTTAAATCAATTCGCCACCGTTGAATTTCGATTTCTACTTACGTGCCTAAAGCTCTTTTTGTTTTTAATTTAATTTCAGCACCAGTCCCTTATATAAGCATCTGTAACATTCTAATTCGACCGTGTAATCCTCGAAATTAATTAACGTTGATATGCAACGGCGTTTATTCACATTCTAAATTTTATGGCGACGGCGAAGCGTAGCGTTACATCGAATGCAAAGCAGAATCCTCCATTGATTGGTTGGCAGCATCAAGGCGTCTCACGTTTGTAATATTGATATTTAACAGTCCTTGACAATTCATAAATATTACATAATTTTAAATAATACAGCCGATGATAAATTCAAACGAGATATAAAAACGAACACAGAGACGTAAACTTTGACCTTACATGTTCAAATGAGAATAATAATCGTAAACCGTAATCGGTTTCATGTCGGTGATACGTGTGTTATGAACGCATATCGACTGGTTACATAACGTCCCCTCCCACAAAGACGAATTTAGTGGAAATGATAACGACGGTGGAGTAGGAAGTCGCGATAACGTAGACAGTCGCGATTGCGAAATTAAATCAACAAAATGTTAATAACGTTGTTTTTTAATTTATGCTTTATTTGCTTATCGAGTTTTATTTGTGTTGCCAGTTAGGCAGTGACCCATGGGAGACATTATAGAACAAATATGAAACAGACATTTTAAATATCTACGTCGTATAATAAGCTTTTGTAATACAACTACGCAGGATAGCAAGAAATGTTGTGGCTATTCTGAAAAATCTTTTAAAGTTGTTATTTCGAATTGCGATTAGTTTTATTTTGCCATAATCTCACCCGTAATCACGGCGCTGCTGCAAAGAATTTGAACCCATTACAGGTGTCGCAGAGTAAACGGCACATTCGCTATGTATAAAGAACTTAAATAACTTATAAATTAAAATCCCTTAACATATTTGATCAAATAAAAAAATCTAGACACGTATTTCAACAACTAAATTGCCCTCTTCAGTTTAGTCTAAAAGAAATTTGAAACTAACTGTAAACTCCACCAAATATGAAACCACCACATTTACCTCCATAAACTGAACTGAACGGTAGTGCAATATCAATAAAAATTACACAATTGTAGTAAATCTAAAATGTGCAAAAAAGTCTAAGGTATGCTAAAGTGGACTTCTTTTTACTGGCAACTTTAGTCATTTTTATGTTTTACATCTTGTTCCTCGTTGATTTTATGTCAATCACTAAATTTTAATATACTTTTCAACCAATGATGATGCTCGTCAACGATGTAAATGTTTAGTGTGAATATTCTGTTAGTTGTAAAGTTGTTAGAGTGCTATTCATAAAAAATATTTATATTCAAACTAATACTACATGTTCAAAATTTTTTTTCTGACTGAAAACTTCTAAGGAGCTTGAAATAGGGAAGTAAGATATGAAATATGAAATTACATTCAGGGACTGCAACAGTGCGTGGGTTTGATAAGCAGTTTTGGAACATTTAGTGGAGATTATTCATGAACATCAAGTAACCAGAGAAGAATACTAGTGACTTTCGACTTGGAATCTCTTTTCAACCACGTGACAATGCAGGAAAGCCTAGCTCATCAGATAATAGCTTGTGCCACAAGGACTCCAAGAGGATATAATTGACTTGATAAGATTGTGTTGAACCACTTATTTGTTATGGAATGGAGATATCTACGAGCAGAAGAACGGCGATGCTATGAGATCACCACTCGCGCCAATCATTTCGAAGAACAAGCTCTATTGACGATAAGCCCAAATTCTGGTATCACTGCATGGACGACACATTTGTGATATGGCCCTACGATACGCACTGTCTACAAACATTGAAGGAACACAACATCACAATGCCGATAGAATAGAATGGCTGCTTTCTAGGCGTATTAGTAAAATGTAACAACAGTGGAAGATTGTGATATGGAGTATACCGCAAGAAGATGATGTATACGATGCAGAACAATGACTACAAACCGCAGGAGATTCATAAACCAGCCGGGGCTACGAAAAAGAAAAAGGGCGATCCGGAACAAAAACAGGATATGCACACCTGCCATATATTGCTGGAGTTACCTACATGCTAAAGAAAACCCTAGAGAAAAAGAACAGCAACGTCAGGTTCACTACGGTTTAGAAAATAAAAGAAATAATTGCATCCAACAAAGACTCGTTACCAAGACTATGAATTAATAAAGCAATCTGCGAACTTCAAATGTCACTGTGCGAAATCGTATATTGGAGGAACCGGACACAGTAAACAATGAAGGGCCAAGGAGCATCGCAGAGATGTGGAACAAGGAAATACTGGAAAATCCTGACTACCACATTGGGCGATAAAATCGACTAGCAATACCAAGAAAATATACAAGAACGGAAGAACGGAAGGTAAATAAAAACACTTTACAACGAATTAACAACAAAATTGGCAAATTATTATATAATTCTTTCCCTACCTTTATCTCAGTACAAGCACAAATCTATAGTAACAAACTTGAAAATTCTTATTCAATAATTTTCTTTAAAACGATAATTATTAATCCAGATCTATGAAATTCAGCGATAGTATTCATCGTTACAGCAATAGAGAGAGAAAAGCATCAGGTTTGATGAGCAATATTCCTCTAAATAATTTTTCCGTCGACGTGCTCATTTCAAGCCTGAAAGCATATCTTGACGGACGGATCATTATTTACGGTGGCAACTACAATTCAGTGAACGTAAACCTCAGCTGAATTTAACGATTCTAAAAGATTTTTCTTTAATTTTTGTACTAGATGAACAATTCACGAGCATAGTAATTAGTAGGAAATTAATACGTGGTAAAATAAGTGTGTTCTACTTAGTTTGTATTTGTATTTATTACGCTATTGAATAATTTTGTTGAATATTTTATTTGTTTGCATGTTATGAAATAGTACCTTACGTTACAATCGTTGCGGCCGATAAAAAATTAATTGACAGCCAAAAAATACACGTCAACTTTAGTGGTAGCTATCTACATATTAAAACTTGGTGACTGTAAACAATCAAGAATAGGTTGATAGCATAAAAATAAGATCAGATTAGCAGGAAAAATATATCTCCTGAAAAATTGCTTTTTAAAGTCCTCGTCAATTTGCTGTCATTCGCTGTCGCCTCGGTCAGCATTGATTAGCACTGATTGGTAAATAAATAATTATTAAAAACCATTTATAATTAATTGACAATCAAACATGACTAGCTTGTTAAAACCACAATGCCAAGTTGTAATTGTATGGATTGTGGAAGAAACATTACCAATGCGATTAAACAATCTGCATCCATGAATAGCTTGGTGTTAATTCAAATTGTATTTGTATGGCTTGCAGACAAACCATCACGTTTGTAAAATACGATCACTTTAAATAATTTGCATCACCAATTGCTTTGAACTTAGACCTAACCGATGTAAATGTTGCTCAATGTTGTTCAAATTTAACTCGGTTCAATTAAACGGTATTAAAAAAGTTTATTATTATTGACGAACAGTAAAATTATTTACGCATTTAATACTTTCAAGATTTATGTCTGGAACCGCTTCATTCTGTATTTTGTTTCATGTTACAATATATTACTTCGAAATTGTTTGATGTTTAAATACCAAATATTGTTTTGATGGTTGGTAAATTTCAAACAATTTTTGTGAGTACTTTGGGTAATTGTACTATAAAGTTTCTGGAATTTAACATATTTAAATTGAAAATAGCTAGCCCATAAACTTCTATTATCGGGGAAATAATCTTTCGTGACTTCTGGACGAGTTTAATTGCACCCAAAGCTCAACACAATGATGATGACCGATAGCTACGATTGAAACAGATTGTTAAGTAAAATAACATTATTTTGTATTGCTTTCAATTTCTCATTGTTTTTGTTGTCCCTTCCTTGATTAGGGTGCATCAGAAAATCTTCCAGTTCTTTTATTTTCTCTATTTTACATCTACTTCATTACTATTATTGGTGGAGCGATTATTTTATTGTCGTCTCTGACTTCTTGTGGATTTTATCATTGTGGGAGTTGTAGGTGTTGTACATTTATTTTCATATTTCTATTTGCCTTGTCGATATCACATTTGCATTAAATTCATCTTTAACCAGTTATTTGTAATGAATCTTTCTTCGTTCCGGGTAGATTTGCATCTTGTGAAAAAAAATCCGCAGCCATTGATTTAAAATTATTGTAATGATAAACAAACGCTTGTTTGTTCTCAGGGAGAGATTGCCCACCGGGTGAGATGACCCAACTGAATTATCTTCGCTATTTTTGTTTCTAATTTCCCGCATATTTCTACACCAGTCAACGTGAGTAAGTCGTTACATCTTAAAAAGAATTGAAATGCCGTTAAAGTACTGAATAGGGGAATTATAAATTATTTGAATATTGCAAGGTCCTTAAAATTTTGTAGCATTCAGTTAATGTTTCATCTTTTAAGCCTGCGATTGGTGCAGAACTGATCAACGATGTTTCTGAAGTTATGTTAAATGTTTGACTTCGTCCGTTGTATTCTTCATTTGCGGAAAAAGTGGGCCATCTATCCCGTACTTTTGAGTGAGACGGCTCGATTTTATTATGGGATAGATCACGACAACAAAAAATATCTACTGATTATTCGCCCAGCTATGCCTACCCAATATAAAAGCAAGTCAGCATGCTAAAGAGGAACATGGGCAAAGGAGCAGCTCATACAAGCTGCAGAAGCAGTACAAAGTAGGAGTATGGGAGTGAACCAAGCTGTAAGAAATTTTAACTTCCACGTCCTACGCTAAGACAACGTATGAAAAACAATGATTTTGAAAAGAAAGGTTTAGGACCATCTTCGTGTTTGAGTGAAGAAATTGAAAAAGCTGTCCTCCCATATAAAAAAAAACTTCAAAGCAAAAGTTTTGCTCCGACTCATGAGTCTGTCAGATCTATGGCCTTTAATTTGGCTGAACAAATGAACATTAAAAACCGTTTTAACAAAAAGAAGAGATTGACTAGTTACGACTGGTTACACATATTCCTTAAACGACATGCCTATCTTAGCATTAGAAAATCCGAAGGAGTTTCCTTGGAACCTTGTCAAGGAATGAACTGAGCTTCTTATTTTCAACTCCTTGAAACAACATTTACTGAAAATGATTTAATGAACCATCCGGAAGAGTCTAAAATCCAATTTTAATAGTGTGTAACAATTTTATTAGAGCAAATCCAACCAGAAGGATAACAAGATTGCAATTTGGAAGCTCGTTGTCAGAGTGCTGATGTAGATCTACTACTATAGAAAATGGAGTTTCAGCATTTAGAGTTACGGGAATTTGTCCTTTTAATCCAGACGCAATTCCAGATTATGCTATCTTGACCGATAACCCTCACAATGAACAAAATTAAAAAAAAAACACCCCAAAATGAGAACGCGTCAATAGCAGATAAACAAATTGAAATTGATCCAGAGCCAGATTTCAACCTTCCGAGTTTTCCACAAAACACTAATGAGAACACACTCAAAAATGAAACGCCTGGAACTATCCTAAATAAAATAAATCCAGTGCCTAGTAGATCAGATTTGGTTAACCAAGCGAGAAAAAGAGG
Organism: Geotrupes spiniger; assembly: GCA_959613385.1. Lineage (NCBI taxonomy): Eukaryota > Metazoa > Arthropoda > Insecta > Coleoptera > Geotrupidae > Geotrupes > Geotrupes spiniger. The sequence continues at coordinate 21,939,685 of OY390736.1, read as the reverse complement.
AAAACAAGTTGCCTTCGTCTTAACATCAAATGAAAATATAGAAAAGCGAAGAAGTGCACACGAAAAGAAAGTAAAGAAAACCAAACCACAACAAAAGAGAAAACAACCTGCTAAGACATCTAAGACCAAAGAAGCTGTTGATTTATCATCCTCATCAGAAGACGACGTGTCAGATTTTTTCCAAGCACAAGAATCAAATGACAGTTCTGACAGTAGTAATGCTGAATGCTTAGAAGGTCGAGAAAATTTTAAAAATACATCAAAGCAAGAAGAAAATTGGTTTCACGAAGGCTCTTCCAAGTTCCTAAGTATATGTGACCGGTGTGGTAAAGTTTTTTGCAAGAAAAAATAAAAAACAGTTTGTTGAAGTCATGGGCCATCTCACCCAGACACTGCGGCTTTGATGGCCCGAAACCTTTTTTTTTCATTTTAGAAGAATTGACGTTTGTTTTATTTGATTTTTCCATTGTAGTTTATATTTAGTTTTCGAATAAAAATCAATAAACTTGATTATGTGATAAATACAGCTTTAACCATTTTTTTTTTCGAAATGTGGACCATCTCTCCCTGAAATGCCCTAATAAGTTCCTCGCTTCAATTCCAGGTCCCGTTTGTCATGATATCTTTTTAGAGCTTAAAAACTCAAGAAGCAAATACAATCTGCCAATAAATTTTCAAAAGCCCCTCTTGTATCTAACTGTCCCCCATTAAAATGATTCGTATTTTCTTTCATCGCAATCATTTTCATTTTTCCATATAAAATGGTAAGAGTTATCGAAAAATGTTCCTATAAAATTTTAAATAACTTTTATTTGAAAAATTCCTTCTAAAAATGTATCTGAGTATAAAACAGTTTTGCAGATCTTTAAGCTTGTGCACAGAACAACCTACTTCTTAAGGGTTCTTCTGGGAAATTTCTTTATGATCTTTCTTTCTTAATTAATTAATATGTATCTTTAATTTCAGGGGTACATATATATCGTTTGTTCATAAACATATCAAAATAATTATATAATAGTAGAATTCGCATTATATACTAATTTTCGTTTTTAATTTACGTCACAATTACCTATAAATAAAATCGAGAAGTTTATTCTGATGTTGGTTAAACATCATCTTTCGAGTCCTGCATTTTTTTCTATATACACGGATTTAACTTTAAACAGGTATCAGCAGCAATTTCACTATTTATTGCTGGATGCATAATTCAAATAAGTCGTAAAGCAATTTACATAAATTGAACGCAGAGAAACTAAATTTATGCGAGGATAAAAGAAAACTCATTTGTCAAAATGTGTACTGATTTGACGATGATTGATGATTGAATTCCTGCTGTTCCCTGTTATTCCTGCTATTTGAAGACGGCTGCTTTGGTAAATAGAACAGTTTTCCTTCAAAGTCTGCCTGTTTTTAAATTGGATTTTCTATCGATCTAGTGTAATATACCCCTCAATCAACATTGCCTGCCAATCCATCAGTCCCTGCCATCTATCTGATATCAAGTATGCTAGCAGATTTCTAAAATTTCATTTAAATAATATACATAGCTCACAAGATATTTATTTGGAACTATCTATTAATTATTTATAAATGATAGGCATAATTTATCGCCAATTATAGTTCACATTAATAACAAACACTTAGTATTATACACTGAATTTTTATTAGCTGTGACGTATTTTATTGTTAAGTATAATTTTAACGTTCGTGAAAAAGTGCATTCGTGGTCGATATATTGATTTACACGGTTTCCCGTTGGTCGTAAGAAAATTTCTTACGCAAACCTGTCAAAACAGGATATAGAATAAAGAATTCCTGCAAAATGATTCAAATTTAAAGGCAACATTGTTGATGCCACCTATATCGAAATAAATGTTCCACCCAAATTTTTAGATTTTATTTAAATTTTCATAGATTTATGAAAGTGCAACAACAATAATAGAGTTGATGATTAATTAGTGGGGTCTTATCGATAAAATTAATGAATTAATAAATAAAAAATAAAAATTAGGTCAAGTCCAAAATCAATCAAAATCCATAGTTCACCAAAGGATTGTAGGACAGGCTGGCACAATTATATTTAAAGAACATTTCATGCAATGCCAACAGAAAGAAAATATTTGCTGTTCTGATCAGTTTCAATCCGTTTACGAAGTTATCAAATTCATGCAATCGATTACCATCAAAACGATTTGAAACTAAATTTTCGCACAAAATGCCTCGCGGGGCCGACTCCCCGACAATAATAATGTAACTTAACCACGACGGAACGCAGAGAGAAATTATTAGACCGTACTGCGGATATCACAGAGTTTATAGTGCAAGTGGAATATATAAGTGTGACCTACATTCGGCAGTTACAATTAAATAACACGTCGATTAAGAGCACCTATTGATAAATTACGCTTTGTTCGCTCATCGGCGACCGAGTTTTTAATTGGAATGGATATTTTCGTTACGTAGTCATGTAATTAACTATTCCCACCTAATTGCTGGAAGCTTCAAGAAAATGCGTCACAGTGATATCAGGTAATTGAAAAACGTCTGCACTTACGCAAGCCGGTACACTTTCATCCCCGCCTTAATCGTACATTCTAGCACATTTAGTTTCATGGGGGTGTCAAGTCAACGTGTCCTAATTTTCTAAAACTGCTACTTAAAACGTCTAATTCAATTCAATGACGGTCTTACTCGACAAATATGTATTAATAATGCGAATGAAATTGAATCACACCGCGCCTTATATCATTCTCATTTGTTCGCCTTGACATCGTTTGAAATGGTGGCTGATGTCCTTTGTCGATTTCCAGTGGACAACTTTCTTTTTTTTTGTCCCAATAAGACAATAACATGCTCCATTTGATTTATATTATGGCCAGTAAAGAGAAGAATTTAAATTAACAAGTTTTTTTTGTCTCAGATTAAAAATAGTTACAGGACCTTTTAATTTAACTCGCAGACCAAGTTTGGCGTAATTATAATTAGGATAGTTTATTTGATTCGTTAGCATCGTTGCGTTATGTTTCATTTGTTATGTTATGTGTTCATTCCGTTAGTACACGTTTATTTATAAACCTTTGTTGTTGTTACTTTGTGTAGTTTAGTAATTAAGATAAAAAATAATTGTTTTCATAATTGAGATATTTGTAAGAAAATTGTATTTTTACAATAATAGGCCAATACATTTTGTGCGCGTTAAGATAAACCACGTATCGATTATATTTGACCTCATGGACAAATGTTTTATTATTGGGCTTGGGCTTAATGTTACAATGAGACTGAGTGAACTGTATGTATGAATAATTATTGACCTCACTAAGTTTGCTGAATAATCATGACTAGTTTCAATTTAATCGCTATTACTAGTGACGCAACATTATTCGTATTGTACATAGTATGCACAAAAAATATTTGAAATTTTCATTCAAACCTGCCTTAATAGAAGGGCTTCAATATTTTGTGGTAACAATTGAGGCATTTATTCTAAAAACAACACATGTACATTTTTATGAAAAATCCACTTTATTGCATAGGCGACTGCGTTGTCGACAGATTGTAAACACCTTATTGTGAAAAAAGCACAGTTGTCCAGCTGAAAACGTGTCCAACATTATAGCATATTTCGGAAAAGCAACAGATGTGCATGCGGTTTGTGATAAAAACAACAGTTGTCCAGGTCCATGCATTTATCACGTGTGGTTTACTGACTGCGGCATGCATCGACTTGTAGCCATTGCAATGGTGGAATAGTGATTACAGCGTTTGTTTCTCATTACGACCGGTGTGGTTTCACCAAAAATACATTATCACATACAACACATCGTTGTAGGGAAGTTTTGGCCAGAGAAATAAGACCGGACTGCAGGTAAAATTGTGTAAAAACATAGATAGTGATTGGGCATGTTACAATATTTCATTGTTCCTTGCAGATGTAAGCACCACCGTTGTTTTCAGCTAATAACAGAAGAACAGCGTTTCGAGTTATTGACGTCATTTAACAATATGAACTCAAAAGATGAGCAGGATTCGTATTTATCTGGACTTATCACAGTAATACCTGTTGAAAAACGTCGCGGTCGCGCAGCTCTTAACGCACACAATAATAGTGATAGTGAAGAACTAGACGAACATCAAGATGAACAAGGTTTTCAACATACAGCATCATTTAAGGTGAGAAGTGGAGGTATGTGCTAAAGCCTTACTTAGTATTTTTACCGTCACTGAAAATCGAATTCGGTGCATTAGAAACAGTCTAGTTATGACTGGGTATTCACCAAAAAACGGCCAGAATAGACCACGAAAAATGAATTCCTCCGACATGGAAGCAGTACTGGCGCATATTTCCTCGTTCAAAGGTCGCCATAGTCTTTACACACGAAGAAAATTTACCTACCGTCTGACTTAAATGTGAAGAAGATGTACAATATGTTTAGAGAACTGCATCCAACATCAACGGTTTCGTATCTTGTGTATTATGACATATTTCGTAGGCGATTCAATATTTCGTTTTCCTACCCAAGATGTGATACCTGTACATTGTGTGATGAAACAGAAACACAACTTAAACAAGTGGATGTCGATGAAGCCAAGAAAAATTAAGTAATCAGAACAAGAGATCTCCATCAGGCCAAGGCAAAGGCGTTTTATGATATTAAAGCAAGAGTTAAAACCACATGTCAACGCAATCCTAGAATAAGTGACATAGCATTCGATTTTATGCAAAATCTTCCGCTACCTAATTTAACTACAAATAAGATATTTTACAGCAGACAACTTTGGCATTATATCTTTGGAATTCACGACATTGGAAACAATGACGTCAATATGTATACCTATCATGAAGGTATGGCCAAACGTGGTCAAAATGAAGTTACCTCCGTGTTATTTCATTATCTTAAGGAACATCTGAATAATGAAACTGATGAACTTTGGTTCGTTTCCGATGGTTGTCCTGGCCAGAACAAGATCTACGTCTTTAATCGCTTCGCGTATGTTCTTGTGCATATGTTAAAGTTGGTTTCTGAAGTGATCCATGTATATCCAATATGAGGGCACTCGTACCTACCATGTGATAGTGATTTTAGCCTTATTTCTGCTTCAAATAAAACAGTCCTGGACGTTCCTGAAGAATGGACTAATTCGGAAAGCAAGATGTAAGCCATCGCTCTTCAATGTAGTAAATGCGGGAATAGACTCACAATGGTTTTTAATGGATGAAAGCATAAACAGGTTATATATTTTTTAAAACTCCTAAATCCAAAATTTCCCTGAAACCAACGCGGATGTACCGGGTATGTAAGCCAGTACCCTGGCCAAGCATTAGTACGTCAAAGTTACTTTGGTCCGTGGACATTTCACAGCAAAAAAGTGTTCAGAGAAATAATACTAATAACCCAGCGAACGTAAAAATCAAATCAGTAAAATGAAGTTTAAAGATCTGATGGAGCTTACCAAATATCTTAATAATCCTCTTAATAAGGAGTTCTATCTCAATTTCCAACCAACACAAGCGGTCCAGGAAGCTAGTTCAAATGCTGAACTCATCAGTGACGATAATTGGTGGTGAATAGAAGAATCAATCGCATTTAGACTGCCCCTTAGGATATGTGTTGTTTTTTAATATTTTCATGTAATTATTCAACAATTTATTTTTTGGACATGTGTTGCTTTTAGAATAAATGCCTTAATTAAATTTTATCATAAAATATTCTTGTACTGAAGCAGGAAAGCTCATTTCTTTCTCTTTCATTCTTATCCGGTTCATGACACTTTTACGTCGATTAAATTATTCCTGGTATTTAGTGAGAATTTTCAAATATAGAATTTTGGACAAACCCTTACCACACTTAATTTTAGTAAGGAACTAAGTTGCTCAGTCGAATCTAAAAAGAAAAGCAGTATTTCTAACTTAGGTATATCTTTTAAAGATATTAGATCACCAGTAGGATAATACTGAAGTTAAAAATAAAAATACCTTAATTTATACCCTTAATTGCTAAATGTGAATCCTGTAGCCAAACGTTCACATGGTTCGTGGTGCAAATCTGATGTAACATAAAATAATTCAATGTGGTTCTGTGAAACTACTTTCGTAACTATCTAATTATGCAGAATTGTGATCATCTTTAATTAATTTAAGACAATCTAGTGGTAATGCATGGACTCTCTCTTAAATATGTTTGCATGCATTAAGCGTTTTGTATTATTAATTTGTTCCCAATTCTCTTTTCTGGACTTCATTTTGCGCTTACGTTCCTTTCTATTGGTTACCTGACTTGTAATTAAATTATGATAATACTCCAATTAGAATTAACTTTATAAAAATATAAATGTATTATTTTGCGATGTATTCGTCTACACCAGTATAAACCCAATTATTTGACAAACAATACAAATTGCGTATAGTTTATAATTTCGCGATTTCAAAATTTACACCTAGATGAAAAATTGTCTTAGTACGACCTGGATCTAGTCCAAGAGGCATTTATATACTGCACAAAACTAGCAAACTACGCAAGGATGTTACCATGTTTCTGGAATTTGGAATTGAGTCAAATTGAAACAATTACAACAATTGTCGTGGTCAATAATTTCATAAATTCTAAAGCATTTACATAACCGTGATCGCATGAAAACAATATATGATAGCGACAGCTCTCGGATATTAATTTTGATTCTGAAGAAAAAAAAAGATAAATGAGAAATAATAATTGTAAAAATGTTGAAATCGTCTACACCCAAAACTTACACAGATACAAATTAATCAGCTTGTACTTAGAGGTCGATCTTCATTGAGTGGAGGATCGCGAAAAATTCAGTGAAGATGGTAATAAGTTTGCCTATACTCGTTGTTCTCAATAATAACAATTTTTGGTTTTAATTGATGAGTGCAAATCATTCACTACAAACTGCACAACGATCTCCAGGTGAACTATTTGATTTATTTCTACTATATATCGAACATGACTCGATATGATAGAGAGTCCAGTTAACGGACTTTCCCAAGCCCCATCTTCGATACGATTCAGTTGTGTCCAACTGAGCTCGAGTTACATTTTATGCGGAGTGGTTGTCATTCTTTTTAATTGTCATTTATGTGTAAACCTATTGTAATGTAAATGTGACGTCATCTATCATCTACTATTAACATACGTCTTTTATATCTCAACAACAGTTTGTTACGTCAGCGATTCTCAATCAATCCAAACTGGAGAATTATTTAATTTCCAAAAGGATCTATAAGGAGTGATTACGAAATCCAAAGTTGAAACTTGAAAAATCAAAAATGACAAAAAGAAAACAACGACGACCTTTCAATTTTTAAACGCAGTACCTGACAATATGGTTGATATTGTGTCTCATCGGTGATATATCCTGCAGATCCCACAGATATACAAGATTAGATATAGATCGATTAAATTATTGTTACAAACATAACTGGCATTGTTCAGATAAGTTAATTCGAAAGACGGATCACAACAATTCCAAACTACACTTGCACACATAGTCGATCACAGTCAGTACTGTTTCCAAATTATTCACCGAAAATGACGTAAGAAAAACATTCAGCGAATTCGAATTCCGACGGATTCCAGACATCGTCCAAAAATATTGTAAACACAAATACGTCATTAAACTAATCCGCTACGTTGGTTCTAAATGGCAAGAAATTGCGGTCATTTATTACACGTAGGCAAGCACAACAATCCTCATATTGCTGCGCAGTATCACATTTTCTATAATTGCAGGTTTCGCGAGACAACAAAAAAACGCACGTCCAGGAAAATTGCGTAACAAAATTGAATTTTATTTGCATACGAAATTGTCTAAATACGCAGTAGCGGTTCTCTACGTGGGGAATATTTGGTTAAAGTTATGACGGCATTGACATTTGCTTAAAATTGCATATTACAACAAACGCGGTTCTAAATCGTTGTCTCCACCAGTACCTGTATTAAAAATATGGAGACCATTTCTAAATCTACCTAACTTCGAATAATACAAATTTCGTTACTTAAATGACAAAGCTTGATTAATAGATTTTATGTCGATTTTTTATTCTAAATAATTGTTAGAACAAATTATACATAACAAGTATAGAGAAGCCTGAAAGCAATGAGTAAGTGGTGAGAACCACTAAATTAATTAATTTAAGTATTTATATATTAGAAATTTCTTATTTTTTATTCTTGCCTTGTATTATTATTTGCAATATTTTGTTTACCAACTTGCACGTTATGTTTCTATTTTAATTGTGTTGCTTTCTGTTATTCTGCGCATTACATTTTTCCCGCGCCTTTTTCCACGAAATTTATTAATAAATCAAAACATTTAATCTGTTATCGTTATCAGGTGAGTCAAATGATTTTTTAGAATGTAGCAAAACAACTTTATTTTTCTTTGTGCGTTAAATTATACATTAATTTTTTATTTATTTAATTTTAATTCTTTCTTCGTATGTCGTTTTGTTTTGCTTGTAGTGCAAATACTTGTAGTTTTTATTCGTTTTTATTTCTACTTTAATTGGCTATTTCCCTCTACACTTTTTATACTTCTATTTGATTGACAATGGCCGTGTGTCCATAATTTAATTTAATTGGATTTGTTATGTGTTATTTTATCTGTCTCAGATTTTGTCTGCGGCCATGACCCACTTGCATTTGAAGTCCACTGAAGAGTATAAGCGCTAAAATAATTTGCAGTGAGAGAATGGTCGGTAACAAGCTGTGTTGAGTGAATGGTTGGCAAGAATATGTGCTAATGGCTTCTTATTAATCTTTTCCAAAATTCACATAATTTCTTAGCTGCGACTTGCTGGGTTTGGTATTCATTGACGAGGCAGCTTACAATAAAAACGAAACAATCATCCAAGAACCCAAACCGTGTTCATTTTGCGTTTCAATTTGTTTAATTAATACTCAGGGCATTTGTGTATTATTATCTTGCCAATTTATGACAAAATTATCTCTAATTCTATAATTACTTCTTTTTTGGATTTTCTATATATTTTTTATTATTCTGAGTGTGCCTTTTTTTCTTCTCCCCCCCCCCCCCCCCCCCCCCCCCAAACACAAACCAAAACTTTGCGATGCCCATTACTTTGTTGTCCTACGAGTCATAGAAAGTTATATGACGTAGCTTTATTTTTATCAAGGAATCCTTATTTCGAGTTATTAATTCATATAATTCATTTGGTCGCATTTTGTATTTTTAAATTGCTTTTCGTCTAATTTATTTGTTTATTTTTTTTTGTTTTCGTTTCGTTTTACAGCCAATAATTGTCATATGTTCAAATAATTTAGAATTTAAGTAGACAAGTTTAGAAAAATTCTAAAAATTGAAAAATCAGAGGTTCGGGCAGTTATGAAATACTTGCGAAAGGAAGGGTTGTCGCCAAAAGAAATTCATGAAGACATGGTAGGTGTATTAGGTGATGGTGTTGTTTCTTACCAAGTGGTGAAAAATATGTCTCGAGCATGCTAAGGGTGCTGCAAATTGACGGCTGACCATTCGCCGGATAGCTGAAATTACGAAGTTTTCTTATGGTACTAAGAAATATTTAACAAATATTTTGGGGCTCGAAAAGTTGTCTGCACGTTGTTGTCCCACGAATGTTGACCCCTAATCAGAAACGTTCTAGAGTATTGCATTCTGAAGCCAGTTTGGCAAAGTTTAAAGCAGGTCTGGATGAATTTCTTTCTTGATTCGTCAGTGTTGATGAAATGTGGGGTTCACCACTTCGACTCGAAGCAACAGAGTATGGAGTTGCATCGCCGAGGTTCTCCGCCACCCCGCAAATTTCGTGCTTTGCCATCCGTTGGTAAAGTTATGGCCACAATTTTTTGGGACGCTGGCTGAATTTTGATGACTGATTTTTTGGAACGTGGACATCAATAACAGGCTAACATGTCAACTTAATGTCAAGATTGCGCGATTGTGTCAAGAAAAAAGACTGAGATAATTGAGCAAACGAATTCTGTTTCATCAAGGCAACGCTCCTGTCCACAAAATCTATGATGCCATGAGCACTATTCTGAACGCAGGATTCGAATTGTTTGAATATCCTGCATATTCACCAGACCTGGGCCGTAGTGATTTCTTTTTATTTCCAAAATTAACAGAATATCTTCGGGGGGCCAGATATTACGACCATAATGAAGTGATTACGGCCGTAAACGACTGGTTGGAAAAGCAACCGAAAGATTTTTTTTCCAGAGGAATCAAAGGTTTGGAGAATCGTTGGACCAAATTCATCGACGTTCAGGGAGATTATGTAGAAAAATAAACGTTTGATATTTCTTCAATTTGTTACCTTCTATGTTAGTGACCATAAATACTGATATCCCCTTGTACTTCGGTTAACCAATAATTGAATAGAAAAATTGCTTTCGTCAGTTAGGAACTGCTGTTGATTTGTCATTGATAGAGTCAGGGTAAATGTTATTCTTCATCAGTCTCATAACAAAAATGATGACACAGAAAAACATTAATAAATAACTTTCTATTATGAACGATAAACGGTATGGTAATTGTGATAAAGTGTCAGAGATCAATCGACATTGTACTGTAATAATTTAGTGCCAAGTTATGTGATTAAATTAATAATAGTATAATACTCTCGTAATAGATTTTATAAAATTCACATTGAAAATGCGCAAATGTTTTCATAAGTACAATGTGCAAAACGTGGGCAATGTTTTGAGATATTGTGTGAAGTCGTAAAGAAAATTTGTTCAAACAAAAATAGGTTTCGATACGCCACTGCGCACACAATATAAATAAGTATGACTTGCCAAAATATATGGACTTGCAAACAATGATCAAAACAAAAATATACTGTCGCAATCGTACAAAACCATAAACAAAGATGAATACGTCCGATTTATAAAAAAATCTAAAACAGTACCTTGTTTATTTTTCCCGTGTAGTTCCTTCCATTTGTTTATGATCTCTTGAACTAAAATGTTTACACATCGCGATGGCCCGAAATCCATCAGGCATTCACAGCATTTATCACTTAGCCGGTTCAAACAGTCATAACAAAATGTGTGCCCGCACTCGATCGTAATTGGAACGTCTAAAACTTTCCGGCACAATGGACACATGAAAAGGTCCTGTTTATTGTTCTCCATGACGTCGAATAGGGCACTGCCGAACTGCCGCAGCCGAAAATTCGACTTGCGAAAACGCTTTAATTTCCTTGACCTCTCCATGCTTTTCCTGAGCGCCCTTTGCTTGTTTTCGCTTTTCGCGTTCAATATTTCGTTCGTGTTCAGGTTGTTCAGCAGGTCGTGGTATTTGGTGAATATCTGCTCCATTTGGTTGGTCGCTTGGCGCACTTCGTTATTTCTAAATTGTTGCATAATTCCCCTTTTACGAAGTTGCAGTTGCAGCGTACGTATTAATCGTTGATTGTAGGTCATATGTATTGTAACACGTGCATTCGTTCAAGTTTGTAAGGTCCTATATCGATTTTGTTTCGACGCCTCTTGCGCAATACACGCACCGAGTTATTTAACCTCCTCTTTCGATTACGAATCACAAACTATGCCGGATTTTATTAGCGCTCGTCGAGTCGTTGACACTGCTTTTCAAAATCGCCACTGACGCTTAATTGCACGATGATTAAATCTAATTGGATTATAATTTTGTAGAAGTTGCCGGTGGTCGATCTGAGTTACGTAAATGGTAAATTATCGCGGCTCACATGGATTTATGCGTCACAATCGCCGCACACACACAACTCTAATGCCGGCGAGAGACTGATTCGTGCCGCAGAGCGCAGGCCACACTCGCGAGTTGTAATTTCGCGCATTCACCTTATCGCGCGACTCCCGCGCTTATATAAGGTCACGTGTACAGTTATTCAAGATCTTTTAGCATCGCGACAACACAATCGGTTTAATATGTACGCTGTTCTCATCAAGAACAATGTCTCGAATTCTTGTCTTTAAACGTAATACTTATCATCGTAGGTCATAATTGTTGGTTGGGGACCAAAAACTGTTTCGTCCATATCATAATTTGGACCCTGCCTCGATGACAGTTGTGCTGTGCACGTCTTAATCCCACCCTGATTATGAACCACACATCAGTCTGTACCTACTTACTTACAATATAACAGTGGTGTGCATTCCATATACAGAAAAGGCATGTGCAATTATAAATAATAATACAAGCACATTATTATAAAATTACAATTCCCCAGACAAATATTTATTTTATTTTCACAATTGTGCATTTCATCCCATAAGATGGAATAATTGTAGGCTCTGTATGATATACCAGCGTGTAGGTCATATCAAAAACACCGTGATTGACTTGCGTGCAGTCAGATAAATTTGATATTAAACTTACAAATTAATCAATTGCATCGAAGGAACAAGATGCTCATGCACCAACAGAAAGCTACTAACGATTTCCCAACGCAGCTTACTTACAACGTAGTTACCACCTCCCTCTTTTCGCTGGAGGACTGGAACTGTAGCGCTGAAGAGGTCGGCGCCAATGACATTCATCGGCTGCGAGCAACATCGTCAGCGTCTCTCTCTAACTCTCCTGATTAATTTATTATCGATCAGTTCCTTTCGTTTCTTTTTCACCTCCTGTGGGAGATCCTGTTGTACATCCTTGTTTACAAGTTCATTAAGGATGAACTTGCGTTATAATAAGTTTATTTTACAACGTTTTCATGACTTCTTCAAAATATTGTCCTGCACATAAATTTTATTACGTAGATACGTAAACATTTCATTTTATTGCAATATTTTTTTCAGGCGATTTTTCACCGTATATTAGTAAGGTCGAGCATATTGGAAAAATGTAATTGCGTAATATGATAATGTGATAAGGCAATTTTACTGTTTCCCAAATCCATAACGAAATTAAGAGCAACAAACGTTTTTCATTTTCAAAACTACTCATGTTGTCTACCTCTATGAAGGAATATTCAGATTCTGCAAAATTTTACTCAGTACCATCAATGTATGCATTTTGGCTGGAGAGGTAATAGTGCAGTTTCTATCTTGGCCTCCTCGTGAAAATAATAAAAATTCAAATTGTTGCCTCTTTTACCATTCGTGCCATACCATATTCGTATCATACGTACTGCAGGAAATTAAAGTGAAATAAGTTTCTCACATTTTCTTATCGTTGTCTTTCACAAAGTTAGTTTCTATTTTTCTTACATCATTATGATAAGAGGTTTCAAATTTGTCAGTTGTCATTGGCCAGAAGTGAAGTCTTCAATCAAGGACATTTAACATTTTACTTATGGTTGAGCTATATTAAACATTTATGGGCCCCAACTAATTCACACAACACAAGTTTGCAAAATGTTTGTTTATCTACGCCAAGTTAAAACTCATTAAGTTAGACCAAGTCACTTAGAGTGAATTAGATTAACAAACAAAAATGAACAAGAAGGTGTAAAGTTAAACATTGGCCTCTAAATAAAGACATAAAAGCAAATACTCAAATAAAACTAAAGGAAAAATATTAGATCTTTGTATATCGCCAGTAATCCCTCCTCCTCCTCCTCATACGGAAATGAAATTCGGATCCTCACAAAATTGGAGACATAGTCAATAGTAACACGCAATAAAAATAATTACGTTGAGAATCAAATTGAATCATAAGGTAACATTTGAAGAACTTAAAAGAACCAAGGTCGTAAACAACAATTCAATTTTTGAAATGGTCACCACCTCGCAAGAAAGAAGGACCAGACAAGTAATAAAGCGACGAAATCAAGGCAATGACTCTATGAATCAGAAGGTAATTTTTTTAAATTTTTCTTCAAACACTATAAGGTAACACAGATCCTAAATTTTAAATAATTTGCTTATTTGTTTAATCTTTTATTAAATTAGCAGTACGTATTTCTTATTGGCATTTTATAATAAATTCTATTTTTCGTTCTTCATTCATTCAAGTGTAACTAATTTTTTGTCATCAACTTCAAGTTCAAGCCACCAGTAAACTTTCTTATACTCGCATAACTCCTAGCAATAAACGCTTTATATTTTCTTGCAGATCAATTTTCCAAGTAGTACACAATCATTAACGACCAATCAGTTTTTAACCTGCTTTCCTCCCAATGCAAGTCGTTTCGACGAAAAGGTTGTTTTAATATAATACTGATGTGGTTGTGCAAGCTTGTAAAAAAATAAAGTTATTTTCCTATTTTATGCAGTTAACATGAAAAAACTTCTTCAGGTCCCATTGAAAAGACTTACTAAGAACACTGTGATAATTGCATTGAAAGAGGTGAATGTGGAACCGGGAAAAATTGTTGTTGCGTATTCTTCGAATGTTGAGGATGCGCTTCACGAAGTCGGGGATGACGATGATTGACGAAACCGAGGCTGCATGACAGCATGACTAAATAAAAAAAAAATCATGTCAATTTCATGAGACGCTTGAGAAGGGAAACAAGAACTTTGTGTTTCCTGATGTTGTAGATATACGTGATGCAAAAATACAAACATTATTGGAATCTGCCACAAAAGCCGACGAAAAGCTCAAAAACTATTCTCACCCCCAGAAATTTAATATAAATGTAACTAATTCAATAGTGCCTAGATTATAATGTTTATCTAAAATAAACAAGCCAGGTAATTCGTTGAGACCTATTGTTTAAGGTATTAATTCACGAACTGACTTGCTTCCAAATGGTTAGTAAATGAATTCAAGAACAAACAGCCAGATAGTTTCTCAATTCAGAATTCATTGGATTTCAGATTACAGGCTGGATAAAGGTGACATTTGGGTCTCATTTAATGATCTTTGTTGTCTTCGGTGCCTATTCCAGAAACTTTTAAATATCTAACTAGTTTGCTTCAGAAAAATAAGATTAAACGAGTAAAATACTTGAAGTCGACAACTCTATCCATGCCTCAGAATTGTTTTAAGTTTGGACATAACTTCTATGAACAACAACAAGGAACCTCTGTGGGAAATTCCTAAAGCAAAGCTTCGGTTTTTGGTCGGCTTGAAATGTGATTTGCCATCAGTTACGAATATAAGCTTTAAGCTCTCATTTCAATTTCTTCTCATGCGGTACGCAACCAGGATGCTTGCCGAATGAATTTGACATTTGCCTTGTGGAAAATGACTGCAACAGCAATGTTAAAAGCATCTGCGGACGCGATTATATATTTCAAACCTTCGTGCTGTTTTATGGACCAATTCCATGTCAAATACATTTTGAGGAAATAAGACACCTAATCCGCTCATCTTGGAATAAACTTGCTAAAGTAATTAACATCACCCGGGAATTATATAATCCAAGCTGTCGGCATGGATACAAGTATTGCGATATTCGGAGAATGTTGAATCTCCTCCATGTAAGTGTGTAAAGCAAATACCCGGAGAACGAATATTCTGTTAGCTTCAATTGAACAGTATGTGCTTTAAACCGTTAGAAAGTCGTTGGTATTACTGCTCCAATGAATATCACTAAACTAAATAACCATCTAGTCAAATTGCAAGTCAATTAACGTCGGTGGATCAGAAACAGTCCATGGTGTATAACGTATATATAGTCGGAATTACGAGAAGGTGCGTGCACGTCATTTTTAATGACGTGAAATTTTATATGTTTACATGTTTCTCACACAAAAGATACTCTTCAAGATCGTATGCAACCAAACAGACAGCGTGTGTATGTATATGTATGTGGTGGTATGCAACCAGATATACCAGATACTACGCCCGTCGATTGATCTACGTATGTAAACTTACTAGAACGTACAGAAACGGTTCGTCGATCTTTACGACATCAAATACCCTAGATTCAAATTCATTTCGTCTTTTTCATGACAAATATAGAAAACTAAGTGATAATAATAATATCTATAACATTGCTTCGCATCGCCTTGTAAATAGGCCTGGTTTCACTCCATATTCCAATACAAGAAAATGGCATTTTATAATTTCTAAATGTTGGCATTATAAAACAAGCATCGATGACGTGCACGCACCTTCTCATAATTCGGAGTATAACAAACGTATTATTTTTTCCCGTTAAACATTAAGCAACTAACCATTGGATATTGTGGATCTGTCAAGTTTCTCCTGCAGTTTTACAATACATTTGTGTTTACAAAGTTCTATAAAATGTCCTACAAGATAGAAGTGCGGAAAGGTATTTACAATTTGGTTGGCCAAATGCGCAAACGTGACATTGTCGCCATTTATAGAAATCAAAAGATTTCTAAAACAACAATTTATCGCGTCATTAAGAAATGCGACGAAGGTATGCCGTGTATGAATCTTCCCAAAACGGGTCGTCGAGTTTTGAATCATGCAAGGCTTCAGAATATCATTGAATCTGCAAGAAATAGAAAAGGAGTTTCGAAGGCCGAAAGATTTCACATTTACTATTTGACAGCCAAGAGAGACATTAGCAGGAATATTTTAAAATATAGAAAGCGATAAAATGCCCACAATACATGGGGAGGATTCCAAGATGCTGCAGACAATTAAGATTAGAACATTTTAGAAACAACTCTGAAATAAAAGGAAACGAATTCTTTTATACGACAACATTGAGGACGTTCCTAATGATGTAAAGTATAAGAAAAGAAGCGAAAGTTGAGGACAAGGTATTGGTGTGGTTCGCCATTTCGGAAGCTGGTTTTTCAAGACCTTATGTTGGGGGAGTTAAGGGGAAGCTGTAAATGCAGACTTATATTCGAACATGCCTCCTCAATTAGTAAATTTTATTCAAACGCATCATGTTAATGATAATATTATGTTCCTGGCATCGTGCCATTCTGCGAGAAGAACCCAAGATTGGTTAAGGCAACAAAATACCCATGTGTACCTTAAGAGGATAACCCCCGAATGTTCCACAGCCACGTCCTATAGAAGAGTTTTGAGCTTTACTCGGTAGAAAAGTTTACGACGGTGGGTGGGAAGCCCATATATATTATATTCTGAATAATTATATTTCAAAATAATTCGCAATACTTTTGTTACATACGTTGTTTTATTTTCCGTGGTGATAGACAGTTAGGTTATTCATATATTCATTATTCACGCCGTTTTCGACTTTCGTAATTTTCAAGTGTATATTGATGGTAAGCCAAGCATCTCTGACATCTTCGACTTCGTATTTAAATGCATAGCACAACATTCTTTTTGTATCGGCGGCTGATGTGGTTTGAAATAAATTTAGCCAGGGCAATAACCCGGACATATTCTGACATTACACATTGACCTTTTTGTAGCTATAAGGCACCTAAACATAAAAAAATAATTCCTGTAATTATTACAGATGGTTCAAGACGTTAAAGTTTACCTCCAAATTTACTGTTGTAGCTGAACTAGGTACATCTTCGCTACGCTCCTGCAAAAGTTTAAACATCACTGTCGTGCAGGGTAGTTTAATGAGGAACCATTATTAAAAATTATTAGTATGATATTTTTAATTCTGTAAACTATGACGCTGCGAGCGCTTAGGAAATGTTGCTAAAAAATTCTATTAGTCGAGGGTTTTAAATTACGAGATTTGGCCGCTGTCGATTTATTATTCTATACGAACGTTTATCGATGATTCAATTTTAATGCTTTATCTGCCATTAGAAAAAAATAGTTTTAAGTTATGGAATTATACTTTTGGAGTACACAGCACAAAGTGGAACGAGGCTTTCGGACAACAATGTATTTATAATAACATAAAAGTGTATGTTTAAAGTAAACAAAGTACATAGAGATATCAGGGTTATAATGGTAAAATATAAATATTTATCAAGAAGCAGTAATACACTATTATTCATCGATGTAATTACCATCACACTCAATATCTTTTACACACAATAAAATCTTGTTTTTGTGCAAGGAAGCTTTGAGAGTTTGTGGTACCGAATTAGTAGTCCACAACCAATGATACGAAAGTTTAGAATATGCGTACAATATCCGACCTAATCATGTAACAATTCACGTGGAACCCATTAGCTGAACGAGCTGATGAAGGTGCAAACGAATGGTTTCATCGCTCACATTGAATCTTTCTGCAAGCTCTATGCAGAGCGTGTGTCATCAGTAAAATTGAGATCTCCCGAAGAAAATTTCTTGAACCACTTCTGTGCTGTTCGACCACTTATCTCCGAATGTGTTACATATCTTTTGGCGCCGCCCCTGCAGCTTTGGTACCTAGTTTGTACTCACAAAGTAAACAACATCGAATTAAAGTTTTTAAAACTAGGAATTGAGCAATTACCACCAATTGTGAATCTGAATTGTGAATCATACTAAAGTAGATGACAGATAACAAGCAAATCCTATCGGCCAACAACTTAATCAAAAGCGCACGGACGTATTTGATTACCTGATAATAATATTTCCTTGCGACGCAACATCGCCAAAACATTTCTTTTACATTAGAAGTGGCGTGTTCTTCTTCCCCATTAGAAAATAACATTTTTCTTATTCGTTCATTTTTGCACGTGTTATTTTGCTATTATTCAGTAATCCCAATTTTACAGCTGAAGATGGTAATCAGTTTTTCACAAACGAAGCCATTAAATACCAACAATAATTAACTAATATCACATTTTATTTCTCTTGCTAGTGGCTGAAAATTGTTCGCCAAAACACATTTACTTTCTATTTCTGTATAATTTCTCACCATAATCGTTTCATATGTTCCCCTTTTCATAATTGCGTCCCTTATCATTTTCGCTCGCTATTTGCGAATTTCCATATTTCGTATCTTCGTCTGTCCCGTTCGAAGCTGTCAAAAATCAGCAAAACGAAATATTTCAAAAATGAACGATAGGTACATTGGTAAGTGTTTCCTGTTAATTGAAACAAAAAATTCATCGTGATTCGTTCAGTTGTTCTCCCGTAATCGTGTACACCAGTTTTAAAAATTTAAATTTTGGGAAAACGCATTTGAAGTCGAAATGTTCGCAACGTATAGAACCGTTTAAAACTGTGGGACTCGGAGAATCCTTCCGTCAAAACAATCATGTCGACAAAAGAACATCGGATAAGCTAAAAAGGCATCCACAGCAACGTGTGGGATCAAAAATAGCGGAAGGACAACATTTAAGGGCGCGCGAACGAGCCGCGCGCCTTCATGTTAAACGAGCTATAGCTCTCGAACTAGAGAGTAATCTGAAAAACCCTTTAGATTAGAAAAATAAAAAAATCATTTTTTTGAAATCGACATCTTCCTTTTGTAATTATTTGACTCGCTTTTCGTTATTCCTATGTAGTTCAATTATTTCTTTTCCATTTCCTGCATCTGTGATTATTAATGAAAGGCTCGAGGCTTTTGTCTATAGAAGGATATTGCAAAAATGTCTTTGGCCTTCCGTCCTATCCAGTTTTGGAAACAATTTTATATTCCAATGGGATAATTCATAGAAATGCAAGGGATGACTCTGTTACCCTGGTATTCAAAAAGTCAACATTTAAATTTCGTTGAGAATATTTTGGGGAAAATGAATCGGCTAATATATCGGGAAAACATTCGGCCAAGTACTAAGAACGATTTACAGGAGAAAAGTAATAACGTTGGTATGTCAAAATATTATTTTTTTAATAAATGTTAATTAAAAATAAAATTATTTAAATATTCATTTGTTTACACAAGTATAAGAAAGTAATTAGGATTTTAAAAATTTCACTGTCTTAATTTCTACGAAAGCGATTGTGCCTGATTTGTCTATTCTATGTAGATTCGTGCACGCCACTGGTTACCGCAGACTAGTTGTGCGCTGTGTAATTTATACATTAAGCATTTATGGAACCGTAAATCATAACAGCAGTCATTGTCTATAGTATACCAGGTGCAGTTTTATTACTGAAACGACGAAAATAGCAACGGGCAAAATGAAACGTTTTGTCAGTTACGTAAACAATAAATTTGCAATGCGAATTTAACATTTTGTTCTTTTTTGACGAACCGTGGCCAAATTAATCTTGGCTATGAAGGCTTGAACACCCAATTAGTAAAATACAATATGGTTTATTCTTACTTTAATGTTTGTTTAACACGTTGACACCGGCGCGCAATTTTATGCTTTGGTTTAGCGGGCGCCGTTTTCAAGCTATGCAATTATTCATTTACATGGGCAATAATTAACGCGGACGCCTCTGTTTGTTATCGCTGCCATTGAAACGTAATTATTTGGTTATAATTCTCTTGACAGTTCAACCATGTTCGTACCTAAATTTAATGTTTATTCTTAATTTCTATTGAATAATTGAACATTGCTTTACTTTACCCTACGGCCTACGAGTACATCAAACTCAGTAAGTTGTATATAAGTTTTTAAAATATATCTATATTTAGTAATATATTTAATTAATATAATTAATATGTTGTATATATAATGTTCATCCCATTAGAAAAATTAGAACATTTTTAAATTCATTCGTAAATAGAAAAAAATGAATCAAGGCCACTGTTAGCGTCCTATTCGGAAGATATTAGCGTTGACACTATTGATAGTAGTAGCAGTGAGCAGATTCTGAAAATACTTAGTATTTTCGTCTTCTTGAAAACCTTCTAGCGTTCTTTTTCAGCGGGACCGACCTTGTATCCTTTGTCTACGATATTAGATTTAATCCCTTTGTCCGAGATTTTCGTGTGTATAACTTTTAGCGGCTTCTCCTCCGTTAACATCTACTTATAGTACAAGAGGCCGGCTTCGTTGCAGAAATGCGTCATCGATCCGGAGGATTGAACGGTCTACGGGGAAATGACATCACAAATATTCTTCTCTTTCGCATTCGCCTTCCCCTTGGTATATTCCACCACGAATTCCGGTCAGTTTTGTCACTTGCGAAGATTATTCACTAATTTTTTCGGTTGGACGCATCGGAGTCACTGGAGGATGACGGAACTGGAATGGAGTGGCCCACTTCTTTTTCGTCAGATTGGTCTAGGTCTGGTCCTATGTTGTTTTTTCTTCCGCCATTTAGCGAGCATGATCATTGCCGTCTCCTTCATATGTCGAACTTGAAATGCCTTAAGAGAAAGACCCACGTATCGTGGGTGTTGAAGTATTTCCATTTCTTCCAGGCTCATATGAATTCCTTTTCAGGGAATCTTCCCTCGTCCAATAGAACCATGAAGTCGGCGCAATGACAATCTTTATGCCGTCGCGCAGTCCCAGTATATACTACAGAAAATGGGAGCGATCTCAACTTGACGTATTACAGGCAGATTCGTGCTTGTTCATTGATGGTTTCTGCCGTAAACCATGGCTTGACGCAATATATAGTCGTGTTAAACTATTATATAGGCGAAAGTGTATGCCATTGGAATGTGAACACGAGAGCTTTTAAAAACCATCTACAGCGTAGGTCCATAAATTGATAGCAAAACGGCATGGCATGCCCTTACTGACTAACAATGTATGTATATAGGTCCGGGACTGTGATACAGTGCCTTCCCAACAATGTTAGCCTTATCTGGATTCCCGAACATTCTGGGGTAAAGTTTGAGGTTCCCTGGCAAGTAATGAAGTTAACTATGAATTTATTGGCCAAGAACCGGCTCTTGGTATTACAAGACCTCTAACAAGAACCTCCAATATGAGCTGAATGGAGCCCAAGGTGCTGGAATACTGGCAAAAGTGCCATGAACTAGGACTTTCCAAATCAGTACTGAATGACCCATCTGCTGCACGTAAATACCTGGTATGTCTTGACCTTGTTGGAGCTGAGCACTTAATCCATCTAAACACCAGCACTTTATTTTTGACAATAATAAATATCCCCCTCCCCAGAAATGTCCCTTTCGTTGACAGGGACCAAGTTTACTAGGTTTTAATTCAGTATTTAGAAAATGTTCATTCAGAGGAGTCTGTTTCGATAAATGCGTTGTGGAAACTTCGTTAATGTTTGAATTAGTTTAGGCGTAGAAATAAGCGTAATGTGTGCATCTGCTTTCTCTCGATGATTATTGTCATGGCCTTGCGATTTGGCTGAAAAAGAACTACAACCAGGTGGATTTGAGAAAATATATATTTTGGGAATGTTCATGAACATCCGTCTAACGTTAGAACAGATTTGTGGATGATTGAATCAAAGAAGGTGGTTTTAGTTAGAACATTTATTTTTTTTACCTAACGTGAATATGAATCAGTATTGGATATTTTCTCCTGTAACTCTACATAGTTGCAGCTTTCATTCTTCATGAGCTGCGGATTCGTAATGCTTCAATTAAATTAGGTACCGGATTTAGAGCTCGTATAGGGCTTATAGTGACTTAATGGCAGTCAATCTAATGACGCAATCCCGTCTTGCTCAAGGTACCGGACCACTGTTCCCGCAACATATGGCCGGGCATTATCGTATGGTAGAACATATTCTTCAATTGTGTTTAGAAGGTACCAGTCTACATTCATTCTCACATTAGTCTCAAAAAGCGCTGTGCGATTTTCCCAATTGATGCCACCGCAAAGCGTAATGAAACCTCCACCAAGGCTAACCGTTCTCCAGTTGTTTGTTTCCACAATTGTTGTTCTCATATGTGAAAAGAACTCGGCTCCATTAATTTGGACCCCAATTATCATGAGGTCGTGCAAATTGTAACTGGAAAGTTTTGTGGTGTGGAGCTTTATCAGGATGTTCTGGATTTAAACCAGTTTCCTTACTGTGTTTACAGTTGCATTAACTTGCCTTCAATAATTCATTTTTTAGTTGAGGAGCTGTAAATGTGCGATTTCGTAAAGCTTGGAGTTGGCATCCCTTTACACACCTTTTACGTCCTTTTCTATGCCGCCTTTTGTATTCTCCAGTCCCTTCATATAATTGTACAATACGATAAACCGTCGAGATGTGCAATATATTGTTGCCTGCAATCCTCGTTAGCTAAAGTAACAACTTTACCAGCAACTAATACATTTAGATGTGGCATTTTACTAACATAAAACTCCGAATCAACGCACAATGCATTAGAAACGTGACTTTGATAATAAGTAATCATTCTGACTTACCAAAGCATACTATGAGTATCGTCATAATTGTAAAATAATGCAAATTCACTTTAAATGAACAGTAGCATTTTTATATATCCAGGTGTATTATAATATTACGTAGGACGCTTCAAACTAATATACTCAATAAAAAGAACATACATGGCACAGAAAGATTAAAAAAAAAATTATATGCAATATTTTTGTCTGAGTTTTCATTTCATTTTATTTATTTTCATATTTTCGAAAAAAATATTTATATTGGAAACTAAAACCATTCTAATACAAATTGTCAAAATCGAATCAAAGCTAACACAGATACCTTGCATTTAATAATAAAACAAAAACAAACTAATAACAATCCGAAGCAAAAGTAAAAATATCTAAAATTAAGTAAATTTATTTAAACGCATGATAAAAAAGACAAATTCAAATTACAAAAAAAAACATCACAAAAGCCGGAAATACGAAAACAACGCAATAATAAATTAAGAGAAAACATTTATTAAATTATTTATAGTAAAACGTAAAATAAACTGCTAGGATTGAATAGCGGGTATTCCCAGATTTGATCGCTATACTAACGAAAATGTGTTTGTTTACATCATCGCAGATATTTATTTTATATAAATATCCACGATATATATGAGTGTATAAATATCATGACACACATCGTGATATGTATCATGCATGAAATGGTACCGTCATAATTCCTATCTGCCTTTGAGAATATCACCTTGCAAGATAGTACATAATTTGCATAAAATATACGTCTATTATGACTTTAAGTAAGTGTAACAATTTTCTGATGCAATTAATTAATGAATAAGGCACATTTATTTTGTTATATCACTCATAATATAAAAACTACGTGAGCTCGACTTCGACCAATTTGGTCATTGACGAACGACACCACTTCAAATAAAACTATTTATACAAGTATAATAGATGCAGCGTTTCAAGAGTGGTGAATACATTAAAGTCTGGTCATTTGTAGGAGGTATTGACCCTCTTAGAATCGTTGGATTTTTAAATCAAGCCTTAATTAGGAAATCCCTCTACTAAATCACCAGACTGATTTAATATATTCACCATTCCTCAAATGCCGTATCTAAATACGGTATAAATTAGTTTTATTTGAAATTACACCGTTCGTCAACAGTCAAGTTGGTCGAAACCACGGTCACTGAATTTCTGTTTTATAAGTGACATAACAATTAACAAACAAAAATTAACTTACAGTTCTACTATCGCAATTTATTAGGGAAAATATTTAATAACATAAAAGTCGTTCACGTTCATACAAACCAGAAATCAAAATATGCTAAAATTATGATTAAAATATGGCACTCCGTGCCCCATATGAAAACGTAATGCTTGTGCCTTAGGTCATTAAAGAATATTACATTTGGCATAATTTCAGATGGATATATGTATACATACATGAATCGTTAAATATAACAATTACTTTAATCGGCGTTGTGATTCATAACGAGCATGCGTTTACCTGTCGGAGTGTAATCATACCATAATTTATCAACAATTTCAGCATTGGATTAAAAGTATTTTTAAACTCGTGTTTGTTGTCATTTATTTTATGTGATACATCTAACTATGTTCAATTACAGACTTTGGCCTTTATCATTACAGTTTTCTGTCGCCACATCGGCCGACAAAAATGTTAGATATTTTCAATATTTCTTAAATTATGTGATATCCATTTTATCAGCAAAATAGCAACGCATATTTTCTAAAAAATTAAATAAACATCGGCATACTGGTCGAGCTAATATACTCAGTGGCATATAAACTGCACCACCTAGAAGGGGTGGGAATTTTTGGACCAAATTTGGCAGAAACATTGGACTAGTCTAAGGTAACAATTGATTAAAATTTGATAAAGAAAACACTTCATCTTTTTGATTTTTCTTTAATAATGTGTTGGTCCGCCCTATTTCTGATACACTCATTGACCCGCCTTGGCATTGATTCCAGCAGGTGTATGGCATCCCAAGCAGCCTGTACTTCATACCGTAGAGCTTCTATTGTCAACGGTGGGTTCGGTAGATTCCTCAATCTTCTACCCATCATGTCCCACACGTGCTCAATGGGCGACAAATCGGGAGATCTTGCAGGCCAAGGCAAAAGATTAACATTGGCCTCTTCAAAGAAGTCAAGAGGAACCCTCGTTACGTGAGGTCGTGCATTATCTTGCTGGAAAAGTGGGTCTTCCAGACCTCGAAGATATGGAAGAACATGTGGTTCTACAACTTCGTCAATGTAGCGTCGGGCGGTCATACTGCCCCGAATGAAGAGAAAGGGTGATCTACTGCCGTAAGCAATAGCACCCCACACCATCAACCCCGCAGTTCGGTGAACATGCCTCGCAATCGAAAAATCAGGATTGCACCTTTCTCCACGACTTCGTCTAACAGTCATCCGACCATCATGCATTCCTAAACAAAATCGCGATTCGTCACTAAAGACAACTCGATGCCACTCCAAGTTCCATTGAACTCTTTCCGTGCACCAGGCCAAACGTTCCTGGCGATGTTGAGCAGTGAAGGGTAGCACAAGATGTGGGCGGTAAGACAGCAAGCCAAAGGTTCTTATTCGACGATAAACTGTTCGCAAGCCTATCGGACGACCTTGTTCACCTAACCATTGATCAGCTATTGATATAGTTGTAGAGAATCGGTCTCTCAAGGTCATTAGTCTTAAGCGGCGATCTTGACGTTCATTGGTTCGTCTTTGAGCCCCAGTGCCTCTTCTCCGACGTTCAACCCCATGTTCAGACCACGCTTGATAAACAGGCATTATTGTTGAGTGGTGCCGTCCCAAACGGTTGCCGATTTCTCTAAACGAAAAACCTGCTTCTCGTAAACCAACAATCCGCCCTCGGTCAAAGTCACTCAACTGCTGGTAACCTTGAGGTCTCCTTCCTCTAGGCATCATTAAACACTTGAAACACTTGAAACTAAAGAACGGGATCCGAAAAAGTGGAACAAATTCAAAAAATGACTCGATAATTGCTTGTCTATCACCACCTCTCAAAATGACACAAACGTCAAAAATCCCATGACTACTTGATGATTGGGTTTCAAATTACATTTGAATAAATACACCCGAAGCCAACGATTGCATTACTGACTTATATTAATCGTGGACGTCTCATCTTACATAGAGTATACTGTAAGCGAAATAGCAATCTCTCCGAAATTTTAGTTAAAGCAGTCCTTGTCATAGAAAGTACTATGAGTAATAAATTCTTTTACTCGGGGACTTTTGCCTAAAATGAATCGACGAAGTATCTGGACAATGAATCCTATCTACGAATCACACAACGTTTTGAACAAATGGAAAAGGAACCAATATTAGGGCACCGAATCACGCCAGTACAACGCGCACAATTCATATCTGAAACAATCAGCTAATTAAAACGGCCTTTGTTTCATACGAAAGTCAGAGATTAAAGCCAAGGAATCGATCAATACGGCAAGTAGACGGATTCTTACAACATAATTGTGTGATGTCTGGAGATAAGTATACTAATGATATTGTGGAATTAAATTTAAAAAAAAATCCAAACACTGAACTTTCATTAAAAATTATACTAATTAAAATTGTCCTTTGATTATATTATTAAAATTAATAATTAAAAAACATCTATTCACAACCAGAATACTGCCTATTTTGATATATTTTTGACGCCGATTCGTCGAAAGTAAATTTGTGTTGATATACAATTAATTGAGACAGGGTGACACATAAGCAATTCCTTAACTAGAAATAAGAACTACAAATAATAAAAAGGTAAATGAATTAAGCACGACGTAGAACAAGTTTATTTAGCGAATTAACGTAATTGAAAATCAGCTCTACAAACCAGAAATTATTAACAATGTGGACACAAATATTCTTCTCAGAGGGGATATACAAATATCATCTAGGAAAGGTGAAACCATTATGGTCACCAAAGGAAAATGTTTTAAAAATGCAAATAATTTACAAAATAAACACGAAACGTTTAAGGTAAATGAATTGAAATAGTTTAAATGTCATGGTAATTGAAGTAAAGCCATGTAAAAAGTTCAAATAGGGTTCAAGACAAAATAAATATAAATTAATCAATTTTGATATATTTAATTAAGGTTTTATGCTATATATACTATAAAAATATCTAAATTTTGTTAATATACCGCCATTACCGTCATTACAAATTTTATACTGCGACGATGATATTTGTGGAGTAAATGTTAAAAATTAAAGTTGCGATCGAAATAATCGTAATAGAGTATAGTGCCAGCTCGCAAAATAGAGTATAAACTTTTTCCTTTAACATTTGTGTAGTTTTCAGAATATTTGTTGTTCCTGTTGGCAAATTATGAAATATTTGCATTCAGGGATTAAATTATCCTTAGCGCACATATCCAATCTATGAATTGGAAGTAAATAATCATAGAATTCCTTGTATCGAATTATATACTTTTACAAATTTATTGGAGAGCAAGCACATGTGTGTGAGTGTGTATGTGCGTAAGATGATGAAACATATTACCTTAAATATAAATAAGTGAAAGCAAACTGCGGTATTATATTTGGATCTATTTAAAGTATTTGATAACATTAACCACAGGACACCATTCAAAAAACTAAAGTGTTATGGAATAAGGGGCCAAGGAGTATTTTAATTTTCGACTTGACTGACAGATACCAAAGAGTATGACATCTGAATCATATGTGGGGGAAGAAAATGAAACGCAATTGTTGGAAACAATTAGCCACAAAATTCTCAAAGAAGAACAAAGTTAAAGATGCTAAGATGCCAAACAATTAGGACTTAGAGATACGAACCATGAATCTATATAATGTAACCAAGTCGTATCTGAATAAACTTTAGATGCACTATTAGTTTATTGTAATATAGTATTTAGTTCAACTAATAAATACCGAATTAAGAAAAGAAACCCAAAAGAAACGAAAAATGACGTCATGCACACACTTCACATTTCGTAAGTAAGATTTCTTATTGCTACACCGTTCATGCAACATCCAGATAACCACCAAATTGTATCCCTGCTACTAACAAACCTATCAACATTAACATTAGGTGAACCAGTGAGTGGTAATAATACAATAATGGCACAACTAGCACCAGCAGCTATAACGGTCAGAGACATTACGGATATCTGAAGGAGATCCAAATACAATAAGCTCATATACATATATGCAGTTTCGAATATTTGATCAAAACATGTGGTAGCCTAAAAGATCCAGCAGGTCCGATAAATACATTTCTACTTTGTTATTTCAATTAAAATACATTACAAATTACAATTTTCAACTACTTCAGCAAAGGACATAGCAACATCAATAAAAATTAGTTGAAACCAATGAAGCAAAATATACCCATCAGAATACAAGCACCAACATGCAGGGCACCTCAAACAAATTTTATCTAGAGACCTTATGAGTACGTACCACCAAGAAGTAATTTTAGATAACAATCTGTTTTTGCACAACAACATAAAGAGCAACCATCCAATCCATTTAATCCTCAGTGGTAGCAAACAAATTATCACAGTTTACCAGCACCGCGAAAGCAAGGTTTGTAAAATCAGGTGGGCAATGGGACCAGGAAAGGCAGCCACGACAACCTCCATTGGAAATAGGAGGTGGGCAAACAAGGATGCAACCCCAGCAACAACGATTTCAGTTACATTACCAAGTTGAGGAACCATAGGAAAAAGAAGAGCTTGAAAATGGAGGAAGCACCTGAGGAAAAAAATTACTGCTACCCTGACGGACATGAAAATGGCGAGCAACATTTTACACACCTGCCTCAATGAGTCAAGCAATATAGTAGATAATGAACGCATGTACGAAAATGCCTGTTATGAAATTATTTTAAAAATTAACTCGCATACATCTGTGAAATTACCTTTTATAATATTACCAGAAATTAAACGAATTTTTAATAGCCACCGGAGCAATGAAGTCAATGATGAGTACTACTAACGTAAAGATATTTCCTAGAATACGTCGAAAATGAACCATTTACAGTGCAACAACTCACCATGAAAATATAATCACGATATCTTCCATGAACACATTCACAACAGCGGGTCAGGTTCACAAATTCCACATAGTCGACTTCTCAGAAAAGCACGACGGAATAATAGGAATTACGCTATTAGAAGATCTAGGCGCAACCATAAACATCGCACATAAAATACTACGGACAATATTGATATTCAAATATATTTCAGAGATAATAAAACTCAAATATTATTATCCGAGAAATCATTAAAATACCTGACCGAAATGGTGATAACATTGTCATACAACATCAAATAATTGTACCTAATGTATAAAATCCTACATGATTAGCAAATGCAATGGATTTCGAGGCCATGACTGAAGTGGTGAATTTTAACACTTACCCAGTAGAAACCAAAAAATATGTGAGAAATCTATTAGTGTCGTACAAAAAAAAATTGAAAAACGGTTAAAATAAAACACCGTGTCATGATAGATATTCGAAAGCTAAATGAGAAAACCATATATACCCGAAACGACAAATACCCGATACCAAATATCCGCGACATCTTGGATAAACTCGGTAGAGCACACAGTTTTACAACATTAGGCCTGGCGTCCAGCAATCAACAAATTTACACGAAAACTAAGAATATATAAAAGATAGACCTTTCTACAGAACAAGGTCACTGTGAGTTTAAAAGGATGCCTTTAGTCCTTAAGAATGCACTCGCAACGTTTCAACTGGCAATGGGTAACATCCTTCGTGGATTGCAAGACGACGTAAGTTAGGATTACTCAGATATTATTGGAAATTTGCAAGAAATTTGCATTAACATTAACTGATACAGAGAAACGATATTCTACAATCGATAAAAACTTCTAGCCATAATATTTGCCACCAAGCATTTTAAGACCATATTTGAATGGGCGCAAAATTCATAATTTATAATGATCATAGAAAAAAAAGTTTGGTTGAATTCACTTAAAGAACCCAACTTGAAACTGGCGAGATGGAAATGGTAGAATAGTATAATTATAAAATTCTCTACAAAAATGAAAAATATAACAAAACCGCAGACGCATTATGAAAAATGTTATCCTTAGTACGTTTGAGACTGAAAGTTTACAAGAGAACATAGTAGATAAAGTAAGCATTAATCGCACATTTGCTTAGAAATCAAAACTACCAACGGATCACAACATTTTGCCAAATACGATGTTTGATCAAGGTATGGATTAAGCACAACCAGGTGCATTAAAAATATCAGGTCCACAAAAACCATCGGAACCCATTCGACAAACAAAAACTGAAGGAAATATTGACACATTGACGGAATCCAATCATTCTAATATCAATATTGAACCCACGACGAGCAATCGACATCAAGAACCCACAATGTCACATGGAGTACACACGTTTTGACAATCTCAAGACAACGTTACAAATAAACCAAGGAAAAAACGATACTGTACGAATACTAAAAGAAGGCAACGACAGAGAATTGTTCCAATTTATGAGAGGTTACATGATATAAGGACGATATTTTATATATTGTAAAGGTGGAGACATATACAAGAAACGTTTTTTTACAGAAAATTCTCAGAAAACGGTTCAAAGATCTACAAATGTATAAATTGCAAATGATAACGGAGTTAGAAGACGATTATACGAAGTAAACGATTTAGACGACTATACAATATAAGTAAATACGACAGGAATCAAATCAAACTGCCATGAAAAGAACGATAACGTCTTTCTGTCCGGTTCAAAAAAAGTACACTTTGCCATTTCATTTGGTCGAGGCGAGGCCTAAACGCTAACGAGAGCGAACCTAATGGTACGAGATACGACAAAATTACACGTAAATAAAATTGTAGACGATTGAATTTTCCAAAATAATGTCCGCCATGGGATAATGGTTTAGAAACGGGACGAGTGCAAAGTCGCAACATCGCGTTTCGTAAACATGTTTTTCGGACTCCAGTTGAAGATAGATATATGCCAACCCAGCTCAATTCAGCCCAACGCAATCTAATCCAACCCAACCGAACCCGTTTTTTGTCATTAAGTGGTAACAAGAAAACATTACTAGAACGAGGCCTTGAATTAAGTGTGGAAAAGTACCGAAGCCTTAAATTTTAATCATTGATGGGTTAGAACGGTGCTACAAATTGCTATGATAAGTGATGCAGATGCAAGGTGCAAGATGTAGATTTTCCTCTAAAATTGAGGATGCCATTGTTTTTATTCTATGTAAGGCAATGGAACATTTCAAATGTCAAAGTTAAGAAACTTGTAAATAATATGAAAATTGTCTACATGCAAAAAGTTGTCGAAATTGGGCGACAAGATTCAAAAATTTCCAAAAATTATAAAAAATTGAAAATGACTAAGGTGAATAAAATTTGAAAATTATCTAAAATTTCAAACAAAGTGGCATGTGACAAAATGTTATTCGACGTTAATTGTCAAATTTTATACAGTTCAATCCCATTTGATCAATTTTGTGAAAGCTACGAACAAAAAGCCGAGCTCGGAGCGGTAACACTAAAATTCACAACCTCAAAAGTTTCAAGAGACTTTGAAACACAATCAAAACGTAATTGTCACGTTTGTTAAATAATTAAAATCTTGAGAGCAAAAATCTTGGCGTATTCATTTTGTTCAGTCGACTTTTATTACTAATTATAGTTTTAATTTGATTTGTTTCTAGTATTCTCAGAATTATCTGAAACATATCAAATTTAAAATTACTACTATTATTCCAGACTTGATCTTGTGTATCAAATGGTGATATAGACTCTGGTTAGTTCCGTGACTCATTTGCATGAAGCAGCGATCATTAGTAATTACCACTAAATATTATTTCTTTTAATATCATGTTCATGCTGAGTTAACATAATTTTCCATTTTCTCTTGATTTTTTCTGTCCTTGCCTCAGACTGCTATTAGTTTGCACAACAGTCAAATGTTACACTATATTGTAGACTTATATTAAATTACAATAACAAAATTCGAAGTACTGTATTGTCTTTTCATTAATTTGATTGAAATTTGACAGCACGTTGAACGTCACAATAATATCCATTGTGTATCTATCTACTATTGATTTATAGAGATCCAACTCTTATAAACGGTATCTGTAATAACATCTATATTGTGTTCCACGCAAATTTTCTTTCTGGATCTAATTATTTTGTTCACTTCTGACCTAGCCACCGAAGCGAAGAAAAATGTAAAAATTGGCTCTACCGATCCTATTTTTGGATTTACAGCTGATAGTTGATAGTGTTTAATTTTCACTATAATAGGATAGTCTAGACTTGCTAGGCCATGGCTTACAAATACAATACCATAACTAAGTAATATAAGCATATAACAAAATACTTAATTTTTCATAATGGAACATTACAAAAACATTACGAGTATTTAGCTGCTACGAAAAGTCACACCCAATGAAAAACATTTACTGGATCTCAAAAAAAAATATTCATACATATTTACAATGCAAAAAATATGCATCAATGGAGATATATAACAACTTACCTGTGGTGCTCAAAGATTCGTCGCTGAAAATTGAAGAGAAGATGAACTTTTTAATTTATTTTCAAATATCGCTTTTAAATTGTTTGTATATTGTTGCATTTATTGTATATAGTATTATCCATAACTTATGCAATTGCATTTTTGACATGTTCTATGCTTTTTTATTGATGGAATTATTATTATAAACATTCATTATTAGATTTTGATTAGTTTCAAATTGTCTGCTTTTATATTCCATTAATATTCAAATTTTGCGCCCACTATCCTGTACATGATATCTTACAACTCATGCCTTGAAAGGTAAAAAATATAATTATTTCTTAAAATACTTTATATTTAATTTTATCTTCATCGAACAATAAATGAAATGTACACGCTTCTTAATCAACTGTATGTTAATGCCAATTCATGCCCAACTCATTAAAACCGTAGCCCCCCCGCCTCAAAATGCCTTTGTAATGAAAACTACAATATAAAATATTTCAGGTAAATAAGCTCATATGATTTTTTTATATTTAAGTTAAAATTAATGGTATTTTTAATAAAAACTAACGGTCCATTTGGGATAATAATATCACACCTAATTGATAGATAAGCTATTCATCAACTTCCTTATATCTTAATAAATGATAATAATAAAGACGAATAATGGGCTTTATCAAATGGTGAATTAAATAACCAGACAAAAACAAGCTCCGTTTAACCCGTTTTTCTTGCCATTATAAATGAAATACATCTTATAGTTCATTCTATTCATCTGTTCGATCCATTAAATCCCTGTTCCGCCCATTGCACTTTAATAGCAAATATATTTCTCATGGTACATACGTGTTCAACTATCTTTGATTTGCTGCACACGGGACTTGATTTCTCACGCTCCACCATATGTTACTTGCAAGGTAATAAGTTATTTAAATCAAATATATATTAGACCACAAAAGTATTATATTATTCTAGATTAGTTGCATATCATAACTTGTCTCTAACGACTCCCAGAAATCTTCTTAAAATTAGGCACGCAGATGATTTACAAGTCGTTTTTTTTCTGTTTTAAAGATCACCATAACATTTAATACAGAGAAAATGTTTCGAAAAATATCCGAGCAATGTTTACAAATATTTTTAGAAAATGTGTGATTCAATATGTGAAACGTTGTAGCCCAATAATGACAACGAACAATTAATGATTATTTAATAAAAGCACTCAGAAATTAAGCAATCACAAACTTGTTACACTTTGCAGTTACTCTACGTAACTATTACGCTACATTTGTTAAGTTGTAAAACAGTGATTTAATGCGAGTCGTTAGATAATCTCCTATTGCAAAACAAAGTCCGGTGTTTCTATTATGTTTTAGTTCTGCGCTGCGTTTCAAAAAGAATCATTTCGTTAACAGTTGTCCCTTGCGCAAGCCTGTCATTTCATTACATTGTTCGTGTCAATCTACGTAACATTAATATAATATACCGGCATCAATGAAATGAATTACTACGATTTAATAATTTAAATTGTGTGCACGGATGAGTCAATGTCTATGGAGAAATAACAATAGCGATGACAACGGGATACTGAAACATTATGTGCTTTGGAGCCGAATGCAGTTAGTTACTTAGAAAATGTTAAATATTGGTGCATATAGTATATAATAATTATAAATAAAATAATATCAAGCCAACGACAGGAGACATGTAAAATAGATGAAAATCACAAGAAAGCAAATTAGAAAAAATAACAAAGGGAATCAACGAAAATAAATTAAAACAAAATTAAAGTATTCACGTCACGTTATTTTTAAACTAGTAGTAAGGAACAAATACAAAAGAGATTAAAAAAAAAGTAAACGCCATAGTTTGCGATACCAATTAATACGATAAGCTATGGTCAACAAGGACTAGATATTAAACTGACACATAACAATACAAAAGTATTAATTTATCGTTACTTCAAAAACAAATATAAAGTAAAATGAGCTAATTGAATGTTACTTTACAACAAAGGTTAGATTAAATGCACGTGAATTCAAAAAGATAAAATATTAAGCAGACAGAATTAATTAGACGTTGACTTGAAAACACCAGTTAAATTAAGGCTCGACAGCTGGTTCGAAGTAATAACACCACGTTCGTAAACAACGTCAAGTTGAGTACAGTAAACTACACGGCCTGCAAAAGTAATTCGCTAAATAATTCGTTTCGCCGGTTTCCGCTGGATAAAATCCATAGGCCTGCGATGCCGTCACTAATTTCTCGATCGATCTTGTCCCACAAAAAATCCTTAAGAGACGAAATTCGTAAGTCAGGGTCGCATTTTCCAGAAGAAAAACACACCAAACTCGGCAATTTAACAGATACGATGAATATATATATCCTTCAACGGGAATGGTTCTCAAACTAGACCCAATTTTCTTGAATGGTAGGCGCAGATCTCCACAAAATTGAGCAGACAATTACCACAAAACGTTTCACTAAATTGCCAATACCATGCACAAAAACTTTATGCAGCTAACGTTTTGGATGATACAGAACAAATCGGAACAAATTAATTCCTTAAGGGCCAGGTACACGCTCAAGCTCGAATGAGTAAGGGGCTCTCTAAACTGTGCATAGTTTAGAGAGCCCCTGGGGTTGCCTAACGGCCGAAAATGCCGTAGCAATACACTCCATAATTAGTTTGGCAAGTCTGATTCATAGATCTACTTGTCTGTCGTGTACTATTATGTGCTATTGTGGGTTAGGGTCCTGTCAATGTCATCCTCAATTAATTTTAGATTGAGTTAGATTGAAGGCCTGCGTTGTACAGCATGTTCCCCATCCTGCGGACTGAATTGGGGTTTAATATCTTCCGTTAGCCGCTTTTATATATAGCATAGAAGGAAGATCAGCTGGTAGCTTTTGGGGTCACCAGGATTCTTCCTTAGTTTAAGGACCTTGACTTTTACCATATGTCTGGAATCGGTCGGATTCGACACCTACTGAACCTGTCCAGTAGCCAGTGCTTTAACCTATTTCCAACGTGTTTTATTTGCTCAGTAAGAAGACTGTCTAGACCCGCCATGTTATATGGTTTACATTTGTTGATGGCTGCATTCAGTTCCTCTATCGTGAATGGAGAATGTTGTTGTTGCGCTCTCTAACGATTTTTGTTTCGACTTTTGGGAGCCGCTATTCGGCTTGCTATCTTGCTATTTGATTTGTCGAAACGTTAACAAATTGTTTGATGCTAGTTACAATTGTATCTATACTTCTACTCATACAAGTTCTTCAATTAGTCTTATCCATATCGCTCTTACCATAATAAAAAATAATTAAGTTCCTCATTAAAGTAAGCTCTGTTTATTTTATGAATTTGGTGACACGCAATTGAAGAGAACAGAGTTGTAAGTAACTGTCACTTATATTACTGAAAATTACATTTTTAATTAAATAATTGAACCGCTATCAGTTCTACAAATCTTAGAGAAACACCAATGAAATCACAGCCCACCTTAATGAGGAAGTTAATTGAAGGTACTATAAATACATGAGAATACCAATGATAAGTAAGAAAAATAAAAATAAGAACAAAATTTCGGAAACAGTAACTGAAACAATGACATTAATTATGAATAAATATAATAGAAATATAAAAAGGTAAAAATATAAACAGTAATACCGCAAATATTTAATAACAGGACAAGATTGCTGCATAATATTGTATTACATGACAAATTTATAAAGTGATTTATGATGGAACGAGTATAGGAATCTCAAAAATTTCTGAAAGTATACCTAAATGAAAATATCAAAAAGTTTATCCCTATATGTTTCATACAAAAAAAAATAAATAAATCGATGACGATTAAAGGAGGTGTACTCCACGAAGTGTTGTAGACATATCAGTGATAGTGGACTTACTGCCGAAAAAGTTATGGTTAGATAGCATTTAACACTGGTGTTACATTACTTTGCACACTGTTTTGACAGATTAAAAGCATACAAAACGTTCTTGTACAATATTGTGCTTGTAAATGAAGTATTTTATTTACAACCCTGCTTTTACTCATTCAAAACAGTGTCTAAAGTGATACATTATAGCAGTATTGTTATAATATAAACTCTACTAAGTATTTTACGATCAATCCAAAA
The DNA here is from genome assembly GCA_959613385.1 of Geotrupes spiniger. Classification (NCBI taxonomy): domain Eukaryota; kingdom Metazoa; phylum Arthropoda; class Insecta; order Coleoptera; family Geotrupidae; genus Geotrupes; species Geotrupes spiniger. The sequence goes on along the minus strand of OY390736.1, from coordinate 21,903,031 downwards.
CCATTTAGCTGGTGTATGTTCTGTGGTAAATCATTCTGCAGCACTTCTAACAGCAGGCGAATTATGCTTGACTTGGGAATTTTTGCTGAAAATTAATTTCTCAATGTCGCGTTAAGTGTTTGAAGTGTTGATTATGAAACCAGTATGTGCATATGAGCTAACAGTAAAGCGACTGCTCATCCGAGTTGGGGTAAAATATTTTATCCATGAGTATAAATGTTATTGAAATAAAAAAATTCGTCTACAATTTCAATTTTTTGTCTCCAGTTTTTTTCATAGAAACAATGCAATTTTTCAATTTTATGACAAACGTCAATCAATGAGAAATATGAAAACGAAATTGGGCTGGGGTGGATTGTATTAGGTTAGGTTGAGTTGAAAATAATGCACTAAAATATTGAACATGTACAATATTTATGCCCATTTCTTTATATTAAAAATGTATCTTGTTAAATCTGACAGAAAAATGTAAAATTTACACGAAAGATGGTCTAATCTTACACCTCAATGGTGTAGTGAACATTAATTAATACAGGTTCATGAAGACTAACTGGTGGATCGCTAGACAATATTGTTTCTGGGTTATTACCCTTCGTCAGTAGCGATTACCAAGAACCTTAGTTGTTGAAATACCTTTACATGTAGTGGTCATCAAAACTTCTTGGCGCGAGCCAATCACTCCTAACGAACCACTGACAACAGAACACTGACAAGACGATACCTTGTCTAACACCTTGCGGAGACTAAACAAGAGACGACTGTCAAACGTCCAGTGTCAACATATAAAAGGATTGCTGCAATTAAGTTCAAAAACAATTCAAATTAAAAATGTATCTTGTTAAATCTGACAGAAAAATGTAAAATTTACACGAAAGATGGTCTAATCTTACACCTCAATGGTGTAGTGAACATTAATTAATACAGGTTCATGAAGACTAACTGGTGGATCGCTAGACAATATTGTTTCTGGGTTATTACCCTTCGTCAGTAGCGATTACCAAGAACCTTAGTTGTTGAAATACCTTTACATGTAGTGGTCATCAAAACTTCTTGGCGCGAGCCAATCACTCCTAACGAACCACTGACAACTGAATTGTTTTTGAACTTAATTGCAGCAATCCTTTTATATGTTGACACTGGACGTTTGACAGTCGTCTCTTGTTTAGTCTCCGCAAGGTGTTAGACAAGGTATCGTCTTGTCAGTGTTCTGTTGTCAGTGGTTCGTTAGGAGTGATTGGCTCGCGCCAAGAAGTTTTGATGACCACTACATGTAAAGGTATTTCAACAACTAAGGTTCTTGGTAATCGCTACTGACGAAGGGTAATAACCCAGAAACAATATTGTCTAGCGATCCACCAGTTAGTCTTCATGAACCTGTATTAATTAATGTTCACTACACCATTGAGGTGTAAGATTAGACCATCTTTCGTGTAAATTTTACATTTTTCTGTCAGATTTAACAAGATACATTTTTAATTTGAATTGTTTTTGAACTTAATTGCAGCAATCCTTTTATATGTTGACACTGGACGTTTGACAGTCGTCTCTTGTTTAGTCTCCGCAAGGTGTTAGACAAGGTATCGTCTTGTCAGTGTTCTGTTGTCAGTGGTTCGTTAGGAGTGATTGGCTGGCGCCAAGAAGTTTTGATGACCACTACATGTAAAGGTATTTCAACAACTAAGGTTCTTGGTAATCGCTACTGACGAAGGGTAATAACCCAGAAACAATATTGTCTAGCGATCCACCAGTTAGTCTTCATGAACCTGTATTAATTAATGTTCACTACACCATTGAGGTGTAAGATTAGACCATCTTTCGTGTAAATTTTACATTTTTCTGTCAGATTTAACAAGATACATTTTTAATTTGAATTGTTTTTGAACTTAATTGCAGCAATCCTTTTATATGTTGACACTGGACGTTTGACAGTCGTCTCTTGTTTAGTCTCCGCAAGGTGTTAGACAAGGTATCGTCTTGTCAGTGTTCTGTTGTCAGTGGTTCGTTAGGAGTGATTGGCTCGCGCCAAGAAGTTTTGATGACCACTACATGTAAAGGTATTTCAACAACTAAGGTTCTTGGTAATCGCTACTGACGAAGGGTAATAACCCAGAAACAATATTGTCTAGCGATCCACCAGTTAGTCTTCATGAACCTGTATTAATTAATGTTCACTACACCATTGATGTGTAAGATTAGACCATCTTTCGTGTAAATTTTACATTTTTCTGTCAGATTTAACAAGATACATTTTTAATTTGAATTGTTTTTGAACTTAATTGCAGCAATCCTTTTATATGTTGACACTGGACGTTTGACAGTCGTCTCTTGTTTAGTCTCCGCAAGGTGTTAGACAAGGTATCGTCTTGTCAGTGTTCTGTTATCAGTGGTTCGTTAGGAGTGATTGGCTCGCGCCAAGAAGTTTTGATGACCACTACATGTAAAGGTATTTCAACAACTAAGGTTCTTGGTAATCGCTACTGACGAAGGGTAATAACCCAGAAACAATATTGTCTAGCGATCCACCAGTTAGTCTTCATGAACCTGTATTAATTAATGTTCACTACACCATTGAGGTGTAAGATTAGACCATCTTTCGTGTACATTTCTTTATATGTATTCAAAACTTCCTTGTAGACTGCTAAAAGGGGGGATCTGGTTTATGGTCGTTTAAAGTCGTTGAAAACTAATTTCATCAAGGGACAGGGGTAAAATACCATCGAGTTTCAATTAAACGGTTCGAATCTACTAAAACACACAGTTCGAAATCTTGGACGCTGATAATAAGCGCAATCGTCATCCAAGGAATCCAAACAATGTTATCCTTGACGCATTTGGAAATTGTTAAAATTGTTTATATTTGCATGAATTTCTGTGCAATGCAACTACCGTAGTTCTCAATCCTTGCAAGTTCCTTGAAATTCGTCGATAATCTAACGCAATTCTACAATTTATATTATCTTGGCCATTTTGCTGCATGCAATAAGTCCTAAAATGAAGTCAACATAGCGTTGAACTGTCAAACTATTGGGTAACCACTATTAGAGGCGACCAGTAGTCCAGAACTTTGTTCGTAATGGTGTCTGAACATCCGTCGACAATCTCTCTCAAAAACGTTGTTCCATTCTTTCATTCTTGACCACAGCCTGCTGTTGACCACGGTGTTTCGCAGTATAATGCTGTCTATGAACTGATATGAGGGATAAGCTTTGTCAAAGAGCTCTGGTCCCAAGGCCCAAATAAAATCTGAGGGTTTGACGTAGTGAATCATTCAAAAATATGTAGCTTTTCCATTTAAAATTTTTAGATTAAAATGACTATTAATGTTTTCGACAATTCACTCTGTTTGGCTCTGAGTATGATGTCATAGCATAGTCGAAATGTGTATGCTTTTATTTGTGTCTGCTTTCAGCAGTTATTTGTCTTTATGGGGAATTCTTGTATCACAATCTTGTCTATTTTCATTAAAATTTCTTTCAACTTTGTACACCTCAATTGGGCGTGATTCATTGGTTTTGGGTTTCTCTCGTGCTATGGCAATAACATTTTTTCCGTTTCAAAAAGGAGCCAGTAATATTGGTCTGTTTTCAAGTTCGTAGTTATTTCAAAGTTCTCAATCATTTTGTGTGTTGTACTACTTTCCAATCGTGGACCTAAAGGTAGTTTCGTCCATTGAATAATATGTTTGCTTTAAAACGTAAGGTACGTTGCACCATGGGGTTAATTTGTTACGTTGTCCCTGAAACTTGATGAGGATATTGTATTTGCTGTGCTTCTGAGAAAGCTCACTTAACGTGTCCATTTGCGTACGACCGTGACCAACGTCTATGAAAGATCTATTCACATTCTAGTGTAATGTGCGAAAGTATGAAAGATAAAAAATAAAAAATGCTAACTGCACAAAATATGAGTCATAATTCATCTTGTACATTTACTTCATCTCATTTAGCTGTATATGAAATGATGGAATTTTTATATTTTGTTATATATACTCAGTGACATATAAACTGCACCACCTAGAATTTTTGGACCAAATTTGGCAGAAACATTGGACTAGTCTAAGGTAACAATTGATTAAAATTTGATAAAGAAAACACTTCATCTTTTTGATTTTTCTTTAATAATGTGTTGGTCCGCGCCTATTTCTGATACACTCATTGACCCGCCTTGGCATTGATTCCAGCAGGTGATCAATGTCTTCTTGGGGTATGGCATCCCAAGCAGCCTGTACTTCATGCCGTAGAGCTTCTTTTGTCAACGGTGCGTTCGGTAGGTTCCTCAATCTTCTACCCATCATGTCCCACACGTGCTCAATGGGCGACAAATCGGGAGATCTTGGCGGCCAAGGCAAAAGATTAACATTGGCCTCTTCAAAGAAGTCAAGAGAAACCCTTGCTACGTGAGGTCGTGCATTATCTTGTTGGAAAAGTGGGTCTTCCAGCCCTCGAAGATATGGAAGAACATGTGGTTCTACCACTTCGTCAATGTAGCATCGGGCGGTCATACTGCCCCGAATGAAGAGCAAGGGTGACCTACTGCCGTAAGCAATAGCACCCCACGCCATCAACCCCACAGTTCGGTGAACATGCCTCGCAATCGAAAAATCAGGATTGATCCTTTCTCCACGTCTTCGTCTAACAGTCATCCGACCATCATGCATTCCTAAACAAAATCGCGATTCGTCACTAAAGACAACTCGATGCCACTACAAGTTCCATTGAAGTTTTTTCGTGCACCAGGCCAAACGTTCCTGGCGATGTTGAGCGGTGAGGGGTAGCACAAGATGTGGGCGGTAAGACAGCAAGCCAAAGGTTCTTATTCGACGATAAACTGTTCGCAAGCCTATCGGACGACCTTGTTCACCTAACCATCGATCAGCTATTGATCTAGTTGTAGAGAATCGGTCTCTCAATGCCATTAGTCTTAAGCGGCGATCTTGACATTCATTGGTTCGCCTTTGAGCCTCAGTGCCTCTTCTCCGAAGTTCAACCCCATGTTCAAACCACGCTTGATAAACACGCATTATTGTTGAGTGGTGCCGTCCCAAACGGTTGCCGATTTCTCTAAAGGAAAAACCTGCTTCTCGTAAACCAACAACCCGCCCTCGGTCAAAGTCACTCAACTGCTGGTAAACTTGAGGTCTCCTTCTTCTAGGCATCATTAAACACTTGAAACACTTTAAACTAAAGAACGGAATCCGAAAAAGTGGAACAAAAATGACTCGATAATTGGTTGTCTATCACCACCTCTAAAAAGTGACTCTATTTCCCTGGACTAGTCCACTATTCCTGCCAAATTTGGTCCAAAAATTCCCACCCCTTCAAGGTGGTGCAGTTTATATGTCACTGAGTATATGTGTATGAATGCATTGATCAAGTCCGAACGAGTACCAACTATCGCATCAGCCGCTACTTATCGACATAAAACCGCTGCGAGAAATAAATTAAGGTTAAAAGTTTCACATAACGAATTTCAAATTATCAAGTTTGGCAATTACCTTAAGCAAACTATTATGGGCATCTACTAATATTTTTTTATTTATCGTTTCGCCGAACACATGTTACGCAGTTTTAGATTTATTTTTATTATCGTGTCGCTTTTTTGGTTAATAATACAGTTTGCAAATCGATGCTCTCCGAGATTTGCAAGGATTCAAGCATTTTCGTGCTACTAGATTTTTAGGAAGTTAATATAAAACTTATGATTTACTATGAATCGTCAAACATTTATCAAAGCATTTCAGTATTTGTTGTCAGTTACTAATTGCCATATGGGTTCGAAGAAATGTTTGTTAGCCCTAGGCCAATAAAATTATTTCTTTGCCCCTGGCAATAAAGTAACACTACATAACATGCACACCAGTCAATAAAGTCTACTAGCACGAACAAGTAATTTAGTGGCGGTGTAACTATATTTTATGAACCTACATCAACGCAACACAATTCATTAAAAATATTAATTGGTTACATCGCTGATAGTGACAATCTGTAAAAATTCTCTGACAAGTTTTACAAGACTAATATGCTATCTGACACGGACAATTTGAAAGTGTTAAGTAGTATAGTTTTTCTTGTAGAGACTGTAAACTTTAAATACTGAGTAAACTTGCTCAATTTGTATGTACATATAAAAACGTTTAACACAAATAACAATTTCGTCAAACGCTTTAGATAGAAACAATCTTAACGATGCGCTGGAATTCTCATTAAGATCCTACGTTGAACTTATTCGGGCTTACCTTTCTTATTTATTCTTGATTATTAAGTAATAAGTGCAATAACCAGTGTGGTAAGTAACTTACATAACTTGGGATTAGTTCATGGTCATTTACTTTTGGTCATATCTAATAAAACCTACCTTCACTTTTTACAGACACCGCGCACCGTTTGAATTAATTAGAATCGCGATAATTATGATAAATTAAGTAAACGTCTTCTGCAAATTTCGTCGCATCGCGGTTGACTTTTGCAACTCTCCTAGTTATTTATCGAATAATGCGGTTGAGCAATCGACTATTTTCGTTCGGTAAATATCATTATACAACCCATACGGCATAATTTTATAACAGCAGTTTGAATAATCACCGTTACAGTGAATTATTGTTGTAACAAAATCCTTACGTAAGAACCGGTTAGGTAATTTATTGTGCGATTAATATAATTACTTCAACTCTTCTTATCGCAAGTAACTGTGAAGCGAAGATCAAAAGCTGAAGTCACGTCCTAAAAGCGCACTAATTAGACGGTTCAGTACTAGCGATTGCATTTTTATTGTAATAAAATGGGGCAATTTGTTCGATATTTCAAATGTCGAGAAACTCATTATTTCCCTTTAAACGAGCGCTATGTGTAACAGTGAATATCCATTAACACAAATACAAGCTCTGCATTGGTAATTTCAGTAATCCGTATTAGTCACGAGGTTACGTAACTTGAAATTGAACGTATACCTACATAGGATAATAACGCCGTGAATTATGTCTATACAGGCGTTTCAATTGGATATGTAGAGTAAAACAATGGAAATGTTACTCATGTGCTCTTTAGTTCAACGAGTATAATGATTTATTCGCTGCTGTGCATACATCACAATAAATATTAAATTCTCCGTTTTTTTTCTTGATCAAATGCAACCTAAACATAGATTTAAATCTCAAGTATCTAACATTTATGCAATTGAGGACACAAAATGCGGACGGCGATATAGCTATTACATATTTTCCTTATTTAATTGTGTCATATATATATGATATTTAATGTCAATTAGAAAGTCTCATATAATTTATGACAACAATTAGTACTTAACGTTTATTATATCGAGTTGTCTGAAAAATAGCACTGCCTAAAATGTACGTTCCTGAAATATTGTCTTAATATAAAATGCTTTAAAAGGAAATTTGATATACTTGTGAATAAAAATAATTATTCGGATACAACAACAAAAAATCGCATTTTATGAAATCGAAAATTGCGAGGTTAAATTTAAAAATTGATAATAGTACATTGTAATACGACTTGTATGCACAAAATTTCCAAATATTTCAAAATAAGTTCAGACCTTTTTCCTATACAAAAAAAGCAGCTGGGCGAAAACAGAAATACAATAAGTAAAATACAAGAAAATAAAATGGAAAAAAATCCTACAAACAGAATCGGAAGAAGACCACAATATATATACTCAGTGACATATAAACTGCACCATCTAGAAGGGGTGGGCATTTTTGGACCAAATTTGGCAGAAACATTGGACTAGTCTAAGGTAACAATTGATTAAAATTTGATAAAGAAAACACTTCATCTTTTTGATTTCTCTTTAATAATGTGTTGGTCCGCCCCTATTTCTGATACAATCATTGACCCGCCTTGGCATTGATTCAGCAGGTGATCAATGTCTTCTTGGGGTATGGCATCCCAAGCAGCCTGTACTTCATGCCGTAGAGCTTCTATTGTCAGCGGTGGATTCGGTAGATTCCTCAATCTTCTACCCATCATGTCCCACACGTGCTCAATGCGCGACAAATCAGGAGATCTTGGCGGCCAAGGCAAAAGATTAACATTGGCTCCTTCAAACAAGTCAAGAGAAACCCTGGCTACGTGAGGTCGTGCATTATCTTGCTGGAAAAGTGGGTCTTCCAGCCCTCGAAGATATGGAAGAACATGTGGTTCTGCCACTTCGTCAATGTAGCGTCGGGCGGTCATACTGCCCCGAATGAAGAGCAAGGGTGACCTACTGCAGTAAGCAATAGCACCACACACCATTAACCCCACCGTTCGGTGAACATGCCTCGCAATCGAAAAATCAGGATTGCGCCTTCCTCCACGTCTTCGTCTAACAGTCATCCGACCATCATGCATTCCTAAACAAAATCGCGATTCGTCACTAAAGACAACTCGATGCCACTCCAAGTTCCATTGAAGTCTTTCCGTGCACCAGGCCAAACGTTCCTGGCGATGTTGAGCAGTGAGGGGTAGCACAAGATGTGGGCGGTAAGACAGCAAGCCAAAGGTTCTTATTCGACGATAAACTTTTCGCAAGCCTATCGCACGACCTTGTTCAGCTAACCATTGATCAGCTATTGATCTAGTTGTAGAGAATCGGTCTCTCAAGGCCATTAGTCTTAAGTGGCGGTCTTGACGTTCATTGGTTCGTCTTTGAGCCCCAGTGCCTCTTCTCCGACGTTCAACCCCATGTTCAGACTACGCTTGATAAACACGCATTATTGTTGAGTGGTGCCGTCCCAAACGGTTGCCGATTTCTCTAAACAAAAAACCTGCTTCTCGTAAACCAACAATCCGCCCTCGGTCAAAGTAACTCAACTGCTGGTAAACTTGAGGTCTCCTTCCTCTAGGCATCATTAAACACTTCAAACACTTTACACTAAAGAACGGGATCCGAAAAAGTGAACAAATTCAAAAAATGACAATGATAATTGCTTGTCTATCACCACCTCTAAAAAATGACACAAACGTCAAAAATCCCATGACTACTTGATGATTGAGTTTCAAATTTTAATCAACTATTTCCCTGGACTAGTCCACTATTCCTGCCAAATTTGGTCCAAATATTCCCACCCCTTCTAGGTGGTGCAGTTTATATGTCACTGAGTATATAAGCAGAAAAGACTAGATGTAAAACAAATGATTAAAAATGCAAAAAGGCAATAATGGGAAGAATTTGATGACAAGATGGAAGCAAATTATTCAGAAAACCAGAAATTGTTCTACAGTGCGCTGCAACAACTAAGACAAAAACAACCACCAATGTTAAAAACATAAAAGACAAAAATGGAAATATTTTAACAGATGAAAAAAATAATGCGAAGATGGAGAGAATATTTTAAAGCGCTAACAGAAGGGAATACCGAAGAATACGGAAAATATGAAGAAACACATTTAGATTACAGCAGAGAAACTAATATCCAACAAACGACAGAGGACAGGTTAAAGAAACTGAAAACAAGAAAGTCACCTGGGGAAGACCAAATCACAATAGAATTCTGTAAATTATTGAATCACATTTTGACTAAAAATACCCAAAGATTGGCATAGGGGAATAATATTGCCGAAATATAAAAAAGGAGACATGAAAGAATGCACAAGCTACCAGGGAATGACGCTACCGATGTTTCTGTGTAGTCTCCCACTCCGAATGTGAAATGGAGTACACAAGCTTGCTAGCGTTAGTGAGATGGATCCGCGATGCTGAGGTTAAAGGCAAATGCGAGGTGCTGCAGATATTTTCATTTTTGTGTACTCTGGAATACTTTTCGTGGATCTTCGTCACAATTCCTTTTAGATGGTAACACACTGGAAAACATCCTCGTTGTTTTTGTATATTTTGATTTTTCTCGAACGTAAACAATTCTTCGGGTCTTTTTTCAAAATAATATGTGTAGGAAAAAATTAGTATTCATTGATTGTTTTGTGTTTTTCCATCCCCCTTGGCATGCTGCGTATGAGATCTGCAAAATAGTCTTGTGAAACATTTTCCCATTCTTATAAAAATACATCTTCCAGTTCGTCAAGGTTAAGGAATGCTCGCTGGTGCCGTTTTAAACATTGTCCCAGGTGGTCTCAGACATGATCGATAGGGTTCATGTCTGGGCTTCATGCAGGCCACCTTAATACTGGCAATTGAACTTATTGCAAATATTGCTGTACAATTCCTGCTATGTGGGGTCGTGCATTATCGTGTTCTTATAAAATGTCGGTAACATATCTAGCTGCTGTTAATCTATCTCTAGGTAATGGTACCAATGCTGTATCGCCATGTAAAAAGATGCCTCACCACATCATCATGAATTCTCCACCAAACGGGACACGTGGACGGAAGTTACCAGCAGCATAACGTACGCCAGGTCATCTGTACACCGGCAGACGTCTATCAGAAACACATAAAACAAACCTAGACTCATCTAGAGATACCATTTGGGCCAGTGGTTTATCTCCAAATCGGCGTGTTCGCGTGCGAACAGTAATCGGGCTACCCGATGCTCTTTGGTGAGAAGTGGACCTTGAGCAGGAATATGAGCTATTATCTCATCTTCTCTAAGATGGTTGCGGATAGTTTGTACAGAATTTCGAGCTCATAAAATCTCACACTTGAGAACTTTAGCAGTGAAATGACGCGTACGTAGTGCAGTTAACCGCAAAAAACGATCATCTCGTGGGGTAGTAGCTCTTTTGCGACCTTGCCCAAGCCTTCTTCTGTAGTTCCAAGTTTCCATAAATCGTGCTACTGCTCTACTTACAGTTGAAGGCTGTACTCCTAGCAGTCTAACTACATACCGCATGCTACGGCCATTTTCCACCAGTGTGATACATTTCACGGTTTCTTCATATGTTAGATGTAAGGACACACGTTGCTAAACATTCATAAAGACACTTTAATCAAAAATTGAACCGATCTGACTAACAAACTACAATACCTTAAATGCTCTTTACTGTACGTTTTCTGCACTTATCAAAAAACAGGTAGTAAAATAATGTTTTTTTGTTTGTATTTCGTTTTGTCGTTTATTCTTACAACGACAAAAAGGTCACATTATAAATTTAATAGAAAACAGTACATAAATGGTCGTAGACTCAAAAAAATCAGGTGTTGCGATAATTATTTTGCCGAGTGTATATGTAATTTATAAACCGATACTTAATGGTAAAAGGATATTTAGTTTAAATTAAATAATTTTCTACGCATACTCATATGATTCCTATGGGGGTAGCTTTTGCGAAAAAGTTGTAAAGAAAAAACAAGTTGTTTCCTTTCATCATGGCTAATGTAAATCTTGTAATAAATGATTTTGTACAACCTCAGTAGCGACGAATTAATTACATTCTTGTGTACGTTCTGTTGTGGAGCTCTGAGAGGGGTAGTTTACCAAAAATGGCCTGGAAAAAACACATTTCAAGAATTAGTAAAGCAAAGTAGATATAATAGTATGCTAAGTGACATAGAAATCCGAACACCAAGAAAGAGTTGGAATGTTTTAATAATTTTAACACCACATAGTCGGTTACCATAGAGGAACAATCGATGAAAAATGCAAGTTAAAAAACAAAAGACAAACGAGTTTTTATTAATAGTGTGTCTAGGAGCCGTCTAGGCATGGATCTAATCAGGTGGTGGATATCTGCTTAAAGCACCTCATCCCAGGCTACTTGTATGTACCTCATGTCTCAGAGCATCTAACGCCTGCGGAGAATTGGCTAAATTTGCCTACCGATCACATCCCAAAAATGCTCAATTGGTGATATATCAGGTGAATGGGAGGGCCATGGCAAAAGATTAACGTCGGCAGCTTGAAAGTCTAGACTGACGCGAGCTACGTGAGGACGGGCGTTACCTTGCTGGAATATGGGATTTGGCATTGTCGCAAGATAGGGTAGCAGATTGCGCTCTACAATGTCATGGATGTAGAGCTGAGCATTCACATTGCCTCTAACAAAGACTAGAGATGACCTGCTTCCATAGGCAATGGCACCCCATACCATTACCCCAAAGTGCGATGCACATGCTGCTCTATCGCAAACTCCAGGTTACGGCGTTCTCCTCTTCGTCTTCTGACCCTTGCCTTGCCTTGAACGGCGACTGTGGAATGTCGAATGGAATAGTGTCGTGTTTAGTGACGAGTTCCAATTTTGCTTGGCCATGAATGATGGTCAGAAGATGGAGAGCAGAGCTCCATGTGCATCGCACTGTTGGGGTAATGGTATGGGGTGCCATTTTTAATTTTCCCATTAACTATACTTTATATTTACGTAAAACACATACCTAGTTCAACCCAATACAATTTGTCGTTTATAATTTAGATAATTATAAAAATTTGAATCGTTGTTTTTCAACTATTCATATCTGACTTGGTTTTGTTGGTGAGGTTCGTTACTACGTCATCCAAACACAATCGAACATTTGCAATGTTCTGTTATTGTACGTAATACATTTTCGTTGGGCCTTTTCCAATTTTTTTGTACCTTGTATCTTCATCTGTACTCTGAAGCTAATTTTCGCAACCTGTTGTAATTGTTATTGCTTCATTGTGCACGATATTTTGTACATCTTCGAAAATCCTTTCGAAATTTTTCTCCAATCTGATAATTTCAAACTCCATAAATAATCCAGCACCTGACATTTCTACTGTCATCAACGCACCCGTGATCAATATAGTGTGTGTATCTGCATCAGAAGTTACGCGAAGTTTAAAATGCCTAAAAAATTCTAACACAATGGGTGATGACAACTTACCCAGTTTCCTGGTAAGGGACTGAACTATTGTTTTTGCTCATCTACTTACCTTTTCGTTTAATTTAGCTATCCAAACAACTGTTTTTCCCGACTGTTGGAAAATAGCTAGATTGGTGCCGGTACACAAAAAAGGAGATGCCTCTTTAATTGATAATTATAGACCAATAGCTTTGCTGAGCAATTTTACTAAGGTGTTTGAGATGTGAGATGTGTATGCTAACATTTCCCCCCAAATCAGAAACACCTTACCTGTCGAACAGCAGCATTATATTAATAAACGATCTACGGTTACCAATCTGTCAATGTTGACAAAATTTATATCTGAATCATTGGATGTAAATGAGCAGGTTGACGTTCTTTACACCGACTTCTCTAAGGCCTTCGAACGATTTGGGCATCATCTTCGATATGCTAAAATATACCTCGATCATTTGGTCTCCTATTTATAAGGGTCACTCCGTTGCAATTGATAAAATACAATGAAAGGTTCTGAAATATATTCACTTCAAACAAACTGGTTTATGTCCGGTGCAGGGTTTGGATGACGTTGTACTTCTTAATAATTTTAATATGAAGTCGCTACAGTAGCGGAGACATCGAATTGATATAAAGTTTTTGTACGACTTATTAAACAATAACATTGATGCGCCTCAACTGTTGGAAAAAAATCATTTCATGGTACCACACCATCCTACTCGGCTTCATCGCACTTTTTACTCTACAGCATCTCGTACAAATATTATGTGCCACTCGCCATTATTTAGGATATGTGATTATTTCAATTTTACATCTGACAATAGAATAGATATTAATTTAACTAGTTTAGGGGTTATATTAAATAGATGTACCACACAGTCTTTGTTCTAATTTTTAGTTAGTATTAAGATTTGTTATCAGGGCTTAATTTTTAATTTTAATTTGTCCTGTAATTAGATGATTAGATGTTTATCTGTTGGGCAATAAGGATATTATTATTATTATTATTAAAATCGTGATTTATTCCGCTCCTCGGATTAAAGCGTTCTTACATTACGTGGCTTTCAAACGAAACAATTTAACATTAAATTTTGAAATGATCAACCGATGTAGCTGTGGAATTAACTATGAAGTACATAGGACAAAATATGCGATGGCCATCAAACCCAACCTAACGTTTTTTTTAAATTTCATATGATTTATTCGTTGTTCTGTATACAAAATCTTCAAAATTACATCAAATAAAATTTATTTAAATTCGTTAATGGGTCACTAAACCCTCCGATTTTGTATACCATTTTAATTTGATTTCATTGTTTATTTAATTTTAATGTATCATTTTATGGTATCTTATTTATATTTAGTATTCATTTATTTTGCATTGAATCAATCCCAATTAATTCAAGGCCACACAACCCACCTTAATATTTGCCATGAGTCGTTATTCGTTTTAATTTAATTTATTATCACTCTTCAACAACTTCGGGTTCCATTGATTGACATTTTGGGTTAAGAATATCCACCTTGTCGATCTACTTGGTAGCTTATGGTGTTTTAGTGGTTGTATCTCACTTCTGACCATATAATAGGGTGAATATCTAGCTTTTAAGGGAACCTATTTACAATAAACATATTTCGCAGTATACATCACAATATTAAATACGTTAAATGTTTCTTTCAGTTGCAACGAGATCGTCGAAGCAACCCCTAGAAACAGCGTTGAGATGAAGACATGTGAGTTATAGGAAATAAGAAAAAAATGCTTGTAATTGTAATGTTATTTATTATTAAAGCAAAACCAATTATTAACTATCATGCATACAAAGTGTTTTTGCAATTTATATGCACTTTGTTTTACGAAACCAAGTCTCGCACGATGACAAGTTCCCGTAGTCCGCGAGGGCAAAGTATCAACTCTTGGTAATCGTAATCCTAACCCTAATCAAGGACTTTGGCTATCAAAGAACTGCTTGATAGGCTCAACTTCAATACTTCATAATTTCCTACATTTGAATTTGCTTTGCTAATAGTAACATTTATAATTATTTGCGTTTTTATTTTATTTAAGCCGGTGCCGAACGGGATGGCGCCCACACACTTATACAGGAGTGTTAGGAATTTAGATTTAGATTTAGATTTTTAAAAGTTCAGCAAGCTTGAACTGTACACCTTGATAGCCGTCAACTTGACCAATCTAAGTCATAGGCACAATCCAAATATTTATAATTTATATTGAACGCTTTAGAAGTAGGGACGGCTATCATATGACTTAAAAGGTAAAGCGAATTTTTTAAGCAAGCGTCAACTGTACTCACTCAAACTCTCATACAGTGTTTAATATAATAATGTAATACACAATATTTTTTGTAACATCGATAACGCTGACATCGAGTCACAAGCCGACGACCCGGTCATATCTGATCACTTATACAAACGAATTTCCCTTAGGGATTTATAGTAAAATAGAGAATTTCAGTCATATATCAGGAGATCTATGATCTAGTAACTTTTACAAATAATAATAATAATAAATAAATAATAATACGTTTTGGTTGACGGCACCGGCTTCCGCATGTTATTACGCCCCACACTTTTATACAGGGTGTAAACTTTGACTACACATATTTAACCGTGCCCATCGCAAATCATACATATGCGATGAATAGTTTAGCAGTTGCGCAAAAAACGAATTTTAATTAATTGTGTCGTTGATCGCAATCCTGGATTTATTTCAAGTTTAGCAAACTTGAGCTGTACACCGTAGTAACCGTCAAATTGAATAAGGTAAGTAATGAGTGCAATCTAAATATTTATAATTTATTAAATAATATTTGTGTGATAAATAGAAATTTTGTCGAAATTAACAATATATATTAATCCCTTTAAAAATCAATTGATTAAATGTCATTCAACACACCAATAACATTTCTTCAACCAATTCAACCAACCAATATTTAACCAATAATTGTGGTTATTACTCAAGGGGATTTGCGACACAAGCGAACGCGAGTGTTGCCAATCATCCACCTGAGTAATAGTCATTACAAATGAATTACAACCTCCAACAATCGTATTGGTGAAACATCTAACCAGAGAAATTATGGATAATACCGACGCATGATGCACGACAATGATAATTTAAGAAAACAAAGAAAATTATGGCCAATTTATACGAGCAATGACAAAAACGACTACATTTCAGTGCTTGTGAGAAATAATATAAAAGATGATTGCAGACTGGTGGACGGAAGACCAATTTAGAAAATTAATATTGCCCATCCATTGTGAAGACAAACTGTAAAATTTTAATGAGTGAAGTAGATAGTCTAACACAGTTAAAAATACCGCTAAAAGCTAATATTATAATCACCATAACTAGTACAAAAATCAGAAATAGAAGCAAACACAAAATATAAAAAAAGAATAAAATAAAGAAATTGCGACCAAAAATCAATTCAATGCATATATGGTCATTGAGCATGAAAAAATTAATGATACGCTGTTCTAATTGTCGAAAACCTGACAAGTAAGTCAAAACTTTGAAATCCTGAAAAATCAGCAACCTCCACATCCACACCCTCCCCTCACTCAGCATAATCTTCACTAGTGTTTACCAATGAATCCTACAGTTAGATGAGTCATTACTTGATTTTCAACTGAAATTGATTCACACCTATGTTCCCTAGATTTTAAGCACAAATGTAAAGTAACTTAATATTAAATTCACAACCAAATTCAAAAAATAGTAATACGTGCAAACCCACCTTAAAGTGACTACCAGTTTTTCTTCAGGTGATATACATGTTTTCCTCTTGGTATCAGATATTTATATTGTTTATGTACCACAAGAGCTCGAAAAAATGACTGAATTGCGAAAAACGTATAACACAATTGTTTTTCTCTTGAAGCTAACATTAGATGTATATGAATTTTCGGACTTCTTCATCTCTTCTTTTTAGTAAAAGAGCAAGGAGCAAACTTTCGTTCGATGGGATTGTTTTTCTAATTTAAGTGTCACCTGATCTTATTTATTATGAAATTTTTGTACACCCGTTGATTCTTCATTATTTATTTTGAATTCATTCGAAATATTCCTTCTGAACCACTTACTTCAACAGATTTTATAGAAGTGAATGTATTTCTAATGTTTATTTCTAATATTCCACCCAACGTCATAATCATGGCTAGAAATTTCTATTCTGTAAATGATTCATAAACTAAGAATATTTCCTCTAAGCGTCGCAAACGAAACTTTGATTCATTATTGCTCAATTATACCACTAACACATCTTCTACTTTTAGTAGTCATTTCATGAAAAAATGTTTTCTAAATAATGATACAAAAAATATGTAAATCCATCAAATGTTATTCCTTCTAACCCACCCTTCTATGATTGTTATAGCGTAGTTGATTCTAGTTTTGGTTGTGGTATATCTCTCTTTTGCTCCATGTGGAGTCCTTGGCACAGTCTAATTTTCCGTCGACTTAGCTGTGACTATCTCTAATTTAAATATGGTAGGATCTGGCGGATATTAAATTGGAAGATGCTCATCTTTGATTTATAAATATTTCGTGATTTCAATTTTAATATGTATGTAAAACTTCTTGTTTAGCTCAAGTTATATTTAGTTGTTAATATGAATATTTAAGGTGAATTTATAATTTCCCGAGTGTATTTTTTAATCGGTGCATTGCGGAGATCACAACTAAAGTTATTGTTCCGAAGATCTAAATGAACTAAATATTATCCTTCACTTTGTACTAATATTTACTGCCTTTTATGTACATATTTTTTTCTTGAATTGTTAATATTTTCTTAAAATTCTTTAATTGTCAAGAATTTATTAGTCATACATGTTTCAACCTGACTTTTTTGTCGAAGGGTCGCACGTACTTATTGCAAGTATAGTAGATTTATGCTTAGACGTAAATTCCGAGATTTTGGTAAATTTTCCTTAAAAATGAAAAATCAGTTTTTGCCAAGCAGGGAGCACATAACGAATAGATTTAGTAGCTTTGTAGTATATGTTACTGTTTTTTTTTTTTTTTTTTTGTTCGAGTTCACTTACAATATTGTCTATGGTACAAACGTACATCATTTTACTCTAGGGAAGCTTGTACCTGGCTTATATTTATATTTAAAATCCAGAAATCTGATTTTAAATCCAACAATTTCTATGGTGGAAAAATTTAAATCAATTGGCTTCACACTTAGAAGTTCTATTTTTTTGCAGTATAAGTTCATTGAAGAGAAGAACCATCCAGTAATACAATGAGCAAATGTTTGCGAAGGGCATTATTAATAATAATAAGCTAATAAATTGGTTGGAATTGTAACCGTTCTTTTTTCATTTTTCCTAGAACACATAGAATTTCATTCTGTTATTATTCTCAGTGCTGCCTCCTTTTCTCTTCTGTACACGAGCCCATACCATCTAAGTCTCGATAATGTGACAATTTTTACGATGCTTTAGCATCCCAGTATTTCTTCTATTTCCATAAATTGCTTCTATTCATTTTCGTTTATTTTTTAGTCCTTCCTTTCCAGCATTCTAAGTTTTTCTTCTCAAGTCTTGGCCAGTGTCATTGTCTACTTTCCATTTATAACTGTTCGTGTTATTAATGACATGTATAGTCTCAATTTAATATTTTATTCGCATTTTTACTTTCGCGTATTTTTATTGCCTTGGCATGCACATTATCCTTTCTCTCAGTTATTTCTTGTTATTATTTTTTCTGTTTATGAGAGTACTTAAATATTTCCACGTCTATGAATGTATGGCATCCACACATAAACTCTGTCAATACTCTGTCTCGCATATATATACTTATCTCCTCATTCATCTATAATCCTTTTACTTTTGTTTCTTCACCTAGTTGTTGCTTTTTCTAGTGCCTTTGTATTTCTCAATATAACCACTACACCATTCACATAGTTCTTATGAATCGTTCCAGTTCCTTCCTCTTCCTTTATTGCTTCCAGTTCTATTGTGACGAGAATTAACGCATCTCTTTGCCTCACATATTTATCTACTGGGATTTTTCCAGTTGGTCATTGTCATGTATTTGATGCGTTTGATTATTTCACTGATATACGAACTGTACGACCTGAAAATCTAACAGGAATTGTTACTCCCGCCTTACCAAGCGGTAGCGATATTTAGGTCGGAAGTGGGATTACCGACTATTCTAACCCTATACGCTAGACTGGATGACCAGTGGTGTGATAATGGGAGGATGCAAAAGGGCCGGTTGATCCCTAATGCAGTACACTAGTATCCTACACTAGTCCATGCCTTGTAACTTTCTTCAACAGTTGGCTATTCTTCTAGAGCTTCATATATTTTGGACAAGAGCACAGACTGCTTCTCAGAGTGCTTCTCCCATATTCATCCTCACCCTATTTTCCAGTCCTTCAGCATGACTTACCATGATTCTTATTATTAATTTCTATTTCAAGCCAATCCATCGACCTACTCGATTTTATTATTTGCATACTCTCACTTTCATGGTCCTTCTCTAACCGTCTTCCTCCCAATACTATGTTTGCTGTCTCTGTAATACTGTGCTTTAACATGCCCCGTTCTTCTTATGTTCTTTCCTTTTCCTCTTTCTTTATTTCTGTGCATTCATCTCTTCTTCGTGTTTTCTTCTTTTCTTGTACCTTTAAAATCTTCCACGTTCAAATTTCCCCTAACAAAAGTTCTCTTTGTACACACAGTTACTCGTAACTTTATCTATTATCATTATTTGGTGATCAAAGCGACATTTTCTAATTTTCTTACTTAGCTATTATCAGTACATGGTCTCTGACAACCCAACCCAACCCAACCAAACCTAACCCAACTTTTTACTAAAATTCGTTCATCATCATTTGCTTCATTCGTTTATGCATGCACACTTACTATTGTGATGTTGGTTATATTAGTTCATAATTAGTATTTTTTGAATTATGTTATCACTTAACTATTGGCCGATCTTAAACTCTGTTTCTTCATTTGTTTGTCTTCACTTCCATAAAACTAAATGTGTTTTTCTTTACCGATGTTTCCTTTCCATCTTAGTTCCTGTATTGGCGGTCTTCCAATTTTATATTCTTCCATTACTGTACCCGTGTCTTTCATTCATCCTGCGGCATTTAGTACTGGTATTATTACGTTCATTAGCATTTGCTCGTCTTCCCAGATTCTCTTTATATATATATATATATATATATATATATATATATATTTTTTTTTTTCCTGTTTAATTCTGGTCCTCCTTCTGCGGCTATATTATCGCATAGAACAGCTCGTAATTTCTTTAATTGCTTTCACCAGTTCTTCATGTTAGAGCTCCTGTATTCATTGTCTAAATTTTCGCCTACTTTTTTCATTGTACAGCTTTTCAAAGTGCTTTCTCCATCTTTCCTTCAAAATTGTAATCATTGTTACGGTTAGACATTCAATTATTTGTCTTTCTTGGTCATATATCCCTTGGTTACCTGTATGCATATATGTACGAATTTTGTACTTATCATTTTATTTATTTCTGCTGCAATATTACGTACTTTTGCTAACTTATGCTTGAGAAAGATAAATTGGGTTAATATTCGTATTCATTTATTATTAAGCATACTTCAAAACATTTGCTCTGGTGTATTTTATTGCAGTCCTCAAGTTGATAGTAAAAAATAGGTCATATACGAGGGGAGATCAGTATGTCAGGGACACTAAATAATGATCTCCCCTCGTACTTTTACATCGGGCTGGGAATAAATAAATATAAAACTCTTCTCCAAAATAGTATCAAAACAACAAGTGTTCACCAGTTTCAACTCAATTTCAATACTCTGCTCAATGAAATATTTCTCCTCCGATTTCGCAACGTTATTAGTCCCAATCTCAACATCTCCACCCGCAGGTGATTTTTTTGTAATTATTCATATAATTGCATGTACATGTTGCTTTTTAATTAACAAGAATCGCTAGAAACTAGTTCAAGGCAGTTACTATCAGTTCAACGCAAATGAGGAAATTTGCATGTATGCACAGCAGCTTTTAGTGCTCTTCTTATTAAAATATGAACTTAAAACTTAGTCGTGCATATTTAAATTAATTTTCACGGATTAAGTATACTTTGTAGAGTGAAACAGAACCTTTTAAACTAAACACTGTCAATTGCATTGATACGAGTACATACGAGAGCTTTTTGAACCCGAGTAATATCTTAATCAATAAACTCAATTGTTCAAATAGCCCATATTAATATGGAACTTTTTGAATATTGTTCTGCAATATTTGATTCACCTGGCCAAATATTTTACCGACTGCAGGACCACGAGTAGTCACAATGAGAAAAAAAATAATATCTAAAGATAAAAATAATGTTAATAGTTATTAATTTTTTATTCCATTCTGAATATATTATTTAACTGCTGTTAAATTTATAAAATTTATATAACTTGGCATTCATCAAAAGTTGATAGTTTTCAATAAAATTTTAATTAAATTTATATAAAGGATGTGTGGATATAGCAACATTACGCTGTAAGTGAAAAATAATCTAGTCTAGTCTGTAACAGTTCTGCAAATTGATGAGGAATATATTAACACAGAACGATGTTTAAAAATATAATACAAATAGGTCACAAATTTATGTATGGAGCGATTTGCAATTTACATAATATTATTAGTTTAAGTTAGTTTACTTTGTCGTAAATTTCGATTTTTAATTTATTCTCATATTTTATATATTAACATCCATTGTTTCTTTTTATTAATTTTTGTTGGATCGATTTATTAATTTTCGATCTTTGTTATTTCTATTTTTCATTATATATTTATTAACAATCCTGTGTAAAATGAAATGAACATAAAAATTCAATTTAATCAAATAAGAAAGTCAAACGAAGAAAAATACTCCCACTGATGAATTTACGTTTTTTATATTGTAAATGCACAATTGCGTATATTGACCAAGTTAGTACATTGTGAAAGTGATCGGCCTTCCAGTCTCGTTTAAAAAAAGATGTCCACAAAGAAAGGAAAATAATTAAACAATCTCTTCAAAAATATCTGCTTGCATTCATAGATAATTAATTTTATTTAGCGCAGAAGTGATAGGATTACAACGTTGCAAGAACCCTCAGCCATCTACAGGAACTGCAAGACAAATTATGTAAAAGGAAATCAAAGCGCATATCATTACATATATTTCTTTTTTATAGTGTAAAACAACTGGTTTATAAATAATTAGACGTTGTGGGTAAATGTAGTTTATTTGAGTAATTGTCAGAGAGTAAAAAATACGAAATACTAACACGAAGTCGATTTTCCACATGGAGTTATTGGCTGCGTCATTGCCTCTGTGCATACGAGTATTAATGTAAATATGCGTGGTAGGACATTAGTAACGAAAGTGGCGTCAAGCTATGGTACTGTAATTAATATTTTTCTGATAGGGAAACACTGATATCTGGGAGAAAAGCTAATTGGCAAGGTTAAGAAACAATTCAAAATGAATAATCGAAGCCAATAAAGATACCCCTTACACAAACACCAACTAAAAAAATTATTACTATCTATGGTCTATTTTTGGTGTAGCAGTGTAATCAATTTAAATTAAATTAATATTTGCATTTAACGAAGACATTTCACATTTTTTAAGCACGATGTAAAATTGCGTGTAGACGGTAACACTAACGGTCCTTAGTAATGACCCAAATCTGTCGTAGCATTCCTCTCGATGGAATCTACCACTTTCGGTCAAAATAATCACGTATCGCTTGTCTACGTAGTACTTTCATTGTTAAAAGTTCGATCATAACTTACTGCATAAGTCAATGTCGATTGGCGATATTCCCATGCAAAAATATACGAATTATTAAATCATTGAAACCAGAAAGAAAATAAATCTCTACCTGAAAAATAATAAAACTGTTTTTTTCATATTCATTTGTCTATACTGGATGTAACTGAAATATTCTCACCTCTTTATTAGATACACATAAAATTCACAAATCAATTTAAAATGTGTGCCTCATAATTTTTAATTTTTAATTTAAATTTTTGGAATCTTGTCTCTGCAACTAGGTGTCACCCACAGTCGCTTTTATTGTTTTCAGATGAAAAAAATCTTTGTATTTTTGCAATTTATAATTCAGATACATCAAATACATCAAAGATTCTTATAATAAAAATTCTATTTACTTATTCATTAAGTTTTATTTAATTTTTAATCTTTATTTATTTATCAATTTAAAACAAATTTTTAATGTTTTTTTTTTTAATAGACCATTTGTTTTCAAACAGAATAATAATAGCTTGTCACCTTATTCAAACAGAGCAATTGTGTACGAACACGAAGATACCTATAAATGTTTATACAATGTTTGTACTGCTAACAAACTCAACTTGATATATACATATATATATAATGTTGGTTGGTAGATTTCTTTATAATTTTTTAGATAGCTTCGACCTACCTGAGGATAGCAAATGTGACTTTGCCGAAACGTCGCAAATTTTAGATATGGGGATTATGCTTCAAAAAATCATGTAACTGAGAGGGTAGTTGGTAGAAGGGTAATTTTTTCTCCATGGACTAAGTGGTCATCAATATAAGTATGAATACCCCAAGAATGCCCTTCTATATACAGGATGCTGCAGTGAATTTTCAATCTCATACAACTTTAAGAGGCAAAATGTCACATTGGCACGTATTACCTTGGAATTTACCCATTGTCTTTTTAGAACAGTCCTACGTTTAAGTTGATTATTGGTAACATTCATTTAAGATTTTATTTGTATTTTTTAAGAGGTCATCTTAAATCAATTTTAGAAATCTCATTTGTTTTGTTACGGTTTTATATAAACTTTTTTCGCAATGGCATCCTCACAATTTGTGGCTTTAATATTAATTTTTAATATAGATTTTTATTAATATTGGATTAATATCGTCACAAAATTCCAAGATATCAATATTTGATTCATTACAATACCATTTTTTCACTAATACTATTGCATTTGCGGGTTAATTTATCTAGTTGCTATTTTAAATTGTATTCTAGTGAATTAACTGTTGGTCGAATAACCTAACTAGTTTCTTTGCAAAGTGTTCCCTAGTTTTTACAGTAAATACTGGGGTCTATAGAAAGGCGGCCTCGATACCATCATCCTATAACATTTTGTTGGCGAGACCAAGTGGATACACCACCTACCAACTCTACTTACCTTTCTCTCGTCATTTGTTGTATAAAAAGTATTAAGTGGCCATGTAAATGAATATGAAGTTTTTGATTGTGGTTTTGTCTTTTACAGTTTTCTGAATTTTAACTTTTTTTAACTTATCCTAAAGTGCTCCATATAATTGACCTGGAGCTAAATTGAGACGCTATACATTAATTAAAACAAATCAAAGACGACGTTATAAACCTATGAAATTACAAATTTATAAATTTATGGAAATAGAAATACAATTTACAATGACTCCTCTGTACATAACACACATTTATCGCTGTATATTTAATTTTTAAATTTTTAATTTGTCGGTGGCAGTTAAAATGTCGAAATTGGCAGAAAACGTTTCATTGTCACTTTGTTTATTTCAGAAAATCCTCATTTACACAGCAGAAAAAGGAATAACTCAATTACTTGATTTCTGAAATGCATGCCATTTTTCTTCATCTTAACGACCATCATATGTGTTGAAGTTCACCTCAAATTTAATGATTGATCGTGAAGATCCTTATAGATGAATGAATTTTGGTAATTCGGAAACAATCAGTTTGTAGAACTGTTGGAACGTCCTTTGTAGGTGATAAAACCATAATGTCATTTTAGGTGGAAAATCGACTTCACTCGTCGAAACTTATTAATAAAACAAACAGAATCAAAAACATATCCTGGATTGTATAAACTATTATTCTGATTCACTAGCACTGGAAGCTGAGTGACATTTCTATTTTTTCCAGTTTCTTATCTATATGCCAGGTACAGCTCCAAACATGGAGAAATTAATCCAAAAAATGTCACTGCACTGCAGTCATTGTGTTTTGCCTCTAGATGAGATACCTTTATGTCGTTGATGAATGGTCGGGTCGATTATAAACCCGTTTCATTCCATCTCTAGAGAATTTGTATTTATTTAGAATCACTAAACAATTATTTAAAACACCTTCCACATTATTTCTATTAAAAGCACTTGATGGTGCAAAGCTTGTATTTTGAGATTTGCAGTAGTAGATGTTTATGTATCTTCTGCTGTCCTGTAATTTTATTTTCTTTAAATAATTTTGTTATATTTATTTTTCAAACTGAAGTTGGTAGTCATATGCTAATAAACGGATATGTTTAAATGTCGACTACAAATGATGATCAGATGATAGCTTTTAATATCCTTCAAGTTCTTTTTCTTCGCTTGCCCTAAATATTTATCGTGTTTTCTTCTTAATATTCATCGTCATTTTTCATAATCGTGAACCCTAACATATACTTTTAACCACCTATGTCAGTCTTCATTAAACCTATTTGCAGAGATGGTGTTTTATTTTGAATGACATCGTTACCTGCCTCTTTAATGGCAGGTAACGATGACTTGACTTGCGTGGGGCTATGTGAAGGAGAATGCAATTATTATTAGGCGCCACTTATTAAGGGCGAAATATCTTGTATTGACTGACGTTTACAATTGTTCTATCTGGTTTGTGCATGTCACATTACATGCAGTTAATATGGAGTATTATGCATCGCTCTAAATCATCGATCTACGTAATTACACATTCTTGTGTCATTCATCCCTCGCGCGATTTCTTCCTCGCGTTTTATCTACTTAATATTAGTTTTATTAATACTTTGTTCCTAAATTCTTAATCATCTCTGGGACTATTCCATCATGTCCTGCTGCTTACCTCTTTTTAATCTGTTCAGGGCCTCAGTTCGTCTGTTATATCTTCTTCTTGTTATGTTATTACAAGTTTTCTTTGCTCCCTGCAGCTTTCTGCTTTCTTTCTCGTATGTTTTTAATAATTCTTCGAAGTATTCTTTCCATTTTTTTATAATTTTTTCATCCTCTTCTAGTATTTTCCCCTGCTTATTTTTAATGTATCGTGTCCCCTGTTTTTTTCCTTGTCATTTGTTTTTAGTATTTTATAGAACAGTTTTTGGTTTCCTAGGTGGTCCCTCTCTAATTTACTTCCAAATTCTTCCCATGTTTATTGTTGCTATTTTCACCACCGTCTTAACGTTAATTTTCTGTTCCTTGTAGTGGTCGTAGTTTTAATTATTCCGTTTTCACAGATACTCCAATCCATACCTCTTTCTTAATTCTTGTTTCTATTTTAATATCTTCATTCCACCGTCTTGTCACTTTCTTATTTTCGTCATTTTTTACTATCCCACACACCTGCTTAGCTGTTCTAATTATTATCACTTTTACAATCTTTTATTATTCTTAACATTACTAACAAACCATCGATTAAACGTAGTATTGTGGTTTCTTCACATTCATTTCAAATTCTGCCAACGCCGGTGACAAATCTTCCTAGTTAAGCAATAACGGCGATCTTTTGAGCTTTTTGAATTTTTGGAGCTGTAGCTGCTGGACGAGTTACTGAAGCGCAGTTTGCAATGTTGAAGGGCATCGTTGGCGATGTCGGATATGAATCTTTGAGCTGCAATCGAAATGAGGCGCAATAGCCGCGGTTCGAAACCAGAAGTGCGTAAATAGTCCGCGGTGCAAAAGGAAATCGCTTAAGGGGGGATCCTGCTTTAGAAGGCCTTAAAATAGCGTTTTTGGGGGGATTTTTTTTATGAGCAAGTCTAGTGAACGTTTTAGAGCATTTTATTGCATATTTGAGCATTAAAAAAAATATTTCGAGAGAAAAATATTTAAACGGGACCGATTTTTATGCACATTTGTGCAACACCTTTCAATTGCAGTTTACAATCGGTGGGAAAGATGCAGCCCGTAATTTTTGTCTGAAACAAAAAAAACCAAAGAAAACTGTAATTCTCATATATTTTCTTCTATGTGAACTAAAAAAAAAACCAAAATTTCGAAATTCAAGATTTTTCTCAGGTTTGAAAATAAATGTGCTCTTTGTAGGAAGAGAAAAGCATTTCAACTTGCTAAAAAAGTTGTTTAGAATTTTTTTTCATTAATCTTTTTAGTTCAAATAGAATATAATGCTACTGAAGCCAACAAAAGTTTTGTTTCGTTTTGATTGCTTGTCTAGTTTTCTCGCAATCACGCCCACCAGTTTAGAAAAATCGTATAAACGAAAACTCGAGAAACGCGCTCTAAAGTTTACGATCAGGAAAAATGTTAATTGTCGATTACTTACGGAATATCTCGTTATAATCCTACTATAGCTCTTACGAACTCAAAATATTATTGTTTCGAACGACCGATTGAACTTTTTTCAGTAAATAGTTCGGTGTTATGTTACTGCGGGGAGGGACGCGCGTTTCGTTTGTTCGAGCGTTCATGCGTTCGTATATTTTTTGCTCGACACCTCACTGTGTTTAGTGCTGTATCTTTCAAAATATTGCGAATTAACCGCTATAACTTTTTATACATATTCTTAGATATATTAGGCATAGATTTGAGCAATAAAAAACAAATCGATTTTTTGAGCCTTCTAAAACAGGATCCCCCCTTAACGGGTGCCCCGTCGACACAGAATCGGTTTCACCGTTTTATTCAATTTGATTCATTTTCTGACCGATCTGTGAAAATGTTCGCCATAAATTCCATAAAAGTAAAGATGTCTATAAAAAATTAAAATTAACCATCTCTCTTCTACATTTAGTCCATTTATTACCTCTTCCTGATTATCAATCTCATTTTCAACACATTATTTATACTTCTTTGCGGTATCCATTTCTTTCAGTTTAAATGTTTTAACTTTTTCTATGCTTGTGTTTCTTTTCTATCTTCTTCTTTACTGTCTTTCTCTTTATTCATTGCATCCTTATTTTAGTTACGATTAAGTGGTCTGAATAGATTTCATGTTCCCTCTTTACCCTTGTATTTAATATTATTTGCATATATTTCCTGTTAATTATCACATAATCTATTATTGATCTTCCGTTTCTGCTAATTATCTAAGATAATTATTGGCAACAGTTTCTTGAGCAGACAGTCGTCAATACTAAATTTACAATGTATTTAACATTCAGTACCCAATTAGTATGTTTCATTTATTAAAACAAACAAATTGTCGTATAAGAGGCAATTATTTCATTAATTAGGTATTAAACTCTGTTGCCGAGTTATTATTAAATTACGTAAAGCGACTAACATAGGCAGTTTATCAAAACATCTTTGTCGACGTGATTTAAACGGATATTACACAGTTTACCTTTTATATAATTGCAAAAATTGCGTAATATATTAGTAATTACATATTATATAAAGTACCAATAACGAAATCTAATCAACTAAATAAACATAAAATGTTAATAATGCGGTTGTGTATAAACACTGCAAGCATTAAAAATTGATACGTCGATGCGACAGCGGTTGCTGCGCCGAACCCAGTCCGTTCGTCGACGCACCGAAACTTCAAACTACGTAATTAAAACGTTTAAATTTATGTACTCTCGAAAATATTGATGACCATTGTTTGTTGTTGCATTATGCATTCAAGACAAACAATATTTAAAAATGAATAAATCTGGTTTGTGTGTGCGTGCAGAAAAAAACTTGTTTACTTTTTCGCTGTCGATATTACATAACATATTATTAAAGCAAAATCAATTAATATTCATTCTCGTTTTATCAAGGCCTGTTCATCTATTGCAAATCGTGCTCGAAATGTGAATTTGAATTACTTCACTGTAAATATGCAACGTGATAGTTTCAACATGCATATGTATTTGTAACAACTGTGTAATTAAAATTGAATTATGAAGAATTTAAAAATAGTTGTTTTAATTATCATTGATGCGCACAGGAATGGTGACATGTATTTTCGATCAAATTGCAAATATCAGAATTCCACAGTAGTTATATAACCCATAATAAAAAACATTCGTCAACTTGTAAATAATCGAACAAGGACTAATAATTGCGCGCCCTTTGCGTAAAACTGGAAATATTGCAACTTTAAGATAGATTAAAAAGAAAATCTCTCTAAATAAATTCAATTAAATATTTATGAATGTAAGGTAATGTAAGCAATTAATAGTTGATGAAACTAATAAATAATTTCTACTCGTATGAAGTTCTATTCCAAAATACGCTCAATCAGTATAAGTTGGTGATGATATAGATATAGAGACCACCACATACCATATTGTTATAAGGTTCATATTTGGTTACTTACGCATACATGCATTTCAGTAATCTCAGTCTCTCAGTCACTGTGCTGCTGTGTGTGCCGGACATATAGCGCTTAGTCTTTACTAGAAGCAGAGGTATAACAAAAATGTGATGAAAATGCCACGCATACTAAATGAGGACGCAATACGTGAACTTCTGGAAGATGAATTTATTATCGAGGGCGATGATGAACCTGGTAGAATTGGATTGTGTGAATTTTTTTTGTAGAATTACCGACGGCACGCGGCGGTACCATTCCTCACAATGTTGCTTATTCATTTCGTGATGATAATCGGCTTTTATTTTCCTTTTTTCGCCTATAAAGCATTTACGGCATCCTTCCAAAAACCCATTCTCGCTACCAATATGCAAAATAATTACCTTCACGCTTATTCACAAATTTAATAATTTCGTTTTAATATTTATATAGTTTTTAAATCGGCGCATAAATGAAGCGCATGAACAGATATTACAGGAATAGATATTTTTTGGGTTACACTATCTCTAAAGATATTCTGATTCCTTTTATCTGCTTTGTAATATAATGATATCGTCACAAGAGCTGAAAGAAAAGAAAACGAGAGAACAGCCCTGATATCTGAAGTGTTCAATAAATTCATAAAAAATTGTCAGAAATCTTACTCTACTTGTTCCGAATACTTCACCGTCGATGAGATGCTATGTCCATTTAGAGCAAGGTGTTTATTTAGAGTATACATGAAATCCAATCCCGCAAAATATGGCATCAAAATTACGTGTCTCTGTGATTCAAAAACACATTATCTCTATAACGCAATTATTTATAGTGATAAATCCAAAGTCAGAGGAAAATCCGACGTCTCTGTACCGACACAAACTGTGATGTCACTGATCGAACCCATTTTAAATACGAACAGGAATATAACAGGAGATAATTGGTTTTCTTCAATTCAATTAGCAAATTAAAACAAAATGGATTGACCTATTATGTGAGAACTATGCGTTAAAATAAGCGTAAAATTCCACCAGAGTGTCTGCCTCATAAAAATCGTTCTACAGGTTCTACTCTCTTTGGATTCACTAATAATAAATCACTTGCTTCATATGTGCCAAGAAAAACATCGGAGCGTGGTTATGATATTATCCATGCATCATGACAGATCTGTTGATCTGGAAAGTGGCAAGCCTGAAATTATACAGTTTTATAATTCAACTAATGGAGGCGTGGATCCCTTAGACCAAAAATGTGCCAATTATTCAGTTTGAAGAAGAACACAGCGATGGCCCTTCCACATATTTTCTGCCACTATGCACATTGCCATGGCTAACGGTTTCGTTTTGTGCTAAGCTTCAAATTTAGAAAAACGTATGAAGCGTAATTAATATATTAAGCAAATTGGAATAGATTTAGTTACACAATTTGTTCGCGAGAGGCAGGTTAAAAACTCCAAATTTTCTATTGATTTGAAAAAACAATAGAACACTAGAAAAAAGGACCAAAAACAATCTCAGCAATGTTTAAAATGTTGCAATTATATTTATCAGAGTCGTTTATTTAAGACCGTAATGTGTTTCATATGCAGGCCCGCACTTAGAGACCCAGGGCCTCTATGTACTTGGCATTTAGGCCCCCACCATCACGAAGCTATTTTGGAAATTTAGCAAATTAAATGCACTACTACAGAACATATAATTTTTTAATCGACTTTATTGACTTTAATAAACATCAGAATAATACAGTCTATGTTACTATAGTTACGCAATTCCTACGTTTGGATAAACATCAAAAAGCCCTTTTCCTATAAGTATTAGTATAGCTTCAGTGACGATAACTCCATAACTTCATCATTCGACGACAAATGAGCTTGCAGATCCTTGCACTCGTTTTCGAAAGTCCTATCCAAATCCCCCGGATAAAATGTTATAAGGTTTCTGGCTCATTCACGGACATCTTGAGATTCCAAACGATTTAGTTTGGTAAGAAAGTCAAACTTTTTACTTAACTCCTCATAAGCAGATCCGCGTCTCCGTAGTTCTGTAATTAGTCTATCTATAATGACGTTAAAAATGTTAGCTCTGAATATGTCCCTGCCAGAGAGTCCGGTCCCGTTTCCTTTTACTTCGTTTAACTTACGGTTCCTCTGCATGTCATATGCATTGCTATTTTCACCGGATTTTCCAATAACTTTCGACTCATAATGATCAAAGGTATTGGGTTTCCTTAAGTGTTCTAGGTATGTTACCAAAGACTGATACACTTCGACGATCGTACCCAGCTCGATGTCAACATATTGAAGAGATTTGTTTACTTTGAACCTTTCCAATATGTCACTCCAGAGAAGTGACAAAAAGTTTCCATCGAGTCTAATGAATTCAGAAGACCTGAAGCCTCAGAGCGCGTAGTTGTTTTTCATTTGCATCATTGGCAATTATCTCTGACAAACTGCCATGATCTCATCCCATGATCAACATAGACTTCGGCAGGCGTCAACTCGACAAGACCATCTTGTCTGAGAAAGACTTTTCACGACTGTTGAATTGACTGTTGACTGGTGAATTGACTTCAGTTTCGACAGCAAAATTTCACATCTGTGTTGATGCCGAAACAAATATTATACAATGACTGCAAAATACCAAAGAAAGATACAGCAGCTTGTCAGGATTGTATTTATTTCATCGCATATTTTTGACGAAAGATATGATGTTGTGCCACTTCCTTTGTTACCGTACCGTTTTATGCGTCCATAAAAGGATCGAACTCAGCCAAAAGTTCTATGGTCATTCCATAGTTCCCACTGTTCTTTGTTCCAAATCTCTCATGGGAACCTCTAAACGGCAATCCGGGTGCAGAAAGTGGCCCCCACAACAGACACAATGCACCTCAAAACTGCCAGTATTTTATTTCTTCTCCCGTTTGAAGAACTAGACTCTTGTCAACTCTACTGCCAGCGTTCTTCCTAGCTAATAGTGTCGCAAGAGCTGACCTGTGTTGGTCCGAATTCTCATGTTCCTTCATTCTTTGAACTGCGTTTTTTCCAGTCGTTGTACCCTTTATTAGCTAGCTACCCCAATATCCCAAAAATCTTACAAGCGGCGCAAAACACTCCGCCCTTGCTCTTCGAAAATATGAGCCAATGTCGAGGTCGTGTTTCACCATTGCTTAATGTTCGGATAAAAATTGGCAGCGATAGATATCTGGTTTTATCTGCGAACTGACGCCTTGAAGAAGAAAAGTCGGCATCAATATTTTGTTTCACGCCATTTTGAACAATGTAACTTCGTGTAGTATTCACTCAGAAGGATCGTCAGTTAAAAAAGAATTAGATTCAGGATTTTCTAAAGAATCGTTTTTGGTAGCTGTTACGGGGTTTTCAGAAATATTTTCAGGTAGCTCGTTGCAGTCAGACACGTTTGTCGGAGTTGCCTGTTGACGGTCATCAGCAACATCACTGCAACTGCCACTGGCTAATGCACTAGTACTACTAAGACTAGAGCTAGAACTAGGTCTAGACGTAGACGAAAAATGTGTTTAACTTAGGAACATTACAAAGAAGCCCTTTTTCTTTTTTGAATTTTTCTTTATTCCGTTTTCTTTTCTGGAACCCGCTTAGTTTTTATAAAGTCAGACATCGCAACATCGGTAATTTTTTTAACGAATATAAAAGGAAAGCTATAAAGGGTAATTAAATAATAGGAATTTTGTTTAATCATTTGGAATAATGTCATATGTTTCAATTTGTTGTTTATTTGTTAATTTGTTCAAGACAATTTCGGTTTTCCTCATATTTTCTTAATTCAAGATTTTTTCTTTTGGCTCAAGTAAATCTCTTTTTTTCTGTGCATACTTACATATCGACATACAAGCATACAACGCCACCGGGTCTGGCTGGGCCCCTAGGCCGGCCTTGTAGGCCTAGACAAAAATCCGGCACTGTCCATATGTCAAAAATAGGTAGTTGTAAGAGTCTTGCTAAAATTTTAAAGTTGAGACTACACTTAAGGCTGGAAAAATGTTTTTGTTTTCGTTTTTTTTTATTTTTTTTTCATATTTTTTAGATGTCTGAAATACACACTGCAAGAAAAGTTACTCAAAGTCACTCAAGACTGTTAGTAATATGTAATGATGTGAGTGAAAACACTTTTA
Source organism: Geotrupes spiniger (assembly GCA_959613385.1). Taxonomy (NCBI): domain Eukaryota; kingdom Metazoa; phylum Arthropoda; class Insecta; order Coleoptera; family Geotrupidae; genus Geotrupes; species Geotrupes spiniger. Next base: position 21,869,888 of record OY390736.1, on the reverse strand, counting down.
TTAATATTTAACAAAGGAACGATTATTTCAGAATATATAAACTTTATCCACAACATATGTGTCAAAACATTATCTATTAGCATTTTTTTTTAAAAGGGGTCACTTTGGATCCTCGATACCAAGAATGTATTTAGAAATATCGATACCAGCTAAGGGTTAAATCAAACATTTAGGTATAGAAGACTTTTCCAACAAACTAACCGTAAACGTTTGAAGCCTTGCTTATGTATGTAGTACATTACTTATAGTCATTAAAATAAAAAATATACCTTTCTTTTTTGCAAGAATCCAAACCTAACAGATTTGTATTTACCGCCAAATTTTCGAGTAAATTAACCTACGATTTAAGTCTATTGAATGCAGCTTCTATTTAATGAATGTCCTGTGACATTGCTGCAACCCAACATGCTCGTAAGTTATTTTCACATACAATTTTATTCCTTTTTATTTACATATAGGTAATTAAAAATATATTTGTATTTATATATTTAATTTACATAACGTTTTATTTTTGTACATTATATATCGCCTAACGTTTTATTAACTGACCAATAAATAAAGGAAATTCCCTACAACCTGTCATTCAGTAATTCATTTAGTTTCTCCTTGCTTGGTGATTGTTATTCACAAACATGTCTCTAAAAACGTGTTTGCGTGTTGTGCCGCAACTTTTGAAGCAATTCGATAGCGGAAGTGTATTAATTCACAAGAATTCAATTTTCACAAAAACTTGTGTGTTGAGCACACCTAACCTAATAAAATCCTTACAACTACGACACTTATTCAACGACGCAAGCAAAACTGAAGTTGAAGCAGGACGACAACGGGTGTATTATGGAATATTGACGCCTCAAATAAGAGCGGTTAAAGTAATCGTTAAATAAATTAAATTCCTTGCCGTTAAACATTATTCTTGCAGTGGTTTTCCTTGACTACCAGTGCAATCGGATTGATGGCCCAACCAATTATAATTAAACAATTGTCAACGCTGCAAAGCATACCTCTCATAATAGCCGTTTGTTCGTTTGTCGGATTTTTCACGTTCGGCACACCGTTTTTATTACATTTCGTTACAAAGAAGTACATAACGCATTTAGATTACAACCCCAGCAAAGAAACGTATATTGCGTCGACAGTTAACTTCTTCTGTATGTTAAAACAGGTGAGCGGTCATTTAAGTTTTAATTGGAATATTTTGTGCATAAGGAATTGTTTATTCAGCTTGAATTTAAACCGGACGATGTTAAAGTACCCGATGTGCCTGGAATGTTTACGACGTTCGTTGCCAAAAATAAACCGATGTTTTTGGATCCACGATTATTCGAAGATCCCAGCCATTATGCAAAGATAATGGGATACGATAAGCCAATCGACTTTAAAATGTTTGAATCGCCGCCAGAAGAAGTAAAAAAGCATTAGCAAAATTTAGTTAAAAATATTTGTTGTAGTACTTAAATTATTATAATTAAATATAAGTCTGTTATAATGATGCTTCTTATTTGTGTGTAACACTGCTGTAGAATAATTGTTGCAACAATATTGGCAATGTATTAATCAAGAGAAAAATGTAGATATTGTAAGTTTGTATTGTAAACTGTGATAGAATTTTATTTACGATTTTTTAATATTAATTTGTTTCACACCTATTCTTGTAAGTTTGCTAACCATGCAGAAAGTTCCGAAGTCATTGAAGCTCCCAAAACGTTTCAGTTTATAAAGTGATTAAGACCATTTTACACTACACCACGTTGTCGAATAAACTCGCTAAACACATTAACCACCTGTGTTGAAGGCGATAGCTGTGTCAAGGAATTGATTGAAAAAATCTTTGAATCGGAGTAGTTGGTTGATGAATAATGCGAGAAAATTAGTTCAAGGATCAAGGAAAAATTTAACGAACAAATTGAATGATTGGTTGATGATGCTGGTCTATTGAAAGGATAGCTCGCTAAGAGTGAATATAAAATTGACATACTTTAGCAATATTTTCGCTGGAACTGCTTGTGGTCCTTTGGTCTACCTAAACCAAAAGTGGACAACACCGACGACGTGGTGATTAAAACGTGAAAAATTGGGAATTAACATCTCTCCCAATCACTATTAATAATCTACTGAAAATAGCTAATTTGAACGTACAATCTTTATTATAGAAAAGTCGTTCATGTGTCATGTGTTTGACTTGGACGTACTGTGCAACACAGAATTTTTGCAGTCTGTGTTAATTGCAAATGACTTAATTAATGTATTAATAATACCGGGATGTTCGAGGTGATAGTGTTGGCGTTTTTGTTAGAAAGTTAATTAATTGGAAGGTACTTTCTTTCTTTCATCTTTTCCTTATGCCATTTACAACGTCGAATTTGGTTTTTTCACCCATGTCCTCCATTTTTCTCTATTCTTTGTCATCCCCTTCATTTCCTTCATTGATTTTCCTCTTTTTACTCCTATTTCTCTTATTCTTTTCTTCGTTGTCTTCCAACTTTTCTTTTTCTCTCTCTTCCTGCTTCCATTACCCTTCGTATTGTTCTGTCCTCTACCATTCACATTACGTGCCCAAACCATCCTAATTATTTCTCTTCTAGTTTCCTTGTTATTTTATCCTGCTCCAGTCTTTCATGTATCCATTCATTTCTCTTCCTGTCCCTTTTTGTCACTTTTCCTCATATGTACTGCATGCTGACAAGTAAGCTAAAGCAACATCTTGAGATCAATCACTCTAACATGGTTGAAAAATCTCACGAATTCTTTAGTAGGGAGTTGCAGGGCTTACAAGAACAAAAAGTTGAATATTAAACAAGCCTCAGTATCAAGCAACATACTGCTAGCATCTTTTAAGGGCGCATAAAGAGTGATGAAGTGCAAAAAACTCCACATCATCCCAGAAGAGCATATTCTGCTCTTAACATGCTTAATTTGGTGATGCTGAGGACAGTAAGTTATGTATGCTTGCTGGGTGTATGTTATCGTTGAGGCATTCATATTTCTGCAAATATGAATGCCTCAACCCTGCAAACCCATCATTGGAAAGGCAAAGGCTCAAGATATATTTTGTTGCTCGACAAGTTTATAACGGATGGAGCTCGATCAATGACTGGCGTTTATTCGCAGCATTCTTCAGTTATTAATTTCGATGAAGTGAATAATGGGTTTGAGATCTCAGCTCATTTTGCATCATTCTTCAGCTCTACATTTATTACGTCACGCCCGTTGCACTTGATACATCAACAAATAATGTTGATCCTCCTAGAGACATTGATATTTATCCAGTCTCACCGAAATTAAAAATTGTTTAGCACAATTTTAGTTGGGAAAGGGTGCTGGGCCTGATGGCCTGCCACCTTTGTTCTTAAGAAATTGCTCCCAATCATTAAGCAGACCCTTGAAAATAATATTTAACAAATTTGTCAAGAGGAGATATTCGAATCCATCGTATATAAACAACTCTTCTTTGCAGTTCGGAATAACTGAACATGTTTTTTTGTTTTTTTTTTTTTTAGAGACGAACCTCGTACTCTATTCCCAATATTTATTTAATGCTCTCAACCAGCAAATTCAGGTGGATGCCATGTACACTGACAATTAATCATCACACATTATTACGAAGGCTTTCTGAAGTTGGTGTACACGGCAGACTCTAACTGTAGTTAACCTCTTATATCTCTGAGAGATCCTTTGCAGTAACGATCAATGGTTTTCAATCTCAACTTGGCCCGCTCCTGTTCAATATCTACGTGAATTACGTCAATAACTGCTTTGAACACTGTAAGTTTCTACTATATGCAGATGATTTAAAAATTTGCCATATTTTTAGATCTCCTACTGATTGCGCGCTTCACACTTTTCTGCAAGGTCTTGAAAACTCAAGGAACTTTGCCGAGTTCGACTTTCTGCTGAAACTAGCTTATTTGTGCGATATATTTAACAAACTGAATGTTGAAACTGTCTCCGCAATGCAATAAAATGCACATTTTGAAACTTTTGGAGAAGGTTGCAGTGTTTACGAAAAAGCTGTAATTGTGGATGTGAAAAATGAATTAAGATGGCGGTCAAAATTGTTACCATGAATTACACAATACGTCTAATAAAGTCATTGTTTCACAGGACTTGTTGTCCCTTTTCAAGGAACACTCAAAACTCACTGACGGTTAGTAAAATACTTTGAGGAAGAAATTTGCGTGGATCCAAGATCCTTTCCATGCTTAAGCTCCACCAGAATTCACTTCGCGGTAAGAAGAGAGGCTAATTGAACTCACTTGTGACACCAGTTTCAGGCTGATCCTAAATTTGAATCTTCCGGATATCAATCAAAAATTAATATCCAACTCAACTGAGTTCAAATGCTATTCTTTTGCAACAACCTATTTAAGCGAAGCCGGATTTAAAATAAATGCAAATATCAATGTGGAGCGAGAGTGTCAAATCTTATTCCGCGTTTTGAAAAAATGTGTGACGACCACCCGTCACACTAACTTACTTGTCGTTGAAGGTTTTCACCATTTATTTCATATTTTTTTTTTTTGTATTTCCATATTTTATTTTGATAGTTCTTGTGATTCAATTTTAATAAATGTGATCTTCACATTGTGAGGTTTATCTTAAGAGTTATTTTGACTTCTGTGCCTGATTTATGTCGCTGTACGTGTATTTTGAGAAAATAGTAAATCTGTGCGCCGCGGAGTGATTAAGTTTGGGAACCCCCTTTCTAATCAACGGAAGCGTGCAGTAATTATTACAATTCCACAAAATATCATTACAACGGAGTTTTCGCACCTTAAACCAATTAGCCTGCTTGTAAAATTATAAACTCGCAAATTAGCACTTCCTCAAACATAATTATTCTCATCCCATCAATCTGGATTCCGCGCTGACCATAGCTGTGCAGCCACAGCTAGGTATCACCGATGACATCATATAAATCCTTTGGGACGTTAAATCACAAAATTTTGCGATTAATTTTATATTTTGTTGGGTTTTCGATAGAGGCCGTAAACTTAATAGATAGTTGCCTAAGTAACAGAACCCAGACCACTGTCGATCGCTCAGATAATTGGGACTGGCGAACCCTAAGATTCAGCTCACTTGTTTTTAGTATTCAGACAATTACACTTGACGATAATGCCAAGAACTCAAAAGTAAAACTAATATATGATACCCAAATCTATAAATCCTCCCACCTATTAGATGCGCTAGTGGCTCTGTTGCACATAAATGGTGTACCAGCGCCTAATCGATCGTAACAGTCTGTAATCATAAATCCAACAAAATCAATTAAATCTGTTAGTCATGTCCACCACCAGCTTAATATTAAAATAATATTGCAATATTATCTAGTTTTGTGACGTGATCTATTTTTTTGAATATGTTCGTCTTGGTCATGGTTATGGCAAAGATATCTGTTTGTGTTCTTCCATTACTGGATTAAATTTAGCCCATTATTCAAACTGCCCTAAATAGTTCCCTTTATTCTCCGAATGTAATACGTTACTTGTACCTCCAAATGCTAAATTGTTTTGTGCCAAGTGGATAATTATTGTAATAATTCGTTTCAGAACTTTGCTCCATCGAATCTTTTTTCGTTGATTCTGATCATTAGTAGTTTTATTTGTTAATTTATGTTCTTATTCCTTTACTCAAATGACCCCCATTATAAGTATCGTGCAAGAGCAAGTACTACCGTTGTTTTTCCAATTATTATAAAAGATTTAAAAAAATCTTTACCCTGGGGCGAAGTCCGCTCGCACCCACTGCACATTAATTCATGAAATTGAAATAACAGCTTTTTATTTGAATTATGATAAGCGGTGCAAATGGAGTATTGATTTTGTATATTTTCGCTTATCACATTACAATACAATTTAACAAATGGTTACCTCACGTAATATGGGAACTTGGGGCTGATTTAGACTTGAGCTATTGAGCATATCTTAAGCTATGGGCTTCATGCCGTTTTTTGTAAATTCCAAAATGTTGTTTCTATTTATGCATCTTAATATTTTCTAATTAGAATTTTCTAATAAGAAATGTTATTTTTTCAGTTCATTCGTATTTTGTGGTCTTTTTCATATTGTTTTATTCCCCTGCCTTCGGATATACTCTTATATTCTTAAATAATCCTTTGAATTTCATGTATACTCTCACCACCTCCTTCATCGATTCTAATTTTAACGCTAAGTATTTCTCTAAATTTAACACTAACCCATATTTTGCAGACTTTTTCACTCCTGATATGCGCTTGTTCTTAATAATAATTAAGAATAAATTGCAGTATAATAGAAAAATTATATTAATTCGTTCGTTCGTGTTCGAAAGCAGGATAATATTCTCATTCGCTCATTCAATTAATTATAGAATGATAACTTGCTAATGGAAAACGCAAATAATGAACCTATTTGCACAATCTTCTCTATTCATATAAATTATATCGGCCGTTTTAAAGTACTATTTTTGAATTATCGTTTAATTGGATATAATACGCATTTGTGACAAATATTATTGATGGCGATGCAAGCAGATATTAATTAACCGGGTACTTGCGATATAATTTCTTCAATATTGGTGATAATAAATCATTAGTAAATAATAGAGCCCAGACTATTTCTATATTTAGTATGTAATGAAGGAAAATAATTTCTGGCCAATCAGTAATTCTAAATTGTTATTTGGCCACGCTTAAGACAGGTTTACATATTAGCATTATTATTAGTATTAGTCAGTGCTATTTATATTTCAACTAAAAGTGTCTGTTTTTGTAAAGAGGTGTTGAACGGTGTTGGAATTGATATAATGAAAACATTCCAATAAACCAACTTTGCTAAATTAATAATTTACGTTAGTTTTCCGCCCACTAAGCAGACTAGTTTGGAGACCTTTTAGATTAGCTGTAAATTACTTCTAGGCTACAAGTTGGTCGCATTCAAATCTTCATCGAGCTCCGTTCCGCTTTTTATTATTTATCTCGCTGCAAACAGCAACCGAGGAAAAAACTATGGAAGTACTTTTGGATTATGTGTTTAAGCATGGTTGTAATATGCAATGCTCTGAAATACATAAATCCTCTTCTTCTTCGTTGGGATTTCAAAATCCATGTGGAATCCTAACCTACTTCAAAGCGTCCTTCCATTCACCTCTGCCATTGCCATTGCAGTTATCTCCTTGGACATACCGTTGCCTTCAACCTTATGGTTTATCCTATTCATTATTTATTGTTAACCTGTCTATTTACTCTGATCACTAACAGATAGCACTTGTAGAAGTGCCATCCGTTTTGTTTTATTTACTTTTACCTTGAGATCTGCTTCTTATTATAACAATAAATAAGACTTTTTGCTCATTGGCATAAAATTATTAAAATAACACTTAGTTGGTAGTTTTTTTATATCAATTTGGCTTTATTATTATTAATTTTCTTCTTGTTTCTAGTGGTTGTTTATTTTCTGGCGTAATTTAAGTCTCACTCTTAACCTCTAGATTATCTATATCCATAAAAAACTTATCGCCAGATTCTTACTTCCAATAGAGACAGCTAACTTCCAATCACTGTAATGCAAAAGACTCAAAATATCTTCCTGATTCAACTGCTAATAATAATAATAATAATAAAACTGTTAACATATAGTTTCGACATACTAAAGTGGACGGACACGGAATTAGCGGACATTGACACAAAGACTAGGAAAGAATTTACAAAACATAGAGCTCACCATCCGAAAAGTGCAGTTGAAAGGTTCCATTTACTCAAGAGCTAGGAAGGCAGGGTGATACCTAGTATTAAAACAAAGCACTACATCCAGGTTGTACTTTCTTGAGAAAGCAGAAACTAATGCACTGAATGTAGCAAAATAACAGTCTTGCAAATCGCCACAACAGCATATGACCCAATGACATCTGCGGTTGCAGGTCTCTTAGACCCATGGAGAGATAAATCGTTGCTTGCCAGGTATATCGCCATAATAGAAGCAGAGCACATAGATAACACATAGGTAACCGTAAGATTGCAGTGGCTAAAGAATGAAAATATGTTTAAAGAAACCGAATGCTACACAGTTGCAATCCAAGATCAGGTTATAGCTACAAAATCCAATGGAAGGATCCAATAGCGGATCCTGAACCAAGATATAGCAAATGTAAAAAAGACTTAGACTTAGTGACGCGGTAGCACGAATAACACATCAAGAACTGGCCGACAAACATGCAAGAATACCATATTATGAATGTGAACCAATATCAGTGATGGAGAACGGAAACGTGGAAAACGCGTATAGGGAGGTGTCTAAATTCCTACCATTAGCTGATGAAATCCAACAAATGTGTAGACTGGACTCCGTATTTATTGTGGTATTTGGAGCAACGGGAGAAGTTCCAGAACAAGTACAGGGCTGCATCGAAGCACTGAAACTGGACCAAAATATATATAAATTGAAACAGAAAGCGATGTTATTACATTCCTGTAATGAGAAGGGTATTGGAAGGCAGACACACACGCATGAGCACGAACCTGCAAATTAAATGAGAAAAATCTTAAAGTACAAATACGTAAAACTTACCTGTGGGTTGAATGTTTGAATGTTATAATTTCTTTTGTAATAATTAAGAATTTTAACATATGTGAAACTTTAACACGTGCACGAAACTTATTCATATATTCATATCCATAAATTTAAACTATGACTATGTTCGACCAAAAATGTTATTAAAATGTAACGCGCTTTCGTTACAAGGAGGTGAAAAATAAAACACCTCAGAGCCTCATCTGTTATTTTCTAAAAATGGAGCATAAGCAAGTATAAGAAAATACGGTGCGCACCACCACAGATTTTTTTCCATAGGATCGATATTTTTTATTTAAACCCGAAAAGGAGGTGTATGTGTGCCTAAATATTGTATTACCTCGTTTATTATTGACTTTAACGTATTAACGATAATATACGAAGTTATTGCGAGTAAAATTTTCCGATTGATATTTTTTTAAGACGTACGCTTACAGTAAAGGAAAAGATGGGTGTAAATAAAGCGTTTTTCGAACTGTATAACGTTTACAATAAAAAAATTAACGTTTCGAACATTTTGCCGATGGTACTGCCAAGTTTGATTCTTCCTCTTAAATATCGATGTTTTCGTCCCAAAGCTCAGGAGGGTGAATAGTGATTCGTTCTGACGGTAGATTTCCGTATATCTTCATCGAGTAGCTCTCGAATTGCGACCACGTTGTCGCACGTTTGTCCGCTGCTGTGGCATAATACAGAACATTTGAGTCCTGCTCTGCGACAACCACATATTTTTCTGCACGTCGTTTTGTATTTGCAGGAAATTGTCTTCAGCAAACATTCTGGTGCTGGGTCAGCATTTGTAGCGACATGTTCTAGTCCACGATTAGTATTCTTCCACCCCCACTCCGTAGCATCGGCTTGATACTGCAGCCATATTAACACTTGCTGATTCGTCCTGTACGTATGTTATCGCGGTCGTGGTATGGGAAGAGCTCGAGCGGGAATGAGGAGAACCGGCAAGGTAAAAACAAAAAATCGTAAATACAAGCGATAAGGAAACTACATCGAATCGTACGATGGCATAAAAAGTAGGTGCTAAAAGTACGTATTCGATTCCCGAATACCGAACTGCCAGTAACCCCTCTCCCATCGCCGATTCGCGAAGGAAAACCGCACTTACAACTTTTTCAGGGCGGTACATTTGTTGGTCTAATTCAACTGGACTACATGCGCTATTTTTTGCTGCAGCTTCAAACGATATCTCCGGAAGGTGGGAGTAAATTTTCGATGAGTAGTGGAGCATTTTTCTCATACTTGACCCTTCCTACAGGTGGGCTACCAATTGCATGTAATTTTTTTTCCTTTTGAGCCGCCAATGACAAGCTCTTCGCGATATCGATAGATCACTTTTTACTTTCTTATACATTATGTATAAGTAAGTATAGGAATCATGAAAATTTTCGTACTCGAGATTTCAACGTTTTGAGGTCCCCTGAATCGTTTCTGACTATTTTCTGAATGACGTCTGTGGGTATGTGCGCGCTTAGCGTCCAAACGATTATTGCTAGAGCTCTGAAACGTTAAACTTAATATTTGTATGTAGCAACGTCCAATTTTGAACGCAATCTCTCAACCGGAAGTGATGGTTTACGCTTATCACCTTTTTCCATATCTCGAAAACGGTACACGTTACGGAAAAAAATATTCTTACATAAATTATATATATTGATATTTTAAACAACTTTCATTTGAAAAGTTTTTTCGAAAAATGTAGTATAACAGAGTATAAGAAAGTTCAGTGCGGACCACTGCAGATTTTTACTTTCTTATACATTATGTATAAGTATAGGAATCATGAAAATTTTCGAACTCAAGATTTCAACGGATATACACGTTTTGAGGTCCCCTGAATTGTTTCTGACTATTTTCCGAATGACGTCTGTCTGTATGTCTATGTGCCTGTGTGTGTGTCTGTGCGCGCTCTAGCGTCCAAACGATTATAGCTAGAGCTCTGAAACTTTAAACTTAACATTTGTATGTAGCAAGGAGGAAAACGTCATATTTTGAACGCAATCTCTCAACCGAAAGTGATGGTTTACTCTTATCACCTTTTTCGATATCTCGAAAATGGTACAGAAAAAAATATTCTTACATAAATTATAGATAGATATTGATATTTTAACCAACTTTCATTTGAAACGTTTTTTCGACAAATGTAGTATAACAGATTATAAGAAAGTTCAGTGCGAACCACTGCAGATTTTTTATTTATTCTTGTATACGGCACCCGCGGGATGAACCCACTTTATTCCCTTGTTCCGCAAATAACTATAACTATTTCCATTCATTTGTTACACGGTTATAATATGCAACAAGAAATCAGTTACTTGCGTACGTACCTTCTTTATTACTATCTTGAGTAAGTATGATTGATTTCACCTATTTCCATTAGAAAGTGCGCTTTACCTGTATGTAGATATTTACTTGCAGTTTAGATATATTGGAAAACAATATTGCAGATAGGATAATAATGTTTAATGTTTACTTTAGAGCGCCACTTTAACGTATATTAGAAAGAGACTCGTTTTTACCATCGTTTGTTTGCTTGTATACGTAATTATTTTGCTTTTAGTAGTTTTTATCTAAGTATCTCCGTTTGCAATTGCCAATGAAATTTACTTTAAGGTAATTACTCACTCCATTGATTAATCAACATTCCAATAAAATTTATTCAAAATTGAAGCTTATATATTATTGTGTTAATGATATACGTAATTTGTTGCGAATGAAACAGTTCGTAAACCGCCTTCCTACAAATTCAAATTTGAAAATATATTTTTAAAGGACTTAATGTTCGCCACAATATATTCTCAGTCCTATAAAACGATGCAAAACCAAAATTGAAGCATATTGTCGTATGCAGCGACGTGACCCACAGTACATACATAAAATCGTAATATTCCGATCAATTGTTGATCCAAAATGTGTTGCATAATTTAATTGGGTTAGACATTGAACGTCACCTCTGCGCTATTTACTGATTTAATTACGGTTAATTAGAATACAATCAATGTCAAAATGTATTTCAATTTTAAATTCAAACATTTTTTTATAAAAAAAAATAAATACGAACTGATTTGTAAAGGACGATGTCTACATTTTTTTATTATAATTTGCATGTTTATTTTCAATCATAAAAACACAATTGCATGAAATATATAATTTTCTTTATATCTGCTCTATGGTGAAAGATATATTTTTTGTGGTATTCATCAGAACTTGCCAGGACATTTCTTTCTTCGTTGCTTCACGTAGTGTTTCTGCTTGGAGAATTGCATGTGATATGTTTCGTACCTTAAAGAGAAAAAACTAGCATATTAATCAAAGTTACAGCAAACCAACGATGCGAATTGATAGCTTCAGATGATTTCTGTGCTACAACCCCGCAATTTTTTAATACTAATATCCCATAGCAGGAAGGACCAGTAGGTATGTACATCAAAAATCCAAAAACGTTCACACTCGCAATTCTGGAACCCGATGATATGATGATAAACTTCAACATGTAGTCAGTCATGTGTAAGCGCTTAAAGTAGATCAGCGAATCACTGTAAATCTCATTACTAGGAGACGATCAAAATCATCAAGAAGATCTTATACGAAAACAGACTGCTAGATAGAGAAAATGCAAAATGTAACGAGGCAAGGGCAGAAAAGACAGCATGATGCTCAAATATAATTGAATAGAAAAGATAAACTCAACGCATTCATATGCAATGTTACTTTTATCCACGAAGACTCGTCTGCAATAGTTAAAGAGAAGGACAATAATAAATGATATATTATTAAGCTTGTTATTACACTCCAACTAATAAACTGATAAACAACAACAGTAACGGTTTGCATACTATGCTTAATTATGACCTTAGATGACATTGCTAGTATCGAGCGTATTTTTTTTTAAATCGCTCTAAATATTACCAGTGCAATTAATTTAATTTTTATATGCAAATTATTTATTTTTGACGGATGGCACAAGATGGGGCAAACGCTTAACAGAGTATAGTTAATTAAAAATAAGAATTTGCTTTTTCAGTTTAACAATATGAATGATGCAGAAAATGATTATTCATTTAATGACCAGACTATTCTAATTATAGCTCACTGAAGGCGATGTTAGCTGCATCATCTGGCAATAAACTTTCTTCGTAAACTTATAAACTATCTGAGTATATGCTTTCAATTATTCATAAAAATGAACTCTTATAACACCCACGGTTTCCGAATAAAATGTGGATAACAGTGTGTGCAATTTTGACGAAATATTGGTCAAATATTGGCCCACATGTACATTTTTTTATAACTATACTAATAGTATTATTTCATTCAATTTATTTCACTTTTTATTTTTATTTTGTTTTATAATTGTGTTTTATTTCATTCCTTTTTAAACAGCATTCTGTATATATAATATACATATATTCCATATCAGTGAATTTTTAACACTAGTTGCAAAATTTGCTGTTTTTCATCACGAGACGTGACTGATAAAAAATAACATTTTGCCACGTGTTGCAAGATTTTTTCAAGTCAGATATAAAGTGTAAATAGCAAGTTCACGCGTTTTCCTTACAATTCAAATTGTATGCCAAAATGTTGTCAATGGGTAAATGAGTTACAAAATATAAATTTCTTGATGTAATTGATACTCTAGTTATTGACCAATATCAGTTTTTATCACTTGTTAAAAAAAAGAACTTTTCATGATTAAAATGAGATAGCAAAAAGATAACATAAGAACCGAGTTGAAAATAGTAATTTGTACATATTTATGTCATGAAAAAATGTGTTTTTCTTCCAATTTAGTTTTCATTTATTTATTTATACGATGAAGTTATAAAAATCGAATATAAAATAAAAGTAGAGGAAGAGCTAAAGAGAAAAGACGGGAAAAACGTTAGTGATGTAGAATTACTATGGAACACGTTTAAAGATACCATTATTAAAACAGCATAGAAAGTGTTTGGGAAAATAAATAAAACGAATTTCAAAGGCACCTGGTTGAATTATGAAATAGAACAAGCTATAAAGCTAAAGAAAAAATATGGAAGAAATATTTAAGCAAGAGAGCAACAGAAAATATAGTAAATATAAGGAATAAAGAAACTTAGTAAACTAATTATTGCAGAGTCAAGAAGAAAGGCATGGGAAGAGTTCGGAAATAAAATGGAAGAAAACAGCCAACGAAATAGTAAATTACTATGTAGAACACTAAAATCTATAAGGCAGGGTAAAAAAACAAGGCACCAATTTCATGGAGAATAAGAATGGAAGTTTATCATCATCAAGTGAACAAATTAGTGAGAGATAGCAAGAATATTTCATTGCAAAACTTAATAGAAATATAGAAACAGAAGTTGACCTACAAGAAAAGTATCAAGAAGAAGAGAATAACAAAATTACAGTAGGTGAGGTAGAACTAGCACTAAGAAAACTGAAAATGGAAAAGCAGCGTGGCGGGATAATATTAAAGTTGAATTATTAAAGTATTTGGTCACCCCAAATACAGGAATAAAATGTTTCCACAAAATAATTAATACAGCATGGAAAACCGAAGCAATTCCGACAGACTGGCTATATAGCTATAATTATGCCAATATTTAAAAAAAGCGATAACAAGTGCTGGTAGCAAATTATATGAAATTATTCTGGAACAAAGACTAAGAAACACAATGGAAAATACCATAGATGAAATCAAAGCGGATTTAGGTTCAACAGAGGAACGATGGACCATAATTTTAGCTTACGGAAAATGATGGAGAAAAATAATCAGACAAATAGTAACCTATGTGTGTCGTAGATCTCGAAACAACGCTTTGATAATGCACCAATAGCTATGATATGGGAAATACTCATAAAGAGACAAATCGGTGACATTGCTGACAGCGATTAAGAGCAACTACGTATATACAAGGAACGTGGTAAGAACTCAAAATATGTGCAGCAATGAATTTCTTATAAATGCCGGTGTAAGAGAGGGGGTGTGCTTAGTCCGCTGCGATTTATCATTCTCATGGATGAAATGGCAAAAAACTTCCGCGAAAAGCTGAAGGGCGCTCTGGTGGGAATAAGACATCTGCAGTATTTATATTTCACTGAATTAATTAATATATGCGGATCATTTAGTAATATTTGCCAACAAGGAGAAAGACCTACAGAGCAACCTAAACATATGGAAAGAAGATTTTGAAAAACATGAAATGGAAATCAATATGAATAAAACAGTTATTATAGTGTCCAAAGAAAAGAAACAGGCAGAACAATTCGAAAATTTTAAATACCTGGGAACAATTATGAACCAACAAAATAGCATGGAACCGGAAATATCTAACAGAATAAATAGTGCCAATAAACTCTGAATTAAGCTTTTATTATGAACAAAGAAGTATCAGTCGAAACAAAGATTAAAATATTCAATAGTGCATATGTGCCGGTTTTAACGTATGGTTGTGAATCATGGACACTGAATGGAACCCAAAAAAGCAAAATTCAAGCTTGCGAAATGAAATATCTAAGAACAGTCGCAGGTATGTACAACCAGAAGAGACCGCACAGACAGGGAAGAATTAAAGGTGGTTCCAGTACAAGAAAAAAATTTAAAGAAGACAACTATCCTGGCTATGTTATATAACAAGAATGGACAATAACAGAAAAGTGAAAGCAATATGAAAGGCGGGAAATGACAAAAAAAGAAAAGATGGCGTCCTATAAGAACGTGGAATACCGAAATTTTGGAAGAAAGAAATATGAACTGGAGAGAAATGGAAGTCACAAGATAGAAAAGAGTAGGAATTTCTGCCTCCGCACCTCGACACCGTAACATGGTAGACGAGGCTGGATTATGTATGTATGTTATGTTATTTATTTATTTGGTTCCATCTTTTGCTTCTTTACAGATTTTATATGCGATTTCCCTAATTACATATATTTTTATTTTATACTTCTTTTAATATTTTATTTTCGTTTGTCACGACAGGGGGCGTATTTATTTTCTGGTCTTCTAGTCTTTAGTTTTAAAAAGCAATGGAATTTTTTTATTTCGTTGAATTTATATTTGTTGTGTTTATGTTTTCGTCAGTTTTGTATTTATTTGATGTTGTTCATTCCCCTTATATTTTTCCATAATGTTGCATATTAAATTATTAATCGAATTATTGTAAAAATGATTGACTGCAAAACACAGTCGTTGAATGAAGCACTATTAGCAGAATATGTAATTATTATTATTATTATTATTTTCAAAAGTGTTATTCAACGGGTTAGCTCACAGCACGAGATAAAGATATCTATTATGCTATAAGTTGTCGTCTGTTCCTGAAATATTTTGATTTCTTTTATATAATTTACGTCATTTCGTATCATTTCACAAGGTCATATATTATTACATAATTTCATTTTGTTTTAAAGTATTTTTTTGTAATCTACCATATGTTTCTTTAAAATAATAGTTTAACTTTAACTTTTATTTAGCTTTGCATTTCTCCCATTTCATTTTGTTTTTATTATATTTTTATTATTTTTTATGGTGCAGTTGGTAGTATTTTCTCTGGTTTCTGTATTTTTGCATATTATATTTTCGGTTCCATTTTCGGAGTATAATTTGTGTTTTGTTTGTTTCATTCCTTGCCCGATTTTCGTACTTATCAATTTATCAATTTATTCTATTTTTGAAGCGTTAAACAGCCAAATGTTATCAAGTGTGGTTTCGTTAAATTGCAATAAATGCGCATAGATGAGTCAAACGCGTGTAACTATATTTCCACACAATATGTAGATAAGACATTGATAGGTGGATTCCACAATAATTCACGTATCCATTTCCACAGGTGCTGTTTGTCTTTACTTTCCCCATTAATTACTGATAAAATAACCCACATTTATTTATGACGATACGAATTTAAACCCTAGTACGTCAGCATAAAAAGCCCTAAAATAAATACTACACATATTAATTTTCAACGTGTCAAAAATTATAAGATTCGAATCTGTTATTGCACACAAATCAACTTTTGCTCTACAATATTAAACGTTATCTGCCTCGGCGATATGCGCACGCGTCGGCTACCAAGCCAATATAAGAGATACACACGGTCGTTTGGAATTCAGAGTTTAAAGATCAGTTCTACCGCTGTGTCTGTAAACAGGTGCTTTAAAAATATACAAAATGACCGATCGTGGCAAAGCAGCAAACCAATTAATTGACCACAGAACAGAGACGAAGGTAGGTCATTTTTTCAACCGAGCTAACAACGTTCAAGTTAGGAGTCCATGCGTTGAAACGTAAACAAGTTATTTTAAACTTTTAATTGTGGAGTAGTATTTCGTTTTTGCATTATTTAAATTAATTTTGACAGTGCAAGTCATCGCAGCGAGTAGATAACTTATCTAAAATTGGAAAAACTGTAGCTCATCAAGTAAATAGACAGGGGCGTACTAATTATATTCAACCGAATTCGTTATTATTTCGGGGGGGCACATTTAAAACGCAAAATTGAACCAAGTTACTTATTCTAATTTATGTTGTTTGTGACTTTTCGAAACTAGTTCCTTGACGATTTAATTAAAAACCTGACCTGTCTGCGTGTGTCTATTGACCTTCGCAATAATTGATTTGTTTATTAATATTGCATTCTGTATATTCGTGACAATAAAGCTATTTCGAGAAAACTTGGTCAACAGACAGTAATTGAAATAAAACAAATAATTTGATTAGCAATAGAAATCTATTTCGCACACCTAATGAAGTAGTGCTATTGAGGTCATTTATTAGTCGCAGTTATGTGACTATATCTTTAATGCGTTAGTTCATTTTATAGGTAAAACGATAAAAAAATCAAATAGTGTAACTGCGTGAATACAAAAATAAAAATATATATGACGTGCAAGGAGGTAAAGTTTATGAAATAAAAATAAAAACATGTGACAGCAAAAGAATATTAAAAATTAATGAAAACGAAAAGAGTATCTAAATCAAACGCACGTGACAATTGGCAATTAAATACATGATACAAATGAATTTAATAAAAATAGAAAAGAAAGGATAAAAAGGACATTTAGGAGTAGTGAAAGACTGTAGAAAAAAAGAATTGAAATATAAATTAAAAGCAATAATTACAATTCGAGTAAAAACGAAGATAAGCAGGTTAATTAATCAAAAGAGATTAGAAAGAAAAACTAATAGTAATCAATAACAAAATTGGTAGTAAAGTCAAAACCATAATTTAAATTTACGTAATGTTTGATGTACTATCGAAAAATTGATTGTTATATTTGTTTTATATTTGTATGCTTGAGTGTCCCCTATTTTTGTTTGGTTGTCTTCGTGATTTCGTTTGTTTTATTGGTTCATTTCATACTTCTAACTTTACTCATTTAGCGATCATTTTTCTGTGTATTTCTGTATTTCATTCGTTTTGTTTCCTATTACTTTACTTTTTAATTTGATTTGTTTATTTTTATTACGTTAAGTTACAATGGATCATTTGTTTCGATAACTGTATAATTAATTCACCATGTTTTATTTCATTTGCTCGTTGTTAATTTTTTCTTCCCTTAAAATTTGCGATCATTTTCCTGTTTTACTTTGTATCTAGTCATTTTTAGTATTCTTTTTTCTGTCTTGTTGCCACTTATTTTTCTAGTTCTATATTACTTTTATATGTATCTATTCATTTCATGAAAATCAATGAAATCTTCGCTTAAAATGTAATTATTTTAAGTTGAATATTTTTTCAAGTTCGCCCCAATGTGCAAAAATTTCAAATTTTCAATGAATTAATAATTACGTTTCCATCTAACATTTAATAAAATTCCCGAAATACGTAAATTAATTAAATAAATAAATATTATATTTATTTCATTGCAATACCTCGTGTATGCGGCGAAAGAATTATTTTGCAAAATGACAAATATTTCGTATATATTTTCAAATGAAGCGAAATAAATTTCCATTAATATCATACTCATTACAGATAATATTTTTTTAAAAGATATTGCTATTCATATCAAAAGCCAAAGGTTAATGTTATTTTCACCAATCACTGGCCATATTCTAATATAAACGTCATTGTGTACAACCACAACAGAGATAATTAAAGATTTAAATTAACACGAAATGAAGTTGCAACATTTTTATAAAATATCTTAATTGAAAAGATATATAAAATTAACAAAGTTGTAATAACACATTAGACTAATCTATCCAAATGTTGCAGATTTAATGCTAATCAAAACGCGCTTAGGAATGCCGTATTACATAATAATGTATTGTTATGCTTTGTAGCTATTTGAACTGCTACAATAATACTCCAGTGTAAACAATTATTATCAATTATAATGAGCATACCATAACGTCGTAAATAATTCTGTTGTTGCGTTGAAAAAATGCGTTCATTTTAACTATTTTAACGCATAATATTGGGAACATGCTGCATTCGAAGTTTTTGCGAAGCAATTTAGTTATTTGGGACAAACTTTCACTAACGAACTGGCTTTATCCTTTCCCACACGTCGTTACTACTGTTCAAAGGACACGATACAGTTAATTTTGAAACGGCGACATGTTTTTTTTTTATATATATATAAATATATATACGGGTACCTAGATTTTGAATTAAATTCTTATTTTATCTTGAAACGGCGACATGTTTTTTTTCTTCATATAAATATACTTATATATATACGTAGATTTCGAGTAAAATTCTTATTTTATCTGAGGTTTCAGCTATCATAAAAATGTTGTTATTATTTGCGGTTAATTCGTGAATCTTCCTTTAAAGTAATAAAAAATATTATTGCGGTTGTCGTTGAAGATGTTTTCGTAAAAAAATACATTATTTAGGAAGGACGTTGATAAATTGCTACGTGAATAGAATATTTTTAAGTAAGTATGTTTTTGTTTCGATGTCATGTTTGGCTGTTCGGTTTTCGTTACTTTAATTTAATGTTATTATTTTTTAATTTATTTCATATTCTTCATTTGCTGATTTTGGCCAAAATAGTTTCTCTGTGTTACTAAGTTCGTTCAAATGATTCAAAGGAAATAACGACATTTGAATGCTGAAGCTGAACTTGAAGATATTTTTCTGGAAGGACAACTGCAATGTGCACAAATTATCAAATGTAATCAGATTAATTGGAAAAAATTGATTAATCTTATCGCACAATATATTACATAACATTATGAGAAGCTAATTTATTTAATTCTTCTCACTTGATAATTTTGGCCAAAATAGTTTCTCTGTGTTACTAAGCTCGTTCAAAGGGTTCAAATGAAAGAAATACATTTGAATGCTGAGCTGAACTTATGGAATTTAATGAGATTAACAAAAACAAAATTGTTAATCGTATCGCACAATATATTATATAACATTATGAAAAATCAATCGTCCAGTGATGAAGCTTAGGCTACCTTATTCCAAATCAATTGGTCAACATCTCTGGAGTTTCCTGTTGTTCTCTTTTCAATAGTGGTCCAAACAGAGTGGCGTATGTCCATATGTGTTACTACGGTTTTCTTTATCAGAATTCAATCGTCTACTGAACTCTAAGTCTATCTGTGCTGTTTTACGTTTCTTTTTTTTTTGCTGGCCATTCTTTTCGTAAATACTTTACTTTTCCATAGTGTGCAAGTTGCACAAGTAGGTTCATTGCCACTTCTTAATCCAGTGTTATAGTTGATATTGTTAATCGGACGACTATGTATCAGGATTATTATTACTTGCTAATCTGAAACATTTGCTAATATTACAAAGGTTAGGTTTCTAGTTTCTAGTCGTAGATATAGGTGTGGTGTATAAGCAGTGGACCTGCGGCACTCCCGCTGGCACTGTCTGTTTGTTTTTAATTATACAGCAAGTCATTCTACAGAACCGAACAAAGGCCTGGGTTACCATCCATAAATACTGCTGCCCCGAATTTACCATTTGTCAAGGTTGTGTTCATTTCTTGATAGAATTCAAATTCAACTCGTTGGTTATTCTATGGTAAATGCGGGCGTTCTATTAAATATGGCTTAGGTTGGGTTGGGTTGGGTTGAGTTCGATTTGATTTGGTTGGATTATGTTGGGTTGAACTCGATTTGGTTTGGTTGAATTGGGTTGGGTTTAGTTCGATTGGGGGGTCTTCAGCAATCATGTAATAATCTGCACCTGTTACAAGCTCAAATTCAATCTACCGTTCAGTTCTCCTGACTCCTTTTTTACTTTCTTATACTTTATGTATAAGTAAGTATAGGAATCATGAAGATTTTAACGGATATACACCTTTGAGGTCCCCTGAATCGATCCTGAATATTTTCAGAATGACGTCTGTGTCTATATGTGTCTGTGCGCGATCTATGGCCCAAACGAAACTTTAAACGTAACATTTGTATGTAGCAATGAGGAGAACGTCCTATTTTGAACGCATTATCTCAACCTGAAGTAATGGTTAACGGTACATGTTATCGAAAAAGATATTCTTACAAAAGTTATTGATATTGATATTTTAAACTTCATTTGAAAAGTTTTTTCGAAAAATGTAGTATAACTAAGTATAAGAAAGTTCAGTGCGGACCACTGCAGATTTTATAAATTGTATTAGAGTTTAATTTTAGAGGTAATTTAGCTTTCAATTTAGTGAATAATGTCTCATTAGTTTTTTTGTGGTAGAAAGTAATTTTACATTTATCAAGTTTCAAAATTCTTCGCAAAATCCATCTATAGTCCATTAATATATGGCAACGAAAAATATCGTATAAAAATACAGGATTCTGTTAAGAAAACATCTACGATAATTATAAGTAATTCTGTTATTATATTCAAATTCTTATTATTGGCAGTAGCTTCAGTACCATTTCCTTTAAACTGTCCACTGTATTTCATACTGTAAATAAAAATTGATCAACTTCCCCGAAGATATATCTTTCATGTACCAATCATTTAGCAATACATGTTAATATTTGTTAAAATATATAATATCTATGTAATAAGTTGCAAATATACAAAAACACATTCCCTCAGCTGTGGGAATAGTGATAATAATGTCGTCAACAAAAATGTATAAAAATGGTAGGCATTGATGGTAGAATTCAACATCTGTGTGTGTCTGTCTGTGCGCGCTCTACCGTCCAATCGGTTAAAGCTAGAGCTATGAAACTTAAGATTTGTATATAGCTAAAAGGAAAACGTGCTATTTTGAACGCGATATCTCAACCGGAAATGATGGTTTATTCTTATCACCTTTTTCCGTATCTCGAAAACGGTACGAGTTATTGAAAAAAATATTCTTGTATAGATATTCAAATTTTAAACAACTTTCATTTGAGTTTTTTTTTCGATAAATGTAGTATAACTAAGTATAAGAAAGTTCAGCGCGGACCACTGCAGATTTTTTCTTTTAAGTCGATAATTTTTACAATATTTTTTTTAATATTTAGTTTTTAAGGGTAATTGTTATTGATTGTTTAGTTGAAAGGCAAAAACGTTGCAATTTTTTTCATACGTTTTCCCCCATTTTGTTCCAAATCATTATGTAAAGTGAGGACTTTATTATCATCAGAATCAGTATCAGAACTAAAAAATTGCAGAGTGGAGGGTGAGAATATTTTAGTCATTACCATCAGTAGTGGGAGCTATAAATAGGTGGGGATAGGAAATTTTAAAAAGTCCACAACTAAAGGAAAATATAAAACTATCAAAATAACATCAAAATATATAATTATCTCGTAATCAGTTATTAAATTAAACATTATTAACAATTTTAAAGTGCATTGCGATACCCTTTTTTATAATAACGTATTTCGAAAGATCATTATCATTGCTTGGCAATGATAAATATCTTTTTTACAGTAATTAACAATATCATTTTTTAACAATGTCGAAAATCAATAACAAACTTGGTAATTATTTTTGAAAGTCGAACCGTTTTAGACGGTATCTGAAAATAATATTTTTTGGAAACGCGAAACGGATTTTCAATTCTTGCCAGAATCACGTCCACTTTCGTCTCTAATCAATTTTATTAAAATCGTTGATTGAATTTTAAAATTATTTACATCGAGATAAATAGTTATCGTCGAGTTCTGAACAAAGTTCATATTGTTATATCTAAATACGCAACACTTTAGTACAGTTATGTAAATGTGGACTTTTATTTCGTAAATTATACGATTAAGCAACTAAATTATTTAACTATAACAATATAAATTGGTTGACTTTCAAGAAGCTAAAAAAAATGCAAAGATAAACTTTAATTTAATTTGTAATATAACTTTTCTGCTGAAGATATCAAAATTATATGTAGCTGAATTCAGATTTGGCCCAGAAAAAGGTTAAGGTTTGTCCCCAATTAGCAACGAATATCAGCCACAAGAAATTTATAAATTTTATAACTAATTCAACGATAGAAACTAGTGGGGGGATACAGGAAAGTATTCAGAGAAAACTAATCAATAATATGATAACAACCGCTATAATCTTCGCTTTTTCTGTTTAGTCAAAAGCAACATCGTTTTTGATATATTCTTCATAACTAAAATCAATTACTAATTTAATGATTAGATGTTTATTATAAATTGTTGAAAAAAGTAAATAAATGTTGTAATACGCCCAATCATAGTCTGCACTGAAATAACATCTAATTTAACCAACTTGACCAACGTGAAAAACATTATTCATTTTTTTCGTTGCTATTGAAAGAGATAATGGCTGCATGAAACATTGTCTAATATCCTGTCCAATTATTAAGATCAGGTAAATGCTGAAGCATAAACATCCAAAAAGAAGTATATTATATTATATTTATTAATCGTATAAAAATCAAGAACAAAATTTAAGTTAACATTTTGGAAGTTTCGTGACAATTTTTCTGGCTAATTGATCCAATTAAACCTTAACGGACCATTTAGATACACGTCGGCATTTATTTCTTCATCTTTGATAACCCATTTATTTCAGAACTTTATCTAAGTCGTAAAGGATTTTTTGCTAAGACAGTTCCCCAAAGGATTTATTTAATATTATTTGACATGCCGGGTATATTAAGAATTAAAGCGGTTAGTTACAGTATCGTAAACAAATCGAGTTTCGTAATTTAATCGTGGTTATTACTATCTCGAAAATGACAATTAAAAGATTAGATTTTATCGACATTCTTAAATTTCGATTGTAATAATTTTTATTTCGTGCTTTTATTCGTCGATTACAACAGCTGTAGATAGATAAAAATCACGTTCGTCAATGACTACGAAAGAAAACATTTCAAGTATTAAAAATAATTTATATCATAAATACCGATAACTTTTGAACTTGGCAGTTTAAAAAAATTTGCAGTATCACGAAGTTGTGTAACTACTGAGAAACTTTTTGGTTGCATCTTTTTACATCATTTCAGTTAGCCAGTTCAGACTGATCTGCAGAAGAACACCTGTTCATATATTTTATATTTATAAGTTCGTTTATAGTAAATCCAATTGTGTTCGGACGTCACATATTATAAAATTAATATAACATAAAAACATTTTTGTTTACTTTTTTCCTTGAATTTCTTGTACATCTACAAAATTACAACTCTTTACTTCAATCTTCAATGAACCATACTTATAATGGAGATATTTTTAGTAATATTGTAATTATGTCATTAAATATGCTGGTTGGCAGAACTGAAATATAGATATTTCAAAACACATGTAAACTATTACATGAGTAAATATATTCTTTCTTTTTTTAATTTACTTTATTTCGCATTTTTTCTATATTAATGATTTACTTGCTTTTTCACTTCCTTTATCACCATTTTAAGTTTTTATTATTTTTTTATTTAATCCACTTTTTTATTCTGTAATTTGTATTAAGTTTCAGCTTTGCCAATCTAATAATTCGATCATTGTTTTAATTCAATTTTATTTTTATTTTTTATATATTTTATTTCTTCTACTCGAATTACCATTTCTTCATTATCTTTTTCATTCATTTCTGGCTTTGGCTTCTTGTTACATATTGTTTCCTTTTGATTTTAAATGCATGTTCTTAATTTATTTTGTAATGGTTCGTTTATTTTATTTCATTAATGCCATGTTTTGTTTATGTTGTCCACTTCAGCAGTTTTTATTCTTTGATTGTCTTCATTTTGATTCGTTCTATTTCTCTTATTAGTGTTAGTTTTTAATTTTGTTTGCTGAATTACTTTTAATATGTTTTGATACGTGAAATTAGAGTTATTTATATTGAGCTCCAATTCAAATAATAGTTTTGTAGTAATTTTTTTATTGTTACATTAAGTTTCCTTTATATTGATTCCGCTGGAAACTTTACCAATTCAACTTTGTCAATTCACCTAGTTTTATTTTAAATCTAGATTAGTATGTAATTTGTTTGGTGTTTTTGTTTTGGCTTAACTTTTTCATTTTGTTTTACATATTTCTTTGGTTTTTTATTTCCAGAAATATTTTTTTTTAATTTGCTTTACTTTCATATGGTCATTTTTTAGTTGGTTTATTTTATTTTAATATTTATAATTATTTGTTTGTTGTATTGTTGTTGTATATGTTTTAATATTAGTACGAATGTTTAATATCCTGTACATTCCCTAAAATATGTCGTCATGACTTGGTGCTACCTTTTTTTATTTCAATTGCTACTATTTTCATTTTAATTTGTTGGTCTTTGAGTATTTTATTGTTTTTTATCCTTCGCGACTAGGCGACTAATTTCTACCTGCCATTCTGTCACAATAACTTGAAAATTTTAAACTACAATTAATTTGAACTAAGTATTTTTGAACTAAGTGTTATGATTAAAAATAACATAATTATCACGTTTTGTGACGTCATACGGCACGCGCAAATAAGTCAACGCACATAAACCATGAACTGTCAAATAACGTAGTGTAATCGCCCGGCACGACGTCATTCGGTGTGCAAAAGTACGAGTGTCCAACGATTATTTTGGCGGGTCTCGCCCAATCGGCGGTGTAACTTTCAACCGACATATAACGGGCTCCCCGCAACGAAAACCGCTATTCGTGTGAAAAAATATATATAAACAAAGTTGTGCAGAAGGAAATTTGCTAATGGAATCGAGACAATACATATCTTCAACCGTTTCGATACTGTACGCGTTCAAAGTAGATAAATATTTGTACGAAAGGGCTTGGGGCGTTGACTTCGTCCCGCCTCTAAACTAAAAAAGATAGACACATGCCATTCCATTAAGAAATTTAACGCTCTACAATTTCATTTATGTGAAATTTTCTCGAATCACGCGCCGTTCGGACAGCGTTTCGAAACACTGAGCGTCGCCTTCGTCGGAGTTTAGTCCCCGTTTCGACCAATGAAAAGGTTGGTTTTCTTTTTAACAATATTTTAGCATATTTCATTTCTTATTATTTCACTTTTATCTTTGCTACTCTTGTTTGTTTGGTTTTCATATGATCACCAATCTCTTTATAGTTGAATACCAATTCAAAAACACTACTTAATATCAGCCTACATATTACTCTTTTTGCATTTCACTTGTGATTGGCTTATTTTTTTTTTTTTTAATTTTATAATCTTTCACTTTGATTGTGTGACTCTAGTATTATTTATAAATCTACAATATTTATACAGTTCAGCGTTGAGTTTTAGTATTGTCAATGTGATAATTTATTGCAATTTATTAATTTCATGTACTGTATGTTTTTATTTTCGTATGTTTCATTTCTTTGTTTCAACTTCCAGTTGAACTGCATTCGAATTACATAATCTCGTTTAGTTTCATTCTTCTTCTATGACACCTCATTCATTTTTTTTTCGTTGATTTCTTTTCATAGTGTCCTTTTAATTATTATATGCATTTCATGTTATTGGTTTAATTAGTTTTTTTAGTTGATTTATTTCATTATTTGTTTTCTGTGTCTTTGGGGTCCACTCTAATGTTGAAGTATTATCAATTGTGTTTAGATTTTGTTTTCATTTCATGTTCTAATGACGATCGTTTGATTTTTAATATTTATTTCGTTTCGATCTTTATTGATACATGTGATCGTTTTGATTTTATAATTTTAATGATACATACATAAATGTACATTTTTTGCAAATATTTAATGGTGCCCCCTAACCACAACGTGTAGTTACTACAATAGGCGACGATTTGGACGTTGTATTAATAAGTGTGTCGCATACATTAAATAAATTCTCACCACGTCAATGGCTGCTTATTTATGCACATATACTTAATTACGTCAACTGTAGTATGTATTATTGATTGTATGTGACATTCATTTATCGTTGAATTGAATTAATGCAGTTATTTTTGTTGGAAGGTTGAAAAGGGGACTCTGTTTGGTACGTTATGCTGCAACAGTAAAGTATACGTAGAGGCAAGTAAAAAAAATATCACCTCATTCAATTTTGCTTGTTAGTCTACTAGAAATTCTGCCCTGTCTATTGGTTTGGAGGGTTGTGCTTCGTCTATACGTGCTTATGAGACATTCATTCTATAAATGTGTTCCTACCATATGCGCTTCCACAATATACAAGTTTCTGATTGCGATAATCTTTATCTCGTCCTCGTTGCGTGATGTTTTATAATAATGTTGTTTACGTTTATATATCCAATATGTTAATCGTTGTGATTGTTTCAAGGTTTCGCTTAATTATGAAAAACGCACCATCTTATCTTTTCTTGTATTTCTAAACTTTTTTCGCATATGCAATAATTTCCATACCCATCGCTGTCTACTCATCGCCAATTTCGCTTTATGTGTTTATGTAAGAAATGTTAAGTTTGCGATTTTTGTTACTATATTTCACTCACGACCTTTTGGTTGGAAGGTAGTCCGAGGGAATCTGGAAAAATTGCGGTAACAACGAATGGGATGTCGAGTATAGTAATGCGATTATCACTGGCAGCAGCATTTTCTTCATGGTTAACAAAAATCATCTTGCATATTAAATAAAACAAATTATATATGTTACTAGTTACAGCTTTTATTTCAACTTAAAATTAAAAGATTTTTATATTTTGTACAATGAAAACATAGCATACTTGCTGCTTCCAGACAGACACGTTATGATAGGTGTGTAAGAAGTGTTAAAATTTCAGTCTATTTTTCTGTATGGTCAAATTATGTTGGAGCAATGAGCAAATTATTTTAATACATTTTATATTCGTTACAATGTTTGAAGAAACACACAAATTTGCTGTCTTCACTAACGAAACGAAATGAATGGGGAAAACAAAGTTTCTGGCATATTTTTGGCAAAACTTATGTTCAAGACCAAGTTTGTTTAGTTGAATCAGATTCTAAGATGATGTCAATATGATTATGATGAGCAAAGTGATTAAACAACACGATATCTAATGCCACGACTATTTCCTCTTTACTTTGGTATTTGGTATTAATGAGCATGATCGACAAAATTCTTGACATTGAGATAGCATATAGAGAACAATATGTACCATAGTTATGGGAGTGCACACTTCGCTTTTATTTCGATTTTAGTTGTTGTTCACAATATTGCATAAGCATAAGAAATACATAAGAATCACATGTAGTGTTGTGCATACTTTTTACATAACTTTACATGTGTTTGATATCCCGCACTGGTTACCTCTGTTCGACACTGTTCGTATTTGTTATAAATGTTACTTCTTAAAATGTTTAGTTAAGTGAAGGATACAAAACACGCTTTCAGTTTTAGAAAACGTGTTTTCTTAAACCCTACTGGCCTCTGGTGTGGAATAATAAATACATTCCTTTTGTGTAGAGTTTACAAGAATATTATAATCGCAAGTGCATATTATTATGAGTATTAATATATAATATCAACGCTCAAAATCCCCATGCCATTCTTATATGTATATAATGTAAGTCTTTAAGTTTATATCGGATGTCCCTAAATATAAGTGTTTTTATTATTTATTATTATAAGCTATGTTAACTCAACCCAACCCATCAATCCGTTTGTTACTACCGTCAGAACGCCACAACTTTTTTTACTATTTACATTCCATTCACCTATGTATTCAAGAACAGGTAGCTGTTTTAAATCGCTGAGAAAAGTAACTGTAAACGGACAATTAGCATTTCAACCGCAACATTCAAGTGGCGATAATCCTCATTCGAGGCAGTGTGCCATATTTCAAACGTTGGCGGCACACACATGTGGCCGCATGGGGGGGCACAATTAATATAATTATTTTGTGACTGTACAGCTTATTTTCGTACCGCTTGCGCTTAGCTTGACTATCGGTGAAGCCCTTTATCTTAAGGGATAAAACCACTCCAGAGCCCGAAAAAAGAGCTAAATTTATGAATTTATTTTGGGAGTATGACGAAATGAATAGAAATTCTGCTCTTCATTAAGCACATATTGAACTAGAGAAAACAATTTTATTTATTGTCAATTTCATTAAAATTTACGGCGATAGAGCCCGTCGTCGAGAACAGCTATTTTAAAAACACCCGCCGCGGGGGGCGGATTTGTCGGCATATATGAGTCCTGGAACTTGTAAAAAAAATCTAATCTATGTGCATTGGGCTTTAGAAGTACATTGGAGTCTTCTTCTTTATCAATTTTTGTGGAACTGGTGCACTTTTTAAGGAATAAATCGATGTTTTGCCATAAAAATTAATGATACATTATTCAATCAAAAAACGGCTACGTACTTCCAAAGAGAATGTTATTGTGAAGCTACTGTGAATATTTTAAACGGATCCATGAGAAATCTTTTATCTCTAATCTGCCATGTCTGCACCATTCATTTTTGCCTTAATTGTGACTGCTTTAAAAGTGTACCTAAACATATGCCTGTGAATGCATGTATTTTCTTATTTTTTTTTTTTGTATTTGATGGAAAATGTTTTTGTCTCAAGTAATCACGCCTATCATTTGATTATGAATTACGTTTTACAACCGTTTCAAACCTATTTTATAAGCAAATTTGTTTAACGCCGCCAAGAGGTGCGAAGTAATGAACTTGTAATACTTGCAATAACCAATTGTACTCTCCATGATCTGAATTTAAATGATGTAGTTTATTTTTAGTTTTTTTGTCTCAGCATCACACCATGTGCCAGTTGATTGCACACTAGGCAACGTATATACCACATCTTCAACATTTTCTTCATTACAAAGGAAATAATATCATTCTTCCTTATTAAATAGAAAGTTTACCTTTCCTGTTTCTGGTGAAATTTTCTTCTTTTTTCCACCTATTTAACTGGTCTCTGGTTTTCCGAATTTCTCAGTTTTTGTACGATTTGCACTTTTATCCTTTGAAAACACATTCATTGTTGTAGTTTTACCTTTTTTCCTCTTTAATTTCTATTTTATTTCTTCCAAATAGCTGGTCGTTAAGACTATCGCTTTCTCACTGCCATTACTCTTTCGTTGTGCTTCTTTTCATGAATGCAAACCGCAATTCTGAACAACTACTGTTCCAGACAGCAGCATATGCATCTGCATGCCAGAAGATTTTTTGCCTATGGAAATAGCGTTTAGCTTTAATATCATATAATTACTTGCATTAGGAATTCCAGCATCTTTCAAGTTCGTTCACATTCAACTCCAAGGGAAGGGTTTGGAGATTTCAAATTTTGATGTCGACTTAGCATAATACCGTGCGATCAAGTAGTTAAATTCCTCAGATACTACTCGCTGCATAACTCAATGTCAGAGCTTTCCCATAAGCTTCACAATTCAACCTAACCCAACCCAACCCATCAAGCTGTGAAACCTGCCATCCCAGATTACAGCGCAATCATTTCATAATTTCCTGATCATAATAGGTCTCTACAGTAATCTAGAGGTTGCAATCTATGAATGGTATGACCAGGTAGCTGCAGCATCAGTACACAACTGCGAAATTAATAGCTTGCAAGTAGTTTGAGAATATGTCATATGACCACAAAAAGCTAATAAAACGTTGCATCTTTACTTCCTTTGTCTTATTATATTAAATGTCTCAACAACGTTTGTGCTGATGTATCTAGAATCGGATACTAACATCTTTTGAAAATTATCGTTAGTGGAACGAAATTGCCAGAAGCACTTGTGCAAGCAACAGCTATACTATTAATTCATCTTTCGTGACTGGATTTGATGGAATGACTTTAGTGAATTTTTTCTGCATAGTTGAAAAGTCCGACCGATCTACATTTTGGATGGATTTCGCATATTTTTTTTTCATCAACAATTTCCATTAATTCAAAAAACGTTATTCCTATTAAATTCGTTGCAGCGAGGCATTGATATTTGGACACCGCTTCATGAAGCCATATTACCTCTTCTCTACTCTTTTCTCTTCTTTGTTGAATGGTTCTTTCTTGTTTGGATTGGTTGCTGTCATTGACCGCCATTTCGTTGTTGGTAATGTATGATGATATGTGTTTTGAGTGTTTACGAATATCATATGTTTCGCAGCATTTATTCAGCCATACATTTCCCTCTTTGTACTCTTCAATAACATTCATCATTTGCAATATTCCTTATTTGAGCTGTTATATACGTAATAATTGCTTAATTGCACTGTGATTTGAACAACTCACTAGTTACAAACATTTGTGTGAACGTCTTAACGCCATTTGAACATAATACCCTACACTCGTGCTGCTATGCAATTACACAGTTCTGGTTTGACAAAGTCGGTACTGTTGAAACTGTTGAGACTACTTTATGATAATCTGCATCTTAGATTCAATTCTACTTATTATTGTCGCTTATATCTTGTACATTGCAGGGAAACTACCCAACACAACCCAACCCAACCCAACCCAACCTCAGCGCTAATAAAGTTTGCTGTATAGCTTACAACTGCTATCTAGTTCTATAAATAACTCCAAATAACTCTGATAAGACGATTTGAACACTTTCCTTGAATTCCAATTAATTTGAGAATATGAGTTTCCTCATAATCGTCACTTACCGCGTGGTTAATGTCTAACGAGAGGTATATCACAGAGTAACTAAACATCAATTTTTC
Source organism: Geotrupes spiniger (assembly GCA_959613385.1). Lineage (NCBI taxonomy): Eukaryota > Metazoa > Arthropoda > Insecta > Coleoptera > Geotrupidae > Geotrupes > Geotrupes spiniger. The sequence goes on along the minus strand of OY390736.1, from coordinate 21,838,396 downwards.
AAAAGATATGTCGTCAAAGAGGTTAGCGGAATTATAATGAAACTATAGCCTAGTCTCCAAATAACGATTACACGTTGTTTTGGCATAATAGGAGGCCATGGAAATTTGACTTTTAATTTTCAGTAAAGCTGTCTGTTTAATTAGGTTATGTTTTTTAAATTTGAGGTTATAGATAGCGTCAACGTCTAGTACATTGTTGCAAGTTTTACTAGTTTGCAATAGACATTTTAATATAATTTATCACAAGCCTTGTTCAAAGCACGATGAATCACGAACTTTACTGACAAATAACATTTTAGCAGGCTTGATCAAACGTATGTTCGCATGTCAGCGCACTTGGGTGACGCAAAATGATGTGAAAAAAAAAACTTTGAAAACATAAATCATGGCTTTTCATTAAGTCAAAACAACGTGAACGATGTTTAAATGCCAATATTCCGAATAGTTTGCTGTAAATCACCAGCGGATCGATTTAGAAGTTTGATATCGTCCACTTTAACCTACATAATTAAACTAAATCAGCAATCACGTACATATCTCTTTGCGGTTATCAACAAGATTTTAATTTTTGATATCACATTTGCACAGTAACTGTGCAAAATATATTAGCTGTCCCAACTGGTTGTGTCACGAGCCGCCGCTGCTAGTCCAGATGCGCACTGCGAGTGCGCATGTGAGTAAGAGGCCTCTATCGTTTAAACGTCTAAACAAATGTAAATTTCCCAAACAAATTTGTTTATTTAGAAATGTTGCCAAGACCTATTATGGGTTTCAGTAATTATATGCTATTATGACATACAGGTATGGCAAACATCTTGATTTTACTATTTCAGACGAATTATGCCACAACTGGCAGCACTGTAGTTATATTTTAAGTTTTGACGTAATACGTAACGTCGGTCCATGTAGCCAAGTAGATAGTTATGATTTAAGGTGAAGAATTTATTACCTTTCAATTCTATATGAGATATGTTCAAACTGTACAACGTATTTAAAATAACCGGACCGTTCTTAATAAAGAAGAATGTATCGGTGACAATCAAATTTTATAAGGTTTAAATATTCTATTATGCTTTTTGAATTTTTGACGTAGACAAAATTATTAATTGTGTTGTTTATAGAAGGATCTCAGTTCGGCAACAACGTCCCATGGCGCCCCGCTCATTTGTAAAGATGCGACCATGACCGTAGGACCAAGAGGAGGTCCAATACTATTGCAAGATGTCGCCTTCATCGACGAAATTGCCCATTTCGATCGTGAAAGGATCCCGGAGCGCGTGGTGCACGCCAAAGGAGCCGGTGCGTTCGGTTATTTCGAGGTCACCCACGACATTACCAAATACACGGCTGCGAAGGTTTTCGAGAGCATCGGAAAGAAAACGCCGATTGCTGTACGTTGTTCTACAGTAGGTGGGGAATCTGGTTCAGCTGACACTGTTCGTGATCCTAGAGGTTTTGCTGTCAAATTTTACAGTGAAGATGGTATTTGGGATTTGGTGGGAAATAACACGCCGATTTTCTTCATCCGCGACCCGATTCTTTTCCCAAGTTTCATTCACACACAAAAACGAAACCCGGCCACACATTTAAAGGACCCCGACATGTTCTGGGACTTCATCACTTTGCGACCAGAAACTACACACCAAGTCATGTTTTTATTCAGTGACAGAGGTATCCCTGATGGTTTCAGGCACATGAACGGATACGGTTCTCACACGTTCAAGCTTGTTAATTCCGATGGCAAACAGGTTTATTGCAAATTCCATTACAAAACGGATCAGAAAATCAAAAATCTCGACGTTAAAAAGGCCGATGAGTATTCAGGTAGTGATCCTGACTACGGTATCAAGGATTTGTATAACGCTATTGCCAATGGTAATTACCCCAGTTGGAGTATGTATATTCAAGTAATGTCCATGGAGGAGGCTGATACATGCAAATTCAATCCGTTTGACTTGACTAAAATTTGGCCTCAGGGTGATTACCCACTTATCCCTGTTGGTAAAATGGTTTTGAACCGCAACCCCGTTAACTATTTCGCTGAAGTTGAACAAATCGCATTCAGCCCGGCCCATATGATTCCAGGAATTGAACCGTCCCCAGATAAGATGCTTTTAGGACGTTTGTTTTCGTATGGTGACACTCACCGACATCGTCTCGGTGCCAATTATCTTCAATTTCCGGTTAACTGTCCTTTCAAAGTTCGCAATTACCAAAGAGATGGACCGCAGGCCATTAACAATCAAGGAAGCGCTCCTAATTATCATCCTAACAGCTTTGGCGGGCCAGAAAATGATGCCAGAGCTAAGGTCTTATCGCCGCCATTCAATGTTTCCGGACTGGCTCAGCGTTACGACAGTGGAGATGAAGACAACTATTCCCAACCAAGAGTCTTCTATCAGAAAACGTTAGACGAACCAGCTCGCCAAAGGCTCATCTCCAATATTGTCGGAAATCTTAAGAATGCTTCCGATTTCATTCAAGAACGCGCTGTTAAGAACTTCAGCCAAGTTGACGCTTCGTTCGGACAAAAATTGGCTGAAGGCCTTAAAGCACAGAGACGCCCACATGCTAATTTGTAATTTTTATGGTTTATATAATTTTAAGACTTGCTGAAAATTGGCACGTTGTGTGTATGTTGGGTATTTTGTCATACGTTTTCAAATAAATATACATTTTAAATATTAAATGGAGTATTATTTATTACCCCTATAATCTGCATGGAATTTGAAAACAGAGACTTTATAACTATGTAGTTTGGTATAGAATCTTCCTGTAATACTCTTTGATACTGTATAGTTCATTCAAATTATATACAAAATATACTTCTAGTTTTTACTGAAAACTCAAAAAAAATATTATGTAACAGGACACAAAAATAGATAATTTAAGCAATTAGGAGAAATATATTTTTCACTCTGCAGTTGCAATTATGAAATTAATCAAGACATATGTTAAACGTAAAGCAGCTTACACACTGATGCAACGCAACTCACACGACTGACTCAAGCAACTAGTTGCATCACTCTGACCCATAAGGATTTCGTAGGAGCATTCACACTTGCACAATCCGACTGTTTAAAACATGAGCAATACTTTTACATATGTGTTACATTTTATCTTTTTTCTTAACACAACTTTTAGTAATATTTTGTAAATATCAGTTTGACTGCTGGTAATTACTTTTTGCTGAATGAAATACTGATATCGTTTCTATAGTGCAGACATTTCTTAATTAAAATTTTATATTTCTGTGCCCTGAAATTCACTATTGCCTTAAAACGTAACTTTAACAACAAAAATCAATACTAAACCATTAATATATATAATAGTTACTTTTTTTATAAAAATGTAAAATATTATTTTACTTCCAAGAGGTAGACGCCCCAACAAACATTGTGTAAACCATTACATTCAAGGAAATGGAGTAGACGATGAAGGGTTGAAATACATTGTTCCATATCATATAGCCTATTTTATTACTTGATTAGGTGGATCTACCTAAAATCAAGTTGTATAATTTTATTATATTATATAATAATAAAATAAAAAAGAACAAAAACAAATGCTTCTGTGTAGATGACAGATTCGAACTAAAAGATAAAATATACGACAGTGAATGTTGGCCAAAGGAAGTGGGCTTCAAAAGATTTCACTTCAAACGCTACAATGGCTATAATAATAATAAAAATTCTTTTTTATAAAAACACCATAATCTATGACAATATCTAAAACTAAAGTAAACTGCTAACAATCCTTGCAAAAAATGTTCAATGCATAATAAACAAAACCAGGGCACTTCAATTAACTGCTGACTCGATGCAGGCAGACATATATGCATAACGGAACACTGGTTAAACGAGAATCATATGAACATGTGCAACCTCAAAGGATACGAAAAAACTGGCTGCTTCTACAGATCAAAATACTCAAACGGAGGCTCATGCATCGTTGTTTTTGCTGACATCGAAGCACGTGAAATTGAATCCATAAAAAGAAACTTGCCGGCGTCTACTTACCAACACAGCATTTTGTTCATACCATGGATAACACACTTTCTGAAGTTTCAAACAAGTGTAGCAACACCAAAATCATATTAGCAGGTGACTTCAACATCAACGCCCAAATGGAATATACAAATAAAAAGCTTCTGTTAAATCTAACAACATCCTACGGTCTAAGAGCAATGTTTGATGAACCCACTATGATCACAAAGGACACGAAAACATGCATTCACAATATTTTCACAAACTTGGTAGACGTGGACACTGAACTAGTTGACCCAAACTATGGCGATCATAAAGCCTTAATGCTAGGAGCGGCCTTTCTACACACGCAACCTCCACAACGAACAAATAGTAGAAACTACTCAAACAAGAAACATAAGAGAGTTCTAAGCATCACTACAACAACAGGAATAGGTCACAATAGCAAACGACAACAACCCGAACAAAGTGATGAACAGACTGATCCATATATACCATAGTACAGCCTTCCCAATAGCCACAAAATACAAATCCACGGTAAGAACAAAAATATCACCTCAATGGTTCTAGTTCAAGAAACCTTGAAACTGATGAGACGATTACAAGAAGAGAGAGGAGATGACAACACTGCCGAAATTATGAAAAAATATGAAAAATACTACGTCAAACTCGTGGAGGAGGAGTACAAGTTAAGAAACACCAAAATGATTCTGCAAGCCAACGACAAAAGCAAAACCATATGGCGAGCAATCAACCTAGACACAGGACGGAAAAAGAAAACACTTGACCCAGATACACCCAGAAGTGAACACTTCAGCAAGCACTGCAAGAACGTATCTAACAAACCCGCACCACAACAACAACAATTCCCTATTCCTAAACCCAACGGACAGTAGAGAGATTGAAAATATAATCCAGTCGATTAAATCTAAGCAGAGCGAAGACATCTATGGCATCAGCACCCGTACATTCAAGTGGGCCTCCACCTACATCTCTAAGCCTCTTGCTTTAATTTTCAACAATTCCATGGAGGGATGAATCTTTCCGGAGAAATTGAAAGTAGCAAGAATCGCACCTACTTATAAAAAAGGAGACAGGAAGAACTGCGAAAACGACCGCCCAATTGCAATCCTACCAGCAATCTCAAAAATGAGGAAATTCTACTGAGAAGACCACTTCAACAAAAATAACCTTTTCATTAAAGAGTTTGCCTACCAACCGGAAAAGTGCACTGAGGATGCGATGAAACTCCTAATAGACATAGTGTCTAAAGCACTGGAAGACAAAAGAAAATGTCAAGCACAAATGTGTGACCTCAGTCAAGCCTTTGATTCTGTGCCACACGATGCGCTACTGCTAAAAATGAGTGAGTGAGAGGAGTAGCACTGGAAATGTTCAAACCATACCTAACAAATAGATTGCTGCAGGTTACAGTAAATGGAGCAGGAGCCAGGAGCTGGAGTGTTCTGCCGCAAACCAAGAACTGGATTAGAGTTCAGTCTTGGTAAGCATGCATCGATCCAACAGGCAGAAGTCTATGCCATTGAAATGTGCGCAAGAGAGCTATTAAAGAGCCCTCGGCAGCACAGGACGATAAATTTTTTTTCTGACAGCAGAACAGCACTGCAAGTCCTTGCCGACAATCAGTGTACACTGATGTCGGTCAGGGACTGCCGCGCAGTGCTCTCTCAAGTAGGGAGAGTCAACAAGGTTAGCCTGGTCTGGATACCCGGACACGCTGGAATAGAGGGAAACGTAGCCGCCGATTCCCTGGCAAAGAGCGGGGCTAACCGAAAATTTATTGGTCCAGAACCGGCACAAGGTACTGAAAAACTGGCAGGAATGCCAGGGAATGAGACATTCCAAGTTAGTACTAAAGGGCCCATCTGCGGCACGAACCAGGATACTGTTAGGTTTGGGCAGGAAAGATCTGCGAACTCTGACAGCCCTGGTTACTGGGCATAGCCGACTAAGGCATCACATGCATAGGCTGGGAGTGGCTGAGGCCACTGAGTGCAGACTATGCTGTGAAACGAAAGAATGGTTTGAAGAAAATATACTGACATTGAACGAAGAAAAGAGAAAGGTAATAACTTTCACGATGGATAGATCGGAAAAATTGGAAAAAGCTGTTAAGTTCCTAGGAATACACATCGATGCTCGTTTCAGCTGGTATGAACACCTTGAGAAACTCGGGCAGTTGCTGCCTAACAAGAACGGCCCACTATAACAAAAGAATTCGGATCTATAACATCCTACTGCCGGAATGGAAATCCACGTCAAGCGGATGTTTCCGGAACATCCTTAAGAAACATCTCTTTAGTGAGGTTCCCTACAGCATTGAGGAATTTTCCAACTCAATGAAAAATAAAATATGAACACATATTTTGTAATACGAATGGCTTTACTCTGTATAGAGCACTAAATAAATAAATTCTAAATTCTAAGAGAATTTTTCGTTTTCCCAAAATATTTTTCAAAATGTTTCAAGTATAATTGAATTTATATTACATATATAATGGCTAAACATATTGATTCTACTATCAGATCGTGAATCTAAAATGTCCAACAAAATACATATTTGTTTCAGATTTTATTTTATTTATTTTATAATAAATGTTCATACTTTAATAAAATAAAATTAGAATATCGCCCACAATAAATTCGTACTAGAGTGAAGGTCGCTGAGATTATCAGAAGCCATAAAAATATTCCGCAAAATGTATTTCTTTCGCGTTGCTCTGCAGCTGATGCTTTTCAAAAGCAGGGCCGGCGTACGTATTTAACTTCTTTGATCATTTAATCTTTTTAATTGTATCTATTTCAAAACTGAATGCCGGTTTAAAATTTAAAAATTTGGGAAACAGCGCTCAAGTTTTTTTGCCTTTAATTAAATTCTGCGAATTTATTAACTGTAGGATATTTATAGACGGAGCATTGACATTTTGACTATTTCATCCATGTGGTGCATTTACGTTTTCACGATTTCCACGTTTATTTCGCTATTTGTGTAAAATCTTTGCTTCTATTTTTTTAACGTAGATTCAAACGTATTCCGTAAATATATGAAATTGATGCAACTCGAATTACCCTAGGTACCCTATTGATTTTTTTAAATTTTTAAACAATGTTTGCAACGTATATCTGGCTTTGGACTTCACCTTTGTATAAAGTTTTCTCGTTGAAAAGTTTGCGAACCTCTGATTAGCCTACCGGTCGGGTCGATACGTTAGTTATGCAACCACATAAACAATATAAACCAATAATTTGAATAAACACAACACCTGAATAAATGTTTTATTGTTAACTCAACATTATTATCAACTGCTTGTCAATAAAAGTAAAACGTTTTTGTTGAGTTTATTTATTATTTCACTTTGAATTGTAAATAGGAGTCGATGTCGAGGAAATTTAATTCTAAAGCATTAAAGCCAATTCGTATGTAGATAAGCTTGTGTTCAAAGTACAAAAATGTAAAACAACGCTTGAAGTAAAGTCCATTATTAGTTTATACCTTTTCAAATGTACAAACAAGTAAACAAATTGTGTTGACGATTTTAAATTTGCCGGGAATCATGCGCTTTATTATAGGAACGCCGGATATCGGTGATTCGTGAAACCAACGGTGCATCCGGCATAGCAAGCTAATGGTGATAGCGTCACACTTAATTACAATATTCCAATGATAAGGTAAACATCGTCACGTAATCTGGGCGAAAATTAATTACTGGACGCACATTTTGAGATGGAGAACTCTAATTCGGAAGATGTCGTCCTACCGGACATTTCCGAAGCCGAACATCTTGCGAGTGGGCACGATGGCGGAGAGAATGGCGAATCTGTCGTTGAATCAAAACATCGAGTGTCCGTGCAAACTGTCCGTCATGCAGGCGTTCCGGTTACTTTACCGCTTGGATCGCTCATTACAAGCACATTTAATGTTATTACCCAGGATCAATTGCCACACTTTAAGCCTATGCTATGCGTGGACAACAACGGATACATAGCCACTGATGGTTCTAGTGGAGAGTTAAAAACTATAGTTATACAACAAGAGGATATTTCTGGAGCCGATTCAGTAGGTACTCCAGTTACAGTTGCATCGAACGTTGGATCATGGAACGAAGCAGCTAGTTTACCTGTGTTGCCTGTTAGGTGTAAAAACACATCCGCAGAATTGCACAAAAATCGTTTCGGATCCGGTGGACGCGGTCGTTGCATTAAACTGAGTAATACCTGGTACACCCCGAGTGAATTTGAAGCTCTCTGTGGCAGGGCTTCGAGTAAAGACTGGAAACGAAGCATACGCTTCGGAGGACGTAGTTTACAAACGTTAATAGACGAAGGCATCATATTACCCCATGCAACCAGTTGCACATGTTCTGCATGCTGCGATGACGAAACTGCTACCGGTCCGGTACGATTATTTACTCCTTACAAACGAAAAAGAAGAAAAGAAGCCGACGGATCGATCAAACGACGAGAGCACAGTGGCGACGACAGCGACGATGGAAATCATCAAAGCAAAGAAGAAGCGTGGCAAAATTTGGCCGAAGGTTTAGATTCTAATGAGTATCAACTTATGGATTCCGTTGGAAGTTCAGATCCTACGACTGCGCTTAAGCGTCTGGAGGAGATCGCCGTTTCCATCGGCAGGTTAACGAGTGAATTTAAGAAAGGTATTGAAGAGGTTAAGGATATGATAGGCCGACAGAATGATAAATTCCAAAGAGATAAGGAGGCTGCTGTTTTAGCTGCTAGAGTGGAGGCTCAAGTTGCAGCTTTACAACCTGATGGTAATGGCGATTCCACGCTACAACCTGCAACCTTAGATAATGAACATCAAAAAAAGGTAATGATAATTTTATTTTTACTACCTAGAAGAATATATAATTGCCACTGTAATGTTCTGCTATCAGTGGAAGTGATTTTTTTTATTTATATCAAACTATGCCTTGAAAAAGTGAATTATTCAAATTAGATGCAATTTTATTTAAAATAACTATTTAAATCAGGCTGTACTAAGATTACGTTTCATGAATTGGCAGTTGTCAGTTGTAATTGCTGCAAATGAGGATTTTTTTAACACGATAGCAATAGCCGCTTAATATTAACATGACATGACATGATTGTAATATCCTAATGACTTAACCAGAAAAAGAACATTTGTAAAAAATTTGATTACTTAATTTTATTGTGCTCTTTTATATGTGCTGCTTTTTTAATTCACTTAGCTAATATGGATATGTAACAGTGCGTGGTTCCCCCATATTTAAATTTTTCGAATTTCTTTGATAAATTTGAAACTTGATTAATAAACTAATTTATAAATTAAACGTCTTGTTTTCCAGTGCGCAAACTGCAATCGCGAAGCTTTGGCAGAATGTTCACTGTGTAGAAGAACTCCTTATTGTTCGACCTTTTGCCAGAGAAAAGACTGGGGTTCCCATCAAGTCGAATGTGTCCGTGGTGTTGGAAATGATGGAGGAGCTCAACAATCAATCATGCTCATAGTTGAAAGTGCAGAACAACAGTAGTAAGACGATGAAAGTTTTGTTTTAGTTAAGTACGCTCAATTGTTTCTCCTGTTGTACAGGAAGATTGACAATTAATATTTATTACGATACATTTTTCTTGACGACTGTATTTTTATAATTGTAAATAAATTTAAGGATTAATTTTAGAAAGCAATATTTAGCTAGTTTAAGTATAAACAACCAAAATACTTTCTATTTGAAATTGATTTCGAAGATTTTTACTTACGAGAAAATGATTACTTATACTTATATAAAATGATTACCTATCGAACTGTTGGTAGACTCTTCCGAAAAATGTCTTTACGAATGTTAATTATTTGTATAATATGTAAATAATTCCTTTTTAATGTATTGATTAATTTTTTACATTGTTAATATATATTTAATTGAAACGCTGGAGAATCAGCATGTGATAAATCTTACTATCGATCATGAAAATTTATTATATAAATTTAAGGACGAAAAAATTGTGGATATTTTATATCTTATCTATACTAATTGATGAAATTAAAATTTTTGTTAAATTTTGCAATTTTGTTTTATTTGAAATAACATATAATTTCTTTGCTTAATGCGATATGTTACTGGTTATTCTCCAAGGGGGTTACCCAACCATGGGTAAACCGACGGACAAGATTTGCATTGCGTGAAATATCTGTATTCATCCCCCTTCATCACTTGACATGTTTTTGATGCACAAGTAGGTTCATAAGTTGGTTGACATTCGGACCACAGTGATTTGATGTCTCTTGTACGTGTCGGGTTTCTTACCCAATCAAGAGCTCTATTAATCCCTACCTGCAACAGAAAGTGATGTTTAAATATAATAGACACAGTCAAATGGTAATAGAATTAGGGAGGCTATAACATTAAATAGTGGTAAGTTCACTTGAATATTTTTTGGCCAATGAAGCGTAATTACAATTACGTAAATACATTTCTATATACAGCTTGTTTATGTAGGTTGATAAGCACAAAAAAATTACTGATATCAGAACATAAAAGCACCTATTAATGATAACAATCATTTTCCATTTTATAAATAAGTTGAATTACATGTATTTCAATATTACTAACTTATTTTAATTGCTCCTTGGCCGGTTATTTCAATTTTATTAATTCAGCCTTAATTTGTTTTGATTTGCATTTTTCTTTTGTTTTATTTGTGTCTTTCAGATTTCCAATATTTTATAATGTGTTTCGTATTTTTAATTTTTACCCATTACTTTTGTGATTTTTACTTCGTTTCATATAAATAGTTTATTAATTTTATATGTATTTTTTATTTGTCTGACTTCATGAATTTATTATATTTTCTTGACGTTTATTTGTTTTGTTCCATGTGTCAGACATTGTTTTTAATGATTGCAATATATTTGTTAGGTCCCACATATGCGCAAATCAGAACATTTAATTAAGTTAATTTGGATCCGCGCAAAGCCGCGTAAATATTCGTCAGAATTATTTTTAGTCCCAAAGTCACAACTCTGTTCAGGTACCGGTGGTCTTCCCAGATGCGACCAGCCACTAAAGGTTCGGTCAAACATTTATGGCCCCTCGTACTTTTCCAAATTAAAAAGCTTGCATCTCTTGTACGGTCACGTATAAGACAGTATCTATTGTAATTTAATTATTATATGGCATGCACTCCGCAAATTTAGATTTTCTAATCCTCTTAGAATCGATCAACAAAATGTCTGGCAAAACATCCTTTTCCTTGGTCAGTATGAAATTCGTTTTCTGGCCAATCACAAGACTAGTTCCCCATCTAGTACTGCCTAGGACCAAAGTGGAAGCATTTCATTCCCACCACTTCTGTATAAAAAGAAGGTTTCGCCCTTAACATCCAATATAACACCAGAATCACTCTGGTAGTAACACAACACAACAATCAAAGCAATATTAACCGAGAATCATTGTATTAATCAAGTATCAGTCGAGTAGCACATCAGTTTACTTCATTACAACACGTACAACAGTACAAGTAGCTAGCAAGCATACAACACATCGCAACAGTATACACCAAGTACACATTGTAATTGTAAGTAAAGTGTTAATAAATATTGTACAACGGTAAGAGGAGTTTTTTATGCAACCAACAGACAATAGTGGTGCAAATCAGTGGCATAAATCTGTGAGCGAGAGACGTGTATTCGAAATTCTCGCCGACCTTATAAATCGCCACGAGTCGAGTACACATTTCCTTTCGCTCACGTCGCGCAAACAATTCAATTCAATACATTCGTGTGCTATTTCTTTGTTTTCGTTCATTTAGACCTTCTTATTAAAAATGTAAATGTTAATAATATTAACGAAACTAGGACATCAAAAAAAAAATAAACAAAATGTGTATTTTTTACCTTACACACACGCACATAAAATAAATTTCAATTTCAGAACATTTATTGAACACCTGTTTTTTATTTTCACAATTAATTTTAATTTTGATATGGTGCTTTATCCCATCTTCATTTTTCTCCCATCAACATTCGATCACAATTTTACTAACAAATGAATTGTTGTGCTAACTACTTAACTAAATAAAGAGTTCTATATTACTTTCGAGTACCGGCCTGCATACCGCTCTTTTACTACTAGATAGTTATCTAAAGGGTCTGAATATTATTAAGTTTCATGACGCGTTTGAAGAGCTTTTCAAGTATTAAGCACGTTTAAATTTTATTGTTTTTGATTCGATTTGATAATAATTTAGATCGAGGTCTCTTACGGAGGTGGCGCAATTGGATGGTGGAAATTAATTATGCATTGTTCTTATTAGATTATTAGTATAGCGGTAATGTTCGGGCTATTTTGATTGATCATTTTGATTTAATTATTGATGAAAAATATTGTTAATCTTGCATAAATAAATTCAAGGAAACCTATTGGATTTGCAAAATGAACAACGTTTGAACCTTTCCATAACTTCTCCTTCTCATTTGAGCTCAGCAAAGTTGCGAAACACAACCATAACCAAATTTCACGTTCAACAATTGAATGTATTGTCTCAATTATTACAGAATGAATAACACAATGAAGAAAATTTGGTTAACATGGATGAAGTTTCGCAAATTTCTTGGAGTGTTATTTTTTACAATTTCTGAAACATGAACACTTACAATGTAGACATCATCGAGACTTTGCAGATAGTCCAAAAATTTGTTGTAAGCGTCGTAATGCACTGGGTTGGCTTGAAACCAGGCTGCATGGACATAAAAGCCAAAGGGAGCTCGGTTTGATTCGTAGTGTCGTTTAAAATTTCCTTTCATAAACTCGACAATGTCGTCCACTTCAGTGGGTCTGAAAAATGGCACAATATGTTAATTAGCAATAAAAATCATAATGCCCAGTTAATTGCTGTGGATTTATTTTTAGTAAAAACTAAATAAAATATGCTCACATAAACGGGCAGGCATCTACCATAGAGCAAACGTAACCTTGGTCATCGTACCAATCTACCATAGGTTGCACCCAAACACCTGGGAAAGTAGAAGATGGACAAGCACCAATTGGGCAATCTTGTGTCGAAACAAAATCCAATGTGTACGGCCATAGAGGCGGGTTCATAAAGTTTTGTGTAGGCCATGACGAATCATAAGTCATGCCCACCTTTTGGATAGTTTCGAAGCTTTTGTCACCTGTAAAAATAATATTATTTAATAAGCAACGCAATAAGATCCAATTTACCAACCGCTTAATTGTAGGAGAGGGACTCTTATTCCTTGAATATCTTCCCTAGGAATATCGGCAAAGTACTCAACCAAATCAAGTTGTTCGCCGAATTCTCCCACGAACCCTTCCAAACTAAGATCGTTCCAGTAGCTGGTCGATGCGGAATGGGTTATTGAATGAAGAGCAATTTCTTGTCCATGAGCATGTAACGTATGTACCTAGTGAACGTAAGAACTTTAATTTAAGAACATTCTATATGCACTTGACGTATCAACTTAATTTATGAAACTGGGCACGTGGTTATATTTCAGTTCCTAAACGGTTATATGTAATTGAGATTCAGCAATATAATGTTGATGTCAATTGAAAACCAATAAAGTTTTATATTAGTAACATTGATAATTTAAAACTATTTTCATCCTGCATAATTAATTTAATAGAAACTATAGCCAATTAAACAATAAATTTCCTAAATGAATTTCCATTATTACCTTGCTATAATCCGTATATTCGTGAGACACGAAATAAGTTGTTCCTACTGGACAGCCATCAGGATTAGTTCGGTTGAAGAAAGATTGCTTGTAATACTGGAAGTTGGCATTTGTTACGGCGTCGTCAAATGTTAACAAAACGAGCTGGAATAAAATAAAAAATATATAGAAATATACGTAGGATACACATTTAGTATTTGAGCATCGCCAAACCTAAAAACGACCTTTGTTGAAGATGTACAACTTAATTTGCAGTGCTCAGATACCTACTGACAAGAAGGGTACTGTATAGAAGCACGCAATAATTTTTTTATTTATAACTAAAAGAAAATGGTATAATCATAAAATAATAAAAGGGGAGATTGAATTGGGTGTCACAAATACACAAAATAAATGTGAAAAATTATGGTATTTAAAAATTAAACGATTCGTAAGCATTTAACATAGAAAGTGATAAAAAATCCTAAATGGCAAATTCAACTATTACAATACATTGAAACGAATCAAGTCCCCATATCAATATTTTTTTCTACATATAAGCAATTTTAGCTCAACTAATACGCAGCGATACAGCAATTCGTTCTATGTGTATTATGGGTTGCAAAGAAAGACTTCAGGAGAATATCTGCATAGGATTCCCCGGATCGGGTTTCTTACGTTGCGCCCAAATTAAATTATTTAAAATAGAAAGTCTTTGAACTATTTCGCTTATTATTATTATTATTAGATGAACTGAAAACGTGTAAAACAGGAATTTACGAATTGTTGGGAATAATAAGGCCGCATGCTGAGATGAACAATGGTAATGATACATGGACGCAATTGATAACATCAGAATGATAACATATTTGCTCTCCCCACCAGTGCCGTGCTCTAAATAAGCATCCGAAGGCTTTGTTTTTGAGAAAAAAAATGATGTGATATTGATTTATAATAGGAAACAATGGAGAACCGAAACAAAGGGGTATTAATCAACTTTACCAATTTAATCTTAGAAGAAAAGTTGTAGCAAGACTTAGAGTGCAACACAAATTCTGCAAATAATTTCTATGACTATTGTTGGGTGTATGCTACAAATGTACCAACACTCATATATTTATTTCTGTATTTCAACATGTAGCTGAAAGTGTGATGTTTAATTCGGATTCTTGTATAAACTTAAGGAGACGCTTGGAAGCGTGAATCGGTTGATTTTACAACTCATTATTTTCCACATATTTATATCATTTAAAACATGCAAGAAAATTCAATTAAACGAAACCTATTAAATCGAGCACTTTATTTATCTATGAAGAGCCTCATTTCCGGAAAACGATAAATCGCTATTATCAGCAAATTTGTGTCAATCAATTTGATTAATTAATTAGATAAAATATTGCTATTATAAAATTTCAAAATCTATTTCATGAAGTGATTACATTTTAATAAACATACAAAACACACCTAAATGATTCACGAAATTACTAAATTCGCGTTATATTGCACATTTTAATTAGTGCGCAGGATAACGTGTTTTTAAATGCAAAAGGATGTAAACATTAAATATGGCACAAAAACTTAGATAACAAATTCCACGAAATATAAATAATTATTTTTAACAGTGATAATGTAATTGATAATACACCTAACGTTTTATGTTTCGTGCTCGAATTATATTTTAAAAGCACTTTGACATATGATTTAATGTTTCGTTTATCTGTGTTTTTTAATTTTCAAACTTACTTGCGGGATTTCGGATGGTTCTAAACCTCCGGGTACATCAGTTGATAAACATCTGCAGTTGGGTAGTTGACATGTATCATCACATATTGCTTCGTCCTTTGCTGAACCACTTTTTGGTGCACATAATACTGTGGTGATTGACACCACCACCAGAATTAGCTTTAGATGCATCGAGAGACGTTTGCGATCGCCTGTATGGTTAACTGAACCTAAGCAATTCATGTATGATGGCTGTATATATGTGTATATCTGATAAGAGACACAAAACATGTACTTTATAGATAATGTGCACCTATTTATGTCGTATTTGTTTGAATTAAATCAAATAATATTCCATCAATAACGTTTACGTTATTATTTTAATAGACTTGAATTCCCAATTGTGCGGATCGCGATATGATTTGGTTGGAGAACTTTGGGTTGACGACCGGTTCAGTGAAGAGGGAGCACAGTCCGCTTGACGCTTGTGACATTAGGGCGCCACAAGAGTAAAGAGCCAAAATACTCAATGAGACGAACTGTTGCCACAAAAAAATTACCGAGGTGATATTCTTACTAAAACCCATATCCCCAGTATCTCTTATTTATGACGGAGACCAATATTACAATGCCAGACTAACGCGCCATAGGCAGATATATATATATAAAATGATACTTATCTTGTATCATGAGCAGGCAGTCGTTGAATAAAACACTTTTAGCAATATTAAAGTTTATTGCCTAACATATATATATATATATATATATATATATATATATATTAATGAAAAAAAGGTTTTAACGCGGGAACAAAGGTATGTGAAAGGGATATTCTTGGGCATACACCCGCATGGAAACACGCAACCGCCGACACGTGTTTCTGACTTATTAGTCGTCATCAGGACGGTATAGCCAAATTAAAAGGTGGACAAAATTTGGAGATAAAAACAATCGGAGTCAACAACAAGCAAGCGTCAAAATGTTCACGCAGGTGGCTATGTCCTTCCGCGTGGTTATGTTGAATGTTCCCACACAATGTGTGGGTATTTTGACGGTTATCACAATATGGAGGTCGGCTGCTTGTTGTTGACTCCGATTGTTTTATCTCCAAATTTTGTCCACCTTTTAATTTGGCTATACCGTCCTGATAACGACTAATTAGTCAGAAACACGTGTCGGCGGTTGCGTGTTTCCATGCGAGTGTATGCCCAAGAATATCCCTTTCACACACACACACACACACACACACACACACACACACACACACACACACACACACACACACAAATATATATATATATATATATATATATATATATATATATAGATACCTGTATACAACATTTTATAAAATGTGTCCTACCTAATTGCAATATTTCCCAACATAAGTTCAACAAAGACTTTTGTGGGCCTCGGCTTAAATAAATCGTCTTCAAACAAGGGTCTACGTTTAGGCAGCTTATTCAACCAGGGGGATTCATCAAACATGAAAAGTGTCAAAGCAACCGAGCAAACCACAACCAATTCAAAAACTACAACTGCTGCTCTTTTATCTTTCACAATGAGAAAGAAAAGATAATCGTGAATGAATAAAATGACGTAGGCAGGGATAAGGGTAGTCCTTTAAGGTCCCAGTTCTTGAGTCAGGCTATCTACATATATTAATACATTAATATTAAGAGAATTATGCCCTAACCCCCTAATATACGATGCAATGACGAATATGGTAGTGTAACAATGGGCAATGCAGAACCAGTCCTTCTCGACATTTAAGGCGACGACCTTACGAACTACTGCGCAATGAAACGTCTGGTAGTCTGTTCGTGTCGCATGAAGTTTCATCTCAATATTTAAGGAGCGAGGTAAACCGTCCCAAAACGTTAAATCACATAACGAAATGTCACCTGATGATGATGAACGAGCTTCCCGTGCAGTGTTGGTTGCGTAGCGAAGATAGGTTAACAAGAAAATATTGTTAGGACGAACTCGACCGTTCGGAAACCCCACGGCGGTGAATTTCATTAATAAACGATCGTAGCCTCTAATGTAATTTTAATACATGGTTACACGTTCAAATGGGATTGCGATAAAGGATATAAATATTTTTCTTTGCCCTGACAATTCAGGTGATGCCTCGGTATGTAAATAGTGTGTTCTCACAGATCTTTCTACGATTTAACTTTCGTAGATATAATAAATATATTAGGCCTGTTGAAGAAATCAAGTTTTTTTTGCGCGTCAACGAAGCGCGCTGGTGACCTATCCGCCATAATCTCATGAGTAACCTCATAGCCAGATTATTGAAATCTCGATCGGTTTCCAAGCTATTGTTATTTAAGTTAATTAAGATGTGCAATGTGCAATGTCCGTAGCGATGTTTACAATGTTTGATTTACGAGAGCAACAATGTGAACTTTTGAAGCAACCTTACGGAGACGATGCTCTAGGTCGAACATAGTGTTACGAATGATTACCCTTGATCAAGAATGCCTTCGACCTTGTGGCGCTCATATTCAGGAAATAAAGGATTTGTTGCGTGTGGAATGAATACTGAAAGGACGCTGTTTCCACAGCATTGATAGGAGAATTCGTCATCCCAAATGAAGTTTTCCGGGATTGCAAGGCGAAATGGACAGATCGCTGGATCCAGTGTGTGAATACAGGTTAGGAGTATTTTCAAGCAGACAAGGACTAATTAGTTATATGTTGAATACAATATTATTAAAAATGTTCTTATTTATTGAACAGACTTCGCACATATGTATGTTTATGTATAATCGAAACTCTTCTACCCGAAGTTGTAGGATGTAAGAGTTTAACAACTCTTAATAAAAAAAATGTCATTCTTCTCTATTCTGTGCAAGTTGCTTTGCCTCTGTTCATGTTATTCCCTTATTCTCTAAAATACTTCATATTATATTATCCCAAATCGTTTGGTCTTCCACGCTTCCTTTTTTCTGTAGATATTGATTCCCAAATATATTTGGTCGGCATTTTGTCACTGATTCTTTGCATATGTCTCCACCATCCCAGTCGCTTTTCTATTGATTCTATGTCAAGCTCTTGTCTAATTGTTTCGCATCGAATCCTGTCTCTTCTGGTTACTTCCTTCGCCCTTCAAAAAGCAAAAGTGCTTTTTTATATTATTACCCAAGTTTCACACCCATAAGTTAAAATAGTCCTATTTTTTCACTTTATATACTTGCATTTTTGTTATTTATTTTTTATCTTATCCTTATTCATTGCATCATACACCTTGTTTGCTTATTGTTATTCAGCTATACCTACTGTCTACCTTTTTCATCCAGCACCGTTCCTAGATATCGACAATTGACCTGTTCGATATCCCCACCCCCTATTTTTTGTGCCCGTTTCGTTTCTTCTCATACTAACATAATTTTTGTTTTACCCTTGTTCATTTTCTTCTCCTTAACTTCTATCGCTCCATTCCTTCAAGTTTGCTATATCATCCGCAAATGCACATACTGTATCCCAATCTTCTCTAGTCTTCTCTATCCTATGTTCAGCGGTTTCGCTTTCTGTTTCGTGCTCTTGGTTACTTCATCCATAAAGGTTATAAATAGAAGCGGAGTTAAACTTCCCTCTGTCTTACCCCCTCTTCGGTTATGAACATTTCTGGTTGCCTTGTATAAGTATTTTATTACTCTTATTAATTTTTTATTCAAGTTCATTTTCTCTAGATTTGACCATATTTTCGTTCATGGTACCCTGTTAAACACTTTTTCTAGATAAATATGCTGTTTTTGCCATTGCCAGTGTTCTACGTATAATTTAACTCGGTCAGTTATATGGTCTTGTGTGCTTCTATCTTTTCTGAAACCACACTGTACTTCTGTTAATGTCGATTTCACTTGCTTTCTTATTCGTTTTTCTAGTACTTGCTCATTATTGCATTATTGTGCTCATTAATGGTATTCCCCTATAATTATTACATTCTTTGGGATATCTTTTTTATATATTGGCACTACCAACCCTGTTTTCCATGTTTTGGCATTTCTCCCTTAGGCCACAGTTTATTGCAATTCTTTTAGTTGTAAGTCCCTTCCTCCATCTCAATTTTTGTAACCAGTTCAGCTGTAATCTGATAACTTCCCGTGCTTTTCCATCTTTCAATTTTTGAATGGCTTCTGTTAGTTCGTGTATAGTTATATTTTCTTCTACCATTTCTTCTTCTAATTTTTGTTCTTGGGAATGGAAGAAGAAGTGGTTTCTTGCCACCCGTTGTTCAACACCATTGATTTTTGAAAGTAATATTTCCATTTCTCGTGAATCAGAACATGATGCTGAAAATCGGGAAAAGTTCCAGGAACTCGGTCACCAAACGGGCTTCATACGGAGCGTATGAAGCCCTTTTGTCCAGTGGGGTAGCGCGTCCGATTCCCAGTTTTCTCTACTTTCCCAATTTTCCGATCCCGCGGATAATCACTCGAAAACGCTCGTCGTCCACTTGTTTACATTTTTTTTTATGTATATAACGCTGCCACGAATGAACAGATAGACGACTATCTTCGTCAAATTAGGATTAGATCTTTTTTCATTAATTAATTAATAAAAAGCAAAAATATGATTTAATGAACTTATATAATAAAATAATCACAGTAAATACGCACATAAAATAACGTTAACGAACGGACTTGTAATCGACATTTAACAAAAAACAACGATCTTCACTAAAACCTTCATACTTTATAGATTTTTTACTTTAGAGGAAGGGAAGAGAAACTTACCGTTACCGTCCTATTAAATCCCAAATATTGGATCGAAAGAGGGCCTATTCGCCTCTGTTCAATCTTCTTGCACCAATTTTATTTTTATTGTATTATATTTCTATTGTTATCCCTGAGACTGTAATGTTCGGTAATCTAATTCGATTTTTTAAACAAATACCCATAACCGGTAGGACAATGGGCATGATTGAAAAGCAAGTCCAAAAACACAACTCAGCGTCGGGGCCATAAGTTATTTTGTTTATATTTGGCTTGTCGAGTTCGATAGAATTTTCTTTCCAGACGCACTCGTTAGGTTATTTCAAAACGCGTCCGTATATTAAATCCAATGGATATAAGCAGGGCCGGAATAAATAATATTTCTATTTACCCCTTTATTAAATTAGCGGCTGTCTACAAATCATAAGACATGCCCACCTTTTGGATAGTTTCGAAGCTTTTATCACACATTTATTGTATAGTAGTAATATTATTTAATAAACAACACAATAAGATATTTAAAGTTTTAATGATTTAGTATAAGGGGCTGTATTAACACCTCAACTACAGCAGTTTACCAACCGCTTATTCCTTGAATATCTTCCCTAGGAATACTGTACCAAATGGCGTTCCCCGACGAATTCTTCCACGAACCATTCCAAACTATGAGCATCCCGGTAGCTGCTCGATGCGGAGTGGGTTATTGAGTGAAGAGCAATTTCTTGTCCATGACCATGTAAATTATGTACCTAGTGAATGTAACAACTTTTATTTAAGAACATTTTAAACTGCAGTTATATATCAACTTAATTTATGAAACTGGGCATGAGGATATTTCAGTTCCTTAAGCGGTGATATGTAATTGAGATTCAGTAATATAATGTCAATGTCAATTGATAAAGTTTTATATTTAGCATTGATAATTTAAAACTATTTTGTCCTTCATAATTAGTTTAATAGAAATTATAGTCAATTAAACAATAAATTTCCTAAATGAATTTCCATTATTACCTTGCTGTAATCCATATATTCGTGAGGCACGAAATAAGGTGTTGGAAAGCCATCAGGATTAGTTCTGTTGAAGGCGTCGGCATGTTAACCAAACGGGCTGGAATAAAATAAAAAATATATACAAAAAGTACACAGGAGACACATTTACTATTTGAGCACCACCAAACCTACAGACAAAGATGCACAAAGTAATTGAGAATGCTCTGATACCGACTGACACAAAGGGAAGCACGCAATAATATTTTTTTAATTTATAACAGTCTGAAAGAAAATGATACGATCATAAAATAATGAAAGACAGGATTGAATTGAATGTAACAAATACACAAAATAAATGTGATAAATTATGTTATTTTAAAATTAAACGATTCTTAAGCGAGAGGAAGCGTTAAAAAATGATTGAGAATCTTAAATGGCATTGACTCTAATTTATAATCAATAGAAATACTCTCGTGTTTAAAACTAACAAGAAACAAAATGGGGAAATGAAATTTACACAAATTAATATTTTACAATACTGTACGTATATATAAACAGATACAATATATAGCTCTGATAAATTTTACAACGCAACGTTTATGTTATATACATTCGTTGTAATATAAATATACACAGGAACTTCTTGTCCACAACTGCGGCGTGAGTCGTTTAATAAAACCGTGTAAATGGTGTTTATAGATCACCCTAAGGTACAGTACACTTTTTCCAAGTTAATTCAAATTCAACAATTGCAATACAATGAAACGAATCCAGTCCGCATATCAATATTATTTTATACATATAAGTAATTTTAATTACTAATACGCAGCGATGCAACCACTCGTTCTATGTGTATCACAGCTTGCAAAGGAACCACAGGGATTCCCCGGATCAGATTTCTTAAGTATGCACCCAAATTGAATTATTTAAATTAGAAAGTCTTTGAACCATTTCGGATAAGCTCGCTTATTATTATTATTAGATAAACTGAAAACATGTAAAACTGAATTTACGAGTTGTTGGGAAAAATAAGGCCGCATTCTGAGGTGAACAAGAGGAATGGTGCATGAACGTAATTGATCAAACATCAGAATGAAAACCTATTTGCTCTCCCCACCAGTGTCGTGCTCTGAATGAGAATTCGAAGGCTCTTTTTAAAAAAAAAAAAATGATGTGATATTCATTAATTTTATAAAACAATGGAGAACCGAAACAAAGGGGTATTAGTTAATATTACCAATTTAATCTTAGAAGGAAAGTTGACGCAAGGCCCAAAGTGCAACACAAATTCTGCAAGTAAACTGAGGAAATAAATAATTTCTATGACTATTGTTGAGTCAATATGCTACAAATGTAACGACACCCATATATTTATTTCTGTATTTCAATATGTAGCTGAAAGTATGCTTAATCCGGATTATTGTATAAACTTAAGAAGACGATTGGGAGCGTGAATTATAATTTTACAAATATTTATGCCATTTAAAAGATGTAGGAAAATTCAATTAAAGAAACCCATTAAATTGAGCACTTTATTTATCTACTAACAGCCTCATTTCTGGAAACCGACAAACCGCTATTATCAGCAAATTTAAGTCAATCAATTTGATTAATTATTCCTATTATAAAATTTCAAAATATCTTTTATGAGTGATTACATTTTAATGAACATACAAAACACTGATTCACGAAATTACTAAATTCACGTTATATTACACTTTTGATTGGTGCGTAAACATTAAATATGGCACAAAAACTTAGATAACAGATTCTACGAAATGTAAATGTAAATAATTATTTTTAATAATGACAATTTAATTGATAATACACCTAACAACGTTTCATGTTTCGTCCTCGAATTATATTTTAAAAACACTTTGACATATGATTTAATGTTTCGTTTATCTGATGTATTTTTAATTTTCAAACTTACTTGTGGGATTTTGGATGGTTCTGAACCTCCGGGTGGATCACTTGTATCAATATCATCCCATTCCATTGGAGTATCACATTTTTGGCCATATACTATTAGGCCTATCTGCACTACGATGATGATTATGATTGCCAGGATTCGGAGCACGATTGGGAGCTCGGTTAGATTTAGATCGTCAATCATCGAGAGTTTGAGTTTGGCTGCGCTCTATTAATATTGTAGCCTGTATACTGTATTAATGGTTAATGCTGTTAATGAACTAGCAATTTATATATGATGGGTGTAGATATGTGCACATCTAATAAGGACACAAAAACATGTAAAACATAGATAAACTGCACCTATTTATGACGTATTTGATTGAATTAAAACAAATAATATTCCATCAATAACGTTTATTTTATTATTTTAATAGACTTGAATTCTCAATGAATTGTACAGATCTCGGTATGATTTGGTTGAAGAACTTCGGGTTGACGACCTGTTCGGCAAAGGTGAAATGAAAAGAACTGTTGCCACAACAATATGACTGAGACGATATTCACTATTCAGCCCATATACCTATAGTAGTATCTCTCATTTATCATGCATGGAAACCAATATTACAATGCCAGACTAACCCGCCAAAGACAGATAGGTATTTACAAAATTTTATTTTGTATTTCCTACGTAATTAAAATATTTCCCAACATAAGTTCGACACAGACTTTTGTGTGCCACGGCTTCAATTAAATAACTCGTCGTATGATTGAGTATAAAAATTATGTTTTACCAGTAGAGAGAATTACTACAATTCGTGTTTGTTTAATTTAATGTTCCTACATCCAGTGATTTGTTCTCGATATAAATACGTAAAGCGTATACGGAAAAATCTGACTTTATTTTAAACGAGGCTCTATTTCTAAGGCGTTTATGAAGTTTAATCAGCCAGAGGAATTCATTATACATGAATGAAAAATCCCGAAGCACAGAAACTTACCTAAATCTCTATGAAAACAAATTCAAAACTACAACTGCTGCTCTTATATCTTTTACAATGAGAAAGAAAAGATAATTGTGAATCAATAAAATGAATATTAGTACATTAATATTAAGAATTATGCCCTATGTTGAACTCGACCGTTCGGAAACTTCATGGGGTGAATTTCCTTAATGAAATGTCTGCGGACTTTTACATATACATGTTTTTCTATGCATTTTACAGATTGAATTATTATTTACCCTGACAATTTAGGTGATACATCGGTATATAAATAGTGTTCACGGCGAGAAACACTAGTGCACCGTGTATCATATTTTTCTACGATTTAACTTGCGTAGATATAATAAATGTACGATGCCTCTTGAAAAATCACCAAGCCTTTTTTACGCGGCAACGAAGTGTTCTAGTGACGTATTCGCCATAACTCCTGAGTAACCTCATGGTCAAATTATTGATATCTCGATCAGTTCCCAAGCTATTGTTAATTGAGTGCAATGTGCAATGTTCGCAGCGATTTTTACAATGTTTGATTTACAAGAACAACGATGCAATTTGAAATGTGAACTTTTGAAGCAAACTTACGGAGATGATGCTCTAGTTCGAACTCAGTGTTGCGAAAGGCTCACGTTAAGAAAAAATGATTTGTCGCGTCTGGAATAAGTTCTGAAAGGACGCTGTTACCACACCATTGGTAACATTAAGGAGAATTCATCATTCCAAATGAAGTTTTCCGGGATTGCAACGAAACGGAAATATCGATGGGTCCAATGTGTGAACCCACTGCTACACCAACTCTTAATAAAAATGCCCATTCCTCTTTATTCTGTGTAAGTTTCTTTACATATGTTCATGTTATTCCCTTATTCTCCAAAATTCTTCCTATTTTATTATCCCAAATCTCCTTTGGTCTTCCACGTTTCATTTTCCTGTAGGCATTGCTTCCCAATTCTGATTGGTCGGCATTTTGTCACTCATCCACTTGTCGTTTTATATACACTTCTCTATTGATTCTATGTCAAGCGCTTGTCTATTTTTTTCGCGTCGAAACCTGTATCTTCTGGTTACTCCCTTCACCCTTCAAAAAGCAAACGTGCTTTTTTCTTTTGATGTAATCACCCAAGTTTCACACCCGTAAATTAAAATAGGCCTGTATTTTACTTTATGTACTTGCTTTTTGTTATATTTTTTATTTACTTTTTATCTATAAATGCATTTATTTATTCATTACATCATATACCTTGTTTGCTGTTTACCTTTTTCATACAGCACAGTCCCTAGATATTGATAACTGGATATCTCCATCATCTAATATTATTTTGGCCGTTTCGTTTCTTCTGATACTCACATAATTTTTGTTTTACCCTTGTTCATTTTCATGACTTCATCCCAAGTTTTCACCCAGATCTGTTTCATTGGTTGCTATATCATTCGCAAATGCACACACTGTGATCCCAATCTTCTCGACTGTTCTCTGAACTATATAAAGGGGTTTCACTTTCTGTTTCGTGCTCTTGGTTACTTCAAAGATTATAAATAGTTACGAATGTTTAAGGCTTTTAAGTCTAGAAAGGTAAATATGCTGTTTTTTTTACGTTTCGACTTATTAATTTTTTAATGCGAATATATGATGTTGAGCGCTTCTACTTTTTTCACTCTGTACTTCTATTAATGTCAGTTCTACTTATTTTCTTATTCGTTTTTCTAGTACTTATTCCATTATCTCAATTATTGTGCTCATCAATGTTATTCCCCTGCAAATATTACAGTCCTTGCGATCCCCTTTTTTATATATTCGCATTATTAGTCCTATTTCCCATTGTTTTGGCATTTTTTCTCAGTCCACACTTTATTAAAAAAATTAGTAGCAAATCCCGTCCATTATCTTCATTTTTTTAATAATTTCCACCGTAAACCGTCCCAGCTGCTTTTTCATCTTTTCAATCTTCAAATAGCGTCTTTTAGTTTGTCCATAGTTATATTTTCTTCTACCATTTCTGCTTCTAATTTTCGTTCTTGATCTACCACTACTTCTTCCCATTTTCGTTATTCCATTTCTCGTTCTTCCATTAATATTTGAAAGAATTTTTTTCTATCTCCCCATTATTTCTCTTTCTGCCGTTAATATTCCTCCTTTCTTTCCTTTTATTACAAGATTGTCTAATTTTTATTACCTGTTAGATTTTTCACGACCCTGTAGAACAGTTTATGTTGACGTTTACTATTTCCCTCCGTCTTTTCGCCGAATTATTTCGATGTTTTCTGCTTTGATGCGGTTACCATGTTCGTTATGTCACTTATTTGCTCTTTATAATCCCCATAGTTTGCTACCGTCTTCTTATTTTGGTATTTTTGCCAAATCTTCTTTTTAATTTTCACTTGCTGCTTAATATCTGCTGTCCACCATGCCGTTTGCCTTTATACTCACATTGTCTATTAGTCCCACATACAGTCTTCAGTTTTTGAATTTTTGTATTTGTTCTTTTATTATGTCCCCTGCTAAATGTGTATTACCTCTTGCGGTTTCTATTGCCATTTATCTCTTTTCTCTTTCTCGTTCTCGTCCGGACCATATGTGCATTTCCACGGTTTCATTACCATTTTTCTTTATTTCCGCTAGTCCTAGTATCTCAAATTTGGCCTCACAAATTCACTAAATATCTCAATTTCCTCTTCATTTAAGCTCCTAATTTTCTGTGCTTTACTTGTATCCCTTTTTTCATTATTTTCCTTTTCGCTTATTTCATTTTCTTCGTTTTTAATATAATCGTTTATTTATTTTCTTCCAGTTTCGTCCTCCCTATTCTTTTCCATTTTGATCCTCTCTGTTGTCGTACGTTTTTTCTGCCATTTTTGTTCCAGTAATGCTATTCTATTTAAACCACTTGCCATTTATATTTATTTTCTTCTATATTATATTGACTATATTTCCATTTACTATCGCAATTTTCCTGGGCCACACATGAACCTCGAACAATGTCAATTTCAAATCCGGACAAAAAATTCCATCCGTCGATAACCTCGCGCCTCGTTCAAAAAAGGCTTGTCTACCTATTGCGTGCTATTATATTTCAAGATCGTAACATACTGATTGCATACTTGAAAAATCCAAATCTAATAGGAGCTTCCACACTGACCTTCTGGCAAGTAGCACCCATAAAAACCACTGATATAGAAAAGTCAACTTGCGGCAGCCAAATATCATCCCACATTCTAGAAAAAAATGGATATGTAATAAATGTATTTTAGAATCTTCCACATGTCTTCAATAAAAAATCAATGCCCAGAACGTGTTGTCTTATGCATTCTGTGTTCATGTCACACTTTTGCGATTACACTTGCAAGGATGTGAACCATTTTACTTTCGGTAATGAATCTGGAGTAGCAAATGATTGCCTTGAGACAGGACAGTCCACTCTCTATTAAAAGTACATACTTAGTAACCATATCTATAAACTATTGATACACGAATGAAATATTTGCGACCATTGCGTCAGTCGCTCCATATTTGAGTTCGTCGTCTTCCTAAATTATATGATTATTTCAAAATCGCCCTCAATAATCAACTCTATTTTAGATTTAGATTATATGTTTTTTTAATTCCTTTAAATTTTGTGCAGTAATTTCTTTTTCCAAACAGTTTTCCTACTCCCTAATGTTTAAATTGTTTTTTACCTTATTTTATTCTTTGCGTTTTAGCTTGTCTTAAATACCAGTTGTTATTTGGCATTTATAAATACTGAGTCAGTGTCCTAATTAGAAAGGTCACTATTTTGTTATAATCATGTACCATGTCCATTTACGCTACTTTATTGCATGTCGTATTACTTTATTTTAAATAAATTACAATGTCTTAAATTTATTTTCATCATCGCCTAATTTCCAAGAGGATTTCCCAACCATGGATAGACTATTGGACAGGAACTCGCACAATGTGTCAAATATCTGTATTCTTCCCCTTTCATAAGTTCACATGTCTTAGGTGTGCAGTTGGGTTCGTAGGTAGGTTGACACGCAGGCCACAACGCTTTCAAATTCCTTGTACGTGTTGGACTTCTTACCCATTCGATTGCTCTGTTCACTCCGACCTGAACAAAAGGAATGAAATTTATGTTACGGGCTTTCTAAAGGAATATAACTGATCGCCCCCTAGAAGTAGAGCACTTACAATATAGACATCATTGAGAGTTTGAAGATAATCCAAAAAGACATTGTAAGCTTCATAATGTGCAGGAGTGCGAAACCATCCCGAATGAACAAAAAAACCAAATGGAGCTCGATTTGATTCATAGTGTCTCTTAAAATTTCTCTTCATAAATTCAACAAGACCTTCCACTTCAAGCGGACTGAAAATGTTAAGTAATGAAAATTATCAGAAGGAAATTAAAATATGCTTACACGTTCACGCAGGCGTCGACCATGGAACAAATATAGCCACCGTCATCTTCCCAATTCACCATAGGCTGCACCCAAACACCAGGTATCGCCGAAGTGGGACACCTACCAATTGGGCAGTCTTGGGATGAAACGTGATCCAATGTGTATGGCCAGAGTGCTGGTTCCATAAAGTACTGCGTGGGCCACGATGCGTCATAAGTCATACCCAACTCCTTCACAGCTTGGAAGCTTGTATCCCCTATAATAAATG
Source organism: Geotrupes spiniger (assembly GCA_959613385.1). Lineage (NCBI taxonomy): Eukaryota > Metazoa > Arthropoda > Insecta > Coleoptera > Geotrupidae > Geotrupes > Geotrupes spiniger. Next base: position 21,809,732 of record OY390736.1, on the reverse strand, counting down.
TTGCCATTTATGCACATTTTGAAAAATATTGCTTACTAACCACTTAGTTGCAGGAAAGGTACTCTCATTCCTTGAACATGTTCAGGAGGAACGAGGGCGAAATGGTTCAGCATGTCTATTTGACCACCAAATTCTTCCTTAAATCCTGCCAAATCGAGTTCATCCCAATAGGTAGTTAGTGGCTCGTGTGAAATTGAATGAAGAGCGATTTCGTGGCCACTGGCGTGCAATCGATGTACCTTAAAGGATTTTTTAACGCAAGCTGCTACGTCGTATGTAAAGCAGCAGTTAGTTAGTTACCTTACTGTAATCAGTATATTCGTGGGTCATGAAATAAGTTGCAGCCACAGGACAACCATCTGGATTTGTTCGGCCAGTGAAGGACTCTTCATAATATGCAAAATTTTCAGCTGTGACCGCATCGTCGAATGTCAACAAAACAAGCTGAAATGATATATAGGTAAGAAGATGATGTTATATACTCATTGAACACATCAGTATCAAATCTTCACACAAAACCATAATTATGTTTAAAAGTCGGACGTCATCATTGACTCTAACATACCCTAAATTCTCGCAAGTGTTAGCCCAAATCATTTAGTTAAATTTTACCAACAAATTTATGTATGGTTATTCCCAATTACAATTGGATAGTTAATTGACTTTGAGTAGAGGACTATCTAATAAGTTTTATATTTACGCTGGGAATGATTGTGGAGTAAAATAGACGAATTGGGACGAACATTCGAGGCATTATCATTTCGTGAAACCTGCGTAGTAGTTCAACAATTGCAGATTGCATTGAAGATGTTCGGCATGGAATAGATACCATAACTAAGAAATTCACTGCGAAATTTCTCGAGTTACATTGTTTAGAATTGAACATTGATTAACTTACTTTGTTATTTTTTTTCATCTGTCTACTGGCGGACGCGTATAGATATAACTAATGTTAACTTTTACATGGGGTATTTATTGACAAAGGAAAGTCAATTGGTATGAAATTTGTGCTTTAAATGTTTAGGGTTTTCAAGACATTGCTCACATTAATTTAAAAATTAATTTATATTAATGTTATCTGACCAATCTCAAATTTATTGTTAGTCTCATGAGGTTTACGCTTGAATTTATGTTAGTACGTGATCACGTAAAAGCGTTGGAAAGCAATGGCATGGGCTTGCCGTGATTTGGTATGAATTTATATGATTAATTATTGATCGAATACTCTAGCAGGGTCTCCCATAGTGTACTAGTTTTTGAAGTGTTGGAATATACTTTAACATTGATAAAATTTCATCATGTATGAATAAATGTATTTTTTTAGATAAATGTCAATTATATCGATTTCATTCAACCTACGTAATACACATTTAAGAATTTACCTGCGGGATTTCAGATGGATCTAAGCCACCGGGAACACTGGTAGATAAGCATCTGCAGTTTGGTAGTTGACATGATTCAGCGTCACATGATTCTTCCCTTAGTGATGCATTATTTGGAGCACACAACGCTGTAGTGATCGATGCCACCAATAACATTAACTTTAGCTCCATACCGACAAACTAATGATGAGTGTCGTACTAGTAAACCGCACTGCGGTACAAAAAGAGATGATTTTTATGATTTAGCTATATATTTATATATGTATAATTTTGATAAAAATCAGGTACTTCATAGATAAATTATACCATCCACATATTGCATGGCATATGAGTACACGCTGCAAGATTAAAAATATAGTATTAAGATACAAGATTATATTTTAAAAACACATGCCGAAGTGGTTCCGGAAATTGACTGATCAAATTAACGCATATCATACCGACAAAAATAACGCAGACGTCAAGGTTTGATAAGTATGTTTAAATTTTATATCAAAGAAACCGATTAATAAATAATTTATATAGATATTATTATTCCATTGGCGTATTTTTTTCTTTTCCATACTATTATATGTTAAAATTATAGTTCGATGAGTAGTTGTAACAACCTTTTGGTGGCATTCAGTTTTCCCCTTTCTTTCTATTCCTCACTTAATGCCATATCCATACACTCTTCCATCCAGTGCTGCCATACATCCATCCCTATTCTGCGAAACCTGCATACATTTCCTCGTTCCTCGCTGCCACAACTAAACCTCGCTATCACTTTCTCGTCCTGCTCTTCTAAACGTACCTACCGATAACACCGTTATATCATCCCCGAAGGATACGGACCGAATATTTGCATTTCCCAGAATTACTCCTCCTTCTTTCAAAATCTTCTACAGTTCAGCAGTGTAAATATTAATTTAATTAATTATTATGCCTCAAGTTCCCTTCCTGTCAGATAATTCAGGACATATAAGCTATATTTTGTTGCACTGCCTTTCTTAAACCCTGCTTGCCCTTCTGGTATTAACCCTAGCCTCTCTACTCCTTCTTCCAACCTATTCGCTAGCATCGTATAGATCTTGTACACCATATCCATTAATCAAATCCCTACTTCCCCATTATCTCCTTTCTTCCATTTGCACCTGCACCTCCATTTCCCCCTCGGTAACTTCTTTATTTCTCTCCATATTTCATTTAATAAGTTTAACAATTTTGTCGGGTTTTCTTAGTACAGATTAACGTAAATTACTACAATTTACGTTATTTTAGATTTTATTATTAGAGATAGCTTTCAACGACAAATTGAATTATTCTCTTCAAGCAATCATTGATGAGTTTACTCTACTATAATTTTCCTTTTAGCTACTCCAGATTGAAATTTCTTTTTCCGTCGTCAATTGGTGTGGTGCTGCAAGGCTATTTTAAGGCAGCATTTTCTTTTCAAATCCACGGGATGTGCAATTTTTTCTCTTGGTGTAATTTATTTCTTACACTGTAATGATATCTGGTTATGGATAACTCGATTATAGTAATTTAAGCTGTAAATAGCTGTAACCCCCGCCCTAAATTTTATGGCGTAAAGAGTTATCGACGAGAAAGATATTTACCGGTAGTGCAATAGACCAATAGACCAATAGAAAAAAACTATGAAAATATAAAGCAACCAAAAAGTAGATAATTTAACATATTGGAGAACAATATAATCAACGTATAAACAAACAGCACATCAGACACAATAACACGTTCCAATTGTTTAGAATTTGTAAAACACAAGCGGCTTAGCCAACAAGTACTTGCTATTTTTACATTTTAAATTTGCAATTCAATCGAAATCGTTTTGCACTTCCTGAAACGTAATTAGCAACGTTGCTCACTAGATCTTCTGGTCCTCTCGGCAATTCTTCACAGGCCTTGCTGGCGACTAAGGCTGCTGAATGGCAAATGCACATCAACATGGCATGGGGTACGTCTTGTTTTAAATGAGAGAAAAATAAATTGTGTCCCCTAACCATAACTCCTTCGAAAATAGTAAATACAATATTTATAATTGTTAAATTTGTTAGTAAAGTAAAGATTTGAACTCTTTCATTGAATCTTGCAAAAACTAGATGAGCCTTGTTTTGAAATCAGTCAAACCTGTGCAACTCGAATGTGTAACTTTATTGAAGCATACATATTGTCTAGTGTGATGTCAGCTGTAATGTCTTTTTCTGTAATGCATGGGTTGGCGTCAAAATAAATAATAAAGCTGCGACTAAAACAACCTATGTTAATGGAGTAAAAATGGTAAAAGGATATTTAGTTTAAATAAAATAATTTTATACGCATACTCATATGGGACTTATTGGGGTAGCTTTTGCGCAAAAGTTGTGAAGAAAAAACAAGTTGTTTCCTTTCATCATAGCTAATGTAAATCTTGTAATGAATAATTTTGTACAACCCCCAGTAGCGACGAATTAATTACATTCTTATTTACGTTCTGTCGTGGAGCTCTTACAGGAGTAGTTTATCAAAAATGGCCTGGCAAAAATCTCGGTTCTTCTTTATGTCGTCATGAGCCTAAATACAATAATTAATTTTATGCGGCCTTCTGAAGGTGTAAATATATTAACCTCCGTATTTGTCGTTATATGCCCATGTACCCCATTCAATACGGGTTGATTCCAATGTGACATATCATTACCATCACCAATAATAGATGCCATGTAACTAATAATTCTGTAACATCCAGAAGTCAATAAAAAATAAAAACGATTTTTTAACAATAATTATTGTTGCAAAATTCTGCCCGACTTTAATTCAAATTTTTCTATGAGCCGCCGGTTGAGTCAAGTATAAAACCGGCCGTTACGTTTGTCGAATCCGAGCGTCGATATATGATTAATATGTTTTGACCGGTTACGTAAATTCCTCATGTCTCATATTTCAAAAATTCGCGATCGAATTTTAACGCGCGGATAGGGCTTCGGGCGGTGTTTGATTTTCGGATGGTGATGGGTACGGGGCGATGGGTGATTTGGTGTATGAACATCTAAAATTCGCGATTAATTTTTTACGCGCGGATAGTGTTTCGGGCGGTGTTTGACTTTCGGATGATGATGGGTACGAGGCGGTTGGTCCACGGCGATGGTGCTTCGATGTGTGGACATTAAAATTCGCGATTAAATTTTAACGTGCTAATAGTGTTTCGGGCGGTGTTTGACTTTCCGATGGTGATGGGTACGCGGCGATGGTATATCGTACCCCAACGCAGAAAAGTAAGATTTTATAATTTTTGCACGGTTCTTGTCGCGATTTACGGTCCAGTATTTGTGCCATTATTTGTTGAAAAATTCTAACGAAACGACAACGCCTTGTTTAACAGTTAGGTAATGTTAGTTAATGTTAATCTGCACCAGATGACATCATGCGTTGCGTTTTTGTGCGAAGGCTTGGCCATTATGATTATGGCCATTATGATTTTTTTTGGTTTAAGAACGAAAAAAATATTATAATGCAATAATATTCATAATTTAAGGCGTACAAAATATCGTTTGTTTATAAAGATCTGGTAAAATTTTGCACATTCGAATAATAATAATAGTAATACTAAACGTAGTTGTCTTGTATCGTGACACACTTTTAGAAATCTTAAAGTTTATTGCGACACAATTGTTTTGCAATAAACAAGTAATAAACATTAATATGACAAATCACATCGTTCTATATACCCAAATATGTACCTTAAAACTAGCAAACACCTGGTAAAGAACCCAGTTTATTCGAACAACATTTAATTCACTAAAATACAACACAAAAAAGCATCAATACAAACTGCAAAAGCATTTGTCAAAAAATTGTATTGCACACTTGGAATTTTGTTGCATTTAATATTAATTCAATATTAATTTGATTTGTCTCTTAGTCACTGGTTTTCTATTATTTATATTTGAACTGATTTACTTCATATATTTTGCCAGTGTTCAATCTCAACCCAACCCAACATAATTTTTTATTTTTAGTAATTTTCAATTTTTTAATTTTCCTATTAACTATCCTTTATATTTACGTAAAACACATACCTAGTTTAACCCAATACAATTTGTCGTTTATAATTTAGATAATTATAATAAATTTGAATCTTTGCTTTTCAACTGTTCGTATCTGAATTCTTTTTACGGGTTTAACTCACGAATCACGAGGTGAAGACATGTTGCTGTAATTGTCGCTTTAACCGTTTCCTCATAAACCGCAAGTTTAGTTCTTCGTTTCAAATCGTTTTGATTTTGGCGAAATGAAATTTGTAAAAATCTAATCATGTGATTGGTTCTGCATTAATTTTCAGTTGCAATTTTATTTTTTATTTTACCACCCATTTCAAGTAGCTTTTTGTTTTTTAATTTTCTTCGCGTTTTAGCTTTAGTTTGCATTTCATCTGGCTATCTTTGATTTATAAATATTGCGTCAGTCCCAAAGTGTGAAGTCAAAGTTATACCAAGCAAATTTTACTGAAGATGGATGAAAAATCATCGCGTTCGAAATGTACATTTGGCAATGAATGTGATTTTGTAAAAAAGTTGTGACTTACGTATTATTTTTACATTAAGAATTTCACAGCTCAGAATAAACAGAATAGACTTTAACATGTTCATTATTTTTTACGATCGGTCGTTGTCAATAAAATGTATTATCTAAATGTAAGTCGTTTTATTTTATTTTAAATAAATTACAATATCTTAAATTTATTTTTAGTGTCGACTATTCTCCAAGAGTATTGCCTAACCATGGATAAACCGCTGGGCAGGAACTCGCACAATGAGTCAAATATCTGTATTCTTGATCTTTCATAAGTTCACATGTCTTGGGAGTGCAATTGGGTTCATAAGTAGGTTGACATTCAGACCACAACGCTTTGATATCCCTCGTACGTGTTGGATTTTTTACCCATTCGATTGCTCTCTTAACTCCAACCTAAAAAAAATATTAAGTTAATGTTACAGCCTTCTAAATGAATACAACTTGGCGTCAGTTGAAATAATATATGAAATAATCTAAAATTATGCTAAATAGTAAATTAATAATAAAATGTTGATGGATATCTTTATGGCTATTTCAACATATATAAAACTATAAGCAAGGGCACTTACAATGTAGACATCATTGTGAGTTTGAAGATAATCCAAAAAGATATTGTAAGCTTCATAATGTTCAGCAGTGCGAAACCAGCCCGAATGAACATAAAAACCGAATGGAGCTCGGTTTGATTCATAATGTCTCATAAAATTTCTCTTCATAAATTCAACAATACCTTCCACGTCAGTCGGCCTGGAATATGTCTCGTAAGGAACATCATCAGTAGAAAATTAAAATATTCTTACACGTTCACGCAGGCATCGACCATAGAACAAATATTTCCGTTGTCATCTTCCCAATTCACCATAGGTTGTACCCAAACACCAGGGATTGATGAAGTCGGACACCTACCGATTGGGCAGTCTTGGCTTGAAACATAATCCAATGTATATGGCCAGAGTGGTGGATCCATAAATTTTTGCGTGGGCCACGATGCGTCATAAGTCATACCCAGCTGTTCCACAGCTTGGAAGCTTGTATCCCCTATAACAGACGTTGGCGGCTCATGCACATTTTGAAAAATGTTGCTTACTAACCACTTAGTTGCAGAAAAGGTACCCTCATTCCCTGAACATCTTCAGCTGGAACGCCAGCGAAATGGCTCAACATGTCGATTTGGCCACCAAATTCTTCTTTAAATCCTTCCAAATCGAGTTCATCCCAATAGGTAGTTAGTGCCTGGTGTGAAATTGAATGAAGAGCAATTTCGTGACCACTGGCGTGCAATCGATGTACCTAAACAATTTAAATACGCACATATAAATTCTTCATCCGCTCTACGCTACATTCGGTGTAAATCAGCATAAATTAGTTATTACCTTGGTGTAATCAGTATATTCGTGAGTCATGAAATAAGTTGCAGCCACTGGGCAACCATCTGGATTTGTTCGTCCGCTGAAGGACTCTTCGTAAAAGGCATAGTTTTCAGAGGTTACCGCATCGTCGAACGTCAACAAAACGAGCTGAAATGAAACATAAGTGAGAAACTGTATATGTTGTTGAACATATCAGTACAAAATCTGGGATTAGGTTATGTGTGTTAACTATTATTGTGTGTCGAATAAATTGTACAGTTATCGTCTCTTTGGTTAATAAATATCGAGATTATCATTCCCGGAATCATGATCGAGTATTAGTCAAAATCGTTAGTTGAGTTTTGCTAAAATTTTTAATTTTATACAAGATTATGTTAGATTCCAAATTGAAATTGGTGGCCAAACCAATATTAGGGAGGAAAAATTCAATAAGTTTTATATTTTCGCTGGGGACAATTGTGGAATGCCAAGGTTTGGGCAAATGAGTAAAATAGAATGATTCCTTACCAGTATAAATGTCAAAAATTGGCATTCATATCAAAGAAGAGTTTACTAAAACCGTAGATATTATTAACGTCAACTTGTGAAACTTTATATTTCCAACTAGTAAATGAGCAAATGAACATATTTATTCAATCATGAGTTAGTATATAAATGATCTGCACCAACAGTTTGTTCATCTGTTATTTTTTCAAATTTCCTTAAACGGGAGCAGTAGAGAATCAAAAAAATAAATTGAATTTCATTGAATTGAAAAGTCACATAAGTAATCCAATGGGAAGGTTCAATTATCGGTGAACGGTAACGTGCCAGACTAATTTTAGACCTATAGTAATATTCAAGCAGCCCAACTGCGTTTACAAACACATTTTATATAAAAAAATTATAACATCATTAGGTTGTTATGGCTTGCATATTTGCAACTTTATAACAAAATTATACTCACTGAAGTACTAAATTAAAAACCATGTCTAATATTATATGGTAATTTATGTAACTTGAATAAAAAAATTCCGAGAAATTGAGAAATTGAAACAATAGCTTACATTAATTAGATATTATTTAATTAATTACTTATAATAAACCTTGAATTGATATTATATCAGCAAATCTAATCTGCTCTACACGCTTTTGTCCCTAAAGTGTCTACAGTAAATACTTCAATCGAGCAAAACATTAGAAAATGAAAAATTATTGTAAAAAAATCTTGACGGCAAGGCAATTAAAGATACTTATCGCGCTCCATGGGCAAATCAGTCGTCGAACAAATAAGTTTTAGCAATTTCAACACAATTTTCCGATGATGTTTTGAAATATCTTTATTAAGCAATAGCCATTAATATGACAAATTATGTGGTGTTGTATGGTATGCCCACATACTTCAGTATTTACTCTATACAGTAGGTTATTAACTAGGAGAACTTTTATTAGAACAAATCGATGTGTGATTGGTTTGGGTTGGATGACGTAGGGTTTAGTTTGGATGGACTAGGTTGAGTTCCGTTAGGTTGAGTTGGGTTGGATTGGGTTGACCATATTTAATTGTGTTGGGCGATAATTGCGTAAGTGTGTATTTATTAATTTACGTCGTAATTTTGTAATATTATATTGAAGGTATTGGGAAAAAGAAATGTCGAAATAAAATATCGTTTATAATAAAACAATTTTTGAACTATGTATAATTTACAAAAACTGTCAAGTATATTTATTTCATATATTTTGTCAAAAAAACCTTTATGGATTTACCTGTGGGATTTCAGACGGATCTAAATCACCGGGAACACTGGTAGATAAGCATCTGCAGTTTGGCAGTTGACACGACTCATCACACAATTCGTCATCCCTTAACGGAACACTTTTTGGAGCACACAATACTGTGGCGACCGATGCCACCAATAAAATTAACTTGAGCTGCATACCGATAAGTTAAAGGTGGGAAATGTACTACACAAATCACGCCAATTTACAAATACAAATTTTTCTAGCGCGTATATTTATATACATAATTCTTATAAAAATCAGGCACTTCATAGATAAATTTGTACCATCCGCTTATGGCATGGCCTATGAGTAGACAAGCTTTAAAAAATAGTAATAAAGGATAAGATTATATTTTAAGACACCTGCAGAAGTGGTTTCGGAAATTGACGCATATCATACTCACAAAAATAACGCAGACATCAAGGTTTGATAAGAACGTTTAAATTTGCTATAAAGAAAATTAATAATTTATATTAATTTTATATTTATATATTTATATTTCATTAACGATTTTTAATCGGACAATCGGACCACGTTCAAAGTTCAATATCTGTCTGTTAGGATCATCAATAGATACAGATTAATTTTAATTAGAGTAATTGGAGGAAGCTTGCAACAATAAATTTAAGTTATAGTTGGCGATAAATGGTACATTTAATTTTGTTTTAGGTATTACTTTTTCCAAGATGACACAACTGCCATATATAGATGGTACTATAAGCCTTTGAAGGCTGAAAATTTCACAAAATAGACATATAGTAGAACAAAGGACACCGAAACTAGGTTTTCAGGCAGAATATTAGGATAGATTGAAATGTAGCCACTATGGTCTTACATTGCGTTAAAACTAAACTAAACTAAAAATAATTAGTCCGACATATTGTATTCCTTAGTTTTATAAATTTAAAGTAAATACAGTCAAAATAGTGACGGGTCGTGACGACATCGGAAGGGAGAGCACATACTTTTTCGCAACATCCAAGGGGTATGTGTGGCGGGATTTGTTACTTTCTTATATTTTGTTTGCTCTAACATCCACAGGATTGAAGCTAATAAAGTCATAAAACTTCAAACGTAACCTTTGTATATAGCAAGAGAGAAATCGTCCTATTTTGAAAGCAATATCTCAACCGGACGTGATGGTTTACTTTTTTTCATATCTCTAAAACTGTATCTTATCAAAAAAAAAATGAATAAAGATATTGAAATCTTAAACAACTTCTATTTGAAACGTTCTCTCGAAAAATTACGTATAAGTAAGTAACGGGTGTTTTTTTTTTTAATTTAGCGGTTTAACCTCCCTTTTAATTGTCAAAAGTTGTTACGTAAGTTACGTTTTAGTGTATGTACAAAATTGTGGTTCGTTCACAGTTAAACATTCATGGCCAACTTCGACGCCAAATTTTAAAAAACATCCGTTATAAGAAAGTTCAATGCGGACCAATGCAGATTTTTTAATATGGTTTATAAATGTTCAAAAAGTTCGTTCAAAAAACCTCAGAACTTTATACAATCTATTAGCCTTTCTAAAATATATCTATTTGGTTATATCAACTTGTTAACTTGTTCATTATGCTGCTGCACTTCAAGGCAATAAGCTCTATTGAGTTTATTTCGCAAAATTCTAATTTTTTTCAATTATTTAATCTTTGAAATGAATGTGTCACAATTAAAAAATCAAAACTATAATTAATATGGGCTACTATTCATTAGAATAAACTAATTAATCCATAGTTATTACGTTTTGTGACGTCATACGCGAACAGAGATCGACACACAATAAGCGCGCAGTACCATATTATTTAAAAGGCAAAGGTTCGAGTTCGAAAGAATTAATTCACCGATTTCTCTAGAATTTGAACGCGTCCAACTTCTTAACCACAATAGATAGGTAGGTAGATAGCAGCGCCACCACTATGCTTTTTTACTTCCTTATACTTACTGCATATTGTTTGTGTATGTGATGTAATCAATTCTCCTTCCCGTATTTCTTTTTTCTGCTATAGATTTGTATCTCCATCCATCAATTTTTGTTTCCAGAATAATAGGTGGTAAATTTTTTTTATGGAAAATTCATCATCGCCCGATTTTGATTTATTGCTCTTTCTCCAAATATCCTGTATATCCAAGTCTTTTTCCTCTTTCTTATATTTCCAATCCCTGGGTCTACTGCCTTTTTATTTTCTTCAACTTGGTTTTGTAATTGTTCGTAAAATTCGTATAAATATAATGCTAGAAATCTATAGCAGTAATTCTAACAACAATTACATAAGAATAGCCAACATGGTAAAATTATTATAAATAGCAGTTAAGTATCGCTATAAAAATAACAACAAGATATTTCTAATGTGTTTATAAACAATATCATTAATATGAACAAATTTCTTTCCAATGAATCGAATACAAATATAAAATGAGAAACAGTTAAAGGCAAAATTTTATAATAATAAAACATGGTGGATAAAATTCGAAGCGCTCCGAACTTGATTTATATTCTTCTAAATATTTCGAATACATTGTTATTCAAAAGATATAGACTAATAGCGAGAGAGAAAAAATGGAACGATGTCAGTGAAAAATTGCATTGTTAATCTGTGGGCTGCCAGCGTTATAATTCATTTTATTGCTCATCAGATACTGCATGGAAATAAGAAAAATAGGTGTGAAACGTTTCGTTTATTAGTTAACGAATCTGTGATAAATATTTTACCATCAGTTCTTTAAAAAATGCCTAAAATACTAGATTTAACTAAAATAAATAAATAAAAAAGTAAACTAAAAAAAACCACAAAAGTATTTTTTATCAATTATAAAGAAATGCACATTTTCATTGATGATTCCTTACGATATGTTTACTACATTTATAGTAAAAATCATCGAGATTCACAATAACAAAAAATCCAGAAAACCAATTATTTCATTTTATTACAATAGACGTTCGAACCTCGTCACATAACGCAGTGCTTCTCAAATCGTTCGACCGTATACCCTCTGATGTCGATTAATTACTTCAATTAGCGCGTACAACACTCTGTGTTTGTGCCCTTCGTTATCGACTTTAAAATTTATTAAATTAGTCGTCGAGTCGTAGAACGTTTCGGAAACGCTGACTCGCCTCGGACGATTTCTAAGAAGTGTCCGCGCTCGTTCAATGTCAAATAAAAGCACTGTGCGACTCTCATTCATAATTACATTCATTTATGGTGTTCACGCTTTATGAAAATATTTTTTCCATTAATCGTCGGGATTGATTTCATTCATATTTTCATATACGCACCGAAATAATGAATTATATTAGAAAAATGGAGCGCATGGAGCGCAGGAGGTTGTGCCTCCTCATAAAAACCCTTGTTATTTTTTACTACAACTTTAATAGATAAAAGTCGTTCCGTACGAAAAATCGCATACACACAACACAATAGATTATGAATGACAAAAATGATTATAAACTAGAATTTGATAATTGATTTATTTGGAAATTGTAAATGCAATAGAAGTATTTTCCTCTAAAAAATATCTCTTGCTCGTTTTTAATTTTGTGTATTGGTGAATTAGTGAAACGATTATAATTAAGATGAATAATGAAGGAGGGGGCACACATATTTCCGCAACAAAGGGGTAGTGTGAGTTTTAAAATGTGGTTTCCCCGTTAGGTCAATTAGCTGATCAATTAGCGTTTTTATTAAACTCTGAGCTACATATTGAATCTAAGGAACATTGTAGTATAAAATATATTAAATACTCAGGGCAAGAATAAAAATTAACACATTGATAAGTAATTAATTAAAGTGCACAAATTAACTGTCGATGTCTTGACGCAGTGAAACATAATAGAAATTAAAAACGTCTAAGAATGTTTCAACGTATTTAGATAAGATTACTTAGAAATACGATTATAAACCCGAAAATAAATGTAAAATGTAGTCGTCTGTACTACGTAAAGATAGCTAAAGAAATATGACAGTTAAAAATTTTTGGATTTCAAAATGTATATGTAATGACAAATAGTTGTATCGAAAGTAAGGCTAAGAATGCAAACCATTTTGTGTAACTAACTCGTATATAAGTAATCGCCGGATGTGGACAATCGAATATAGAAAGCGCACCGAACAACATCGTAATCATATCTTATAAGACAAGGTTTTGTAAAAAAGACATTAAAGTTAGTCATAATAATATTGAAATGCTTCAAACGTCAAACTAAATAGAGCAATAATTCAAAACGATAAATAATAATCTGTTAAAAGCCGGTTCTTACTACTGCAGTACGAGTTTTGCGAACGATCTGACAAAACCCGGAGAGAGATCTAGGAACTCGGTCATCAAAAGCTCTTCCCTCATAGACGTAGGACTGTATTCTAGTCGATTCACAGACTTCATCCGCATTCTTCTCCTTTTCTGTCACGTTCGCGCGGATTGTCACTTAAAACCCTCTCAACGTTCACTTGTGAGCCAATTTATATTTGTTTAGGCGCCACCAGTTCACAAACATTTCATAACATTTTCTCGTCCAAACTTGGACGACGATAACACGGGGTTTTCATTCATCCTTACCGTTAAGATCAATAAAAACAAGCAAGTGAGGTTGAATTTAGTTTATTAAAAAATTAGAATTAAACCAATTACAATGAAAACAGATAAATAAAATATATAATTAGGGTAGGGTACTTTTAAACATAAAACTAGGATAGGTTTCCCAATAATTTATTGGTCAAATAAAATTTATCTTCTCAGAACGAACATAATTTCTGCCGTTTTTATAAATAAATATCCTACGTATTTTCCTGGTCTAAAATGGGTGGAAAGGGGTTCCTTTTTAGCGCCTCTATTAGAATTCCCTTGCACAAAATATTTTATAACTCCACTGGAAACAAACAAAATTTTTTGAATTCTAATAATAGAATTATCTACTTATTTAAGACATAGGCTACTACGTTCTAGATATGGCTACTACGTTCTAGATAGGAACTTAACACCAACTCTAATTATTAAAAATCACTCGTCGACCGTCCGACGAAAATACTCGTGACTCTACTTGTGACTATCCGACGCAAAACCTACTAGACTTCAATTCTTATAAACCCTGCGTTGACTGCCCGATGCTATGCTGAACTCGGCAATCATCTCGCTCGGTCATTCAAATTGTTTACCTTTTAAGTTTATCGGATTGGTAGTACCGTATCGTTCGATCCGTCGCCTACGATATTGTTCGGATATTTTTGCTGATGAGTTTAAACGCCGAATCAGTGGTGCTATTATTTAGCAATTTAATCAGACCTTATATAAATATGGCATTTCCTGTTCTACAAATAATCACGTTCGAAATGTTCATTGTCAAAACAGATCTATCAGCACATTCGATATTTTCGACCATCCATCAGTTTTTATACATGGTATCATATATTTTTCCTTTAACCTTGTTTCTTGCGCCTGAAAATATATTTTATGTCGAATTAGTTGGTGGCTGTCTACGCGAATCGTGTTGCAATTGTATTAAGCAGCATGTCAAGAAGTTTTGACACATTTACGACAGCTGTTGGAGCTCGAAAAGAAGATGAACTGACATTTGTCTTTGTGGAGCAAAAGTTGAGAGATGAATTCATGTAAGCGATGAACCAAAATCGGCCGAAATAGCGCAGCTGACGATCAACACAGTTATTTTGTGCAATAAATCGATTCACATAAAGAAGGGCTCTTCTGCATACAGAAAGTGAAAAGCAAAAAAAGTTTCACGAAAGCATAAAAGGTGACAAGATAATTTGGATGGGTAAAAGCCGAGATGGCTCGTTACTTGATACATGTGATACATACAATCTATGAAGTCTGGTCAAAGAAGTTTTATTTCCAACGGCAATCAGAAAAAAGGCTGATGAAATGAAAATTGTTGAGTGTGGTATTATATGCTGAGATGAGATAATATATGACGCATTGTATGTTGATGAATGCGACTTGACCAAATACTTTTCTTGGGTAGGTGATATCAACGACAGTATATAAGCTCTTCTCTCGATTTCAGCAACACCAAGGTGTTGGAAAGTGAGTATTGCTGATTTCCGAGGTGATTTTCATGGGTTACAGCGATCATTCTAAATAATTTCGTTGCTATGACTTAATCATGTAAAGTAGCGATTTCACGAATTAGATCGAATGTTTGAAACCACTCAGGACATCGATGTGAATGTGAAATCTCATAGCCTAAAGAAAGCAGCGACGAAATAATTATTCATGAAAAGCAGAACAGGACGAAGCACTCACATCTATTAGTGCTTCATCCTGTGTTTTATCCTGATTTATAGTAATTATAATCTCAAAACAATATATGAATGAACCAAGAAGTTATGAACAGACGATCAATGCAAAGAAAATGGAAAATGGATTCCAGTTATGAAAGAAGAAATGCATCACTTGAAACAAACGGCACTTGTGAATTGACAAGTTTCTCTGGCGATAAACAACTCGTTGGGGACAAATGGGGTACATGACGAAGATAAACATGGACGAGATTATTAATATTCAAGGTGCGGTTCGTAGCATAAGGATTTTCACAAAAATTTGGGACTAATCACAATGAGATTTTCACTCGGTTGTTCTTAATCGACAATCAGAACTTTGATGTCAGTGGCGTAGAAATAGAAACTATTAGTCCAGCATTTGGATGCCAAAACAGCATTTTTAAACGAAAACGTCGAGATCATTTTTGAAACAAAAAGGTTTTGACGTTGCTGATCGAATCAGGTATGCTTACTGAAGAAAAGTATAATGGCATCAAGGCCTGGAACTTACCTTACCTTGACCGAAGCGAAATTTTCACAAAGCAAATTTGACCAATACCTTGATCAAAATTTAAACTGTAATTTAAATGTGTTAGAATATATGGATGTTCCCTTTTAATGGACGAACGATTCATCATTATTTCAATACTATTCAGAACATTCACCATTATAGGAATTTAATTATATGAGATTTTTTAAAAATGCTGATCATGATGAGATATTTTCTCTTCTGAGATTACTAGAGCTTGGATTTTTAGGCTACCTCAAGCAAGAAATAAGTGAAGGTTCCTAAGTAATGTTTATAAAGCATATGGGAGACGAATTGAGCATTGTCTTAATCAGCAATGTGGATTTGTTACATTGTATATTGTGGTGTAGGACATTAATTGGGCACATGATCAATGCAACACTTAACTAAAAGCTGCCCACCGTTCAAATGGTTAAAATATGTCATTATATATTTATATACATTAGTATAATGTAATTCGTTTAATTTATTATTAAAATTGTGCTTTTTAATTGCCTTAATTAATGAAATCAAATAATGGAAAATTTTACATACCAAAACACAAATTTCACTTTTTTATTAACTTACAAAAATTATACAAACACTTAACAAAAATTACTTAAACAAAATTGATATATTTGAATTTTATAAAAAGTTGGGCTCAATATTTGAATTTTATTGAATTTAAATTCATCTCAGGGTTCCTTTTAAATACTATAATTATTTATAAAATAAATCGCTTGAATAATATAATTAATTTAAAATATCTTTAAGAATTCTCCGGATCACATTATTGAAATTTATTTTAGATGCGTGGAATTTACAGATGGACGGAGTTTCAATTTGATTTAACATTGCGGTTGTATTCCTGGTGTTATGTCAGTTTCGCAAATCACTGCCCTTTTCTTCTTTATTATCTTATTCAATGTTAGGACTAGTTTTATGAACGACTCTTCGCATCCTTTTATATTTAACGCCGTGACTTTGATATTCGTATAGACAGTGCTTATTTTTATTTGAATTCTGAAGACGATCATCGTGGTCAATATAACGGTCAAATTGGTACTGCTCTCATCGTGTTCTTACGTTTCTTTTATAGCCTTCCTTGCCTGGACAGTTTGCACTATGTTTTTATAGACATTTACAGATTCCTGTTATATGGCTATCATCGACATCTCTATACAATATAACTCTTCTTTTAACGGAATCGACAACATTATGAACTATGCAAGGAGTGTTATTAATTTCTTCAATTGCGTTAGTAATTCGTTCTTGTAGATCCCCTAGATCAGCAACAGGAGTTTTGAAAATAGTGTTTTTTAAACGTGAAACGGATCTGCAAAAGTGATCATTTGGGAACATTTCGTGGTAATCTTCAAACGCATCTCTTGGCGAATAAGTCCAAACTCCATTAATTTTTCTACAATTTCGCAGGTAAATTTCTACTATATTTCGCTTTTGTACTGCGTTAAATACGAATGCCATTTTTTCTCGATAAAGTGTTGCCAATAGTTCACAAAGTGACAGTTTAAATGGCCTATTTTATTGGATTAAAATTACATATTCATGGTATGCCATCTCTCCTCTCACGTTACTTTACACATACAAACTTCGATAACAACAAGACGCAAACAACAAACATAGTTGCATCATCTCATTGTTTTAAATCGAGTTTAGTTTATTATTAATTAAAAATATAGCCAAAGAAAAAGTGACAAATGGCATCAACTTTTGAACTACATAGCAAAAGGATCGAATACACCAATGAATATGTCAGCAACTACAGGCCATCGACAGGATCGACGGATAAATTAATAAATATCAAAAACTGATTATTCGTGTCTGTAAATTCGGGACCGAGTATTAAAGCAAGTGTTGGCATCCATCATATCTTTTAACTTTTATGACAACAAATGTCATCTTAATAGTTTAAACGAAGTAATGTTTATTAACATAACATAGACAACCGTTCGCTTGTACCTGCTAATTTTGCAATCAAAACCTGATCGCCGTTTATTGATTGTTGCCATCGAGACAACGTCAATCGTACTTTTTAGATAAACGATAAAATCACCAATTTAAATTTTTAATCGGCACGTGTGCCATCTGTACGAAAGTTCACGTACAACACGCAGGCGTAACGTCTACAGATTTGATAAAACAGGTAGTAAAAAGTTTGTTATGCGACTAGTTTTGAATGAAAAATAAAATATTGCCGAGAAAGCCTTATTTTTTACGGTTCACATTCCAAAAAACCACCTTCTTGATGTTCAGTGACGAAAACGATCAAATTATAGTATTACATTCAAAAGCGTGCAGTTTCGCGCTAGTGGTAACATTTTTTCTAGGTTATGCTCCAACATATTTAATTTTTAGATACAATTAACATTTTAAATGTAAGATGCCTTCATCAATCCGGCCTAAGAGCTACTCAGGGGGAAGTAGATCATTACCCGTGACACCAATGTCAGAACGACAACAAATGGCATTGCTCATGCAAATGACTTCTGCGAACAGCGAAGTGGGAAGACGGAGTCCCAGCGGATCTAATTCCCGGTCGAGGGACAGAAACGAAAGAGGTGAGACTCCGTTGCATCTCGCTGCGATCAAAGGGGAAGTAGAACAAATTTCCAAATTGTTGTCGCACGGTGCCAATCCTAATGTTGCCGACTTTGCAGGTTCTTAATCACTATATTATGCGTCTTTGTGGTAACCTAGTTATTCAATTTTAGGTTGGACACCTTTGCACGAGGCGTGCAATCACGGATGGTACGAGGTGGCGTTTCGGCTGGTTCAAGCCGGAGCGAATGTAAATGCAAAGGGTTTGGATAATGAAACACCTCTTCACGATGCTGCAATGAACGGACATGTTAAGCTAGTCAGGCTGCTTGTTGAACGAGGGGCTGATGTACATGCGAGAAATTCTAAAGGACGAACACCAATTGATGTTGCTGCTCCTGGCGTTACTGCAATTTTGCTCAATGCAAATACGTCTGTCGCAGGTAGGAATTTATTTTTTTATATATACATATATGTGCGCTGTTGACTCCATTAGACCTAACTCTAACTTAACACTTTTGTGCATATTTAGTCATCATTCAATAATTGCACATTGACACGCTGTCCCTGAATGTCTTAATTATCAGGTATAATAAAAACTTACAAAAATAGAAGATAATTCCGCCAAGTGAGGTACGATAAAACTGTATTCTTGGAAAATTTTATTGAAGTGGTTATATTTTTCCACAAAATACATTAATCGATATAGACATTTTTATTTATAGACATAGATTTGTCATCGATTAGAATTTGAGATTAACCCACTTTAAATTTTCCAATCGTAATTTAAAAATTGATACCATATTCATGATAAGATAGCAAAACTTGCGATGATTTTGTTGTAAATACAAAATTGATAATCTGTAGTTTGTTGACCTTTGCTACTTTTTTCTTTGAATAAATTTTAAGTTTACCGCCATTTTTCCCTGACGCCAGGTCTATGCATTAATGCCCATATGCCCACCGTGACGATAAAGTCGTATGCTCGATTTCTAACATCGTCAAGGTGTATTTTTACTACCAGACGGAAATACACATAATAAATTTAATTAAAAATAATCGTTTCCACATTATGGTCAATTTAATTTATAATTAAAACAGTTCAAAGTCGAGAGATTTTTAAAAATCTTTAAAATACAGTTTAGAACAATGCCATAGAAAAAAATTGCAAGTACGCGTTACTTTTTCATTTGTGCCAGACCTTGTACTGTTGCTCCGGACAGCAACAGCTTGTTTAAATGTCATTATAATAATTGTTTCCTAAGCTGCGGCATACATTTCAAACTGCCTAGTCTAATTGACATTATTTTTTTGTCTGCGAAAAGGGGCGTTTTTTCCATTTTGGCTCATTCTTGTTTGTTCTCGTTCGTATGTATTTGATTTTATTGATAATTTGAGATGAGTATTTTTACTTTAAAAATAAAATAAATAAAACGCAAAAGAAACGTAATGCAAATGGAAATTGTTACACGCAACTCGACATAAATTTAAATATAATTTAGTGTAAATCATTAAATCATTAAACTAAAGAAATGGTACGTAATGCCAATGCATGTGAAAATGTTGCAAATAAAGTTCCCGAAAATAAAAAAAAAACAATTTAAGCAAAATAAAGGTAATACATTTTTCTTTTATATACCCAAATACCCGGTCGTGTATCATGCCCCCCCACCCATCAGCTGAAGGTGAATCGAGTCATTGGTGATAAAGAGTTTGTATGAGAGTATTAGCGCCATCTAGACGTCAATACACTCACAGATTAGACTTTGACAGTCGTTGGCATTAAAGATTCTTCGAAGCGGTCTTTAATGCACATGGCTGCGAAGTAGTTGCAAGTCTGGACCGTACTGACTTAGTCAGTCGATAAAGATCGCTGTAATTACGTAGTAGCTAGAATGGGACGGTATTGGGATCTAGAGTGCGCTAATACTCAAACGCAAACTCTTTGTTACTTTGAACAATCGTATTGTATGAAATTGCTATTTATGAACCAAATTGCACAATGAACTGCTTGTTATAACGAGATTGTTCATCGATATGTCAGCCGAGATGAACACCCCGTCGAGTGATTATAAGCACCATTTTACTACGAGTCTCACACGTTTTTCTCGCAAGTGAAATATTGACCTTTGGTAATTGAGTTCAAAAATATGAAGTTGTTGCCATGATTTTATTATTTACAGGCTACTAACGGTTTTATCGCTGTAAAAGAAAAATACTGTAACTTTTTATCACTTGTTATAAAAAGGGGCAACTTGTTAGCAATTAAAATGAGTTATTTTTTAAACTGTCAAAAATTGATCCGATCTCTAAGGGTGCATTTCCCGTTAGGGTTGCGATTTGCGTTGTTTACATAACACCTGCTTGGTTTGGATAATATCTTCTATACGGTTTCTAGACCAACTGCACGCTCTAATATCAATAAAAAAATTGTAGAAAAAAATATTGTTCGTTTCACGTGCGTGATATGTTTTAGTGCGTTCGAATCAATTTTCTTGACTTGGCTGGCGCATCGTCAAAAATCTATCCTCATTCTCGCACCCTAAAAACATAAGTTTCGCGAATCGATACAAAATATCTTTTATCTTGAAGAAATGTGATAAAAACGATACTAGATGTGATTACTGAAATACCAACCCAACCAATGCTCGAGTTGTAAATTCTTTATATTTATTACGCTTTTATGCAGCACAATGTGCATAAATGTTAAAATCGTTTCTCGTTTGCATATGGTGAACTGTTAGACACGACTTGATTAGCGCGGTCGATCTACATCCGACGCTAGTACGGATTTGATTGTACCGTTTGCAAGGATCGGATTGGTTTATTATTCTTTGTGACCAATAGCCGATAGTGGTCGTGCAAGTGCATTGTAGGTACAAGTTCTATCGGTTCCCAATCTGAGATGCGACGAGCGTCGCAGATCCACAAAGGTATGTAGCAAATGTCATTGTTTTACCAGTTATTTCACGTCGATTGGGGTCGTGCCGTGCGATTTTTAAGTGATAAACGTCCACGTTTGACAGCTAGGTAAGTTGCGAAGAACCATTTTGTCGGTTTTAGTCGGCGATCGAGTTAATTTTGGTCGCGAATATTCAGTGCGTTGCCTTTCCCGTTTACCATTTGTTTCGCCGTGCCATTTTAGATTATCATTTGTTTGTGCTTAACCAATGGCCTACTTCCCCCAGTACACACATTGTTGAATTCATGTATTTATTTATTTTTTTTTTTTGAAAAATTTAGAAATGCAAGGTTTAATTAATATTTCCTCGGCAATTACTCTAAGCGAATGTGTAAATTAATTGCGACCGGTCAAGTGGGAGCTGTGTACATTTTGCAAATGAAAGACAGCGGCACATAATTTGAGAAATATTTGCACTGAACTTGAAATAACTGACCTGCTTGTTGGAGTGGCTAAGAAATGCAGTTCGTTACGCGAATAATCGTTATCGTATTACACGCAATTTCGTTTCGCGATTATTATTTCATTGTTGAATAAATATTAATTGGTCCGCGATTGCATTTTCGACCTTAACTCGTTCCGTTGTAACTGTGTGATTATTGTAACATTTTTCCAATGCGTGTTATTTGCTTTATTTTCAAAGTACACATTACGTAAAAATGTATTCCAACCTTGATTCTTTGTTGTTTAATTAAGTTAGATAATTTTTTATCGAAGTTTACATTCCCGGCAAGGCGCTTCTTGAAACGTGGAATACGTTTATTTAACGTTTTCCTCGTTATTATCTGCGTTTGTGTTAAATTGCGATAGAAAACGTTACGCGATCGTTAAATTGTTATAATTGTAAGTTATTAACAAGTGTGTGGCTTGTGGCACTGAACGGTTTTTTTTTTTTGAAAATGCAAATAAATAAAAACAAAACATGCGTCATAAGAGCAAACACACTTATTTTAACGATACGTAAAATGTATGACTGTGTTAAAAATACTGATTATATTCTTTCATAATAAGAAAATAAACGTTAAATCCAACGAATAAGAACCGAAAAAATATGGATAAAACAAAATAAAAAGAAACAGGGAGAAGTAAACCAAAACAGAAGAAATAGAACAAAAGAAGTATCAAAATATGAAAAGGTGTTAAGATATACACTCAAGTGTATCACTCCAACAAATAGTTGAAGGTGGAAACATTTTCGGTTTGTCACTAGTTAAATTCGTAATTAGAGAAATGTGATCTGACATTCAGAGGACAGATGTGAATCCTATAAATAAATTCCGCAATTCCAGTTTCAGCATCAATCTTATTGTTCAAGTGGGGTAATACAACCCCTAAGTTAGTGTTTATATTTTCTCTATTTCAAGTTGTCTTCGTCTAGGTTTAACCCAACCGGCGTATTTGATCCTTATCAAAACAAGTTTGCTTGCAAATAGATTTACGGATGCATTAAAGTAGTTGTTATTTATCATTTATGGCATTAATTAATTTAAAATTGTTTCCGAGAACGAGCCATAAATATTTATCGCGCTGGCGTCAATAATTCTTTTTTATGGAAAAAAGTTTTGTTCGATAAATACCACATATTGGGAAATTGTGTATTTGTCGACATTGGCACGCAACGCCTCCATTAAATCAAGAAAATGCCGTATCGGTTTCGGTAAACATTTGCCTTTGCGTTTACAAATGTAAATCCGGCTAATGCTCTGGTAAGCGTAAAACGAATATGCTATTGTTATACAATTGGCATTGCTGAAGGAGACATTTCCGATAACCAGTTATTCATGTGTTTCTGGTTTTTTTCTCGTCTTGAGACGTTTATTGATCGTTGCATTATTTACTCTTTATTCCCGACGAGCTCATTACTCACATATATCTTTTGTGACGAATAGGGACAGCTGCGTTATTCACGTTTCTGGAGTTTCATTTATCAATAATCCGAATAGAGAGACAAGTGACCTTAACGATGTGTTGTGTGACGTATCGGTTTTAATCGACAAGATTTTATGGGCATGTTATTTTAAGTTCATTAAAGTGATTTTTGAAGAATTATTTTATATTTAAATATGACATCAAAGTGATGATATTTAACGACGGTATATATCAGTATATCTCTAAATCTTGGTATTTATTTGTTTCCCAAAAATGTAGTACTTACTGTTTTACTGGTCATAATTTTTTTGTTAAACATTTGGACTGTCTAGAATTTAAACTGAAATCGTTTAATTTATATTATCCCAACATTTATAGATAAAAATAAAATAGTATATTAAAGAACGAGTGCCATGAAACTGGTTTTATTGCACGAGTCTAACTTTCCTATATTTATCGAATGACTTATGAATGGGGTATCATACTTTTAAAATACATTTTATGATTATTTCTTTAGTGTGGTTTGGCATTTAATGGTCGATATATTTCGCCAACTTTGTAAAAGTTAATTCTGTGTTATTAAGTCAGTCATATGACAAAAATAGTATAAAACTCGTTTCAATGTCATGTTTTATTGCGCTCGTTTTCTAAACTTGAATTCGTGCCATGAAATCTGTCATACGAAACTCATTATTGAATATACTCTTTTGTATAAGCGCCGAAGTTAGCTATATCCCGAGGCGTAATGAAACTTTCCAGCGAGGCTTGTATACCCGTTTATTCATAATCGCCACCGTTTTTATTCAATAATTATCAAAATGCGAATAAATCCAATGTTTTCCAATATAGTAAGTTGATAAGTACATTGCATTTAAATTCATTTGACATTTGTTCAATCAATCTGACATTTGTATTAATTATTCTTCGCATAATTGTGAGAATCGTAGAGATAAGATGAGAGGGGAGATGAAAGTTAAAAGAAGCAGCGTTTCCAAATTATTTAAAAATTTTAATTCTTAGATTTTTCGAATTTAAAAATTTTAATTCTATTACAGCCTTAAATATTATTGAACATGCAATTGTCTAATGGTTGACAGCCCTTACTTTTTCACTCGTGGGTGGAAAGTGATTACTTTGGACCCGCGGAAAAATAATAACGGTTAGGAATGACGTATTTCAAACCTCGAAAAGGTTAGGAATCGACATATTACTATAGTGATTGTGAATAAATAATATATTTACAGAATATGTCAAAGATTCGATCATTTGCTAGAGCACGCTTTAAAAAATCAGGGAGCATGTACCTATCAATAATAAATTAATGGAACAGTAATTTTGGTAGAAAAAATAAAATTAATAGCCATTTATCAAACAAGTTGCACAATATAGTGCTTTTTATCACGAAACGTGAATATTGTTAAACAACACGCATGTGTATAAAACATTTTATACCCATTTACACCAGTACTGGTCAAAATTTAACCGAGACTTAGACACTACTTGACGTTTCGATTCCTTTGCACCAGCATTTAAGTACTAGTTAGTGATGGCCAAACCTACGGCAGACTGACTGCCGGTTAATATCCTTTTTATTATCCTTTTTATTGACATTTCATGTTCCATAAACTCCTCAAATCAGTGAACGTTTGTCTGCTAGTGATTACCTCCTCTTATGCAGCATAAAAAATACGGTTTTTATATCAAAAATACTACTGTGACTTGGAAAACTTGGATATATTAGAAGAGGATGATGACTTGGAAGTAATAGAATTTCTAGAACTCGGAATACCCCGTCATATATACCAGAGAAGAAATTATTTTGATACTTTGGGCGAAGCAGCGTTCCATCGTAGATTTCTACTTTCCAGGATATGTGCTTTAAATTTGCTGAACAGGCATTAGAATATCCTCTCATTGACATGAATCATTCAGTGGCGCCAATAAATCGATTATTAGCCTATCTGAGGCTCTATTCAACAGGGAGACATCTCCAAGAGGTTGCAGATGTTATGGGGATGCACCTATCGACTGTTTCGCGAATTATAAAACGCGTCTCGGAGGCAATTGTAAGACTATACGGACGATACATCAGTTTTCCCCATGAACATGATGCTATTAGAATAGACCAACAACAATTCTTCAATGTTGCTGCATTCCCACGCGTTTTGGGGGTCGTTGACTGCACCCATGTAAGAATTCAATCACTTGGAGGAAATGATGCTGAAATCTTCCGTAATCGAAAGCAGTATTTTTCCATCAACGCCCAAATGATTTGTGCAAGTAATTTGCGAATTATGAATGTTGTTGCTCGATGACCTGGCTCAGCATATGACTACGATATTTACACATATCCCAATTGTTTGCTGCTTTTGGTGATAGTGGATACGTTAATGGTAATTTCTTGTTAACACCATTATTACGTTCTAGAACTTCTGCAGAACAGTTATATAATGAGAGTCACATCAGTACAAGAAATGTTTCACATTTTAGCGTACGGTTGCAGATCGAAACTTAATAAAGTGAACCATTATAGTTGCTGCAAGTGTAATATTTGTTTGGAAATGAATGACTTTGATGCACCGCCTGCACCTGTAGAGATTAATCAGCAAGATTTGGAAAATCATATTCTTGAGGGATAAATTCTAATTGCTAATTGGGCTTCAAGTCAATCTACCAAGAACAAGAAATTTGGTCGATTGTAAACTTATACTTTATTAAATTTATATATACATTTTACTCTAATCAGCTATTTATTAACCTGCTGCAGCAACAACTCTAATTGGACCTCCTTATTGGCTACATCCAGTTGCCCCTTCCTTAATTTTAAATCATGCAGCTCATTGTCTCTTGCATGCTGAATTTGCACATATGCTCGGCAATGCTTTATGAAATTCCTCTGCCCTTTTTAAAATGGAGAGTTGCATCAACCCTATTTGTTTTTGAGGTCTGCAACTTCCTCATATTTTCTTGCCACTGAGGTCGACGCAGAGGGAGATGGCCTGCGACATTGTCTCCATGATTTCGGTGTTTGCTAAAAAAATATAATTATTACACCATAAGGAATTGTTATTATAGATCGATGTACACACTTTCAGTGTTGGGCTTTTGAAGTTTCGGTCAAACTCTTCAATCCCTCTTACTTCTTCTAAACCCTCCATTGTCATTGTAGGAGCAATATTGCTACGCTTCATATTCGATGTTGATCTACCCGCATCTTTTGAAATAGCTCCAGTTAATTATGTGAGGCGGTTGTTTAAAATCTGGGGCTTTGTTATTGCCCCAATCAGCACCTTGCATTACTTGATGAAAACCTTCAAGTTTAATACTGGGTACAATTTCTTCTTATATCTTATATTGTTTTCAATGTTGGTCTGTTCAACGGCCATTGAAGGTTGACATTCTGGTTCCTGCTTTTGCACTAGAATATTATTAATATCCTAGATTGAATGCAAATGACTTCACTCGATACCTACAATACAAAAATAAATTTCTTACATGTTGGGTTAATGAAACATTTAAACAGGACTGGTGCAAAAATGGTTATTAGTGTTTTATACAAGATTTGTTTCAATACAGAAGTGTAAATAATATAATATTACCTCGTTTTCCTTGCAATTAAAATTGCATTTCAATATGTTAATATTTCACAATTGAATTGGAAAATAAGAAGTCGATTTAAAATACTGCAACTTTTTATAACTTTAACAAAATGTTGGAAAATATCCCTTATCTTACCCAATGTGAGGAAATGTAAATATGTATTTCAACAACTAAATTGCCATGTTCAATGCAGTATAAAAGAAGTTTGTATTAACTTTAAAATATAACAATCGAAAATTACACAACTTATTATGCACCTGCAAGTTTCTTATAAATAGTACTTATCCTGTTTCAGAACCTAGTGTCGCTACAAGATTGCAGCCTCGAACGAGGGATGATAAAAAAGTCTCGGAGACTACCAAACAAAAAAACACCACACCAGAAGAAATGGACACTACAAAAACTGCCGCGGACGACGTGTACGAATTCAAATCTGTAAAGGAATCCGACTCGTCGCCCGACCAGAAAAGCAACGATCCCATGGACACCGAGAACGACGATGCCGACCCCCTCAGCACACCTACGTCTCAAGCTGACGAAGGCACCAAGCGAAACTTTTCTGAAGTCGCAGACGTACAAGACGATACAGGAAACGACGACGAAAACCGGAGGAAGAAGAGGAAAGACGAAGGTGGGAAGGAATCAAAGACCACGACTCCGCAAAGAAATGCTGGACAGGGCAAAACGCAGACTGGAAAAATGACAGGTGGCGCGCAAGCGAAGTCTGGTAACTTGAAAGATGCCAAGAGTAACGTCGACAGGAAAAGTCCGTGCGGTAGTCCCAAGCCAGGGAGTTCTAGTGACGCCGAGGTGGAAGACGGTAAATCAGACTTGAAGGTGCCACCGTTGAAAATAGTAATCCCTCAAAGTTCCACCAGTGAACAAGAGACCGGTCAGAGTAGAAACGGAAAAAATAGCTCGCAAAGGTCACAGGCGTTACCGTACGTCGTTCCGAGTTCGAACAGTAGTGAGAGTAGTGAAAAGGAAAATTCCACTGGCACGACCAGTCCTACTGAAAATATAAGTAAAAATGATGATAAAAAGGAATTGTCTGGAAATACTGGAGATGATCAGGTTTGTTGATTTAACATTTAATTTAATTTAATATTTATATGTTTGTATTACATAGCTAGGAAGTCCGCTACAGGATTTGTTATAATGAACGACGTATTTTTAAAGATATAAAAAACATGTAATAATTAATAAGGATAAAAATTTACGTGAAAGTAAATGATATGATACCTAAATAAATTAAACAACGACTTACTAAAGTTGATATAAATATTTAAAATGAAATCACTGATAATTTTATCGACATAAACTCAGAAACTTTTAATTTTTTTATGAATTATTTATTAAAATATTCTTTTGCGTGGTTACAATTATTATCTTATTTGTAAGTTTAACATGAAGTTGGAAACAAATTATTCGTATTTTTTCACTTAATATATTGCTTAAATTTTTTTTTATCAATATTTTTACATTTGTTTTATTAAAATATAGTTACTCACATAATCCACACATATTTGAAGTTAGTCAATACAAGTAGATACGAGAATTCTCATGTATAAAACATGTTAATAGTAATTTTCTTAATTATATTTAATTAACAACCACATGATCGATTTAAAAGGCTGCTGAGAAAGTATGCAAATATATTGTTCTACTTAATAACATTGCAGAGGGGTAGTACGGGTCATCAAAGAGTGTTAAGGAGCTCCATTCGTTCAGGTCCACAAGGGGGTGCTGACAGAAGTAGTAATAATTCTTCACCTCAGTTGCAACGGTCGCACTCTCCCTCACCTTCTGCTTCTCCTGCTACTCCTTCAAATCAGTCTGACACTCCAGCTTCCGCTACACAAACCGCTACAGGCACAACTTCTAAGTCTCCAGATTCGCAGGTATTTCCAATCATCTTTCTGTATTGGTTTATTTTTGTTTTTGACGATCTCACCTCCTTATTACTTATTTGGATTCATTTGTGTAGAATCATTGTATGTTCTTCCATTTTTCATCAATTTATGCACGTAGTGAATGAATTTTTATTATGCGTTAATTTTACACTGGTATGTTTGACGAATTTTGGACTGCAAGTAACATTTTTGTGATCAAAAAGTCTTCCATGTTTGATAATAAGAATTTTGTTATGCTGAAACAAAGTGTTCAAGTATTATAAAAGGGTTATGATTATTAAACTTCAAGGGGGTTATTTCCATTTCTATATGACTTAAACCAGTTACCATGCAATCAAGAATCATATTTGGCTACAGTATCAACATGCTTATCATTAATTTGATTTTAGTTTCAAAGTCTTATTTTCTCTATTTCATCATCACAATTTTTTTTGCCTTAAGGTACTTTATTTTTGGGATCATCTCATTACTTATTTGTCTTATGACCCTGCAGAGCGTTGCGTCTTTGTGTGAGAGTATTTGTTTTCTTACTTTTATTTCGAATTGAATGTGCTCTACTTTTACAGCCTTTAACCGGCCATTTCATCATCATATTATATAATCCAGCTTTCGGTGACGTGAACAGGATGTGTGAATGTGTTTTTAAAGTGCTTGTCTATAGATAACATCGTTTAATGCTTGAATTAGATTACTGACTGGATAAATTATTTCTGATAAAACTATTTGCACATGCCATCTAGGTAAAAATATGTGGAAAAAAAAGCTATATCCATACAACTTTTTTAACCATTCAATTATATGTAGTAAGCATTCATTATTATAGCATCATTATTATAATTCATTTAAATAATTGTGCCACAGTTCACATCATGATTTGCATTTGTATCCTATCTGTCTAAGGCTTCTACAAATAATGACATGGAAGCATCTACAGCAACCTCTACTTCAAATTCAACCACCAATACACCTGCTCCAGTTGAATTACACCCTCGCAAGAGGAAGATGAAACCTAATAAAGAACCGCTTGTGCCAGGTCCTGGACACGAAACACCAGAAACGCCTGCTGTGTCAGAATTGCATCCCCATGACCAACCTATCACGAATTGTTATCAGCTGTTTCTAAACATTCGAAAACAGGTAAGATTATTAATGAGTTATGTCTAAAAATAGCCATTTTTAATGAAAATGTGCGACATACTTTTCAAATAAATAATTCCGTAATTATTACATCTGTGAAATTAACAAAACTGAACCAGAAATTATCAATATCATTTTTCAGATTGAAAAAAGACGTAAGGGTTTATTTCCTGTTCAACCGAAACCACCACAAGGTTTTAAAGATTATTTAATGAATCGGTGTACATACGTGTTGGCCGGAAATTCTCCAACAACTCCTAATATTAATTACCCTGCATCTTTACCATCACCAATGAAAGATTTATTCACAGACCAAGAGAAGGAAAGATATAGGCTTCGCACACAGGTAAATATATTATTAAGTATAATACAAAGAGTCACCTAATTGTTGTCAACGTTTGTAGTTCAGCATTACTACATGTTATGACAAAAATTTAATGTTCCAAAAAACATCAGCTACTAATAGGTCTGAACCACAAATATCAGACCAGGAATTATCTGATAAAAAATAACATTAATTACAAAATCTAAAATCTAAACACGCACAAACTGTTAAATGAAAATCATCTCAGTCACAATAAGTGCTTATAGTGACATTAATATTGTCACTATAATTTTTGACGTAAATATTGCCGAAATAATATATAAGAAAAAGTAAAATTCATTGACTGCACAGAAACACAAGCATTTATTTTGCGTTGGGTAGTCAATATAATTTTTTACTAATTAAGTTACTCGTACTTGTTGATGTAGTAATGTTATTGAAATATTTAAATATTTTAGCACGTAATTGAAAAAGAAAAGCTAGTATTATCAGTCGAACAAGAAATTCTTAGAGTACATGGAAAAGCAGCTAGAGCATTAGCCAACCAATCTCTACCATTCTCCGTCTGCACGATATTAAGAGATGAAGAAGTCTACAATTTGATTACGCCTGAGCAAGAAGAGAAGGACAGAAATGCACGTTCCAGATATAATGGTACGTTTTGGCAACGTTGTATAATAGTTATTTTAAATTGTTAATGTTTCAGGACGTCTGTTTTTAAGTTGGCTTCAAGATGTGGACGATAAGTGGGAAAAAATTAAAGAGCACATGTTGTTGAGGCATCATAACGAAGCGGAGTCGTTGCATGCTGTCCAGAAAATGGATTGGGAGTGGAAATTGAAAGAATTGTCATTATGTGATGCGAAGACCACACCGAATATTGAAGAAATGCATGTACCGATGGTACATGTTAGCGATGATTTTGATCTCTTACCTGCTTAATTATTTTAATGTAAATGGATAGTGCAATAGTTTCCTATTGAAATATTTTACCTAACGTGTACTATGTACATAGTATTTTAGTAAATTATTTTTTTTTATAAATTGGTGTCGGTTATTTGTCTAAAAATCAACAATCAGAAGAAAATTCAGTTATTTGCATCCTCAAGTTAAAGAAGACTATATAAATTATTGTAATTGTTTTACATAATTTTATATTGATACTGTAGTATAATAATTAAGCCTGACGATGGTGTTAATTACGATTTCTCGCGATTGATGTGCTTGCACCACCCATGGGTTGCTGTATATTCAAACACACAAGTATTCTATGTGATGTCTATTTATTGGCTTCTCAAATACGTCATAGTTATAATTACTTACGTCCTAGGTCACCACAGAAATATGGCTATAATTAACTGGCTGATAGAATATATGTACTTTATTTCTAAGTTATAAATTAAATATCCCCTTCGAAATAATTCCTCCATACTTGAATAGAACGCTCCATATTCCGCTACCACTGTTGGAAGCAGCATTAGAGGTCTTTATATGTTAAGGCTATCAGAAGCTCTGACGTTTGTTTATCTTCGTCTATCGTCTTTCACAGGGAGCAAAATCCAGCAATTACAGAAGACTTGATGTTTATGGAATAAAAATTGGACAAACACTAATTGAGCTAGCAAGTTGAACCTTGCTAGGTCAACTTGTTCCACTTTTGTTTAAGTGTCTAATACGGGCTACTTACACACCTGCCGCAGGGGCGGTCATGGCAATACATTTCTCTACACATATGCCTGGTATTCAGTGTTCGGTTATAAGTTCAGCTGAACACTCGCGTTTAGAATGACCCCAGTATTATCGAAAAATGAAGATCGGTATAGCCTTGGCTCTTTCTGTGATGCTACCGAAAGAAAAGGAGGAGATACTGGGTGAAGAATTGGCTACAGAAAAGAAGTAAGTTGTGCTACATGAATATTAGGAAAGAATTCAAAATAGATGACCTGAAAAACTTTTTACGAATGGATATTGCTTCTTTCGAAGAGCTCCTTGCAATTGTGACACCATTTATAAAAAAAGATTAGTGCTAAAGAACGATTAATTGCTACACTGTGGTTTTTGGTTAGAGGACAAAGCTACGAGGATTTGAAATTCCACAATGATTCCTGAGACATGTTGGGCGATTTACAAATGTCTCAAACATTATATAAAGAGTACATTCCTATTATTAGCTATGTCAAGTAAACAGCTTGTATTTCTTGTACTCAGCTCATTCTCTACGAAAAAAAAACAAGAAGTAATACTTAAACAATTCTGTTTAATTACACATAAAGTTTGTATCCATCTGATTTTTTTCCCTTCAAGTTTATTTGCATTTAAACAGTAGGATATCTTTTAATTGGCCAACACTACCTTCCATAACAGTACTATCGTTACTAAATGTAGTATTTTGGAGATCAGAGTTAACACAAATGTTGTCAATGTTTATTGAATTGCTATCTATATATTGAAATTCAGAATGTTGAATTTGAATATATAGAATGTGTTGTGGGGATGGTGTAGGAACAGGTGTACTTCTAGAGGAATCTGAAGAAAACTGATATCGATGTGTTGAAAACTGTTCGAAAGAGGAGACTGAATATATGTACTGTGCTATTGGTTTTCCAAAGTGATTGACGATTCTTCTGTTAGTTTCCCCAAGTTGCTCATAGAAAATAATGCCTGATGCTAATTTTTTAGCAACAACTTGCTGTTGTTTACTCAATTTTTTTAATTGAAGACCATAGCTCTCTCCTATGACTTCCCAATCGTCTGTAGTAGTGAGAAGTTGTTGAGCAGTATCAAATAGTTTTTCTTGTTTCTTTTGTAGGTTTAATCGCTGTTTTCTTGGTGCCGTTTCTTCTTCTGTTTTGTCTAGCTTATTTGCACGTTTTTGGTTAAGCGATTGACTACCAGATGGTTCATCCAATACCAAACCCTGTGAAGCCCGAAATAATAAATTTCTCATTACTATTTGTTTCAGATGCCCACATCAGGTACTGAATGGAAGAATACAGCAAAAATGTTTGAAGAAAAATGGAATTTTAGTCACCGTGTTGGGGAATGGATTTAAAGCACATAGCTATAGAAAAGCCCCCTGGCAGTGGCTCGTGTTTTTATAATCACAAACAATTTTTCAGTGTAGTACTTTTTGTCACTGCGCTCCGTGTGATAGTTACCAACGAACTGATTGAGAAATTACCCCGATAGAGCTATAAACGTGGCAACGTGCAGGTGGCAGGGACAATCTAGGGACCAAAGATTGTCTCGTGCCCCTGCTTCCCTGCTGAAAGGAGCTCCAATCTACGAAATTGCCCCTACTTATCTATACACATCACAATTAAGGGTCATCCCTACTTTTGTACCCTTGATTGCAGGTGTGGGAGTAGCCCGCTTAATACAGCGCTTACGAGGGAAGTCTTATTATTTAATAGCCATACTGTTCAGTAATTCCAAGAATATATCCCCTTAATTTATATATTTATAAGCAGGATTACTGAATTATGGCTGTACAGTATAATTTTAACTGAAGTCTCTGCCAATAATACTAAGAAAACTTTCTCAATATTGGTGTGTATTGGTGGTGATGTGTATTGGTGGTATTGATGGTGACTTGAACTCGCTTACCACATATCTTGAATTGCTTATTTAATATATATTGTCAGAGCACAATAAAAAAATTTGCAATGGTCTGCACTGAACTTACTTATCTTATAGATAAATATCCGGCAAACTGTTGCGATCACAAGCACATTCTTTTAGAAACCTTAAAATAATGTCAATATTTTTTAGTCTTATAAGAACCACTTTTGCGATAACAATGTGATAAGAGCAAATCATCATTTCTGCTTGCGATATTCCTGTCAAAATAGGAGCTCGCTCTATATAAATCTTAAGTTTAAAGTTTCATAATTTTAGCTTGTACAGTTGGGGCGTTAGAACGCCTATAAGACATACATACATTCCGAAAAATAGCATAGGTTCAGGGAAGGTCAAAACGTGTATATTCGTTAAAACCTAGCTTTGGAAAATGTGCCTGAATACTATACTTTCTTATACATAAAGTATGAAGTAGTAAACAACAGATGGCCTAAATTAAAATTATTTAAGCGACTGTGGTGCTGCACATGCTTAAACCACCCTCTGGGATTCTTCAATTAAAATCTCAATTTTGTAGGCGTTAATTCAGCCATGTTTAAGATATCTTATTTATATTCATATTGGATAAATGTCAAATTATTCAATCTCGTAAACATTTTGATAGTTCCATGGACTTACTGCAAACTTGACACACTTCGATCGGTAAAATCGATAACGATGTATGTATTGGAATTCCACTGACATTCGCAAAATTTCAAATTGTTAATCAAATTGTCAAACCGTACGGTGTCAATACGATGTGCATACGTGTATATCGATGGTATCAAACAAAGTAACAAATGAATTCATAAATGTCGTCCCACGAAATTTGAGTTGTCAAAAAATTGGCTTTAAATTGTGTTTTTTCATCATATTTCTACTTCAAATACGTAAGTCATATATTTCATCCATAGTCGAATATATAACCTCAAACATGCAATGTTTACAATTTAAATTTGTTTTAGTTTGTGAATGGCGTTCATATAACCGATTATCATTACAAACAAATACACCTAAATGGAATCGCTAAATTCAAATGAATCCTCTGTTGTTTCGTGTGATATTGAATCTGTGAGTAATGTAAGTGTAGAGAAGCCGTTGTCTCCTGTGCTGAGCGTGCGCAAAATTACTCGACGAAAATTTCTTGGACGGAAGTTAAACAATCAGAACAGCAAAGTTAAGTTGGTAAATCGATTCGATGGTTACGATCCTATAGAAGAGAGCCAAAAAGAAAGTGCGGAGATTGACAGAGCAAAAGCGAACAAACTCTTCAATCAACATGATACAATTGAGGATCGCATGAAGAAAATTAAACAGTTAGAAATTGAACGTAAGGAATATTACAATCAATTAACGGATGAGCGATCGAAGAAGGATTCGCAAACAGCAGACACTGGTACTGAGAAAGACAAATCTGAATTTAAAAAACCGTTACTGCCGATACCTAATCTTAATTATTTAAAAGACCAGTCGAGCCCTAAAAATAAGAAATGGAATGCACCATTCACCAACTTAGCGAGTGACAAGGGAATTAAATCAAATAATATTAGCGAAGTATCTGGTCGAAATGCAATAGTTGAGAATATCTCGGATAATGCAAATAAATCCATTCATGCTTTAAAATGTGATTCGACATTGAAACAACCAATGAAAGCGAAAGCAAGGCAGTTGTCGAAAATTCCTCGACCAAACAAAAATTATCCGAATCGTCTAGAAATTAAATCTGACAAACTTACTCCAACGACAACAGGCTTCAAAAGCGCATCTGGAAAATGCATTGACATTGCCGAGAATCACGTTAATGCACTTAAGGGAATATTTTCAGATGAAAATTTTGATGATATATTGTTTGTAACACCAAGTAACAAACGTGTTATGTTTAAAACGCCATCTGGAAAAAATTTAGTTATTACGGAGAGTTTGATAAGCATGGCTGATAAAATGATAACAGGTAACGACGATGAATTGGAAAAAAGTACTGTTAGTTCTAAACATAATTTGTCAATGTTTTCTACAAACACCATGAATAAACTTTTCACAAACGACAAGTTTGATCAGTTTTCTACTTCAACGACTAATTCTTTGGATATTTTTGGATACACAAACTCATTTGAGACACCGAGTGATTTCACGAGGTCTTCATTTTATCATGCCGCACATACGGAATCTTTTTCTACGGTGCGTAGTAGTAACTTGATTAAGTACGATGAAGAAGAACGTAAATATTTCAGTCGGAATGAATGTATAGTTGGAATAAGTGACACACAAAGTTTGGTTGCAGCTGATGATGCATCCGCCATAGATAACAATGATTGGATTAATGAAAATGAAGTAGATCATTTTGATGAGCAGTGTAGAAATGAGAGTGTTGTTACACACGTGGATGCAACGAATGAAGATATTCTTAAGGATGATTATATTGATTATGGCCCAGCAAATGAACCAAAGTTAACAGATAATTTAGCGGTAGTCACTTTAACACATAGTCAGCCACAAGTGGTAGATGATGATGATGAAGATGATTTTTCAGTAAACACCCAAGAAATTAATTTATGCTCGAATAATTTCGTCGAACAGTCTGATGAAAATTCCTCACCTAAAGAAGATAACGCTAAAGTAAATAAAATGGATGAGATGAATGGTGATGTTGAAGAGCAAATTGAACAAAAACAGGAGACACGTCATGCCAATCATAGTCTTGAAGATTTACCAAATGAACTGGTACGTGGTATTTCATCAAAAAATGTAATAAATTTATGCGTAGCTCCGAGTTTGATGGCCTGCCAAGCTGAAATGATGTTGTCCAAAAAGTTGGTGGAATTACATAAAAATCAAAATTTTATTGGCAATTCAGAAGACTCCTTTTGTGGCTTTACCAACGTAGATTATAAAATATCGGAACACAGCGTAGAAGTTAGACAAAAAACTCTTACGTCTCAAAAGACTGGATGCGAAGGATTCACAAAATGTGAGCAAAAGGCTGCCGAAGAGAAACTATATAAAATTGTTAAAAATATTAAGAAAATAGAGAAAGAAGTGCCAGAAAAAGAAAAAGACACGCAATCCAAGTTCAGAGCTGATAAGAGAATGAAAAATCGAAAAAGTAAAAAACAAACTGAAGCAAATAATACGTTGATAGATGTCATAGAAGAAGAGGGTGATGAAAATGTAATTGAACAAGAAGAGCATCCGAATACTGTCACTGCTATGAAGGATGAATGTAAAAAGTCCAAACGGAAGAAGGATAAACCAATTAAGCACAGCAAATGCAAGTCCACTGTCCATGGATGCGATGGTGATGTACCCGTTTTAAAGAAAATCAAGCATGAGTTAAAGACACAACAAAGAGTCGAAGAAATACAAATCGAAAACCCGCATAAAACTATTCCTCAAGTTAACGCAAACGAGATACCCATGAATAATTCTTTGAATGTGCACAACAAATTTTACGAAAAAACTTTAAAAAGCGATGAAATTCAAAGTACCATAACTTATGATCATGTATCCATAATTTCAGAAAAATCGTGTAAAAAGTATAAAAGCCACAAGAAACGCAAATCTACAGATCTAAAAGAAACCAATAAAGAACTAGTACATTCAAGTCCTGCCAAGCAATCGTTTGAGTTGAACTCGAACCCACGTAAGTTTAAAATTGAAATCGATTGCACCAATAAGTTCCATATCAACATAAGTTGCAATGGAGGTCAACATGACAAAATAAATGTAATCGATAATGGGGGAATCAAATTAACACAGAAAGCAATTGAAGATTGCGTCGTGCCTGAAAATAAATCGCCGAAAGTTAGCGAAGAAGAAAAAAACAATCAGACGGAAACTGTTTCACAAAATACTGAAAACGTCGATACCACAATTCAAAATTTGAATACTTCTGCAAAAGATGACAAGTCGAATAAGTCGCAAAATAATGGAAAGATTGATCAGAAACCTTTTCCTGACTACTGCTCGTTAGGTCTGGGCAAAGAAAAATTGTTTAAAAAGATTTTAAATAAAGCCCACAAAATATACAAAGACATAAAAAAGTCAGATGTGTCTTTGAACACCGATAAAGGAACAGACAAGTCGAAAGAATTGGAGAGTTTAAAAAATAAGACGTCTCCTGAGATGTGCAATGAATCGTCCGATAAGGCCAGAAAATTTAAATCAATCGAAAACAAGAAACTGTTGGCCTGTGGATTCAAAAGCGCGTCTGGAAAAGACATCGACATTTCTGAAGATGTTTTAAAGAAAGCGCGAAATTTTTATGATAAAATCAAAAATGAAGATTACACAAATGAAACAATATATGAAGAAACTGACGATTCTTTTAATAATGAACACAAAAAACCACAAGAAGTCACTGATAATGTTAAAAACACTCACAATATCGAGGGAGATATACAAAATTCTAATGCAGTTGAAAGAAGAACCCGTGTACTTTATCAAGACCTAAAAACTTCAAACTTAATGCAACCTGCAATGAATGGTTTCGTATGTGCTTCAGGGAAACCAATTAAGATATCTGAAGAAGCAGTTAAAAAATCTGAAAAGTTCTTTAATGATATTGAAGCATTGGCACCTAATGAGTATCTTAATTCTAAAAATGTAAATGATAAATTATTAAATATTAATGCTGAAGGATGTATAAGTCCTAATGAATTAAATAAACACGATATCTTTGACAGAAATGCAAAGGTACGAAGATTTAACGAAATAAACAATTATAATTTTCTCTTTGATAACAAAACATTATCTGGCGGGGATTATAAGAAGGATTATGTCGTTGGTTTTATGTCAGCTGCTGGCAAGAAAGTTGATATCAAACAAGAAGCTTTAAAAAAGGCTGAAAAAACGTTCGAAGAGTTTAAAAATGTTGATTTATCGAGGGGTGATTTCGAAGACCACAACCGCGCTTGCTCACCCGATGTTTCAAAGATGTGTGAATATCGTATCGAGTCTGGCAATAAATATTCACAATCGGAAAGTAAAACTATTGATGGTACTTCAACCGTAACAGCTACACCCTCAAAAAGAGCTTTTGAATTACTTGAAGATGTTGTATCGACTGTCGACAGTGCGCTTGAAAAAATTAAATGCAATGATCGTTTGTCAAGAAGCACCAACTCAAGGAAGCGTCTAGGGATTTCGAGATCAAAGCAAATAACAATACCCAAAGAGAAACTCGAACAAGCTAAGTTACTGTTCGAAGAAGACGGCATTTTTAATTCACCTTATTCTACAAATAAAAGCCCGAGTAAATCACCAAATATAATCCACAATTCGACGCCCGTACGAAACAAGCAATTCATGCCCCAAAATGTGGTTTCTCCCGATAAATTCTTACTGACTAGTAACTTAACTCCTATTAAAGTAGCAAGTCGGAGTGATTTAAGTGATAATGAGTATCAAGACACATTGGCGCGTTCCGCTCTCGTCATCCACCCAAAAACTGAAGGGGGCATCGATAAATGGCAAAATGATCTAACAGATCAAATTAAAGAGTTGAAAAAGAGACTTACTTTATTGGGAGAGAGGAAACGGGGATTAGAAATTCAAAAAGATGCTCTCGGGGTCGGACATAAAGATTATAGGAGGTGAGGCATTTGCATACTTATAATTAGTACATTTTAATGATAATAAATTTGAATTTAACGTAACATTCATTTATTAATTTTGTGAAACCTTATAAAGCGAATTATTGATATTGTGCTGTAGGCAGAAAATTGGAAGTCTTTATAAGCTGAAGCACGACAGTAGAAATCATTTATGCTTGAAGAATCTTCAACAAAGTATCTCTGAAAACGTCAAAGTATCAGAAGATATTTTAAAAATTACACCAAAAAATTCTGAGTTTATACATTTCCCAGCACGGAGGTAAGTTGATTTTATGGGTTTTCGTTTTGTCAACATTTAAACTAGTTTAGGGAAACAAGAAATAGATGTGGAAAAAACGCTCGATGAGGCTTTGGTGGTACCGAACGTTAAAGATTTAATCGGCGTGTCCGAAATTGAATGCGCATTTAAAACAATGTCAGGTGTGGATCACACGTTGATTCCTAGAGGATGGGTATTGAATCATTACAGGCTCATTGTTTGGAAGTTGGCGAGCTATGAGCGATTTTTTCCTGTTTATCTAAAAGGTTGTTTATCAGTGGATAATGTCATACAGCAGCTAAAGTACAGGTATTTTATTTGTGTAATGTATAGGCTGTACCTTTTATGTTTGGTCAATGTTTAGGTATGATAGGGAAATTGACAGGGCACAACGACCAGCTATTAGAAAAGTACTTGAGAAAGATGATGTTCCACAAAAACGAATGATTTTATGCGTATCGGATATATATCAGGTATTGAGACATTCTTAGTTTATTTTCAAAAAATTCACATTTATTAGTTCATCGTATTAAGCCTATTATGATAAGTGTGGACAAAAAAACACAAAATTTTCAAGTCTGAAATTCCTTGATCTTGTCACTGTGAATAAACAATGTTTCAGGTTTTTACATCGCCAGTACTATGTAATTTCACTCATCGTACTTTGCACCATTATTTGTACCATAAGCAAAATATGTTTTTGGTTTGGTTTGGATATATGATGTCCGTGGTTAAATTTAACTGGGTCTTGCATTTATTGTTAAATATTAAAAAAGTCGATAATGAAGTTTAAAATGTGTGGATTTTTTGAAATGAGTCATTTACATTTGGCTTTTGTCATTAGTTATTTATCAGGTAAATGAGAAAAGTGTCGAGCTGGAGTTAACTGATGGATGGTACTGTCTAAAGACAGTTATAGATGATCTATTGGTTCATCAAGTATTAAAGAAAAAGATCAAAGTCGGTACCAAACTTCTTATTCAAGGAGCCGAGCTTTTGAATTGTGATGGATGTCATCCTTTGGAGGTAATCAATATTTTAATTTTGTTTAATCGAGAAACAATTTAATAATCAATTCAGTAACGGATCACAAAAATGTGATCCGTATCCAGATCAGATAGTCAGGCTAGTAAATTTTATATTTCCCACTCGTGGTATTTTGAATTTTATTTTATTTAATTTTTGTTACTTTAATTTACATGACTCCAAATCAATAGGAAGTTTTCATCTTTTATGATGAAGATAAATTGTTTGATCTTAAGTATGTGTTTAGTAAAGTTATTATGTCTCTACTTTTTGGTCAATGTGTTGACTATCGAATCGTCCTTTGATTTGTAGGTGCCAGAGCACGTTAAGTTAAAAATTTCATACAATAGCACCAGACGAGCCATATGGCACTCAAAATTGGGCTATCAGAGCAATCCGGGCCCATTTTTAATTCAAATGAAGACAATCCATCCGAACGGTGGAATGATTGGTTGCATGAAAATTCAAGTAGCTCGTGTCTACCCCATCAGATATATGGAACAAATAGAAGATATCAAAAGTGAGTAAAATTAATTCATATTTAGAACAAAGTTTCAGTTATCGTTGCAAGTTTCATTTTCGATGCAACAGGACATTAATGTATGATAATTAAAATCTATCTAATTTCATGCAAGTTTGGCGAAATGGTAAAGCGGAAGAAAAACGCAAGAAGGTATTTGAAACAGATAGGATCAATAAAATTGAAAAGATTCGTCTTGAAGTTCAAAAAGACCAAGAGAAGACCGCCGCATGGGAAAACAAGAACAGGTCACTGGAACGATCGAAATTGAACAAGACTGAAATATCGAAAATAACTTGTGCGAAAACCCTCTACAATATAATAAAAAATTCCAACGATCCTGACAGTATAATGGTATGAATTTTCAATTTTTATCAGAAAAGAAAAAAATATTTAATTTTGTTTTCGTCTTGTTCAAATATATAGAGGTGGTGTTAATATTCCAACTAGAAGTACTTGCAATCATAGTTTCTTTAATACTATAAAATATAATATTGAATTATTTAGGAAATGCTATCTCCTTCACAACGAGCGATAATCGTCGAATATCGTCAAATCATGTCTGTAGAGATGGAATATGACACAAACGTTAAAATTGCACAACAGGTGGAAAAATTCAAGTTGCTAGAGAGAAAAGTTATTCCGATGTTAAAACTGTTGGTGTTGGACAGCAACGACGTTTCCGATAAGGCCTACACGTTCTGCATTTGGAAACCTACACCAGAACACGAAGAAATGCTCAAAGAAGATACGACATTTACTGTTTATAATGTAGTGCCGAGGTGAGATCATCGACGAACAAATTGGCACAATTACGATTAAAATTTTTGCAGATCTAACGGTGATTTTGTTTCAAATTCGAAGACTTACTTCAAATTTGAGAGAAAGTTTTCATCGACTCACACTAAATTGAAGCGTCAAGTGTTTCCAATTGCGATGACCTTAGATATGTTTTATTGCCCTGCTTTTTACGAATTCGACACTGTTGGCATCGTTGTGCAGTTAAATATTAAGAGTCACGATCAAGATTTGTGGATGGCAGATTTTCTCGGCAGGTTTGTTCATTTTTAAAAGCTTAGAATTCTCAATGTGTGAAGTCTTACAGATTGCTATTCGTTAAAATAAAGGAAAGTCCAAAGTGTTGCTCTTTATTAGATGGTATCGCCAGGTCTAATATTATCACATTATCAAATTTGGTTTATTGCAAACCGCAGAAGGAGTTTGGTCAGGCAATTGCTAATCAATTTACGGTTGTTACGATGTACCCGCAACAGAGGTTTCTGCAAGAATCATTGGAAGTGTTTAAGATTCAGTTACCTAAAGTATTTATGCAAACAAACAAATGAGCAAAATGTAAATAATATATCTTTCAGGATATAGTCAAGTTGTTGGACGACTGTGATAAACGCATTGAGAAATGTATTGCCTGCGTGGATGTTAAACAAAATTATTCACGATCTGTACAACATAATTCATTATTATCGACTACAAATAATATTAGTGCATTTCTAGATGATAGTTTAGAAGATAGTACTGTGATACCTTCAAGGCTGA
The DNA here is from genome assembly GCA_959613385.1 of Geotrupes spiniger. Classification (NCBI taxonomy): domain Eukaryota; kingdom Metazoa; phylum Arthropoda; class Insecta; order Coleoptera; family Geotrupidae; genus Geotrupes; species Geotrupes spiniger. The sequence goes on along the minus strand of OY390736.1, from coordinate 21,766,937 downwards.
CATCAACAGATGTGCTAATGTCGTTGATAGATACGGATCAATTTAACTAAATGTAATGTGAAATAAATGATATGTAATATATGTATTGGTTATTTTTGTAACTAAAATTGAAACATTACGTTTTGATTTTTTACTTTGTTGCATTTATAATAAATTATATATCTTGTTTTTAGTTGATGTGTGTTAATTAACTTCCCACTCCTTTTTCCTTCATATGCTTTCTTTTTGCTTTGTTGCATTTCTAATAAATTATATTTATGTTCTTAATTTCAATATTTTATTGTATTTGTATTAATTAATTTCAAACTGATCATTTTTCTTTTCTATAAACATGCTTTTTTTGTGAACGATTCTTTACACATATACTCAGTGACATATAAACTGCACCACCTAGAAGGGGTGGGAATTTTTGGACGAAATTTGCCAGAAACATTGGACTAGTCTAAGGTAACAATTGATTAAAATTTGATAAAGAAAACACTTCATCTTTTTGATTATTCTTTAATAATGTGTTGGTCCGCCCCTATTTCTGATACACTCATTGACACGCCTTGGCATTGATTCCAGCAGGTGATCAATGTCTTCTTGGGGTATGGCATCCCAAGCAGCCTGTACTTCATGCCGTAGAGCTTCTATTGTCATCGGTGGGTTCGGTAGATTCCTCAATCTTCTACCCATCATGTCCCACACGTCCTCAATGGGCGACAAATCGGGAGATCTTGGCGGCCAAGGCAAAAGATTAACATTGGCCTCTTCAAAGAAGTCAAGAGAAACCCTTGCTACGTGAGGTCGTGCATTATCTTGCTGGAAAATTGGGTCTTCCAGCCGTCGAAGATATGGAAGAACATGTGGTTCTACCACTTCGTCAATGTAGTGTCGCTCGGTCATACTGCCCCGAATGAAGAGCAAGGGTGACCTACTGCCGTAAGCAATAGCACCCCACACCATCAACCCCACAGTTCGGTGAACATGCCTCCCAATCGAAAAATCAAGATTGCGCCTTTCTCCACATCTTCGTCTAACAGTCATACGACCATCATGCATTCCTAAACAAAATCGCGATTCGTCACTAAAGACAACTCGATGCCACTCCAAGTTCCATTGAAGTCTCTCCGTGCACCAGGCCAAACGTTCCTGGCGATGTTGAGCAGTGAGGGTTAGCACAAGATGTGGGCGGTAAGACAGCAAGCCAAAGGTTCTTATTCGACGATAAACTGTTCGCAAGCCTATCGGACGACCTTGTTCACCTAACCATTGATCAGCTATTGATCTGGTTGTAGAGAATCGGTCTCTCAAACAATCCGCCCTCGGTCAAAGTAACTCAACTGCTGGTAAACTTGAGGTCTCCTTCCTCTAGGCATCATTAAACACTTGAAACACTTTAAACTGAAGAACGGGATCCGAAAAAGTGGAACAAATTCAAAAAATGACTCGATAATTGCAAACGTCAAAAATCCCATGACTACTTGATGATTGGGTTTCAAATTTTAATCAACTATTTCCCTGGACTAGTCCACTATTCCTGTCAAATTTTGTCCACAAATTCCCACCCCTTCTTGGTGGTGCAGTTTATATGTCACTGAGTATATTTGCTAGCGAAAATAAAATTGGGTAAACTGAATAACACAGTGCGGGTACAAGCCTGAAATTCGAATTCAATCATGTTGGTGTAAATATGTATTTTTAGCCTCCCGAGATGTAAGCATTGGAACTATGCACCGTTCATGTCACATGTAACTTCGTTTTTACGACGATTGAGCGTTTTCCCGCATAGTATGCGGTAAAGTAAATAATCCTTCTTTTTAAACTCCAGAGACGTAGGAAAAATACGCAATTTTGAAATCATGAAGCCGATGTTCAGGAGAACAAGATATATTAATTTTTAATTCAATAAGTATAACAAAATACACAAAATTTAAATATTAATTTAATATTAAATTAGTCCAAACACTCCGCTGGGCATCGTGTTTAAGATATAAACTTCATGAAGCAAAATGCAATTTCCTACATTCGATTATAAATAGCTAATAATAAACGTACCTACCTACCTAATAACAATTAACTTTTATATAATTATTTAAATGTAACAAATTCAAATCTGTCATGTCATGTCATGGCTGTCACAATGCAATGTTGCCAACTTGAATAAATAAAATATATAGGTATAAAAAGATTACTTATTAATTTAAAATAAAATTAATACAAATCTCATGCGTTACGTTATTTTACAGCGCTCCGGCAAATAAGGCACTCGCCCTTCGGACTCGTGCCTTAAACGAAGCCGTCGCGCTGTAAAATTGAACTTCCCGCATTCGACTGTAAATAACTATTATAAATCAACAACGTGTGTAAGTAAATGCATGATTTAGACACATTACATTATTACCATGAGTATATGTTTCTATAATTCGATAAAAATTTAATATTAATCGGTTGAGCGCTTTTTGTAAGCGTTGGATCTGGTGAATTGTAAGAAGAAATGTTACCTTAACTTTAGTGCGTCAACATTTCGAATTTATTTTTATTTATCCTTTTTGTTTCAATGCGGTATACTATGTGCAGATAATATTCCATTGCAGTTCATAGGTCCTGTGACACTGAATTGTGTAATAACATATGTTAGACTTTACCTTTGGGAAAACAGGCAATTGAAGGAACAAATAAAATCATAAAAATACATTCTAATATATTTTCCGACATTAAAATGTGCTTTTAATTTCGATGTGTAATAAAGGATGCAATTTTATTATCGACGCCTCAAACGAAAGCCAAAATTGGAAATTAACTAAAAAATCAGAACAAAATTATATATAAACATAAAAATTCACGAAAAACGAGAACGAAAAAATCAAAAACGAAACTGCAACTACGAATTCTTAGCAGTTTTATATCAAAAGGAAAGAAAAGTATGTTAATCATAAAACTCAGTGAATGCACAAAGGCATTCTAGAACCACCGTCCAAATTCTTTGAGTATTTATAACACGCTTGAGAATAGTTTTAGAAAACTTGTGGACTTGGGATCGTTTGAAAAAAAGAGTCCTGCGAAACGCCATCCAACATGGCAAAATAAAATTTAGAACTTCAGAAGAGGGCGACAAAAATTACGAGATGTTGCGAATGCTCAAAATTTAAATAACCTACATGTTGTGCATTCAACCTGGGTATATAATCTAATCAGTACAATCAAATTTGTTAATATTTGGATCCTATGTCAAGAACTAAACAGGTGAAGAAAAATTGCATCCTAACAGTTATCATGTTAGTAAGAGGACATCAGAGTCGATAATTGAAAGATGGCTATGTCATGATCCTAGCGTATCGATGCAACTAACTTAAGTTAGTCAGTCGGTAATTTAGTACAAAGAGAACGCACGTCATTTAGTATTCGTAGTGAAATAAATTATAACTTCAAAATCAAATAGTAACAAAAGTGTAAATTGTGACAGTTGGGACCATAACCATAAATTCCAATACATAGGACCCATGCTATTTAATGCCATTGCACCCTTGTTGAAATCGTTAAAAAAAGAAAATTTGGCCTGTGTATAAAAACAACAATAATTACTCGTTTTATTAAAAAAGTTTTAAAGTGTAAATGAGTGTTACATTGCCTGAGAGACATTTGTGCATTGTTCGAAATGATTGAAGTCGTTCTTTTTATATGTATGCACCATGCACCCAGGTTTCTCCTTCAAGCTATTACTAAACACAAAAGCGTCGGGTCGTTTTTATCTGATGATGTTCTGCACGAATTTATAAATTATATATGTCTCTCGAGTACGGCATTCACATTCCTGTTTAGATAGGGTCGTTTGTATACCTACAGGATTTGGAGCGGTGGTTGGTGTTTGTTGTTTCGTAGCTGTGATTATACCGGGTGGTGACTTCGCAAATGCACTATAGCAATTTCCGTGGTAAATTTTTAATGTATGATTATTTACTCCACGATTTAGTTTAGAGTTGCAGATTAGTTTCCTTGCAGACCAAAATAATATTACTTTTATCGTTTAGAATTTTCTACTTTTCGAAATTTACGAGGGTAAGCTTATAACAAAGTTACATGACTATGACTATACTAAGGTATTAAAATACTTCTTTGGTCATTTTTCACTATAATCTCCTTGTACTTCTATGCATTTTTTTCATTTAATATAAACCATCTTGCTCTGCAAAAATTCTCAACTACCTACGTTAGTTCTTCGTCGTTTAGAAATCTTTCTCCCCTAACTGCTCATTCAACTTCCTGAACTGAAAACAGTTACAGGGTGCTAAGTCAGGGTATATGATTTAATTCTGTGAAATCCTTCAAAGCATCCTGAAGAATAGAATTCAATTTTTGAATTTTCCTATTCGTTTTTCCATTATGTTGGAATTTGCGTAAAATATTAGCATAATTATAACCCTTCATTGTGGTTTTAGTAAAATTCTTTGCCAGCCTTCTTTGGCGGTGGCAAGCCCTTGTGTTTTCATTACATCAACTCCTGTTGCTTTCAGGATCGTAGTGATGAACACACGTTTCATCAGCAGTTACAATTTTCTCAATAATTTCTTTCTCTTGTCATTCACAAAGCTCCAAAAATAGTTGACAACTTTTACCTCAAAGTGGTTTATCGAATGGCGTCAACATTCTTGGTACGCATTTGGCACTCACTGTTAACATGCCAACATTATCATGGATGTTGGTCCATGCTAATTTACAAACTTTCAGCATCGGGTTTTGCCAGCTTGCGTTTGTTAAGGAAATATACGATGGATTTTTTTTTATATTATGGACCAGGTATGAAGAAGAATAGTTATTCCAGAAATTATTTCGCCAAAATATTTTTTTTATATAGGAAAGAGGTAATCACTCGGTGTCGTCCGGGCTGTAGGGTAGATATTCGATCTCTATAAAGCCGCATACGTTGATTACTTTTCGGACTTGGTGAGCTTTGTGGACTGCAATTCTCATGAAGCAGCATAATCTTTTTATTACAGTTCTGGGGCCTTTTTAGCTGTATGGCAATTTTCTCCTATGCCCCAAAACATCGTCCTGATGAACGCGATCTACGTTCTACGTTCTTGCATTTTGTGGGTGGGGGAGTTCCTTTCTTTCTTGTTTTCTTGGTGGGTACCAGTGATACACCCATCATCTGTTACAATTTTCGAAAATAAGCCTCCATCCTCAATCAATTTCTTTAAATTTTCCTCAGAAATTTGTTGCCGACACAATTTTTGTTCGAAAGTAAGCAATATAGGACTCCAGCATGTTCTACATGATTCATTCCTAAATCTTCATGTAAAAAATTTCATACTGTACCCTCAGATATGCCTACTTATTTGGTTCTTGCTTCGATAAGCCCGCTACATTCCATATCTTATACATAAAGTATAATAAAGTAGAAAGACAAGGAAACATCTTTGTTGCTTATTTTACATATTTACAAAACGACTGCAATGCTTTGATATTATATTTTACAAATGTTCATTTAGTGGAAGAAGTATCTTCGCCATAAGCTATTTTGGAAACTTAGAGAGATCCTTCTACTAAAATATATTATCAGTTTTTATTTTGTTTCACCCTCTGTTGTTGACGTTAACTTGGAAATACAATCAGCAAAAATTAAAATTCATTCTTTATATAACAAAATTAATATAGTGTTGCGAATTCTTTTAGAATGCTACATGCAAGACGAAAATATTCAAAGAACAGAAATCGATAATATAGGATTGAAACATCCACGCTATTTAAAACCCATTGAAGAAATTTACTTAGGGGCACACGTAATGGGTGTTACTGGTAATGGAACTCATGGCATTTAGGGCAGCTATTAGATTTTCAAAAATACTGTTTAGTATTTTTAATAGAAGAAGGATACGAACAAATATACAAAAGCTTTGATCCAAAAAATTCGTTTGCAAACATTTAAAAACAAATTGCTATGATAAATAAGTCCACGTGAAATTCTTTTTAAACGGCATCAGTCAATTGCTTCTGTGTAAATAAAACCAAAATGCGAAGTAGACTTTCCTGAGAAATACTCGCCAGTTATTAAAAAATGATTGTCGTCATACTATTAACCACGATTTAATTAAAAACATAAGTAGTCAGATTTATACCACGAAATAAGTAGGGGTTAATCTGACTTTGCAATGGTTAGTTTTATTTTTGTATTTGTCTTTAGAAATTCTATAATTTGATTTGTAATTTTTTTTATATTTGTTTTATCATGTTTGTTATATATATTGTTAATGAAAAATGCAATAAATAAAAAAGGTAAAAAACGTGTGTTTTTTAAACAACCCATCCAGCTTTGGTGATTTACAAGTTGTCTAACTTACTGCCCCTTGAGGCTAAGAAAATCTAGGGAATTTTGAAGCAAAAGTCTGAGAAATTTGTAAAAATGTCAGAGTCAGAGCGCAGACAGTTCCAATTGATTTAGAAACTTCGCCCGTTCGTTTGTTATCATCATCCTTTGACGATACCTTATTTTATTTTATAATCGGACTTGATGTTGGATTCTCAGAGTTGTCATTTGTTTTGGTACAATTCTGGATATAATTTTTTAACGCGCCATATTGCTTTTGCCTTTAGGCTTCTTTTTCCAGCCCTCATTATTTGTACAGGTATACTCGGAATTACGAGAAGGTGCGTGCACGTCATCAATTTTTAATGACGTCAAATTTTATATGTTTACATGTTTCTCACACAAAAGATACTCTTCAAGATCGTATGCAACCAAACAGACAGCGTGTGTATGTATATGTATGTGGTGGTATGCAACCAGATATACCAGATACTACGCCCGTCGATTGATCTACGTATGTAAACTTACTAGAACGTACAGAAACGGTTCGTCGATCTTTACGACATCAAATACCCTAGATTCAAATTCATTTCGTCTTTTTCATGACAAATATAGAAAACTAAGTGATAATAATAATATCCATAACATTGCTTCGCATCGCCTTGTAAGGCCTGGTTTCACTCCATATTCCAATACAAGAAAATGGCATTTTATAATTTCTACATGTTGGCATTATAAAACAAGCATCGATGACGTGCACGCACCTTCTCATAATTCCGAGTATAATAGACAGTTTCATTTGACCGTCAGACATAATGGAAGAGGCACGCATATAACTTAAATGAAAACTGTAAAGTAAAATATTTATTGTTCTAAATAAGCTAAACTCGTAATTAACATAACTTCAAAATTATATTCCGTTAATCGACATAAAAAATATTTATGCGCTACACAAAATATTTTTCGAATCGTGTGAATGTAAAGAAATTCTATGTTATTCTATATGTATTTTATAATATCAAATATACCAACAAATAATAAATAGTCATTAAAAACAATTTTATAATTCTTGATTTTGAGATTTTATTGAGTTTAATTATTCAAATATATTGCAATCGTTGAAAATATTTTTATTATAAACAGTAACCATGTGCATATTTTCCCTTTAGGTAAATAAACATAACTTCACACATAAATTAAAAAATATTTAACTTACAATAACTACGTTAAATATGTTGTTCCAAAAGAATTTCCAAATTGAAATTAAAATGAGCAGCCTCGTGATAAGAAGGGGTCTTGCAACGAAGTAGATAGCAGCGGCGGCTCGTGAACTCGGGGATAGGTGAAGCAGAATCGGTGGCAGGACCTCCCCCCTCCTATAGCGAGTAAAGTAAATATATTTTTTCCCGATTTGAAAAAATATAGTTATATGAAAACGAAAACAAAAATAACGCCATGTTATGGTTATAGTTTTTTTAATTTCTTGAATACAAGGTTAAATTTTCTCTCCTTTAAACTTGCAAACTTATCGATTATGTCGTCGAAAAATGGTTCTGCACTAATTAACTCATTTAATAGTTCTTTTTCAATTGAAAGTTTCGATAATTCGGTAAATCTGTCTTCTGTAATTGTATTACGCAAGTACGTTTTGACTCGTTTCAAACAAGAAAAACTCCGTTCTACGGAAACACTAGTGGATGGAATAGTCAGTATTAGACATATCAATTTATAAGCTTCTTTATAGATGTTCCTGTTCTCTTTTAAAATTTCCATAAACTCTTGTGGTTGCATTTCTTTGTACTGCCCATCATTATAAATTAGTTGTAATTCATTTCTCAATCTTGGGATGTCAGTAAATATTTTGGGGTAGCACATCTTTAAATTACTTAATGCTTCTGCGGGAATTTTTTTGGAATACGCTACGAATTTCGAAGTATCCATTAATGTAACAAAATGAATCTTCTCCATGTCTTGAAAACGTGTGGAAACTTGTAGAGAAAGGGTATCTAATATTTCATAATACAGAATCTTATATTTTTCAAAGACTTGATCTCGTGTAAGCGGAGCCCGTTTCCCTCCTTCACGGTGTTCAGTTGGAAGTGTTGTTTTTAAAGCAACTAAATCAAAGATGTTTTTGAACGACTCCTTATTTCTTTTGCTGTTTAACAGGGTTTTTGTATTGTTAATTTGCGAGATGCAAAAATTAATGTCAAGTGACTTCTTTTGTAGCACGTTGAAGAGTATATCCGTGAGCCCGAAAATATCGTTAAAAACAACCACCAAAAGCGCAAATTCAAAATCATCAAATTTATTTAAGAAACCTTCACTCTGGCTAATTGATGCTGAATCGGAAGTTGGATCGTTCATTATTTCAATAAATACTTCTTTTAAAGAATTCCATTCGTTATGCATCACACTCAAAATTTTAGAGTGTGATATCCATCGTGTAATAACGCAAGTAGGTATTCGTCTTCCAACCACTGTATCAGCTACGAATGTTCGCTTGACAGAATGGTGGAAAAATGGGGGAAGGCGCTGCACGTTTGAAAAAAATTTGCGGCATTTCGGAATGCTATTACAACTCTGTTGAAGAACCAAATTCAGTCGATGTGCCAAGCAATGAACAAAATTTGCTTGTGGCGCCACTTCTTTAATTTTAGACTGCAGACCATTTAATTGTCCTGACATTACGCTTGCTCCATCAAAACATTGACCAATAAGTTTTGATTTGTAGTCAAATTTTTCGAGGCAACTTGATACTAGGTTAAATAATGTATCGGCAGTCCGGCTGGAACTGACATCATAAAATCCCAAAAATCTTTCCATCAACTTTCCGCTGCAATTTACGTATCTAATTATGATGCTACATTGAGATTTTTGAACAATGTCTGTCAAATCGTCCACTTGAATAGAAAAAAAAGTACAGCCTTGTATTTCCTTTTCGATATAGTTGTCAATATATTGTGAAATACAGTCCATGATTTCATTTTGAATGGTCTCAGAATTGCCAGCAAACACGGGTTTGATTTTTTTATAGTGCTCTTGAATGTCTATAGGACTCACTAATATAAATTCTTCTAACAGTTCTTTAAAATTTTCCCGATTAATAGAATTTATATCTTCGTGATGACCCCGAAATGCCAGTTCTTGTTTTCCTAAATATAGAACTGCACGAATAGGTAATTGCATGAAACGTCTGTTAAGCAGCACATTTTCGTTGAAACACTTGATATAGAGTCTCGAATTTTCTTTCAAAACATCATCAATCGTATTTAATTTTTTCTTTAATTTCAAAAACTCCAATGCACAACGCATATGCTCAGAAGAACCTTCATGTTTATGCAGAGCACGAGTAACATTACCAAAATCACTAAAACCGAACTTGTTCCAAACACTTGATTTAACACAAATAATTAAACAAGGGAGACAGAAAAGTTTATTTAAATAATAACTGCCACACAACCATTCAAATTCAAAATACCACGATTTTTTAAAACGCCGATTATACATTTTGTCTTTAATTTTTACAATTTTATTGGTATTTAATATAGGCATCGGTTTTTCACTATTTAAAATGTCTTTTTTGTCATTATCATTCCACCTTACAAATGGTGTTTCTAATAAAATACACACTGGATCTTGAGAAGGGAACATATTGCACGTAGTAACAACCGAACCTTACAATGAGACAGCGTAAAATGTTGCTTCACTGGCCAAGTCGAAACTGCGCGTAGACGTGCGGTTGTCATGGCAACCGAGCTATTAACGTGTATGCATCGTTGAAGCAGCACCAAGGTCTTCAGATTCTGTGTCATTAGAACTATCCATGAGTGCATCCATCGGCACTTTTTTTATTTTTAGAGCGGGAGGGTCACTTATGTTACCTTTCGAGTACAATTTATTTCTAATTATACAAGAATATGGAGGTATTAGATTTAAAAAAAAGAAAAAAGAGCAAAATAATTTTGCATTTGGGTTGGGTTGGGAATTATTTTTATGTGAAGCGGCGTTTCACCTGCGTCATTGGAAGAGCCGCCACTGGTAGATTGCTTCTGCTTCAATTGCAGATTGGTATTTTGAACGCCCTAAGGATTTTTTGAAGTCTTTGGACACGTTTTTATTGTTATGCTACGTAGACTAATTGGTAATGAACGTTGAACATGTTACGAATCTATTTTAGACAATTAGTACGCTCTAAGAACGTTCGTTACGAAGCCTTCGTATAAATCGCGCATGTCCTAATGATGCGTTTACACTTGACACTCTGGACCTGATATTTCTTTCTGCTACGGGATATACAAGTATGAACAGAGCTGGGAGATATATCATATGTGTAAAATTGTGACATACTTCAGGTGTAAACGCACCATAACGGCGTGTCTTTGTAATGTTGTTGCCATTCCTGTATGAGACCTGTGCGTGCATATCATTTATTATTTAGCGGATAAAACGATAAAACACCTACCAATTAATATTTTCTTCAAGTCAAAATACATATTAAATTAAACACAATTTAAACTTGTTCAACTAAATCAATGCATTTGTAAATGAATCGCAATCATTGTCATTTTTTGGTATTATACTCATTTTTAGAATTTTCAATGCAAATGTGTTTACGAGATTCGCTTTACAAACAATAACGAACAACATCGAAAACAAACGAGAATCACTATTAAATACCCTTAGAAATGTTTTTTTGTACCTTTAAAAATACAACCACCTAGAGGTAAGGTATACTAAAACTTTCCTGTATTATTTTCCCTGCTTCATTTATTCATTTGTAACAGGCGCAAATAATAATTTAATTGGGTCATAATGTTAATGCAATATTTATTGTTGTATATGATTATAATAGAGTCATATAAAAACATTCAGTTGATATAAATCACATATTTGTTGATTTACTTTTTCGTTTTTAGCGACAGTGTATAAACTACCAAATCCTGTCCAATTTGGCCTTTTCATAATGTTAGGACTATTTGTATTATTTCGGTATAAAGTCTCTGATCATAGTAGTTGTTTGGATTGGTTCTGGATATAAGGTACGATTAGTATTGTCTGTAAACCTTTGAATGGTGTTGAATATGTTTCCCAGATATTGAACAGAGTTGGTTGTGCCGGAAGCTTCAGCCGTAACGAAATTCTTAGCAGTGCGATTATCTTGTGTATCATCCCTTGCAATGCAATAATAAAAGTGAGTATCCTCAATATCAATTACAGTATAGCGCTGTTCGTCATAATCACTGTCACTTGACTCGTCATCATCGTCATCTCTTCTAAGTTAACAATAAATTGTTCCACAATTTCGTCCATAAGGTGTTCTCTTTCTATGTAGAATTTTCTTGAAATGCTGAATGTAATTTTTCCATATCTCCGTAACAAACATTGTTGAAAGCTTTCTCACATTAATTCAATACATCGTTAATTTTGAAAGTATTAATGTTTGTTGCAACTTTATTTTTCACATGTGTCAAAATTAATTCAATAGCATTAAATTCGCAATGAGGTACAGGCAACACTAGTAATTTCACATCATCTCCTCTTACTGTGATTTAGTTTTTTAATTTTTAAAAATGAGTAACTCCATCTGGGAGTGCTACCTCTTTGTCAGTAACCACGCAATCATGTCATATTTCTTCCAAGCTGATGTAGTTAGGGTATCTAACATTGTATGATAAGGGGATCTATCACAATAATAGATTTTCCTGGTATTGCTGACAATGCATGCCAATACCATTCCTCGAAATGTTGGTGATCGGATTTTGCTTTCTTTTTTTCGACCTTAAAGCATTTACGATTTAATATGTAAAATAATAACCTTTTGTCCTGCACCTGATGGCCACTTTATATCGCCTCCATAACCATTTACTTGTTGAACTCTACCACGATAATGGTCAAATGTATCCCTCTTTTCATCCTATCCAAATCATCGAGCATGATTTGCACCACACCAGGTTTCGCCTGTATCGAAATTAAATCTTTGAGCAGCAACGCGAGGGTGTTCTATTAGCACTGGTTTATTATTTAATTTTCTGAATGAAAATGTTTTTTTTTAACCATCTATACAACGTTCTCTGGGAAAATTCTGGCAAATCTACCACTTCGTTAATTATTTCAGAGCAGAATTCTTTTACAGTTGGAAATTTCCTTTCTATATAAAATTTAACATTCTTTCTCCTTATAACTAACCCTTTGCAAAAATTCATCACATTCGATTTTTGTGCCACTTTTTGGTTTCAAATCATCTACTCTATCTTCACTTCGGTGTTATTACTTACTCTTTCAACAGTTCTTCTGGAAATTCCAATAGTTTTAACCGTTCTAGCTGCGATTTTCTTTACGTCAATAGTAAATTGTCTAATCTTTGTAATTACTAGCTTGACTTCTATAGTACAATACATTACGGCATTTTGGTATAAATAAAAAAAATATTTGTGACTAGCAAATAAATAATTCCGGGCTTTTAAATTACCATTATCTACCGTAATATATATTCATTACCGTCTATGCGGTTATGAGATTAAAATTTGTTTATTTGAATATTGTTTTTCATTATACCAAACTTCGATAATATAAGATTTATTTATTAGTGAAAAACAACAGTAGTTATCGAGACTAGCGTAACTTACCTGCGCAGTCGGCGAAAATTATACCGAGATTTAAGTTTCGTGCGATATCTAATTGTTGCGATAAAAGAGTATACAAAAACTCAAGATTCCAAGTAAGTACAAGAAAGCCCTGGCCAGAAGCTCGAATAAGAGCTGGATGGAGCACAAGGTACTGATAAACTGGCCGGAATGCCAGGGAATGAGATATTCCAAGTTAGTACTAAAGGGCCCATCTGCGGCACGTACCAGGATACTGTTAGGTTTGGGCAGGAAAGATCTGCGAACTCTGACAGCCCTGGTTACTGGGCATAGCCGACTAAGGCATCACATGCATAGGCTGGGAGTGGCTGAGGCCACTGAGTGCAGACTATGCTGTGAAACGGAAGAAACAATGAGAAACGTGATGTGTGCCTGCCCCGCCGGGGACAAAATCAGGTTCACAGTCTTTGGTAAGATAAAACTGGAGCTGGAAGAACTTGACAGAATCTCACCCACTAAAATCCTCCTCTATTTAAAGAGAATGGGAATGGAGGGTGAACTATAATTAGTTGTGAGCCACAATAGACCCCTGCGGTTGCAGTGGATGGGCGATAAACGCCCCACTCAATTATAACTAACTAACTAAGTACATGAAATATTTAAAAAGTAGTAGCGAGTCAAGCTCTCACGAATATCGTGACAGTAAGTATTATAGACACAAACAAAGATGTCGCTATGTACTATGTGCAGTTGATTTTATATTATTTAGGTTTACTGTGAAATCAGGTAGAAGTGCTACTAGTTACTAGTAACTAGCCGCTCGGATCGCAATTAAAATAATTGTTGTATTTAATTGTCAATTAAATTCAACAATTATTGGAAAACACTACTATAGGCCCTCGAACACAGGCGCCAAGGTAACAGGCACTGCAAAACAGTTTATCTACCTTAAATAGATAAAGATAAACAAAAACGGTTTCTTAATTGTCAGATGGAACCGGGGAATCACACCTACTGTAAATGGAAATTTAATATTATGCATATTTCCATCCCTTTCGTTCACGTATTGAAAGAACAAATGGAATTCGGCTGGGAGGCACGAGCTATTAATGAGCGATAATTACAGGTACAACATATTTCCATTTGTTTAAGAAATAATTGTCATTAAATATGTACCAAACAAGATGTACAAAATGCAACAACAAAACCTTATAAAAAATAAGCATAAAGATGTAACTAAAAAAAATATTTAAAAAAAGCATAGACAGGGACCTCTTTTGGCATTTTTTTACATAACTTCTATATTTTATAAAACTTATTTCTTTGTAATATATGCCATGTTTAACGCCTTGAAAGTTGGATTCTAGTCATGACAGTAATGCATTTTAAAAAGTACACCGGGTTTTAACTAGTATTGAAGTAGCTCTATATTTTCTGATTCATCCTAGGCTAAAAATTAGCACAATCTATTAGCATGTTGTCGTATCTTTTATATATTTCGCATCATAGGTACACAAATGAGCTAAGATTTACGTCGTTTCAGTTCACGTACGTTCTATACTATATCAGTGATGCCGTTCTAATATGGCTACTATGGTCTTCATAATGTTTATTGATACCCTTATTGAGGATTTTATGTATCACATGTATATATTTGTTGACGATTTAAAAATATTTGGTTCAATGGAAGCAGTAGAATACCGTTTTCGACTTCAGTCCGAGATTGATATTCCCATACATATTGTCTGGGATTCATTTTACCACTTCCATGGATATTCTACCATCTAGCTTCCTACCTTTTATATTCGAAAGAAAAAAATGCATATATAGGTTTAAATTAAGTACAAATGGCCTATTATTTTAATTAGTTTTATATTCTGCAATATTTAAGTTAAAATGAATGTAATATGTTTGTCGGAATAATTGTGTAATTTTCTCCTTAAAGATTATTAAACACATCACCTCGTTAGTAGTGAATACTAAGAACTTTAGCTGTTAAATTATCATACCTATTTTTGGTAAATATGAGTGAAATATTGCTGGAAGTTCAGAGCCACAGCGACCATAATTGTGACAGAAATCCATGGGTCAAAGGATTAAGTAATCATCATCAATATTTGCGATTAACTTCGCCAATCCAATTAGACCAACTTAACAATCTGTGTGTATCAATAACAATTTTATGCAAGAATAAATACATGGAACGTAACCTAAATACATGTGCTTTAAATTCAACTTGTAACGCAAAGCTGTAATTTTCAATGTTTAAATTCTCGAGATTTACGTTCAGACAAGAACAGTTCTTTCTTATTCGATATCGATAGATTATGTTACATTCACTTGATAAAAGCAACTGTACTACATACCGCAATAAAAAATATTATATAAGACGACCGAGTATTTACGACGTGGTGTGCGTTGTAAACTTTTGTTTCTCGTTTCATAATTGCCGTACAGGTAATTGGACAGGTTAAAACGTGCCATTCCAATTTAATAAAAAATATTATTTAAATATCCCGCAAGATAAGAAAGACATAACTAGACTGTTGCGTACGTTTTTATTTGTGCGATAAATTACTTTTATTAAAAGTTGCACCATGGCTAATTCTACTAAAAATAAAACAAGTCTATTTAAAGAAATTAAAAATTGTATAATTTTCAAAACTATTTCGGTTTAATGACTCTTTCGAAATATAATTATATGCGGTGCGTCGAAGTACAGTAACACATAATAGAAACGAAATATTTTTTTTAATTTATCGAAAAAATATTAAATTTGAAAAAAATCGTAAATATTTATAATAATATGTCATATTCTTGAAGCTTCTTCATTAATTGGCTTGTCTTAATTGCCTAAATGGGCTCGTGCAACTTGGGTTACTTGACTGCCAGCTTCTAAATTGGCTATGTACCAGTCCTGGATCAGTTTCGTAAAATAATTATCAGGTCTATCAAATTGCGCTATGTGCGCTAATGTGTCAGAATATTACGAACTATAAATCTAAGTTGCGATTATTAATAATTAATATTTTCTCACAAATTGTTACTAGTGTCATTTAGTCCTAATTGCTCAACGGTGTGAACTTGCAATCAAATATTTCCGTAATGCGATACATACATCAAAATATGCGTGGAATGCTTCATGCGAGTTTGAAAAATGAAAATAAATACGTAATTTAAAAATATATGTGAATCGTGCGCTGGTGGTAGCAACGGCGTCGAGCCTGCGCGTGAGCCGTGGCCATTGGCGCGTGGAAATCCACTTTCAAATAAACCACACCAGTTCTTGGACGTCGAAGTGAGTGGTTAGGTTAACTGTGTTGTGCCTTTTAACCGGTAATTTTACGTTCTTGTGCGACTTATTTCGTCGTTTATAATTTTTATAATGTCGTGTCGTGGAATACTTGCAACACGGCATACCGTTTGTTCGAAATAAAATTGCCCAATTCGCTTAGAGTAAAAATACACATTCATTTTAAGGATTGCAGTTTGTCGAAGTGCCCGATGTACTTAAAAAAATGGTGAACAAAAACAACAAATTCGATTTCGACGCCGATATAGACGACAATAATTTTAAAAGTTGTTTCGCTCGGTCCATGGTAGTCAATTCGCAGCACAAATTAACGAAAACTACGGATGAGCAGCAGCTGCAACCTAACGTGTATCTCTGTGGGAATGAGGGTAGTTCGGACGTCGACAGAACCAGTAGCCGATCTTTTACAATCGATTCGCCGAATATCGCAAGATTGAGAAAGGTAAGTCGCACATCTGCTGCAAAATTTGAAAGCTATCGCCCCTTTTTGTATTAAGTTCAATGTTAAATAATTTTATTAAATTCATAAATGGTTATCAATTATTATTTTTGCAATACTTACAAATATCTGTTACAACTACATATTTGTAACATTAACACTTTAAGTGTGAGACACCTGCATTTGTGTCATGTTCTCCCATAGTTTGTGGTAGTTCCAGGGATAAATTTTTAAGTTTTGGCGAAATATTTAAATAATATTTAATTTCATAAAAAAAAAAATTACCAGCGATTAGTCATGACAGTAATTGTAATTTCATGATGTCTTTTATTTGTCCTTTTACATTTTATTTATTCATTAGGAACTAGAAAATGTTTCTAGATGGAATTATAATGGACATCACACGACTATGTTTTATATCGAAAAATTAATTGTGGATTAGCTATTTTAATAATAATTGTCAGCTAAATTTTATATAAAAATGCATGTTGATATTAAAATTATTAAAAACAAATTACATAAAACGAAAGACAAAATTAAACAAGCAGAAAAACAACATAAATCAAAGCTGCTACACACACACATACACACATACAAAAATATCAAACTTTAATTTGATTTTTTTTGCAATCTTATTTATAAATTTAAGAATATAGTACATCAATGGAAAAGAAAGATTATAAATGAACCAAATCAATTTGTGAATGGAATTGAAATAACGATATTGAAACTAATACATTTCAAATGATTGAATATAATGAAATAAACGTAAGAAAAAGACGGAAAACATTAAATTAAGTATCACATTCTATAGTTTTTGAATCAGGAGATAATGCTATTAGTAATGGTGGAGTCATATGCTATGGTATATCCTTTTTTGTGCTTCATTTCATCAAAAAATATAAAATGAAATGTATATATGCATTATTAATATTTATGTTTAACTTCCGCTGCACTTAATACCAGTATGTAAGTTCGTTCGAAATTATCTGATTGGTAAAACTACGGAAAAACTAGATTTGTGTACAGTAAATTATGGTGTATCTGCCGTTAGAAATTTTACGTTATTTCACAAAAAATGTAGTTTTATATAACAATTTTATAATAGATAATAGCTAATCTATTGTCTAGACACATCTATTAGGTATAATATCACTTCTTCTAGCGCACATTGAATGATTATTTGCAACTTCTTCATCTGATTGCGATCGGATAATTGTAACCTCAGAATGATAAAATTTACTTCTTTACAGAAATGTCATGTATTTTCAACTTTGTATTTCAAATTCACTCCAAAACCACGAAATAGTACATTGTTCTTGTTCATTTTATCGTTTTATAATAAAATCAATCGAAATTAAAATTTCCAAAGTGTTTATGAATATTCAAACTTTGTACCAAGCGCCATGCACCTATTTTTAGAATATTTGTTTAAAATGTGAAATGAAATGAAATGTGAAAATTATGAAATGATTTTATTACTTCTTGCATTAGATTCTAAATAATTTTCATTTCTTTGAATGTATTATATAACATCGTTTGTATATCATCAAAACTTGAGAGAAAGTTCAAATATTCAATAGTAATTAACAAATTAATTTCGTGATTTATTTTTGAGAGAAATTTTATTTAGATGATGTAATTGCTCTGGTTAAATACAATGTTAATACGCATACTTTATAATATTAATTTTGGATGATGTTCGACAGAGTTTAGAAAAAACTTGGGTTAAAATTAATATTTTTATGTTTTACGTGAAAAAAAAAAACTTGGATCCGTCTATTGAAATGTTGAACGTCAACTCGTAATTATTTCTATTTATAACATCCTGCGCTCGGGGTCCTTTTTATACCGACAGAACCATTTGTAAAGCCAAGTAACCATCGAAATCGAAATAAAAGTTTGTTGTTTAAAAAAGTAAAACATAATTTTTAATACAAATACAAGAGAGAGATATAATATAAATGACCCAAAAAGTTTTCCACTCACAATTGTAAAAAACAAATTGGAGAGTGTTATAGCGTTTTATTCAATTTGTAGTACATTCTTTTCTTCAGGAACGATTCAAGAAAGACAATTGGTTATTATGTAATGAGCATTTATTTGCTTTGTTTATTTTTTTTGCGTTTTTGTTAAATAACTTACCTAGCGACTCAAATTTTTTTTTTATCGTGCGTCTCTTTTACAAAAAATCTTCCGTGGTCCGCTCTGAACTTTCTTACACTTACTTATATTCCATTTTTCGAAAAAACTTTTCAAATAAATGTTGCTTACATATCTTTAACTTTTATTATAAGAATGTTTTCCATAACACGCACATACATATATATACACACACACATATACACAAAGTCAGAATAGGCTTAGGGAAGGCAAATATTTCCGTTAAAATTTCGGGCTCGAGAATTTTCATGATTCCTACACTTTCTTATACGTGAAGTATACGAAAGCAAAAAGGTGTTCAGCTCCTTTAGTATGTTCAACCCAATCCCAATAATTTTATCAGTTTATCCATTTTTTCTTCCTACAACCTTCTTGCCCTTATATGCATTCTTCTAGCAATTCTCGTTAATCCCTTTTTTGCTGGCATATCAGACTCTTAGTTTCACTTTATTCTCTGTATTCACTGTAGGTTCTACTTCACTGCTCATTTAATTATATCTTTCTTTTCTTGTACGCGTCCATCTGTGGCTATTTTTACACCCCCCACCCACGTTGTGACAAACCAAAGTACAAAGAAAAATGGTTTATACTCCATTTGTCAGGATGTGCTACGATTATCCCGAAGGGTTAAAATTGGTGGGAATCGAGTCGTTGGAGGGCAGAGGATGCTAGTCGATCCTAAAGATCGGCTTTCAACTAGTCCAGGGTGAATTAGACAGTCCAGAACTTCTATCATATCTCTTCTTTCGTGTTCCATCTTTCTACTCGCGCTCGTTATACTACATCGATATCTTTAACATATCTTTCAGATACTTTGTTATTCGTGTAAAAGATCTGTCATAATGATTGACTATTTACCATTTCTTTATATGTTATTTTATTAGGATACACTAATATGTCTATTCGTTTTTGTTATTCAATTGTATTTAATGGCTAATCCACCACCGATGCAGTCAATTCAAACGAATAGAACTGCAGGTACTAGAACTTCAGTGCAACAACATAAAGTTGTACTGTGACTCCTGTTGAAGCAAATCAAAAGAAATAATACACATAATAAATCGTGTCAGCCAGAAACAAAGCTCGAGGTTACGTTCAAGCTATCTTTCCCAATGTCATAGTTTCCAATACTACATTTACTAACATAAAATATTCTAATTTACTAGCCTTCGAGGTAAATCTCTTAAAGTTACATATCCTTTTTCCTTTATCCAAAAAATGCAATTTCACAATTTTTTTTAAAAGTCCGTAAAACTGGGATAATTAAAATGTAACTTATAAATGGTATATGAAAGAAACCCAGAAAATATGCGGCATGAGGAGAAAGGAAATGGGTAAATGGGAAGTACCGGTGGTTTGAACGAATATGTGGCACCATCGGATAAGGAGTGACGAAATAGATTTAGGCAAGGAAGAGAGAAATAATGGATATGATTGGAAGCGAAATTTAAATGAGATTTGGGCAGGTTGCTGTGAAGATGCCTAGGCGGATGCAAGGAAACATAAGAAAAATGCGGAAAGAAAATCGAAGTAAACAAGACACCGAAAGATGGGGAAACATCGTAGAAGGAAAAGTAGCAAGAAGTGAATAAAATAATTAATTAATTATATTAATTAATTAATAATTATTAATAGTATTATTAATTAATTAATAAGAGGTTGATTATGCCAACTACTAATATTTTAAAGTTACTTCAAACCTGTTCTTGGAATCTGTCACGGTTTTTCATTATCTTCGTTTTCGGTGTAGGAATTTATATCGTAGGTTTTACTTTCGTTCTTTTTTGTCGTTTCTTTGGTGTAACTGTGTTTATTGTTTTCTCTTTGTTACGATCTATGTGGTATATTTTAATTAAGTGTTTTTTCTATAGCAGATGCAGAACAATTTTTTATCAACTATTTTGAGTAGATAAAGTAGCACTTTAGCCTCAAGGGTAGATAAAGTGACACTTTAACAGCAAGGGTAGATAAAATGATTTAAATGAATTAAATTTATGACAAGAGACGTCGTAATGACAGAGTAATCCAGAGTAACGGACAATGCAATTGCGTTTTTTGTGCCAAAAATTGTAATTTTCTTTGAATTCGAAATCCTTCTATAGAAAAAATATTTGTATTACACACTACGATTAAATATAATTATCTTCTCGAGCATAATTAGCGCCTTGGCTCACATCTCGACCCTAAAAGTACAATTTTATCGTCTTATATAATAAATAACTATTAATTTTAATTTTTTTGTTTTATTGTTTGTTTTTTGTGGTTGATGTTTCTCTTTTTTCGTTTATTTATTAGCGTATTCATTTTCTAATAATTCTTTATGTTATTTCCATCTAACATCTCCCTTCAGTTCAGCCCCTCTCTTTTTCCATCTCCTCCTATCTCCTCCTTTTCTTTTCGCCGTTTTTCTTCATTGTGTCCCGTTTCCCTATTTTTCCTACATTCCTCCTTCATCCTTGCTATTTTCCTTAAGATTTCTACCTCCTCTACGTTCTCTTTCAACGTCATCTCCAGATTTTTTCTTTCTTTCTTTTTTCGTCTTCTTTCAAGCTGAAATCTTCACACTCTCCCAACTAATGTTCCCATTCATCTCAATCTTTTTCCACAGAACACGCACCTATTATATTTCTCTTCCATCCTGTTGGCGTTCTCGTCAATTCCACATCTGAACCTTGCTAACATTTTTCTTCTTGTGCCGATCTCTCTCCCCTTAATTACATTGGTTTTCTTCTGCTTTAATTCTTTTGTTCTTTCGGTTGTTCTCTACTATCTACATCTTTACCGGTTTCCCACAACTGCCCCTCCTTTCCGCCTCTCCCATAGACATCCCTGCCTTTTCATACATTTGTTCTTTAATTCCTCCAGTGCAATTTTCACTGTTCACTGTTTCACTGTTCTGGCCCCCGCTCACGGTCATTTCATACCTCACGTACGTCCATCCGTTCGCTCCCTGTTTCGTATTTTACTATGTAATCAGGAGTTGACTTTTCCAGGTTCAGTGCCCTTTTCAGCTGTCCTTGGTGTATAGTTTCTAACTTTTAGTTCTGTTCTATCCATGCCCACACTTCCGTTCAGTACATCAGCATATTCTTGATACATACGTTCCATATCACCATTGTTTCTTCGAATTTCCCTTTCCTCTTCCCCACAGGCTCCTTCTCAATCCTTCCTCCGCTCTCTTCGTTTTTCTGCTCATATGTTCCATGTGTCTCTCGCTGCTATTATTCTCCTTCACTACATACCCTACATTATTCCCTCCATATTTTTTAAACACCATCACTTTTGTTTTGTTTCTTTCGAGTTCCAACCCCCTTCTGTCCAGTTTTTTATAATTGTACGTTTTTATTTCAAGCATGCATTTATTTACTTTAATTTTTACGTACTGTATAATTAAATTTTGATTTGATTTTCATTTGCTGTATTTTGCTTCTGCTTTGGTATGATTTGCAATTCATTATATAGTACATTTGGCAGTTTTTATGATTTTTATTTTGTTCTCAACGATTATTATTCTGGTTTTCTAATTTGTCTGTTTTGTTTTTCTTGCACTTATATCGCACATGTTCTTCCAAACGTTTCTATTGTTTTACGCTTCTTTTGTTAGATTATAATTTGCATTTGCTCTTATGCTTCAAGTTTTATTAAATATTTTGCAATTACACAAACATTATCTTTGTTACTTGTTATTGTTATTTGCCAAAAAAAATTGAAACCAGCGGTAATCTATCTTAAAATTCTATATTGATTTAGCGGGTTCAAAAAAGTTTAAAGACCGGCGCAACAACGATAACAACCGGAAGTTAATAGAAAATTTGCAAACATTCGTTACATATTGAACGCCAATTAAAACAAAATATGTGTGCGACCGGCAAGCATAAAATTTGTACAAGTTATAGCCAGTAATTACGAGTTATTTCAAACTAATTGCCATCCAGAAATAGAAGTACCACCTAAATAAATTTAGAAATGTAAATTTCATTTGCGGTAAAAAGGTAAAGCGTATTTCCAATGCTCGTCGTCCAAGCATTCTAAAATAAACCCAAATATATAACGACATTCTGCTTCCTCCTCTCACCGAATTTCTCTACATAACCGAAATGGTTTCACTACAATCCAATTTAACGTCGGGCAATTTACAATTTTTCATAATCAATCCGAGAAATTCTCAGCAACAATGATTTCATCTACCTGCTTCGATTCTAATTAAGGTGGAAGACGTTCGAAATACAAATCTGACAATCGAGACCATAATAAACAATATCTCTCGCGGTATTGTGCCACAAATATTAGCGGAGGTGTTGAAACTAACTACCTAAATGTCTTTTTGAAAAATTAACCCCGGTTGTTATATTTTATAACGTTATATGTGTAAAGAATGTGGGAGAAAGTCATTATTTTTTTCAATGGCACGTTAGATCGCATAGTAAAGATATCACAATAGATATTTATTTCACATATAGACATAATTAAGCAGGGGCTTACTGACATGTGTGAAGCGAATGATTACTTTCAGTTATAAGAGAATAAAGGCACGACCGTTATTTTATTACTGCTGACAATATTACAGCTTGCTGTACGTCTACCTTAAAAGTAACAGCTACATGTCGTAATATTTGAAAATGAAAATACCTCCCACAGTATTTTAATACCACACCAGGTATTAAAATACATGTTAAAAAAATAAATAAATAAAAATTTACCCAAATGTAAACAGTGAAGCAAAATGAAAAAGCAATGGAAAGGAACGAATGAAATCTAGTTATAAAATTTGTGTTTAGGTAACTTTTTCGTTTGGTTTAGTTTATTTCTATTTATAATAACACTTCGGCCATGGAATTTTTAGCAATGCGTTTCGTCAAACGTATGTTACATTTAGCAGTTGATATAAAGGAAAGGCAACGAGCACATTTGTAAAAAGTAAATATGGGAGTTAAAGTTGCCTGTGAATTCAAATCGACTTACATCCATAGCCTATGTGAGATTACCAATTGATTTGGGAATTAATTTGCTGTTGTTCGATTAATTTCTTCTTTTTAATACTCTTTTCTTCTTAGAAGCATTACGTTTACCAGGATAATAATTTGGTTGCTTATGAGAAGGAGGATATATTGATACTGTAAATAATCAAATATATTTTTGCTAATAATTCTGTAAACTCTCTTAAGTGTCAAGGGTTCTTTATTTTATATCTGTATATTTTTTGAATGCTAGAAATTTGAAACAAAATAATATAATAACATTGTTAATATTTTTTATAAATTTGCCAATTTGCTTTATATGAAATCAGAAGGCGTTGGGTCATTGGGGGTTTTGTGAGAATTACCCGAAAATAGGGCAATAAAAGTTAATTCCGAATATGTGTCATCTTTTAATTTGTAACTTATAATTATTTGGGTAATATATTGACAAATTTGATAGAAAGTTTTGAACTGAAATCTATTGGACATTTCAACATTTTTTATTTCACTTGTCTTACTTAGCCCCCTTAAATGTTTTTATCCACCAATAACGTAGGCTGATAATTTGTGTGTGCAACTTGATACTCTGAATAAATTGTTCTAATTATATGTTAATTCACGAACCATTGTCCACATTTTTGAAGTGTTGATAGTGACAGTTCTAAAAATGGGAAACATTCTCGTAATTATCATTATAACAACTTAAAAAATTGTTAAAATTGCAAAATTATGAACATTTTTAAAAATGATAATCATGCGATATACAAATTCATAAATTCTATTTTTCAATTCTCTTATTTGCAAAATAATTACGATATCAAAATAGCCAAATTGTAGAAAAATTAAAATTAAATTCCCAGTAATGATGGTTACATAAGTTACAAAAAATTCCAAAATGTAAAATTGTCTACAGTTCAAAAATATCTATAGCCTTATGTACGCATTGTCAAAAGTCATAAATGTAAAATTGTTAAAGTTGACAAATATTTCAAAATTGTAGAAATCTTGAAAATTGTCAAAATGACAAAAAGCGAAGAATTGCCACACAGTTCAAATTTGTTGAAATTGCGAAACTATCTCAAAATAGTCAATGTTGTTAGCATTGCAAGGTATGATCACAAAAAAGTCTATTTTCTTTTTGTGGGATGAAGCTTGTGGTTTTTCAAAACAATCTGTAGCTTTAGCTTCATGAGCACGAATTAGGATATATAATTTAGGTTTCTTAAAAGATCCATAATTGCTCAAATTTGATTTCAATCTTGAAAATTTTTGATGTTCCGGGATTTTCCTGTTGGGAAGTTTCTTAAAAGATCCATAATTGCTCAGATTTGATTTCAATCTTGGAAATTTGTGATGTTCCGGGATTTTCCTGCCGGGAAGTTGACTGATTATTATCCATATTTGTCTTTTTTAGGAAACAAGTCAAACTTATTCATTTTGTTGTTAGGAAAGTGTTTTTTAAACATCAAAGTATTGTTAAATCCTTAAATGTAAAATGCTCTCCTGGATATAATAATAAAATATATAGGGCCATTTATAAATAAAAGTTGAGAGTCGTTTGACGATGAAGGTAATTTAAAAAGGAAACTGGACTCTCATTATAATATAGCCCGTCTAGCAACTTTCCTGAAAAAGTAATAATTTCCAATATATTTTGTTATTAATTAAATAATAAAATTAAAAAGAAATGTTCCTGTTATTTGCTTATGCAATCTCCGTTTGAATATATTTAGTTAAACATCCAGGTAAACTTGAAATGGTCAACGGCATACCGAGCAATAATGATCATCAATCACATGCCATGACTGTCTTCATAAACTCATATTTACTTCATACTGTTGTT
This sequence comes from Geotrupes spiniger, assembly GCA_959613385.1. Lineage (NCBI taxonomy): Eukaryota > Metazoa > Arthropoda > Insecta > Coleoptera > Geotrupidae > Geotrupes > Geotrupes spiniger. Next base: position 21,741,345 of record OY390736.1, on the reverse strand, counting down.
CATCCTCCTTCAATTTTTGTCAATGTATTCTAGAAGAATAAGGTCTGGTGAAGCTACAGGCCATGGAATTATTTTAAATTATTGCCATTCCTCATGATGGCGATATGAATACGCAGCACTATGTGTACTACTCCGCTGATCATAGGGGTAGGGTTTGGAGACCAATATCAATTGGTCTCCAAACTATTATTTTAGTTGGAAATTGTTGCTCGCTTTATTTCTCTACGGTGTTTATGACTAAAATATAACTAAATTAATTAAATGTTGCGAAACAACCCGGGGAATGGTAGTATATTTCAACGAATGTATTCAGGTGCTGGCAGTTGTTTCGCTCTCTCTGAGCTCGTCAGACCACCACTCATACATCCGGTGTAGGTGTATAAGATCATGCAAGCATGAATGACAAAGAGTCAATACAGATAAAGGCCACTGCAGTTACATAGCAGCAACAGTATGGATTATTCAGGTCTAGACGGCGTTAATACTAGCATACAAACTTGTAGTAATTTAAGTTTGTCATTTGCTCTTAGACGATAAATATCTACCAATTATCTTTTTGGTGGGAAATCTTGAAATTCGTACAGTAACCTTTTCTTTCGATATGATCCGTAGGCCACTAACGGCGAGCTGGAACCAGCATTATCGAACGTTATCATCACTATCATTTTGACAAATATTCATTTCTCGTTGTATTTGTCATTGCAGGATATCTTTGGGTTTTCTAGATTGTTTTTAACTGGCACGCGGCCGTCTGGACATACCTGTATTCGTTGTTATTTTTTAAACGCGTTGGGTAATTTTCAGAACCACAGACGATGACTTTGTCGTTCTAGGACAACCATAATGCACCTGTGCTTAATTGGTCTATTTAAGGCCAATTTTTGAGATAATTTTCAAGAATTTATCGTAAAAAAAAACTAGAGAAGATTTCGATACAAAACTTGTTATTGTACATCAATATTGTCAATCTTGGCTACCAAGACCTGGAGATGGTTTTGACAGCGCCTCTGTCGAAAGTGAAGGGTCAAGCGGTGTGCAGGATTGGGTCTACCTAGTTATCGGAAATAAAAAATTCAACAAGGTTTTTGATCATTGTTACTTCGGCAAGGTCCTGATCGTTCACTTTATCATAATTTCGATTTTTCGCCAAATGGCGAAAATGTTTCGAAAAAGCCATTCTTTTACTATATTTTTCTGACCCATTCGAAGCTATCAAAAATCACCAAAACGAAATTTTCCTAAAATGAACGATCGGAACCTAGGTAAGTGTTTCCTGTGAATTAAAAAGAATCATCGCGACACGTTCAGTTGTTCTCCAGTTTGAACATTCATTTTTCGACAGAATCCGAGTTTCTTCGAATCACGAGGCCATTTGGTCAACCCCTCGATGACTTTGTCCGTTAGCTTCTCTTTTGCTTTTCCACCAATTCATTTTTCATTCTTTTCGGCATTCCGTAGGCGTGTTCCCATCCGTTTTTCTACGTGTCCTACGCATTATTTTCTCTTCACGATCACATCAGTATAAGGATCGCAAGAAATGATTCCTTTAAAAGTTTTGCTGTCTCCGTCTCTCACATAGGCCACATAATATTTCACGCCATGTTTTTCCCCTGATCGTCTGAACTTCTCGGTTGCATCGATTTCCATTTTTCCAGCGCTTTCCAAATGGTTAGCGGTGCAATATTCTTCATGATTTTCGAACCACAGGATTGGCAAAAATTAGATGTCACTATCGAATCGACGACTTTTCGGCTATGATATCCAATAAGTGTACCCAATCCAAACCATGATGAAAAACTTCTCTTATTCCACGTACCGTCTCCCGACACTGTAAGATGATTTTTCATTTTTCCATTTGATGCATTCAATTCTTGTGCCTTTTCGATAGCTTACCGCAAAACTACATCATAGACCAAAGAATATTAATATTTTCGAGAATGTAATACGTTTTGTTCGGAATCCACTGCAAAGATCCATCAATATGCAGAATTTATTGACTCCTTGAATGCCGATTCCGAGCAAACGAAAAACAAAAATTATTCGGCAGTTTATTTCGAATGCTTTATTTTGTATCTTCGAGTTGATGGAGTTTTCTGTGCAATTGCATTTCATCAAAAGTTTGAATCCGAGAGTTTGTTTAGACGTTTGTGAAAACTTAACGTTACCGAGACACTCTTTGCAAACAATCGATTGAGAAATTGCAGTGAAAACTGAGACACATTCTAGGATGGAGTAAGTGAAACCAGGTGTGATTGGGGTTTATAGTGAATGCTTATACTTGAGCTTCTGCGATGATGTGTTAACGTATGTCTTGTCTTTTTCCACGATTTTCGGATTCAATGACTTGAGTTTTTTAAGTCGAGACACCCGGTAATTGAGTTCACGTGAAAACTGAAATAACCTTTTAAAACTTTTCACAGGCTCATTTCTGAGACCCTTTAGATTAGAAAAAAAATGTTATCATCGAGATGTAAGTCCTCCTTACAGAAACTCCCGTCATGACAATATTTTCTGCAATATCAGTAACAGTTTCTAATAGTTTATAACGATTTACTAAAAAGTATATAATTAATTATTGCAATACTACGTTAACGGGAATGGAACAAATTTATTCAAAATTGTTAAAATGTCGAAATAGGTACACAATTGCAGACGGCAAATTCACCGTGCAACAGCAAAATTCATGGTTCATTTAACGCGATTAAAGAGCTACCACCGGTCGATATTTCCACGTTCTTTGGTAGAAAACATTGTGTATGTGTTGTCGCAGTTTTGAAACATCGTGCATATATGTTTTGTACATTTGAGAAATCTCCTTTTACACAATTTGAAATAATTAGAGCAGCAATCTTTTAGACGATGTCGTCCGTGATTTATTAAAGCCGTTGTTTTGTAGAAGTCGTCGTTGCGGGATAAGAATTAAGAGTTCAACGATTGCAGTGTTTACTTAATTAATTAAATATTTGTACAGATTGTTTGCTTGTAAACATTACATTATAAGAGATTGTGTAAGTGAACGATAACATTTCCAGAGCAATTGCCACCATTTGCAATATAAAAAAATATGTGATCTTATAACATATTCTTTTTTTCGAGTCTCACTTTTCTTTTTGCTATTTTTTGAAGCAAGAGTTTGTGGTATGATGATTTATGTCTTGTCTTCAATAGAGTAAAAACAAATCTTCATTCAAGAGGTTTCTATTTAACAAATATCATTAAAAGTGATGATTGTGATCTTATAAATTAAATGAGTAAAACATCCACGTTGCTATTTGAAGTGGACTAAGTAGGAATTCACAGTGGCATAATATCGATATAGTCGTAGTTGTTCGATCTATTTGAGTCATTGATAAAAGCATACAAGGGTAGTACCATATTCGGCGTCCTTGATGTCCGCAATGATTTCCGACTTTCAACGGTGTACATCCGAGCGATCACATACCCGCCCATTGTAAACGAATCTCTCTTTGACTGATCTATTGTACCATTGCTTTGCGACTCATTATTAGATTGAGTGGAGCACGTAATCGAAAGGGTGCCTAGAATTTACGGTTTGTAATTTTTGTTCACTGAACTTGCGAAATATGTATAACTGTCTGTTATTTTTTTATTATTATATTATTATTATTTATTATTTCCCATAAAGGTGGCATTGGCGTTATTCTTAATACATTAGAGGGATATGCATTTTCTGTTGTGCAAAACGGGGTAACTTGTAAGTTACAGTGAGGCCAGTAAAGTGGTTGAAGAAGTGTTTCACTGTAATTCTTAGGCAAATACCTAATTTATAAGCACGTCGATTACTTTATTTAATTTCTTTGCATGTTGTCAATTGGCGTTTTTTTTTGTTCATCCTGTTTATTCATCATGGATTTAGGCTTAGAATAAAGAATAGTGATATATTATCAGATTTTCTGAAAATATTCTAATCAAACACCATTACCAATACGGATCCATGGACAAAAACCTACCAAGAAGAAATTATAAATATAATCAAAAAATGAATTGGTACTGGATTGGCCACACCCTAAGGAAGTAATATGACGTCATAACAAAACATGCTTTGAAAGGGGAATCCAGCCACCACTAGCCACATGGAGAAGAGTGACAGACAATGGAAACTGTAAGGTAGGAAAGGGATGGGAATACTATAATTATTGGTAGAGATAAGAAAGAATCGAAGCGCTTCGTGGAGGCTCCATTACCGAATATATTGACCTATTCCTATTATTCCGTGACGGAGCATGGGGCCTCCACGAAGTTTTTTCATTCTTTCTCATCTTTGGTCACAGCTGTCAGTTCCGATCATCCATTTTCTGCCTTATTGCGTTCATCCTGCCACCCTCCTCCATGTGGCTAAAGGTGGCTCGATTCGTTTTTCCAAACGTGTTCCATTTCAAAGCATGTTTTTTATGTCGTCATTTTGCTTCCTTACTCTATGGCCAGTCCAGTTTCATTTTTGATTATATTTCTCAATTGTTATCGATTGGTTCTTGCTCATGGAACCGTGTAGGTTACGGTGTTGGGCCAGTATATTTTTAACATTCATCGGGGCATATTATGTTGACGGTCAGTTGTAGCCAAGTTTCACTGTCATAATAGCACCGATTTTTTCAAATTTATCTGTGCTGACGTCCAAATGTTATTTAGTATTCCAAACGCTTGTTGTTCTCGTTTCACTCTTTGATTGATGTCTTATACTACCCAGGTAATAAAACTCACGCATTACTTCTTCTATTCTTCTATATTATTCCTGTTTTTCTGTGAATTGTTTTGCTGAGTACTTAGTCCAAATGTATATTAAATAGCAGTGAGATGGTATGCTTTACTCTTTCTATATTTACTTTGTGCTGTGCTGTCGGGTGAAGTCGACGTTATGTTGTGACAATATTTGTGTGTGAAAATAGTACCTCCTATTATCAAGTTACTTACCTAGATGTATCTCAATTAATATGTCATCATTTTTAGTCCTAATATCCTGTCAAGTGTTATTATTCGTTCCCACTTTGAAATTTAGTTCCCCCATAATTATTACGATGTCCACTTCATTGATTTTGTTTAAAGCATCGATCAGTTCCTGATAAAAGTATTCTTTTTCATGTGAATAATAACATCACCATAGTGGTATTTTTTTGCTCGACCATGCAACGAACTATACAAAAGCGTTTCACTCTATGATATTCAACAGCACGCAATGAGTATTAAACAAGAGATCATCGGAAAGTGTTAAAAAATTGACAGAAAGGAACTTAGTACTAACGTAGCACGCCATTAACCACCAATTAACACTACAATGGACCATCAACTCAACATCTTCATGCTTTTTGAACATCTATGGTTTAAATTGTCAGCTTACAAATGGTAAACATGCGTGCGGTGAATCACGTTGCTTAATTTTCTTTGTCTTTTGACTTCTTCTCAGAGATTAGCTTTTTGCATCCTGAGTTATTCTAATACATTTCTTTCTGCTTCCTTTCTCTTTCCTCTTTGATTGCCAGGTTCTTCATATTGTCCCACGCATGTCTTGATTAGGTGTCCTTCTCGGTATGTCGCCTATAGGCGATTCCAATACCCTTTTTATGATTGACTTTGGATATTTTCTATAGGTGTCTCTGTAACTGTAACATTCACAACATCTTATCCGTTCATGTTTTCGCAGTTCATCAGTTTTCTAGTTTATCATGCTTCGGTTTTCTTCTCTTCCAGAATCCTGCTCACAATTGTTCGTTCAGATGTTTCGAATTGGTTTTCTTCTCTTGTTGTGAGGTTCATTGTTACGGTTGCATCATTTTATTTCACTTGCTGATGTTTTTATCGAGTAGCAGTCTATGGTATTTCAAATATGCTCTGTTTCATTTCTTTGTATCAGTTCCATAGCTTCTTTCGTTTTGCCTGCTCACGTACTCCTAGGTTTTACAAATTTTCTACTGTTTCGAATTGTATCTTTCTATGTTCAGCTGTTTTATATAGCTCCTTTCTTTTGTGTTTCTCGTTTCATTTAATTTCTATCTAAACTAAATTAGGTTTTCTAGGAAATACGACGAAAGGTTTCTCCAAGCTTTTAGTATTTCTATCCATGGCCTCTGTATTCTCTGTTTGCGCTATTAGTTGTGCTGAGGTCGGTAATGACGTTCTTTTAATATCCACAGGTACGGTCTTTAATGGTAATATGAAATAGTTTGTTGACAGAGAGCCCACTCCCCCTGTCTTACTGCTGTTGTCACCTTGATTACATTAGTAGCCCCTTCCTGCGGATTAATTCCGACAGGAAAATTTTCCACAGTCATTCTCGTCAATCTACTGAATTTCCATGGTATTGCTATATTTCCCATTGGGGTTTGTAAATAAATTAATTAAAAATTACTACTAAATCAGTAAAATTTTCATACAACACTTTCTAGAATATTTTTACTATTTAAAATTTATAGTTATGTTAAGTGAATGCGGTCCAATCAATGCCCCATATCTGACGATACATAAAGAATTACAGACAACGATAAAGTAATCTAAAGTTAATGCGTAATAACTTGATTAAATCGACGCGTATATGGTAAATTGGAACACGCTGGTCAAGATAAACACTAATTAAGTTTGTAGGAGGCTCTTTATGTATGCGCGTGAGATAAAAGGATGGTAACGCCAATAAATCTGTCCTCGCGTTGATAGCCTAATGGTGTGTAATTTAAAATTATGTTAGACCTATATTAATATCCGTTATAGTAACGGATGTATATGTTTATTCGAAATTAACTGGGTTTCGTCTGTTTGTAGTGGCAGATACTTTTAATTGCTATTATTGATGGTTGCAATAGCCAATTTGGATAAAGTTCATAAATGTTACAAATATCTATATAACAGAGTCAATGTAAAAATATTATTAATTAAATTAAATATATGAAAATATACAAAACGAATTTATAACAATATGAAAATTATGATGAAAATATTTGTAGATTAATAAAATTCTGTGACACACAATTCACCTGATCTTTATTCCTTGTACATTTTTTCCTTCTTGTTAGATCCATGGCTTGTTCTTGTGTTAGTGCTGGCCCATTCGCATTATTGCAACTCTGACTTTCTTATTTTTTAAACATGTATTGTTTATGACATTTCCCTTATAATAAATAACCAAACAAAGTAAAAATGTCCTTAATATATAATAATAAATGCGTAAGCTGGACTGGAGCAATCTATAGGGAATAATATGAAAGAGATGATTGATTAGTTTAGAAAGTCGAAAATATACTCAATTAGGTGAGAGGAAAATAAAAAAAATCAAGAGATAATACAGTGAAAGAATATCTACATTTTTGTGAAGGTGTTTCAAGAAATCAACAAGTATAACAACAAAGACCAATGAAAAATTATATATGCCCTTTTACAACCTCGTAGTTCTTAAATTTGATAACAAAAACGTGAAACTGTAGATGAATCTTTTCAATTATGTGAAACTAACGCTATTACTTACGACACGAACCTCCTCTTAACAAATGTGCGCCCATATTCAATCGTACGTATGAGAAAGTCGGCGGTACAATAAGGCGGATGTACGGCGAAATATCAATACAATGGAAACTGCAAGGTCCAATTCTCAAATAATTAACAAACACGCATTTAACGTGTACAAGACGAAGTGTGTAAAGTCGCGGTTTTTTATGAATATAATTGGCACAATAAATAATCCTTAATTGAGGAATCATAATGAAAGGATAAGAAAAATTAAGGGCAATTGTCATGGTTTTTGTAGAGTCATTATGCTACCAATCAACACCGTAGAGGTACCCGAGTGTGGAGGTATCCAGACATATAATTTTTGTTCCAGTATACGGCCACATCAAGACGAATAATCACGGCGATTAAAATTGATTGAAGCAAGTTTCACGGTTGTGGCAGGTTTATAAATCACTTTTAATTATCATTGAACTAAATTCATAATTTAATAAATTGGGGAAGAGGATATATTCTGTGGCAGAAATACTGATCGAGTTACATATTTGTCAAACATGTCCTCGTAATTAAATCAATAATTCAGCCAAATTTAATAATGTTAGAATATTATTTTGATCAATTCATTACCTTAAAATTTGTATTACGTTTGTCGAGCTCGGGCATTGCGCTTTGCCGGTTCATTGTTCCCATTTGAAATTATTTGGATTGGATAATATGTGGTTACAATTGTGTGAACGTTGAAAACTGATTGGTTTCTGTACGTTCAATTATTTCAATATCAATATTGATTACAAAGAGGACATGGACTCTTGATGATATCTAGGAGTTAAAAACACATGTTCCTAGATTTTCTTGGATGTATTATCAATTGATACATTTAATGTTATCTACATTTAATGCAACATATTCTATAACAATACTTTTATTCTTACAGAAGACTGCTTTTTAATTAAAGCCGACACGGTGGGTGCCATATTTCTCAAAAGGGTATATTTATCTTATTACATACTTTTATCGATGTACTGTTTCTTACGGCAACTTGATTTCATTCTAAAACTTCTTTTATACTTACATTGAAGTTTTTTCAATTTACTGCTTCTTTTCGTCTTTAAGTTATGACATTGTTCTAACGTTCATAGTCATCAGTTGTTTTAATCCAAATTTACCTGTTCATGTCAGTATTGAAATTTTCATATCCGGGCTATTAAATATCAATCAGTTTAACAGCTATTCATCTAATTATATTCGAAAAAGTGAAGTTCAGTCACTTGGATAATATGTTCAAATTTGTTGTCCTGTTAAGTAATATCCTAATCCTATAATGTAGAAAATTTGCATAATGAGATAGAAACTCAACAGGATTATTGGTATAAAGGCACTTGGAATGTTAGGAGTCTCAATAACAAAGACGAAGAGTTAGTAGCAGAATTTTAAAATACAAGTGGGCGTATTGAAGTAATGGGGGAACAGAAACGATAATTACGAAGAAGGAGTAGCCTGCCTAGTCAGTAAAGAGAATTCCAACAAAATAATGACATGGAAAACAGTATCAAAAAGAGTAGAGAGGGTGAAATATAAAAACATGAACATTATTTTTACAATATTATTTATTTACGGATCGAATGAAGGAGCGGCTAAACAGGAACTTGGTGAATTTTGGAGTAAATGCAGAATGAAGTAGATGAAAACAGACTCGCTGATAATTATCGGAGACAAACAATTGGCAAATTTGGTGAAATAATACGAATGGACACAAGATCACTGACTTGTATATAGAATGACTTATAGTAAGTAATACACAGTTTGATCATAAAGAGATACATACATATACCAGGGAGTTGCTACTCGGGGAGAGAGGTCAATATTAGATTTAATACTAGTAGAAAGATTTAATAATAATAAATCAAAGTCTATTAACGTGAAGTAAAAAGAGGAAGTGATAGAGGAGTGACCATTTCTTAGTTGAAATCTTTTTAATTTTTAATTAACTAAACTAATTAGAAACCAAAACCCAACCCAAGGAGTAGCAAAGTTAGAAAAAGTTAGAATACCACTAAATCAGAAGAAACAAATAGCAGAAAATTATAACACGAAATAGAAACAACAATACGAGGAGACACAGAAGAAATAAAAAATATGGATTTAGGTAACCCGTGGCATTACTTTAAAGAACTAGTAGAATGTGGCTGCAGAAATTTGTGGAGCCAGCAAAAATAGAAACATAAGGAACCAAACGGCGTGGTGGAACTATACAATTAAAGAGGAGGCAAACAAGAAAAAAACACTATGGAAAACTTATTTAGGGAAAAACAAGGATAAAACAATGTACTAAGTTTATGAAAACGAAAGGCAAGAGATGGTGGAAGACGCAAAAGAGTGGTCATGGCAAGAATTTGGTGAGAAAATGGAAAGAAACGCACGAGGAAATGTACGGTGCTTTAGCGGATATTAAGAAGTCGAACCCACTGACTAACATAGTGGACGAGAAAGGGAACAATATCTCTGATAGATAGAAAGTATTATCTGGACCTACTGGGCATAGAAAATAGAGAACTAATCAAGAACAAGAAGGGGAAGAAAAAGAAAACCGAGAACAGGAAGAGTAAGACATAACAAAAGAAGCAATAAAAATTGGCAAGGTAGTAAAATAATAATAATAAAATAATAAAAACAGGAAACGCACAAGGGATAGAAGGCATAAGGCCGAAAATGATAAATTATTTTGGAACAGAAGGAATAAAACTCATACTCAAAATAATGCAGATGGTGAGTGTGGAAAACCCAGGAGAATCCTCACGACTGGAAGAAAGCAATAGTGACACCTCTTTATGAAGAAAAATGAGATAAGATGATATGCAGTAAGTACAGGGGTATCTCGATTTTGTATATTTTGGAAAGAATAGTAGAAAGTAGATCAAGAAAATAAATACAGCCCACTTTTTTGGATTGAAAGAAAACCTAGGATTGGATCTTCGTATTTCGATAATTATGCGAAAAAATAATGAATAAAACAAAAAACTATATGCACGTGCAAAGCACAGTGTATAAAGAGAAAATCATTGAAACGATAAAATGTATGTACGCTGAAACTTTAATTCCCGGTTTCACAAACGCTAATCGATCGTTAACAGCTTGTTAACGAATCGTCAAAAGTTTGACGATTCGTTAACGAGTCTTTAATCCATCGTCAAACATTTGACAATTGATTACCTTGAAGAACCGTTAAAAAAAATTACAATTTTTTTGGATTTCACAAGCAATAACGAGTCGTTAAAGGCTTGTTAACTAATTCACCATATCATCGTTTGTGAAACCGGTAGTTTGTGAAACCGGTAGTAAATGTAGGAAGAATCGGAGAAAATTTGAGAGAAACTTTAAACACAGAAGGGCCTTAGACAAGGCGGAATACTAAGCTTCCTGCTTTTCATCACGCCCCTGTATGAAATTGCGCGTGAAGGGCAAAAAAGAAATATAAATGCACACCATTTGGATACCGAAGATTAAAATCTATCTATATAAGTGAACTTTTATACGCCGACGACCTGATACTGATTGATAGGACAACACAAGGAAAGTTTAAGAAAAAAATAAACGCATGGAAACATTAAAAAAGAACAGTCTTAAATAAATATTAGTAAAACAGAGATAATGAGTGTAGGCAGGAACTCACAACAAACAGCAATAAATAGAGGACTACAGAATACAAAAAATAAAACAAAATCATACCTGAAGTCGGTAATGGAGAAACAAATTGGCTTGGAAGTGAAATTCACAACAGACTAATGAACACAAATAATGTATGTAGCTGTATATAGCAAATGCTTTAATAAAAAAGAAATCAGCAAGAAAACGAAAATTAAAGTGTACGAAATAATACTAGCACCCACCTTGATATATTGTTGTGAATCGTGGGCCATGGCAGAAAAATACACAAGCAAAGTACAAGCTAGAGAAATGACAATCTTGCGAAGGGGTAACAATAAGAGGTAACATACGAAGCGAAGAAATCAGAAGGAGGCTGGAAGTAAACAGTACAATTGACAAGTAAACAGTACAATTGAGAAAATCGAAACACAAGAATGTTGGTGGTATAGACAAGTGAAAACAGTGAGTGAAATAAAAATTGAAGGAAAAAGGGCGAGAGATGGACTGAGGACTACATGGAATTCAAGAATTAGAGCGATACTGGCAGGGAAGCGTGTTACATGGGAACAAGCGAAGATATTGTCACAACTTGTACACCTTTGGTACAATAGATTGGTTCGTTCAAATTATCTTTTATCATCGTTTTTCTTATATACTTTATATACTATCTTGCATCATCGATGTGTTTGCATACTTGCCTAAAACTTTGAGCTCTCTCTATATTTTAGAGTGTATTATCCCCAATCCATTATATTTCTTGTTTCATATAATTCTCTAACATGTATTGATGTTTTCCATCAGTTTGATCATGAGGAAGGGAATTAGTTTATTAACTTTACCTGTTAATAGCTACTTGCAATTATCTTGCTCTGAAATATTCAAGTTTATGTGCGAACTATTGATAGAAAACTTTCCACCTTCCTCTCTTCTTCTATACCAACGCTGGATATTTGTTGGATATGAAAATAATCGAGAACCATAACTTCAATAGGAAACACTGTAATAAATATAGGATATGCATGAGATAGATCGTAGTGTTGAGGACAAAGAAGAAATAATAAGAGAATAAATTTAAATATTATATTTGGCGTATTCACCTCATATCTATTTATTATCTATTTACACAAAATATTTATTACACTACATTAGATTTTATTATGTGTGTCAGTAAGGATTCAATTATAATTTTTACGCAAATGACAATGTTCTTTACTACGTAAATACATAATGTTATATTATTTATAATCAAATGTATACAACATTGGATTACTACATTATTTGTTATTACCTTGTGAGATAATTTTATGATGACTTCAGGGCCCGTAATATGTAAATATATGTGCAGCAAATAAACTGGAAGTGCAACAAATTTAAATCAAATGAAACGGGAGTATATGTGTTTTAACCACATAAATAAATAAAGTAAAATAAAATATAATACATGTGTACTTGAAAACATATAAAATTATTAAATTTGCAGGGAAAGCAAATGTGTAGTCATCAGAAAACAATAATGTTCAAATGAAACGCGGTAATAAAAATAAAAAAATCAATTCATGAACAAAAAATAAATAAATTTTGAAATCCTCGCTGTTAAAATGAATTAAAAATAAAATAAAACTTACCATAAGAAAACAAAAATATTATTTGACCATCTATACCTGTTAATGTTTCGTAAATATAAATATTCTTATTGATTTACCATTAAGAAAATGAATACAATTCGAAGGCTTTAAATATTTTTATTTTACACTACAATAGTTTCGCCATACAATGGCTTCATCAGGTGGATGATAACTTACATAACTAGCAGAGTTATCATCCACCTGATCAGGTGGATGATAACTTACATAACTAACAGAGTTATCATCCACCTGATGAAGCCATTGTATTGTGAAAATAAAAATATTTGAAACCTTCGAATTGAATCGAATTCAACATGTATCCTCTTTGCCAATCAATTATTCTTATTGATGTTTCTTATAATCCATATAATGTATTATTATTGCTGTATCTTAGAGGGTATGCCCCTTGTGGTTATTTTCTCTGTGTATGTCAAATCAGAAAACTCATGAAACAAACAAAATTAAATTAAAAAATCTTCAATGTCGAAATAGAAAAAAGGAAAATGAATAAAAACTTTTATTCAAACATGTTTGAATTGTTACCTACTCATTGAATTTTATTTCTAGTATAATTTCGTATATTTTTATATTCGTCGTTCACCAATTTTTCCATTTTCTTGTTGTATTGTTAAGCGTGTTTTCTAATTTATCACAGTATCATTTTTGTTGGCCATTTCAGAGGTCGGAGAAAGGACTCCTGCTGACTGGGGTGTAATCGTTGATTCCACGCTTGCAATTATTTATTTAAAATCCGACTTATAGAAGGGCTTTTATTGCAGCCGAGTGATAAAAGCTATGTTTAGTGGGGAATTCTCTTCGTATATAGTTTGTAATATCGTACTAATGTAATCTTTATGATGTAATTTATGTGGAGGTATGTCTTGGCAGGGGGTGTTAATAATTTATGTTTTACATTATTGAAAATATGTAAATATTAGTAAACTGTTTTAGACTTGTAATTTATTTTCACAGTGTTGTGCTCATGAGTGGCAAACACCAGCTGGGGGATTTATAAGCTTGGAGGCATTTTCTTTACTTTAAGAGAATATGTAATTTTAGGCAGTCGGAGCACACAAATCGTAATTAATTTCAAAATGTTTCCGAAACAATTGTATTAATGTTTGCTCGATCTATGAACTTGGTAATGGCGGGTTAAACTTGTAGAACTCGTTACTCTACATAGATTCAACTAACGTATGTAACAAAAAAATTTGGAACATTTTTGAAATATAATTATTCAACCTATAATTGTTTTATTTAATTTTGTAGTACAGAAAACGATTCAGTGAATTTTAACTATAATTATAAAGTATCACATAGCAGCTAAAGGGCCATGGGTTTCAGTGGTTCACAATTTGGTACCAATGCCTCTGATCAGCCTTTGGTCGGTAAGTGGTTTAAGCTCTCGAATCTTTTGGTAGATTCTTCGTCGTGGTTCTTCTTCACTTTGGGCTTCCCACCCACCGTCGTAAACTTTTCTACCGAGTAAAGCCCAAAACTTTTCTATAGGACGTTGCTGTGCAACATTCAGTGTGTTATCCTCTTTAGGTACACATGGGACATCATATTGCCTTAACCAACCTTGGGCACTTCCCACGTAATGGCACGATGCCAGATCCTGCCTCATTAATATGATGCGTTTGAATAATATTCACTTATTTGGGGAGGCATGTTCGAATGTAAACATCTTCATTTACAGCTTCGAAAAATACCAGCTTCCCAAATGGCTCACCACACTAGTGCCTTGTCCTCAAATTTAGCTTTTTTCTTATACCTTACGTGATTAGGAACGTCCTCAATGTTGTCTGTATAACAGCCTTCGTTTCATTTTATTGCGGAGTTAGATAATGTAAAATATTTTTCGTCGTCTGAAATTATCGTGGCATTGTTTCTGTAATATTCTAATCTTAATTGTCTGAAGCATTTTGGAATCCTCTCTAATTGAGCAGCCGTGTGTTTTGGACATTTTTGCCGCTTTCTATATTTTAAATTATTTCTGATAATTTCCCTTTTGGCTGTCATATGGGAAATTTGAAATCTCGGCGTAATCTTCTCGTTGAGACTCCTTTACTATTTCTTGCAGGTTCAATGAAGTTCTGAAGCCTTGCATAATTCGAAACTCGAGGGCGACCCGTCTTGGGAAGATTCATACACGGCAAACCTTCCTCAAACCTTAATGACGCGGTAAATTGTCGTCTTAGAAAAATTTTGGTTTCTACAAAAGGCGACAATGTCACGTTTGGGAATTTGGCCAACCAAATTGTAAATACATTTCAGCAATTCTAACTTGTAGGGCATTTTGTAAACCTTTGTAAACACAAATGTATTGTCAAACTGCAGGAAAAACTTGACAGATTATTAATATTTAATGGTAATGATTGCCTTACTCGTATTTTAATGGGAAAAAATAATACGATTTTTTTTTCGCAAAACTTTTGTTACATACGCTGTATACTCATGGTACGGTAGTAGTAACTTTATTGAAGTAAAAAGAAACGGACCTACTACGAATTGTCGACACCTACTGCCATGAATGTGATTATTGATAAAATTGAGCGTGTTAATAGTTATAACTTGGACACTTGTCACACGTACGTATTTTACAAAAAAATATATTTAATTCCGTCTATCGATGAAACTCTATTGAAACATACAATTGAACTTTTTAAATAGTTTTATGCACCTTATACTATTAGTCAATCTACAAATATCGCTAAAACAACATCGCGAGCTATAAAATAAAAAATAAATAAACTTGACCATGAAAATATTAAAATCAACATAAATTATACAATAATTGATAATCTAGACATTCTACCAATTAAATTTAATATGTAGCAACTCAGCTAGGACCTTCAATGCCATTTAATAGCACTGGCATGAATATGGTAAGGTTGTTTAAAATTAATACAGAATGGTCAATGTTTCTAAAAGCCATTCTCCGCGATGATCTGGTGAACATTATCAAAAAATTAAAACTTACAAATTCTGCTCAGCTGGACCTAATTTTGCCTGTAGTGACAGGATTTTTTTAAATAGCCATTAAAAGTTACTTGAATATTTTCATTTTTTATTTTAGACATATAAATAGGTCAACGAATATGGTTAGTTATTCATGGAACAACAACAAAAATAGTAAACATTACCAAATTCTTGAGTAGATAATTAATTAATTGGTTACGATAGTACCTATAAGAAAAACTATGCGGCATCACCTACAATATTAAGCAACCGTACAATTGAATATAAATAGAAACGAAGATCAATTAAGATAATGTTAAATATGCACGGCTCAATAAAAATAACATTCCGCACAAATGAACCAATCGTTACGTCTTGCATTACCGTTTAGATCTAACACAGTCGGGTCGAGATAATTCAGCGGTAATAGAGTTAACGTGGTGTATGTACGCAAACAAAAAAATCGACAAGCCGCATTCACTTGCATCATGTTAAATTATTGTAATTCATTGAACTATGGAGAAAGAGTTCCAGGTTAATAAATATGATCGCCAGTAGAAATTATTGTATGGTGTTACGGTAACTTTCAAATATGATCATTTTTTAAACGATATAACATGCTATGTTGACTTTCTATAATCTGTTTTAGAAATTTACACGTATTGCTTAATAAAAGTGGCATATTGATATTTTCTCAATAACAATACGTTTCATTGTTGACTTTTTAGGATCTCGTCATTTGTAATTTGAAAATTTTCACAATGTTCGAAAATTCAGAATTACTTGACAAATTAATGAATTTTCTTGAATTTAAAATAAAAAATTTGGATTTTTTAAGCTGTGACATGTTTACACATTTTTGATAATTTGGATAATATTCACGGTTTTTGGAATAGTATTAACGTTTGCGTTTAAAAAAATTCGTTCATTGTGTTCAATTTGTCTGCATTTTCAGAATTTTTTATTTTTCTTCGAATTTCTTGGTCTGAAATAGTAAATTTGCTTGTGTTTATATTTTTGTGGATCTCTCGACGTTTCATTAAATCTAATCGTAATTGAAATATAATGATTATAATGAATTTCGTTGGTTTATTAGGTTTGATTGGATTTATTTTGGTTTTCTTCGATCTTTGTTGATGAAATTCCTTTGAATTTGACTAATTTAATTTTAATAATTAAATTGGGTTGGGTTGATCTTCGAACGCACTTTGTTGATAATTTTGCCTTATTTATGCTACTGGTGCTTTGACATTTTCGACAATTTAACTAAAAATAGACTCTATTGAAATGTTATACAATACAGCTAATATTTGACAAATTTGAAATACTGTCACAATTTTCATGGTTTGGAATTAATTTAGTATAGTTTAAATGAGCTTTCGAAAACAACAGTAGAGTAAAAAAGGATAACTACTAAACATAGTCCTGTAAGATAAACGTCTATTCACATCTGTTCCCCGTCAAAAAATGGAAATATTTCATTAACCTTATGTTTTTATAAACTCCTTTCAAACCAAAGTTTGAAGCGGAAGCGTTAAATAATATCTTCTTTAAAAAAATGCACATGTTTAGGCCTATTATCATAGTTTTAGGAGGTATTTCCATTAAGATATATATTTTTAATTTATTTAGTTTAATGGACGATTTGGATACATACTCTGTCATAAATGGTCTAGTTATAGGGCATAAATATAACATTAAAAGCACTTGCACTAGAAACACTAGGATGAACATCCAACTAGACAATTTTTGCCTAGTTTTCATTCAAAAAATTTCGAGTAAAAGATCACTCTTCCTAACGTTGAGCTATTCTTCAGGGTATTAGAAATAATATTTTAAATAACATTTCTACTTAAAACTATAAATAGACATTTATATTTTCTGAAACAGATTATAAAATTTTGAATCAGTGATATACTTTACAAAACACTTTTGGTGTACGTAATCGTACACACATGTTCAATTTTGTTCCCTTTAACCGTTATAAATACGATATATTAAAAAGAAACCAAACATGTGCATTAGTGGAGGTTAAGCAACCATGTGTTTTAAAAAATCGTTTTTATTTTTATTTTTAATTCACATTTGTGTGGAATGTGTGCTCTTTAAATAGACGAACTAGAAATATTCCTTGAATGAATACGTAACGATTTATTTTACAAAACGAACGCGAGCACAAGAATTTCGACACCTTCGGTCGTGAATTAATAATCGTACAAATGTTAACTACGTTCTCGCATTACATGTCCATGACAGACACTCGCTCCGTAATATTGAATTCATTACAATACGTTCTTGAGGCAAGTTGAGTTATAAACGTCCCTCCAATGAGATGCTTGGTGATATTGCATTGATCTAAATTCTTTTCGTGCTTCTACACCGTGTAATAAAACGTAAACGAGCACACGAATGTGGCATACCATTTAAGGTAATCTGCGGCGAGTGTGAGCAATAAGTACACGATTTATTTATTTTTTACACAGCGGATTATTTTCATTAACCTCGGGGTTTGCGACGAGATATTGAATAATTGTAATTGTAAATATCATTTTTTGTTTTTGTTTATGTTATTTGACTGAATTAATAGCAGCAAAACAAATATTCTATTCACCATGGTATGGGAAGCTTGGATCTGAAATTTTCACCGGCCTGTATAATCCATTGGCATCCCATCATTATGTAATCTGTCATCTGATATCGTACATGTTACTGATAGTAGCCTACAATTAAATTGTAACAATATGGGAAACGATTACGAAAAATATATATTTTTTAAACTTGACTATTATTTAAATTTTTATTATATAATTATTGAAGGTATTTCAAGTTTCATGTAAATTGTAAACATACACAAATTATATTTGCAAGTCAATAATAACTTTGAACAACACCACGTTTGATTATCAATGGCTTTAGTATTTATTAGCTAACAATGTTATATGTTGTCTATAATACATTTCTGCTGAGAATTCAATAATCGTTTTCTAAATTGTTCTGTTGTACCAGATTTGTGATATTTTAACTAATTTACATGGTTCTCAGAACCCTGTGGACAGACATCCCTTGCTGTCGTTGTTCAATATCCAACTACTGGATCCTACTTTATGTATTTTCCATGTGCGCAAACATGTGCGATATAATAATTCATTTAGGTTTTGCCATCGTTCTCCGGTCCCAACAATTATACTATATTCTCAGATGCAAGTTTTAAGTGAAAATTCTACAAAAAGTTGCTAATACGTTCCATTCTATTTATTGCTATTTCTGTTGTTAAAATATAAAATCGTAACAAAGGTATGTGTGAGTGTTTTACCGCAGCCTGGACATCAATATGATTGCTGATAAATTTTCTGTTGGGGTTTTCACGTCTAGATGGCGTTAATATAATCACACAAACATTCATAACTAATGTCTTCGTTAATACATGTAATGCATGTATAAGGATTTGTGCATACATGAAATATGTTTTTCGTTAAGCGCCACAAATCTATCTTAAAATTATTAATTAATATCGTACTCGTTCGTTGAGGTTTTTACGAAGTAAGTGGGTACACTACAAAATTTTCTTTTTATATAGAAACAAAGGTTTTTGCAAATAATACAGAGATGGAAAAATGAACACATTTAGTGTTACCTATATGATAAATACCACCTCTGGTTATGAATATGAATTCACCGTCCGAATTATCAACCAGTGCGACTGCACTTGGCTCGGTTTCTGCGCTGAAATATTAATTCCACAAATTGTTGTTAAATTGACCACTCGTTATAAGAAAAGTTAAACGGAATAACTTTTCTTACAAAGTTATCGTAATTTTGGTACAATTTGTATTTCTGGGTTTTTGTACATAAATGACTTGTTCTTATTTTTAATCTTACATTGCCACAATGCAATTTATTACCTACTTCACTTATTTTCGGTTTTGTAAATTATTCTGCTTAAGTTTTTAATCTTAATTGTTTATACGACAAATAATTGTCAATCATTAGTTGAAGTTGCCGACAAGATTGGTGTCTCTATAAATTATTTAGCCGACGACGGTTTAATTTAATTTTCAATATTTGAAAGACATTATTTCTCTATCCGCTGATGACGCGAGACTTCATGACCTTAAAGCTATAACAAAACTTTACAATTTCCTTCTTTTATCCGGCCAACCTCTCGAAATAGCTCAATTATTTTATGGTGCTTCTTTATGTGCTCTTCATAAAAGAGATGGAGGTTTAAGATCTATCGCTATTGGTAACTATTTTCGTAGATTGACGTCAAAATTAGTCGCGCATATTGTAAACGCCTATTTATCTATGAAAGTTTATCTCTTCTAGGTTCTCTAATTTTTACTAAATATTTTAAACGTAGTTGCGAAAAAACTGCCATATTGATTGAAAACCTCTTACAAAAAACGAAGGAGTAGTCACATAGCTTATACTTTGATCAAGAACTGTCTTGTCGTTCCTAAATTTATTTTTTTTTATGAACAACCCCATTTTGGAAATTTTCTGATTTTCTTATATCCATTGATTCCACTTTAAAATCTTCTTTAGAAACAATTCCTAATCTTCGCCACGCCACTCAAAGGATAATGGGCTTAATATTCACCTTTATAATGAAGCTTTCGCAGAGTGGTATATCAAGAATCCTAACGAAAAACACCATCTCCGGAATTTCAGAGAAAATGGGACGATTTTAATTTAAATCGAATTATTACAAAAGACTTATTCTTCAACTCTCCAAGAGACCTGTTTTAAAGCTCTTTAATGCAGAGTATCTGGTGCTTGTCTTCACTCAATTACCTCTCCTAACATCGGTACCTTTTTGGATAACATTTCTTTTCAAATTTGCATCGGCCTTAGATTAGGCTGCAACCTTTGCACACCTCACACTTGCAAGTTCACTTGAAGTTCAAATAAATTAGCAGTCATGGCTTCAGCTGTCCGAAGATATGCGGAAGATTTTCAAGATACTCTGAAATTAATTCAAATTCAAATCATCAACCGTCCTTTAACTTCAATACCAATTAATTCAACTTTGGAACCGAACGGATTGTCAAGATGATGGAAAACGTCTAGATGATATGACCTTCGTGCCTTGGTATAAAGGTCGAGCTTTAGTTTGGGATTCTACTGTAGTAGATACCCTTGCGGGTAGCTACCTTGTGAAAACTTCAGCAATCTCTGGTTCAGCTGCTGAAATTGCTTGCGAACGGAAACATAGCAAGTATCAGTCGATTATTTCTTCAAACTACATTTTGAAAGGCCTTGCGTTTGAAACCTTGGGTCCTTGGTGCAAAGAAGCTATCGAATTTATTAACATAATTGGCGACCACCTTATTTCTCTTTTTGGTCTAGTCTGGTCTGGCCTCTTTTTGAGAGAATTTCTCTCTCGCCATTTCCTTTTTGGATGGCGAGAGGAATCCTCTCAAAAAGGAATTGTTTGGAACTCCGATTACCCGAAAGAGACATAAGGTAGTCGCCAATTATGTTAATAAATTCGATAGCTTCTTTGCACCAACAAGCAATCGAGGAACTTTCCCGGACACCGCCTTATTATCAGAAATCTTTGTTCTGTAATTTAAATGTATTCTGTGTTATAACAGTTGGTAATTGGTGTGAGTATTTAATAGTTTATATTGAAATTAATTGTTGCTGTTCACTTGGTTGTAGATGTCCTGAACGATTATCTGGACTAACGGAATTCATTATGGAACTACCCTCTTAGAGTTTGAGTTTTCAGTGCTATACATGTTTCGGTTTATCCTCATCTGTTTGTGTCTTAATTTTATCATTCCGTGCTGTTACCAATTTGTATCAAATAATCGTCGCATCAAAGTAAATTCTTCGCTTTCATTTCCGTTACATATATCAACGATTACACAATTATTCCACTCTATTATACTTCAAAATTCCATTCTATCTTACTCAGTATACTCTTCCTCAATCTTTTCTTTATCATTCTTGATTTTCCGTACACGTAGTTAAAGGGTTCAAAATAACTATCAGTGTTTCGCACCTTAGTACGTCCCTCTTTCCCTTCTTTCTTTGAACAACTGAACTGAACCGAACAATTTTGATTTGCGTTGGTTTATCTTCAGTTGTGCGCGATGTGAACGAAGGAACTTTAGTGTGTACTTGACTCGTGGCGATTTGTAAGATCGACAAGAATACGTCTTTATGCCACAGATGTGCGCCACTATTGTCTGGGCTTTATTAAATCGTGCGAAGGATTGGTTGAAGAAAAACTGTTTTTACCTTTGTACGCTATTTATTTACAGTTCCCGGGCAGTTCCATAATGAATTCCGCTTATTTATGATTTCAATTTACATTTGGTATGTACTGTTGCGATAAGTTGTATTCTTGGTAGCCACTGTTTGTCGGACTACCGGTGAGTTGCTACTTGATGCTAATCTATTTAGTCGCTCTTGAATTTCGACATTGTTGATTTCATCTTGCAAACTGTCGAGATATGTTGTTGATCTCGTGAGCGCAGAAATTGTGTTACAATAGAGAATATTCTGTATGTGACCATACAAGAGATGCAAGCTTTCAATTTGGGAAAATACGCACAAGTGCGAGGGGCCATAATTGTTTGACCGAACCTTTAGCGGCGGACGCCGTTAGGCATGTGTGAAGACCTCGGTATCTGAACAGGGTTGTGATTTTGGGACTAATTACCAATGCTAAAATAATTCTAACGAATATTTACACGTGTTTGCGCGTATCCAAATCAACTTGCTTATGTGTAAATATGTGGGACCGAACACAAGCATCTTTCTATCTAGGAACATCTCCAACAGCCCTGTCTTGTAGCTTAAATTTGCCCCGTCTCTCCAAACCCTATTATATATTCCAAGAAGGATAATGGGTGGAAGAATGTATATAGTCGGTGATATATACTCAGTGACATATAAACTGCACCACCTAGAAGGGGTGGGAATTTTTGGACCAAATTTGGCAGGAGTAGTGGACTAGTCCAGGGAAATAGTTGATTAAAATTTGAAACCCAATCATTAAGTGGTCATGGGATTTTTGACGTTTGTTACCTTAGACTAGTCCAATGTTTCTGCCAAATTTGGTCCAAAAATTCCCACCCCTTCTAGGTGGTGCAGTTTATATGTCACTGAGTATATATCAATGATGGAGCAGTTTTTCAATTGAAGTAGTCTGAAAATCAGCCATGTTGTTATTTTGGAGTATATATAGAATTATAATTTTAAACAGAGCAACGTCAAGACAATAATGTTCGAGAAATATCATATCGTTGCAGTCTGTCTTAGGATACGTGTCCAGGCGTCATCAGCATACCAAGTCATTAAAGAAATAATTATTTGATTTTTTTTTCATTCCTTGTTGTTTTATAGATAGAGAGAATTATATAAATTTCAGGTCTTTATGCCTGAGGATTGTATTGATGAATGGAACGTTTTATGTGAAGAAGGATCTATTAGAAAAGGTACTTGTACCAATATCACTGCAAAAGGTAGCGGTTCAAGGTAGATGCAGGAAGAAAGATATGAAGAGTAATTTATCATGGACGTGTTGAACGTGAGATAAAGGACATGTAAACTAGAATGAAACTAACTCACCCTTACCACACAGTATTTTATTATACTATGGTAAGGGTAAGTTTGTTTCATTTTATTTGCCAACCACAGTCTGCGATTTACTATTATGAAGAGTAAACTAAATTGACAATCCTTTCATTTATTTTCTATCTTATGAGTTCCATTGATTTTGCCCTTTGCTATTACTAATCTACGGCCTGTATTTAATTAGTTTCATGGTGCCTATTGCGCATACCACTCGGGGTAATTGAACAAAAATCCCAATTGATTTCATGACACCTGTAAAAGAACCGCCGTCATAGACTACTAACCTGGAACTATAACATTACTTTAAACTACGTTTCGCTCGATCCTCACAATTTTACGACCAGCGTGCACATTCATTGCGTAGATTAAAAGAATATTTTCGACTTTTTAAACGCTCACGTCGAACCGCTCGGCATTGTCGTAAAATTCTTGAACATGTAACGTCCTACTTGTTCTGTTGTTATAAAATAGTGTTCACATTCTTGAAAACACAACTTGCTTAATAACCTAGATTGCGTTATAATTATCATACATTAATAATAAGATGTGGGTTACGTCTTATCTTTGTGGGAAAACTTATTAGTTGCGTCGAATGTTTCAGACGACTCCCACATTACATATTGAAAGGTCGCGTGCAATCATAAACTCATAATGTAACATTTATTTAGATAAGTCGCGCCGCAAATTGATTTGCATAACAAATCAATCAAGGAAGTACATCGTGTGTTAATGATAATTGATGGCACTAATTCAATATTAGTCTAAAATCAATCAACGTCTGTCTTACGATGTTGGTATTGCATTTTTGTAGCTATAAATGGCGTGATTTGTTAAGTATGCTGAAATAGCAACATTATGCGATAATTTTTGCAATACGTTTACTGATTGATGTACGCAATAGTTCTGTTTATAACATTTTAATATTTACATTGTTCGATTTTATGTGATTGAGATTTGTCTTCAGCTTTTGCGAACAAATTATTTGTAAGATATTTTGTACTATTTTGTTGTTTTAAAAATTGTTGCATTTTCTTCAATTAATATAACTAATTTGTTTTATTTAGATTTAGAACATTTGATCGCAATTCTTTTGCTATGTTTCGCGTTTATTTATAATTTTTATTTTTTCAATTTATTTTTGTATCACTCCGATTACTTAACCTATCATACTATCTTTTTATTTACGTGCAGCTATTTTACTATTTGTTTCTCCTCCCCTTATTTTCAGTTCTTCTTTTCAATTTGTTTCGTTTTGTTGGTTTAGTTTTATAGTTTTTAAGTTTCAGCCACAATAAATGTCGATTTCGAGCCGTTAAAATTCGTATAAATAAAAATTCGCAATTCCACTTTAGTAACTGTAATTCTTAGAAGTTACATATTGCAAGGCCTGCATAGATATGAAAATTCTCAGTTAAAAGTTTTATAACGCACTTGCATTAGATTACAAACAATATGCATTGTGTGCACAAACTTATGAGATAATGAACTACAACCGACTTTCCTCTTGTTATTTATTTTCTTTAAATTAAAATTCTCCATAGCAGATGTGTCATGTGAAGTGAAAGTTCATAAAATTAAGATAATACAACAACGTTCGCATGCTTACAACAATTTACGATATTTTCTTGTCGATGCGCCAAATATATGTACGTGCATTTTGCGACTTCCTTGGTTACCACACACGTCGTTAAGAATTGCAGTTTTCCTCTTTTCCCAATAATTACACGCATCCTCGATAGCGGAATTGGTTATTTATCTAATTAGTTTTAATATGAACGGCGTATATATTACGCTTAATATGATGTTAGCTAATGAATAGCGACTGAATTGTGGGTTTAATTTCTGGTGTTTGTTTAGTTTTATATGCATTGTCGACGAGTTTAACATGTGTTCGCATTTGTTCCAGTTAAAACAATGTTTGCTTTTCTTGCTTGCTGAAACATTTTATTTATGTTAGACGATGCATCAACGAGCATCTACTCGTACGTTTTATGAAATAACTGATGGATATGAACCATCGTATTAAAAATTATATGGACTATTTCCTTCGCCAATAAAAGTGCAGATTATTACGGGCTTCAGCAAATATATGGGTTGTCGAAAAATGTGAAATATAATTAATATCGATGTAATTTTGCTGTATTTTTTATATTTATTTATAGTACTGCAGATTAAAACGATAAAACAAAGTTCATGCGGTACACAAAAATAAATATTTAAAAATGATTTCTACAATGATAACACTGTGAAAAAATATGTTAGCCCCTTAAAGTTGTAAATTTGTCTTAAGCTATGAAAAATTACAACGGCTCTATATTTGTTAATAGTTACTAAAATTGCATTTTAAAATTCCATCACATTTCCGCAATTTTTGATCAATGGCGGCCGTTCAAGAGGATTTGGGGGTCTGATCCTATTAGTTTAATATACGATGCGTATGAAATAAGGCCAGCAGGAAAGGTCAATTTCATTAACGTAAAGGTTACGCATTAAATGCTTTGAAGTATCGTTAGTGGTCTCAGTACGTAGTGTTTCTCAAAAATATTTTTTTATATAAAAAACTATATTGTGCTTCCATGGTGAAAAGCGTTCATTTACGAATAACCACAGTAATTTTATAGCAGATAGAGCACACAGACACAATCGGCGAATAATTTATTTCCTCTTCATGTTTTGTTTATAAACAAAATTTTCGGAGGTTATTTTTACGAATGTAATAACAATACTCATCGACGTTCGTGACTACCTAACGAATTGAATGAGCGCCGACTTCTCTCCAAAACAACTGTGTCTCCTACCATAGTTCAGCAGCCATCATGCAAAATTGAAATCCCATTTACAACATATTAAACGCCACGTGCTTGGGAAAATCAGCAAAACAGCCACGCCAGGTTATAAAGCCGATCATCACAAAAGCTTTTGAGTTTATAGTGGTGTGTAAGTCTGAAATATATTTATTTTGAGTATGGAATATTCAAGACGAATAAAAAAGTATTTATACAGTATAAGTATTGTTTTAAAAAATGCAGTTAATAGTTGTTTTTAATACTTCCAAGTATTGTGTATATCTCCTTAGAATTGATAAAAACAATTTTTACATTTTTTCAAAATTTTCTCTACGCTTAATTAATTTCCAATTCAAACATTTTCACATTGATATAATTTTTTCACATTTCTGTATGATTAATATTGTGAATTATAAGAATTTTTTGTATCTTTCAGACTTTTAACGATCAATACACATTTTTTAATATTTCGCTATTATTTTAGAAAATTTTGTAAATTCTCAAGTTGTGTTTATATTTAAAATCATTTTTTCTGAGGAAAATCGTACATGTTAATATATTTTGAAATATTCCAGTAAAATAATGTTCCTATGCATTTTATTGAAAATAAATTTCAGCGAAAGTGACAGGTGATGACACCTGATGACAGATGAGCTCTATCTTGAGCTCATCAGACCACCACATTTACATTCATTCAAGTGGCATCAAGTCATGCTAGTATGAGCGACAATAAGTGTTTGCGTAGCAGCACGAGTATTGAATTATTGATGTTTAGATGGTGTTAATTCTCACAACTTATTTATCACTCATCTTTTTTCAACAAAGCGGTCGTTTGTGACGATAGCAACCCTCTGTAATTGCGAATCGACGTCTAGAGGGTGTTAATACTGACATACAAAATTTTTGTTATTTTTTGTTAGGAATGCATTTTAGATAATTTTATCATTTTTCACATTTTTCAAACCAAATTATCAATAACGCCCGAATATTACAATATTTACACACATCTTCAATTCAACGTTGTTTGAACAAATATTTACAATTGAACAAATCATAAACAAACAAATTATCCGAAAGATTAAAATTTTTGAACACTAAACCCTATGAAGTATGAATGTTGAATCTTCGTAGATAACAAAAAAAAATCACCAACCCAACCCAACCCCACGCAAACCAAGTCAACCCAACCCAATACAACCAAAACCAGCCCAAGTAAACCCAACCCAGCCCAACCCAACCTAACCCAATCTAATAATAATCTTCATCTTCATCTCTACGATGAATTTTCCCAAGATTAATTTTCCAGACGAAGTTCCTCGTGGGAAAATTCATCGTCTAGAAAGTTGATCTTGGGAAAATTCATCGTATGAAAATTCACCGTGGGAAAAAAGAAATACCCAAACCAATCTAATCCCAATCTTCATCTTCATCACCACGATAATTGTTCCCAAGATTAATTTTACCGACGATAAATTTTCCGGACATCAATATTCTTATATTTATAATGGTATTTTCAACATTTTGATTTTATGTTGCTTTTTAATTTTTCTCTGGGTTGTTCTATTTCTAACTTTTTTGACTTTTTTTAACAAAATTACATTCGCGAAAGGAAACAGAAATGCGAAATCGCCCAAACCATAAAATAAATAATAAAATAAAAACTATACTAATGCCAACAATGACATTTTTTGAAATTCTTTTAAATGCAAAAACGAATGATATGGAGCATGCAGAATTTTATACAATTTTGGAATTTTGACAAATTTGTCTACTTTGGCGTATTGTTAATTTAGACTTTTTTTGTAATTTTTACAGCTTCAAACTAACACAGCTTGGCAATTAATATAATTTTGACAGTTTCGATTTTTTTGATCATTTTAGTACCTACTTTGAAAGTTTGACATAGGTATTAACAATGTTAACAATTTAGACATTTGTACACCGTTGACTATGTTTACTTTCTGAACAACATACATTTTGTAATTTTTGCATTTTAGACAACATTTAACTATTAATATAACTAATTGTTCGAAAATTTTGAAACGAATGTTATAGATGCCCTGACGACCCTTTGGCCCTTACGGGCTCATCAGACCACCGAAGGCACGTTAGGGTGAAATGTCCGTCAGTCCTGAAAGACTACGAAGTAATTATAAGTCTCTAAAGTCCCACCTACAAAGCAGACCTTTATAATTGCATAGCAGCACGAGTGTAAGGTATTGACATCTACATGACGTTAATACACTCTCGTACAGACGTTAAAATGTAAAATATATACATTTTTCTAGAAATTTGTAAAATTTTAATTTTGAAAGAATTGTAAAATTTTAACAAATTTGTAATATATCAAAAAAAAAAATTAAATATGAAAAATTTCAAAGAAATATACAATTTGAAAATTGGGAAATTGAAGAATTTTAGAATAGAAACAGCGTCCTTCAGAACTAATCAGATCTTTTCGTAACTCTTGTTTGCATGACTACATCCACCTCAGCGGATGTATTGTTGGTGAACTGATGACTCCTGTTGGACGAAACAGCAACTGATGCATGAGCTGAAATTAATTTTCAACAAAGTGGTATTTCACGCCGTCGGATCCGGAGTACTTACAAGTCTTGGCAGTACCGACTGAATCGGCAAAAACAAACTCAATGAATGATTAAATTAATCGAACCCTAATTTATTCATAAATTTGGCTTGTTTTTTGCAATTACCAGTCAACCCAACCCAATCAAATCTTGACGTTGATAAAAGTTGCACCCAAAACCCAAATTACAGCTTTCTAAATTGTAGTTTGCATGATAGTATTACACCACTAAGAAGAAGTTCAAGCAACATTTGGGTGATACGGCATATGGCCACCTCCAGTCTGAATTATAGCTTGACAGTAGCGTGCCATTCGTCGTCATTCTTCTTGCAGCGCTTCTTGGTGATGCTGTAAAGAATCAGGAGGGCATATGAGCTCTCTAACTCTTCTATCCGACAAATCCCAAACATTCTCGGTTGACTAAACTAAAAGTTCATGTGGCCGCGAATATCATGCATAAAAGTAAAGCCAGGGACAATGCTAAATTGTCATTGGTGTCACGTGAATCTTTAAAACCTGGTTGATGTACCATCTGGCGTTTAGGCAACCAATCACAACCAGCTCGGTTTTATGGCATATGTCGTTTCCGCCCCACCACCATGACAAATCCATTCCCGAATCTATTCACATTCTGCATGGCAGCTTGCGCTGATTTATCACCAGGACGTCTCCATACTCCTGCACATCCGTCTCACCGGTGAAGAGGACAGCAGTGACGAACTAGCCAATGAATGGATATAGCATGGCAAAAAGATCACCACGGAGTCAAAGTCGAAATCACACATGTAATTCAATATACTACTAGCTCTATCCCAAATTATGGTATACATTTCTCTATAATTTACGGAGTTTTTGAGTCTTTGAGGAAATCATGAATTTTTATGGGTTGAATATAATTTAGACACGAGTTTCTAATAGAGTCTTAGGTGGCTATTCTTAAAAATTATTTAGTTGTGACAGACGGTCAATTAAAAACCTAGAAAGCATCAGAAAATCAAAAATACACCTGTTGTTGCGTCGTGAAGGTTAAAATCTGTCACTAATTTTTATTATATAAAATAAAGTTTTGTATACCATAATTTGGGACAAATAAAATTAGAGAAATGTATACCATAATTTGGGACAGAGGGATACATCAGAGCCTACGACGAGAGAAGCTTTCATCACTTTTGCACAAACGGCTAGTGACATGGCTCTACAAATTGACTAGAGTAGTAGTGACAATAAATTTAAAATTCTCCAAAATAAATTAAATTTAAACTCATTTTAACGAATGTAAATAACGAATTTTCGTCGTTTTTCCGCACACACTGTTAATTGAAATGGAATGTCTTATCTGTTACTTTTTTAGTACCATTTTTGTCCATTTTATGGCTTAAGTACGATAGTACAGTGTCTGGGTTTAACAAAATATGTATTGTGGTTTGTTGTAATTGTCGTTCACGTTGTCCAAGAAGACATCTGCAGCCTTATACAGATGAATAATAAATCTCGCCATCTTCACATAAGTTTTAACAAAATTTTATTGTTAGTTCATTGCGAATTGGGTGCGTTGCAGTGTTTCGATTTCTTATTAATTTCATATTTGTTTGTTATGAATTGTGTTGGCTTAAGTTTGAAACCATTGCAATTAATTTGGCCTAACTTTTACCACAATGGAAAGCACAGAGTTTTTTCCTTCAAATTGTTTTCTAAAACAATCAATCCTATTAACGTTAAAATAGTTGCTACATAATTTAATTATTAATAATAATGTACAATATTTCAGATGCAAAAAAAAACAAATCTCTACTACGCCGTCTCATAATTATTTATATCCATGTAAACGGCCCATCGCGATTAGTCTCTTAAATTGCTTTCATTTTCAGTAACTTGCGAGCATAAATTTTACGTAAATACTCAGCTTTTATGGTGCGCCTCTGACGTAACTAATACGTTTATGGCTCCGACAAAATTTTATGTGAGTTTTTGGTTGCCAAACGATCTCAGACCGTCGTTTTGAAACTTCCTTTTCGTATCATAATTTATTCAATTTGTGCTGTACGAGTCACGAAGTGCCAATGCAAGTTCGACAGTATCGTCGTTGCATGCTTACTTTCGGTTTTAAGTTGTTTTGTTCGAACCACACCTCCCTCACCGAAGGCGATTAATTTGCATTTTATCGCATTTTTTCATCGGGATCATTGTTTCGAATTTGTACAGTAGAGTGATTTCTAATTAACGTTCCTGATAAGGAACGAGATTGTTCGCAGAGCATTAAAATTGTGTTAAATTATGTAAATTGTTTATCAGAGCTAAATATACATAGGGATGATGCTTACTTTAATTTGCAATGTTGTTCGTTGTTTAGTATTTTTGAACATTATTTTAAAATTTCTGTCATATATTTATGTCATGGGATACTCACGAAAGTGATATGATTCTTATACATCCTTTTTTAATTTTGCTTTGAACCTATTTTTTGTTTATCACATCCTGTTGAAATCGTCATCGGAATTGTTAGGTTTATACGTTGAAATTGCTATAATATGTGGATTGTGTATTATAAATACAATTCAGGAGCCAAATTGAATTAGTGAAGTATTGAATATATAATTTTATTTTATTTTTACTTTTGAAAAGTACGTGATTATAAAATTGCCACTTTATGCAATGTGACAAACGTAAATTTATTTTACAAAAACAGACAAATCACTAGGTGAGATACAATTAACAAATTCTTTAAAAAAGCGTTTCTGACAAAGCGAGCGATGAACTTTGGTATTCGCAACCGCTTGCCATTGTTCATAAAAAAAACATGCATGGGGTCACTATTGTATACAAGTATAATAAACATTTACGTCGACGTGGTCTTTTAACAGCTAATTGTTCTTGTAAATGGGAATGCAAGAAAGATAACTAGTTACTAATATACTCCAAACAGTTTTTCATCAAAATTAACATATTTATGATATTCACATACTTAAAACGGTAAATCTACTATATCTGGCGAATTTACATATTTATCTGTACACGTCGCAGTCTAGGGTTCGATTGTACTACGCCAAGTTCATAATAATCGTTGATTCACCGGAAACAATTCTTTCCTCACTTAAAAAGCAATTTTTACGATTTTTCATCCACGTGAGCAGCGCATCCTTCCTCTAGGGCTCGCGCGTAGTTTTTCATCGGCTGCATTGTGTGCGTGGGACACGCCGTGCAGTAAATTTACAGTGGACCGAGGCGCTCAGTTTGCGTTGTTTATTGACCATAGTTCCGGTTGGGGTGGCTTAACATGCATCAAAGTTCACGGTGTCTGCTGTCGAGATTTCATGTGTTGTACGTTGGTAGTTAGTTTGATGCATTATAGCGCTGCTTACGCGCTCGTTATATGTGACGATTCAATCTAACACAATTGGTACGATGTCGTGCAATTAAATGTAATTTGTCGTGTACTGTACTAATTTGACGGATTTCACCGGCTAATAAGAACGCCGAGGCTATGAAAGTGTATTGCCACTTTTCCTACAAAATATTGAAATATGTTCATTGTGATTGGCATCGGTTAGTATTATTTACGAATATCTGGTTTGAGTTTATATACCGAAAAAAAAAAAAACCATTACCGGTACAATGATGTTTTCAGGTTGTTTTATGGAAGGAATAAATGATTTCAGTCACCGCATTGCTTAAAAATTATCCTTGTAAGGGCTTTTGCGATTACAGTCTATTTTTAATACCGATGTTTGTTTGAATACCCGCATACGTGCTTATCGTAAAGGAAGCGCCTTGTGCGAATGATGTCGATAAAAACGAAAGATAATACGTGTGTTCAAATACTGGATATTTGAAAATATGCAAAATTCAAGCAGATAAATGAAAATAAAATTGTAGGAAATAAAACATAATTGAAAATTTTACTATTGCATAAAACGGAAAATCAATGCTGCCCTTACGGATCGACATTATTTATTCACAACTGCGACGGAAATTTTCAAAATTATTTTAAAATAAATACATTTTTCATTATCGTATCACTGTTAAAGTCGTAAAAATAATCAAGTGAAAGCACAAACCAACTAAAGGCATCATGGAATTTGCCGAACATTGTCTGAAGAACACTTATTTCGTGTGTAGAGACCAAATTTAAAAGCAAATGGAAGGAGCACCAATGTGGAAGAAAATAATAAAGCTGTCGTTCTTAGACGTTCTATTAATGCAGACTGAAGAAACATAGCAATATATCGTATATCGTCCTACCCAAACCAACCAATGCTCAACGCCGAATCACATCACCATATCGGAGACCTCCAATCAGTCATAAAGACTTTCATCGCAATGTCAGAAAGGATTGCGACGATATCAACAACGCTGAAGAAATGGAGAATAACAAAAAACAAAACGAGAAATACAAGGAGTTACAAAACCAATACAGAAGAAAACGGAGACGGAGATAGGAAGCCGCTGGCCACAACCTTCTTACGATGTCTGAAAGATACAATCAGTAGAATCTTACGCAAGGAAAATATCGATATCGTATTCCAACCACATCTGAAAGTAGCTCTGCTTAGAAACCCAAAATCATAAATCTCGTTAGAAGACGAGGGTTGTCTATGAAACGAAATGACTGGAATAAAAAGTACATTGGATAGTCTATCAGACGAGTAGGTGTTCTCAAGAAAGAACATATAAACGAAGCGACATGGCATCACCCCTGGTGAAACATATATTAGATACCGGGCACAATATCGATTTTGAAAACACACTACACGTATAATACGCGAAGCTATTGAAATAGAAAAAGAAATATAAATAAATATAATATGAATAATAATATAAATGATGCACAAAGACTTCACATTATGTGGACACTAGCTCTTGCTCGCCGAAAAAAATAGTAGAAGGAACAAGCTGGAACAAGAAGGTATCATGACCCACTGCGCAGCAAGAACGATTAGGTCGACTGACGCGAAGTCAGAAGAACAGTTCCAGACAATGAAAAGTGAAGACCACCAGATGATGACAACAGCGAGTTTTCTGAAAGCTCGTCGAACTTTCGGTCCTCATAAGGACGCAAACGCCACGCGTACAAAAACTAGCAATCTCTTCACATATATAATACCCGGAATAGAAATCGCTCTAAAGATTTGGATTTTAGTTACTCTACCTTTCTTCATAAAGATTGTGTTCTTGCATCTTCTAGAATTTTTCGTATTTTAGTTTGTCTTGTATTTGGTTCTTCCACACCATTATCCATTTTCTTCTTAAATATTCTTTTACTTGGTCTTCCCATCGTATTTTCGACCTACTTTCTTCAAATATCCATAGCACTTCTGATCATTGAATTTTCGAAACTTCATACTCCACAGCAACGTTTTTTTTTTTAAAAGTAGACTACATTGTTCAGAAATAACATTAAAGTCAATAAGACAATGAAAAAGCCAGTAATTTTATTGCAGCGTCAAAGTTTCTTTAGAGGCTATTAAACAATAGTACAATGATTCTGAAGAACTTGATTTTTTTTATCCTTCTAGGATGAAATACTGTATTTGTCTCACATATAACGGATATTTTATTTCCTCGTGGAATATACTGCGTTATATGCTTATTAAATAATATCCTATTTGCTGTTTTAATGTGTTATATGATTTTTCACACACCTAACACGTCTTTTATTTTAACCCAACAATTTTCTAATTAATTCTAATTATCTTTCTTTTGTGAGGAAATTACAGAAATAACAGAAAATATAAATGTTAGATTAATTATGCTAGGAGTTTTTAGCAATTTGGTTGGGAAACGAACTAATGATCCAATTGATATAATTGGTTACTATTGGAAATGGAGACAGCGATCGCATTCGTAGAAACTATAGAACGAAAGAAAGGGAAAGAAACAGGGCAGTTGGGAGCTAAGAATTTACAACAATCATGGTATCACTTGAAAGACAGCATGCTAAGATACAACAACAAAAGAAGTATATGGAACTATAGTTATAAAAAGAAACAAGAAATTGTGCAATTCAAGAAATAAAAGAACAGGTATAAATCAAGAAAGAAAAGTGGAAATTATATCTAAACGATAAATCAGAAGATAGCTACACAGCATATAATCAACAGCGGATAAAAGTAAAAGAAATGTTATTGCAATCTATACAACAAACATGGGAAGAATTCGGCAGGAAATGGGAAACAGAGAGACAAGCAAATCAGAAATTATTTCAAAAAGTGTTGAAGGATGTAAGGAAATTAAAACACCATACGCTAAAGCATGCGAAAATAAACGATAACAGAATAATAACGGAAGGGAAAGAAATAATAGAAAACTGGAAGGAATACTTTTGGGAACTTCTACGTCCAGATGAACAATGCAATTTAATAAATGAAGAAGAAATTAATTACACACAAGACGAAGAAGAAAACCATATACAAATAGAAGAAGTAGTAAAACCAATAAAGCATAGGAAAAAGAAATGCAAATAATACTGAAAAATTTAGGGTCGCTTGGAGCTTGGAGCTTCCTCTAAATTATATGGCGAAATCTGATGTATGTAAAGATGGATTTGTTGCCAGAATTTATAATGAGATTGTATTGGGTCAAACATATTTTCCGAATTTTCCAAAAGTTATTTATTTGCTCTGCTGAGTCTGGAGTATTACGTCCAACATTGTTGGTAAGCCTACAAATCTAATATAAAATATTTGATTACGCTTCTGTGACAGTCTGTACTTCTGTTATCCCTATCTCTTCCATTTTAGTTTTGTAATAACCAACCTGGTTGTCAAGTAGGTGAAATTAATAGCTTCAGTAATCTTTTTAGTCAAATGTTTAAACCACAAGTTCACGACAAAAGTAACGACCAGCAAAAGTAATTTTCTCTAGCTAGTACTAAGTGGGGAAGATGTCTTGTGATGTTACGTAGTACCAATCTAATTTTTATATCAGCAAAACAATGGACCACAACAACTATCAACATATATATTTTCGATGTACCAGATTTAATTAATTGACATTAATCTGTTAGAATAATGTCAGACAATAGACAATAGACTCCATTCTGACATTGCGATTTAATCTTTTTATTCGTTTTCGTCGTTTCTAAGAGACATCGTTAAGCTATTTATTTTATTTTTTTGGTATACTTTAATCGTCCATGTAATTATGTTGGTTATTAGGTTGAGTTAAGATAATGCCAGACTGAGGAGCTCTTGTAGTATCACCAGAGGTAAGTTCACATGATTACCTGATTTTTAGTTTTCCGGTAAACGCAATAGAATGGTTGATTTACGAGTCATTTTTGACTGTATTTTTTTTCATTTGTGTTCTCCGCTTCAGAGAAACAGCGTTATACTATTTGGACTATTATTTAATGTTACAATAATTAATTTAATTGTTTAGTATATTATTCAGCGGATTTTCATTCATTTTTATTTTATTTATTTAGTTCAGTAACACAGGAAAAAATTCTAGTTACACATATATACAGTAAATTAATATCATTGATCATGTAAAGTTTCAACGTATTAGAAAAAACACAAAAAAAAGAAAAAAAAAATAAATTAAAAAAGGGAAAAAGAAAAAAGAGAAAATGAAAACATAAATGAATATTATAGCTAATATATTTACGGATATTCAGCTGCTTCCTGAAGTATGTGAAATATAATTTTCAGCTTTGCAATTTTTCACAATTTTGTCAAATCTTATTATAATTGATTGACCAAGTATAACTGTAAATTTGATAAAACTGCCAATATGAGTAAGATTATTAATAACATTGCCAAAACATTCTGAAATGTCCCAAACTATGAATAATTTTGCCAAATAAACCTCTTCTATTGCTTCAAAAGTAAGGAACATACTTAAATATTAATTAGACGAAAATAAAATGTTAGCGTGATTTTAATCTTAGGATTAAACGATTTTTTTATTACTGCATGTATGTTACACCGACACACCTACAAACTTTGTTGATATAAAATACATTTCCTTTTAGTTTCAACAAAACTGCATCAGTACAACTCGACAGCATTTTCTAAATTAAATCAAATATGTTGTTTGTGAAAACAAAATGACGAAATCTTATTTAAACAAAATATGCATATTGACTATAAACAAAAATGACACGTATGCCAAAAATTTATAATTTATAATTAAAAAAAGTTATCCTGTCAATTCAGAGAGAAGGCAAATTACTGATTTAGTATAAAAAAAATCAAAAATAACTGCCGAAAGAGTATATGACTATCCTGTTGCGTTGGTTTGTTGTCTGAATCTGGCGTTATCAATAACGTTGGGTTCTGTTTCAGTTTAGACACGTAATTAATTGGTAAGACACCAACAAGGACGGCTATGCAAACCACTCAAAGTCCAGAAACAGTGAATTAATTTTCCATTCCAACTATCTAAACGAAAGTCTCATTGAAAGAGTTTTCAGATAATGAGAAAAAATGATTTTTTGAATTATATGATCAAGTCTATTGTGTTGTAACAGCCATGGTTCCGCAATTGTTGCCACGTATCAATGACGTTAGGATTAAGCTGCGATAAGTTCTATTTTCTAAACGTGATCCCTCTGCACTGGAAACACTCGAAAAATTGAATGTCATATTACTCAAACAACGATGTTGCGTTTACAACCTAAAAATCCATTTTGCAGACCAACGCAACGTTGTGAACGAAAGTGGCAAGAAAAGTGCTTCCAAATAATGAGGACTGAGGTTATTATATCATTAGAATTACGTTATAAAGCAATGATTTATATTTGTACATGAAATTTAAATGTAATACAAGACACCTTACACCTTACGGTAGAATTGTTGTTTTAGTTTTGTTCTTTTGTTCTAATCCCTCTTTATATAATTTTGAAATATTTTTTGCGTCTTGTACATTTTCCACATTTCTTATCAAACCATTCGTTTAGTCGTTCTTGATGTTTCTGTCCAATACTTTATGCTGTGCTAGTAATACAGTTTTTATATTTTCCCTTTCTATCTTTCTCTCTCTCTCTCTCTCTCTCTCTCTCTCTCTCTCTCTGTGTGTGTGTGTGTATGCGGTCATAATATTTGACGAAATGAGGCATGGAGTAGTTTGATCCATCACACCACACGTTCACTACTGATTGCATCCTCGGATAATATTACAGTATCCGTGGATTTCTATAATAGGTCCATTTCGAGTAAATAGACAACTACACAGTTTGTAATATTTGTTAGGGTTTCGATATCGTTTACGACCAGTGTTGGCGATGAGCTTTGCGACTAGTTCCACTACAATTTTCATTTAATTTTTATGGTTGGCCTTTGTTTCTAAATAACATTTCACTTTGTCATCTTCATTTGTGCGCTAAAGTTGTTCAACATCTTTATATTTTACAGTAACCATTTTCACTGCAAATTATTCTTGTGAATAATTCTTTAGTGAAATAATTCCCCTAAACTTAATTTTGTTCTGTATTTTGTTTTTATTTCATCGTCTAGCCTCCGTCGTTAGCTAACTACGGACTGGAATTTAAAACAAGTTATTAAGTATCGAATTGTCCTCTAGATTGCAACTTCCCACCACTGGAATTAGCCGAGGCATTTGAGCCAAGCATCAGCGCAACAACTTCAAGGTAACCTTCCTTGTTGTATGTAAAATTTATTGTGACAGATGTGAATGAGAATTTTGATGATTTGATTTCTTTGATCTATTTATTTTGTTGATATTTTTCATTCACAATGCATTCATCAAACTTGATGGTTGCTGGACGTAACTTGGATGACTTATTGGAAATTTTGGTAATTATCTGGCACTATTTGTTCGTATGTATTATCAAGTTCCCTGAACTAAAGATCGCTGCATTTATTGCAATAATAAGATCAATATAATATTATAATATGTATATATAGATATATTATTTTATGTAATATACATAACATGCAACAAAACAGTTGGGAAGTCACAATTTCCTCAACTCGTTACGTCACTTAGTAATGCATATAGCAAATGAGATATTCCTACATAAAATCCAACATCATTGCGTCGTATTACGATGATATTGCCCATTTTCTCTTTACTATCCTTACTTACAAACCGATTAAGTCAATAGTATGAATGAGGCTATTCTACAACTTTCATGCGACGTGCCTGAAAAAATAAGCTTCGATCATTTCATTCATTTTCATATGAATCAGTGCTTGTAACTGTTATTATACACTCACATGTGATTCCCACGCCCCATCTAGTTTACTATTTATTTCATTCATATCCGTTACGGCGACAATTCATAATAATTTAATTTCTGCGAGAATGCGTTTTTTTTCGTTTGGAATAAAGACAATAGCATTGACATTTATGACTAATACCTCATTATTACACATTTTCTACGAGTCTATGATTACGTTCACTATTCCTTTAATTGTACATGCGTTCTCATCAACTGACGAATTGTTCGTTGTCGCAAGAAAATGTGAAAGTCGAAAATTGAAAGTTTCGAACTTTGGTACGAAATTTTACTTTAATTGGATGAATTTGTACGAAAACATCATCTGTTATCGTAATCGTTGCCGAATTCCAATTATTCCAATTAAGCTTTAGGTCATTGACGTTAAATGGTTCATATTCTCGAATAATATTAGATTTATCTACAATAAATTACGTAAATATAATGTGGCTTGAACGAAGAAGAGGAAAATAAATGAATAAAAATTCAACATGATTTATGAGCAGCAAAGCAAAACGGAAATACTGAAAGGAAAATTTCCTAATTTGTGATTTTTGGTTATAGTACAACAACAATTTACAATTCAAAAATTTATATTTAATGGGCGTTTTTTGGAAATTTGTTAATCGAGTCCCCCATATTAGTAGATTTTTCCATTTGTTTCACTAGACATTGTGACTTAACTTATTCTGCTCTTACAAATGTATAATAATAATGGGCGCCTTAGTTTTTTGGAAATTTGTTAATCGAGTCCCCCATATTAGTAGATTTTTCCATATGTTTCACTACTTAGACATTGTGACTTAACTAATTCTGCTTTTACAAATAATTAATACTTCACAACTTTTGAAACTGTTCTATTACAAATGCGCCGTAGGTCCAGCCTAAATTTTACAGACAGTTAATTAATTGGAAATGTCGATCGCTGGTATTGATAAGGCCATAAAATTTTATTAGATCGCTATTTATGGCAACGAAAATGATTAACTTTCACTTTTACCGATGTTGCGAGCACAGCTATTATGATGCCATTGCAAAATTACATAAA
Source organism: Geotrupes spiniger (assembly GCA_959613385.1). Taxonomy (NCBI): domain Eukaryota; kingdom Metazoa; phylum Arthropoda; class Insecta; order Coleoptera; family Geotrupidae; genus Geotrupes; species Geotrupes spiniger. Next base: position 21,701,471 of record OY390736.1, on the reverse strand, counting down.
CTGCACTTGTTTTATCTTTCGATTATTGGCTGGCAGTTGAACAATGAACAAAGATATTTATTCGGGCGTATAACGTAATATGATTTCATAAAGGTATAACCTTCGTTGCGTAATTATATTGAATTATTTTTAAATGGTCATTGTTGCTTGGAGTAATTTATAAGTAGATGGAAACGTAAATAATCACGTACATGCAAACGTTTTTCATGGAAGGTTTTATACATCTATACATTTATATAATGCAAACAATAACAAAAAAAATAAACTGAATTCAAAAAGTGATTCACCTACATCCAATTATTATTTTTTTCAAAACTGTGCGAGATACGATAAAATTGCACATAAATAGAAGTGTAGAGAATCGAATTATACAGAACAAGGTATATGTCTAACGTTCTTGGTTCAGGAACTGGACGAGCTGGACGACTTCAAAGTCGCAACTTCGCGTTTTCGACGCTTTGGACGCTTCCAGCTTCGAAACGGTTGGAAATAAATGTCGCAAATTTCATTCTCTAAAACTTTGTTTATAATTTTTTTACACGGACGTCGGTTTTTGCTACCTATCGAGTTTTGTGACGCGGGGCGACCATTAATGTGCCATTGCACGGTAAGAAGTTACGACACCGATCGAGTGGAACCTGCCAAAATAATCGTTTGAAACTGGGACCTATTTGTGTTCTTAGTTCAAAAATTATTGAACAAAAATTTTTAAAACTTACTGTTTATTGGAACTTAATTCGTCTAGTCGGATGCGAATAAAAGGATTAAAGTAAAAAAATGCACTGTTTCAATTATTGAGCACAAGGTGACAAGGCTGCACAATATTAATTGAAAATGAATGAACTTTTATGTCAATGCCAAAATGGTGAATAGAGTAATAAGAACTGATCGGCTATGAAGTTTATAAAATATTTTAGAATTTAGCTGCTTTGAGTATCAAGTGCAAAGTGATACAGATGGAAGGATACGTTGTAAATGCATTAAACGGGTAAAGCAAAGTTTTCTAAAGGATTCGGTGATCAAAGCTTCGTTAACCAATCTAGAATTATCATGTTTGTAATTTTTGAGATAGTTCAGTTTTATTGGTTTGTTTGTGATCCGAAGAGATCTAGTTTGTTTTTCAATACGGGGGAAGAATAGGAAGATAAACGAATGGCAGCAATTACTATGATGTGAATAAAAGGCTTCAACTAATGTGAGACAAGAAATCACAAGGAGCAAAGTTAGTAAAGCAAAGTTTTATAAAAGGATTCGGTGATCAAAGCTTCGTTAACCAATCTAGAATTATCATTTTTGTAATTTTTGAGATAGTTCAGTTTTATTGGTTTGTTTGTGATCCGAAGAGATCTAGTTTGTTTTTCAATACGGGGGAAGAATAGGAAGATAAACGAATGGCAGCAATTACTATGATGTGAATAAAAGGCTTCAACTAATGTGAGACAAGAAATCACAAGGAGCAAAGTTAGTAAAGCAAAGTTTTATAAAAGGATTCGGTGATCAAAGCTTCGTTAACCAATCTAGAATTATCATTTTTGTAATTTTTGAGATAGTTCAGTTTTATTGGTTTGTTTGTGATCCGAAGTGATCTAGTTTGTTTTTCAATACGGGGACAATAGGAAGATAAACGAATGGCAGCAATTACTATGATGTGAATAAAAGCCTTCAACTAATGTGAGACGAGAAATCACAAGGAGCCAAGAAATAAAAAAATCTTGTGTTGCTGTTTTAGTCTGAAAAGAATAAGATTATTATTTAAAACAGTGTCCAAAAAGATTACTTGAGAAGTAGGAAGAGCGTTGGCCACAAAATGGACGAATGGTTGAAATGTCATGTATTTATATATTTAAGGCAATTACTCGTCAAAGAGAACCGATGTTTTTTTGAGGATTTAATGACATATTAATAAGCAGATGCTGAAAGATTCCAAAAGTTTCCAACATGCTGGGATTAAAAATTGTTTTTTTATCGATGGTTTTTTTTATTCAGTTATTCCTAATATTTCTATTTTATGTTTTACCATTTCTTCTATCAGTTCTTCCTTTTCTCCTTTTATGCCCATGTTCCTTTAACTTTTTTTAGTATTTTTTCTGTTTAATTTTTTCTTGTCCGATATTTTTAATTTTTCCGTTACATAAAACTTCGATTTCTTTGACTTCTGACATTTCCTTATTGTCAATCCTTTTTCTTTTTGATCTTAGGTGTAGTTTATCCCATTAAGTTACTTTTTGATTTCCTAATTTCTTGTTTCTGTTTCTCTTTCTGCAAATGCCACTCTCACCTTCTCTTCTTTACTTATTCTGTATGCTTTATTAACTTTCGCGTTTACTTGAAGCTCTTCTTTTATAAATCTTTCAAAATCCTCTTTCTTGTTTTCTATTTGTTCCTCTATTCCTTTTAGCATTATATTATTTTTCCTATCACTTTTATCTATTTCGTTCTCATTTGCTTCTAAGACTAAAAAGAGATTCATTTAATCATCTCTTTCTTTTTTGCTTTCCATTCCTCTTCTTTTTCTAAATTTTTTCTTCATTTGTTTTAATTCATTCTCCATTCTTCGTATCTCTTCTTTTAGTTATACTGTACCTTTCTTGATTTCCTTTATAATTTCTGTTCTCTTTTAATTCTTCTATTTCCTTCTTCTTGTTTTCCACTTCTTTCCTATTCTTTCCAACTTCTATTTCTTTTTACTTATCAATTCCTCGTGTTCCGGTGATATTAGTATCTTTTTATTTATTACTAGTAATTTTCTTTTATTTACTTTATTTTTTGTTTTCTACTCATCACATTTTGCACATTTCAATTTTGGTTGCAATTTGTGATGAGAATCGAAAATGTGCTAATTAAATTGCACATCCCATGGATTTCTTTCTAATATAGTTCTATCAAGCATTTTAAAAGAGATGTTCTACACGTCGCAGCAAGTTAAGAATTGTACAGATTTAAAGTTAAGTTGTTAGTTCGTGTCGTTTGAAGTTATATGACTGGCGCACCTGATTTCCTTTCGTTACTGTCATGAAGCAATTAACAAGTGTATAGACGATCGCGCGCGCCGGGCGACGAAACAAACAAATTTCAACACTGCCAACATCTCCGACGTTTAGGTATTTGAATTTCCGTAAGGGGCTCGGCCCTTAATTATTGACGTGAATTTATAATTAGCCTTTCTTTTCTCCGGTGGCATATCCTACAACGTATTTGTATTTACGGACAGTTAGTAATCGTTTACCCATGGCGCCGGATTCCGACAAATTGTGACGCGTTATTTTCTACAAAGATCTGAGCTGGAAAAAGCCGCGTAATCCTAACATTTCGATTTATAACATCACTTTCCAGATGTTTATAAATAGTTGTTGGAAGGCGATGTGTGGTTCCACGACTTTAAAGGCTCAGTGCGATTAATTCCTTAATTGTTTTTTCACAATATAATGAATGAACATTTATTTTGCAGGGAAAATTATATTTGAACGTAACATATAAACATAATAGAAACGATCGAAGCACATTTTTAGATATAAAGTGTAAATAAAAAAAAAATAAGTTTAAACTTGCCATTCATAACTGAGTTGGATAATATAAAGCTGTTTCCCCGACTTTAATATAGATTATTATTATTATTACCATTAAATTACAATTACACTTTTATCACTTGCATGCATTAGAAAACAATTTTATATGAAACGCGAAGTTGTATAATTTATTTCATTTTGCGGGAACTCGCTTCGCTAGTCCCAATCGTTGTATGTACATACGTATGTACATACTACATAATGATGTCTCATTCCTAAATTGGTGCATACGTATAACGTTTAACGTACATTATAGCACGGTATATCTTTATATTGACTGTTATATTTTCGAACATTAACTCAAAATCATAATACCAAAAGCAAATAGCGTAAGTCATAGATAAAACTATAATTTTCAGTTCTTGTAGTAATTCCTTTCTCATTATGATGGACTAGCTACAAGCTATGCAAATGCTCAATTTTGTATAAAGTTTCTTTAACGACATTGACGTGCACTTTTTTTATTCCTCATAATAAGATATTTGCTCGAAATTGTAAACTGTAACTTAATGTATTTCCTTAACTTATACCTTATCGACGTAAAAATAAGAAAATAGTGGACGTTAATGCTATCTTGCCTAAATATTTATTGCGGGATATCCACACCTACTGAACTGCTTAAATCCAGCCCTGGTACCAACTAATTGGTTTATAGCCATAATAACCTTAACCCCGTTTGAATTCGTCTATCGTTTCCGTAGCATTGCTAAAACATATTACACCTCCGTCTATAAAATGGTGGTAATGCAATGCTATCGATTAATTGAATATCTCGTCTGGTTCTAGAACTGTTACATTTTCAACATTGTCAACCGATTATTTTGTATGTTCGTGCTATTTAATTCGATTGTTAACCGATGTGGAGCTATGCACTCGAAGCATTTCTTCTTTCTCTCGGCCGTCAACTGTCATGCATTAATGCACGAAAGTGCACCTTAAAAAACGTCGACGATCGACACTGGCAATCGTAATGTCATTATTATGTTGCAAGGTAACTAACAATTTTAGTGAACGTGCAGTTTCGATACATTCTGACATAATTATACATAAACCCAACGCTTGCACATGGAAAAGGTATTCTCATTCAGATTTTACTGCCTTCTTACGGTAAAAAAATAGACGCTTCCAGGACTATATATTGTGTGGTACGGATAGACTTTCCACTGTTTGTTGTCGCTGTTGACATCGACACTTACAACGCCATGTTCCAAGGTGAGTTTTTGAGATTTCTGAATAATTATTAGTTCCGTGAGGTCCAGTTCTACGGATCTAAAATTGCTCAATTATTTGGCTTGCAGGATAATTGCAGGATCCTGCAAGCCAATTAAACATTTCAAAGATTTGTGAAGCAGTGGTTGGTCCAAGCTAGAGATCCGTTGTGAACACAGTGAATAGTATTTTTTTCGGCGCAATTTGTGTTGAAGTGATAATGACAATTACGACCCGGTGCTGCTGAAGCACTCTCAAAACTAGCATTGGATTCCCGAACCATCTTCCCAATTGCTCACATTTTAATGCATAGGCCTTTTACACCAGATCTTTTCGTCGAAATCGAAAAGTCATTGAAATTCGTCTTTTGGTAGAAAATTTCCACGAAAATGTAACCATCTGTCTGAACCTAGTCATCATGATCGTCGTCCTAAAGAGGGTAAATGTAATCGATTTGAGTGTTTACGAGTTTGGTAAATTTGAACAAAAAACGAAAGTCAACAAATGGAAAAAATGCACGAACAAGATAAATTCCACAATGTGAAATAAACATTTAGGCAAGAGAATTCAAATTACGTTAAAATCAAATTAATTTCAAATAAAATACAATTAAAATTAGGAAAAAGAAAAAGAATTAAAGACGGACAAAATGACTAAACATAAAAAAAGATTGGGTCAAGAAATTTAACGGTTATATCAGTTTTTTTTCTAAAAAAGTCTTATTTACTGCTAAACGAAGCTAAAATTGCAACAAAATTATCAATATTTTTTATGACTTGGGTTGGATTTTGTTGGGTTTCATATAGACTTTTTTTTATAATGGTTATATCTTCTTGGGAATTGGTTCAACTAAAAGTATCGTTATTTTTTGCATGAGTTGGGTTCGGTTGGATTTGGTTGTGTTGGGAATGTGGGCTTGTGGGCTTGAAGGTCATGTGGGCGTTCCAGTATCCTAATTGACTGACTCGAATAATTGAAATAGCAAAATAGAGCAAGTATTGGAAATGCGGTATAAATAGGTAACAAAAGCAAATCGACTTAAAAGGATAGAAATAAATAAAATTACTTTAAAATCACCGAAAGCACAAAACAATTTGAAACTAAAAGAAATTGTAATAAAAACACCAAACTAAATTATTAAAGAAGGAAAATCAATAAATCGCAAAAAAATCAACAAAAAAAGAAATAAAAAACAAACTGGATAATATAAAATAAATAAAAGTAACGAAAAGAGGAAATTTATAGTGAAACAAAATCAAACTTGTTCCTGGCAAGTAAATAAGAAACAGCAACTAGACTGAAAATGCTATAGAGACATATACAAGAATGCTTCAAAATCAATCAAATTCATCGAAAAGACGAAAGAACATAATGAAAATAACGGAAGAAAACTGTAATACGAAAAATAGAAATATACACACTAAACAAATTTGCTAACCAAAGTATTTACGAGCGATTTAGTAACGGGATACCCAAGACCCAAGATTTTTAAATTCCCAAGTGAAACCTGTGAAAATAAACAATCATAATTAATTAATTAAGAACGCAAAGAGTATGTTCCAAGCAAGAACAATTTATTGTTATCTTGCATTTGCCATTTTGCATCCTTTAAAAGAACTCCTTTGCTCAGCAATAAGAAGGATTCATATGACACTTTTAAAATGAATTAATTAGTGAATTTCATTGTGTACATATCTTTTGTTACTCGCATAAATATAAATACGTTATTTGTTAAGGAACTACTTGCAATTTAATTATCTTGCAAATGTTCGTAATAAATTTTACCGTTCAAGTAACTTTTAGGATTCTTGAATAATAGTATTTTGTGTATCTAGGCCAAAAAGTACTGTTTTTTCGTCCGAGTTTTCTTTACGACCGAGGCGTAGCCGAGGTCGGAAAGCAAACGAGGACGAAAATAGTATTTTGTGTATCTAGGCCAAAAAGTACTGTTTTTTCGTCCGAGTTTTCTTTACGACCGAGGCGTAGCCGAGGTCGGAAAGGAAACGAGGACGAAAAAACACTTTTTGGCCGTGGTGCACACAAAATTTTTTAGGCGACCCTCATAAAATTTTCAAATTTATTGCAACATTTACTTACAATTTATTGACATATGCCCGGTTTCACAAACGATTGTCAAATGGTGACACTTGACGTGGTGGATCGTGGTGGACGATGGTGGTACTTAACAATTCGTTATTGTTTGTGAAATCCAAAACGATGGTAATTTTGCTTTTAACGGTTCGTCAAGGTAATCAATCGTCAAATATTTGACGATTGATTAAAGACTTGTTAACGAATTGTCAAGCTTTTGACGATTCGTTAACAAGCTGTTAACGACCGATTAGCGTTTGTGAAACCGGGCAATAGTCATTTATGACAACTGAACAATTGTACATATTTGTGACACCTTCAGACATGTTTATGTTTTCTTTGTCTACATTCGAAGTTATTTCGGCTTTATAAACAATAATTACCCAATAATCTGTTAAAAAGTCTATCACAAACACGTATTTACTAATGTAAACAAGATGTACAGTTTGACACTGACGGCAATGTGGTTATTTTTATACAATTTCGGTAACTGTCGGTAGATGGCGCCACCCTATTGCGGACGAAAAATGAAAGCGGACGAAAAACGATTACTTTTCGTCCGCGTTTGACGACTGAAATTTCAATTTTTCGTGTCGGTCGCCTAAAAAACACTTTTTGGCCGTGGTGCACACAAAATTTTTTAGGCGACCCTCATAAAATTTTCAAATTTATTGCAACATTTACTTACAATTTATTGACATAGTCATTTATGACAACTGAACAATTGTACATATTTGTGACACCTTCAGACATGTTTATGTTTTCTTTGTCTACATTCGAAGTTATTTCGGCTTTATAAACAATAATTACCCAATAATCTGTTAAAAAGTCTATCACAAACACGTATTTACTAATGTAAACAAGATGTACAGTTTGACACTGACGGCAATGTGGTTATTTTTATACAATTTCGGTAACTGTCGGTAGATGGCGCCACCCTATTGCGGACGAAAAATGAAAGCGGACGAAAAACGATTACTTTTCGTCCGCGTTTGACGACTGAAATTTCAATTTTTCGTGTCGGTCGCCTAAAAAATTATATATTAATTTTTTTTATTTTCCTTGCAGGTAAACATGCATCGTTTCTGTTCTATGTTCTAACGGTAAGGCAAAAAAGTACACGGTGTGGTAAATATTACCACATAATTTGCATACGTGCAATATAAATATGAACTGTCCAGCATTTCAAGTTGATTTAAACGAGTCAGCTGAATTACATAATACCACGTTTGAATTATTTTCTTCACCGCAACACATTTTGCTCGAGATGTTTTTGCAATTAATATTGTTTTTTGATTTTTTTTATTTTGCACGCTTTTTTTGGAAAAATATTAAATAACAGCAATTTATACGCAATTCCGATGAATTTGATAAAATATCACGTCCAACCAGTTCGAGCGCGCGACACCTTTGCACAAAGTTCGCAACTTGTCGCAATTAGAAAGGCGCAACTTCCTCGCACGTTTCTTTCTTCATTTGTAAAACTCGCGCATTTGCAACATTAAAATTTCCCCGGGATAACGAGACTCGAGGATGTAATTCTTCTGCATTAATTGCGACCTACAAGTTATTTTAAAACTCAACCTTCCATGAAAATTGGATCATAAGAGTTATGGCACGAATTACCGAAGCAAATTATAATATTCATTGGTCGGATCGTTTTTTTTTTATGCAAACGCACGTAGATTGTTTTGTGAACTATTTTTGCGTCTGATTTGTTCGCATACCTGATTTACATTAATGTCGTTGCGTTAATAATATTGACGTTAAATTTAATTTATCGGCGTAAAAATAAAGTAATTAATTATTATTTAGAAAAAAGCGTAGTTGAATGCGCAAGTTTCTTCAGCAGTTATAAATTATGTTCGATTTGATTTTTGTTAAAAGGATTGAATCATTGGATTTAATGAATATCATTTGTTATATTGTTCCCAATATAGTTGCCTATTTAGATTTCATGTTTATGACTTAACGCGACTTCCCGGAAATTTATGGTAAATAATTTACATGCCCACTCATACTATAATGTAATGTCAATGAAGTGAATTGCTAAAATCATTTTTTAATTAAACAAAAATAATAAGTAAAGCACACAATCTCTAATTTCCTAGTTCATTTGTATTTTCGATGTTGGAAGGTCGGCATGGTTTCAGTGCAGAGATATTTTGCTATAAATATAAATCTGAGAACAGAAACACCATACAATTGTTCAATTTAATTAATTCCATAAATGTTTTGTTATTGAAATATTTTATGTCATATAGTAATGACAAGTTCAATTATCAACTACAAATAATTGTACAAACAGGGGTCCATTTGAATCAAGTCGTGTCAAGGATAATCATTTCTATTTAAATATGGTTGAACTATGAACTCAACACAAATTTAGACCTGATTATGGACAACTACAATGATATTAGGGTCTGTTTGTGAAATTGGTTGCCACTCCTCATTACACTATTACCATAACGATATTGTACGTGTTCAAATTACATCGCCATATGCACGTTCGTGATTAAATTTATCTGTTCCGTTTATTCGCTATCTGCGAACGCTGCGAACCCAAGGTGTTCGTTCAGTGCATGCGTCTTGATTCCCGCTTCTCGAAGCTCTGATATACACGCCAAGACAAAATAACTTTATAAAAGCCACGCATAAGCAGATTGAAGATTTATTATCTCAATCTCAGGAACGTGAATCGTGTAACATCTCGAGTGCATTTCCTGGCCTCCAAGTAGAGCTGTTGCAACGCTGGCTTGTAATTTATAAGATTAATCTGCTTATTTCAAGAAATCTAAGTTGAGCGTTTAATTATTTCCTTCATACTTGCACGTGCATGTTCAATTTAAAAAAATATGTGTAGCGCATTTCAGTAAAGCAATGGGCATTATTCTCACGTGAATTTTTGTCCTGAAATAATCGACATAATGAATGTATATATATTTCGACTCGAATCTAATTCGATTATACGAGTTAGGTATTGGCTTTAATTGTTTTGTTATTTTACATGTTATGTTTAAGTTACAATATGTGGTAACGAATTAATATTATTAAGACTTTCGATTAGATTTACATTGCAATATTGGAAATTATTGCAAGGTATATTCTGTTATTAGCTTACACGATCAATTATGTATAGTATAAACTTTCAATTATAATCCAGAGATTATCTTGTAAGTTTAATACGTTAAAAGATAGTTTAGTAACGTGCGGATTAAAAAATTGTGTATTAACTATATGAAAAGTTACTTCTAATAAAAATTGAAAAGATCAACCAGGCTGTCTCCATTAATAGAAATTCAAGGAGTACAAGGGTAAAAATGAGGATTAAAAAAATTTATGGTATCGCTGTGGATTACAGCATTTAACAAATAAATGTCCAGCATTTGGGAAGAATTGCAATAAATGTAATGAAGCAAAATGTGCCACACTAAAACATTGTCAATTAATGCAGATGAACATTTATTTATAGGGTCTATCAAAAATAACCGACTGGATAACAATAATTTTGGAATGTAAATTTGTCGATTAATAATCATGATCAAAAATTGAAACATATACAGGTTCCATGGCCAATATTATATCGCTCAATGCTCTAAAACTAAAGAAATTTAATGAATGTTATTTAATGAAGATTGATGAAAAATTAACTTCCTACGCGAATGATAAATTACCAGGTGTGTGTGTACCTATTGTAAAGTTACATTAGATTTTCAATTTTTGTTGTAAAATCGTATCTATGTTGGGACTGGAAGCATGTAAGATATTTAATTTAAATAATTTGGAATAAATATAATGATTTATTTAAAGGCATGGGCGGTTTAAAATAGTGCTATCATATAGAGTTAAATAAAAATGCTATTCATAATCAGTTTAAAGAAATTAGAAAATTATAAAAAAATGTTGAAGGACACACAGATTGTGTTAACCCCTTTGTCATAGCATATAAGCCTAATAGACATTTTCGCATTTGTCTGGATCTAAAAACTTAAATAATGCCATTAAACGTTAATTATTTCAGTTATCAACTGCAGAACAAACGTCAAGTAGATTAGCAGGTGCGAATTATTTTACAGCTTGATACCAATACTGGCTTCTGACAAACTAGCTTGAACGTGCAAAATTAGGTACATTTGCTAGTGCATTCGGAAGATATAGTTTTTTGCGTTTACCTTATGGAATCAAAGGTGCTCCGAAGGTGTTTCATAAAAGTTTTAAAAATATATTTGATTTAGAAGCCGTTGATCGGACAGCATAATAATATGGGGAACAACCAAGTGGTAGCATGACATACGACTACATCAAGTTCGAGAAATAGTAAGAAAAAAATATTTCGTTTAATTAAATCAAATGGGAAATTGGTTTAGGACAATTAATATTTATGGGTAATGAAAAACCAAATTTGGTTTAGAACCAAATGATGATAAAATAATTGCAATAAAAGACATGCCAGTTCCACAAAGCAAACAAGATGTTCAAAGTTTTCCAAGAATGAATACATATGTGGGCAAATTTGTTTAAAATTTATCTACTTTAACTTCGCCTTTAAAGCTACAACGAAAAGTATTTGTTTTCAGTCAATAAAGTGATCAGTAGACCCTTCTTAAGTCAGTGGTGATACATCGAAGCTTATTAGATAAAATTAAATATCAAATAAAGTTAGTTTATAAACCAGGGAATTATTTATACATTGTCTCGTTTTGTTGTTAATGACAAAAATGAAATGTTGATTTTAATTAGGATATTGAATCACAACTGTTTCTTATTAATATGAAATACAACATGACTGACAAAAAAAAATATATTGAAGTTAATAAAGCTACAGTTGAAGATAAAGTACTGCAAATGATAATTGCGCACGTCAGAAATGGATGGAATGAAAATTTTAAGAAGCTACCGGAACAAATTAAATATTATTACAGATTCAAAGATGGCTTATTGTTCCAAGTGCACAAAATAATTGTTCCAGATTCAATGGAAACTGACAATAAATAAATTCAATTACGCACATGTAGGTATTGTCACATGCAAAAACAGAGCAAGCGAGTTATTTCTTGGCCTAGTATCGTATCGATAAACACATTGACGATATAATTTAAATTGTTTAATTTGTTTATCGCATGGAACTCGAATCTTCTTCTTCATGATATTCCAAAGATTCCATAATATGAAAGGTTCTGACATTATATCTTGGAAATGTTTTGTATTTATTAGTTATAGATGATTACAGTAAATGGATAGAATTACAGTTAGAAGAAAATGCCAGATCGTTATGGCCAGTAATTTTCATTCCGTCCACAGTTTATCTCTGTCACTTTTAAACGATTTGCTAAAGAGTGGGATTTTAATCATGTAACATCTAGTCCAGGATAACAAACAATTTTTACCCCTTCTAGTATATCAAAATCCCGTTGCTAATTAAACTGCTGCATCGCAATTACTTCTGTGATCTTGTAGATATCTTGCTTATGCTAATTTTGAAATTTTAAATTTAAGCCTAAAATACCTAATATTTCTCGATATAATCCATCGAAATGCAAAGTCATTTAAACCAATAAATGTAGGTAACAGATAAGATATGGATATAGGATCGAACTATTCGATGGGCAAGATTGTTCAAAAAACGAGACCACGATCATATTAGAGTAGAAGTTGGTGACGGATCTATAACAGTCCGTAACGGACGATCTTTAGAAGTCGAACAAAATTTGAACGGCAATGATTTAAATCCCGAAAATTCTAATAGTACAACTCATGAAATTTGTACCCAGGATGACATGTCGCCAGGATTGTACGAACTACCAGAGTCTATAAGAAACACATTTAAATTTTGGATCGATTAGAATTTACTTAGTTATGTAAAATGTTGTAGTTTGGTTAGTTTTGTTTGATTAATTAATTTGAATCTTGTGAAAAAGGAGATCTCACATATGTATATATGTATGATATTAACAGGTATACATGTCGTTTTGTTGTACTTGTCACGACCTGAAAATATTATATGTTGTTTCAGTACGTTACAACTGTAAATGAATATTATACTGGTTGTTCAATAATGAATTCACTAATTAATTTCAGCATATTTTAGCCTTGAATTTTTAAACACTTAATTTTAATTTGTCAAACACTACAACATAACTTTTCTATAAACTATCACAATTTAAAGTTGTGTGGGGACGCCTTGAAGAAGAACTGATTTTTACTCGTCTTTCGATCTCGGCTTGCAAGTTTATATAGGTTTTTAAAAAGCATGTTGCCTCGAACCTGTAATACTACCTAAAATTAAAAATTTTTAATGTTTGTGAAAATTGAATCCTAGAATGAATTCTAGATTTTTACGAAGTTTTCAACATATGTTTTCTGCCTTTAAACTGAAATTAGCTGAAATTTCTAATTTATGATCAAGCGTTTTTGAGTTGTTAGCCTCAAACCCAATGTGCACCTGACTTCATTCATCCAATACAATATTCTGTTCCTTCTGTATCCCAAAATCTCACAATTTATGTTATTATATTAGTTTTGGGAAAATTTTTGAACTATAATTATTCAAACTATAATTGTTTTATTTAATTTGTTAGTACAGAAAACGATTCAGTGAAGCTTTAACTATTATTATAATGTATCACATAGCAGCCATATGTTTCAATGCTTCACCATTTGGTGCTAATGTCTTTCATCGGACGGTAAGTGGGTTAAACTATCGAATTTTTGGTAGATTCTACGTCGTATTCTTCTTCATTTTGGGCTTTCCACCCACCGTCGGAGACTTTTCAAGCCCAAATCCCTTCTAAAGGACGTGTCTGTGGAATATTCGGGGAGTTCGCCCCACTTGGTACACATTATTTAATAACGCGGTAAATTGTTGGCTGAGAAATATTTTGTTTATTCACGTTTGGGCATTTAGCCAACCAAATTGTGAATACCTTTCCGTAATTCTAACTTGTATGACATTTTGTAGAACTTTGTAGACAAAAATGTATTATCAATCTGCAGGAGAAACTGGACAGATTCTCAATATCCAATGGTAAGTTAATTGTTTTCTTTTTAATAGGAAAAAATAATACGAAAAATTTTCCCAAAACTTTTGTTGCATACCTTGTAAGACTAAAAAGTCCGGTAAGACACAAATATAAGCAATTTACTGTAGCTAGACAACGATTTATATCGATTTATAGCAATGTTTGGATTTACTATTTGCCTCAAATTTCAATTATGAAGTTAGTGCAGTTTTAATATATACGAATTCTTTCTTTATATATAATTTGGGACAATTGGTACAAAGCCTATTGTTTTATTTGCATTTGTCATTAATTAGAACATTAGTACACTTTTATACACTTTCTACATTTCTAACACCATTTATTTTTCATAAACACTTGTATTTACTACTATAACACGTACTTTTAATTATTCAACATTTATGCATCAGTTCCAACTTCACACTCGCTCCAATAATTACTTTATTGTCTAGTGCATTTCTGTTTTTGCAAGTTCATGGTTCATTCACAAACATATTTTATTAAGCAGCTCAATAATCTGCATATTACAAGTTGCGTTAGTTTTCCCTTTCCAAAATTGTGTATTATTGCATGATTTTTTTTTATTTCGCTATATCGTAAAATTTATACCTTGTTTTTTATACCATTCTATCCGTTCACTGCCTGATGTTGATGGGTGTTGTTGTCCAAGATCGAGAAAATTTATTTTATTCTGAGCGAAAATAATAAAGAAAAAATGTAAATATGTATCTGGAAGTCGTTGTAAATAAAAAACTTTATTTATAAGAAGAAAAAAATGATTGAGCTGGAATTTATCATCGTTAGCTATGAACAAGGACTATCGTTCCACTAATTATCCAATATCCTTATCAAAGTACATTGGCTGCCAACGCTGGGTGAGTTTTCACAAGTTTTGCATACTTAAACTATGAAGCATATATTAGTTTATGTTGTTATATATATAGTTTTTCCAGATAGTAAATTATTCGCACATTTTAAAAAGATTCTTTTGAAAATTAATATTATCGTCATTATTAAACTGGCATTTAATATATGTTTCTTTTCGAGTTCTTATTCCCACGTCGCCTACAAGCATTTTTGTGAGTACCCTAATTTAAGGCAACGGCTTCGATGCTATATTTATATACTTTATTAAATGTAATATTGAAGTTTTTGATTTTTTTTATTTCTATGTGCTTTTTATACATCGTGGGTTCGTCTGGTGAAATGATTAAATCGAAATACTTTTTAAAATTTCTCTTTATTTATATTTGAAACTGAGTGTCAGTTTTGTTATATACTTACGATTACCTGCTGGTGGTTGACCTATTTCGTATAACACTGCGTTATTCTCCTTTATTTCTTGTTACAATTTAAGCACTTCATTTTCGCTTCACTTTATATTTGACATTCGTACACTGTTATTTGTCAATTTTCTTTCAAACACGCCGTTGACTACCAACGTTTTTATTAAATCTCTTCCCAAGCGACGTGAAGCGTATAGCCGGCAACATGACATTAAAAACTGGTCACTTATGCATTTATTTAATGTATGTACATCGCTATGATAAAACATTATTAATTAATTTCTAAGGCTGAACGTATTAAATTTGCGTATCCATCATGAGTATAAAGATATAAAGGGCTAATTGAAGTTAATGTTGCTATGGTAGACAATTTGTTCTCAATTAAACAAAAGTTTAAATAATATATCACATTAGTAGACAGTGTTTTGAATGAAGCAATTGTTATTGCCGTACTGTATGTTCCTAATTATGTTATTAGTTAGGAATGTATTACTTTGTGAAAATTTATATATGCAGATAAAAAGGACCAGTTCTGTGGTAAATATTGATTGTCAATTAAAACTGGACTATTTACTGCTTACCGTCGAATAACAAACCGAATCTACTGTGCGGAAACCACCTACGATTATCGAGGAAACGAAACAATTTAGATTTAAATAATATTTTCAAATAAATACATTGCTCTACCCGGGGCAAAATAAAGGAAAATACATACAATTCATACCTATTAATAATTTCTAATTTCAATGTGTATGATTTTTCCACAACGATAAATAGATACCTGTTTTTTTATTTATTACTGTTTCTATTATATAACAAATAAACGATTAACGGTAGATAAATATTTCTAATTGAAATTCTAATCATACAATTATAATCGATGATGTATATACACACCTATAGAAAAACTATGTTACAATTACGGATTGTGGAAAACGGCGATCAGTGTTTTCAATCTACGAAAAGCCCTTGGTTAAACCCGTCCGTGTGAATCATTAGAATGAAATATTCTCGCGAGGAAAGAAGTCATGAGGCGGAACATGAGCTCATCGAAAAAATCACAACAAAACATTATTATTAAATTTTTAACGATAGAAGTAGAGTTTTGCAATTATTTACTAGGATTTTTATAAGGAAATCAGGGACGACTTTGAAATGTCCAAAACTATGCGATCCTATTTGTTAATTTTACTTCACTTATACACTATATTATAGCAGCAGTTTATATTTATATTATATAGAGATAAAATGAATGCATCAACTCTACAAGCAGAGTAATTTTTAATTAATGGCCATTTGCCTTTGACAATGCACAGAACTAAATCAAGAAGGATGTTAGAGAAAAAGAGAAACCACATTAAGTGAAATTAAAACGAAATTATTAAGTAATTCAAATTTTTATCTGTATCGACGCAGTAGGGTCTTTATTTATTCCTTCATATGTTGTGTTACCATCCAACAATCCTAACATCTTTTCTTCGTAGTCACTACTCACGACACCATGGCAAGTGTAAAGTTACCATTATCTGTTTTTGTGATTATTGCGATTTTTAAGAAAAACGATGAACATGATTTATTATTATGGTTGGAAATTGCAACATTTGTTATTATATTAGTAACACGAGTAACGAGTAACATTTATTATATATGTATATAGTGAATTATTAAGAAAGTTGCTTGGATGTCGAAAGTTCAATGTAAGTTCACAGCATTACCTTATTCGGTGATTCATTTGAACAAATTTAAAAACAATGCTTCGTTTCAAATCACCGCCAAGCACCATCAAATCCGGTGCACAAGTCCTTCATATATCTTAACTAAGTATACCGCGCGTGTCACAAGAAATAATTTAATTATCGTTAATTATTGTGGGTATTACAATTATAAAACACAATCAAGCTTAGTCACGAGAAATATATTTTTTTATTTCCTCCTACAAAATACACACTTCAAATTTTTATGTTACATGAAATATGAAAGGTGTCCTTGCTGGCGAATGAGGAAATTGCCTTTATGTGAGATGCGTGGTTGAAGGAACAATAAATAACCTGCATTCTTTTAACACTTGTTTTCGCAGCTATGAAGCTTGTCAGTAACGACAACTTAAGAATAATTCACCAATAGACAATTGTTAACTTGACGACCTTCTTTACAATAACTGTAATTAAAGTAGTCAAATTAGCGTCATTATGATGTAAAAATATAATGAAACTACGTGCATTATCAATCTGAGATTGTTAATTATTAACTGTATATACGACCTTATTCAATTTAATGAATGTAGCTCACACAATGATTGTATTATAATAATCAATTGACGAAATTGGGGTAAGTTATAAGAAAATTCAAATTCCTTGTTTCTGTAAAGGTAAAACCGTATAACAAGATGCCCTGCATTTGTTGGTAAGCATCAGTATCATCTCTTGTTGCTCTATTGCTGTTAAGCACCATTGCTTCTTTTATTTCGTCCTGGTTTAACGGTTTTTCTAGTATTTCGTCCTTCGACGATGACCATTAGCTATTCTTCTCGCCCTACATGCGATTTGCGAGATCGTATATATGTTTGGATAATGAATTCGGCACCGTTTATTAGATTGACTCATCTACCCAATAGCTAGACATTAACCAATAGAAAACTAGATCAGAATTAGGCACAACACTTAGACAAACGCAGATATACAATGGATGCTATGTCTCCGGATATTTTCGAGTCAGTACCAAACAGACTGAATAAGATTATTAGAATAATTTGTTTGTGCTTTTTTAGGATTGAATTTAATTCTTACGTGTACGAATATGTATTAGAGATAAATTTTTTGTTAAATTTTTCTTTTGATTTTCTGTTTTACGTTAAAAACTAAAATATTATGTTGGATATTTGTGTAATAGAAAGAACTAAAAATCGAAACATGCTTTGTTATTTACCACAAAAAGGAAATTTAGATGTAACAACCTACACATAAAATCAATTTATACTTATTGAGCTTCCGATTTGACGAGAAATGCACCTTCATTTTATTTTGAAATAGTATACACTATACGTATATTTATCAACTGACTACAGTTCTATTTCTATTATTATTCCACGAGTTATTTTGCTTTAATCTGTAACAGTGTGATTGGTATAATACATTATTTTTACATCAAATTATGCTATAATGGTAAAATTTTTATATATATACAATTAATTCGTTTCATATTGTTTTAAAAGTATTCGTAAATCCTGTTTTTCTAAAATAAGTTATTTTGTCAAATGGACAAATAGACACATTTTGCACAAATATGACGACACCATAAATTCCAACTTGCGTACAAGTAATTTAAAAATTTGGAAGTATAATATAGTACATATGTATAATTATACAATGTCGTGTGTTATAAATACAATCGTTTGGTGACGAGTAGCAACGTCAAATTTACCAGAATGTTCACAGCTTCTCAATAAACTAGTTGTAAGTGAATTGGCTGAATTTATCTATAGAGCTCTTATCTATAGAGTATTGTAAGTTATTCAAAGCACTACCATAACATGCTGTATTTTTTAGAAACACGAATGGAATATTTGTCAACCGATATGTGTGAAAGTTTGACGAAATTCAAACCCACCGAAACATGCTTTGTATTTTAAACGTTTGCTTCTTCAATTCCTTTACTTTCTACAAACTTGAATTAAACAAGTCCTAATTACATGTAATAAAGTTAAATAATTGAATAATAATCGGCTTACTATTTTATTTAAGTTATATTTTGTCATTTATTTTCATCGAATATTACTAATCCACGTGGGCCGTTGGCCCTCAAAAATTATTATTTTTATTGACATGTTTATGACGTAACTTACTTGCTTGTACCTTTTAAGTTGTAGTAATGTTTTAAAATATCTCTTCAAATGAGTGGGTAATCATTTTTTATTATAACTTTCTTGTTAATTGCATTAAATTAATCACATAACTGGGTACTGGGTACTGGATTTTACATAATTTTTCTTGGTGATAAATTGTTTCCTTATTTATGCAAGCATTTTAAAAAATATACGAAGAGCAGGTCATATTATTATTATATATTTGATTATATTATTAAATATAGAAATAAATTATATTCTAATATTAAATGTTTTGTAGATTGATCTGTGTGTTTAATATGTATAAGTCGGCTTAAAAAATCAAATGTATGATGATATTTTACGTAAGAAGCAAAAGTTTTGGGAAAATTTTTCGCGTAATTTTTTCCTATTAAAAATCAACTTATCGTTGGATATTGAGAATCTGTCAGCTGTATATGCAGACATTTATATTCGAAGATGCCTCCCCAAATTAGTGAATTTTATTCAAACGCATAATGTTAATGATAATATGTTCTGGCCGGATCTGACATCGTGCCATTATGCGAGAAGAACCCAAGATTGGTTAAGGCAACAAAATATCCCATGCGTACCTAAAGAGGATAATATCCCACACGTCCTGTGGAATAGTTTTGGACTTTACTCGGTAGAAAATGAAGAACTACGACGAAAAATCTACCAAAAGATTCGAGAATTTATCCCACTTACCGTCCAAAGGCTGATGAGAGGCATTCGCGCCAAATTGCTGCTATGTGATACGTTATAATTATAGTTAGATCTTCACTGAATCGTTTTCTGTACTACCAAATTAAATAAATCAATTATAACGTGCGTTCAAGAAAAATCCTAATTTAGGAGGGCTGTGAAATTCAATTGGTGTTTAAAGATACATTAACCACAACCAAAAGAAACTACAATAATGTCAGTGTTGACAGATGAGGTTCTAACCTCAAAAAACACATTATATATTCTTCATGGAAATCTGTAAAGCTCTCAGGAATGGAATAATGCCAAACACCATCAACTTTTTGCCCTGTTCGAAAATAGCATTCCAATAATTTTGCTTTCTGCTCTGTTGTGATAACCATTTTTAATTAGTAAAGCAGTTTTCACTTTTGACGTCTAAATTGATCAATATAAAGAAACGGAATTACAAAAGGTAATGACACAATGACAGACTTTAAAAGTATGTTCATTACGAAAGATGCAAGAATAGGCGAATAGGATGGCCCATAGAAGATCCAGATTAATAAATTAACAATTCTTAGAAATATAGACAAATGTATTGGTGTGTGAACTTGGATATACGGCCATTCATCTGCTATGGAACTAATAACTAGATCATGGGGTCCATTCGTGAATAATGGATAGTGTTGAACTCATTTTA
This sequence comes from Geotrupes spiniger, assembly GCA_959613385.1. Taxonomy (NCBI): domain Eukaryota; kingdom Metazoa; phylum Arthropoda; class Insecta; order Coleoptera; family Geotrupidae; genus Geotrupes; species Geotrupes spiniger. Next base: position 21,681,072 of record OY390736.1, on the reverse strand, counting down.
TTTTTAATGACATTGTTAATGCCCCGTAATCATTTGTGAATCATTTCTTTGCATTTAGAGTCTATTTCTTGTAAACTTTTCATTTATTCCTCCTGTTTAATTTTGTTTCCCAGTGTTATTACACAAAGCGCAAGGCTGTAAATGAATATGTTCTATATATTCTATTATTATATTCACCCGATGTTTACAATTCCTGCTAGTTGTGCGACATCGTTAAAAAATTATCTATAAAAGCGATCAACTAATTTTAGTTATTAAACAGGTGATGAAAATGGTCGACATTTCGCCACGTATCCAATTGTATACGAGTTATATATTATTCAAATTAAACAATTGAAGTGATGACAGCGCATTTCACCGAAGTGTATCAGGTTGGAGGCTACGTTCCAAAATGTAATAACAATTTAGAAATAATTTGATGCAAGTTTAAGTTCAAATTTGTAGAGCTTGTATTTCTAAGATTGATTTTATGCTTTGATATATATTTTCTGAATAGTTTATCACTGATTTCGTTTTACTCGGATATTGCATACCCAAAACATTGCAACTTAGAATACGTGTTAAAATTTAAATATTTTAATTATTTCAACGATTTTATGCACATCAACAACTAATAGCATCTGATAGAAACAAATGTATCTGTGTCTTTTTTGTGCTATCAAACTTGTTATTTAAATGCTATACTCACTGCATTTAATGTAAGACTAAGATCAATACATGGTGTGTCCTCTCAATATTTTTATTAAATAGTTGGTGAAACTACTTATAATAATGTCTTTGTTATTACGTTCTATTGAATTTACTTGGACGTAATTTTCATTTTATTTCAAATTTATTCTTCTAGTATTTATAATTTGGTTGGGTTGCCTTTATTTTGTTTGATTGCTTTGGTTTTTGGTAATATTGTTTTTGTTCTTCATTATTTTTTCCTTTATTACCGATCTGTACTGTGTTTTATATGTTGATTGTTGTCGAGTCGTTGTATTTTTTTTTTCATTTTATGTTGCAATAATTTTTTTCGCAATTTTATTATTTTTATTTCCTCAATGTTTGTGTATTATTATGTTCATTTGCAATGAAGTGGGCATATGTGCATTAGGTTGAAGAAAATTAAAATCGTTTATTCAAAATTTTTAATTTCGTATAATTGTTTATTGATCCGTGAAACATATATCTTATAGCAAAAATGTGGCCAGGTTTTGTAAATAATTTAGGAAAATAGTTAGAGTAAATTATATGTCTTTCCAATATATCAATGTTAAAAAATGCACTCTCAGCGGTTATCTACACAGGTTTTGACTGTTTGTATTTGAAGTTTCAATTACGCTAAAGGTGCAAATTAAATGGATTGGCAAAGTGACGACAAAGCTCTGGTAGGTTGATACCTTTAATTTTATTAACGAAAGAAAACGAATCTTTAATGACTCCTTGATTATTTTATTGTTCTTATCCTGAAAAATGTTAGTAGGATCTCTTTTGCTAACTATATAAACCATGTCATTGTTTAATAATTGCGCCATTTTCAGGATGATGTTGTCAGGATGATGTTTTAAAAATTTGTTAGCGTCGATATTCTCTATCCCTACATTTTACTCTATATTTTTGAAACTGGCCATGCATTACCACCAAATTGAAAATTTTGAAATCTCTTCCGAATCTCTTATCAAAGGGGCTTGCAAGAATCAAGCCAGGTAAATCTTACAGCAGCACAAACACGTATCAAATAATAAAGAATGGAATTTATTTAAATCCTCAGAAGAAAAACAGTTTCTATTCAAAATGAGACAATGAGAACAAGTTGGTAATTATGAAGAAATACGATTACAGGGATAGAGTCAAACATTTAAAATCAGAGGGTCCTTATACAGAATTAAAGAGAAATCACTCACAGAAATTTAAAATAAATGCACTTCTTCCAATAGTACCCAAATTATATTGTTTACCTAAAATACATAAGCCAGATAATTCGTTGAGACCTATTGTTTCAGGTAATAACTCCCCCTTACTTGCTTTCTAAATGGTTAGTAAATGAATTCAAGAATAGCCAGATAGTTTCTCAATTCAGAACTTCCTTTTAAAAGTTTATAGGCTGGATAACGGTGAAATTTTACTTCGGTACCTATTCCTGAAAATCTGAAAATTGTTTTCAATTTGAAGGTAATATCTATGAACAATAACAACAAATAACTATGGGCAACTACTTGACTCTATTTACAGTCCATTTATTTAAGAGCAATTTTGAAATAGATTTTAAAAGAAATGTAAGTTGCAAAATATACAACAATGTGTAATGGTAAGTGCACAAGTAGAAATAATGTGGTCGCGGGTTCGAATTCCTGCGAAGGAGAGTTGCTGTCCGATTTTTCCCTGGGTTTCGAGCCGGACCACTAGGACTTAGCGACCTTACTCCACGGAGGCATTCAAGAAAATGCACGCCAATGAGCGCAAAGAAGAACGGGATAAAGACTTCGGAGAAGACGAAAGCCCTCGATGAGAAGAAAGCTCGTGTAGCCAACACGGCCCCAAAGTCGGACTCCGACTCGAACACCGATGAAGAATATGACACCAGGAGCAAGCACTCTGAGACCACAACTCTATCGTGCATGCATTGACACACCAGTTCAGATGAAGGCAAAGATCGTCTCGGACGTTGCATCTCAGTGCTTCGCTTCGGGCGACTCCGAGGTGAACCCGAACCCCCGCAGCGGCGGAGTGGGCGCTGAAGATGGTGCCAGTGGATACATCAGCGGCCGCGAGCTATCCAGATCATGCGCACAGTCACCGATGATAACAGAGATTTCCTTTTCCGGGTTATCCAAGTCCTCAACTTTTCGCAGACCACTGACATTGTCAAGGAGGGACTGCAAGGCAGATAAAAGATGGAGTGCAGCAGGAAAGGCGACGATAAGCCCAGCGCAGCCGTTAGGGAGTGAAGGAGGTGGGCAGGGAGGTAGTGGCGCCCCCAGGCCCAACAAAGTGGAAGGCATGATAAAGGACATCGAGCAGAAACTAGAGAACTTTTCCAGTCCTGATGCATTGTTTCTGATGCATGAAAAATCTAGCAACAATATTTGCACTACACAGGATTCGTACCCGTGACCATAATATTTCCACCTGTCCACGTACCAATATACCATGTTGTAAACTTTTCAAAACAATCTATCTATCGTTCTATCGTTTTCGTGAATGGCCAAACATTTTGGATGATTCATAAATGTCTAACAATCCGTTTCAAGAGAAGCGAATTTTTTTTTGAACCCATACCTACAAGTTGATTTTTATGAGATTCACAAGTCCTGATCAGTTTTTTATGCTCTGTCACCCCCACTATTTTGTTCCCACAGTGAGGAGTTTGGAGATAAGCACAAATTGACGTTTTCGAGCCTCAAGTCACTGATTTTTGTAAATCTATGTTTTGGATAGGGGCGCTGAATAGCGACGATTGAGGTGGTTTTTGATTGATCAAAATCGCATTAAATTGAAATTTTCTACGATTTTTTGAACGAAGCCCTCGGTGTGCACATGCACTTTTTACAATGGTGGTATTCTGCAGCCAGATCATCTCCAGACCAAATGTCTATAGCAAAATGATGAGGGTCCATCCAGGATATTATAATTATTTTGGAAACTGCCTGATGCTCTGGTCGCATAAGTTATTTTCACATTTAAAAACCACAGCTTCGATCAATTGATTATCAATAGTTTGTCGGTGTATTGTATAACAATAAACTATATTTTTTGCTGTAAACTGATTTTTACTATAGTATAGCGGTCTAGGCGCCGGTACAACATTTAACGATTCATCGTGCTGCATTATTATTAGTTTTTCCAGAATTTAAAAAGTACATAAAAAAATGACGTGTCGGTAAATATTTCCCGCGATTTTTCATATTTATAACATCCCAAAACGATGTTATCCTTATAAAATACACCAACGCTCACGCGAGATGAAATATATTACTCTTTCTAAACTTACCGTACGCAACAAAACATATAAACATTACAATATTATTGTTAACCATGTTCCTGGTTGTTTCACACTCAATTTGAGGTTCTCCGCAAAAAATTGTGGCGAATCTAACCAGACTTGCTAAACAATTGTGGTTAGTTGTAATTAAAAACTTGTCAATAATGAAATCGACCGCATCTGAACTTAATAAGAGAAAGTCGCCATAACCACGATGAGCTCAGTACTATATCTAAAAAAATGCAACTGACGTAAATAAATATTCCCAATCGTATTGTGCCGGTTCTTGCTAAATTAATATAATAGTATAATTGAGTGAAATTCATAAACGTAAATGAAAAAGATAATTAAATAAGCAGCACCAACAGCGACGACTGTTTCTTACGCGAGTTTGGCGATGCATATTAATCGTTAAATTATTAACGTTTCCGCGTCTACAGAAATAAACGCCGCTATAAAAATCTTTGAAGAAAGTAATCCTTACGTTCATTGCAGGATATTTTCTAATCACTTTCTAGTAGTGCCTACATAATTACTTTTCTGTTATGTAGTTCTTTGATTCGAATTAATGACATTAATGGTCATATTGTACTTCTAATTATAATTTATAGACTATTTACGAATGGTATCATTAGATGTGTACATCCAAGCAAAAATGCAACGTTCATAATTTAACGTGCACGTCGAGAAAAAACGAAACAATGACCGTCAAAACAATAAGAAAACACCTGAAATACTTAGAACAACAACCGTGGGACTCCGGGCTCTTCACCTGTGACTCATTCACGTGTGCTTTTGGTTGGAACGGGTGCTTTGTTCGGATAACACGCGTTCATTTGCATCGACTACTCTTCAGTCAACAAACCGTAGAATTTTGGTAGGCAGCGGCGGCGTGGTGACGAAGCATGGGAACTGTAAATTGAAACTTGAACTTGAAATTGGACCGCTTTGACAGCTGCATCGTCGAAAATTATTTTATTAATCAATGGGAACAAAAATAGTAGATATTTAGCAAAATAAAAACAATATCTTCAATTTTTTCATTCATCGGTCAACAACTAAATTTTTCGCATCAACTACTACAGCCAAATGTATATATTTTCAACGCATACACGTTATTGTCAAAATAACAAATAATATCCTGTCTATTGTTTATATGTTTTGTGCGGTGCGTAATTTCTCAATAAAACGAAATAAGGAAGCGTTTAGCTGTAATGTATAACGGTGTTCTTTATTTAACCCTGAACCTGTAACATGACGAACATTTGATTTATTTCGCGTCGACTGTAGCGTTTTGGTTGATGATTTTGTAACGTTTTAACTTAACGACAGTAATTACTCGGTGAAATGTTCGAGGTATTTTTAGTCTTGCATGCTAACAATTAAGTAGGACATCGATCAGATCTTTTAGTATCAATGACAGCAACCATTAAACAATTGTCATCGTAATTTATTATTCCAGTTTTAGATGTATTTTAACGATTAATTAAAAACCTAACTAAGATGTAAGTGTTCAATATTATGTGGATATTGTGCAAACAAGTAAAAGGGGTAGAAGTGCATGTAATAAAACTTAATTCTTAAAAATGAAGTATTGCCACTGTAGCATTTAAATTAAACTAAATCATTAAAACCAACTATGAGTTTAAAATTTAATATGAAACATGTTGATATAATTTATTCGTTTTCTTGTAACAAATATTTGAAAATTTATAAACATTGTCATGTATTAGCAAATTGTATTGTCATTAAATGATATACCAAATTTAATAATTCTTTCTACCCATGTCGTAAACTCTTTAAGCGACGTCCTTACTGCATTTCGTTTGTGGAGTTTAATATATTTCTAAAGTATAGCCATTAAAAAGCAATAAATTCGCCTTCCTTTATACTCGTGAAACATGTGCAAACATAATTCTTCAAAACTCAGCAACATAAAAAATCCCGATCTGTGATCCTTAAGAAGTATTAAAATCGTGGTTAAGACTTTAAGATACAAGGAACAATGCGTACACATAAGGCATAATTATATCCATCTGTGTCATACCGAATTTTAGGATTATTTCTCCAGATGTTATTATATGTTCCACCAACAGAGATTCATGACTTCTATAACATGCTGCAGTACTTTCTTATTTTGGTACATGCTCATACGTGTATTAACAATTCCACTTCCTATTTGGATATTGCAGTATAGATGAAAGTAAGCAATGTTTCGTCTCACACGTAACGCATAACTTGAGAACTTGATATGTTATTAATAAAACTCTTTATAGTTCTTATCTGATTGTATGCATACCGACGGAGTACCAATGCTGCCATAATATATGGTTAGGTAATTGCATGTAATGCAACAATTTATGCTCACTCATAACCAGTGTTTAAGTTAGATTACGATTTGCATTAGCAATTTTGCCAATTGTGTTTCACACATAAAAATTGAATGGAAAGATATAATGAAAAATATTTTGTTCGCGTCATACCGTTTGTCCACATTTCGATGCTCACCATGGATATTTCGGTTATAACAAGAGATAGAGCAACGATTGAATACGGAATGTTTTGCAGAATTCAATGCTAGCAACAAACCTCATGTCAAATTCTTTTGAAAAACTCGGTAACTCGGTAAACGCTTTTAACCTTGTACATTGTTGAGACACTTTTTAAGTGTTGATAGATGATTTTTGATTAGTTATATATTCCTTGAAAATAGCTTTTCAATAATGTACAACATGCCTAATAAATCTCTATTTAATTTAACTTTAATACGAAATTAAGTTCAGGTTCATTTAAATAAACTGTTCAATATGGCGACCATTCTGCTTCACACTTTTAACATATCCAGCACTTTTTGTTCTACAATTTCCCCATTCTCTGGTGGTTCAGAATTGAATACTTCGTTTTTAATTAGGGTGATCTTGCAGCCCATTGTGCGGGTCCATTATTTGAAATAACTCTCTCATTGAAACATTTTCCCTCAAAAAATGTTGCCCGTCACGAGCATTATCGGCAGGGCAGCCGTCCTGCTGGAATCAGATGTTTTGATATTTTTAGGGTGAATAATTTGTCTTAGGGCAGCCATTATTTCGTTCGTTAGTTGCTCCAAATATCTATTACCGGTTAAGTTGTAATAAAAAAAATAAAATCGAACTTGAAATCTTATTCGATTTACCAGGATTTTCAATGATAGTTATGCCTATTGAACACTCCATAATTGGTAAACCATGTTTTCATCTCCAAAGTGTTTACATAGGAAAATCAGCATTATCTTCACATTTTTGTAGATCACCTGCTAAGTTATAAACTTATGAGTATCAACTCATTATCGCTTAAACCTTGTACTATTGTTGGTTTGTGTTGGTGGTATTTGTTTTTCTTCTGTATTCTTTCGAATTCCAGTTCCTCGAGCCACTCGACGTAATGATATACTTAGATTGTTGCAAAATATTATTTCGATTATTTTGATTATCGGCATTGTTAACATGGTAGTTAGTTCTTTTTTGTTGGAAGGTCGCATCTTTCACTAAATTTCTATTAAAAATTGCCCGTTCTGGTTGTGGTCTTTTCGGAAGACGCTGCGCATAATTCGTGCAAGCATTTTTAGAGTTTCTATTTGAAATACACTTCTAACATATCAACATTTACTTCACTTGAAAATGTATTTGCCATTATCAGTTCTTATTAATCTCAATGCTTAACTGTAATTATTTAACAATAACGATAATAATGACAGAGCTTATCATCTATTTCACACAAACTAGTTTCATAGCAATTTCGTATTAGATTTATATCTATTTTTGTTCATAATAACGTATGTAACAAATGTTTTGGGATAATTTTTGAAATATAATTATCAAACTATAATAGTTTTATTTAATTTGGCACAGTAAACGATTCAGTGACGCTTATACTTTAATTATAATCAGCCTTTAGTAGATTCTTCTTCATTTCCAACACATCGTAGTGAGCTTTTCTACCAAGCAAAGGCGAAATATTTTCTATAGGACGTGTCTGTGGAACATTCGTGGGGTTATCCTCTTTAGGTACACATGGGATATTTTGTTGCCTTAACCAATCTTGGGTTCTTCTCGCAAAATATTATCATTAACATGATGCGTTTTAATTAAATTCATTAATTTTGGGAGACACCACGAATATAAATGTCTGCATTTACAGCTTCCGAAATGGTGCACCACACTAGTACCTTATCGTTAAATTTTTCTTATACCCTACGTCATTAGAAACGTCCTCAATGTTGTCTGTATAAAGCCTTCATTTTATTTTATTTCGTCGTCTAAAATTATCGTGGCATTGTTTCTGAAATGTTCTAATTTTAATTGTCTGCAGCATCTTGGAATCCTCTCTAATTGAGTAGCCGTATATTTGGGATATTTTTGTCGCTTTCGATATTTTCAATTATTTCTGCTAATTTCTCCCTTGGCTGTCATATAGGAAATGTGAAATCTTCGGCCCAATCTTCTTGTTGAAACTCCTTTTCTATTTCTTGCAGATTCAATCAAGTTCTGAAGCCTTGCATGATTCAAAACTCGAGGGCGACCTGTCTTGGGAACATTCTTCATACACAGCAAACCTTCCTCGCATTCCTTAATGACGCGGTAAATTATTGTTATATTTTGGTTTCTATAAATGGCGACAATGTCACATTTGGCGGACCAAATTGTAAATACCTTTCAGCAATTCTAACTTGTAGTGGATTTTATAAAACTTTGTATTGTCAAACTGCAGGAGAAACTTGGCAGATTCTTAATATCCAATAGTAAGTTGATTGCTTAACTTTTAATAGGAAAAAAAGAATACGAAAAATGTTCACAAAACTTTTGTTACCTACATACGTCAGTCGCTATGCATTTGAAATGAGATTTATTGGGGGTATTGAATACTGCAAAAAATTCTCCATTTAACCGTTGCTAGATCTCTTCAAATAACCAATGTGAAAATGTAGATTCCAACCATTATCTATGAAAAAAAAATTATTTGCGAATTAACACAGCGTTTATATTTATCAGTTTAACTAATATAAGGAATATAATTGCTTTTGTTCGGGATAACTTGTTCGTCTTCTTTTGCCAAATGTTGATGTCCGCACACTAAATCTCAATTTTTATCATATTTCTTGTGATCGTCCCGATCATATTTTTATCTCCAAAATATTTGCAACTTGGATTGGATCGGGTTGGGTTGCTCCGGCTCTGCTCGGTGAACAATTATTCATGTAGCTTGTTGTACTTCTAACTACTAATCATCCCATAAATTGGTTTGTGAGTTCCATGTGCGCACACCACCGATCAACCATTTACTTCGGTCCATTTAGCATGTTATGTTGGCTAAATAAGCTTATTCTGCTTCATCGTGGTAGTTGTGATCAATTGAATTTTCTAGAAATGGTAATTTTCCATATTTTGTACTTTCCTCTTGTCTCTTCCTTTCCCTCTTCCTCTTCCTCTTAGCTATTCGTCTGGCGGCTTCCTCTTTCCTCTTGCCCTCTAGTAATATGTGCAAACATGTTTTCTTGGATTAGTTACATATTTCTGATTGAACAGACCTACACTTTGCAATTGCTCTTATAAATAAATATGAAATACGATGAGCTATAGAAATTACCTTTAAATATTAAAACAATTAAGAAACCCTTGACAATGAAACAATATGGTCTCAATCCTTATCTCATAGATCAAGTAGTGTTGATACCTAAGCGCTACAGCGGCGCTGGTCGAGCAAAGTTAATTTCACGCAACAGCAACATCGGCCGCTAGGTTTAAAAACTGAAACGTCACATATAACAAGCTCAGTTGTCCTTGGCATATGAACAATCACCCCCGGTTTTGTGTAAACAACACTTGGACAACAGTGGGATAGTGTAATAACCGCAGTATTTTGTATCTTATATAAATTGAAATATTTGATATTGCCATGATATATAAGTAATGATGGTCAGATATTGATTTTTTGCATAATCCTATATAATTTACAGTTATTGTCATATCTATGGGGTGGGGTTTTCGAGCACTATTTTAAGACATCTAAATCGGACATTTTCTATATTTTATCGGTTCTTGTCGATTGCGTAGACAATTTAAAATAATTAATTTCAAAAATTCGATTAAGAAAAGGTTGAGTTGATCGCCTTTGGATATGTGCAGTCATCATCGTTTCATTTTGTTTTTATGCAAATAAAATATTCACAAAATATCCAGCTCATCAATTGCAACTGAATTTAATGAGGCAGGGAAAAAGTGACACGTTATTCACGAGAGAAAACTTCCATATCAGAAATGATATTACTCTTACAGGTACTCTTTTGTGTAAGTAACGTAGATCTTAACTGACAGAAACCGATAAATATTGTTATAATCCACGCGAGTAATTCCAAAGTAGGAACGAAGGTATTTTGTGGCACAGATTTGATAACACAGATTTCTAATAGAACAATATTAGCAGAGCTTTGAATTATTTAACAAATCACAATAATCGCATATTTATTTATTTAACACATTTATAAAATAATCTTGATCCTTTTTTGGCATCCACTTAATCATTGATTTAATTGTGGCATTTTTTCTCTAGAAAGTATTGTAATTTTGGACAGTTCTTACCTTAGATAATATTATAATTGTGCATGCAGCATGATTTTGAATAAAAAAATCATTAGACTTCATTTCAAGAATAGTATATGGTGTTCTAGTTGTAACTTTTTTAAAAGCGACACAAGCAATACTGGAGCTACTTAGCCTCCGCGGATTTTTTTATTATGGGGTATTCAGCTGTCGTTACACAGAACCAAGGTTTTCAAGTTGGGCTTGTTATTGTACATAGCCTGATTTTTTTTTTAACAAGGCGAGATCTATTTCATTACCTCTTCGACTCTTCGATTTGATTTTCATTCCAAATAGCGCAATTTACTTGCTTTGTACCAGAGAGATGAGATGTTGTACTAACTTCTGCCCTAGGGCAACTTTACGATATTTTCTCAGTCAAAGCAGACAACAGTTGTTTCTTAGTCTCAGTTTCTTCGCATAAGTCACAATGATCTTTTTCCGTAAATAAAGTTATAAGTTAAATTGTTTGCAAAGGACGCTCCTATAGAACGATTTTTTTACAGCATCTTTATCATTTTCAAAACAAAAATTTAAAATTTTTCTTGCAGTGGCAGATCGGCAATAATGGATGAAATTATTTAATCTGTGCTTTTACGATCCTCCTTGTAATTATATTAGATACAGCTTGGTTTTTCAAATTCGCTTCGATAATTTTTTTAAATCAATCGACAAACTGTCTAAATAAAACTTCTGACAGACCTGTATTTTTGAGTTCCTGCTTTCAAAAAATAGTATGTGTATTTTCTGCTAGTCGATTCTGTTTGTTTTGCAGTAAAAATGTTGAAAGATAATTTTTCGCGCTTCGTCGGAAGTTAGTCATATATACATTTAAAGGTACACCTTAGACAATTTTTCAGTGTTTTAATCCTTTTTTGTGGGCACGACAGTTTACAGTGGCTCAAGTGGGTCCACATCATCATGTCTGTAATCTCTAATATTGAAGCTCGTTGTCTGTATCATTTGCAGAATTGGAGTACAAGACATAATTTCACTAAATGAGTCATTAAAACACACAATAATATCACAAATCAAAAATTAATGTCAATTAACGAAATGTTAAAATGCGCAGGCTTGATACATGGATAAAATAATTATATGCTACCAAGCGAAGCAATTTTTGCAGTTATATAATTGTTGATGATACATACATAGAAATAATTATTAAATGTTTAACCAATAATACTGATCACACCGTCTTTAACACCGGCTTGGCGACACATTTTCAGAGTAATCTAACCGGGTGCGGATTTATCTTAATTTATTACCAACATTTTTCACCTAATATAAGTTCAAGCTAGATATGGTTCTGACCACCTTATGAATTTCATCATATTTTCAGGAGCGTACATTCATTTCAATGGTACGTGATTTTTGCGGAATAAATCTTTCTAAATGAAAGATGTTATATGCATTAGTTTTGTTTTATCTGTATTTGGTTAATAGTTTATCGTGTGGAAAGTAACCCTTCATTTACAAGATGTATGGTCGTTTTTAGGTCTTTATGGAAACGATAATTAATACACATATCCAAGAAAGGATATGTGTATTAATGAAAGAAAGGTAATGTTTATGTAAATTAGGTACAACATGGGACCTAAAATGCTACCCTGCCGTGCTCCGCTAACTACCGGTATGCTTTGGTCATAATCATCTCCGATCCTAACTATGAAGTTTCTGCCTCGTAAGTAATCGTCCAACAAGTGGAGCAACTTGCCCCGTATGACAATCATTTCCAATGCTTTTATACATATGACTTGCAAGCCATGATTTAAATTATTATTAATCGATCCGAGAAATTCCCCAGTTGTTTTAGTTCATCTGCCAAATTTGCGAGAGAGTCATTTAGTATTTTATATTTTGTTTGATAATCAGAGAGAAGGCTAGGCTGTGTGTGTGTGTGTGTGACCTTTTGTTGTATATCTATTTAACCACCATTTTTTAAGTCAATTGAAAATTTTCCGGCCGCCAACGATTTATTGATCAATCAGCATTACTATAGGATCTTCCAATGTCAAGTTGCATTTCATGAACAATTTGCGATAAAGCTCGACTGCACTTACTTCCCTAGCATTGAAAAGTTGCTGCGAATAGTATTCGTTTATTATTCACATAGATGTTAAAATAATTTCCGAGCACGTTAGCAATTTCAATCGGAGTTTGTTTCACAACTCTTATTATAATGACCTTTTTCACTAATATTTACATTTTTCTCATGTTTTCCACATTTTGCAACATCGAATATTTACACCTGACAATAATATCAGATGCGATTAAAACTTAAAATAACCATGATAATTAAATTTAAATTTAATATATATTAAATTTAAATATTAATTCACACATCCACTGTGTGCTATAATATTTTTTAATGAAACTTATCTTAAGAATTGTTAGAATATGAAAAAGTACGCAATTATTTCGGTACGTATGGTCGCAATCAGTAAATAGTGAATCAATTGTTCAATCAACATTATCTTTCCAGTAAGCAACGCTAATCAAACTTCCCCACTTACTAAGCAACGGGTTCGCTAAACGCGGCAAATCTTTATGGCTTTGAGCATCGAGTTACAATAAATGTTTTCTACTATTATAATTGGATGCACATAATCCAATTATATAGTCGAACCAATGACAATCGAACGTACTTGCCAGGAACTAAGTAAAAAACTAGTGCGTGCAAAATTTCGATAACATTCAAGAGCCGAGAGGTCTAGTTATCCTTATTCATTTGCGTAGTTCCTTGTTTATCATTAAACGATTTTGCGCAGTATTGTCGTTTTTTACTCTAAGTTTCTATCACTGGTTACACTTCTCATAAAAAGTAGTATTTCGACACACAAAAGCCGGAATTTCGACCTTAAGGCAACGTGAAATAATATTATGCACGTCATAGGTTGAGCAAAAGTATCCATCCAATGATTACTAGCGGACGTGCACGTTAAAGTGGGATTGATAATAAAATGGTGTGCCGACATACCTTCAGCGAATGTTTATATACATTCTAAAGTTTGGCCTACGATTTATTTGAACGAAGACTGTTCGCCACGTCGGTTGTATGTAGTTGTTCCAATTATTGGAATAAACATTCATAATGCTAAAACTGTTTTTTCGACAGCATATCTTTCTAAAGTTTCAGAACGCAATACGTTTCTGATGAGGTGTCAACATTCGTGGGACCCAACGTGCAGACAACTTTTTTAGCCCCAAAATATTTGTTAAAATATTTTCTATAGTACCACAAGAAAAATTCGTTCAGCTATCCGACGAATGGCTAGGCGTCTATCTGTCATTACCATATCGTGTATACGATTAACGATTTCCTTGAGTAGTGACAGTCACTGGTCGTCCGCACCCTTCGCATGTTCATATGTTTGTAAAATAAAGCTTTATTGTAAACTAAGAAACGATGAAGGTTTCGTTGAAAAAAATCAAAACAAACATTAACATTTTTCAAGAAGAAGCTAGTAGTAGTTCATCGTGTCCGTTATGTATAAGCACTGTTTTATTCATTCGTCGACCATGCTGTATCATTATCCATAGCCAAGCTTCACCCAATTTCAGCCTTTAAAGGATTTCCTAATTTTTCTCTTGTAATAAACAGTTTGTTGACAATCAGGAATTGGCAGAGCAGTTTTCTTTAATGAACATATCTTCAATTGGAATTGCCTAATAATGTGAATAGAAATGTGGCCTGAGTTGGTGAATGTTTGCTCCTATTGTGCCTAGCATATTAATATCCATCGTTTGAAAGGGAAAGTGTTTCATTTGTTTGGTTTTACGTGAACCAGTCACTCTAATTATAACAATAAACGATTAATTTACACGTACCCACCTTTACACTGTTATTTTTCAAGGTAAATGCGTATGCATGAGGTTTCGTCATATCCTCAATTAAGTTTATGCCCGTCTTGCAAATCTGCACATAAAACCTAGTGTACATAAAAAAGAATAAATTAAGCAACTAACATTTGACACTGAAAATCTCTTAATGTGTCATCTATTGTGGCTATTGTGTCAGGTGCATGCAAATGCACAGGATATGTAAAAGATTCGTTTGTTTGCAGAAAAACGTAACGGCTAAACGGATATGTTTACCCGCCATTCAATGCAAAACTGATAAAAATGGGAAAATTACAGTGACACATACGTGTGTATGTTGTAATTTTTATCGTTGACATTGATCGAAGTGAAATAATACTATTGTGCCCAGGCATGACTGCGTGCGTATTTATATATAATGCCATATTTGCAGCATGCGTTATGAAATGTGAATAATGGTTTCTCGAAGAGAAATGTTATTGTATGCAATATGCGTAATGTGCTTATTAAACTGCGTCACTGGTTCAACCTCATTTCTTGATTGATGTATAATGGTTTTTGTTTGAAAAAACATGTTTTATTTAAAAATCATCTTCTGCAAATAATTATACCATCAAATGGTACTTGGTTTAATTAAAAATCTACATCAGTAGTAAAACTATTAAATGAAACTATGAACAGTGATAATAGACAATAGAAAGTAGATGAAATATAAAGAATCTGACATGCAAACGAGATGATAATAATATATGGAAAAATATATTATTACAAGGTACCGAAAGAAAATGCAATGGAAGTGTTACAATTGCGCGGGTGGTTCTGTTACTCGGTTAGTCTCGGTTTCGTCGGACGCAACGGATCAAGAAATGATTACAGAAAAAGATATGTTAGAGATAAAAGAAATGTTGAATGCCATAAATACTAAAATTGAACGCATTGAACTAGGAAACTTTGTGATATTTGACTGTGAATTTATTTTTGATGATTGATAGATAATGACATGAATGTCACTGGATCTATAGAATATATATGCTTTCAATAATATAATTAAAAAATTTCGCGGGATGTAAATCATTTTAAATTGCTTCATCTTAATATCAGAAGAATAGTTAAGAATATTGATGAGTTTTATGTTTTGCTTGGATTGATATATGCTTCCTTTGATATTATTATTTTAACGGAAACGTGGCACGTGCCATCGATTGGTGCATTGGTATGCCGGGCTATGTATGTTGCCTAGTACTATGAAAGTTATCTGAATGAATCAGAATGATGGAGCTATTCTACATATAAATGAAGCTATTCACTTAAACTCTAATGATGTAATGTGTAATTATGATAACTTTAAGAATACGCGCTTGCAGACAAAATTGGTACAATCCTTGGTTTAGCTGCGATTTACAAACTTCACTCTTTTGATTCGGATATTTTTGTTGATATTTTGGAAAATTATATTTAAGATTACACAACACTACAAAAAAAATTTGTCTTTGGCCTAAAATTTATTTTATTATTTATGATTATGCTTAAGAATAAAGGAAAATACCAATATTTCTTTAAACGTTTGCTTTAGTGGTAGTTATCATAATAATACAATTTTTCAAGTTAAATACATTTTTAAAAATACCGCGAAAAATAAAGATGGCGTGACTGCCACACAGCGTCTGTAGATGCAACTTAAATAATAAACAACTGCCTATCTATTATGTAGAAGACTCATGCCCGGTTTCACAAACGCCAATCGGTCGTTAACGGCTTGTCAACGAATAATCAAAAGTTTGTCGATTCGTTATCGAGTCTTTAATCCATCGTCAAATACCAAATGTATTTGACCTGTCCATCATCAAATATTTAACGATGGATTAAAGACTCGATAACGAATCGGCAATCTTTTGACGATTCGTTAACAAGCCGTTAACGACCGATTAGCGTTTGTGAAACCGGGCATCAAGGAGGTGAAAATGTCATATAGAAAGTGTAAACATGACGCGGATGCAATTTGTTACATATGTCGCAGATTTATTAAAGTACAAGATATAAAATTTTATTTAAAAGCATACAAAAAGCTTTGTATGCCTACGAAGCTTATTTTAACTGCCCGTTCTGAATCTAGGCAAACCACATGTTCAACATATTGTTTGCAGTAATTGCAAAACATGGTTATTTTTATATTTATTTATATCAAGTTGGCATCTAGTTGAGAAACGGAATATGAAATTCAAGACCAAGAATTTGCAAAACATGGTTATTTTTAAATTTATTTATATCAAGTTGGCATCTAGTTGAGAAACGGAATATGAAATTCAAGACCAAGAATTTGACGAGGGCCAAAAGTCCACGTTGATTATTGTTATTTTTGCGTAGTTAATCCCGCTAAAAGACGTGAAGGCAAAAATGCAAAAACCCATCGAATATCCTGACTTTGCTTTATCTTCTTCTCCAATCTCACATAGCCTACAACTTTCATTACCTCAACCACCTAAATAATATTCTCAATCAAGCTCATCTCAGAGTTCAAATAAAAATATCGAGATGAAGAATTTGTCACAAGAACCACCAAAACCCCAGAAGACTTTAATGACTTAATAAGAAATATTAATTTTCCTTAAAAGTGAGGTAAAGCTTTTGGGCTTTCGTTTAAAATAATGGAATTTGCTTATTGATGTCAAAATAACAGATCAACGAAGTCGGCATGAGACATTGCTACGTTATTCACTAAAGAAGATGGGCTTTGTTATTGTAATGAAATAACAGATTGGGATGCCCTGTGTTCCCAAATGAATGGTGTTTATTTATTGGCAGTTCCACGAAAAGCTTGAAAGCAGTATTATTACATAACGGAAATAAATTTCAATCTCTTCCAGCCGCTCATTCTCTACATCTGAAAGCAAACCATGAAAGTGTCAACATTTTACTAGAACTTGGATAGATTTCGGCTTTTCTTGTTGAAACTCCGTGATAACAAATTAAAACTAAATTTCTTGGTTTCACTAAATTTTATTCTAACTCTACAACGACTGTTTCACCACACCGTGGCTTCAAAAGATAGATGAAGCCACGGTGTGGTGAAACAATTGTTGTAGAGCTACAATAACATTTAGTGAAACCAAGCTTTAAAATACAAAGAGTATAAGTGTACAGTGTGGATACACAAAATATCCGTGTTATCTCTGTTTGTGGGATAGTCGAGCGGATGTTCAACACTATCATCAACGATCATGGCCACTAAGAACCGAATTTTGTGTCGGGAAACAAAACGTTAAATGTGAACATATTGCTAAACCTGAAAATGTATCAATGCCACCTTTATACATCAAGTTAGGACTTATGAAACAATTCGTAAAAAAGCTCGATGAAAGATCTAAAGCTTTCACATTTTTAAAAAACTTCCAAAGTTGTCAGATGCAAAGATTGTTCCACTAATTAAAAAACTTTTTGCCAGTAAAGAATTTCAAAAAGTTTCTTAATAATACTCAACAAAAAAGTTCGAATAGTTTTAAAGGAGTAGTTTCAGGATTTTTATGGAATAACAAAATTGAAAATTACTGAGAACTAGTTAATAACATGTTAGAAGACTTTAAAACCATGGGTCGCAGAATGTCACTAAATTACATATGCTGCATACTCGTATAAATAAATTTGAAAACAACATGGGGACGTACTCAGAAGGACAAGGAGAACGTTTTCCATCTAGATATCATGGATTTCGAACAACGTTATCAATCAAGGCCAATACAATGAAAATGTTATGGGGGATTACATTTGGGGTTCGATTTACTAATAAATACAAATTTAAACTACGAATTTTCTAAGATATTGATCAACCGTTCTCCTGGATACAACAAAAGCAAATTTTTTCAGACGATATACCTTTTTCGTTTACCTATCCATACATCTATCAAACTTTCATACCATCTTATCATAGTTAAAATTCGTGTTAACCTGTGTCATCAATTAACATTTTAGGTGGAAATATTAATATTTATTTAATATAGTGGATATCTGAATGTAATGTCATATAATGGTTTTAAATCTTGCATTAATAAATTTACTATAAAATACTTTATCTTAAACTTAAGACAAATGTAGCAGAAATTGTTTTAATTGACTATACGGGTGATGATATTGATTGTATGATTAATAATAAAACTGAACTGTCGCCATTAAAATTGCAAACCCTAAAAACAGAAAGAGAAATCCATGGGTGACGTCAGGTACAGAAAATTAAATTAACATCAGAGATAAATTATATAAGCAACACTCGCTTTACCTGTTTAATAGTAAAATTTATGAAGGGTATGTTCGTTATTGCGACTCAATAAATACACTAATTAAAAAAATCAAAAATACATTATTTTGTAAATAAAATTAATAATAACAGACATTAATCTAAAAAACTCTGGCTAAGAGGGCAATATACGCAAGTTAATGAAGTAAAACTTCAAACCACAATTATTACGTATCCAGTAATTAGTAAAATAAAAATAAATGTACCCTGACAAAAAGAAATGATAGCTTTAATACCTCTAAATGATAATTCATTTTTCTTGAAGGATATTACAGAGGATGAAAGAATAGCTATTATGAAGTAACTGGAAAATATCAAAGCAACCGCGGGGATAATATTAGTACCGATTTGCTTAAATCCTTTGGTGATAAAATAACCAAACCACTTCCCACGGTTTTTAATTATTCCTTATTGGAAGGTTCCTTTCCCGATTTGCTCACGGTTGCTGTGTTGCTTTATTTAAATCTGGCTGCAAGGATGATTTATTCAGTTACAGACAGAAAATATTTGTTGCTCCAAAAACTGGCGGTGCCGTGCCTGTGCGCTTGAAATTGTCTAAAAGCTATTTATCAGTTGAATATGGCGTTCGTCAGGGTACTGTGGTGGGTCCACTTTTATTTCTCATATGTATAAATTATATGTTAAATCTTACATTAAGAGAGCGCAACGCATGAATTGGAAAAATGATGTCTCTACAGATGCAAATATTAGCATAGGAGTTCCACAAGGTTCTACACTGGGTCCGTTGTTATTTGTAGTATACATAAATGACCTTCTAGAAAATATGCAATGTTACAAAACGTCTTTATATGCTGACGATACTAATTTTCTGAACATTGTTGACTCGGACCAACTAGAACTTTTAGAAGCAGCTACTATCCAAGAAGCGGGAAACTGATTTGATGTAAATGATCTAAAAATAAATACTGCCAAAACTCAAAGCTTGACTTTTAACACTGTAAATATAATCAACGAATTAACGAATCAGAGCTGAAATTACTGGGTATCTATTTTGATTGCATATTATCCTGGACCAGCCATATATCACACATATCCCAGAAGTTCTTGACGGCCATCTTTACCATTCGTAGAATGAAGTGCATAGCTCCCCAGGATGTGTGCAGAATGACATACTATTCTAACTTCCATTCCATAGCTACCTATGGAGTTTTATTATGGGGTTCTTCTGCAACAGCAGAACACACCCTATTGAAGCAGAAGGAAGCAATAAGAGTTATGTGTGGTGTAAACAGACTTACTAGCTGCCGAAATTTATTCAAGACACAAGGTGTACTAACTACCATCTGTTTACATTCTTAGTTGTTTAAAGTATGTCCTGGAGAAAAGAGCATTTTTTTTTCAAATGCTGACTTCCACTCTTATAACACAAGAAACAAGGGGGATTTCGTAATCGAACGTCACCGAATTAAAAAGACGCAATTGAGCACGAATCACATATGCCTGAAAGTTTCCAATAAGCTGCCACCATCCCTGAAGATATTACCCACCGCTAATCTAATGACCCAAGTTAAGATGATACTTCGACTTCGATCGAAAATCGACCTGTCATGTTATTTTATTATTAATATAAACTGCGCAATTATTTAATATGCTGATGATACGGTTTTATTTGTTAAAAGGACACATTGAAATTAGGTATATAGTAGATCAATTCAGGACTTAAAGGCTATAAAATGTTGTCATTTAAATTGGGAAACACACAGATAACTTTGACACGATATTTAAAACAGATTAGATTAGAGATGTAGCTTTGGCTGCTGTTTATCCCATATTTGCCATATTACCTATGTTTGAGTTACCAAGTTATTTAGAATACGCTTGAATTTATATCTCTTAAGATACACATGCACTTATATTTAATATTTGGCATAATTTGTTTTTGTTTTGTAAATTATTGTAACACATTATTATATAATATAAAATAAAGTTACTTGGTTTTATAAACGTTTAATTTTTCTGATATTTCTTCTGATCAATAGTTTTTTCATTTTTCAAAAAATTTGGGATTTGTTATATTTTGTTCTTCTTTTCTATCTGTATCTGTTGATCGTTTGCAATTTTCCTATTCTACTGCACTTATGTATGCAAGAATAGTAATGTATAAAGCATGTTGGTATACTATTTTTGTCTTCATTTACATTTATTCATAACTTCCTTCGTTTTGTGATTTTCATGTTTTACTTTGTTTATATTACATGTTCGAATAAGAAGTTTCAAGTTCTGACTATAATCATTGCTCCAGCAGAAGCATCGGCATTAGTATGTGCAAAGATATATTTAACAAATAAAGTTATAAAATATGACCAATTAGTGAAATGTGTCGACATACGTGAGATTATTTATAGTATTTTGTACAATATCACTTTTATAATACAGGAAGATTTAATCAGGAAACTAAAAAAATTACGTGGGAAGATAATGGGTCAATTCATAGTTCAAAAATGAAAATATTTAAAATAATTGTTAGCTATTTGTAATATTAATATATCATGTCAAATGATAAATCTTAATAATACGAATAATAAATACGAAAAGTTGAACTTAATTCGAATGTAATCTTAATTTGTGATTGTAGTTGACTACTAAAATTGTAAATTTCTTGTTTATTAGCGAAATGAACTAGTTAGTAATAGCAACTTTGCCTCATCTTCATTTAGGGAAATATTTCAATACGTGAATGACTGCTAATTAGGGTAATAAGTCACAGAATGTAAACAATACAATTGCTACTTATTAATTCCGTCATATAACAATAAATATAAAAAATAACTGTACGTATGTTTCGCGAAAAATGCGAACATACAACGTAGAGGATTAATTATCATTTCAATTGTCATGGATTGACGTACATATATCAATAGGTAATTAATTATTAACTAGAAATATTATTGTTTATAATTTAATTGGAATTCGTACAATTGATATTTACAAAGAGCCTTATTTTAAATATCACAATTGACTTTCAACGAACTAGAGAAAAATAACATAGTTTTCGTATTTAAATTATGTGGCCGCTGAAATATATCTACATATGTACGCTTCTATGCAAAAGAAAAGCGTACAACTACTGTACTTTTGTCAATATTTCGTTAAAGTAATCGGGGCTTTTTCTAACTGTTACTTGGTAATATTGAACTAACGAAAACTTCAACAATAGGTGACACATGTATTGTTTAACAGAACTTAATGGTATATTTTAAAATTTACTTAAATTAGTATTTGGACATAGCACAATTTCTTGCAATTACTTCGTTTAATCTTCTAGGCATAGAGTGAACAAGATTGTTTGCTAAATCTTCATTTTCGGATAAAGCTTCGGATTCATTTTCTACAATTCCTATATATCTTCTGCAGTACGAAGCCTAACATTTAATTTTTTTTATTTTTTTTTTACTATGGGACCCTATATATTTTCGATGTGATTAAGGTCAGGACTTCTGACAGGATGCTGAAGAGTTTCGATATTATTGTCTAACCATTGTCTGGCAATTGTCCTGCTGATATATAAAATTGTTTTCAGGATATACCTGGCGAAGTGAAGGCAGCATCACATATTCGCATATGCAATTGCAACTATCCCAATTAAATCTCTCCCGAATTCGACAGCAAGTTCCAAGACCATGATAACTAAACCATCGAGGAACAATCGTGTTCCTCGTGGTCTATAAACACGAATGTGCCCATCATTAATATTCAAACCTTTTCGTCCGTAAATATTACGTTTTCCCCAAACTGCCGATCCCTATGACTATAATTTAAGGCATACAACAGTATTGCTTGTCTTCGTCTGAAAGGGTCAATTTCTTTGCAGCGGCATAATTACCTATGTCAGAATTTTTAATTCTCCGACAAGTAACTGATAACGTGGTCATCTTCAGCAATAGTCGATATCTTTGGACGACCAACAACAGTTCTTATTGCTAAAGTAGCGGCTTGTTCCCAACGATGTTTACTTTAAAAAACCGAAGACTTATTCAGGTGAAACTCTCGTGCAACTGACCTAATTGACCAACCTTCTTCTAACTTGGTGACAATGCGAGCTCTTATCACTTCTTATGTCTGCGGAGGCATTATATTTAATTAAAAGAATGACTTTTGTTAAAAACTGACAGTAACATTTATTCTAAAATTTTTAAAGACAACCCTAGAATCAGTAACACATAAGTGTATATAACTACAAACAGACTCTCACAACGCACAAGTGGATTCAATAAATAAGAAATGTAAACAAGTCAACAAAAACAATTGAATTAGATTAAAAATTGCAACGAAATTAAGTAATGAAACAAAACATTGCAAATTTAATAATTTGATTTAGACTTTATGTTAGAATTCTACAGTAATGTAATATAAGTCGAAACCGAAAAATCACTAAATGAATAAGACGTACATTTAATTTTGAAATATCAAACGGGCTCATTGTAATCAAGACTGATTTATTAGTTACAAAAAAAAATTCCACACAAATTACTGTAACATGTCAACAATTACACTGAATTTTCACAAAAGCTCTCCAATAGTCAAACAACGAGCTTACTAGTTTTCATTGCAGTCATGCATGAAATATCAAAAATAGCAAACATCTTAGTCAAAGGATTTACGGCTGGAACTATATCCTTAAAGACAATAGTAGGTAAAGTTCTTTTATGAGTTAATTTTAATGGCAAATATTAAAAAAACAGTTGCGTAAGTACTATTGATGTCAGGAAAGAAAAGTGGAGTCCAGAATTGAAAGTTCGTGGCGATCTTGTATGCATGAAGAATACGAAAAAAGAGATAAAGAGATATGGACAACACTAAATATTAATTAGATGTCTTATTACAGGAATATCGGAAAATTAGTGCGTCTATCTCATATTTAGGATTCAATATAATAATGCACGTTATCTCTGTAATTAATTAATTAACTAATTATTTCTAAAAATGCTGTTATATTATTAATATTATTATTAAAGTAGGGAAATATTAGCGAATATATATGTACGTTATAGGGTTATGATAAACACTGTTAAGAAAATTAGTATGTAATAAATTAATTGCACTTGACTACTCCTATTTTAGTTAATAGCGAAGAAATTGGTTCTTTCACGTATTTTTAACTGTTTTTTAATTCAATCCATTTTTTCCCTCCGTATGTTTTTTAATATTCTTGAACAAACTAATGTGACAATTCATTTGGTTCTAATTATTGTAAATGATAGGAAAATTGATAAACATGTGACGTTTAATATTAAGCCTTAAGATTATGTTATCTAAGCTGCGAGTAATATTTCAATTATCTAGTTTTAATTATGAGTAATACCAATTTCAATGTATAGCAATTTGTATTCCTTTATAGTTGATTGCAATCGGTAGTAAATTATAAATTGCCATTATTTAAATTTTGCATAGTTCTTAATTCAGGTCTTTCTCGCTAGAAGATTTAACGGTGTTGCAATCCGGTTCCAATAAGTGTCGAAGATCGCATTCGACCCGTTTATTTCTTAAACTCTTCATTTTGCACGAGCAATCTCGGTCAGAGGTCAAGGTCGACTAGAGGTTGGTCATTGAACACATCGATTTATGTAACGTATGTTCTTACTTTTACCAGGTGAGGTAATGTACGAACAGTTATTATCCGGTTATAACATTGGATTAGAATGAAAATAATTTCTTATTAAATGGGAGAAAAATGTTCTATGCGTGGTTGAGCTTTTATGGTTTGATCAAGGACGATTTTTTTTATATTACAAAGACATTGTTTTAATTTTTTCAGATGCTTCGTACGGACCCATTTAGTATTTATATAACCCCTATACAATAATCTTTATAGGTGTAGTGTGTGCATATATTTGCAGCTCTTCCACCAACACTTTAAATCATATGAAATTACATAATGTAAAATAAATAATAAATAATTGAATTAAAAGTGACAAAAATTTCGTTGTCGATGAAACGTACATTAAATGATAAACTATTCCATTAAGTTTATGGTTGAAACGAGTTCCAATAAAGTGTGCAGTTCGTTAGAGGTTGTAACAGGATACCGAAATTTTTCACTTCAACTACCGTAGACGAAGGAAACGTTAACGCCGGAAAAATAATTCATTTAGTAGGTCAACTTGTATATTTTAATCCTTTTTGAAGAAAGTAAAGACGTGATTCTAACAGGCGAGTAACGGAATTGAAGTTAATCATCACGACTTAATAAATAATTGTGTCATTGATAACTTTTGCGAATTCTTATTCTTAATAAAAGAATTAAATATGACTATGCATGCAATCTAAAGTAGCCACTTTAACTTAAATATTTGAATGAGGCAACACAATTAATTTAGAATTGAATATATCTCCTATAATGAATATAGTTTCAATGAACACAAGTGAGTCGATTATGCATGTGTTCATCGAATACAGCTATACTTGTAGATATTTCAACAGGAGTCTCAATTTATATATGACATTTATCGTACATAAGTAATTTGCTCAAACGGCCTTATGACTTTTAATTATCCTCTACAAGTTATAATAACTACGGAATTGCTGTGTTGAATTATCTGCGCAATAAGAACAATAAACATAAACTTGCAATTTCGTGGTTAATTATCCATTTTATATGCGGCGATTAATTTTTAGTTAGACAAGAAATCATGAACAATTATGAACGAAACATTACCTTCCATTTAATATAGACAGCGTTGAAATGATAAGAATAAATTAATAATTACAGTGAAATGGACGGTGACGCACATGCTATCAATTGAGGTCCATAAAAAATATTTTCTTTGCAAGAGAAAGTATATTATTATGAAGAGATTATAGTATTGCATTGTCGGTGCAAGAATTTAAACTAACGTATTTGTTTGCTCTTATATATGGCACGCAAAGAGGAACAGTTCGACATGTGCATGCATACATATTTCTAGGCAAAACATGTTTGAAAATTTTATAGATGCCATCAGCAGTTTATGATATACACATGGGGAGCATTTTTTGATACTTATTAATAATTTTTAATAATTAAAACTACTTAAAGTTAGGCAATTATAAACAATAGCCACACACGGTGTCACAGTAGGGTTTACTCTTGTACGATTTTTTGTCATGTACAGTCAGGAACAATGAAAATGAGTGCGATCATAATTGGAGAATATTATTTGATTTTAACGCTACACATTATTTTGTTAATTATGCAACGCAATTACATTTATTATAGCAAATAAAAACGTATTTTTGTCTCACTTTGAAATGTTTTTATAAAAATGAAATGCAATTTTGGTTCCATTAGGTCCTTTAAACTGTGACTAATATATCAGCTAAAGTAAACAAATACAGCAGCTACAAATGTTTAGTTATAAGCTAAGTTACCTCATCTTCCCAAAATGCTCAGATCTACGGAAATGCATCTTACGTTTAGCAACAGATCTAACGGCAAAATTATGTTCAAAAGTTTTCAAGGCAAGTTATAAACATGATTAAATACATGAAAAGCAAAACTAAACTTACCAAGAGGAATCAAACCACCGACTTCAGTTATAGGAAAAGCGGTGCTTCATTCGCGGTAGCAGTGGTTGGCGTCACACACTCGCACATGCCTTAGCCATTATTTTTAATCAATTTCATTTTTAATGTTACTAATTTGCAAAGCATCACACCAGTTAACCACTTTGCATTTCTAGACCACGCGCTATCGCACAGCGAAGTCTAAATACCTAACTCGATACCTAACTAATTTTCACTTGGAAGGCTGTGTGATTGTTCTCTTTATTTATTTATTTAGACTAAAGTCACTAAATACATAAAGTACCGCAATCTATTAGGCCAATATGTTAGACAGAGATACAGCATTTTTGCCATAAAATGGCGGCGGTTTTAGTAACTAGATTTTATGTTTCACTCTGTGATTCGATAAGTGTCAATTGCACAGATTATTTGCGTCTTGCGTCAAGAATTCTGTATTATTGTTTTTGTGCGTGCTTGAGTGTAAATACAAGTCAAAAATGCCTGGATGTTGTGTATTAAGCTGCAGAAATAGCTCTAGAAAAGGCTTCCGACTATTTTCATTCCCGATTCCTCAACGAAATAATGAAAGAAGAAAAGTGTGGTTCATTCTAATTGATCGACCGTATTTTAATGACAATTTTAGAATTTGTGAAGTAAGTAGTAATAAAAAATCACGTTACGATTCTTGTGAAAGGTTTGTTAGGTACATTGTTAGGTACATTTTTCGGAAAGCCCATTTGAACATGGACGGCAAGATGGGAAAAAACTTCTTCGACCCGCTGCTGTTCCCGATTTGTTAGTAACAGATTTAAATTGTGGTGGAAGTATTTGTAAACGGAAACGTACAGAAGATGAAACTATACCAGAACCTGCTGATGTTGAAATTGCTGGAAGACATTTAGAAAATAGCAGTGTGGATGATGAGGTTGAAGTCGAAGTGTTGCATGAAGGCGAAGCCATAGACATTTTAAGAAAGAAATTAAAGGCTGCTTTGCAAAAGTGTAGAGAATATGAAAAAAAATTAAAAGCAACAAACATATGGTCCTTTAGAGGGTATTTTTAATCAACTGGATGTATTGAAAAATGGTACATGTAGAGGTGCAATGTGGTCGGATGATACCATCAGCAAAGGTTTGAAATTATATCTGGCTTGCGGGACTAAGGGGTATGAAGAAATTCTTTGTCAGAAACTTCCTTACTCTACCATAAGAACTCTTCAACATTGAATCAGCAATTTGAAATTTAAAGAAGGTATTCTTCTTGAGGTTTTTGACCTGTTACAATTTAAAGTTTGTATAATAATTTCTTTTATTATTTCATCTTTTGTAACTAATTTTTCTTCATAAAAGTGGAAAGTTTCCAGTCAGGAAAAAGACATGCAGCGCAAATTTTTGATGAAATGCCTATAACACCTGGATGATTTCACAGCACGCTCCATTGATCCCAATGAACTTCATGGTAGACAGAAAAACCTTTCCAGACAGGAATTATATTATCAACAGAAAGTGCATTAGATATACAAAAGATTTATTTGCAACAAGAAAATTTCCATTACCTAATGCTTGGTCGGTTAACACAAGACGCCCTAGAGAACGCATTTTCTTCAGTCCGATGTAGGCAGCCTGTACCAAATGCCTATGCGTTCAGAGTATCATTGCGATTAGTTTGTCTGTCGCAATTTGAAGCCCAAGTTAAACGTTCCAGCTACACTAATGATAATTCCCACCATTTAGTGAAGTATTGTAAAACTAAATTAACTAACCATGTGGTGGAAAACTGTATGATGGAAACAGACAACATTGATGGTGAAGTTATCACCGAACTGGAGCAAGATTTCGGTGAGGACTTCAGTATTGATGAATGTTTAGATGATACACTGCAAGCGAGCTTATTTCATTTAATTGGTTTCATCATTTATAAAGTTAAGAAAAGATCTTGTTGTAGCAAGTGTTACCAGAGTATATGCAAGCCTAAAAATTCTAACAACATTACATCTTTAAATTTATTTACAAAATTGAAAGAATCTAAGGAAAATGTATTGGAATTTCCCAAGAAAGACTTACAATTTGAATTATTTTTTAGAAATCATCAAAATCAAATTATACAGAATTTGTTGTCTTGATGATTTGCTAAAGAAAACTTTGATGAACTATCCTCCTTTAGTGGGAATTCCATCATGTCATAATATAGTTCAGAAAATTGTAATTTTTTTTCTCAAAACTAGACTGTATTTTGTTTTAAATCGAGCTTCAAAAGATTTAATAACAGCGCTGATGCAAAAAGTAATGGGAGCATACCAATGCGAGCACTTGTAAAAAAATAAATGGGACAAAAAGCAAATTAGTTGTGTTATTTACTTAGTTTATCAAGATATGATTTTTCCAATTAAGTGTGAACATTTTTTACGAGGAATTTCTTTTAAAAAATTAACGAGGTATTAATTAAATGTTACTAACTTTCGTAAGTTGGTAATTTTTGTTGTGTTTACATGACTAAAAGATTCCTGCTGCATTTTGCCAGAAAATGGCTGACCATTGCGGTACTTAATATATTTAGTGACTTTAATTTAGACGATGGTTTGATCCATCTTTGGGTAGGAAATTTAGGTAACGCTTTGCAGTTATTTCCTATTATTTGTTCACTATTTATGTAAGATGGGTTCTAGTGGTTGAGATTGTTTATTGTTGAAATATATTTTTTATCGAGGTATGATACGAGTGGTAGGTACCTGGGAAACAGCTATTTAAACGTTTAAGAACCTGAAAATTTGAATACATTTTTTGTACTTTATAAGTTTGTGCTCATTATGAAAGTGGTACCACTGGCGTCTTATAACAGAATTAACCTGGTTTGCCGAATGCGGTTGAGACAGGCAATTTTAATAATTTAGTGTATGTTACTAATTACTTGAGAATTTATTCTGGCCCAAATTCAAATTACGTTCCAGTTATATGGATTGGTATTGTTTATTGTGGATGATCACCCGATTTCGTAAAATTCCTGCAATATAAATATTTTTGATGGTCAGCCGCTGTCACCCAAGGTAGGATACTTTCGATATTCGATATTTCAGTACGTAGTGTCCTGCTGTGGGACTCATAGCGCTTAGTCTTTACTAGAATTAGAGGTATAACGGAATGGGGTCGAAATGGAGCCTCGATACCAAATATGTTTTTTGTCTTTTTCAGTCAATTGGAATAAAAATGTCACGCAAACTAAATGAGAGAACTGCCCAGATATCTGAAGTTTTTAATAAATTCATAGAAAATTTCTAGAAATCTTACTCTTGTTCTGAATATCTCACGGGCGATGAGATGCTATGTCCATTTAGAGGAAGGTCTTTTTTAGAGTTGTATACTCTAATCTATTACAGTGGCAAATTCGAAGTCAGAGGAAAATCCGACGTCTCTGTGCCGATCGAAACTGTGATGTCACTAAATTGAAACAAACTTACCCTTATTACACAGAATTTTATTAACACTATATGTACATTTCGACATCTTAGTTATCGAAATTTAGTGTTAATAAATACTGCGTGGTAAGTGTAAGTTTGTTTCAATTTATTTCCTAGCCTCCAATTTACTATTGTGATGTAACTGATCCAACCCATTTTAAATACAAACAGGAATATAACAGGAAATAATTGGTTTTCTTCAATATAATTAGTTGGCTAATTAAAACAAAAGGGATTGACCTATGTGGGAAATATGCATAAAAATAAGCGTGAAATTCAACCAGAGTTTCTGCCTCATAAGCTACAGGTTCTACTCTCTTTGGATTCACTAATAATAAATAACTTATTTCATATGTGCAAAAAAAAAAATTTAAGTGTTGACGCCGGTGGAACCTCTGGACACAAAAGAAGGCGTTGCTATTTATGTGATAGAAAATAGGACCAAAAACAATCTCAGCAATGTTTAAAATGTTGCAATTATATTTGTAAGAGTTATTTAGTTAAGACCGTAATGTGTTTCATATGTCAAAAATAGGTAGATGTCTTCTATAGATATTGTTTTGTTTTTGCTAAAATTTTGTTTTTTTATTTTTGTTTAAGTTTAGATTACACTTGAGGCTGGAAAAAAGTTTTTGTTTTCGTTTTTTTTTTATTTTCTTCATATGTCTGAAATACACACTGCAAAAAAGCTACTCAAAGTCAAAGACTGTTAGTAATAGGTTATAAAATGATGCGAGTGAATAAAAATTTAATAAATTTATTATTATTTAACAAAGGGGTTATTATTTCAGAATATATAAACTTTACCCATAATTTGTGTGTCAAAACATTATCTATTAGCATTATTTTAAAAAGGGGTTACTTTGGATCCTCGATACCAAGAATGTATTTAGAAATATCGACACCAGCAAAGGATTAACGCCATTTGCATTGATTATAATGATCTATCTTAAAACCCGGCTGTTTTCTTTCATGCCTTAATTTTTATTTTGCACGATGTGATTTTATTATTTCTTCGTTCTTAATTTATTCAATATCATGTAACGTTCCACTATCTTTGATCTCAGTTGCTTCTATTACTTCTTTATTTCCCAACTTTTCAATTATTTTCCTGATCTACTTATTTATTTTTAGAATATCCGGATTTCTAGCTTCTTTTTTGCATTGATCTTTGTGTTTGTGCTTGGTTTAGTAGTAGGTAGTGGTTTAGTTAGTTAGTTCTCCACATTTCTCGCAAACTTGTTACTTCTTATTGCTAATATGATATTATTTTGTCAATGATAATGGTAATCACATATTTTCATGAAACTAATTTTTATATCGTTCTGAAATTTATTACATACTTTAATTATGAAATAGTACAACTTTATTTACTACTCGTACACATACATATGATGCAATCAAGGTTGATATATTTGCTTGGTGGAATATTTCATTCATTTAAATTAATAACAAATTGGCCACGAAGTAGGTTTAAGTTACATCACGTTCTCTTAATAATTAGATTGATTTGGAGGCGAAAAGCTAGAATGGGCAATATCCAGATCGTCACTTCTGTACCAGATCTAAAATAGTTTACAGAGCGAGTGAAATAAAATGTTGAGTCATAAATATGAATAATATTTAACTACTAATTAACTTCAATACTCGATTCTCGATTATGTGTAAAGATGTCTATAAAAATTTATATTATTAAATAGCGCTGAAATGAACTTGCACTTGAATATGAATGCCAAGAAGTGGTAAATTAAAAAATAGAGTATCAAACCGAACAGGAAGCCTTTAACTCCATCTAAGTTTTTGTGTTTCAGTATGTATTGAGTGTAATACTAACTTAGTTACCTTTCACGTTTACCGTTGCCCGAGGTCTTTACAATTAAATTTTTATCGCAGAGTTAACCGTTTAAGAACATAATATTTATATCTTACGTATGTATTGTGAAGATCACAATTTTTGCTATGAAAGTATTTTCTGGTGTTATAAAATATAATATAGACCAAACATGGAATTGTAAGTGGACGATGCAAATTTACGTAAATATAATTACACAAATTTTTCAATTTATTTTGATTTTAAATGTGACATTTCTGTCGAGGACCAATAATTGTCTTTTGACAATTGGTTCTGGATTTTTGTATTTTTGCCTGAAAGTGTATTTAATATTTATTTCCTGAACTTTCCACTTTGAACAAAGTAATCTAGACTGTTCTCACTAACAAAAATATGTTACGAGTGTACCACATGTTGGACAATGTAATTTGTAGGATTTATGTTATTATTGAAATGATTTCACAAGACAACATATTTATTAATATTATTTTTTCTTGCAGGATAGCCATTCATTTATTGAAGAAAATCGTCGCTTTTCTTGCCATAGTGCCACAAAAAGCAGACGAGGTTCAATATCCTATAATCGACCAGTGCCCGACATTCCGATAGAAAATATAGCATTCCAGTCCCAAATTGATACTCTCCAATGGCAACTTAAACAGGTACAACTATAATAATGAACACATCTTGTAGTGCTAAGTAAATATGGAATTATTTTACAGACGGAAGCAAGCAGGGAAATGTTTCGGGCAGTCATGAAACAGGTAGTTGCATTTCTGGAAAGAGCGCACAGAAGTTTAGAACTTCTTGGTACTCGAATTCATACCAATCAACAACCGGTTCACAGGTCTCGCAGTGAATATCAAATGTCTTCAACTATAGATTCTTCACTCGATGGCGAAATACGACAACAATCTACTGACAATAGTTTTGAAGATTCATTATGGTAAATAATTATTGCTCTATTATTTTTCTTACTTATCATAAACAAATCATTGCACAACTAACTCATGTATTTTATTCCTAGGAAACGGTCCAAGAAGATACCAACAATACCAGAAGAAATACCACCAGAAAAGTTATCTCAAGAAGCGTATAGGTTGCTCAGAACTACCCAGTCATTGTTGAACACAAGAGAACCGGATTTGGCACACATAAGCAACGACCCGAAAGACGACTTGGATTTCATTTCTCAATTGGCGAAAGAATTTCCACAAGAAAGGAAGCCGGACCACGTCACTTCGTTCTCCTTGAGTCCAAAATTGTTAACACCAGACAAAGAAACGAAAATTTCAACCGCTCTGAACAGGAAACTATCGTTGCAGATAAACAACAGTTTTCGACCAATCGCTTCGAACCGTGAATCTCTGC
The DNA here is from genome assembly GCA_959613385.1 of Geotrupes spiniger. Taxonomy (NCBI): domain Eukaryota; kingdom Metazoa; phylum Arthropoda; class Insecta; order Coleoptera; family Geotrupidae; genus Geotrupes; species Geotrupes spiniger. The sequence goes on along the minus strand of OY390736.1, from coordinate 21,648,222 downwards.
CTTCTCATAAATCGGATACTTTCACCAGTTTGGATAACAGTTTTATGTTATCATCCACGCTAGTCGACGATAAGCCCAATATTTCTTCAATTCCAATAAAAATTGTTAAAAAAGATTGCGACCAATTTAAATATGTACCAGAAAAATCTAATTCGCCACCGGTGAGCAGCGTGAGTTCTGCCGAAGACGAAAGCGGGTTCTCGTCGATGAATTCCTTTCAAGAAATTGGATTACCTATCATCTCGTCAACGGTTCGGGAGAACACCTTATCCAGAGGAGCTCTATTAAGAAGCATGTTGCACAGCGATTTTTCGCACAATTTCAATTCATTGCAGGATTACAATATTGGATTGGGTGAAAACTGCGCGAATGTAAAATGTCGAAATTCAATCGACGATTACAAATTGTGGCAAAAGCCCGACAGTGTTTCTCATAAACGATCCAGTTCTACTCCCGTAGATGCTTTGGCCAGCGATAAGATAACCATGAAAGTTTTGTGGGTTTGAGTGCTCCATCTTCATTATTTATATTTAATTGTTTGGCGATGTACAAAATAATGCTATTATAATATTAACTATATATTTCGATTTTTTTCATTTAATTCCGTATTTTCTTTTAGTAGTAAATTAAATTTGTGAATGTAAATATTTAATTGTGAATGTATGTGAAAATAAATTGTAACTATAGCTTAGGCGTTTGTATCGAGGCACATGATATTGTATGAATTGTATTTAATAAACTGTACGATAACATTACAATGTTGTTGAATGGATTATTCCCCTAATTTTTGCTTGATTAGTACTTGATCCTTTAAAGAATATTAAAACCACTCCTTGCAAATCTTTCTCTTGGCGGGGTGCCTGTATAAAGAAATAATTTACAGGGCCACGAAATAATTATCGTTGAGGATCTTAAATATCGTATAAACTATCACTAAAAATAATTTTGATTTTGCAGTTAATTCCCTCTATATATTGGATGCAATACAGGGGTAAAAACTTTAATATTGTTCGGGTTATTATTTCATAACGTAACATACAATAATGTATTAATAGGTTAATTGCTCAGCAGATAGGTCAATGGGCTAATTAAATTAAATAATTGCAACATTGGCTTTGTTATAAATATGTTGCTAAAATTGTCAGGGAAGATGTTTAAAGGGCAAATGTCTAAGTCATAATAGGCGTGCAAATAAGCTGCAGTTGTACAAACACATTTGTCACCTACTATTTATGAAATTAATATAATTAATGGTCATATAGATATGACCTTTTATGACAATAAAAGCAATCAGTTATTTTCTTTTACAGTTTGATACCATGCTGTCAAAAATTCATGAAGCTGCCTATCAACGTTGATTAATGACCCCATAAGTCATGGCTATTAATTACCTCATAGTTTTCCTTTGTTGTTTGACAATATCAATTAATCAATCAATCAAAGAATGTTATTGCTAGTGGTGAAAAATGTAAATTTGTCCGTATGATCATTATTTCTGAGAATTTGTAATTGTTTTTCGTATTTAAAAATGACGAAGAAAATATTGTGAGTTTGAGAAAAAATCCAATCGATTTGAAAATGAACGCAATGGTAGTGGTCGTATAACCAATCATTTTCCTACCTTAGTAACGAATGCTAACATTTTTACTACAAGTTTTACTTTTGGTGCTTAGCCAGACAAATTCTAATTCAACTTTAAATTCACGATTTAAAAAAAAAAACAATTCAATTTTTCTATGCAACGTTGTTATAGTCGGTGGAGCACAATACGACAATGACATATAAATTCAATGGGATAATCACTGTCTTATGAACACTTTTGAGTATCCGAATGATCATCGTATGTCCCGATTTTTCAAAATTATTTACATGAAATATAAACAGCGAACAAATCCAGAAAAGCTATAGAACGAAAGATATGGAAAGAAACATGGCAGTAAGAAAGCATATTAACAACAGCAAACATGCGTAAAAATAAAAACCAGAAACAAACGAAATGGTGGAATCAAGAAATAAAAGAACAAGAAACCAATTAAGAAAGAAAAGTGGAAATTAGGTCACAAGATAGCTATAGCTAATAGTTGATAAAGGTAAAAGAAAAAAATGTGTTGCAATATATACAAAAAAAACATGTAAATAATTCGGCAGGCAATTGGAAGCAGATGGTCAAACAATTTAGAAATTATTCTACAAAGTGCTGGAGAATATATGAAAAGGAAAACACCATACGCTAAACCATGTAAAAACAAAGATGATAAAATAATAAGGGCTAGAAATAATAGAAAGATTTGAGGAAACCTGGGAGCGTTTTCATCCAGATGAACAAGGAAATCCAATAAAGGAAGAAGAAACTATTTAAGAAACTAATTACATGTAAGACGAACAAATAAACAATATGAAAATAATGCAGTGGTAACAATAAAGCATGTGAAAACACATGCAGGGCACCATAAAATAAATGCAGAGAAGCTGACAAATTTAGGAACGCGAGGAATAGTAATGCTAACAAAAATATATAACACAGCATGGAGCACTGGAAAAGTACCTAAAGATAAGAAGATAGGAGTAATAATGGCAATATTCAAAAAGGGAGACAGTAAGGATTGTGCAAACTATAGAGGTGTCGCAATACTGTGCGTGGTATCAAAAATATATGAACAAATATTGTAAAAAATATTTAGAAATACAGTAGGAGTTAAGTTAGGAGGAAGTGTAGAGGACCATATTTCTAGTATAAAACAAATGATAGAGAAAAACAGATTAAAAAATGAAGAAATATATATGGCTTTCCGGAACCTTGAAAAAGCCTGTGACAGAAACGATTAGGAAACGTGAGCCCCAAAGTAATAGAATGAATAAAGAGCATATGCGACAACAACAAAAGCTCTGTAAGAAAGGATAATGCCAGTCGAATGTATTCGAAATAAGTGATGGATTAAGACAAGGTGGAGTAATGATCCCAGTATTGTTTTTGATAATAATGGACGATATAATTAAAGTAACACCGAATAAAATCAAAAAGATATACACTGGATTCAAAATATTAACACCTGTGACGTTGCAGAATGTGCCCTTGCGGACAGAGTGATAATCCGTGGTGCAAACGAGAAAGACCTACAAGAAAAGAACTAACAAAGGGAAATATGAAAATAACTATAAATAAAACAGCAGTGATGGTAATAAGTAGACATTAAGGATATCAACGTAGAAATAAACCAAAGAAAAATAGAACAAGTGAAAGAATTCAAATAACTAAGAGTACTGATAGATAGAGGCGGAAGTACGACAAGCGAAATTAACGAGATAATTAGTAATGCTGCAAAACTATATCACACCTAGATAAGCAGGAAAACGAAAATGACAGTACACAAAAAAAATTGTATGCCAATCTTAACGTATGGAAGCAATAAGCGGGTGCTAACGAATATAATGAAAAGTAAAATACAAGATATTGACATGAAATATAGAGGAAGAGTTAAAGGAATTACCGGAAAAAATTGAATAAGAAACGTCGCAGTAAGTGAGGAACTAGAAATTGAACCAATTAAAAGTATAATATGGAAATAAAAACTGAAATGGTTTGGACATTTGTGCAGAATTGACAACAAAAAACAAGTTAAACGCATATGTAAAGCATGTGTACAGAACAAACAAGCATGTGAACAGAACAAAAGGAAAGCCCAAGAAGATGTGGAATGATGAAGTAGCAGAACTATTAAAGGTAAGAGCCAGGTCGTGGGTAGAAGCAAAAAGATTGCAATGGTCTAAATTTTTACATGAAATTGAGACGTAAGTATTGTTAACACATCGTATGATCACTTTTGCCGATCTGTTTCACGTTTTGTTAACTTGTTTAGAGAGACCGGCAGTGTAAATTGTCGATTCCGTTAAAAGAAGAGTGTGTAGAGATGTCGGTGGTGGCCATATAACTCACCTTCTCTGATAATTACTATTGGTTTTCATGATTAAATTGTATTATTTAAAAGTTTATTTCCTACATAACCACAGTTTTTACAGCATTGCCTGCATTTTGATTTAATCTAAATTTAAGTACCCGGGAAAAGGGTTGTTGGTTCACCGGTTAGTAACAGCGAGTAGTTCTATTACTCAAAATTAATGTAAGACATAGGCGAAAACTTCCAAAGCTCTCCCTGAATCACAATTCCGTTGCTCACACGTTAGTACACGGCCGAGATTATGCAACTCGTTACATCGGACTTCTTGTGCTATGCGGTTAAGAAAACAATGAATACACATCGTCTCAGGAAATGTATTATAATTTAAAAGATACAATCAGAGTTACATGCAGAGATGGTAGTATACAAGTACGCCGACGTAGCGAGTGTAGCGCAGGTCATGGTGTCATCAATGTCACGTATTCGCTTCGACTCCGCCATGAAATCGAAGACTCAAATAAAGTAAATCGCATCGAATACTAAATTCGATTACCAATTATCTATGCGTGGTCGCGGGAACAGACGTGATTGCCGGGGAAACACCCCGGAGGAGGATGTCTACGTCGGGATAATAATCTGGAAGTAGTTCGAGGGTAGGATGAGTAATAAAAACGATTTAAGAAATGCACACAAATATTAATTGTTTTAATGTCTTCACAAATTACATTTTTTGACAATTGCAAATGCTACGAAAAGAAAGCGCCCATGCTCTGATATAATAATATCAAAGCTGCTGCCACATAAATTGAAAGCCACTCAATTTATATTTTTCATCCAGCAATTGCTCGATGACCTTTAATTTCTATTGTTTTTTTGATTTGTATATTAATCATCCATATTGTGAGGATGGTGCATTATTTTTTTGCATTAAATGTGATTAAATATAGTTGCTGGATAAAATAGGAATTGATGAATGAAACCAAACATATTTCGCTTATTCTTGTTGCTTTATAGCAAATCCTTTATATTGCGACTGTTATCCTTATAACATACATTTGAAATAAAATAGAAATAGAAATGTGGTGCAAAATACATGATCCTATTGTATTTTTGGGAAAAAAGTTTAAGATGACCGTTAAGAAAGGATAAGGTATGAAATTGTAAGATTGCTGTGCGTGATTCTAAAAGAGGCGTGGATTCTAAATTAATTAAGACAATAAAACGGATGGGAATGAATGACGTTCAATAAACAATTTAACACAGTTTATAACAAAACGAACACAAAACTGGAAAATAAGTTACATTAGAACGTAAACAAAATGAACGAAAACATCAGATTGATGAGCACCGATGATAAAGAAGGGGTTGGGTCCCAGTATGGCGTGAAATAAAAGCATTGGAAATTGGGGGTAATTTAAAAAATATCTAAAGTCAAGATCAAGATCAAAATTATCATAAAAGTTAAAATTTTCGGAGATGCAAAAGATATCGTGCTACATTGACGCAATATGAATAACAATGCGTTGCAAAAATTACTATTGTTGAAATTTATCTAGAGCAAAATATTCATCTGTCAACAATTTATCAAACCATGACAGAATGTGGATGATTTATTTACCCAACGAATTTTTCCTGGTGCCACAGTTTCGTAGTTTTTCCCTACAATTTAACTTCAGTTTTTTCTTTGCTTCATTTTGTTATTTTTTTATAAATTAAATAATTTTAGTGTGTTTTCTTTGATTTTTATTTATTTTATTGTTGTTGTTGTTGGGTTCGTTTCACTTGAGTATTTGTCATCGCTTGTTATTTCATATTCCGTTGTTTTAAAATAAATTTATTGGTTTTCTTCCATTTTATTGAGTACGTTTTGTATAAGGTTGGGTTTTCTTCATTTCGGTGTTTCATCTTTGCTTTATTTTATTTGTATTTTTTATAGCAATATTTGTTGTTTTTTTAATTTTCCTTTTGTTTTATTAAATGTGGCTTGGATTGGGTTTATTTCTGTCATCTATCTTTATATTTGAGATGTTACTGAAGGTAACAAAGCAAAAAATCATCAAATGTGTTACACTTCGAACAACTAATTTAGCCCGAGATAAAAGTTAGAACAAGCAATTACTTGATGACGTTCTAGAAGAAAATTAACAACGTTAGCAAAACGAACCATCGAGGCATAAATGAAACTGAATTAAAATTACAAAGAAAATACTACTGGCCTAATATGCGACAGATAATTAGAAATTTTATAAACCGATTGATCTCTTCCATCACTAAATCGTATGAACAAACCGGAAAAGAAATTTCCTTTATTGAAACTACAAACCAATATCTAATATTCTTCTCAAGAACACAAGAACAAATGGTTCATCAGTTCAAGAACATATCTTATGGAAGCAGAACCACTGCACAGCCATCTACATAAACCAAAAGTTACGAGTTATCTATGATGCAACTATATCACCTAAGATACTACAAAGAAATAAGAAATTTAAGCATCTCTTTGGAATCGCTACACCTAAAAGAAGTCCGAGGCCACCGCCGATTCCTATAAACACAGAAAATAAAAGTTCAACGTGAACATTCATCTCCATACTTCAAACCACATCTATATGTTGTATATTCATATACATAACTTATAAAATATATAAATGGAAATGTCGACAAGCGACAAAAAAAGAAGAAAGATGGAAGAAAAACGCAAGACAACGAAACGTCTCATCATCTCCCCGCTGAAGTTCCCTTCTAAAGATGGAGGGATTACATATGCAGCTTAGTCGTGTGTTACAACAATGCAACCGCTGAGTCTGCAAGCTTACCTGGCAGGCCATTTTAAGTATTAAATACTCTCGTGAACGCAATTATTTTATAGCAAATAAAATAGTTTTCAAAAAGAAATTCTTCAGAACCCCGTATATATTGTCAATACACACGAGTTTGCCAAATTCATAGCTCCAACAACAAAGTGACCACCGACTAAATATCATCTTTAGAGGGCCACAAATGCAAGACCATTTGTGTTAGTGCATAACGAATATATAAATGTTATGTATTTTCAATAATAATTGTGTACATGGTGTAGTTAATAATAATAATTATAAATTGCACACTTATACTGAATAATACCTTTGTAAATTTCACTTTTATAATTCAATTAAAATTCATGATTATAAAGCCAACGATAAATTTACAGGAAAAACATTTAACAGATATCCCTGACTTGAAAGAAGAAGTTCGATCACTACAAGGGCAAATTATTGTACATCCGATGGTTCACATTGCACATACACACACTCTATATTTCATTTGTTTGTCATAAAATAAGGATGGTCTTCAAAAACAAAACAAGAAGTAGCGAACCAATTTGACTCAATTTTAATCAATTTAAATTTGTAATTTTTGGGGCGTTGTAATTACTACATTTACATCATTTCTTTCTGATGGAGGAAGAAACTCCATTAATTTTTTTTCACCCCTTTGTACAAATTTACCACCAAATAAGCGCAACGAAAAAGTTTGCAAGTTTGCAATTATTTATTTCATGTTTGAGTCAATTAAGGGATTTTTTGAACAAATCCTAAGAAACCCAAGATTTCAAACACCCATATTCTTAATTAAATTATAATAGATTTCTTATTACGGAATGAAACAACTCGATTCATGTGCCATTAATAACACTGTTCTTTCCACTCCCAGTGCAATTTAGTTCCGATTTGCACCGCCATCTCTCGGTGTGTATTCACGCAACGTAAATTTAAGAAATCGCGTTTTAAGAAATTGAAGAACTCACCCCAACGGCCGCCTCCGACACGACTCCGTCCATGTGGATGCAAGATCGACGCCGCCATCAAAAAAGTCCGTTCACTAAACGTATTAAAGTGTCTCAGTTTATCAATGAATTAATTAATTTAACATGGTGCGTGCACAAACGCGATTGTACACGCACCAAACGGTCGCGTTTAATTTAAGTTTCTCGGGTTACTGCCGGCGCGACGGAAAATCACATTTTCATGTAACGCGAAACAAACGTCCGAAAACTGGCAACGCGCGTTCAAAAATGACACAAGGAGCGTCGCAATTATGAGTCACCGGCGACTGCATAATCACTTTTTTGGCGCAAAAGCTCCCCGTTGCACCTAAGCGACGTTATCTTTGCATTTTTTTCTGGAAGTAATTATCGAGTGTTTTTGATATGTGTGACGGCGACAATTTGAAGCTAAGATTTTCTCTTCATCGATTGATTATATACAAATTACTATTTTAAATAAATTACATATTAATTTATTATTCGTACGAGCAGTGACTTTAACCTTGTTGGGGTTTGTAAACTACAAGAGACTACAGTTTTCTCATGTCGAAAATTACTATGATGTGATTACTGACACGAATTATATATATGTTAATTATTTAACTTGTTTCTTGTGGATATTATTTGACAATACGTCCAACTAGATACAACAGTATTATTATTAATATTAAATTTATTTTGAAATACGACACGAACTTGATTTTTAGTTGGGCTTCTTCAAAGCAAATCCAGAACAAAGGAAATGCGCAATACAAGCCATCTCATTCGGGGTTTCTTTTTTGTTACATTTTGTGTTGGGTTGGTGTCGAGATAGTTTTAACCAACTTCCATTGACTTGAACTGGGCTAGTTTTGGGTCTATTAATGAACGTATAGCGATACCAGGGGTGTATTTCAGTTGAGGATCCATTGTGTTTATTTCAGGATGTAATTTTTAAAATTTCTTAAATTTATAACATTCTTAAACCCAACCGAACAAAAATTAAGGCTCAATATCACCGAGTGCCCAACAGAAATTTGGGCAAAGCCAATTACAATCAGCTGAATGGTGAATTCCTTGAGCAGTTGATTTTTTGGTTTGATAAGAATTAATATCACTGCGCACATAAAGTTTACTCCAAGCGAAGTGAACAGGCTTTCATATTCTTCAAGATCATATCGCTGACGAAATGAAATATACATACCTATTCTGTAAATAAAACGACTCAGGTAGTGCGTATTATAGGAGATGCAATGCAATAGATTAGTCACTTTAGTGACTATGAGGAAATTACGTTACGGGGAAGTTACGAACCGCATGGTCCGATAACATCTATTTCTGTCACGTATAAGTTTAGTTTTGAATAATCGTCTAGTTTAATTGTACAGCAGGAAGATGGATCATTGCACTTGTCTTATTCGTTTTGGATCAACAGCCTCATTGAATTGCATAAGTTGCTCGGGTGCTACAGCAACATCGGATACGTCGGGGAACGAAACGTGTTCGAAGTGCAAATGGTGCGGCCCAGTTTTGTCGATAGAAGAACATTTTCGCTCGACCCATCCCCAGTGCGTCTTGGATGAAGAAAAATCCTTCAAGATCAACATTAAAAGAAAAGAAGAGCACTGTTTTCTGTATGTAGGCGAAGAATTGTTTATTGTTTCAGTGCGGAATAACGGAAGAAATATCATGTTCTTTGTGAGGAGCTTCGAAGGCGTCGAAAATTACGTTTACGACATCGCTTTTGGCCACGAACAAGTTAACATAATGTTTAACTGTCAGGAGCTGTATAATAATCAAAAATATTATTTAAATATTGCTTCTATACAAGTGTGTGCGATTGAGGCGATCTTGAAAAATGTTTCAGATGTAACTGTTTCTGTAAAAGTCTATTCTACAGCAAAGAACTCACCATAAAAATTGTTTTGAGTATTTGCAAAAATAAATCAAGAAATATGTGTTTACATTAGTATGCTTATCCAAGGTACACACAATGACACATATTTATATCGGTGATTATTAAATCACTGTGTAATGATTGTATAATATTTGATAATAATATTTAGTATAAATATATATAATTGCTAATAAATGTTTGTTTCATAATATCCCCAACAGGCTTCCATTTCAGTTATAACGACTCCATAATTCGAAAATATCCTCACGCGTACAATTTGCACCGTAAATAATAAAATTACCCGCACACCATTGACAAGCGTTTTTGAGAAAAGGTAGACGCTGCTTTTGCTATTTTTGATTCACAGAATGTCACTTAAAATCCCTACACTCTAAGATAAATAAAGACAAAGCTAAGGCGATAAAGAATTACAGCAAAATCAGTAGTAGAAGAAGAAAAGTACATACAAGTGTGGATAGAACACTTCAACGAACGATTGATTGATACGGAAGTGGAACAGGAAGAAATATTACACGAGGAAGAGGAAGAAATATATAATGGCTGACCCAACAAAATAATAGAAGAGGCGATAGCCGACGAACCTTAGAACACATGACGAGAAAAATATTTAAAATAATTGATGGTGTATTCGCAGATGTATAGTAGTACTTACTAAAATGATAAACATATGGAGGGAGATGGCTTTAAAGATAAAATAGAACACAAAAATAATACGTTGTGACAATAAAACAAAAACAGGAAGGATCAAAATAGGTAGAGGAAGAAAAGTATAAATATTTGGGTATTACAATATGTAGAACTGCGACAGAAAATTAGAAATGAGAGAAAACATAATTGCGACCAATAAAGCAAATAAGAAGTTACTACAAACAAACTACTCTAAAAAAAAATAACAAATTTGACTTATACAAGCAATGAGCATGACGAAAAAGCAAGAGGGAGAACTATAAATATGCAAAAGAAAAGTCAGGCGTACTATTTTAGGACCATTAAACCAAGAAAAAGGAATATGGAACTAGAATGAACGATGGACATATAAGAAGAGCTAAAAGAAGACAGTAAATAAAATAAATTAAGGCAGAATTTGATGATTGGGACACGTACGGAAAACAGGAAGCGAAATGTGTAAGCACATATTGATACAGTGGGAACCTGGAACTAGAAGATGACTTGGAAATCCAGATAAAAATACCGGCAAGGTGAAGAAAATCGATCTACGTAATGCAGGAATAATGAATTGGCAAGAAAAAGCATGGTATGGAAAGAAATGGTGGGACATGGATAGAAGTACTGAGTGAATTGCGTCGATACACATGCTTAATTTGTCAGTAGCGATTACCAAGAACCTTAGTTGTTGAAATACGTTTACACGTAGTGACCATCAAAATTTCTTGGGACGAGCAATGTGTTAGACAGGGTTTCAGCTTATCAGTGTACTGTTATCAGTACTTCGTTACGATTGATTGGCTCGTGCCAATAAGTTTTCATTGCCACAGTTGTATTTCTACAACTAAGGTTCTTTGTAGTGGCTACTAACGTACTGAAGTATAATAACACAGAAACAATTTAGCCTTGGTCACGGACTGTCTTCCAGTCTTGCCGTCTTTTGTTCTACATAACCCTTTAATGAGAAAACAAATTCAATGTTAGATACTTGAATAAATTTCTATTATTTTTGTATCCTATGTACAAATTATGTATTCGTTGTCAGTTATGTTTATCAGACACTTGTCAACACTAAGAGTCCGAGTTAATGTTTTTAATTAAAAATTTTAGCCAATACATTTGTAAAAGTATTAGCGAACTGAGCCTAGCACAAATATGCAAATTGGATCATCATGTAGTCTCCTTTATAAAACCTTAATTGAATTTAGCTGTAAAATCATTAGGGCAGCCAATATTGGAATGCCACGAAATTAACATGAGGTTTCCTATTTTGCGTCGGCCAATGCAGCACCATATATAGATGGTGAGTCGTATCGCCGCTTGGGTACTGGATTTCAGAGACCTTTTTAGTGTCCGATGGCGTCTCTGCGACGGCGTTTCTTGGCTCGGGGGCTGCTATTCGGCATCCGAGAACTGTTTTCTTAATGTAAATAATCAAGATAGAGTTCTTGTAAATTTTTGTATCGCAGATCATATTTCTGCAGGTTGCCGTCGTATGTTTTAAATCCACATGTGCTAGAGGAAAATTTTACGATACTTTTTAACCTATCTTCATTCATTATTTTTAATTATGACTCAATTATTTATGCGTACTTAGTTTTATTTACATTCTATATGGATATATCATTATTTATCCGTTTAGTGCATATTATGCTTGTTATGTGTATATGGTGTAATTTGTCTGTGAAGCTCTGCGTTATTTATTTTTCCGATGATGTAGTTGTTACTTTAGATAATTAATGTAATGCAATATGAATGTAATATAGAATAGAACAAGATGAATGTTTCCTCTCATACTTAAGGATGCCTTATGTTAATGTCTTGGAACTCATACAAATTTCTATGTAAATGAACTTGGATTAACATTTTTTAGATAAGAGTTAAAAGAGGTTTTTCGTTAAATAAGTAAATCATCAACCATTTCATACTCGTCCAATATAATCTTCGATTAAGCCTACCGCTAGGATTGGAAAAGGTAACAGCGTCTATATTTTTGAGTACTCGTATCATTTGTTAGCTTCATGCTCACGTATTGTTTGAACATGATTTGGCATTAGTGTTCGATATTTTTGCTTTAATTTTTGTATCTCAATAATAATACCTCCCCCTTCTCACATATTTATTAAACACTTTAATATGTACATATTTCAACAACTATGTTGTCATCTTCAGAAAAATTAGGTATCTAAGATTAACAAAACAAACATAAAAATAGCAACTAACACTAACGCTATAAAATAGTAAATAAATATGAACCTTACAAGTTAAAAATTGTATCTTATAGCAATTCATGAAGTGGCGACCTCGGAATCTGTCCATAATCTGAATTAATTAAATTTAATCTGTTCTTAAAAATAAAAATACTTTCAAAATAATCTAACTGATTGATATAAGATACATTTCTTAACAATTTTAAATTATTCAAACTTATAACAAGTCCAGATTTTTATGTTTGTTTTTGTTAATCTTAGATACCTAATTTTTCTGAAGATGACAACATAGTTGTTGAAATATGTACATATTAAAGTGTTTAATAAATATGTGAGAAGGGGAAGGTATTATTATTGAAATAACATATAAGAAGATCCACAGGCTCCATCATTACATTTAATTTTTGTGTTTACAGCAGTTGCCGTCAATTTAATACGGCATAGAAATAAAAATAAAAGGGGGAAATAGAAATATTATTAATTCCCGACCTGCATTGTATTTAATGTGTGCGCGCGTTCTTAAATAAGCTAGCGAATGCGTCTTGAAAAAAAAATTCAATCGAAACTCATCTGAACTCAGGACGCTGAATTTGAGTTTTTGAATAGATTTATTATATTTTCAATCGTGCTCATTGTTCGACAGGTGGGTATTCATTTAAGATACTGATTAGATTAATTAAATTGCCAAATTTTACGCTCTCGGCGCAGTAAGCAAAATTAAGCAACGGCGAAAATAATGAATGGTGCGGACTTGACAAAAACGAGCTATTAATGATAACATTAACATATACATCTTCTGTGGTCCAGATTATTGAAAATATGATTTTTAAGACGGGGGTTAACGAAAAGCTACCAGTCGTTGACAGGCTCCTACAGGAAGCAGAGAGTTGAAAGGATTTGATATTTGTGGAAAATTGTTAATACACTAACAAATAAAAACACAAGCAAGATTCTTTATTTATTGTTGTAGTGAATAGGAGAGTGCGAAACGATTAATATCTATACTATATCTAATTCACTAATTACAATACAAAAAAATCTTATCTAAAATATTAAAAGTGAGAACACGAAACACATGGGAATTTATGTTTGTTTACGTTAACGTCGAAATCAGGTATGTGGCCGTCGAAGGGTGCATCGGTGACTCACGCGGTTAACGAATATTGTTTATCCGTTAGGCTAGGGCGTATTTTAACTATTCGCGGTTTTGAAATAATTAAAACGCGAGGCAATGAGTTAAACAGAACGTCACTTAGTCACTTGCGAATCTTAGTTAATCTAGGGGCTCGGAATAAGCAGCGACTGCGTAAGAGCGGCATGCTCACACCCCGATCGGGCCTCGATCGAGACTCTACTGATACTGTGTCTAGACTAATATTTTTATGTGAATCGGGAGAGTAAAATAATCTGGGAATAGGCCGTGCTACCCTGCTGGACAAAAGTTTCCTACGCTCCGAAGGAAGGCTTTTTGGTGACCGAGTTCCCGGAACATTTCCCGGTTTCGGAATTACGTTCGGTAATAAAAAAAACTATAGTTAAACTTAGCTTTAAACAAGCAGATTGCTATTATAGCTTCTTGCCCACAATTATCCTTCACTGAGTTAAATTTATTGAATGTTATTCTCTCTATTGTACCTTCGGCTGCAAACAAATGTTGATTTAATTAGGATCCTTTTCTGGAGCTAAATGTGTTATTACATTTTGATTTAAGCCGCTCTTTTCATTACCGTTTTAATGGACAAAACGAAAAATGGTTGAAACAATGTTCTATCGCAGCGCTAAGTTTAATCTTTGTTTTATTGTTCATGTACGGACTGATACTGTATTAAACTGACCAATCAAGAATCTGACAAGTTCTATTAGAAATGCGAGCCTTAATTTTTAAAACACATCGGTGGTGTGAATATTGTCGCACCATCTAGTGGAGAATAGACAAATTAACTTCGTATAGGCAGCATACAACCACAGGAATTATGGAAGTAAATAAATTTGATTTCAAATGTTATTATTTGTCTATGCTCTTCGAAATAGTCCTGTCTATTAGTACTGGTGAATTTAAAGACCATTCACGATGTTCTACATCAAGAGTAAAGGTATATGTTTGTAATGCAGTTACTATCTAAGTTTTATTAACACAGTAATTTGCATTGGAGATTTTCAACCATTTATGTGACAACATGACATCTTTAGTAAATCACGGCAATATATTTAAATAAAGAAATGCACCATTTAAACTTAAAATTGTGATGAGTGTATAGGTTTTCAGTAACAAGTGTTTGTTAATAATAGTATATTATATATATATTATATTATTATACGAGTTTATTAAGGACATATTGTCGCACGAGTGGTTTGCGACAATATTGTCTACTAAGCGAGTATAATATACTATTTAATCTAGTAAAACTTACTAATTCTTGAAATTTCGCCTGTTCAAGTTTTCGGGTTCGAGGTCGGGTTCACTGATATTGACACTTTGTATTAAATTTAAAAATAATCTAATGGCCGTCATAATTTCTGTAATTTGTGTGCAAAATGGAGGCATAAAACGCTGAATTTACGTGTACCCCGTTGTACATACGCGAAGCCGATCAAAAGGCGGTTGAGAATTTGCTGCCGGAAAATCCAAGAGGATATATGACAGATTATGTCATGACACGAACATGGCGCGAACATAACCAAACTAAAAGTTACCAAAAACAGTTTAGCAATAGGACTCATTATTAAACTGTTTTCGATGTAATAATGAGTTCATTATTAACGCAAAGTGGATAATAGTATATTATGTAACAAGCACAAAATGATGCACATTTTGCACGAGTATGAAAGTTTGCGACACGAGTCGAAGGCGAGTGTTGCAATTCAAACGAGTGCAAAATTGCTATTTTGTGCGAGTTGCATACTATACTTTTTCTATGACAACGACAATTATAAAAATAGATACAAATAAATATTTCATTTATTGCTTTGGATTTATGAAAATACGAAATTACCTATTCATTAGCAGAGCCTGGATAGCAGTGCCCAACCAATTAAGAAGAAGAACTATGAAATAACTTCCTACCTGCGTATTTTATTTATTTAGTTAAATGTGCAATTATTGAAAATCATTTTGGGAGAACTTGTTGCAATAAATTTAGTGTTGCTAAATTCGCTGCTTCTGTTATATTTGGAGGTGTCAATTCCAAGTCACTATCACTGTCACTTTTCATATTAATTATCTGATTTCTTCGAAATAACTACGAAATTATTTGTAATGCACAAACTGTAACAAACTGATGACATTTATCGTTTGACGTTATATTATTTAATTAGTTTTTGTTATCAAAAACAGGAGACCCAACACGAAATATTTCATATTGCATTTGTTGCCTAGCAACTTCCCTAGCAACCGATGCGAAATGAAATTCAGTACAAAATGTAGCTTCTTATGATTCAATTTACACTCTTGATATGAACATTTTTCGATGTTGTCGTAGAAAAAAACATTTACTGACAACGGATTTTAAAACGTCAAATAGTACAAATTGCAATATTTTCCCCATAAAGTCAAATCTTCCTTTTTCTATTTTTTACGATTGTCAGTTGAATAGTTAAGATTTCTCCGGCTTATTAAGAGCCCACAATACACGTACCATATACTTGCCATTTTTTTCATTATTTCTATTTCTTAACATTGTGCCTTGTTAATTGTCACATGCCCCGATTTGCACTAATTCCAACATCAATATTCTGAGATCGTGTCGACATATCCAGTTTGGTAATAGATACGAAAAATCCAGCCAGATTAATAAGGGGATGAGCAATACAGCAATGATAATATTAATAATTTTATGGTTGAATAGATCATCGACTGTAAAGACAAAATTACATTCATTTATTATAACCATTTAACTTACATGCATTAACATAATATTATCATACCTAATTGGAAGGTTTTTGTAAAAGTGCAAGAATCTTGATAAACTATTTCTGCTATATGGGCATATTGAGATTGTAGATGCATCTTCAAGTTTAGGTTTAACATACTGGGATGTAATTATTTAATTATTGAGACAAGTAATTACTGTTGTTTGGTCCTCTGTTTCTATATCGTCAGCTGATTGAATAGTGTTCTCCTGTTTACAAATTACACGGAAAATCTAACCGCATGCGTTTTATCTGTCGCCAGTTATTTTTTTTATAAATTTATGTAAAATGAAATAAGTTCGGGACTAAAACGTATAATGTAATAATAATATGCAATTCTATCAATTAGCATTTTGTGTACTCGTCCTACTAATGTTTGAGTAAACTTTATAGTTCAGTTCAAACTTGAAACAATAATAGATCCCACTGTCCATATTTTCAGTGACGCATCAACCATAATTGACGTAATCTTTACCAATCTGGAATCTGAAATTGTTAACAGTGATTCAATTGACGTAAGTGTCATATCAGATCGCAGTCTAATATATTGTACTATTAAATATAATGTCTCGAAATTTGAACCTGGTTATCGCAAATATCAACAACTTCAGTTACGACCAATTTACATCAGATATGCATGATATAGCTCGGTATACAATGTTTGATGTACACAATGTTAATGAAAAGCAGGTTTTTTCAGCATGGAAATTTTTGATTACTATTACTATCAACAGCAATTTTAATCATTTTAATTAGCATCAATTTTTTTCACGTTTGTATTATATATTCATATATTTTATATATGTGCATCATCTATTATTTAAAACTTTTTCGACAGCAAGTTTCTAAACTCGGCAGTAGTTACTCTATTGCGTTTACTTATATGACATCGCGGCACCGCTGATACTTACCTAATATTATGTCGAGCTTCATGTTTTCAACTCTGCTCATCCACCCATATCTTAACTAATCCAGAAATCAATAATAAATCAATGAATACAAAACTGAAACATTTACTTTAATTAGTGTATATATTGTTATATAACACCAAATAGTGATACGAATATTAATAAATATCTTTTATTTGCAGACCTGATTAATTGATGGTCGTAGCATCTATTAATTGAAAACGCGTTCACGTACTTAACTCTGTTTTTTCAATTAAAAATTCTTACTGGTCAGACAAATAGATCACCAAAATCAATTGTGGCACATCCAAGTGGGAAATGTTAGATTGTGATTTTTTCTTAAGTCGCAACAACGCAAGAAAACAAACTTCGCAATTAAAACAGCCAAACCTCAAAAAGGAATATGTCAAACATTGAACCATTGAACTCAATATGTAGTTTGAGGTTCCACGATTTGCATGGTATACGATGTAAATGGCATCTTTGGTTTTATTGCCGGGTGGTAATAGCACGAGTTGATATATCCAATCCCAACGCCGAAACTTCCCACCAAACGAAACTTTACTGTATCCATTTTCACTTATGGCGCACTCGTTCCACGTTAAGTGCAGTTTATTTATTTATTTATTTTTTCCTATTTATGCTTATTATTTCTTATGAGATAGTTTTGCATTCAGATTCGAATTTAGGGAAAAGTATTTGACCAAATTCCGCCATGAAAAAAAATGTCTTAGTTGTTGTTCACGCTTTCGATAATTAACTCAACGGATCTTAACTGATCTGGTACAAACTTGCGATGTTGGATGGATAGAATTTAATAGAAGGGTGTAATTATTAAAAAATGCTTGTATGAGCACTTTTGTGAGGTTTGATACAAAATAATTTATTATTATTAGCTATGTAGCATATGAATGCAATTATTTAGTTGCTACAAATCTTTGAAACATAACTTGATGCTCCTTCTAATTATTTTGTTACTTGATAAGTCAACTGCTAAGATAATAATATATCACATATATTAAAACTAAAGGGAGTTGAAGAGAGGATGGAAACTAGTATTGCAAGGTACCAGGAACGAAAAGACTGCGGCGGAGGAAGGGAGAAAATTTGTGAACTACGAACTGAGAGCGAGTGACTAGGAGTGCAAAGACTATTAAATATTCTGATGAGTGAGGTGAGAGGGGCGAACTCTCTAGCTGGCAAGAGAACAGTGTCTGGGAAAGGATGCGGGAGTATCTGACTAGAACAAGAACGGCGGAGGAAAGAAAAATGATGGCTGGAATTACATGCGGAAATGAGTAGAAGAGGAACGAATAGATGCAGAATAAACGAGGTACGAATTTTGCGTAAAAGGTGTGGATGGATAGAATCACTGCATGGAGGAATATGAGAATTAGGTCTGGATGACACCATCCACCTGGAGACAGAAGGGTAAACATTGGATGAGATTCGCCATTTGCTTTCACGTTAAAGTCTGTCTTGGAATGTGTGAACTTCACGCTACTCGTTTTTTCGTTTTATTTGTAGTTGCTAGTTAAACCAATAAGCTCCAAGTGGTCTGAAAGTGTCATGATAAAATTCTCAGAATTTTAACACAAAGATGGAACCACCAACTGGATAAGTGTAAAAATAATGATGCAAGAGAAAATGCTTTATGTTCAATTGCCAAAGATATAGAAATTGCTGGTATTGCTCATCTCAAGAACAAAATTAAGACTATTGGAATGGTCTATAAAAAGAACATGGAATGGGGACAGAGGAAGTATTCGTGCTGAAATAGTTTTGATTAAAAAATAGCGAATCCGACGGCTATAAGTTGCAAAGATTCTAAATCTAGAAACTAAGATTCCAAATGCATTTAGTTGCAACGAACCCTTAACAACCGACTTTTTGTTTCCTAGACAAATTAGTGATTCGCAAATGGTTTTAAAATGTAGGTCCTTAAGGGAGAAGCATCGTCAGCTATTAATACTAACATTTTATAGTAAATAGTATTTTTCATTGTTTAAAAGCATGTGGTTTAGAATAAAGGATGGACAAGAAAATTAGAAATAAGAAATTACTATTAAATATAAACGTCTGTAATTAATGATAATAATGCGTGTGATATCCGTCGTTTGTTATTGTGTATAATTTAGATATGTAAACCATTATGAAATTTTCCAAATATATAAACGCTTACCAATACAATCCAAATAGCGGCCACATTGTTTCATTGCGTCTTAATCAAAACACCAATACTCTAGGAAATTACAGCATTACATCATCGGTAAAGGGTTTTGACTAAATTTACGTGAGCAACTAAAAATCTTCTATCCCGTATCGCCGTTCCATTTGAGACGTGCCTCGTTTTACCTAGCCAGAGCACGTAACTAGAGTAAGGTTAACTTTCATGGTGTTTTGTTTCAGTTTAACTACCTCCCAGTAACTGTCGCTTTTATAAAAGTCATATTTTCTTAAGTCGATGCGATGTTTCAAGCAACTTGAAAAATAGAACTTATGTTGAAGTTAATAAAAAAATGTAAATGTGTTGTAGCATAAACACTGTTGAGCGAGAAAATCGTTAAATACACCAAACAAATACTATAAATGTAAAGTATTGTATGGGCTCTATGCCCCTTATTATCAATATTAGTAATTTATCAACTTCATCATTTATCATTTTCCTGCGAAATACGTGTTACAAATTAATATATTTAAATATATTCAACACCCGAAAATGTTGATCAGGAATTCTGGAAATATGTGTTTGATTAAATTTACAATGTTTAATGAGTGCTCTTTTCGCTAACATTCCAAATATGAAATTTTATATTCAATAGTATCGTTTATTCATTTATGTTACTTGTTAATTTTTGTTTGTTTTGAATTAGTATAAATATGTTATAGTCTAATCTATAACACATAGAGCGAGCTGAATAATAATAACTAAAACTGTAGTGGCACTATTTCCCATTCGATTTTAATAACCTCCACAATAAATGAAATGGCTTAAAATTTACTGATTCGAGATAAATATAAAATTAAATACCTCTCTTTAAATATCAACTTAAATTTTAACGTATTTTCTTATTGCAATACTGACTGCGAAATGAAGAATAAAATACAAACAAATAATAATATAACGTATAAATAATATCGAGTTATTAAAATTCTATTATTATTATTATTATTATTATTTCTAAATATTATTGTTACTATTAAATCGAGCAAATAATCTGAAATAGTATCAAAGTTATAAAAATGATTTAACCAGAAAATAAACAAAATCATAATTTTGATATTTGTAATGTAATTCTTATATTGTTTTCAAAATTGTAATAAATTATTATTATTATTTGTAACTTGAATTCATAATGTAAATTTCGATTGATTTAAATACCCATATTTGTAATTGCCACTTGGCGTCAGCACGATTTCCTGTAAAACGATTCAAAAAGTTTATGAAAGCACTAATAATTTTTACAACAATAGGGAAAATGCAGAATAAAAGTAAATAATTTTTCAATGTTAAAGCTTTGAAGTTATTGTCATTTGCTACCAATTAGGTATTTTTTGTAATTCTAAATACAATAACATACAAACAACAAACCTTATTCACATATATAATAAGCATTCTCAAATGTATGTATAAAACTGCTATGATGGGACTATAGAATTAAAATTAACAAATGAAAGTTATTAAATTGAAAAACAAATCGACAAAAAATATCTCGACAACTTGAGCATATTACTAAATGACAAATCATCCATTGAACATAATAATTCATATGCAAATGAGCTTAAGTTATTGAGTATTGTTGGTTTTTCAGATAACTTATTTGTTAAGGTGTGTCTATGTAGTTTTTATGAGTTTTGAAAGTACATTTTACAGGAAAAGTTGTCTTACAAGGTTCTGTATAAGTAATATCACTAAAGCATCTTTAAAATCATAGCATACTACTATCATAAGCACTTCTAATAATTTTTGAAACGTGAAAAATTAAATGAAACTAGTGCGAAATGACTCTTGAAAGTCGTTGAAATCAGAACTGATTTTGACCTGTTTGCAAAAACTATAAGCCTATAAGCGTATACGCTCTAACAATCAGGTATTTTTTTAATATAATAAGACTGTATGCTTATAAGAATGTTTTATGAGGAACCAGATTAGCATTCGTTAAAACATATTCACTTAATATATTTTCATAATTCATGTTTATTAGCAAAATCTCTTTACAATAAAATTGACAGAAAATCATTCCAGATGCAAATGCTCCTATTATTGTGAGCAGAACGTTTGTTGTTTGTATATTATTGTATTTAGAATTATAAAAATTACCTAATTATCAGCTAAATCACAGGTTTAACGCATTTTGTGTACGTGCATTATTATAAGTAGACAACATAACAATGACAATTTAAAATTTTCAAAAGAAAAATTACTTTTAAGTTGCGTTTTGCCCTTGGCCCACATAATTTTAATTTAAGTGCTTTTATGTATTTTGAAGCATATTACGACACGTCATACTCACTTAACAATTGCAAAATAACAACTGAAAATCGATAGCGAAAAATTTTATAATTAATGACCAAGTACTAAATAAATACAAAAAACATAAAAAACTAAATAATAAACAAAGAAATATCACGGGATGCCTCTAGTTTCGTCCAAAAAAATCTGACTTGGGATTTCGTTAACTTGACTTCATTGCATGAGTTTCGCAAGAATCAGTTCGCCATCAAGGGGTAACGTTTTCAAATAAATTGCCAAGGGAAGCAAAAGCATCGAATATATTTAAGAGAGTAGTCAAATTATTTTTAGCCAGGTGTGACTTTTATGCAATTGATATTTTCTTAAATTGTAATGATCTATGCTTATTGGGAAATGTCAAATGAGATGTTCAAAGTACCGTCCCTTCATTCCAAGGCAGGCCTGATATATCCGTGGCATGGACCTTCGAACAATCCTAAAGAAAATAATCAGCGGGGGGTGGGGGGTTAAATCTGGCGATCTTGTAGGTCATGATACAGGTCCGCCCCTTCCTACGCATCTTCGTTCAAAAGTTTCGTGTAAATAATACTCTCTAACGGCAAATGCATCGAAGCACCATCGGTGCTGAAGCCACATTTGTTGCCTTGGGTTCAAATTAATCTCGTCTAAAAGATTACGCAGTGTGTTCTAGAGAAACTTCAAACCGTCAAATTATATTTGAGTTTTGTCGAGAAAAACGACACTATAACATTTCATAGTATAAAGAAAGCGAGTCAGCAAAGTTTTATTTATACAATGTGGCGCAAAAGTTGTCACCCGATGTTCTTTGACTGTATTTTTTTGTTAATAAATGAAAAACTTGCTTTTGGATTGTAGTTGTCTTCCTCGTGGTCGAGATTCAGGATGGCTTGAGCGTAGGTTACACGCACTTGGCGGTCAATGGCTAGCAGCTGATGCACTGTCTGCACTTTGAAGGCAACATTGCGTGGCATGTCGTCTGGTCGATACTCCGGGGTCCTCTGCGATATCTTCAGGCACAGCCACGATATGCTCAGCAGGCTGCATATCGTGGCTGCTCCGGGGCTATAAAGACCAGACAGCGTTACGTTTTGTCCCATACTCTTCTAGGCGAGGTCTAGGTCTAAATTCACGCTGCGCCAATATCACCGACGAATTATTACCCAAAAAAACGAAACAATTGTTCCGCGTGCTTGAGGAGTATAGCGATTCATGTCTTATTGTGTATCTGTTTACTTCACAAATGTCAAAGCAGAACGGACATATACCGCCATTTGCAAAAATTATAGCATCTTCCGATAGGGTGATGATTTTTGTGCCACCTTGTATATTACAATTTTTTATTTTGCACTGACGAGTATGACGTGTTGTAATATGCTTCAAAATCTCATGAAAGCGTATATATGGGCCAAAGGCAAAATGCAACTTAAAACTAAATTATTTATTTTGTTATCGTGGTATGCTCTGGTTACGAAATGCGTCAAACCTATGCTTTGGTTTACTATTAGGTAATTTTATAATTCTATATACAATAATATCCAAATAATAATAAGAGCAAAAATATATTATAGTACCCACTGGGATGATTTTCCGTACATTTTGAATTTAAAAAATGCATTAAGCGAATGTTTTTTAAATGAATGCTAATCTGGTTCCTCATAAAATATTATTATAACCATAATGTTTCTTATTATATTTAAAAAAATACTTGATTACTAGAGCTTTGCTTATACGTAGTTTTGTAAAGAGGTCAATGTCTTAACTACGATTTTAAAGAAGACAAGTTGTCTTACCAACTTGTGTCAAAAAAATATATTTTAAAAACTTCGAAATCTGCATAGACACACCTTAACAAATAAATTAATTGAAAACAAACAATACTAAAAAGTGGAAGCACATAGCTAATTTGCGTATGATTTATGTTAAATGGGTGATTTAATATTTTATGAAAAAATGTATTGATGTATCTTCCACTTATCTTTTTTTTTTAATTTTAATTTTATAGTTGGATCATCCCAGTGTGTATTATGATATATCTTTGAGAATGCATTTATTTTATATGTGAATAACATTTCTGCTTGTTGTGTTATGGTATGTAGAATTTTAACAATTACGAGTAATAAAATATATTTACTTCCACGTTGCATTTTTCCTATGGTTCTGAAATTTATTATTGCTTTCCTAAACCTTTAAAAGCGTTTCACATCATGGGCATGACAATTGGTAATTTTACATGGCGTTTAATGTCAATTGAAAATTCGAAATTGATGTGGTCAAGTTGTGTTTATTAACACTTTCCTATTACATTTTATTTACAATATTTACTTGATTGAACAATAAGGACTCAAGTTACAAATAATAGTAATAATAATTCTAAAAACAATAAAGTGTTTATTTTTTATTGGTGATATCTTTGTTTGTTTCTTTACACCAGTTTCATGTTTAGATTTATATTTGTTGAGGCGAACTGATCTACTTCGAGTTTGTTATTTTCTTTTTTTACGTATTTTATACCTCGACTTTTTGTCTTTATTGTTAACCTAGTTATTAGCTTTAGCCATTTCATTTCCAGTAAAATTATTTCTTACATTAGCTTTTTCTAAAATCTGTGTCGGTTTTATTCTTCAATTTTTCCACTCACCCTTTTGCGAATTTGTCGAGTTATGGTTGGGTTCGTTAACTTTCCCCAGCTTTCGATTTTGTTTTTAAATTTATTTGACTTCATTCTTTATTTTTGACTTCCACTATGTATTATTATGAATTTTTTTTCTAATTTTATTTACTTTTGCTCTTTTCTATATTTTCATACATATATTTTGATTTCGACAATTTTTACCACTTTTTATCTATCTACTTTCGTACTTTAGTAATTTTCATTCATTTGAATTTGAATTTTTCGTGTTTCTTACGTTTTTCTATTCTAGTTCTCCTTTAGTTTAAATGTCAGTTTACCAACCCATTTCAAAATTATCCCTAAACCTGAAAATTTCGCCATGTGGAGCTTTGGAACGCCAAACCAAAGGAAAGAAAGAAATCTTTTAAAGTCAACACATTTTTCATGGTCTCTTTTCTCAAATAAGCTTTTTTTTATTTTTATTTATTACTAATATCAAAATTATGAAATTGTTTTCAAAATTATTTTCTGGTTACACCATTTTTATAAATTTGATTTCATAATATTTGCTTGATTTAGCAGTAACGATAATATTTACAAATAATAATAATAATAATAATAATAATAGAATTTTATTATATTATTGACAAAATAGTAAATATTGTGAAATAATATCAAAGTGTGTTCATACGCTTACAAACCTACGATTCATGACACGTATGTGTTGATTTGATTATATCATTAAAAAATATTTATAATAACAAAACAAACAAAAATTAATAGGTAACATAAATGACTATAGAATATTATCCAATATAAAATTTTATATTTGGATTATTAGCGAAAAGAGTATTTATTAAATCAAACACAAATAAAATTTTCGGTGGTTGTATGTATATTTAAATATAATAATTTGTAACACATATTCCGCAGGAAAATGATTTGGAAACGTCGAGGGTTGTAAAGTACGCCTATGCGAGCTTTAGGTAGGGTGGGTTGCAGAGAGTCAGGCGCAGGCGCTTATCGAAATGTGCCTCGTTCGCGCACGACGTCGCAATCATAAGATTGGTTATGTTGTAACACATTACATACACATGTTAATTATCAGTTATCATGTGTAATATTCTATCTGTTTTATCATCGCTCCGTTATCAACCTTGGACTGTAACCCAGAGCATACGGTATAGAACGGGCGCACCAGAGTGCAGTAATGTCGCCAGCCAGACTATTTTAGTACGAATTGATTGCGGAGGTCCCTCGGCCGCGTTATTTATGCAGCTCCGCTAGTGCGGTCTTCCTCGTGTTCATAGTTGGTGTGTAGTGGTGTGAAAACACCACTAAGAAAATCCATCAAAATTCCGCGCTCAATATATAATTTCAGTGACAGTGACAGTGAGATGAGTTTTAAGGACAGGGGCTCACCAATCCTCTTAGAAAGTGGCTTAAAATCTTTCCTCGGGCATCCGGGACACAATTTCCCCTTAATTAACGGTAAGTTATCCCCTTTGGATAGCCCACGTACTGCCCTTTTCCTGGCATTCGTTCCTGCTGCCAGGAACTTGCGCATTTCAGATCTGCTGAAAATCGACAATTTCAATTAACCCACGTCGCAAACCGTCGACGAAATTGTATAAATATTTACGAAACCAACGTCTAAGAGCACCGTGGATGTTTTAATTGAGAAAATTAAAATATACGTCCACGAATATTGGAGTCACATGGTTTTATTACCGGCCGCGCATGCGCGTCTGTTATACTAACTTTGAAATTAAATAGAATTACAGAAATTAACTCGTTGAAATAATAGCTTAAACGAAGCGTGTTTGGACTATTTTCGAGCCGAGCATGTGAATGCGTTATTTTTAATACGTCTGACGTCCAAAACTTTATCAACGGCCTTGTCCACCTATGTTTCTATATTTATTCTATTTCGAAAATACACTCGCTCACACTCTTCATTATATTCTAATTACAATACTCGGTTCCATGTATATTTGATATCGTAAATCACATCCAAACGTATCAGTGTTGACAACTTCGTAGATAAAATGTTTTTCTTATTTATTTTATTATTTTATCTGTTGTGGTGCGTGTCGCCGTAATTTTTTCGATGCTTTACTATAAGGTTTTGGTAAGCATAAAAAACATGTGCAATCTTTCAACCACTCACATATTGCGTACTTTAACTCGATTATGGTTTAGCAATATAAGGGCCAACTTATTTTTTAATTAGAACATTACAAGATAAATTTGCATATAAATTAAACTCCTTAAAACATTCCATGGTACATTTAAATATATTAAAATAATGTTTAAAAACTGGAAACGCATATACATTTAATCTGGATTTAATTATAATAATATTTACTTGAAATTTTACATGTTGTGATTTTATGTTTGGTATTTGATATTTCATGAAATAACTGAACATGTGTCTTACGTATTGACGTTAAAAATTATTTGAAAAAAAGTGTGGAAGTGGTACGAATTTTCATCGAAACCTTCCAGGTCCAAAATTCTCACATGGATTTGGAAGTTTTGGAATCTAACCATCTACGTCTAGTCTCATTAGGATTCACCACGAACAAAAGATATTCTAAGACGTATGTATATTAATTTTTCATGTATTTTGGAAAATTTTTGTAATTTTTCCTATTAAAATCCTATGATATCATTGGGTTGCGTCAAACGTATTTACGTATATATTGTTCGGATTTAAGTAAATAAGTTCGAGGTTATGTCGACAATAGTAGAATTTTGTCTCTAACAAGTTTCGTAAACGAGAATTTAAAAGTCAACACCTTGGTAATAGTTTCTTGAAAAGACTTAATGTCATAATGAAGAAATGGTGGGAATAAATCTGTCCCACATTTATTCTTTATAAAATACCAAGTAGGCTGATTCAATTGCAGTTAACAGCAATTAATATGTTAAGATGAGAACCAGGAGTAACTGCAATTGCAATTTATCTAAAATATAAACGAATAAAACTATCACAACATTCAAGTAGAAAAAAGAAAATTGGCCCAAGTAAATAATTATAAATTGTAGTCTAAATTAAAATAAATGTAACCCAATTATTAAAATAAAAAATGGCCAAACCAAATGGTCGAATATTGATAATCCATGACATTTAATCAATTTAGATCTTGGACCTGACGAAAAATTATGAAAATGATCTTATTGACCGCACCAACATCTTAAAAAGTGTTTTTAAATTCGTTGAAAATGAAAACGGTGTTAACTTTTTAAATTATTTTAGATTTAACATCAAGCTCTGCGTGCTTACTTGATGGAAAAAAGGTTACAATTTGGAATGATGAGTAACTCTTGTATTTAGTTGCATCCTTAAATTCATTGGCTACACACCCACAACATGCTATTCTCTGTCTAATTGTGAGTAAAATGTTGTTGGGTACATCTAAATAACCTTTACAGTAATACGAGCAACTTTGTGTTAAGGATAATTCGAACACAAGCAATTGCTTTTACAATATATGTTTTTGAATTAGCAACCAATGGATGTAATAATGGGCCCCATCATGCATATAATGAAGAAATAATAGTGTTGTACAAAAGTGTGCAGCTGAAAAAATGGGTGTGTAGGCATTTCTTTTTACTAAAATATGATTTAATTTGGTAATTTTTAAATAATTTTCACTACTCCAAATTCGTTATAAAATTATTAGCGATATTTTTGCGAATCATGAAACTTCTGCATGAGCATTTTCATGAAAAGATTTCATTAATTTTATAACTGTAAACATCTACGTCTTGTTAAAAACTACTTCTAAAATTGCAGTATTATTTATATAAACGCCTGATCACACATTGACGATTAAATCGACTAATAGTAAAGAACTGTTAACTCTTAATAATATTATACAAGTGTACCATTGAGATATACTATACAATTTTAGACCCCTTTCGATTGACTGATTCGCTCAATCCAATAAAGAAATGCTATATCGTCACGCGTGATTGTCGTCGCTCCGATCATCCCCCTTGACGTTAATTATATTTATTTTTACAGTACTTCCTTCGATATTAAATAATCTGTACCGTGCTTAAATTCAAATTAGCGCCCACCTCGAAATAATACATTTTCATATGCCTAAAATTGTATGCATTATTTATTAATATTATTATACATTTTTATCGCCAATACATAAAAAATAAATCGTTGCTTAAGACGAATGCTTTGCTTTTAATTACATATCAACAATTTAATTTAGTGGATTCAATTACTCTTGATAATTGCAACCGCACTCCTGTGCGATAAGAACAATACTGCCGTCGTGCCGGCGGTGATTTTGATAAATTTACAACGTCCAAACCGCTTAATTATTTAACGCAATCGCATGTAAAGTTCAACTGCATTTAATTGGCATCCATACTTTACGATCTGACATTTAGTCTGCTGGGCCGAAATATGACGGAGTGAACAAATTGGCAGGAGTTTGGTCACATGCGCGTCTCTTAAAATAATTCCTGCATTATATTAGTTTTTAAGTTCGTCTAAAGCTTTTGTCGGCGTGGGCAATCAGAGATACGGAAATAATGGAATAAATGATTATATATATATATGTTGTTGGTTTTTTATTCATGCAGTCCATATGACGTTGAAATTTTGATAGACAAGTAACAAACAGACTGAATCACTGAAAATATGTCTAAACACGATGAATAGGAAGACATATTTGATATAAATTGATGTGTATTTATATTTAAGGTAACTAATTTTTATAGATACCCTATTTTTCTTTAATACATACTCATGGGAAATTTTAGGTTAACTATCGAACGTTGTAAAGCTATTACAGTTTTATTTATTTGTGATGTTGCATTTGTATAGTGGTCGCAAAATTCGTTTATTTTATGTTATTTTTGTCGCACCAGCCACACACGACTTTGTTCCTGTTCAGAATTGGAATTGTTCAAATCTAAACTTTTAATTATTTTTTTATAATTATTGTTAGGCGCTAAAATAGCCACATTGGGTGCCAAATTTTTATAATCGAATAGTATTACAACGCTGTTTAAAACCATTGGGTGGCCGTAGTTTTTACGTAGTGAAGAAGAAATTTTTGTAGAGCGTCAATGTGGGCACCACAAAGCTTAAATTGTAAATGTATCTGCTCGATTCAGACGAAGAGGTTTGGTCTATGTTAGGTAGCATAGCGAACTCAATATTCAAAAGATGTGACAATTACATTGGAAAGGAAAAAAATAATGTTGATGACGATGATGAAATAGCAATAATTGTTATTATTTAAAATTAAAAAAAAAACAAACTTTTATTGACATTCGATACATTTGTAATTCATTATTAACATTCTCATGTGCTTTTCCCTGTATCTTCCGCCCCCCTGTTACTCTCCTCTCCTCTCCTTTTCTCTTTTATTATTTAAAATATCGACAAAGAGAACAGCGACAATAACAGAAATTGTAAGGAATACGTAAGACACGTTTATTATATTCTGAAAATTTCGCGATGGTTGTTGCCTACTCGTTGAGTGTAACAGTAGCAGTTTTTAACCGTACGGGACGAAGCAAAATTACTGCTATACCCACAAGTACTTTAAACAGTGCTCGCGAAATACATTTTCATTCAAAAAGTGATGAATGGTCGCTACAAACAATTGCAATAATTATGATGCTCAAAATTACTATCAATAATATTATCATCTAACACAAAATTGCAGAAAAATAATAGATGTTAACATTTGGACATTGCGGCGACTAAAATATTTTAATGCTTCAACGATCCTTATTGTTGTAAATGATATCAAAATGAAGGCCAGATTTAGTTAAAGCAGCAGGAAACGTAACAAATGCGCAGACGCATTTGCTACGTTTGGTTGAGTTCACGAAGTTAGAAATACACGATACAACTAATACGAATGCACTAAACAAAATAATGGAAATAAACGATGTGGCGTGCGAAAAAGAACCAATTGTAAATAATATAAATTAACAATGTATGTTAAAGAAACCTAAACAAAGAAAGAAATATCTATAAACGCCAAACTATACCTAAAATATTAACAGTCAGAATTAAATGTGCAAAACTTATAAAATAGTAAAAATTTGCGACCTTTCCTAGAATTAAGAATTGTGAAAATTATCAAAGAAATCGACTTCTAAAGTATGTAATTGTTAGTCATGTAGCTTGTCAAAAAATCTAAACTGGAGTGAATGATGCATTTTTCTATAACAATTCGTTACATGTATTTTTGCATTTCTGGTTAAAAGTTCACAAAAAGAACGAAATAATCGTCCAATAATCGAAACTGTGCTCATTTTCAGATCCCATATGTTTAATTAATTCATTGCATTTTAATGCATGATTAACATACATTTTTATGTAATTACACCTTTCTGCCATATAATTGACATAATTATTTAATTTTATAACTATTTTGAACGTTTATTATAATTGGTATTATTTTTCTAGTCCTGCTGAGCTTACGCATGTGAACCTTTCTTCCAATAACGTAGCTGATATTTATATCTTTGTTTATAATAAATGTCATGTTGTGACTGCTGCCACTATCTTCTTACTTAAAACTATTGTTGACTTTATTGCTAGAGTTCTTTCCTCCTCTGTCTTTTATCTATTTTATTTATCTTAACCCTTACTTGTATGGGTGCGTTTCGTCCGTGAATGTTTAGGCTTCGCCGCGTTGTCTTTGCCACATCATTTGATCAGTGCTTCTTTCCTCTTAGTCGTGTATTATATTCTTCGTTTATTTGTGAGTTTTGTGCATATTTGCTTTAATTGTTTCTCATTATTTAATTGATCATGTCACACATTTTCATTCAAAAGGCAATTTTCTGTGGAGTTAAAACAACTATTTAATAGTAGGTAAAACTGCTAAACTGGCAATTCTAATGAAGCTTGCTTTTGTCTCGACAACAACGAAGTAAGTAACTCAAAAATAGCGTTAGGGGAAGTCGATTAACTGACAATGCGAAGTTCAGGGCTCGCCTCCTGAGCATTTTATTGTTGCATGCTTTGTGTCTCTGCAAAGTGCAAGTTTCACCCTCATTTTGTCAAATGGTTTCAGCTAATTTTTAATACATATTGAAGTAATTCTCAAATCGTAGCACGACACACCTAGTACGTAACTTTCCATGCTGGATTTAAATAAATCATTTACCCTGTTTTGTTTATTATTCGACTATTGTACTTTATTTATATGTTTATCTACGGCATGCTGTTTTTAAAAATAAAAATTTCAATTTTTGCTTCGTTGCTTCAAAACAAATAAAGGCAAGAACAATAAACAACAGAGAAGCAAATTACAAAAATTATTATTTATACTGCGATTATGGATCTGGTACCGATGTTTTTTTTTGTAGGTATATAAGCGTGTTTATCAAAAACAATTTATTATTGGCTTTATCGCCAAAAAAGGAAACATTCCGTATCTGATGACACAATATATCAGGAACAAATAGTATATTGGATCTATCGTAATATATATGACTATTTAATCAGGTATCGTGTTTTTTTATTTATGATTCTAAACAAGATTAGAAGTGAAAATTTACTTATATGCGTGCATTTTATGTATATATTTTTTCGGAGGGGCCATTATACAATAGGTTAAGAATAAGAATAAAAAATCGCAATATTTATATCAAACAAAATTATTTTTACTGCAAAACTAAAAATTTTTATATTACGATACGTGGTAATTATTTAGAAATAAATTTACTTTGATTATAGTTTTGGTATTGAACTGCACGTTCACCTCAGGTTCATATATCTTCTTTCTTGATTAGATAAAAATTGAGCTTAAAATCCAATTTAATACAGCGGGCAGAAACGGCCCTTTAGGAGTTCTGACATAAATTTTATTGTCATGAGAGTGTACGAACTAAGACTTCGTCTGTACCTTATTGATTTTTCAGGGGTACATACACTACAAAATTGGATACATTCCAGGAACAGTCGTCAAGAGATTTACTTGTTTTGCAGCAGCATATTAATTTAAACATTTATAAATGGAAGCAATGAATTTACAGATAATTTTGAAGCACCAATTTTCGTTCTTCGTTATTAGGATTGATGCACCTGAAACTTTTATGTGTCCTTAAATCAGTCTGGGACTTGGCTCCGAGTTCATAGTTTTTTTTATTTAAGAGTACAGTTTATCTTGAAAGGGGCACAACGCGAACAGATCCAGCGTCGGCGATATTACAGACTTGTTTTGTTTCCAAATAATTTCTGAACAACTTCTTTCCCCAGTGCGTTGACTTTTACGTTATCGTTACATTATTCAAATTCATAAGTTTGCATAAGTTGAGAAGCATCTGGATGGAGTGAAATATATGGTTGCTGGACGTAATTGTAATATTAACAAATGTGAAAAATTATTAAATAATTGAAAATATATATTTTCTGTTGTCTTGTAAACGTGAAAAGTGATTTATAGCAATTCGCTTTTGAGACTTTTAATTTTTTTTATAGTTATTTATTTTGAAAAACCAATTCCTCACAGCCGCTTTTTGTTCTGTATATGATAACATAATGTTATTTCTTAACTAACGTTTCGTTTCGTTCTAGTCATCACCAACGGTTTTATTTCTTTTGGGCGCCTTATTAGATTTTGATATATCTGTGGATTTTTTGTTTAAAACATTACAATTAGATTCACGAAGATCGGAACTAAAATAAAAGTAACTAAATAGGTAAAATGGGGTTCAAGGAATACATTTATTACTGCTACCCCGCCCACTGTTATGATTCGTTAATTTAAAACGTAACAGTAACTGCAAAGTTATGTTGATTTATTTAGTTGGACAAGGGTCGCAGACATCACGTGCAAATCGATTGAAAATCGGGTTTGATATAAACTAATACATGGGAGCCAGCCGTCATCGGAGGATTTATTATTACAAAGTAAACTATGATAAGAATATATCAGATTACTGATAAGGAATGATACTTGGTAAGTCTCGTTTCGCATTAAGATCAGTTTTACACACAATTATACTTTCGACATTTTAAATCAAAATACGCAATCTTTCAAGTATATATATATATATATATATATATATATTGAAATTGAAAATTAGTTAGTCTTCATGGACCTGTTTTAATTAATGTTCACTACACCATTGAGGTGTAAGATTAGACCATCTTTCGTGTATATATATATATATATATATATATATATATATATATATATATTTAAAAAACGTTTATGAAACTAGAACTACAGGTGTTTTATGTTTGCAGTTTTTTGAGTATTTATATAATTTTAACATAATTATAGTCTATTTAATATTAATGATTAGATTTATTGACAGACTGTGACGTCGTTACCTATAAATTTTATTTACCTGCATATAATGGGTAGTTCGTTAATTTATCATATCCTATTCTTCCATCTTTTTATAATTTAGCGAAATATTTGACATTCGATAAACTTTAATGAAAACCTTCACAGCAAAAGTGGAATAGTTAACGCTGGCCGAACTACAAGTCACAGTATGATGAGGTATAAGAAAAGCATGCGAAATATTTGATAGGTCTAACTTATTTGGAAATGGGGCTTGATAGGGTGTTGTTTGGTTTCTTGATTTTCAATAATGAGTTGAGAAGCTTCAGATGAGTTCTTGTTAGTGAACATGATTTTTTTAGTATGCTGAAGGAGCTGAGGAGATAAACAGTGGCCTGAGAAGGATTGCATTAGTCCACGCACTGGTTTTGGATGTTCTGAAACGATCTACGTAGGCAATGTGTCTCTTTCTTCGAACACTATATCGTGAGTAATGTAGACGAATGTAATACGATTTGTATCATTATAATGAACTTAAGATCTAATACTGAAGGTGTTTACTTCTTGAGGGGGTTACAGCTATATTGAAATGATGATTTGAAAAATGGTAGTAAGACGTCGTAATTATTAGTGCCACTTGTACTGAATTTCACTTGTCAAAGTCACTGGATCAACCTTTACAAAAACCAGTTACTCATTTCTGTTATATCCTGTTTCCAGTTATCCTATCACGCAATTGATTTAAATAGTTTATGGTAGCTCAGTAAATGATTGAGACCGATGTTGACACAAACTTATCGTCGGTGTGATTAGGATCCTTATAAGACAAATTTCAAATAACTTCAATATAATACAGAATAAGGACGCATTAAGGTATGTTTATTAGTACATTAGTGCTCATAGACGAATACAGAAATCAGCATACAACAATGGAACTATTTGCAGCTATTTGCTTTAATGCATTTCGACTTCACTGACGTTTGCAGGGAAACCCTTGATATATTAAAAGGCACGTCTAGAAGAAGAATTGGAGGAAAAAGGGATACTGCAGGAAGTTCAGGCGTCGTTTAGGTCAGGTAGAGTCACGAGGGACAATCTGTACGTAATAAACTTTTTAGTAGAGAGGGAGTTGACAAGGAAAGGGGGAGTGGGGTCTATGTCATGTTCGTAGATCTAAAGGCAGCATTTGACAGAGTAGATAGTAGAACGTCAGGAAGGATTATGGAAAACGCGGGGATATCGGATGGGCTGGTAAAGAGAGTTGGGCAAATATACGAGGAAACATGGTGCAGGATAAGAGCGGGGGAGGAGTTGACGGAAAGTTGCAGGACAACGAGGGGGCTGCGGCAGGGGTGCCCACTGAGTCCTCCATTGTTCAATTTATATATAATCCAGCTAGAGGAGGTTATGAGGAAAGGGCAGGATGCAGGGGTGAAACTAGGGAAGGACAAGTTATGTACGTTGGCATTTGCGGACGACGTGGCCATCCTCGTAGAAACGCAGAAAGGATTGAAGGAAATGGCGAGAAGACTAGAGGGATACCTAGATAGAAGGGGGCTCGAGCTGAGCACAAAGAAATTGAAAGTGATGTTGTTCGGGAAAGGAGGAGGCAGATTGAAGGAAATACAGGTGAAATGGAAAAGGAAGGAGATCGAACAGGTGTGGGAATGGGCATGTCTGGGATACGTGATGAAAGCGAGTAACAGCAGGGAAGGGTAAATGAAACACATAAGTAAAAAGGCCAGAAAGCGGAAGCGGGTTTGAGAAACATGCTATTGGGTAAGAGGAAAGGGAGATTTGAGGAGACGAAGAAGATATGCGATGTATGCGCGAGAACTATATTGATGTATGGGGTAGAGATATGAGGAGGCAACATAAGAACATCGAGAGAGCACACTGGGAGCACAATGGGAGATACAGAGCATTACAGACATATAGAAGAAGGCCGAGGTACTTGCCAAATAAAGGTTGTTTTTTTTATCAAAAGACAGTCTTAATGGCCCAATGCATACCATCCTACTGGGTGCAGGCAAACTGACAATTTATCCAAAATAGTTTGAATATGAATTCATCTGTAAATAATCAAGTTTTATTAATTAATTGGACTGGGACTTTATACATATAAAAAAACGTTGGTTTTACATATGTCATTGTGTTTCACATTCGTACTTGTTATAATCACGATATCAATGATAGGTCATAACTGGCTTTAAAACAACCTGCACAAATAAATCTATATAAATAATAAATGGTAGAAGGTTATTGAAATGGATTACAGGAGAAGATAGAAAAACATTTTTCTTGTAGTTGCGTTTGGGTTTTAAATTTCAATTGCCTAATTCGAATGCACATTTCTTACTATTTGTTTTTTAATATAATTGATTTTCATTTTTCTTTTTACTATTGATTTTTTACTCCAATTTTTCCTTGAGTTTTTACTTAGTTTATCTTGCATTTTGTGATTTTACACTTGATCATTTCAACGTTCTTTATTTTTAATTTATTTGCCTTTTAATATTCATTTTTGTTCATCGAAGTTACGTTAGTTATACATTCTGTTTGAAATTAATTATTGTTACATTAGCAATTTAACAAATAATCAAATCAATGCAATCAAACAACATATGAAAATATTTCATATTTCTGGAGCTTATATTTTGTTGATTGGGTTGGGTTGGGCTGGTTAGACATTGGTGTAGTCTACAATCCATGGTTAGAATGAATTATAAACAAAACAACCCATTTGCATGAGGCAACTCTTCCATTCATTTGCAGCTCAACCCAAAGTATTAGCAGTAAAAGAGCAGGGTGATATAAAACACGGAATTGTTATTATTCGATTTTATAATTATTATTAAGGTGCTGCCCGTAAAGATTTCGGGTGTATTAAGGATTATTTGGAACAACATCCTTTGGTAGTGATAATGGTAATGGTGGCATTATAGGAAATTACAAGTGAAACTAGCTCTAAAAGTACATCTGTCCAATAAGGCAAGGTATTCTTCTAGTCTTTCCTTTGAGTTTTAGAACTTACTTTTACTGTTCTAGTGTCAGCTTAACCTGCTTGCAGGTTAAGCTGACACTGAAGATTTGGAAATTCACGCCATGTTAGCAAGTAATGGGTACCTATGTATTTCGAGCTTCTATTTTCTTTCTATTTTTCATCCTTTTTATCCAACAAAATTAAAGAAGGATCAATTTTTCCATTATAATTATCATGTTGCTGTTTAAAAATTATTCGTAGATCTGTATTCTGCAGGATACCTCTAAGATGATAGGAAATCAGGGGAAACGAAACGAGTGCACTTAAACTTTTGAGGAATTTAATTCTTATGGTATTGTCAGCAACGTTGTAATATGTTTTACATTCTTCCTGTTATTACAATATATAAACAGGTTTTAATTGGGAAAACGTGTCACTTATTGACACTATTGCCATATTCGTTGCCCTATTACATGTTCACATGTCATACTGTTTTAAAGAAAATCTCTACCCAAGTTAAGAAGCATATAACTGCCACAGAAAAGTTCTACTGTCTGAGAAAACAAATCAATGCCAATATAATGCCCTCACAGTGACTGCAGTCATTCAGTTCTTAATCTCAAGTTGTGGTTGACTTATTTTCTTTTAAAGAAGACTGCGTGGCAGTTTTGGTTTCGAAATATCGAGATAGTGAATCCCACAATAACCCGTGCCCAATGGGCGTAAAATATGAATTAGAAATAGTACGAATAGCAGGACTGGGACAGCGAATTTAGATACGAGAAAAACGCAATTTCGCAATAGATTCCGCATCGTAACGCAAATACATATTATAAAATGAAATTAAAATGGCTCATTGAGATCACGCGAAATCTTACACTTCCAAGCAATGCCCAAATCTGTTGTTGTGTTGTGACTTCGCGCCGGATACCAAATTACATGCAACGGCGAATAAACAACCTCGCTTGCAAAGAAAAGCAATTATGGATCAAATTGATGAAACTATGTGAGGTTGTATTATTGCCGTATTATACGTTGATGGTAATTTCCAAAGTTAGAAATACCGGAGATAACGTATTGATTTAATAAAGAAATTTAATCGCAATGAACGTAAAGAAAATAAAACTGAGATAATGAAAAATTTCGTTCAACAATAAAACAGGATAATGATGGTGATAGAATAGTAATATTATAGGTACAGAATGGAACGTTATGTGTCGTTGCAAAATGTTATAATGTCATAAAGAGACTAAGGAAAAGAATTGTAGCAAATATGAAACCGTCGTAATCAATCATTATCGATTATATATTTAAAATATCGAAATTTAAAACATCCTTAAAGTTATAAACCGTTTAGACATTTTTATCGTCTCATTTTTAAATCTGATAGAACATCGAGCCGCGAGATTATCATAATTCAGTCGAGATTAATATACTACTTACAATTTAGTCGAAATGTTAGTTAAACGTTTTACTGGCCGCTTTACCGTGCGCAGGAAATAACGTGCTTTCCTACAATGCAAGTAACAAGTAAACTGAGTTACACAAATAAATAGTAAGGTTTATTTTTGGATTTTTCTGGTTTTCGTACTTAGCGAAATATTATTAGTACACTGGATAACGGTCACGTGAAATTCTTGACTTCCTGCCAATTCGAATGAAATCATATCGAACGTTGAATGAACACGCAGGTCTTCTGCAGGACCATTGTCAATTCCACATATTGATCTGCCCTAACTAGTAATTTGCGCATGCTGCGTGCAAGCACTTTTAAATTGATTAAAACTTTTCTAGTTATGATTTTTGTTTAGGTTTACCAAAAGAATAAAACTTCGATTGCAGGTGAGAGTTTTTTTTACAAATTTCTAAAATTCATAATCGATGTTCATGACTTGCATATAGACATAATCATCATAATTTATTAAATATATCTTCGTTCAAATTCCAAAACCCACAGCTTTTGAACCCTCTGATGTTATTCATAAAACAAAAGTCACCTTATTTAGACCAAAGAAAACCTGCAAAGCCATGTAAAATTTATGAAAAATCTACTTATTATGCAGTAATGCGTGACTAGGTTTGTTGACCTATTTTACAATACGTAAGTCGCGGTATGAGACTTTTTAAATAACGAGAACTAATTTACGATCGAACAGGCAGCGAAAGTATTTTTGCAGAGGCATTGTTAACATTTTTAAGTGTTTGTGACATAAATAATTTTTCGAGAAACATTTTACGGTTTTCCCAAGTTGATAACGGTCTGCTGTAATAATGTTTGC
This sequence comes from Geotrupes spiniger, assembly GCA_959613385.1. NCBI lineage: Eukaryota > Metazoa > Arthropoda > Insecta > Coleoptera > Geotrupidae > Geotrupes > Geotrupes spiniger. Next base: position 21,609,270 of record OY390736.1, on the reverse strand, counting down.
ATGATTGCACAAGGAATAAGTACATGTGTTTTCAATTTACTAGATATATCATACTATGTAAAATAGTCTAATCTGTTGTTCTTTTATTTGAAAGCAATTCTCGAAGCCAATTGTCAACCAAAATACGCAGTCTTTCAAAAATGGTGCAAGAGTATATAATGAAATATAATCTGAAATGAAAACCGGGCTAAATAGTAATAAAAAATTGAAATTGAGAGTTGGGCCAAATTTTTGAATATTCTTATTATTGATATGAAGTTTATATGAATTTACAAAAACATTTTTTTATTTCACTCAATTGTAATTCTTGAAATTGTTTTTTTTTGTCGTCCAGTGCTCGATATATTGCGACCCGTCGGTTTAGCGATGAATGGTGGAACAGTATGTCAATCAATACGAGGACCTGGGGCCGGGTCATAATACACTTCATGTAAAGGTGATGCATAACTGCGCTACATCTTAGTCTAACAATTCATAGATGAAGGGGTTCGGGTGGCCTGTACTTGTTCGTTACGTACAAGCCACGGACACAGGAACTTTCCTGATAATCGATGATCCTTTCCTGGAATATCAAAAGGCTCCTCACAGCCGCTACAACAAACGGTATATATACACCTCGTTTATGCCTTGATCTACTTGTAAATCGCAATTTCGTTTACAAGGTTAAGTTATATATTTAAAACACAATGGTCTACACTTCTAGCATGATTTCCAAGCTTCAATTTACCGGGGAATATAGTCCTAACGTAGATATGGTGTCCAGTTCGCTGCTGTTTCCAATGCTTACGACAGTTGTTTTCGCTGAGTTCATTCCGATTGTCCAGGACTGAAATCCTGGTCCAGGAATTTCAGTGGCGGTGTCCTGATTGAAGGACGCAATCCATTCAGGTTGTGGGAGAAAGTACTCGATGAACTGTACTAGAGAAATTCCTGCTTGTGTAAGATCATAGAGTTTCGAAAGATTTTCACGTACGCGCATTTTTATTGGGGTAGGGTTGCCCCTCACTAAAATTAGTGAGCTCTGTTTAGGATGTTGCTGGTTCAACTCTTATTCCTCCTTGAGTACATCAAACCGAGAAGCCAAATGTCGATTTCCTTTTTTAATAAGTACAAGTCGTACTTCACAACCAATACAACCTATGTAATCATCTGCATCAATGTTGCTCCGAAACGTCAATAAAAGTCTGCGCGTCAGTGTACTACATCGCGCATGGTCTGTGCTTGTCTGTATGTGAGTACACATAAACACCGGGATGTAGAGACTCTGGTTCCTAGTATTAGTATAAAGTTATACAACGTTTAGCGACTTCGTCGAATGCCTGTTGGTAGCTCAGTTGTTTTGGGAAAGAGCATTGGTTTGATTTTTTTAGTGGTATCAGGATCAATAACTAGCTTCCGATGGTTGCAATATAATAAATCTAAGTCATATAAAATGTAATGTAAAATTGTAATAAGATTCTAATTTTTAAATACTTAAAAAGAGGTTAGTCAGAATGAAGATGTATGAATATGAATAGATTATAATGGGAATTGTTATGAAAAATGACAGCAGAAACAATATCCCATTTCAATATTTTAACGAAAAAAATTTCATTCGTTTAATATTAGTGGTGTTTTAGTCCCGTAGCAGTTGCTTATCTAAATTTTCTTAGCCCGTAAATCAATTGAATCTAATTATTTGTTTGTAGCATATACTATTAGGGTGTAATTTGCTCAATAGATCAATTTCAACATAATTTTTTTATTGGTTATTTATTGTACTAATACTAATACTAAACTAACTATTGGCAGACTAATAAAGGAAATACATCTCTTGGTGCGTCTAACCCAATTAAAATCTATTGCAGCGGCCTGGGTTAAGATAAGTCTGATAACTGTATATCTAGTTATGAAGACTTTGGTATTAAATAGCATTGACCCTAATATTGAATAATTTGATATTCTGCATTAGAAGAGTTAAGTTGAACTGTAAACATTTTGCCAGTTTACTTTTAGTTAACACCTAAAAACCGTGATGGAAACGAAGAATTTGAACGATCAAGACATCATTTATTGCAGCAGAAACGCTATCGCAACCTATTACCACAAAACTACCTCAATTTACTCTAACTCTGTTGTAAATCAAATCATCGGTCGTATGTACGACCTGCTGCTGCCTTTGCATGCAGGGTCGGCTTAAAACGTATTATGCTTCGAGTTTAGTTGAATGATAAAAATCTGAAAGAATTACCCAATACAAAATAACAACAAAAAAACAATTCTTAAAATGTATATTTGATAAATAATTGTTAATGAAAAAATCGTGAATGGAATTACTTTTTTAATCTTCGTCAGAATCATAAGGTAGAAAGAAGTCATCTTCATCATTGTCACTATCATTCTCAGTAATAATGAATTGTTGAATATCTGGAGAAACATAAGAGACATTTCTGCCACAAATCTTTTCTAATTAAAGTTGTTTGTTGCCGAATCAGATCTACTACACTACCACTTAAATTGCCTTTTTTAATGTGCTCCAAATTAGTTCAATCGGATTCAGTACACAGTAATATGGTGGTAAACGTAACACCTCGTGATCTTTGTTTTTAGCCATTTCGTTAAGTCTGTAACGTCGTGGAATATTCAAATTATTAATAATCTGTAAGAGATCTCTTTTGGTACATCTTCCTTATTACAATTCCGTTGCTTGCATAAAAGCAGTTATCTCATCCTTCCTCGTTGCTGCTGCAGGTTTTTCAACAAGCAATTTTGAATGTTAACTTGCATTATCCATTACGTTGACAAATCTGGAAGGAAGAATCGCAAGTAACTGCTGTTGAAACCATGTCCTTCCTCACCACCAGCACTTAGAACGATTACTCGCTTTCCTCTACTGGGAGGAGTTTGTAGGCAACAATTTATGTTACTATCCGATGATCCTTTTTTGACAATATCATGGGTATCGTGCCACGTCTCGACAAGGTTCACTGTGCATCTACCTTCTTGGCGAAATTTTCTTATGTTAGTGAGGTATTCCCATCTCCACTCATACTTCTGTAATCGAGAACTTTCCATAATTGTAATGCGTTGATTCAACGTTTTGTATCCAAATCCAATGCAACCGGAAAGTTTCTTCACAAGAGTTAATTTCAATCCCAATATTTGCTAATTTTTGTTTCACGTTAGCTGTAGTAGGCACATAGTTTTCTTTGTAAGCACCATAAATTAGTTTTTTAATTTCAGTCCGTAGATCGTCGGGAATTTGTGAAATTTTTTTGCGTTAATATTTTTTTCTATCAACGTTTTCACTATTTACTATTCGATGCACTGTTCACTTGTCACTTTTAAGGGTGAATCATAATTTTTTTTCAATTAAACTTTGATACACAATTTTAATAATGTTCTTAGCATCCGTTGAAAGATGGTGATAATGATTTTTCTCGATAACTTCGTTTTCATCGTTATTTGCGATTTCGGTTACTTCATCAGTAACTGATTCGGAAACTGTATTTGTTTCCCATGGTCGAAATATTTCCGAAATGCAATAATTTTGTACTGCCTCTCCTTGTGAAATACCGTTACTTCTTATACCATACGTAGAAAATTCTAATCTCTCTAAATTACTTTTTAAATGGAAATTGTAAATAAATGTTCCAAGTATTTGGAAATAAGCATCTAACAATAAATACCGAGAAAATGAACATTTGGCTTAATACGGTCCTGCGCAGGTAAGATCCACGTGACTTCATTGACAACTTTTTAAGTATTTTTATTGCAAGATACTTCACTCCGAGGTGAGCAATAAATCATATAAATTTCAATTTTAAATGGGAACATTATACCTAATTGTCTGCAATTTAAGGAATACATATGCTATTCCTTAATGTGCAGACATTCAGGGTTGACAGGTTCAATGACTAAATACTAAATACCAACACGACATTACACGAATTATTGTACACAATTGCTTAATTTGTTGTGCAAAATTTATGTAAAAAATCGTATTGTAATGAATCAAATATTGGACACTTGGAATTTTGTGGCAATATTAAAGCCACAAAATTATCATTGTGAAAAGTCTAGCTAAAACTATTGACAAACATCTACTAGAATGACCAACGATCAATTCATATCATGTATGTAAATATAATTATAATATATATATATATATATATATATATATATATATATATATATATATATATAAATTCCAAGTTAATACATGACAACGCCATCAAAAATTACTACGCAAAAGCAAACACCAGCAGCACCAAAAGAGAACCACACATGAACCTTAAAGATTAGCTCTACAATGATTAATGATCTGATTTCTTCAATATTCAATATTCTAATTTAGCTATGTGAAAAAGTTAGTTTCAAATTGGTCAAATAACGTAAAATAAAACTAAAATTAAATTAATAAATAAATGAAAAAAATCAATCTAGAAAGATGCAGGATCACAGTAATAATTATTATAAATTTTGCTTAAATTGAGAGTGTCAGTTTTAAAGTTTATAGCATTAATGTCTTTTTAAAATGGCACTCTTTAGTAAGAATTTTGGCAGTATATCCTGTGTTTCGCTATGATTGGATAAAGCAGTTTATGACCTGAATTCTCTAAATATATAATAAGTCGACCACATCAGGAATTGAGATTAGTCTTTACCAGCAACGTGGGACATGTACAGACGCTGAATATATTTAATTTTAAATCATAGGCCCCTAACTGCTCATTCAGCAAAATGTTAAATATTAGGCCACACCTTAAAAATACTTTTCTGGTTTCTGCAATAAAATACGCGCTAGGAGAGATAATTAAACTGTTTAAGGGATGGGCTGTAGAATTGCTGACATCCAATTTGGTTGTAAAAAGGTCATCGAGTTCAGTTTAACATTCCAGGAGTACTGGTTGCAAAAGCAATTACCGGTATAAAAAATTTAATTGGTTGTTCATTTTTATCTTTTAGATTTTAAATCATTGATTTTATTGCAAAGTATGTTACAATTAAAATTAATGGGACATGAAATTACTTTAATGCTTCTCAAGGCTGCATAATTTTCGTTCCGTGAACCCTGTATCATTTCTGCAGCTTTAATAATGATTCCTTGTTGCAATGATGCAGTTAATATGACAAAACGCTCGGGTAATCAGTATTTTGTATCTCATTTGGATTTTATTTCAGAGATATCGCACTGATAATGTCTTTGAATTAACCTGAATAGTTAATCGAAAATTCACATTTTCGTTTACCGTTTACTATGAATGCTAAAGTAGTTTATAACAAATCGGTCTTGAACCTAACCCAAAGCCTCCGTTTTTATTGCTTCCGACCCCTTAAGATGCCACATTGCAAAACCTTTAATGAGAACGAGAAGACTACGAGTAATAACGAAAATATTTAGATACAATTATTATATAATTTTGCGTCAGAAGTAGACATGCACCGAAACTGCAGACGAATATTTCTATTGGCAGTAGCAATCTAAGAAAAGGGACATGAAAGCTAGGAATGTAGCAACGTAACTAATGATATGCACTTTGTTCTTTGATTGCTTTTAATGTCTAACGCTCCCTCGTGTCCTGTCTCAATACATCAACAAGAGAAATATTAGCAGTTGACATGTATTACAGTTAACCAAGTAGATGCATTTCCAGGTCGATGCAAAATTAATAAAATTTGTTTTAGAGCCATTGGTTTTATAAAATATTTTTTTGTGTAAATCGTGCAAAGGTAGGATTTTCCATGTAAATAATAATTAAATACAAGATCCGATTATTTGACAGGTTTACTATTTCTCTGGCATTTGGATAATATTAGTTGTTGTTGATAGCGTTACACAAAAAAATCTGCATGCATTTTTTCGACAATTGCTGTATTTACTTAAAGAGGGAGCCAGGTGTCGTGATTTTCGATAACTTCATTATTTGCAATCTAAATTATTTCTTAATACCATGAATAACATCATGGTGAAAGGTTGTGGATTGTTTCATACATGTGGGATACTACCCTAACATAAAAATTCTAGCTAGGAAGCTAATTTCGATATTTTTTTAATGTATTTCTTCCCATACTCGAAGATTGATTAAAACATCGAGTAAAAGATGAATGAAATGCGATAGTCCTTGATCTACATGAGGACAGTGTGCGGAATAATAATAGGGCTGAAATAATTTTAATTCACGACGAGCCATCACACTATTCAAAAGGTTCACTTTCAGTTAATGCAGGCTAATTTTAGATTGAGATTTAATTATGAATTTCTAATACAGTGAGGATGTGACATCGGCGAAATTTTATTATTTTCTTTATATATTATTTATATAAAGACGAAAACTAGATCCGATAGAACAGAGATGCTTCAATGTTAATAAATAAACCGTTGAGGGTCCTGCACTCACCTAGAGACTTCTAATTTTGACGACATAATATGCTCAAAAATAATTAATCAACATTTTATTTTATTTATTATAAATTTGCTATTTCGAATATTGTAATTACCTCGCCCTTCATTTTTGTATTCATTCAAAGTAGACGTGAATGGATTTCTATATTGTTCACAGCTAATTCATAATTTCACTTAATATGTATTTTTAATGTCTAAACAAAAAACATTGTATAATGACAATTTTTAATAAGATTTATAAATAGTTTATATTGAATTGTATATACATTGTACACATGGAGCTAAATTTCAGTGACAATTTGTTGCGGGATAGGAAAGTAATAGCAATTACTAACCACAATTACACAAAATTTTAATTTTCACAAAAATGCACACATTTTTAACACAGTTTACTGATCTACATATGGAGCGATGCTCGGTCAATTATGCAACTTGATATAAGAAAACTGCAGTAGCTGCAGTGCGCCTGTCTTGAAACTAACCACCTTCTGTTATCCTGGTAGCTAAATGCAACGTTTTTGTTGACGTCACAGAATGCAACTGCATTATCGGAACCGTGGTGAGTCGACACGGTGCATGTGCATCGCCGCTGCCGCGCATGGCCACTCTATGAATAGTGTACCTGCATATTATTTCCAAGCAGACTACGGCCACGACAGACTACTTGTTTATTCGCCAACTATTGATTACAAATACATGTTTGGTATCTATTTATGGAAATAATGCGTATTTTATGAATGTAATGCTATTACAATAACAAATTTCTTAACGTATTTGCGCTATTACCGATGACGTGAGCCGTTTAGCTTTAAGTTTAACCGTTTGACGTGTTTGCAAGTGTTGGATATTTTTCGTGCATTACTAAGCGTCTTATCGTTTAAAGATATCTACAATATAATATGAGTAATATAGTATGAGCGAATTACGAAAAATAACCCCTGAAAAAAATTGATGATGGATGTTCAGTGGGAAACTGAAAGTCAGATATTTTCAGGAATCCCCGAACCAAAAATTAAAATTCAAATTGAATTGAAATCTTCTCAATTATAGCAGGTAAATGATATAAAAGTCATGGTATTTCTTGCATAAAAATGCAGCGAACTATATAACGTTGTATTCATTTTATTGTGGACTTCATCACCACATGAATCATATTTGTAGGTAGTGACACATCTGCTGCAAACTAAACCAGAAATAGTCAAGCAATTTTGATAGAATTTTGCAAGTAACTTAGCACGCCGCTAACTTCAAATTGATTGTAATTGACGATCAACTTAATAAATATTTAGGTCATGGCAGACAATACCTAATTTTGCAGAAAATAGCATCAAATTTTATTGTATATGGTACGCACAATATGTTGTTTCTAGATAGCGTGATTGTGACACAAACAGACTAACATTTATTAACAATTTAACAATTTTCCAAACTAAGCATCAGGTTCTTCAAAATAAATATTCGCTTCCGCTCCGAAAATTACGCATCTGCCCACTATGGTAAATTTAGCATCATAATTGCTGCTTTAAATTAAAATGTCTTGTCAAGTATTAATTTTAGAACAAGATGTTATTTTTAAAATAGTGCTCGGAAACAAATATTTTAATGTTTCGTCATTAATATCAATTGGTCATTTATGGTCCATGATTTACGTTAAATTTGTGAAAAAATATCGCTTCGTTGATTACCTCAATTCGTGATCACCAAATATGATAATTAACGTCGGTGTAATTTGTTTGCTTCTAAAGTCATTTTCTGAATCATTAAGACGTCTACATATAATTTATAAACTGCGGTTCAAGGCGATTTAAAATGCTTCGATATTATAAATTTGTTGATTATTTAACTAAAAATTACCAAGCTACTCAATTACTGCCACAAAAATTTGCGCTAAATAGAAAGTACACCCAAAAATATCGGTCTTTTAAAATATGTATGTATATCGGTGTAGATTCTTTTTACATTGTGTTGTGTTGAAATAAGTGATAATTAACTTTCATGGTTGCAGTAATTCATTCGGTATACTCAAATATACGCACATCGTAAATATGTGTGTGCAGTAGCTCAGTTTCTAGTTTGTATGTACGTCAGTATGACAATGAATCGTTGAAATATAATTTTTATCCATATATTTCCATCGCGATTAGTAGACTATGGTAATTAATGTATTAATACCGGGAATTAATTATGATAATTACTGCGACGGTGTAATTTTTCTCACCAGGTTCAATTGATAAGATAAGGGCTTTGTGGTAATTATTTTCACTGAAAATTACTAAGCATGTAACGATATTTAGGCCATACTGCTCCACAATTCCACAATCAAAATAAGCACTTATTAATATTCAATCCGATTGTATGTATAACTGGAAGACAAAGTAATAACGATCACCTTGAAACATTGCTCACACTATATTGAATGGAACAATTTTCGAAAATGATATAAAGCACACCGACCATACCAAACATTCAAATGAATCCGGAAGGTAATGAAATTAATAAATAAAGAAACTTATGGATTGCTCTTGCCCATATGTGGCGGAATTAAAAATGAATGGTGGAACCAAATTTTGTGATAGAGTTAGTTGTTGGAAGTAATGACAAATTCACCGGAAATGTATGCAATAATAAACATAAAACTTTATAAATATTTATATTCTATTGCAATATCTAATATAATATAAAATAAAATTGGATTAGGGGGGCTGTGTCGATGTAATTATAACAGAACCAGGGCTCGACAAAGAAGCCCAAAATGGGTGGTGATCAACAACGGTGGAGATTGTAAGTTCCGTTCTCCAAATCTGTGGAGGAGAATGAAAAATTAATTTGCATAACGTCGAAATGTGTCGTAAGGAACCTAACAAAAAAAAATCAAGGACCCAATGCACCAATCGAATTCAAATACGCCCCTGCGACGGTCGTAATCAACACATACGTACGAACAAAAATCAAAATAAGTACAACATGAAATTCAACACCGAAATATGCAATAGTGAAAATCAATACACAAACAGCAACATCCTATAAAGCTAAGGACAAGCTCAAATAGCATGGGTCAAATTAGAAATAGATGACAGAAGAAGAAAACTATAACAAACATGGAAACAAATCGAAACTTAAACACAAGCAGAAATTCACAAGTACATACCAACTTCCTCATAAACACGAAGAACACCTACTAGACAAAGGGCTAAACAAAAAAAATCATAGAAAAACTTATCATAGAACTGGCAATCCAACAAACACCACGAGAACAACAAGAACGGCTCAGATACATAGCAGCACATCAAATAAAAACATAATAAAAACACACCACAGGAACGAAACACCAACAAACTAACATAAAACAATCAAGAACATGGGCATAAAGGAACAATCATCAGAACGGACAAAGAGAATACGACGGTTATAATGGACAATCAGCATCAGTATTGATAGTTGTCTACTAGCAAATGTTATCAAATCGTGTAAGGTTCATGCTTACGCTGATAACAGCCAATTTTATTATGGAAAGATATCTCCCACTAGTTATAGAATCACATTCTTCCAAAGATCATTTCAATATTCAATCTATGAAAAATACAATAATGTCCCAAATGTCTTGAGAGATTCGAATGTAAATGTTTTCAGATCGACAATGTTCAGAGTATTATTCGACATGCAGTGTTAATGTGGGCTACGATATATACAAATGCGGATTATACTTATTCCGTTTAGTTCCACTACCTATAGTATTGTACGTTCATTTTCAATTATATATGTGTTTATTTTCGTATTAAGTTAATTTGTAAGCATAAATTAGATTTGCGTTGTATTTTACTTGTACACCAATGTTTAGTTTAGGGCAGACATATATTTTGAAACTCACGGGATTGTGTTTATCGTTTTAATAATTACATATTTCTTTAAATGTAAAGGCTTTTTATTATTATTATTATTATTATTATATGAAACATATTACTATATTACCAAAGGGCTATTTGACATTATGTCGGAAATTTACCTACAAAATCTGGAAGAATACAAACAATAAAAACACCCAGCAAACTTCAAAATGAAATCTGGCTCAGAGACGTAATAATCTGTCACACTCAACATCGACACATCATAAACGACACAAGTCCCATTTTATTTCGTTGATTGTAAGTAATAACTCATAAACGATGCATTTGTAGGAAAATGCCACCTTCTTATAAATTTACTTAATTATTACGTGAAGTTGTAACGAAGATATGCGAGTTCAAAGAACGATAAATTTCCCATTTTTTAAAAATCGTGTCTTGCATTTTCGCAATGTAAAATGTATCATATGTAATAAATAATATATTTGAATATCATATAGTATCAAAACTTGTGACAGACCGTATATGCGAACAGCGGTACCATAATTTGCAAAAAAACGTCGTCTACTTTCTCATTCCTGCTGGTGAACGAAGAACAATAGTTATGTAATTAAAATTTTAAAAAAATGACTTAAAGTACAAAAACCTTGATGTATGGCTTGATGTGTAAATGATGACAAAATAAAAATTATATATAATAAAAATATAATATTAATTTAATTGTCTGCGTTTGGAAGTAGAAGCTGACTGGAGCAATTGATCCGATTGAAGGTCATCATCATCCATGAAGACTTCGAATTCGTCACCACTGTTATGTAGCATATCTCCGCTGTCGTTCAAGTATGTTTCGCTATCATTTTCATCTGGTGTATTGGTGCATGACAATCCTCTGCAACTATAGCATATTGGGGAACATTGCATCCCTTGCTTCCTGCAACCAGTTTGGTACCCTTTCGAACATTTGCAGGCAGTGTTATTAATCAGTTCCCGAGGGCTTCAGCTGTTGATGGTAATGGAAGTAGCCGTTACCTAGTAACCTTCCAGACCTATTGAAATGGGTCCATCATATTAATTTCTAGGAAAGTTCTCATTACGTGTAGATGAGCAGTTTCTTCATTAGGAGGAGTAACAAAGTTGAAGGTATTATGTACAAAGGATTTAGGAGCGCATTTCAATTAGAGCAAAAGATTGAAACGATCCGGCATACAAAGCAACAAAGGTTGACCTTGACTCGCATCTGCTGAACGCGTGAAGAAATAATATATTTTCGGTAATTTTATTTGACACTGTGAAGTGTGCCGGGGTAAGAAGACTGCCTTGTACTTTCCTCTTCAAGGCTTCATCAAAACAATCTATTGCCATTATGAGCTAATGAAGAGACCGTAGCATTTTTTTAGCCATTCTGACAATGGTTACGTCGACATCCTCCGCAGCCTCTTAGATGTTTTCATTAGCAATTTTTTCTCATTACGTGTAGTTGAGCAGTTTCTTCATTAGGAGAAGCAGGTAGAAGGTATTCTGTACAAAGGTTTAGTGAACAGGAGCGCATTTCAATTAGAGCAAAAGATTGAAACGATCCGGCATACAAAGCAACAAAGGTTGACGTTGACTCGCATCTGCTGAACGCGTGAAGAAATAATATATTTTCGGTAACTTTATTTTGATGGTTATGTCAACAGCCTCTTCGATGTTTTCTCAGCAAATTTTTGAATTGATTTTTGTTCCATTAATTCGAGAGAAATTTATCTTTTGTCAGTAACAGAGTTTCATCAAATTCAACTTTTGCTGCACTATACTTGTTCCTTCCATGGCGCTATGGAGATTTTATTTTCTTCTGGCAAGGTCTGCTGGATGACCATTTTTTGTTACATACCTTTGTTGAGAACTGCAAAACTACGAATGCAGAAACCTGCCGTTAATCACATAGAGAGTACGATGTTGGACGGGGTGTCCACTGGTTCAAACAAATTATAGTATATAGATTTACGTGATCTTCTCATCATTCCTTTTTCATCAAATAAAGATGATAAAGGATCTATTTATGAAATACAATTCCACTGGAACTGGTGTATGGATCTATTGGTACTACTTCGTTATGCAACTTCAGACTGATGGTTACACATTGGTAACTTTTCTTCCTTGAGAATTTCACTTGACCAACATTGCAAACTTCTACAACTCTGGTAGCCAGTGACTCCCCAACTGGAAATTAATTGAGTGTCAACGTTTACGTCAGCATTGTCAAAGACAAACTATGTGAACGATTTCAATTGTAGAACATGTTCAACAGGTTCTTTCAAGCATGAAATTTCATAATGTCTCACTTCATTTTATGTACAACAAAATCCAGTCGCCGAAATAATTTTCAATAGAACCCGTTAGCCGTATTTCCGGTGAATCAGCAACCCTAGGCCAACATGTAAGGCTGATAGAAAGGATGTTGGTCGTGTAGCACCAATAATTATGAGATCGATAGACGTAATTTTGGTTTTGACTTTATCATCACCTCGGCATTAATTAGGGGCAATAGGCGATCTTAGCAACAACTCAAGTGATTCTAGTATGTATTCAATATGATCCACATTTGTCGTCACAGATAATCGCAACTGTAACCTGTGTTCTTCAAGCATATTATACTGGGACTGAACCTGTTCTTACAAATTGTAAGTAACTATTATGTGGTCTCCATTAACACTCTCCAGCCTTTTCTTCTGAATGAGGATTGTTGGGGTTGGTCCACTGTAATCCTTGAGAATATCACTCAGTATAAACTGGCATGGGTCGTCATTTTCTCCAAGGTAACTGCATATGTAATTCACTGCTGCCGCAACTTCTTCATCCTCTAGACGGCGTCGCTTTGTTCTTGATTGTACCCATCTTGCGAAATAATCTTCACAACATGATCCATGATACCTTCCTCTAGATGGAACAAGATCAGTCTCAATTTAAATTCGAAAAACAACAAGTTTACTCCATTCATCATTTCTCCTTATTGTTTTAGCTGCATCGATGACATTTTGCTTGAAATCAAGATTAGGTACTTCATGATAGGTTTAATTTTTTTGTGGTTTTATTAATTCATCGAAGACATCTTTTCCACAAAACAAACAGTGTCTCTTGAAATCAAACAATGATTGCTTCGATCTTCTAGAAGTGCTAGGGCTAGACGTCTGCTCAGCTAGTGCAGTATGAAGGTATAACTACTTGTTGTAGATTTTGCTGAATTCTTCATGAAGTAAAAAAGTAAGATTTTTCTAGAAATGCATCGTTTAGGAGTAATCAGTGGGAACCTGAAAAAATTCATACTCCACAAGCAGAAAATTGCTTCACTAAATTCTAATTGTTGTTGTAGTTTGTAGCGACGGTTTAGATTTCTTATTATTTTTTCTGCCGGTGTTTTGTGTATATCTTAATTTCTTCAAATATTTCTTTGACATCTTCTGTTGTCGTGTCTTCCTTACTTAGTTTCCAAACTTGGCGGGGATTCCCGTTGCACGCTTTAAATTATTTGTTGTAGTATTTAGTTTTATTTCTCAAAAATTTCCACGTATGTTTCTATTTAATGGTTTCATTGTCATTTTTTTATCGTTTTTTGAAACGCGAAAAGAGATTGAGGACCCTCACAATAAGAACAAATAGAACCTACAGAACAAAGCTACTCAAACACAAACACAGGACAGGTTATTTTTCAAAATTAAATCTGTTGATTTAAAAATTACTACTGATTAAGTTAGTGAATGAAATGAAGTTCGGACTAAATATACACAACGTTTATTTAAATACCTACATCAGATTTAACATTATTCGTATTTATTTCTAGCTGATGAGCTCTATTCAACTAACGTTCATAGTTCATAAACTATTAATGTATTATTCATATGATTTATTTTACAATTTATTCTAAATTGGATATTAATTGCTTGATCGTTTACTATTTGGAGCAAATAGTCTATGGCAGTAACCTAAGATTATAATATAATTAGCAACAAAATCTAACTTTCATGTGAACAAATTCGAAACGATTGTCCAAATTCCAGACTATTCATTTTGCGTTCTGAAGTTACTGAATGAATATTCTTGGTGTTCTGATGCCGGTACAACATGAATAGAATTATTTTATAAGTAATAATTGATATACTGTTATCTTCGTTTTCCGACGATATCAATGTCTAGCCTAGTTAGGCGTGTTTTTTACTAGCGATTGTTCTACATTTTTATGTACATTGTAAAATACTTTTATAATCAGTAGTATTTCCTAATCAGAGTTACAAAAACCTATGCACTGGATGGAAAGGTTGCCAACACTTTTAAACAACTTGTAATTTTTAATTTAAACACTGTTCTAGTGCCAATAAAAGACGAATAATTTTCATCTTGGAAATTAACATTACAAACGTATTTTTAAATAAAGCTCCAAGTTGCAATTTTAAAACTTAAATAGTCAACACGAATTTTTTTTATTTATTTAAGATTAAATATTTTTTGAGAAATATGTTATTATACCACAATGTTTGCAACACATTCGAATTTTGAATAATTAAAAATCGGCCATCGTTCTATTTATACATTTATTTTCAAACGGCTGGAGATTATTGTTAGTTTCAAGTGTCAATAAATCGAAAATTCACATGTTTGCTCCACGGTGTGCTATTTCCACGTGTTATAATAAATAAAATTCCGATAAGATTTATATGGTTTAATTTATAAGCCAAGTTATGGCAGATTTCCATTTTGATAAGATGTTTCACAATGCGATTTTCATTGTAACATTGCGATTGATTATACTCACTTGGCGCCATATAGTAAGGTGTAGTACGGCTAAAAAATTGTTAACTTATCAATAAATATGTTGTTTGCAAAATGGCTATTTAATTCAGTGCAATCATTAAATCTGTAGAATCATTCAAGTACCTGTCAGGGCACTGTTGCTATCGATATAAATATTATCTATAATTGGTTGTATTTCCGAAATAACGCACAAACATTGCTTTACTAAACATGAATGATGAAAATTTTAACATTTAACATTTGCTCTTGAATTATTACGATATTTTCCTATACGGAACGATAGTAATCATCAAATTGACCGATCAAGGTTTATGTGCAATATATCAAAATTCGTCTGCGCTATTTACATGCATTTTAATAAACTATGAATGTTGGACTTGTTTATCAAATTTTTAAAAATTAAAGAATGTAATCTGCAACATAGACTTTTACTCGTTCAGAGTTTACTCATTTTTTACGTCATTTCATCTTTAACTATTTTATTTTGAATCTAGTTCATTAAATAAATTATCTTGATTGTTGTAGGTCAATTTCTTCATGATTTATTAATTTTTACACCCCGAATTGTTTACCGTTAAAAATGTCATGCCACACACGTGCTGGAATGCAAAATATAATTTAATTAGCACCAACGTGATAATAGTTTGATAATAACACTAATGTCATGGGACCTTTTCGAGTGTACATTGTGTTGCTTTAAAATTATTTCCGTAGCGACGAATGTGTAGTCAATGGAAATTATCATAAAAGTTTCCATATTGCTGGTAATAATTAATAACAGCGTCGTAGTGATCAATCCCCTCCCTTTCCCATTTTAGATTGATAAGAATTGCTACTCGGAATATTATCCATTCATTCATTCTGGTTGCTTGCATTTGTTTTGTTATACATCAACAGATATAATAATAATTTATGTAATTTCGATTGGCGTACATCTGGCCCCTCATATATTATACATTATCATCGCATGCCAAGTTGTTATAACAGACTGCTAATTTGACATTAATATAAATAGCAAGAAATCAATTAAAAATGCGATGCAATTATTATACGTAATTATGGGGAGTTTATAATTGGATTGTTTGTATCGAGTAAAAATGAAATCTAAACCTAAAAGTTTGTTCCAATTTATCAAAAAATATGCCGTATATAATAATTGCGAGATATTTGTGTGAAATGATTGTTTATTTATTATTGTTATTTGTACAAACGGATACAAATGACTAAATATTACCATCAAGTAGCAGGTTGGAGGCTGAAATTTTGAATCTTTATTTTTAAAAAACAATTTATTCGTCTTACCAAACCTATAATTAATGCACTAAATCAATTGAATTATTTTTTAAATATTATTAAACAATTATTACCAATCCAACCCAAACCCTACCCAAATTTTCAGCAGTGGGCTGCTATGTTTCAAAGCTTTCTGTAAATTTGTTGGGATCTGGTTAAAATTTTAGTTCTTTTTTACCTTAGCTTGGGTTGCACGATGTTTTTACCTTAGCTTCGATGACGAAATGCAATTCTTTTGAATTATGTTTATCGGGTGCTCCTGATTTCATACACCGGAAATTACATTGTTATTATTAAACATTTGTTTCTATAAGTAAAATATGAACGATTTTGGAATTTTGACAATTCTATAATTTTGCTTTGTCAACAAACCCAAAATGAAGAACACGAAAAATGAATGAGATAAAGTAAGCAAAGCGAAACAAACAGTGAAACATAATTGGAAATGATACTAAGTGATATTAACCAAATCAAATTCCGCAAATTAAACAAATCAAATAAGAACGATACAAATTAAATTGTGACGAAATAAACGTATTTTGTCTAACAAAACTTATTCTACGGCTTGTATTCTGACAGTCAGACTACTTATTTAAAAATAACGACACGGCCAACCTAGCTAATTTTAGTACACACTTAATTACAGAGTTGCCTATCATATCTGCAACAGTAGCAACGCCAAATCAATTTAAATAATATGAAAACTAATGATGATCAAAAAATCGAAATTAAACAAATGACAAAGAGTCATAAAAACTGAATACTGCATGTCAAATTAATCAAAACAAGAACCATAAACGAAACAAATAAAGTAATAATGTATACAAATGAGATTGAATAAACAATCAGAAAGAAACAATAGAAAAATTAATAGGTAAGATCGGCATGAAAACTATCTCGAAAGCAAATAATAAGTTAAAACAATTATAAATACATCGAATGAAATTAACAAATAGAAAACCAATTTAACGAACAAAAATTTGATTTATAGTGAAAAATTAAAAACAATAAAGCAAAGAAAACAAAAAATATTAGTCAAAGAAACTACACCTAACAAAAACACGAAAACTGGAACTTAAATAACAATGAAACGAATTAAAATGCAACAAAAATCACAAATAATTTAGACATGAATGAAAAGAAACCAAGCGAGAACAAACAGGGAAGTAACATGAAACAATGGAAAATTAATAATGCCATGCTGATGATGATTAGTTTGTATGTTATTTTCGAATGATAGGAAATATATCATTTGTAAAGTTCGGTTGTTGAACGGTTAGTGAGGAATCTATTCTGGCTTAATTTATAATATTTGTACGGTCTCCATATTAAATATGTGACAAGCTCATGCTTCAACAGATAAGGAAAAGTATTGGTTTTTAGAGCCAGCCACATAGATAGTCCCTTTAGTACATACGGTGGAATTTTATGAATTCCTGCTAACTTTTTAGGTGTTAATTTGTTAACTGCATTAATGTAATTTTCCATAATTTGTTTAAATGCAAAGGGTCATTGAATGGAAGATTATCGTTGAGGTTATACATTGCACTGCCAGTTAGATTGTTGAAAACGAAACTAGAATAACAAGCGAATTTGTCTGCGATATAATTTCGATCACTGTTATCCCCGTTCAAATGCATGTATGGCAAACAGCAAAACTGGTTAATATCGCCAGCAAACTTATTGTGATGTCCATCTGAGACGAACCCAATTTATGGTAGAGCTATTTCATTTTTCATTATTAGGAATTTCATCATTGAACCAGATTAGATACTTTATAATTTTATATTCACATCACTGCATTCATATAAGCGATTTCAATTTACTGCTAGGATTTTTTCCACAAGTTAGTCAATGTTACATTGTTTAAAGTTATACGCATTTCCGTATTCTGCAGTAATGGACACGTGTGGTAGGTGTCAGTACTCCCACAGTTATGGTGAGTGAGCATCTTCATTCACCATATCTTTAAATACTGTTGTTAAAAAGCATTTTTCTTCATTTACTATAACCAAATCTAGAGTACTGTTATTTGCATTAGTTATACTGTTGGTACCTGTAATGGACGAAATGTTCAGATCACGTAGAATGCATTTTCAGAAACAAGCCTTTTAACACATTGGAAACACTCGCAATAAGTTTCAATCAGGTATTCACTGGAGTTAGTATGTGAATAAATATTAAGTGATTAAGACCTTAAAGTTCTACAATTTTGATGATAAAAATGCATTATGTTCGTACTATAATTGATTTAATTCTTAACTCGAACACCAGTTTCTGCAAAAAGTGAGACAATAATTGCAAGTAACACTACAGTTATGAATCTGCAAACAACTGTCAGGCCCGATGCTTTTAGCTGTAGAAGCGAAATAACAGGGCTGTTACGATATGGGAATAAAAATCAAACAGAAATTTATGTAACTAAGCTACGCAAGTATAAACGTAATTCTCCAATCAAGTGGTAAACACTACGGCATTGGACGTTTATTAACAATTAATTTTGCGACAATGTGTTAATATAACAAAACAAAATATAAAATATTAGTTTTCATTTTGTTTACTAACTCCGGGAAGCATACAAAAATATGAGTTGTAAGGTATCTATTATTGATGATATTAATAACATATTTTTAACAGCCCCTTTTCAAATAAACCACCCCTGCAACGACCGCATGGACATAAATACGCGGTTAATATATTTACAGCTTCAGGAGTCCGAATAAAATTATTTATTACAATATTTACGTTTCTCGCGACAAAAGGAAAATGCATTATTGATTTGATATAATTTTCTTATAAACCACAACCACATAAACTCCGCATGAGAAAAAGTAACTCATTTTGTACTCGGTTTGTAGCTTCTGGGGGTTCTAGATAAATATTTACTACTTGATTTTTATTAATTTGATGAAATGAAAGAATTGTTTTTTCTCCCATAACATTTACACATAAAAACCCCAATAAGTACCATTAATTATTCACAGTTACTCGGTGTACAAAATTATTTATTCTCATATTTAGGACCACAACAGCAAAACGAAATAGTTTTATTTTTCCAGACCATTGTTAGACAATAAGTCCTTGAGAACACATGAGCGAGTATGTAACTAATTTTCAGCTTCTGGGGGTTGACTACGCCCACATGCTCTATTATATCTTTGTAAATAATGTATCTACAGAATTATCCAAAAGTAGTATAACATTCCCATATGATTATTTTTTTAAATCACCCTAGTAAGGGTGCTGGTATCATACTCGTCGAAAAACATCTCCTATATGACTTGCGTATTTTAAAAGAACTGGCTGTTTTAGATGTTAAATTAAATGTAAAATGGGAATCTGGAGAACGACATATGGATATATATTTACTTTCCCACAGCAATTGTCTCGGGGAAGTAAAAATTTCTATTAGTATTAATCAATATATATTTTTAATAATCGGTTTTACTCCTTCTTTTATCCTCGTACTACGTTGTGATATCTAATACATATTTTCTTATATTTTTCGTTTGATTGTATGCTCTTCGTTCGTTGTTAGTTTTATATTTGCGTTTGTTATTTAATTCAATTGATTAAATTGTTAAAAGATATCTAGTTCTATCTAGTTTTAATTTATACGTCTGCTTCTACGTTCATTTGCTTGTACATTTTTGCTACGAGTTTGATTCTTGAATAGCGCAATATTTTGATTTTGTATAAAGGAAACAAATTACACTTAGGTTACAAGAACAAAATGCAATTAAAATAGAAATTCTAAAAAATAAGCCAAACAGAAAAGATTTAATTCAACACCATCCTTACACATCCTCACACATCCTTACCCTTAATATACAAATATCTAAACAATAAAATCAATTCAGATAAGCTCAAAACAATACAGAAATAAAAATAATAACTGGAAAATATTATTACTATACTTAAAAAAGTAGTTAAGGAATTAATTAAGTAATTGAGAAGTCCTGAAGCACTGAAAATAACCCGACGTCACTAAGCCGAAGCTTATCAATGACACAGAACTATTCGTTGCAATTTATCATTTTTGCGATTACGTGTGTGTTTAAAGGAAAATAATAATAAGAAAACATTCTAATCTATATTAACCATGATCTTGTTTTATTTTTAATAGTAATAATATTTACCAAACCATTGATTTCATAGCAAATTTTATTAAAGATAAAGTTGTTAATCCGAGGCAAGCCACCCGAGCTCTTGTTTCGTATGAATTCTGTATGTTCTCCATATGCATTTTTGCTGAAGAAATTGTTTACAATAACCCTGCACACCCCATTGGAAATGAATAGCCTATTTCCATTTCTAAATATTTGAATGATTCTACTTTGTCTAATTTCTCACAGACAGTTACTTCGACGTACATCCAAATCATCGTGCAGACAATCCAGACGATGTGTAATTTTAATTGGTCTTCTTCCATATAGTTTTGGCGGATACACATGTAGAGCTTCCGTTTTTTATTTTTTATTTTTCGTTCCTAATCGCGGCCCCAACATTTGTAGTACTCACGATTTAGTTTACTCTCAGCCACCTATGGATCTTTATTTATTGACACCACCACGGTCTCAAAATACTCCCCTATTGAAATTATCCTAAATTCATAATTCGTTACCAACATTTACAGCAAATGTTCTATTTGACAGGTAGTTTTTCAAACCCGTTAAGTAAATCACATGCTATGTCCATTCTCTCTAGTATCTCTAGTACTTTTTCGTGATTTATCATGTCGAGTGCTTTGGAGAAATCTATAAACGCCAAAAACTCCTTCAGAATTGCCCCTTCTTTTGATATTAGAACTGGTTTGCATATACTATTCCAAACTTGGTTAGGTAATTCCACATTGTTTGCGAAATGTATCTAGTTTACGATCTTGTTGTCCTGTCCCTGTTATGATGGAAAATTGGTCTTACTTACGAATTCCTTTATATCAGCCGTTTTAATTGAGTCGATCCCTGGTGATTTTTGCCGACCCAAACTTCTTATTATCGAAACAACAATATGAATTGATACCACGATTGTCTGTAATTGACTCCATTCTTTTAACCGGAGCTGCTTTCGAAACTCCTCCGCGAATCTGTTTGCAATCACCACCCCTAGTAGTTTAAAATCATGAATGATACTTTCATCACCATATTTCTTCTTCTTTTGTTCTAAAATTTCATTCAAGTCTCTCCATGTCTTTTTCGTGACATTTTTGTGACTGTATAGGAATTATTTTGTTCATCAGAGCATGCCACGCACTATTGTGTTCTGCTCTTAATCGCATCCTATGCTATGTGTAAAGTTTATCTCTGTTCTGTATCTCATCACAAACAGGTATTGTGAGCCACGGTTTTGCCTGACGTCACTCCTTCCTAACGCAATTCGTCCGTCTTTGATGCTTGATAAGCCACTTTGTTACCTGCGACTACTGTTTCGTTTTTGTTTGAATTTTTTATTGAATCCTTTAGTATTGTCTCAAACATATTTCTGTCTGTTTTAAAAACTATATCCGTTTTACGTCCATCTTCTTCTTTTTTACTTTTTTCACTGTACATGAAATCATGTACTTGATATTTTCGTTTGAATCACTGCACTTCTTGTCTGTCCCAGTTGTCTCTTTATAGAGCAATACAAGATTGGATCAGATTATTATATCTAACCTCCTCTCTCGTTATTTTGTCAATTTTTCTTTCCAGATATTGTGAAACCAATACATTTTCGTACTCGTACTTCGTTTAAATGCAACAGCAAGGAAATGTTAATGTTACTCCCCGATTTTGTCCAGTCGTTCAACGAATTTGTCACTTGACACCACATCTCCTACGAGTATGTCGTTATCAACATATTCTACATCCACAGGTTTTGAAAGTCTTTACTTCCCACACTAGTTTATTTAATTTTTTCCAAGTCTTCCATGCCTTGACCCGTCTTATTTTCTAGCTAAAATATCCAAATCCCCCTTCCTTTTTACTTCCCATAATAGTGTTTTGTTATATGCTGACAATTGTTCTACTAGATACATTTTTCCCGTTGCTCTAGAATCTATTACTTTATTTGCTTTATTTATGTTGCTGATTGTTACGCTAGACACTCGAAAGAATATTGCACGACTATTGTAGTAACACGATCTAATGAATCGTCCCTTTTTGCAATAATCTATCGGCAACGTCTATATCCTTGCTGTTTATTTCCATCCGAATCGACATTGTTACCTTACACACAATTTTTTCACATCTTGACTCTCATCTTCTTTTACACTGTGTGTTTTTTTTGCGAATGTTAGATGCTTCAATTCTCCCATTCTTGCGGTTAGCGATTTAAATCCTTCTCATCGCAAGAAGACAATAGCTGGACAATTTTTTTCCCCCCAAGTTAATTATTTTCGCACCCAAATCTTGTTAACCTTGTTTAATATATTCGTATTATTCTTCTACGAATTGTTGTTGCTTCCAGCGTTTTTTTTTCAATTGCTTCGCGATGTTGGATATCATGTTTTTATTTCAAATATATAACTCTTTTTAGGATTCTTGCATTCCTCTTTCTGTACTTTCCTTACATTCCTACAGCGCTCGCATCTCCAGTTAGCCTTATTCCCTTACTGTTAAGTGGCGCTTCGCTAATGGACCAGTGGCAATAGTTGCCCTCACAACATTCTTTGTGTCGTTTTCGCTTTTGAAGAATAATTTCGAACGCGCCACTTTTTGTATTTTTTAATTTTCTGGCTCTTTTATTACTTTTTTATGCAAAATTTTTCCTTGAGTTTACCATCCGTTATTCGAAATTTCCAGAAACTAAAAGAAAAATATTGGCTCTATATCAAATATTTTAATTTCTTATTTTCTTTACTAGTTGTTGTTTTGTTTTACGTCTATAATTCTTCGTGCCGTTTGGATTTATTTTCAACCGGCTTTATTTTGAGTGGATACAGCAAATAAATTGTGTAGCAATTATCTTGCCACAGAAATTAGAAGGGAAAACTTTAGGCAAACAATTTTAGTTTTTCGCAACCTCGAGAATATATTAATGAGGAATTATTCGGGTTGACTG
Organism: Geotrupes spiniger; assembly: GCA_959613385.1. NCBI lineage: Eukaryota > Metazoa > Arthropoda > Insecta > Coleoptera > Geotrupidae > Geotrupes > Geotrupes spiniger. The sequence goes on along the minus strand of OY390736.1, from coordinate 21,585,921 downwards.
TGATTTCCAACGAATTTCTGAAACATTTTTATCGGCGTTCATATGCAATTCATACTGACGAGCGTTTACTTGGTTGCATAGTATTGCATCAAACAAAGTGTAAAAGTGTAATAACATGCGCACAGGGTATTAGTTCTTACTTTTGCATAGAACATTGTATTTAGTCGTTTGCAATAGGTATTCGGAAACGTGACGAAATAAACACGGCGCCTGTAGAAAAACCGGCTGCTCTGCGTCGTGACAATCGCTATGGCAACCAAATATACTCCATGTTGCGCTTCACGTGACCGAGCCGAGCCGTCCACGTTGTAAACCTCGTGAAGGCTTCTTCTATCGCTTTTGTTTATTACTTTATTTATTGAAGTTATACAACGTTATTTTAAAATACAATTAGCGTATACATGCATTTAAATTTCCTTTAAGAAGTTATTTTTTCGCTTATCGAAATGTCACTGCAATTAAAATGTGCATCGCTTACGTTTCTGGTATTCAGTGTCTCTATACGGAAGTCATATCACGTTTATTTCTGTACCAATAGGGAACATTGAGATTGTGGTGGAGCGGGAAATAAATTTTAGGGAATTATTCCAAAATGGCTAGTTGTTAAAAATTCATAACATTTTCACTTGATTTATATTAGCATAAAATTTGTTTTGTAAAACAATTGGTATTGATTTGTAGTTCGTGGTCTATTATATTTAAAATTGCTTCGTGCAAAAATGACGATATATGCATTTTCACGATTAATATTAAATTCTAGCACTCTTATGGATATCAAATAATTGTTTTTTGTTTTTAATTTTAGGTAAGGGATCCCATCTTTGTGCGGGTAAGGCTATTTCTTATATTCTGATATTTTGAGATATTTTAATATTACATTTTTACTTATTGGCGGGAATCAGATTGTATGCATTTTCAATGAATTTCTAATTAGGAACTAATTTGTTTACATAAAAACAGCCATGCATTATCCTGGTACGTTCGAAATCTGCTTAAATCTCATGCTTCTACTGAGCTTAAGTATTTATACTGTGGGTAAAAAAATTACTGTAAAATATGTTGCGTCAGTACTTCTTAATGTTATAGTTAAGCTACACAGAAAACTTGCAATAAACAAATACATAAATGTGATGAACAGTAAATACCTCTAGACTGAAATAAAATTGGTACTCAAACAAGCAGGATTGATTTTAAGCATCTAGATTCAGGGCCCCTCAGCCGCATTGTTAGTTACTCTTTTATGTTGGAATTGAGTTACATTTATGATTTGTTAGTATTTATTTTATTATTAATTTGATCATAGTATGGTAATGTATAAATAAATGCATATACGTTAAAAAAAGAACAGTGTTTGTATCCGTGGAAAGTGTAAGTGAAATATTTCGAGAAATGTTTCAATGACACTGAAATAAATATATATCAACAAGTGTGAGTTGATTATGGAAATCTAATTCATGTCTTTGATTAAAACTGCGATGTCCCAAAAAGGAACCGATGAGACAATAATAAATTATGATTAATGGTCCCATAACTTCCCTACCTCACAGGTTGATCTTTTCTACGAGACCTACACGTTTCCTTATCGTATGAATGTCATGCCACGAATTACTTTCGTGTAATGATGTTTATTTATTGGTCACTTTCGGCAGTTGATATAAAGTTTTGATTAATGATGGTATTAAAAATGTTGATCTTAAATAGTACATACATTTGCAATTTTAGTCATGTATAATGTCATAGCCTGATAAGTTCGTATTCGCGTGGTTTTTATTTACTTATGCAAATGAAATTTATCTGAAATATTACAAATTTGCATGTACCACTGCATACTATAAACAAGATTCCCTTCCTTTTTCTGGATATTTTAAAGCCTACAGAATACAGATGATAAGAATATCGCACTGTTTCCCCTTTTCGTTGTATCCTTTATGTGTCCTTTTCTCACTTGATTTGTCTTTATTTCCTCCTTCATTGCTTCCTTATATTCTCTTTGTCACCCCCATTTAATCATTTTATTGATATCCCATCCTCCCTATGGCTTTTTCATTTTTCATTTCAGTTATAATTTCTTCTACACGTTCTTTCGTTGTACACTAACATTTTTCTTATTTATTTTCACCAATGTTTTACTTATTTAACCTCTTCCATTCTATGAACGTATTCTCCTTATCGGCTCCAATCAATTAATGTTAACCACTTTAATTGTTAATGGATATCAATCACATGTTGTAATTCAATGTGAAATAATTTAATTCACGACTATTCCGAGTTTATCCCCTGTCTACTATTATACTGCTTTCTCATTTTTGTGTCACTTGTGTATGTATCATCTTTACCTTTATTGTTCCTCCTCAACTTTTCTCCTTCCATTCTCATCTCCTGCTGTAGTTGATTTCATCCTTCTTTTAATTCTTATAATGATAAGAGACCACAAAATGAACCTGAGAATACTTCTAATCTGTATTCATTAGAACATCATGCACACCCGCTTTCCCAAGCAATGCTGTAGTTAAATCGATATGCTCTTTCCGTATCGAACAGTTCGAAGTTCTTAAGTAAGTTGGACGTTAGTGAAGGACGTTAGTGTCGGATCCCGCCTCTTTTATAAAGGCCTGTAGTGTCCAATTTTGTTGTCGTTTGTCAATTTTGTTCAACACGTCTTTTGAAGAAGTAATATTTCCACGCAAATGGAAAAAAGTCATGTAACCCCATATTTAAAACATGATATAGAATTGACGTGAAGTAATTATCGCCCGCCCCATTTTGTCAACTTTCCCCAAAATATTTTAATCAATACTTCAGGAATATTTATTTTTATCAATAAAAAGCTCAATAATACCTGAACAGCATGGTTTTTATGCGTCCAGATCTGTCGTGAGAAATCTGTTAGAGTACGCAGAATTTATCCTGAAAACCATGCATAAGCATATCCAGGTGGATGCCGTTTACATCGACAGCAAAGCTTTTGATGAAGTCAATCATAATATCCTTTTGCACAAACTCACTGAGATTGGTGTGCATGGCAACCAGCTTCGTCGGATTGGCTCTTACCTGTATGAGGTTCCAAGCAGTCACAATAAACGATTTTACATCTGAATTTTCTGAACATTTTTCTGGTAACCCTCGGGAACTTGAGTCCTCTTGCTGATCGTCTACATCAATGATACTACAAATGCTTCCATTACTACAAATTTGTTATATTTGATGATGACCTTAAATTCTTTCAAAACGTCGTCAACGATAGCTACTGCAAACTAATTTGCACCAGAGTGACTTTGACAGACTTGTGGTATATTGCGAGAAAACTTGAGTGAGTGCTATCAAATTGCATTTGGTAACCTGTAAGTTACCTTTGAACCAAAAATAATTTTTGACGTACATATCAATAATCCAATTAATAAAGCATTCAGAAAGTTCGGTTTCATAACTCGTGCGTGTCGTCACTTCAACTCAGTTCATGCCCTTAAGGTGCTATGTTTTGCTCATTTACCTAATCGCCAGTGCTTTCCAAATTTAGAATCTCCAGTGCTTTCCAAATTTGGAATCCCCAGTACTACATTTATATGCAGAAAATTTAATTCAACTTAAAGTGCCTATGGAAAAAAAAAACTTCACACACTGCAAATCCTGATACTGTTGATTACAGGGCATTCTGTTTGCTATTTGAGTTCCATTATCAGAAAAGCGTATTGTCAATTTTATTTTATTTCTCATTAAAATTATACCAACAATATAACAGATTCCCCGAACTTACTTATAAAGTAGGTTCGATACATATTCCATTTAGCAGCTCAAACTCTGCAATGAATTTCTTATTATGGCGTTTATGTCAGGCTGATAATAGTTCACAAATATTAATCACGACTAAACGCCGTGACGTTTTTCTTAAATTTGTAAATGATTGTGATGATGTTCTTGATTATTTGCGAGATGTTTCGCTATTTCAGGTCTCGGCAACAAGCGTTGGAAATCGAATCCAACATATAGTCAAGTTATTGCTCATTTTATTAAAAGAAATGATACTCACGGGACGCGTGGACCAATCATTTAATACAATTTTAGATGGGAAACGGATCTGCCGTACCGCTACGTGCAGAGAAATTCACTGCAAATGCTAACGGTCAACTCATTAAAATCAAGCAAAGTTCAAATGTCACATACATTGAAAATGGCATTGTCAGTCAATATAGGAAAATAAGTATAAACATTACCATTAACCGTTTGGATTTTGAAAGAGAATACGTTTTGAATCTGTGGAAAATTTTATCGTGGTTTTTTGAGCTCCTCGGCAAGAAATTTCTGAACTGAACTATTTTTTTGGTGCTCTCATAGCATCTTATTAGTTGCTATATGTATATTATAAATCGGTGTACAACGAGGAATTTTACTACATATTTAAATATAGACATTTACCTATGTATTAACCCATAATTAGGATGTTGCCGGATTTTCTCACTGCATTTTGTGGCGTCACGTGTTAGTTAATATTCTGTATGCTTTACTGAATTACTTTGGATTACTGTTAATTGCCATCAATAAATCATGTAAGTGGTAATTTATTCAGCAGAAGAATAATTACTGAATTAATAACGTGAAAATTTGATTTATTATCAAGACGAGGGAATTGGAAGCTTTCGAATGCTCGATACACATGGTGCATGGCAACAATTTAAATCTAAATCTAAATTAAATTAAATTTAAAAATACCCTTTTCGTGTTACTGTATTTAGATTTTTGACTAGAAATATAATTAATAAATTAATATTAGCTTTGGTTTTTTCTTAGTATTTAATTGTAATGTATTAATGGTGAATAGATGATAGAACACAGAAAGACAACAAAATAGTATATTGTTTTGTTGGCATTAGTACTGTTAATGCAACAACATTTTTGTTTCATGTTCATGTATTGGTACATAATTATTTTCGTATTGTTTTCTATTTGTTACCCTAACAATAAATGTCTGCTGTAAACATTGTGAAATGAATCACTAGAATAGTTCCATTGTCTGTATGGAAACGGTTTAGTATTGATTAAATAAATTAATGCTCAAATGTTTGCAATTTTGCGACTAAACGAGTTTTATTACTGCATGTGTATTAAAGCACCACATATACTGTGCTGATTTAAATGCTACTCTTGATTTAAAATCTATTTTCTTTTAGCTGCTTTAATACAAATCGGCAATGTTTCTGGAATTTAGTTTAACAAAATATTCATATTGACTGTGAAACGAATAATATTGGATTTGGTTCTATTTGAACCACCGCATTTTGTTTCCAATATGCATTTTTGACTTAATTAGAATCGGTGTCGATGACAAGTCTTATCTTGATTTAGGTGTAATTGGATCTTTACTTTTACAAGTAAAGATAACATCAGGTTGTATTTACATGACGTGGAGTAATATAATGACTACATCGTGATCACTTGATCAAAATATTACGCGCTATCAAAGATCAAGTGACAACTTGATAACTGTGATAACAATTTTGCCTAAACTGATTTAGTGTGATGTCATAGAATATTTGAAAAATTCCAGAATTAAAATTCACGACTCAGTAATATAACTAAACAAATATTAAAAAAGGGTGACAAATGTTATCATTGGCTAATATTACAGATTATTTACGTTTTAGGTTAGAATTTATTTCTTTTTATTTTTTTTTTGTCCACAATCTACGAATAAGTTCTAATAATATGAATTTACAGCACCGTCGTACTAAATTTCCAAAAACTGAAAAACTATTGTCTGTAAAACTTTTTAACACAAAAAATATTGCAAGAGATTTATATAATCGGCCACGCTGGTTTTATTCGAAAAATAATTGCTAGTTGAATTTCGCAACGGATTAAAAAAATCGTAATTGATGAATTGTATGTCACAAATTATAATACAATTTGTATGGAATTATTTTTTTTATATATATGTTACTATAGAAAGTTCGCGAATCACTGTATGTGTAATTAACGACACGTGTAACGTGTTTGAGTGCCGTCCTTATTGCATTGTACTCTTGTTACTTGTGCAAGTCCAACAGGGAAATGGAACAATTTAAAGTAACTACATTTCGTTTGTTGTCGTCCGTGTATTTTATACTTACTTGCCATTTCTCTCGCTTGATAAAAGTGAAAGTCACACAACTGAATGTAGGCGTCCGTACTGGTAAGCCATATGTTAAAACGTAAAGTTATGATCACTTTCATCGAGACCAATAAAAATTTTAAGTCTTTTGAACAGACTCGTTATTTTTTAGCGATTCGCGCTATAAATTGAAACGCAATTTATTGGACTGGAAATTGAAAGTGCGCTGTGTTATTTGCAGTAAATGTTTACAATCGCGAACGTGATGAGGGAATTATGGAATAAATTATTAATAACAGTGACTTGCTTGTCACAGTTTGAAGTTTCGTTTGGAATTTATATGTCTCATTACGGTGCCGGTTATTTCGATTTTTATTGTAACGCGGATTCCAGAAGTACATACGAGTATGCTTTGCTGCTCTGAAGCCGGGAAAAGTAAAAGTTCGCCTTGTGTGCGTGTGAAAAGTATGTTAATTAAATCGATTACAGAGGTGATAGACTAGTTGCATTGGCTCGGTTATCTATTTCGAATATACTTGCGGTTGCTATACATGGGCACATTTGTAAGTTGAATTTTTTCAGAACGAACTGCCGAATAATATTAAAAATATGATTGTTACATTGATTGTCAGACGTGCAACAAATTAAAAAAAAAAACAATGGAGACACAGTGGAAAGACAGACACAGTGGAAAGATATTTTTTAAACATTTTAAAGGAAGTCTAAAGTAATCTTCAATGTATGTGCATCCCTTAATTTAAAATTAACGGATGCTCAATCCGGTTCCCTCACTTCACACTCAGTGAACACGGGCATGAGTGTGGGCGCCACAAAGATAAAGGACCACTGCTTAAGAATGTTTAGCAAATGAGGAACATTAAAAATTGAAAATAAGGGTGAAAATAAGATGCGTTCTTTACGTTAAAGACAACAATAAAATCGATGTCGTAACGTTATTAACGATTTACTCGACGTTATTGTATCAGAGAATCAAATATTTGCACCTCTAGTTTAATTAGGGGTCTTGATTTAAACAAGTAGAACGTACCAAACATTTTGAGGCGTAAACTAAGTCGCATGTAACGAAATCGCGACACAATTACAATACGCAATATCTAAATTTCTACTGAATCTATTTTCAAAATTTAAGCTCGATTGAATTTCTTTTGTACTACGTAAGCAGTGCTGTAGACGTTTCCCAGAAGATGACGTAATCGGCACCATTGAGAAACAACACTACAGCTGCTCGATCTAAATCAAATCATCGCGCGCCATAATGGCATTATCTGAATCATGAACGTAAATAAAAGTGGATACCATTTTCACATGACCACCACCAATCGTGTTCGGTATACATCCAATGTGATATATTAATACTGAGATACATAGTTACACATTACTGTTAAAAAATTGTATCGTATCTTATTATAGCGATTTTTACACACAAATAACGATTTAACAATTATAAAGTGATTATTTACGTAATTTTAATCATTGGCAATTACGCGATGCTTTGTGGACAGAACTTCAGTGTTTTTCATATTACGTTCGGGGATTTTTCCCTGTTGTTCAGGATGGTGCGTAAATAGCACTTTCAGTTGAATTCTGTGTTATTAATAAATAAATTATACGTTCCGTCGCTATTATGAAACTAATCATTGCTTTATTTTCACGGCATAAATTTTATGCAAGTGATCTTCAGGAAAATTATTAATTCGTTATATATACGTACTGCATAACAAATTTAATTATTTTGCTTAAGGAAACTATATTTCGCGTTGGGAATTGTAAAATTATGAAATTATTTATTATTCAACAATTGTAGTGTAATCAATTGCAATCGTGCACGAAAAAGAGAAATTATATATATGGGAATATAACAGTGATATATGGTATAGCCCTAGATTTCTTCCTTCGTCTTTTACTAATAATAAACAATCACTCACGCAAATTTGTTTCCAGCACCACCCCTAAATGACAATGTGACAGTAAAAGTGAGATTGCATCGATTCAGATTCGATTTCTTTCAAATTAAATACAGCACTGGAAAATCGACTAAAATATTAAAATGAAAATCTTCCAAAGTTTGTTCATGTTTTTCTGTATGTGAATATATATTTGTAGATATTATATAACATTATTATTTAATTTTTAGTTTAGAGGGTTTGTAAGACGAGAAACGTGGAAAACTTTATGAGAGAGGTCGGTTGGATAAAAATTCAAATTAAATTAAATTTAGAAAATACAATCGAAATTTGAAACCTGTTCCTTAGGATTACTTGCCTTGCCAGGATTACATCGCCTCAAACTAGTAGCGAGCAAACCGGCTAACGCTATTTTATATACTTGCTGAATTAAATAGTTGGACATTATTGGTGGTAGATATCAAATATAAAAGTAATAAAGCCAAGTGAGATCAAAAGAGGAAGAAAATCTCAATTATTTTTTTCTTCAATCGCCAACTAGAAAATTGCCATACTCTCGAGGACCAATTGTTACTAGAAACACGGTTTCCCCATTTCAGGATTTTGCTACACCTGTTTGAAATACACTACTCCCAAATAATCAACCACTTAAAAGTTATATGTTCGTTTTGGTTTGGTTATTTCATTCTACGTCCATGTTGTCAGTTTTTATAAATATTTTTGTTATTGTTGCCTTTAAAATATTTATTGGCCACGTCCAATTTATAAATAACACAATGTGTACTTCAAATCAGGTTAATATTAGTTGGTATTGTTTACTGTTGGTGAAATATTGAAATACATTTTTAGTCCTCTTAAGCCTTCTATACATGCTCATATTTTGATATTCAGTGCGTGTTCAACTAACAATGTGACTTCGAAAATGGGTTGGGTTGGTAGCACCTTACCATATGTAGAAATGAATGGTTGTTAAATTATAGTTAAAATACAGTTTCGGCCATTTAAGAGCTTATCATCAATCATTTTACTATTATTAAGAATTTTTAATAATATATTAAAAATCAAATTACAGAAGGCATTGTTTCAGGCATGAGTCCTGACAGGACGAATTTTTTCTACTTTGTGCCCTTTTTACGTGAAAAATTAAACTTTGTCAAGTATTTCAACATTTAGGGATATTTGCGCGGGTTGGTAATTTTTCACACAAAATTTGGCGCAAAGTAAAAAAATATTATAAAACACTCGTACAGAAGGCTATTCAGGGCATTATCCGTTCAGGGCGAACATAAAGAAAAAAATATACCAGACTCATTTTAACACTCGAAGTTTACACAGTTTAACACTATTTTGGGTGCTAAAATGAAGTTGTTTTAAACGCAAAGTAGAAAAAATATATTTTCTTGCTTCCATTTTTATTAAAGTATGTGCAGTAGCATTTGATTTTGTGGTACGTTTGGGAAGGGACATATGCTTACTTTTATTTTTACTTTCCTTTGTACATAAACATAAAGCATATTTTCAGCTTTATGTGCGGTCGGTGAATTGGATGGAAAGGAAGCAACGATTCGATTGGTGTGGTATTATAAGTGAGTCGTGGAAGGGGGTCACAACAAGGAAACAATCAAGGAAAGGCTGGTTCAAAACAGTGAAGAATGAAATATATGCAGAAAATGCCATAAAATTGCGTAGATAAAACCTCATCGATTAAAGGAATTATTTACTATAAGAGCACTTGCAAGTTAATTATGTGCGAGTACAATCAAATATAATACAAAATTATCTTCCAAATCATAATTAGAAAATAATGGATCGCAAAACATCCAATTAAATTCGAAGATTGCTGGAACATAATGACAAGACATTCTTTAGGATTGAAAAAATCTATCGAAAAATTAACTATAAATTGACCAACATTTTGGAAAAATTCAAAAGTCTGGATGCTACACATTGCAACAAAGTTATCACATGGAAAACACAGCACCAGAAATAACTTCATAACCAGCTTCAGCAAGGTGAGTTTTTGGTCAGTAGGAATGTCATAGCTATGGTCATTATATGTATGCTTTTCTATCTAAAAACGTCAAGACAACGTTGATAAAGTAAGATGATCTATATAAAATCAAAGATCAGCGAGTTTCGGGTATTTATGAGCTTATTCGGTGGTCAGTTGGCTAGTTACTTAACATAACCATTGCAGCCGCACGTGAATAAACGAAGCAATTTGCCTCTTAAATTAACTTCTTCAAAAATTCGTTGATCAATCAACCAACAAAGCAAACCCAAATCAACGTAGAAAAACTTAATGGAGAAAAATTCCATGAAAATATCCAAGTAGGTAATAAGGATCATTGAAAACCAATCCAACCGTATACCAAAGTATCACCCCAATTAAAAGTCCCATAGCATGAAACGTAAACATGAAAGATAATAACATGAACGTCAAAAGCTTCTTCAGAACATAAATCAACATAAATCATTCTAATCAATCTTGGATAAAACAAAATCTGTCTGTTGAAAACACAATTGATCAATCAATGAAAGTCGGAAAATTTGGAATAGAATACTAAATCGAAGCTTATGTATCAGGATTTAATAGTTATTCAGATGATTTAAAAAAAAACGTTAGTGTGTGAGTCGTTACATTGTTTTGGGTTACATTGGGTTCGGTCGGCTAACTATCCAATCCTGATGCATAACCTTCGATTTAGATTTATTTTGCAAATCTTTTTTCTAAATTTTCGATCATTGTCTTCTAATTGCAGTGTTTTTAACAGACAAATATTTTGGTTTATCCAAGATTGATTACATAGGTTTATGTTGACTGATTCTTCAAATTCAATTTCTAAAGAAGCTCTTGACCTTTACACTGGTTGACAAAAATTGATAGATACAGCAACACTTTATATTACAATAGTATCATTTATTGTTTGTGTTGGGTGGGTCACTATGAAAAAATGTAAGTCTTTTGTCATTGAATTGAATTATTTTATATTATTTCTACCAACCCAACACCATACAAACCAAACATTATCCCTGGATAAGAAATTGACTCTTGCCTCATACAATTCAATCTCATCCCACTCCAACCGAAATCAACAAGAAATTCTGTTGGTATTTTTACAATCCAACTTCTGCAGATCTCATTTATTTTTGTTGTCGTTGTTATGTATAACAGTTCGAGGTAGAAATCAGCAGACAAAATAACACGGGATTTAGCATAATAAATTTGTATTATTATGAAAACCAATTTATTTGTATGAGTGGAAAAATCGCCGTGTAGGTAGAAGGTATTTATTAATTTTCTTCTTCGTTTCGCTTTGTATTTTTCGTAAAGTGACTTGAAATGTAGTTGCTGTAGCCATACAGTCAATTAAAATGCTTTATAATTTTTGGTGGCCTTAATTTATATGTGGAAATTAGTAAAATTTCATTTACTGTAACAAACGTTTCGTACATTTGCTTTTTATTCTCCATCAAATTACTTGCTAGCATTTCTATGCACTATTCAAAATACACCACAAAAGTTAGTCAAAGAATTTCACCACGCTGGAAAATGGATTTATGACTACAATCAAGCACTAAGGTGGAGTTCTGGTAAATGCACAGACATTATCCAAAAAAGCCACAAGATATGTCCACAGTATGACAGAAATTATAGAAAATGCATTAAAGTGCTCTTGACTACCTGGAAATGCTATTAATATACATCTTATAAAGGTATTGCAGAAATGTGAATCAAAATAGAAACCAAAATTGCACGGTATGTGATTTAAGCGACGAAGAGAATGAGCGTAGTAATCATTCGCATTTTCAATATTTTAACGAAAATACACATTTCCCGTTCTCAATCTAAAGAGATGATTTGGTTTTGCTTCATAAAAAATATACATAACAAGAAGCGGACCCAAATTCCATTTCTGTGGTACGCCTGGTCTAATTTTAAAGCTACCAATTGCGTAAATGTTTTCGAAGTCCTGAATATTTAGAATATAAAGTAGGGGTATAACTTTGCGAAATCAGTTGCCTTTCAAGAAGGTGGTACTTTAAAGATCTACGCCTATAAAACCAAAAATGTCTAAAATAGAAACATTTTATTTGTTTTCTTTTAATGGCGTTCATGCCCCACCTTGAGGCTATTTGGGATCCTATCAATATATACCAAGAATTAACTCTATTGATGTGGAATTATTCTTTGGTTGGGTTGTTTAGGAACCCATTTAATATCAATATCTTGTATCAGAGCTTTGCTGTTCCAGTGTATACGCTCCCCCATCTACAAGCCATCTCAACAAGATTTATGAAATATCCATATTGCGTAATTTATTTGTAAGGATTGAATTTATTGCTGAAAGCTGATTCCAAGTTACTTAAAGTACATAGAATAGGGTATAGGATTCTCTACCATATTGTTACCACTTTTGAAAATATACAGGGACAATTAGGGTGTATTAGTGTTAGGCGCATATATAACTGGACATATTTATAAGAAATTTAATCTCTTAATAAGCTGAATGTAACATAATCTAAATCGTTGTGATATATTTTCGAAGTTTTAACACCTGAATTAATTAATTTAATTTAAAAATTTAAATGATTTTTGCCCTCTACAACCTGTTTTTTACAACTTCGCCTTTTTTGACCAATGATGCATTCCATCTAATCTTATATTTTTAGAAGGAAGTACTTTGGTCATTTTTCTTCTTTTTCTTATATAATTTTTGAAGAGATGATGATGAAGGTCGTCCTCTTTTCTTAGTTTTAGTTGCTTTTACTTCTTTGCAAAAGGATTTTGCTATCTAGGTGCGAAATTCCAAAGATCTCTTTAATATTCCCAAAGATTTGCCGTCTTTACGATAAAGTAGCCACAAATATCAATTACTAGATCAATAAAATGGAAATGAAAGTAGTATGATGTTAAAGCATCTAGCAATCACCTCGCATAAATTTATTATAGGTTTTCACCACTTGTGGATATTTTACCTCAATGGAAGCCTTTGAATTCCTATCCCATCTTTTCAGATCAGTTAATACATAAGCACTAGAAAATGTGCTTGCTACATAGACCGATCTGGTGTCAAACCATTTTATAGCTCTTATACAAATATTGTCAATAATTATTTCTTTTCCTTTGAGTTTCTTCTTCATAACTTTGTCCTCAGGAAAAGGCAGTTCATGGAATCTATTATTACGAATTGTGAAAAAAATGGAAATCCATTTTTGGCCAGTTCAACGAATAGTTTTTGGGAAGAAAACCAATTATCACAAATTATAAACAAGTCCATTAGTAGCGCAAAGGACACATGTCACTTGAATTGCACCTTTTTGTGGATACTTAGTATCTATTGTTGAGAATTTTTAAAATTTTGATTGCAGGTGATCACCTTATGGTCTGATTTTATACAGCTTATTGCTTTGCGGGTCATTTTGGGATGGTTGTTCAGCATTGTCACTGACGTGTAAACATTTTTTTTCTTCCCTGCGGTCTCTACTTATAATATCTGCACTCTGACTGACTCGACTATTTTTGCCCAGTACATACTGTGATCTCGGTAAACCAAAAATAGACATTTCAATATCAAAAACTTGTTCAATTTCAGTTCTATTCAAATTGTTTCGATTTCGTTGTATAGAATATAAATTACTTTGTGCAACAGTGTGATCTAAAATCACATCATCGAAAAAAGTTACGAAATTATCCAACTGGCGTTTGCAGTTCTAGCATATTCATAACACTTCCATTTCTTGTCACATCCTTTCACACATATTTGTTTCTGAGGCTAGAATACTTTTGTCTATCAATATTTGCATTCCCCTGTATTTATTTTTCAATCGTACTTCAGTAGTCTCATTTTCTGATTGGTCATAATTTTCTTCTAACTTCATGCAGCCTTTGAAAACTAATGGGTCATATTTCTTATCACTCTCACTCAAGCAAATGTTCTCACTTTCCTATGGTATCTGTCTAGTTTGCAAGGAACCACGCTTCTTTTTTCTATAAAATGTCGAAGGATCCATAGTCTGAGAATAATTGAAATTTTATAATTATTTTCTAATCTACCGTTTGTATGGCAAATCCAATGAATATAGGGTACAAATAGTCACCAATAACCAAAAGTATATTGCTGGGATTATCATTAATGTATAATGTATCATTGTTTTACGTAGAAAAACAGGTAAATAAATACGTTGTCGCTGAAACCCAAAGATGTTCTACATCACTACTATTATATTGACGAATATTTCACATCGATGGCAATTGCCACCACACTTGTTGCTACTTCTTTCTTCTGTAGACGACGCATCGATCGGGATACTTATTGTATTATTACTTGTTATAATTGAATAGTGCAAATGATACAATTCAGTAAAAGTGAAGCTGAAACATTAACATGGTATAGAACTATGACGGATTGTAGCATATAAGATCCTACAGGTTTACCTCACTTTGTGTTCAATCTATTTGAATTAGTTGCTAGTTGCTTTCAATTTCAAATGAATGCTGAATCAACGTCAAGGATCAACAATATGTAGATTAATGTAAACAGGGAATTAAACATAGTAAATGTAATAAATTTTCAATTTAAGCTATAACATCTGTTTATCTAATATCATTTAGTCCCAGTAAAAGATTCACTCCTTACAAATGTATTATACTAGATCGGCGTTCATTTACTGTGATAACATAAAGTAGAAAATTTATGAATAATTATCACTTTAAAATAATAAAATATTCAAATAAAAATACAGTTCATATGCATATGAAGTCATGAAATAAACATTTATAGCACACAATCGGCAAACATATTTGCAAATGATATTTTACTGTTTGAAAGAAATCGATATAAAATTATAATTATTTCCTATTATAAATATTTATGTGTTTAATACTAATTAACTAGCGCATATTTCTGATTTTTTATCCAATGTCGTTTTACTAATACGTAATTATTATATTATTGTTCCCCTTCTTACGTTGAAATTATTTTGATATTTATATATCTAAACATTAGCTAAACAGGTATACAAATAAATTACAAAAATGGCACAGCAGTACTTTAGTAGTACTTCATTTTGGGTAGATTTTATTTCCGATTTGTCTTTGTTTTATTTTAATTTGCCAGCTGCTTGCTGTTTATTATATTAGTCTTAAACCTTTCGTCGTTAACAAGTAGTTCCTTGAAAATGTATTAAGCTTCATCTTCACAACGTTTTTCTTTCACATATTTTCAGTGTTTTCGTCATTTAATCTACTATTTTTTTCTCAATTTGTTTTAGCTTAAAAAGCAATTTTTTCCTTTAGTCCGCTAATGATAAATATAAATTATTTTTTTCTTTTAATTTCTTTGATATTTTTCTCAGTTTACATTAAGTTTTTTGCCGTCATTAAAAAAATGACCACAACATCTCTATGTTTCTGATTGTAAGAGGTTTTTAAGGCACGAGACAATTTTGAATTAATCAAAAATGACGACTACATAAAGAGTACTACAAATTTAACTTAAATTTTGGCAATTTTTTTCACCTTATCTTCCTTATCGATTCTGACACCGAAAAAATCATGCTAATAAGCAACAGTATATTAATTGAAAAAATATGTTTTTATGAAGAAAATATTTTTTTATATATGCATAGATAGGGTGTAATGGTAAGTCTTCTATGTATAGTTCTTTTTTTCGCTTTAAAAATATTAACATATTTTGAACGCGCATGTCAGTAAAATAGAAAAAAGAGATGTTCCATTTGAAAAATAAATTTCATTTAGTTCCAGCAGCTTCTGGAATGTTAACAATATGCTTTTTAGACTTAATGTATGGGACATAATGTAATAATAAATTACAAAACGGTTATTGAGCAATTCGATCGACCTTGGAAAAGTTACGAAACGGGAGCAGACGCGTACCTAATCCTATCGAGCTATACAATAACGCACGGTAAATTTAAATGTCGCTTGAAAATCTGGAAATGTTTCTCGAATTGCATGAAATGTGCAACAGCGGCAACGTCCACGGGTACGGTCACGTTGCCTGCTACGTGAACGTCGTATCCACGTGTACGCTATGAAATCGAGTGATCCTCTTCGCGCCTAAGGGATGCCAGTATTCAGTGACATTACACCCTATTCAGTTGTGTGTGTTTGGTGGTGTTCAGTGTGCGACAGAGAAAAATATTTGTATAAATTAAATAAAAAACTGACTTGTATACATGAATTGAGAATAAATTAGTTAGGGGTCGTGAAATTTTATATTATTTAACGATCTGTGTGATTTTTTTTTGTTTAAGTTTCGCTTTGCCAGTTTCCGTAGCAAGTGAGGAAAATTTCGTCGCGAAACAAAGGATTATTTATTTATATGACAAATTACAAAAAATGTATAGATCGTTTCTTTGACGAAATGTTCATTGTATTAATTTTCATTTCTCTTTTGTGTGAATGCGTTTTGTGAAACCGATCCTGCAGCAGCAGGAAATTACATTTTTTAAATATACACATACAAATAAAATGTTTGCCATAACGGACATGTGAGACATGTTAATTAATCTTTGATTTGCAGCATGCTCTATCCAAATTTATCCAGTTTAATTATTCCTGCTGGTAACTAATGTTTGTAATTTTACGATATTGACATTTCTATAATTTCGTTAAATTCTAAAATTTGTTCAGCTTATGTTTGATACGTACTCAGTTACGAATTCTTTAGGATCGAACTTATTTTTGCAATTCCTGAAACAGTGACATATCCGTTCTTATAATTAGTTGTTCTAAATTAATAGTATATCTTTAATTTGCCAATTTCAATTATATATGCAAAAGGTTTATAAACTAATTTAGAAAATGAAGATATTTCATGAAATTTACATTAGTAAATCTTAATCATTAGCATCTATTAGTTCCAACACAAAATTAACAATATAAAATTATTAATTGTAATTAAGTATGACAGTGGCTAGTTCAGCAATTAAATATATTATAAAAAGTATAGGATACGATATTTTGCAGGCTTCACAATCTGCAATTGTCGTGTATAACTTGTAATTAAATTGAGATTAATTTATTTTAATTATTGCAATTCTAATCAATTGAAAGAATTTAGAAAAAAATGACGATAAATATCCCTTTTCCTACATCACATGAAATAGACCTTGTACTTATTAATTTCTTTACAACTTATCTGTCATATAAATAAGATTTATGTTTATACCTTGTTGATTTATGAGCGGCAAAATTTACCTCACTTCGAATGCCGTGTGCTATGCTTGTGCTATTCCTTGCTATGCTTTTGCTGAGGTTTACTTATCCGTTGCTAACATACTAAGTGCGACCGTTTTGTTTCGATAATATATTGTTAAGTGCCTCAATCAAATTTAAAAAAAGAATGTTCTATGATACGACTTACTATTTGATCTACTATTTGAATTAAATAAAATTCTGTTTAGAGTTGAAATTTGAAACTTTAATTTTACATTTAGAAACATTTTAGATTCATGGCATATATTGCATATATACATATAGAAGTAAAAAACAGTTCCTTCGAATGTCATTTGTCCATATTGTTAAATAACAAAGTTAAAGAAGTGGTGAAGTTACACCGTTATATTTATTTATTATTATTATTATTGCATTAAATATGTCATGGACGATAATTACAAGGGTTCGACTTGCAAATTAATTAATGATTGTCCCTAAGAATGGCCGTTTCGCAGTTATTTTTTTCGCCAATTTACAATTAATAATGTTAAATATAACGAGAGAACTATTCTCTCTATTCATAAAAAATAGTGCTGGATCAAAAAGCATGTAATTGTTAAGTTATTAACTCTTCCACATATATTTTTTAACATGATACAACTTCTTGCTAAACCTGGCTGCCAGAAATACCTGCGAACGACGTTTTAGTTGTAACCATTAATTAATTTTCAAA
This sequence comes from Geotrupes spiniger, assembly GCA_959613385.1. NCBI lineage: Eukaryota > Metazoa > Arthropoda > Insecta > Coleoptera > Geotrupidae > Geotrupes > Geotrupes spiniger. The sequence goes on along the minus strand of OY390736.1, from coordinate 21,567,994 downwards.
TCGTAATGGAGTAGTTATCGTCCAATGTTTTTGAAAAGAATCGAATTTTAATACCAAGACCATCATTTAATTTTATAAAATAAGATAAGTATCTTCGCTATAATAACTACATTTTAATACTTCAAAGTTTTACTGTTCCAAGCTATGTAAATCACAATGTTTGTCTTCTAATATTCATTCGGCATAGCACTTATTAGCACTGATACGATTTTCTCTGCCCCTCAGGTACTTATTACAAACTTGTATGTCTTTTTGTATTCCTCCTTGTGCACATCATTCATATATAAGAAATCTTCAACACACCTTATTAATACCCATTTCTACCTCACCAAAACAATACAAACATTTTCTCTCAATTTGGTCAGGGTTTATACTTCATTCCTTGGACCATTTCCATGCACAACATTTCGCTCAATATCCCATATATGAAACCCCCAGCATTGTTCACTTTTCCCGATTCTGAACCATTTTACTTCAGAATATCTTTTCATTCTTCGCAATCAATTACACCAGATTAATTAATTCCGCCACTATCTTTTATGATATGGTTATAAATATATAGCAGTTTTATATTATTATAGCAACGGTGCGTTTGAGATACGAAATTTGGAATTACATCACAAGGCACTCCCGGATATGAAAGTCGCGGATAATATTTCGATTTTGTCCGATGTAGGAAAACATGTAGGAATAATGCTGTGCAATTTTCAGGAGATATAAATTTAAAATTTCAATCCTTTTGTTACACATTTTTCTTAATTTTATTTCCGTGGGTAATGTTATTAATTATAATAATTATATATAATTTCTTCATTTTTAGTGCAAATTATTCACCAACTTCCCTTAGTAGCTCTGTTAATAATAATATAAATAATTTCATTTAAAATATCAAGTAGACATTTTTGAATATTGATAAAGATTCATTAGAAATTACCTTAAGATACATCGATGTAATTAAATATTTAGGAAACCACGTTAAGTTATAACGTATTTGCATTGTTAAACGAAACTCAATCATCAACAATGTACACATTTGTACAACACAATACGAATGTGGTAACAACTACGTTGTATGACTATTTTTTTGCTATTTTAGTTGTCAAAGTGAATGAAATACATGAACAGCTACGAACGACTACGTATGTCTTGGAGTAAAAGTCGGTATTATATGTATTTAATTTAAATTATTGTCGAATATTACTACCGTTATTATTTTACATACATTGTTTATAATGAAACATCAGATCTCCTCTGGTAATATGTTCGTAGAATATTAAATTATGTATAGATCGGCATAAATTATTTTGTAAAGATTGAGTAAACCACACATCCGATCGAAGGGGTGGTGTCAATATTGAACATAAAACAAAATCGACCTGGCAATCTGAACAAATCAACGAAAATTTTGATATATATATATATACAGTATTTTAGCTAAGAAACGAGATAATAATTTAATGGCACTTACAGAATAATTACATCGCACGAAATTAATTTACTCTTATATTCCTATATTGCCTATTAGTTTATAAACAATTCATTTATATTTACAAAATAAAGAGGACAGAATGATATGTTTGTATTGTTTTGTCGTGTCGCTATTGCCGTAAATCAAAACAATACTAATTTATTATTATCTCTGTCCACAAGTTTTAACTTTACAAGCAGTATAGATTTTTTCGATACAGCGTGTTGAACGAGGACTGTACAATCGATAGTGTTAAAATTGCGGGCCCAGCTTGGCCTCGGGATAATTATGGGTACATTTCCATGAGCGTGCCGGAATCCGGCTACCAAGGCCGGGCGCAAAGCTTTGGAGATTGCGGTAGCTCCGGTTCTCAAAGCTCATGGGTCCCGGAAAGACAGTGGACTCCGAATTACTACACTGAACAACCGCAACAGTACCATCCAAAACGGGCCGAAACAGCAGGTAAATATCGTGCCTTTCTGTATTAATTATCAGCTAAAATCTATGTAGTTTGCTGAACTTAATAAATTGTTAGAGTCATTGCAAAATTATTGCATAAAGAAATAATGAAAACGAAATAAAAAATAATATGTGACTCATGTGACAGCTTATTGAATTACTTGATACCATTATAATATTATTTAATTTTTATTATTATTTATTATTATTAAAATATTTTAATTTTGGTAATTTTGAACGTTCCACGTTCAAATAAAAAAAAATAAATGACAAATAGTTTACGCTTTCGAACGGCGCCGCTCTTATGCTTTACACCTACATTCTACATTCGTGTCCATAAAACCGAGAACAAAGTGTTCATTAATACATCGGCAATAATCATAATGTGTCGGCTGCGTTACCATTTATGGTCAATTTCTTTCGTTGTGTTAAAATAGGTAAACAATATAGTTGCACAACAATAACAAAATGATAAAATGCACTTAAGGAAATTAATTATGAATCAGAACTTGGAGGAATATAAATGAGATTGGGTCGTTCCATTAGATCCCTCATGTGGCTTATAAAATATCTGGATGGGACCTTATGTTTTTAAGGAGCGCAATATTTTGAGTGCATTGTTTGAGCCGATCACGGGCGCTTGTTATAAACAGTTTTAAATGATAATACAATATCCTGAATGTACCCGAGAGATGACTATTACGAAAATTGGAATAGTTAAGTATCAATCATGGAGATGGGGCAGTGTAATTTACGACCACGCTAATGCAGCTTGGCGGTTTTTAAACTTTTATTTTTTGAGATAAATGCTAATAAAATTAATGTATTAACATATATGTACTAATAACATTAAATTGCGATAAATTTATTTACTTATATAACATTATATGTCAACGTACAATAGTAATTATAGCTCCTATAGCTCCTAATAGTGGTCAAGGACTTACATCAACTAGGTGATAGGGGTGATTTTTGTATCTAGACATTATGTAGTAATGTCAATAACACTGCATGTTTCATCGATTCATCCCATAACTATATGAAAGGTATGGTCAATACGATGAATGGTACTTGCTTATAGTTTATAAGGCCCAAACATTTCTAAATAAAATGACAAGCTTCTAATGAAACTAAAGCGGACTAAATAATGTTGCCGCGAATACACCCCTTTAAAATTTGAACATATTTATATACCAAAGTAGATGCCCTGAGAATAATATTTTGTAACATGTTTATTACGATAGAACTTGTAACGTGGTTCATTTCAATTAAGTCGTACTTCCTTACGAATCATGCATACTTAACTTCACATTAAGAGTGCTAATATGTCGCCCTAAATGTTTGGCATTGTAGTATCATACGAGGATTATATTATTTTTTAAATAAATGTATTTGGTGCTGCAATCTTTCTATATTATTTTCATAAAAAGTTTGAAAATATCTTCTTGTTGCAACGAAAATTTGCCAGGAAATATTAAAATTACTGTGAATTAAAATTGTAAACATAGATTGTTGAAAATTTTCTTCTGCCATTTTATGCCAACGATATTTTAGAAATGTATATACTTGTTTCCAAGCTTAGAATAATAATAATAATAATAATAATGAAGCTTCCGAAAGCAAATAAATAGCTAGGTATAAACTAAGTTGCAAAATGTACTTTTTTATCATGACACTGTTTATCTGTTTATAAAGGGTTTTGTTTGATTTATTCACTTTTCATATCATTTGTTGTATGTTTAAGAAATTGTGAAGTACACAGTAGCTGAATTCAGGTGGCGAGAGCTCGTAAACAGTTCTCCAGGTGCATACTCACCCTGTCAGCATAGCGTAGTGTTGCGCCCTTAGTTGTTGTTTCATCTGGTCTATGTCAGGCACATATAAACATTTAATTACTGGTACTTTTGGACTTTTATTTTGCATTACTAGTTTCAAATAAATTCAATAAAAATAATTTCGTTAATGAAAATAGCCACAGAGTAAAACGAGGCCCACTGAATTACACATGAATTATTTATTACATAAACAAAGTAATTTTTTATCAAATGAAAAGGCATCTGATGAACATTGTAATCTAACGTCCTGATAGGATACATTGGCCATAGGCACATGTACTTTAGTGTTGTGTTTCATTTACTCAATTTGACATAGAAATGATGTGTTTCAGGAATGACCACACATAGATTGCTAGCAATCCTTTTGAAATAATATATGTAAAGTTTTGCGTACATTCAGTGACTATTTCAGCCAATTTTTCATTTTAATTATAATCTTATTTCTACTGTAATTAAATAAAATATACAATCTGTCTATGTATAACTACATATTATTTTGGGTAAATTTGATAAAATCATATATAAGAAAATTTATTTTTATTGCTTCAATCGAATTGTGAAATGTTGGTTTAAAATTTTGCATCGTTTACAACCATTAACTATGAATTAATTGACCTTAAAGTGGTGAACGTTGATGAGCTCTCTCGTTTGAATGATGCTGAAGTTTCGCTCAGACACTTACCCAAAGTACCGAGTAAATGTAAAAAGTCTATTAGCGAGCGACAAAAATTGTGAACGTCGTCTTCAGTGGTGCTAGCGATCGAAAATAAATTAATATCTGGGTAAAATGTAAGAAGGAACAATGAGACCAGTGTTGAGGTACAATGTTTCCGGCATTTGCGAAACCGAGAGAGTCCCCCACCAAGAGGTGTGTGGCCCATTCACTCGTCGGAGTCTCTGCTCCACGTCCAGTTGCTCTTCCGGCACGCAGAGGAGCGCTCAAAGAGCGTGTTGTACTCGGTAGTGCTGCCGGTCTACAGTTAGCATGTTATGAACATGAGTTTTGTGGTACCGGTGCGAGAAGTTCACAGAATGGAATATCAGTTACCACCACCACCAGTTACGGCTCCTAATGTGGGTGCTCCACAAGTGCCTGTAGGAGTTATGCAGGGTACTCTTACCCACGTACAGGCACCGGATGAACCAAACAGATGGACGCAGTATCAACAATTGTGGAGGCAGCATGTTTATATGAACGGTACGAATAATTTTAGCGTAACGTTTTAAAACTGCATAATGAAATTTATTTGCGTTCGCCGTAATCGGCAATGCAGAAAGGACCGCGCAAAAACTGCATTTAATGAGTAAAAACTGGAAAACAGTTTTTGTCACTACTAATCGTAACGAAATAAACACACAAATGCGTATGCACGCAAATGCAACTGAAACAAAAAAAGCGAAATAAAATATTTAAATACCTTAATAATATATTAAGTATCGTAATTATTTTTAAACTGTGTTTTACAAGACTCATTAAATGTTTATTATTGTTAAATGTTTTGTAGCGATTGTAGTTAACATACGCTAATGTATGTACGGTTCAAGAAAATGTTTTTAGTTCGCTGAAATTTTTAGTTACATTCCCCATTTTACTACTTTAAATACCTTCTTATCTGCAGAGGTACAACATGCGAAAGCAAATACCCGATGTATCAGAAACGCAATCAACAAAACTTAATTATGTCAACGCATTTATTTTTGCATTTATGTTCATGTGCGCTCGAAATTGCACTTCATATCATTTAAGAAATGTTACAGGAAGCAATATTAACTTTGGTTCACGTTTCGAAATACCAGTGGCGTAGACGATGAATAGTTATTAAGTGAACTAAATTAATTTTTTTTCGAATTTGGATATTACTTTTTATGAATAACCACATGATTAATAAATTTAACAACTTCAGTTCAACATAATTGAGATGTATGTGCACCAAAGTATATTTAAAAGAATTGTTGTTAATATTTATTGTAATTGGACAATTTTGTTTGTTTTAATATCAACTGGCTTCAATTTAATTGAAATTTAATGGTTTAAATGAAAACGTTTCATATGCGACAACTGTCAATATGACTGGCATAACACAAAATCAAACAACCAAGTGTTGCTTATTTCACTGAATATTTCAGCTATATTTTATTGACGATTCAGAAAAAAATTGAAGGCACGAATATCGGAGAATACCAATAATAATGAACTAAAACGAAAAAGAAAACAAGCATATTTAATAACCTGAAAAGGCAAAACCAAAAATGAAAGCAAAAGAAGAAAACATAACAAGAAAACGAGAAAATAAAAAGCTGAATTATGAGCACACATATAATGAGTTAAATTGGTGGTCTAACTGATAAATAAAAGCCGAAAGAAAATTCACATTGTGAAACACAAACGCACAAGCCAATATAAAAAAATAAATATGAAAAAAGGAGACTATTAAAATATATTGTTTACATCCCGAACTAAAAAACACTTTGTACATTGGTTTGCAACGACAACCTTGAAATTACTCTTCTGGTGATCTAGACATGAAGACCAGTAATTACATAATCTAATAAACGAAATGAGCAAAACCACATAAAAAGACGAACAGAATAACAGAATATGAAACAAAACATCGAAACAATAAAATACCACGTGGATATTACTAACATTATTGCAAGCAAAGTATTACTCTGAACAAAATGTAGATAAATATTACCATAATTTTGAAAAATATTATGCGCAAAGATTGTCGCAATCAAGGGACTTGTCGTTAATAGCAGTAAAATAAAAAAAAAATAATTCAATATTAGAGAAAATATCGATGACAAACAGGAGGTAAATTAAAATATGCCAAGTAACTTCTGGAAGAAACTAAGTAAAAGGATCGTCAAGTGTTGAAAATTAAAAAAACAATCAGAAAAGAACAGGTGCGAAGGGACGAACGAAAATTAACCAGAAATATCCTAACTCCGAAAGAAAAGAAACATCTTGAAAAGGGAAAAATAAATTAAATGGAAACGAAAATGCAATCATAAATGAAAAGTAATGCAATTTAATAAAGATAATAAAACGAACACCATGAAATAAAAAATAAATAAATAAAAAAATATCAATAGAGCAAGAAGAAAGAGAAAAAGTCAATTCATAAGTAAAGCCAACATACATTTTGTATTTTTTAAATATGGTACAGATTGTGCAAATTTTTCGATATTTTCAGCATTTTCAGTATTTTTTCAACACATTTCTTTTGAATGCTTTCGATTTCAATAAATATCATTTTCGGTAAATCACCTATGACAAATAAACAATGAACAAAAAACAATGACAAATATTAAGAAGTAATTTCACTGAATCCAGTAATTTCAAATATAATATTTGATGTTATCTAATTCAAGACAATGTTGAGTTGGATTGCGTTACCAAATCGACAAAAGTTTACCATTTTGACATTGTTTTATACTTAATTAGCTTTCTTTTAAAAATGTGAACACATTTTGACAATCTTTACATATTCTTAAAATTTTGTCAGAATTCTTGCAGTTTAAACAGTTCATCCACTTTATTTTTATTTATTTGCTTGTATTTTACACAAAGTCTCTTATTTCTGTGTTTTAAAGTAATTTTGTGATTTTTTGACAATTTTATCAGAAATATTTTCACAGGCGTGGTTTTTATTTTCGAAGTTGTTGGCACTTTCATATTTTTAACATTTTGGGTTGGGTTGCGTTGAAAACATAAGAAAAAGACAAACAGTTTGCGATTGTTTTGAAATTCTAGAAAAATTTAATTAATAATTAATAATAACTTGAGATTGAATTCGAATTTAAAAGTGACATAAACTAGTCACGTTTAGGCATTTTGGAAATGATTGAAGTTTTTAATCGATAAACAGTGTCAAGAGCACCGTTGGCAGTCGAGTCGAATTTGCTGGTTGAAAATACAATAGAACCAGCCAGTTTTCTCCAATTGGGCAAAATGCTTTGTCTAAAATCCACAATGCGATTTTTAAGGCTTGTCCTAATTGCGAACAAAACTCCCATTCAAACGAAATCGCACACCGAACAATGCAGACATCAACTAGATTTCAACAAATCGATGTTCAACAATTCAATCAAAGTGTGATTCAGCAAATGTTAACATAACGAACCTAATGCTAAACACACCAATCTACTTCATCTTCATACAGTACAACCCGACCTAACCGAATTTATTTGAACTGTTCAATCGTAGTTTTTGTCTTTAAATATTTGTTATCTGTGAACAAAGCTGATAAACTTACATCGATACTGCCCCCCCCCCCGAATAAAACCAAGAAAAGCATCAATGGTTTATTTCTGTAACTCTTGTTGATTAATAGTAAGAACAAAGTTAATAATCCCGATGTTTATTTGTGGCCAAGTTTGGCTGCTAAATTTTACATTTGCTGCTACGTCAAAAAAACCTGAAATGATACTGCAATGGGATTCATACTTCATGACATCATTACCAATAATATCTTGGGACCTTCTTGTTTAATTATTCTTCTATCAGTCCATCTCTGCTACTCGTAGTGTTGCTTAAAAAATGAAATGTATAACTGTAGATAATACAACAATTATTTCTTGTTCATCCTTGTTCGTCATATTGCTTTCTGATAGCAAACGTTATTTTCGCAAAGTCACCAAAATCTCCATCTACATCGTGACCAAGAAAGGCAAAATCACTTTTAATTCAATAGATCTTCCAAAAAACTACTGTTTTTAAATGGTTACTAGGAAATGAACTATACGAACAGTGAGATTTATACAATCAGATGTTATAAAAAAATTAATAATTTTCTTGGAATTCGTTGTTGACCACCTCAAAGAAGAGCGAAACAATGTTGACCAATTATCCGACCACGTCCTGTTAGATTAATTAATGGCGGACATTGATGCATGATAATATTTTAATGCACCTATTTGTTAACTTTTAATAATATTGTATAGAAATTATCAGCCATGTATTTATTTTGCTGCAAATACCAAACCACCAATGCCCAAAACTTCATCAGTTCGTTCGTGTTGTACACACCTTTTAAGTATACTACACATCCTGTAAGTTTAATTCGTTGATGCATTGTACTTGTTAATATTTCTTTTTACGTTCGCACATTAAATCACTCAATGCTGCGAGATCAATCGCACTAGCTAGCTTTAACGACATCCAACTAAGGACAATGGTAATTGAATTATTCGTCAATTATACGAATTATCTTCTAAGACAGACGAGAAAAAAACGACATTAGTTCAGTGAAAAACATGGCATTACGACGACCATGGAAACGTGTCAACAGAATTGGCCTTGGTCGTTTTTCTGCTTAAAAACTTAAGAGATGGCAGCTTGGAAACCCAAAGATCACATATTATCGCGTATGTTCGTGGCACATTGATGATCATTTGATAATGTCCACGTACAGATACACGATTAAAATATCTCGAACAATATCGAGGTTATTGCGGCGATAATACGATAATAGTTTATTTTAGTCGGTCTCACGTGAAGGATGAATATAATTCATAGTGGTTCGTTGAATAGGAGTTTGCATGTCGATTAGTTTGCAAAACTACGCTGACCTTCAGCGTCGATTCTCTTTTCCAGTTGTAGTTGACAATGCGAGGTGTGTTGGAGCTCATTATATGACAGACCACATTTGGCTTTAGGCCGCAAATTCATTAAGCTAATTTCAAAACACTAATGTATTTTTATGGCAGTGTGAAATTTATTACGGTTTGTAAGTTATGTTTTGTGCAGTTGGATTGGAGAAAATATAGTTATAACAATTAAAACTTTTCACATTATTCCCCGCTTCTAACGTATTGACATATCTTACGTGTTGTTAAAACTAGGAATTTATATCTGCACGATCACCACGCAGTAATACATGTAATAAATGTTCCAGGATTTACAATACATTGTTAACATAGATTAACGTTAACACGATATTCCATGACGACGTTATTATTGAAGATAAAATAGAAATAAAATACTGTAAATTCTTAACAATTATCATATTTGAACAATTGCATATGTTGTTACATTAATTTAACAATAATGTCACAAAATACAATATTTGTAACATTAACATTTTTGAAATTAAGGACAAACTCTTTAATTGTTACGTCAGGGCATCAAATATATGGTTAACGTAGGTAAGGGGCAGGGTACTAATCATTAATGTTCACTGCATCTAGAGATTTTAAAGAATTTGATGATTCGATATATTTGATTAATAAAAAACAAAATAAACTACCCTTAACGTACATTGCTTGCAATTTTTGTTTTGAATTTTTTAACTACATCTAAATAATCAAAAAATTCCTTATAACCTCGTGGTAATATGCATTTGTGTAAATTCATTTATTACCATTTTGTTAAATTTGTCTGCATGACACTGGATTTAAAGAGACATAGGGAAATGCAAAAATAGAATTAAAATAAATGCAATCAATAAATTATTTTTTGGAGAAATTATTTCAGGGTGTAACTAGCAATTAGATTAATAAATATGCCATATAGATTATTAGGTATTAAGATTTTCATGAGCGACGTACGCAGAAACGTAGATTAAGATCCTACAATCGTGGAAAATGAAGTTACACCACGATATTGGTAATTATATTAAAATATTCCATAAAGGAAATGCAAAATTCAATAATATTCAACATATTAATTGCAGTAAATTGTTTATTGTGAAACGCAAGGGGCTGTGGTATGTAATCGTACTAGTAAATGTAAATAAGGAAATGATGAAAAAAATTTAATATGATTATAATTATTGTAATTTGTTCATATTAAGCTGTTTATATGCACATATGTTGTTTATGGACATGTTGATGAAACAGTTTAACACATTGCATGCTTAATTATGTCGCTCATAATGTCTCTTTGATTGTTTTAATACCTAAATAAGATACAAACTAACAAAGTTTTATCTAAAATTCGTAGCTTGTTCGGTCGTAAATCGTGAAATTCTACCGCTATGAAAAAGTAGAAGGCACATTTGTGACCTTGGTCGCTCTCAAGGTACAATCTTGCAAAATGATATTCTATAAAATCTGCGATTATTGAGTATTAGTCATTTGCTACGAACATGGTTCGGTCTTCACAACTGGTTCCTGAAAGAATTTCCTCCTAAACGATAACATTTTTGATTTTATTTTCAGAATGTAGGTAATTATTAGTCAGCTTACATCACCGCATGAGATTTTTATAGGTATTTAAAATTTTGTGTGTTTAAAATTGTGCGTGCTAACTTTTAGAAATTGCTATTGCAAAACTTTCTCTTTTTTACTAATATCGAAGGCGAGTAGGACACGATTCGTGCAGCTAATTGAAAAATTTTATGTTCGATTTGTTTTTGCTTGTAATAAATGTGTCTGCCAAAAATTAATGTAATTTGGTAATTTATAATTTTTTTATTGCACAGGAACAAGTTTCTTCACGTTTTATGAGGCCACTTATCTTCGCTATAATACCTTTAGTGGTTCTTTTATACGCAAATTCATTTAAACTTCATATTCAAAGAAACAGCTTCCACAAGGAAATTGCTTTAAAAAGTCAGTTTATAACAACATTTCAGTAGTATACAATGACAATTGAGTTTTAAAGTTGCAGAGGATAGTGAAAGAAGTTTCTGATTCTGCTTTTGTCGATGGTTATGTCTAATATGTAGTAATTTAAAGAGATGCAATTTCAATTAAAATTTCAGTTTTTTTGGGTTATGTAGTTGATTAGAAAATGGTTTATAATTATTATATTCTTAAATTTAATATTAAAGTAGTTTCCATAATCCACAAAAGTTAAAAGCACCAGGCTTTGATACATTTTAATCCATAAGCCATTGTAAAAAGACAGATTGTTGAGGTGTTCGTATATATAAAATGGACGAACGGGGAGAAGTGTATTCGTAGAATTATTAATTAACCTTATAGTGGATAGAAGCGCGTTGGCGAGGAGTTGACACGATTCGCAGAAATACTGAGCGATGCGTACGAGGAAACATGACATATGAACAGACGAAGGTGGGCCCTAATTTTTTCACGACATACTTCTCGTTCGAAACGAAATGGGGCTAGATGGAGTAAGAAGGAATGAATTTTCTGTTCGGGAAACCTACTGTCATACTTTGAGAAGAAAAAACTCAAAAAATAAGAAGTTGACGTGACGAGGGTATACTTTGAGTTTATAATAAAACGGTGAGCTGTGAAGAATATGATAGGTACGTTGTTACAGTCCAATTTCCCGCTATCGTCCCGTAACCCAGAATCTCGTTCCGTCCCAAATTTTTCTATCTTTCCTTCCCGCATTTCCTTTTCGCTAATTTAATTTACCAATTTGTACAGAAAAATTTTGGTCCGCACCCCTGGTCATTTTCGTCCGAACGCTTGGCGACATTGTGGTCAAGGTTCAAACCTTCCGTCCACCTTTTTTGTAGATAGTAATCTTTCTTGTTTTAATTCAATCCCTTGTAATTCCACTTTTTCAATTTCATTATTTCCAAATTTAAGAATATTTCATTAGCCACGAGGTAGACGATGCATATTGTTAACGGCGATAGAGATCCATTTATGGTCGAACTTTTTGCTTCGGAGTAGGAGTTGCGCCGGTTTTTGCGAATTTTTCAATTATTCTCGTTCACTTACTTACTTATCGCTATTGAAGAGGTTTAGTTAATTATTTTCGTTTATCGAGTTTTTGTGTGTGAGCACTTTGCCCATTTTCGCGTTGGATCGAATCTTCCGTTTAACCGCAACACCGTAGTGGGTCCCCAAGTAATATTGGTGCTGATTTATTACTCCGTGGAATTAACCGTTAGCCGCAGTTTCGCCCCCACGATTTCGTATTTTTCGAATTAATTTGTGTTCCCGAACATTTCATCTGCACGTGGCCCACGTGAAGCCGCTACACATTTCGGAGGCCGCACCGAACCACGAACTTCGTAGCTTTTTTTATTCTTTGAAGTTGAAGCTATTAAAGTTTCGCGTCGCGCAGTTAGAGGGCACGAGTTAATTTATAGACATAACCTAATTCGTTGTTTCATCTGATAAACAAAATCTCTGACGCCAAAAGAATTCTTTATTTTAATCGCCGCATGTGTGTATTGGTTTCGGAGATTCGTTTCAATATTATATTAAATACTGTTAATTTCACTGCAATTTTACGGTGTTTTACTCACGGCTACGTTCCGCGCATTCGCATTTCATAGGGAAGCAGAGAGGTCAGTAGCGTGGTAAGTTGGTGTGATTGGCCGCCATCAGCCAGGGTCCTGTGCCTTGCCCTGTTCAAAAGTACAGTGGCGCGAATTCCGCACCCAGCGATTGATGCTAGTTGAGCATATGTGTTGTATTGTGTTGTGCCAGCGTTGAACACCACTCCAACGCCACGTTCACAACAGGTCCTCTCCGAAAACTTGAATTCCGACGAATACACATCGCCTCCCACTCAAACGCATTATAACGTATGTGGGTAAGCAAGAAAGGCTGATCTGTTTAAGAAATTTAATATGGGGTAAAAGAGCACTAATTTCGAGGAAAGAAGTTTTATGTGGAATACCTGCATAACAAGGCTGATGATGCACGAAGCGGATATATGGGGTATTGGGAAGTAGAGGATTTCTTTAATGTCAATTAATTCAACCCAGGAATGTGATTTGTGACAGAAGATGTGAAACGGTCGCTTTTCAATAGAGACAAGCACATTATGAAAGTATTAGGGAATTTATCCAGTATGTTGTTTAAGTAAGATGGCCAAGTCGACGTGACAAAATAATGTTGTATGAAAACACACCACTTCGCTAAGGTGGGGAGAAATTGAAGGGTTGCATGGAAATGAAATTGGTAAGAAGTGGATTGATACGTGACATAAAATCCAGTAATTAGTTAACGATGCATCAGGAAGTAGCAAGAAGAAATGGAAAAACTAGAGGACGAGGACTTAGTTTTGAGAATTAGATATAGCAATGAGAGGAGGTGTACATTTTGTAGGCAGGGCGAGGGTGAAACGGGTGATTTTGATAAGTGGAAAAAATTCATACCTTGCCTTTGCGAGTACATTGGAGTGTTATAATGGAATTTGGAGTAGGGGAAAGAAAATCCGGTATTAAGCTATTTGTATTTGTACTAATTAAGGAAAGACCATATCCAATACAACGTTTATCTTCTGAAAGTAATTCGGCGAAATAAAAATAGGTCAACTGAAATGTTACGTTCATTACTTAGAAAAATGGCTTTCTATTTGGTGCGTACCTTAGTATACGTTGTTGATCAAAGGTCTATGTAGCAAAATTAATTAAAATTTATTTGAATTTCAACCAAAAATATTTTCGGCGATGGCCGTCCAGAACTGAAAATGTGGAAGAATTGTAGAAGAAGTGGCGCAACAAGTCCAGATGTCAGTGACAAAATTCACTTGAAATTATCTCATGTAGGAAGTTATTCCGCGCGCATTTCGCAATCGCATAATTCCAAACCAAACGCGCGCCGTAAAAGAAACATTTCCAAACGAAAACAACGACTATCTTTTTTCTCCCATTTCCATAAATTTCGTATCGAATGAGCGGAGAAAAAAAAAATCGCCATCCGAAACCGGAATCGCTCAGCACGAAATTCATTCGCCGATAACAATTTCTTGCGCCGGAGTCCGCGCTTTCCGTCTCCGTCGGACGCGCGCTCGAGCGAAATTAATTAATGAAGTGCAAATCGCGAACGTGAAGATAAAATAAAAAGAGATGCGAACACTATGTCCCAATCCCGGAAGAGCGTAAGAGAGAAAGTGCTATTTCACAGTCTTGCAAAGTGGAACCGGTCTCTGGCTGTGCGGGTCTCTAGACGACGCTTTCCAGCGCAGTCGAAGTTGTGAAACGCCTACGTCAAAATGTCACGCATGTATACGGCCGATAAATATTATTTGTTCTGTATGCGCCTCCAGTAATTTTAAATTCATTGGCTCCGCGACGGACAGTCGTTTATTTCGCTAACAGAACATTCACCGTTGTTAAATGCGCCTTACCAGACAGCAACAACAATGTACTCTAATTTAAAAAGTTAAATCCCGGTTAAAGCAAAAGTAAAAGTTGACATTAAGGTACAGAGTTGCCACAAACATTTCACTCCACATTATTAATTATTCAACAATACATAAAGTAACTGGACAATTGAATAAATAATTCATTAAATAATTGTTAAAAAATAGAAATTTTTTCCACAAATATCATTTGATTTGGTCGATTTAACATTTCATGTTTCTAAATCCAACTTGATGCACCCAATTTACTTTTTCAGTAATAGTATTTTACGCGCTTGGGCCTTTCTTCCCTTTCCCATTTTCTTTTGATAATTATTACAAATTTTAACCCACTTCAGATCGTTTCAGTTTATGAAAATAGGCATATTCTTTGTGTGACATATTATCCTAACTTTTTTAGATTTTTCTGTACAAAGGAGATTCTACGCACATAATATAACTGATATTATGTTAAAAATAAAAAATATTTTCAAACACTTTATTAAAGTTAGAACGAATGAAAGATTTTGTTTTACAAAATACATGAATCACATATTGGTATGATATGCTGAAATACATAACTTCGGATGCATCCAAAGTCCAAAGTTTTTTGGAGTCTTTTTCTTACAAACCTAACATTGTCTGTCAGCTTCGTTATACCGAATTACATGTCCCACGTCGTCAAATTGAAAAGAATGAACAGAAGGTGTAATTATCTTTCCTCTTGATGGCCTTTTCCCATATGTATTCAAAAAACCCAGTACAACCTTCGAAATGTCAACAAGAACTCACCGTCTGGGTCATTTGAATTGAGCCGTTTCATCAGTAACAACGCATTGGAAATGTTGGCATTTAGCAAATACGCGAATATTGGACAATACAATTTTCTTTGTCTTATTCTGTTTCTATAAAGCGCTATGAGGCCATCCATCTTATCGACACCTCCCATTTTTTTACTATAATGTGGAATCAATTTCGGTTGCGGAATTAGTTTCTTCGACTTAGAGGTCCTACACCATCTTGTGGTGTTCACGATATTGTCGTCTTCAAAATTAGAAGCTAAATTTACTATTTGATTATCCTTCCATTGAACTAAGATTGTATCATCTTTTGCCACAAATTTATGAGAACCTCAATCTTGAGTTTTCCACCAATTCTTGTTAGGAAAGGGACAGTGCCCTGTACGATTTTCTCTAACAGTTACTGTAGCGCAAATATTGTTTACCGAGAAGTGACCAAGTATGTGCAGGCTTTTCTAACAACTTCAGAAGTATATCATCTCCAAGCCCAATATATACATATATAAAAAAACCATATATCCGTTGCTTGTGTAATCAAGTTGCAGTTTTTGTAATCAAATCGAATTGGTTTCCCTACTATATACTGTTTTGTGTAATGTTTTCCGTAGTATGGCATCATACACTGGTCAATGGACATATGTTCCTCTAGTCTCATTTTTTTTTTTTAAATTGTTGGAACGTCAGATGTACCGTTCCAGAACATTCTTTTACTCGGGTATTTCGCATAACCAGAAAGCAGCAAAGCCCCAAGTATTACATATAACTCATCTCTGGTGAAACTGAGTTCAACGTTGCTGTGTTGGTCTTATTATTATTAGTCTGGTGAATTATCCCATTTAGAAATTCTTCGTCAAAAAATAGATTGAAAAAATCTGATGGACTTTTCGCCAACTGCGCTTCTTCCGATACTTGATGCGGTTCACCAAGTTTATTTATGAGAAAATTAGGAATTCTTGTGTCCACGTGTAACTTGTTTTTGCCTGATTTACTATTTTTCTTTTATTACCACTTGGGGTCCAGGTTGTGGAAATAGATCTGCGAGCTGGACCAAGTCTTCCGCTTCATATTCGTCCTCGACTGCAGGTCTTATTTCGCCACCTTGGCGTAAAATTCCTCGTGGAATATGGTTTATGTCACTACGTGTTCATCGTCCAAGTTGTCACTGTCCTCTTCGGTGTCTCTTTCGCCCCCTTCTGGGGGCTCTATGTAAATATCCACTTGTTGTTCTTGATCGGAATCTTGTTCAATCAATTCCAGAAGTTGGCTAAGCTATAAAAAAATGTTTGCTGTAGATATGCCAATAAGATTCGATGCATGGAGTCCTTTATAAGGGACTGTAGACAAAATCTACTACAAACACAATACCTTTAGATCAAGCATAGTCAACGTCAACAAATACGTATATGATTTACAATCATTACCTATAAATACTATAAAGATGATTTTAATTTATACAAGTGAAAAAAAATATAAGTACTTACCCATCTGGATCCATAGTTATGCGACCTGCTCAACATACGCGATGGCGCAATAAAATAAATATGACCGTCCCTTTAAGGGGACTCGATGCACTAATGGGTTAATATTATAACTCAAAATATTTTTTATTTTTCTTTTTTCTCCTTTCAATCTTCATCATGGTCGTTTTACGGTACATATTCAGAAAAAAACTTTGCCACCTAACCCTTATTTCTTCTACTACCAACCCAACCCAACAAGTTCTTTAATGACAATTACCTTTGCTTGGTACAGTTTCTTTTCAACCGTTATTTATTTATGATTTATTCGTTTGATTTTATTCTCGTTCTTCTGCTTGCTTCGGTTTTCCTGTACATATTTAGAAAAAGCTTTGCCATCTAACCATTATTTCGTCTACTGCCCAACAAGTTATTTAATAGAAATCACCCTTGCTCCATACAATTTTTGTCCAACTGCTATTTATATGAAATTTGTTTTTTTGATTTTACATTGTCCGTACTTTTGCTTATACATTTGTTTAGATTTTTTTCTAGCTGCATTATGTTCTTCCGATGTAATTGGGATGATTCGTTTACCATTCTCCTATTTTCTGTAGCATTTTTAATTAAATCTTTTTATTTTCTCTCATTTTTTTTTAATACTATTATATCGTACGATCCATATATTCCCATTATTAAATTAAATAATTACATACGATACGACACTGATGCCCGGTTTCACAAACGATTGTCAAATGGTAAATTAGTTAACAAGCCTTTAAAGACTCGTTACTGTTTGTGAAATCCAAAACAATGGTAATTTTGCTTTTAACGGTTCGTCAGGGTAATCAATTGTTAAATATTTGACGTTTGATTAAAGACTCGTTAAAGAATCGTCAAATGTTTGACGATTCGTTAACAAGCTGTTAACGACCGATTAGCGTTTGTGAAACCGGGCATGAAAGTTTTGAATTATCTCTTCTTTGTCAAACAAATCCATGCTTATTTAGTTCTTATTGCCTTACTACTTGTATTGTTGTAAGCCTGGGTGGTTAGCTAGTGTCACATAATTCGTAGTATCTGTGCTGTTTCACTTTTTTGCCATCTTGTTTGCTATGCATGCCATAACTGGTTTATATATTTTCTAATTTTTATAGATTTCAGTAAATGATGACAGTAAATCACTAAAAGAATGAAGTTAATAAAATGCCAAACTTATCATTAAATACAATGGTTCAAGGGCAATGGTTGTATTACGGAACTAGGAACTATACAAGTTAGGGAGGATTCTAAGAAGAATGAAAAAGAATGAACGTAGAAAAAGGCCTAAAGTAAATTTGTATAGAAAAACTAAAAACTTTAAATCTCTTACATTGTGTTTAAATATAGATTTATTGCTTCTTCAGGTCAGTGGCAGTTCGAAATCGTTACTAATCCTAATATTATTACTAATAAGTTAGTCTCAACTAACCACAACAGAGCCGATGACTAAAAGATAAGTTCGTGGAACTGACGATACTAGTTATAAAACTGCTTGTTATTCATGAATTCGTCGATGGAAATCTAAATTCTTAGCAATTTATAATGATGTTGCCGATAATGGTGCAATTACTTCTTCCCATAAGGAGAAATAAGTTATTTTAAACAAATCCACTACATGAGAGTTGAGTCATCAGTTGTTGAGCTCACGTGTGGATTGTGTGTCCCAATTAAATGATTTCCCATAGTCTATGCATTATTGACGTTTGATTAACAAGTTTAGACGAGCCTTTGACATATAATTCAAACGAATGCAATTGTTACTTTATCTTTTTAATTAAAGAAGAACAGGTCGCGTCCAATTTTTCATATGAATAGTGAAGCAAGTAAAACAAAGACATGAAGAGACATATAAAGAAAATGAACCCAAAGAATACGAATTGCATTGAAATCAAGCCCGTAGTTGATAATTGGTTCTCCTGCAACAAAGAAATCAAAAAGTAAGGATCGAACAGATTTAATCATTATTATTATATTATATGTTAAGGATTATTATCGATACATTTGTAATTCTAATGATGATCAAGGATAGACAGACCATAGGAACAGTTGTGATTTCATTTAATATAATTGTTGGCATGTACAGTTTCATATAGTTGTATTCAGTGGCAGAACTTTTCTCAATATCCACTTGCTCGTTAGTTTAGTTTAGTTACACAAGTTAATGTAGTTGAAGCTTTCTTAATCGCAATAATAACAGTGTTAATGTCCAAATCTTTATTGTGTCGTTGCTGCGTCTGTATTAAGTTTTCAAATATGTCTTTTAGGTGCGGTTATTCGTTTTCGTTGTAAGGAAAAGACAAAATCCTGCATGTAGCATCAATCACATTTAATTCACGTAAGCGTTTGAGGTAATAAATCTATGAGAATATGTAAACATTTAACGTGTAGATTCTAACATTGATAAAGCATGTCTGTACATAACGATTCTGCTGTATTGCCATTGCCTTTGCCCATTTGCGTGTTGTCAAGGCATTGCGAAATATTTGTTTACATACGCTCTATTGAAGTTTGAATGGCGAGAATACACCCATCGAACCAGACAATTCACATTGCGAAATAAGGCGCAACACCTGTTTTTATTAGTGTAGGCAAGTCCGTCCATCCCATACTCATAATTTCTGTTACGATTTTTAATATAATATATGATATTCAACATTTGTTATTAACATCGTAATGGGATAAAATAATTGAACGTGTCAGGGGCAAAAAGCGAGGGTGGAAATGATTTTATAGAAAATCGCCTAAAAGCTTCTACCATCGACTAGTAACTAAATTTGTATTTATAGTTTCTTATATCGAGCGTTCTAAATTTTGTTTGCCTTTAGGTTATAGCCTAATTAGCCTATATATTTATAATTGGTAGTAGGTGTCGTAGTATTATATTTTATTAATTCGACTTATCTAGCCGCTTATCGAATGTTATTCAAACGTTCGCTTTCTTTTTTTTTAACGGTACCTATCAACCGAATCACTAAAAATTATTAATTTTTTTAATCGTTAAATTACACGAATTAAATTACAGCAAATAGTCCACGTTAATTTGGAGCAAAAAGTAAAAGTCTTATTTTTATTTAGCAGGTAAGAGGTGCAATATTTGCTTTGGCGTACGGGTACACGAAACTGGACCGCGGCCGATTAATTTTGGAACTTTCCCTTCCCACTCTGCCGCTTTTCCTTCCGGGCATTTCCAGTCACAAGTTGCGAATTCGATTACATGCACTGGTTTCAGTTTTTTTTTTCGTTGTTCCTCCGAACAAGTAAAAGTGCAATTATTACGGGATTCCTCATCTGCGTATTAGCCACCGATAAGGTCAGAGGTTGATCTTAAATATCACTGTACTCAGAGACAGTCGTATAAGGATGTTGATAATAACGAACTTCCTGTTATAAATTCCTGGTAACCTGCAATTTGTTGTAATGATCGGAGTTGTTGTTGTTATTGCGAAGATTTCATAAATTATTGTTTTATGGCTGGATAAATTTGTCGTTTGTTTCTAAATCATTCACGACAAGTCGTTCGCAACTATTTATAATTGCGCGTAGTGACCTTAAATTACGTCTACCACTGCAAATAACTCAATAGATTGTCGGTTCACAACGCAAGGAAAATAAATCTAGGAATCGAAGAGCAGACAGCAGGATGCTGAACTACAATCATGAGACTGAAAATGCAAACAATGGGGGCAATTACAGTAATAGAAAAGAAGTTATTTCCGGAATAGATCAAAAACATCTCAGTTTTTATCATTAAATTAATATTTTCTGAAATTACCAAACGCGAACTAAACGACTAATGTAGAAAATTGCATAGAATTGCGAATGCACGTGAATAAATGGGAAAATGAAATTGCCAATGATCCTTGGTTGCATTTCAAGGTTTAATTCAGATAACAGGATATGTGCTATCATTATGTATTAATAGACTATAATCAATTTACGTATACGTCTGCGATGTCTGCGCCTGTTTAATGGCATAAAAATATAAATTTTATATCTTGCATGAATTAATGAATATTAAATAAAATAGCCCTTATGTATAAATTAATTAAATTTATATAGAACAAACAGTAAAGTAATATTAAGAAGGACACAAATCTGGAATTCGAAAAATGTAATCACTCAGTTTTCCAACATAAAGGCCAATTATAAATGAAAATTGTTAATTAGTTTGCTCTTATTAATAATATATTGCGAAATTGTAGCAATAATAATTATTTCACATAATGAAATTGTATTCTGATCAGACTATTTACTCTAAATTGCTTACTATCAATTGAAGGTTGAATTGTAATGAATATTTATTAAAGGTATTTTTAAAAAGTGTTGTATATTCATGTTTTGCGATGATTCAAATTTCCAGTAATTTTAATAGTTTTAAATTTAAAAATTATGTATTTTTTTTTATTTGAACAATGTTATTGACCGAATATATTTTAATATAACCTGTCATTTTAAACCCTTCCATGAAAAGCCACCTTTACATAATTTTTTAGCGCCACTTTTAAGAGCTATGTATAACATGAACCAAAAATTATGACTATTTTATATTCTTCTCGTTGCCATCTGAAAACCTGTTGGTTAATTGTTATAAACGGCCACATTAGCATGATATTCTCGAGCGGAATTCTTCGGGAATCTAATGTATCTAAAATTTCGCGAAATCGTTTGCGGCTAAACTGGTTATGCACGATAGATATTAGTGTCTATTGTTCAGGGCTAACAACTTCTTTTTTTTTTTAGTTCGAATCAAAGTCAATTGTTCCGGCAAAATATGCATATTAGTAGGTGGGATTCACTTGCCTCGGAGCTTTTTTCAAACATAATTCCTTTAGCTGCTAATCGTTGTTGTTACTCGGAAACTGATTAATTTGCATCGTTTTCCTGTAATTACTATGCGCACACAAGCGCTTATGAGAAATTGGACTTGTTTATTTATTCGTATGCTAATGCATTCTATATTTGTCTCGGGAAAAAATCACGCACGTTTGATGGGATTTTTCAGCTATTTTAATACCATCCACTACAGGCATTGTTATGTAAATGATACGTCGGTAATTTTTTTTTATAAATATACGTACCAATCATAGGTAACCGCATATCATTTGTGGTTTCTGGCTTGCATGTCAAATTATTATCTTCTTAGTCAATCTCGATGGGGAGTTACTTCGAAGCTATTAAAGAAAAATGATTCTATTTTGATTTAATATGTTGTTGGTAAACACACGTTGAGAATTAATTTTCAAACAGAATTCATTAAACAGTTGTAATTATTATATTATCTCGCAAATATTAGTTTCTCAACTATTTATAAATAAGTAACTATTAATGAACAAAATAAATCACTTACTTTAACAGCAAATCTAAAGTATATGATAGAACCAGAAGTACTATTTCAGGGAATAGCTGAGATCAGATGGATGTTATGTTGAAAATTAATTGTAGAATGTAATAATTGTCGTTAAGTGTGTGCCTTATCTTATTTTGCTTTAAATTTCATATTTTATGACGACTGAAGAATCTAGTTAACGAAGTGAATTAATTAAATTGTTGCTTTAAATTCAAAATATTAATAACTCATCTTAATACAAATATTTTTAATGACCCATCTTGAGTTGTAAAAAAATTACTACAACTGACGACGTTATTAAATTAAATGTTAAACATATTTTTCCACCGTGTGATTTATTAGACGTACTAACAAACTTAGCGCAAACAATCATCGAGGAGAAAGTAAGCTTATAATTTTACTGGCACACTAAAGGTTTTGAACGCACCAGTGAGGTAATTCTTGCACAACCTAACAACTTTCTGTCTTACGATTATATTTTTAAATTCTGTACACGCTAATGAGCTCGACGTCTAGATCTACACTCTTCGCAATTAAAAAACTATATTTCCTTTTTGATTTAATATTTCGTGTCGTCGACTTTACAACTCGGCCTTTTGTCTCTCTGGGTCAGGTCGAAGCGGGCCAGTGAAAGTTTAGCGATTCGTCAAAAAAATGTCCCGTATCACTTTATCGCTCACAAAGCGAGACCCTGCCGTTAGCGGCGTTGATGTTATCGTCGGATTCGATCTCATGCTAAATATTAATCCCGCGAACGTGGTGTGTGGTGGCACAATGGGAACTTTCCCCAAACTTATTTATCCGCCTTGTTCTTTTATTTGGTCGTAAAGCCCGTGTAATTGAATGATTCATCGCTACGTTTTAAAAATGTGGGCGTTCGTGTTGCTGCAGATTTATTGTTTTTATTAAAATCGCATTAGTGAGACGGATCCATGGAAAGGTATTCTTGAAATAATAAACTTTTACCGATATTAAATTATTAATCGTATCTTCCGATGTAAACTACAGTTATAGAATTGTACCGTTTAAGTTTAATTGAATTTGTGATGACTTTTTTTTAACTGGCTATTATATTATATATCTTGCAAAACCAATGCACATAGAAGCGCATTGGTTTTATTAACATGATTGTGATGATTGACAGTGCAATGAAAATTAATTAATTTTAATGTATGGCAGATATGCAAAAATTGTCTATTTGGTAATCATAATTTGCAACATTGAGGTGATTCCCATATGGGGAGTAGCCAACCTAAGACAAATACATCTTCTTCTTCTTCTTTCTTAATTTTAGACGAGTCGCCTGTTTGAACAACGTCCACTTGTATGAGGCTGTCACTTCATCGTCTCCTGGGGCGTCCCACGTCTCTTCGTCAAAATGGAGACTTATCGCGAGCAATTTTCACAAGTCTGCAGTTATCCATCCTGCTTATATGTTCGTTCCATTCCTTCTTCCTGTCTGCTACGCAGTCATTGAAGTTCTTGACGTTACGGGTTATTCTGATAGACTCTCTTCTCTCTCTATCCAACAGTGTCTTTCCAGTAAATCTTTGCGTAGTGAGTATCTTCATCTCAGCTGTTTCTAGGAATATTTTGGTTTTTGCTGTTTTTGGCATCGTTTCTGCGGTGTATGTCATCACCGGCCTCACGACGGTTTTTGTAGATTCTCGATTTAATGTCTGTTCCTATACTCTTATTGCACCATATTGTATTCAGACAGCCAGCTATTCTAATTGCTTTTGTTGTTAGGTCTTTCACCTCTGCTTCAATATCGCCAAAGCCGGGGACTTCTATGCCAAGGTATTAAAATTTAATGTTTTGCTCGATCACTTTACCTTCGAGTTCAAGTTTGCATCTTAGAGGAGTTCTTGATGTTGTTATCACTTTGGTTTGGTCGGTGATATTTCCATATTTAGAATCATTTTCTACAATAAGAACTCAGAGAGTCCCCCTGGCGAATTCCGCTACTCCCTGGTATTGGGTCAGTTAGGTCTCCTTGTATTTGTGCTCGTATTTTATTGTTTGAAAAGATCATGTGGGATTTGCCTATTGTAGAGGAGATGCAGTACGTCTTTTAGTTGGACCTGATCAAATGGTATAGTTAAATCAACAAAATATACAAACATACATAAAATACACAAATAAAATACTTACAAACTTGTTAAAATAAATGTAACCAACGCAGATTGATGTCATCAATTTTTAAAAGTTGTATTGATTTCATTTTAGCTCAATAGTTACATTTGGTTCAATCCTTAATATATTTACAATATTTTTGTTTAAGTATTAAATTTAATTCATATCCAATTTAATACGTCTGTCAAGTTGTTCGTAAATATTTACGATTTTATAAACAATTATCGGTCTCCAGGAACTTGTGAATTGCCTGTGAAGTTATTGGTAAAGTACCATGCAAAGTTCATTGAGAAAAATATAAAATGATTGTAAAAGATGGCAAAAAACTATCTGCAACGCAGCGCTGAGGCCGAACTTTCACGGCGGAAGTTTTGTTTTGTCAGCTGTGCCGCATGGTTAGCGCCAATTTAGTATGAAAACCGCATTTTTTAATTGACGGGGTTTTATATTGATGGACAAAAAATAATGAGCATTGTTAAGGTTTTTATGGCGGGAATTGTGTCTGTTGTTTTCCACTTTCATTTAAATAATAGAAATTTGGGAATATCCGATAGCGGAAGCTAGTGTCACTAACAAAAAACAACGGCCTAAATTATTTCCTATATTGTGGTGCTAAAGCTTTTTGCAATATAATATCAATAACATTATGTGCAACGTACCATCTGACGTTTACTGATCTTTTGTGTGACCGGTATATCTCAAATCGTGATGGTGATGATCACCATTCAATAGCACATCTTAATCAGCCACACACACGCTACAAACTAAAATGTTAAGTTGAAATTCGAAATTCATTAAGTGAATTTGAATTTTTGAATGCTGCTACCATTATCCATTCAATTACAAGCATTTTGGTTTGCATATTGCAAAGTTGAAAACTACTAAAGTTAATTTGACTTGGAAAGCTCAGTGTATCTCAACACCCTCTTTGACACATATATTCACATATGAGGTCTTACGTATAAAATCATCAATTTGAACCCAATCCTCATTTATCTTTTGGAGTCATTTACCGCCTGTAAACCAAACTATTTTTATTAAATCACGATAGCTTTTGCTTCGTTGCATTATATTATCACAACTTATTACATCCATATATCTTTTTTTTAATGTCATATGATTTTAAACGTATTATTATTATTCATTGCCTTTTTCTGATTCTATTTCTACTTCATTTATACACTCAGCTGTTATATTTTTCTTCTACAAATGGGTTTTACCCTATTTCTGGAGAGGTCATGTGCGACTGCAACATCTCGCATTTACTCATTTCACATGACTTCGAATAACTCCTTCGGATATACGAAGCTTATTATTCTCTTTCTATTTCACACACATAAACACTTGTTTAACTTTGTTTAACAAACATTTTCTATGTTAATTACAATTTATTCAACTGACACTATAGTAGATAGTCCACATACGTTTGCCATACAACATATAAATATTTAGTATCAAAATACGTATGTTTGTATTTATTTTTTATTTATCATCATATAATTCCGATCTCAACAAAAGACACGTACATTCCATAAATGTGTATCATGTGTATGCCTAAGTTAACTTTCTAGTCTTTGTGCTATGGGCACTGTTCATTTTCATCAATTTGTCTCACGATTTATGTATGGAAATTAGTCATAGTGTTCTTCACAATGTTGCCATAATTGTGTGATTTTTGAGTTTGAAACTGAGGTGTACTCGATTGTGACATGAGTAAGGATGACGAAAGGTCGTGCTACAGAGAGTTCGTTCAAGAACTCAAGACCAATAGAAACAACAACAGAGAGTCAAAAGTTTCAAATTGCGGTTGCGAAAACCTTAAACAATATTATATATATATTTTTTGGGAAATTTATTGGAGTTATGTGATTATATAGGAATTAATGAATGCAGTAGTTTTGTTTCAGCATTATGATTTTTCAAACGTTCAACATTCTAATTTTCAGCATTAAATTTAATCTGGAATTAATGTCTAATGTTACATATTGTAGTTGAACTATATTAATTATATAAAAAAAATCATCGCCCATAGTTAACTAAAAAGAATGAATCAACGGGATCTTGCAAATTGGGGTTACAGTTGATCTGGTTGCGTACAGTATATGTATACTAACATCTTTTTATTTCTTGACAAAAGAAATTGCAATGAAGAAATCTTTAGGTGTAAATACTTTTTTTTGTGAAAAACTATAATTTAGAATCACCATTGTTTTATATGTGCAATAAATTATACATTTATAGTTAACAATCAATATATTTCTCCTTTCGTGCCCCGTAAACATTGATTTACGACGTACGAACGAACATTGCCCAACAACGTAATATCTCATTATTCGAAACGAAATCGGCATAATTAAACGTGCGAGATCACTTTCATTACACACACTCACACTGCTGGCATAGAAAAGTTATGTTCCACTGAACCAGTCTGTTAAGTGAAAATGAAAGTTGGTTGCTTACACATCGACTTATACACACACACACACTCTCGTTTTATTCTTCCTATATGACTACATTCAATTATGCAGCTGGAAGTTGGCACACTTTGAAAGCATCTATTATTTAATGTGTATATTAATATGGATGCTTATCGCTTTATCAATCAATGCTAATGAATTGTTTAATCATCTTAATTGCAAATTTATTATTGTTACTAGTGTGCGAAATTATTTATACTGTTGCTATGAAAGAACTACGTTTTTAGTTATTTACTTTTAATTTATTTATTTTCTAATTATCAGCTGGTTGTATATTGGCTATGAAAATTTCTAATGGTGGAAAGGTAATTATAAAGTTAATTGCAAATGCGATTACGAAATACACGTATTATTGAAAGAATAATTATTGGAGGGTTCCTGCCAGGAAGATACAAACAATATGGGTGGATGTTAGCGGTGGCACTGCGATATGGTTATTCCATTCAATTTACACTTATACAATTAAAGTATTTTATAGTTTCTATAATATACACACGAAATTGTACCATAATTTTATCGTTGTAAAAAATGTAACAATTAATGTCCATCAATTTTTACCAATACTAAGAATGTTTTTAATAGCCCAGCACAGAGTATTCGATATTTTTGTTAAAATATTTAGTGCACAATTTCTACAACATTATATTTCTTATGTTCATGGCCAGATATTCGATAAAAGTCACCAAAGATTATTTTCTTTTAAATATATCAATATCCATCAAACATTAGGCTCAAGAAAATGAATGAATGAGTACCTTTTTAACTTCAAATCTATTCGTGATATAATAAAAGTACCAAATTGTAAATAATAAAATATAATAAATCTTTACGAAATAGTGGATAATTATAAAGCTTAAGCTAATTGGCGTTAGTTTTGAGATATCCGGTTCATTATTCTCTTAGATTCAAAACAAAATACATAGAAAACATCATCAGTCTTTATCTGTAACATTTTCAGTTGAAAAATATACCTGCTGTGTCCAGATAGTTGCAGAGTTTTATTTGGTAAAATATATCATTTTTACAGTTTCAGACTCATTTCATCAAAGTTCTCCAGGACCTCTTCCTATCATCTTCTTCTAGTGCGCCTTCTTTTCTTTTCATATATTTTTCTTAGCACCTTCATGGGAAGATCATTCCCATATCTCTGACTTATTTAAAGTTTGATTACTTAAGGTTCGCGTCTCGTATAATATAACACTGTCGGCCTAATTATTGTTTTATAAATACCTTTTCGCGAAAATGTGAGGTACCCTCCCTAAACTAGTTGATGCCTTTATCAGCCCGGCCCTTGGATTTCGTCTTCTATTGTACCAGGTTCTGTTACTGTAACGCAAAAGTACATAAACGCATCAACCTCCAGTATTCACTTGAAACTCGAGTAGCTTATGCTAGGTCTTTTCTTCATTTCTATAAATTATGTTTTTCTCTATTAATTTTTAGACCAACTTTTTGCACTTTTGTTATCAGTGCTTTCACTGTCCACCTCACTGTCCTCTTGTTATTAATGTTACATTGTCTGAAAAGTTTTTTATCGTATACTAAACCTGTTCGATTGATCCCACGTCACATTATTACATACACCAACAGTGTTGAATAGTATTGTCGTCAGAGGGTCACCCTGTCGAAGTAGCGAGTGGACACCAAGGTATCTTGATAGTGTGTCTTTCACATGTACTGCACCTTTATTTCGTCGCAGAAACATTTCTACCAACCCTTATATTATCTGGGAATTTGAGTTCTTTCAAAGCCTTCTGCAGTGGTGCTCTCTTCATGGAGTCGTACGCTTATTTAAACTAACGTGCCTTCAATTAAATTCTTCATTCAAGTAAGTTTTGTTTACTTTATAAAGTTGGCGACATGCAATTGAAGAGAAAGGAGTTGTAAGTAACTGTCGGTTATATTACTGAAAAACACAGTTTTACTTAAATAATTGAATCAGTGCTACAAATCTTAGGAGAAAATCCAATGAAATCATGACCCACCTTAATGAGGAATTTAATTGAAGGCACGGTATATAAACAAGTCATTTCTCTGTTGAGTGTTGTGAGTTATTATTGAACTTCACCAACTAAAACCGACCTATTACTCCCCTACATGCTTTCCATCTGTTCCCATTGTTTGCAATTATTTTTGCCACTACCTTACATACTACGTCCAACCGGGCTATGCCTCTGTAATCCTCACATTTTGTATTATCCCATTTCTTATGTATTGGGCTTATTATGGACCTATTCCATTGGCATTCTTTTTCCTTCTCAAATCGCTGTAAACAATTCCCATAATCCCCATTTTTGATCATCTCATCTCATGCATATGTTATTTTCTCATTGACTTTTATTAATCCTCATTTGTGGGACAATACTTCCATCTCCTGTATTATTGGTGGCTCGACTTATTCTTCCTGCTCTTCACGATTATCATCCTCCTCCATCTCATCTATCCGGTGGCTTTTTCGTCGTCCCCGCCAGCTTTCTATCCTCATCTCTAAAGTACCCTCTAGGAGCTGATATCCTTCGCGTTCTCTTTTAATCCATTTGAAGAAGTTGCATCTTTGTTTATTATTGTAATTGCCTTTAATTGCTTCTATTTGCTTCTCAAGGATAAATGCGATAGTAAAAGGATGAAATATTATTTAGTCACTGTTTCGTTTTTTTCGAATTTTATTTTTTTTTATCAAAGATATGGAACTGTCAGCGTTGTAATGAGGAATAACAACTCTTTCAAAGACAAATCAATTACATCTGAATAAGGTGTTGGAATCATCTCGGATATACTTTATCAAACGTCTAACTGTATGTTTCTTACAATTGTCAATTTTACAGCAACATTTGTGATTGAGTTTAAAAGTAATTACATTTACCAAGTTGGCAATACTTGTTACTTTAGTAGCTATATATCATACCACACAAATGACTTGTCGTAGAAATGCTACTAACGTTTTTAAAATGACTGGTCGCGACCCCTAAGAATATATATTTTCTGGAAATATTTAGTTGATACATTGCAATTTATAAAAGATTTTGGTTAGTCGACTAGCCAAAACCTCAGGCAAAAATTTGTTGTCGTGAATCTCACCTCTTGTGTTACATATTTTTGAAAACCATTTTTGATGTTTGTTTTTATTTGGCCTTCCGATAATTACATAACATGAAATGTTTATGTGGTTTCTTAAAAGTCACATTGCATGGACATTTCTTATAAATTGCAGTTTAAACAGTTGAAAATTTTGGGACAAGTATGAATGGGAAAGTTGGGAAAATTGAAATAAAAAAGAATAAACGAGAATTCCCCATAAGTGGTGGATTGTCAGGAATCGATATGTTAGATCATGTCTCGAAATTTTTGAAAATCGTTTTAAAATTGGCATTTGATCGAGTGGAATGCCTTTAATATTGTTATCAATAATTTATCAATTGTATCCCCAGTAAGCAGTTGGTATCATAGACCAGATGATATGATTGGTAACTAAATATTGCGTATTAATAGTTGTATCCGATAAGATTAAATACGCAGAAATGTACGAGTTAACTTTAATAGTTGAAACTATTTAAGAGCAAAAGTAATAAGGTATCAACGTATCAAAATAAATGATTTATCGAACTCCTGTACTTCCCCTACACTATCATGTTAATAAATCACATCAAGGCAAAGTCTTGTAATACAGTAATACAGAAATAAGGTATTAACATTTTTTATAATAAATCCCCTGTCGTAGATATTACTAAAGACCACCTGGGAACTACAATGTTTGACAGTAAGATTGTTAAAAGTCGAGTTGAAATTTACTTTGACATTTTAGATATAAATGACGCGTGCTATATGTGGTATTTTTATTTGGATTTAAAATGCGTCTTCACTTACTCAAAATAATTAAAAGTATGTGTTATAATTGTGTATAATGTAATACATGGTTGTAGTTTTTAAGCTTATGGTATGTTTGCACAGTTGTAATAACAACCGCGACATCACTCTGCTGCCAGGCTACGACCACGTGAATATGGAGATAGTGGTAAACACTTCAATTTTGGGGACTTGTTTGTTAGCTCAACTATTCGCTTCCTATTTAGTCTACTGTTATAATATATTCGCTCAAGTTTATGATAAAATGTGACACTGGTTCAATACTTTCTATATAGCTTTAAATGCTATTTTGTGCACAACCAACCTATTTTTTTCTATGATAAAATTAAATTAACAATTTAGTAACGATATACGAATGCATGCGAACAAATTCTTAGCGGCAATGAACAAGGCGAGTGCTATTTTATCAGCGCTAATAATCTGAAATTATCTCCGGATAATATCTTCACTTTTAATCTTCGCTGCGTGCAGTACGTCGAGTATAGAATAATTGAATAAAATACGATGAAAAGTAATTAAGTACAGAATTATAAAATAATATCGTGGAAATCCCAACGTGCGCAAGCAAAAACTTCGCTCGCTAATACGTTCTGAAATTATTCAATTATTCTAGGGTTTCACGATCGTTACATAAAGAAGTTAATAAATCTATAATTAGAACGAGTCTTATTTATTCCGATAATCGCAATTTTGGCGAAGGATTAATTAAAATTGCACTTTTTTAATTTTGACATTTTTTCAGGTAAGCACCGACGGGTCGACGACGCGCGGGCGCACTATGAGCGTAAGTAGTAATTTTATCGGCGGCACGTGGACATGTAAGTCATGCCTTAAAGCTGTCAAATTGTGAAATGTGTTAACCTTGACTCTTGGTTAAGGTATATGAAGTTACATTATGAAAAACCGCATGCGTCAGGACGTACCATTGAAAGATCCTATTGTGGAGTTTAAACCATAACCACAAATGATGCATCGCATTTTAGTTTTTTTTACAATAGGGACATTTTACTACGGTCTATAAATAGATCGAGCGTGGATAAATAACATAAAATAATATTTATTATACGATTTCGCTTCATAGTTATTGCGTAGTCTATTTCTTCTAATGGTTGAGGAAATACAGTTTTTGGAAACTATGAAAAATATAAATATCTACAGTTAAAATTGTATCAAATATGAGTACATAAAAATCTAATAACTTCACAAAGCTGCACCTTCTCACGAAGAACAATTAATACAGGTTTTTTACGTTTTACATTGTACACATTCGCAACTGCAAAACTCTTCTGTTGTGAGCGATCAATTGGGGAAAAAACAATAACTATATTAAACATTAATATTTAGCAATAATAGATTCCAGAAATGTATATCAAGCAATTGCTTCGAAACAAATTACTGCAAAAAATTTGAATGGCAATATACAAGAATATACAATCCATATCGAATTCAATTCCTTGACGATCTCATCTCTTCATCTTGTTCGGCGCCTTCGAATCCTCCTCTGCCAATAGAAGGTCTACATTTCACAAATTATTTCTTCTTGAAGTGTATTCACAAAATTAGTTGACAGTTTTTTCGTTATTTTAATCTAAGGTGCCAAAAAAATATGACACTTGGATGATATAAATCGCAAACGAAATAAATGATGACATAATTTACAAGAACGACACAATGATTTGTATATTTGTTGTGCTTCGCTGAAGGCGTAATATCAATGGTAAAACGATAATCAAATGATAAATTTTGCAAATTACATCTACGCCATTAAATTACCTAAGATTTATTTACTGCACGAATAACATAAATATTCTACTTTTTACAATTATTTTGGAATTAGTATGCTTGTGGCGTAAGTACTATTTAATTTATTAGCAGGTAATCAGAAGAAACGTCACGCGGTTTTTCTGTAATACTATAAACTTTTCGAATGTTTACTGTTTAAAAATAAGTTTATAATGAAGTCACGTATCCCAACGATACGTGGGGGTATGTGGGTTTAATTTGTATATAATATTTAATCAATTTTCATATAATTTCATGAATGATTTAAGATTACGTTTCTAAAGTTAGTATTTAGATTTGCCAGCAAATAATATTTGATAATTCCCCTTGAATAATTATGCTCTATATCACAATATTTTAGAATGTTCGACTTTCCTACAATAATCATTCGTTCGAAAGCTCTGTTCCAACCGAAAATCCCGTTCGCGCATGAAACAGCGACATTTTCAATAGAAAGTGTACCGTAAAAGCACGATTTGCACACTTTTTCGCCGCAATTTGTTCAAGAATCGACTCGAGTTGACCGAAAATGAAATTCTGCGCAAAAAGGGACCTCGTAAATTAACCGCGAGAAAGTAAAAATTAACATTACAGTTGACAGCGTTTGGCATTTTTATGACGCGTCGTAGAAATCAATAATGTTTGCGGCCGGTACCGTTATGCGAATTTTTATCGGCGCGTTAAATACCGAGTGTTCCGTAAATAAATCACTGGGGATCGCTTCAGTATTTATTGCGAGTGTGTACTCTCGGGCTCCTCTCACGACCGCCGATTGAAATCACCACGAACGTGAATCGAAAAACATTATAATTAGTACCAGGAAGAATCGATTAAAGCTGAATTTATTACTGGAGATTAATAATCTGAGATACAGTGCGCGGGACCGAGTGGCGTATTATGAAATTTTTGTGCTTCGAGATTAACGCTAATGTAGATCTTTTCGATAGGTATATATTTTTATGCATACGCCCACATGCCTGCCTACATAACATTGTAGACGCAATGTTTATTTATAGTCATTTTCATCTATTCGATATTGAATACCAAATAAATATTAACCTAAATTAATTTAATAAAAGTACAAAACTTTGTAGTTGACTATGTGAAGCACAAATTTCGATGAGAATAAAAACTTCTAAGTAGTAATTTTATATTGCCATAAGATAATAAATTGGAGATATTGGTAATAAAATACATTTAATGTATCTTTATATAACCCGTTGCAACCGAAACCGGACCCCAGCTTCATTCTATCCACCATCAATTCATTTTCATGAATCAAGAATGAAGATCATTCCAGCGAATTGTAAAATACATGGGTTTGAAATATGAAGAGGGAAAAAGGGACAGGTCTTTTCGAAATGAAACAAAAAAATATTTTTTTTTGATAAGTCACTTAATCTCCGATTTTTTTTTGTGCCTCATTCAACTACATACTACAACATTTTGGCTTCCTTACCTTTGCTAGATTTTCTCGATCGACAATAGTCGAATTTTTCAAAGGCAATGGTCAATTTATTTTCTAAACTTTTCATGTCAAAGTTGAAGAAAAAAGAATAAAAGTGAAATAAAATAGCAATGGAATATCTTAGCAAATTCAATGTATTTGTTGTACATTTATAATTTGCGTTTCGTAAAATAGAGAATTTTTTTGCAAGCGCTAAATAAACACTTATTAACAATAAATCGTTATTAGAATAATTTAAAGTTAAACTATTAGTCCTTGACCAAAGATTAACAATGTCTATTTTTCTATTTAGTTTTTCAACTTTTAATTTTTTATCGCTTCGCAAAATCTTATTTCATTGACACGATTATTTGATTCTGCGAATTTTCTTTATTCTAGCTGTTTTATTTACAGATCTGAATTATGTGTTTGATTTTAATTGGTGAAAAACAATAGTCGACCCAGGTTACTATCTTCGGGAATACCAGAAATTGGTACGAAATTAGCGATAATTCGAATTAAAAATAACATGCCATCATATTGTTGAAATAACCTGGACAATTCGATTATCATGTTGCGTAATTCTGCTTAATAATAATTGGAATAATGTACAAATATATACAACGATTGAACAATTTGAACTAATGGTTTCATAAATTTGAACATAATGAACATATTAAATAAAATCAGTATCAAACAAAAAATAAATAATCACGTCAGTCTTTGGGAACTGAATATATATTAGATACACATTATTTTTCAGTTTACCTTTTCAGCAGGTTACTAAAAATGAAATATTCTTTGGAACTGTCATAATTCTAGAGTGTAATCAAAATTGACAATTTAAAAATACAATATATTTCAAATTTTGGTACTAGTCTTTTTCGCCTTGAATTTGTGACTTGTGCAGTTTTGGGAAACACTCTCTTGGATGGAGCAGACGTCGCAGGAACACAAATATTTCATAGCAATTTTATATTTCCTGAAAAAAAGATAGTTCTGGCCAGAATTCTAACAGAATTGTTTTGCGTTCCAATTGCTCGACTTTACAAAAATTGATCATTGAGGGAGTGGGATTTTTTTCTCGTCAAAATGGAACCCTTAGAATTTTTAGTATAACTTCCTGCTTGTGCTTCCGCAACTTTTTGTATAAGTTCCTTGAAATTTACTGGCAAGAAGCTGCGTAAGTTCTGACAGAATCCTGCTTTTTTTGAATCTAGCAAACAAGCTTTTCATACAATTTTACTACTTTGCAAAGCGTCACCGTATCTAAGAAAGTGTTTTCAATTTCCTATTTACATTAATGTCTCACATTTTTCAATGTAAACTGAAATCTTTTTCTCAGCATTACCTCTCCCACATCTCTAAATTATTTAAGGCTTGTCTGTGTATATCACGTTAAAACTTTTTAAAAAGCTTTGGGGTTACCTTATTTCGTATTACCGATATGAGTGGTGCTTACATCGACAAGGCTCTTATCCGCTGCATAATTTGCGCTCCTTGCTTCCGCTATGCGTTGCATATTAACATTAAACCATTACAGCACATCGGCGAAGTTATTTCGTCCAAGGTTTTGTTTTATTACATTATAATTTTCGTGTCCTACTTTACACAACAATGTATTTCCTAATTATTCCCTGCATTATATATATATATTGTATATTCTATTGTCACAAAATATCCTCTTTCACTTGAAACATATATTTATATACTTATAGCCATTGTGAATCAGGGATCGTGTTTGATAATCTTTCTTACATTTTGTATGTTTATACGTTTCTAAGTTATTTTAATATTTTATCATTTCATTTTATTTTCCCTCGTAATCCTTCTAATGGCTCTTCCCTATCTACTGGCTTTAACTTCGTTTTGTGATATTTGATATTGAACCCATCAATGATCCTTGGAATGTAATTGGACTATTCGTAGTACTTCATTCTTGGCCATTTTATTCTATCTATTTTGTATATTCAGTTATTGATTCTGAATTTTTGTTTTTGTTATTATTTAATTTTTTTGTTATTTACAAACACGTTTATATTTTTTCCATTATTTTTCTACCAATCATAATGGTTTCCCAAACATCAGATATTTTACGAATGAATCTTTACATTAATAGATTTATTGTATGACTATGTTTTTGAGGCTGTGTATTTTCTACCATATCATCAATCAGAAGGCAAGAAACTGCGACCAGGTTCTGTATGTACTATCTTGCAAAATCTGCAAATTTCTACTTATTTTGTGCCGTGCAGCGAGCAAAGCGCATAGTTTTTTCTGATGTGTTTTCTATATCATAAAGCTGTTGGTCGGATTTGAGCTTTTTATGCCAAACACATTATCATAGACATATTAGGTTGAGATTTTCAGGTTTGTAGAAATAATGTAAAAGAAATGAGTGATGGAGATGAGAATGCCATTGCGCATTAGGAATTAGAGAATTTTGAAGAAGGGGTCTACTGTAAATGTCATTAGATGTTTTTACAGAGTGATCGTGATGAGCGCGAAAGCTTTGTTGAAAATTATTCATCTGCATAGAGTTCTTCTTGATATCCAACCTGTCAGATTTGCGATTATCATATTAACTTACACGTGTTACAAACTTCGCCAAATACCACTATAAACTAATAAACTTTACTAATGTGGGGTTCAAGTGAGATATGGTGTTTTCTATTGACTTGGGGCGACTTTTACGTACTTTTCACTATTAGCGACTGTAAGTAGATTAAGTAAAGTTGAATGTCTTCAATGCCTTACATTAGTATTTTAGATATTGATTGAACAGAACAAATATCAAAGTCTTTCTGACCAAAGCTACTTTCAAATTGTAAGTTGTAAATAATAATCTTGCTAGAAATAGACTCAATTCTTCCATCACGAACTTAGCATTTTGTTGGTAGCCTCACTGGCTATCTTAGCAGAAATAAGTTTCTTACCATAATTCATGCTTTTTATTGACGAATTATTTGTGATCAAATCGTAATAACGGAATAATCAGAGCTCAAAGCCTATTTTAACTATCACTTCCAACAGGATTCGTTGCACGCGGAACGTGCTAACAAATAAATATTTCGCTTGATTTCATATAGTAACATTATGCATGAATGTTAAGTAGTTTGGGTTTGCATAGTTTACGTAAAGGGACCAGTTAATAGTCGTGTTAGTAAACCGTCTCATATCCTAGCAGAGGCAAACATAGGCACTAAGCCAATAAAGATAAAAAAAAAATTAGCTACTAAAATTACAATGTGCTTCATTTGAGAAATGATGACAGCAACTTTTGAATAAACAAAACTAAATAATGAATATATGAAAATCTTAAAACGGAAAAGTAACAAGAACGGAATTATCCGTCCAGATCTTTTCTTTTAATCTCATTCTTGTCTGCATCTTTCTACAGCTTTTGGTCTTACAATTTTGGATTTGGAATGTATAGTGTAGAAGGTTTTGGCGTAAGAAACAGACGCATTTGAGTCGTTGAAGATGCCTTATGATCTGCCATAGAAATGTTTCAATTTAGTCTACATCTGCATTTCTTTTTGATCTTCATTTGAAAACGCATTTGATAACTGCCGATTCTTTTGATGTACCCATACTATCTCAACAAGAAAACATTCTTTTGTTTATTACCGTACTGTATAATTTATATGTTTAGTATATCTATGAATGATTCCGATGTTATCAGTGATTGATCTGTCTTCAAGCTTCTGATGTACTTCGTTTTCTTCATGGTGTTTCACAACATATCTTTCAAATCGTAGAGTTTTTCTGTAACTTTTACAGCGTAAATATTTTATCAATCAATTTGGTCTAAATCCAAATTATCTTTCAGGGTTGTTTCCAATTTTCTCTTGAAGTTTTTACCATGATTTCGTTGAAGAATGTTGCTAGGCTACGTAAATGGTTATTGCTCTATAATTATGACATAAAACGCTCGTTTGTATTTATATGCTTATATGCCTGGGCGTTGCAATTGATCACAAGTTCTGTCTATTTTTTTCGAAGCTGCCTGACCATTTTTTTTATCTTCCTCTTCATAACTTAGTTGTCCATCATTTGTTCCATCTATCGCAATTTCCTCTACTTGATTTATTTCTAATTCTGTCTTCATTTACTTTGTTATATTAAAATATTTAATAATGAGTAAATAACCAAACACAACTTGACTAAAAGAAAAGCGGCATAGACGCATGAAAGAGTAAAAAAAGCAGTCCATTAAAACGGCATTGATAGTATTAAAGATATCAACAGTCAAATCAAAATAAAATATTTAAGTCAAGTAATTTAATTTTAAATTTGTTTAGTTTCATTTTAATTCACTTTATTTTTATGTCTCAGCATTGTCCTTATTTTTAATTTCTGAATTTTTGACCTTTTTAGTTTCGTAGTATTATTTTCCTTTCTTTTTATAATTTAATTCTGAGAGCTTTGATGCTTTGATTTGGAATTATTTTGATTCTATTTAAATTGTTCAATTTTTATTTCTTTTACTTACTAGGGATTGCTTTATTAAATTTATCATTTGTTTATTTCTTTGCAATTTTTTCGTTATAGTTCCGGTGCGTTTCCTTTGATTTGTTTCCTTGCAATCATGTTGCTATTCAATTATTTTTATTCCTTCATTTATTGTGTCGTTAGATGTAATATGAATGAAATTGTAGAGAAAATACATTAATCCAGTGAAACTTTAAAAGTCATAAAATGAAAACAAAAACAAAAACAAATAAGTAATAAATGCACCGAAGTGTTGAACTATATCGACTGTGAAACTACTTGATTATATACGACACTAGATAGATTTTCATAATGGCAAGTTTCGTGGTATTCAGTTTACACACATATAGGTGTGATCTCTACCTGGAAAACACATGGATACTTTTGGGTGCTTATGTTTAGGTACAGAGAACAACATCGTTTCAGGGTCAATATTACTAAATTTCCCGTTAATGGGAATGATAATGATTATGATTATCGAGGATATGCCATAGGGCAGGAATGAATAGATGAATTTGTTTATTCTCTACAGTATTTTCCATGACTCTTGAAATAAATAAATTGATAAATTGACACTGATAATGTGTTACTCTCGGTGTGTTTCTCTCTCTCTCTCTTTCTCTTCAACCTCAAGTAGAATGGCGCGATGGTAGGATTTGGTAGCCCTGAAAGTGGGCATTTATAAAATTTTTGAATAGTTCATGCTCGAGTTTTATTTTTTAAATGTGAGTTTGAATTATTATTTTGACATTAACATCATTTTCTCCATGTGTACACTTCCTGCTGGCATTTCAGTAGGCATTCGTTTGTAATACTAATTACTCTTCACTTTTTACCCCATTTTCCTCATTTATTATTCATAACTACAATATTTTTTATATAGCTTATGCCTATTAACTTAATCACAAAATACTACAATTTTATTCGATGTCTATTTTTATGTCTTTATGTTTTAAATTGTAACATTATTTTAATCATTATATTATTATTATTTATAACTATCTATTTACAGTGATGTGGGAGTAACGTAACTTTGGGTTTTTAGTCTACCATTTACTAAGATCCTCTTGAAATAAAAATATTTTGAAATCAAAGAAATTTTTGACTGATATTTTAAATAATATAATAATACAAATAACTCCTTGGAAATGAGTGAATATGTGACATCAAAGTTAATAAAGACTGGAAATTTTTCTAACAATATTTCTACATATAGAAATTAGATATATGACAACAGTTGTCAGATAAGATGTATTAGGATATTATTTCATATTTACAAATATATCACATACAGTTATAATGAGGTTGTCGCAAAAAATGGTGTACTATAAAAATGAAAATTACATTAGGTTGCACTTAGTTGGAGTAAAAATATTTCAAATTCATCCGGACCCACTGACCTAAATCATTTTACGACGTGCAGAGTTTCAACGGTAATTCCAAGCATCGTATATTCAAATATATTTCAAGGTGTAAAAATGTGAGAAAGTAAGTATTGTAGCTAGTTGTGTGTAAAAAGTAGTTGAATGTTAAATATTGAGTTAAGTAAAATTAAAGTGTGATGAATGATAGTGTGTATCTTTCTAAATTGATCGAATTTTAAGAACAATTAATTTATATGGAATTATTGATTGTGATTGTGACCCACTTTTTACTAAAATTTCTAACTTTTTTCGGTACATGATTCACCACCAATAAAATAATTTCTACTAAATACATAAATAACGATTATTTCATTAAATGGCGATGATAAGTTAATAATTCGCAATGAACGATAGTAATATTTTGTCTATCATTTACTTCCTGATTCAATCTTTACATTGGTCTTGGGGATACATTTATTGTTATTTATTATGCACCTAACCATATAATTAAAGGATGCAATGTATTATCTCGACGAACAATTTAATCAACTTAAGTTGCAATTGTATGCATGCGCACGAATTTCGAATACGAAATTAATCGTTAATTTATGCCAAACGAATATTAATTACTGTTAATTGTTATTATAGAATTTATACGCATTTTAATTACGAACTGCGCCTTGGTTATACAGTTTACTGCCTACAGATTTAATCGGTTAGGATATTTCCTGGAAGTTTTCCTTGCAATTTTGTTCCGAACATCCGGGAAGAAATTCACAGAAGTTTGGTTTGTTTGAAAGGACAGTTCCATTAATCACCCAGTAGGAAACTACTCGCATATTGTCTACGAACCTTCTTAAATAATTACTTTCATATTCTGTGTTTGTGTATAATAACTAAAGTCACATCTTTATGTGACCTTTGACCGCTTTCGTTATTAATGTTTGACGTAAATAGTAAACTATTCCATTTCATTTTCTAATCGAAGGCCACATTTACGCATAGTCAAAGTAGCCATGTGCTTAGGGCAGCTTAAACTATTGATTTTTATTTATTGGTAACGAAAGCTTATTGATTAAGCACACATGATTAAGTATATGTGTCAACAAAATTATTAAACGAAATAATGACAGTCTGGTACTAAACCAGTTTTCTTATGTCTCTCGAAAATTTTCTGCAACACACTACCAATTATCGGACATAACCGTCGAAATGTATAGTCGGATGCTATAAGCTGTGTAAAACATAATTAGGATAATAACAATAATTTAAAATTACCGGTTGCATTTAATATTTTCCGTGAACAAACCTCAAGGAAATTGAATTTTTGCTTATTAAGACCGCGTTTCCTTCCAGATCGACGTTTCAAAAACTACCATTTGCGTACAATTTGACAACTGAAATCACAAGTAGTGAAAGTGAGAAATTTCTTCGCGGTGTGTTTGCACACGCTGATTAATTAAATATCCAAAACAAACGACTCGTAGGTGCTAATCTCACTTTCATATTAAGTTTCGAAACCGCTCCGCGCTCGTGAAATAAATTAAGACGCGTACATTTTCGGTGCTGTCTAGGTCTGGGAATTAATTTAAGTGGCGCAGTTACTTCATAATTGTAATTCCTTGTTTAGAAAGCGTGCTTCAAAAATTTTCTTTGGGGGACTAATATGGGATCGTCCAGTGACAGGTTTATGGCTGTTGTATTCGTTTGGAACCGTGCATCGACTGATTTTTTCACGTTGGCAATTCTTGAACACCTGACCAGTGAAAGTGGTCAATTGCCAAACAAAATCAAATAGCAGGTTCAGTAATTTATGTCTCCGATTGGGTTTTATGGCGACTACGTGTGGTATTTATTTCAGGTTATTGCAAAATGAAATGTTTTTATTTGAATTTTATTGGAATTAAAAAATGTGTGCACTCCTCCACTTAACTGTACTTACTGTATCTGTACTCTATAATGCATTCTTCAACTCCTATCTTATATCCACCTCTGTAATTATTTTTCATACCAGCCCTTTTCACCAACCCATGCGTCAACGTTAACGGCCCTTATTCCAAGTGACGATCCTGTTATCCATGTAAGCCAGCTGTGCAAATCACACTGGCAAAATTCTCAGTCGAAAGCATTCTAAAGAAAACCATAATATGAAATAAAATCAAAACTATCGGTACCTACAACACATATTAAATAAATGATTAAGTCAATTTATCGCCAACGCATTGCCAGTACTTAACGCGAAGAGTTTATTACCTCAAAGCATAGCACTTCCTTTGCAAATCCCAAGTCATAAAACAAAATAAATCTATTGCAGAACATTCCAATGGCATTTAAATGCTTTAAAAATATTATATCCTAACTTTCATCTGGTAGGAAATGATCTCTTTTTCAATTAAACGGTATCTTAAACAAATGTTTATGGCTAGAAGTGGTCTGTATTAACATAGGGCAATTAAGAGTGAAAGATAAGAGTGAAATTGTAATAAACGCCCAGTCGTGATTCGAAACTCGTACAACTCTCGGCGAGCTCCGGCCTCAGCGGTTCCCTCCGCCGCGCCACCGCGCCGAGAGGTAAAAATTGAAATGTCACATGTGGAGAAACGGGATCGGACGTCGTCGCATGAGATACGCGAAGGAGATTTAAAAGTTCTGGAGATTTATTACTTCTGGGTAGAGCGATCGGTGAATTGATTGAAAATTGTGAACGAGATTAATTAAATCGACATTCCATATTTTTTGAGTGATACGTAACTTGAAATTAAGGTAAAAAATAAATGCAATAAGTCACGAATATTTTAGTTCAGAAATAAAAATAATTTAATGCTTCTTAAGTTGAAATGCAATTCCCCACACATACCAGTGGTGTGCGAAATAGGGCTGGCGAGCTGTCGTAACTGCTACCAAAATACATATATTTTTTCCAGTATTTTATTCGCCTTTTTGTCTTTTAGCTATTGTTCCTTTTAGTAATCAATGCCATTTATTATAATTTTTTTCACTTTTTGATACAATTTGTTTTTCATTTTGGTGTCCTGATTTAATTTTCGACGTTGCCTTTATATTGTTGTTGTAGTTGTTGTATTTGTTCTGATGTTGGCCATTTTTCTTTGTGTGTTTTCTGGTTTAAATTATTACAATTGTCTTCATGTGATTCAAGTCTCCTTGTTTCTATTTGTGTATTTTATTAATTTTCTCCATTTTAATTTATTTCTTTACTTCCTTCCGCAAAATGTATTGCTTATTTTAAATCCAAATGGAATTGTCATTTTTCCTTTAGATTTTCACTATTGTTCCTGGTTTTTGTAATGAGTACATTTTCTACTGATTTTGTTTTTTGTTTGCGTTTGAGAATGTTTTTGTAAAATATTTAAAATATTTGCAGTCAGCGCATATATTAGACCACCAAAATTAATTTTAATAAAAGCGGATTACACAAGTGACAGCAACAATGAACAATAGCAATAAGAAATGAGAATTCCGAAATATACCAAGAATACAATTCAATTCAGTCATTAATATAATAAAAATACTAAAGATTCAATACAATTTTGAAACATTTAAAATCAGTTAAAATATTCCAAGAGACCAAATTATAAAACATAATAATTATTATAATTATAAACTTATTGTCCTTTCGACATTCGTCACAACAGCATTCCATATTTTATAAAAAAATATTCATCTATGTACATTTGTCAATTAAAATCCTTATTTAGTAAAAAATACCCGTTGTTGATTTCGGATTTGCTAATTTTTTATTTTTTTTTTTCATTCGTCGTAAAAATGGCGTTTAAATAGATTCCGCACTATAAACGATGCCAGATGTTCCAACTAGCAATGCTAGAATTTAAATTATTAATTACAATTGGGTTGGTCAATGCACCCAATAATATATTCATATATTGTTCACTCTCATTGGTCAAAGCCAATGACATAATTTTCTCTACGCCGTTACCACGTCACTTTATCTATTGTTTCCACTATTTTACGAACACATTGTTCAAGCTATCTTCTAATTTTAGATTAATTTCGTAAATTTTAATCAATTAAAAAACCTTAATTACACATGTACAACTAAATATTCAAATTTAATATAATTTAAATTGAAAAAGTTCAACTCAAGCCCTCTCAACCAATCTCGACGTTGATGTCAGGAATAAAATCAGATGTAAGACATCAAAAAAAGTTTTTTTTTGAGAATCAAAAAATATGTAACTGTTAGATTAGGTTGGTTTTCGATATCAAACAACCCCAGCAAACCCAATCAAACTAAACCTAAACCAACTCAAGAGAATCTAACCCAACCCAACTCAAGAGAATCTAACCCAACCCAACCCAATCCATGAAAATAACATATAACATATCGTGATC
Organism: Geotrupes spiniger; assembly: GCA_959613385.1. Classification (NCBI taxonomy): domain Eukaryota; kingdom Metazoa; phylum Arthropoda; class Insecta; order Coleoptera; family Geotrupidae; genus Geotrupes; species Geotrupes spiniger. The sequence continues at coordinate 21,523,649 of OY390736.1, read as the reverse complement.
GTGATGAACATAATTGAGAAAATATATTAATATTAAACAAATTCTTCCATCTCTTGCATTTCCTTTCCGATTTATGGATTCTCATCATCGTTTCTTTGATTTCTTTTTGTATTTCCCAGCTGAATCCATGAATCGTATGAATATAATTGAAAAAATTAAATTAAACACATTCTCTCATTTCTTGCAGTTCTCCAGAGTTCATTTTTCTTTCTTCCTTCCTCAATTTCTCCTGTTAGCTGTCTCACTGTTTCCTGCATTTCCCCAATCTCTTCCTTCATTATTGACTTATGGTTTTAGGCTTAGCGTCATTGAATATTTCTTACTGTTTCATTTCTTCAAACTCTGATCACGTGGTTGGCAATTCGTTTCGGAATTTGGAAAAGACTCATAATTGTCCGAAAATGAACATTTGGAATAGCTTCTTTAATGAAACTTTTTCTCCTTATGTGGAAAAAATGACCTGAAATGACAATCGTAGGCACGTGTAAGTAGTAGTTACCTAGTTTATAGCTTCATAGCATGTGACTGACCTATCTAAGTTCTAAGTTCGGACCCAAGCCAACCCGGTGGGGTCGAGTTGAGTTGCATTTGATTGGATTGGATTGAGTTCCTCTTAGAGAAATATTCATTTTACTGTATTTTACCATTTTCCTGGCAGTGTTAAACGTCCACCTATGATCCTCGTGATCATTTTCTAACACCAAAATAAGCAAGCTTTATATGTGGATCCATCACAGGAAGATACACCGTATAGAAAAATTACATGTTATTACATATGTGATACAATGTTATTTTTAATCTTGATATTCGTCAATTCGCAAGGTCTAGTATAACGTACTATCTAGACTAACATCTCTAATATTAATATCATAAAGTTTTTGCTTTAAAATCTCATGATTAATGCAGTCGAATGCCCGACTGAGATAACAAAATATTGAAACTTGGCAATCGCCCGCATCAAGAAACAATATAAAATCCATCTACAGTCATCGATGAAGGTTGTCTCTTTACGAAACCATGCTAGTTAGTAACTACTAATTAATTCTTATTTTTGCAAAAAATAAATTAATTTGTTCAATTAAGCAAATTTTTTGAAAACACAGATGAAAATGCTACTGGTCTGCAATTAGTTATAAAAATGTGTGTTCTCTTACCTAGTTTTAGCTTTATTGGGAAAATAGTAGTAGACAAAAATGAGTTTACCAAGTAGCAAAAAGGGGTTACAATAGGCGAACTGCTGGAAGCATCTCACCTTCCGTAAACATAGATAGAAACGATGAATTATGAGATGTTTTGTTTATTATTTCGAAAGGAGCATTAATAAAAATAAGTATTAAATTTTTCATAAATCTATAATAGTCAGTGCCAAGCTTATGAGGGGCACATTTGAGCATTTTATCGTTAAAATGTAACTTTTAAATCTATCACAAAAATATATACGTTGAAATGGCGATTGAAAGCAGTATACAAATGTACAGGTAAGTTTATGCAATCCCATGAAAACTAGATGCTGCAGAAATTACTTCATTTTTCAAAAAGTAGATTGTTCCAAGTTTTTTCTAAGATTTTTTCTAAAAGAACAGTAATTCTGATTTTATCCAACTGATTCCGAAGTTTATGAACGTTCTTTGTCTTGTCGATAACCCCTGAATTAGCAGGTACTAATCCTTCACGACCTTTCAAAAGTGTTATACTTTTTTCTTCTTTGTTGTTCATGCGATATAATTATGTGCTGAATGACATCATATTTAAGACTTCCAAACTTCCAAAGTTCCAAACTACTGGAAGGTACAATTTCTAACTTGATTAATGTTATTCGTAATAAGGTCCATGTGGATAGAGTACATGCGCCTAGACCACACTGTCATGGTGAAGTTTTAACACGGGAAAACGGTAAATATTAGCAGAAATATTTGCTGTAATAATAAATGTTTGAAAATTTACTCGTGATTTTTTTATGTTGGAATACAATTAGATACAATTTTCCTATAGGTACTCCAATCAATTGTTCATGTTACACGACATATGAAATCGATTTTTTCTTTTTTTCATTTTTGTTCATTTTTCTATGAGTGTAGAATTCTCTTTGTGTTCAACATTGAATTTCAGTCTCATATGCGCATGGGGATTTATTATTATTATTATTGATAATTGAAAATTCGTAATAGGAAAATCCATCGTGCGAAAGAAAACAAAATTTAATCCAACCCAACTCAACTTAAGTCTATTCAACCTAACCCAACACAATCCAAATCAACCTAACACAACCCAATCCAACTCAACTCAACCCAACCTAACAACCCAACTCAACCTAACCCTATCACAATTTTATCTTTCCACGATGATTTTTCCTACAATGAATTTCCCACGATACATTTTCCGGATACACGCATGAGGCTTATAAATTGTTCATTATCCGTCGTTGCAAATTATGTTGGAATATTGTGAAACTTGGGTTTAGACAAATCCATTCCCCACGTTCTAGCTATCATATTCTCAAAAAGTATTAGTAATATTATTTATTGCATGCGCTTTAGTAGCAGTCGCAAAATTACAATGTTTCAGCTGTCATGTTATGCAAATTTTACATGCTTTTAAATAATATAAAAATTAATATTAATTTGTGTGAACCGCAATTTCCATAACTAACATATTTGTGTAGCCTGTTTCGGGACAACTAATAACTTGCGGCTTGCTATTTTGAATTAACATCATATTATGAAAGATTGATTCCCCGAAAGGTAGGTACCATGAATACGTTGACATATACCATGATCTGATAATCTAGCAACATCAAAAAATTCGAAACTTCGAAGATATGAAGTCTACGTTGCTTTAATGTGGCTTGCATATGCCCCATCTACAGTTTGTAGAAATTGTCTAATTTAAATTGAAAACGGTGATTAACAATAATAAACGCCGAATTCCATTAAATATATGACAGATCTTGTTTACAAAAATTTTAATTTAATCATGTATATAAATGATAACCAATTTCAACAATATTGTCTATTAGTAATATCTAAAGTAATAAATATTTATCAATACAAACAACACAAATTCAAATTTTTCACACTCAAAAGTTTGTGCTAGAAAATATTTGCTTTGAGTGATTGTAGACTTAATTATTTTTACAGTGTCTAAATTATTTCTTTGAAAAATTATAATGTACGTGCGAATAAAATCTTTTGAATCAATGTATTTAATTATACATCTTCAACATTAAGATTATTTATGTCATGTCAATTTCCAGGGTGAACAAAACTGAAGAAACAACATTTTTGTCAAAAATTGAAATTTAAATTATTTCACTTATTCGTGACCTTAGTTGGAAAGCTGTCGTAATTGTAAAAATTGCCATACCTGCCCATGCATATGCCCAAATAAAAATTCTTTCGCATCTTTCCGTCATAAACAAAATACGAGAGTGATAAGTATTTGTTCATTCATGATAATAAACAAATGCTCGCTATCAAAATTACCTATATTCAAAATAACATTAATTAACATTACCTTACCCAGTCATGTAACAAATTAAGCATTCTTTCATATCAATTCTAAAAATTTGTGGTTAAGGGATATTATAATACTGTTTACAAATATGTTTCTATGGGAAACACCTCGATTTGGCTTCACCACATGCTTTCATAATGGTAAATTGGAGACTGTGGTTGGCAAATAAATTGGAACAAACTTACGCTTCTACACAGTATTTTATTAACACTAGATGTACATTACAACTAAGTTGTCATCTTCAGCGGTATACAACTTAGTTGTGCGAAATGTAAATCTAGTGTTAATAAAATACTGTGTGGTAAGGGTAAGTTTGTGTCAATTTATATGCTTTTAATTAAAAAAATAAAACTTAAGACAAGATAATAACGCGCCGCAACATTGTATCACTTTGGAAGGGTAGAAAAATATAAATATAATTTAGCAATTTCCTCGTTGTACTTGTTGAATACGATTACCTGCTATTTACACCCTGTATATTTGGACACGTTAAAAAAGTGATCTGTGAAGCACTTTATTATTACTATTTCCATTTGCAATTACTTTAATCGCATGTCTTGATTGGCTCTTCTAATCTCATATGTCAATTCATAGTCTCCTGACGTTAATTGGATCCCAACATCCTCCTTACAGCGTTCGAGAAACTCGCCGATCGTTTCAAATGAATTTATAAATCCGCGGAGGTAATCTACGACAGCCACAATTATAAATCACATGTAAGGAAATGTGCTGGGTGGGTGACAAAGCGGAATAGTTGTAGCCGTTCGCGCCGACGAAAGTAGGAGAGTCGGCCTCGCTACTGGGTCAACTAGAAGCTGCGGGCGATTTAGCATTACTCCGAAGAAAGTGAAACCTATACTTCCTACTTACACTGCATACCTACAATGCTCGCTCTACTGCCTTACCTGACGATATTATTTAATAAATTTTGTTTTCTAGTGCATAAACATTAAACATACACGTGCGTGCATTTCATCTTTTTTTCTGACGTCAAATAAAAGATTGAGTCGGTAACTGGTTTTAAGCGGTCGCTCGTTCATTCTGCCATGCAAAAACTTTGTTTACAATATCGAAAGAAAGTGAAAATTGAATTACATAAAAATACGTGGATGTGCAATATTTATTATAATTTATTATATATAATGAAATCATAAAGATAAATATGAATATAAATTATTGTACAATTGATAGGAATGCTAAATACGATTTGAAAATATGTATGAGAACAAATAAAGTAATTAAAATTACAATAACGAAAAACAATTAAAATGCAAGGGAAGACAAATGGGGTAAATAATTATAAATAATCCAATCCAAATGGAAGAAATAAACCTAGTGGACATGAAAATAATCAAAAATTTAACTGGATAAAATATATAAGAATACTGTTCCATATGTGATAGATTTGTTAGTTTTTTAGAATGTCCTAGTTGAAATTTTTATTATTATATTTTTTATTATTCGTAATTGAATACAATAAAAGTACTTTTATAAGTAATTTTATGGGTAATCACGACAAATCATAAATTTTCCTGAATATGAAATCAACCTCATGACGTTTTAATATGAAAACCACTAAACATGGCGATGTGGCGATTATACATATTATACGATTATAGTTCTTGCATTTAGATTTTATTGTGCGTTTATTAATATAGATTTAACGATAATAATATTGCGATGTAAATGATTTAGTTTCTATGTAAAAGTATCGACAATTTATTGCAAGAATGACAATTATTGATAATGTATGGAACTTGTTTTATTAATCGAACATGCATATAGTTAACATTTTAATTTATGCTTGGACGTAGTAATATTGTTACACCCAAGCCAATTACGCTGATATAATGTTATAAGCTCCGTTGTTTGAACCAACTGATAATTAACGGATTAATAATTATTATGCACTTATCATATTAATCAGACTATCGCGAAATTTAATTAAAATGCGTTAGTTTATTGTTATGTAATTTAAAATTAAAATAATGCATTTTTTACAATAAAAAGGCAACATAAGGATATTTTTGAAAAACATTTTGATTTGAATGAATTGCAACGGCTAGTTTACTATATAACTTTAAAATAATACAAAAGGATCGGGAATATTGTGTTAATTTTATGACACAACGTAAACAATATTTATGTTTCGCTTGACCACAAAATTTATCGTAAATTGCAGTTTACAATTTTATAATGTATATAATTAATTTAAATTATACACTTTTTTATTGGAATTCAAGAAAAAAAATGTAACTTATTAAAGTGGCACATATTTTATTATAAAAACCCATCTAAAGTTATATTAATCAAAGAAATTCTGGCGGAAGTTGCTAGCTGTTATGAATAACTCAACATTACCTAAAATGTAATAAATTTCTAAGAAACTAACTTAAGTTATTGGCTCACAAACTTTTTGTTGTTTATTGTGATTGTTTGACCATAATTTTAACTTAACATTTTTAATTCAATTGAATTGCCACGTAATTTACATAAGGCATATAGTTTTGACTAGGTAGATGGCACCCATAAGTTAGGGTGACCTTAGAAGCACTACAACGCGTAAATGGATCACCTATAGTTCTCCTCCGTATTGTCACGTCCTATAGTATAATCAGTTTCTGCTTGATGTACAGACTTCTTTCATCTGACGATTAAGCATTTTGTGCATAAATTTAGATTCACTCACAATATGCCAAATGGACATACCAATATGTGTTGGCGTACTGCCAAAACTGGAATCGCTGCCAGGATTGTTTTTGCATAAATGTTGGCATTTGACATTTATTTGGATGAAACCAGTTTGCATTTATGGAACGTTTCAAAATTTATTACCATTTATCGCATGTTGCGGTTTAGTGATTCCGTTGACTTATACAAAGCAGAAAATGACAAACTACAAAACTCGTTCATGATACCGCATCAGTAAACCAATACATGCGATTAGTAGCAATGATGGAAATAAAAGAGAAAATGCAGATATACAACTATTAGAATAAAACTGAACAAAAATAGCAAATCAAAATGGTATCAGATACAAAATAGTTATAAAACGTATTAAAAACTAAATCGAAAACATTGCAAAATGAAAAAGTAAATGAAGGCTCTTAGAAGCTTCATAATGTTTGATGAAGCCAATTTTCAGAAGAAAAAAAATATTTTCACTATAAAGCTGGACGTGATATGAAAGTTTCATTTATCAAACTTAATTAAATTTGGGGTGGGGAATAATAATTACATACTGTAAACCCAGGGAAAAAAGTTGCTAATTTGTTGCATCGTGTTTTTATATGAAAATAATAAAAGTGGCATAATAATCAAACATAAACGTAAACAAACTAAAAATAAAATTGATAAGGGCAGATCAACTACTACAAGAGAAAATAATGCCACTTCCAAGGACTCGTAAAAATAAAGAAGTGCACCAATTATTTTGTCCACGTACTCAGTTAATTTAACACAATAAGAAAAAATGGGGAACCATATTTGAAAATATGAAAAAAACTTAAAAAATGTTTCAAAAACAGCTGAATAAATAATATGAAATAATGTATTACCATAACAAAACATGCTAGTTACTGACATTTTAATATGTTTTATATTATTATTATTTAATATTGTACTTATCTTGTATCATGAGCAGTCAGACGAATAAAACACCTTTAGCAATATTAAAGTTTATTGCGACACCTTTTTTGCAATAAGGTGTTTCGGAAACCCTTGTCAAGCAATAAATATTAATATGACCAATGACATTAAATAAAACCTATTGCGGTAACAAGGCCGACTTTCTATATACCCCAGTATTTACTGCAAGAACTAGGGAAAACCTTGTAAAGAACCTAGTTAAGGTATTCGACCAACATTTAATTAACTACAATACAATTTAAATATTGCTAAAGGTGTTTTATTCAACGACTGACTGCTCATGATACAAGATAAGTGCCATTTTAAGTGATTTACAGTCGAGAATTTGTACAATATTATTATTATTGTAGTTTAAAATTAATCTTATGGATTAATTTTCCCACTCTTCGGTTTCTATCTTCTTACTACTTACATTACTTAATATGACTTTCGGGTCATTAGTTGAAATATGGAATGATGAGAATTTAAATATTATATCTGAAAACAGTTTTTAATTTATTTGGTTCCGTTTGTTCGGTGGCACTATTTTATGTAGCCCCCGGTAAGACACACGAGGTTCTAGTTGATATAGAAAAATTATTTATGTAATATTACAATTCAATACTTTTTTCTATAGCAGATGTTAAACTATTATTTTATAAACTTGTTTCAGTAGATAAAGTAGCAATTTAACCGCAAGAGTAGATAAAGTAACACTTTAACAGGAAGGGTAGATAAAATGATTTAAATGAATTAAATTTATGACAAGAGACGTCGGAATGAAAAATGTGTTGAATTTGAATAACGGACAACGCAATTGCGATTTTTGTGCCAAAAATTGTAATTTTCTTTGAAATTTCCCTTTGAACTTGAAGTCCTTCTATAGAACAAAATGTTGTATTACACACAACGATACAATCTCATTATCTTCCCAAAGATAAAGTACAATTTTATCGTCTTATATAATAAATAACTATTTATACCTTTTATAAAACGTCCCATCTGCAATTTTGACATATACTTGTTTATTTATATTACTTTGTTGAATAAATGCAACTCCTCCGATCCTAGTTCCGCCATTTTCTGATTTTCTCATTATGTGCTTTGTCCAAACCATCTGAACTGATTTTGTACATTTTTCTACCGCTGTAATTATTACATACATGGTGTTATTGAAAGTTGTACAGATATTTTAACCGGGGTTAGTGCTTGTCAAATAGCCACACGTACCTTATACAAAAGTGTATGGTTTATGAGAAAAAGCTGCTGGAAATATTAACAAAAAAGTTTGAGAGCCACTGATGTTTTTCAACAAATCTAATTGCAAGAAAAATCAAGTAAACTATGTATTATTTATTAAAAAAACAAAAAAATTATTTGGACAACTTTCAGTTCAAAGTGACAGCCCCCGTTTAATATACACGCATTTGGTCTGCGAATCCAATTATCTTGAATACTGTTCATAAGTTAGTGATTTTGACCAATCTGCAAAGCAGCATTATTAACTCGCGTCTCTAATTCTTCAGCGATGTCAACTGGGGTGGCATACACCAGTTGCTTCAAGTGATCCCACAAAGAAATCGCAAGGATTTAGGTCGGGTGAACGCGGCGGCCACAACATAGGTCCGTTACAACCTATCCAACAATCTGGAAATCTCTCATTCATCTAGGTAGTGACTTGGTGTGCATAATGAATAGTAACCACATCGTACAAGTACCACAATTCATGTCGCACATTTAGTGGAATTTTTTCGAGAAGCCCATGCATCATATTTTCCAGGAAATCTAGATAAATGGCCCCAGTTGTTTTGTTTTGGTTTTGGCAAAATGTGAGGATCAACGAAATGACCCCCAACAATACCGATTCACACATGAATGGAAAATGTTTGCTGAAAATTATTTTCACGGATGGCATGTGGGTTTTCATCACGCCATATGTGACTGTTTCGGCTATTACAAACACTATTTCTAGTAAAAGTAGCTTCATCAGTGGCCAAGTCGCGGGTGATAAAATCAGGATTTTCAAGCTGTTTATTAACAACCCATTCATTAACTGCACTCGTCGACGAAAATCGGTTAGTAAGGGGGCTTGAACTTGTCGAATATGAAAGGGATGCAAACCTTGTTTTTTCAATGTTCGCCACACCAAAAAATGGGACTTTATTTTTCTTGCAATTAATTTTTTTGAAAAACATCAGTTGCTCTCAAACTTTTTTGTTAATATTTCCAACAGCTTGTTTTCATAAACCATAAACTCTTGTATAAGGTATGTGTGGGTATTTAGTATCTATTTGACAAGCACTAACGCCGGTTTAAATATCTGTACAACTTTCAATAACACCCTGTATGTACATAATCATTTCCTCCTAATCCTAATCACATCAGTATGGTGTCAAAGCTTCCTTACTTAATTACATTTTACCTTATCTATTTCACTATCTATCAAACTTCTTCCGTTTCTTCCTATGTCTTGTTACCTCTCTCGGTGAGTTCCAGTTTTCGCCTCTTCCTCTTCGAATATCTTCTACTTCTGGTTTATTTATTTTATTTATAATTTTATCAATCTACATTACGTTATTCTTTGTTTCACTAACTTACATTTTTTTTGCTTAATAAATTTATTTTTGTTTGCATTGAACAATCTTATATATTATAACTCCCAGATATTTACAACACTTCATATGTTCTATTTTCTATTTATTTATATAGTACATTTTTGGTGTTCATTTCTGTCTCCATCGTGATTTTAGCTCTTTTTAGTTTTTTTCATCAATTTTCTCGATAGTGTATTGCACATTGTCACCATGTCGTCAGCCCTACATTCATTTTAAAGACTTCATCCAAATCTATATTGAATACATCTTTTCTCCAAAATTTTCCAAATGTCTCATTTCTTATCCTTTCGATGCCTTATCGATATTGTACCTTCATTCCTATTCTTGTCTCTAATTGACTTATATTAAATACATGGTTTTGTGTTTTTGTAAATCCACACAGCGACAAAGTGAGACCTACAGAACAAGGAGTTTGGAACTTTCCCTGAACTTATCCTAATTTTGTTTTATTGTATGGATTTATCTACGACTATCTAGTTCTTCAATTATTATGTCGTCGCTGTCCATAAATATCTAATTGTGTTTATTGTGTAATGTTTTTGATCGCTTTTAAATATTGCACATTATCTATCCATTATTTTTCTACTTGATTTTATTGCTTTACAGAATAATTTTTGATTTTCTTAATGTGGTATAGCAGAGGATTCTGCGTGTACTCTGCCCATGATTCTTGTTTGCTTTCTTGTACCAACTCTGTCACCTTTTGTCCTTCTTCTTTATATTAATTATAATTTCTTGAATTTCTCTTGTTATATATCCTTTCCATCTTCAGTATCTCATTATTCCACATGCTGATTTTTTATTTTCTAAAATTCACATTTTTGTTTCTTCATAATAACGTTTTTCCTCTTGTTTCATCTGTTTTGAATATTTACTCATCTTACCTATTGGTCAATTAAAAATAATTTTAATATTTAATTGCTACATAAATTTGAATCCCCCAATATAATTCAAAATGTGATATATTATTTATCATATGGATAAATGCGAACCGCAAGCGCCACGGAAATAAAAAATCTCAAAGTGCTTAATGTAAGTAACTCTTAACAGATTCAGAACCTTATTCCTCAAATTACTTGCAGAAACGTTCTTTGGAAGAAAGTTGCATAATTTGCTCATTACAAAGTATAACAATAATGAATGTAATACTAACAACTTTAATAATAATCAATAATAGTAGTATAAATAACAATAACAACTAAATGGGTTGTAAAAGTTAAATTTGTTTCTCCGAATTAAAGAATTTGTATAATTGATAGTTTCCTAGTTTTGAATTTTTGTGGCCATCGGTCATAAATTAATTTAATTACAACTTGTTTTTCATTAGCCAATAATGGCAATCATGATTTATGGATTCTAGTATTTGTCGACAGTTTCGAATGTATTAATTGTTGAATTATGAATATTAATATGCAAATTGAGTAGGATTGTGATATCATGTGTAGAATATGGACTCTCAACTCGTAGATAGTACTGCAAACATGTTTAATAACGTAGCCACTTTCACTTTAATATTAGCTTTTGCGTAATTGTGAATCGGATATTTTATTATTATTTAACAACTTGTAATTATTTCAAAGCATGAGATGTTCTTCAATTTGCTTTTTTTGTAATCTATTAAACGTATCTAAATTAAGTTATGGTTAAGATTTTTTAAAATATTTAAATGATTTTTTCCCTGGAAATTTTGGTCTTGATTTTCATTTAATTTATTTTTACGCAACGAAATTTGCATAATTGATATTAATCTAATGGTTCGTTTGTTTTAAACCTGCCATTATTCAAACCGCCAATTACGGCAATCAAAATATTCGACTACTGTGCACAGAATCACCCGAATTAATAAAGTGCCCATCTGTTATTAACGGACACGCCAGTAATGAAGTTATTTAATTTTTTCCGCTAATGATCGCCAAATTACCGTGTTTTTAAAGCGTGTCCAGATGGTGAAATAACATCGGAATTAATCTGGTTTGATACGGTTGCTTATGCCGCTACCACTTTCTTCGCCGGAGCGTTTATTTAGGTTACAAACCGGTCCAATTTTCTGCGGACGAAAAAGTTCGGCAACTGCGGCGTTATGGAAACTGGGACAAATTCGCTGCGGTCGTGCTTTCCTTGTGAAAGTAAGAGTGGCACTGTTCACTCTTAATGAAATTTGTACGTATTACGTGTAGATTGTCGCCGTTTCGTTGGTGCTGTGTTTACAAGATGCAATTCGTTCCCATTTTTCGTCTGCAAAATGTACGATGTTGTTTATGCGAAACATGATTTCGAACATGTGTAATATATGTACATCGTTTAAATATTATGTAAAATGTAAATGGTCGTCTTTGTTATGCCATGGTCCATATTTAATATTTTTCCAAATTGATTTTTATTGTTAACTATTTTGAATACAGTGTAGCAAATGGCAAAATCGAAGCTAAGTAAATCCAAAAATTAGAAGTGCTCATTTGAAAACTTGAATAGAAGATGATTAGCATAATGATGGGCAAATGATCCTAACAATAGAAATGAATTGAATCAATTTTACAATCGAACACTCTTTGCTTGCAATTTTAAGAACTTGAATCTCGTTTCCTGTATGTCATCAATAATAATAATAATAATAATAATATTCGTCATCAATGTCAAATTTATTTTCACAACCATTTTTATAAGATTGGGCATAAGCAATTGTATAACCTACACACATAGAACTCAATGCAACTAAACTATAGTGAAAAATTGAAGAAATTCACAAATAATACAGAATTTAGAATACAACAAAAATGTCACGAGTATCAAAAATAAAATAAATGAAAGTTAAATGAAAGTCATGAAGAATAAAAACTAATAGAAAACATAGGATGTAACCGAAAAACATTTTCTAAATATTTTTTGTGAAATTGCAAAATTGTATTATTATATTTCTCCTCTTTTGAACAAGCGGTTCGCTATGTCAACGTCCTCAAATTTAACGAAGGTGATTAATCACCGAAGTAGGAGTGTATAGGACGTAAGAGGTAAAATGTTGGAAACTCGTATGCAAATATGTATGTATGCAAATAGGCAAGTATAGTGGAATCATGGGGTACTTTCAAGCAGGCGAGAAGGAAAATATGGAGATATAAAAATAACAAGCAACAGAATGCTAGCACGATATGGTAATAGCAGAATTTAAGCACGTAAAATTGGAGAAATATCTAAGTGATATTAAAAGTACAAAAGAAGGGAGTGATATTAAAAGTACAAAAGAAGAATTCTTAAATTGATAGATAGAAAATGCGAAAACAATTCCAAGAAGTGCAACACATCGGATGGGGTGGAATCGAGGAATTAAAATCATGTGTGTGGGTGTGATTAGACTTACGAGGAATGTTCTGTTGGTTTGAGTGTCCAACTGTGGAGATTTGGGGACTTTCCTTATAACTCTGTTGTATTTGATTCGATTGGGTTGGGTTGGGTTGTGTTGGGTCAGGTTGTGTTAGGTCGGGTTATTCATATGAATTTTGTTTCGAGAAAAATATGTCAGTCGGATGGACCTCGCCCACAACCATCAAATATCAATATCAATTGTCGAATATTTAAGCTAAACAGTAATGAGAAATAGTTTCACCTCCGTCAGCTTGTCTTGCAAAGCTTGCATTCCAACGTGCTGCCAAATAGCATGCTCCAAAGATACTCGTCCCTGATTCAAATAAGGAATGGGGATATGCATATATTTCATATTTTAAACCTTCTCGAGTTTCCACTCTTATCTACAATAATCTCTCTGTGAAATTACTTAAATTATATTAAGATGTGTTATTTGTTTACTAATTATCATACATTTTTCTGACTAAACTTTGAGTACAATTACTTGATTTGGTCTAGGCGTAGCGATCGTAAATTTGTTTCGAAGTTTGAAAAGAATTTTTGGCTAAATATTCACAAAAAAATTCATAGGTAGAGATGATTTGAAATGTAAAGGACATAGGCGTGGCTATGCGCACAAACAGCTTTTTGGTTTGGAACAGTACATTAGCAGAAAACGGGGGTGATTGGCAAAGCAGTGTCGCAAAACAAATATTACAATACAATAACATTATTGGTGGTGCATTGTTATCATTGTGGTGCATTGTTATCACCATTGTTGTCTAAATGGTTGAAATATATTTATTTTTACTTGTGTTGAATTTTGTAGGTTTGTACTAGATACAACTTACGCATTGTCGTCACCATTATTTTTTAAATGATTTCATTGAATATTTAACCAAAAAATGATTAATTAATGTTAATCTGTAAGGAGAATGTAATATCAAATCTGGCCTTTCAAGTCTAGATCTTATTTTCTTTTGCATTGGGTCTGTGTAGTAAAAATGCAATAATCATCTTCGTAATGCAGTCGTTATTTGGCTTGCAGAGCTAACGCACGTTGTTTTATGTCCAGATCGTATTAAATCATATATCATTGTTTCATAAAAACAAATGTAAATTGTGATATTTGTAAATATAACCACGAATTTGAATCGCAAATGACTAAGATGAATACCAAACTGGAACGAATCAACGCAAGTAATGATAATAGTCATACTTTAATTGATGGTCCAGGCCAAAGCATATTAATCTAGGTACAGATCTTCCAAGTGAATTATATACTATTTTTATTTGTTACTCCATTGCCATTGTCATCCGTACGACATCTATGTCATCTAATATTTTATGAAACTTTTTCGTAAACGTTTTATATTATTTTGCTATATATTTTTTTAATTCTCCTAAAATTGGTTTTCGTTATGATATAAATAAATTTTAATTGAGGCGCAATTTTTCGTTGTAGTAAATCATTTCGCCGGAAATTCGTGCGATCATCTGCAAGGAATTATTTGTTTTAAACCACAGTTTATTTTTAACATTATTGGCAAGCGAAAGTGGAACTGACGAAATAATATTTAAAATCCTAATTATAAGGATGCAATTCAAACACATGCTGCCAATGAGTACTAAATTCGGGATTCATATTCTTTTATGTAAATACGTATTGTAGAATAAGTTCTGCAGCACCACATTTCAGTGGAACCTAAAATATCGACGGTAAATTTGATACGTATTGTTTCATGTTTCAGAGGAATAAATACAAGGATGAATAAATAAAATACCTTCATTGCTGTGAAGAATTCAGCGTGTGACAATTTATTAAACCATTACCGAGTTTTATCGTTGAGTTTTCTGAAAATTGCAAGCACTAAAACGTTGCCGCAATATGTTCTCTGGTATTCAAAAACATCCATTATGCTTTTTGTCATCGATAAATAAGGAAGCCGAAGGAACAAGTATTTTGGCTACCTTTCAATTTAGGCAAATATGTTCCGCGGAATTTGCTGCTCTTTCAAGTTAAATTTACGTTCAAATGATCATTGCTTTTCCAACGTATTCCAATACGTTTTATTTCAATTTAAATATTTTTCCATATATTACAGATGAATTTACTGTTTACAGTTAAAATTATAATGTAGTGTCTTTTAGGAAAAGTGATTTCTACATTTACATAAATGATAAGTACCTGGTAGTCGCAGTTGCAGAAAATATTAAGGCTGGTAGTAGAATAATAAATAAAATATTAAAGACTGATATGATAAAGTTCAATTTTTTTCAGTGATATGCAATAAAGTAAATATGAGTAGCAATTAGTTTGAATATCAGATTATTATTTACCTTCTTAACATTCTTCGTTGATCTGTTAAATTGTTTATCTTTTGCTTATCCAATTGTCCTATTTCCTTCTTATTGATTCTGAAAATTTTCATTGAATTAGTTTATTATTTGTTCGTGCGATTAATCTCAATTTTAAACGTTTTATTTTACTTTTGTTTTACCATTTTCATTTTTCTTTTAAATGATTCTTACTGTTTCCTCGCCAACATAAAAATATGTTTGCCATTGCTTCGTATATTTATAACTTAGATTCTTTCTATGTAATTATACTTGTCTTGCATTTGCATTTATATATTATTTTTTGGTGTTATGTTACGTTTGTCTGTTTGTAGTTGTTCTCTATTTTTCATTTTTGTTTTCCTGGTGGTATTTGCAAGATGCATCTATGTTTAACTTATGTTCTTGTCTTTTACCTTTTCGTTTTGATTTGAGCTTTGGTCCTATACTGAAAAAAAATATGAACGAATGCTTCCTTTCATTTTTATTATTCTTCATTAATTTTCTCATATGCTTTTCATGCTTCAGTATGTTGTGAGTAGCCTTGACTATTGTGGCAGCTTATTGTACCAATTTTTAAAAGAAAAATGCAACGGATGAAGATGTTTACTCTGAAGAAGACGTTAGAGCGATCAATAATAAAGAGCATGTGTTGTTCGAGACGTATTATCGGTGTTTGTTTTACCTGAAGTGAAAATTTACATTTAAACGTTTTGTTATTCTCTTTACATGAAATACACATCTACAATGAGTTTAGCATTTACCTCCCTAACAAGTACGATTATTGTAACCGTTGGTTACAGTTTCATGTTTCTTAAACAAGTAACGATGTCCTGTTATTCAAGACTTGGGCTTTAGTAATCAAGAAAAACTTATAAATAATTCTTGAGTGCCTTTTTTCTCAATTTAGACAAAATTTACTTATAAATAATAGTTAGTTAGTTCAAATTTAAAAACAAATACTAGCATAAGATTTAGCCAATACAACCTAACCCTAATAATTCATCAAATGCATAAACTGCTAAAAGATGCAAAGACTATAAAATACAAAACAAAATTCTTCAAAAAATTGTCAAAAATATGAAAGTATGTAAGAATGAGAAAATCTCAAAGATTAAAAAAATAGTACCAGAAATGTAAAACTGACAAATTAAATGTCATATATTACAAAACGATATTTCATTGTCCGTACGCTTTGCCATAGTGAAATTCTACAGATATTCATTTGCGGGAGCTTACCGCGGCTAGGGTTCCTTCGGAATACTACCCGATGTGGAATACAATTCCTATGAATAAATCAATTGAATTTCCTAAAATAAAGGCGCATATGTCTATCTGCAATGGTTTAGAAATGGCAAGCGTTCAAACTTGTCGAACTGCTTTTCTTGAAACATTTTTAATCCGTCCCCGATAATCCGTGCAAACGGTATGGGACACGACATAATTGCACATAAATAAATAGAGAATGGCTTTAGCAAAACCATTTTTCGACTTTGGATGTGTCCCGCTGCAAAACCGTAATAGATTGATATATGATGTAACTTTTTCATATGTAGAGCGGTTTTGGCAGCGTTTCGAATATCGTGGCTCGGTGGGTCAAGTAACGGATCAAGCAAGTGCGTAGAAAATCTGATTATTGCCTTTCCAATGATGTGGCGCTGCGCGCTTACTCTTCACGTAATTTAAAGGTGGGTTTTATGCCAAATGGATCCCTATGCGTGTAATATGCCACAAAACATGATAATCATGAATTAATTAGTTCACTTTTAACGAATAAATTTTAGTTTGTTGTAAGTTCTTAACTTTTTGTGACATATTAGCAGATGAGAGTTAGTTCAAAAATTGTATCAAAAAATTGTTTCAAATGTAAAACCAAGAAATATGAAAATTGAAAAATAAAAAACGTCAATGGTATAAACCTGTAAGAAATCACTACTAACTAAGTTCCCAACGAAACAGCCATTTGCAAAATATTAACTAAATACAAATTAACAAATTTATAAAAAGTTAAATAAACAGAATTTACAGAAATATGAGGTTTTGGATTTCTCGACGATCGTTTCGTACTTATTGTGAGCTCTACAGCAAATAAAATAAAATTTGAAAGCCAAATCTAAGTTTGTTACAACATTAGTAATAAATATAAAGAGGAATTTTATGAGATCTTGGAGAAATATGTAACATATTAGACGTATTACTCTATAAATATTAATAATAATTGTGGACATTAATTATATGGGAAGGATTTGCGAAAAGCACAGGTTTAGGATTATTGTTGGCTCGTTTAGCTCTACTAACTAACAACATTGGTATAAATATAAATTGGAATCATTTGAGACCTTGCACAAATATATCATACATTATTACATATTAATCTATTAGTATTAATAATAACCATGGATATTAATTATATAGGTAGAATTTGAGAAAATAATAAACGTTGCAACCTAAACCTCTGTTGTTAACATGCTGTGAAATAGTAATAACCTGCGTCGTAACGCCTGGCGACGCGATGGACATCTCCGTCTTTCGCCTATAGTCTGCATATTTCATTTTCCTATGTAATTTTTAAACTTAAAGTCATCAGTTGAGATAATATTTAACTTCATATTATTATTTGTTGTGCTTGCTAATCATTGGTGTTTACACTTTTTAATGTTTAAATATATTTAAGAACATGTCATTTGCCTTGAAGTATTTATGTTTTTCTTACTAACTTTATGGGGTTTAAATAGTTTAAATCGTTTTGACTGTTTATTTAATATATATAATTAAATGTGAATTTATAGCAAATTATCTAGAAGGTAGTAATAAAGAATTAAGTTGGGACAAAGCAAACAGTGCCAAAGTTTTTGTTACAAACATTTGCTGGGAATCAAATAATATGAGTGAAAGTCTATCAACATCAACAAGATGTGGTCATATCATTTTGACCTTAAATAAAGGTTTAAATAATGTTTTAGATCGAGGGTAGAATGTCTTTTAAAATATTGTAAATACCATTCCATTTATAAATCGATAAAATAAAAAAAATGATCCTGCACACATTAAACTCGTACACACTGGCAATAGAACGCATTAACTATAGCACAACTTAAAATTTTTGCAAAAAAGTCTGAAGCGATTTGAAAATTTTAAAAATAAATAAAAATTTTGCTACTCGACCGTTTCTGCAAATACAAATTCCTATCGCGCCTGCCTTAACTAGATAGAGCCGTAAAAGGATTTTTTTGTTCATCCATCTGAAAGTAAACAAACTTTACGTTTACTAACACTGCACCCTCACAGCTGTGCTGTTATAGTGAACACGTCCATTTCTTCTAATACTATTTTCGCGTGGTTTCAAAGACGCGTCTAATAAAGATTTTTTTAAATTATTCATTGTTGAACGAAGAGTCAAAGTTACTATGTAAATGTTTAACAAAAGTTGGTATTTCCTAAAACAATATTTAAAACAAATTCGGTTCAGATTTCGTCGCCGTTCTCGAAATATTTAGCGCCAAAGGTTGGCATATTTTATTTTTAACGTCAGCTGCTCACAGAGTGTTATTAAATATTGAGCGACAGCAAGGACACTTGACAAATTCATCATTTGAAAAAGGTGGATAAATAGATATATTTTGGTATGTTAGGAGAGTTTTGCGACTAATTATGACTTTCAAACTGGACATTCTCCTAATGAAATTGTTTTTTTATAATTTAAAACAGTTTATCCTATTGTCGTTAGTATAAATAAGTTTTTATTAACCCAACCCAATCCAATACAACTCAACCTAACTCTGATTTTACTTCGTTCAATTCTTATAATCCTTCGGTATCACTGCATAAAAAATATTTGAATATAGGGGATCAAATTCCTCTTCTTACAATAAAAAATACAGTTGATAGGTGTTTAAGTGGCGCAACGATCAAAATTCCTGCAAGCAAAAAAAATCGCTAAATATTTGAAAATGTATTATGTACTTAAATATATATTTTTTATCTTACGAAGGAAAATAAATCTACATTTCCTGCAGGCAAAGTAAAGTAAAAGTTTCTTCAAATAATTTTGTGTTCCAAGTAAGAATGGGTGCTATATTCAAATACAAAATTAATTGAACGACATTTCAAAAAAATTAAATTATAAAACGAAGAAATTGTTGATGCGATTTATCTATTGAAAATATTCTTGTATTATTAATTAAATCCCCATTAAATAATGACAATATCAAATATATAGATGTGTTGGATTTCTTCAAATATTTTCTTTTGTAAGTACACCAGGATTTCTCTATAATAAAAAAATCGTTAAATATTTAACACAAACGTGTTGGGTCGGGTTCAACTACTTTCTTTGGGTACCAAGATTTTATTCGGATTAAAGAAACAAAATGTCTATTTGAGCTGAGCTGTGTTCCGTTCATTATGTCTAACAGTATAAATTGTCGATACCTTTACATAAAATATTATTTCAAATAGACGCAACAAATACCTTCCTTGCAATATGCGAAACAAATACAACTTTGGTTGGGTTAGGTTGGGTTGGGTTGGGTTGGCTTGGGTTGGGTTGGGTTGGATTGCAATAAATATAATATAGTTGCCTCGTCTTAAAATTGCCTACATATCAAAATTGCAAAGACATGTGTAATAAAAAATTTCATCAAATATTGTTTGTAAGTGTCCAATCCATTTAAAGAACAAATTTATACCACACCGATTTGAAATTTTAATACAAAAATATTTGTGAAACAACTGAGTGCTAATTTTCCTACAACTAAACTACAACAAAATAAGATGCTTCCAATATTAAAAATATATTGGATTATTAGTCATTATACATTATATAGATTGAACGGCAATGGCTAAAATATGTATAACATTTGATTTTAAACCAACAATAAAAATATTTTTGTTTCGCAATTATAATTCGAATTGTAACCAAGGTTAACATGATCAATTATCCAAATACTACGACTAGTTAGACT
Source organism: Geotrupes spiniger (assembly GCA_959613385.1). Lineage (NCBI taxonomy): Eukaryota > Metazoa > Arthropoda > Insecta > Coleoptera > Geotrupidae > Geotrupes > Geotrupes spiniger. The sequence continues at coordinate 21,503,254 of OY390736.1, read as the reverse complement.
ATACTTCTCGTGTAAATATAATAGTTGCAGCATCGTTAGCGAATGGAATTCGAGTTTTTGTGCAAGAAATGTGTATTTTCGTAATATTGTGAGCGGTACGTTTTGACGTATTTATTTCCAACGATCATCAAGAAGCTATTTTAAACTGTCCGACTATCTGTCGAATTCTCTTCACTAACATGTTCATTACAAAACGTAATTCTAAATCTAAACAATGACATATTTGTCATGGACACTTAAATTCTCATAAATATCCATTTTCAAAAACCACACGTTTCTTCGAAACTTAATTTAATTTTCTTCTTAAGTTCCCATGCATGACATTTTCACAAAAATATATAACAAGGAAAGGAAATTGTTGAACTGAAATTCCCCAATGACCATTCATTCAGAAAACATGATAATTGATGCGGTGCGCATAATATAGCATTACTGATAATTGAAGTAATTAGATAAATACAAACATCTGGGCGAAAAGCACGTTTGTGGTTAAAATGTTAGCGTTGTTGTTAGTACATGGTGTTTCAAGAATCGCAAAGGTGATTACCGCACTCGTGTATCCGTGTTTTCACTCAAATGCAGATTACGAAGAACTAATAAATAGAAAATATCGGCAGCTCAACTGATATTTGCTCTACTGATCTGATCGTGTTTCCTGGTCTTTGCTTCCTCGTTTTCGACTTTGCGAAACGTCGTAATCGTGGCGTTTTGTAAAGTAGTTTATGGCGGTTTTACTTTTATTCTTCAATTTAATTTGATTAGTGTATGATGTAACGAATTCATGTGATGGAAATTTTTTATGTGTTATATTACAAATCGTAATAATTATTATTTGGTAATCTGTATGTTTTGAATGAAAATTATATCATGGAACACGATTACCCACAAAATAATTTGATACGTAATAGTTAGTCAATTTTGTCAATGCACATTAAGCACTCAGTGCACTTAAATCAATTCCCTAGAAATATCTCGGTCTTTCCCTACTGATTAAATAATTTCATTGTTATATTACGGAAAAAAAAGTTGTTCTAATATATGAATAAACGTAAAAAAAACGTTGTTAACAACTTAATAACTTCATCAACATAATTACTCAATTTCACAACTTGGAATTATTATTGCGTTAAGTGTTCTCGTAATAAGGTGATCCAGTGTCATGCCTGAATTATTGGTGTGGCACATATTTAAATTAAGTTACGAACATACAACTTGAAACCAAAATAATTTTCAATTATAAATGTTCTCATAATTTAGTGCGCGTTATTATTCACGCTGTATTTTTTCCTGAAAATATTTGCCTTGCTCAATGAAATAATTGAAATTTTAGTTTACACGCCACTGGAAAACGTGCCATGCAAAGCAAGTTAATAAATTTAATAAAAATCTGAGTTGTATTTGTTTTACATGAAAATGAACTGCACTAAATTATACGTACTTTTATCAAATTTACGAAGTTAATAAAAATATGAGTTTTATTTGAAGATTTTCAAAAGAAAATATATTGCTCCAAATCAGATGCAGGTTTCCCAAATTAAAATTTATATAAACGACATCGATTTATAAGTATAGTTCTAATAAATGTAATAATAAATAATAATCAAACCCAATATATTTAATAATGAAAAGAGAAAGTGAGAATTCTCAATTTTTCACTAAAGCTTTGTTGGTTTACCTCCGCCATGAAATTTTCCTTTATATTTAAAACAATCGTCCGATTTTTAACGCAAATTTGATTGCTGGTATCTTTAGCGTTTATCAAGCAAAAACAATGGAAACGTTGTCGGTTATTTTTAGCCGAAAATTCGACCACCGGTTTTGGTATTTTCAACTTTCTCCTTTCGAATTCTTCATATGCGGGCGATGCTGATGACACGCCGATTGCTATCGACTATTTTTTTCGCTAGCTTAAACGATAGAGTGGAAAATACACTCCCATTGCAATTAATGTATTTTGTATTTCAAATTCAATTTATATCCGCTGCAGAAGCGATTAATTTCAGTTTCTTTTGGACGTCTCGGGCAATCGAGCGTTGAAATATGACTAATGCTTCCTATTATTAGTAAAAAAAGAAAGATTTAATTCAATTACCGGTCGTTTATAATTCGTGAGTAATCTTTAACACTTTTATTTCCGTTTAATTGCACCTACTAATAATTGAGTTTGTAATTCGCTCCATTAGTTTAAATAATGTCGCAATTATGTCGGAAATTATGAACGACTATCTCAAAATATTATATTTATTATATTTTAAAGTAATATATTTTAATATTTTTAATTAAGTAACTTTGTTTGTCTTAATATATTATTTTCATTTTTGTTTTCTCTTATTTCTTCTCTATATTTTCAAATCGTTCAGTTCTTAATTAAATAAAATTCAGGTAAAGGCGTCTGTGGATAGTCGATGTGTGGTTTAAATTAAAAAAAAGATCGTGTCCTAATAACAAATCAATACTTTCTCTACACCACATCACGACTTACGAAAAATTGATTGGGCCTAATAAAATTCACTTACGCGTGTTAGCGACATAATATGAACACGCGATTCCTTTAGAAAGCAAGATCTTATACATGAACCAAATTAAAATACAAACGCCAACAGATTGCTTTCAAAATAGACGTTGCATAAAAACACGATCGAAATTAATATTTACAGATTGATTGAAACGAATTACTAATTAATTTTTGTCGAGTAGAATTTTTTTTTTCATCAACATGTAATATATTTCTCAAGATGATAATATTTGACAAATCGCCAGCGGTTATAGTATTGATTATGGGAATGTGCAACCACCGTAACAACTGGGCGTACTTTACAAGAAAAGTTACATTTTCTGTTTTACTGTCGATGATTTTTTTAATAAATTATTCGGTGGATAATTTTGCAAAAATATATTCATCTTAAAAAATTCGTAATTATAACTTTGGAGAAAGGTAAAAGAAAATAAACTTATGCAATGGATGGAAATAAACGAAAGTAATAAAAATCAATTGACGAGACTAACTGATTTGTGTGAATGTATGTCATATTTCAAGCGACGCACAGTCTAGCACTAATATTAATTTTAAACCGTCTGACGGTATTTCCATACCTCGTTCGAGTCCATAAAGTAAATTATAGTTTGTGCTAATTATAGCCAAACTTATTAAAACATTTTTCTTCGCGTTATTAATACGGAAACCTAAATATTACATCATGTGTGACATTACACGCACCTGCCATTTATATTGTGATATTAGAAAATATGTGCGCGAAGAATGAGAAAGAAAGTGAGTGCGTCCAAATAACTTTGAGGCAGTAATGAGGAAAAGTTTTTTCTCGTTATCGATATGTAACAGTTAATGGGACGTTGTTTGTAATTGTAATTACAAATATTATTTAAGTTGGTAATTATTTTGCAAACAATTGGCATGTATTTGATTTTTGGGGCAATAGTTTATTCATTTCTTATTATAATATAATAAGTCATTAAATGTACATTTCTTTACTTGCTTCGGGTTTTTCTTTTCTCCTGCTCTTTTTTCCATATCTTTCATATCCACTCTTCTTATATCCTCCATGCATTTAAAAATATCTTTGTTGGTCAAATTCTCAAACCAAATACAGACAGGTATTTTTGGATTATATCAAATTGATGTATACATGACCTACACCTCCATTTAGATCAACGATTTCTCCAATGGTTCCTTTGCCATTTTTTGTCTCATTGTTTTAGATCCATATTTTGCTATCATATATGAATCTTATGTCTTCATTTTATCCATTTTCATGGTTCCCAGGTATGAAGCTATACGAATAGGTTCCTATCTACTGTCCTCATTTTAGTGTTCTTCATATCTGGTTCCCTTTATTCCCTCATCGCGAAATGTATAGTAGATAATACCATTGGTTGGATTTCACAGTTTGTTGAGATATTTCGTCATTGTATAAGCTTCTAACCAATTCATTCGCTATTTCCCATCAGTACATTTTCCTTTATTTTCTGCCTTTTTGCTTCTAGTTATTTTTTTACTTTACTACTACATACTTCTCTTCTTTATTTGCACATCCTTTGTTGTTCATAAATATTTTCAATTCTTGCCATTTATTTACCTAATGCAATCTTCAAATTTCTGGTACTTTTCCTTAGTCTTATGTCTATATTTTCTGTATCGTTTTTATTAAACATTTAGAAGTATTCCCATTGGTGGAAATTTCCACATCTTTCGTTAGTAACTTATTGTATTCTATTATTATTTATGTTCGTAAGCTAGTGAGTGCCTTTTTATACTTATAACATTCCCACTTCATTTTCTCTTCAGCATTTGGTGAAAAATGCACACAATTTCACTCAGCACATAAAAGCTTTTTAGAACTTGCTAATCAGGCAACTTATTACTATTATTATTACAGTATTATAATTAATGTTCTCCTATATATTCTTGTAAAACCTTACTAAATAATTTCCTAAGGCAATTTATTTATTACCAATCAATTTTTATCTGTCAATGATTGTCTATGAAATTAAAGTGCTATTTATCTCGACTCGTACATTGTCCATTTGTTATGCTATTTTATTGAAAATATATTTAGCTAATATGCCAATAGCTCTTTCACATTTACAATAAAACGTATAGGTTGCAATTTGAAAAATTAAACGTGGCTTGACTTAAATTTGATATATTTATGATACGTATGTGAGTGTATATCAGCTAGTAATTTTCCTGAATTCCACAAATTTGCATGGTTAAAGAAACACGTCATTAAACGGTAATTTGCTTCAATCATATGCTGGACAAAGAACCCGTGTACGACGATATGAAAGATATCGACAAAGACAGTCGTTCAGTGGATCGTTACCGGTTATATGGAGAAACAGGAACAAATATCGTATATTTTGATATAATTAAGATATGAAGAATAGCACATTGTTAAGCTGCGAAAAGGCAATGAATCTCTGGTATTGTAGTGGCGGCGCGTTGAAAACGCCGGCGTAATTAAAATAATGAGCGCAAGTATGATTTTCGAATTATATCACTACGAGATAATGAAACGAACACTTCCGCGACGTTTTAATAATGGAAAAAGGTCAATTTCAACATCAGTATTAGTATTTTACACATAATTTACGTTCGAGTGTAAATGGAAATGCTGGACAATAAAATTGTAATTAATAAACAAAATGATGTCAGGAATATTTAGTAATATAAATGACAATAATTGGTATACGCATAACCAGCGGTAATATAATTCGTTATTAAAATGTAGAACACACTTTCATTTTTTTAATAGCTCGTTAATATGGGATAGTGTGAAATTCTACACCTTATTAAAAATGTTCATATCGGTATCAAAGCGAATCGGTTGGAAAATACAATTTAAGCGGAACATAGATTTTAAAATACAACATGACAACAAACGTGACTTTCTGTGTAGGATGATAAGTGGCAACAAAATTGGAGGACTGATCATGTGCCTCAGTAGTATTGGTCCAATAAACCAAAAAATCTGCCAATAGCTAAAAGTTTCAGCCAATTGTAAATTACAATTGAAATATTATTTATTCTTGCATTTAATAAAACAAATAGTATTCTGCATGTGTTCTTTTTGATGTGTAAGAGCTTTGATGGCAACAAACCCGAAGAAATGCAAATCTCCAGTGTTGTGAAGCTACCTAGCCAAAAATTGTTGACTATATAATTTTTAACACTTTTATATCCTATTAAAAATGTGTATTGTTATACAAACAATCAAAATGCCATTATTTTGAAAATAAAATAAGGTATCAACTATGCTAAATTTAATAATAATTTCAGTTCGGCAAACTTTTTTATTACATCTTTTAAATATTCTTGATCAGCAATTTCATGCTAAGTAGAAAATGACCAAATCATTAAGACGACTTTGTGTAGTAGTCGAACCTAAAAAGTTCTTAATTAATTTTAACTTAGAGAAACTCCTTTCGTCACTTGCTACAGGTATTGGTATCGTTAGCAATATATCGTTATATCGTTATATCGTTAGCTGTTGTAACGTTTGGGGTAAGATTTAGCTTTGCAATTAAGCTCAGTACATTGCTTAGGGTGTAATTTTTGCCCCAAAGTGCAGCTACTCCTGAAATTTCCTCTGGTAATTCTACCCCATTTATGTCAACAGAATCACCATCAGTTAAAATACATTTTAAATCTTTTACAGTTTTAGTAGCGTTTCTTTGGAAATTGTATTTAAACCGTATATATTATATAAAAATTGAAAATAGTTACTATGATTACTAAGTAATTCAAATTAATAATAATTAAAAAAAAATTCTATATTATATTTTTCAGTTGTATCTTTGATTCGTTCATCACATGGTTCGGATAACAAGTTTCTTTTTTTCTTCTAGCGCAGTATTTGGTTATTGTTGATCCAATCGCTAGCAGCCCGTTTGCATTAGTAATAGTTTCATCGAAGGATGCATCCGAGTTTTGAAAAAGATCTAGTGCAGAGTCTAGATAAAAAAATTGTTTGGATCGACTTCCTTATTGGATTAATGGAATCTACACAAAACATTAAATTGTCTAATACAATTTATTAAACACGCGGCCTCGTACCTTATCATTTTTTGGTTTTCGTAAATGCTTAGCAAGGTGTCGTATACATCTCCCAAATGGAATCTGAAATGCTTTAAGGCCTCTGTCATAGTTACTCTCCCACCTAGTGTCACTCAATGGTTTCAAAGTTGGAATCTGAAAGGCTTTAAGATCTTTGTCATAGCTACTCTCCCATCCAGTGTCACTCAATGGTTTTAAACTTAAACCTTGAATATGTTTTAAAAGTATTGCCCATTGAAAAATAAATGCCGAAAAAAATAAATATATTTTGTGGACAATGTTGAAAAAATAGCAGCTTTCAGGACCTTTTGCCACATCATTAATAATAAGATTGACACGGAACATAGAATGCTCGCGAGTTGTAGTATCATTCTATATTGCACTCCTGATTTATCGCACCTCATATTGGACCCATTGTCGCATCCCTGCCCTCTGACATTCTGCAAATTTAAACCCAAGTCTTTAAATTCTTCAACTGTAATATCAGACATTTGTTTTCCTGTGGATTTTTCGACTGGTACGAAGCTTAAAAACCTTTCGTTAATTTTAATTTCAACATCAGCGTCAAATTTATTAATTGAAACATATTTGATTACGAGAGTCGTTTGCTCTACGTTACTAATGTCAAGAGGACAGCCTAAATTATGGAAATATATGATTTTTTATTTTATCAATAATACTTTGACTTTGCAATTTGATGCAGCAAATCTATTATCTGCTTTTTGTTTATGATTACAGAGATAGTAATATTTACTCTCTTCTTTACTGATTACTCTATGGACGTGTTCTCTCATAATCAAATCAAATTTGTCTACCAATTTAAATATTATTGTATCTTGAAAAGCCGGACCACTTTCACCAAGCATTTTTGTAATTGCAACGTTTCTTAGAAGCACCTTGTTCCAATGATTTGTTTAGACATTAATAATTCTTTGAGCGTCCGCATTTACAGTTTTGCAATACTTTAACCTTTGGTTGAATTCTAGCCATCATGTTAGGGCCTGAGTATGATTTTTTAAAATTGCGCTGATGTGCTTCCACTTTTAAAGCCCCATTCGAAAGAGAACTAACTATTCAGCTGACATGATACCAACAGAAAGATTAAACGCAGTTTTGTGAAAGAGAGTACACTAGTTAGTCTTATAAAGCACCCTGTCCAAACTTCTTTCGGCGTATCCTACAATTCTTGGCCACAATGCTGGATTTGTACCCAAAATTCGTACAACGCTTTCTGTGGATGTCGCTTTCGTGTCATTGTTTCCATCTGGTGATAACAGAGTCAGGGTGTAGTCTCTGTTGGTTTGTCATCATCATCCTTTGGCGATTCCGTATTTTTTTTTATATTCGGACTTCATGTTGGATTCTCATATAAATGGCGCCATTTTTTTGGTACAACTCTGATTATAAGTTTTTAACGCGCCAGCTTCCTTTCCAGTCTTCGTTTTTTGTAGTGGTTTTCGTTGACCGTTAGACATTCTGGAAGAGGCACGAACATGCGAGGGCAGTTCACCATTTACTGTCCCTAACATAATAGGGTTTAACTGACAAATGAAAAACTATTTTTATCCGAAGTGCCATTTATTGGCCTTAGTGTATGCGTCTCTCTACCTTTGTATTTATTCGTAATATTAGTTCAGTTCTCTTGTGGTTTTGCAATTTTATCAAAATGGATAAAATTGAAGCTGTTATAAAAGACATCTGTAAGAAAGGTCTATCACCGCATGAAATACATAAGGACATGCCTGAAGTATTGGGTGATTGTGCGCCTTCATACCAGGTAAGTAAAAATTGGCCACGAGATTTCAAATTGCGAACATGCACCAGGTGCTGGACCACCAAAAACTATAGTTACTAAGGAAAATATTAATTTGATCCATGATATGGTACTGGATGATAGATGAATTACCGCCATATTCATAGCGGAGACATGTGGCATTTCTGTTGGGAGCGCTGAAAAAAATTTGCACGACGAATTATGTCTCAAAAAAGTATCTGCACGTCGGGTACCAAAAATGCTAACGGCAGGTCGAAAAAAGCCCCCGACACGTTACCGCAGCGACCAATTTGGCAATCATGAACAGAGGCTCCGATGATTTTTACAAAGATTCGTTAGAGTGAATGAAAACCTCCTCGAAAATTTCGTGTAGTTTCGTCGGCAACGGTTTTTGTGATTTTGAGAGAGTTATTTTTGTGGCTTATTTATCACCTGGGAACACCGTAACAGGCCAATATTACACAGATTTAATACCAAAAGTCCAAGACTGTTTCATCAAGACAACGTTCCGACCCACAAACGCTGTGTTTCAATGGCTGTCATTCGCAACGCTGGCTTTGAAATTTTTGAACGACCTCCCTAATGGCCAGAATTGACCCCTAGCGATTATTTTCTATTTCCAAAGTTAAGAGAACATCTTCGGGGAACCCATTTTATCAACGACAAAGAACTGATGACAGCGGTAAACGGCTTCTATGCTAGGGGCTATAATTAGAGACTATAATTGGTGAACCGCCCTCAAATTAAATAACGTAAATTATAAAATAATAAGTATTATCCTTGTTCTGAACAAGCAAAATTCATATAACTTCAAAATTATATTCCGTCAATCGACATAAAAAATATTAATGAGCTAAACCAAAAATATAAATAATTATACCTTAAACAGCCTTTTGGATAAATTAAATATTTATTTTATTTAAGAACGCTTCGATAATCGTTTTCTGACCTTATTTCTAATTAAGACGTATTTTAATTTATATGATGCTTATTGAATTACTGAAACTGCCACAACGTTTTCGTTGACCGAACTCTATCAAGGTTTTGATAGCTATTCAGTGTACTTATATTCATAATTTGTTTTATAAGTTTTCTCCAAACCCTTAAGCTTAGAAAATGTTTGTAATATTTCAATTATTTTCATTTAAAATGTATACGTTTAATCTCAACAAAAGCATATATCTAACTTTATTATGTCCTAAGTGACTTTTTCATTTTTATATAGTTTTTAGCGCCAAAATATATATGATTTTAGAAATTACTATTACCTTTTAAGTTACAATGTTTTGATTCTCGTAATTTGAGTGTTGCATCCTTATCATAACCCAGGACTCATTCTTTCATTTTAATCCCTGATTCGAAAATCTGTCAAAAACGATCACGGTGTAATTGTAACCCAATATTTCTTTGGTAACCACACATAATGTATTAATGAGATACCTCATGATAAAATTGCCATATATGTATACATCGATAAATTGTACTCACCATAGACTATTTCAATCGCACTATTTTCTGCTCACGTCTCGATAATCTAGAATTCGTAACTTTCTTCGTCATTGTTTCCATATTTATTGTAAAACGACTTTGTTACGATTGTATGAAATATCGCCGCTACTTAGATGAAATGAATTTATGTTTAATGTTTAATCGCGTGCAAGTGTACACACTTATATGCCCGCGTAGAGATTTACAAACATTTGCAAATTTAGTGTTATGTTTAAAAACATAATAATTCCTATCGTGTAAACACCGCGCATGACGTCATGACCGTATAAATCATAAGCACTACAAAGTACATAGATCGATTTTCGACGAATAAATCTTGCACGAAGCGGAATTATTTGTATTCAATTCAAGCACGAAGAACGAGCATGTGTGTAGGTTTTTTATTCCCAGCTAAATAACATCTAATACTCATTCCTCGGCTTAGATTAATAGCAAGTGTAGTTGCTATGGGCGATAGATCAGCGGAGTTGCTCTACAGGTTTTGCACGAAGAATTTGCGCCTAGACTTAGAATTAGATTTTTTTGTGTGTGCGTGATTGTTTTGTTTGCCATTCTACCGGCGGCGGTTGCTGGAAATCCGTGTTATTTCGTGGGCCACTCACAAATAAAATGATTTTGAAACAACGCCGCCTTTTCATTTGCATGGTGGCAATTCATCGTGGTACATGGACAGATTGTATGTGTATATTATGTATATTTTTCAGTTAGTTATGTTTAGCAGATTTTCTCACTTTCTCTTTTATAAAACTGGATCCTATTTGATTCGTATTACTATTTAATGCATGAAGATAATTAGCATGTTTTATTCTAACGTACAATCAATTGTTAAGACGTCGAAATATACCATTATTAGACGTTTTAGAACGGATTTATTATATAAGTTGAACACGTATGTAACACATAAATAATTACACTGTACATAATTAACTATCCTAGTTAAAAATATTACCTGCTGATATATCCTCCTCTCAAAAAGCACGATATAAATTAAATTATCATTTTTTTTTTCAAAAATACTTATGTTAGGAATCAAATCAAACAATGAGCAACATGGACCTACACCGTAATTAGTGACTAGGTATAACACGTTAGTATTAACAATGTGTGCATATGCCCCAAAATAAATCTTATTGCGATATCTCTCCATAACAAACAAGTAAAATTCAGGGATACAATTCGCGTGCAACAAAATAGATTAAAACGACGGGAGCAATTACGAATTATGTTTAAGAAAAATTAAATTAAAATGGTACAGTCCGAATGCGAGAAATTGAATTACTAAACTTACGTTCTTAAGAGTAATAGGAAAGGATATCGAGATGCCCTACTTCAATAAAATTCGTGAAATCTATCGGCACTTTATAATAATTCGTACTGTTACGTATGCACTACGCAACAAAATAGGGAAATTGTATAGCTCCCTCATATTTACCAGGACGGTGGGGGTTGGTGAAAACTGACCCAATTACAATAGACACCTATCGTTAACTTACCTTCATTTGCAGGCATGTGTACTCAAGTTTGGAACTTCGAAAACTAGCATACCAACAATTATACCTTAGAATTGTGGCAGTTTGCCTCGCATATGTAATGCTGACATGTTTTGGTTACCTACGTGTACCAATGAGAGCGGTATGTAGATGAATTTTATAGTTTATCTCTATCTTAGCGGACCTTTCAATCGAACAATAACTGATGTAGAACCGCTGGATAAAAAAATATTATTTATTATGTAATACAACTAACGTATATCAAAAAAAAATTCATTATGTTGATTAAAAATATATTTTTTAAACAAATTCAATTCTGACTTGTTATAAATTTACTCATATTAACAAATTGAAGCTATTTATTTTTACCTATACGAATCTCTTGTATGCGTTTGTAAGATGTATTCATAAGCATCAAATCTTTGGAATAATCCAATTTCAAATTTCAACCATTGACTAACATGATTTGAATTCAATTGGCAAATACCTGTGTTTAACAGCAACAGGTGATATGGTCGAAATATTTTCTCATAAATGAAGTTGAGGTGAATTTAAATTTGTAATTTCATATTAAGTTAATATCTGTTGTGGTTTTATTAACCACGTATTCAAGAAAACATTGAGTCATCATGGGATTTTACAGCTTTTATTTTTAACTTACTAGTGACATATAATTTTCTAATAAATCTTATTATTGGAAAAGCACAGTAGCCGTTCGAAAACTGGTTTTAGATACCTTTCTTTTATTGGAATATTGTAAATAAATATTTCCGATTCTCCTGATGTGATGATGAGTTTGTGGGCAGTGTATTTCGCAATGTTTCATTTTATTGTACTTACCAAGAGGCGACATTATTAAATTTCCCAACATCTCTTCAGGTTTTCGTTTCTGTTTAATTAAATTTACATAATTTTATTTCTTATTTGTTGCAAATTAATTTACATTTGTTCTGATTATATGGTTAAATAATTTTAAGACATTGGCGTGTCGCAAAAAAGAGAACACAAAAAAACATGAAAGGTGAATGAAACATGCAACATACTGACATTGCTTAAATACAAGGCAACTAAATATAAATAAACGTACACCTCATAAACTATTGGGGCTATGGAAATATTTTATTAACGAATAGATGCCTTAATAATATAGATTTTTTTGGTAAACGAACGAATATGATATCAGGTTCAGTCAGTTGGTGGTGAGAAATATTGAATTGAATAAAATAATTATAAACCATTATTTAGTTGGAATTTGATTTTATCGTTGCTTACATTAATTTACATTTAATTCACAATAATTTCCGACATGGTTTACTTTCCGATATAACGCAACTTATAAAAAAACAACACGTGTCGACATTTTTAACTTTAATTCCAAGTATAACAACAATTGTAAGAAATCTTTAAACTAATCCTCCGTGTCCACCCATTTTTTGCAATAGTGAATGTGCCACAACAAACGTTGAACATCTATCCGTATTGTATACGAGTTGTCTCCGCATGCGGTCAGATGGCAGTTGGCCTTGAAAACATCAGCTCCACTGTAATTACACCTTCTGTATACGGAAATGTAGTTTCGTTTTATTTTTTGCCGAATCTCTTCTAGTGCCGCCATCACAGTCGCAGCTTGTCGAAATCTACGCTCTTCAATAATTGCGTTCGAAGCGCCTAGTAACTATTGCGCCAAACGCCCGGCTTTGTTCTACAATAATTTTATGTTGTTTTCCTCTCGCATAGTTCAAGGCTGCGCCAGTTTTATTTATGATATATGATCTTTTCAATTGTACATTTTTCATCTGTTTCGCATTAGTATTGTAATTTAGTCTCGTTTTCTCATAAATATGCATTCGTATCACCTGTTTATCCTGCAATTTTTCTTCTATTAATAAAGTAAAAGTGTTTGTTAATTCTTATTTATAAAAGTCTCATTTTTTTCATATATAGATGGGGATAGGTTTACGTTATGTAAATTATAAGTGCATTAAATTTGAATACAATTTACAATCAATGAGACGCGTCAAATAAATTAAAGAAATTTCTTCTTTGTATTCTTATCAAACACAATCTGAATGTGCGTAGTATTTGTTTCGACCATTTCAGTGTTCCCATCTTACAAATGTCAAAAGTGATCGCTATTATCAAAGAAGTGAAAAATGTCGATATGTGATGGCTAGTCCTGACATTTGTCGCCAACAAAGAAAGAAACGTCGTAGAAATTTTAGAAATTAAGCTCATCTGAAGAGAAAAATTATTAAAAGTTGGTTTCCAAATATTCGTCTACTTCTAAGTTTCTTAATAACTTTTTTCTTGGAATCGATTTATTTGCTGGTCTAACGTTCAGAGAAATTGCCAGAAGTTTGAAATCATAACAACAATCGAAATATTAACGATATCGTTCAGTATCTTCTGACATAGAAGATACTGAAGAGTTCCAGATAACACTTGGCAGCAAGTTCCAATAAGATAACGCGAATGGCATACCATCAAGAGTAAATTTATTGTTTTGAATGTGGAAAAATAAAACGTATTTCTGGCTAAGCACGTGGTAAAAGAAAATGTCAATATGAATATTTAACGTTGCGTCATATACAAATAGAAATAAAACCATGCGTTATGCATTTGCACGCGCTCGGCGCTTCGTTGCTTAAAACCGTACCGTACCTGACCTCACATTTCTGTAGATAACCCGAATTAAAACCATTGCTTTTCTCGCGAAATCATGTGACAAATGTGTCTATTCACGATTACTAGTGGTCTATTTGTATGAAAGGTGTAAAATGTTTCACAAAAGTCAATGATAAGCAATATTTAATTGATTGATTGAACTAATAATTTTTATTAAAAAAATAACCTTGATTGGCATGTCCACATTCTACATATCAATTAATTCGTAACCGTCCATTTTCGTTTCGCCTCTTCCGGTTGCCCCTTTCTCTTTTCCTTTGTTATTTCTTCCTCCTGTTGCTAGTCTCCTCCTTCTTCCCCATTATTTTATCTAATATTTGTAGTCCCTGTCCGTCTTCTCCCATGTTTCCTCTCCAATGTTGTCTTTGTTAGTTTCGACTTCTTTCAGTTTTATTTCCTTGCACTTTCTTACCCAATCATTCATCCCAGCCTTCGTCCCAAAAAATACACCTACTGTATTTATCTTCCATCCGGCTTTCTCTTCGCTTCAGCAACTGAACCTTATGTTTTTTCGTCTTCTACCGATATCCCTCCCCTTAAGTATCTTGGTATCCTCCGATCTACTTTCATTCTTTTATATTTTGCGTTGTGCTTCGTATTCCCAATTTTGCTGTCCCATTCCTCTGCTTCTACCAGCTTTCATCTATCCACTATCTATCTATCGGGAAACAAGTGAACAGGGACTTGTTTCCTGCCTCTTCTTCTCCTGATGTCACTTGTATCGATAATACTGCATTTTCAAACATTTTTACCCTACATTCTTAATTATTCTAATTTTTTGTGTTATTGCTAGCCGATGTAATTTAAATTAATTTTCAAAGATAATTTTTGCGTATGCTTTAGTTCATATTTTACGATTTAACGGGGATAGAAAATTTTCAAAGTTTTTGACAATTCACGTGCCACTTTGTTTTATTATACTATATATTTTTTTTATTAGAAAAACTATTTTCATATATTGTCTTTAATTACACAAGTTTACAAATTCGGGTAACGTCTTGGACCCGAGTAGATGAGAACGATTCTTAACGTTATTGGATGCCCTGAACTCAGTTCTTCAATTCGTGTGTCAAGATAGGTTCTAGTTTTCGAGGTCGCGAATGGTGGGTGCACTGCGCCCTTATAACGGCTGTTAGCTGACCACGTTGCATTAAACATAATTTTAAATGTCACTCAAGATACATTTTCTGCATGCACATTTTGATTTTCCCCCACAAAACTTGGGCGACATGAGCGGTATGAAATATCTCTGTTTATTTCTACTTTACACTTTTTAATTCAATTAATGGAATTACTGGTCAAAAATCTCTGGTGTCCTGAATCTGGTCAAACTATTAGAATCTGAATCACATTTTCGATTGCTGTTACATCGTTTTTGTTATTATAAATTCCAATCGAACCCAACCCAAGTGTTCAAATCGTCAATGCCGTAGTTTTTCAGCAATCCTCAAATATTTAAAGTGATCATTTGGGCAACTAGTTGAATGGAAAGCACACTTACGTTCTTAATAAGCCAACCAAACTCAACCCGATCCAACCCAACACAATTGTTCGAAACGTCTACTCCTGTCTATTTCAGCTTTCATTTTCAAATATCCAAAGTTGATCTTTTAGGAAGCTGTTGAATATGAGCACCGTTACATTCTTAATAAGCCAGCCAAACCCAACCCAATCCAACCCAACCCAAGTGTTTGAATCAATTCAGGCGGCTTGAATAGGAGCACCATCGCCTTCTTAATAAGCCAACCAAACCCAATCCTATCTAACCCAACCCAAGTCTTTAATCGTCAACTCCTTTCAGCTATCTTCAAATATTCAAAGTAATCTTTTAGGAAGCTGGTTGAATAGGAGCATCCCTTACGTTCTTATAAGTCAAACCCAACCATCTTCAAACATAAAATGTAATCTTTTCGCAAACTGGTTGAATGGGAAGCGCTATTACATTTTAAATGTTTTTTTCGTTATTAAAATATTATTCTTGAATCCATGGACTGTTCCTTCAATATTTGTCATAACATTTGTCATGGGTGGGACATAATGGGTCGAAAGTATAATATTTTCCAATAGATTTTGTTTTTTAAATTTTTAATTTCTACGCCGTTCTCTGTCGGTTTATCAACATCAACAGCATACGTCACATCAGATGATAGTTACTTTTGCCACATGCACGCAGTAAATTATTTATTTTGTTATTGAATTTGAACTTATTTTTTGCATTTTAATTATTCATAATGCTTGTTATCACGACAGTGCGTAGCTTTTACTGGTTGCTAACTCAACGACAAGTACCACTTGCAGAATTAATTTAACGTCATTGATCGAAAATGCACTTCATACTTTTTAATAAAGTAGAAACAATATAAGCACCAGGAACACTGAGTATGTTCATTCATTATTTTCACATGCTTAATATACCATTATTCAATCTGATTACGATCATTTTTTTAAGCAAGAATATTGGCCACATGCTTTTTTAAAGTGTTTGAAAATTTTTTCAAAATTTTGGAAATCCATCTGCAATGGCAAACACTCTTCTTCGAGGTTGAATCTTATTGCAATAAAAATTAGTAAGCAATCATATGGCTCAAATATGTGCCTATCAATAAGATTTCTGTTTAAGCTAATAATTGAAGCTATGTCTAAAAGCTTTGAATCACTCATTATACCGATTTTGTTTTCATTTTCTATATTTACAATTGGACGCCATTATTATTTAATATCCATTTATATACCACGTCTATATATTATTTCAATTATAAACTTGACCATAAGATGGAAACGTGTGTTACATTAGTATTTTTCTTTTCAATCCATTGATTTTCTCTTATCAGTAGAGATCTTGCGATGGATAATTTTCAAGATGGCAATTTCTGTCGTAATTGTCGAATAATGTTCTTATCTCCGCAATTATCAAATCCTCAATTTAGTAGCAACATCGGACTGCGCATAGTGGCATGCGAGCGTTCGCACATTGTCTGGCGTCGCTTAAACCGTGACTGCTTAATAATCCTGTGTGAAACGCACTCCAGATGCGTTCCATATTTATTAATTGCGGAGATGACTAAGGGAAGCGCACTGCGAGCGAAGGATAAGCACTGCGGCATGCGGAAAATGCAAATGATAGGCTCGCCTGAAATTATGTTATTGCCTATTTGCATTCGGATTTTATCTCGGCGAAATTCGTTGCTAATTACCGTTTGAAAACCTTGAGATGCTACGCGAATTTTTTTTCAAGTGCACCGTTCAACCTTGAGTTAATTCATTCATTAGACGTGTGTGTAAATAAATTACAAGTCGAAATGTGCATTAATGTATTTTCTTGTTTATTACCACGCCAAACAACAATCTTCTCGTGAACGGGTACGTCAAAACAATATTATTAAGTATCGTATATTTAGTGATCGTGCCATTTTTTAATTATTTTTTGTACGCAGTTAAGGACATGTTTAACAATTAGCGTAATTTTGGCAACGTCAAATTTTAATAAATCGATCATCAATAGACATGCACTTATATTGAACAAACTGTGGACTTGGCCGAAATGTCAAATGTAATTGGCAACTTTCACATGCACTTATATTTAAGAAGATTCTTGTATCTTAACAACGACGACCACCTATGAGAATTACAGCGGATATAAATCACGTAAAATTCAGTTTTTTAGTAGGAACATCGCCGAGTGTACTGGCAGAAGGTGTTGTTTCCGACGATAGTTTTTGCGGCATCTAACCAGGGTAAAATATATACTCAAGGTCTCGCAGAAGTAAATATATAGAACCTGCAGAAGATGAGGAGGGTGGATATAAGTAGCATGGGATACCAATAGTGGAAAGTGCGAGATAAATTTGTGCAACAATAAAGATGGAAAACAGAACTGAGAGACAGATGAACAAACTGGTAGAGCAAATAAATAAAACAAGAGAGGAATGAAGAAGAAAAGATGGAAAGAGTACCAACAAAACGGCACACAAGCGAAGTATAATGTATAGAAGGAACAGAGGAAGAAAGTAAAAGAGTTGGTAAAAACGAGCAAAAAATTTCTTGTTGGTATTGTTGGAAATAATTTGGAGAGATGATGGAGGAAAATAGTAAAACTAATTGGAAATTGTTTTTTAAAGTAGTTAATAAGCCAGACAGATAAAAGCAACAGTAATCTGACTACTAAAAACAAAGGAAGGAACGAAAGATGATAAACTAAAAATGGAGAGACGGAATCTATATTTTGATGAACTCTTAAATGTTATCACAAAAGGAAATAGTAGCAGTGAGAAAGAGAAATAAAAATCGAAGAGATAAAGGAAGCGATTCGATTTATGGGAGAACAAATCTGGGAGAGAAGGTAATGGAAGTATTCAGAAAAGTGTGCAATGAAGCATAGAAGAGAAAGGAACAAAATACCGAAGGACTGGGAATAAGGGATGATAGTACCATTACATAAAAAGTAGATACAAGAAAGTGTAATAACTATAAGAGAATTACACTATTAAGTAACGTATTAAAAAAATACGAAAATGTGTTAGGAAATAGGAACATGAGATCGAAAAATTTTGAAACCAATTGAGGCAAGGACGAAGTTTGAGCCCAAAGCTGTTTAATATATATGTATGGACGAAATAATGAAGGAGTGTAAGCCAAAAAGACAAGAACTACCAGTAGGCTATCTAAATCCAAAGGGAGCAAATATCTCACTTTGTGCCTTTGTGGACGATTTAGTGTTGACGGCCAGATCTGAAAGAGAAATGCAGAACAACTTAAAACTATTGGAATGAAACACTGAGAAAATATGGATTCAAGATAAATACGAGAAAGATGAAATTAATAATGTTAGGCAAAGAGGAAAATGCCAATATAATGCTACCAGGGGAAGAAATGCTGCAGGTACAAAAATTCAACTACTTGGGAACAAGTAGAAAGATATGGACATGAGTGAAAGATTTGAGAAGACAATGAAGAGTGGAAAATGTATAAGAAAAAGAAAGATATTTAGACCGATATTAACTTATGGATGTTAGACATGGGTCATATCAAAAAGTGCGAAAAGTACAACGTAAGCAGTGGACATTAAGTATTTAATAGCGGTCAAAGCAGAGATAGAATAGCGAACATTTATACAAAACAAGATGTTGACATTGATTCAATATTGGCTCACACAGAGGAAACACAGCTAGTATAGTGAGGATATGTACAAAGGATGGTGGAGACGAGGGAATATGGAGAGCAAGAATACGAAAAAAGCAACAGAGAGGCAGGCCGAAAAATACATAAGACAAAGACGTAAGAGAGAACAACAAAAGACTGGATGAAGCCATTAGACGAGCTCAAAACCAAAAAGAGTGGAAGCTATTCATGAAAACAAGAAAACGAAGGCAATTGGCTGCCCCAGGTGATATTTACAGACAACCGATGAAGAATGGCGGCAAAGAATGTATGAATTGATGAAAAGCAAGTGGAGTGAATGAAGAATGCTTGAAGAATTAAGATCAGAACTGGAAATCTAAGAACAACGTTGCTAAATGCAGCACATATGATAATTAAAACGGCTTATTTAAACAGTAGCTCATGAAACGATAACTCGCGAGTGAAAGAGTAGTGGATTAAGGAAGTGAAGCAATTCATGTAGTAAATACAAATAAAGGAGAAATGCAGTGAAAATATTATCGAAATTCTGATAGTATTGTTACATTTCATCAAAGCTTATTGAATTCTGACTGTTATGCAAAATAGGTGTACCAGTACTATGAACCAAAGCAATTGGAATAAAGAGCGGAGTCAGGAGGATTTTTGGCAAGGTTATTAAAATTAGTATTACAGAGAGACTGATTATGCAAATTGCTGTGTACAGGCTCCGTCGACAAAATCGCGTACCACGAAAACCAAGCAACGTGATTTTTATATTTTTTATATCTTATAAAAACGTAAATTTGATAGGTAAATATAATTATTAAAGAAAAATATAAAAATGTATTACAAACAAATTACGAACAAAACTACAAATACAACAAAAATATAATAAACAAATTTGTAATATTTTGTCATTTTCCATTGGCTGCTAATGCACAGCTTAGATTTCTGGCAATGGATAAAATTAAATTTCGGCTATAATTTTGATCAACAGGAGTTACTTAATCGCAACTGTCCTCAATGGCAGCCTACAATATATTTTGATTCTGACGTCAATAGTTTTTCACTAATATCCCCAGACATACTCTAACGGTTGCAAATCAGAGCTCCTCTCAGGCCATGGTAAGAGATCCAGCCGGAAACTAATTCTGTTACCCATATAAACTCGTTTTCTGGAAAAACTTGATCAACACAACGGGCATGGGACATGTTCTGGGATATATGTTTCAGATTTTTTCAAATTAGATTCTTATCCATCGATAGGCTGTTCTTGATGATTCTGAAAAAATTGTAGCAACTGAAACATCTCTTACTGAGTGAAATGGATTTGCTTTCAAATGATTCAAGAAGAGCAACGCAATCTTTCAAACTCTAAGCACGATGAGCTTAGAGTTTGAAAAATTACGTTGCCCCGAACCCACTTCTCTGCCGACACTATCTTCGTGTTCCTATTTATTTTCACTCTTAAAATAGTGCTTCTATCTAGGCCACATTGGTTAGCGATATATCTCACAACCCTCTTTTTATTTAGAAAGGTTTAAAATGTTATTGTTTTCTGTCAGTTTTGAAATGTTACATTTTTGGCACTCACAAAGTTGAGACCCATGCAACATAGCAAATACGCATTTATGCATTTTATTAATTATGTTTAATACGTTTTCTTTATGAGCATAATTTATACTTTTGTTAAATAAAATTGCCAAAGTAGTGGAAATCACGTCCGATTGCTACAGTTTTTGCTACTTCATTTTAATTCCCTTATCAGATTGGGATTTGCCGAATATTTCGTCGAAGTTCTGTATTAAATTATGTAATTTTATTGGTTGGGCACTTGATTTTGTCAAAGGTACGGCATTATTTATATTAAAAAATCTCACATTTTTTATGGTATTGGGGTAAATGTGGCTCTAAAAGCCAAATCTACTGTCCAAGTTGTGATATAAATCAAATTAGACCAATAAAATTAATCAAATTCAGATATACCATATATTTTTAAAATACATTCTGGAATAAAAACCATGCAAATTTAAACTTAAATTAGTCACTAGCAAATAATATTTACTCAAAAAACATACATGCCTACTACCTAACAGTATGAATAATGGATTCTAACTTTTAAAATGTAAGAATAGAAAAAAATCGCACTATTTTTGGAAAGGGTAGTAAAAAAATATCTCAAATGAAATATCATTTTGTACTATTTTAATTTGCAGTTTGTTGCCATCAATTCTTCTTAAAAATTGCACTCGAACATCAGTTTAAATAAATGTTAAGACTTTAAAATGATCTGAAATATATTCACCAATATCGCATTCAAATTGCCACACATTATCAATGTCTTCTACTTCTGCTAAGCCGTCACTATCACTTATAACGTCAATACTACCTTCGTTTGTCAGTGGGTTATAGATATACGTTTTTCTTTCAAATTTCATTATGTTCATTTTGTTAAGATATTCCTTACTGGTTACCACCTTACAACAGGGATCTATTTTGATTCGTTTCTTATGCATTTTTTGATTATCCTTAGCAAAAGATCAAAAATATAGAATATCCAGTTGAAGAAGGGGTGGATATGATTGATTCTATTTCCAGCGATCAACCTGGGCGAGGTTCCTTTGAGCAGCCTGTGATCAACTCTGGAAATTTTCTTTTCGATGTTTGCTGGTTCATTTTGATTTTTAGGACTGTTTCATTTTGTAAAATATTCTCGTTATATTTCAGCAACTTTTGACTGTCTAATATCTCTGTTGAATAAGCACCTTGTTTGCTTGTTTACGGTATAAATTCCAAGAGAAGCCTCGTAGAAAGTTATGTCTTGATGCAAAATGTTGCAGAGTCCTTCGCCTTCTTTGATTTTCACGTTGCCAGGATACGTTCGTCACCCCATATTAATTTTAGGGGCCGAAAACAAGATTAATTTAAAGGCTGCAGTAAATCTGTGGGGTGCGCTGGTAACTTAACATTGTGATAATTGCTTCTTTTGCTTTATTAGAAATCTTGAAATATTAGTTACGTCATATTCATTCGTCGCTTTTTCACGTCATTTTTTCAGCGATGTCCACAATGTCGCACCCTGAAAAACAATGAGTACTAATAATAAACTATCTTCAGACAAATCAAGTGTAGTTTTTGGCTTACTCACTAACAGCCTTTATTCTTGAAGGATATATATGATATGCTGTTTCAGGAATAAATCTGATTAATTCTGCAAACCCTTACTTCACTTCTTGTTAGACAACATTTGATGTTTTACATTTATTATTACTAATAACTTAATCTATTGTTATTTAACAAGTTTGGCTGAATATACGTATTCCTTCAATTATTTATTTTGCGTAAACAATTTTAATGTGTAATGTGAATTACGGTTGATGTTATGAAGATTGTTTTCAGCAAAAATATATTTTTTAGGGAACATTTTGCACTTTTAAATTTTGTACTAACAGCATGCACTACTTAACCGAAAACGAATGAAAATTAATACTCATATTTAGGAAACCATAACTTTCTGAGCATCGGTTATAATTTCCCTGGAATTTATTACTGACTAGTAAGATAGTTATGTATAGTGTTTGCTTAAATAACATTTCTGGAAAAAGTTAAATAATTTAATAGCCGAAATTATTGGTTTTTATAAAATTAGATATGCATTAATCTACATTTTTAAGAGTAAATTATTTAAACAGTAATAGCAATCGGTATCAAACGCTGACCATTTTTATAGATAAGTTTCCACATATACAGTAATCGACCATTTAATGGGCGTGATAAAGCACATGTGGTACATACACGTAGATAATTATACACCTATATATACTGTACGTAGACGGGCAAAAAAACATAAACGTTGCACTTGTGTAACACTTATCCATTGAGTTGTTTCTGTAAGGAATATTGAGTAACAATTTCTTTAAGTATTCATGCGCATCTGATAGCTAAAACCTCAACGAGGAAGCTGTCGTGTCGTTACCTCTTTTTGTGAAATCATTTAACCGACTACTAGTTCGAAATAGACACCCATAAATTTAACTTTTACCTTCTACGGTAGAACTAAGTACTAAACTCACTTAGTAATTAAAAAGAAAGTCGCTGGATTTTTTACGTGAATCTGATTCCTTATCCGTGATGCCAATCGCTAATCACTTATTTAAAAGCGAATGGCGAACCCTTGTTGTTTATTTGAAACGCAGAGCACAATACCACACTAGTATTTATTTTATCGCCGGTAATAAAAGTGCACAAGAAAAGTTATTAAAGCGCAATTATTAACGCGACTTAATAAAACTTGTATGCAACACAAACAGTCAAGGATATGCGGCTAATAAGAAGATTAAATATAGTTGAAGGTCTAGGATGAATTCAATAAGACGAAATTAGTTCCTTTCATATGGTTTTTCCAAACAAGAGAATTTCTTGGACGTCCGACGTACTGACATGCAAATGCAACGCATTATAATGAATAAATGTAAAGTTGTTTTACGAGGTAAACAAACGAATCTACCAAGTCGACTATGGATATGTTTGATTGAATATAACATAACGTGACAAACAACGTAATAAACTACATAATCAAGCAGATTTAAATGGAAACAAATAATTGTAATTTGTATTGAGAATGACATATAATTAACTGTCTCAAAATTCAACGGGTAATTATTACTAACAGTATTCGTACATTTACGCATTATGAATAAACGATAAAATTGGATTTATTTGCTACTTATTGTATTTTTGTTCAATTCATTACGAGTTCATACTTTTTTAAATAAAAGTATAGGTAATCTTAACAGAATAATATCGAGTGGTAAAATTACTTATCTGTTTAGTTTGAGTGGACTTGAAATAGGGAGCACGTACAAATTTAATGCTCGACGTATAACTTCACAAAAGTGAAAAGCCAAACAAATACCGCAATAAAATAAATCAGATCAAATTAAATAATACGTAATAAAATTAAATAAATATTAAATAACAAAACTACATTCAAAAAATGATCATAAAATAACTGCAGAAAACCAATATATCTGTCAGTACTAAGTTTTATAAAAAACATTAATTTGTATGATTTGATTCTAATGAAAATTATTGGAAAAAAATCATAAACATAATGATAGAAGTGGACACAATTATAATCCTTTTATTTCTAACCGTGTTAAAAAGGTTGTAGGTGTATGAAGATAATCCTACCGAGTAGCGCTTGTAGGGCTTTTCGACACAAATTAATTTGAATAGTATTCCATGTTAATAGTTGCCAGTTTTGCGTTGACGAAATGATGTTTTAACAATAATAAATAAAATTAATTTTGTCGACATTGCCAGCATAAATCTGAAAGCTAATTTTCCTGTGGTTTTGTCATAAAATATTATTGTCCATTGTGCAATCATCTTTGTTGTGGTCATTACTTTGTTAATTGTTATTGTAATAATAAAATCAAACTGAAGGTTTTTAAAATTTATAAGTAATTTATGATCCGACTCGTGATGTTTTCAAGCCTTAATTATGGTATGGGCAAAGTATTATAAATTCAAACTAAAGTTTAATGGAATAATAAAATGTAAGTATAATGATGAAATCTGCACGGGCGTAATTAAATTTATCGACCACCAATGAAAAAATGGCATCATTGACAAAGTACAGGTGATTCTATGTCCAATACATCGACATCAAATGCGCATTTTGCCGAAAAACAAATAAAGTTTAATTTTCCCTGGTTTGGGTTTGGGTTTGGTTGGGTTTGCGTTGAGTTGACTAATATCTCTCGATGACAAAAGTACTAAC
Organism: Geotrupes spiniger; assembly: GCA_959613385.1. Classification (NCBI taxonomy): domain Eukaryota; kingdom Metazoa; phylum Arthropoda; class Insecta; order Coleoptera; family Geotrupidae; genus Geotrupes; species Geotrupes spiniger. The sequence goes on along the minus strand of OY390736.1, from coordinate 21,478,319 downwards.
ATAGGTAGGAACGTACTTTTTTCCTCACTGGCAAATTACTTTCCTCGCTCTATACCAAAAAATACAACATTCAGTATAAAACGGTTCTATTATACAATAAAATGGGATTAAATTCATTACAAAGGAACGATGAAAATTAAGTCCAGCTAGTTAACTTCTTAAATCTAAGTCTATGGGAAAATTAAACTTTCTATGCGTGTTATGAAACTCAGTTATCAACTTTTTGACAAGTCATTTTAGTTGTATGTGTTCTATGTATTCAAATAGTAACTAGTGGGAAAATGTTAGACTATTTTATCATAAGTGATAATTGCATGAATAATGAAATCATGGCAACAACTTTATATTTTTGTAACTTATTCGTTTTCTTTTGTGAAAAATTAGTATTGAAAATACTGAATTTTGTCACTGATTTTAGTTTCTTTAACGATATTATTGAACAATATTTACATTCAATGTGTAAATTGTAATAATTGGTATAAAACTCAAATTATTGATGAATGCATTGATGAAAGTGGATATTGATAGGGCATTTTCTATATCCAGTTATTACAACACCATCGTGTCTGTTCAGTGAAGCTGTAGGAAAATTTTAGGCAACTTTTAGTTGGTCTTTCAAATCCACATCGAATTCAAATCATTGTCAAAAAGTTTCCAATCTATGCTACAGAAGTGAAAAGTTTTCAGTTGGTATAGTACGCCAAGCCATTTTAATTTTTTCTTTTTGTAACTCTCCGCGATATAGTCGACAACCAACTAGTCTGTCGTAGACATTGGTATCAGCGCCAGAATGGGCTACTAAGGTCGCGGAAGGACGACGAAAATTTGTCTGGAAGTTTCATAAAACTGGATTCTGAAAATATATATTAATGCTCACTCTCTGTGATGTACATTTACCAGAATTGTAGTGATAGTTAAAAAAAACTATCAAGCTTCACAAATAGAGGTCTTAGTCTAGGTAATTTCTATAAGGTTCTAGGGAAATTACTGATGTCGACTTGGGAAGAACTGTAAATAGTTTGGTTTTATGGTTCTTTGTAATTGGAAACGTAATTTCCACCATATTGCTCATATCTTCAATGTTTTGGATTTTAGTGACACAGTTCATCACGGCATCATTCATCAATTGCAAAAATGACGAAATGATCTTATGATTTTACCAGACGCTGTTTGTCATCACCAGCTTCAGTTAAATATTTCACAATTTCGCTGGATGTGAATGTGTGTGTGTGGATTTTTTGGCTTATAAGTTATCTCTTGTTCCACTGCGTTTTCTAAATACTACTTGCCGGTTTGGGATTACCCCTAGCCACTCCAACCTATTCCCTAGCATTCCTGTGTACATCTCATGAGAAGCATCTTGTATGCCCCATCCATTAATGAAATCACCCTATAGTTGTCTACTTCCCCGTTATCTCCTTTCTTCCAAATTGTCGTTATCTCACAATCTTCCTTCCTCTTGGCAACTCCTTACGTATTCTCCATATTTCATTTAACAATTCTGTCCAGACTTCGGTGTGTACATCCATCCTTCGCTAACTATTTCATCCTCTCCTGCTGCTTTCCCTTTTTGAGTTTAACCCCACGGCTTGTAGTGTCTCCCGGATGGAATCTATTTTTCTTTCCCCTCCGCCATTTTGTATTCTCCTATATTCCACTTTTTCCACCCGTCCTTCTTGCCCCCCCCCACCCCCCACCCATGAATTTCATATGGTGCCTTCTCTATTTTCCCACGTAACTTTTCTGTCTTCTCTGTTTTCTCATTCTTAGACACTAGCATATTTATTTCTCTCTCCCTCTCTCATCACCCCCTTACTTCTTCGATATCTTCGCTTGTCTTTCTCTATCCCTTTTCACACATCCATTTATATATTTTATTTTCTTTCCGGAACAATTCTGAACTCCTCCTTCTTCCCTGACCTCCTTCGAGATGTCTTAGGTTCCTTTTGCCCTTATGCGTTATTCATCAAACCATGTGTTCAAATCCCCGTCTCTTTTCATTTCCTTTGATGGCTTTACCCATAGAGTTAGCCCCTTCACATTCGTTACGTTCTTCCGCATTACTTTCCTTCTCTTCTCTGGTTTGGCATTGCTCAGCTTGCTTGTATTCCTACTTAGTTCTACCTCCATAGGCATATAGTCGGATTCTGTACTACATCATGCCCTGATTGTCTTTACTTTCTTTCTCAGCTTTGCATTTGTGAACACACAGATGATCGGCGAACGCCCATTTGGCTTATATTGCACTGCTTTCCGCTTCAGGAACGTATTTTAAAATAAGTTATGTTTTTAATATGGAATATAGCTACCATAAAGTGGATGGCTTCATTTATTTTATTTTCACTTATGCTCACTTTTTGGTACCAGGTCCTTAACATCCACATTCACAAATTCTTTAGTGGAATGATAGTTATCTGAATGACTACTGCAAGACATGTTCCCCTTAGAATCTTTCATGAGAATGCACCACAAAATTACAAAATTAATTTTGGTAAAATAACAAATGTGTCTGCTTGGTGCTTAATATGCTACTTTTTGCTATAAATGATAACAGCAATTCTTCAATTACAGCAAAATCGTGAAGTAAAGTAAAGTACGTGTAAAGAAACTTTTGATTGTTGATGTCAATAATAACAGAAAAATATTGATGAAGTCACCTTAATTATTTGTATATGTATAAAATGTGTACAAGTAATGCTGTGTGGCTACAATTGATGTAATGGCCAATCAAAATAGAACATCTTGAATGTGTCTCGTTGTTAGTCCGAAAGACAAACAACATTAACCTGAAAATTAACTTACAGTGAAAAAACAAATTGTACATTGCTCATAATTTTGATTGTTGTTATCCAAGTATATATCCACAACACTTTCAATGAGCTTTTGGAATGTGTTTTAAAGAGAGCAAAGATATATAGGCAAAGTCCAATATATTATAAGATACATAAATGCCTAACTTTGCGGACGATGTAACCATTGTGATGAAGCGAGAAGATGAGTTAAGGTGTGCGGTGAAGATGTTGTTAATAGAAATTGGCAGAGTGGGTATACAGGTGAATTCGGAGAAAACAAAATTTATAAAAATGGAACCGACTCCAACCAATGAGCAGGAATTTGGAGCAGACCAAGGACCGGAGGTTTTGTTTCAGGTAGGAGAGGAATTCCAAGTAAGAGTATCGAAAGCATGCAAAAGTCTGAGGTTGTTGAAGAAGTTAATTACAGATAAGAATGTATCCCTAGAGTTAAAAAAAAGGTTTTAGTTACTGTGATAACACCCACATGGCAGCGAATGGGTAGCTATGCGCAAGATTATAGAATTGGGGGAGAAGAATGTTACGGCAAATATACGATGGTATCTGTGAAGGTGACTTCTGGTGTAGGAAGATAAAAAATAAGATAACATTTATCATATTAATTTTTTATTTAATTTAAGTTGTAGCTTGAAAAAAGTGAAGTACAATCTACTCATGAAGTTCACATAGTTTATTTTATCGGATCTTCAGGCACATAATTACACCTTACCACTAGTGTGTTTTGTTGTAAATGTAGAAATAATTATAATACGATTTATAATAACGTCATTGGTACCCTAGAATGACTTTCAGTTATTTGATAATTGGATTTTATTTCCACCGTATACTTTATTGTAATGTGAAGTGCATATGTAAAGTTGCGATTTCCGTTGATAATATTGTTTCGTACCATGAGAGTATAATAAGTTTTTCGTATAATTAACAATTACATCCTATTCTTAGCTCCGTTTAATTACCGCGCGAATGACATCGTTTCTTTTACGTTTTCAGTTGACTAAACGCAAATTATTGCTTTGCCGTATTGGTTCCGCTAACGCGTAATTGAGATAAACAGCTTTAATTTATTTATCGATGACTTTGCGAATGTATTTGCGGAAGAAAGTTGTCGCGTTTGAACGTTGAGTTGCGGACATCATGTGCCAGTAAATTATTCTTGTGGAGGTGCTAGAAAATTTTAAAATCCAGAAAAATCTAGTTGTCGTGGAAAATGTCCAAATTGTGCAACTTTAAAATAGATGCGATAGTGGTTTATATGGGCTATGTGCCAACCGCTTTGGGCGTAATTGCCACATTTGCATTTCGCGATAACTAGGTGCTACTTTTGTGTCAAATATTTTAGCACAATGTGTGTTAAGTCTTTCAATTTCGGTGTAACAAATCGTGTTAAAATATGTCGTCGCTTCGGACATATGTTTCTGATAATTCCTCCGTAGCCAAATATTTATTTTGAAAATTGTCACACGTTAGTAGAAAGATTAGTCAGGGCCTGAAGCATGTTTATTATTATCATCACAATCGGTATGTTTTGAAGACTGGCATGCAAACTTCTAAATATAATAGCAACGTTTACTGGAATTTGCAAAATTTATCTGGATTGTACTTTTTTCCGCTTCCTCTTTCTTCAAAATTTTCCTCAATCATTTCCACCCATCCACATTTCCCATTACATTTACGGTTCTTATGATGCTTTATTCTCTAAAACATTTTTTCATCTTTCTTGTAAAATGTTTGTGAATATTAAGTCTGGACTATTTATTGTTCTTCCTGTCTTGCAAGATAAAACAACAATAGCAATATTATTCATCATCATTGTGGAATCTTTTATGTTTAGTTGATATTGAAACATTTTTGTACACACTGCAACGAAATATAACACAAATCAGCACAACTCATCATTATTTATGTATTCAATATTACAAATTAATTACGTTACATTGCTATATTAATTAAATCGCACACATGGCAAAAACGACAATCATATTTTATTAGAAATAATTTATTTGATTGTGAATTTTAATGATTTAATTGTATATATTAATGTTAATATCATTGTGTACCAATCAATAAAAAACTGCATTTAATATTTATGTGTTAGAATGTAAATGATGTCTTAACATTTTAATCTGTTACAAATACGAGTTGGTCAAAATCCTATGTTCAGTGGCGATGTTGAAGCTAACGAGTTATTCTGGAGCTGCAATAGCCAAAGATTTTCGTAATCGATGAGGTGTAATAGTTAAATAATTTCGTCGTGAGTATTCTTCCGTTTGTATATTATGTGAAATGCATGCAAAGTTAGTCAAAATTTGTAAAAGTTGTGGCATTAATATCACATGACTACCCTTTACGTATACTGGGCAATCAGAGTCGAGCATTTTGTATTTGCTGCATCGTAAGATACAGCTTTACTAAGATTTTTCGGATTTTCTAATCCACTTTTACTCCACTAGCTAAAATAATTCTGTTCAAAATTAACTTGAGTGAAAGAAATAAATGGTGGATTGTTGGTGTTTAGTGAAATGAAAAACAAATGACAATTGTATAAAATTGCGCTCTTACTACGGCTAATTAAAATAATAAAAATTAGATACATTTCTTGCAATGACCTTCGCAAGTTTATTTACAAGTGAGGTGCAGATTTTAATAATTTAATATTTTCAGTTTCTTTCTTTTAACTTACTCCGATCCACACACCTACATTAAAGCTAACTCACTTCTATATAAATTCATTAGCTCTTACTTTTTGAGTATTTAAAGAATGGACACCATATGTGAGTGTTATTAAAAACAGCAATTACAGTATAAAATGCAGCAGTCAAATATATGTTTGTATTATCAACCTAAATTGCTTTCCTGGCACATTATTTAAGTGAAGTAAAAACAGTTGTGATTTGCTGTGAAAACTCCTTAAATACAATTGAGAAACAACTCATATCGGAAATTAAACTAATTGCGAAGACGATGCGCACATACAATGTTAATTAAAAAATACTTTCATTAACATCCATAGATGTCAACATAGGTGATGGTAAGTCACGGAGAGCATTGTAAAACTTAACAGGAGGTGTTTACAAGCATTTGTTATAGGCATTTTGATTACATGGGAATCCTGCCTTTAATACCAACGTGAAAAAATAATTTATCTACTACTGTCAAGTAATATATGCATTATATGTGCTGCTGTAGATATGTACGTAAAGCTTTCTTAAATTACAATAATGTAATAAGACAAATAGATACAGATAAAATATCGTATTTGAATGGGCTAAGTCAATTTTATTATATACAGATTCCTTCAAATAAGTACGATGGTGTATTTATTTCCATTTTAGTTATTTCGAAAGTTGCTTTTATTTTGGCATTTCAGCTCTCGGAATTTATTGTTAAGCTAGCAATGCAACAGCGTTAGTGGACTGTAATGTTTAATTCGTTACAGCTCGATATTTATTTATACTTGATCTGGAGAAACTCCGCATTATACCGAACGTATATGTAGTCGTTGCAAGGTACCCCCTATATGAATATTGTTATTTTTTTCGAATTATATAAACATTTCCTTTGTTCATTCTACCACATCGATTGCTACAGATCACCGCCATTAATTTTTGTACACTTCGAAAATTGTAACTCATCGGCGCTTCAATTAGTTGAAAACTAATTCTCGACGAGTCGAGTCTATTTTGAGCAATACGAAGCATGCAATACGCTTGTTCTATAAAATTTCAATTTTTATAAAGTCATCGATAAAAATTATAAATGGTCAAAGCAATTGACAATGCAACACTGAAAGTTACACAAAAGAAAATTCTGAAACGAACTGGAAATCACAAAACGGTTACAAAAATTAACTTACCCACTTATGTAGTAAATTAAATATTCATTCATAACTAGCCTAAAAAGTCCGCGCAGTTTTTTACATTTAAGGTGTTTTATACTACACAAGTCAAGTATGTTTCTATTTGAAGCATCACATGCTATTAATGTCAAAAATTATTAATGCAAGCTGAACCTTATTGTGAATTTTGGAAAAAACTTTTTACTTAATTTACCTGCATTTAATATGAAAACGTCGACACCATGAAAGGCTCGTCAAAATGACAAAAATTACATATAATTTTGGGATTCCCTAAAAAAATTGTCTTAATTTTAAATGACAATAGTGCAATGGCTCTTCTAAACAACTTTTTTAGGAAATCCCAAAATTATATATATTACTAAATCGAATTTAGTACCTAATTTAATTATCGTATTTGGCGTTCGGATATTCCGAGTTGTCAGTAATTTTCAAATATCGATAATTGATAATTAAGTTGCCCATCTAACGGCTACTCTCATTTTTGTTATATTTTCGATATTGTTGTTCATTATTTTTGGCTATAATCACTATCCTATCTTATGAACCTTTTACGTACAAAAATGTATGTATATGTAGATTTGGCTGGAACACTAATAAAATGTATGAGAAGATGGTGGTGGTGACCAGATAATGGAGCTGCTGTGAATTGTCTGCTTGAATCTTCAGCTGATGAAGCAGAGTGTATTTTCCATTTTGTTATAAAGTAGTTGTAAATTTTCTCCGTATCTTCGAACAACACATACCATTTTGGAAAGAAGCGAAACGCAAATTATAACATATGTTTTTGATGGTCCACAAGAGAAAGTTATTTCACCATCCCTTAAAAATGAAGTTGAAGAATTGAATCATTTCATGCTCCAAGAGATCGGGACACCTTGATGTTTTTTTTTTCAAGTAGGGCGAAATACAAATCCTACAAATAATTAAATTTCAATCAACACATCATTAATTAATAATTTTGTGGGAAACACTCTATTGGAAGCAATTGTGAAATGGAAGGATCAAGATATATTCTAACTGTCGTTAGGCAATGTCTGTCACAGGATACACCTACAAATGAAATTATTATTTAAAGTTGAGTTGACGTTGATGGTCAAATCTATATATCAAAATAATCTTTTATGTACGAACAATGATATAAATTAATGCACTACAGCCTTGATGAAAAAGAATTTTATAAAAACGTTTTACATAAACTAAAATATTGCACATCTGAATTTATCAAAAATATGTAATAAGAAGAATTCGTTTACAATTCTTCTGGCTGTTACAAATAAAATTATGTTTTTTAACGTCAAGACTCAATGCGAGGCCAGTGTCCTGTATCAATAAAATTTGCCACATTAAGCTGCCATAATTGGTGCAATTGTATTAAGATAAGCATAAGGGTAAGATTTATTTAATTGTACTTTATTTTAAATAATATACAAAATTATATTATAACATTTGATTTTTAATCGAACGCGTTACAAAGCGTAACAATATCCTCAAATATTTGGGAGCGAAGTATATAGCAGCGACCGGAGAGACAGAACACAGCTTAGTGAAAATGGTGTTGGAGTAGTTAAAGAAAAAGGAGAACAAGAGAAGTGACATATACAAATTGGAAGAAAGTGTAATAAAAATAGAATAAAAGACAGGATTATCCGTGAGAGAGGCAGAAAGAAGGATATGTGAGGGCAAGGAGATAGTAAAGTGATGAAAGCTGGTAGGAGCGCAGAAATGGAAAGTAAAATTGGAAATGCGAGGTACAACACAAAATACAAAAGAAATAAAGCAGACGGGAGAAAGCCAAGGTATTTAAGGGGAGAGAAATTGGCAGAAAGGAAAGTATGTTAGCAAGGTTCTGATGTGGAAGTAATGGGACCGTCAACAAATTTTATGAAAGAGAACAGGTTGGGATGAATGGGAACATTGGTTGGAAGATTGTGAACAGATAAGCGTGAAAGAAGACGAGAATAAGACAGGGAAAGACTGGAGAAGAAGTTTGGGAGAGAAGCAGAGGGACTAGAAATATTAGGGAAAATAAAAGGGACGAAGGAAGAAAGTAGGAAAAAGAGAGAAACGAAACAGCAGGATGAAGAAAAAACACGGGGGAGATGTAAGAAGAAAGAGATGGAACCAAAGGGTGATGTTAGCGCAAAATGTTATAAAGAAATGCTAGAAAGTGAATATGCCAATAAAGACTTTTTTCCCAAAAAATATGGCTGACAAATGGTTCGTACTATGTATCTAATAATGTCCAAATAAGTGACGCTGCAAGATTTGTTTTTACCAGCAGCCACAATAGATTGAAAAGTTATGGCACATGATTAAAAATTACGGTAAAAAACTGAAAGTTTTAATAGAAAAAAAATATATTATATATTATATAACTCGGAAAAACCTACCAAATGAACAAAAGATATTTTCTAGTTCATATTATCGCAAAATCGAAGACCAATGAAATTATCATGTAATTTTACGTCTAACATGTTGAAAACACCGTAATAAATTACATTTGTGCTAATTGTAAAACCACTTATGTCATGTCATTTGTAAAGAGGTAAAATACCCAATGCGTATAATAACGCAATTTATGAGTAGAATTCAGCCGTGATGTTGCATATATACCGAGCTGCGATCAATTGACGCAATGACATTGAAACGTTGGTGAATATGAGAATGAATGCAAACGTTTCTGTGTATAATTACACATTAATTATAATACGCTAACACATTCGACGTTTGGAACCAACACATTGTTTCCCGATTAGAATATATTTTCGTTATTAATTTACGAAAAAATTTATGTAATTTTGAACACCGCTCCTTTGAAGAATAACGTATTAAAGGACAATTTAGTGTTCATGGGTGCGCGTATATCGCGAAAACGTTTATCTGCGTCTATCTTTAGGAGGCGCTCTATCCTTTAATAAATCAACTTTTATTGCATACGTGTATGTTACTTCAGGAGTGCCGCCCTCGTAAAACCCTCCTTGACCTTACCATAGGCGTAGGAGGTACCGCATCGAATGCTTTTACTTCCTTATACTAAACTAACTATCCTCGTATACAAATGCCCTTTTCAAGCAAATCAATTAATGCACATGATGAAGTCTTAATAAATCTGATGCTTTCATGGTAAGTCGATTATTATTGCCATACCGTAGTGAAATGTAGATTTTGATTCATATTGTTTAAAAATTATATATTCGCTTCAGACATAAAGGAAAACTATTAATAATTGATTGAAAAACGCAAAATGCACAAAGCGCGCATTATTATGTACTAAAAAATCAACAAAGATATAAAACATATAAACTTATCAGTCATATCTAAAATAAATAAATTGTAGGTACTACATTATGCATGACACAATTTACGACTGAAACACTTATTATAATTGGTGATAAATATAGTTAATGCATAATTAATCAAGTTGTTCCACATACTGCGTCAAATTATAATTGTGACTTATTATTGGGATCCACCTACGCAGTGGTAGGCTTCGTTTCATGTTGCCGGCGTCCCTGAACTGTATACCTAGATGATTGACGAAGAAACGTTGATTTCTGACATCTACTCTTTATTGCCTACCTCCTGGTACGCAATTACTACCGCATGAATAATAGGAGTAAAAAGGTCGCAATAAATACTCAAATTAAAAGTGACTTATATGATTTGCGATATCGTGCTAGCGATTGATTTAACTAGTAACGTCGCGCAAATACTAGTAACAATTGGGCAATACTAATAAAACATTTTCGTAATTTTTAAAAATTTTAACGAGTTATACAAATATGGATTTGGAACCTATACTATTTATGAAACACTGCTGCACGACATGACAGTCCGAATTATACTATCCGTGCAAGTTGATAGAAAGCCAGAAGTACTTTGCTACATCATTCTTCACTATCATTGATGGTAACACGCAGAAGAACAGCGCGAATATCTAACGAATTACCATGAAATTACAGCAATATCAAAGCTAGCATAGTACTGGGTCGCTGTACATCATAGTATTTCTGAGGTACGTGAGAATATTCGCCTGGTGCATGTGTGTTCACATTCATATGCAGGTGACTATGGTGGAATTAAATCATTAAATTAGTGCAACGAATCAGGAATATCAAGTCCCTTAGTTGTTATAGTTTTTACATACTTATCGTAATTGAAATTTGTTATTTATTTAGTTATAATTCGTAGATGAACTCTGCACACAAATTTCTTAGAATGTTGGCAATCCTATAACCTTACACATATTGTTTTTATCATTCTTGGTATTCCGTCTGGCCAACTTGTAAAATAGCGAAACATTCTTGTCCATTGATTTTTTATCTCACTACTTTACAGACAAACACTCTTTAGTTACCTTACTTATTATTAAGTTATTCTTTGATATGTGAGGAGGGTTAGTTTTAAATACCCTGTAGACTGGTAACGTCTGGATGCAGCTTAGATCTATGTACTATGTGATTTTATGTACTGTTCACTTTACTTCATTATCATTTTGTTAATACTAATACAATTACAAAGTGATATAATAATTCTCGTATGAGCTAATATGGCTGGTATATCCGCTAAATACCGATACTGCCTCAATGGCATTATAAATAAACCCATTTAGATATCCAGTACATCATGTTCTACTTAATGTTTAACATACATTATTTAATTCACCTCAACTTTCATTATAAAATTGTAGAAAATACTTAATTTTATTTACTTGCACAAAATGAGCGATCTGCCTTTTTATACGTACACACTTCATTCCACCACCTACAGGTGGAATATATTGGAGTAGTTACTAATAAGAATTATGGTATTAGTGCGTGTCGATTTTGAGAAAAAATTAAAATGTTGTGATTTTTGTAAATGAGGGGTTCCTAAAATATGCCTTTCTCATTAGTGTACACTTTGACAGAAGCTTCTGTTACTTGTTTCACACACCTCTCTATGGAGTGCCCATGACATGGCCACTTTGGAATTTGCATTGGCTCTTCAACAAACTATCTGATATTTTGAGTTTACACGTAAGTGGAGGGTTCACATACTTTTACTTTATCTGACCAGTTTACTACTTCTAAAAGAGAAATCGCATTTAAATTTACTGGAGGTGTTATCTTAGGCCGAATAGATAGATCTCCTAGTGTATCACCATCTTCATTCCTTAAGTCAATTATCTTCTGAACCCCTGCAATTCTTTCCTCTTGGTCATCCGAGCATAAAAGTGTATGAAACACCATTTCACTAAATGCGAACCACGATGAACGTTGGATCGTTGGAAAACAATATCCGCTACTGCCTTCTTCTGAGATCTTATGAGCTTCAATTGAAGAAGGATGTGGCGAGGTCCTTCCACTCAAGATTTCGCTTTAATTGTAAACCAGAAGAGATAGTAAACGCCAACAATGTATTCCACAAGAAGTTGCAACGTCAAGTTATTGCTTTTAAGACCATGTTTTGAAACCCATATGCGACAAATCCTATTTGCAGTTATTAACCACCGAGAGTGGCTTACTGAATCCAATTTCTAATAGTGCCAGATCATTTGGAAGTAGAACAGTCCTTTATGGCCTGAGTTATCCTATAACCATTATCCTAATCTGTAGAGTGATCTTGGACAATATCGTCACTCAATAGAGCCAAATGCTCTGGAAAGAATAATTTGACAAATGAGAGATTGATTTCAAGTTCAGTTGCAGTATCAAGCATGTTGTCAATCGTTCGATTCCACTTGTTGTTGGACAAAGTTTTTCCATCCAACTCTGTAATCAAGTGCCGCAGAGGTAGCTCATTACAATGAAGAGCACAAACCAGCCAGATGAGTTTACGATGCAATTTTACCTCAACCCAATACATGTCTCCTCCTTGGGGAGAGTCACCACGAATAGCCTGCAAACTTTTATCAATGATGTTCTTCTTTAAGAAATCGACAAGATGGTTACCAATAACTTCATCCGGTTTTCTTTTCGTTAAATCTTTCTAAGATACCTTCCACCTGGCTCATTACAAACAATGTAATGCTCTTCTTTCACAATACTTGGAAACTGATAATGGCAGCTGTAGCACGTAGACCGACACCATACCTAATACTTTGCAATACTGCTCAATTGTAATGTATTGTAATGACTTGTTCTTGTAGTAGACGGGACATGAAAATCATAACATGGAATCTCCAAAGGTTCTTCAGATTCTTCAAGGCAAGCAGCAGTTGGCTGTTCATCTTAAATAAATTCACTTGTTTGTAATGTTAACTCTTCCTTCTTTTTCTGCTGATATATTCTGAAATTATTCGAAAAATCATCTTCTTGCTTCTTTTGCTTTTCAATGTGTCTTCTGTGGTCACGTAGATTTGGGAATCCAATTTGATGCTGTCCAACAGATCCAACCTTCTCTCTTTCACTCTTAATAAACACTAGTTCTTTGACAGGGATCTTCATACCCTTACAGCGAAAGCAGGAGATGTTGACTTCATGGTTACAGCCAGCTCCACCTGGATATGTACCTTCAAACTCTGAAAATAGCTTAATCTCACACTTGCAATTAAGTATGTCAAAGAGCTTGTCTAACGTTGCTACGAAAGCCTCTTTCACTTCCAGTTTTCCTCTGCCAATTGATATGTTTTTGGCTTTTTCTCAGTTTTGTTTTTAAATTGGTACCACAAAACAAACTGTTTGCTACCTACCACTTTCCAGCGCTTTTGAATAAATATCCTTTGCAGCACTAGCTGCTGGGTAATTTCTGACATTCTCACCATTTTAATGTCTTAGTAGAAGAGAACATCACGAAGAGTTGGTAGTTCCGAAAGCAGAATTTCTCGACCAGTTCCAATAAAGTTACTGAAGTGAGTGGAATTTGCTAATGTTGTCTTTCTTTTACTAGTCATGGTTTCGAATTTTTATGCTTAAGTTTAATAATATATTTACGTGAATAAAAGTTGGTATAGATTTTATGCGATATTTGTCCCGATTTTCAAAAATGCAAAACAAAGCATCAAATTCGTCCTGTCTGAATAATTTTCTCATTCTTAAAAGGTAGTAACACAAATTGTTACAAACAACGTACTTGTCGATAGCTTTACATATATTTAAACCCACGCTGATATTTAATTTATTCGCCTAAGATAGATTCAACGTTTTCGTTTATTTAATTAAATAATCGCCGCACGAATAAGTGCTTGACACTGACTAGTTTTTTCCATCTTGAATGGCGAAAACCAGTTAATCAATAATATTTTCTACGGTAAGATTTAAACACACACACAAATTTTGCGGAACGATTAGAATATTGAATTAAACATTCGATTGTATTTGCATAAAACTTTATTTAAAAATCATCTTAGATAAATAATGTATACACAAAAGCAAATTGCAACCAATTCAGGTCCCCATTTACATATAAACGGAAAATACCGGTAAGTAGCTTTTGTATAATTAATTGATCTCATGCACATGCGATATCTACTTGACATTGAAAACCGACTGCTTTTGCCCGTCACCGATTTCTTCGAAAATAAACAAATTAGTACAGAAATAAAGTGGAATAATGAACGACGACGACGATGGAAACGATGTTTTTTTTTAATCAAAACATTGTACATGTAACCGAGATTATAGTATCTAATTTGCAAAATTGTCATGACGTTAGTCACGGTCCAGCTATGTTTGTGTTCCCATGTTATTCATGGGACCTTGAACTAAATTAACAAGTATCCTATACCAATCGCTATTATTTCGGAAGCTAATTAATTTATTATCCATTCACTAACAAAGCTGAATGACTGACGATTGACCGGTGGTGTATAATGGTTCTTCATCCATTCGAGGAATTTGTTTTATCGAGTTTCAATTCCTACCTACTTTTTATACATTTCAGCGAAATCAGTGTACTATTATGTATTTAATTAAAATGTAATTTATTGATTCACTTAAAATAAGACTGTGATTGTAACAATTATTTTAAAGAAGCATATATTGCAGGATAGTGCAATTTTCTTTCATAAAAACATATCGTCATTTAAACAATTTGTATCATTCATTCAAGTACTCCTAATTCATATGAAATTCTCGAAAACAATTGTTATGTTGTGTAGGCAGAAATTTACTGTCGACAACTTTCTTGGATTCTCCAAGAAAGTTGGCCACTTTCTTGAAAAATTGGCCAATGATGCATCCCCCCTAATCTTATATTTTTGGAACGAAGAGCAGGTCGTGAACCATTTTTGTTATTTTTCTCATATAATTTTTGAAGAGATGATGTTGAAGGTCGTCCTCTTTCGTATTCGTTGCTTTTCATTCTTTACATAAGGATTCTGCTATATTGGTGAGAAATTACAAAAGATCCATTCTCTTTGCTATTCTTAAAGATTCTTCGCGCAGTTGACAAGTACTAGATCTCGAAGTACTAGAATAACTATAGAAAATGGAACCGTGGTACCATTGTCATTGACCTGATACGGATTCGGTAGTACGATAGAACATCTAGCAAGTCCACATCTCTAATAAATTTATTATAAGTTTTTACCACATGTGCACATTCTATTTCAATAGAAGACTTTGAATTCCTAACCCATCTTTCTACATTAGTTAGTGGATAAGCACTAGAAAATTGTGATTGATACATGGATAATTATTTGTTCCTGAGTTTAGAAGACCTTTGTCTATGAATATTTGCATGCTTCTCTATTTCTTCTTCATTCGTCCCATTTTCTTGTTCTTCTTCAATCGTCGTTCCTAATTCTTCTTCACTAGTCTCATTTTCTGATTCCTCTATTATCTTCTTGCAAATGCATTAATAGCTGCATTAAATTTGAAAACTAATGTGCCATACTCTAAACCACTCTCACCGAATCAACTGTCTTCGTTTTCCTCAGGTATATGTCTAGTTTGCAAAGTAATTGCTTCCTTGTTCCACAAACTGTCGAACGATCATAACCAGAGGACAAGTAGAAATATAAATAAATATTAAAATAAATGTACGAATTAATTTTCCTTACGTACATTTCATATATCTGGACCGTAACTATCGCCTTATGTTACAAATCAATAATGAATAAAATAAATGTCCAGCAAACCATTGAAGAAACATGTACGTCGCTAATTTGCTGTTTCCGGCGTTAAGAAGTTAAATTTAAAGTTTTTGTGACAAATTTGGTTAGATATGATTACGATAAATATATGGTAAAAATATTTAACATAATTTACTTTGCAAATACGTGTTTGGAATAAAATTCGTTTGTATGAAGAAATGTAACATTGTGTATAAGAAATAATTTGCTACAATCTTTTCGGAATTTCGTCAGCAGATAAAAATAAACTAAATCGCTCAGTCCAACGAGACAACCGTAATATCAAATGCTTTAGCACGTTACACCTTGTCATTCGTTTAGCCTCGTGCCCATGAAAAATCCGTACAACATAAATAAATCACTCGGCAGAAAATGTGAATTTACGCCTGTCGTAATATAACATTTCCAACACATTTTGCGACTTGTATATTAATATAAATTAATTTTATGAAAATAAGAATAGATTATGTTGTTACATTATATATGCACTCGCCAAGTGAACATAAATTGTTTTCTTTTGTTAAATTGCGATCGGGATAATTTACTAAACCTAAACGTAGAACAATTAATATTCATAATGGATAGTACGTATTTTGATACAATTCTCCGTTTTGTTCATTCATCATGCACAAGTAGAGATTACGCCTGTGCTTAAACGCATCTAAATATAGAACGAATTATTAGAGTCCGATCAATAGCTAAACGCATTAAAAGCACGTGGATCGCGAAAATACCAAAGGTGTGCACGACGACGAAGCTAATATAGTGCTATTGATTTTCAGGAAATAGTAAACCCTCTCATCCCCACGGCCATGGTCACTCGGCAATCAAGGACTTAGCGGGCTCTCTCCTTGGGTGCAATGACGAGAAAAAGGATGACGGGGAACTTTGGAGTAATGTGGAAGCGCAGACCGCATTTCTCGGCCCCAATTTATGGGACAAAACTTACGACACAGACCTTAAGGTAATATATCTCAGATTTTATCGTTTTCTTTGCAACTGCGGTTCGGATTGCGTATAATTTTAACTTACTTAAGGAACTCGCTAGTAAACAAATCAAGACCAATTCATTTTCTGTCGAGAATATAACTTTTTGTTTAAATTGCAAATAATGTTTTGTATTGATTATGGAAAATTATCATAGTAGTCACCATTACATGTTTCTAAATTTATCGATGGGTTGCTGAATAGCATGGGATATTTTTCACATTTACTACTACATCTAATATTTTGATTATTGTAATGGGAGCAATTGCTTGTACCCGTATATGTTTATTATTCTATTAATTAATCTATCCCGCCATTGTAAATTTTAAGGAATTTTCTGAATTATAGCGCCCAGTTTCCAGTTAAATGTAATTCCAGGCATTATTTTCCGTTCTTCATAATTAATTGAGCACTAATTGGGCAATTATTAATTTTGCAATCCTAAAAAGTTTAATTTCAATTCAGTTCTCTAATAATTATCGAGTAATATAATTGAACCCATTTTGGGAGAATTTTTCAGACACTTTAATTATTTTAATATATTAATTAATTTAATTTTAGTACGTGGACCTCGACGAGTTTCTGTCCGAGAATGGAGTTTCGATGGATGGACTGGGCTCACACACCTCTATGGGACCCCTGGGCAGTTCGCACGGTGTACCTAAAAGGGAGCGATCCCCTAGTCCAGACTGCTTAAGTCCTGACACTATGAACCCGCCTTCACCTGCAGACTCAAGTGAGTATTTTACTATTGTAAGTTTAAAGCGATTCAATTATGTATTAGACAAAAGTATCAGTTGGAACTGTACTGAATACAGCTTTAAACAGGTTTCGCATCATCTTCATTCTTTGAAATCAAAAACTACTTGCATTTACGAACTTTCTTTTATTATTAATGACTATATCATTACATTTTTTCGAATCTATTGGGCAATATCGTTGATCAACAAGCCATGTAAAGTAACCTTGTATAACAACAAGCATTTCATTCATTGTTAATAATGAAATCAATTTTATTAAAACGACCAATCGCGACGCTCATTCAACGTTCCTATCACGAGCCGATTGTCTGCTATATCACGTTCCAAAGTGCGCGCAGATATGACGGGTTTCCTCAACGGACCACACACACCACTGCAATGTCGACTGTTTTAATACTTGGGGGATTATTTACGGATAGTACGTCATTATCTCAAAATTAATTCGTTGATGTGGATTATGTCCATTACAATTATTGATGCCAGTTTAAATAATGCATACATATTATGACGTGCATCCGACTACGTCAGAATAACAAAAGCTTCGTCAGGAACGTTTTAACATTGATGGATATATATAATATTAAACAATGAAGGCATGATGGGTTAAAAATGAAAATATATCGGATATACTACCCTAGTTTCATGAGAATAGTGTAAAAATTATTGTACAAAACTTTGTTAAAAAATTAGAAAAGGCGTACTTTAATAATAAATGGAAACGATTGAAATTTTGATAAATGATTAAAGAAGCTTGGGATAAGATACAGCAGCCTGACTTTGGTCAACTTACTTACCAAGATTTTTGAGGGAGTTTATAACCAAAAAAGATGGGGAACATTGGTATATTAATAAAATTCAAACCGCCAATTTTGCTACAATTTTATTTCTTAAAATTTTCCAAAATTTATTACCTTTACTGGGTGTTTGCCTACTTGTCGCGAATGAACAAAATTCATTTATTTTACTTTCTAATTTATTTGACCTATTTTTTCACTGTTGGCCTGAAGTAACAATTATAATTAAAATAACTCAACAGTAATGAATGACATGACAAATTCTATTTTTCGTGTATTAACAAATACAGCTACATGAAATATGAATTAAGTTTATGTTCCATTTCTAAAGATAAGATTAATATGCTTGCTTACTACAGATGAAAAACATCGAAATAGACTTAATTTTGGAAAGTGGTATTTGTCTCACAAACAGGTCGAAACTGCCAAGGAAGCTCTTTGTTTAAAAGTTTTGACGTAAAACTTATTTCTCATGGTATGTTTAATATTCTTATGTTAAACATGCATATAAGATAAGAATACTGCACAATAACTCGTTGATCATTTTAAATGTGCTGCATAAATCCATTCTATTATTCTCCTCATATTCAAAAGAAACCAAATGTTTAAAGCTGTATATCTGAAACCTTAATAAATTTAATTGGGCTGTTAGCTATGTAGAAAGTTTAACTATAAATTCAAAATACACGGTAATTAACATATACGTAAAAAGGGAGGCGTACATGGCCGAAAAAAAAACCATCCCGTTTCGATTGAAACAAGATTTCGTGAAAAGGTGATGCCACTCCACTGAGATCACCTTTTCACGGCATCTTGTTATTTTAAGTTGTTCGTATTAAGTCAGTTTTGCTCCGTTAGTAGAAATTTCACACAATTGAAACACCGACTTTATAGCCTTTTGCTATTTACTTACGTAAATTATTCAATTAGAATTAAACTACCCTACATGAGTAAAATATCTAGATGAAAATCAGCCAAAAGTTCCAAACTCAATACAAAATTTATTAAGGCGTACAACAAAGTAAATGGTTATTAGACCATACTAATGTCTAAAATACAGTTTTTTCTGAAGCATTGTCGATGGCTTCAAGTTGTCGTGACTTTGATCCACGGACAAGAGCATTTTCAGACGAAGAGCTCAAGCCGCAGCCCATCATCAAGAAATCCCGGAAGCAGTTCGTTCCCGATGACCTTAAAGATGACAAATACTGGGCGAGGCGCAGGAAGAACAACCTAGCGGCCAAAAGATCTCGCGATGCCCGCCGAATGAAGGAGAACCAGATCGCACTCCGAGCTGGATACCTGGAAAAAGAGGTAAATATATAACGGGACCATTTTTTCTTTGGTTTAATATATGATTGATATTGATTATGTGAATTAGTCAAAGCTTATTCATTAAAGCCCCAAATCTACTGTCATTTAAATTTATGCTACGCCTTTCCTCAATAAGCATTTTTCATAAATATTAACCTGACATTCGAATACTGGAATTGACAATATCTAAACAATTAAGCAAAATTTTAATCGAGCGGACGATAAACATGAATGTATTTAATGAAATTCTAAATACATTTACAATGCAATCTTTTCTATTCAGTCATACTGTGTCTTGCATTGAATCTACTATTTCATTAGTACAACATAATTAATCCAATATAACGATTAGTCAATGAACATTTTTGGTCGCTAATTTGTGCTCATCTTTGTGAGTGTGCAAGTTAAGTTGAGTCTGACAGTACCTGTGTCAAATATCTCTTTTGAACTCCTCATTAAAGCTGTCATTTCTATGATCGTTGCCACGATGTAATCCTACATACGTTTTCCTACAATTGTGTTCATAAATACAAAACTGTATTACCAATAAAATCTTGGACTACATTGTCTCATATCGGACGGTTAACAATTGTGCCATCGAAATTATATTAGCGCATTTTTAACAATTAGACTTTTCGCATATTAGCCTCTTCAACTGAAATAAATGCTATTTTTTGTGATACGTAGCAAGTTCATTTTCTCTAGACATACTATCTGCAAAAAAATAGGAAACCACCCTAAAAAAAATCTCATGTAAGTTAATAAAATTCACAAGGGTCATAGTGATTTCCACATTATTTAAATAGACAAGATAAGACGTTTAACTGAACTTAGCTTAATAATAAAAATTACTGAAGGAATCATTAACGTGTCTGCTACACATGCTACGATTCTAATGAAGTCCCATATGCTTTCTTTCAGTATCTGGTACATATCTAGTAGCATTCTTATGAGTTGTGTCGCTGGTCAAGAGTTATTGAAGGCCTAGGAATACTTCTAACTTGTTGATCTAACTAATAACAAAGATGCCCAAAGGGATTTATATCTGGAGTTTTTGTTTGTCATATATTTTGCTGCGGCTACTGAGCCATTACACACTATATCTAATTGTCCAAACTTCTACACACATCGTCGAAGATCCCTCGCTAAATTTCTCTCGTGCTTGATTGTTGCATTGTGTACCTTTCCCTTGATCTTAGCAAAACGAAACACGATGGTCGTAGTTGGAAATTAGGAATGAGGATTCGCAAGTCAATAAATATGGGCTCCATTGCTATTCATCACATCCTTGGTGATTTGTTTAAAATGTTAAACAATTTATTTTCTGGAATGCCATAAAAATTGTTTTTAATTCCAGAAATGGAACGGTTTTATATATCGCAGCAGCTCTTTATACCAGAGATTTGTTGTTGTTTAAAATTGAGCGAATTCTCTATGTGAATCTTCATCTCGACGAATGAAGATTTGAGGCATATTTTATGTAGTATTTTGACTTGAAATAAATTCAGGAGATTTTTCCACAAAAACCTCGCTCTAATACATTAAACAGCGACAAAAATTGTTTTCGACTCGAATTTTTACTGCTGACATTGGTGTCACATTACGCAGTTGCTTTACCTCTCTCAATTTCTTCGTCTCTTACTAACGACATCAATTAGCTTGCAGGCTACGATACTTGTGAATTTTATAAAGTTATAAAATATTTTCTTCAGAGGTATATTTAGAGTCACATGACAGATCAATACAACACATTCTTTTTACCAAGACTTCGGTATGCAAGAAATTATGTAAATCAAAATTGGGAGGGTGGGCGAAAAAGGATAAATTGTCATAGATTAATTAATTCCGAGAATAAAATATTTTTAAGTATATCATATTAAAAAATACATGCCTGGTTTGGGTATGACCTTAAGTTCTGTATCTTATATCAAGGTGATAGAGAACTACTAATCACTAATCACAAAAAAGCGACGCAAGATAGGTCGAAGAAATAAAAAAAATGGTATAATATTAGATTCATAGAAAGAAATAAACTACTAAAGTTTAAAAAACAATCTTTGTGGAGATCAGGTTTTTGATGTCCTATTGAGGATAGTGATGTCTGCTGCTAGCTGTAGTTCTACCACGAAGGTGCGCTAGATTATCTGGAGGATCCTGCAATTCTTGAAGCTTTCGACCCATTGTGCCCCACACATGTTCGATATATCTTGTGAATATTTTGCTCTTCAATATACCTTTGGGTCATAATTGAAGTATGCGGTAGGGCTTTATCTTATTGAAATATGCTGCCAGCATGACCTCAAATATACTGAAGAGATACAGGTTCTGAATCTGAATAAGGTTAATGTATCAATGGGTGTTCAGATTTCCAGGAATGCAAGTAGAGGTGATCTGCTACTTTGTCGTTAGACTCCAGGTGTTCAGCCTGAATGGTGCTTTAAAGCAAAGTTTAAATTTAGCGTCTGTCCTCTCTGACTTCAAACGCATATACTGCCGTCAGATCATCATAAGCAAAAGCGAGACTCCTAGCTGAAGTCAACTTACTGCCATTCTGCTAGCTATTGTTTCCTGAGCCGGCACCGCGACAACATAACAAGCTCGATATGCGGCCGTTGAAGGAATTTACAGTTTGTACGAAATGCAGACAACCAAAAAGGTCTTCGATATACGATACCCATGGATACTCTACGGTCTAGCACTTCTCGCCAACGTGCTCTCTCTGAAAGAGAGGTCTGAAAATGATCTCTTAGAGCCAACAGTCGAAGATATCGTTCTTCACATTATTATATATTAGTAATATGAAATCTTCGTGTTACTTATTATTAACTCTAGAAAACCGTCACAGTTAATGTTTTCCCAGTCTCTAGTCTTCGTATTGCCAATTTTTCAAAGCTTTTAGCATATTAGCGTCACTCCAACCCAACCTTCTACCAATTTCTTTGAACATTAGTCAACATTTTCTTGTGCCCACAATTCGACCTCTTTGAGAAGGAGGATGTAACGCAAGGCGACGATTGACGGATATTGAATACTTTTTGATAAACAATTTGACACATGTAAGTGGTCATGCTCTGACAGAACGATTTGGAGCAAAGTTATCTGAAGAATTTAACGAGACATTAAAAAAATTGTATAGGAATATTTGTCGTTTATTTCTTTCGACCAGTCTAATATTTTACCAACATTTTAAATTTCCAGGACTCCTTTTCTTTTTTTAAATATATCTCGGCTTTTATTGCCGGTTGGGTAGGTAGGGTAGAGTTTCGTGTTTCGTGAATAATTCAACAAATCATATAATTCGGAAACAGTTTAATCAACGCTGCCTCCACAATAACAACATAAATAAATTCCACCCGATTGCCATATTAACATCATATTAATTCTGACTAAAATATAATAATATACCTATAACATAGATCACCATTTGATTTTTATTTAAAATAGAATCATAAGTTAAGACTTCTCTAAGGGCTTTTCTAATGCCTTCTCTCCTACATTAACATCCGTCTGAACCAAGTTACAAATATTTCAAATTGGTGATACCGTTGAAAACTTAGCTGCCAGATATTGAATTGAAATTACAATTAAACATCAATTATATTTAAGGAAAAAAGAGAAAACTTATAATAACAATTATAAGATAAAAACCCCTTACCACACTTGATTTTTACAAATCTAAATACGTATTTCGGCAACTACGTTGCCATCTTCAGTAGAATCTGAAAGGATGAGTGTTAAACATAGTATTTCTAGTTAAGGTAAAAACCTTTGAAGATATTCTCTTCACTAAATCACCAGTGGGATAACACTGAAGTCAAATTAAAAACAACCTTATATATATACTTTTAACCTTAAAGGAAACGTAAAGCGGGGTGTAGTGTACCGTACTCCTTGTTGCCATGAATGCTGACTGCGGGAAAAACCTGAAACTAATCAAGCAATTCAAATAAGCTGGACTGCGGTATCGGTCCGTTGTCGGAATTCATTAAATTGTTTTTGTACCTGTGTATGAAAATACTTTCGTAGCTGTCTAATTCTCTACAATTGTGTACATTTTTAATTAATTTAAGCGAATCTAGTGGTAATGCGTGGCCTGTTTCTAAAATATGCTGGGCTACGCTTGATTTTGCGGGTCTGTTGAATCTAAAATGTGCTATATTTTCTTTATAGCGAGTTTTAATTTTAATTGTTTACCGTACCACGCAGCGTCTAAAAACTTAAATAAACTTTTCAAAAATCATGAACTTCAGGTCGCGTTTAAATCGAGCAATTCTTTGAAAACCCTATTAGGGAACGCCAAAGATAAAATTGAGGTAGACCAGAAAAGTGGAATATATGAAATAAATTGCAAGGAATGTAATCAAAAATATGTTGGGCAAACTAAACGTTCAATTAAAACTCGCTATAAAGAACATATAGCACATTTTAGATTCAACAAACCCGAAAATTCAAGCGTAGCCCAGCATATTTTAGAAACAGGCCACGCATTACCACTAGATTCGCTTAAATTAATTAAAAATGTACACAATTGTAGAGAATTAGACAGCTACGAAAGTATTTTCATACACATGTACAAAAACAATTTAATGAATTCCGACAACGGACCGATACCGCAGTCCAGCTTATTTGAATTGCTTGATTCGTTTCAGGTTATAAATAGCCATTTCCGCCAAATTCGTCTCGTTGTTGACACCGGTGTATTGCGCCGCTTGAACCAATCCATCGCATCGAAGAAATCCTACCTATCGTCCGGAGGAATGTTGACGTCCATTCTCTAAACAGTCTTAAAAAATACTTTGTCTCGAAAATGTATTTTCCCTGGTGCGCAGAAAAATACGTTGTTCGAATAGCTTCCACTGGTCGAATGGGTCGTAATTGTTTAATATTCCTAAGAACGACTGTAATTTTAGATGAATTGTGTGAATACAAAAAAAACTTTCTGTTGGTTTCCACCATCAGATACTGTCATATATGTATATCATATATGTATATATTATCTTTAAATTGTAAGGATACATGAAAGTTGCAGTTAGCATTTCTACTAACACATAACAACAAGTTTGTTTGACATATGGTTTACTACTAAGTTTCAGGACAAATATTTCTCCAACTCTTCGCATTTGTAGCTATGTACCATAGTCTTTCGAAAGTCAAATAAATCTCGATTGATCGGTTCTATTTACTTTTCATTAGTTCAATCATTCGCTCTCCATATATTTTCCTCTGTACAATTAAAGTATCTTCATTCTTTTTGAATATACTAATTGTTCGTTGTTATTTAACAGCTTTGTCAGCTCGGTTCAATTACACTCTCCCTAGTTGAAGAATTGTCTGAGTGATTAACAAAAAATCAATTCACGATCTTTGGATTTAGAATACTTCAATCAATGGTATTGTTTTCTCATTCTTATTAACCAGCATAATGATTCAAAAATGAGATATTTTGTGGGTTTTTGATAAATATATGAAAATCGAATAATAGAATAATCCCTTTCAGTGATGATATCTGAAAGCTGAAAGCTTTATTGCATTACATCATTACATGTTTATTCCGCGATTGAGCTATACTATACTAAAGTTGCGCCGTCGGACTCTCTATGTGGAAGCAGTCAATCAGTTAATCACTTAAATCATGGGTGGTGACTAGCGCCAATCTGTAACATATTCTTGGCCGTATTTCCGAGGTTGTGATTATGGTTTTCAGACTATCCTGTCTCCTGAAATTTAGTTTTGTGCGTTTACGCTGATTGCAGTATTGTAAATACTTATCTTAATGTCATTAATGTCTTTTTTATTCTAAATGAATTATTTGTTTCAGAACATGGGACTTCGCCAAGAATTAGAACGACTGAAAAAAGAAAATTTATTGTTACAAAATAAATTGTCAAAATACGAAGATGTGTAACTATTTAACTGGTCTCTAATTTACGTCTCACCCCACAACCGTCTGTCACTCATTCAACTCGAAAATACATACACACAAACACACACATACACATCTAGTGTCTATTCGGAAAAAAACAACCAAACATTTGTATATAAACATACACATAATGTAGTCATCATGTAGTTCTTAAGATTATAATAGTAGAAAAAATTTAAAAATACCTAATATATTCAGTTGGCTAGATCATATGAAGTTATTTCGAATATTTAAATTTAAGTAAAAAGTGTGAGAGGTAACGATTGTGTGTACTTGCAAAGATGTCGCGGTTCAAACTGAATACACACTGTATCAGTGTTGTATGTTATATTTTCTTTAATAGGTGATGTTTTAAATTGTCAATTACATCTCTTCATCGTTAGATATTTGAAATTTCTATATGTGTGTCTAGCCCAGCTTTAGTGTTTGCAAAAGAAACGATAAAATGGCCTCTGCATTAGCAGCTGTGCTCTGTTATTATTGTAGACTAATTGTTGATTGTTTTTATGTTTATATAGTCTATTTTTTGGTTGAAGTTAATTATAGTGGTACTTTAAATTACAGTTAAGCAAAATAGTAGTAGGAATGCTCACAATTACTGGAGAATAGGCGATTTTAGTGATGCTTACAGAGAATGAATAAGCACCGTATAGGATTGGTACTATTAGACGTGGTATTTACAGACGTAGTTGCTTTCAAAAATGTACAAAATTCACATTTAGACGTTTTGAATTTGTTGATTTGACCGTAAAAATCATTAAAATTGAAGCACAATTAAAGCGGCTAATTGGACAACATAATTTCATTGATGAAAACTTGAAAAAAGATATAAACATCATATCATAAATAATATTACAAGTCTGCTCAAAATACACAAAACAACTGTTTTGTACGGTTGCATCCGATACTGTAAATGTTTATTTACAATTATTTAATATCTATAATAAAATTGTAATCTACATCTTCGAAAGATGCATAATTATAAAGTTGTACGTACTTGCAAAAGCAAATTGGACGCTCAAATGAACAAAACTCTAAGAGACTGAAACTTATCAATTGTGTTGATCAAATATTTCATTTAGATGTTTTCAAATAATTGATAATATATATTAATTATATATATCTACTCCATTTTCGCTACGATATTTTGTAAATATATTTCAATCTATAATTTTATTTCTATGGCACCTACTTTACTAACAATTTAATTCTAATGTAGTAATTTATATATTATATCTGTATGTTACACCATTTGTTTGATTTAGAGCGTTCGGTTTGCTTCTATCCTAGGCTGTTATTTGTCGAGGTTCTGATATTAAGATATTTGGGATAACGATTGATATTTAAAGAATGACTGCTAATTGTATTTTACAACTGTAAAATTAAAGACCTGCCTTGAAGGCATTGCCTTATATGTGGAAATAGTATCTTTTATATGTATTTATTGAAAATGTTTCCACTATATAATTTTTTAAAGAATTGTATACAAGTCATGTGAAAGCATTTTCAGAAACTCGTTTATATGTATTTATACAATGTTACTGTTAATGTATATGATTGTACACTGATTTTTAAAAATTTACAAAGTATAAGTAACCTCAATGTTAAAACGATTATTCGCACATTTTTTGCGAAAACCAGAAACATTTGATTATTTTGAGGCGTTTGTTGTCCGTTTTTTGCGACTGCTCGTTGCAACCAATTTTTTATTTGGTGTTTTGTATTATGAAGTAGCTTTCGTTTCAGTAGTCGAAGAGAGTTTATTTGTCAACTTGTAATTGCTGTTGTGAGCATTAAATCCATAAAATGTGTGGAGTGTTTTATTCAATAACCCTATAGAAACTCAATCAAATTGGGTGCATTTATTGGTAATATTTCACTATTTTCGCATGGTTAAAGAATTGTCATTTTTATTTACTTATTCATTATTATCCTTCTATTGTTATCCTTATTACCCTTCAATTATTACTCTTCCGAAGGTTTTCAATTTGGTATGGATAGATTTGAAAATTCCGTCTTTGGAATTATCCGACTGAATTGGAAAATTATTTCAGGAATTTGGAGTTTAAATAGTACGTAATTCTTTTTGTTTGTGGATGCTAATTTTTGATATTCATTGGTGTCTTTGAAATACCTCGAGGTACCTGGATATTGATCTAGTTTGATGCCTAACATTGGTGTTTTATTGTTATTATATGGTTGTGTACAATTATAATTTTAGGGTTGGTTATTTATTGGAATAAATATTTTGTTTGTATCTTGGTAATTGGTTTATTTAAAGATCTTTCTATGATCCTCTCGATAATTAGGTAAACATTATGGACATCATTGAGATCATAAAATATAGTTTATTAAATCCTCAGTCCTAAAGGTTGAGGCTTGTATGCATCTAGGGCAAAAAAATTACAATTTAAAATCCGGCGAGCTTACTAGATCTCACATGCTACCAGATTTTTAAGAAAATAATAAAACATTTGAGTTCGTATGTGAGACTGGCGCTCATTGTAATTTTTGTCAAAGCACTTTATTATTTATTGTTAATTACTAGGCATGATATGGCTTTATCACTTTTATCATAGGCCAGTAATTTTTTTTTGCCAGGGGGGCAATAAAGTAAGATATACATGACTTGCACATGGGTGAAAAAAGTTAATCCACGTAGCTGTTAGCACGAAGTACTTATTTGGGTTTGCATTTGAATATCTTAACACTGACTGACGTCAATTATGGATAATCTATTATTTGAATTTCATTATTTTATTTTATTCAAGTTTATACGTTTGAAAATAACGTAGCATACGTCGTTTGGAGTAAAAATGACGGTGTGCAACTCGTAGAGCGTCCTGGCCGAGTTACACAAAATGTCACATTTATTCATTATGAAATTTTCTCATAATAATATTATAAAGAGGAAAAAAATAGCGTTACCTTTTTTCAAAAAGCGCTCTCGTAAATATCTTGCGATATGCATAATCGACCGATAACAGCTGGCGTAAGTTTTTATAATAATTATTTCTATCGTAACATTGGGCGAAGGAACGAAATGTTGCCCAGGCAAATACTGGCATATTTTCCATTCAATTTGTTTCCCATTGGCATGATTCACTTCACTGCTATTGAATAATACATTTCAAACTATCAGCGACATCTAAAGGGATTAGTTGGAGATCAGTTTTTGATTCCCTTAAGACTGGGGAATCAAAAACTGATCGCCAACTAATCCCTTTAGATGTCGCTGATAGTTTGAAATGTATTATTCAATAGCAGTGAAGTAAATCATGCCAATCGGAAACAAACCGAATGGAAAATATGCCAGTATTTGCCTGGGCAACATTTCGTTCCTTCGCCCAACGTTACGATACAAAAAAATATTATAAAAACTTACGCCAGCGGTTATCGGTCGATATACATATCGCAAGATATTTACGAGAGCGCCTTTTTTTACACGTAATTTTCCATATTTTAATTCATTTTAGTATTAAGTATTTAAAAGTTGTAACCAGCATTTACAAATATACACCATGAACTTTATACTTGCTGTTTAGTAATCACAGGAACCATAATAATAACGAAGTCATAACACCATCAAAAGTATAGGAATATAACCCTGCGTTTGAATTTTAAAAAATAATTCATTTAGCATGGCTATATAAACTGCTTACAGCTTACAAATGAAGAAATTTCGCAATTGGCGGCAGATACTCTCGGACAATTTGATAATGCGAAATATAGGTCGGAAAGAAGTAATCGCCTTACAGCTTCACATTTTGGAAGCGTAATAAGACGTCAGCCGCGCACTTCTTGTCACAGCCTGGTCAAATCTATTTTACATACCCGACTTATTAGAAGCGAAGCAATCGAATATGGGCTCCTTAAAGAATCCGTTGCTAGCGCCAAATTTGAGGAAACATGCAAAATAAAGGTAGACCGAAGTGGATTGCATGTGGATCCCATACACACTTTTTTGGGTGCCTGACGGCAACACCTGACGGTAACACCGACAATTATTACAGAAATGACGATTCACATTTAATATTTACAGGTCTAATAGGCCAAACTCATATATTGGAAGTAAAGTGTTTATTTAATGTGTCTAAATTATCCATAAATTTAAATTAAGCAGTTACAAAATTAAAAAACTTTTGCCTGGAACTTCATAACGGCAAGCTCAGGCTGAAGAGAAATCATAATTATTATTATCAGGTAAACTATTATTTTAATTGGTGAGGGTAAAATGGGAATGATCGAACACTGAAATGTAGTTGTTTGAGAAACTAGAGTAGATATTTATAACATAGGCTGTGCTTTTCGTACGAGCTTTACCAAATATCATGCTCCAAGCAAAGAAATTACGCAAGTAGCAATTACATATTTATTTCCTTGCTTCAAAATTTCATTGATTGTTTCAAGCTTGCTACATAACGTTCTTTATTTATAATTTGGCAACCCATTTTTAGATTCAGGGTCAACTGCATATAACACGAAGGGATGTCTGCTATTTTGTTTGTTATGTAAATGATGATGTTGATCTGTTTATTGAACAAATTAAAAGAGACGACCATTTATGGGACAATCATATGATGGAAAAGTTAGTTTTATTTTAGAAAGACTGTACACTCCCAGAAATTGTACGCGGCAGAATAAAAAGAGGACTTCGATGTATAGACCCTGAACACATCATAGAGGCGCAACAAACACAAAAGCAAAAAAGATAGGCCAGATTACAAATAAATTTGCCAACATATGATAAATGAAGATACAACAGATCAAAAACAGGGAGAATTCTATTGAATTCGAATAGATCCTAGTATTTGACACGATTGGTACCCGAACATATTAATTTTAACTTTGGTATTCCCACACAATAAATTAAATTTAAATGGAATATTTGTTGCAATTGGTTAAAAATCTACCGAAGATATGGTTTTGAAGGTAGGCAAGGCTAGATAAACCACAGGTAGCAATCAAAGTAGATGCTTTCGAAATGACGCTTGAAGTGAATACTGCAATGTGTTCTGTGAGCAACGTGGGCCATTCGCGAATGAGTCGCTCAAAATGAACCACCAGCAATTCAGAACGTGTAACCTACCACAATGTGAACACATAGAGCTTCAACATGAAAACGGATTTGCATTGCTCAGTACAATTTGTATCACGAACATACGAATGCACAAGTGAAGTAAAAATTAAACCATATAGAGCTGATGTGGATGGCGGGATCAAGCGGAAATAATATTTTATATTTTCAATTTTTCATAATATGGTAAATAAACAAACTTATTTTATAAGTGCAATTTCCAAATCTGTTTTTGTATAATTATTTTAATAAGTATGGAATATGAAACAATATGAAATTTGAATGCATTGGCACAAGTATCATAAGTGGAATTACTCATTCGCATTTAGAAAGTGTTTTGAAATAGGTAACTAAGATGGTACATAATCATCCTATTATAATACTATAGTATCATCAGAATGATCGCTTATGCTATTTAGCGACACACCGAAAAGTGCATGCCAGAGAATATTTATTATTGTAACAAAATATTGATATCACCATAAAACAAACTGCTTATTCTGTAGATTACTTTCAAATTAAAGATTGGTTAGATTCGGCAAAAAATGTAATGTCGCAATAAAATTTATGTAAGCGTGCGCAAATATCGTACATAACGTGAGAGCAACGGAATTATGTTTTAGAGTTGGCCCTGGAAGAGGGAGATAGACATACAATGAATGTGTAATTTTAATCCAATAAAATAATTCATTTAAACTGTCACTTTTTGAAGTATTGTAAAACAGTTTTTAATGAAATTTTAACACCATATATGAACATGTTGCACGACGTCAAAGGAAGAGTTACATTGTGATGTCGGTGGTGGCCATATAACTCATCTTATTTGATAATTACTATTGGTTGTCATGATTAAAATGTATTATTTAAAATTTTACTGCCAACATAACCTCAGTTTTTACAGCTTTGCATGCAGTTTGATTTCATCTAAATTTAAGTTACCGGTAAAAGGGTTGGTACACCTGTTAGTAACGGCGAGTAGATCTATTACTCAAAATTAATCTAAGACATACGCGAAAACTTCCAAAGCCCTCCCTGAATCACAATTCCGTTGCTCACACGTTATGTTATGCAAGCAGATATATGAAAAAAAAAAAATTAATAGTGCCGCCTTCGCTAAGTTGTGATTAATTTCATTTCTAATCGATCCGTGCAATTGAAGTTCGTCACTATCGTCTCTGCATTCATAATCGTCATTGACAAATGTAACTGTCTTTTAGTAAGCAAACAAAACATCGATAAATTTGGACGAGCATTATCACGAGATTTTTTTAGAATAGGAGAAAAAATCCGGGACGAATTATTGTGGTTACTCATCTTGCGAACGCGAACCGCCGAGATTTATGAATGAGATTCGTTCGACCAGTTCGACGTGTTTTACGAAACCTACCGTGAATTTCGGTGAACTAAAAATTGTCGGCGGCAAATATGATGATCGAAATTAGCCGCTCGCATACGAAGAAATTTTCTAATTGCCGTGTAGCCTTATCTAATGATGCAATTCTTTTGATTTTTTTTTAGCTCATATACATATTGATACGAAGGAAGTCAATGAAAGGATTTTGTATAAAATTATTAGAATCGCGAGATAGCGAAAAAAATAGATTGGGAACGTAATATAAAAAAAAATTAACATACACTGGGCCTAGATGCTACTTTTTCCAATTACATGCCAAAATTCTGTTTAGAAATATTAATTAGTTTCCAAGCGGGGAGCGATTAATTGCGACCATGACTGAATCCCCAACTTTAATACGAGAAAGCAATGGTTGTGCAAAACCCGGAAACATCCAAACACTCACCATAATAACTAAGATTTTTATAAACCACTTTCATAAACAAACTTTTATTTTAACAGCAATAAACCTTTACATTGCTAAGATTGTATAAAATATTATGAAAACAGTAGAATTTTAATGAAACAAAAAGTTTTAATAGCAGCAGAGGAGGTTTATATGCATACAATGCGAAGGCGTTTCCTTTTATGTTCGTTGCGAGATATTTCATGTTATGAACGTCAACGAATTTCAGAAAATGTATCCGCTACTTTTTTTGCAGAAAGATTTTATGCTAGTACTATTTCGTTATAATTCTATGTGTAATGTAATAGTTAAGTGTATTGCAGATTCATTCATTTATTTGTGTTACTACGTGGACACTAATGGTCCCATAATATTGAACCATATCTGGCTCTGATTCTCGTTATTTTAGTACCAATTTATCGGGCTCACCTGTTAATTTTAGTGTATATATTTAGAAAAAAGACCAGCGATGATTAAAAGGCAGAGGTAACTTCCAGTGCGTTGATCATACTGTTAAGTATAAATTACTGGGCTTCACCTACACAACTACACGTCACTCAACAATTATCGCATCATATCTTTCTTCATACAATTGTACGTCTAAATTTAGAATCCAAAAATATTTCGTTCCATTATACTACAAAACATTACATTAAAACAAAATACGTTGACTTTCACGTAACAAAACAAGAAAAAAAATTAAAATATGTTAAAATGTTTTGAAACATCTGGTACTGAATATCTTGCTCTTACCAGGTCTTGCAGACGACGTAGCATACCTTCAATAAGCTCTACAGTTGAAGTCCTGTTTGAAGTACACCTCTTGGCGGCACTCTACGTTGTCTTAACTGTCGTCCTAGAAGGTCCCATACATGTACTATAGGATTCATATCTGGGTTTCTTGCTGGCCAGTTTGTGGTACGAATCTCAACATCGTGAATTTAATTTTGAACAATTATATGCGGGCGAAAAATTTGCCAATATGGTTGTAAAACCTCTGTTATATATTTGACAGCTGTAAGGCTGCCGTATGGAAATGTCACTAACTCTATACGGAACTCTAAAAAATGTCACCCCACAAAATCACAGAGCCATAACCGAAATTGACTGTGTCGAATTGTACTGTTTAAATTGACAAATTCGCCAAGTCTATGATATACTCGTACACAACGATCTAAATATCACCATACTCATCTGAAAATAGTGCACGTCTCCAAGATAAGCGTGTGCTTATTGGGAAAGTGTTTCAAGCGTCCAACCAGATGCTCCCTAGTACTCCCACTATGGAACTCGCAAATTGTAGCATTCTTGCTGTAAATTGTCGTAAGCGTAGAGTTATAGAAAGCGATCATCTGTGGGATAAGTAGCCATGAGACCTGCATGTCCATGCGTTCTAGTGTGCTTCCCTATGGCACTGAAACGTCTAATGTCTCACTAATTGTCGATTTTACTATTCAGCGACGCATCTTTGACTGTGACAATCCCTGAATAATGCAACTGCTTGGGCGGTTTCTAAATGGCTTAGATGTTGAGAATTTCGGTCGTGTTCAGTGAAAATTTAAGGCTACGAATTACAGCAAATAAATAATTCGCACTAAATTAGCAACGTACTTGACCAACTAATGTGTTATTTTTCAAGCGGAGTAAAAACGTTTTGAAACAATAAACAAGCTGCCTGCTTGCTCAACCGGTGCGTTTTATCGCGGGCTTTCTACCGTCATAAAATGATGTACGAATAACGAATGAATTCTTAACGATATTTGAAATGGAACAATATTGCTTGAGACTTTCTCCAGGTTTCAAAATTTCATGGTTTTACAATCATGACTCATCGATTATTATTATATTATTATAATTATTCCATTGCAGTATCTTTTCGCAGCGGTTATATGGCAATTTTATGGCAGAACTAAACTCTATAACCCTTCCTTGAAATCGTGCATTACCCGATTTGCATAGCGCCTGTCTTTAACATATACCTGGTCACCTCTTTTGCGTGCATAACTAAATGCATGGAATGAAGCAGGTCGTGAGAATGAAATGGTATCAGTCATGTTTTTGTTTCTGCTTCGCAAAATATATTATAAAATTGATCTTCGTCGAGGTGTTTATAACCTGATTCGGCGAATGTCGAATAATTGTGAGACATTGTGTATATTTATCGAGATCAAAACATAAGCAAATCGACAGTTTATCGCACAATAATTTCAAGAACGGGTAGCATGTGTAAAGTTGCATCAAAGAGGTCGGCCGCGGGTTTTCAAGCAATTAAGAGAGGGGAGACTGATTCAAGCAAAGAACACCGGCCAGGAGATTTATTGGTGTCCAACTTTGTAATCAAGGACATGATGGTTTCTACATGGACGATTACGAAAATATTTCTGATCATGCGAGATTAAAAAACAAAAAAACATTTGACGACAAAATTATGGTATGGTGTGTAATTTCTAAGGCTGGCTTCATCTCCTAGCCCTACATTGACGTGGTTTGGGGTGAAACTTTAAATGCAGAGCGTTTTGTCTAGATTTTTTTTCATGCCATTATGCGAGAATAACAAGAGACCAACAATATCAACGTCGTACCGAAACTAGACAAGTAACCTACCTCACCCTCACCGAATTGGCGAGTTATGCGCTATATTGAGTTATAAAGTCTATAATACGGATGGGAAGCACAACATTAATAGCAAATGAATTAACACTGTGGTGGTGCAACCAGGATACCTTATGCAAATCGAAAATAACGGTCCATTGTCGACTATTTGAATTTTGTTTCATAATAAGTATATTATTTTGTGTAAACCATATACTTATATTCTAAGAAACTGTCTTATCGCAATAGCTCATAATTTGTGGCCGTTAACGTTACAATAGAGAACGTTGTATTATTATT
The DNA here is from genome assembly GCA_959613385.1 of Geotrupes spiniger. NCBI lineage: Eukaryota > Metazoa > Arthropoda > Insecta > Coleoptera > Geotrupidae > Geotrupes > Geotrupes spiniger. The sequence continues at coordinate 21,443,048 of OY390736.1, read as the reverse complement.
TTAGCTCTCGCTTAGAAAATTAGTTTTTTAGTAACATTGTTTTTTGAAAATATATTTTTTATAATTATTAAAAATGTTGACATATTTGCATGACAATCAGATCGCGAAGAATGCATTTTAACACCTTTTTTGGTAAACTTTTTTATTGGTGTGGAAAACGTTCTTTCACGCTAATTATTGTAGACAACAAATATTTAATTACTGGTCGCTTTAATATTATAATATAGTTGTAAACAAAATATTAGACGTGCGAGAAATGTTTTAGCGCAATTTTGATGAGGAGCATGTGCGGCCATTTAAAAAATCAGTAAGTATAAAAATAAAAGTTCAAGTAAATAATACAAGCATATGTCAAATTAAATACATTTCAGAATATTTTGAAAAGTTATCAGAAAAATTCAAAAAAACGATTTTTTGACAAAAAAGTGGAGTAATTTTATCACTATGCAAAGAAGTTCTTTGCAAAACTAAAATAAAAAACACCGAAAAACATCATGCACACCATTTACAAAGTACAGTGTATAGATTGCAAGGGCAGATATGTAGGACAAGCAGAACAATATACACTGTGTATCAGCCAAATGGAATAAATTCAATAATAAATAAATGGGCACCTGGCCGAAAAAACGCTCGGACACGTCGATTAGTAATTTTAGTTGCGCTTTCTTTTCAATAAAAACTTTTCATATAGGCTGTCATGTAAGAGTGCCCAATACTAACTTTCTTATTTTAAATGCAACCTGTGCAACCCTGTATAACAATTTTTGGATTCCTCAGAAAATTCATGTACAATATCCTATTTTCAGATTTATTGCAAAAATTAACATTAAAACAGAATTATTTGATTACCGAAATTCTCTACAACATACTCAAAAACTAATAAGTAATACGTTTATGTTCCAAATGCTCGCCGCGGGCATCTCGGCAACATACTAATCATAAATAGAAATTTCTTTTGACGTTACTCAGGCGAGTCCGATCTAATCGTAAGCATTATTCGTTTTCTTAAGTCAGCTTAAGTTTTAAGTTTTACTGTTAGTACACTTTTGACATATCCCCATAAGGAGTCTAATCGTACAAGCCATTCCATGACATATCCCCATAAGGAGTCTAACCGTACCAGCCATTCCATCGATCCTCACCTCCCTAGCCATCTATTTGGAAATATTCTGTTGAGATACTGCCGGACATTGATTTGGTAATGGCGTTGCTCCATCTTGCTGAAACATTATCATATTCGCTGGAACTATGTGTTTGCTGGATCAGGATATAAGTTTGATAAAGTTGATACGACATTATTTTGTGAGTAGTGCTAAATAATTATCGCCATTCAAATTGCCATCAATGAAAAAGGGACCTATGATATGTTCTCCAACAATTCCTGCACAAACATCAACCTTTACTGGGTATCGCGTACATTCTTCTCTCATCCTGTGAGGATTTTCTGTCGACCAAGCGGCAATTTTGATGATTAGCATGACCGTGAAGTGTAAAGGTGCATTGCTTAGAAAAAAAATAATATTCTAATTAGATCAAATTGTTATCTAACATGGGCATCATTTGTTCACAAATATACGTTCTCCTATAAAAATCGTCGCCACGAACTTCAATCATCGTCTTCACATTTTATGGCTAACAACGAATAATATGGCTCCTTGTCGACTAGAAGAATGTGGGTTTTCCTCAAACTCGAGCATTGGTATCATCACATTGGCATTGGCCGCTGCTTTTTTATCTGCCTTACATATCCAAGCTCGCGAAACTGCTTTTCTATTTTACTAATTGTACCTACCTGTACCTACTTACCTTAGGATATAGGATTTTTCATGAAATCAGCGAACAAGTTCGATTTGTGTCTGTGTGTTATCTACATAACCAATGATCTGTAGAATTTTTATTTTGTTCATTTCTGTTAAATGAACCATTTTTCTGATATGCAGTTAAAGAAATTCAAACAATTATAATACTGACACTTGAACGTGCATGTAGGCATACAACAATTTTCTAGCCATGCGATTTAAATAAATGTAAACAAATGTATATAGCTTTTGTATATTTCATACCGGTAAAAAGGAACGCTGACATGGTTTTTGCTTACTTTCTCATTATCAAGACCTAAATGGTAAATAATTATTGAATGTGTTGTAGCGAATTTCTGTAATCAAATAATTTTCTTTTTAATGTTAATTTTTGCCATCAATCAGAAATCACTTAATATTTCCAAAACAGTTGGAGATAGATATAGGACATTGTACATCAAATATACCTGAATATTCTCAAGAATCCAAAAATTGAATAAGATACCGGGTGTTGTATTTAAAATAAGAAAGTTGGTATTGACCACTCTTGCATGACACACCCTGTACAAAGAGTTTTTGTTGAGAAAAATGCGCAAGTAAAAATACCAATCGAAGTATCCAATGGTTTTTTGGAACATGCCCTCATTGATTTATTATAGAATTTATTCCAATTGGTTGATACACACTGTATATATAAACTAATGCACGCGCACAAATATAGCATGACCTCAAATCCGAGTGATACAATGGCGTTATCAAAACAAGTTAAAGAAAATCATCATTCCCTTGATAGTACAACCGGAAATAGTTTCAAATTGAATAACACTACAACAAAAGAATTGTCAAAGAAATGATACATAAAAAAGACACTAATCACACAAATAACAAGCCATACAACATTATTAAAATAAAACTATAAAATAAAATAATAATTAAGGCATGTAAATGATATAGACTGAGACCGCATTGCTAGCAATAAAGGCGCACAATTGCATGCAATATGTTTGGTTCTGGAATTTCTAAATGTTTTAATTCTACTTAAAACATAAATTAATTAATGACGTATTCATAAAATATTGAAAAAAATTATGATATATATAAAAAGTAAAAAACGCTATGAAATCTAACTAAAAAGCCAAGAAAAAACGGGTCAATTTGGAAATGCCCATCATACGACATACGACAGACACAAGTTTGCGATAGGCAAAGAATTAACCAAGAATATTACGCCAATGCGAGATGTTTATTCTAGTAACAAGCAGAAAAGTAAACTGTCAATTGTAAAGGTTATCTAATTCACAGTAACTAAGAAATAAATTAATAATTTAATTTTACAAAATAATTCAAATTTCTAACAAGGTTAACAAAACGCCAACACACACCCAGTCATATCAGATTCATCCGGACATTTTACAATTTGAGCTATGAAAAAAGACAATATTTGTGAAAATTAAGTTTTCTCAATATTTTGATAACGCCTAATGCGACCGCTTTTAAACTGTTACATTTTTGAGGAACTTTTTGAAGGTATTTTTTCTGCGCTAACAGAAAACCCGGAAATTCTTTTGTTTCCGTGTTCGTTTGTTTTTTTTGTTTTTGTTTTGTGTTGATAGTCCTAAAAATAGCTCTTCAATCAATAATGTACAAAACGCCTAATAAAATTTTATTTATACGAGAGATATGAGCAAAAAATAATTTGCAGGTTTTCATGGTTAATAATTTGTCTCGGGGCATTATCTCGTTCGTTAGTACCTCCAAATATCTATAACCGGTTTAATTGTAATCAAAGATGAGTGGACCTATTAAGTGATTATCTAAAATGAAAAACAACTCAAAAATCAAAAAATAAATATTCGTACCAATCAAACCACACCAGAGATTAAAATCAAATCTTCTTTGATATACCAATTGTGGATTTTTCAGTAGACCGATAATTATACTTATGCCTGTTGAACACTCCACATTTGGTAAACCGTTCTTCGTCTGTCCAAAGTATTTTTCTATGAAAATCAGCATCATCTTCACATTTTTGTAGATACTACCAGCTAAATAGTAGTCTTCTGCGAGTGATAGTACAATTGTACATTGTACAATTATTGGATTGTATGGGTGGAATTTTTCCTTAGATGGTTTACAAACTTTTGATTTCAGAATTTTAGTTTCTCGAGTCACTCGATGTAGTGATGTACTTGGATGTTCATTGCGTTTTGCATAATATTATTATGAGATTTCCTTTCGGGTTTTGGTCCTCATGTGTTTGCGTCCTTATGAGGACGACAAATTTCATGAACTTTCGGAACTCTCGCTTTTGCCATCTTCTAGTGATCTTCACGTTTCCTTGCTTGGAACTGAAGTGGTGTTCGATTTCTCTGCGTTGGTGTTGGCTGTAGTGGGGTTTGTGATCTGTCGATCTTGAGGAATTATAGTCAAACCGATGATTAATGCTATTTTTGTTTGGACGCGACGTTTTGGGTGCTGTTCGATTTTTGTTTGTATCGTTGTTGATCTGAGGGGTAATGGCATTTTTCTAGGTGTTCTGTAATCTTTCTGTGTCATCCCGTTTGTTTAACATCTGAGGCCTTTCTTCTATTTCGATCACCTCGCTAATAATTATTTTGTAATAATGTTCCTCTCTAACCAGAGTTTTCGTGTTTGCAAAGTCGATGTAATGTCCGGCAGTTAGTGCACGTAAGGTAAGGGATGACGTGCGTCTTTCTGGGTGACCGCATTTCTATATTTTTCTTTTCTAGTGCTTATTCTTCTGTTGGACTGCCCTATGTATGTCCGTTCGCATTATCCGCAAGGTATTTCATAGATTCCTTGATTTTCAAGTGGGATTCTATCTTTCGGGTTTGTGTGTCAAATGCTCTGGCCTCGGTAGTGACGAGAGTCGTTCAAGGTCTCAACGGTGCAAGCACCGGCGCGATCATACTCCTCGGAATCCTGAGCTGCGCTCAAGACATCGCCGGGCTCTTCAAGACGCAAGGATAAGGAGACCACCAGGAAACCAGGACGACAGGACGAGAAGTATCGTTCAAACAAGTATGAAATTAAGTAAGACCCATGTAGCTCCTATAATTTTAACGAAACTCTGATTTTGCAATAGCCAAGCGTTTCAGCCTGTGAAATTTTCTTTTCAGTCCATATATTCAATAGGATATGCTATTACATATCGTATTGAATACAATTTTCTGTACTTTGTCTTCATTTAGATGACCATTATCACGAAATCGTGTTAATAAGTTTTGCATCAAGGGATACTTCTGTTATGTGTAGATATTGCGGAAATAATCGGTTTTCATTTATTATTTTACCATAAATATGGCTTGTTCGGAAAATACGTGCATCGTGACATCTAACTGGCATTCCGATACAAATATTCATACACAACCTGTCGTGGTTACATATTCCTAAATTAACAGAAATAAAATTAGTTTGAAAGATTATTAGATGAAGTACTATCGTTATGTCACTAAACCAGGGTATACCAGGGAAATATCGTGTTTTAAATATTTTTTTAATCAATTAATTCGTGTATTTCGTTTATATGTCATTTTGGCTTATATATAACACCTACGGAATTAGTCGCCATGATATATGAATTATTTATATATATGTATTGTGTAGAATTGTACTGGAAACCAATCATGCTTTGTTGTTGTTTGACATTTTATTGAACGGAGATTTTCCATTTTCCGCTCATCAAAACTTTGAATTTTGCGTTTGTGAGAGAGCACAACCAAGATGAATCTAGTTTTTTTACATACATTTAGTCTAGTTTTTTATCTTAAGGGAACACACACAATTACTGCCCGAGTGCAAAAAAATCTATAGATTTCGATAATAGATAATAGATGAGATAGATGATAAATAAAACAGAAAACCGAGGATCACTTTTCGGGAATGATTTGAAAAACATTGCCCCTCATAAACTTTTCGTTTTTATTTCCAAAAATAGTAATAATTTAATGACATTATTCGACAATGTATGTAGCTTGTTTTCATTGTTTACGTACAAACTTTAAAATGTTTAGTAATGACAATTATCAATGATAATTTTATGTGTCGACTACACTTTAACTTTAAGACATTACATCCAACTGTTAGCTGTGAGAATGAATTAATGTCAATTCGAAACGTCGTTGTTAAACGAAAATAATAAAACATTAGTTTATACAAACTATTATTATAGTGAAATAACATGTTAACAAAAAATACTAAAATAAAAGAAAACACACAGACAAATATATAAATTGTACGAATATATTATTTCATTAATCATCGTTCAAATAATACACGTACTAACGTGCTGCCATGAAAAATTAATTCCTGAAATGCAGCCGTCTGACTGAAAGTTCGCAGTCAGGTCAACGACCCATATTGCGTACAGTATACACCACCACGAACTACCGCATAGGGTTACGTCGATATTTTTTAAAGTGTCTCATCGAGTCCTTAAATGAAGTAAACCTAGTCAGTTGACCATAATTTAAAACTAGGTAGAACAACAAATACAATATTTGTATTATATACTTTTGTCCAGGAAATGCTATCGATCAAACATGTTGACACAAAACAAAGGGAAACTCGTTGTCATGTAATACAAAACATTTTAGAAAACTGTGCCTGCCATAAAGCGGTTACAAAGATAAGCCAAAGTTCCTCGGCGAAAATGAGTTGGTCTGTATCGATCGATGTTAGTAAGCCGCGCTTTGAATTGTAAGGGTGGGGGCAGTGCATGCTGTTGCTCTTATGGTGGCGCCCTCAAAAACGTGATACTAGTGAATACAAAGAATCGTATGTTTACTATTACCGGCTAATTTAATTTGCTATTGTTTTAACTAGAAAAGCACAGTACCTTGTGCGATAGCGTGGCCATTTATATAAACGGTTGTGATGTTCCCTTTTGCCACCTGCATGTGCTTCGGAAACACCAAGTGGATTGTTGCGGATTCAAGTGCGGAAAATGCAACGAGGAAACAGGTACGCCTTTCGTTTGCCCTAATTCTATACCGGCACTCGCATACAACCCTAATGGAGGGCGATTGGAAAGCCATTTGAACATATGATTGGTTCAAAGGTTTATGAACTATCACCTGTTGGAATAGTTTTTGTGCTACATACTACAAAACTAGCTATTTCCTGCACAAGAAATATTTCTTGAATAAACTAATACACTTTCATTGTTGTCGGTATATAAATGTTAATGTTTGTTCGTGTTATGATAAAACACGTCCGTCACGACCGACATAAAATGATAGATTGCATCGAAGGAAAACATTCTTCAACTTATTTTTAGCTGCTATAATTGTCAAAGAATTTATAGCGTCTGCTTTTTGTTTACGTTCGCTTAGTACAAGGAATTGCTGTGATGGCACGTGGTTAGTATATATATATATATATATATATATATATATATATATATATATATATATATATATATATATATGTATGTATGTATGTGTGTCTGTTGCTTATTAATGTTCCTGGTAATCTTTACCGATATAATATATACAATTTCAATGTTAGATTGCACGATTTCGGTATTAACAATACATTATGCTTTTGTTAGTACAAGTACAAAAAATAGTAAAAACAAGCTCGTGAGTATTCTTATGGTACAAAAAAAATTGAAAATTGATATGAGAAACATGCATGTTCCACTAAACTGTGATATGATTTGGATGGAGTTGTTCCTATATCTGATTGTTTATATAAATAAAGTGCAATAAATCTTGGAACATTTATAATATATTCTATTGTTGTATATCAAAATTAGTCCAAACTTTTAGTTATTGTTAGCATTTGTGGAAATTTTTTTCTGTACAATGTTAAACAGTCATTTCTGTATTCGATGTTTTTGTAGTCAAATGGCTGTATTATTCTCTTTCTGTAATTATATAATATGGAAATGTGTCCTTTTCTGCAAGGCGGTTCTGAGTTTGGCAAAATATTCAACATCTGCCTATGAGAACATTGTTTATAGTTTTGTAGATATGCGGTAAGTTAGCAGGACATACATATGTTTTTACCGTAGTAAAATCGTTGTTAATTATGGATTAAGAATGGTACTTTACGGAACTTTTGGAACAAAATTGAAACTTAATAAAATAATGATAAAATGTATCTCCAACATTCCCACCTTATTCCCCGACTAATAAATCCCATTGCTTCATTACGTCAGTCTTCCACATTCGTTCATCCAATGTATGCATTTCATATAATCTACAATATGAAAAAAAAAAAAACAAAATTTAAGGAGATTGTATTTTAAATTCAATTTTTAAATAACAATTTACAAAAGTAAAAAAACCTAATCCAATAGTACCTAGATTATATTGTTTACCTAAAATTCATAAGCTAGGTGATTCGTTGAGACATATTGTTTCAGGTATTAACTCACCCACTTACTTGCTTTAAAATGGCTAATAAATGAATTCAAGAATTTATCTACAGCCAGATAGTTTCTCAATTTAGAATTTGTTAGAATTCATTCAAAAAGTTAAGTATTGTCAGCTGGATAAATGTGAAATTTTGGTCTCATTTAATGTAACATCTTTGTTTCCTTAGATACCTATTCCTGAAACTGAAATATCTAAACAGTTTGCTTTAGAAAAATAAGATTGGCTCGTTAAAAATAATGAATAATTGAAGTTGACAACCTTATGCATGTCTCAAAATTGTTTTCAGTTTGAAATCAACTTCGCTGAACAATAATAAGGTACAGCTATGGGTGGGGTTGGGTTGGGCCCTTGTCTCTATTTATAGTCAATTTGTTTATGAGCAATTTTGAGATAGATTTTAAAAGAAATGCTAAATATTTCTCTCAAGTATATGATATTTTCGCGATTTTTGGTACTAGTAAATGCAATCCGCATTTTTGTGCCAATTAAATTCGAAATTCAAAACCTTTAAATTTACAATCGAAAAGAAAACAAATGAACGTTTACCAATTTTAGGCACATTCGTAATTTAAAATTAGTAAACATATAGATATAGATATTTTCCGGAAACAAACCAATGTACATGAAATACATTTATAACAACCGATTCATGTCATAGCTTTCAGCTGAAAATATCATCTTTCAATTTTCTTATCCACTAACTAACTTACCTTATTAATAAATACAAACGTAGGAGCACAATTTCAAATTCCACTGGTCTACTACCTCAAAAAGATCGAAATAATATATATAAATTTGTTTTTTTACCGTTAAAAATTTTATTTACGCGTTTGGAAACGTTTAAATCTAGGAACTCTTTGAAAAACCTGTTGGGGAATGCCAAAGATAAAATTGAGGTGGATCGGAAATCTGGAATATATGAGGTACATTGTATGGATTGTAATCAAAAATATGTCGGGCAAACGAAATGTTCAATTAAAACCCGATATAATAGTACATAGCACATTGTAGACTAAACATGCCGGAAAAATCAACAGTAGCTCAACATATTTTTGAAACAGGCCACGCATTACAAGCAAATTGTCTTAAATTAATTAAAAATGTAAAAAATTGTAGAGAATTAGATAGTTACGAAGGTATTTTCATACAAAGAAACAAAAATATGAATTCTAACAATGGACTTATACCTCAGTCCACTTTATTTGAATTACTTGATTTATGTTAAATTAGTTCTACAACACTGACCATGCGAACGTTACACGCCTCATTATGTTTCTTTACCATAGTAAATATATTTGGGATTATAAATTAAAGTACATTTTAATTTCAAGTTCAGTGATACACCACATATCATCTAGTGAGTAGAATACTTTCAAAGGCAATTCCTTAGCTAGAAATAAGTTTAATTAACACTTTTCTTTTTTTATTTGAGTTTTGTTAAGTTTTTAAAGTTTTTTTAGGTTTCTACTGAACTATGGTTTGTTACATTTGTGAATTATTATTTATAAACGCTAAATGACTTACACATTTCTATTTTTACCACCTCGAGAATATTGATGGGTAGACTAATTATTCAAAATAACTAGTCCCTCACAAGAACTAAAAGAACTGGGTTGTAATTTCAAGATATTATAGTTCACTGAACTAGAATCTCCGACGCGATTAGAAATTCGCTTATGTATAAAAATCAATAAAAAAATATTCATAATGAAATATATTTTATTAGAAAAAAATATATAAAACTAAATTCATTATTGTAGTAATAAATAAAAATAATAAAAATGTTATAATAATAAATAAAATATTCATAACGAAAGTGTAAATACATAAAAGTATCAATTGAAATAATGATAATAATAAAAAATATCGTAAACGAAACATTTATATTTCTGGGTAGAATATTTAAATAAATGCGGTTTTCTTTTATAATAAAGTAAATTTACAAATTATAAATTAAAAACAAGATTACGTTAGCTTTTGAATCGCCTTTGCGTTAAAACTTCTCTGGCTTGAAAAAATGCGCTCGCATAGAACCGATGTTTTGCCACATGAGCGAAACATCGTACATACATGTGTCGATATACTTTCACCCTTTCTTTTCGCGAAACCAAATGTTCGTATCTGTTCAGCAGTGGCTTCTGCATATTTTTCTCTACTTCTATAGTTCCCGCTGCTGTTTCATTCGTATTGACTTTCATTCCTCCCACATCATTCTTTTCCACTTTTGTTGTAAGTACTGACAGTTTGTTTTTCAATATCTTTGTAAAAATAATAATTTTAGAAACTGTCACTATTGTATCAGCACTGATTTCGTTTGTTATAGCGTAAAATATTTCTATACGTCGCTTGAATCCGTTAAAACGAACCATGCATGTGAAGTCAACGGAGGTAAATTTATTTCCAATAATACTATAGTTGAAAGATTACTTCCTTTTTTTCATAAAATCCTATTGATCATATCATAAGTTGAATTCAATCTCGTAACAATATCCTGTTGCAATTTCTGTTTTAATGAATCCATTTATTCCTGCAATGACCAAAATTTGGCAAAAGCGGATGAGCGTCTTCTAAAATGTTCGAGGATTGCACTAAATTTGTCCATAATATCATGAATTGTATGGACTTCACAATTAAATTAACGATATGTGCGAAACATCGAATTGCCGCCGTTATAGTAGCAGCATTATCTGTGACACATGCAACAATGATATTTTCAATATTAAAATATCGTGCAGTAATTTTTAAGCTGCTCGAAATATTGAACGCCGTGACATTCATAACGCAGAATCCAGCTTACAATTGTAAACAAAATGACACATTGCAGATGGAGGTCCTTGAATCCGTTATTAGGCTAATATTTTTCGTCTGCCGTGTATATGGTGGTCAAATGTACAATTTTAAGGACTACTTTCTTATACTATATCTTATACAGAATGCTCGATAAAACATACTTTTAAATTGAAATGAATTCGGTTAAGGAATATGTTTTGAAGATAGCAGAACCAATGTCAAGTCGAATTTACAAATCGATATTTTGATATAGTTGCACAAGGAACAATAGGTATGTGTGCATTATTTGTTTTCTGAATGAATGAGTTGTTTATTTAGATGCGAATATATTTTGGTTTTTATTAGTATTATTTTAAAATGATGTAAAAAATATTATCATTAAGTTTTTCATGCATGCACGACTCATATCATAGATAGAATGCCCATAATGCTCGATAGTGCCACTTTCCCTTTCCACCTTTTCTTCATTTCTTAAATGGCCATTTGCTCCTGACCTTCCACCGTTTTTTCTTTCACATTTATCTCGCACGGCACCAGTCTTATCATCGCTTCTACCATTAATTTTTCTCTACATGTCTTCCAGGATACACATTAGTTGGTCCTTTTTTCCTGTTGTTTCTCCTCATTCGTTCCCTATATTTCCTACACTCTTCAATATTCTGTTCACGTAGCTATTCTATACCGTAGTTCCGTACTCTCCTCAAAAAACCGCCCTGCCCTTTTTCAGCATCTGCCTTTCTGATGCATACATACATGTGCGCCTCAAACTTCACTGGCTAACTCCTTACGCAAATATGTTTAAGGGGGGATCCTGCTTTAGGAGGACTTAAAATATCGTTTTTGGGGGAATTTTTTTAAGACAGAAAAAAATGAGCAAGTCTAGTGAACTTTTTAGAGCATTTTATTACATATTTGAGCATTAAAGAAAAAATATTTCGAGAGAAAAATATTCAAACGGAACCGATTTTTATGCACATTTGTGCAACACCTTTCAATTGCAGTCTACAATCGGTGGGAAAGATGTAGCTCGTAATTTTTGTCTGAAACAAAAAAAAACCAAAGAAAATTGTAATTCTCATATATTTTCTTCTATGTGAACTAAAAAAAAACCCAACATTTTGAAATTCAAGATTTTTCTCAGGTTTGAAAATAAATGTGCTCTTTGCAGGAAGAGAAAATCATTTCAACTTGCTAAAAAAGTTGTTTAGAATTTTTTTTTCATTAATGTTTTCAGTTCAAATCGAAGAGAATGCTACTAAAGCTAAGACAAGTTTTGTTTCGTTTTGATTGCTTGTTTAGTTTTCTCGCAATCACGCCCACCAGTTTAGAAAAATCGTAAAAACGAAAACTCGAGAAAACGCGCTCTAAAGTTTACGATCAGGAAAAATGTTAATTGTCGATTACTTACGGAATATCTCGTTATAATTCTACTAGAGGTCTTACGAATTCAAAATATTATTGTTTCGAACGACCGATTGAACTTTTTTCAGTACATAGTTCGGTGTTATGTGTCTGCGAGAAGGGGGGCGCGCTTCGTTTGTCCGCGCGTTCATGCGTTCGTATATTTTTTTCTCGACACCTCACTGTGTTTAGTGCTGTATCTTTCAAAATATTGCGAATTAGCCGCTATAACTTTTTATACATATTCTTAGGTATATTAGGCATAGATTTGAGCAATAAATAAAAGCAATCAATTTTTTGAGCCTTCTAAAGCAGGACCCCCCTTTAACTCTTCAGTATTTTGTCTTTCCATACTATTGTTACTTTATTTTTTCGACCTCCCCCATTCCGGACAATCAGTTATTTTTATTTTTGTTGTTTTCATGCCCACATTATATTATTAATAAAGAATTTGCTGATGCTTATAGTAATGTATAAATTGAACAATGATCATTCTTGCATCTGTTAACTATGTGTTCACAACCTCTTCGAGTCTGCCCTACAAGCAGCAATACAAGAGCATGCCTCTTTACAATGTTATGATAATTCATGACATTAAATTATTTATCGTCTAAGCATATGATGGAAGAAATATCAAACTGGCCAGAACTAGTAGAACAAAATGCTTAGGATTTCCACACACACAAGGAGGAAAGTAGCATCACCTAACATTAAGTGGAAAAATTTGCGAAACATTGTTGGACACCAACAGGAAGCGAACTAAAAGTGTACAACCTCTCAGATACTAACATCGAATCTCGTTGGATGGACGATGATTACATTATTTCTTAAGAAAAGCAGACATCATCAGAACATAACAAGAAAATATGAATTGGCACTGCTTTCTGATCATTGTATAAGTCGCTAACTACTTTATTGTTTATATATGTCCCAAAATTACTGAATTAACATTTTGTTAAAACGAATACTAAATTTAAATCTCCAAAATTTCCAAAAAAAAGTAATAATAATGATATTTTTATACTATTTTTCTATAAATGTGGATGATGATATTAGTTAATAATAAATGTGGCACATCTTGGTTAATGTATGAATGTAACATTTTAATAATACTACTAATAATAATTGTTATAAAAGTGCATGAATAAATTATTATATAAAACACGGGTGGTTTATGTGAAAATTCCATTCATTATGACTAGTAGTGAATATCTAGCAATAAATAATTTTACACAACACGGTAAATTTGTATATAAATTAAAAATAAAGTTGTCTGCAAAAAAGGAATGAAAATAATCTTACACCTTCCTTACACCATGCAGGTTGATTCTACGAAAGGCATTGGAAAAAATTACACCATCCTTAGATCACAACTAATGACAACGTTGTGAGAAATAATTGCTGTAGAAAAATTAGAAATAATAAATAAAATAATAATTCGTTTCTGCTAATGTCAATCATACAACCGATGAATAAATTAAATATAGCAATCTTTGGGGTCGTAATGCGTGAGAACATTACGCCTGTGGTTTCTGTGAAGATCGCCTGATGGAAATAACGGATCTTCCTTAGATTATTACTAATGTAATGGTAATTAATATTCGTAAATTCTTTCTTCCATCATTGTTAATGGAGAACTGGTAATGAATATTTTTTCCCAATCCGATAAATCTTATTTTGATGCACAGATCGGGGTTGGCGTAGAAAGGCTCGGTGCTCTAGAGAAGTCATCTTCTTTAGATCACGACTAAAGTTTCGTCCGTAAATAAATGAAACAGTAATTGTTAATGAGGCCATTATGGAGGCATCTTCAGCGAAAAGTGACTATGAACCTTCTCTAATAAAAATAATTGATGGTAAAAAACTTATTTTTATACAATAAAAATACGAGAATTAGTTTTTTACCATCAATTGTCGATTATTAATAAGTAAATTTATATAAATTATAATTATGACTTCGGAATTTGGTCCAATGCACTAGATTGACAAATCACGCACCTTCCTTAGGAGATAACTGGGTGAAGTTTTAATGGTATTCGTGAATCTATTGCACGCAAGTATAAGAAATTGGAATAAGAATCACTGTAGATTTTTGACGTTTAAATATCCTTTTGCTATCAAAGTGGCAAGTGGCAAGTGAAAACTTTATATATGAGGATTATCTATCTCAGACAATAATTGGAGGGGACAGAAGCGACAATTGTCTTCGATCACAACTGATCCTTAGTTGGCAGTCAACTCATTTATAGATGTGCTACCAACTGTAATATTGTATCGTCAGAATAATTTGTTAATATGCAGTCCATTTCAGACAAACTTATTGGTAAATAGTTAATATGAATGTTGTATAATGTTAGACACAGTATAGAGCCCTGGGGTACACCAAGGTGTACATGCAATATATCCGAGAGACCGAGGTTCAAGGAGGACAAGGAAATAGTTCAAATATTATTCGAAGGTGTAAATGCAGACATTTATATTCGAAGATGCCTCCCCAAATTAGCGAATTTTATTCACACGCAAAGAAGAACCCAATATTCGTTAAGACAACACAATATCCCATCTGTACCTAAAGAGAATAACCCGCGAATGTTCCACAGGCACGTCCTATAAAAGAATTTTGGGCTTTACTCGGTAGAAAAGTTTACGACGTTGGGTGGGAGGCCCAAAATGAAGAAGCACTACGACGAAGAATCTACCAAAAGTTACCGAGAGTTTTACGCATTTACTGTCCAAAGGCTGATGACAGGCATTCGCATCAAATTGCAAACCATTGAAACCAATGGCTACTTCTGTACTTTGCCCAAACTTTTGTTACTATGTATTGGTCTATGTTTTTCGAATTAATCAAACGACCGTGAACCTTTGTAAAACTTAAATTTTTAATATTTTTATTTTACCGTGCTACATAGACATATTTATTTATTGTAGAGAACAGATATCGGGTGGACACGTTGAAATAAAAAGTTTTCTAAATTCTTTACCTAACATTTATTTTCTGAAATTAACAAAAAATTGCGTATTTTAATTAATACAATTCGGTACTTCGGTCTTGACTCGGTCCCCTGGCGTGGCCTTCGTCGCTGCCAAACGGTTTCGCCCGTCGTGTCGTCGATGCCGAGCGTCCGATCGTCGAGCCTATTAAGAAAATAAAAGCGCGGTCTATTCCTTGATGCGCTCGTGTTTATTAAATGTTCACTAATATTTTTCTGTCCATTTGATGCGTACACAAGCATTAAATGGAATTTTTCTTAAAATGTTACTTGCTTAATTTCCTATTTGTTGATGCGTACATAAGCACCAATCTTAATTTTCTATTCATTTAAAGCGTACATAAGCATTAAATGAAATGTTTCTTAATTGTTATTTTTCTTAATTGCCTATCGACGCTTACATAAGCATCGGTCCTAAATTTCTATCCATTTAAAGCGTACATAAGCATTAAATGAAATGTTTCTTAATTATTATTTTTCTTAATTGCCTATCGACGCTTACATAAGCATCGGTCCTAAATTTCTATCCATTTAAAGCGTACATAAGCATTAAATGAAATGTTTCTTAATTATTATTTTTCTTAATTGCCTATCGACGCTTACATAAGCATCGGTCTTAAATTTCTATCCATTTAAAGCGTACATAAGCATTAAATGAAATGTTTCTTAAATGTTATTTGCTTTATTTCCTATTGACGCTTACACGAGCATCAATCTTAATCTACATTAATCAAACCTTTATAATAATAATACTATTAACACGTACACAAGTGTTAAAACATTTAGTAAAATTAGATTTTTATACGCTACATATACACCTTTAATAAATATAAGTGTTAATTATTTTTCCCTGAACACAAAACTGGTCACAAATTAATTATGAATTGAGTTTCTGCATACCTGGCCTGTTGTTGGACTCTGGCTCCGTGGTTCTCCGGCTGCTTCCTTCTTCTTCTGTCTTGTCCGGGAACTCTTCAGGAACTGTCGTGGAACTGCTCTGGAACTCTACAGGAACTGTCGTGGAACTGTTCTGGAACTCTACAGGAACTGTCGTGGAACTGTCCTCATTTCTCGTCCGCAGTCGTTTATATATTGTTATCGTTTCCCACTTCTCTAAACCCCACTTAATTTTCCCTACTCAACTCATTGCCATTTCCCCCATGACATGTAAACGAAATGTACACGAAATTAAAACTAATGTTCTCCGTAAATAAAAATCATATTCGCTTAAAGTATTAATTTAGCAATAAATTATAAACTAAAATATTATTTTTCTCAATTTAATCTTTTTTTTGTTATTATTGTACCCTCGGAAACACAGCAATACGTTATGACGGTTTCGCAAAGTGTGTCACTGAAGTTTAGTCGATTTGTAATCGTGTTGCTAATTAATCGCTGAAGTGAATTCAGACTGAAATAGCAATGAAAATTTTCTTGCAACGCTGAATTTTAAGACATAAGTATATACAAAACATTTGCTTTACGAAGTAAACTCACAGCTTGTAAAACGCGAGTCTTACTTTTAAAAATTATCTCTTATCGTTTAAATTAATTGTTTGTAAAAATCGTCTACATTAATTTTATAAGATTTGCGGATATGTTGATACCTCCTACACCTGCTTATAGTGAACAAAACCGTGCGAATTATAATCCGATTTAAAGTTAAGATCATAACATCGAGTGGGACAAGCGATCGTCACCTTCGCCGAATCGGAGCATCGGTGCTTATCAACGACACTTTTTGCGTGCATTCGTAAATTGGCAACTATGCGTAGCAAATCTTCACTAAGTAATAAAGCTGGCTGGTACTTGCAGTTATCGAGCATCTGCACATCGCGTCGATTGTGGCTGCCAGCGATTTAATTTTTCAAAAATATGTGTGCAGTATCCCTTTCGCGTTGAAATTTGAACGTGTGTTCATCGCCGCGTTAGTGTTTGGTGTGGTGTTCGGATGGTGATGGTTGCGAAAAATCGTAAGTAGATTTTATCATTTTAACGCGGTATTTGAGGCGTTTGCTGGTTTATTCTGAAGATGATTTGCTGGGCAAGCGGTACATCGGCGGTAATTGTACCATATATATTGAATTGAATTGATTTTAATTGCTGCTTAATTGTGTGTTAATCTTAAAGCGTGCTGTGATTTAAATGCTAGGTAGCCCATTCTCTCCTATTGAATACACTATTTCACTTATCAGCTATAAAATATACACTTTTACGTGCAAAGCACGATCCATTCAAATTTGTTGAGTACTTTAGTAATCAATAGTTGATAAAAATTTCTATTTTTATTTTGGAAAACCACCCTTCTGCTATTACTCATCTAAATATAACGCTATTGGTTAAAAAGTTGTTGGGGATTTTCAACAAACATGACAGATGTTGTGCATTATACAATCAATTAATACAAGAGTGCTTCAATAATGTAACATCTTGCTTTTCGATGACTTGTGGCTTGTACTGAACTATCATGTATGAAAATACCTACATACCTTAGGAACAATTGACTATAGTAGATAAATATGCAAAAATCAAATAAGGGTCGTTGCTGAAGAAAACTAGCAAATCGTTGAAGATCTAACATTACTAACAAGAGGGTAAATGATTAGTGAGTAGGTAGTTGCTTACAATAGAACATAAATAAAGTAGTGGACGTTCAGAATCTGAGAATATCAGTTTAATATATTTTTTGCACAACCCGTTCGAAAGTTGTGCCATGTAACTAACGGCAAATTATGGATTTCCGTTCGACTAATTCCGAACTCGGAGCGGGGCGAACAAGAGCTTGTTCGCTCGGCACAGCGGGCTGAAATGTTGGTTGCTATGGTT